>JARWLC010000017.1:11084406-13916906 GCA_033318265.1 Phyllotis vaccarum | reverse complement strand
GTTTGATGTCAGCTTGACAGAAACTGAAGACACGCACCTTTAGTCCCAGCACCAGAGGCAGAGGCAAGCAAGCCTGTAGGCCGTATTCTTAACTAGTGATTGATGGGGTAGGGCCCATTGTGGGTGGGTATACCCCTGGACTGATGGTCCTGAATTCTATAAGAAAGTAAGCTGAGCTCTACATCAGCTTCTGTCTTCAGGTTCCTGTCCAGCTTGAGTCTCTTCCCTGGCTTCCTTTATTGATGAACTATGTATGATACCGAAGTGAAGCCAAATAAACCCTCTCCTCCCCAGGTTGCTTTTGGTTATGGTGTTTCATCACAGCAATACCAACTAAGACACTTGTGTTGATGTAAAACTAGCCAACACGGCACATGCGTATCACTGCCTGGGGGGCCAGCCCCCAACAGCCCAGGACTCAAAGGGAAGCCACAAAGTCTGCATGGACTAGACTTTTCTATCTGAAGGGGCCAAGGAAAAAGATATCCAGCAGCTCTTGATGGTCTCCCTCAGACCTTTATTCTTTTGCTTTCTCTATTTATTTCGCTAGTGACTTCCTTCTTTCATTCTTGATGTATTTCATTGAGTCCATAAGCCCTTATAGCTTACATGCCCCAGGAAACACTTTCAGGCAGTATAAAAGTTAGAATGTGTTACATTCTGATTCTCAAGTGAATAAATACAAGTAAAAACAGCATGTTTTCCACATCCCTTATATGTTTAAACATTTTATGTATTACAGGTTAAAAAAAAAAAAAGAAAAGCAAATTATTCCAAGAACCCACATACATTCATACCCAAGCAATTTGTTATAGATTGACTGTGTAGGCAAGTAAGACATATTTTGTCAATCAGGCTACAGTTTTGCACTTACAAAGAAAGAACTAATTATTACTTATCTTGAAAGGTAATCTTAGAAGGAATCCTTAAGGAATCTCAATCTAAACTTTTATATATGATAAAGAATCAGTCAACTTACTTTAAGGCTTTGGGGTACATACACATTCATGAATAATTTTTATATTAGGAAATTGAGGGCAAAAATGAGCATAAAGAATTAATCATCACCCTTGATCACCAACCAAACCAAACAAGGAAAGTATGTCAGCTACAATTGGACTGTTTTGTGGTTTTTAACCCTAACCTAATAAATGTATAATTCAGCTATGTGTCTTTGTGAGCTTTAGATTGTTTTCTGAGTTTTTTTTTTTTTCATTTCAAAGCTATTATTAACATTAGATCTAACCTGAAGTCATTTTAAGGCTGTTTAAGCTAATGATGCACACCAAAACCTGTGACTGCATTATTCAATATTAAGAGAATTAGAGCCAGCCTGGCTCCTGGGGACTCAATTGTTTTCCTTATTCATTAATCTGAACTGTGATCTATGCAGCTCCTTAGGTGAAACACATAGGCCCTAACTGTGTGGCATTTCCTTATATTTATTTTTATCCATCAAAACTCTGTATAAATTAACATTATTATCGCTTAGACAGTACAGCTTAGGAAACATCATCTTAATAATTCACAGGTAAAAATGCTCAGTAGAATGGGATGTTTCAATGAAATAAACATACTACATTGCAGGCAGTGAGGATCTCCCCATACCATTCACTCAATGCCAGATTCCAGGGGAAAATAGCAGAAGCAGACATGTAAAGACACTTTGGGGTCTGGTCTCAGGGCCCAGCCTATCTGAAACTCACCCATTGGGGATTTTCCTCCTGGTGGGCTGACACCCTGAAGTCAGTTGCCACCTGCTGCTCCTCTGACAACATCACTGATAGATGATCCTTGATTCTCACTTAACCTCTACCTCCCAAGTGCTGAGATAACAGGCATGCCCTAGCATGCTCACTTTGTGCAGTGCTGGGGATCAAACCCAGTGCTTTGTACATGCTAGGCAAGCACTCTACCAGCTGAATTCCATCCACAACCCTATCTATTTGACCTCACCTTTACAGATTGTGGAAAGATGTATATAAAACTGAGTGTGTGATCTTTGCATGGTCTTCTCTGACTGTCCTCTTATCATGCCAAAGTTTATTTGTAGCTTGTATAACTCTATTACTGTTTTTGTTTTGGCCATTTGAGATCAAAGGTGTGCTCACCACAACCACCTGAACTCAGGGTTTTGTGTATGATTGGGAAAAGCTGTTCCACTGAGTCATGACTCCACCCTACATTTTATGTTTTTTAGCAACTTTGGTGGAATTGTTTTCATAAGTAATATGTATTGAATAGAGAAGTATTCACTAGTGTTAAATAGAAAAGGGCCAGGATATTGAGAATTCAGTTCAGAGAATGGAGAAGAGATGATATTATTGGAACAGGGTTGTTGTATTAGTGGGAATGAAAAAAGGACAGCTTATAAAGGGTAGCATAACAAGCAACAGAAATTCAGTGTGCTGCTGGCTGTGGAAGACAGCCAGCAACTGGGGTAGAAGAAAGCCTTAGGGATCACCGAGGAACTTAGGAAACAGAGTTCTGACTTGTAATCTTTCTGAGGCTGTTTGGAGCTATTATTTGGATATTCAAGTAAAAATACCCTCTATTCAGGTATGGATGGGCCAGTAGGATTTAGAGGTAAGTTTAAAACTTGTGACGCTCCAAGAGGTTTTACATTTCACAAAAAAGACTTTGAGAAGCCTTGTGTGGCAAGAATGGGGAAATCAGGAAGCCTGGATGTGCAAGCAGGAGGAGATATTCCTGGTGCTGGGTTTAGACATGTTGGTTACAAATATGGCATAGTCTGGATGGTGAAGCCACGGCATAACTGTTGGTTCTCTTGTGGTTTTCCTTCTCCGTTTATATAAACTCATTTCTGAGAGCCAGGTGTGGTGATTCTCATACCTGGACCCTCCTCACTCCAGCTGGGAAAGGGTGATGCTCAAGTTCAAAGCTAGACTGGACTATAGAGTGAGTTAAGAGGCCAACTTGAAGAAAACATCTGATGTCAACTTTTGGTCTACACACACACACACAAAGATCCTAAGAAATTTCTGACAACTTTGTAACATTATTGTAGTTTGGAACCTCCTCTAACTTGAATCTAATGAGCTAAAAAGAGATGATGTGTTACGGATTCTCAGTATTTAATGGGTAGTATTACTACACTTGTTTTAATGGGTAGAAAATTAAATGAAAAGTTAACAGTCGCCTCCAAAGGAAACCAGATTTGAGGCTGCAGGGACTGGTTCAGATTTGCAGGTTGATTACTGTTTTTCAGTATTCATGCTGAGGTTTGAGTTCCTTCTAATGTGTGTATCTGTTATCAGGTTCATTATGGTGCCAAGTGGTAACATGGGAGTGTTTGATCCAACAGAAATACATAATCGAGGGCAGTTAAAGTCACACATGAAAGAAGCCATGATCAAGCTTGGCTTCTCCCTCCTCTGTTTCTTCATGTATCTCTATAGGTAAGTTTGGAGTCCTCTTACAGTGTCCTAGATGCTGGGCCTGCGATTGGTTCATGAGGTTTTATTGTCCTGTCAGATTTTGAACTGATGTTGTAAAACATTGGGGAATTATGTGAATTTCTTGTGTCTGTGTAGATTCTTTGATGTATGTCATTAATTTAGGGTTTCTCTGACCTATAACAGAGTTTTCTATAATACCTAAGTATTCCTTAACTGTTGCAGCTATTAACTGCCATTGCTATTTGTTTTCTGTCTTAGATCTAGCTGAGAGTTTCCACTGTTCAAAAAGCTAGAAGGATATATATTCCCAATGGTTAGAAACTCTGTTCTGTCAGGCATAGTGGCATAAGCTTCTAACTTCAGCACTCAGAAGGCAAAGGCAGGCAGATCTCTGAGTTGGCCTATATGGTGAGTTCAGGCTAGTCAGGACAATGTGGTAAGACTAGAAGCAAAATGGAGTTGAAGAGGTGGCTCAGTGGTTAAGAGCACTTGCTCTTCCAGAAGACCCAGGGTCAAGTCCCAGCCACCACATTGTGCTTGTGTCCCTCTCTAGCTTCAGTTCCAGGGTATCTGATGCTCTTTCCACTTCTGTGTACCAGGCATGCTCTTGATGCAAGGCATAGATGCAGTCAAAAAGACTCAGAAGTAAAAACGTTGAAGTGGTTTTTTGTTTTGTTTTATTTAGGACCTTGTCTGGCCATGTAACCCTGGCTATCCTGGAATTCCCTGTGTAGCCCAGTCAGACCTGGAGCTTACCGTACCGTAATCCTCTTGTCTCAGTCTCCCTAGCGCTGCCTGGAAAGATAATGGCCTGATTTCTGTTTTCAGTTATCATAGTTAGGTGTGTACAGTGTTTTGCCAGCATTTATGCTTGAATACCACACTTGTGCCTAGTACCTCTGGAGCCCAAAGAAGATTTCAGATCCTCTAAAACTTGAGATGTAGTTATGAGCTGCCATGTAGGTGTTGGGAACTGAAATTGGGTTCTCTGCAAGAATAAGAAGTGCTCTTAAGCACTGAGTTATGTCTCCAGCCCCAAGACACTGGATTTTAAAAATTATTATGCAGGAATAGTGTTGCATATCTATAATCCCAGCACTTGAGAGGCTGAGACAGGACTGTCCAGGCCTAAACAGTAAGTTTCATGGTTCCCAAAGTTATAGCATGGTCCTATCTCAAAAACAAGAAAACAAGATCTGGGCAGTGGTGGCACATGCCTTTAATCCGGGCATTCAGGAGGAGGCAGAGGAAGATAGATCTCTGTGAGTTCAAGGCCAGCCTGGTCTATACAGTGAGTTACAGAACAGTCAGGGATGTTACACAGAGAACCCTGTAGTGAAAAGAAAAGGAACAAAGGACCCAAACAAACAAACAAACAAAATGGAAGTAGTAGCATTTTAGGGGCAGGGTTTTGTTTTTATTTTTAATTTTTTTTTTATTTTATGTGCATTGGTGCTTTGCCTGCATGCCCTGTCTGTGTGAGGGTGTAAGATCTTGGAGTTACAGACAGTTGTGAGCTGCCATGTGGTTGCTGGGAAAGAGCAGTCAGTGCTCTAAGCAGCTCTTCAGCCTCTAAGGAGGGGCAGGTTTATTTAATTGTGCTTCTGTACAGCTGAATAAGATGGACAACCTGTGTAACTATTTTGTCTGGGGTGCTGGACCCCTTTCTAGGTGTACCCTCCCCTTTTCTATCCTTCCTTGGTTAGCTTAAAAGTTTGTCGTTTTTCAGCCACATCGTTGTTGCCTTACTTCTGAATGTCATTCATAGTTGAAAAAGTTAGAATGGATGCTTTTGTTTAAAAGTGATTTTATTACCAAATTATCAGTTTTATGCTTCTCTCACATCTTCTACAGTAGCAGGCATTTTGGGATTGTTAAATGGAATTAAAGTTTTGGAAAAAATGTTCCCATGTTTAGAGAATGGTGAAGCACGTGCCCTTGGCTCATAGGTCAAGGTGCTTACCTCGTTGGATCTGGTCTCTACTGCTACTGTGAGAGCTGGGATGCACTTCTTAGTCTCTGTGTGCCTGAGTTGTCATCTGAAAATTGGCTGTTACGAATACCTACCTAATGGATCCAGTATGAACTAAGTGCATGGAAAGTCCTCATGTTTATTTCTATATGAAACTCGAAGATCTTTTCAAAATATTAGTGACTATCTTTAGTATGCATTGCACATTGAGTAAGTTTAATATACCTGTTTGTTAGTAACACTGAGGTTATTTCTGTGCATTGCAGTAATTTTGGTTTGTTAATCAAGGTTGACCTTGATCAGTTGATCAAGAGCAAGGTTGGTCCCTGCCATTGAAGGAAAGAATTGTACTTCATTGTTTAATTGAGGTGATTTTCTTGAGTATTTCCTGTTTTGATGTCACCTTAAGTGACAAGTAGGAGCAGCATAGATTCCTATAGAAAAAGCATTCTGGTGGCAGTTACAGTCTGGAGTAGTATATAGAATGAAGAGGAGGTACCTGGCTGTCTCACAGCTTACTGACCAAGAGCACCTTGCAAACCAGACCACACAGGAGCATAATGGGCTGTGGAAGGAGACCTCAAAGTGCTTCAGAGGTGTACTGGGATTAATGTTGTTCCAGTGCAAATAATTGTCCTTCTCACTGGTTTAATAAAAACGCTGAATATGTGCATGTGAGTGCAGGTGCCCTTGGAGGCCAGAGCCATTGGGTCCCCTGGAGCTAGAGTTACAAGTAGCTGTTGTGAGCCACCTGACTTGGGTCCTCTGGAAGAGCAATAAATGCTTTTAACTGCTGAGCCGTCTGTCTAGCCCCTACTTATTTTTCAATGACAACACCAGATTGGTTTTAGATTTTCCTCTCTCCCTCTCATCTCCATTTGTTTATTGTTTTAGTGACAATTTTAGAGGCTTTCACCTGAGTATTTCTATTAGGTTTAAGTGACTGCAGTGAATATTTTTTGATGAACCTGGTGATACAGGTTTGGATAGACCAGATTCCAGGAGAGTCCTAAGGAAACATTAGTAATATCAGTTTCTTCTTCCCACAGTATGATTCTTGCTTTGATAAACGACTGAAGCTGGAGAAGCTGGGATTGAAGCTAACCTACACTACACTGCACAATTGAGGAGCCAGAGACTTACTTAACCCACCCTTAAAACCATGACCATAGCAGTATATATTTTGGTCTTTGAACAAGAAAACTATTTTTGCTGTATTTTTACCACATAAAGTATTTACAAAAAATGAATTGAGTTTTTGTAGATTTCTGATTCTCATCCCCAACATCTGAAGGTGTTTTTTGTCCTCTATGGCTGTTTGGTAGAGGTAGGAATGTGTGCCAGCTTTGCATGCCAAAGAATTAAAGGACACACCCAAAAGAAAGAGCCCAGACTAGATGAGCTGGGCTGTCTTAAAGTCTGAAAAGCTAGAGCAGAGAACAATACAGCTAATCTGGACAAAAGAAGAAAGTTAATTACTCCTCTTGCCTATATTGTGTCAACTTCATGCAAATATGGCTCAAGGATTTTGGGGACTTTTCAGCTAAGTCTTTCAACAGAAAATGACATTTTAAAATTTATTTGGAATATTTGAAACCTTATAAGGTGTGTGTCCAGGTACAGTGATCCTGTGCCCTGCTTACAGAAAGAAAAAATAAATTTTAAAATCAAGATTTTATGAAGAGATTTCATTTTCAACCTTGTATTTCCATAATTCCATCCCCTACCACCCTCTCCACAATCAGCTTGGCTCTTGCCAGGCCTTATTTTTGCATCATAATTGTTGTCCCATTTATATTTCATCTCTTTAGTAACATGTTTTAATGGATTTGGAGAGGTGACTTGGTAGAAGACACTAAGAATCAGCAAATCACCGGTCCTTTATTGTTAGTGAAACAGCCTGTAAGTACTCACTTGGTGCAGAATCAATTGTACCTCCTTTCCTTTTGCACTGATCACCTTGTGGACTGGGAAACCCCGTACAAGTCATTGCATGCACCTGGCAGTACCTTGCTCTCTCTCGATGACAGCAGCTAACCTAGTCTGCAGTGTAGTGTGGATCTGGCAACTCTTCCTCGGTCCTTTTTGCACTTTATTATTGGTATCTTAAGCACTGATATTTAGGAAAACATGACTGTTCACTTTGGTGTGATGGACCTTGGTGGCAAAACAGTGTGTGGTTTTCCAAAAGATTAAATGTTTAAATGTTGCATGTCTTACTGAGTGAAAAATCGGTAGAAGCAAGAGAGCCAGGAAGCTAGGTTACCTGTCAAATTGGGAGTGGTTCCCTGTCCACACAGGAAAAGGATTTGGATGGCTTGCAGAGTAAATTGAGTTCTCTGGAGCTCTGAAATTACAGAAATTCTCCCAACAGTAATCTCGTGTTTCTGCCTGGGGAAGGCTAAGAAGCTGTAACATAGGAGTTACTTTATTTTTATTTTTTCTCTCCGGGACGCCTTCTGCTGAACACCCTCACCCCTCCTTCCAAGCCTCTCAGTGTAACTCAAGCTTTTCAAGCAGACCTGTTGGAGGATCCATAGAACTGAGACAAGCTATCATACTTAGAGTGGCTCCAAGGTAGTGGAGGACTTTGAACTGAAATGTTCATCTTCTCTAAGTATTCGTAACTCAAACCTAAAGCAGTGTAGCCAAGTCACTTGTCTGTCAGGCATAAGCTGCTGAGGCTGAGTAAATGAGAAAGCTGCCCAGTGTTTAACAACCAAGCTTCATTTTGAAACACTAACTAGTTACAGAACACAGCCCCTTTCTTTCTCATATTGCTTGTGGATATCAAAGCCAGGAAGGGGGTTGGGAAAGTCATTCCAATGGACCTTTTGGAGGGAGGGAGGTACTTGTATAAATGCTGACAAGGAGGAAGCACTGGCCCTACGTGCCTGTGGCTGTGACTACAGCACTGCCATACAATGATCAGAGCATATGGGGGCCTTCGAAGTTATCAGTTGCAGCATTTTCCTCTCAAAGAGGACAGAAGGCCTAGGGATTGTCAGAGGTCTCAAAAGTGTGAACATCTGAAGTCCAGTTCAGTTCAGTGTCTTCCTGTGACCTCTGTAAAAGTGCTAGTGTTGAGGGCCTGACCAGTGCAGATGACCATTGAGTGCTTCTGTGCTGGGTGATACCCACTTTTCTGGCTTTTAACAATAGCAGATGGCCCAAGATGCAACCCCAATCGTCACATCCAGCAGGTCCGTTTTTAGGCTTGCTACACAAGAGGAGAATATAGTAAGAATGTAGAGGCTTCCCTCTGACGTGGTCTAACTTTAAACCTCTGTACTGTGGCCTGTGGAAAGTGCTTACCCCTTTCCATATGTTGCCGCTTGTATGCCGTCGGTCTCTCTTCCTAGACTGTGCGCTCCTGGAGAGCAGAGTCCACTCTGATAATGTTGGTGTTGTCTTCCGTTCTCTCCTGGTGTCTAATAGTGCCTTGCACACACAAACAATAAATGGCTGTTGGATAAGAGGCTAATCTGATTGTGTTGTTCGGTTGCTCTTGCGTTGAGAAGTCTGATGTCTTTTAATTCAGAGAAGCAGTAATGGAACAACAGAATCAAAGCCGCCACTACCTTTCTTTCTTCTTTGCGGCAGTTAACTTTCGAAGTACTCCTAGGACATTTTTTTAAGTATATTTGTTTTGCTTGTATGTATGTCTGTGTGACGGTGTCAGAACCCCTGCAACTGGAGTTACAGTTGTAAGCTGATATATGGATGCTGGGGATTCAGGCTAGGTTCTCTCAAAGAGCAGCTAGTGTTCTAAGCCATGTCACCAGCCCAATAACATAATGCACATTAGAAATATTGTAAGATCTTCTGTGCTTATAAGGGAAACTATTGTATTGCGTTTATTTCAGACTCCTGAAATTAATTTTGCTTACAAGCAACATTTTATCAGAACTTCTGAGTTATCATATATTAGGTCTAATTGTCTCTTCAATATTTAGATAAACTTGTTTAAAAATGTAGAAGTAGCCTGGCAGTGGCAGTGCATGCCTTTAATCCCAGGGCTCTAGAGGCAGAGGTAGGTTGATCTCTTGAGTTCAAGGCCAGTGTGGTCTACAGAGTGAGTTCCAGGACAGAGAAACCTTGAATAAACAAATGAAATAATGATGAGAACACAGAAATGGGCTGAGGGTGTGGCTCAGTATTAGTGCAATTTTCTGGCATAAGAAACTCTTATCTCCAGTAAAAGAAGGGGAGAATTTGAAATTTGTATTCGGCAATCTGAGGTTCTGTCCTTTTTAAAGTGTGTATGTGTGTGCTCGCACGGTTTGCTTGCATGTCTGTGCAGAAGAGGACACCAGATCCTCTGGAACTAGAGTTTCAGATGGTTGTTAGCTACCAAGCGAATACTGAAAATCAAACCATATCCTCTAGAAGAACAGCCAGTGCTCTTAACTGCAGATTCATTTTCCTAGCCTGTTTATTTTAATTTTTAAAGGATCTCCTGTGTCCTGGGCTGGTCGAGAACTTCATATAAACCAAGTTACATCCCAAGTTTTGTCCTTTAAACCAAACATACCATGCATTGAAATATTTTTGATATAGTAAAATTGATTAGCAAGGCTATTCAAAAAGGCTGTTTTTGAGGATTTTCAGTGAAGCCTTTGGACTTAGGTCACTTTTCTCAAATGTCTTAAAAGGCAGGCTAGTTTTTGATTATGGGTTGGTCACTCAAAGCCTCAGCTGTAGTTACCACAGTAAGCCACAGCACTAACTTGGTACTACACTCATGTTGTTCTTTAGAAAGAGGTCTTTTCAGTTTAGGAAAGTTGCTCCCCTGTGAGGCTGGGTAGGGAAGAGGGTGTGGTAGGTGGGTGGACACAATCAACTTGTTGAAGCACAGAGGTTTGACTGTGGCTTCCTCTGTTGTCAGCCTGTTCTGCTACATCTGTTAAAGTGCCATTTTTTTTTTTTTTCATCTTGGGTCTCATGTATGTTTCCACTACACATTACAACCTGGTTAAAGTATGTGCTGGGTTGAAAGCCAGTGGTGTAGGTGGACACATGTAAATTCAGCATTTGAGCCTGAGGCAGCACCCTTTCAAGGCCCACTTGAGCTACACTGTCAGGCGCTTCTCAAATACCCCAAAGTGAAACACAGAAAAACCTCAAATATGCTAAGTTCCTGTTTTCTAAAAGTACCTCTTTATGTCAGAATGGAAAGTCATGGTTAAATTTTTGTTTTTGCAGTGGTAGCAATGAACCCTGGGCCTTGTATATAGTTAGGCAAGTATTCTACCTCTGAACTATACACCCCAGCCCTGTATACTAAGACTGAGTTAATATTCCATGGCTTTCCTAACATCTCTTCCTCACAGCTCACTATCCAGATCTGTGATGTCAACTTAGGGGACTTGACCTCACCTTATATCTACTATTTTGGACTGGCACTTGAGCAAAGGCATTTTGTCCATTCCCAAAGCTTGCTTCAAAATGATCATTCTCAAAGGAAGAGAACACAGATGCAACTGTGGGAAGTTTCCTTATAGACCTTGACATCTCTAGAACTGACCTACCCAGGGCCTGCTTATTCCACAGACTGGACAGAGTTGAACCTTATTTAATTGAAGGCATCACATTAGCTGCTATGACTGCGGATGACAGAGGCCATAGGACAAGGCAAGTCCTCTGTAGCAAATCTATATAGAGTTTCTAAGTTATTTTTCCCCCTTAGGGTAAGGGGATATGGATCTCAGTGAAGTCAGATCTCACCTTCCATCTTGAGACAGTGTCTTATTTCTGCCTCTGCCTAGTGTACTTCAGGATAGCTGGTCTGCTTCCTTCCAGATGAGATTCTTGTCTCTGCTTCCCAATCTTGCTAAGATTACAGATCTACATCACCATATCTGGCTTCTTATGTGAGTTTTGGGGATTGAAGTCAGGCTTATAAGGAAGTGCTTTTATCTGCCGAGCCATTGCCTCAATCCAGAAATTTTTTTTTTCTTTTGTGCTGGAAACTGAGCTTGACTTCACAAATGCTAGGCAAGTGCTCATCTCCAGCCTCTTTAGATAGCTAACGATCAATCCATGTGAGTCTGGTTCAATGGTAATTTATTTAGGATATGAACTGGGGAGGTACACTCATGAAAAACAGAACTGAATGATCAGTGGAAACTACCCTCTGTTCCAGGGAGTGCAAGCACCTGGCTGTCCAGTGTCCAACTATGCCAAAAGGACCAGCATAACTCTTCTCTCCTTCCTTATAAGAGGTCACATACACAGGAAAAAAGCACCACTTCTTTTGGGCCGGAAAGCCCAAAGTCATGAGTGAATACCACTATAGACAACCCCATGTTTCTTAGTTGGTATTTTCTACCAGTTTTAATAATCAACACGTTGTACCAATAACCTACCATGGTTGGTACCATGCCGGCCATGCTTTGAAGCAAGTTCAACAGTACATTTATTGAGGTTTAGAATCTTAAAGTGCACACAAATGAAATGCCAACATTTAATATAAACTATCACTTTTTTGGGGAGGTGTCTTGCTATGTAGCTCAGACAGGTTCAAATCCACAAACCTCCTGCCTTTCCCTCCTGAATAGTAACTAGTTAAGACCATTTACCATTTCTTAGTATTAAATAACCCACGAAGGCTCAAATTTCCCTAAGGTCAAAAGTTACATATTGAGTTTAACATAGCAATAAAACAAGGTCTATTTGCACAAGTCAGAAGAGGGACTGAAACTAGATGGAGTCAGCAGTGACTCCAAGGCTTAATATTATAGTGACTGCTGGGCCAGCAGTTAAGGTTTATTACTAAACTAGCTCTTACGCCTTGGAATTAACCCATTTTCATCCATGTTTAGCCACGTGGCTCGGTACGGTGTCTTCAGTGCGGCGTCTCACCCTGCTTCCTCTGCGTATGGCCAGTGCTGCCTCTCTTTTCCTCTTCTCAGGATTCTCTGGCTGACCCCCTCCCCCATATTTCCTGTCAGCCTACTGGCCAATCAGCATTTATTACTCTGGCTGACCCCCTCCCCCATATTTCCTGTCAGCCTACTGGCCAATCAGCATTTATTAAACCAGTGCAAGTGACAGAACTTTACAGTGTACAAGCGTTGTCCCACATTTCCCCTTTTCCTTTTTAAAACAAGAATCCCAAGTCTAATCTACATACAGCTTTTTTCCTGACCATTACCCACAACCACTTGTAATCAACACACTAAACAAAAACATCCATAACCCATATTTTGGGAATGTGGGTGTAGTTCTCTAGACTACTTCCTGCTGATTGGGGGTGGTGGTAATCTTATGGGACTCCATATAAAATTTAGGATTATGGACAAATTCTGAGTGGAATAGTCTGAGACTGGAACATCTCAGCCAGCAGCCTTGAAACTGTTAGGGATGCAGAACTCAGAGGAAATCGGTACTCTGAAACATGAGCTCATCTGGGCTATCTGTTCCCATCAGAGATTTTTTTTGGGGGGTGGGGTGGGGTGCGGTGGGGTGGGGTGGGGTGGGGTGGGGTGGGGGAGTCTTCCTTGATCAACCTTATTTTCTCCAACCCTGAATGAATCCACAGCCTCTCATTTACCATGGGAATAAACACATAACCTCTTCTCCAAAGTAACATATCTTTTGACTTAAATTTTAAAGACATTTTGAAAATATAATCTAGCATCATTTATAATCAAATGTAGCTTAGCAGCTCTTGCTTCTTCCTCAGCAAACAATTCAGATATTCAGACTGTGTGAACTCCATCTTTATGTGACTTATTATGTTTGTTTACTTTTTAAAGGACTTTATCCTTTCTCTCCCAGGCCTACTTAAGAATGCTGTAAACTGTTTTGAGGAATTTTTTTGTTTTTCCATCTGAATCTGTCTTTATATTTCTTTTTCTGACCATACAAGCCTTTAATCTGCTAAAAGGTGTGGCGAGGATAAAAGCTATGGTGATTGGCTCCACTCAGCTCCTTGGACTGTGAGTGCTTAGCTTCATGAAGCTACTGGCAAGAGCCAAGTTTACCACACCAATTCTGGGGAATTTTAGGGCCCACACTGCCACTACGAAGAGTATCGAATGCTCATGAACCTCACTTAAATGTTTGGCAGCATGGCCTTTCAAAAGAGCCTCGCTATTTTTCTAACACAAGCTTCTCTTAAAGGAGCCGAGCCTTTGCTTGCAGCCAACAGAGCCCACCTGAGAATACACTGCTACCAAGAAACTGTGCTGGAGTTTGTTCCCTTCTTGTCTGTATGAGCAATAACCTTAAATCAACGAAAAGTGGCTGGTGCTTGTATTAAGATGTGTTGATACTGTATATTTAATAAAGCTCGTCTGAAAATCAGAGGACAGAGCCAAGCCATGAAGGTCAGGGAGTGGTGATGCACACCAATCCCATTACTCAGGAAGTAGAGATCCTGTGATCTCTGAATTCAGTGCCAAACAGAGCCCAGCATGGTGGCACCTTTTAGTCCTAGCCCTAAGAAAGTTGAAAGAAGTGAGATAGCTGGGAAGAGAGAGGCAAGACATCAGCCCTTCATCTGCACTCCTTTTTGGGTGAGGACAGAGGTGGGATTTGTGGAGACGAGCCTAATGAGTTGGCTAGAACTGGAAGTGGCTTGTTCCTGTCTGGTATTTCAGGTCCCCCCCCCCCCCATACCTGGCTTTATTATAATAGCAAGTCTTTATTATAATAGCAAGCAGAGTTTGTGTAATATCTGGCACCCAATATGGGGCTGTTGGTATTTGAAGTTTTGGTGGTACAGAAATTTGACTACACTGAAGCTCCTTTGAGACTGGGAACCTGCCATGTAGCAGCTCAAGCCCACCACGGTGCCTCTACCACGGTCCACTTGAGACACTACTAAGCAGCTGTGTTTTTGCTCTGTGTTCTCGAACTTTTAAGCTTTCTCAGGCTTTATGTGGACATATGTACAGATTGGAGCGTCATTTCTAGTCCTGCCTGGCCAGTCCCACATCTATGTGGGTGCTGAACTGAACACAGGTCCTCTGGAGGCTGAGCCAGTGTTCTCTTAACCTCTGAGTCATCTCTCCAGCCTGGAACTCACTGTGAAGTCTAGAATGGCCTTGAAGTCTGCTTTATAACCTTGTTTTAAATCACTCTTCAAAACCATTTTACTTTTCTTTCATGAATTCTCAACTCATTGTGCGCTAGAATACTATTAGTTGCTTTCACAAATGAGTGGCCTGGCTTAGACATAGTAAGTAACTGGCCTGTGACTCTTATATTTGATTACATGAATACCTCACTGAAGCTCCTGAGAGACTGGGAACCTGCTATGTTGCAGCTCAAGCCCACACTTAGTTTTAATGACAATAACAAGATTTTATTTTCCCAAAGTGGTGCCCTACAAAGGGAAGACTACAGTATGACTTCAAATATTAGCCTATACATATGATTTGACTCTGCTTCATACCTGCTCTCCCTCACTTATAAACTGGAAATTATTTGTCTTATATCTATTGTACTTATCTATTATCAAGTGGCTCATTCTAGGGGCTGGATGCATAAGTACGGAGTGTATTAAGTTTATCATTACCACTCATTAACCACAGTTAAGTGGTCAGTTTCTCAAACTCTCTTGCTCCTGCCTCTAAGTTATATCATCACTAGGGAGTCAAACACCAATCACTGGATTGGTGCCAGACTGATAATCATGTAATTTTGTGAGATATTAACAAAAATTATCTGGGAATAGGAAGATGGCTCAGTAGTTAAGAGCAGTTGCTGTGTCTCAGCACCAGCGTCTGGTGCTTCACACTCCTAAAGCTACATCTCTAGGGACTCTACACCTTCTCTAGCTTCAGAGTGAAGATGCATGTGCGCACACACAAATCTCCTTTATTATTTACTTTCGGGGGGGGGGGCGGGGGAAGTTGGTTCTTTATGTATGTAGAGCCTAGTAATCAAACTTGGGTCATAAGGCTTGGCAACAACTACCTTTACCTGCTAAGTTAAATGTTTCCCCTCCAATGAGACATCTGAAAATTGGTTAGGAAATCTGAAATCTTAATCTACCTCTACTCAAGTTGATTCTCATATGCGTTTCTATTCAAGTACAGGTTTCAGAATCTAACCTTATCCATTCTAGCTGCATAATGGCCTCATTCAAGGACATTAACAATTGTTTCCTTAGTCTCCATCAGAAACCCTCGGTCAAGATATGACCACTAGCTCAGCAAGCTAGTCACTGAGATGTAATACAACAAGAATTAATTACTCATTCTGTTTATTGACTCCAGAGAGGGGTACAAAGGACTGGGCAAGTGCTGTGCACTGACATGGAAAAGACATAATTAAAATAAAGTCTAAAAATCCCAGGAAAGCAAACTGAAGTTACTGTAATTTCAACCAAACAAAAATTAAAGACATTTAATATACCACACATTTATAAAATAAATGTCAACCAAAAGGTGTTTTGTAAATAATTAGTAGAACATGTGAAAATAAATATGAGACCTTAGGTTTTTATATTTTAATGAAATAAAATGAAGAAATTTAAACTACTAAATATAATCTGAGAGGCAGTTTAAAAAGCAAACCCCAAAATTTAAGAACACAATCCTCTGGAAACATCAGTTCATAGTTAACTGTTACTCCATACCAACAGCTATGTGAGCTAAATTGAACAATGCTGTATCAGTCTTCATAGCTCAGAAATCTCCAGAGCAACACCCAAGTTCTTTATGTGATCTCTACAGCTTGGTTTGTAAGCATATACATGCTTTTTTGATCTACTTCCTGCAGCGTGTGCGCCCATGTGTGCGCGCTGGCAAAGGCACACACACACATACATACACACACTCACTCTCAGGCACACACTCTCTCCCTCCCTCCCTCTTACTTTCAAGAAGCCAATAACACCCAGCCTAAAAATGTTATGATGATTCTAGCATATTGATCTTGATAATGTAAATGCCTAAGTCAAAGATGGGACACAATTTCATTCTTATAAAAATAGACAAGTATTAACCAAGTCTTAAACTCACAAGAGGGCACTTAACATGTGCACAAGACTTTCAGTAAAAATGACAACCTAGAAGTTGTTTCTAGGATATTTTATGAATCAAGTTCTTTCTCAAACACACAAAATTTTATATTATTAAGTTCATTAAATCCAGGCTACCTGGATTAAGTAAATAGGGGTGGATTTTTACAGCTTGTTTTTGTAATTCTAGGGCAGCTACTATAATAACTCAACACTGCAAAGTTTAGATTAAGTTCACCCTGTTTTTAGAAAGTATCTAAATGTAATGCAAACTCACCTCTTTAAGTGAGCAGTTTAAGTGAAATCAGATACGGTTTTGGAAATGGAGGTAATGCTTTGGCCAGCAAACAAAGGGAGAGTTGCTGAAGTCTAAGACATGAAAGTAAAATTACTAAGTAAAAAACGTATTTTAAAAGATGGGACACAAAGGATATTTAAGACAAATTATCTTCTTTCCTCCCCATTCTTCTGCTGTAAAGTAAAGGACATGGATATGTTCCCTTTCAAGAGATGTGCGATACATTTACCCACTGGGAGGCAGAGGGTCAGATCTTGTTTGCAGGAACCAACATCCTAAAAAAGATTTCAAGGTGGAGAAGGGTGGAAAAGAAGAATTTTCTATTAATGCCACAGAATGCCATTTGAGGCAGAGCACTAATCACTAATCTTGCCAAGTTACTGCTTGTGTTTTCTCAGACTAAGGAAACATTGACAAGATTGCTCTTGCTTCATCTGGAGGGCTGTTTTAGTTACTGAGAGTCAGAGAATACCTTTTTGTTTTCCCACCCAATAAAATGGGCCAATATATGGGGGCATTTGCAAATAAAATGTCCTATTTTCAACTACTTACCTGGATGACTAGAATACATTTATGTGGCCAGCAAGAGCACAGTGCTGGCATGAACGGCAACCAAACACAAAAGCCAAATCTGAGCCCCGTCATCTCCCCCAGCTAACTCCCGCTCTAATTCTTTCTTACCACCCACACCAACCTCAGTGATCCCCAGATCCAACACTTTACCAGTAATAACCAGTTAGAAGAAAAAGACATTTAATTTCATTCTTGCTCTAGCCCTTAATCAATGCATTAACACAACAAAAACATTTCTAAGCACACGGAATTGAGCCTACTAACCTGATTTTTGGAGTCAAAAATTCTCCACTATTTTGATCTATGCAAAAAGTATTGGTACTTTTCAATTTATACATTGATTAGTATCTTGTGGCTGGCTTGACAGAATTTTCCCCCTTAAGCCTTTATGTACTTTATCACATTGTCAGAAATTTTCAGTTACTAGCTATGGGTTAGAAAAATCCTGCCACCGAGTTCTTCCATCCTAAAAGGCAGGTTTCTTCACCATCTTTCCCACTTTCCTAACATACTTCATGGTAAAGATATGAAGCAGATGCTTGCAGCGAATTGGCACAGTGAAGTACCAGCATATACAGGAAGCTGTCAGTTAGGACAAACCTGGAAACCAAACTCACCTGGCTGCTAAAAACACCTTTGCATAGTTGTAACTCCACTTTAACAGGAGTTGTGGTCTTGGAAAACGTCCCTCACTTTCAGTGCACGTTTGTACTAAGTGTGAAAACTCAGATCTAGTGTGGCTTGGTATACTAACAGAATCTGAGTGTCAAACTGCCACATAGTACAATGTAACCGCATTTTGCCAGTGATGGTTACTGTAGAGACTGGGTGCATGTATTAATGGCTTCGGGGTTTATCAATCAAAATATGGTTTAACTGCACTGAGAGGTAAAGAGGAGTTGCCACTTAATTACATACAGTTACAAATGAAAATTTTTATTCAAGCTTAAAGTGAAAAGTAATTTTAGTCAAGAAATGAAGTACCAGATAAACGGTAACATATTATTTTAACTTAGAAGTATCAAAACAGGATTTCTCTGATTTTCTAAAGTGGTAGTCTCTACACAATGAAGCTTAAGGTTGTTTTACACACCAATTTGATAAAATAATCGCTGACTACCACCTGTCATTCTTACTATGGGCTTTGGGAGAATGAACACTATTTTAAGGCCAAATGTATTTTCTTGTCCCCTCCTGACTTTCCCCTCCTTACTGCTATCCCTCCTTATGACCCTACAATCCAAGCCTCTCTCTTTTCAGGGCAACGAGTATGGTCTTGGCAAGAATGCTATGGATTTGGCTTGGCCTCAAGGGAAACTGTACAAGATTTTTTTCTTCACCAGGATCTTCCTTTGGGAGTAATTCCACTTCTCTTCCAATAGCTGTGGTCACCCCGATTATCCTCTACAGAATTTCAAGGGAGACTGTTAGACCCAGCAGTTATGGGGTTTAAAAATAAACACCATGAACATTAGACGTTAGTTAGATGTAGAGTCTTCAAAATGAGGGAGTTTTTTTGTTGCCCCCCCCCAAAGGAAACTGTCCCTCAAATTAAAAGGGGAAGGAGAGGAAAAGACTGTCCACAGCACCAGTTTGAATGAGGTTCAGTATGGCAACATCTGAGAAGCTGAGAGGAATCTTTAAATTCCAGTGTCCCCAATGTTGGGCATTAAGGAAAAATGACTGAGGTTTTAACCCCAGTTCACATGTTTGTAACCTGCTGCTGTATTCTAAGTCTCAACTACACTATAATACCCAAAGTGGGCCTGTCTTCTGATCTCTACCTTTACTAGGCCACACCAAGTTCACAAGAACTCGGTACAAGCTGCTTGAAAACCTACACTGATGGCTGATTTTTCATGTTGGTGTATTTATAAAATTCTCCTTTTGAATCTTGAATTTCTTCAACATCAGGTACTGATGTCCCTTTGGGAATAAAATAAAAAGGGGGAACCTTCAGAGTGCCTCTCTGGTTTTCCTGTGCCATGTCCTTCTGAGCACTGTTTCTGACAGGCCATGTCTCAGGTGTTACTCCAGAAGAGCATCAGTTACACTGCATATCTGAGTCACAGAGGAAACTTTTTAAGCTGGTTTAGATTCCAAATGTATACAAATGAAGTCACTTTAATCCTATAAATACTTCTTAATTTATTTTTAAAAAATTGTGCTGTTAACCCTTTTACGGGGCAACAAGCTATGTGAAAAGTACAAAACTTTTTGTCAAATGTAATATTGAGAGTGCTTTTGACATAGTTCACTGGTTTATCATCTGATCAGTATATACTGCGCAACGGGCAAGGCTAGAATCCATGAACCAAGCTGCAAAGATCTCAAGCTAAATAAGGCGGAAAGATTTGGAGAAACAAAAGGAAATTCTTTCCTGTCCAATGTATACTCTTCAGACTAATGAACTCTTCCTATCAAGCCTTCTAAACTGTTAAATAAAGTTTCCAAACAAGCATTTGAACTTCATTACACAGAAGAGCAACAAGAATGGTATCCCACCAGACAAAAGGCAGGAGGGAAAAAATATATATACTGAGTTCAATGGGTAAGCCTGAATGTAGCACAGTTCTTCACAACCGATGGGGAATAATTCAACATGGTGTCCAACGTTCTAACGTCGTGCTTCATCAACTGGTTACTATGAAGCAAGGTGTAATGTTTGGCCCCAATCGGGCTTCAGAAATGGTTCTTTTTTCATGACGAGCATGTCTGTCCAGCTATCAATCATGTTTGTTTGCACCAAATCCCAAGCCATTAAAATACGACTAATTTAAGTTAAACAGAAGTCGTCTGCTCCAATTCGCCATCAACTATCCATGCTACTGCATTCCTCTGAAGACAAGATGAAAATGTGCAGAGAGGGAGAGAAAAAAAGATAGGAGTTAGAAAGTTTCAAAATCTGCATTAGGACATAACAGCAGAATAAGTAACAAAAACACATTCTTGATATTTTCATAGTCCTTAAACAAGTTT
Organism: Phyllotis vaccarum; assembly: GCA_033318265.1. Lineage (NCBI taxonomy): Eukaryota > Metazoa > Chordata > Mammalia > Rodentia > Cricetidae > Phyllotis > Phyllotis vaccarum. Next base: position 13,896,690 of record JARWLC010000017.1, on the reverse strand, counting down.
TTAGGTTATATTTTTTAGTGTAATCTCATAATTATTTTGAAGCATATAAGTAAAGGAATGAATAATTATGTTAGATTTTCCTAATTTTGTTACTTCTGGGTTTTTGGTGGTAAGACAGGGTCTTACAGTGTAGCTCTGGCTCTCCTCAAACTCAGAGAGAGATCTACTTGCCTCTGCTTCCAGAATGCTGGGTTTAAAAGTGTGCATAACCACACCGGACAAAATTCCCTTTTAAAAATCCACCTTAAAATAGATAATTAGAATAATAAAATCTTCACTAGTTTACAAAAAAAAAAAAGAAAGAAAAAAAAAAAGAAAGAAAAGAAAATCTGACTGTCCAAGGCAAAGCTGCACAAACTATGTATTCAATCCATCCAGCTGCCAAGGGCTGAGGTCTATTGCATTACCCAGCTCCATTTGGGAGAAGTCTAAGTATGACCTTTATTAAGATTAGGTCACATAAAAATACATTCATTTAAAATACCTAGTATAGTTTCAGTATATAGACAGCTTGTACATCAGTACACAATTTTAGACCAACTTTACCATCTTGTAGCAATCATACACATCCTCAAAAAAAAATACCCCTCTGGTTTTTTTGGATTGGGCTTTTAGAGCACTTCAATATAAAATGCAATCTCAGCATATGTTCTGTCTTTATGTTTTTGATGTGTTTCATTTAGCATACTGTTTTCAAGGTTCATGTGCTTTATATTATGTAACATGTATAAATCCTTCATTCTATTCCATTTTATACCCCCACCACATACAACCCAAAACCCGAATGTAACTCATGACAGAAGATCAGCAACTTCTCTTAAACTCTAGTCCCAAGGTATCATATGGCTTCTTCTGGCCTCTGTGGGCACCATACATGTGGTCCAGATTCACACTCAGTTAAAACACCCATAACATATAAAGATAAATTCATTTTAAGAACTTGGTGGGCAAATATGATGGCATCATGGGTAAAAGCACTTGCTGCTAGGCTTGAAGACCTGAATTCAATCAACAAAAACCACAGGGGGGAACCAACTCCAGCAAGCTGCCCACTGACTTCAACATAGTACACACCTACCACCTTCCAGCACACAATAAATACACATATCTTTAAAATATCCTTATGCTGATGTCTTTGAATGTTATCTCTAACCCACTTTATACTTTCAAATTCCTATTCTAGAACAGGTGCAATTTATTTAGAAAAAATATTTTCATTGTATGTGAGGAAAGATTCCAAAGGATTTTCTCACAAAGCAGTTCTTTTATTTGAAATGGAAATGACCGTATTTGTAGGGTCAGACCTATGTTAGTGAAGCATAGTGGGCGTTGGTGAATTGGGTCTGCTCTTGTAACTGAGCCAGTACTTGGCACACCCACTGAAGTAAATTACACTAACCAAAGCACACAGTACAACTCCTATCCCATTGTGATACAGCACAGCGACTCTTGGAGAAGAAGCTGTCATGTAGGACCACTCCTTTCCTACTTCTTCCAATCATATTCTGAATGACTAATAAAACACAAGTGTACAGATAATTAAAGATGCACATCTCTAGATCATTAGTTGAAACTGTTAAATGTTTTTTAGTAAATCATTTAGATGAGAGTTTGGAAGACAGATGGCTTTAGCGGTTAGAAGCACTTGCTGCTCTTGCAAAAGATGGTCATTCTCCTCCCAGCATGCACAGCAGGTAGCATGGGCACACAGGCACACACAAGAGCAAACAACAGACATCAACTATCTGGGTGGGATACACTGAGCAACACAATCTCTAGATAAGACACTTTTCCTTGTTCTCCACATAAAGTTCCTGATCACTTCTCTCTAGTGCTATTACAGTTAATCAAAACTTTGTCCTCGTCTGTTACTTTATGACTTTCTTCATCCTCAAGTGTCAAGGTGCTGAGACCCTTCCAGACCTAGACCTGCCGAAATGGCAGTATTCAACAAGTTAACCAGGTCTGCCATATTTTGGTTCCTTCCCTATAAAATGAAAATAAAAATGTTTCTCTTACAAGACCATGAAGACATGTGAGAGCAAGTATATTCTGAGCATGGTACTTGGCACATAGGCAGCATAAGAAATTTTAGTTCCTTCCTCGTTCCCTCACCATCAAACATAGTTAATGTCAGTACACTATACACTGCTAACATAGTAAGAAAACCCCAAAATAATGATCATTAAAACAAACGTTTCTCAAATTTTATACATTGCTTAGTTCTCGTGCATATAGAATATTTCATAAATTGTATGACGAAGCAGCATTTCAATAAAATGTGTGTGTATGTACATGGAAGTACATGCCTACAGGTGCAAGATAGGTCAAGACAACTTTGGGTGTCGGTCCCTGCCTTCCACTGAGAGAAGAACCTCTTTATTGCAGCACATGTCTTCTAGCTGGCCTGACAGCTTCTGCAAAATTCTCCTGTGTATGTGTCTACCTCCCATGTTCCAGAAAAGCAAAGGGATTACAGATTCACACTACTACACACCAGCATTACATGGGTTCTGGGATCAAAACTTACACTTATGGGGCAAGCACTCACATGCACCCATTTCTGAAATCCCCCCCCCCCCCATTTAAGGTATTACTACGGTTAACTTGATGCAAATGAGGTAGCACATTCTAGCTTACTTTCTTCGCTGCCTCTCCAAAAACAACACATAAAACCTAATCTTAGATTTCTTAAATCCTTTCTATAAAGTGAGATAGGAGAAATAAAAGCCATATTTCACATTTAAATTGCTATTTTAAAGTACTTTAACTCAGAGCAGTGTTTTATCTGGAGAAAACAAGGACTGTGCAGCCTTACCTTCAATATTCTGGTGGTCTATAAAAGGTGCTGGTCCCCATATTCTAACAGTGCCGTCATCTGAGGCACTGGCCATCATAGACGGAATCTGTGGGTTCCAGCTAACACAGTTCACTGTACGTGTGTGCCCTGTCAGCTCTGCAATCGGCAGTTCACTTCGTTTGTGCCAGATGTAAACCTTGTGATCTAAATGTAGAACAATTTAGAGAAATGTTAGAAAGCTGTGTTAAATAACAAAATCACTGACCATAAATTATCATTTACTACACACAAAACATGATTCTTCAATATTATAACTTGGAGGAAAAAATTAAAAGTTTAATAAATTAATTTTGTAAAAAGTCATGTTAATACATTTTAACTTTTTTTTCCTATTAGAGGTAACTAGCTCTGAAGTCACAAAAACATCTACTTGCAATAGTCTGCCATGTATGACTAATGAATAATCACAATCTGGGGCAAGACTAGCTCAGCAGTTAAGAGTGGTTACTGCTCTTGTAGAGGACCAAAGTTCAGTTCCCAAACACTTATGTAAGTGGTTCAGTCATAGACAGGCGCCCTCTTCTGACTTCTGTATTCATTCATGTGCAAGTACACACACACTACATTTTATTAACAGAAAACTTACAATTACAATGAAAGTATCTGGACATAAACTAGTCCAGAACAATGATGTTGATGCATTCTGTGGAAGTGACAGAGAAGCTTTATTGGGAGCTTACAAAGTACTTTATGAGTATAATCAAATCCCAACCATGCTATGAGGTGGATTGTTGCATAAATCCCAAGTGCCTCCCAAGTGCTAAATTAAAGGTGTAGGTCACCATGCTCAAGGGGTCACTTATTGTTGAGGCAGCAAAACTAGGATCTGCAGCCATCAAAGGCAAGATGATATGGTTTATGACGACTATGTTCAATGTGCTGTATCAGTCTGGCAAATAAACTGCCTATATAAGTCTATAGCTCAAGCAGTCTCAAACTCACTATGTAACAGAGGGTGATGCTGAACTTCTTTCTCATCCTCCTGCCTGAACATGGTGCTGTGATTACAGGAGTGAGCCACCACGTGGGGTTTATGTGGGAGGATTGAACCCAGGACTGTGTGTGCTGAAAAGCACTAGCAACTAAGCCACATCTCTAGTCCCTAGTTTACTACATATTGTCAGTGCAATGAAAAAGCTTGAATACTGATTAAAAACTTTCTAAGGAGAAGGCTCTTATATTAGCACTTACATACTCAGGGCATTTGGTGGGCTTCTGAAATACAGTACTCAAAAATTAATGGTATTAATGGTAAAGGAATTCCTGTGGTCATCTTGGGAAATTTCTATGTACAGATGGAGTTCAATGTTTTAGGAACCTTTCAATATAACTTGGAATAGCAAAAAACTAAATCTCTCTGTTTCACCATTGCGGCACATGTTCATCTAAATACAGATGTTTTTAATCTTCAAACCAAGTTTAAAAAGAGACAATCGTGCTAATTTGAACTTTTTTGAAATCCTAACTACCAGGCATGAAAGTGGTTCTTAAACATAAATACTGTCTTTTAAAAAATTATGAAACTGAAATTTTTTCCATAGCCTTAACAGAAATAATGATTTGGTCAAAATACAGGTAAATCCTAATAATTAAGCCCAACTTTCAGTTTTTTAGAGACAAGTTCTCTTTACATAGTCTTGGCTGTCCTGGAACTCACAACGTAGACCAGGCTGGCCTTGAACTCACAGAGATCTATGACAGTATCTCTGGAGTGCTGGGTTTGGAAGGGCATGTGCCACCATGATTGGTCCAGTAAAAAAACCAAGTCAGATAAAGATATAATGATTTAAGTAAACTTTGATTTGATTCAAACATCAAACACACATGATTAGGGCAGTTTCCACTGATCTGTCACATGTCACAGTAAGAAAGGCTCGGCCACAGAATGCTAGCAGCTTGAGGCCCTGGGTTCCATCACCAACAACACAAAGGAAAACAAACAAGCAATCAAAAACAAAACACAAGAAGGTAATGTTAAGAATATACTAGATAATTGACTAAAAAATTTAATCTCATATCTTAAACTTACTGAGAAACAAGTTACCCTGATACACTGGGAGAGAAGTACAGACCTTTATTTAAATTCACTATCTCGGTAAACCAGCAGTAACAAAAAACCTTACCTTCACTGCCGCTAGCGATGAAGTCTTCATTGTGGCCTCCAAAACATGAATGAATTGTATAAAACCCTTGTGTAACACCTTGATATTTCCTTACTAAAACTCGGTCTTGTAAGTCCCATAAATGAACTCCCTGCAGGCAAAAAGAAAAATGTTTTGTTTTGTTGCTTTATTTAGTTATTTATAGATAGGGCTGATTCTGCCTCCCCTCGATGACTTTGCTTTTTTAAAGACAATGGCACTATATACTCCAGGCTAGCCCAGAACTGACAGATCTTCCCAAGTTTTTGAGACAAAGTTTCTCTGTGTGGCCCTGGCTGTCCTGAACTCAGTCTGTAGACCAGACTGTCCATGAACTCAGAGATCCACCTACCTCTGCCTCCTGAGTGCTGAGATTAAAAGTATTCCCCACTATAGCCCTCTCTCCCAGGATTTTTTAAGAGTACAGGCATGTACAACATCACTAAGCTTATCTTTTGGGTTTTTTTTTGTTTTTAAAGGCAGAGAATCTAGCCCACCTTCTTAATGCTGGGACCTATTAATAATATAGTTCCTCATGTTATAGTGACCCCCCTCAGCCATAAGATTATTTTTGTTGCTATTTCATAACTATAATTTTGCTACTGTAATGAATCTAACGTTAATATCTGATATGTAAGGTATCTAATAAGCAACCCCTATGAAGGATCATTCAACCCCCCAAAGAGTCTGAGAAGCAACGATCTAGCCCAATGGCTTGGAACTGCTCTTAACTTCGGAGAGATCACCTATTTCTACGTCTAAGTGCTGGGGTTAAAGGGGGGCTACCACACTCAGGCTCAACAGAATCTTTAAAAGTATTGTGAATGTTTTTGTCCACTGGAGCATTTTAATTTTCAGTTTGTGCAAAATTCCAGTATATCAATAAACTTATAGCTGATTACTACACACTTAAGCACTGAAACATATATTTAACAGCTAGACTATAAACAACTGAAGTCAATTTTCACTAAGCTGAATTTTTCTCTAAGTTCTAAAAGGAAAAAAACCCAAAACAACAAAAAATATACCTGAGTTGCTACATTTAACAAAGCTAATCGGCCATTTTTTGAAATAGTAAATGACATAATAGGATGATCTTCTTGTACTCTGTAATCAGAAATAATCAGAAATAATTTGTTAGGAACAGCAAATGAAGAATCAAGAACTTTAAATTATGAGAGAATACAAACTATTATAGCTTAAATGACATTTTTTGCTTTATATATGTCAATCAGAATGAGTTAACAAGTACCCCCTGAACACCAATTCAAACAAAAAGCTTTTCTGGAAAAGCCCAACTGTACACACATTTTGGTAAAATTAGACCATTCCTTTCTTCTTTCTTTTCTTTTCGAGATGGGGGATTTTCAAGACATTCTCTGTGTAGCCCTGGCTGTCTTAGAATCATTTTGTATACAAGGTTGGCCCTGAACTCACAGACTGGCTGGCCTATGTCTCCTGAGTGCTGGGATTAAAGGCACATACCACAATACCCTGCTAAATTAGACCACTTCTACTGGAAACAAAATAGTAGTTACATGTTCCTATCTGTAAGGTCCTCAAAGTTGTAGCCCCGGATTCTCTGGTGTGTGTCAGAAGCCAGTACGGTCTTCCCATCACTCAAGCACCATAGGCATTGCACTCTCACCCCCTCCCAGGAGTCCAAAAGATTTCCATCCAGGTCCTATGCAGGGAGACAAAACAAAACAAACAAAACCACTCAGAAAACAAACAAGATGTAAATGTTTGAAAATGCCTCATAAAAACACCTTTGTGTTTCTCCCCCAAAACTGATCTAGTTAAACAACTCTCCAAGTATTTTAGCTTATCAGACGTTGACTCCAGCTCTGTAAACACTGTACTCTGACATATAAAGCTGTGACATGAAAAAAGAGAGCTAAAAATGAATAGCTTATAACATTCTAGAATAAACAATGAAATCTATAAATTACATTTCACTAGAAAGTGGCAACTTGAAATAGCTATCTAGGGAGATATTAGATTGCCAGTGAACTGACCTGGGAGTATTTTAAATGACCTACTCAGAAGAAACAAAGCCAGTTGCATAGCATATTAAAATCTGTTCTATTCCCCAAAATGTCAATTACCGACTGTTTATCTAAATATATACCTGAAGTGAAGCACTGAGGGAAACAAAATCTGAAAACTTATTAGAACCATATGAGACAGTGACATATGAAACCTAGACAAAGCATAAGGACACTGAACTTATCATAGAATAATTTATTTTAGTTTAATCAAATAATTCCCAGGTATGGTAGTACATGCCTTTATTCCCAGCATTCTGCAGGCACATGGAAGGATCTCTGTGAATTTGGGTTAGTCTGCAGCACACACACAGTGCTAGGACAGGCTACATGGTAACCTGACTTAAAAACAACATCAAAATCTCCATCAACACAGAAGCTAATGACCAGGAGATCCTTTAAATGACTGAAAAAATTCGGTCAGTTACCAGTCACTTTTTAAAAAAACCTTTTTAAAATTCTATGTGAGGGTATGTGCACATGTGTATGGTTACCCAAGAAGCCAGAAGAGGCTATGGGGTCCTCTGACAGCAGTGAGAAGTGTGGGAAGCCACCCCGGATCTTATCGGAGCACTGCAGGCTCCAGCTCCAGCATGTATTTCTTCTTTTCCTCCTATTTCAACTCTTCACCAAGTGAGGCTCTCTTGTGGGGTTTGTTGTTATTCCACACAAGTTTACCATGCAGCCAAGGAGAACTGAACTTCGGGTCCTACTGTTTCTAACCTCCCATGCACTAGAATTACAATGTGTGCCACCATTTTGAGCTGAGCTACATCCTCAGCTATACAGCTGGCTTATCGTTTATTTGTTTTTGGAGATAGAGGTCTCACTTTACAGTCCAGGCTAATTTCTCACCTCAACCTTCCAAGAGCAAGGACTATATGCATGGGCCTCCATGACTGGCCGGCACCGTTTCTCTTACAAAGGTTTATCCACTCAGTCCTATAAATTAGTAACTTTATTTTTGAGACAAGGTCTCATTCATTATGCAGTCCTGGTTGGCATAGAACTCAAGAGATTGACCTACCTCTACCACTGCCTCTGAAAATGCTGGAATAACAGCAACCATGTCCAGCTAATTTTACACTTTTCATGAATACTTGAAATGGCTTTAAAAAATACAAAAAAAACACAAAAAACAAAAATTCTATTAAATACTCATTTAAGAGGACAGACTATGTGTCAAGTGACTCTTCATGTTTTTTTTTCTCCCTGAGATGTAGCCTTGGCTGGCTTGTAGAACTTAAGAGAGATCTGCCTGCCTCTACTGTCAAGTGCTGTAATTTAAAGCATGTCCCACCATGCCTGACAAATATAAATTTTAAAAATCATTAACACAATTCAATTTACTTTTAAATGGGCATACTTTGGCAAGAAAGAAAGCATTCAATACTTACACACTGATAGAACTGTCCACGCTGACCTCCAGTCACAAAGCGTTTCCCATCTGGATTCCAGGCTACACTGGTCAAACTGTCTTCATGAGATTGGCTCATTTTTGTTCTTAATTCTCCTGTCTATAAGGAAATAAACTGGGTAAGACATTCAAGAATCCTAAGGGGTTTGTGTAAAGATAGAAAAAGACTGGGGGTGGGGGTAGGGGGGAAGGAGGCAGAAATAACCAGGAAGATGAAGGTGACCAGCTATCTTGCTAGTGCACATTACTAATCAGAGAAACAGCTATTTTAACTGCCTACACAAGGAACAAGGACTACAGTTCTCAAAGAAAAATTAATAGTTCAGATATAATAGGCTTCAATAAATTTCTTAAGAGAATTAAATTAACATGCGAAATTTCACAATCAAGACAATGAAAAGCCCAAAGCTACAAACCTAAATTCTTCTGAGCTTCCATCTCAGTCCAAAATTCTTTATGAATTTTATCCTAAAACTACAGTTATTGCAATTAGCAATTCTTTAAGAACACAATTAATAGGTAGTGAAACTATGCCCTTAAAACCTACTAAGGACAATTTTAATTATGCTAAATATCATATTCAAATGGTCATAATAAAGCAGGGAAGATGGGAAAAGATGACTACTTTTTGTAATATGTGACTTTATTTCAATTAAAAGCAGAACAAAGAATCTCTGTACTGTTTACATCATGCTCTACACTTCTCCCAACTAATTAAGCTTGTTTTAGTGCTAAGACTTTATAGACGTCCTCCTATCCCAAGTTACTCACTTTAGGAGACATTGCACATACCATTTAATCTAGTCTTGTCCCATTTTGTTGAGGGATTAGAAACAGGATCTGAGAGGTAAGAGCTGCCCTTGGTACAATAAAAAGTACATGGGCATAATTTTCCTGTGAGAAATGGGTAATCAAAGGTAAAAATAAGAGTGAAAAAACGACTATGATTCGGAACCTGGGGCCAAGTAATAAAGGAACAAGAAAGAGGAACAAAATAGAAAATCGGATGTCTCCCTTACAGGAGAGGAACAAAAATACAGAACAACACACAAACCCAACTCAACATCCAAATCCTTCCCCAACTCTTCCTTGTTCTTGGCTATTTAATTATTACCATTTCAGTCATTTGACCTCAACAGTCAAAAGCTAAATTCAAGTACAAAAAAGCACCCAAGTCACGGGTGTTTACTTTTACAAATGTGTTAAAATATTTCTAAGGCAGCAATGAACAGTGAGTATATCAGGTCATTAGATTAAAAACCTATCTAAAAAAGAAACAGCCTTTCAGACTTTCTTAAAAGAGAGCCCTTCTAGAAGAAGCCTTATCAAGTAACATGGTAACGCCTAACATGGTTTAATTGCCTAGAAACTAAATCTGACTGGAGAAAAGACCGCACAAGTGTCAGTCATCTTGTCCCGTAAGACTACACAGGCCTGCTGAGAAAGAGGAAACTATGCTTCGATGGGGGAGGGGCCTTTTAGATCTTATTCTGTCTATTGCCATCTCCCTAAATAAACAGTGGTCAGTTGCTGGCTTGATACAATCAGTAAAGACATTCTGAACAAAAGGACGTAGGTTAGGTCGGAACAATAACGGAGGCTGGAGATGGCTCCGCAGGTAAGAGCACTTATTGTTCCTCCAGAGGACCAGGATTTGGTTCTGAGGACCTTCATGGTGATTCACAACTGTCAGTAACTCTAGTTCCAGGGGATCTGTTGCCTTCTCCAACCTCATAAGCACTGTTCACACATGTGATGCACGTGCATACATGGAAGCAAATATTTATACACATGATAATGTTATGAAGGATGATGTTATTTTTGAAGAAAAATGCCTGAATATTTAATGATTAAACATATCTATAATTTACTTTCAAATACTTTTGATCTGGATGTTTAAGTGTTTATGTAATGTGTATTTATTTACATATGTACACATAAATTATCACAAACGTAACAACTATTAAATCTAGGGTAGTGGGCACATATCTGATCATGATACCGCTGTTTTCTTTCTCTGCTTTTTGGAAACATGCTGGTCTCTAATTTGCTACACAGCTGAGGATGACTTTGAACTGTCATTCCCCCTATCTTTCTTCCAAACAGCAGGATTACAGGCACACATTATCACACGCAGGCATACCATATTTTCAACTTCCTTACTAAGTTGGGCCACTTAGTATATCCGGGTAACAGTATCCTACCTCAGCCTCCTAAAGGATGACAGATTTTAGGCACAAACACTAAGTCTGGCTTCTCTTTCTTTATTAAAAGATTTTATTTCCTGGAGCTGGAGTTACAAGCATTTGTATGGTGCTTGGTTTTGGTGTTGGGAATCAAACTCTGGTTTTCTGAAAGAGCAGTGTGTGTGCTCTTATCCACTGAGCTATCCCCTTCAGCCTCTAAAAATTTGGTATCTGAAAATTTTCTTCAAAAGGGGGGTAAAGATGGGCAGAGATCCCTCTCCCTGTCTTCCAAGGGCTGGAATCAAAGGTGTGCACCACCATACCCTGCTTGCGATATTGGGTTTACTCTTCTATTAACAGTTACAGGACTCAAAGTCCCATCCTATTAAGTTCTACTTTTACACTCAAACCATAGATTATCATTCTTTTACTAAGAATTTAAATTTTAAACATGAAAATTCAAGAACATGTAAAATGGAGTGTACCCAATACCAAGTTTTTTTTCTAAGACAGGATCATAAAGTTTGTTTTCAGTTGGAAACAGCAATTTAACACTGATATTTTACTCACAATGATGAAAACACAAGTAATTTTTTTTTCTGGCTAAACTATTAATTCCACTGTACAAGGTAGAACATGCTAGAAATGCTTACCGATCATCCTTTTAGTAAACTTTACTATCCAGGATAAAATTTATAAATCTTAATATCTGGGTTCTCAACTTTTGAAGCACTGTAACTTATAAAAGACATATTACAGTAATTTAGGTTAAATGGTTCTGTTTTATAAAGTAAAATAAAATTGTTCTGTCTCTTTGTCTCTCATTCTTTCTGAGACAAGAGTTTCTTCATGTAGCCCTGGATGCCCAGGAATTTGCTATATAGACCACTCTCACCTCAATCTCAGAAATCCACCTGCCTCTGCCTCCCGACTGCTGGGATTAAAATCATGTGCCACCACTGCTTAGCTAAGAATTAAGTTTTAACAAATATGTTTGTTAAGATTATGTTGGACTTAAACCAAGGATAGAACTCGCTCACTTGTACATTCCAAAGCCAAAGCTCAGAGCAGTCATCTGGACCACAAGCGACAAGATAGCTGTCATCTGGACTCCATGCAATGTAGGAGACTCCATACGCATGGCCTTCTAATGTTTTAAGCAGCTTCAGCAGGTGCGTGTCCTAAAAGACAGACGGACAACTTGATCAATACCCATTCCTCAGAGCACAAGAACGTACATGTAAAGACGTACACCGATAGTCTCATCCTGTGACGTTCCTATACCAGTCCAGCTGAATTAAGCTCAGGCAATTGCTTCTCACTCACTCATTACCTATTAGTTACCTACTGTACAGAGAATATTATATACTAGATAGAAACATAAAACGGTAGCTCTTAGGAAACCTGAACTGAAAGCAGATGTGCACACTATAAGTTACCTCTTTTTATTTTAAAGATTTAAATAATTTCACTGACACATAACAGCACAAAATAAATTCTCTTCGGGCACAAGGTTCATTTCTATCAACAACCCCCCCAATACCCATTAGTAATCATTTTTCTCCATAACGTTCCCAGAAACCACTACTTTATTTTTATTGATTTGTAGATTCTGGGCATTTCATATAAATGAAATTAAACATGACACAGTCTCCTACAGTTGGCCTACTTCATTCATTCCTATGTCTCTATGCTTCATTCATGCTGTAGATTATCTAATTTTATTGAGTAACATTCCATTTAAAAATGTATTTTGCCCAAAAGTTTCTACTTTTTTTAATATTAAGAGTAAGAAGACTAAGAATATATATGTGTTTTTCTGTGGACATGTTCTTTCTTTCCTTCCTTCCTTTGTTGGCTTTCAAGACAAGGTTTCTCTGTGTGACATTTCTGGCTATCCTGAAACTGGCTTTGCAGTCCAGGCTGGCCTCAAACTCACTCAGATCTGCCTGCCTCTACCTTCCAAGTAGACCACCACCTGGCTCTATTTTTCTTAAATACATACACAACAGAAGAATTCCTGGGGCATTAGATGTCTAATATTTTTTTAAAAAAAACTACCTAGCTTTTCCAAGTGAGAATGTCAACAAACCAACATCAAGACTAGTCATAGAATCCTCTTTTATCACTAATAATGTGACCAACACAATGGAATTTTAACAATATACTCCAGGGAAGGAAACTTAAGTTTTAGGAAGATTAAAGACACCTGTAACAGTGGAAAGAACTTTCATTTGAGCTTCCTGACTATGCTCTGAAGGCAGCACTATACAGTACCAATGTGTACTTTATGGGACTGGACCAGTTGTCATGTTTACTTCACAATAACATTTGACCTTATTCAGAGGGATATCTAATAAAACATTAAGCTTTAGGAGAGGTGGGTACAACATGCTCAAGATGAACCATAGGAACAAACAGGTAATAAGCTAACCAACAAATTTAAAAACAAACCATCTGTCAGAACCAAAGAGACATGAAGATATTTAAGAGATAAAAATGCAACCAAGTTAAAATTCTGGGTAGCACGTATGATGACGTCTGAGGTCCAATCCCCAGCATGGAGGGGTGGGGTAGAGGACAAACTCCAGATTTCTGGTTTAAGTGAAAAGAAAGTAGAGAAAATTAAAAAAAATCTAGTAATATGTTCTAGGTGTAGGACTAGAGATTTACTGTGCCTAATCCAAAAAAAATGTTTTTCAGTTGTGTCTTTGTGTCTTTTGGCCTGTACAGACCAAGAGGGTGGATCCCTTGGAACTGTAATTACATGCAGTTTGGAGTGACCTGAATGGCCCAATATTAGTGCTGGGAACAACAGAACTGGGGTCCTCTGGAAGAACAGGAAGTGCTCTTAATCACTGAGCCAAGATCTTGCTGTGTAGCCTAATTTTAAGGCCTGGGATAGAGAGAGTCTACTAGTGAGGACCTGTAAGAAACTATAAACAGGCCTCAAACCTCCTGCCTCCAGAAACCTAACTGTGGACTGTTTACTATGCTGTTTATTCATAGGATTAAACTCATCTTTCATGACAGTACAGTGCAATCCTTATCTTTAGAAAATGAAACATCTATCAATATAAATATGGATCCCTCTCTGAGGAGCTAAGAGGCATGAGTTACTTGTATCAGAGCAACAATAAAAGTCAAAGTGCCTTGCACAATTTTAAATCTTTTTGGAGTAGTTTAACATTGCCACAGAACAAAATCTAGACAAAATAGTACTCCAGATGAACACAAAGATTTTCTTCTAAATTTACAATAAATTCCTTTACAAATATTCATCCAGAAAACTAATTTGTTTTATCCAAACATGTTTGAACATGCTTCCTATTTTAGTACTTAGGAATTGAGATGTAGAAGACCACAAGTTCAAGGCTAGGCTGGGCTATATAGCAAGATCCTGTCTCAAAAAACTACAGGAGGGAGAAAGGGGTAGAAAGAAGGAGAAGTGGGAGGGGAAGAAAGACAAAAGAGGGAGAAAAAAAACAATTGTTTTATACACTTCAATAAAAAAATGACTTCATACACTTCAATAAAAAAATGACTCCATAAATCCTAAAGACACCACTCTTCTACAGGACTTCATTTCATTTCAGGTACTAATGTTGCAGCTCACAACCATCTAACTCTAGTTCCATGGGATCCAACACCTTCTTCTGGACTCCACAGGCACCAGGTGCACAGACATACACACATTGGTAAACTACCTATGCACATTAAAAAACAAAAAACCTTAAATTCTTTTTTTTCCTACACATTAATCCCAGCATCGAGGAGGCAGAGCATAAAGATCATGAATTCTAAGGCAAGCTGGAATCCAATTTCAACAAAATAAATAACAAAAAATTAAAGGTATTAAAAAAAAATAGATATTCAAAAAAGAGCATAGTCAGCAGGGCATGGGACACACACCTTTGATCCCAGCAATTGGAAGGCAGAGGCGGGTGGATCTCTGAGAGTTTTCCCTGGTCTACAAAGCAAGTTCTAGAACAGCCAAAGCTGTTAAAAGAAACCTTGTTTCAAAAAGAGAAGAAAAGGGAGGGGGGAGGGAAAGGAAAGGAAAGGAGACGAGCACGGTCAACTTTTCTAAACACTACTTGACATATCAAAAGTACCACCATGCCAACAGTTCACCAGTCACAGCCATATGAAAATCATGCTTCACATTTCAGATTGGAATTTAAATATTAATTTGCATTCCTAAATTAATATGGCCAAAAAAAAAAAAAAACACCCTTTACAATGAACACCTATTATATATTCTGCACACTCAGTATTTAAAGAAACAAAAACAACAACAAAAAAGCCCAAAACGCATTCTGGGAAACACTGGCATGTAAGTCTAAACTCCTCAGCAAAAGAAAAAAAGATTTGCTTCTCTGGTTCACCTCCTGGCCTCCCTCCCACTCTTCTCCCAAGTGAACCTAGGCCGTTCCTAACCAGTTTCACCTAAACAGTTCTTGGATCTTTCCCCTAAAATCTTTTCTTACTTTCCTTAGCTTTCTAGATGTAGCAAGATCTCTTCTGAGCTCCCAGAGCGTCCATTATGGAATCATCGGGGTTTACTATCATATGCTTAGTTGCCTGGATTAAAAAAAAATTAACACACAATAGGTATTTTATACTGGCTAAAGTGGGACTCTCACACAAAGCTGCTAGAAACACACTTCATAAAACCCCTAGAATTCAAAGGCCCTTGTGTCCATCCCAGACTCTTCCTCTAGTGTCACTTATGACACTTTGCAGTTACTAAAAATAAGCCTATTTTTATTTGAATGAAGGGGGTCAAGATATTTCTATCAAGATGTCCTTTTCTTGCCTCCATGAGTATGCTATACCACAAACCTCTCATAAAAAGTACTTCCATTTATAAGGTTCTTTTATATCCTCATAATACTTCAATTAAATATAAATGTGATGTTACACTAATTGCATATTTTTTGTTCTTTTAACCTGTACAATCCTTTGATGGGGTTCCTAATCTGACCCCTACATCTCTAATTAACCATTGCCTAAAATTCAGTACTTCCATCTTTAGTTGTTGTATTTTTTGGTGGAGGGGGAAGTGGAACAGGGTTTCTTTGTGCAGCCTGGCTGGCCTTGAATTCAGAGATCTACCTGCCTCTGTCTCCTGGTGCTGGGATTAAAGGTGTACAACAACACTACCTTGAAGATGGGCAAGTAACAGAACAGCACTTAGTTTAACTATCTCTTACATTCTGGTGGACCTCACAGCCAAACTTAATAATATACCTTAAGGTCACTTATGATTTAAGACTGCTATTCTACTGTGCACTCAGCCCATTTGTTTTAAGAGAACAATGTAACCCCATCAGAGGCATAAGCACTCTTGAGGCAAAGGCAGGTGGATCTAAGTTTGATGCCAGCCAGGGTTACACAGAGAGACCCCATTTCAAAACACAACAAAAATGAGAACAAACATTGCCTTGCCTTGGATCCCCATGTCATCAGCATTCACAACCTGAGTCAGAGTTTTAAGCTGCAGTTGTAAGTTATATACTCTTTTATGCCCAGACTCAAAGGAAAGCATGTGTGGATATATGACATGATAATCATCTGCTGAAAACAGGATGGATAAATGTGGATTAGAACATAGTTATTATTCCTTAATGGTCTTTGTTTCATCTGGGTCATCAGGAGTCAGTGGCTTCATTCCCTGTATAAAACTGTTAAGAGATTTCTGTAAAAGTACTGCCTATTCCTTCCCCACGTGGATGCCTTTATTAAGGACAGATTCAGACAGCATTAAAGCAAGCAGATTCAGACCCACAAAACAGACAAGGAATGACAGAGACACAAGGGAAGAGAAAAGCAGAGAATTCAAATCTGGGCTCATTGCTCATTAACTTACTTCAAGGGGAAGTGCTTATTATTTCTTTTCCTTAATGGATGCTGTGGCGGTGGTTTGAAAGAAAAGAGCCCCCAAAGGGAGGCCTGCCCTTGTTGAAGTAGGTGTGTCACTGTGTTGAGATCTCCTATGTTCAAACTGTGACCAATGTGGAGACAGATCTCTGCTGCCTGCTGATCAAGATGCAGAACTCTCAGCTCCTTCTCCTGCACCATGCCTGCCTATGTGCCATCATGTCCCAACCTGATGATAATGAACTGAACCTCTGAACTGTGAGTTACCTCAATTAAATGTTTTCCTTTATAAGAAAGAGTTGCTGTGATTATGGTGTCTCCTCACAGCAATAGAAACCCTGACTAAGACAGATACCAATAAATTATTTGTGACCTAATCTATCATTAATGCACTAAACTGATGCAATATGAATAGAAATATTAGGTGTATATTAGGTAACAGTAAATTCAGTATTATGGCTTAACAACAGAGAAATTTCAAATGCTTTCATTTCATATTCTAATTGTTGCAGGTTATCTTACAATATTATTTAAGTATACTGATTCAGAATGCTGATAGTTATTATCTGCTAATAAAATTATTTAGGGTTAATAAAGGACTATCATATATTATATTTTTCATTCTAGGTTAAGAGTCCACATTGCAATTGGGTTCCTTATGTAATTAGTCATAATTTATAGTACATGATATATATGGTATACATATGTCACACACATACACAAACACACACACACACACACACACACACACACACACTCCACAAGCATGCAGTGTATTTAGCAGTATTATTTTAAGATGACCAGTAAGCATGTCCGATGGCTAACTCAGCATTATGGCACAAAAAAAAAAAAAAGGTAAGAGCTCCTTTAAGATTTTTATTTTTACTTTGTGTGTACTAGTGCTCTGCTGTCTGTCTGCATGAGGGTGTTGGATCCTGAAGGTACCTGGGTCCTCTGGAAGAGCAATCCTGCTCTCTTGTCTGCTGAGCCTCCCCTCTAGTCCTCCAGTCCCTTCTTTATAGAAAAATGCTATGCTGTCCTTCTGCCAGTTACAGCAAATCTAAGAAGGAACTGCCTCAGGTGTGTATTTTTTCTTTTGTGGTGCGGTAAATTATTAGTTATGTATATTTTACGTTCATGATACTTGTATGGGGGCTCATGTGCCATTGCCTACATGTCAGGATAACTTTGTGGAATTATGACTTTTTCACCTTTACATAGGTCCCAGAGAACAAAATCAGGTTTCTAGGTTGGCAAAGCACACGCCTTCTTCACCCACTGAGTCATATATACTGGCTCCTAAGACTAATCTGTTTTTGTTTTACACAAAATAAGTCTGAGGGCAATGTATTTATCCAGAGGCAAAAGCCATCTTAGGTGAATGGCTCCTAAAAAATAATAGTTTCTTAACCTGTTTGAAATCATGCTCTTTTTGACCAATAGACAAATGTTCATTTGGTTAAGAGAAATGATCTCACTTATTTCAATATACCTATAGGTTACCTAGTGATCAAGACAATTCTGATTAGAGAAAACTTAGTGCTTAAAATCCATATGCAATAATTTTCAGTTATTATCACTGGGGAAAAACCAGGCAAGACTGCACATGAGATCCACAAATTATACTTGGCATGTAACAGTTCTATTCCATCTCAACAATAGATGTTAGCACCTCGGAGTCATTAAGAGTATTAAAGAATGCACAGTAACTCAGCAAATCTCTAGCACATATACTGAACACTAGGATAGTATTAACCTACACATATATTTAAACACACACAATCAGGGGAAAAATATATAGAAAAGGGGGATACATTTTTATCTGCCCATTGTCAGGAAGGCTGGCTGGGGCAGAAGAGACTTGAATTCTAGGCCAGCCTGTTTCTCCCCCCCACCCCCCAAAGTGACAAGCATGATCCTTGTAGAAGACTACTACTCACATATGTACATTAAAAATAGGTAGGCAGCTGGGGAGTTGTTGCATCCATCCCTTAATCCCAGCACTCAGGAGTTAGAGGCAGGCAAATCCCTGAGTTCAAGGTCAAGGACAGCCAGGGCTACAGAGAAACTCCCAAAAAACAAAACAAAAAAGTAACCTGTGAGTTAAAATTCTAAAGTAAAATGACCTGGGTTTGACTGCTAACACCTATATCATGGCTCTCGACTGTCTACAATTCTGGATCAGATTTATTCCTCAGTCCTACGTAAAAGCAGCGAACACATGATGCACACACACATCCACTGGCAACACACACATATGTAATAAACAGATCTAAAAGAACAATTACCCTTTTATGCAATCTTAGGACGCACACAGGAATACATACCGGATCAACTTGCCATATGATAACTGTGGTGTCCTTTGATCCTGTTGCTAGTTTAGTGCCATCATTAGAGAATTTACAGAACCACACTTCATTACAATGCTCCGTAAGTATCTGCTGAGTGTAACAGGGGAACTGCCTCCTAAAACAAATCCACACGTAATTACTGTTTCATAGCATTTTTAACAATAATGAGAAGGGCATTAAACAACTTCTGGAGTTCTCAAGGATAAATATGAATGCATTTACAATTCTCAAGGATCAAATTTTGGTATGTATGTTGCAAAATAAAACACTATGACCTCAGGTACTTTTTGTTCAAGTCAACTTTAGTTAAAATCTGTAATATAAAATCTGCTTCACCTAAAGTTTACTTTTTTGCTGCCTTCTGAAGTCTACTTGGTCTGATTGAGGAAATTCGTATAAATTATTATTCAGGAGTTATGTTTACCTATTGTATAGATGAATGACATTTAGTTGATCTACAATGAGTAAGATAATTCAGCATCTTCAAGCATATAAGATCAGTTAAGCTATTATGACCAAAAGAAACTGGGGGGCCAGTGAGATGGCTCGAAGGGTAAAGGTACTTGCCGATCAGCTGACAATCCATCCTAGAACCCACCGTAGAGAGAACTGACCCTGAAGCTGGCCCCTGCCTTCAAACATGTGTTGAGACACACATGCAAATACTCATCAACATATGACAACTAGCAAGAAGGCTCCATGGGTGAAAACACCGGCTGTCAAGTCTGATGACCTGAGCTCAATTCCTGGGACAAACAAGGTGGAAGGAGTAAAACAATTCCTGCAAGACTGTGTTATGAGTGTTCTGCCTGCATCTATGTATTACACCATATGCACCTATTGTGTCAGGAGGCGGCCAAGAGAGGATGGAGTTACAGACAGTTGTGAGCCACCATGCGAGTGCTGGGAATCACACAAAGGTTCTCTGCAAAAAATACCAAATGCTCTCTTAACCCCTATGCCATCTCTCCAGCCCCCCAATCCATTTTGAGACTGGCTTTTACTACTGTAGCCCAGGCTTGCCTGAGTATTCCAAGTACTGAATTAATCTACTTTTTCCCACCCAGTAAGTAATAAGAGGCCAGCACAGTGGACTGAGCCTATAGTCCCAGCACTTGTGAGGCTCTGGTAAGAACACCGATTGAGCCCAAGAGTTTGAGACCAGCATGGGCAACACAGCAAGGCCCTGTCTCAAAGAAGTGTACACCACCATACACACACAGGTAAGGAGTAGAAGCAGTATACTGTCATACTGCTAGCCTACAGGCTGCAGTTGGCCTTAGTAGGTAACACCTAGCAATTTAAACTTTTATATTACTTAACTAAGAACGGCTGTAAAATTAAACTGTTATTTTACTCTGAATCAAAACAATGCATAATTGTATTTTATTAAGCACTTTACTAGGTGCCAAGTACTATAAGGCACTTCCCATAGGATAGTCTTTTAAATTCTATTTTTCCTTACATATATTGGTGTGTTGTCTGTATCCTGTCTGTGTACTGCTTGTGTGCAGTGTGTCCACACAAGCCAGAAGAGGGAGCTGGACCCCTAGAACTGGAGCTAATAGATAGCTGTTAACCATGTGGGTGCTGGGAACCAAATCTGGGTCCTCAAGAACAACTATTCTTAAGCCATACTCCAGCTACTAATTTTAGAAGCAAATTTGATAAGAGAAATTTTAGCACCCTCATTTTCACAAGGCTCAAAAAACCAATTTTACTAGATTTTCACAAAACTGTTAAGTAACTGAACTAAAATTTCAACCTGTAACTGACTGAATTGTCTTTCCACATGTCAACTTTAAATATTTTTCAGACAAATAAAAGTTTCAATAAAAAAATTCATATGCCTCAAATTGATCATTATTTAGATTAGCAAATACCCTTTAAGTAAAAATTGATTCAGAATTACAGGGAATAAATCATTTAGTCTATTGACAGCTGTCAGTCACTTTAAAATTATCATTTTATTTTTTATTAAGACTAAGATGGGGCTGGAAAGATAGCTCTGTGGTTAAGAGCACTTGCTGCTCCTGTAGAACACGAGTTTAGTTTCTAGAACCCATATAGCAACTCACACAGTCTATAACTGCAGCTCTAGTCAGTGCCCTCTTCTGGACTTTGTTGACAACAGGCATGCATACAGTACAGGAAAGCAGAATACACATAAAGTGAAATATAAAAAAAATAAAAACAGTAAAGTGCAAATTTATTATCAGCCTTTTTTCAGATAAGTGATGGTTGATGTCCTGCTTTCAAATAAATTTAGAACTTAAGATAGCAAACAAAGAGAACAAAAAAAAAAAAAAACCCAGTAAACAGCATTTGACCAAACTCAATCTTTAAACTGTGTCTACAATTATTTTATAAAAATCTTGCACTAAAAAATTGGCACTTATAAAAGCCGCATATGAAAGCATACTTCCATTAGTTATCAGTGTAAAAAAAAAAAGTCTAGAAATTGGAAAAAAAAATTATTCCTTACTCATCAAATTTAACCAAAATTACATGCACATCAGACGATAAAAAGTTGTACAATCCAATAAAAACTCTTCAGTATTTAAATGGGTTTTTCAAAGTCTTAATTCAGCTATTCATAATCAATTCTCTATTCTTCAGAAAGAATGGATAGTATGTTTACATTTAATTTCAGAAAACATCTCTCTAGCTCCCTCCAATGCTGTAATCTAGTTTTTAGAAGGAAATAAAGCAGTTAGTTAAAAATTATTGATTTTCTTTTGAAGACCTCCAGCCAACTTAAGAAATTAAATTCAGGCTCTATTTTCCAGTCTGGCAATGAAGGGACAACTTACTGAGTTAAGTTACTCTCTTAGTCTCCTTAAAATCTACCTCTAGAATCAACAGCTGGGGACGGCTCCTGGTTTCCGGCTTGGTGACTGGGTAGGTAGATCCTCCCTGAGATAGAAAATGCAGGGATGGGAAGATGGCTTGGCAGGTGAAGTTCTTGCAAGCAAGCAAGAGGATGGGAAGGTCAGATGCCCCGAACCCCATGTAAATGCCAGGTGGACATGGCAACCCGCCTGTAATTCCAGCCTCTCAAGGTGGACACAGGGGATCCCTGGAGCAAACTGGCTAGAGACTTGCTGGGATGGGTGAGCTCCAGGTTCAGCGAGAGACCCTGTCTTAAAAGAATAAAGTGGAAGAACAGCTGAGGAAGATTGCCAATGTCAACCTTGGACCTCCACACAGATGCACCCACAGAACACGTGTACCCATACACATGTGAAAACACATACACTCAAGCACATATATTACACATGTGGGGAAAAAAAAAAAGAACTCAAATGTAATAATAACAGACTTTGCAGACCTGAGTAAGAGGCAGAAAAAAACTATTTGGATCTACTGTGTTTAACTAGAGCAACAGCCACACTGTACTCAGATCTGTGGCTCAGGAGGTGTTAGATTCGTGGAAGTATAAGCTAGGGAAGAAAGACAGGAAAGAAGTAACCCTGGAACAAACTATTAAAGAAACAGATAGAGAGGAGGAGCCCTGGGAGAGATCAGAACGTCAATCAAGTCTGGAATGTTTATAGAAAGCTAAACCACTATAAAACTAAAGAAAGTTCAAGATAAACTGGAAAGCAGCTGCTGAATTAAACAAACAAAAACCTATTCCTCACCCATATCAGCACGGACACTACAGGAATCTGAGGAAAAACAGGGACATAGACATTAGAACTACATACAGGGAATGACTTGAAAAGTTACCCTTGTAGGAGGGAGGTGGTAAACAGGAGGCACATGCTACTCTGTGATTTGTTTCTACACAAATGGGTGTTTTGCCTGCAATGTCTGTGTATCACGGGTGTACATCTTTTCGTAATCATAAAAAGGAACAGTTACTTTTGAAAAGCAAGAGTCTTTCAGTCCTAGCAATATTTCAGAGTGCACTAGACATGCACTGATGAACCCACCTGAGGTGAAGGACGAAAAAGGAGACTAATTTTATCTATCAGTTCTAGATAGTGACATCAGGAATTAAGATGTATACAGGGAAAAAAAATAATCTTATGGGTTTGTTTACACACAGGAAAGGTTCTTCTTACTTTCTGACACTTCTAGCAAAATCAGATCTACTTGTCACCTTTCAGTGTCCCCAGAAGCCTATTATCCCCCGTGCCCCCCAATTTAAAAATAATCCTAGACAAGTCAAAGAACAGTACCAAGGAGTGAGCGGTGCTAAGGAAAAAGGTCCACAGACGTCCTGACAGAACAGTAATTCACACCAAATCACCATCCAGTATTTCAGGTTAGCATCACTCTTAGGGTCAATAGCTCAAACCAATCTTTTTTCTTACAGTGCAGTAAATGATGATTCAACCACACACAGGCAGATCACAGGGCTGGGGACAGAGCACGGAGGACAACTTCTGACTAGCGTTTGAAGGGACCCATGCTCTCTATTTCTAGCACTGATGAAATTTAAAAACCAAAGTAAAACATTAAAAACATCTCAAGGGGCTGGAGGGATGGCTTGGTGGATAAGAATACTGACTGCTCTTCCAGAGGTCATGAGTTCAATTCCCAACAACCACATGGTAGCTCACAACCATCTATAACAGGATATGATGCCCTCTTCTGGCATGTAGGTGTACAGCTCTTACTATGATTTTTTTTAACCACTTTCCAGATATGTGTTACTTAAAAGTTCCTTATTAATTACAATAAACACTTCTTTCCTGGAGTTTGGAAAGGTTCACAGTTTCTATCTTGGCATTTTAAATTTAAATTATGATTCAATTTTTGAGAACATCATTAAAGCAGAAGGGAAATTTTACTAAAAAATACTAACACCAAAAGACAAGCTTGAATTTTTCCAACTTCAATTATGTGCATAGTCTGGTAAAAATAAACATTTAATGCCTACTATTCTAACCATGTTTGAAGCAGTTCTTTTACAAAAGCAGAACTTTCACTAAGGAAAAAGGGTTTTGATGACATTTATATGCAGAGAATGACTTATACATATGCTGAACGTAGAAAATCACTAACCAAACCCACAGATAAGAACACGAATATTAGCTTTGGAGCTTTAGCTCCCAACCGTGGCTTACTACACAGGCTTATATAGTAGAAACTTATTCTCTATTTTTCCTACTAAGTTTGCATTTTAGTGGTCCTGGGTTTTACTGTGAATAAATATTAAATCAGATACAAGCTGTTACATAATTACACAGAGAAACCCAAGAAATTGTTCAAGTGAAGTTCATAATTCCATCTATAAAATGCTAACGTATTTGAAAATGTAAGAAAATTTCCTCTTACCTACTACAAACATGATCTATAAGTAGAGACACAGAATCTAGGTTATTGTCAAGTTTGGTATTGTGATATAGGCACCGATCCCTTTGGAGTTCCACCGCCTGCCGCAGGAGAGTCTGTAAACGCCGTGGGGGAAGCATCACTGATGGTGGTAAATAGGCTTTAATAAAAGATATTTTAAAAAAGAGAAATAAAAATAATAATAAACTGTAAACTTTTATTTAAAACATTTACTCCTCTCCTGCTGTGCCTTTTACCTCAGTATTATTGTTTCTGTTACACAGACGGAACTCTAGGGACATGACATAAGGGAGGTCTCAAGAGTACTTTCAAAAGCTACAGCGATATCACCACTAGAAAGGAATATACTGGCTATATCCTGTAGGTGGGATTTCTGGGGGGATAACACCACATACAGAAACACACTACAAAAGCAAAAGATGGATAAAAGGCCCAATGATGATTATACATCAGTAGATGATCAGTATAAAATAAATCTTCACTTAACGAAGAGTAAGCTCAAACCCAAGGCTACTAATGCCAAGGGTACTGTGGAAATTCAGAGACTAGACATTAATAAAAACTTATTCCAATCCTCTTATGCTTTATATTTCTCCCAGGCATATGGAGCATTTATTTTCTGATTCTTGAGATTTCCACTCTAGCTGCAACCAACAGCATGATGTGAATGGAAAGGAGGTATTTTATATAAAGATATGGTAAAGATAAAATCCTCTCCCAACACAACTTCAAAGTGACCTAATATAGCTAGGAGGAGCATAAAACAATTTATCTAAAGAAATCCAGTCCCTATTAAACAAATAACAAAAACTATAAAATGCATATGACTTGAAGCTGTGGTCCACATTTTTTTCTCCAACCATAGTATTTTTCATCCAAAGGAAACCTTAAGAGCATCACTAAACAATACAAACATAAAGAGAAGCACCTCAACACTGACTCCAGGTCACATCTGCGGAGTGTGAGAATCTTTGGTGTAAAGGGCTCTTTAATAGCCTCTTTCCATAAAAATTCAGTGAAAGTTGTGTCTAACTAAGTACAAGCTTCCTATTTGATCTATATTATCTACTTCCAATCAAAGGGAAATAAACATCAAAAATGACTCTTACTCTGAAGCTTGTCCAGTAGTTTGGACCGAGAAGCTGTTCCCTTGCCTTCCCATTCAGCTTTTGCCCGTAGGTCTTCCGCATGGCTACACATTAGATACCTATGATAGAGTAAGCAACAAATCTCAAGCCACTTTCTTTAGGATACAAATGAAAAACAGTTCATTGTATTTTCACAATCAAGTTCTTGCTTATACAAATCAATAAAGACTTTTTTTTCCAGTGAATTTCATTTACTAATGCAATCTGGTGCCTTCATAAAAATGTTATAAGGCAATAGAATATTACCTAAATATACAATATTATCATTGCAATTAAAATACTACTCCCTTATACTGTTATATATATGTAGCTTTCTTTGTGCCAGGTTATGTTCCAAATCCTCAGCACACGCTTTGCTGAATGTCCGTAACTACCCCCTATGAAGCAAACACTATTATTCTAATTACAAAAGTGAAGAAATTGAGACACAGAATGCCTAGGAAGAAGTTGTGAGAGCAGGTAGGCAATGCAGAAACACAGAACAGACATTTTTGCTACACACCTTGCTCTTCACAACTGAGCTAACTTCACAGATTTTCCAGTAACTTAATTACTAAAAAAATCACAAGTCAAAACAACTTAGGGGATGAGAAAATGTTTTAGTGGATAAGAATGCTTGCTTGGCATGAGGACCTGAGTTCAAGTACCCAGCAACCATGCAAAAAGCCAAGCAGGGCTCCATTTCATGGAACCCCAGCATCATTATGAACAGACAATGGTATAAATGCTGAAGTCCCTGAACTCCAGGGAATATATATATAATGACTTGCAAGAAGCATATATCCAACCTGGCCTTTCTCGGGGAATAGGGCTGAACAAGAGAAGTAAGTATAGGCCTATTCAGGTGAGATCTGGCAGGTAACTCTCCCAGGTACTCTGCCAAATATACCTTTCTTGTTAATTATCTAAAGGACAGTCGGACAAGGGGGATGAACGAATGAAACACAGCACTCACTCCACTTCCTGCAGCAAAGGGAAGGAAGGCAGTGACACCTCTCATACACCAGGGTCAATGCCCTCCCTTCCTCAACTGACAAAACTATCCACAGAACACCTTGCCTTCTTGCTATTTAGAATGAGTGTAGTATTTTGTTTAGTGAAAAAACTTTTAGAAAATGTAATTATACTTATTAATCCTCTGAAGAAACTGAATATTATGAAAACTTAGTTAAACAATTTGGGAACCTGTAAAAGGGCTCTGTGGGTCAAGGTTCTTTGAATACAAGCCTGCCTGCTCTGAGTTTGATCCTTGGAACCTACAGGCTGGAAGAGCTGACTCAAAGTGGAAAACCCTATATGTGGTAGTGCACTTGCTTAATTCTAGCACTCAGGAGGCAGAGGCAGGAGGATCTCTGTGAGTTTGAGGACAGCCTGGTCTACAGAGTTCCAGGACTGGCTCCAAAGCTACATAGAGAAACTCTGTCTAGAAATACAGATATAAAAACAAAACCCTCAAACAAAGTCCTAGGTTCAATCCCTGTAGAGCAAAAAAGGGGAAGAGGACCTCCAGTTATTTCTGTGCCTATAAGAATACACATTAGTAAGCCCTGGGTTTAGACAAAGGCGCTTATGCAAAGTGACATGATGGAACTGAAAACATACACTGACAGGAAGTAATTTTTTCTTTAAAGATCATTTCAAAATTAAAAACTATGTATGTATTAAACATATGTTTCATCTCAACACTTGGGAAGCAGAAGCAGAATCTGTTTTTTCTTTCTCCCCTCTCATGCCCCCCCCCCCCCCCCTGTAGCCCTGGCCATCCTGGAACTCACTCTGTAGACCAGGCTGGCAAACTCAAAGATCTGCCTGTCTCCACCTCTCAAATGCTGGGATTAAAGGCATGTGCCACCACCCCCAGTTACACATATCTTATGAATTTTAGGCTACCCTGGTCTACATAGCAAGTTCCAGCTAGCCAAAGCTATATGAGACCATATGCATAAAATATATAAAGATAAACAGATAAAACAGAAAAATAAAGGTCATCATAACTAACAGCTAATCACCTGATGATTTGGCATGCAGAACACTTGTATGCCCTTCATTGTTTGCTATGATCCAAAAAAATGAAGTCTGTTTTTTTTCTTTTTAAAGTAGATTTTAAAATAGTATCTCACTGGCTATATGGATTTCTTTTCTCCCTTTCATCTATTAAGAACCTCAAACCTTTTTTTTTAAGGACAAGGTTTCCTGGCTGTCCTGGAATTCACTCTGTAGACCAAGCTGATATCAAGATCCGTCTGCCTCTGACTCTGGGATTAAAGGAGTCTAACACCACCGCCAGGCTATCAGATCTTAATGCAGATAGCTAAAGAGCTTGCACACACATAAATCAATTTATTCAGAACTAAAAATATCCAGGCACTTTCTATCTCAGAGAAAAGTGAATCAAATAACTTTGATCAACAGTAAACTTCTATAAAAATAAAAGCCCCACATGAATCTGGAGTCTAAGAATGTCACTTCCTTACCCACTAAGAACATGAATGCGTTCTGTATTGTATTTCAGCGGAGTCAGTTCACAGCGTAGAACCTGAAGTGCCTCCAGGACCTTGCCATCCTCCAGGTATTCCAGGTACTTCTGCTGCAGCAGCAAAAACTTCATCCTCTGACATGACAGAAAGCAGCAGTCAGGGGAAAAAAGTTGATGGAAGTTTCAGAAAATGTTTGTGCCTAAACAGAACAGTAGAAACCATTCTACTATGCCTTTTGAAAATAATTTTATAAAGCTTCAAGACCACTCAAAATATTTTGTTTTACCAGTCACAGTGGGTTAAATGTCTGCTTAAGTCTACTTATAAAATTTCCAGTCAGGACCAGCAGTGACTGAGGCATTATCAACATAAACAAACAAACAAAAAACCAACTCAATTCTGACCTTACTTATCTTAGATTTTTATGTATCAACATTTAAAACTATTCCAAGAATTCCAAAATTTCACAGTTTCTGACTATCTTAATAGGGGCATAAAGAGTTCTTACTGCATCAATCTTACTGATTAAAAAGAAAAATCCCAGTTAATGGAAGAGTTATTTGAAAGTCACCATATACCAGGGGTATAGCTCAGTTCTACAGGGTTTGAGGAGTATGCAGAGATCTGGATTTGATTCTAGCACCACAAAAACAACAATTAAAAAAAAAAAAACTAACAACAAACCCTCAAACAAAACAAAACAAAACGTCACAATGTAAAAAAGAAACTAAGGTAACTGGAAGGCAGAGCTAATGTCATCAGGTAGAAATATGAAATACCAGATTCTGGCTTATCTAAAGTAAAACTGGCCTCTAACAGTGTGTACCAGAGGTTGATGTGCAAAAGTCTGGAGATCCCGTGACTAAGCTGGGAGAACATGAACTCCCTCATTCTCTGCAGTTATAAAGAGAACCTCACATGAGAAGGTTGGGTTTAATGGCTTTTAGGAAGATTCAGTATCTACTCTATCTGTGTATTTGTAATAATCTGCTCACTAATGTGGTTAGCAATGAAGTAGAGATAAACATTTATTATTTGCCCACAAGGATAGAGCATTTCTCAATTATGACACTTTCCCATTTATTCCTACAGAAAATGTTTGGTTTTAAGATTTTTAATGTTATATTATCATCTGACTCTAAACTTGAAAATGATGATGACAACAACCCTAGCAGTTTTCCCACTAAACAAAAGCAGTATCTATTAACTCTTCTATCTGGAATGTCTTCTAACCTTGAAGCTTCACTGAGGACCACAATCTTGAGGACCCTCTCACATTTGTTACTCGTGCTTCAGCAAACACAGCAACAGAAAATGCTCATCACATTTACAAGCTCCATGGTATGTGGAAGAGCTAAGAAAAAGTTGTTACAAAATGGTGCACAGAAATTACCATGTAACAACAGAATTAAGAGCATAATGAACTGCTTTGTAATATTTTATATTAAGTAGAATTAATATAAGATATAAACTTTTGGCTTATTCTGTGTCTCAAATAGACCATTTATCTAATCTTTTTATATAAACCAGGCAACTATTTAAACAAATCTATTGTGAGACCTGTTACTTTTGTTTGGTAACCTAAAGCTTTAGCTAAGACACAAAACAAAACAAAACAGAAAATCTTTTTAAACTGAGATACTCCTGTGACTAGAAAAATTACACTTACCAATTTTATAGATGTTAGACTAATCAGTTTCAGAGACTAATTAGTGATTCTTTGAAAAGCAAGTTGTATACGTATCTTTAAGTTTATTTTTTTATGCCAAGTAAGAAATACGTTCAAGTTCAGAAGTGACAAAATTCCAAAATTAAAAGTTTTTTAAAGAGTAGGTGGGGCTTAAATCTGAAGTTATTAGGCTACTGTCACCATCTTCTGAAAAAATAAAAACATTTAATTTTACAAAATGAAGCTTCTATGTTATCAACAGACTGTTGGTTTTATTAACTTGGTGTGTTTTTAAGTCAGACTTAAGCTATGCCTCACTAAGCTTTTTAGCAATCGGAAATTTGGGAAATGTGGAAATGTTTTCCGTTTAGTTTCAGCCCAGTCTTTGTTCACTGACTTTATTAATTACAGCCCTATAGCCTTTCTCTCCCTCAGTTCTGGATGAGGAGGTACAGAGCCCTGGTGATACAGTGTATATTCCATAAAAACTGTCGGGAATATCAGAGGGCAGAGTTCAAGGTCAAGCCGACCAGGGAATATAGATATTCCTAGAACTAGAAAAGTTGCTGGAAAAAAAGATGAGGAGAAGGCGGAAATTCTTTCCTATCTGTGTGACCAATTAGTCTGAGGAAGACAGGACCTACCCAGTGCAGCCTGAGTTGGCTGGGTGAGAAGTGGCTGTGGTTTGTTCCCTGTCTCTCTGATATCTCAGCTTTTCCCCAATATCTGGCTCCGGGTTTTATTACAATACTAAATACTAATATAATATCTGGTGCCCAATGTGCTATTTCTCCCTTACTTTCTCACCAAGACTCTGGCAGAACACGTTAATGCACTCATTCTATGGGGAGGATAAAGAAGACAGACTAAACCTTTGAACAAAGCCAAGATAACATATATCCTGTATATACAGAGAATGCTATCAAAGCAATAAATAAATACAAGAACATTTTTATGATTCATTTTATCCAGATTAAGACATTGAACACCCTCTACTGGGTACCAAAGCTTGGCTAGGGCACAGCAACTAATATGCTGCTAGGCAAACACAGCTAGAAAGCTGAAGGAAAAAAATGTTTATCCACCTGAAACTCAGCTCAAGTACCTGGCACATAGTAACAATAAAAATGTATTTTACCTTCCTAAATTTAAAGCTCAAAATTAACATAGTCTCAAGAAAATAAAGACCTTTAATTCATAAATGAAGCTCATTCCTGAGAAGTTACAAATCAGGCGATGCTTAGGCTTACTAAGACAGGGATCTTTCTTTCTTTCTTGTTAAAGATCAGTAACTTCTGAAAGAAGCCAGAAGAGGGATGAAGAAACGCCATCATCCTTGACTTTTCCAGTTAGACCCTATCAGGGGATTTCAGCTCTGATGCTATTTCATGACTCTGGGCCAGCACAATTTCCTCTTTTAAAATCTAATAAAAATTTCCTCTTGGACCTTCCTCACACATACCTTATCCAATATCAGAATCCCTATTGTTTCCCCCACATTATCAGACTGAATTTAACACTGAAAAAAACCTCAGGAAAAAAAGTATCCATGAAACTTAGTCTATTGGGGACAATTTACTAATTTTGTGATGGTTTTAACTCTAAAATTATGTTATAAGGAAATTTGCCAATTAAATCCTGAATCCAAGGAAAGGAAAAATAAATTATAGTTAAGCTAAGGGTCTCAAAGCTCTTATTTGACTTTGAGACAATTTTTGGATGCCAAGTCCATATTTGCCCTTTTTGTTAAAATGATTCCTATTATATTAGAAAAACAAATCAATGAGACTTTGTAAACATATAGTGATTTTCTGTTCTTGGTCTCAAATGTCCATCCGGATTCTCAGACATGGCATTATCAACTCATACTGAAAAAATGTTGATTCATGACGTCAGAATTCAAACCCCACAGCACTTGCTAGTCTGTGTATCATCTGACTGGAAACCATTTTAAAGTGTGGGGGACAGGAGAAAAGTGAGGAAGGTAAACTACATCAATAAAAACATTCAAATTTAAAAAATAAAGTTCAGTCTTAAGGCTGAGAATGGAGCTCAGCGGCAGAATACTAGCTAACCCAAACAAGGCTCTGGCTTCAATGTCCATCACTGAAAATAATAATGTGCAGTTTGGGGCTGAACTGTCATCAAGCATCTGGGAAGATAGTTAAGTAATTACATTAAGAACCCATACAGTTGTCTTCTAAGATATCACAAATTTCAACTTGTATGATGATCTTCTAACAACGAAGTCGGGAAGGAATAAATGATATTAGAAAGGAGAAGGATGGCTTCGAAAAACGCTGAACGAGGGATCTTTTAAAGAATCGAACCATCAGTGCTTAGGGAGATTAAAGTTGGACCCTTTCTTTGTATAAATACCTAAACAGTTTGATGGCGTGAGGCTCAGCCAGAGATTTAATCTTCATCTTTTATTAGATCCTAGAATGTTCTACAGACTCAACAGGCTGTAAAAAGAAAGGATTCCTCCTTATTATCTATAACTACCTTTCTCCAATTTACATTTTGCTTCTATTGAAGTTTCTAATGAGTCATAATCTAAATCCAAACAAAGTCTCAAATTACTACAAATTTTTAACAGAAGTGAATCCATTAAATTTTTTTGCTATTAGAGTACAAATACAATTTGGATAAACTTAGAAAAACAAAACAGTCTCCAAGAAATCACATCAAAATAACCCCACAAATAAATTTCTTTATAGCCACTAATAAACCTCAATTCAATTCTTATTTTGGCCATTTTCTTTGTTTTAGCTCATTCAGACTGAGCCAAAATTTGTGAAAAACTGTGAAAAAAATTAAAATATACTCAGGTTTTAATCCCCAGACATACCAATTGAGGACATTCTCTATTTCCTGAAAAAAATTTAATCCCTTCAAATATGGATGCTTATTTTAGTTCATTTTTATTTTTAGATTATTCTATGGAATTGTTTATTTCTAAAGTTAAATCATTTGACTTTATACTCATTTAAATGTTTTTAAATATTTTGGGAATTTATTCTAAGAACAGAACCATGAATTTAATTACATGTTTGTCATACTCCTTTAGACCTTTAATTTTTCCTGAAGCCTACTGTCTAAGATTTTATTATTGTACACAACTACATAATGAATTTGAATTTTATAATAAGATTTTTTTAAAAGGAAAAAAAAAAACATGGTTCTATTAAGTTTATAGACAAAAGTAAAAAAGGTTAATGTTTGACCCTATTTAAAAAAAAAAAAAAAAGAACCAAAATGCTAATGGTCACTTACTAATATTTAACAGCTAACTTCCCTACGTAACTTCCTATTCCCCTCTTCCCCTCCCTAACAGACAGGAAACTACTTTAGACAATAAATGAATCAGCCACAAGTTTATAAGCCAGCAGCTGATTCTTCATGGTTTTCAATCACTAGTGCTAAAATAAAATAAAATGTGTCCCTTTCCCTAAAGAATTAAAACCCATCAGCACAAAAGACAAACCCCATAACATAAAGGTTAATAAAGAAGGTTAACAGGGTAAACCACTAAACTGACAAGAAAGGAAGGTAGGCAGGCCCAGTGGTCACACCGGCACCTGAGTGCTTCAGTGACACATACACAAATCTTGACACTTGTCAACTCATAGAATTTGAATGAAAAAAGATGGTGGGCATAGCAACAGCAAGGATTTGGATTGACTATGGAATTCCAATGATCAAATAATAATAATATTAATAATAGTAATAATAATAATAATGTATCAGCTTTCTTCAGGCTGTATGGTATATACATACTCAAACATATTTTCTCTTCAGCAAACAAATTCAATTATTTTGAGTAATATAAAAGTGTAACTTATTCTTGACCCTAACAGCACTACAAGCAGGAAGATGTTTAAGTTTCTATAGAGACTAAACAAGTTTCAAATTACACATTTACTAAGACTGACATAAAACATTTAAAGTTCATAGCTTACAACCATAAACAATTTACTTATAAATTATATAAAATTTACTTTTAAGCCTCTTAAGATCAGATGCCTATAGTTATCAATAACCTAAAATAAGCATAAATGTGAAACTAAGAACAAAAGTGTATTTACCACAATTATTCCCAACAACGTTTGAGAGATTTCAAGTGCGCCTCTTACCACAATAGCATGAGGAGAATGCACTAAAGGCTTTAGTTCATTCAGGTCATTTTCTGCCTGCAAAAATTGGCATAAAGAAAAACAAAAATGTCACAAAATTTCCATCAAGTACATAATTTTAGCAGCAGTCACATAGCTCTACACGCCCTACTTTACCTTATCCCAGTCTCCTTCCATGACATGATTTCGGAATTTGGTAGCAGAAGGATGTTCTAAACGACATCCTGACTCTTGCATGAGGAGATCAACAGTCTGGCTGCAGGAGAGATACAGTGTAAAAAAGACCTGACCAACTTTGGAGATTTACTCTTCCTAATAAGCTAGGATCTACAAGGTCATGGAGAAGAAAAAAAGCTTTAAAACACTTGGCTAAATAAATGACTTAAATGCCACCTACATTTAAAGTTAAAAACCTTTTTTGAAGCCATAATTAAGTTCTTCCTACTTCTGCCATTTAATGTTTCAAAACTTTAAAGGAGTATATAAAATTTCTAGAAATGTGCTCTAACTGGGATCCATAAACTATCTGTGGCACAGCATTTCCAAAGACAAAATACAAGGTGACAGATGGCCTGTGTTAGGTAGAGCTTTCCTTCCAGATATTTTGCTTGTATGGAAATTCTGCTAGGTCAATCTTTAAAATTAAAATAAATCCAGCATCAAAAACCATTTCCTTTCTCTCCATACTAAAAATAGCCAATTTACTATGGTGTAGATTCCAAACGGTCACGAGTTATTTCCGCCTGCTGCTGTTAGCCTGCTGCTTCCCTCAGTTCTGTTAGCATTCACAAAATTTATTTTCACGCTTACCCTTTTCTTTTAGGGAATAAAGTGAAATCTTTCTAGATTTCTCTTTGGGAGCTTAAGTCATCAAATGTGGTTTCATTTACCAGATACTTAGGCATCTAAGAACCTTATCCAGCAATCATATATTTGGGGCCCTGGCTTATTTATGCATTTCTTTAGTGCTCATTTTTCAGCTCAATAGTGAAATGCTCAGCTTAAGATCAAAATACTTGTGTCACTCTGTGCTGTTTTTCCTATTTCCAATTAAATGCACCACCACCACCACCACCAACGAAGCTAAGAAACTTGCATGTTTACTTCCATCAGCTCCTTCTGGCTCTGGTACCTTCATTCAGCTCCAGGACACTCCCACCAACCCTACTTCAATTCCTTAGTGTGTGTGTGTGTACACAAAACAATGAGTTTTAGTTAAACCAGTGGCCTACCTATGTTAAAGGCCACCCAAATTGTATTTGAAAACAAATGAGTCACCAGACCAGGTATCACTTTTTCAGAGGCAGTCTTCTTAGGATTTCACTAGTGTTAGACCTTCAGAGTACACACACACAGCCTCTGCAGGACTTCAACCCCCTCTTTCCTCGTTTTTCCCATCAGATTTACTGGATAGCCTCTTTCCAAATTACCCCAGCCCCTTAGCTCCCATAAACACTTGTAGGCGACTGTCCTTCCTGATTGGTAGTTTGCCTGGGCTGTTGTTGGTCGGGGTGGGGGTGGGGAGGTGTCCCACAAAGATGCCTCAGAGACACACTTGAAAAACAAATCCTCCAAGGTTCATTATTTCCACCGCTCAGATCCACCCCTCCCCCAGCATAAACACTCTCGGTATCCGCCTTCTCGGACTGACAATCCAGCTCTAGAGGTGCGTGGGGAGGGGTCACTCTGGGCTCCCACTACCCCTCCCCAGCCTAGACGATCCGGCTGGTCTCACCACATCAGGGCGATCGGCTTCCCTCGACCTCCCTTCCGCTCCTCCCGGAGCTGTCTGTCCGCGGCCTCCTGCGCACTGGGCCCCGGGTTCCCCCACAACCCTCCCGGAAGGCTCGGCCCCAGCCTGGCCCTCATCAGTTGTAGAAGGGACACTTACTTGAGCCCTAGGCCATTGAGGTGCTGTCCTATGAGCCTAATGACATCCTCATCGGACTGCGAGAGCCGCTTCTTCTTCTTGAGGCTGCTGCCCAGCTCAGGGGTGGCCAGGGCGGCGGCGGCGGTGGCGGAGGCCGCGGCGGCCCCGCCGGGAACCCCGTTATTGACACTCAGGCTGTTGCTATTGTTGCCAGCGGCGGAGGGGGCGGCAGGCAGGAGCCCGTTGGCGTGGGCCAGGTCCCCCGCGGACGCCGCCGAGGGGGACGACTCCCCGTTCTGCGCCGACAGGCAGGCGAGCTCCGGGGTCTGGCCCTGGCCCCCGCCGCCCCCGCCTCCTCCCGCTCCGTTGGCCTGCATGCTGCCGCCGCTGACCAGGCTGTGGCCGCTGCTCCGCTGGGGGGCGGCGGGGGCGGCCGGAGGCAGTCCCACCACCACCACCACGGAGGAGGAGGCGGCGGCCGGCGAGGGCGAGGGCGGGGGGGGGAGGCCTGCTCGGCCGGCCGAGGCCCCGGGCTCTCCTGCTCCCTCCGCCGCCGAGGCTCGGGGCTTCTTCCGCGGGGGCGGGGAGGCTCCGCCGGCGTCCGAGTCGGAGGAGGAGGAAGCGGAGGCCAGAGTTTCCTCGCCGAGAGAGGCCGTGGTGGGAGGCCGGCGGGGCGCGGCGGGGGTCGGTGGGGCGGGAGGAGGGGGAGAAGGAGGACCGGGCCCTTCCCCCCCCCTCCGGAGGCGCTCGCGGTGCGGCCCGGGGGCTCGCGGGCACTGGCGGGGGCGCGGGCCTGAAGCTGGGGCCCCGGCGGCGGCGGCGGAGGCGGCGGCGGAGGCAGCAGCCGCCTCGGTGCTCGGTCCCCGCCGCTCTGCTCCCTGGTGTGTTGATTCTTCCCCCAGCTGCTGCCTAATGGAGTCCGGGCGCTGGCGTCACAGGAAATGCCTATACTGCCCTCCTCGCTCACTTCCGGCAGCAGGTATGGAACCTATAGGGGGCTGTCACCCTGCACGTGTGCGTCCGGCAGCCGGGCTAAGGCGGTGGGATGAAGACGTGGGCCGCCGGGGGTCCGGCCCCGGGTGGGGTGTGACCCAGCACGACCTGGCCCCGCTGTGCGAAGGCCACCCGGGTGCCCGGACCTGGCGTGCGAGTAAGTTCGCAGCCAACCTCCGAGGCCTTGCAGGGTAGGAGGTAGAGTTCGTGTCCCCGCCGTGCACCCGGGGTGACCCAGAAAGGAGCGACCAGCTGGCGTGGAGGGGACCGCAGACGCACTGGCATGGGCCAGGGTGTGGCCGGCCGGCGGCCTGGTTTTGCAGCTGCAACTTCCAGCACAAGGGTGTGCTAGGCCCCTGTCCACTGGCTTTAAGCTCTGCACCCAGGATTAACCACTACCTCATTTTAGGCTGGAAACACTTGCAACTTCCACAGCCAAGCACTACATACAGTTGTATCCGTGTCACCGAAGGACAGACAGGGAAGATGACAGCACCCTGAGAAGGAGAAGTCGTCAGTCACTGCCCGTCTGGTGGGGCAAGAAGTTACAAAGACCGGGGGTGTGTAGAGGAACAGAGGCCCTTTGCTGTGGAGTTTTACTGTTTGTGTTTTGTTTTTCTTTTATGTGTTCGCTCAGATGCGTTGGTCCTGGTTCCTGCTGCCTCTCAGGTAGGGAGGATTCAGGCATCGATGCAGATCTTGCCTTGACATTTTCAAATGACCAGTGCTTCACTGTCCCAGTGCAGTACACGGATTTCTAGAATGGAGAAATACAGCAGCAGAGAACTGAGCTAATTGTTATTCAGTGATGAATGATCTACAGTACCCCCTCATTAGTTACATGTATATGGTTGGTTGCGTGTAGACCTGGTATGTACAGGTGTTTTCTCTGAGTTTTAGGGAATCCTTGGTGACTTCCCTTTGGGAGAAAAAAAGAAAAACCAGCCTCAAGCAATACATCTTATGCCCTAAAATTTACAATACTCACAGCTCGGTAATTTTGAGGCCTTTGGAGGTGGCACTTTTCAGTTTAGAAGTACAATAAAAATTATCCTATGATTTGTCAAGAATCCTGAGTACTATTCATCCTGAGACAGAAAGACCCAGGCAGAGCCTCACAGTGTTCCTCATGCTTTAAATATGCTTTCAGGTGTCAGCTGTAATTACAAGGTGACTCATGTACTGTGTTTGTATTCACCTGAGACAGACCTTCCTTCTAGGTGAGGTTCATAGGGCACAGACAGTGTATCCAGCAGAGCCAGAATTTCTAGATAGTTAATGCCTTCACAGATCCCTATATAGCAACTTTAGAAATCTCATTATCTTAAAGGTTGTTTAGGCAAAATTTACTTTTTTCAAAATAGCTTAAAGCAATCTAGTAGGTCCCTATAAGCCTTGAAGATGGGTCAAGTCTACAGCTTAGTCTAAGTAAAGTCTACAGCTTTTCTAAAGAAAAGAGCCATTTAACGAGAGGCCAGGCTCACACTCAGTAACAAAAGGAGAAAGATGAAAGGAGCAATAAACAGGATTTCATTGCCACCCAAGCTCAGTATGGACATCTCAGCTTTTCTTCCTTTCGGGTAACCAAGACTGCTCCTAAAAATTTGGAATTTCTATACGTGTACACATTTTTATTTATAAAAAACAGAGGTTGGGAACCTGTTGTCTGAACTCTAGGTCTTTTTAGAGACAGGTTTCAGCTCAACTTGCCCATATATAATAATTATGAAATAATTTTCTGCACATTCATAAACCTTTAGTAATGTCATGTTACCCACAGGGTATAAAAATCTATAATTATCTTACTTTCCATAGATGGATCTGGTCTTATCTCAGTCTTTCTTTTTGGCTAGCTCTCTTCTTAAAAAGCTTCTTGTTTTTATTTTACTTTTAGTTAACTCATAAATTATGTCTTACATATTGTATACTGTGCACATTTATGGAAAGGTTTTATCTCTTGCCATCTCTGTCAACCCTTTGTTACTGTCACTGAATGTGCTGGGCTTGTTTCTTCTGAAGACCTCCCATCTTCTCTGCCATCCTGTATGAAGTTTCTCTGTCAAGACACAGCTCCTTTTGAACCTCCTCAAGGGAGCATTTCCTGGCTTCCAGCCTTCCAGTCTTTACTGTGAGTATGATTTACTGGGTCTCTAATACTGAAAATACTGAAGACTGCATATAATCTCCTTCACTGACACATCTTCAGTCACTAAGGGGGACCCCCCCCCAATCTCTTGTCTCTTGGTTTTCTCTCTTCTTCCCTCCTCTTACAAAACACTAAGCTGGGTCTAGGATTGAGCCCAAAGTGTCACTCAGGAAAAAGTTGCATGTGTATTTAGGGCTTGATTAATTTCTGTACTATTGTATGGCACTCTATATATGATAGGTACCAAATGAAAGGTAACTTCTTGTCTTCTTGTTTGGACTTCATTTGTGCTAGGCTGTATTCTGTCACTGAGCTTTGCCCCCTGCCCCTGGAAAGTGAAAGCTTCGGGGTGTGTCACCCTATCAGGGATGCTGCAGAATTTGTTACACAGTAGCTTATTGAAGTAATTGACACCAAGGCCTTTTCAAGTCTTCAGGTTGTCTAGGGACTGTGCATACTTGAGACCACCAGCAAATATATGAATTCCTGGAGGACAGAATGTGTGTTGTGCTCATCTTAATGCCGTGCTTTTCAAACTATGGGTCATAATCCATTTGTGAAAGCAATGTGCTGAGCTGTAGTGTTTTTTAAAAGTAAAGTAGAAAATTATACAAGCATAATTTTTACAAAGCAAAATTATACAAGCAATATTTTCAAGTGAATCACCTGAAGGGTGGGTGGTTATTTTATGGACCTTTTGTTTCTGTGACAAATACACGTCTGGGTTTTATATAGTAAATGCATTTCTTCTCTTCTTAGAAGGGTTTGAGGGCTGGAGAGATGCAGAGGACCAAAGCTTGAGTCCTATCACCTGAACCATTTGTAACCCTAGTTCCAGGGGATTCGACAGGCATGCACATGATGCACATACATGAATACAGGCAAAAATTCGTATATATTTTTCAAAAGAAACCTAAAAACATATTTTTTAAAGAGTTTGAAAACAGCGAGAGGGTGGTGGCACTGGCCTTGAATCCCATCACTTGGTAGGCAGAGACGGGAGGATCTGTAGGAGTTTGAGATCGGTCTGGTCTTCAGTAAGTTCCAGGACAGCCAGGACCCTGTTGTGAAAACCAAAATTATGAAAGAAAACAGCAAACCCAGCTGCGTCAGTCTTGATTGACTAGAAAGCAGCTCAGGAAATAGAAATGACAAGCAATTGGTATATTCCAAGGCAACGTTTCTCATTCCTAAAACCAAAAGAGGGATCAAATTTTTGAAAGTTGAGATGTTTTGAATATGTAGGTGTTTATACTAAGATGCAAAAGTAAATTTTCACAGGTGTTGGTGAAACTGGTAATAGGTATATTTCTGTCAAAGTTTTAATATTGGAGTTGGGAGCTGAGTGGTTGTTTAGCATACACAAGCCCAGTCTAATCTAGAACTCCTTATCCTCTTGCCTCACCTTTCCACAGTGCAGGGATTTCAAGCATGCACCAGCACATACAACTCTTCCTACCTTTTCTGTTTGAGATTGTAAAGTAGCAAATTGAACTTAGACTAGGGTAAGCTGGGGAGAATCAGGAGTGAATATGATAGTGTCTGGAAGTCAGAAGACACTTCAGTTGCTGGAATCTGAACAAGCCAAATCTTCCCTGTCCCTCAGATTTCCGTTTATTTTTATTTCACATGCATTAGTGTTTATGCCTGCATGTATGTCTGTTATGAGAGTGTCAGATCCCCTCTAAAGACAGTTGTAAGCTGCCATGTGGTTGCTGAGAATTGAACCCAGGACCTCTGTGGTCTTAACCACTGAGCCAACTTTTCAGCCCACAATGTCATTTTCAAAAAGAAGATAATAACCCCTTTTAATTTGTTTGATGGAGAGTTGGTGGATTGGTGAGTGATATTGGAAAAAACAAACAAACATAAACCATGTCAAAATGTTTCAAGATAAACCTTCCATCATTTAAGGATTTGAGGGTACTAAATACAAAGATATCAGGTAGCTTTTATTATTCGTTAAGGATTTGAGCCACTTTCCTTCCCCAACTTTGCCCTGTGCAGCCATATGCAGACAATCTGTCTGTCATATGACATGTCAGTCTGTGGGAGGAGGAGGGGAGGTCATTAAGCACTCTTATCCACTGTTCCATGCATGTCTCTCCAGCATTGGCTTATTTCCCTCCTCTCTGCAAACAGTCATCCATGCAGTGAACAGTCAGTAAACAGGGGTTGAGGACCTGGTGTATCTCACTAGGAAGACAGAGGCCTCTGAACTCACAAGTGAACATGCATCCACCTTTGTCCCAGAGAAAAATAGCCTTTTCCACAGTAGTTGTCTCCAGCTGTTGAGAGAACCATTTGGTATATAAATAACAATGTCTGGGGAAATTTTCTGAAGGAAATGAATTACACTAACAACTTATTTTTTCCTACCACACAGCTATGAGAATTGCTTGGAGTAGTTTTATAATTGCTACACCAACCCATTGTGTGCAGGGACTCACTGAAGTATAGTATCTGTGAAAGAGGAAATCACCATGACTAGACACCATGTTCCGTGAAGAAGAATGTCACAGAGAGACACTGTATAATAGGATTCTTCTTGGGAAATAAGTATATATGCTTACCTCAGTGTCAACAGGGTTTACTTGGATTATGAAGATGATAGATAAATTTGGTTTTTTGTATTAATGTTATGCTTTTAAAACACTATTGGTTCCCAGTATTTGGGAGGTAGAGGCAGGTGGGTCTATTTGAGTTCAAGGCCAGCCTGGTCTACAGAGCAAGTTCTAGGACAACCAGGGCTACATGGAAAAACTCTGTCTCAAAAGCACAAAACAAAAAACCCACAAAAAAAAAAAAATCCCCCAAACCAACAACTAGTTTTTAGAAAGAATACTCAAAAAAAAAAAAAAAAAAAGAGAAGTTAATAAAAACATGACAGATAAAGCAGTGCTGTGTGTATTCTGTTTAAGAATCTCCTCTCCATACCCTGACTCTCCTGTATTCTCAGGCTGTTGTCTCTCACATACACTCTGTCCTAGACACACACTCCATCACACAAACTCCTCAGTCACACAGACACACATCACACACACAAAATCACACATGGCTAAACTCATCTTCAGAATAAAGAGCAGAAAGACATTCCTATATATTAGCTTTGAAAAGTAGATAAATAACAGCCTAGGAATCCTTGCTAGGCTTTCTAGACTCTTAGACAACAGGCCCTTTGGGCAATCTTCCTTATTCACAGTTCAAATGTATTCTTTATCTCTCTGGCATTATCATAACTCATAAATAATTATGGGACAATTATGACTTAAGTAAATTCTGAGTA
Source organism: Phyllotis vaccarum (assembly GCA_033318265.1). Taxonomy (NCBI): domain Eukaryota; kingdom Metazoa; phylum Chordata; class Mammalia; order Rodentia; family Cricetidae; genus Phyllotis; species Phyllotis vaccarum. Next base: position 13,854,772 of record JARWLC010000017.1, on the reverse strand, counting down.
TTAAAAATATATGTACACAGTCTGTATAGACTAGTAGATTTTTTAAATTGAAAATTTTTAAAGTAGATAGTTGTTTATAAAGTTTAAAAAAATCATGTGGTGTATTCCTTTAATCTCAGTACTCATGAGGCAGAGGCAGGCGATCTCTGTGAGTCAGAGACAAATTTGGTCTACATCATACTACACTACCCAAGGCTATCTAGTAAGATCTGCCTCAAAAAATTACTAAAAAGATATCTAAGTCTCTAGTTTATTGTTTTTTTTAAATTGTTATAGGGGCTGGGGAGACAGCTCAGCGGTTTAGATCACTTGTTCTTACAAAGGAACCTGGTTATGTTTCCAGCACCCATGTGGTCATTCACAATTATGTGTAACTGGGAATCTGACTCCCTTTTCTGAATCTGAGGGTACCAGGCATACATGCAGGCAGCAAAACATTGATACACTGGAATAAATACATTTTATAAAAGTGTAAAATGATTGTTGGAGTAGTGGTAGAGCATGCATTGGTCAGTGGTAGAACATGTATGTATAAAGCCTTGAGTTCAGTTCCTAGCACCAAATAAAATTGTGCTCTTTAGTAATAATATTAAACATATAGGCAAATGTCAAATTTTTTAAAAAGTTGGTTTAGTGAGAAACCATCGAGCCATTTATGGTGACATATATCTATAATCCTAGCATTTGGGAGCTTCAGGCAGAGAGGATCAGAGGTTCAGAGTCATCCTCAGCTGCATTCTGCATGTGAATCCACATATGAGACATAGTTCTAAGTGGTTTACCTGTATTGTCCTATCTTAATCTTCCTGCGTTTTTTTTGAGAGGAGAGAGACTATAATCCAGTGATTGGGAACATAACAAATCATAGCTGGATACTTCTTGAAGCTAGGTCAGACTAGGAGTTGTCGACTCTATTTAAGAGTGATGGGAGCTGCTTCTGAACACAGACTTTCCATATGCACTTCTGAAAGGTGGGAATGCCCAGTTTCCTGATAGCTCTTTGATCCCCTACTTATAATGTCTGATTCTAACACTAGGTTATTGTCAAATACTATGGCATAGAAATGAATGTGTTAGTAAGGTTTAGCAAGAATTAGAACAATACTGTTTTTGTTTCCTGATGTCTACTGATTCTGCTCTTTTTCAGTACTGTATGTTTATTTTGTGTGTGATGGGTGGTTGTACTTGTGTTGAGGTCAGAGTCAGGGAGTCAGGTCTTCCTACATGTTAGGTACTGGGGATGGCAGCCGGCTAAGCAGTAAGTGCCTTTCTCCCTTGGCCAGCCTGCCAGCCCATTGCCATTTTAGCCTTTCCTGTGATGAAAGATGTCTACAACAGAGCTTCCACAATCATTAAATAAGACCAAGCCAACACTTATTGGACAGGCATTGTTCTAAGCAGCTTACATATATTGTTCTAGTTTGCTTTTCCCATCAACCTTATGGAATACAATTGGCTCCGTTTTACAGGTAAGAAACTGAAGCCCAGAAACTTTGAGGTCACAGTTTGTGTATGTCGTATGGCAGAGCTAAGTACCCAGCCTTACAATATGCTACTTTTCAGAGATGGCTGTTGGTAGAATATGAATGGGAGCCACTGTTTAATTCCTTCAAGATTAAAAAAATGGAACAAGTCCTATACATTTTTGTGCCTGCTTGTTTTTATGTATATGAAGCCTTGGCCTTTCCCCTTTGATGCCATACCGTTTCACCAGACTGATTAGTAGTAAATTAGGGGACCACTGAGGGTCCTGTCTTCTAAAGCTGCCACCGGATGCCTGGAGCTCCTTCTTGAAGATGCAGCTCACTTCTCCAAGGAATCCTGGAGATGCAGATGTTCTGCTGGGTAGAGATTACACAGGAAGCCAGGTGTAACCTGTAGACTCAGCTGACTCCAGACACTGCACCAGAAAGGGACAAATGAGGGCAGGAAGGAATTCACTTTCCCCATGAGGAAAGCTCTCACAGCTGAAGTCTCTCTGAGAAACACTAAATCAGAGGCCGCTAACAAGTTTATTTTGTGTTTGCATCTGTTTCGAGACCAAGTTGTTTGGGCCTAGGATTCAGGTGTTGCAAAGAACTAGATTCACTGAGAAATTCATCCTTGTGGTGTTCTCTCTGTCCTTCCTTCCTTGTTTGTTTGTTTCTTGAGACAAGGATTTCTTGGTATAATGAGGCTGTTCTAGCACTCAACTTTGTAGCCTGGCTGGCCTTGAACTCAGAGAGATCTACCTGCCTCTGTCTCCAGAGTGCTAGGATTAAAATTGTGTACACACACATACACAGACACACATATATATGCGTGCGCGCATGTGTGAACACGCACCCCCACTCATACTTGTTATGTTGATGCCTTGACCTGGTCAGCTTGCAGTGGAGGTCATAGACGCTTGATTGAGATGAAGCTACTTGGCATAAGCTTGACGTCTAGTGATGTGTAGGCTAGCTATGGGAGCTGCTGTTGAGGGAGGGCAGCCAGGATGCTCCAAAGTCTTAGAATGATACATACCCCCAAAGAAAGTAACTGTCTTAATTTGGTTTTCTATTACTATGATAATGACCATGACCAGAAACAACTTGGGGAAGAGGATTTATTTCATCTTACAGCTCACAGTCCATTACTAAGGGAAGGCTGAGTGAGAACCCAAGGCAGGAATCTGGAAGTAGAAGCCATAGAGGAACTCTGCTTATTAACTTGCTCCCTCCTGGCAAATGGGGAACTTCACAGGGTGGCACTGCCCACAGAAGGCTGGGCCCTTCCACATCAATCATTGAACATGAAAATGCTCTGAGTAAGCTTGCCTACAGCCCAGTGTGATTGGGGGCATTTTCTCAGTTGAGATTATTCACATGAGCTGTGTCAAGTGAACAAAAACAAATTGTGAGCAGCACAAGATAAGTGGTTTTTCTGCCATGTCTGGACGTGCTCTCTTAAGACTAGGCACTGTGCCACCTGTTGCGCAGGTCAGTGTGCAGCTTGGTTTATGTTCTTCTATTTCAGATATTTGAAAATGGGTGGTGATAGGATGCCTTTAAAAATAATTTTATTTATTTTTAATTTATGTGTATGAGTGTTTGCCTGAAAGTATGTGTACACTTTGTGTGTGTGTGTGTGTGTGTGTGTGTGTGTGTGTGTGTGTGTGTGTGTGTGTGTGTGTGTGTGTAGTACTCACATAGGCCAGAAAACAGTGTCAGGTCCTATAGAACTGAAGTTATAGACAGTTGTGAGCAGCCATGTGGGTTCTGGGAACCAAATCCTGATCCTCTATAAGAGAAGCTAATGCTCTGAACTGCTGAGCAGGCTTTCCAGTACCCAAAATACTCTTTCTTTTCTCTCTTTTTTTTTTTTTTGATTTTTGTTTTTTTGTTTTTTGTTTTTCAAGACAGGGTTTCTCAATGTAGCCCTGTCCTGGAACTCACTTTTTAAACCAGTCTGGCCTGGAACGCAGAGAGTAAAGGTGTGCTCCCACCACTGAGTTTTTTGTTTTGTTTTTTGACATTGTTCCTGTTTTGTTTCTGTTTTCCCTTTTGAGACAGGATAACACTGTGCAGCTCTGGATAGTATGAAACTTGCTATGTAGACCAGGTTGGCCTCAAACTCACAAAGTCACAGAGCTATATCTGCTTCTACTTCCCCAGTGCTATGGTTAAAGAGTCCTGCACACGTCAGCAAAGTATTCTACCACTGAAATCTATTCCTCAGCATGCTCTACTTTTTATTTTGAGACAGGTCTCTCTGCTGTGCACAGGCTGACCTTGAATTTACTCTGTAGCCCAGTCAAGCCTTGAACTTGAGATCCTTCTGCTTCAGCCTCCAGAATAGCCTAGGCTAGCCTGATTTTGTAGAATGCTGGAAGCTGTAGGTTCAAGTCCCAGTATGGCCATAAACAACAAAAAAAGAAACAAATGTCATAGTACCATTATGACACCTAAATAGTTAATATCCTCTTAATTATCAACAAATGGGCAGTTAGTGTTCAGAATTCCCCCAATGGCCACAATTCTTTTAAACAGTTGGCTTGTATGAAGTAAGATCCAAACAAGGCCCACACATCACATTTCTTTGAAGTAGTAAGTCTCTGTCTTTTTTAGTAATGATTTTAATTAAAGTACCATATATAGAGAGGAGTATATAAATCCTCAACTGTACAACTTGGCTTTTTTTCTTCAAGTGAATATGTATGCAACCGTCACCCAGGCTGTGAAATAGAACATTACCCAGATGCCTGTAGTAAATAATTGTAGCTTTAGTGGACATTTCGCTGAAGACTGGTGCCAACTACATTCACGTACATCTATGCTTGTTTTGCTGTTAGAATATTCTCATTTTCTCTTATGAAATCTTTTTTTTTTTTTTACTGCCCACCCCACCTTTTTATTTCTTTTCCTATTTTTTTGAAACAGGATTTTACTACATAGTCCTGGCTAGCTTGGAGCTCAAAAGGTATTCTAGGCCATGAACTCAGAGACCCTTTATGTCTCTAGTGCTGGGATTAAAGGTGTGTCACCATGCCCAGTTCTTACTTCCCTTTTAAAACTGTGCCTTATTAATTTCATTAATTTATGGAATTAAAAAATATTATTTTTATTTGTATGAGTGCTTGTCTTCATGAGTGAAAGCATATCACATATGTGCTCAGTATCCACAAAAGGCAGAAGTGGTGTTGGATCCCCTGGAAGTGAGGTTGCAGACAGCTGCCCTGTCAGTACTGGTCATCCAGAAGAATATAGTACATGCTCTTAACAGACAAGCCATCTTTTTAGCCCCTAATTTGTGTAATTGCCTTCTTTTTTTAAAGCAAGGTCTTATGTGGCCTTTCCTGGTCTTGAACTTCCAGTGTAGCTGAGGATGACCCTGAATTCCCCGTCCTCATGTCTTAACTTCTTGAATATTATAGTGCTGGAATTAAAGATGTGGGCTACCACTTCTGGTTATATGTGGGGCTGGGATCAAACCTAGGACTTGCATGCTAGGTGAGACTCAACTACTTCCCAGCCCTGACTTGTAGACTTCTTCGAATATTCTGGATTTGAATCCTTTTGGAGATTTCTTCTCCCACACTGTGATTTACATTCACTTTTATCAGTCTCTTGGTGAATTCTCCCTCCTCCTACTTCAGTTTTTTGAGACAGGGTTTCTCTGCTTAGTCCTGGCTGTCCTTGAACTCACTATGTAAAGCAGGCTGGCCTTGAACTCACAGAGATCTGACTGCCTCTGCCTCCTGAGTGCTGGGATTAAAGGCGTGCCCAACCACTGCCTGGCTGGTTTGTGATTTTTATGTTCTACTTTAGAAGACATCCTGCGTCCTCAGGGACATGAAGACAGTCTCCCACATTATCCCTCTATCTAGGTTCAGTGTTTTGTACTTTTGTTTCTACAGCCTTTGTGGATTAACTTTCTGTTGCTTTTCTACATGGATGCCAACTGAGCATACAATATTTTTTTTAAAGAAAAAAGACCCCAAACTCTTTCCCCTGCCTTTCAGTGCAGTCACTGTGACAAATAAGAGGACAGCACGTGCTGGAGCAGGTGTCTACTGCTTCTCCATGTTGTGGGTGCTTGCGTATCTCTGCAGTCACTGACAGAAGCTGTGCTCTGCCATCCCCCTCTCACTGGTTTCCTTTAAGATCGTCTTGACTATTCTTAATCTTTTGTGCTTCATATAAAATATAAAACAATTGTATTAATTATCACAAAAACATGCCTAGATTTTATTGTGGTTGCAATAAACCTGTAGATCAGTTTGGAATAAGGAGGTTTCTTTGCAATGTTGAGTCTTGATTTAGAGCATGAGAAGCACACCCTTAATCCCCAGCACTAGTGAGGCAGAGGCAGGCAGATCTCTGAGTTCGAGGCCAGCCTGGTTCATAGAGCCAGGGCTACCGAGAGAAACCTGTCTCAATGCAACCCCCACAAAGGCTATGGAATATTTCTCTGCTTTTATAGTTTTCCTTCCCCTCTTGTTTTCCTTTCTAATTTTTCCTCATTGTTATATTTTGACCGAGTATTACTAAATAGCTGTGCTCCCAGGTGGGAGTTCAAGTATGTGCCCTGTACATGTCTATTTTCTTTAACAGAATCTTTACTTTTTCTTGTATTTATTCTTGTTTTGTAGGGGAGGGCCATATGCATGGCGAGGTGTGCATCTGGAGGTCAGAGGACAACATGCGTGAATCGGTTCTCCCCTTCCGCCTCTCTGTGGGTCACCTCACCTCTCTGTCTCTACTCATTTCCTTACCAATGTTTTATAGTTTTCTACATAGGAATCTCACATCTTTTATTAGAGCTATTCCTACATACTGGTTAAGTGCTATCACGTTTGAATTTTTAGTTTCGTTTTCCTGTCTTAGTGGTAGGGTATGGACAGGTACTTCATTATCAAGGACAAATTAAAAGGCTGTATCAGCACTGTCCTTCAGCATTGAATTAAAAGTGTTTCAACAGTTTATAAAACTGTTTTCCACTGCCAAACTTCAGTACAGCGGGTGCCTGGTTCTTTTCAAAGCCTGAGCATTCAATTGACCCTTTGAGGAGACTGAGAAGAGAGACTCTGGTGAGGATGAAGGAAGTACTGGTGAGCCAGTGCATCCTGAAGGAGCTGGCGCCAGGCTGAACCCATTTGACCCTGTAGCAAAGCTCTAGGAAAGGGGGGACTGCATGGTGCCTGTCACTCTTAACTGCCTTCTAGCTTAGGTGTGAGAGGGCCTCTGACTTTCTCAGGTCTTCTGGAAGTGGGTGTCATGAGAAGGATTAGTGGGTGCAGAGGTGTAAGGTCAGCTGTTTCGTTGGAAAATTCAGAACGCACAGGGAATAAGCTGTGGTGCTTTGTATCCCCTTGGCATCATATTACAGAGGAAGAAGGACACTGGCTCTTACGTCATGATGAAGTCCTAGAGCTCTGGTACCTTATGACAGAACCCGCCAGAGGCATCCCAGGGCCTTCAGGTACCATGACAGTAGCATAGTAGCTTATATTTGTTGAGTGCTTGCTATGTACAAGGTACTTTTTAAGCTACTTTATAAATATTAATACTCTTAAGCATCACAGTTTCCCCTACACGATAGGCCAGTTAACACTATTCTTTAAAAAAAAAAAAAAATGTGCATGTGTCTTTGTGAGTATTTGTCACATGTGTTGGGGTGCACAGAAGAGGCTGTTGGACTTCCTGGAGCTAAAGTTACAGGCCTCTGTGAACTGCCTGCATGTGTCTTGGGAATTCAGCTCAGATATTCTGCAAAAGCATCAGGAACTCTCAACCACAGAGTCATCTGTCCACCACCACTCCCCTTCCTCCCCCTCCTCTTCCTCCTCTTTTTCGTTTTTAAAAAGAGGGCGGAAACTGCATCTCAAAAGGCTAATGACCTGCCCCCAAATCACATAACTCATAAATGGCAATACCAGCATTCAAACCCAAGTGGCCGGTCTCAGTGCCCATGGTGTTCAAAATCCATGACCTTGCCTGTGGTAGCTGCAGATAAAAGCCAGAGAAGTCAGGAGAATTTAAGGATCCCTGCAGTGTGTCTGCCCAGACGGCCTACTGCACTTGCTCTGAACTTAGCACTTGTGAGGCATCCCATGAGGATTGTCAGGAAGATTTTGCAATGGGCAGAGGCTGTAAGAAGGGCTAAGAGTGACTTTAGCCACTAAGGTCAAGAGAAATGAAACGTAGTTGAGGTAATCCTAACTTAACTTTGAAATCAAATAGGCAGGTGGGAGAAGTATAACATTTATTGACTTATCAGTTTTACCACCTTAAAATTTCTTTGAAATAACTGGAAACCCTACTTCTGGTCTTTTGTTTCTCTGAGGCTACAAACATGTCTATATTTAGACCAATAGTCACGCTTCTGTGGTGATGGACCAGTGTGTTCCTCCAGAAATGGCTGTGAGCTGAAACCACATGTGTGTCCTTAGCAGAGAAGTCATCAGCATTGTAAGTCTGGCATCTCCATGACAGAGGCACTGCTGTATAAACATACCCTGCAAGCAGATAAACAAGCTTTGGGCTAGACACACAGTTGGCCACTTAGGCTGGAATCCACCAGATCTGGGAAGCCAGAGGGCAGATCCCACCGCATCACAAACAGGATAGACTCAGAGCTTCAGAGCCTTTTATTTTGAAAAAAAAATAAAATAAAAATCAGAATTTCAACTGCTGACAGCAGCCAGTCACTGGAAGTTTCTTTCTTCCCATCTTCTCGTTCACATCCCACATGTCACATGTCACATGTCACTGAGCTCTATTGCTTTACCTCCTCAGCTTCCAAGCCCAACTCTTCTGTCATCAATGCCATTAATATTTTCCATTCTTCACATATTTTACTCATCTGGATTAGACAGCAGCCTCCTAAATGCTTTGTGCTTTTTTCTAATTAGTTGCCTTTACTACTTCCAAAATTATCACAATAAAGTATAAAGCCATCATGTCACTTGGAACTCTTTGGGTGGTTCTTTGTTCATACAGGTCACAATTCAATGCTCAGATACTTTTAACTTGGCTCACACATTTCTTTTGTGGCCCTCTGTTCCTCATACCAGCCATATCACTTCTCCTGGGGCTCCATACTTTTAAAGTTAGTACTCCTGTTGTAATTTCCTCACATGCTGATACCTAACTTTTTATGGAGATTGTTCTTAGAGTCATCTTGGGAAGGTTTGGTACACTTTGGAAGCAATTCTCTTACTTTACCAAGGTCTGTTCTCCCTGGTAGGTTGTGGGGCCTTTGAGGAGGACCCTGCTCCTTATGGCAGTCTAGTCCACCAGGGGCAACTTGCAGGCATCTGCCTATGAATTCTTCTGTCCACTCAGCCCTTTATTCTGTCAACCAGTGTTTAAAGCACTTGCTATGTATTTGAGGCAGTATTCTAGATCCTGAAAATATGCAGTGAACAAGACACAGAATCAGAATTCCTATGTAGCTTACATTTTTTATAAGCACATATCAGTTTAAATTCTTATTTTAGGTTCTATCTTCTAGAGAAGACTCGAAGCAAAAAGAAACAGGAAATCTAGGTGTATGGTATGGGGTGCTAAGCCGAGAGCTGAAAGTTGGGTCCCGTGACAGATGTTCTATGTTGAATGGTTGGGAGGGACTCCTGAGGGGTAGGTACCCTGAAGGTTGAGATCGGCGTAACAGCTCTTTAAGAAGATGACAGTAAAGAGCATTCCAGGCAGAAGGGGAAGACTCTATAGACGCTGTAGAGTAAGCACCCCAGCTACCAAAAGGCAGGTAGGAGCAGAGCGCAGTGAAGAAAATGCCTCCAGGGCATTGAGAACTGAACACATGGATCACAGCTGGTTTGGGGACCACAGGTAATCACTCTTTACACTGGACTCTTGCTGGCAGCTGCTAATAGCAGAACAGACCCTGCTGTTCCCTACTGATTCACAGGGAGGTTACACAGCTCTCTTCTTCCTATTACTTGGAGCCAAGTCGTCGTGTCAAAAGGCCCATGCGAGGAAGGTACCGGGTTATAGCTCACACAAGTTTCCACCTCCCTTGGGTCTTTATTTTACCTAAGATACACGATTAATATAACCATGAGAAAGTGAATACTTTCATTTATTCTTCCTGTAACTGCTACAGTGAGAGGTTTTCCGTTTACTATTTTTCTCTTTCCTGTGCTCTTTGTTGGCATCAGCTCCTCCACCTAATTCATTTGAGTGCAGGCCACACCATATACTCAGGTACACACGCGTGGGCTTTGTCTGAGTCCCAGATCACATGAGCATCTCTCTCCTAACTGGCCCCTGCCAGAAGTCACAAACTGACAATGACAAAGGACAACACTCATCACAGGTGGGCTGGCAGGAGTCACCAAACAGGAGGCCCAGCTAGGGGAGAGCTGTCAGTCAGATTTTCTGACTCAGTTTGGAAGCCTGGAGTTGGCCTCAAAATACCAAGAGGGTCTGTCACATAGAAGGAACTTTGCACTCAGTGACGGTGGCCCTGGTGGGTACCCTCCAGGAGATCTGCTCTGCTCACTCCTGTAGTCCTGTTAGCCAAGTGTTTGCTGCACGCAGGCCGAACCCAGGCCATGCCTCCACAGTTGTGGTACCAAGGCCAGTTTTGTTTTCCTTTTTTCCATGTTCTGAGATTCACTCGTGGGAACTACCCTCCTAAAAAGGAGTTGTTCAGTCAAACACTATGGCAATTAAGGGTTGGAAGGAATTTTGAACTTCTAAGCTTTTGAGACACAGCAGCTGAGGTACAAAACAATGAAGTGTCTTGCTCAACGGAAGAGTGGGCTGGTATCAGGGCTGGACCTACCAGTCCTGGATTCTTGGTTTCACACTGCTGCCAGCCAGTAAGGAGACATGGGTAAACCTGATGAGATAGTCATGCCAGGAGTCCACATGCAAACACTCAGAGAGTGAGCGCACAAGCGACTCTGGGTTTCTGACAGGTGTTGCTGGTTCACACTTACAACACCTGGGAGACGATTAAGGCAGATAAAACGTTCTGGGTTGTTCTCGGCCATATAGTGAGTTTGAGGCCAATGTGGGCTACTTGAGACCCTTCTTTCTCAAAAGTTTTTTATTTTGAATTTCTGATTTTTCTCTTCAAAGACTTGAGTACAAATTTCTGTAAGATAAATGACTGATGTGAACAGTCTTCTGTCCCTAACAAATGATGCTGCTTCTGCTCACCTATCTCCATTAGTCCCTGGTGCCCTCCAGACCTCAGATGGACAGCCAACTTGTATTGTGGTTAAACTTGCGCTTTTGTATTTCTGATGGCCAGAGTAAGAAGAAGGCGACCAATTTCTTCTTATTGTATCTATTAAAAGTGGGCTATATTTCAAAAAGAAATTTTAGAGAGCATAGTGTTTGGGGGCCAGAAGAACATGGGTACTTAGGTTAGTGATATTATGAGTGCATCTATCAGGCAGGTGCTGAAGGTTCCCTGTCATTAAAAACTATAGCACGGTGATTTGAAGAGAGAATCTGTTTATTTATTTTTGGTACAAGGCCGTTGACAAGATTTGAACTTTTGAACATGGGCTTTCATAGCACGAGAGGAAAAAGAGGAACAAAGAAGAAGTGAATACTTCTTACTTCTCACTTCAGGCTAAGACCTGAGATCAGTTTATTTAGACTCTGGGTAAAACTGTCCAAAGGATGGTGCAGTGAGAATTTCTCAGCGTAGATAAGATTGTCTGGAACTGTCCTGCTGTCAGGAGGAAATGCACCGCACTTCTCTAAGAAGCAAAAGCACCTAAAGTGTCCCACAAACAGGGCTCCGTGAATAAAGAATGCCTTGCTCTGTTCCCACCCCCATCTAAATAGCGCTGTTTATAGGCCTGTTTTATTGGTTAAAAAGAATTCATCTGTATTGTATTGAACTTAATTGAAATGTCCTGGGCTACCCAGGGAGCAAGGGAACCCATTCTCTGAATCTCCAACGGTATAGTCAGTTTGCTTGTCTTGCTGGCAGGACAGAAAAGCTTGAGCTGAGACTTCGGGAAGAGGGCTTCCTTGGCATTGTTTTGCTTGTCAACAGGCAGGGCTATTTGTCACCGCCTCAGAAGCTCTTTGACTGTAGATGAGGAAGGCCACCTGCCCATGTGGGAGGATGCTCGTGACCAGAGGCCGCCTGAGCATTTAGCCTGGCCTTGTGTGCCAGGCTGGCGTCTGATGCAGGAAGTGTTGTTTTTGTAGGTTCCCCTCAGCAATTTCCTGACTCATTCTCTTGAAGGGACACACCCCATGGGTCCTGACTGAAACTGGATACTATGATGCTGGCCTTTGCCTGGCTCAGAGGTGGAGCCACTTAAGGAAAAGAATTAGCTGAGGATGGAGTTGTTGTCATTAGGATACCACACGTGGCAAACTCAACATAACCACCCACCGCTTGGGTGACTCACAGGCCTAAATCGTGATTAACTTGGAGGGTAAGCAAGCAGGTATTTGATTCAGTAGGGTGGGGCTGAATCCCTTCTCCCCTCTCAGCACCCATTGCTCCCTTTCCTAAGATTTCAGGATCATGTGGACCTGTGAAGTCTCCACTGGCCTGTGGAACCCTTGTCATTTGAATGGCTCAGTGAAGTGGCACTTGTGACTGAAAGCAAGGCTTTTCAGATGCCTGGATGCTCTTTGGTTTTCCAGGAATCTGGCTGGCTCAGTATTATCCAGGGGTCACTAAGCAGTTGAAACAGTGGCCAGCAAGGGGGACAGCTGGATTGGCTCAGCCTCCCTCTACTCATGGGCCACATTCTTGGCACCATCATCAGGGCAGGCATGTGGGTGATATTACAAGAGGTTCTTTCTCCCACACCCCATGTGATAGGATAATGGGGGGGGGTCCTAGTTACCATTCCTTTGTAGGCCACATCAAAGCAACAGCTATTATCCTGAATGGTAAATTAACGTCTACCCCAATGTAGGCATTGTTTTATCCACTTTATATTATTACATGAAGCACTGGCTCCTACATTATGTATGGGACATCAAACATCCTGTATAATCTTATTTGAGTGTGAATAGCATAGAACCTATGCTTTAATAATAACCACCATTTTTACTATGTGTATGGCATCACTGATGTGTCATTTTAAATTTTGTATATAGCTTTTAAAGTGTGTAGTGACTAAAATAATTATGGTTGCTTCATGTGGCCTACATAAGATATGCCAGTTAGGCAGATATGAACATTGAACTCACATAAAAAGGTCATCTTAACTTGCCTGTCAGAAAGCATGGAGGTCACATCTCAAGTAGAACTGGAATGATCATTGCCTGTGAAGGGCAAGACTCTTTTTACACCCTCCTCTCACATTCCACCAGCCCTTGCTTCTTCCATAGGCATATGGTTTTGTTCTATCAGCATGTAGGAGGTCTGAGTTCTGTGTGATCCTTTCCATCATCCAAGGTCCAGAAGTGGGATGTGGTCCAAGGAACACCCTAGACAAACGCTCACTGGGAAAGCACATAAACATTTGCCTGCCTCTTCAAGACATTTCTGCTGTTCCCCCAGGGCCCATTGTACCCTCCCAGGATTAGGTTTCTCATGCTGGGGCCCCCTGTAACTGTGCCCTGTCCCCCTTTGGATGCTGGCAATCCAGGAGGGTGCAGAAGAAAGCTTGTTCCTAGGAGTCTCTTCTGTTTTCCAGAAGCTGTCAGCTCTATAGACCCCCCCCCCCGGGGGGGGAGCAGTCAAGTGATTAGCGAAGGAAGACAGCCCTGTGCTCCGGGGGGGGGGGCACTTTCTACCAGCATCTGGAGATGGCAGCCTGGGCCTGGTCAGGAAACGTGCTGAGTCAACTTGGAAAGTGGCAAGCGCTGCTGTTCTTACCCAGAGCTCTGTCTACCCAGAACTGGATGTCCCTTCTGAGACAGGACAGCTGTGGATGAGTCCCCTTCTGTTCCCCAACTTTGGACAGGAAAGGTATCTTGACTTCAAAAAGCAGCCTTGGAGAGACAGGAAGACATACCCAACCACATTTGTATTTCTCCCGTAGCAGATTCTCGACAGTTTGGAATAGCAGACCAGAGGGAGGGGAGGCCGCTAAATGTGAGTGGACGGCTGGACAGTCCAGTGTTTTTCCTGAGCTTCCCTCTCTTGGACCACCCCTAGGCCAGTGGGTAAGACACTGGGCTAAAGTGCCAGAGCAGCTGCCCAGGGCGGAGTCACACACACTTTTCCTCCTGTAACTTTCCAGTAGTCAGGGATTCCGACTGGCAGTTCTGACTCCTGGTGGTCATTTAGAAAACTGCACTCTGGAAGAATTGTCCACTTTTAATTGTTTTGAGCTGGTTTTGTTTTGTTTTTTTCTGCTTCCAATTTAATATAAGTAAGATGCACCTTATACATTATCAGTCACTATTGTTACTAAGTGAGCTATTTATGAGTAATATTCTTGCAAATGCAATCAACAGAATACACGTTTGTAGAAGATTCTGGAAGGATATGTCAGAAACTGATGATTTCCAGGGAGCATTGCTGTGGGAAGAAGAAAGATTGATTTTGCTTTATATCTGTACTTCTCTCTAAAATTCACCTTACTTTATTTTCATGTTTTTAAGGTTTTCTTTTAGATTTATTATTTCACAAGTGTGGGTGTTGTGTCTGTATGTGTGTATGTGCCCCACATGCATGCCCGGTGCCCACAGAAGTCAGAAGAGCATCAGATTCCCTGGAACCAAAGTACAGATGGCTTTGAGTGACTATGTAGGTGTTGGGAATTGACTCTGTTCCTCCTCAAGAGAAGCCAGTGCTCAACTGGTGAGCCATCCCTCCAGCCCCCATTTTTTAATTTTTTGAGACAAAGTCTTTCTACATAGCCCTAGCTATCCTGGAACTCACCGTGTAGAGCAACCAGGCTCAAACTGACAGAGATCCACCTGCCTCTGCTCCCTGAGTGTTGGGGGAAAGACCTCCATCACCACACCCTGCTAGTATCTATTTTAAACAAAGGCAATGTGCTACTCTAGTAACTACAGTGCTGAATCTGGGCAGGCCTGAAGTCTAGGGCTGTCCTTCCCACATCTCCAGATTTTGTGTTCAGGAGCCTCTGGAGTGTTGGGGGAATGAAGTGTGGAAGGATTCACCTTGGCCTTTTTTCACTAACAGAAGCAGGAGATCTCAGAGCTGCACAAGACAAAGCAGCTTTGGGGAGTGCTGGAGCCAGAGAGTCCAAACCAAGAAAATTGTCACCATTGAATAGATGCTCCCGTCCCTTCATGACAGTTCACCTTTATGACTTGGTAGACCTGTTAATACTTTTTAATATGAACAGGTTGGGGATATAGGTCAGTGGAGGAGCCCTTGCCTAGCAAGCCTAAGGCCCTGGGTTTGGTCTTCAGTGCTGCAGTGGGGGTGGGATTTTTTTTTTTTTTTAGAAAACAACAGCAATACAGCAATAAAACACAGAAACAAAGGAATGTGATCATAGATAAGAATCTTTCCTTCTGTTTCTGCCCCATAGCCTAGAGACACCGTGAGCTCTGTGTGCTCATAGCCCAATGAGAGAAAGTGGAGGCATTTGAGACTGAGTATCACTTCAGGCCTCCAGGGCTAGTTTTCACCACAGTCTTGCATGGCAGAGATGCTCTTTCTGCAGCAGCTTTTCAAGAAAAAAGAAGCCTTAGCATCCAAAAAGAGGTCTTCAGACTGGAGCTGTGCTGTTTGAGAACCTACCTGTTCTGAGTCTGCCCTGTCTCAGTCATCAGGCACCTGCCTGCCCTTCTGATGGCCTGTGGTCCCCTTGCTCCTTTCCAGCAGCCTGGCAGTGTCTCCACTGCTGATCAGGCACTACCCTTAGCCACTCCTTGCCCTCCAGCGCCTTCTGCCTCTCGGAGCTGAACCTCAGCCACCATCATGTGACCTTGAAGATAGAAGTCACGTGCTGGAGAAGATAGACGGCAGAGACCCAGATAACTTCAAAGAACCAACTAAATAGTGCCTCCTTTGCAAAGTGCCTGGTCTTTGCCAAATGAAGAGAATAAATCCTTTATGTAAAGGACTAGATTTTTCTACTACATGCAGCTGAGCCTGATTATAACAGAGAATGTGATAACCAAGTGTTTTCCTGTTCTCTACACTTGCAAAAGAGCAGAAATAAAATGACTTATGGCTTAAATCTCTGGTGGGGCCTCCCCTTGGCAGAGCTCTGTAACACTGTAAGTCTGGGGTGTCTGTACTAGCTCTCACAGTTACTGAATTTGAAGTCTTTCTCAGGGTAGGGGTGGGGTGAAGCTGGACTTTCTTAAGAACATAACTCTTAGCTGTTCAAACATGGGACAGGATGATGAGCAACGATAAGGATTCAGAGCAGGAAGACAGGCTGCTCTAACTGCCATTGTGAAATGCACATTTGGAGCCTGCAAAGCTCCAGCACGGAGCTCAGAAGAAGCAGGGCAAGTCCGAGCTCTTACTTCGGCTTTCTAAGCACAGCCTGGATAGCAAGAGGAGGTGAAGTTAGAATCTCTAACTCACATCTTTCCTGATCCTTTGAAAGTAGCTTTATTGGGGTCAGCAAACAATAAATACTAAAAGTAGATAATCTGACGTTTTTCCTTAGGTATATGGGAAAGTATCACTACAGCCAATAATGTTCATAACTATTAGTCCCAAAGGTTTACTTAACCCTCTTATACCCCATCACCCTTCCTTTGGCAGCTAATAAGCTAGTTGGCCTCTATGGCCATGAATTAAGTTGCATTTTCTTTTGTAATTTTTGAGATTATAATATAATCACATCATTTCCCCCTTTCCTTTCCTTCCTCCAGGCCCTCCAATATCCCCCACCGTTTTCTTCTTGTTCATTTTATTTTTTTTTTAAATTGAAGTTACATACTGTGTGTGTATTTATTCCTAAATACAACCTGCTCACTCTGACTAATATTTACCTGTATGCTGTGTTTTCAGGGTTATTATAGTATCATACAGAATAGTTCACTGCCCTGAAAAAAATCCATTCACTATGCTAGCCTTGTTTGTTTGTTTTTGAGACAGGGTCTCACTATGTAGTCCTGTAGGCTAGCTGTGTAGATTCAGACTGGCCTCAAACTCACAGAGATCTGCCTACTTCGTCTCCTGAGGGCTGGGATTAAAGGCTGTGCCAACATGCTAGAGCTGCGCTTAACTTTTAAAGAAACTTCTTAACTGTTTCATAAAGCGGCTGTGCAGTTTTTCACCTGCCAACTGTGGGAGCCCAGCTCCTCTACATTCTTTTTTATTTGCTTGCTTGCTTTTTGAGGTATTGAGGATCAGCCCCGGGCCTGTTAAGTAAGTTCTCTGCCACTCAGCCACCCTGCCTCCTCCTCTATATGATTTAACATTTGGGATAGGGAGACTTTTTAATGGTAGTTGTGTGATGTGACCTTGCCGCCTACATATCTTCCTAGGTGAAGTAACTGAAGTATCTGGTAGAAAGGGTTTTGTTAAGAATCCTTGGCCTGTTTCTACATTCAAGCCAGTCCTCAGGTATTTGCTGCATGAAGATTTTTTCCTGGCTTGTCTGTTACCTTCATCTGTCAACAGTTTCTTTTTTTTTTTCTTTCTGTTGTTCGTTGGTTTTAGCTGTTTTTGAGACAGAGTCTTGCTATGCAGCCCAGGCTGGTCAGACTGAGACTTCTGTCTCATTTTTGGTTTTAAATTTGATAGCCTGCTGTATAATTTCTCTTAAATACCTATCTATCTATCTATCTATCTATCTATCTATCTATCTATCTATCTATCTCTATCATTTACACACACACACACACAACACACACACACACACACACACACACACACACACACACAGGAGATGAGATAGGGCATGGGCATGCCACAGTGCGTGTGTGGAGGTCAAAGGATGCCATTTTTTCCGCCATATGAGTTCTTGGGGTAAACAAGCCTGGGTGAGCAGAAGTCTCCTTTACCAGCCAAACCATTCTGCTGTTCCCTCCCACTTGTCTGGATAGTGATAAGGGATGGAATCCAGGACTTCACACAACTACATGACCTGTAGTCTGAGATGTGCCTCAGCCCTATTTCTCTATTCCATTCTTTTAATCGATGTGCCCCCAACATTGTTTTGATTCCTTTAGCTTTTTATAATAAATTTTTTTAAATAAATCTGGAAGTCAAGCAGCGGTGTTCTTCAAGGCTGTTGTGGCTACTCTGTAAATTTCTTACATCATCATATAAATGTTAAAACTAGCTTGTCAATTTCTGTACAGAAATCCACCAGAAGCCAGGGCATGGCGCCACAAGCCTCTAATCCTAGCACTTGGAAGGCAGAGACAGTAGAATTGAAAATTCAAGTTGCCAGTAAGCCTGGACCACACACGGAGGCCTTGCTTTAAAATAAAAAGAACAAACCAAGAAGCTGGAAACACCTTCCCTGAGAGTTAGGGCCTCAAGTCAGCTGACCTTGATGCTTTGAGCAGTGTGCAGCACGTCACGGTACAGTGCATGATGGGACAAAATCACTCACTTCATGGCCAGGAATAAAAAGAGGAAGATGAAGGGACAAGGGGCTCCCAATCCTCTTCAAAAGTTCTCTCAGTCACTTGAAAAGCTCTCACCAGGCCTCACCTCTTAGAGCTTCCCCCATCCCAACAGTGGCATGCTGGGAACCTGTCCTATGTTACTTGAGCCTTTGGGGAGGGCGGTCAGGAGCCCTGAGCAGAGTGCTCTCTCTCCTTTTACCCTCAAGTATTTTATAGATCCATGTCACTTACCAGATTGTCAGCTCTAACGCCTTGTTACTTTAGTGGCTCTTTCAGAGGTACAGCCTCAACCTTGGCTCGTCACAGCACAGCCTGTCTTCAAATGATATTACACCTTTTGTGTATAACCTCAGAGGGGTGTGCCCTCATTTTCCCTCAACTCTCCTGCAATTGTTGTCACATAGTTACTTATACACTTGTTATAATGCTAAATGGTCATTTTTTTCTAGGTGGAAAGATAATATGACCTTTCTATATAAATTTTGGAATAAAAATATTTATGTCTACAAAAAACCTTGGTGGATTTTTTGTTTGTTTGTTTGTTTACTTATTTGGTTTTTAGAGAAAGGTGGGTTTGAGACTAAGTCCCTCAAGCTGGCTTCCACTTCCATTTCTCTAGTCTCGGGCTCTGAATGCTGGAGTTTGCAGGCCTACAGCCTCTCTGCTGTAAAGGAAAGCTCCCGCTCTTTTCTCCCGGGACTTCTGCTCTTGAAGTGAGTAATTATTTTGTGAGACTTTCTCCTTTGTTCTTAGGTATCACCCCTTCCTCATCTTAGGTAGATTTCCATTCTTCCTCCTTCCTCACTTACCCTTTGTTTTAAAACTTTAATTATGGAAATTTTGAGGCATTCACCAAGCCAACTGGTATAATGCCCTCTTCTGTACCTTCCAGCAGTTAGGAACTTGTGAGACTGCATTTTTCTAATGCTTCTACAGAGAAATTGTGTTCAGGGAACATGCAACCCTTTCCATCTTGGGTAGAAGAGGATCACTGTCCCTTTGAGGCCGTTTATTATCTATATTAAGATGGATTCAATATGAAGATTTAAGAGTCACCAGGGATTTCCAGTAGTCACCACAAGCTTTCAAATTCTCTCTTCATGTTTTATGTATAGTCTTTAACCGTAGCCTTTAGCTTTTACTCTGTGTTGTTCAGTGTCTGGTTGATCTAAACGTACTGCAGTGCTTACTGAGTTCTCAGCACACTTCCTGTATTATACACACACAGAAATCGATCATCTATCTATCTATCTATCTATCTATCTATCTATCTATCTATCTATCTATCTATCTATCATCTATCTATCTATATGCCTATCATCTATTTATCATCTATCTACCTATCTATATGCTTATCTATTTATCATCTATCTATCTATCTATCTATCATCTATCTATCTATCTATCTATCTATCTATCTATCACACTCTTTATAGCTCAACTATGCTTAATGACTAAAGGCAAACTAACCCTAAGTCAGTGAAAGGCAGCTGACAGATCGTGGCTCCACCACTTACTAGCTAATGTGGTCGTTCACACTCAGCTCCAGTGTCAGCGTCTGTAAATTGAGCAACATCCACTCCCCGACGGTTGTCAGGATTAGAGACACATAGATGAAGTGCATGATGGAGCCCAGTGCAAAGTAGTAACTCAGTAAGTGACAGCCTGAGGATTCTAGGGATAATAGTTGTGACATGGACAAGAGAGTGCCATCTCCAGACAGGCTGGCTACACATGCATCGGGGAGACTGAAGCCATTTAAAAAGCCCGTAACAGATTCAAAGCCAAGCTCGTAAATGCTACTTCCTGGATGCTGAGGCTCCTTTAAACATATCCAAATCTGGTTTTTGCTTATATCTACATGCCCTGCTTCCTTGGCAGCTGGCTACTGTCCTTCTGACCCCGCCTTTCCTTATCCCATCATTCTCAATTTGGCTCTCCCACCTAACTTTATCCTGTTCAGCTATTGGCCAGCTTGTTTATTAAATCAGTCATAGTGACACATATTCACATAGTGTACAGAAGGATCATTCCACAGCACCAGGCATTGGGTCTCAGTCTCTGTGCCTGAATCCAAGTGCTTACACCAAAACAAGCCTTTCAGATCAGCACATCCCAGATGTGTGGACAGATGTGTTTTCAGGATCGTAGCATCTTATGGACAGTTTGGGAACTGCCTGAGTGAATGACTCAAAGGTCACCACAGAAAAAGGGACATTACGGGTTTCTCTGTGTGAATGCCTGTCCCTTCAGAAGGTCACCACAGAAAAAGGGACATTACGGGTTTCTCTGTGTGAATGCCTGTCTCTTCGGGTTTCTCTGTGTGAATGCCTGTCCCTTCAGATTTCCATTTCTGTTCTCATTCTTCCCATCCCCTACAAACATCTCTATATTCTAGAACTTGCTTTTATTTGTTATGTTCTATCATATTTACTGTTGTATGAAAAAGTGCATTTGGGAAACGAAGGCAGGAAGATCAGGAGTCAAGGTCATCCTTAGTTATGGTAGCAAGTTCAAGATCAGCTTGAGCTGTAGGATACCCCCCCCCCCCACACACACACACACAAACACACACAAGACTGGGATGGTGGCTCAGTGGGTAAAATGCTCGCTGTATAAAATTGAGGCTCTCAGTATAGATCCCTAAAATCCATGGGTCTGTAAATCCCGGTGCTTCTATGGCGAGGTGGGAGGCAGAGACAGGAGATTCCCTGGAAACTCTTGGCCCAGCTAGCCTGCTGTACATATCTATAAAAAATGAAAGACCCAGTGTCAAACAAAGTGAAAACCAACACATGAGGTTATTGTGGTAGTCTGAATGTAATTGGACCCCATAATCTCATAGGGAGTGGCACTATTAGGAGGTATGGCCTTGTTGAAGGAAGTGTGCCACTATGCAAGAGATTTTCCCTCTGCTTCCTGTGTGCTGAGATTAAAGGAGTGTGCCACCAGGCCCATCAATAAAAATCTTTTGATGAGGTTGAATAGATTTCTGAAACATTGTCAATTTTTAAAAACTGTATTTTCTAACATTGTTAATTTTATTAATTAAAAAAAAATTATTATTTTTATTTTATGTGTCTGTTTGCCTGCATATAAATCTGTGTACCATGTGCACAAAGCACCCTCAGAGACCAGAAGAAGACATAGAAAACTCTGGACCTGAAGTTACAGGCAGCTGCAATCTGCTTTGCAGGTGTTGGGAGCTGAACTCCTGTACCTGTAAGAGGAACAAGCGTTCTCTACCATGGAGCCATCTTTCCAGCCCCAACGTTGCTGATTTTTTTCTTTTTAGTATATGCATCATGTATCTTCATTCCATTCATTTCTCCATCCCTTTGCATCCACCCTCTCATTGCACCCCTCCAAACTAAAATTTAAGGAAAAGGGGGGGGGGGGAGGGAAAAATTAAAAACATCACAGAAGCTGCACTGTGACACAGTGAGTCGTGTGTCCGTGTGTCTTTACTTGCACATGCTCATTGCAAAGAGTCATTGGTCTGGTTTAAGGCCTCTGGTTTCTACAACACCATCGATGCTCGGCCCTCACTGGGACTCTTCTTGGATATCCTGCTGTTGCCCTGTGTTGTAGAGACCCTGCGGCTTTGGGTCTGTGGTCAGGCCCCTTCACACGATCTAGCAGATCATAGATGGGGTGGATATTGGGACGGTTCAAGTCATAACCCTGGTTCTCGGCCTGGGAAGCTGTAGAGTTGGTCTGCCAACATTGTAATTCTTTAAAAAATATTTTCTAGTAATATAAGTTCACCTACTGTTATCTTTTGCTGTTATTATCATTGAATAATTTTTATTTTTAAAGCTTTTTAAAATTTTATGTATATGAGTGTTTTGCCTGCCTACACACAGGTGCATCATTTGTGTGACTGGTGCCTGCCTGTAGAGACCAGAAGAGGCATCAATCAGATCCCCTGGAACTGGAGTTAAAGATGGTTGTGAGCCATTATGTAGGTGCTGGGAATTGACCCTGGGTCCTCTGCAAAAGCAGCCAGTGCTCTTAACTACTAAGCCATCTCTCCAGCCCTAAGCCTGCTATTCTAAAGAAAAAAAAAAATAACTTTGTGTTATCTTTCTTTTGAGTGTGAAGTGATGAGCTGCAGCTCAGTGAGTTTATTTTCCTGATGCTTTTCCTTCCACATACATTCCTGTGCTCCCTGTCTTGAAAACTTGATTTCATAAATGCTCAGATTTTCTAACTCAGTATAACTTGTTTCTTTTTTTTTCTCACCAGGCTGTTTTTATTTACACAGAGTATAAAAAAAAATGAACACACGAAGACATCCTTGTTATAGATTAATAAAATCAGAGCCTCTGGCTTCACTTAGCTCAAATCTTCTCAGTCATGACGTGCTTTCATGCATGAGGCATCTGCTGAGCCAAAGGAAAGAAATACTCAATTCTTTTCTGTGAGGTTCTGTCTGCATTTCCCATAAAGGATGCCGTTTGTCTGGTACCCTCAAGTTTATCACATTCCTAACACGTTAGGGGATTAATTTTTGTTTGTTTTTGACAGTATCTTTTGTAGGCCAAACTGACCTTGAACTTAATAGGCATCCAAGAATGACCTTGAACTTTCTGATCCTCTTGCCTCCATCTCCCAAGTGCTGAGATGGTAGATGAATGCTAGCTACCACGCCCAGGTTGAGGAAATTGTTTACTGCCTATAAAGCTGATATCCATTAAGCCATTGAGTAGGCCCCAAAGTGGTCAGCAAGATGGCTTAGCAGGTAAAGGTGCTTGCCACAGAGCTTCATGATTTGAGTTTGATTTCCCCTAAACCCACGTGATGGGGGAGAGCTGTCTCCTTCAAGTGACCTCTGACATCTATACCAGTGTGTGTGTGTGTGTGTGTGTGTGTGTGTGTGTGTGTGTGTGTGTAAGAGACAGAGACAGAGGGAGACAAAAACAGAGAAAATATGAGTCTCTCTCACATACACACACACACAAAGTTAAACTAATAGGCTTTAGAGCAGCCTTTGGTGAATGCTGGTTTGCAAGAACTGATTTTATAAGCTGCTTATTAAACACGGTCATTAAATTGAACCTGAGAACTTTAATTAGATCAGATGGTAGGAAAACAATGGCGGTATGTCCTCAACACAGCACTTGCTTTTCTCTGCTCCTGGGGTTTATGAAAGGACTGTGTCTTTCAGGTGAAAGACTTCACGGTGGTGTGACACTGCTTATCTCTCCCACAGCCAGCTGTTCCTGTTGGAATTGGCCACAAAGGAGTATTTACACCACAGAAACTGGAATGCGCTACATCTTTTCTTCCTCGGTAGAGCCTCTTAAACACTTGCCAATCATTACCATGAGAGACATTTCCCTCAGCCTGCAAAGTACAATCGTTGTTCCTTATTCAATTAAGTGAGGTTGGTGTCTGGTTATTGTTACAATTTGGTTAATCCAGTTGAATTATTAGGAGAATGTATTTCTACTAAGCCTTAGTAAGCATATGATTGTGAAAAATAAAAATAATTTAGTACATAAATACACTTAGAGAATTGCTGGGCATAGTGATTCATGTGTAATTCTAGTGCTTTGCAGAAGCAGAAGGGTTCAAGGCCAACCCAGGCTACATGAAAAGTCCCAGGCTGGACTATACAATGAGATAGATGGTCTCTTCCTCCCCAAAAGAAATTCCTTTGAATAACATTGAATAGTTGCTTTTGGGTAGTTTGTAGCTAGTCTATTAATGTAGGAAATTAATATCTTGAAATTATTTTTCAGCTTCCTAATTTAAAATATATACTAAGAATTTTTATAAGAAATCCTCCATTGTTCCATTTCTGAGGAGGGATGTTGGGATGGTGACCAACAAAGCGTATTTCACTCCTGTTTGCACAAGTATATTCTGTAAACCTTATAATCAGAGATAAAAGAATGTTTCCCAAGAAACACGTAAACATGTTAGTGACATGTAAATCCCTTCTCTTTGCCCCCAGAAGTTCACTTCTGTTTCACCAATCTTGGGCTGAGCCATGTGTGTTCAGGAAATCACCCGTTAGGAGTTGGGGGTCCTTGCCCAGGTGCAGCTCAAGGCTGATAGGTGTGCGATGTGGCTTCAGTTCTCGCGGGCAGGCCTGCGTTTCAAGGCTGCAGAACACTTGCCCTGGCTTCTCCTCCTCCTTTAAAAGGTTGCTATTCTTTCCTGAGTTTACAGTCTTCAGTCAAGCTGGAGGGAAAAGCAGACGTCTGTAGACAGTGAAACTGAATTGCTTCGGCTATTTTAATATAATAATAAATAAAGAGAGGTAGAATGGTGACGAGCCACCGAATCGCTACAGAACTGGGTCCTTGAATCCAGAGGAGCCCACCTGTAGAGACTCACAAGAGACCCAGAGCAAGCAGGTGAGGTGGAGGCTCTGTGTAAGAGAACGTGTCTCTAGCCTGAGCTCAGCTGCGCTCTCTGCTCACTACTACGGTAAAGCAGGTTTGCAAGAGGCAGACTCTCCTCCATCTGTGTGAGTAGAAGGTGTTTATAGCTGTTCTATTTTTAACTTGGGACTGCATGTGAGTCCAGGGTCTCCATTTATGTCTGTCTGACTTTTTGGTGAAACTACAAAATAGGTATGGTCTCCTCCACCCCTGGGGCCCCTTCTCAACCTCTGGGTGGTCCCAGGCTTTCCCATAACACAGGGTTTTAGTTTAATGACTTCCCTGGAGAGTGAGGGCACTGACCCCAGGCTTAATCATCTCGTAAATCTTGTTTACTTGTTAACAGCCTAGAAATAAAATCTTCCTACTTTTAATTTTTTTATTTTTGGCATGACTGGGGATTTAACCAGGCCTTATCTATGCAAAGCAAGTGCTCTGCTATTGAGGTGTATCTCCAGCCTTTAATTTTTATTTTCTTTAAAATTAATTTACTTTTTTATGTATATGTGTCTTTTGTCTGAATGTATATGTATATCATGCGTATGCCCGGCTCCCAAGGAAGTCAGAGAGGGGTTTGGATCCGTGGAATTAGTTATGTATGGTCATAAACTGCCACGTGGGTGTTGGGAATCAAACCCAAAGGACCCAGGTCCTCTGAAAGAGCATTGAGTGCTCTTAAACAATGACTCACTCTCCAGCAGTCCTCCTTAATTGATATTTTTCAATCTTGGCTGCCCTGGAGCTCACTCTATAGACCAGACTGACCTCAAGCTCACAGAGATCCACTGTCCCCTAGTGCTGGGATAAAAGGTGTGTGTCCACCACCATCTGGCCATTTTTTTTTTTTTTGAGACAGGCTCTCTTTATGCAGCTTTGGCTTTGTCCACCAATGTAGACTTGAACTCAGAGATCTACCTGCCTCTGCCTCCCATGATGGATTAAAGACATGTACCCTTATGCCAGGTTCCTCAATTCTTTTTTCTTTTAAAGGAATCATTTTACTGAAAGTTACTTAGTTAGCTTTTGTTTATGAATTTGATGTAGTAAGTAATAAAGACATTATTAGGTAGGCAGCTGGTTTATGTGATCAATATTCTGGGACATTTTTATTTGTTGAATGTAGATTTGCAAGCCACCTATACCGTCAATAATAGTCTTGCCTGTCTTTTTCTGGATGCAATGGCATTGCTGTTAAAATGGAATTTATTACAGGATTATCATTTACAGTTTGGCTTTAGAGAATAATTTATAGACTGTATCTCTGCTCTATAAAATTATGTGTATTTATGTGTGCTTGTGTGAATTTGTGTTCACCATTATGTGCAGTTGCCTGAGGAAGCCAGAGGACGGCTTGGATTCTCTAGATTTGTAGTTACAGGTGGCTGTGAACCACCCGATACAGATGCTGTAAACTGAACCTAGGTCCTTTGCAGGAGCGGTAAGCCTTCTGCTGAGCTATCTCTCCAGCCTCATTCTTTAATAAAATTTGGAAAGTAAAATGAGATATAAGTAACATAGTTCATTCCCTTTGCATAGCTATTGATTGCCACTTTTATTAAATTCTACTCTAAAGTTTTATCATGTTGTTTAAAAATTTAATCATGATGCACAAAGAAGCTTAGTAGGAATTTTTTTCCCTTCATACCAACTCCTGAGCATTTTTCACTTTTCTCCTGGTCTTTGTACCCCTACTTTTCACTGTTTGCTTACTGCAGAAATTCTTTGATCAGAAAGCCTTCTTCATGACTTTCAAACATGGTACAGTTGACGAAACCCCAAGTGCACAGTTTCCAGGGATACAGCTGCTGTGAGGTAAAGCAGAACCACAAAGGGCTGAGATAAAGCCGGCACCCCTTTGTTAGCAGGGAGTGGTAGCGTGTAAACATGGGCTAGAGTACATGAAAGCATTGAATGCCTTACTCCCAGCAAGGTGAGCAGATGAACAGGCAGCTCCTTCGTGGTGACTTACTAAGTTGTAGTAAGTGTATTGGAATTTGATCATAAATTGGGTATGATTGATGCCTCTCTTCATTTCTGGCATCTTATATACTTTGAAGCTCAGTGATGTAGGTAGGGGTAGAGCTGTGTGTGTTGGTTGGAAGGGAGGGGGAGGAAGCTCAAGATCCCTCTGCCCTGCAGGTCAGGGAGGCCTGGCCAAGGCCCTTGGTAACAGTGCTGTGTTTGAGAAGAACCCAGAAGCAGGCTCACTTTAGCACTGTCAAGATAAAGACAGAAAATGTAGTACCTTAAATTTGTGTGTGTGTGTGTGTGTGTGTGTGTGTGTGTGTCTGTCTGTCTGTCTGTCTGTCTGTCTGTCTGTATTTGTAGTCTATAGGCCAATCTTTGATGGTGTTCCTCAGGTGCTGTTCACCTTATTTTTTTAAGTCACGGTCTCTCATTGGCCTGGAGTTCCCTGACTAAGCTAGACTGGATGGAATCCAGTCCTAGCGATCTTCCTGCTTCCCCAGCACAAGCCGGGCACCACCATGCTGTGGCTTTTTCTTGTTGGTTCCTGGGACTGAACTCAGGTCTCCATACTTGAGTAGCACAGCCTTTTTCTGGATGGGACATCTTTCCAGCCTCTTGTCTTGTTTTGCAGGAGACAAGGTCTCACTATGTTGCCCAAGCTAGTCTTAAATTTCTGAGCTCAAGGGATGCTCCTACATCAGCCTTTTAAGTGAAGGTAATTCAGGACCCACACCACTGTTCCTGGCTCTTGGATTATTTTACTTTATCATAGTTACTTTACACCAGAGGACTCTGAGGTGATTCTGTACTAATTAAAGCTGAGCTCCATTCTCCACATGCTGTAATAATAAGCAGCCCAGGTCTGGGGCTGGTAAAGAGAGCATCCTTAACCGAAGTGCCCACCAGCTGGTTCTGTGCTGAACCCATGCTAATGCACCTTCTGTATCTTTACCACACCGACTCTTGCAGAGATTTTAGAGAGGTCATGTTAGCTTTCTGTTGCTATGACAAATTACCCGAGACAAAGGACTCACACAGAAGATTTATCTTCGTTCATGGGTTTCAGAATATTCTGTTCATAGTTGATACACCCTGTCTCTTTGGGTCTATGGAGGGCTGGATTTCATGGCAAGGAGCGTATGTTGGAATAAAGCTGCCTAAATTGTGGAGTCCAAGAAGAAAGGGGGAGGGGGAGAGCAATCACCCCTTTTGAAGAGCATGCTCCCCATAACCTAGCTTCTTCCTATGAGGCCCCGCCTCCTAAAAGTTTTACTACCATAACTCAGTGGGGATATCTACTAGGAACCAAGCATTTAATACATGAGTCTTTGGGGGAACAGCTAAGGTTTGAAGCAAAAATGATGTCTAGGAAGCAGCTAGCTTTTTTCTGTAGCCTCTCCTTAGGTCTAGTTCTCCAGTGTCGGGGGCACTACAAGGGTGCAGATACACACTCAGGCACACTCATACTTGTGTACACATGGATATATTGTCTTCGAGGCCTGTTAGACATGCTGGATGATGTGAATGGCTCCTGCGTCTCTTCCTTTCTCAGGCTTGTATGAGACTTACCCATTTTGCTTCAGATAAGGACTTGGGACCATCTCACACAATCCTAGAGATCCTGAGCTCCAATTCCTGTCCAATCCAAGCAGCATCCTTCCTGTGGCAGAGGAAAGGGTATCAGGATTCACCTTGGACTTTTTAATCTACTTGATTTTTTTTTTTCCTACAAGATCAATGGAAGGAACCTCTATGCCCAATTAAAGACTGACTTACTTCTTTTTTGGACAGAGAAAAGGAGAATTCATTTGCTCATGGACTATTATTGCCCTGTAGGTGTCAATCTAGGTGCTACAGTCACACAGTCCCGCAGTGAGAGCCAAAGAGAGGCACATGCAGTATTTGGCAACGTATGTAAGGGAGGGCTCAGCGTTGAACATAAATGGGCCCCTTAACTCATTGTGTTACTATGACAGAGAGTATTTTAGAAAGATGAGAAGTTTGCTCAGATCTCAGCTTTAGAGGTTGAGATCCAAGAGCATGCAGCTTCCTCTGCTTGGCTCTAGAGAGGCCTTTGGCTCCATCCCACTGTGGCGGATGGTGCAATGGACTACATGTGAGCGCAGTGGGAAGGAGGCCTGAACTTGGTTTGCTGATTCAGTTTTTGTTTCCTATGGTGGTTTTGGATTCTCTCCCTCAAACAATGGCTTTTTCAGAGGGTGACACCCTTGATAACACTGCCACCTCTTGTGTGTCGGTTTCTCCCAGGTTGGATGTGGTCATTGCCATCTTGGAGTAGCATAACTCTGACTGCTCACACGAGGCACCTATAAGACATGACCTAACATTCCCATGTGGAAAGCAGGAAGGACTCGGAGGTGAATGCGGTTCACAAGGTGCATAGGATGTCTCTCCTCAGTGAGGATACAGGGATAGTTAACTGTTGCTGTAGGGAGGGAGGCTCATCTTCGATGGTGTATTTGCGTGTGAGTTGTCCCTCCTGATAATTCTTTTGGTCTGTCATTGTCATATCTGGGGTGATTAGAAATAGATTAATCAGAAAGGGTCATATAACAACCTTGCACAAGACCCATGACCCTTAGAGTTTCTACCACGTCTCAATACCTTTACATTGGGGCTTTAGCTGCCAGCATAGGAATTTGTGCCAGGCAGTCTTTATCAATGGAAGTCCTTCCCTCAGAGAGCACTCAGGGCATCTGTGGATTTAGATAACTCAGTATGCTGGACTTCACTACAGGTGGGACAGGATGTGGTGGTGAGGGACTGATCAAGTCTTACTGAGAACAGGCCTGCCCTAAACACACTGTAATGAATACAGAGTCACAGCAGAAAACATTGTGTTCTATAGATTTGCCTATATTTCAGTATATAAATAACCATAGAGATTCCAGGAAAACTGAAAATAGACAATGACACAAAAACCATGAACCTTCACAGGGGGTTCACAAAAGGTAAAGGTGGGAACTCAAGGGGCATTGATAGATGACAGATAAAATATGGAGTAGCCATAGGCTGGAGTACTATGCAGCCATAAAGAGGAACGAAGCACTGTTACATGACACAGCATAGATGGGTCTTAAAAAGATCCACAGAAACAAAGTATATTTGTGGTTGTCAGGGGAGGAAGGAGACTGCTCATAGGTACAGTGTTTCCCTTTGAGGAATGTATAATGGATACACTAAAACTTCTTCACAGTAGTGAACTTCAAATTGTGAGGATACTATTTTAATTTCTAATGTCTAGTAATTGCTTAAGCTATGGAAGAATATAACATCCTAACTCAGAAACCTTGCATCAGAATTTCTTGTGAGTCCCATCTGCAGAGATCAGCAGCTATGCTTGATACAACTTGCTTGAGAAAGACAGTGTGCTACTTACTATGTCCAGAAAGGCTTGGGTCTTGGAGTGGCTTGAGGGTGGTGGCTGCCTAGGGGTGGTGAGGGCATGAAGAAAGGACACACACGTGTACAGTGGAGTTAGGATCAGGTGGAGTTGGTTTTCTAATACTCCATCTACCTCCTCAACTTGGAACCTGGGTGTGTTTAATAGGTACAGCTGGAAATAGCTGGGAGGAGGCAGTGTCAGGTGGTAAATATCTCAGAGGACAAAGCTGCAGTTACTAGTCTACACACACTGATCATTCATCAGTAGTCAGACTCTGTGATGGCTACTCTTGGTTGTCAACTTGACTTCATCTGGAATTAACTAAATTCCAAGTGCATGGGCACAGCGGTGGGGGATTTTTGTTAACTAAATCACTTGAAGTGGGATGACCCAGCTTTGATCTGGATCTTTGGAGGTGGGAAGGTCTGCCTTAAATCAGGACCACACTTTCTGGTGGCTGCCTATATAAAGGAAGGAGGAAGTACTTGCTCTCTGCCTGCTAGGTCCCACTCACACTGGCTAGTCCATTTCCTCACTGGCATTAGAGCCCACTTCTTTGGGATTCCAGAATATACTGAAGACCAGCTAAGACGTCCAGCCTCATGGACCAAACAGCTGCTGGATTCTTGGAAACTAAATTTCTTTTGGTAGACAGTCATTGTTGGAGTAGCTAGATCACAGCCTGTAAGCCACTCTAATAAATTATCTGTCTGTCTGTCATCTACCTACCTACCTATCTATATTATATTAGTCTGTTTCTCTAGAGAACCTTAATTAATGCAAACCGCCAAGAAAAGCATTGTCATTTCTCTTGAGCCTGGTCATATGGGTAATGTCTTTGCCATCTGGTCTTGGAGTCTTCAACAGGTCGTGCCCATGTCAAAATACACATTTAGTTGAGATCTTTTGAGGGGGAAGGGCCACACGAAACACACATTCCCTTAGGATTTTCTCTCTCAGAGCTTCCTCCACTCTCCATGGCCCATGAGAGACAACTGCAGGGAAGCCTGACAGAGTTCCTTGTTGTGATTATGATGTGGTTGGGCCCTTTCACACCCTGAAAGCATCTACAAAGCAGCCCTGGCATTGCTGTTCACTAGGGTCACCGTAGAGATCTTGGAGTTAGGAGACATGTCTAAGATAGCCCCATGGCAAGGACTTCCTACTGACTCTGCAGTCATACCTGGGCCCCAACAAAAGGGTGGCTGCTTCTCTGGCCTGGTGGTCTTTGGAGGTGTGTCTTAGCAGCTCACCTTCTCCTTCCCCTCAAATGACGAGCATTTTCCTGAATGGTTCATTACATCCCCATTTTAGGGCACCTGTGTCCCTTCTGACTGCACACTGTCTTATGCAAAGACTACAGTCCGCTCTGGGGGGAGGTGTTCTGGTCAGACAGATGGGGTTCCCCTTCTGATTTGGTCTCTTGCCCTTAAGGTCAGTCTGTTGTGTCTTTTGCTCCATGCTGCCCATCTAGGTGGCTCTAGCTAACTTGGGGACCAGGACAGCCCAGCAGCATCCACGATGGCAGCAATGGCAAGGGTGTCATGACACTAATGAGTCACTGCTGGGCCTTGTTCTTTGTGACTCAGACAGGAAGCCAGTAACCAGTGAAACTAGAAGCTTCTATGAACCTCTCTGGGTTGGAAACCCCTGGGTGTGTTTTAAGCTTCTATTTCTAGAACCAAAAGGGAAATAAGCCTCAGAAAGACTGACTTTATATTTGGCCATGTGGAGAGACTGGACTGGTAGAGAATTATGGAAGCCAGGGCTCTTGTTTCTTATGAAACTAAAAAATATCCTATAGTAGTTTACAGCTGGAGCCCAGAAAGTGAAGCAACTGGAATTATGCAGATGAACAGTTTGGCTTACTGTGGGGGAGGAGGTTGGTCTGGAATAAAGGAATTAATGAGTCAGTCTAGGAAGCATTGGGTGGGGGGCTTCAGCCACACAGGGAGATAGAAGAGGTGAAGTTATGCATCCCTGGCAGTGACATCCCAAGGGCTGGGGCTGAGTGACCAGCAGGGGGGCAGGCCCTGGAGTCTAGTAATTTGAAGTCATTTTATCTGATCAGATAAAGGAGGGCAGGAGAAATCACCAGACTCATTAGAAAACAAAACAAAAAAGCTATAAGGAATTGTTTTAAAATTTAAAACAAGTGTTCTGTTTCTTAAAATGTCTAATGTCCCATCTTGAGGGTTTCAGAGTGTTTAGGACAAAAGTCTGAGCTTTGATAGCCCGGCAGTCAGGGTTCCATCTTTTCGAGTCCTCAGGTTTGCCAATAAAAGAGGCCCCTGAAGAGGAGAGACAGGTTTGTTCATCCTTGCTGGGGGATGGTCTCTTTTGAGGCTTTGTTGTTCCTGGCATCCAAGGTGACTGTAGGTTTCAGACAGTGATTTATCTCTGTGCCTTTAGCCCTGAGGGGGACACAATGGGTTAAATAGACACTTCTGGGGTGACCAGCACACCAAGCAGCAGAGCTGAGCAGGTGACTCACTGGACAGTGACAGTACATATAAAGACAGGGATGCCAGGCTCCCTCCCATCTTGCTTTCAGTTCCTGCCACCTTGTGAGCCCAAGTGAGCACTCTGTGCTTTTTAGCAGCAGCAGCAGCAGCAGCAGCAGCAGCAGCAGCAGCAGCAGCAGCAGCAGCAGCAGCAGCTTCTAACTGCTCATTCTCAGAAGAGCAGCAGTCTGGGGTTTTGGCCTCTCTACTGTGTGCTGCAAACTCTTAAGAGAGAAGAGGGAAGGGCCCTGGACACTGATAAGGTATTGCTAAGGGAGCTGCCTGCTGGCTGACTCCTGGCCATCCACATCAGGGATTGTTTGATAAAATGCCTAGGCTTATCACTAATCAAAACATTTTTTTTTTTTTTTTGCCAGGAATGGTGGTGCAGCCCTTTGCTCGAAGCATTCAAAGAGGCAGAGGCAGGTGGGTATTTGTGAGTTGGAGGTCAGTCTGCTTTACATAGCAAGTTTCAGGCCAGTTAGGACCACACAGTGAGACCTTGTCTCAAACCAAACAGAACGAAACAACCAATTCTTTGCTTCAAATCCCCTCTCTATGTGGCCTTCAGAGCTAACTTCCGAACAAATTCAGCCATGCCACCTTCCCTCTTTATTTTGAACAGGGCTTCCCGTTGCCTACACGAAGTTCACTATTTTGGCACGGAACAAGAAAAACCTTGGATGATCTAGCCCCTGTAGTCTCTAGTTTCTTCATTGCTTCACATATCTTGTTATACTGTTAACACCGATTCCGGGTCGGTTTTTCAACATCGAGAAATTGTAAAGTTGAAGCTCAGATAGATTTACTATAATATATAGGGATTTATTCATTCTTGGGTAGGAAATAAAAAGAGTAGCATTGAACGGGTCTGGCAAGGCTCAGTCCAGCAGCTTAACAGTTTTCCCTGAAACTAAGTCCCTTTATATTTGATTCTGGTCCCCAAATGTTGCCAGCAACTCTTGGGATTTAGTTGCTTTTCTCTGAAATAAGAATGACTGTGCCCAGCATTCTTAGGTGATCTCCATTCTGGCTACATGTGTCACATCTCCCCCAGGTACACTGATCCCTGTGGTCAGCAGAATGAGCTGTGCCAACGGGCTGCCTTCCAAAAACCTTTCCCTTGAGTTTCTCCAGATGGAGGGGGGACCCAGGGGCTTCTTATTGCTGTGAAGAGACACCATGACCACAGAAACTCTTATAAGGAAAAAAATTAATTGAGGGAGCTCCTTTCCAGTTTCAGAGGTTTAGTCCATTATCATCATGGGGAGCATGGTAGTATGTAGGCAGACATGGTGTTGGAGCTGAGGCAGCAGGAAGTCAACTGACTGTCACACTCAGTGAAGTTTGAAAAAAGAGACCTCAAAGCCCATCCCCACAACGGCACACTTTCTCCAACAAGACCATACTTCCTAACAGTGCCACTCTTTTGGGGGGCCATTTTTCTTTCAAACCACCACATTTCACTCCCTGGCCCCCCAAAAGCTTATAGCCATATCATACTACAAAATTATACATTCAATCCAACTTCAAAAGTCCACATAGTCTATGGCAGTCTCAAACTCGTTTAAAGTCCAAATTCTCTTCTGAGACACACGGCAATGTCTTAACTATAATCACTCATTAAAATCAAAATAAAAAAAGCAGATCACATACTTCCAACATATAATGTCATAGGATATATATTCTCGTTCCAAACCACAGGGAAGAGAATATAGCAAGGAGGTATTGAACCAGCAAGACTGAAAACCAACCGGGCAAGCTCCAAACTCTTCAGATCTACAATTTCATTCAGATTTGTTTACTGGAACACACTTCTTTCTCTTGGACCTTCCTATTAGCAGTTCTCCTTGGCAGGTATCCCATGGCTCTGACATCTTGGCTTCTCCAAGACAATCCAGACTTCACAACTTCATAAAATGGCCTCTGTACTAGGCCTTCATTCAAGGACACTCCTGAGACATGCCTGGCCTCAGTGGCTTTCTTTAGGAATGAAGGTAAATTTCCATAGCCCATTTCTTTGTCCTTAACTCTAAAGCTAGAACCACACAGCCAAACTGCCAAATTCTGCTTACTGCTTACTGGGGCTGGAACATGGCCCCCATGTTTAATTATATCTTCACCAGCTTTCTGTTTTCCACGGTTACTCTCACTGCCTAAGCTTGGTTGTCCTTGAACTTGCTCTTTAAACCAGGCTGGCCTCAAACTCAGAGCTCTGCCAGCCTCTGCCTCCTCAGGGATGGAATTAAAGACATGCCCCACCACACCCAGCTCTAGGTTCTTCTTTAGTTCCTTTTCACAAATGGGCAATTTAGCTGGGTGGGATCCTGCCCTGAGGTCACCACTCCCTTACTCCATTTCTTAATCTGTTTATCTCCTTGAACTAGACTTTAGCTCCATTCTACTTCCTGGTGCTCCTTATCTCCTCAAAATTTACATTTTGTAATTTACCTGCTCAGTTTGCTCCTCTTCATTATAAATCTTCATTAGAGTTAGCACTAAAAACATTAGGACAGAGTCTATACTAGGTTGTTTTGGGATTTCTTCTGTCAACAGAATTAATTCAAAACTCCTCACTTTAGCCTCAGGCAGACTCTTTGTACAGTGCAAAAGGCAGCCACTTCCTTCACCCAAATATTACAAGAATGATTGGTAATCAACATAATAAAATTCTTATCTGAAGTCCTGTGAACCATTTTCTGACATTTCAGATAATTATCAGCACCATTGTCTTCCATGCTCCTACTAGTATGCCCCATTAAGCTGTGCTGAAAGCATCCCACTGTACCAAAGTACCAAAGTCCATATTACTCCAAATAAAAGCACGGTCAGGCCCATCACAGAAATACCCCAGTTCCTGGTGCCAACTTCTGTCTTAGGGTTGCTGTGAAGAGACACCATGGCCACAGCAACTCTTATAAGGAAACATTTAATTGAGGGGGGGGAAGGTGCAGCTTGCTTCCAATTTCAGAGGTTCAGTCAATTATTAACACAGCAGGGAGCATGGTGGTGTGCAGGCAGATGTGGTGCTGGCTATATCTTATCAGAAGGCAGCAGGAAGTTGACTAATTGTCACACTGAGTGAAACTTGAGAAAAAAGACCTCAAAGCCCACCCCCACAGTGACACATTTCCTCCAACAAAGCCACATCTCTTAATAGTGCCACTCCCTTGTGGAGGCATTTCTTTTTCAAACCACCACATCCAGATGAACACTGAGATGTCAGGAAAGAGTGGGAAACTGGGGTTATGAAATACCAGTTAAATATGTGTTACAATCTTGTATGCTGCAAAGATGTGTTACATTCTTTTATGTAGCATTTGTTTAGCTCTGTGAAGCGGTGTGACTTTGCCTGATTGGTCTGAGCGGGAGGAAGGATGGGTGAGGCTGCCAGGAGGAGAGAATAAATAATAGGAGAAAAGGAGGCTTGAGCAGTGAGAAGAGGCGGGAGGAGGATGCCAGGGGTCCACCACACAGGCAGACATAAAATAAGAAGGAAGGAAAAGATGAACAGAAGTAGAGGAAGGTAAAAGCCCAGAGGCAAAAGGTAGAAGGGATAAATTAAGAAAAACTGGCTAGAAACAAGCCAAGCCAAGACCTGGCATTTATAAGTAATAAGAAGTTTCCATGTGATTATTTGGGAGCTGGGCAGTAAGCCCCCAAAGTGTAAAGAGTTAAAAAACAAAACACTAATTACATCTAGGCTTGACTTACTATACAATCTCTTCCTTCCTGTGGCTGACGGACAACATTCTATGAGGCCAGATTAAGAAGAACAGATAAAAGGGGCCAGTGTCCTGCTCCTCCATCAAAGCCACGATAGTCATGTCAGGGCTCAGTGGACTCTTTGGGAAGAACTCCAGGTTTTCTTTCTTCCTTTCCTTCTTTAAAACACACACACACACACACACACACACACACACACACACACCCTCTAGGTTTTTATGTCCTGGTATAAGAAATTGGACACTAAGTTGCAAATAGGAGAATTTAAGAAGGAATATATTACCACAGGTGGAACAGAGAAGAGAGTAAAGGTCAGGGGCACTAAGCAATGTGTACAAAGGAGGGGAGATTTTTGTGTCACATCTCATGAGCTTCAGTGTCCTCTGTATCTGTCACATGTTCTACATACAGTCTCCACCTAGACGTGTGCATTTTAGAAATATACTGAACCTCCGGTCCCCTGTAAGCACTCTGGATGCCTCCATCCTGTGCAGGCTCTAGAAGGATGGGGTGGGGCTCAACTGTTTCTCATATGCTAATTTTGCATGGGGTCCAGCCTCCTGGACCTCACTCCCCGCCTCTTCCTTCCACTTGACTTAGGGTTTGTACCTCTGTTGGGGAGAGGAAGTTAGGGGGTGGTGTCCAGCTGCTCTGCCCCCTTTATTCGATGGGAAGATCAGCCTTCATTCTTCTATTTCCCGAAGCATGCCTGACTCTTTGTCACCTGTAATGGTGTTTCTTAATTCTGGCTTCTTTGTTTTTTGGCAATGCTAGGGTTAAATGCAGGAGCTCCATTCTCCCACCGAACTACAATTATCAGCCCGATTCTGTTTTTCTTTATACCCAGTTGTTTGTATAGGTAACACTTCCTTTGAACAGAAAGACATTTGAGGTAGGGGAATTCATACTTGTTCACTGTAAGGGTTTACAAATGTTGCCTAATTGACCACAGACAATCATTACTGACAGTTGACTGTGAAAAGCACTTTGCTAAGAACTCTTTTGGGGGTTGAGCATGGTGGTGCATACCTTTGATTCCAGCACCTTGGAGGCAGAGGCAGGTAGATCTACATAACACGCTTTAGCCAGACTGTGTGTGTATAGAGGAATATTTCAGTATTACGAAAGCACAGGTTCCTTTAAGTACTCTAGAGGCCTCTATCTCTGTGCAGACCTTGTACCTAGGCAAAAACCAAACAACAAAAATTCTAAAACCTACCACCACCAAACAAAACAACAACCTCCCCCCCCCCCCCCAATTACCACTAAAGACCAAAGTTCTTCCTGGGGCTAAGCATGCGGCTGTTGTGTTGTAGAGTACTTCCTTAGCTCACATAAAATCCTGGCTTCAATCTGAAGTGCAGTGTTAACCAGGCATGGTAGTACTGTGAAGGCATGGATTTATCATTACAAAGCTTTGTTTCCAGAAAGGAGCTCGTGGTGCCTGAGGTTGGGGCCCAGGTCTGGGAGTGTGCCAATAGCTTCAAAAGTTAATTTCACACCCAAAGTTCAGCCAGCAGATTGAGGGCTTGGGTTCACACCAGAAAGGGTAGTCAATGGCTGCTGTACCCCATACCCCTTTACCCAATCCTGGAATGCCAAGACATGGAGCACCCCCTTATGTATGCTTTTCTTTTAAAAAAAACAAAAAAAAACAAAAAAAAAAAAACAAAAACTCACTTCTGGGCTCTGGAGCCGATCACCCTCCACTATGCCTGAACAAAGGGTTTTGACCTGGGTTCCTTTGAACCTGACCATAACAAGAAACAGACCCTCATGTGTTTTGCATTGAATCCAGCTCCCTGGTGGTCTTTGGGGGTCCCTTGACATGAGTACAAGTACATGATGTAATTCTAGCACTTGGGAGATAGAGGAAGAATGATCCAAAGCTCACAGTCATTCTTGTCTACATAGTGAGTTATACATGAGACCCTAGCATAAAGGAAGAATTTTTCTCTTGTGCTGGGACTGTGGTTGAAACAGTGTAGAAAGATGCAAAATTCAGAGGAGTCTTCTCTGCTGGAGTCTGGTTGAAGTCCCTTGCTAGCTGAGAACTAAGGGGTTCCAGCTCAATTAACACAATTTTTGGTAAGGTTATCTTTAGAAAGATAGTACTCACTTTATATAGCAATGGTAAAAGGCCCATGGGTTTGGACTCTCTCCTTTCCCAGCTGTAAACCTGAAGTTTTCTAAGAATCTCACCAGAAACCCCATTTATAGTAAAGGGTGTCTTAACACCCTTGCATAACCCCTGTGGCTCAGGGTTTATCACCTTTCTCAGATAGCAATCTTATCCAAGGAGCCTCTGGAACCACCATTTAACCTCATGGTTAAAAGGGGAGAGGAGGGGGGAGGCTTTGGAATGTAACTTGAGAGCTGACAAAACTGTAGCTATGGTTACCACTAAGACATTTCTGGGAGACTCCCCTTGAAAGGCCTACACACCTGTATTGGTGTGCATTATCTCTGACCCAAGTCTGTCTGTCTGTCTGTCTGTCTGTCTGTCTGTCTGTCTGTCTTTCCTCCTTCCTTCCTTTCTTTCTTTCTTTCTTTCTTTCTTTCTTTCTTTCTTTCTTTCTTTCTTTCTTTCTTTCTTTCTTTCTTTCTTTCTTTCTTTCTTTCTTTCTTTCTTTCTTTCTTCCTTCCTTCCTTCCTTCCTTCCTTCCTTCCTTCCTTCCTTCCTTCCTTCCTTCTTTCTTTGTTGTGTTGTGTTTTGTTTTTGTTTTTTTGAGACAATGTTTCTCTGTGTAGTCCTGGCTGTCCTACAACTTACTCTGTAGACCAGGCTGAACTCAAACTGACAGAGATCTGTCTGCCTCTGCCTCCTGAGTGCCGGGATTAAAGGCATGAGCCACCATGGCCGGCTAGTCCCTCTTTAATTTAAATCAGGCATTTCTTCTTAATAAACCCCAACTCTGCTTCATATTGGCTTCCCCTAAAATTCTTTTCTGCGGTGAAATCTAGAATCCTGCCTTCACTCAAGTGGCAGTCTCTGAGAAGAGTTCGCCAGGTCACTTCAGGCAGCAGGGAGTCAGGCCAGCTGCCAGGGACATACAATAGCACCTGAAGATGCCCCAGACTCATCTGTGGTAGAGTAGGGAAGAACTGTATGCAAATAGCTGCATTTATTCCCTGCTTCCCGGGAGTGGGCAGCACTCTGGCATAGATAAAATATCCAATCCAGGATATCCAGGAACTTGGAGTTTAGTGACTCACCCAAGCTCACATCATTAGCACACAGAAGCTTAGAGGCTTGGACATATCTCTTTCTATGCATATCTTCTGCATGTTTTAATACAGAAATCTTTCTCAGCTTTCCTGAAGGATAGTCCTGCTACAGGTGATTCTCTAGACATAAGACTGGAAGAAAGGTGGCTGGAGAGATGCCTCAGAGGTTAGGAACACTGACAGTTCTTCCAGAGGTCCTGGGTTCAATCCCCAGCAACCACATGGTGGCTCACAAGCATCTATAATGAAATTGGGTGCCCTTTTCTGGCATAGAGGAAGGAAGTAGTGAAGAGGCATAGGGAAGCTTGAGTCTTCCTGAGGACAGGCAGGGCAAGTTGAGGAGTGCAGAGCTCTCTCCCCTGTTCTGGA
Source organism: Phyllotis vaccarum (assembly GCA_033318265.1). Taxonomy (NCBI): domain Eukaryota; kingdom Metazoa; phylum Chordata; class Mammalia; order Rodentia; family Cricetidae; genus Phyllotis; species Phyllotis vaccarum. The sequence goes on along the minus strand of JARWLC010000017.1, from coordinate 13,815,234 downwards.
TGTTTGCCAGGGTGGTTATTTAAGAATGGGCTTCCCTAGGTGACTAGCTGTGGACAGATTCCTGAGCATTGCTAAGAGTGTTCTCAGGTACAAGAGGCTCTTGTCTCTCTGAATCCTCAGAAGGTGGAATCATGCTATTTTATTTGCTGGAGTAAATGGAACTTAGGGGCTTGCTCAGACTCTGCTGGAATAAACAGATGTCGTGAGATAGCAGCTGAAGTTGCCCGTGGGAACAAAGCTAATCCAGGAAGCCTCTGTAGTGGACATGGATAGGAGGCAACAGCGCAGCCCTCTAAATAAAAGTTCTAGTCTCTGAGCAGGTACATGCGCTGCTAACCTCCCGAGCCTTCTAGCTGAGAGGTGATGGATAAGCCTTCCAACCGGCCCCGTGCAGCCTGCCTGCCCAAAGAGGAGGTGGGGGGGGGGGGAGGAAATAGGGGCAAGACTCAGGTGCCTTCTACCCAGAAGATAGCTGGTGGACGTGAGGCTGGTGTGTGGAGGTTACCAGACCCTCCCCTCCCTTCCCTGCAGAAGCTGTCGAGGAAACTGTCCATTAGCACTGGATGTTTTCAGAGATAATTTAAACACTCACGAACCCAAGCCTTTGATTTTCTCTCTAGCCACTGAGGGACTTAAAAATCATCTGAGTGGCGAGGACAGGGCCAAGAGTACGGGAAGGGTGAGACGATGGTGAAAGTATGTGGTTTGGCGGGTGGGACCAGGCTTGGGTGATGGGCCAAGACCTGTGGCTGGCGACGGAGGAGGGCCCTGGAATTGCTGGGCGGCGACCTCAGCCGGCAGGAGGCTCTGGGGAGGGTGTGGGGCGGGGATAGGCGATCTGCCAGGGCCCAGTCACCCTCCTCTGCTGTAGGAGGACAGGAAGGAAGGCGGCTTTTATTCTGTATTAATAACCTAAGCTCTACCTAGGACTCGGTGTACTAATCTTGCATGGTATTTGATCCCGTGCAATCAATCTGCACTTGCAAGGCGAAGTCTGGGCTCCGGGCCTCACATCTGCTGTGCATTGAGGGCACAGACCATTGGGCCACCTCCCACTTCCCCACCCCTCTGCTGGTTTTGGCCTCTTCCACACCTCAGCTTTCCTTTCTGTCTGACACCATCCCACCCTTCTATTTCCTTCCTTGGGTTTGGATCCCAGGAGTTTGGATCCCACCTCCCTTAGTCCCAGATCCTGGGCGAGGAGGTGTCATCAGCCCTAGCCAGTACCACCCTGAGGGTGTTGCACAGGGTGGGTCTTTCTTAATCTTGTCTCCACACAACCCGGATGACTGTACAGGACGGCCTGTTATGTGTCTGGGAGCCTTTCTCCCCAAGGCTGTCCTGGTGGATAGCACAGCTGCCTAGTGGAGATAGACAGACCTGGGGCACAGGTGTACCCACAAGGCCTGTCGCCTCATGCAGGCTCTTTGTGCCTCCTGTGCCAGGAAACCTGGTTTAATCGTGAACAAAGTGAACCTGCCAGGGTCCTCCCTCCCTCCCCATCTCTTTCTCTCCCTCCCTCTCTCCCACCCCCTCCCTCTCTCTGACTCCCTCCCTCCACCTGCGAAGCTTGAACAGTAACTTGCTTGCTTCTTAATCAGGTTTGGGGACTAATTCCCTAATTAGTTCTGGGTTCCAACCCTTCTGCTGGCACATGACAACTGACCTTGGCTTCTGTTTTTCCGTCTGGGAGGGACAGTAACAGAGCTACACTCATTGGGTCCACAGTGCAATGAACTCAGCTTGGTGAGGATTTATAAGTTGCTCAACATAGGCTGCCTGTTATCATAGTCAAATGGGACATTTTTGTGCAAGTAATTTGTAAACTGGCCTGTTCTTTAGAAATGTAGGCGGTTTCTAGAGTGCAGATGAGGTGAAATCCTGGGTCCCTGCCCCGTTTTCTACAGGGACTCTACCCCCAGCAGTCTGTGAGTTCCCCCTCTTAATACTTCTGGGACCTCCAGGAGGATGGATGGGAAAGAGGCTGCTCCTGTAATTTCTGCTCTACCATCTCTCTCTCACACACACACATACACCCACACAGACACACAACAGACACACTCACACACACACAGACACACAAAGATGCACAAACATATACACAGACACACACACATATACACACACAGACACACACACAGACATACACAGACACACACACAGACACACAACAGACACACTCTCACACACACAGACACACAAAGACGCACAAACATATACACAGACATACACACAGACACACACACACAGACACACACACATATACATACAGACACACACACAGACACACATACACACACAGACACACATACACACACAGACACACAACAGACACACTCACACACACACAGACACACAAAGACGCACAAACATATACACAGACACACACACATATACACACACAGACACACACACAGACAGACACACACATACACAGACACACACAGACACACACACACAGACACACACAGACACACACACAGATACACACATACACAGACACACACGGACACACACAGACACAGACACACACATACACCCACACAGACACACAACAGACACACTCTCACACACACAGACACACAAAGACGCACAAACATATACACAGACATACACACAGACACACACACACAGACACACACACATATACATACAGACACACACACAGACACACATACACACACAGACACACACACAGACACACACAGACACACACACAGACACAGACACACACACAGACACAGACACACATATACACACAGACACACACACAGACACACACACAGACACACACATACACAGACACACACACAGACACACACACATAGACACACATATACACACACAGACACACATATACACACATAGACACACACATATACACACACAGACACACACACAGACACAGACACACATATACACACACAGACACACAGACACACAGGAACACATGCATACATCAGTCCATATTCTTTCCTTGGACTTTCTGTAGCTGTGGCTGACTTTAACCTTGGCATCCTGCCCCTGCCCCAGCCTCTCTCAAAATAGGTCAGATTGCAGGCTTGGACCACCAGGCCCCCTCCAGCTTTTCCTAGAGAGCCCAACTCAATCCTTCCAAGAAGTTATGTCACCAGCCCATCCCATGTTAGCCTTCCTATGAGTTCTCCTATGGTAGAGTAGTAACTAGTCCTCTGACAAATCATACTGCTTGTATTCATCCTGCTTAGAAGCTACGTGGTACAGGCAGGCCTGTGATCCCAGAGCCAGGGAAACAGGAGGATCATGAATGCCAGGCCAGGTTGTGTTACATGTGAGTTTCAGGCCAATGTGAGCTACACAGGGAGATGCTATCTCAAAGCAAAACAAACAACAACAAAACTAATAAAAGTCAAAGCCCGCTTTGTGACCTTAGGTAACAACCTTGCCAAGCCTCAGTTTTATCATCTGGAAAATGGGAAGCAGCAGCAACTGTCTCCCTGTGTTGTCAGAAGCATTAGAGGAGACTCTGCTTCTGAAGAGGGGACAGGAAGGGTGAGGTCCTGGTGGAAGTTCGGTGCCTGCCACAGCACACCTGGAAGTTAGGTACACTGTGTATGCTGGGTGCTGCACGAGCATCCTACCTCCACAGGCACGGTATGAGCTCTTTAAAATGAAAGATGCTTTTTCATTTATCTTGGTGCTTGCCCCCCACCCTGGTGCTCATTCTGGGGTGCTCACCCCCACCCTGGTGCTCACCCTACCCTGGTGCTCACCCCACCCTGGTGCTCATTCTGGGGTGCTCACCCTACCCTGGTGCTCACCCTACCCTGGTGCTCACCTTACCCTGGTGCTCACCCTACCCTGGTGCTCACCTTACCCTGGTGCTCATTCTGGGGTGCTCACCCCCATTCTGGTGCTCACCCCACCCTGGTGCTCATCCTGGGGTGTTCACCCCATCCTGGTGCTCATTCTGGGGTGTCCACCCCCACCCTGGTGCTCACCCCACCCTGGTGCTCATTCTGGGGTGCTCACCCCCACCCTGGTGCTCACCCTATCCTGGTGCTCACCCTACCCTGGTGCTCACCCTACCCTGGTGTTCACCCCACTCTGGTGCTCATTCTGGGGTGCTCACCCCCACCCTGGTGCTCACCCTACCCTGGTGCTCACCCCACCCTGGTGCTCATTCTGGGGTGCTCACCCCCACCCTGGTGCTCACCCCCACCCTGGTGCTCATCCCTTGGTGTCTCCCCCCCATTATAACTCTCTGCAAATGTGCAGAATATTACTTAACAATAATAACTTTTCTCATATTTATTCAAGGATAATATTTACTGGGCACATACTTTGTAGGTATCAGGCACTTACCCTGTTATCTCAATTAACTTTCATAAGGAGAACACATCCCTGGGGCAGACACGCTGTCCATTTGATCAATGAAAAAACGAGTTCGCAGAGATTGACTAGACCCTGGGCACCAAAGAATTAGAATCCTAACTGAAGGTCCGTCTGTCTGTCTGTCTGTAAGATTTTGCTTCTTTTTATCTTATATTGTTTTGTCTTTCAAAACAGCTTCTAAACTTTTATTGTGTTTGCTGTTTTCAATGACACCACATGGATCTTTGTTGGTCAGTAAAGCTGATAAGCTGACAGCTGATATTTTAAAAAGTCTGTAGGTACAAGGCACTTTGAAGAGGTCAAAGATTTAACCATAAGCTCTTGATCCTGTGATCTATGGCACTAGAAATCTGGCTATTTCTCTTGAAGTGATGGGCTTTAGGGCTTAATCTCACTTGCTACTTAAAAAGCACACTTCTCTGTGCTCCTGATAACTTTGTGGTAAAGACCAACAGATAGTTTTCTTTATTTTAAGGACTATTGATTACAGAAGTTTGATTTTTTTGGGAATGAATCTTTCAGGGCTAGTATATCTTTGGGGAGGGTGGAATTCCCTTGTAACAAAGGCAGCTGGTGTTAAAGGCAGCCAGAAAATGGTCTATGGAGTGATGTGATCACCAGATAGGAGCCACACTCCCCTGGCCACACACACATGTACTGACTTGTATACATAGTCACTATGTTCAAGACATACACACACACACACACACACACACACACACACACACACACACACACACACACACACACACAGTGAGGAAGTCACACCTGTGTCTCCTCACCCAGCCAGTTCTTGCTCTGCCAGCCACTGGGCCCTAGAGGCTCTGCCCTGAGTTGTCAGCTCTGCTCTCTGAGGAGGGCTTACCGTCTTAGTGTTGATGTGACCCCCTGGAGCACTTGCAGGTAGGGAACTGTAGGAGAATGGGGAGAACATTGTTCCTGATTAGCTCTGATTAATCCTCTCAGGAGACTCATGATCAGAGGAAAAGCAGCAGCTTGTGTCCAGCTGCCACCCTTAGCGAATGAACTTGGCTGTTGTTACGAAAGTGAGATTATTTTTCTATATTGATCTTTTATATCAATTCACTAATCAGATTATGCCCATCAGTGGACCAGAGAGAAAAAATGGCCACAATTGAATTCTCACATAGCTCATTATCTAAATAGAGAGTCCTCTTTTGTATAAACAAGGGAAGTGGCAGGTACTGAAAATATGGCAGCAAATACGCTGCCACCAGGTCACAGAGAATTGCTGTAGCAACCCAAAACACATGTGTCTATGAGGCTACACAAATCAGGTGTAAATTTTGAGTCTGTCACTGGATGACAATGACCTTGGGTAAATCAAGCATTCTCTCTGTGTTCCAGTCTTCTCAATTGCAAATGAGGATGTATGAGTATCCATGGGGGCTTGCCATGAACATTAAATAATATTTATGAGGCAATTAAAATGATGCCTAGGCTGCAATAAGTTCTCTGATATATAATACATACATTGAGGTATCATGATATTAGATGCTGTGTGTGTAGCCCCGAGATTGGTGTTGAGTATCTACCTCTGTTGCTCTCCTATGGGGACCAGAGCGATTGTATATTGTTGACTTTGGCATGGCCAGGTCAAAGACTCCAGTGTCTCAGACCCATAGGAACTGGCAAAGCCTCCTCTGGTCTGTGTGTAGATGTTGACAGGATATGTGGGGAAATTAGCATCCTTTGCAGCTTCCTCCTACCTGACGACTGCAGTCGGAGACTTTTATCCTCCAGAGACCTCTCATCAAGACTAGCTAACCTTTCCTGGGTGTGGCCCGGCAGGTGCCTTAGCTTCTGAGTGACTACAGCCCACACGATCTCAGCTTTCCTGTCCTTTGTTCAGTTTCTATCATGCCTTTCTTCTCCTGGTACCCTGGTCAGGTTTCCAGGACCAAGCTGGGCTGGACCCGATGCTCTTCACCATATTTTTGAGACAGAGTCTCTCACTGAACCTGAAGTTCATTGTTTTGTCTAGACTGGCTGACCAGTGAGCTACAGGGTTTTCTGCCTCTCTCCCCAGTGCTAAGATCACAAATGCATACCACCAGGCCTAGTTTTTCACATGGGTACTGGACATCTGAACTCAGGTCTCCATGATTATGTAATAAGCAACTTACAGAGTTACTGCCCCAACCCTTAATCCCGGAAATTCACCCTCATTCCTGTTCTGTTAGCAGGACAGCTGCAAAAGGGATACGTGCTGTCTTCTTATGCTGTGGTAGGGCCTGCTGAGCCATAAAAACCCCACAGGATTACTACTGATGAAGACCAATTTCTATATTTATACCTTATACTTATATACTCCTGGAATGCCAGTACTCTAGGAAGTTGGGGTAAAAAGGATTGTAAGTTCAAAGCTAGCTTGGGCCTCCTAATGAGGTGCTGTTTCTAAAGAAACAAACCCAAACCAACACCAAACTAAAAAAATGAGTTTTGCTTTCCCATTAGGCTGATTCTGTAAGCATTCCCATCAGAAGTATTACTCTGTGCTTGACACTATGGTGTCCTGAGCCAGAGCCGGTCCCTGCTCAGGAATGCTGTTTATACTCTACACTGAGTTGGATGCTGTCTGCCTGGGGTTAAGCATGTCCAGGAGGACGCCTTCTTTTATAGGCCTTTCCCTCTGAAAGCAAAGTCTGTTTCCTGACTACCAGGAGAGGGCCCTCTGCCACACCCAGCAGTGAGCAAGAGGCATCTCTGTTCTCAGCTCCCATTCTCAGGCCATTTGTGAATCCAGCTCTGACGTGCCTTAGCTGAGAGATTGTGTATTGAATGGAAGATCCATGGCTGCAGATAAAACACAGCCCCCTCCTCTTCCTGTCAAGCAGAGACTTCTCTTTGTCTCTGATTCTGCAGACATTGTGTTTTTTTTTCAGACGATGGTCATTAAAGCCAGATGTGAGTCTCTTCAGACTCACAACCTGGCAGAGCTGTGAGGCTCTCGGCATTTACAGGAGGGCACTTTTCTAGGGAAGACTGAGGAATTTGAGCTGGCACAGTTGGATTTCTATGATGTTTTTGCGTGTGTCTTAATCGGAATTCTTAAGTATTTTTCTTTCTTTTTTTTCCCCTTTGAGATAGAGTTTCAGTGTGTAGACCTGGCTTGATTAGAACTCACTATATAGACCAGGCTCATCTCAAAACTCACAGAGCCCTGCCTGCCTCCCGAGTGCTAGGATTAAAGGTATGTGTACTACCATGCCCTGCTTCTGAGGTACATTTTAAAGTACTATTTTAAAGGGTCCAGGCTGTAGAATAGGGCCGTGGGCTCTTATACTATATACTAGAACCCTTTATAATAGATTTTTTTTTTTTTTTGCTATTGCTTACTAATCTTATTTCCAGATCCTCCTAGACATGAGCCACTCAACCACTGAGCCAGTTTAGTTTTCTTAAACATAACTCTGATCCGATTCTCCTTTATCTGTAATACTTCAACCTTCCCTACTGCTGTGGTAACAAGTGCACCCTTCCTTCAGTGTCCTCCAGAACATGGCTCAGTTTCTCACACTATCATCTATGCTTAGTCAAATCATATATGTTTCTGTATTCTAGCCAATGAGGCCTTATTTATTAAAAATTTGATGCTTGTCTTTGAGACAGGGTCTCCTTATGTAATCCTGGCTGGCCTGGAGCTTGCTATGTAGATCAGGCTGGCCTCTCACTGACATTTCTGCTAAGATTAAAAGCTCATAAAACCTTGATATAAATTAGGTTCTTTTCAATTAAAAAAAGATTTATTTATTACTTATATACACAATTGTTCTTCCTACACACATGCCTACACAACAGGAGAGGGCACCAGATCTCATTATAGATGATTGTGAGCCACCATAAGGTTGCTGGGAATTGAACTCAAGACCTCTGGAAGAGCTGCCAGTGCTCTTAACCTCTGAGTCATCTTTCCAGTCCTTTAAAATTGAATTCCCCCCCTTGGGACAGAGTTTTTTCTTTAGTCTTAGAGCCAGTTCTGGAACTTGATCTGTAGACAAGGCTGGCCTCAAACTCACTCTCCCAAATGCTGGGATTAAAGGCATCAATATCACTTGTAAATTAGGTTCTTAATGTGGAAAAACTTAGTTTCTTAGAATTAGTTGTTCGAGCAAAAGCTGGAGACAAAATGTGCTGTCTCATAAAAGAAGGATTCTGTACTGTCTGCTATAGGACAAACTATGGTAAACAAAAACCTAGGGACTGTTGGCCATAAGCGTCCCCCTCCTAATTGTCCCATGCTTCCTGAGACCCAGACCTGACTCCATGCACACTTCTTTTGTTATCCTTTCTTCCCATGGCAGGCTCCCACTGCTGCTCCAGATTCTTATTCTCTTCCGAGTAATCTTTCTGCCTCAAACAGTGGCCAGAGGGATCCTCCTTCAACTCCACTTGGATCCTGCAATGCCCAGGGGACTATGTCGTCATAAGATTTGTCTACAAAGGACCGTGTGTCACTGCCACAGTCTGTGCTGATTTTGGTGCCACTCCTTTACTCTAGATGTAGCAGTGTCTCAACGTGGCCTGCTGAGGTGTACTCAACTCGAGGAGCCGTAGCGGTGGTCACACAAGCTTACCTAGGTCATGCAAGGACCAGAGAAAGTAGAAGTTTCTCTGGAACCCTGTGGCCCTTAGTCCTGGAAACACAAAGGAAGTCCAGATCCAGGGCTACCTCTGGATTTTTGTGCTTGGCTTTTTTCAAGTTCACTTTTGGGGTCTTTTTTTTCAGTTTGGGATCTCTCTTTGTTGCTTGGCTTAGCTTCTTATCTATCTTGTTTAAACTTGACAGTAGAACACCTGGACATGTGCTTTCAGCTGTCTGCAGATGTTGTATCAAGAATTGCCCATGAGGCATAGTTTGAATATGGTTCCTTCTCCATAAAACCCATAAGGGAGAAAGTAGCATGAGTCAGGAACTTCTGGAGTAAATTAATCTACACATGCAATGAACAGATTAATGGACTGTCTTGGCTGTGTGTTGCTAGGTTCCCTGGATGCACAACTCTCCTGCTATGGATGTCCATGCCTCCTTCCAACCCTGCAGCAAGTGAGCCACCATCACCAGATTGGACCAACCAAATGCCAAAGTTAACTCTTCTCCTTTGTAACTTGCGCATCCTGTGCTACTGTGTTATTAGTAACAGAAAACAGACTAAAGGCAGAGAGAGGAGGGGTCGGTCAGTCTGAACTAGTAGCCTCTTGCCACATGCAAAAGATCTTAGACTTTATTCCTCAGCCATGGGGCTTGAGGGGGAAGGGTATGGGTGGGGCAGGAAGGGAACAGTATTTCAGTGGGGGATACAATTTGTCAGGAGCTGTGGATGTGAGTCTGAGAACCAAGGTGAGGAAGGACAATCAGAACTTAGTCTTTGGCCTTGATGTCACAGTGGGCAGATGAAAAATGTAAGAAGATTGGGTTCTGGGATTGCACAACCAAAGCCCACAGACATTTGTGGCACTGTGGACCTGTGTCTCAGACCTGGCTCCCCACAAATCCCCAGCAGTGGCCTCATGCAAATAGGATTAGAGTGGAACTGTCCTACACCAGTTGATGGTGCCAGATCTCTCCCGAGAACGTAAAGATAAAAAAATCAGCATGCAACAGGGTTCTCAAGAAGAGTTGGTCATGCCCATTTAGGGTCTTGAGACCTCAAAGCCTAAACCCCACTACAGTATCCTTTGCTTCCTGTTCTCATCCTGAGGTGTGCCCATGGAGAAGGGACTGTTTATGCCACCTTCAGCCCAACGTTTTCATAAGCATGGCTGGCCATGTAAAATAAAAGACCAGGTGACATGGTTGTTCCTAAAAAAGGTCTCCATTTATCTGTGGAAGGAGACATCTTCAGATAACGTGTGGCTGGCGAGACTGACATCTCACCTTGCTGCATCCTGAAGCTCTAATGGCCCAGCACACAGGAGATGCCACCTCAGCTTTGCTCACGCTGGAGTCTGTCAGTCTCTGAGCTGCATTCTCAGCACAGCCAGTAGCTCTGCTGGTGTGAGGTCAGACCAGGCACTTTCTCTACCAGTCTGTAAAGTGCTCTTCCATCTTTTAGGAGGTGACAGGAGGCACAATTAATTCGTGTTTTTCAAGTGCTCAGAAGTCCCCAGACAAAAGCCACTGTAAGCTAAGAGTTGTTCATTCAGAGTGAGGCCTGGGCTACTGAAGCTCTGTGATGGCTGAGTGGGTGTGCTGGGGTCACAATGTCACATGAAGGTACTCATCTTCTCCCAGTTTCCTAAATGATATCATTTAGGAAAAAATTAAAATATAGAGCTAGACAGAGAATAAAATAATCAACAGTCATGTTACCTTTCAACCCCAAATGACCAAATACTAACATATTCACAATTAACATTATATTAGAATTTTTGTGTATGTGTGGGGGGGCGGGGAGAGTGAGTGAGTGAGCTGTGGATTAAACCCAGGGTCATGTGACTGTTGGGTGGAGACTCTTCCCCTGCCTCTTAAAATATGTTCTCCAACAACATTCCACCAGTGTATTTGGACTTAAAAACTAATTTTTCTTCTTCTTCTTCTTTTTTTTGTTTTGTTTTGAGATTTATGTCCTCCATCTGCATGTATACCTTTATGCCAGAAGAGGGCATGAAATCCCACTAGAGATGGTTGTGAGCCACCATGTGGGTTCTGAGAATTGAACTCAGGACCTCTGAAAGAGCAGCCAGTGCTCTTAACTACTGAGCCCTGTCTCCAGCACCCTAAAAGCTAATTCTTTTTATGATTAAATTTAAAGTGTATGTAGAAGAGTGTAGGATCCCCTGGAGCTGGAGGTACAGGAGGAGGCCGTGAGCAGACACGGTCCTCCGAAAGAACAGCAAGTACTCTTGTATCCATCCCTTCATAACATTCCTGGAATCCCCAGGTCACTTGCAAGGCTGAGTGGCTGTTCCTTAAAAATTGTCTGGATGCCTTTGTGCTTCAGTTCAGGCTTACCGAGGTTTGGCACAGAAGCTAATTCTGTTCTGGGGACAGAACACTGGGGTGTCCAGAGAGGAGTGGCTGCTAGGAGAAGAGGTTTGGAGTTTTCCTCCCAGGTCCCGCTCGTTTTCAAGGTTCAGGTGATTTGTGTGGTGGTACGGGAGGCAAAGCCTCAGACCCATGCTGTTCACTTTGCATTCCTGGATTCTACTGTTGAGGGCTCAGGTGCCTTTCTGCATCCTGCTCTAATCCCTGCAGCAAACCTCCAGGGAGCAGGTGTCTGTCTCTGGCAAGGAACAGTAGGGGGCGCCAAACCCGCACAGTTTGGCCCGCGGACCCTGCTTGGCAGTGCTTGGGCCCTGAGGCACCCACCCCCTTTGCTTTCCAATGTCTGGATACTTCTTGTAGATTCCCACAGCGGCACCGCAGAGAGTACACTTTGTGCAAATACCAAACAGCCCTCTTGCCCCAGTTCTCACCTCTACAGAGTAGCAGAAGCCCTCACCCCACAGACAGTTATCTTAGATCCTGGTTAGCTCTTAAGGCAGGGCCAGAACCCAGGAACCTGGGGATGATGCCCTGGAAGAGAGCCCTGCTTCTCCAAGCCCTGGAGTTGTTTCAAAGGCTTTATTTACAATGTTTTTAATTTGTGCACAAGCTGTGGAATTTTGGCCCTGAGCATTAAAGGCCATCTAGTTCAGGCTGTCCTTAGCCAAACATATCTCCATTCCATCTCCCCAGGAGTTGACACACAAATCTACTTGCCAACCATTTTACATTTGCTTAGTATTTTAACACCGAGGCTTGCAAACATTACATAAAGAAGCCAACAACTCCGAATGAGACATTAATATTTTTGAAAAATATGTATTAAGATACAAATTAGCATTGGGGCTAAAGAGATGGCTTAGCTTTCAGAGCCAGTATTTATGAGCTCTTAGGACCCAGTACTCACAAGGGTGGCTCACAGCCACCTGTGATTCCAGCTTCGGGATTATCGGAATCCTTTGCTCACACGGACACTCGTACTCATGTGCACATGCCTACCACTCTCTACACATAATTTAAACAAATCTCTATTCTTCACATCGGGCAGAGGCTGATGCCTCTTTGGTTTCCCCACATTTCAGGATGTCACAGAGCTGAGACTTGGCCGAGGTCCTTATGACATCAACAGGATCAAAGTCCAGTTAAACTCGCAGGTCTTCTGCAGAGTTTGGAAGTAGCCTTTGTCCAGACTCGGTCTCTTTTGGCAGTTTTGTTAGTATCTGTTTGAACAGATAATAATTGTATCTCTTTATGGGGAACATTTGATCTTTTAGGTTTTTTATGTTTCTTATCTCATTTTTGTGTGTGTGTTAAGAAATTCAAGATATCTTCTAGCTACTTTGAATTATACAATAGAATACTGTCACAAATATTGTCCTGTGTAATTTTTTTCTTCTCTGGGGTTGAGACGTTGTATCCACTAGCTAGCTAGTTCTCTTTGTCTCTCTCTCCCTTCCCCTCATCTCCCCTCAGTGCTTGGGTCCCTTCCCAGCCTCTGAACCACTGTTCAGTGTTTTACTTCTGTGAGTTCAGCATTTTTAGAGGTATGAAAAATGCAGCTTTTATCTTTTCATATTTGGCTTAGTTCACTGGATATTAGGTCTCCAGGTTGGTCTATGTTGCTCAGGTGATAGGATTTCATTACTCTTTACAGCTGGATAGTTATCACTTCCCGTGTGTGTATGCAAATGCCTGCATGTGTACCATGCTGCTTATTCATTTGCTATTAAACAACTCAATTAATTCCATACCTTTGCTATTGTGAATAAAGTTACAGTAAACATGGTAATGCAGGCATTTCTTTATAGCAATTCATATCCCTTGGCTATAAATCCTTCCGTGGTAATGCTGGACCATGGGGTACTTCTATTCTTAATATACACACACACACACACACACACACACACACTCACACACACACACACACACACACATACACACACACATACACACACACATATTTTGAGACAGAATCTCACTGTGTAGCCATGGATGACTTGTAAGTCATTATGTAAACCAGGTTGGCCTCAGACTCACAGAGATATGCCTGCTTTTGCCTCCCAAGTACTGGGGTACTTTTAATATTTTGAGCATCCTCCATGACTTTATAGTGGCTGTACTGACCTATCTCTTTTCCTCTTTCTCACTAACGTTTGTTGCCTGATTATACCCATGCTAAGTGAGGTAAGATGATACCTCTTTGTAATTTCAATTTGTATTTCTTTGATGGTTAATGATAGATATTTTTAAATATCTTACCCACGTGCATATTTTCTTTGAGAAATTTCATTCAGATAATTTTCTATTTATTTATTTATTTGGTGGTATTAGGGATTGAACCTAGGGCCTTGTGCTTGCTAGGCAAGCACTCTACCAAAGGGCTACATTCGCATCTCTTGGGCCCAATTTTATTGACTGATCATTATTTGTTGCTGGCCTTGAATCTTCCATGTTCTGGAGTTAACCCCTTGCTGGCTGAATAGTTTACAGAGCTGTGTTCTGTAAGTTGCCTCTGCGCTCTGTCCATTGTCTCATGGCTGTGCAGAAGCGTTCATTGTGACGATGTCATCTCATTCATCCATTTTGGTTTTGTGGCCTGTGCTTTTATTTTCCTGCTTAACAAAATACTTGCCCACACTACTGCCATAGGGCATTTGCCATATTTTGTTTTATTTATTTATTTATTTATTTATTTATTTATTTGCCATATTTGTTTTGTTTGGTTTTATGATCTGGGAGTTTTTATATTTAAGCCTTGATGCCATTGTGAGCTCTTTATTATACTGGGGGTTGAACCCAGGCCTTTTACACATGTTAGGCAAACATTTTACCACTGAGGTATGCCCCCGGTCTATTGATTAGATTTTTGTATATAGGGTCCTGTTCTTATTCTAGTATCATTTATTTAAACGTGCTATTGCTAAGGTGTTGCTAAGGGTATGTTCTGGGCACCTTTGTTAGAAATCATTTGGCGGCGTGTGCTTTATTTCTGGCTTCTTTCTTACATTCCTCCGGACAGTGTATTTGTATGCCAGCATCAGGATGTTTAGATTACTGTGTCTTAGGAATATGTTTTAAATTCAGGTCATAGGATTTCTCTAGCTGTATTCTTTTTGCTTTAGGTTGCTTTGCAAGCTCCTTTTAAAAATGATTTTCTTCCTGTTGCCAAAGATGCAAGACCTAAAGGTCCCTGGCAAGAATGGGAGGGTCTGGATGATGCTCATTGAGTGGCTCAGAAAAATGGCTCCCGAGTCCCTTCTGTCCCTCAGTGCCAGCAGCAAGCAGCATCGAGTGTGACCTCGTGACAGATCTGTGTGCACTTAAGGTAATTTTGTGCCTTTATTATAGCAACAATATGTTATGCTCATTCTAAAGCATGTGTAAGTATCAATTAAAAATGTGGCAAGGATAATAAAAGTGGTACTTTATAATGTCTTGTTCCATTACGGTCATTAGCTAATAATAGCTCGAGAACAATTTATTCTTAGGATTACATTTCTCATTCCCAATATACAAAGCTGTGTTTCGAGTGGCCTTGGTAGTTGACGTACTTTTGGTTAACTTGTGAGACCGGAGTATTTGTCGTCGTTGACCCTTGTGATGTGACTGATTGAAGACTCGTCAGCTCCTCCCTCCCTCTCATTCGCTGTGTTCACATAATTATTATGTCAACCAAGTTTTGTTTTAAGAAGAAAACCTCTACTTCTTGGACATTTTGAGATGTTTAAGATCTTGTGCAGATCTACTTTATCGGTTGTCTTTGAGGGTTGTTTCTCACTGGGGAGAAACACAGGAGGTGAGGCTGCCATATTGTTTGAAATAGTTACTTTCCCCAGAGTCCCTCAGGATCCCGATGATCTGGAATGATGATGGTGGGACCAAGTGAAGTTTTGACGACCATTGCTTATAGAGGATGGTTCTTGTTTTTGGCTTAATATTTTTGTTATTTATTTAATTTTTAGTTTATTGGGTATAGTAAAATAAAGGTTTTTTTTTTTTTTTTTTTTTTTTTTTTTTTTTTTTTTTTTTTTTTTTTGACATTCTGTAGCCACAATCAGGGCCCTGACTACTCCCAGGGTCAACTGTGGTAGTTGCTATGTAAACTGTTATGGCCTGGAAAAAGTCCCTTTGGCCTGTTTATGTGTGGCCTGACTTGGGTGTGCCCTATCTAGGGTACTCATTCACCTGCATACATTGGAAGAGCAATGTCATGATGTTACTTGGGCTACCAACTGCTCCTTATGGCTATTTAGGCCCTTAGCCAAGCCACTAAGTAGGTCCAATGCAACAATCATGAAGTCCTTGTCAGGGGCCTTGCATTGCTCAGGGTGTTGTGTGTACATCTGGATACAAAGGGGGCAGATGAGGGAGATAGGCTAGGGCCTGGGCAATAGAGGCAAGTGTGCAGGGGGGAGAGGGGGCCCTTGGGATGCAGAGGCAGGCAGACCTCTGTGAGTCTGAGACCATCTTGGTTTCTATAGCAAGTTCTATAACAGTGGGATATGTTTCCAGACTTTTTAAAGTTAGTTTATAAAGCAATGGGTTTCATTATGACCTTTTCATATGTGTATATCTTTATACTGTGCACATAATCACCTAACCACTCTCTTTGCCAGCCTTTTCTCTCTCACGGGTCTCATAAGGACCCCCATGGTTTTTCTTCTGTCTTATGGTGTGTGTTTGTGTATGTATATGCATATACTTGTATGTAAATGTGTGTATATATTTGTGTATGTGTGTGCATGCATGTAGGTCAGATAACTTGGTGTGTTAATTTTTCCTTCTACATTTAAAGAGTTCTGGGGATTAAATTTAGATAGTCAAGCATGTCCAGCAAGTACTTTATCTATTGAGCCATCTTGCTAGCTGGCCCTGATATGCATTTTCTTGATATCTAAGGCTGCTGAACACTTTAAAATGTATTTATTGTCTATTTGTACTTATCTTTTAAGAACTGCTTTATTTACTTTATTATTTCACTTATTTTTTGGGCCAGTTTTTTGTTTAGTTTTTAAATTCCTTATATATTACAGATATTAATTTTCTATAAGATACTGTATTGGTTAGTATTTTGTCAACTTGACACTAACTACAATTTTTTTCGAGGAGGGAACCTCAACTGAGACAAAGCCTTCATAAGACTGGCCTATAGGCAGTGGATGTGAGAGAGTCCAGCCCTCTGTGGATGGTGTCACCCCTAGGCAGTTGGCCTTGGGTTGTGTAATGGCATGAAGAACAAGCCAATGAGCAGCCTTTCTTCATGACATTTGCTTCAGGCCCTGCCTCTAGGTTCCTGTCTTGAGTTCCTGCCCTGACATCCATCAGTGATGGAATGTGGCCTGAGAGCTGTAAGATGAAATAAATCCTTTTCTCCACAAATTGCTTCTGGTTCTAGTGTTTATCACAACAATAGAAACCACAACCAGGACTAAAGTGTAGCTACTAAGATTTTCTCTCATTCTATAAGCTCTATTTTTACTTGATTAACCATCTCCTTTGCTACCATTATTTTTAAAATAAATTAATTTTGTGTGTACATGTGTGCCTGAGTGTATGTCTGTGAACTCTGTGCACTCAGGAACCTGCAGAGGTCAGAAGAGGCATCAGATCCTCTGGAGCTAGAGCTACAGACAGTTGTGAGTTGCCTGTGGGGTCTGTGAATAGAAACTTGGGTCCTCTGCAAGAGCAGTAAGTGTTCCTAACCTCAGAGCCATCTCTCCAGCCCCAAGGAAACATTCAGATTTCACAAAATCCTATTTGTCATTTTTTTTTTTTGGTGTTGTTTGGGCTCTTCTTAGGAAGTACATGCCTATGCCTACACCTTAAATATTTTTTTTCTATTCTTCTGCAGCAATTTCTCAGTATCAGTCTTACATAAGGTTGTTTGATCCATTTTGAAACTACTTCTTTATGGGGTGAGTGTTAAGAATCTATTTTCATTATTGTATGCATAGATACCCAATTTCCCTGGGCTGTCTCCTACAGAGGAGGCCTCTTTTTCTTTTCGGGAACTTTATTGGAAATAAAGTGGGTTAATTTCTGGGTCTGCTATTCTATTCTTTGGTCCACCTGTCTATTTTAGTGCCAGTAGCACGCTGTTTTGGATACTATGCTCAGAGGTGTAATTTGAAATCAGATACTTATGCTCTTTATACATTGCTCTCTATACTCTTTTTCAGAATTGCTTTGGCTCTTCGGAGTCTTCATTTCCTCCGTGTGAATTTTAAGATTTTTTTTTTTTTGCTAGTTCTATAAAGAATGTCATTAGAATTTTCATTGGGATTGCGTTCAATTTGTAGGTTGCCTTTGATAATATAGGTATGTTCAAAATATTTAATCTGCCAGTTTACAAGCATGGCAGGGTCTTCCCACTGTCTGCTGCCTTTTTAATGTTTTCTCTAGAGTTTTAAAATTTTCACTGTAGAGTTTTTTAACCTCACTGATTAGGTTTTATTCCTAGACTGTCTGTTTTTAAAGGCATAGTGAATGCGACTTTTTTTTTTTTTCTGTTTTTCTTCTTGGAAGGTTCATTACTGGTGTTTAGAAAACCTACTGAATTTTGCATGTTGATTTTTTATTGTCCTGGTACTCTTTGAAGGCATTTATCAGATCTCTAGTTTCCTGGCAGAGTGTTGAGGGATCTTTAAGTATAGGTGCATATCACTTGAAAATACGGATGATCTGACTTCCCTTAATTGTATTCTTTCTATTTCTTTCTATTATTTTGCCGATGTCGCTAAGACTTCAAACATGGAGATGGCAGGTGCATTGTCTTATTCCTTGTCTTAAAACAGATAGCTTCATTTCTTTAATAATTTACAAAGTTTTGGCTAAAGTAGAATCGCACCACCTCCCCTTTCCTCCCTCCAATCACATTCATGTCCTCTCTTTGCAACTCCTCCGGTGGCCTCTCGCCTCCTTTCAGAGTGTGTCCTTTTCTCTTAATTATTGTTATATATTAGGGGCTTGTCTCTGGGAAGACTGATTCTCCCTCTCAGTAGTCATTTAGGAGTGGCCCCTTGCCATTCTTCCTTCTAGTGGCATGTCTATTGGTGCTGCCATTGTCTGGATCTTGTTAGGTGGCCACACTGTTCCGGTGTCGTGGGTATAGCTTCCCTGTCATTTCCAGGAGGCACAGCCATATAGGAGACTCCTCCTTTCTCTGGCCTTACAGTCTTTCTATGTCTTCTTCCTTGATATTCCCTGAACCTTAGGTGTAGGAATTTGTGGGAATATTTTCAAATATAATAAAAACATATCAGAGATATCAGAGGGATCTACCCACAGTCAGTCTAGGAGGATCACACAGTGGTAACTCACACCTTTAATCCCAGCACAGGGAATATCCCAGTAGTGGTGACCTACGCCCTTAATCCAATCTGAGTTTGAGGTCATCTTAGTTTACAGAAGGAATTCCAGGCTCCCAGGCAGGCAGTGGTGGTGCCATGCCTTAATTGAGTGAAGAGAGTATTTAAGGCAGGCATAGAAAGGCAGAGCAGGCAGAAGAAGCCAGGAGGAGTGAGGCTAAGGAAGTTGGAAGACAGCTGGGTGAGATCTGACTGTGGTGTTTCTTCTCTGATATCTCTGTCTTTCCCAGAGATTTGGCCCTGAGTTTCCTTTATTTGTGCAACAGGAATTAGTTGTATTGTAGGTGGACACCCCATGATTAGCTATTTTTTGTATTTTGACCACTTGTGAATTTCTGAGATGCTCTATATTGGCTGCAAAGAGAAGCTTTTTTGATGAGCAGTGAGAGCTATATTTATGAAGATAAGGAGGCTTATAAAAAAGAAGAAATATCTTTGAATTTTCCTCAGCTAGTATAATTTGACTGTAGTTTTCTGGCGTATAGCCTTACTATGTTGAGGAATGTTCTTTACATCCCCAGTTTCTATCATGAAAAGATAATGAATTTGTTAAGAGATGATTTTGTAATTTCTGTCCTTGAGTCTATGCTGTGGAACTATGCTCTTGTACACAGTCAATATTTGTCACTGTAAATTTTGGTTTAATAAAACACTGATTGGTCAAGTAACTAGACAGGAAGTAGAGGCTAGGCAACCAGACTAGGAGAATTCTGAGAAGCAGAAGAATTGAGTGGAGACACCAGCAGACACAGAGGAAGGAAGATGAGATGCTGCACTGAGAAAAGGTACCATGCCACATGGCTAAACATAAATCGAACCGTGGGTTAACTTAAAAGTATAAGAGTTAGCAAGTAATAAGCCTGAGCCACAGGCCAAACAGCTTGTAATTAATATAAGCCTTTGTGTGATTACTCGGGACTAAGCAGCTGTGGGCAGGTCTGGTCCTTTGGGTTAGGCTGGGACAGAAACTTGCAACTATAAGTCTGTTTATGTGCTAGGTTACATTTATTGACTGTGTACAAGCTGAAATGCATTCCTAAAATGAAACCAACTTGACCGTGATGTTTGATCCTTTTAAAATGTACCTGAAGTCATTTTGTCAGTATATTTGTTGATTATTTTGCTTTATTTAAATCTGTGTTCATCAGAGGAATTGGCTTATAGTTTTCTATGTGTGTGTGTGGTACATCCTTACCGAGTTTTAGTATCAGGATATCACTGACTTCGTGAGATAAGTTTGGTGGTGTTCTTCCCCTTTCTATCCAGTTTGGCAGCAGGGCCATGTGATATGGGCTTTTCTCTGCTGGGAGACTGTTTATTGCAGATTCTTGTTGCTCACGGTTGGTGTTAGGCTGCTAATGTCCTCTTGATTTACCCTTTGTGGGTCATGTATAGAGGAACTTACCTATTTCTTCTGTATCTTCAGCTTTTTAGAACACATCGTTTTAAAAATACTCTCTAGTCATCCTCCCTCTGGATTTCAATAGTATTTGTTGTAAATACAATCCTTAGTTTATTAAATTGGGCTTCTCTCTTCTATCTGGTTAATATGGCTAAGACTTTGCTAATCTGTATGTCTTCACAAAGAATTACTTATTTTTTTATTTGGATTCTTTGTATTATTATTTTAATTTCCATTTAGCTGATTTCTCCCCCCGATCTCCACTATTTCTTTACATTCAGTGAGTTTGGTTTGACTCAATCTTGTGCTCTCCTAAGACCTTGATGTGCATCATTCAGTTATTTATTTGAGTTTCCTTTGACTTTTCTTAAGGTCAGTATTCATAGCCACGGACCTTCTTAGAACTGCCTTTGCTGTGTTCTGAAGGTTCTAAGTCACACTTTCGTTTCCATTTTCTAGAAATTTATAATTTCCTCCATGATTTCTTCAATGGCACACTGATCATATAAGAGTGTTTGCTCAGTTTATATTGCATGTTAGTCAGTGTTCTCTAGAGTAACAGAACCAATTGTATTTATATTAAAAGGAGATTTATTAGATTGGCTTGTACAGGATGATCTGGGTATACAAGCCATGGCGGTCTCACACGGGAGAAGTTGAGAACCTAGTAGTTGCTCAGTTCACAAGGCTGGATATCTCAGCAGTCCCAATCTCAAACCGAAGAGCTCTAAAAGCTCCTGGAGAGATGCTGGATTTGAATCTATGTTACAAGGGCAGCTGAGCTGTTTTTAATGTCAGGGAGGGAACAGCGACAGGGTAGATGAACTTGCCAGCAAGAGTGAAAGCCAGGAAAAGGAAAACATGTGTCCTTCTTCTGTGTCCTTTTAGCTGGGGTGTCACCAGAGTGCTACCAACACTTAGACTGTGTCTTCCCACATTAAATAACACCATCGAGAAAGTCTTAGACGAGTGCCCATAGCTTGTGCTGTATTGATTCCAGATCCAGTCAAGTTGACTGCTAACAGTAGCCATCACAGTAGGTATTGGTATGATTTCCTTTGCTATTAGTTTTATTCTACTGTGATCTCACAAGATACAATAATTTTGTCAGGCCTGGTGGCCACAGCTTTAGTCTCTCATGTGGGAGGCTGAGGCAGGCAGATCTCATGAGGACAGCAGCCTGATCTACATAATGTGTTTCAGGCCAGCCAAGCTACCAGTAAGACCCTGTCTCAAAAATACAAAAGAAAGCAAAACAAAAATGTTGAGTCTTCTGTATCTGTTAAGGTTTGCTAGCTTGGTTTGGTGGCCAGGACATGTTACTCATAGTTACTTGGGAGGCTGAGACAAGAGGCTTACAAGTTATAGGCCTACCTGGGCCACGGAGAGTTCAAGGCTAACTTGGGAAAGTTAGTGAGGACTTGTCTCAAATGAACAGTTAAAAAAATGTTCTGCGGAGCTGGGTGGTGGTGACCCGTGCCTTTATCCCAGTACTTAAGAGGCAGAAGCAGGCAGATGCCTTTGAGTTTGAGGCTAGCCTGGTCTATAAAGAAAATTACAGCCTAACCTGGGCTGTTACACAGAGAATCCCTGTCTTGGAAAAATTAAAAAAAAAAAAATAAAAAGAGAAAAGGAAGTTCTGTGGGTATAGTTGAGTTCTGAGTACTATAGTGCTTGTCCAGCAGTAAGGCCTCGAGTCCAATCTACAGTACACACACACACACACACACACACACACACACACACACACAGAGAGAGAGAGAGAGAGAGAGAGAGAGAGAGAGAGAGAGAGAGAGAGAGAGAAAGGTGTGGTGTGTTTATATTGGGGTAAGTCCCATAAGATCAGAGAAGCAGAGAAACTTCTCACCACTACTGAATCCTCAGGCTGAAAGGGGTAGATCCCGTCTCCACGAATACTCAGACTGAATGCTTCTGGAAGGGAATTGAACAAGGCCAGACTCTTGTCCCTTCCACCTTGTATTCCTTTCTCTGCCCAGCCATATCACTTCCTGTCTCAACCTTCCTAGTGCTGGGATTAAAGGTGTGTGCCACCACTGCCTGACTCTGTTTCTCTTTTGGACTGGATTAATCTTGTGTAGCCCAGGCTGGCCTTAAACTCACAGAGATCAGTCTGCCTCTGCCTCCTTAGTGCTAAGATTAAATGCATCACCCATGCCTGACCTCTATGGATAACTCTATGGCTGGCTCTGTCCTCTGATCTTCAGGAAGCTTTTTTGTTGTTGTTGAGTGTACAAACAATGTATCACCACAGTGTGGTCTGTTTTAGAGAAGAGCTCCTTGAGCTGCTGGGAAGACTGTGTTGTGCAGCTGTCAATGAGTGTTTTATAGATTTCTGTTTGTTTGACATATGTTGTAGTTAAACTCCAAAGTTTGTAAATACTTTGATTTAGGAGATCTATCTGTGATTAACATGTAAAAGTAGTAAAAAATTTTGAAGCTAGAGTTTATTGATCTAGTATTAGTTAATGAAATTGAGCAGCAAATTTAATAGAAAACTCTTTCTGACAGACCCGAGGCTCGTTTTCAACCTTGCATGTTTAGGACACGAGTGTGTTATGGTGGATTAGTCTGATCCTGTGGCGTGACACTCCCTCCTGGGAAGCGGGGTTTTTAATTATTTAAAAAATAGTTATTTTTAATTTTTTTTGCATATGGATGCTTTGCCTAGATCTGTGTCTATATGCAGTGTCTGAGGAGGCCAAAAGAAGGCATCTGATCCTCTATAACTGGAGTTAGAGATGCATGTGAGTTGCTGTGTGGGCGCTGGGAACTAAACTCAGGTTCTCTGCAAGAGCAGCCAGTGCTCATAACCACTGAACCATCTCACTAGTCCCCAGACTTTGCTGCTTTTTATCTTTTATTTTTTTTTACTTTTCAAGACGGGTTTCTCTGTGTAGCCTTGGCTGTCCTGTAACTTGCTTTATATGCCGCACTGGCCTCAAACTCAGAGAGATCCACCTGCCTCTGCCATCTTCCAAGTGCTGGGCCTAAAGGTGAGTACCATTACCACCTGACAGATTTTGTTTCTTAGTCTAGTCAGGGAGTTGGTATCTCTTAACTGGAGCACTAACTAGTTACACAGGGCTGTGGTTGAAGGAGGTTTGCTGATTCCTGCTTCATGTAGGGTCCTTTCCGCTCTCTTTATTCAATGATGTGGATATGTGTTTCTGTATGCTGTGAATCTCAATCTTTAAATAAAGGAGCTGTTTTGGGCCATGACAGGCACCATAGAAGAAGTAGGAGGAGAAATCAGAATAGGTAGGAAAGGAAGGGCAGAGTCAGGGGCAGATCGAGCAAGCCGCCAAAGGAGCAACATGTAAGGAACACAGGTGAGCCACAGGCCACGTGGCAGACAGATTAATAGAAATGGGTTGATTTAAGATGTAAGAGCTAGCCAGCAATGTGCCTGAGCCATGGGCTAAACAGTATGAAGTTAATATAAGCGTCTGAGTCATTTCTGGGGGCCTGAGTGGCGGGCGGCTACTAAGGGGTCTTGGGCGGCAGGTCCGTGGGTCTGGGCCTCTGGCCGCTTGAGACCAAGAAACCACACCACTACTACAATTCATATTTGGATTTTCTTATTTACTGAGTTAGACATAATTTATTCTTGTCTAGATTTTTATTTATTCACATATTCTTTTCATAATATTTAGTCTTTCCTGTGCTCTCATAATTGAGAATTTTTTTTCCTTTCCTTTTCTATGTGTAAGATTTCCCTGAGTTTTTCTGTGATGCTGGCTTGGCAGTCACGAATTTCTTTAGTTTGCTTTGTCTTGAAATGTCTTTGTTTTCCCAGTAATTTTTCCACACCTGGTCTTTCTGTGTGATGCCCAGCAGGAAGTGCTCTTAACCACTGAGCCACCTTTCCAACCCTAAATTCATTGATCCTTTTTAAAGAAGTCTATGAATTCTTTGTTCAGATGTCATCCACTCCACAGTCAATGCTGTCCGTAGCCAGCATTGGGGGTCTGTTGCCTTGATCCTTAATGTTCCTTCAGTTTCTTTGGGGATTTGTGTATCTGTTGGTACAGCCATTTCCCCCTACTTCATTTGAGGATGTTTTTAGTGGATAGATTTCTCTCTCTCTCTTTTTCTTTCTTTCCTTATTACTTCCTTCCGTTCTTTTTGTTCAGAACTAAGTTCAATTCTTTTTATTTGGTTTAACCCATTTTATTCTTCCCTGATACACCACACTCCATCGCCATTTCCCCTCCCTCCACTTTCTTCAGCCCCTCCTCTCCTTCTCTCCCGGATCCACTCTTCCTCTGTTTCTCCTTAAAACAAAAAGAGAGAGAAAAGAAAAGAGCGGGCTAGACCAGACACAGACCCTCATCCCAAGGCTGGACGAGGCATCTCAGTAGGAGGAAAAGGGTCCCAAGCGTAGACAAAAGAGTCAGAGATGCCCCCATTCCCACTGATAGGAATCCACACTCATAACATAACCAGGACATATATGCAAAGGATAAACAGGCTTTTCTTGGGGTCAATTCATAGTACCAGTTAGAAAGAAGAAAATACAGTGGTTATAGTAATAGCACCAATAGGTAGAAAGTTCTGATGGTGCAGCAAAGAAAAAAATATAGATAAAATTTAAGAAGGATTTAAGCAAAGTCTTTTTAAAAAGCAAACACAAATAACAACAAATGTATAATAAAGCAGAGGGGAAGTAAAAAAGGCAAAAAAAAAAAAACCCAAAAAAATAAAAATAAGAAAGAATATCTTCTTGGGTCTTCAAATATCGGAGTCTGTCTGGAGATGGGTGTGGGGGTGGGGCTCAGTTGAAGCCGAGGCCTCTTGTCTTTCCTCCATTTAGGTTGGTGCTCAGCCAGGCTTGGCTAAGTATCAAATGTCCTTAAAGGTTGTCTTTCTTCTAGGGACTTCCATTATTTTTACATCGGGAGCCTCCGCTAGCCACACGTGGGCGAGGTGTGTTCTCCCACACTCTAGAGTCCTCATGTCCAAACCCCCCCCCCCCCCAGTTCGTATGCCAGGGTGGCTAATGGTCTTAGCTGAGGGGTGTCTCTGAGTGCTTCAGGGGACTGGGGAAATGAAATAAAATACTGAGAGATGTACAGAAAGACTAAGTGCAAGCGTTTCCCAGTCCCAGACATCATTAGGTGTCCGTGGGCGGAATGAGACTGCAGAAGTCAAGCAGTCTGTGGGAGCTTCATAGTTCTCAGTCTAGTTGGAAGTGAGCCCCGCAGTGGGTGGTGGATCCAAGTCTGAACCACCTGCTAAGCTCATGCTTGGGCCTATCAGACTCCTCAGCTACCCAGCTACAAAAGGTGAGGTTCCCAACCACCATACCCTGTCCTCCCTCTTACCCACTGCCTGAACTTCTCAGATGTTTGCATCTAGCCTATCTCTCCACAACTTTCTGTGGGCACGGCTCCCTCCCACCCAGAGGCTACGGCAATTTGTTCTAGGTCCCCTGGTTTGTGATTGATTAGATCTTGTGATCAGGTTTTTAGAGTAACTCACTGTTAAGCAATAAGTCCCCTCTCAAGATGTTCTCCAGTTGCAGACCTCCGAGACACTGGGAGAGGAAATGAAGACCTCATAAGATTGACCAGTCACACACAGGAAGTATCGCCATCTCCCCAAATCCCACCATCCCACCGTGGGATTAGAGAACCATGTGAGAACCATGGCTTTGAGCTGTGGGTAGGCCTGTCAGTTTCTGTTCACCAGGGAATCTGTAGCATGGGAAGATGCTGTCTACTCCTGCTGCACTGCCCTTCTATCCTCCTACACTTTCCAGCTGTCTTACCAGCTCCTTTGTGATGTCCAATGTTCTTCCATCCAGTCTTACATAGGAACAATCTATGTTCGCTGCAACACATGGAAGCAACTTCTAATCTGCATTTCAGCCTGGAAGCTTCTAGACTGGAATGTCTAATTTGTTATGCATTTAGTTGCATAGAAATACGGAAATTTTAATGTTTTTGTTGTATGCTTCTGGATCAAATTTTACAACCATAAAAATAGAGGCCACAGATGGAGGGATATGCCCTAAGTACTTTGGCCTGGTATACAAGGCCTTTCACAGTCCAGCCTCAGTTTACCTTTAAACTCATGGTCAACTACATTTGGTCATATATGTGGGCTTCCTACGAGACTGTAAACTTGGTGAGCACAGTACTGGAGATTGGAACCCTGAAATCTCAGCATGAAAGTACTCGCTAGCATGCAGGGTGATGTGCCACTTCTGTGAGACCCCAGACAGTGAGACCCGGCCCTCCTTCTATCTATAGACTTTTCCAGACAGTCTGGTCTCCACATGGGTCTGTTTGGCAAGAGCAGATGAGCCATTTAGTGCCTGCCATGGATGGAACAGCACAGAGCAGATGGGGGCAGATTGTAAACTTTGCGGTGCGTTTTTTTTACCCTCTGCCACTGTATCATCCCTGCCAGACACTCTATCTCCAGGCTCTGCCATTGTGAGGCCTCCCTGGGTCTTGTCTCATTTTTTTGTTTTTCAGGAGTCATTGGTATAAAGCAGAATGGCGCTGTCTCCCCTTTACCCTAACCACACTTCTTCCTTAGTGTTAAGGGAGTGAAGGATAATCTACAGTGGTGTAAGGATGTTTCAGAGGTCCTAGAGATGAGAATGTGCGTGTTATGATGGCCAGGCTGTGGGATGTCTGCTTTCTCTGTTTTGTAGCCTCTTTGCCAGTTCCGTCCCAGTCCGGTTTGCTCTCCTGACCTGGTGGAGGTTGGTGTGTTGGTGGAACCTCCATGACCCCTGCAGACGTGAGCCTGCTATCGAGAGGAAGGTAAGTGCTATATGGACCTCACAGACAGGCTGCTCACAGTTGTTGGCTCTGGTGAAGGAGTCCTGGACTGGGAGCTTCAGGCTGGGCTGTCTCATGAACCAGGCCATTTCTACACAGAGCGCAGTGTTTCTGTGGATGGGCTAGGGCTTGGCTGTCCCACCAGGTTCACTTAACCCTGACATCCAGTGCCTTGTCTTTCAGAACATTTTATTTTTTCTCTAAAGGAAAGTATATATCTGCTCAGCAAATCTTTGCTGTGGATGAAAATTGGATGACATTACTGAGAACCATGGGTTGGGAGGTGGGTTGTGAGGATGGGCCGGTGAGCATGATTATAGATCTCCACTGTGGCTTGCTGGATTAATGAGGGATGCTTATGAGCAGTACTTGGAGGTGCAAGGTTTGTTCACCCAAGAAAGGAATCCACAAGATGGTTGTTGGGAACTCTCTTGCACAGTAGGCTCTGACCATCATCTCCCTCGGCCCCTGGGGCTTCAGATTGAGAGTGACCCACACCACCAGCTCCTCTGGTTGCCTAACTACAAGCAGGGCCTGGTGGGGATTCTCTGCCTCTGTAATTACAAGGTCAACCCAATCCAATGGCAAGGGACAAGAATGACAGAATCTGGGACAAGAAGAACATCCAGGCTTGTGCCCTTTACTAGTCTTGTGGGATGGTGAGGGGTCAGATGTTTTTGCCTTAGCAAAAGATGCTGGATAGAATGCCAACTGTTTCTCACTTGTTGCTCTGCATGAAGAGAAAGAAGTATGTTTGTGGAGAAGGGGTGGGGTGTGTCCAGATAAAAGAAATAGCAGTTGGGGTTTGTTTGCATAAGCGAATAAGCAGGGGTAGTAGCTGCAGCTGCTTTGCTTGTTCCTTTTTGTCAGAGTTCTAAGCTAACATTTTTGTAGTTATCTTGGATTTCTCCACACTGCTCATAAAATTGCTGCAGCAGCTTTAACCTTTGTATCCTCATAAGCGCAGAGGCAAGAACTGTGAGTGAGTTCAGAGGTGTCTAGGACAGCAAGCTTTGGATACATTTAATACTTTCAGTAAAGAAAATCACCTCCCCAGATTTCTCCTCCATCTAATTGACTGGAACCTGTTAGGAATCTACCAATTAACTAATCTGGGAAATGGGAAGAGGCGTGTGTGTGTGTGTGTGTGTGTGTGTGTGTGTGTGTGTGTGTGATGACTGAAGGACTCACAAGGATACTAAATAAGTGGTTAAGCACTCACAAGTGAGATTCTTTCGGGAAGCATAGGGAGGAGAAAGGGATGGGCAGAAAGGGTGGTGCTCAAAGTCTTGAGATGCTTCCAAGTCATCAATGACTATGGGGACATCTTTGGTTTCTACCTGCCCACCTGTATGCCTTCTTCAGAAGTAGACCGATGTTCCTTTGAGCATGGAGGGGAGTCTGTCTCCATCATTCCAAGGTGGGCAAATAACCTGAGGAGGTGACATGCCAGCCTGGAACTCTGGTGCACTAGTTTGCCTGCCTGTATAAATGACCAAATGAAACCAGGAAAAAGGAAGGAACCAAAGGTGGATGAGAAATGTTGGTCCAGATGAAACTCCTGGAGCCTTGAAACTGTGGTAACAGACTTACACCAGGGGGTTCAATGGTCTGACGTGACACAGCGTGGCACAGCCACGGCAACTTTACTTTCTGCTAGGAAGCAGAAACAAATAGGGAAATACTGTGAGTAACAGATTCTAAAATTGGAATTGGTGGACTCAGGAGTGGGTAAAAGGCAATATGAAGTTCCATCCTGGGCCATGAAAATCACAGCCATGTCATCTTCTAATAAAGCAGCAAGTTAAGTCATTGCCTATCCCATTGTGGGCCCCACAGCCAGTTCTGTCTAGGGCGGGATTGCTCAAGTGCTTTTCCAGGCTGTAGAGTATGCAAGATACTTCCTGAAACTCAGATTCTGTGAGCAAGGGTCTAGCTTCTGACAAAACTGGCCTACTTGCAAAAATGTCTTTGTTTATATATAAGAGGCCCCTTTTGTGTTTAGATGCTGAAAATCAGGCAGTGCTGTATAGCCTCGCAGGGCTAGAGCCTGTGAGTTCCTTGTCATGTGATGTGACTGTAAATAAAGGTAAGAGTGAAATCAGAGAGGGGCCTGAGTTAGACTTGCCTTTCTGCTAGATGGGAGGCAGAGCACCTCCTAGGCACGAAAGATATTCCTGCAGAGCGAGATCACCAGCCACAAGGGAGACACACAGCACCTAGCTCGATAATTGGCTTGGAGCCACATGATGGAAAGAATTATAGGTTTTGGTCATAATAAAAAGACAGTGTGAAAGCAGGCAGTGCAATAATATTGCCCTGTCTTCTTACTCTTGTGTGCCAGGTGTGTTGGGGATGCTCAGACTCATCATTTAGTTTTAGGCTGTCAAACTATGAAGTGCTATAATTTAGAGCTCACTGAGCGGTCCCTCATCTTAGGACTGGGTGTAAAAAAGACATTGTTCTGGACTACCTGTGACTGAAGAAGGAAGGAGAGGACTCGTGTGTGTGTGTGTGTGTGTGTGTGTGTGTGTGTGTGTGTGTGTGTGTGTGTGTGTGATATGGTGTGGGAGGCCACTGAGATCGTGTGGATAGAAAGAAGGAGGTGTGCAGATGAGATGCTGAAGCATGGACCATTGTTCTATTACCCTCATCCAGTCTGCGTTCTCCTCTTGTGAAACAGCACCCTCAGTTTCATTTTCTAACGATAACGACTACCTCAGGATGATGCCTTTCCCTCAGGCACAGGAGCCACTTCACAGCAAGTCAACAGTCCAAACCAAGAATCTATGTAATGGGATTCAGTTGCTGAAGGATTGAATCCCTCTGGGAGAGAAAAGCCTTGTTTTCTATGATACTAATGTGGTGAGGCATGAGGGTAGGGTCACTGGGACCTCCCAGTGCAGGAGCAAAATGCTGCAGTGGAAACATTTGCCTACATTTAGCCAAGAGGGATGGAATATGGTAGCGGATGGAAAGAGGTAAAGCAGGGTGCCTCATCCACGCTCTGGAGACAATGACACCCTGAGCTTGTTAGTTACATGAAGCAAAATATTTCATATTTTCTTTATGAGCATTTGAGATTTGTAACTGAGAACTCTGTGGGATATGTAAATATGCTTCCATGTGGATGCTCTGTGGTACTTCAGCATCTAGCCAATTAAGAAAAGACAGATTTCTTGAAGTTTGATGGGAGGAGCCAAAAGCTTGAGAGAAGAGGTTTTAGAACATCCATAAGAAACTGTCAATTTAAGAGTCAAGAAACAGAAGCTTGCAGGAGGCCCTGGGTAGACCTGCCTCATCCCATAGGAGGGGCTGTGTACTAGTCAAGGCTATTTTGAAGGGTTGTCCAAGCCACCTTCTGCCACTAATGCAGCACCCAATGCGGGGGGTACTGTATTCTCCCTCTGCTTCTGCTTCAGCTTGGCCTGGGTTTGACACCATACTGGGTTGTGTGTCAGAGACCAAGGTGGGCACAGTGGGTTTACATAACCATAGTTGTGTTTGTTGTTGTTCTTTGTATGATGAATGGTATGTTGTCTTAGTTAAGGTTTCTATTGCTGCGAGGAGACATCATGACCATGACAACTCTTATGAAGGAAAGCATTTAATTAGGGCTTGCTTACAGTTTCAGAGGTTAGTTCATTATCATCATGGCAGTAGGCAGGCATGGTGTTGGAGAAGTAGCTGAGAGCTGCATCCTAATCTGCAGGACTTCAGAGACTGGATTTGGCATGGACTTTTGAAACTTTAAAATCTACCCCAGTGACCCAATTTCTCCAACAAGGCCACACCTCCTAACTCTTCTGATCCTTTCAAATAGTGCCACTTCCTGGTGACCGAGCATTTATATATATATGAGGGCCACTCTTATTCAAACCACCACATATGCATGTTATCTTCCCATAAAATTTGATGTCAGAACTCCCAAGTATGTGCCCTAGTATGGACCCAAAGTAAGTGCTTGTTATGGTTTTGATATTTATGTTTTCAAAATTGATAAGCTGAAACAATCCCCAGTGTGACGGCATTACTAGCTTATGGTGGGGTCATTTCAGAAGAGAGCTCTATCATCATGAATGGCCTAAGGTCCAAAAGAGGTCGGAGAAAGTATGCTTCTCCTTCTGGGAGCATCAAGAAGGTTCCATCTTTTGAAGCAGAGTACCTCACGAGACACTATGTCTCCTAGCACCTTGACCTTGATCTCCCCAGGTTCTAGAACCATCAGCAATATATTTTTTAGTGTTTGTAAGCTAGCTCTAGCTGTGTTTTTTTGTTATAGCAGCACAAACGGGCCAAGGGCAGTGCTAAAAAGGCTCAAGAAATTTGGGTGCTTGTTGTGGGCTCAGTCATGTGGGGTTGGTACCTGATGAACAGAAAGATGAGATCTGTGCACATCTCATGGGGGTGGGGGGACTTGTCCTACTCAGAAATCTGAATTTGAATATCACTAGTCTGCTGTCATTTCTGTGTCTGGATGACACTGTAAACAATGAGTTTGTTTATCAGCCATCTGTTCAAGGAATGGCATGAACCACCAAGATAAATTGCAATCTCAAAAGAGAGAGATGTTTCTTACTACAGAAGCATGTTACTTTCTGCAATTCACAGAAGCCCCAGCAAAGTGGTTGCTGGATCACTTGAGAACTTTGCTTGGGGGTTATCACTGAGGCAGCAAACCCTGAAATGGGCTGCTGCATGCCCATGCCAGGCTCTGTTTAATGAACACATTGTTACCAGTAGCTCCACTCTGTATTTATAGCACAGGATTTTGCTAAAAGCCTATGATGAAATATTATACAGAATTTCACGCAAAATGTTTCTAAAAGGACATATAGCCATGGAAACTTAGCACTGATACAATGACAGGCAATAAAAACAGGATACAACACAGAAATATTTTCATGAAAACATGTACATGTGTCTGTATCTTTATACACAAGTCTAAAAGTCTGTCTACCTTTGGATCATTGAGTTAGAGGTGACTTGGGGTTTTTATTCATTTGTATTTCACATTTTACTACCGTGATTCTATAGTGATTTTCTGTGTCATTGTATCTTATAACCAGAATATAAAGATGAAACTATCTTTAAAATAACTTCTTCCTGTCCCTGATTTACCATAGGATTACAGGAATGTGCCACCATGCCTGCCTAATGCTGTATCTGATCATGTCACCTGTGGGGTATGTCACAAAAATGCCACATTTTAGAGATTTATCCAGTTTGTTAGCGGTCACCCAGAGAACTAATGGTAGAATGAAGATGGAATTTGGAGATTTTTGAGAGTCTCTGTCATCCTCCAGAGAGCGGCGCCCATGTGTCTGCAGTAGGCAGATTACTGGTGCTACCCATTTCTTGTTCTGCTCCCTGTATTGGGGGAGGAGATAGGCCTGCACCAGCTCACTGTCTGACTTTCATTGGAAGGGGGAAGGCAGGTGGGTCTGGCAGTCGGATGGTCTCTTGGATTTGAGGTGTCATTATGTCTTGGTTCGGAGCAGTTTTGCTTTTCCTGGCTTCTTTTGTGTTTTCCTGCAATCTTCTAGGCACCAGCAGAGAACTCTCCTTCTGATGCAATTCTAGTCAACCCGCCAGTGGCAAGGGCATCACAGCAGCAGAATCCAGGAATGAGAAGCAAAGAGAAGCATCATTATCTATCTTATTGTGCCACAGTGGCTAGAGTAGGGTCAAAGGGTAAGTACCAGCAAGAAGCAAAGGTTAATCAAGGGACATGCCAGCCCGAAGGGCATGTAAGACTGAGTTTCCTTCAGGTCCACATATAACCTCTATTGGCATAGTCCCTTTAAGCAAGGCTTACATGCTACCAGGGTGCAATTACTGGGCACTAGAGGGCACAGGTGGGAGAGAGGCAGAGAAGAGAGATCGCTTTTCAGTGTCCACATCAGAGGGACCAATAGGGATTCCATAGCAAAGGAAAGGCATGCTTTGCCTAGTTCTTCAAACTGCAGTTAGGCCCCACCTGCTGAAGGCAGAGTATTCTTTCTGATGATGGACTTTATCTTCATGGCAAAGGCATCAGGAGAGTTAGATGTTGTTATGGCAAATGTCAAGTGCCCCACACAGAATCATGTATTTGATTACTTGGTCCCAGCTGGTGTTTTTGGGAGGTTGTGTAGCCTCTAGGGTGGAGGCATAGCTGGTGGAGGGAGGTCACAGGGCGTGAGCCTTAGAAGCTTATAGCTTGGCCTGCTTCCTGACCAAGCTATCTATTTCCTAATTAGTACCATATGAGAACCTGCTGCTGTGAGTTCCTGATCTTGTAGACTTAGTGACTCCAGCTACCATGCTTTCTATACGACATTGGACTGTATCATCTCAAGCCTGAGCCCAAACTAATGTCTCATCCTTTAAGAATAACCAAGACAAATGAACGAGGCATGTTATCCTAACCCCCTAGATGATGATGTAGGCATGGCAACGAAGACCGCTTCAGCCAAAGTGGATATCCTACACTGGCATCATATTGTGCTGTATGGGTGTAAAAAGCAATCCATCATCTGGGGTGGGAAAGGGCTATACTTTGCTAAGGGTAAGTTGGAGCAGAGCCTTTCCAAAATGTAGCCTCCAAATTTCTCCAGAGCCAGAAGTAAGGCTACTTGTAGGCCAAGGCTAGAGGGGGCCAGAGGATATGTTAGAAGGTCTTATCTGGGTAACTTAATTATGTAACAATATGTTTTGATTGTGATGTTTCTATGTAATTTTTGTTTTTCTGAAGTGATTATTCAGTTACTTACTGTTTATTGAATAAATGAGGCTTCGCAGGTCAAGTTTCAAATTGCTTTTGGCTGTTTAAATGTAGTTATTATAAAACACTTTTATCAATATTAATTAGCATTCATATGTTACAGGCTTTCCAGCTCATGAGACATTTTCACGATAAAAATCACATTTATTATGATACAGCAATCTGTGATAGCAGGACTTTTTTTCCCCCACACTGACAAATGGCAAGAATAAGGTGAGACACATTCAAAGCTACACTGCCACCAAGATATAGAGCTGGAGTTTTATTTTATCTTAAATTTTATTTTCTTAGCATACACAATAATGGGGTTTGTTGGGGCATTTTTATACACGTACATCATTCTAGCATGTTCCTATTTGCCCCCACCACCCTCACCTCTACCTCTGTGCTCTGGGCTGGCACAGTCTCCTCTCACACCTGTCCCTCTTTTGCTTTCTTGTCATATAACAATCTAAATCTGGAGTCTGTTCATGGAAGAAAACAAGATATGTTGTCTCTTGTGGACTTCTAAAAATGTTTACTTAATTAATAACAATTTATTTAATGCATATGTTGTTTGCGAGAGTCTATGTGCACCATGATGTATGCAGGGGCCTTTAGAGGCTGACAGAGTTCCCAGATCTCCTGAAACTGGACTTATGGGTAGTTCTGGGCTGTTGTGTGGATTCTGAAAGCCAAATTTATGTCCTCTGTAACAGTGTTAAGTGTTCTTAACCCTGAACTATCTTTCTTTCCTGGGGTAGTTTGAATGAGAATGGCCGCTTTAGGCTCACATATTTGAATGGTTGGTCCCTAGCTAGTGGAATTGTTTGGGAAGGGTTAGGAGGTATGGCCTTGAAGCAGGAGGTGTGGCCTTAGGGTTGGGCTTTGAGGTTTTAAAAGGCCTCCCGGACTTACAAATCAGATGTGAACTCTCATCTGCTTCTCTAGCACCATGCTTGCCTGTCTGCATGCTGATGGCTCCCTGCTATGATGATAATAGTCCAACCCTGTGAAACTGTAAGCAAGTCCTCAGTTAAATCTCTTATAAGTTTTCTTGGTCATGGTATATCCTCAGAGCAATAGAATAGTAACTAAGAGACTGCCTAGATCTGGAATTTTAACCCGATTTTTAAAAAAAATTCTCTTCTTTTCATCTTTGGGATGGAATGATTTCTCCCTGAGGAGCCAGATAGGGCAGACTGTCTAGTAAAATTGACACAGAGTTTACAGTATCTCTGCAGATTCTACTTCCTTTTTCTTATCATTGAGTCTTGCATACACGAAGGGGAAAGTTACAGGATTGTGTGATAGAGCATTAGAGGGGCGAACTCCAGAATTGTGAGCTAGAGCATTAGCAGGGTCCCTTGCCTGCAGCCACACTGATCTCTGCACTCTTTTGATGGAGGCTTACCAAATACTTGCTACATGCCAAGTGTGGAGCCAGGCACTGGGGTCCAGTGCACTGTGAGATGGAGTAGACCCTGCTGTCACAAAGCCCAGAGGGGAACCATGTAGATGTTCAGTGACTCATGATGCACTCTACTGATGTTAATGATAAGGTTTGGTGTGCACTTTTAGACAACACGAACATCTGAAATGTGAAGACTCAACCTAGAGATTCTGAAATTGTTTTCTGGAACAAGTCATGTTAGAACCGGGAGTAGACTAAGTCAAGAGTTAAAAGGCCCGGATACCCTGAATGAATGAAGGGAGGAGGCTGTGATGATGAAAGTGATTGGTGCTAGATGATGCTGGGAATAGAGTTTCTAGCTCCAGACTAATAGTAAAAAACTCAATGAAAAAAGAAACCAAATGATGTCATTTATAGAACAAATATTATAATAAATATATTGGTCTATTCAGGAGAGGTTTGTGTGGGCTAGAATCATTCATAGAATGGGAAGGAACAGAGACGCCAGATTTAGCCTGTGAGGAAAGGCTGGATGGCTGATTCATAGAAAGGACAGAAGAAGGCATTCCAAACAGAAGAATGTAGAGATCCAGACAAAACTTGGATACAGATGGAAGTAGTGTTTATGCCTCCAGAGAATTTTCTTGTTAAGGTCCTATTGCCAAGCCTGATACCTTCAAGTGGTAAGTCTATGGTCTCAGAGGTCTCAGAGCTGAGTTATTTTTTTTTTAATATTGAAATCTATGGAAGTGGTGAGTTCGGAAGCATGGAGAACACCCTGTCAACACCAGCATGGGTATGGTACTCTGTTCTGGACTAAGTTGTATCTTTCCTAAGCTACAGTGGGCTAGAATAGGGCCTTAGAGCTAGTAAGGCTTTTGTAGACATTGCCCAATTAAGATAAAGCCATTGGGTACCCCCAGTTCATGATAGGAATGATGCTTTTCTTAGAGGCAGACTTGGGCATAGGCTCAGAGGAGAGAGGGACCATGGAGCAGAGCCACCAGGATGAGTGCTGTATGAGCAGAGAAGCTGGAAGTAAAAAGTTTGGTCACAGTTAGGAATACTCAAGATTACCAACAGACCTAGAAACAAGGTTCTAGAGGGACAAGGATGGCCCTGCTGACCTTGATTTCAGACTCTGGCCACTATAATCGTGGCCAATTAACTGCTTCTGCTGAAAGGCACCTACTAGATGGTACTTTGTTACCTGTCTTAAAGTTTTATTTTCTTGTATTAGTGTATCTCACTGGGCAAACTTAGTGACCTGCTGTCCCTGAGCTGTGTGACAGCTATTGGTGGCAAAGCAGGGCTGTTGGGAGCTGCATGGGCTGTAAAGGGACCTAGGTCAGAGGCCCCTCAGCAGTAACTGAGGAGTGTTTAATGAAAGCCATGAACAAGGAAGGGTAGGAGAACCAGCAGGAATGGAGACAGCTGGCTACTGCCCACCAAGTCATTTCTGCTAACTCAGGTGTTATTATTACCTTTGTAGGCTAAGCAGGCAGGCAGCAGTTCCCAGAGCTTGAAGAGCCTATGGTAGCTTCAGGAGTGGGCTGCTATTGCCAGAATTCTTTCCCTGCAGAAGTGTAAAAATCATTTATTCCCACCTCATAGGCCCCAGAGGCAAACCAAGGTGTGCTTTCATCAAAGCTTTACTTAGTGAACCAATGACTTGGGCTGAGGGTGTAAGTGTTACAGCTCTGAGGGGAAAAGATTCCCCAGTGGAAGCATTGCAGCTCCGAAGGGAAAGTTATCCTGGTAGTCGGGAGACAAGCAATACCACAAAGTCACACCATACAACAAACCTCACACAAGAGACCTATTGGAAAAGACACAGAGGTGGCTGCCTCTGCTTGGGTGAGAAGCAGCAGAGAGCTGACTGGTTTACATAGGGTTTCTTGGGGGTGGGGTATTCCAGGGTGGGATTTTAAATCCTGAGCTTGGAGTGAGCTCCAGGATTGGTGGGATTTTGAGCTGAGGGATTGGTGGGTTTCCAAAACCTGGAAGTGAGCTCAGACTTTTTGCCCTACAGACCCCAAAGCAGCTGGACTAGAAAGTCTCACCCAGAAAGGGATGATGGCTTCTCGTAGCTACATAGACGGAGGTATCAGTCTCCCCTTCCTGATGGTCTTCCCTAGCCTATGCACTGTAGCACCTCCAGAGGCTGTGTACAATTAGGACAGAATTGCACACAAAAGGCCACTGGAATCCTAGGTGAGGGTCTAGTCAAGCTCTGTACCCCTTCCTACTGTAAGGTGATGTCAACAATCAACAGGCCTGGTCTGATAGTTTCTTGCAAGGATGGCTGTTTTGTTTAGAGGATCTCATTCCACAACAGCTGCTTACCAGGACCTGTGCCTTCTTTGGGGGCAGGTATCACTTCACTTGCAGGAAGTGAGGTAAGGAGCCCAGGGGCTGCATATCTGCCTTCCTTCTTTCCTGACTCTGTCTGCTCTTCCTTGGAACTGTCCCACTAAGTGCTTTGATGTTGCTGTTCCTATTAGCATTTCAGGATTATCTCAGCAATTTGGTGACACACCAGATTTCCAACAGATTCTTTTCCTTGTCACATGACCTATCTTTCTATCTGCTTTTGGCCAAATAGTTTTGTCTTCTCAAAACCTGCCTCTGCCCAGCGTATCTGGTTCACTTCATTGTACGATTTTTAAGGCTCTCTGGGACTTAGCCTTAAGCACCTTCTGTCTTTCTCATGCACAGGACCTAGTTTCACTCACACACTTACCACATCCTCCCCGACCGTGCCATCTCCATTCCTGTGATGCTGCTGATGCCATCTACGGAATAGCCCCATGGTTCAACTCACCTTTTCTAGTGGCTTCTTTGATCCATCCCATTTCAACCATTCTACTTACTTCTCTGCTAAAATAGAGCGCCCCATTTCTGCTCAGCATACCAGTCAAATTGCCTTCCAGACTGTAAGTTCCATAAGGGCAACTACTGGATTCTGTCCACTCCCATGTCTCTGCCTGGCAGCCTCCACCTCACAGGGCTTCTTTCATTCATAGTAGCCTCTTGATAGATGTCTGAAAATGAGTTCATGCTATTCAGATCACACAGTGCGAGTAATTGAAGGTTGGCTGTGAAGTCTGCAGTAAGTATTCCAGAGCGTCTGATCTTTTTTATTGCCACAAGTTCAAACCAAGGTGATGCAGTGGCTGGGGAAGCAGTCTGTGGGAAGTCTGAACAGAAATACAGTGTCTCTCTTTCCCTTTTGTGCCTATGATTTTTGTCTCGTGGCCTTCAGTTGAAATTTCTCTTGGAAACTTGAAACAACCAAAATAGCTCCCTCTGTGTCACCCAGTAATAAGACTTTCCAAACCCTCCATTTTCCTGCAAACATCTCCCTTGAAAATCAGCTCTGCTACAAAGTGGGGCTAATTCAGCTGCCATCCATGCGGATGTAGTTGTGAGCAGGAGTTTAAGTGGGACATTTTTAGCCTGTCCAATATGTCAACAAGCTAAGCGTTTCATTCATTTAAAAAAATGTAAATAAATGCAGCTGCCTCTGGCTGTGTGCACAATAAACGTGAGACAGTAGGCACTAAGCTGAGCAAGAGAGGCTGTATCCTGACAGAAGCATATAGCTTGGGGGAGAATTAAGATGCATTAAGAAGGAATAAATACATTTAGAAAACTCAAGTGGTAAAACTCGTCGTACCTTATCTCCCCCACCCCCACTGTTGGAGCTAAGCAGAATTCATAATGATGAATTCTTTGTCTTAAGAAAGAAAGACAAAGAACTGGCCGCTTATAAAACCAATGGAGTAGTGATTAAAGAAAATAAATACATATCAAACTTGCACGTTCCAATTCTCCATCACTATGCTCAAAATAAATGATCCCAAGTTTCTCATTGGAATTCTTTTATTAAGTGTATTAGTCAGGGCTCTCTAGAGTAACAAACAGAACTTGTAGAATGAATCTCTATATATAGAAAGGGGATTTATTAGAATGACTCACAGACCGTGGGCCGGCTCATCCAACAATGGCTGGCAATGAACAGAAGGTCCCAGAGTTTAATAGTTTCTAGATCATAAGGCTGGATGTTTCAAGTGGTTTTCAGTATAAAGCAGACTCTTGAAGAAGTAGGCTTTAATGCTAGGGAAGATATGGACTTGCAAGCAGACAAAGAACAAAAGCTTCGTTATTCCATGTTCTCACATCGGCGTCTAGCAGAAGTATGGCCTAGATTAGAGGTGTATCTTTTCTCAGCTCAAAAGATTTGAATTAAAGGAGTGTCTGTTTACCTCAAAGATCTGGATTAGAAGTGAATCTTTCTACTTCAAAGGAAGCAAAAATCCCTCACAGGTGTGGTCCCCATGTTTGGATTTTAATTCCAGAATTAGTCAAGTTGATAATTAAGAATAGCCGTTGCACAGAGTTAAACAGTGTTTCAAAAACTAGATTACCAGAAATCAGCTTTAAAGTCTGTTTGTTTGAGGACATAATGTTTTTCATAGAAATGTCATTGGGCATTTGTAGGTAAAGGTACCTGCCATCCTGACAACCTGAGTTCCATCCCTGGGATCCACATGGCAGAAAGAGAGAACCAAATCCTGTGGGTTATCTTCTGATCCTCCATAGATAAGCCCCCCTTCCCAAGAAGATGTCTTTAACGTGTTTTAAAAGTGTCATATAGCCAGGTCCTGAGCTGGCCCACTGCAGCCATTTCTACTCATTATATTGATTTCATATTGTGTATTTGCAAGAAAATATAGTAAGAGACCATTTCCATGGCCATATATATATATATATTTTAATAAGTAATCTAATCTATTACTGAAATATATTGACAAATGTTTTTATTTTTACCAAATGATGGTGTCTATTGCACATATTTTATTTGGTATTATAATTAAAAACTCAGAGCCAGATATTGGAGAAAAGCTGAAAAATCAGAGAGCCAGGGAACAAACCACAGCCACTTCTCACCTAGCTGACTCCTCAGGCCTCTCTTCACAAATCCTCTGATTCCAGGCTTCTCTGTCCTCAGCTGACAATGTAGCAGCAGAAGCTGAACTCCTTCCTTCTCTCCTTCCGCCCAGCTGTCTCACTTCCAGCTCAACTCTCCTAGAGCTAGGATTAAAGGTGAGAGCCACCACTGCCTGTCTGTTAGGCCTTGAACTCACAGAGATCCAGACTGATCTCCACCTCCCAGTGATGGGATTAGAGGTGTGGGTCACCACTTACTGACCTTCATGGCTTGGCTCTGTTCTCTGATATTTTAGACTATTTTTATTAAATATACAATATATCACCATATGTCTCCTTTTGTGTCAAAAATAATAAAAGGTTATAACTAATATGAGAAAAACTATATATAGGTATAATAATTATATAACATATATAATTATAGAAATAATGTGCAGTCTATTAGCAATTGACAAGTTTAAAGAAAATAGTTATTATTTATTTTATTTTGATGAGTTTAAAGCCTTTTATTTATTTTTAAATTTAATTTGTATTATCAATTTAAAATTATCTTTGATGCTTTTAAAACTTATATACTTTATATTTCTTAGTGAGATTTTTTTTAAAACTAACTAGGAAAACTATAAATATAACCATGGAAAAGTAGATTTAATTAAAGGGTGAAACATACATGGATACTGTGGCAGAGATTTTAAAGAAATATTTGGGACCTTTCTAAGTCTTGCTGATATGTTATTATATATTCTTGTTTTTTTATGACCAGCAATTAATCATACTTCCAAATATATAGTATCCCTTTCCTAGTCAGAATGTGTCGTTGAAACTACTTTATTCTTATCATTCATCAATAAGGTCATTTTTGCTTTGGCTTGTAAGTGAAGAGATAAGGTATAAAAAGTAGGGAATTGCTCTGAAATAATTAAATGAAAGTGAGATAAGAGGAAAGAGGCCTTAAAAGGGATAGGCAGCATAAGGAGATTCCAGAATTGGCTGGAGACTGAGCTGTGTCAGCAAAGACGCTTGACACCTGCAAAGAAGAAACAGCTCCTGGTTAGATCCCAGAGGCCTTTGCAGCCACAGCCCACGCAGTTGCCCAACAGGCTGGGCAACAGAGCCACACGCGCCCGCAGTCGGCCCAGAAAAGATTTGAAAGGCCGCTGTGACTCACTGACTGCATCCTCATCAAGAAGTCTGAGTTTTGTGAGTGTAATTTTGATTTTTTTTTTTTTTTTGCTCTCTCATGTTCCTATTAACTGCTCAGCCTATTCTGAAAACCCTTTTAGGTTTTCCTATCTGCCCTCCTCCATCCCCAACCTCACCCGATGTACTCTAAAATGCTTGACACCTTTATTCTGACTCGATGCCTTTGTTTGATGAAAGATCATCTGACCTGTCCCATCAACAAATGCTCAGTGGTTCCCAGTTTAATCCACACAGTGAAGCTTACTTCGTGTGTTTAAGACTTCCTGCCAATCCTTCACCCCTTTCCCCAGGGGCTGACTAGAACC
The DNA here is from genome assembly GCA_033318265.1 of Phyllotis vaccarum. Classification (NCBI taxonomy): domain Eukaryota; kingdom Metazoa; phylum Chordata; class Mammalia; order Rodentia; family Cricetidae; genus Phyllotis; species Phyllotis vaccarum. The sequence goes on along the minus strand of JARWLC010000017.1, from coordinate 13,773,647 downwards.
GGTCCTGTGGGTCCAAAACACCACAGCCACCCCAGGTTCTGTGAATCCTTAGCTAATGTTTACCTTCTTAGAAACTGTGCTTTACCTGTCTGCTTGTTCAAGCCTATTCATTTGTGGGGAAAAACTTTTGAGGATTTAATTTTTAAGATATTTTAGACATGTGCAGTCCTAGCCACCACACTGCACTGCGCCGTGTCATTGTCCCAGATATAGTGTTGGACTGAGAGAGGGTGTTCAGCACCAAGTGGGAAGATGGGATTTTTCTTTCTTGGGAATTCAGAAATGGAACTGAACACCAGTGTGGGCATCTGAAATGGGAACACATCACGTAGGAACTCAGGTCAGCCACAATCCATTTTATGGAAAGCTATGGAAACCAAGGGGGTACAGAGGGAATGAGAAGGTGTGCCAGGTAAGCTTCTTGGCAGAAAACAGTGGAAACCAATTCCAGATAACTTAAGCCAAAGACAAACCCAAAAGAACAACAGCAACCCCGCCCCCAATAACGTCTTCCAGCCTTGACATAAGGGCTTGTGTCTAGTTCTATTACATCTTGTTACGCTGTGTTCAGTTGATGTCCCTGGAGCCTGCTCTTTTCTGAAGGGAAGTGGAGGAGCAGCAGGTCTAGGGAAGAGTGGAGGTGGGGGAGTGGGAGAGTGGAGGGAGGGGGGCTGTGATGGGGGTGTATTGTATGAATATGAAAGAAAGAAGGGAAAACAAAGGAACCAAAAATATTAACAGCAAAAAACCAACAACCAAACAAACATATTACAGCAAAATAAGACTCAGAGAAGGCAGAAAGCCAGATCTGAGACCAGCGGAGAGGAGGCAAGGCAATCAAGGTGTCCGAGGAACCCCCTTGGGAGGCATACATGTGTCCTCCTGTGGCCCCCCTCTTTATAGAGCAGCTACAGTGATCTTCTTGCTGCTATATTATACAGAATTCAGTCTTGTCTTAGGGTCTTGGCAGGAAGTTTGTAAAGCTATTGCAATTTCCCAAATGACCCCCCTAAATCTGCAGACTATGCTATGGAGATGACTAAGCGCTTGAGTCCAAAGAGACCAATCTTGTGATTGGAAGGCTGGGGCAGACTGACCTCAGGGAAGGTGAAATTTATCCTCCCTGAGGTCACATCAGCAGAAATCCTGGACACTGACATGTATTCGAGTCTGTAATGCCCACTGCCCTCCAGTGGTTCTCACAGATGAGGTAAATCTGGTACAAGGCACAGCAGGGTTCTGGATAGAAATCATATTTTTAGCAAAAAGCTTGTGACAATCATACTTGAGAAATGAGACATTCAAGCACTTAATGAGAACTTTTGAAGCAGTGGCAGGAAGACCAGGAATATCCAGTGGGTTCACTGGCATTCAGGCTGGCTGGGTGGTCTCCACACTGGATGCTAAGTGAACAAAAGGTCATTGGTCCTTGAGGTTGGAAGATTTCCTAATGACTGGAGAGGTTTGGTAAATGACTGGACAGAACCTCATTGCCCTAGACTTATCCAGAAACAATGGCAACATTTTCTGATGTTGACGAAACTCTACCCTTTTCCTTCTCTTGCCTTGGCCTTGCCTGTCAGCTTTATCATAAATCTAACTTGGCAAGATATCCGTCAGCAATTGATCCTGAGAGTGAGACAGATCCATTATCCAGAGGGGTTCCAGGTATGGTGGGCAGGATCATAAATAATATAAATAACCATACTAAAGCTTTTAGGATTTAGATTAGTTGTCACGGTCATTTTCAATTTTGATTCTATTGAATTTTTATTATCTACTGATTATTCAGAACCCCCGATCACTCTGTGTGCATTGTTAGCACTCTTGTACCAAAAAAAAAAAAAAATCTGCTGTTAGTACATGCCATTGGTTTTCAGAAGTTCTTTAATTCTTTATCAGAATACATTAGCAGGGTTCAGTGGAACTTCACCCATCCATTTGTCTATCAGTTCATCAATGCATCCATGCATCTATGGATCCATGCATCCATCCACCCACCCACCCACCCACCCACCCATCCACCCATCCATCCATCCATCCATCCATCCATCCATCCATCCATCCATCCATCATCCATCCATCCATCCATCTTGTCATATGTCCTAAGATCTGTTCATTAACTTAATCTGTCAGAGAAGTGTGGTGGGCACTGTGCCAGTGGAGGGGAAGGTAGTCATTTAAAGGAAAGATCAGATGTCTATAGATAGGGCTATGGTAGTTTGAATGTAATTGACCCCATAATCTCACAGGGAGTGGCACTGTTAGGAGGTGTTGTTTTGTTGGAGTGGGTGTGGCTTGCTGGAGGAAATGTGTTACTGTGGGGGCGGGCTTTGAGGTTTCCTATGCTCAGGATCCTGTCCAGTGAGTCAGCTGACTTCCTGTTGTCTACAAGATGTAGCACTTGCAGCTCCAGCACCACATCTGCCTACATGTCCCTTTGCTCCCCACCATGATGATAATGGACTGAACCGCTGAACTATAAGCCACCCAATTAAATGTTTTCTTTATAAGAATTGCTGTGGTCATGGTGTCTCTTCATGGTTAAAAAAAAAAAAAAAAGTAAGACAATCAGTGCATTGATGGGATCTGAGAAGGTTAGAGGTGATTAATCACCAATTAAAGCTAAGTGTAAAGCTGCAGCCAGATGGCAGGAAAATCAGAGGTTCAGATACAGAACTTAATTACAAGAATAGCTGGGTCCCAGAGGAGGCTGATTCTCAGTTTGGATAAGTTTTGCTATTTTGAGGTCAAGACCTGAAGCTGAGCAGAATTGAATCCTGAGATTCCTGGACTGCTGGCATCATTTGAGTAAATAGCCTTGAATTTCCCAATCCCTCTAGGTCCTCTCAACGGCCTGTTAGAGAATCCCTAGAGGATAGTAGCCTCTCTTGCTTCAAGACAAGGCCACTGGGCCAGTGAGTAGGATTGATCTATGATACTGCGATTTGGCTTGGAAAGCTCTAGAGCTGCTACTGGAGGGAAGAGAAATGGGCCTAGAATCAGCAGCCCCAGGAGCTGGGAGAGAACACACAATAGCACTCCATGAGGTCCAAATGGAGAGAACATATACAATGGATAATTGAAGTCTATCAGTAGGGACTGCTCTCCCACAATACAGGATTAACAACATGGCAAATACTCTGGGAAGTGGATTTGATATGTATGGTTCTTGGAGGTATGGAAATGGAATGGCTCATTTTAAGTCTGGTAGAAAGGTCTGGAATGCCAAGAGTGGAAGAAGTGATCAAAACACTCAGAAAAGTTTGGCACGTTCAGTGTTGGGATGCTCACCAAGGACTACATTTGTCGAAGTCTGTGACTATATTTACTGGTAGATCTATGGCCATATTTGGTGGCAGGTCTGTGACTATATTTGGAGAAACCCAGGAAGAGTTTCTCTAGTGCCTCACTACAAGGGATTTCTAAGGATTCTACATTGTTATTTACTTAATTTAAGATAAAAAAGGTATCTGTCTTCAAGGCCAAATACTTATATTCTCTAGTAAGGGTGTGGTGTCCTTAAAGGGAAACTTAGACACTTAGCTCACAGCTTCTATTCTTGAGCACCCATAGTAACCAGGTTACATTTCCCGATTTGTAAGGATACCAGTGCTGCCTCATTCCCACTGTAGAGGTGACCCTGTGCTGTGCCCAGGGTCCATGTCATCCTTTCCTGGGTATCCTGAGAGGATGCTGCTCATAGTTTCCTATTCATTCTTTCATTCTTAATTGGATTCTTCCTGTGTCCATAAGTAATCTTATCCATTTCAGCTGGGGGGCTGTAACAATGAGCAAGGATGTTTGTTTGTTTACCTAATGTTTGGCCTTAGAAATATTTATTTTTCTGAGGGAGAGAAGAGTGAGGGTTGAACCTAGGGCCTCATACATGCTAGGTAAGCATTATACCTTTAACACACACACACACACACACACACACACACACACACACACACACACACACACACACACACACCTTTTCTTTTGAGATCTAGTCTCACTAAGTTACCCGGGTTATCCTGTACCACCAGACCCAGCTATCTCTGATGTTTTTCAATTCAGAGCTAGTTTTACCCTTCAGCTTAGGAGGGACTTTGCAGTTGCCTCTCTGACATGGGTCCCTTCTGTCTCGGTCTTGCTCTGCTTGCTTCTTTTTATGGGAATGGTCTCATTGTCTCTGACTGTTGCTATCTTGACATTTTCTAGGTACAGCTGAATTCAACTTAGTATTCGTTACAATGCTTTATACAGAGAAAGGCATGCAGTAGGTACAAAGTTCTGTTCTATGTTGTCACCTAGATGCCAGGATCTAAGCTCAAGCTTGTATATTGCCAAAAAGAAGGATTTGAAGTCTGCTCAGCATCAGGAGCACAAGTGAGGGGAATCAGTGGGGAAGGAATGGTTGTGTTAAAGAATAAAAATCCATATCCGGACAAGTCTCATCAGTGGATTAAATATGATGGCTATTTCAGAGCCTATCTGAGCTCTATTTTTCACCCTCTGCCTTTTACTGCTATGCTTTGACTCCCTACAAAACCCATTGTCCTGCCAGAGGAATGTGCCAATCTCTTGACATCTATCTCTAGAGGTCCTTTCTCACATATTTACACATGTAAACATGCAATGGCAGAGATGGGATTTCCTGGCCTTTTTTTTATTTAAATGAATATTTACTACAGACTTTTTGTTTCTACATTTTTTCCTCTTATTACTCTTTCCCTTTCTTTACTTCTCACACTCCAGGCAATAGCTCTTTTTGAAGAGACCTTGGTCCCCCGTGAGCCTGTAAAACCCTAGATTTCCCTTCAAATACTTCGTCCATCCATAGGAAGTGTACACTTGCCGCAGATCGACAATTCAGTTTGTTAGGGAGGAATCAGTCATTCAGTTTTAAAAATGTTCTCTATGTCTATAGACATCAACCATTAAGAGCAGTGGTTCTGAACCTTCCCAGTGCAGCTTCTTCTCATGTTGCAGTGATCCCCAAGCATACAATTATTCCATTTCCACTTCATAACTGTAATTTTGCTAGTTATGATCCATAATGTAAACATTCAATATTCAGGGCATCTGATATATGACCCCTGTGAAAAGTCCTTTAACCCCCAATGGCTCATGACCCACCAGTTGAGAACCACTGGCCTATAGGAAGCTGAGCCGGAATGCTGTTTTAGGACTTACGCAGACAGATAAGAAAGTCTACTCTGGCAATGCATTTTGCCCACACCCTGGATGTCTAGCCCTCGACCTACTATTTTTGCCTGTCTTACACTTTACACCCTTCCTATGAGTCTCCTGCCTGGCAGAAGCACCTTGGCCATGATCCAGAGAGAGCTCTTTTGCACACACTCACTTTAGAAAAATGAAGTTAGTAATGATGGTCTAATAGTGAGGCTGTGGGATGATGCTCACTCAACAGATCTATTTCCATGAACATGCTAATATAATCCTTACTCTGCCAGATACAATATATATATATATATACACACATACACACTTTAGACGTATCGTCTTGGTTAATTCTCAAGTTTCGTGTTAATGTCTTCACATTACAGATGCTGAAAACAGGGCTCAGAAAAGTTGAGACATGTGCTTCAGAAATACATAGTTAAGTTAGGATAGGCCTCGAACGGGGGGGCAGTCTTACCCTGTACTCTCTGCTCATAGGTACAAAACGCTTCCTTCTCAAGGCAGTTAAGAGTTAATAATGATTGAAATGTGTGTGTGTGTGTGTGTGTGTGTGTGTGTGTGTGTGTGTACACTAGGGATAAAAATCAGGGCCTTGAGCATGCTAGTCAAGTGCTCTGCCCCTAAGCCATATCTCTGGCATTTCAATAAAGCATTGCTCATGACATTGGATACAATAGTAGTTTTTTTTTTTTTTTAACCCCCTTCCCCTTTGTTTATTCAACATTAGCAGGCCTGGTTAAAGATTCCAGAAACTGTTCTCTTTTAAGGTCCCTCCCCACCCTATCTGGTTAAAAAAAAATCCACATTAAATATAACTTTCCTTACTGTAAATATTTTGGAAGACTTTTTAAAAATAATTTTGCCTTTGCAGTGATCTAGCTATGAGCAACTTATTTAATTCACAATTTACTGTGATTTCTCATTCACACTTGGAATTCTTGTGAAGTAATTACAAAAACCTAAAATACAGATTGTTTCCAAATGTAATGAAATTCCTGTGAATAATAATTTAACAAATGAGGTTGTCATGTCACTTTGTAGACATTTAATTAAACATTTATTGATTATATATTCTTTTTATAGTTTTGAACTAGATATACACACAGAGACAGACACACACACACAGCCTCTCATTCTCTCCTCTGTCTCAAACCCTTTGCTTTCTCTTGAATGATTATGGTCCATGGCTGTGCTTTGGATAGGACTTACTACGACAGCCATGTTCCCAGCCATTATTAGAGCTAGAGCAGACTCTCTATATAGGCAGAATATTGACTCTCTCACTAGGTAGGAGGTCCCCAGATGGCTTTAATCATTGGCTTCTATGGCTTTTAACTGGAACCAGAGTAGACAAGGTGTGCAGGGCTATGGTGAGGGACTTCCCTATTCAGAGGTTTCAGTTTATTGCCTGTCCTCACAGGCTGTCACATGCATACTCACTGTTGTTCATCTTTAATTTTTTTCTTCCATTTTATTTTTTAGATAGCACCTTGTTATATACTCAAGACTGGTCTTAAAACTGCAATCCTTCTGCCTCCACCTCCGGAGTGCTGGGATAGCATGTGAGCTACATTGCCTGGTTTATGCTTTGGCATTTTGGCCTCTGTTGTCATCTGGTCTCTTCCCTGTGTGGCTGTGTCGTTCACTAAGCAGGCTAAGCAATCCAAATGAGCCTGGAGGTGAAGAACCCATCTGGGAGTCATACATGCTGGGATTCTCAACCCAGCTCTGGCACTTACTGCATTTTGTCTTGAGGCAAACCAGTTAAGCTCCCCAAGTGTCCATTTCTGGTTTGTAAATGATAATCACAGAAAATACCTCACAGGTACTATTCTGAGCTAGCTGTTTCGCACTCTGTGGAGCCAACAGCAATTTAAACTTGTTTCTTATGAATTCCCTCAAATACCCCTGGAGAGGCAGGGTCTCTAGACCTCCAGCTGCCACAGGTCCCATCCTCAGTTCTCCAGTGTCCTGTCCACATGGGAACGATGTCACCCTCCAGGTGATCTTCCTGGACGGAAGATGAAAAGGTTCCAGACCAGTAGTCATTGCCTTCATACCCTTTCTGCCTTCTTTTTAGAGGGGACAGGCTTCATGTCCCAGGACAGCCTCACCCTCTGCTACTCTAGCTTTCTTTGGCACCAGTGAGATGTGGGGATAGCCTGGAGTATACACACCGGTGGTCGGAAAATCTGGCCCCAGCAGGTGTAAGGAAAGAGGTACCACCCCCTCTCCTGCCTCAATGAGGTTCAGGCAGTGCTCTCCTGCGGTGGGATTCAGGTGTCAGCTGATAAGATCCGAGGATGCTTATCCAGGGTCCCAGGCTCCTGAAGAGAGAGTGGCCAACCCCATTTGATAAGGGGCTGCTGGGACCCTGGGAAAGATTTTTGTTCCGTGGTGCGTTGGCTGGGAAACGAACTCAGGTCAACTGCTTGGAAGGCAGCTATGCTCACCACTATACCACCAACCTGAGAAAAATCTCTTCACAGAACCTTTTCTCATCCTTTGGGTAGGGGTCTTCTGTTGTATGAGGTTTCTGGCCCGGACTTTCGGGCCTAGCCTTGTGGCCCGGACTTTTGGCTAGTCTCAAGGTTTAGACCCGCAGAGACATACAGATGCTTACAATAGTTTTAGGCTATCGGCCTAAGGCCCAGGCATATGACTTGCTAACTCTTTACCCTTCATCTAACCCATGACTCTTATCCTGTTCAGCCATGAGGCTCAGTACCTTTTCTCAGAGCAGCATAGTTGTCCTCTGCTTCCTCTGGTTTCTCTCTGGCATTCTGCTCTGTTCTTCCTGTTCCCAGAGTTTTCTTAGTCTGGTAGCCCCACCCACACTTCCTGTCTGCCTTTGGCCAATCAGCACTTTTTATTAAACTTGTAGGTGGGACAGTTATTTACAATATAACATCATAAATCCACTACAGATCTTCAGCCAATTCTCAGTTGTCTACTGGAGTCCTCTAGTGTGATGCACCTACTATCACTGTGTCACTGGTATCTTTCCATCTGAGCAGCTGCACCCTCGTACATGATGGCCATAATCCTACTCAGTCCTCACCATAGCCAGCATAGGAAAGCATGGTATGACACGCCCCCACCCCCCCATCTTAGGAAAGGGACTCAGGACTTGTTGATGGTCTCACTGCAAGGAGATTCACATGGTTGAAGTCATCTGATGGTGACCCATGTCTGGTGGTAGCTACCGACAGTTAGTGGAATCCTCTCTGCGTGTTTTCCTATCTTCTAGGAGGCTGGGTGAGCTTCTCAGTGTGATGGTTTTAGGTTTTGAAAGCACTGGGGCAAAGCCCACCGACCTCTAGGTCCTTTTACAATGCACTGCTTGGATTACCCTACAGGCTCACCGAGATTCGAGATTCAAGAAGTGGGGACAAGTGGCATTCCAACGGAGCCACTGGACACAGCTCCCGAGTTTCGGTAGAGTCAGAGGCAGTTCCGCTTCTTTTCCTATCACATGGGCTGGAGACCCTAAACCGTCCTCTGAAATGCTTGCCCCTGCTGGAGCATGCTCTCCCCCTGAAAAGGCCCCGGTGAGAATGCCATTCCTCTCTCATGGCACACGGGGACAGAGGCTGAAATAACAACTACTCTTCTGACTCCCACTGACTGCTGCAGTTTCTCAACGATGGTGATGTCATTTTCAGCTGCTAAAAGTCAGTTAATTATATTGCTGTGAACTAGTAAAATAATTAATAAGTGCTAACATTTGCATGTTGTTTTAATTAAGAAATAAATGTCTCTGAATGAAAACGTGCCTGCTGGCTTTCCCCGATAATTATCAGCATACTAAAAGGCAGCCTCTAAAGAGCCCTGGCATGATCAGCCATCAGTCACCTCTGCCTAGGTGAGTCACCGTCCCCAGTGCCCACACACAGGTGAGGAGGCAAGAGGGGGCAGCTGTTACCTCCCCTAGTGGGGCAGCAACATTACCATTATGTGAGTTGGAGTTCCAGATAGAGAGTTCTGCCTCAAAGCCTGTCTACTAACAATCCCTTCTGTTGCCTAAACAAGGCTTTTGTGCTGGGAAACCAAGCTGTTTATGGCTGACATGTTGGGACATGTTGGCCAAGAGCCAAGTCTGTCAGCTTTCCTCCCCTCCCTCCCTCTCTCCTTCCTTTCTTCCCTTTTCCCCTTAAAGCTGTGAAATGTATTACAGTTGAGAAAAATGTATAAAATATAATGAGAAAATTTTTGGCATTATTATAAACACTAAGTTCAAAAACAGACTCAGCACCACAGACACCCAGCACCGCAGGAGCCCCTGAACACCTTACCTCCATAAAGGTCACAGGCATTCTGTCTGAAATGATCACATATTCTTATGACTTTTTTCAAATAGTTCCACAACTGAAGTGTACCTCCCTGAACATCACGTTTCTGTTTCATCTGGTTTGAACTTTGTTTACAGTGCTGTATGGTATTGTGAAATTCAACTACACTGCCAGGTCGGCCTTGGTTCACTCATTGTCACTATTATGTGCCAGAGAAGGAACACACCATGGTGCATTTCTCCACTGTCCCCTTGGTGGACACTTACTTCTTACCAGCAATGGTGAGTGATGTGGCTCGAGCATTCCTGTATCTTTTCTGGGTGCTCTATAGGGAGTTCAATACCTCTCAGTTCCTCCACACCCAGAGGGAGGATGTCTGGCTCACAAGTAGGGAGGAGGTATTCAGCTTAGTAGCTGATACTGTGAGCAATTTCTCGATCCTTTGCACACTCTTTGTACATGGAGACTCCTGATGCACTCTTGAAGCATTCTGGGACATGGTGTCAGCCATGCAGGGAGTGTGGGGTGCAATCTCAGTGTGGTTTGTGAGTGTGTCTCTCCTGCCACACATGATGCCCAGAACCTAGTTATCTTTAGAGGTCATTTATATACATTCTCCTGCAGAACACCTCTTCAAATCTCTTGCCTTTTTGGATACTGAGTTTTCTGTCATGGCAGGGTTTTAATTTGTGTTTAGTGGGTTTTTAAACATGGACTTGTAGTGAGCCTCTTTGTAGTAAGAGGTTTCTGGCTCGGACTTTTGGGCCTAGCCTCAAGGTTTAGACCTGCAGGTCCACAGACCCACAGACCCACAGACCCACAGACCCGCAGAGACACACAGATGCTTACAATAGTTTTAGGCTGATCAGCCTAAGGCCCAGGCATATAACTTGCTAACTCTTTACCCTTAAATTAACCCATGACTCTTAGCCTGTTCAGCCATGCGGCTCAGTACCTTTTCTCAGAGCAGCATAGTTGTCCTCTGCATCTTCTGGCTTCTCTGGCATTCTGCTCTGTTCTTTCTGGTCCCAGAGTTTTCTTAGTTTGGTAGCCCCACCCACACTTCCTGTCTGCCTTAGGCCAATCAGCGCTTTTTATTAAACTGTCGGCAGGACAATTATTTACAATGTAACATCATAAATCCACTATACCTCTTCTGAATTACATGTGTTAAAACTACTCCTGCAGTTTTTACTATCTCTTTTCTCTCTTATGCAGATTGAAACAGAGGTTTTTCTAAAAGAAAATATTTATTTTTACTTTATGTGTTTGTGTCTACGCCTTGTATATGCTGGTTCCCAATAAGCCCAGGAGAGAGCATTAGGTCTCCCAAGCACGGACTTTTGGGCAGTTGTAAACCACTTGTGGGTGCAGAGAACTGAACTCAGGTCCTCTGGAAGAGGAGTAGGCATTCTCAACCACCAGCCCCTAAACAGAGGTTCTTTAATGCTGTTGAATAAAAATTCTTCATTTTAATATATTCCAGTATATCTTTCTCTCTTCCTTTATGGTTTCTTTTTTCATTTTAAACTCTCCTGTTTAGTTTTTGGCTTTCATATTTTAGACTACGGTCTAGCTGAACTGGTTTTGGCAAACGACCTGGGCAGGATTTGATTTCTTCCTCCGTCTCTGACCCACATCTATATTGCAAAGTCTGTTTTCTCATTACTCTGGAGGCTGTGCTTCCCCAAGGCTGTCTCTGTCCCCAGCTGAGTGTGGCAAGAGCTTTAAAGCCACCCATTTCTGCAGGTTCTGGGAGTCTCTAAGAGTGAAGCCAGCTTGGATACTTCCACCAACCCATAGACTGACCCAGAATGGAGAGTGGTTCCAGGCTCACTATACCCAGAATCCCTTGGCTTCTTTCACAGGGCCACGCAGGTGAGGTGAGAGGACTTTCCCTGCCTCCCCATGCCCTCCCCATGTCTTTATGACATAGCCCCCAAGGAGCACTGGGCTCGTCTGATCTCATCCATCCTAGAGACAGGCAGGCTTTAGGAGAAGAGAGAGACACGGTACAAAGGAACTCATGAACAGAATAACTGAAGGATATCTCAAAGGAGAGGAGTAGACATTTGTATGGAACACGGTGGAGGCAGGAGGTGACTCCAAGACTAGACTTAATGGCTGTGCCACTGAGGGGGAACTCATTTGACAGAATCATTGCACAAACTCTAGTTGGCATATACTGAAAACCTAGAGCTAGATATTGGGGAGAAGCTGGACTACCAGAGACAAACCACAGGGAAGGGAGTGTCTCTGGGAAAGCTGAAAACCCTCTTCTCTTGCTCTACCCGGCTCTCTTAATTTCCTCTTTCCACATCCTAAAGCTAGAATTAAAGGTGTAGGTCATCCCTCCCTGACCTAGCTTGGTTCTGTGGTTGACTCCCATATTTCAGATTAAACTTATTAAACATATCACCACACAGAATCACTGGGGGACATTATTTCCATGACTCTGAGGTGTCCATTTGCTTGGTAGGGACACTCGATTTTATACTATTTAGAGGGGCAACTTTCCATAGGGTGAAGGGTTGCTATTTTATGGATCACAGATGAATTGTATCAGTGTCAGAGAAAGAGAAGGAAGGTTGCTGGGAAGTGGAGAGATGTAGAGCATTTTAGAGCAAGTGTGTGCCATGTCCATGTGTGGCATCCTCAGACCTCAAGCAGGGTGAGGAGAAGGCTAAACCTCTCCTTGGTCACGAGGCACTAAGGGTGGCCCAGATGCTGCGCTTTGGGGAGAAGGATTAAGATTCTAAGTCCCTCCCATTCTAGGATTAGATAGACAGGTGCTTATTTAAAAAAAACAGATGGTTCAAGACAATTTCTAAATTTGCACCATTGGGCACCAGGTTTCAAACTAAATTTGGGCTCTGCCTTCCAGCCTTCCTGTTGCCCTGGGTTGAGAATAGCCTCCATTTCACCAGCCATCTGCTCCCTTCATGGCTCTGAGTGGCACTTCCAGTGTTTCCCCACAGTCAGGACAGAATCTTCAACAAAGCCTATGTGTGATTGCATGCCTTTTGACAGGGGGCTTCCAGGTAGGCCCCAACATGAAAGAGTACTTGTATTTACACTTGAATTTATAGAATGGGAGCCCCAGTTACTCAGGTCTGGACTGTCCAAGTCTGTACATCTGGGGGTTTGACTTCTCAGAACTCCCTTTCCTAAATAAGCAAGCTCTGATGGTGGTCATCTACACTTTAGCATCAGCCAAGGTTTCCAAAGGCCCTCTGTGTCCTACGTACAATTGGCAGAGTGTGGTAGCAGAAGTACTCTTGACCATGTAGGGATCTGTTTTTGATAGTCAGCTTTCTATTACTGAAACAAATATCCAGTTTATGAAGAGGAAAGGCTAGTTTTGTCTTATAGCTTTAGGGGGCTCAATCTATGGTCGTTTGCTCTTGGGCCTATGGTAATGGAGAACATTGTGGCAAAGAATGCTTTTTAGAGCAAAGCTGCTAATCACCCTATAGCCAAGAGAGAGAGAGAGAGAGAGAGAGAGAGAGAGAGAGAGAGAGAGAGAGAGAGAGAGAGAGAGAGAGAGAAGAAGAAGAAGAAGGAGGAGGAGGAGGAGGAGGAGCAGGAGGAGGAGGAGAGAAGAGATGAGATAAGGGGCTAGGGTCCCTCTCATGATCCACGATCCTCTTTAAGGGCGTGTCCTTAGTGAACTGAAGAACTGAAGGCCTCCTACCAGGCCCTCCCTCTTAAACACTTCATCACTTGCCATCCTGGGGACCAAACCTTGGTACATGAATCTTTGAGGGACATTCAAGATCTCGGGCCATAGCAGTATCTTATTGTTTGTTTTTGAGGTAGAGAGTCTCATATTGTCTAGATTGGCCTCAGATTCACTATCCTTCTGCCTCAGCTTCCCAAGTGCTTGGATTACAAGTATATACCCTATGGCATCTATTATCTTAACTCTCTCTCTGTGTGAGTGTGCTCGAAAACATGTGTGCACATATGCATAGTTGTATGTGAGAGTGTAGGTGTGCACATACCGTAGCAAGATTATCAAGGTCATAGGGCAACCATAAATATGAGTTCTCATTTTACACCTTACTTGAGACAGGACTTCTTTTGTTTGCCACTGAGTACACCAGGCTGGTGACTCATGCCCTGCCAAGGAGTCTCCCATCTCTGCCTGCCTCCTGTCTCACCGCAGGAGTGCTGGAATTACAGACGAGCACTATGGCATCTAGCTTTGCTCTAGTCCTCACGTGTGGATGGGAAGAGCCTTATCCACTAAGCATTTCCCTGCACCTTTTTCCTTTTCTCAAGACTATAGAGAATGAGGTGGCTCCAGCTTTGATACTAGTCTTCTGAGGGAGAGAATCCCTTATTGTTTCCGAGGCTCTGCCCCTGGATAGGCGAGGCTGAGGCCATCACCAGGGCTTGCAGAGACCTTGAGACAAACCGCACCGTTTGCTTCCTCTTCACCTCCCTTTGACAACCCAGCATTTTTATTCTGGTGAGATCAGGTTAGGAGAACGGACTTAAAGGCCAATTTGAAGAGAATAAGAAGTCATACAATGGACCCACGTGACCAGAGGCCCTGAATAGAGTTGTGTAGGCGTTACCATTTGGTTTGCCTTGGTAAAGTCAGATTCAAGGTTGGAGGGTATATTGTGAGCCTCAAGCACCAGATGGCAAAGTTACCTCACTGTACCCTACTAGCTGCTTCGCTCATGTGCTTAAGTGGGATTGCTCCACTTTGCTTGACACCAGACTGTGTTCTGACTACACGAAGGAATAATTATAGTTGAAATAAATGTATAACAATACTTAGATAGAGACGGGTCAATTGGCTCCCAACAGATTCTGGTAAGAGAACCAGAGCAGCTCACACAAGAGCAGTCATCCCCCACCAGCCCTGTCCCTGACCCTTCGGTCTCATGTTATAAATGACCCTGAGACCCTGTGTGAGCAGATTTGGAAATCAAAAAAAGTCTAGCTGATTCATCTCATCAGAGGTTTTCTCCATAATGCGCAGACAGTAAAACAGGTCATGATTCCCCAAAATAGAGTTTGCAACACTTGGGGGTACTTCGTGGTAGGTAACAGTTTCTAGGGGTAGAAATCTGAGATGGGAAGCATGTCTTTCCTGGCATATTCCTTCTTTTAAATAATCATGTATGTGAGCTTAAATTTTCACTGTCTGATCATGTGTCCAGAGCCACTGCCCTATTGGTGTCAGATCTCACAATCGAAATGCCACTGGAAGGGTGCCATGCATTATGGCAAATTAGTGAGGTAGGAACATCTCAAAAAGAAAGAATGAGGAACATTTATTGGGTTTGTCCTCTGGGCCTTAAGTCAGCCAGCATCTGGACCCAGTACTGACTATCCTTGCATTCTGTATGCCAGGCCTTTTGTTCGAGCTGTCTTCCTAGGACTGTGAGCACTGACCTTCTGAATCTGACTAGACCTTACCCCCTTGCTTTCATCTCCTCAGAGCCTGAGGTAGACGGTGCTTCCCTGGGAAGGTTCTCCTGAGCCCTCAGGGCAGCTCCCGCCTCCTCCTCACATAAAGCAGAACCAATGTGCATTTTGCTTTTCCTTATTGCGTTTCCCCATGCCTGACACATAGTAGGTGCTTATTGACTGAGCTGTGGAAGGTGCTGTTCTGTGTCTCATCCCCCCTTGCCACTGTCACTGTGGAGGCCGAAACAACAGCGCTTCTTTCTCTTCTTTCTCACATCATTCACTATCTTTACAGAATGCCAGCAAAGACTTAGTTTTTGCCTTGCCTTCTGCTTTTTTTTTTTTTTTTTTTTTTTTAAGTAATTTTAATTAACTTAGAGATTTGACTGGATGCCACTTCTCCGGAGTCTCCTCGGATGAAATAGTATAACTCTGAATATTTTGTTTACCCTTCTGTCTTCCAAGCAGCTTCATGGCTTTGGAAGGAGAATGCCAAGCTGCAGACAGATCGGAGCCAGATCTTTATGGCCATGGTGTCAGCCATACCGTGGTACTCTTTGCTTTGTGGCTCTTTTTGGGACAGCTTTCCAATTGGCTTGGAGTTGTTTATTATAGGGCCTAGAATACCCCCTAAGAGCAGTCATTGAGAAGCCTCTATCTTGCTCCTTTTCTGTCTTTTATGTGACATAGCCTGTTAGGCGTTATACACACAAACCTGAACCAGGCAGTTTATGCTGCATTGCAAAACCCATCACCCACCACGCATGCTAATCCTTTCTGCAAAGGCTTCCACTGTGTCAAGATTTTCAGAAAACTTTCTAGTTGGAGACAGAACCCCAGGAGTGATCTGTTGGAGGAAGCCTCTTTTTAGCTATGTTGGCCTAATGAACCTGGAGCAGGGGGCCTTGCCTCTTCTTCACTTTGAATAGACCTTGAATCCTATCCTGAATTCTCCAGCCTATCAGCTATCTTTTGGTTTGCAAGAAAACCATGACTTGCTTTCGCTCAAATTTATTTTAAAATATTTATAGTGAAACATGAATTAGAAGAGAAGGGAGCTGAGACATACATGCCAGTCTCCACGTGCGTTTCCCTTAGTCATCATCCTATTCAATTGCTTTGCTTAGATATTCATAAAGAACAGTCACAAGATGCAATACTTGTGGATTTCAAATAGAGAAGACCTGCCGTGGGCATTACTTCCTGTTCCTGTGTCCTTCAGGACTCCGCCTTCTTTCTCAGATACTGCCAGACTCCTGAATCTTGAGTTTACTGTTCACTCACTTTCCAAGCATCATGTTTTTGGATATATCCCTGAAATAATATGTGGCTTAGTTGGACTGTGCAAAATAGAATCATAAGGTCTGTGCTTTCTGTAACTTGCATTTTCTACTTAAATATTTGACTTTGGGATTCATCCAGTTACGTGTGTCCCTGTTACTAATTCCTGTTCATATGATGTGGTCTTAGACGTGTGAATATACCACAGTGTGTTTATTCATTCTGACGTAGGTGGCCTTCTGGCTTGTTACAGATAGGACTTTTTGTGGCTGTTTTTATATGGACCCTCTCCTTGACATGTACTGAAGTTATGTGGGTTTTTTTGGAGGTACATTTTAATAGCATATTTGACTGTATTAATAGTCTCTCTAGGATTCATGATTGGGAACAGCTAGTCTGTGGGTTCCTGGCCATGGCAAAAGGAACCTCTGTTTTTCTCTTTCAAAATAAATGATTACTGATCTCCTAGCTTTTCAAATCCAAATCAGGTAGGAGACTTTTTATTGGAATAATATCTTGAAGCTGATTAGAAGCCAGACATTCCTACAGACAGAACTGTTTAATGTCATAAAGTTGTATGAGGAGTTGCTGAGGCAAAATTATGGGGATCTGTCTATAATTGTGTAGCACACCGAGCAGTGGTGGGGCCAGACACCAATCTGGTCTCTACCATTTTATAGTGTACAAGTAGGAAACTGGAACGCACATGTTTGCTAGTTAAAGGAGTGCATACAAAAGTCACCTAATCCAGAAAGAATCGTAGTTACCTTTGTACGGCTGTGAAGAGACACCATGACCAAGACAGCTATGGAGGAAAGAGTTTATTGGGCTCACAGTCTAAAGCGTTAGTGTTCATGGTCGTCAGCGCAGGGAGCAGGCAGCAGGCATGGTGCTGCAGCAGTAATGGAGAACTTACATATGTACCTGCAAGTGGAGGAGAGGGGGAGGGGGAGGGGAAGGGGAGGGGGAGGGGGAGGGGGAGGGAAAGGGAGAGGGAGTTAACTGGGAACAGAGCTAACTCAGAAAATCAACTCACACATTGTGGGTTTTCTTAACAGCAATAACTGTGCAAACTTGACTGAACCCTTAAAATCAGTTCTCCAGGGATTGGGAAGTTTATTAGATATTATAATTTTTTTCCTTTGAAGTTAATGCTTGCCTTTTCTGTTTGGCTGGCTCCCTCCCTCCCTCCCTCCCTCCCTCCCTCCCTCCCTCCTTCTCTCCTTCCCTCTTTCTTTCCCTCTGTTCTTCCCTTCCTTCTTTCCTTCCTCTTTTTACATATTATTCTTCTATTTATTTTTTTATTATTAATTGTGGGTATGCATATGTGTGAGTATGGGCTCATGAGTGTAGGTGCTTGCAGGATCCAGAAGAGGACATCAGATACCCTGCAACTGGAGTACAGGCACTTGTGAGCCACTGATGTGGGTGCTGGAAACTGAACTTACCTCTCCAGCCCTATGATTACCTTTCTTTATGCCTTCTGCTAATTCACACCACCCACCACCCCTCCCTGCCCTTAATGCCGGTCTTAGTTTGGGTTTATTATATGCTGGCCTAACATGATTTGAGGAGGAAAGAGTTTTTATTTCAGTTTATATTACTGAGGGAGGGAGGGAGGGAGGGAGGGAGGGAGGGAGGGAGGGAGGGAGGGCAGAAACTCAAGACAGGAACCTAGATTCAGGAACTGAAGTAGAAGCTATGGAAAAACACTGGCTTGCTCCTCGTAGCTTATTTAGCTTTCTTTCCTATACCCTCTAAAATCACCTGCCCAGGGGTGCCTCCATTGTTACCAGTGGGCTGGGCCCTCCATGTCAATTATTAATTAAGACAACGTCCCATAGACCAGCTTATAGGCCAGTCTTACAGAAGCTATTTCTCAGTTAAGATTCCCTCTTCTCAGACACGTCTAGGCTTGTGTCAAAGGTGACAAAGACCAACCAGGACATTGTCTAATCTGCTCTTAGTGCCTAAACACATCACACATTCCTATCAACTTTATTATCTTAATGATCCCAGAACCTCCTGACCAGCTCTAGCCCGGGCAAATGATACAGCACTGTATTAGTCAACTTCCATCACCCTAAGAAATACTCAAGACAGTCAGCTAATGGGAAAAGGCTTATGTGGGCTCAGTTTTGATGACTCTGGCCCATGCTTGTGTGGACTTGTTTCTAGGCCTCTGGTTTAGGTGTAGGTCATGGCAAGAGTTCATGATAGAGATAAACCTGCTCACACCATGGTCAATGTGGACAACACAGAGGAGGAGGGAGTATTTGGGGTCCTGTTACCCCTACGAGGGGATGCCCCCAATGACCTGCAGAGCTCTCATTAGGATCCACTTTTTAAAGCTCTACCATCTCCCAATAGCACTGACCTGGGGAGCAAAACTTTGGCAGGTGAGCCTTGAAGGACATTCCAGACCTAAACTCCAGTAAGTTCCCCACATCCCCAGCCCTTTTCTCTTGTGCTTGGTTCCCTGTCTCCTGGATCCAGAATGCTTTTCTTTGCCAGTTCTTTTACTTTGGTGGGGCACATCCTTTAATACTTAGCACTGCCTTCAGAAAGGTTTCATAGGAAGTGTTTTGAGATCTTAGATGTCTATAAATGTCTTTGTTCTACCCACACATTTTATTTTAGTTTGACTATATAAAGTTTGGATTACAAAACATTTTCCATGCTCTATTATTTTCTAGTTCCCAGTACTTCAATTGAGAAATTAATGTCTTTCTTTCTGTTTTGAGGCAGGGTTTTGCTGTGTTGTCCAGGCTAGTCCAGACTTCTGAACTCAAGGGGCCCTTCAGCTCCACCCTCTCAAGTTTCTGGGACCACAGGTCAGTGCCCCCAGCACATTGATCTTTTCTCCGAGCCTTCATATTTCTGTTGAACCTTCTGACCCTTCTCTTTCCTCCAAAAGTCTGTAGAATCCTCCCTTATTCACAGTGAAGTGAATTTCACAGTTTATGTTCCCGTTTTCATCGGTGATGCTGGGTTCTCACAGGGCTCAATGTTCAACCCGTATCTGTTATCCTGGGAAATCTCGGTGATCCGTTTTTTTTTTTACGAAATGAGCAGGGAGCACCCACTAGCCCAAATCTTCCTGCTCAGATGGTAGAGTTTGTGAATTGTTTTGTTTTTGTTTCTTTTTTTTTCCCTCCAGTTTTCCATAAAGTCTTTGGCTGTACTTCTGAGAATATATTTTCTTTAAATGTTAACTTGTTACTATTGGGATTTTCTGTCTGCCATCTTATTTTAAATCCCTAAGCACATGGGATTGTTTTAGACTGTATTTTTATCTTCCCATAAATCCCGTTCCCTCTTGGTTGCTGTTTTCTGCTTGTTTGTTCTGGCCCTTCTTTCCCTCCTGACCCAATGGTCTGAGGTCTCCTTCCTTACACTTAGTGGGGATTCATGTGTGTTGGGGGAACGCTCACTGAAGGTGGCTTCACTGAGGTGTCCAGGTGGCAGCTGTCTCGTGAGGGACCATTTTGTTGTCATCATTCTCAGGTCATTTTTCGTCCCTTTAGACAAATTTTTACAGGGAAGATGCTTCCCATGTCCTGTCTTCATTCGGGGTGTTACCTAATAGTATGCCAAAGTGAGTGGAAGTAGTCCTGGGCAGTAAGAGTGGCAGGTTCTTACAGGTAGCCTCTAACCCCCTAATAAACCTGCTATGCATGTTTTAATATGCTATCCCTCTCCATGACATCAAGCACCTTATTGCTTCCTCCCCCTCGCCCAAGACTCAGTCTCTAGCCTTGAGCAGAGGTGACTGAGTGTGGTACCAGGGAAGGAAGGAAGGACTGGGATCCTACTGTGGCTTAGACTTTCATCCCTTGTGCCCAGGTCTTGCATTCAGCCCCTGTCCAGGGGTTTGCTGAGGGTCCAGCTGCTTCCCAGTTTTCCTTTCCACGTCTCTCTTGTCTCTGCGCTGTTCTGTGTGTCCTCTTTATGATTTTGTGGGGCTTACAGAGCCAGAAGGAGCTGTTTTTAGTCTGCCTTTGTTTGTGGGTTTATTATTTGAAGCATGATCTTTCTATGAATTCAGAGGTGGTTTGGGACTCACAGTCCTCCTACTTCAGCACCGAAGTGACATTTAAACTGCCACTAACATGTCATCTTCAGACAAACCCCCAGATTTCTTTTGTTCTCCTTTAAAAGTGAAGGTAGCTTATGAAATAGCAGGTTTCATTGTGACATCTTCATACATATATTTTCCTTTGCTCATCTCACCCCCTACTCCCTTCCCCATCCATCCTCCCATCCATCCTCCCCCTTCTGATGATCCCCCTCCTCCCCAAATAGTCCTCCTTCCGCTTTCACACATGTGAGAGAAAATGTGATGCTTGGCCTTCTGATGTCCATTAGCCCCCTCTCCGTCCCCCTTCCAGTTCCCTTAATACTCTCCCTGTCCTCCGCTTCCACGTCATATCCAGATTTTTTGACATTAAATAAAAAAAAAAAAACTTTAAAAGTATTTTTATTGTGGGGAAAACACCACAAATCATAACTCCCTTCGACCTCCACTTTTTGCTCTACTTTGCCGGGTCTCTTGGCCTGCTAACTAGCCTGAGAAAATATCTAAACTGATTGACTGGTGGGCATACTGCTCATCATATAGGAGCTCTGTCCTCCTGAGAAGGGGCTGTGATGAGCGACACTCACATGCTCCCTTTAAGGGAGGAAAACTCTACCACTCTTCTGAAAGCGGCGCCCATGGCTTATAGCACGGTGGGACAAGGGACCCGTCGTTCTGTGTGTTAAGTTTTTGTTATTGCTGGCCGTCTTTTTAGAGGGGGCAGGCATCAATTTTCTTGGGAGATGATTTGGTAAAGCCATATTTAGTTCATTCGCTCTGCTAAGGGCTCTTAGGGATGACATTTAGGTCACTCATAAGTTTAGAATTTGAGGCATAGAATGTTCACATCCAATTTTGAATAGGTTGAGGGAATCTGGGAGCTGAAAGGAGCCAGCTGAAGGTATTTTTCTGGGGTCCTTTTTCACATATCTGGACTCAGCTAGTAGTGTGTGCCTGCAATGTTAAATATTTATCTTTATAAATGATGGATGGACATGCATCATACAGGATTGATGACCAGAAACATTAAATAAAAAAATCAGAGCATCTGTGGGAAGGCCAGTGAAGGTTTTCTTTCAGGCATCTTTGCTTTATCATTCAAAAGATAATGCAATTTGACCATTTTGTCTTGGAATTCTGAGGCCTTGAAGTACTCACTGTTCTGTCTTTTTACCTCTTCCACCTGGTCCTGAGTTCTTTACTGCTTTTAAGTTATATGTACAATTCATAGGTAGCCACAGGAAGCCAGGCCTTCGGGTCTATTAGTGACTAATGGGGTTTACAGCAAACATTTTCTTATAATGTGTAGACAGATGTGGTTGGGATTTTCTTTCACAAGGTTTGTCCATGGCAAGCATATTGCATAATAATGGAGAATAGCAGCAGCAGTAGCAGCAACACACCACACAACACACACACACACACACACACACACACACACACACTTCCTCCCTAATATAGCTCCCACTTGTTTTTAATCCAGCTCTAGTGGGTCTTCTCTTGATGCCACACAGCCGTGTGACCTCAGCTGATGTGTTTCTGGGGTTCACAGTGTTAAAGGTGACAGAGCTTTAGAACACACATGACATGTCTCCCTGGAGCATTGATGGGGTCTATAAACACATTATAGAGCATCAAAACCCATTAGTTAAAAGCTTCACACTCTATAGAAACTACTCAAATCACTAATCACATGAGTGAGTCCATCTAGAGAATCTCTGTATCTTCACCATTGGTATTGGTTTGTGTGTGTGTGTGTGTGTGTGTGTGTGTGTGTGTGTGTGTGTGTGTGTGTGTATGGATTTTTTTTCTTTGCTGTGATAAAACACCTTGACCAGAAGCAACTTATGGAAGAAAGAACTTATTTTGGTTTATGGTTCTAGAGGATGAGAATCCATCACAGTGAGCTGCAGGCATGGCCGCAGGAGCAGGAAGCTGTGAGCTCACATCCTAAACTGTAAGCATGAGGCAGAGAGAGTGGACTGGAGGTGGCTTAAGACTTCTTATTTCAGAGCTCACTCCCAGGTGACAGTATTTCCCTCAGAAAGGCTATATCATCTCAACATTCCCTAGCAGTACCACAGCTGGTGAAGCAAGGCTTTGAATGCTGAGACGCTAGGGTACATTTTTCATTCAAATCACCACACCATCCCAGGTGCCCAAAGTGCTGTGGCAACTTAGAGGTTGGGAAACATTTGTGGCCGTGAACAGAGTCACAACTGATCAGAGAAGACTTTATGGAGGCAGGATTTGAGTTTTGGAAGATCTCAAGTGTGTGTCATAGAGGAGAATGTGTTTGGGGAGGTTCCAGGGGAGGGGATCACATCAAGCACGGCTGGAGGATGGACTGTTAGGTCTACTAGAAGACCAGAGGGTCAACTAGAGAATGGGCCAAGGATGCCATACTTTGGTGGAGGTTGAGCTGGAGCTGGGTTGTTTGGTCCAGGGATGCCAAATCACAGCGTTTTTAAGCTAACCTTGTTGGGATTCCACCTCTGGAGATTCTGACTCAAGAAGTCTGTTGTGGAATCTAAGGGATCTGTATTTGGGAAAAGTTCTTCAGTTAATTCCATTGCTGTTAGTGCTTAAACACCCCAGAAATGGACAGAGATCACAATGCCTCACTTTTAAAGTAATGGATCTGGCATAAGAAGGGTTAAAGTGAAAGAAAAATTATGTAAAGCAAGAACAGCCAATAGGGGACAGTTCTCTACTCCAGGGCATCCTTTAGGTTAGGACATCTGGGTATCCAACTTGTTCACAGCTGCATCGTGAGAACCAAAGTCCCTTCATCTTGAGGCCTGGAACTCTTCTGGGGACTGAAATATTTCTAGTTCCTCATCCTGAGAAGTTTTTAAACTCCCAAGGCCAAGTGCCCAAGGTCCTGGGTAATCAGAGAACATTCCAGCCCAGCTGTGAAGCATCTTCTCCCCATCCTAAGACAACCAATCAGCCAGTAGCTTCCCACCTGACAGCGGTAGCAAAGAAACTTTCTCTGGGCCCCTCACCTCCCAGCCTGATAATGGCATTTCTATGGTCATTGTTTGATCTTTGTTTTAAAAGGCCCTGCTTTCGAGTAAGGGAGTCCCACTTCTCCACTACCGCTGCTGTGTGACAGTCAGGAGCTGACTCAGCTGTGCAGCTGTAATAAACCTTGCTTTGCATTTGCATTCAGAGATTTGGTGTGATTCTGAGGATCTTTCTGGGGGTCGCTGAGACTGGGAAGTACAGCATCTCTTCACTTCTCACTCCATCCCAGGAAATAATTTTACTCACTACATGGTTCTTTGAGAAACTTGTAATAGTTCTTTAAAAAGAGATGTTTTCTGCACATTATTATTGCTGACGTTACTTTTATTTGTAATGCTATAAAAGCTATTATAATTTCTCCTCTTTATCTGTATTTAACTATTCCCTTAATACACAGAGCAATGATATTAGGAAAAAAATCTTCAAGTTTCTGTTGCATAGAGATAAACAATAAACATTATCATAATATATAACAATACAGCTCTAACTTGTCCTTGAATATCTTTAGAGTGATGGAAGACTCAGAGATATTATGCACAATCATATTTAAGATATCTAGGCACTTCTAAAGTGCATTTAAGTCTCGTTTGAAGACTAGAAACATATATCAGTTTTCGTCATAAATCCTTTATGCCAGAACACAATGTTTCATTAAAGGCAGAGAAAAGAACTGATGTAAAGCCTTCCGTTTTTGGGAGGCTGATTCTTTTTTGTCATGGAACAAAGACTGACTTTTCAAAATATTCTCATATACAGCCACCAGGACAGAAACACTTGAATTTGATAAACAAACATTTATCATTTGCTATATTTCATTTTGCCCCCATGACTCAGCATTTCTAATTTTCTTTGAAAAACTGAAAACAAAGTTTTTTGTTTTATTTTGTTTTTTTCCCTTTGTGAAATACTTTGTTTCTTTGGAACAGTCCTAATATGTGGCTTGTTTAGTTATTATTGCTATAAAGAGACACCATGAGCAAGACAACTTACAAAACAAAGCATTTAATTGGGGACTTGTTTACAGTTTCAGAGGGCTAAAATCCATACTTATCATATTGGGGAGTTTGGCAACAGGCAGGTGTGAAGCTAGAGAAGTATCTGAGAGATTACATCTGATCCACAAACACAAGGCAGAGAGGGTGAGTTAATTGGTAACAGCTTGGGCTTTTGAAACCTTAAAGACCACCCCCAGTGACATACCTTCTTCAACAAGACCACACCTCCTAATTCTTCCCAAACAGTTCCATCAGCTGGGGTCCAAGCATTCAAATATATGAGCCTATGGGGTCTATTCTGGTTTAAACCACCACATGGCATAATTAACTTTATGACATTTTCCCCACTTAGTGTAAGACCACAGAGGTTTCAGAAATGCCCTATAGCCTGGTTCTGCATTGATCCTATAAAGCTAAGGTCAAGGAACGCCACAAAGAACATGGTCTATGGGCTGTAAGGTACTTGGCAATTAAGACATCCATACAAGACTTGTTTTTTAAATACGCTTGGTTTATTCACACAAACATTCCTATAATATTATGTCAATATACAAGTTAAACAGCCATCTTACCAAGTGGTGAACAGTTTTTTGGGCAGAAATGCTGCTACAGGGTTTCACTTGGGAATCTTCTTCAGTGAAGACTCTGGAAGTTTTCAGGCTCAACCCACATCCACCGGTGAAGTCCTTTAGCTGAGAGAGGCTGGGAAGAAGGTACTAATGGAGGTCCCAGGGGGCCCTTGAGAGCTAGACCAACAGCTAGGCTATTGCCTACAAGCAGACTGTGTGGGCTCAGCAACAGTGCCTGAAGTTCAGTGGTCACTGAAGCCAGGGCCACACACAGAGTCTCAAGTCCTCTTGTAGATAAGTATCAACTCAGAGGCCAGAGAAGCTGAATCTGAACATGGCAAGGCAGTGTGATCCCAGAGACCATTCCCAGAGTTCAATTTTCCTATTCTTCCACTGGGTAGTAGCTCTGCCAATCAGGGCTCACCGTTTCCTGCTGTCTCTTGGATCAAGATAGACTTGGGCCTAGCTTATTTACATATCAAGGCCTGTCCTGGCTAGGTTCCTATCTGGGCTGCCAGGTGGTGGGCCAGGGGCTGGCTAAGGGCCTATCAGTGCTAACTGGTGGTTATTTCAAGTCACATAAAATGGCTTTGGAGTTATACAAAATGATTTTGAAGTTATGTTATGTTCCTAAGAGGCGTGTTTAGCAATAGGAGTGTTACCACTCAAATGGCTGGTGTCTTTATTCTCCACCAGGCTAACATTCGTCAGTAGGACAAGGAGAAGCTTTTCAAGAGCCTGGCTTTGGAAGTTTTGTATTCTTTGGCATTTGACAGCGAAGAACAGTGGCAGCAGGCAGGCAAGGTGGCGCCCTCTAGTGTTAGAGCTCTCACGCTGACCTAGGGTAGTGGGACCCAGAGCTCTCCAGAAGTTACTGCACAGGGCCAGGCCTTATGGCCACCAGTGTTACAGCTCTTGTGGTTGGGGTGCCCATGACCTTTGAGCTCCTTCCGGCTTCCTATCCCTTTTCAGCCTCAGTTCTCCAGCTTTGGTCTGCTTCTGTGATCCTTATTTCTGCCCTGGCACTCTTTCAAAATGTCGTGCTGTCTCTTTTTGCTATGGCTTGTTTCTTGGTTGGTGCCGTTTGGGAAGCTGCTATCAACACTCTTTTGCTGCTGCAATTTCTGCTACTTAAGAGTAGCAGCTGGTCTTGTGGTACTCTCTCTCCCTTTGTGGCTTGGCTTGCTGTACCCTCAGTACTTCCTTTTTCAGATGTCAAGCAGGGGCTGCTTCATGCCATAGGAATGCCCACTGCTCTGGTAC
This sequence comes from Phyllotis vaccarum, assembly GCA_033318265.1. Classification (NCBI taxonomy): domain Eukaryota; kingdom Metazoa; phylum Chordata; class Mammalia; order Rodentia; family Cricetidae; genus Phyllotis; species Phyllotis vaccarum. The sequence goes on along the minus strand of JARWLC010000017.1, from coordinate 13,747,522 downwards.
TGCTGCCACCCCGCTGTTTCTGCTGAGGTTTTCTTGCATGGCCCTCTTGTTTTATAGTTCTCATATGCAACTGCCATTCAAAGACGGCTCACCGGAGAAACCATTGCATAGGCCCACTATTGCAATGCTAAGGAATGCTGTAGTATGAAGTTTCTGTGTCCTGTCGGCCAGTCCCACAGCTGTTCAGGCCCAAATAAACATACAGAGGCTTATATTGATTACAAGTTGTTTGGCCTATGGCTCAGGCTTATTGCTAATGAACTCTTACTCTTAAACTAACCCATGATTCTATTTAGATTTAACCTCATGGCTTGGTACCTTTGCTTCAGTGCATCATTTTCATCTTCCTTCCTCTGCATCTCCACGGTGTCTGCTGCTCTGCTCTTCTACTTCCCAGAATTCTCCTAGACTGGTTACCCTGCCTCTACTTCCTGTCTAGCTACTTGACTCATCAGCGTTTTACTAAGCCAATAGGAGAGACAAGTATTTCCGGTATACAAGAGCATAGTCCCACAGCAGGGTGCTTCCCCTTCTATAGCCAGAGAAGGGGGTATTCGGACCTATTATAGAACACACTCACGCAAAGGAAGGTGCATGTTTCTATCAGCCATGGTACTGTCCCTTTTGCATCAATCACAGCTGTTCCTTTGTCCATCCACCTCTGGCCTAGGTAGAAATGGTTGCATGGTCAACTAGAGCTTGTGATAGTAAAAGGCCTGGTACAAGCTGTCTGTCTTGGCTAGGGCTACATCTACAGCTGTTAGAGCAAGTCTCTACAATTGTTGTATATAGCTGCCTTAAGACACTCATGGAGTGTTCAGAATGGCTGGTACTGGTGTAGAGATAACCCAATTGGCTCATTGACTGACAATCCTTTTGTTTAAGGCCGCCAGGGCACCAATAGAAAATCCTACAGCTGACAGGGGTCAAGATGCTCCATCCCTCAGTGTTTTTACTTATTTACAGGCAAACGCCACCAGAGCATATTTATGATAAGAGCTTTGAAGAGCATAACATTATCACTTGGGGTGATCTTAACCATATGCTAACAATGCTTATCCTCTATCTGCTTGCCCCAAGGAGAGGTGACTTCCCCCTTGTCTCAGGGAGAGCTGGAGCTTCCTTATCTGGCACAGTCAGAGGGCAGATCAATAAAGCACTAATTTATGTGGAGCACATAAAGCATTTCCTGTCTTAGTGTGAATCACTGAGATCCTCTGTGGAGGATCCTCTTATACCTTTAGGGATCACTCAGCTCCTGCCCCCTCTGCTACCAGTCACCCACCTCTTAGTATTCTTGAAATTAGAATCTCTTTCCTCTCTTCCTGCCTCCCTACTATACATCTCAGGGTGGCTGCAGACTTGGTCTCCTCAGGTTTCAGGGCCCTGGTGCTTGATTACAGGCATCCTGCCTCACCTCCCCGCTTCAAATCACACTTATTCTGCCTACTTCCCTTAGTCGCTGTTCTATGGCTGTGAAGAGACACCATGACCAAGCCAACCCTTATAAAAGAAAACATGTAATTGGGGACTTGCTTATAATTTCAGCAGTTTAGCGTGTTATCATCACGGTAGGAAGTATGGCAGACAGGTGGAATGGTGCTGGAGCAGCAGCCTAGTGCTTTATATCTTAAACCACAGGCGGGGGGGGGGTGCATAAAAGCACACCCCCATTTATCACCTTATCCAGCAAGGACACACCTCCTAATTCCTCCAAACAGTTCATCAGCTGGGGACTAAACATGCAAATGTATTCTCAAACCATCATGTCCCTTTACCAAAATCCCAGACATTTATTTTTCAAGAATTTGTCATGAAGGTTGTCATGCCCCTCGCCATTCAACACTCATGCAATGAACATCTACTCTATGTCGTGTTGATGTCACGACTCCAGACAGACAGAACACAGTGCCTTAGGGGCCACACATGCACGTCCCTAGCCCACGCATACCAGTGCTACTGGAGGTGGTTAACTATAATCCATTTCTTCACTCTGAACCCACAGTTCTTGGGTATTCTGAAGCCACGTAGCTGCGTAGAAAAGGTGGAGGTAGTCTGGAACAGAGGGGTAATTCAAACTAGATTAGATTTTAAAAACCAGGGCAGTTTAGTCTTGAAACCTAGTTTGTTGGAAGACAAAAGTCTTTCTAGAGACATGCATCTTGCATAACAGGAGCAAAGCAGGGTTTGCGCAGTTTACAGACTTTACTGTGTGTAAGAGGTAGCTCTGGGTATGACACAGGAAAAGGAAAACCACCTTCTCTCAAAGCTGGGGGGAAAAAGAGGCAGAAAGGGACATTTTCATGGGAATGATCTATTTTTTCAGTGGCATCTGAATCCTGCTGGGGATGCTGGAAATGTTATGGTGTACACTCTGCTTCCCTGGGAAGCAAGTGACAAGTGTGTGCTATGGGTTGAATGGTGACTCTCAGTGCGCATTCACCTGGAGCTCTGAATGTGCTCTTACTTGGGAACAGTTAACAATTCATTAAGGATCGTGAAATGTGTTCACTCTGGATTTTGAACCCAACGACTACTGAACTCATTTGAAAGGAAGAGACACAGAGACACAGGAAAGGGGCCATGTGCCCATGGTGGCAGAGACTGGTTCCATGCTGCTGAGGAAAGCTGAGTTTTGAGAGTGGGAAAAGGCCCAGAAAGACACCACTACAGACTCAGGCAAAAGTGTGCCTCTACTAACCTTGGCTCTGCATTTCTAGCTACCAGAACAAGAGAATAAATATTTGTTGGGTGGCACTGTGTTTAGCAGCACTGGAATGGGAATGTGGTGGGGGAGCAGAGGCATGCTTCTGATGGTCCAGGCCTGGCAACGGGTGTCGAATTTACACAGCCCTTCCAGGGATGCACATGATGAGTACTAGAAAAGATTCTGGGACTGGTCAGGACCAGAAAAAACTATGAAGATGAGCCAGGGACCAGGGCTTCAGCCCTAGGGGGCCAGCACAGCATCATAGACACCAAGGCACACAGCACACACCAGTGTCCAGATGTGACCAGGAATATCTCAGAAAGACAGAGTGTGGCTCCTAAGACTTGTACTTACTGTCATCAGCACGGGAAAATCACTGCCAGAGAAGGGAGAGGTGTGGTCTCTGAAAAAAGGAAGCAGGCCTGGATAATATGAGAAAGTAAGAGATTTACATTTAAGCAAACAAACAAACAATGTCTAGCCTAGTAGAGCCTGTTTTTGTTTTTAAATAAAACTATTTAAGCTTGTGTGTGTGTGTGTGTGTGTGTGTGTGTGTGTGTGTGTGTGTGTGTGTGTGTGTGTGTGTGTGTATTTTCAAGATAAAAAATTGTGGAAAAAATTTATAGTTTTTGCCTATTTTAGTTTTCATATATAAGTTCCATGCCTTTTCTGAATATTTACCATATTCTGTGTGTCTCCCCCATGTTTTCTGTGCTCAGCTGGGAGCTTCCTGTAGATAGAGATGCTATCTTCCACCCTGAGTACATCTTTGGGTATTGGTGTCCACACGACCTGATGGGCTGATCGACTCAGTCTGTGGTCTCACTGAGTATTTTCTGGGAGACTAAAAAGTCTTAAATGTTTAGCTAATAATCTTTATTTTTTTACTGTTAAATGTCTTTTAGCAGGGCTGGAGAGATGGCTCAGCAGTTGAGAGCATCGGCTGCTCTTCCAGAGGAGCTGGCTCAATTCCCAGCACCTCCATGGCAGCTCATAATTGCCTGTAACTGCAGTTTTAGAGGATCCGACACCTTCACACAGACATATATGCAGAAAAAAACACAAATGCACATGAAATAAAAATAAATAAAAAATGTTTTTAGCTGGAGTAGAATTACATCAGTTCCCTCTTCCTTTTCCTGTTTCTCCCAGTTACGCTCCCTTGAATCCCTCGCGTGCTCCCCAGCTCTCAAGTGGATAGCCTCTTTGGCTTTGGTTAGATTTGTGTTGTGCATACATATATGTGTATGTGTGTCTGCACAAATAGATACGAATAGAATCTCCCTAGTTCATTTTTGTTGATGATATTATATGGTCTCAAGGATGAGCACTCTGCATTCGATAACCCGTAAGAGAACTCACCCCTACAAGGGGCTGATTTTGCTTCTCCTGACAGTTAAACTTTGCCTGTAGTGCTCTGTCTACAGTTGGGACCCTTAGGCAATTTTCTTCAATTCACATTAACACGGCTCTAGGAACATTGCCGAAGAGGGGATGGAGAGATTGGAAGAGCCAGGAAGTCTTCTCTGAAACAGTTTTTCTTAGAAATTGAAATAGTCTTTCTTAGAAATGGCTGAAGATCTGAAAATGGCAAGATCAATGATAAATTAATGTGGAAAGGAGAATTTCTTGAGGTCCTACCCCTAGATAAAGAACTATAGGCAACCTTCTCTTTTTTCCTTGGGTATCTTTATTTTAAGTTTTATAGAGTATCTGGATTTTTTTTTTTTTGTCTTAGACTAGTACACCATGAGAAAGTAGGCAAAAGGCAGGCTCATTGTGGGAGAGCCAGGAGGTGGGAGTGGCCCCAGATATGAGTCTGGTGCAAATTCCCAGTTAAGAACTTTCTAAATTCAAGTGTTCTGTCTCCATGGCAGATTCTCCTGAGCCTGTGAAGATGTGAAAGGTTAAGGATGCTTAGGAAATAATGTAATATCTGCTAGACTCTTTGCTTCTCTTTAAGAGAGAAAAAAACAAATTCAAACACCCACAGTGTAAATTAATTCAGTTGTCAGTAACCATCCACACACCCAGGAAACTGACACAGAGGTGTCTGGCAGCATGTCCTGAGTAATTAGCTACGTTTTTGTGAAGTTTTCAGTTTGTGGCGACACTAGGTGACACACACTTATTTCTTCTGTCTGACTTGATGATGCTGCGTTGTGGAGTTGAAAAAGGACTTTGGATTTGGATGGCGAAGGTCTTGAGCTTTCGACACCTACAGTAGAAGGAAGGGTAGTCCTACTGATCCCTGCTCTGAGGTCTGAAGGTGGCAGCATCCAGCCTGGGTCTTACTAGGGACCATAATATCTAATAACCAACTACCCAATCCCCGGAGAACTGCTTTTAAGAGTGGAGTCAAGTTTGCATAGTTACTGCTGTTAAGAAAACCCACAATGTGTGAGTTGATTTTCAGAGGTCGAGTCTGCCTTCAGCCAGTCAGATGAACCCACCACACCCCAGCACCCCCATGTTCAGTTTCCAAGCCCATGTTACATTTGCATTGCGGTGACAGAGTGGTTGGCATAGCCAATTTGAGGGAGGAAATATTTATTTTGGCTCACAGTTTCAGTCTACCACGGCAGGGAAGATCCTGTAGCAGCAGGAACGTGTGTGGAGGCTGTGCACATCATAGTGGACCAAGAGGAGGAGGGAGTGAGCCCAAAACCAGGGTCTGGATTCCGATCTTTAAAAGCTCCCCACTCAGTGACTTCCTTTCACCAACTCAGCCCCATTCCCTTGAGTTCCCCAGCTTCCCCAAACTGTGCATTCAAAGCATAAACCTGTGGGAGATGTTTCAGGTTAACGCCGTAACTCTGTGGAGATGGCTTTGAAGATGCAACCCATTAGAGAAACATCATTATTGTAAGTGTATGATCTGAAACAGCACCCTAATCTCTTTGATGACATACGACTGTGTGGGGTTAAATGAAGGAAAGCCACACACCTTTCTTACACCAGCTGCAGGGTGCAGCCTCTTTTCAGGGCCAGCTTCTGGGGTGTTTGGTCAGGACTGCTTGCTGGCTGATCTGATGACATCTGGACACCCTTGCCTCTTGTTGCTACTTTGTTATGGAGTCCTTTCTCTCCCCCGTCCTGTTGTTTGGTTTTCCTGTTTAACTGAATGTCTGACAGTAGGCAATTTATTTATTTATTTTTTTAATTTTTAAATTTTATTGCTGGTGACCAGCAAGATGGCTCAACCGTAAAGCCATTTGTCACCAAGCGAGATGATGTTGGATCCTTGGGACCTACATGGAAAGAATTGACTGATTGTTCTCTGGCCTCCACACATGTGTTCCATGGCACATATGCATGTGTGTGTGTGCACGCGTGTGCCTGTGTGTGCACGGACAAAATAAAATGTAATAAAATCTATTTATTTATGTATCTTAGAATGAGAATCATCAGTTTCCTTATTGCTGTTCATACACTCATAGTTTTGGTTCATTCCTCCCTCGTCTTTCAGATCTCCTTGCCCTGCCGATCCTTCTGTACACCTCCATCCCCATATCCTTCCTTCCAGGCTCATATCATTTATATCTGTCACCCTCTCCACTTCTTTCTCTACAAGCCTCCTCACCATGAGCCCCTTTCTCATTTTTGGGCCTGTACTAACACTCTCTCCAGCATACACATGTGTGGCAGTCAGAATCTAGCATCTCAATATGAGAGAGAGAACACAGCATTTGTTATTCGGAGTCTGGGCTACTCATGTAACATACTTGCACTTTTCTCTATGGCTGAATAAGATCCCCATCCCCTTGTATCTATGTGCAAGGGTATCAGTAGACATGGATGTGCAAGCCTCTTGGTGTAGGAGACAGAGCTGGTGGGGTGTGCCCAGGGGTAATGTTGTGGAGTCCTGTGTGCTCTAGCTTTTTGAGAGGCCTCCACACTGATTTCCACAGAGGCTGCAGTAGCTCTTTTGCCAACAGTGGATGAAGAGTCCTCCTCACATCCTCACCAGTGTTTGTTGTTGTCCGTTTCCTTGACAACGTCCATTCTGACAGGGCTGAGATGGAATCTCAAGTAATTTTCATTTCCCCAGTACTTAAGGGTTTTAACACTTCTAGAAATAATTTATCAGCTGTCTTCTTCTTTTGAGAAATATTTATTCAATCCATCCATTCATCCACTTATTGACAACTTTGATTTTTTTGGTGTTTATTTTTTGCAGTTCTTCCTATATTTTAGATATTAACCTCTTGTTTAACACACAACAGGGAAAGACTTTCTCCCATTCTGTTGGCTGTTTGTCCGCTCTGCTGACAGTTTCTTTTGCTGCACAGAAGCCTTTTAATTTGATATAATATTATTTGTAGAAAAGGCCAGACACACCAGCCAGTGGGACACAGTAGAGAACCCAGAGGTAAACTCATAGAACCACAGACACATAATTTTCGGCAAAGATATCAAAAACACACAATAGGGAAATGATAGCCTATTCTAGCTACCAGCAGAAGAATGAAATTAGATTCCTATCTCTCACCCTGCACCAAAAATCAATTCAAACTGGATCAAGAACTTAAGGGTTTTAAAGTTTGAAATGCTGTAACTGCTAAGGGGAAACTCTTTGGGACGCAGGCATAGGCAGCAGCTTTCTAATTAGGATGGCAGTATACAGGGTGTAGTCCTGAGCACAAACAGGTGAAGGAAACAGTTCAAGACCTGGAAATAGAAAAAGAAGCATAAGTCTCATGCCATGAAAACAGCTCGTATTCCAGAGTGACGCAGACAGGAACGTAATGTGTCGGGCAGTTGGGAAAGGCGGATGAAAATCTCTCTTGGTCTTGCTTGTATTAAACCCTGGCCATCCTTCAAAGCTGAGTAACCTGCTTTCCCAGGATGCCACAGCGGTCAGTGCCTACATGTTGGGCTGGCACCCCGTTCACTCTTGACATGTTCAACCCTTGCTTTCCTAAGTTGTTCAGTCACCTCCTTTGTCACTTTTTTCTTCCTGTCCAGTTGTCCCTCACGGTGAAGCCATTTACAGTCTTACAGGAAAGGGAAAATGGAGTGTCTAGCTCTGCCTTAGGACTGTTCAGTTTGAATCTTGATCCCTTCATCCCTAGCTGGGTGTTCATGACAATTACCTGTATTTTCTCATTACCACTGGGACTTAAACATGGCATGCGAGCATGAAGAACATAGAAGCATTTTTGGAGGTCCGATGTCAAGGACCAGGAGACATAAGACTCTCCAGGCCCAGCATCTTGATAGCTGTTCCTTGGCCTTCACATCAGGACATGAGAGATGACGTTTTGAAGGCAGCAGGCACTGTTCTAGAGCTAATTTTGTCCTTAGAGGCTCAGAATCTACCCACTTCTCTGAGAGGCCAACCTCAGGTCTAGGTTAAGGAGAGTTAATCTCAGGATCCAACTCACAGATCAGGCAGGAATCCTAGCTGCCCATGCACACTATGGCATCTGGCTGTGCTTAGCCCCTCTGAATCTGTTTCCTTATGGCAAAATGTGGTTGTCAATAGGCACAATGCATTATGAGCATCTGTGGAGATGACGCAGAACGAATGTCACAACATCTGGAGCCCAAGAAAGCTGTTGCACTGACTATTAATAGCAGCTATTTATAAATCATCTGGAGGGATACCTTCTGCTCTCTTAGAGGACACTCCAGGACTCTCTGCTTTCTGTGTGGTGCTTCTTTCATTCCTACAAATGTGCATGTTCATGTTCATATGCATATGCATGTGCTCTGACCTCCATGACAGTTGCAGGCATGCCTTGCTTGTATTGAGACAGTAGAATGGTGTGCTTTAGAGCCGTGAAAAGTTGAGATTCTGTGGATCTTAGAGAGTAGGGGACCAGGAGGACAGAGTTCAGTGAAGGCACACTGAAGTCAGCATGTAGTTGGGGTACAAAAAGGGAACGGTGACAGAAGTAATATACGGACTGCATAAGAGTAGATTCAACATGGTGCTGGTGAGTCACAGGCTCATTAGCTGAGTAGTTAAACAGTAAGTAGCCTCAGGTTTTCTATGGGACACTTGACTTTGTGGAAAAGGTCACATCTACTCTCTTTTGGGTTGAGTAGGAAGACATTTCACATCCCATGGAAAAGTTCAGGGCTCCAAGCTTCTTGAAATTAGCAAGAGACATAGAATCATCATGATAATAATCACGTCCAACACTGCTACTGACTCCCTGTGTTCAATAGGACAAAGGGTCAACCAAAAATCTAGGTGTCAGGCAGGATGTTGGGAGGCTGTGGGCCTCCCATGTATAGCATGCACCATTAAGTTTGTCTGCTCAAGTGCTACTATCCCTAAGCAGCATAATGGTTGCCTCTTAGGCATGTTAAAAAATTATACATCGCCAGACATGGAAGGAGCCAGGGTTCAGAACTAAATGGGATGCTCTTGACAAAGCATTGTTTGCTATTATTGTTTGCTAGCTTTTTACAGGACCTGTTTAGTGTGTTAACCATAGGAAAATCAGAAGGCAATGTTCATAGGAATTCTCAGAAGGCAATGTTCATAGGAAGATGATGTTGATGTGAGTGGGGAACATCAGCCCCAGGCTTCCTCTAGTTGCCTTCCTCTCAGGCTGGAGGACTCTGAAATCATAATTTCTGTGGCTGAGGCTGTCTCCCACTTCCCCTCACACTTCACCCCATCATTTCTGTGTCTTCTTCATTTACAGATCCTGGCATTCTGACTGTACAGGCCAAGCTGGTCCATATATGCTACCTGTGGAAACAGTGCCACAGGCTGGCAATCAAGTCTTTAGCAATGGCCTTTGAGGGACATTTCGGATCTAAACTATAGCAGGAGTAGTTCAGCAGGTACAGAGGTAAAGTTTTACAAGTTGAGAAGGTAAAAACCTGAAGCAGATCTGCAGGACAGGGATAGTGACAGTTTATTTGTGGGCGGGACTAGTGAGTAATTGACAGTCATTCTCTGCAGAAAAAAAAAACCCAAAGAATCCTTTTACATAAATTTGTGAAATAAAAACATTCACACAAGTCCCACTTTCAGTGCAGGGCAGGACCTCGGGCAGGACTTTGGTTTCAGTATCTTGTCCCACCCACAAATAAACTGTCATCATCCCTGGGTTAACACCTCTCTGGAAAGGCCCTCACACACACACACACACACACACACACACACACACACACACACACACACACACACACACACACACACACACACACACAGAGGTATGTCTCCTAAGTGATTCCAAATCTATTCAAGTTCACACTGAAGATGAGTCACCATAGTTCAGGGGCAGCTACACAGCAGTGGGTTTGAGTGATGAGCTATTGTACTCCTGGGCTCTAGACACAGTAGACCTGCCACAAAGGGCCACAGAGCAAGACACCAAAACCAAGGGACAGAAGGAGTGGGTGGGAGGGAAATCTGCATTTATTGGATTTTGTAGGGGAAAAACAAGGCAGAACAGACTAGATGGTTTAGGACAGGTTAGTCTGAATGATAAACGGGCCTTTGGCTGGGTTGATTCATGATTGGCCATTGATCATATCTGTGAGAGCTCCTCTTGGTTGATGAATGATATGGGAGGGCCCAGTACACTGTGGGTGGTACCAACTCAAGGTAGGTGGGTCTGGGCTGTGTAAGACAGATGACCATGAGCCAGAGAGCTAGCCTCCTCCTGTGTTTTTTTCTTCAGTTCCTGCTTGAGTCCCCACTCTGACGACCCTTGGTGGCTTGTGACTTGGAAGTGTAAGAGAAAATAAACTTCCTCTCCAACTTGTTTTTGGTTGTGGTGTTTGTATCATAGCCGCGGAAAGAAAACTCAGAACACTGAGTGAGGTTGGCCAGGCCAGAAAGACAAGGGTCACATGCTCTCACTCATAAGTGGACCCTAGCATCGAATCTCTGGATGTGTGTGTTTGACCTGGGATTACCTTATGCAGGAGGTAATAATACTCCTCCCAGATGCCATAGACTGCTAAAACAAAACAAAACAAAACAAAACAAAACAAAACAAAACAAAACAAAACAAAACAAAACACCCAAAAACCAAAACCAAAACAAAAACCCAGTGCCTTATGTGGGATATCTCCCCTCGATTTTTTAGTCAGAGTGTTCTGGAGACCCCCTAACCAATGCAAGTAATTGCTGTTGCTCCTAGTGGCCTCCAGAGCATAGTAGTAAGACCTTATTGCTGAAGACACTACATAATTTGGTCACAGGACGTGGAGAAACCACATTGGTCCTGACCAGAAAGCTCCTTCCTCCTGGCTAGCTTTCATAGTACAGAAGATGCACTGCAGGCAGCTGGGGGAAAGTCATCAGAGTTCTACCCAGCTGTGAACCCTGGGAGTTACAATAAAGAACAGGATATGCTCGTGGATGATTATATGTAATATGATCTATTTTATATCTTAGATAAAATATACTTAGATGATATAGAGTTATACTTTACATTTATATATGTATCTATAAATTATAGTGACCCACTTTTTCCAACTAGGACCCACACCTCAAGGGTTTTACAGTCTCCAAAAACAGCACAGTGAATTCAAGACCAAGGGTCCAAACTGTGAGCCTGTGGGGGGAGTGTTTCTCTCTCACAGTGTAGCAGTGGATTCCTGGTTGACCAGATGGCATTGGTCTAAGAGAAGGCTTATTTCTGGCTCACTGTGACTCATATGGAGCAGTCTCATGCCAAAGAAGGGACTTCCCAAGCACTAAGCCTGATGATTCTGGGTTTTGTCATTAAACCCACAGGGCACTGACTGACAGTGAAGCCCAGCCCCTCACCTACTCTCTCTGTTGCAGGGATCCTAATTGATTTTATAATAAAAGCCCAGAGCCAGATATTGGGGCAAATGCTAAAAAGGTCAATGAGACAGAGGAACAATCACAGCCCCTTTTTACCTCGCAACTCCTCAGCCGAAAGGGGAAGATCCTGTCTCGACGAATCCTGAATTGGGAGAGCAGCGAATTTCCTGAGTACCAGGCTGGCTTCTCTGGCTTCGGCCTCAGAAATGCCTTACATTCTTCTTAGAACTTTAATACTTTCCAGATATTTTTTATATTTCTTCCAAATGTTCTAAGTTGTGTTTGGTAAGGGGCTTAGTTTGAACTATCCAACTGAGCACTACAGAACTGGGTGTTCTCCACCACAAGAAAATGTTAAACAATAAGGTGGTCCCATCATACTACCTCCATCCATCGTGCAGACTTGGTCCTTTCCCCTGGCCCTGCTTTGCCCGTTTTACCAATGACAGAATGATGCCAGTAAAGGGGACTGTAGAAATGCAGGAAGTTAGAACCCCAGGTGTTTCTTGCTTACTAAATTTTAAAGAAGTATTTCTTATCCGTACATGCTAGCTGGGCACTGTCCAGGGTCTGCACAGTTTCCAGTCTAAGGGGTAAGTGAGCATTTCCTCCCCTAAAAGAGATGAAAGAGAGAACCATGTGGCATGGTGGGAAACAAAGGGAGGTGGTTGGGAATGAAAAGTGAGTGCCCAATCCGTCTTGCTTTCTCTGTCATAAAAGATGAAAACCCAGTTGCCAGCCAGGTGATGGCGGCACACGCCTTTAATAGCTGCACTCGGGAGGTAGAGGCAAGTGGATCTCTGTGAGTTCGAGGCTAGTCTGGTCTACAGAGGGAGTTTCCAAACTCCAAAGCTACACAGAGATACCCTGTCTCAAAATAAAATAAATAAATGAAGGAAGGAAGGAAGGAAGGAAGGAAGGAAGGAAGGAAGGAAGGAAGGAAGGAAGGAAACCCAGTTGCATGATTGTTTCTTTTGCCACTGCTCTGCCAAGTTTGGCCATGTAGCAGGATGGAAATGGTGATTCAAACTTCTTTTTGTCTGGAAGGCAAGCCTGATGTATAGTAGAGCTTTCTTGAGCTTTCCTAGGGTCACTAGACTCGAAATAATGACATGGAGACTTCTTATTAATTATGAAAGCTTGGCCTTAGCTTAGGCTTGGCTTCAACTAGCTCTTAAAACTTAAATTAATTTGTTTTTATTGATTTTCATTCTGCCACGTGGCTCCTTACCTTTCCTCCATTCTGTATGTCCGATGCCCTCTGTGTCTTGCTGGGGAACTCCACATACCTAGATTCATCCCGTTAGTTTCTCTCTGTTCCTGGGAATCCCACCAACCTCTCCTGCCTAGCTACTGGCCGTTCAGCTGTTTATTAAACCTGTCACAAGGACATGTCTTCATACAGTGTACAAATATCCCTCAACAATGATGCCTAGAAGGAGAAGCACATTCGCAGGTAGGAGAGAATACTCACCACGGAAAGGCCCTTGCTGTCAGGTCTGATGACCTGAGACCAACCCCTTGAACTCATACAGTGAAAAGAGATAGGTGACTCCCACAGATAGTTCTGTGACCTTAATATACATATTATGGCAGATGCACATGCTTGTGCTCTCTCATGCATGCATGCACACACAAAAAATATACCAATAAAAAGAAATAAATAATTCAGAATGAGAAAACTGAGTTATGGATCCAGAACCACTGGCCACGTAAATGATCCACCCTGTTCATTCTTAACTACTTGTCCTTTGAATTCTTGTGAAATAAGATAATGGAACTTCTTCCTTTCTTGTGTGTGTGTGTGTTTTACATGTGCATGTGAGTAAGCTTATGTGCGTTAGAGAGATTTTTTGCATGCTGGTACATGTGTGCACATGGAAGCCAGAGGTCAACGTAAGATGTCATTTTTCAGAAGCTGTCCATCTTGTTTTTGAGACAGACTCTCTCTCTGGGATTTGGGGTTCACCAATTTGGCTAAACTGGATGGCCACCAAGTCCCAGGGAGTCACCTATCCCTACCTTGTGCCATCACACCCAGCTTTTACATGTGTTTTGGGGAATGAAACTTAGATCCTCATGGATATATAGTAAGCACTTCATAGGCTGAATCATCTCTAAAGGCCAAAACTTTTCCTTTTATAAACCTACAGAAATAAGATATTCTGCTGCTGACAGGTGACCATACTTCCTCACTGATGGCAAGGATTAGCAGAGGTTCCTGATATGACCTAAAATCAGAACCGTCAGTTTAGATCTTATGTGGCAGCTCCTGACACCTTCACTGTCGTGGGTCCCTTTTCTGTTTACTTTCTACCCTTAGCATGTAATTTGAGTTTTATGGTCACAAAAAGGTTGTGGCTTCTCCAGCCATCACAGACACATTGAAGGTGTGAAGACAGAAAAGAGCTAAAAGTTTGCATCTTGTGAAAGGGTATTTTTGGTGTGGGAATCAAAGGGAGGCTTCCTCAAGGATCCCCTCTACCTTAATGGCTGAAATTCTGACTGGCGGCTATTTCTCTATCTACCTGCTCAAACAGTCTTTAAGAAGATGACTTTCCTCATTCTGGCCTTTATAAAATAGAAAAATGAAGTAAAGGGGTTTTGAGTGGCTTTTGATTGGCTACCAACATTTCTGCTATACTGCCTCGGTCTGGCTTTCTGCTGTTCCATGTCCAGCTAACAGTGGAGAGAATGCTGGGGGCAGATACTCAGGAAGGCATCACAATTAAACTGGCAACTTTAGGGAAGGTATTCCTAATTCTTTCTCTGCAGGTAGCTTCACACTGTCCTGTCACAATCAGCCCATTCCTGTTCCTCCTCAGTAGTTTCGTCATTTTGATGTGAGGTTTCACTTTGTAGCCCAGGCTAGCCTGGAACTCCCCCTTTCTCCATCTTCAAGTGCTAAGAACAGAGGAGGCGTGGCACACCTGGCTCCTGCCTCACCATGAGTGTAGTAACTTCCTACATCACTGAAGGTGGTGGCAGATAAAGGTGAAGGTGATGGCCGTCCTCACACAGCTAAGACGAGACTCGTCATCATGCTCTTCCCAACCCTTGTACATGAATTCTATTTACTATATAATAAAACCTAGAGCTGGATTTTGGGGAAAAGCTGGAATATCAGAGACAGCCAGTTGTCACCCAGCCAACTCATCAGTCAGAGCAGGGTGGGTCCAGTCCTCAGACTGACCAGGCAAAATCAGGCAAAAACCTCTGCTTTCTCCTCCTTATACTTCTTCCAGACATCTTACTTCCTCCCTCAACATTCCTAGGGCTGGGATTAAAGGTGGGTGCCATCACCCCTGGCTCACTTTGTTCTTGAACTCTCAAAAATCCAGAGGATCTCTGCTTCCCAAGTGCTGGATTAAAGGTCACCACTTCCTGACCTTCAAGGCTTGGCTCTGTCCTCTGATATTTCAGGCTTTTTTTTTTTTTTTTTTTTTTTTTAAATATACACCATATAACCCTGTCCCCATGCTCACACACCTCAAGGAAATAGCCAGTGTATAAAGGGAAGTATTTGAGTTCATGGGCAGCTTAGTTCAGTGGGGTGTATGTAAAACTCCTTCCTTCTCATTAGTTACCACATTATTTTCATAGGAAAACCTGACACCTGACAGGACGTGTCCTTTACACAGAACTCAAGCATGTCCCCTAACTGGCATTAGCTCAGGTTTTTTGGTACAGATGGGATACGTTCAGTTCTTCACATGCTTCCCGGTCGAGCCTGGTGAGAGTGCCAGCAACTAGCCGTCAGCTTAGGTTCATTCCCTACATTGTCCACATCCACCACCATTCCCAGCCATAGACTCTGTCTAGGTAAGACACTTTCCCAAAGTCTGTTTCTCTCTCTCGGTGAGTTCAGATGTGTGGAGTGTCTTAAGAACTGAGCCTTTCAACTGACTAGAGCTGACCATTCATAAAAACTCAAGCAATGCAAAGCGGCAGCCAAGAGCTTTGCAGACACTCCTCTGTCCCTTATCAGACTCAACAGCAGGTAACATCTTGCCATGAGTGCTTTTGAGTTTTCCCCAAATTGCATTTTATAGTTGCTTTCAAAAATCACAATCTAAAGGCTTTCCCTTCATCCCTTGATGCCCCACAGGACATTTTACCCCTCCCCCCCTTGCATATAGTTGATCCAATAATACTTTTCTAAAGTTGGGAGCCATCTACTGCCAGCTCTATGCAGAGCTGGCACCTTTAGCCCACTATCACCTGTGACACTATCCTTGCCCTCGCACGCCAGGCTGGTGCTGGCTGGGTTCAGATACTGTTTCTTTAACCTGCCCAGCTCCCATTCACATATAGAAAGTCTATAAAGTGCAGTTTCACATGAATTGTACACATAGCCTCCTGATTCTCTTTAAAATAGTTTAAATCTAACTCTGAGCCTCCTTGATGCTTGACTAGAAAGAAATTTGTTATTAGGGATGCAGGAGGATCCTCACAACATTGAGCAAAGATTGGGGGGATGAGGGACAGAAAAACACAAAGGACCAGTAGCTTCTGCCTCTGCCACTGGCCACAGGTCTACACAGGGTCTTTCTGTGTCTTGGTCCTTTTACTTCTGGCTTGTTTGTAGCTGGATACCCTTAGAGGTTTGTGCCTGGCTTCCTCCACCTCCCTGGCATCACACAGCCACAGTAGTGTCTTCTACAACACAGGCATGATGTAATACATACATTCTCTTTTCTCTAAACCCTTGGCTTCAGCCTCTCCGGTATGCAGAAAATTGCTTCTTGCTTCCCTCTGGATGTTGGCAGAAGCATTCTGTTTCCTCTCCCAACTACAGGCATCCTCCAAATGTCTTCTGAGAAACAAATCTTTTCCCAAGGTAGAAAAATTCTTTGTCTTTAAAGCCATTGTTTCCCACCCTGTACTTTATTCAGTCAACATTCATTAGTGTAACTGCCTCAACTCTTACATTATTGAAAGATTTCTGTTCTGATTGATAAACAGTATGGTGGCCCTTGCAGAACATGGTAGGAAAAAAATCAATTAATAATTAAATTCTAAATTAAACCCATTAATTTAGGCTAACCATGACAGGATGTCACAAGGGCCATTGATAGATGGGCCTCCCATGTACTTACTTATTACAAAGCACCCCGTGCTGTGTGACTCTCAGTTTTATCTCTATATTGGAATCATGATTGTCTCCTGATTCTAATAATTGCTACTTCAGAGGTATTTTTTGCACATTGAAATTCTTGCATTCATTGTAAATGCAGTGTTTCAATATTTACAAGTTTAAGAATTTGTCAATAAAATGTTAATAACTATCTCAGAACAGAGAGACAACCAACTGTGGATACACTTATTAGCATTCTATTAACAGTCATACACTTCAGTTACTGCGTTTGTGGAGGACACAGTGATGGTTATAATAAGCTGCATCCAGGAGGGTCTGCACACACCTTGAATGCCCTTCACACTGAGAGAACTGGGACAGGAATAACATGCTTTTCATATTTCAACACAAAATAAATTTATGAGTTTAGCAAAAACATAGTTTTCCTGCCATTGCTACTGACAAAAATGTATGACACTTGGAATTAATTCTTAAAAAAGCTGTGTGGGAGACCTGAATATGTCACCCCAAACAGGAATGATTATTGAATTGAAAGTGTTGAAGATATGGTGTATGCAGGAGAACACTCCCTCCCTCTACCTGCCTGAAGACAGGACAGACTCATAAAGACAGAAGACTCCCCTTCAGCCAACACAACAAGGTCACATTCTCCTTCCATGGGGAACAAGTTGACTACACATTAAAACTTTGGATCTTATTGGCCCAACCAAGCTCCACTTTGGCCTCACTCTGATGGGTTATTTGCTCTTCCCCAAGTTACCACACCTGGACACTCGTTTTCTTTACCTAGTCACTTCTCAAGGAATGTACTGTCATTTGAAGATGTTATGTAAGCTGGAATTCAAAGCCACCTCATTCTCTGTGTGTCTCCCACGGGTATATGAAATATACATGTTAGTAAATTTCTATTTGTCTTTGCTTGTAAATCTCTTTTGCTGTAAGAGTCTCTTGCAAACTAAGAATCTACAAGGGCTGAAAAAATGTTATTAATCCTTAAATTCACACACATTCATCAACATGTCAATTACATTCTATCAAAGCTTAGGGTTTAATTTCTTAAATTATAATTATCAGTCAAAAGGTATATTAAAATCAGAAGATAATCTTATACAATAATACATTTGAAAAAAATCTTCTGAATTAAACAAGATGTTGACAAAAACAATTTAAAATTTTAGGAAAAATGTACTTCAAATGTCAAAACTGCCCAACATGTACTTAAGCATAATCAAGAATTTTAAAACATGAGGTATTCAATAGTCATTAAAAAATAATTGTGTCTATATCAGCATACTCACTGGTTCTACTTGTTGGAAAATAAACATACCTACTTAAGTGAGAAAGCAAAACTTACCTGACAAGCTGTAAATCAAGACCGTAAAATATTCTCTAGGAAATTTTCACATATGGCATTTTGATAATTTATTTAAAATGAGAAATATAAATCTTTTTGATCTTGTGCAGTTGAGAATAACACCTTAGGCAATAGACTAAACTTTATTATTCACACTTCAGAAAAAATGGCATCGATGGGAAACATGCCATGGAAATCCCCTCTACAGACTGTTCACATCAACTAGAAAAAAAAAAAGTCTGGTATTGTAGCCAAGATTTCAGAAACATCTGGGAATGCTTTTTCATTAGTGTATAATAAGTGTTTAAAGTAATGGGTTTCCAGACACAGAAACACAAACACTGCATATTCTCACTCATAGTGGGTCTCAGCATCTTTAGATTTGTGTATCTAACTTGGAGAGCCTGTAGAATTTATGGGTGTCTCAGAGAATCCCCCAAAATGTAGGATATTGTCAATTGCTCTTGCCCTCTAGAACTTGATGCTAAGACTCTTGCTGAAGAAACTTTGGTCACAGGGCATGGAGAGATCCAGCTGACTGGGGAGCTTCTTCCCTGCTGGCTGTCTTTACCAGAAGTTGCTATGCAGTCTTCTGAGGGGATGTGTCATCGACAATCTCATTCATCTGTGAACCCACTGAGCTACAATAATGAGTGATATGGCAAGATATGTTCATGGGTGCAACAGTGACATGTTATGGGAGTAACCAGCTGCTTTCTGATTTGTTTTAAGGCTGGTCACAGGAAGAAATTCATGCTTGCCACTGTAAACCTGGCTAAGAATTCATGGTTGGGGAACTGTTAATGTCTAGAGGACAACTTATTACAGTTATTTGGCTAAATGGAAATAGTATCAAACCTTTTCTCTCTATCTAGATCAGTGCAATTCTCTCATCTCCTGAGGAAAGTTTCTTTGTGCAGTGGAGGACAGTTAATGCAGAAATGCATAGCATGCCAGTGTGTAGTGGAGTGCTCAGCCGGCCACAGAGATGGGATGGCTGTATCACACCTCTTCTCCCGAGGCTCAGGAACCGTCATGGAGAAGTGACAGAGATGCGGAGGTTGGTCGATGGGAGTGAATCACTCTTTTGGACATGACCTGATGCTCTGAAATTCACCCCAAACAATGGTGTGTATCTAGACTCCCAAGTGACTTGTCAGTCATCTTTCAGGACATTTCTTCTTGCCTTCTAGACCGACTCATCTGAAATCTAAATTCTATCTGCAAGATTAGAACCTTATCCATTGAGTGATTATGATAAAAACTTTTAAGATGTCAAACACGGTGGCAGAGTGTGCAGATAACAGTCTCAACAATCCCAACCATTTACGGGTTGACTGAGCATCCAGTGCTCCATGCTAGGTCCTCTTTGGTTTGAAGATGCTCATTGCTACTTTTCTCACAAGAAAAGCAGGCTTTATTTGAGGCTAAGAAAGTTGGAGGAGGGAGTCTGCTCCTATGGACCTTAGTACTCTAAACAATTCCACGGAGCAGCAAGGAAACTCTTGCTGCTGCCTTATCCAAGGCGCCAGGTTCCTTCTACCCCAGTGTTAGCTGGAACAGGATCGTGCAGGATGCCAGGGGTGGGCTCTAAGGCAGGATTCTCCGAGCAAGGGAGGGGGTGGTCGGGGCCGGGAGGGGAAGGCTCAAGGTAGAGCTGAAAAGGCACTCCCAGATGAGTACCTTACAGCGTGAGAAACCTGCAAAAGCAGGACCCAACCAACAGGAGTCAATCCACTCCTGCCACCAAGTCCCCTCACTTCCCGCTCTGGTGTGAAGGAAACTGCTGGAAGCCTAGGGGCGGCGGACGCGTCATCGCCATAGCCTTCCGCCTTCCCACTCGCTCCGGGCGCACGTGCTTAAAGAGTCCCTGCCCCTCCCGCCTCCGCGCGGGGGCCGCAAGTTTCCTCCGAGAGGCGGGCGCGCACCGCATCTCCTCGCCGCCGCCTCCCCGGGCCCCCATCGCCGCAGTCTCCGCCCGCGGGGAGGGCCAGCTCCGGAGCCGGCGAGGGTGGGGCGCCTCGAGGGAGGGGTCCCGGAGCCGCAGTCTTCGCGGCGCCCGCGACAGCAGCAGCAGCAGCAGGTGGAGCCCCGCTCAATCGCGAGCAGCACTTGGCCGGAAACCCGCGCCGCAGCCGCCGGGCAGGGAGCTGGCCCGCTAGGCTGGAGCCCACGCCGCCCCGGTCCGACCCAGTTTCCCAGGCACCGGGTTACGGAAGCCGGCGGCCGGGGGACGCGGTTGGGGCCGGGGCCGGATGCATCACCGTGCGCACTGCTGCCTTGGAAGACCCCAGCCCAGGGCGCAGGGCTAACGGGACTTGGTTTGCCTCGGCTGCTACCTAAAGACTTGTGCTCGGGGACAGAGCGGCTGTGGCTTTAGGGACCTCGGAGCCCCGGCACTTGGCCGGACGCTCCTGGAGTCTGGGTGGCGCGCTCGCCTCACCTCTTCGGCTCCGGGAGAGGACCGAGAGGGCTCTTTCCAGGGGACCGGACCTCCTCGATTGGTCCTCTGTGGAGTCCTCGCACCCTATGCCTGTTGGTCTCAAGAGCCTCTCTGTTGACACAGGTCTGCAGGTGCTTTCTACTGGTTAGATTCCTTCTTCGGCTAGGACAGTTGCCGCCAGCGACATTCTGTGCCTGTGGGCGCTCCACATCCTGGGTCTCCTGTCCTGCCCGAATCTTGTCCGCTTCTCTGACCCTCAACTCTGCCTCTACGGGCTCCTAGCCCTCGGTTTTGCCGAGAGCGTGCAGAGGAGACATCTTTCCGGCCCTCATTTGGGAGGGCACTGGTCTCCAGGGAGAGGCTTTGTGTGTAGTGGGATCGGGGGTCCTCAACCATGGCCTTCACTTTCGCTGCTTTCTGCTACATGCTGTCCCTGGTCCTCTGCGCTGCCCTCATCTTCTTCGCTATCTGGCACGTGAGTAACCTGCAGCCGGCTTCTAACTCTCATTTGACCCAAAGGACCACCCTCCTCCCCTATGCCCACCTTGTTTCCCCTGCCTTTTATACATTGCAGACGTGGGCGGACTGTGAGGCCAGATAGAGGCATTTGCGGAACAAACCTTGTCCACCTCCCTTGTCCCGGGGCAGAAGACACAGTTCCTGGCATCCCGAGACCAGGCAGTACAGGTTCCGGGTGCACGGTTTTTTGTTTTTTTTTTTGTTTTTGTCTTGGCTGAAGCCTGTGGCCCTGCCGAGTCTCTGCGCGAGGCACTCTCCTGGGCGTGGCAAGGTGTCCCGCGCCGCTCCTAGTGGAGTAGTGGCTTAAAACCCCATCTACTCAGTTCCCCTCACCCCCTCCTGCCTGCAGGAGAGAAGCAGCTCTGCCGGTGGCCCAGGCAATTAGTCAAGTAACTATAACAACTAAACATTTAAAATGTCAGCATCTGTGGTGGGTTGCGTTTAGACATAATTGGAGACAGAGTAGAAACACAAGTAGAGCGCCTTGTAAGAGGAAGTAGGGCGAGGCCAGGCAGGAGGGGAGAGGAATCGAGAGGAGGGCCAGGATAAATAAGGTTCCAGGTGGTGTAAGTCCCATCATCCTTGGGGCACAAGCTTCCTCCCAGAGTGGAGAGCAGATGGGTCCTAGGTCATCAGGTGTGGTGTGGAGCTAGGCACTCCTGAAGAGGAGTAAGGGGGAAGGTCCAGGGGGAGCGAGTCTCCAGTGGACGGTGTCACATTTCACAAGCCCATTCACCCTGTTAGCTAAGGTCCCCTCCCCCCTTCTCACCCTGGGGAAGGTGGTCAGAAGGGACAACATCCCAGTGCCTGACACCCACTGTTAACAAATAGCTTTGCCCTTCCAGCAGGGTGGGGTGATGCTTGGGACCCCGAGACCAGCTCCTGGAGGCTCTGGGGAGCCTTGGACAGCTTGTGTAGCACAGATGACCCAGAAGGAAGAAGACTAGGAAGTAGCTGAGATGCCACTCAGTGTTTTGTCTGAGTGGTTTCTAGTGTGAGAGGGTTCGTCTTAAAATAGAAGCCTGCATCTCCTGCTAGAAGGGCTATGACAAGGAGCAGGGTCTGGGGAGGAGGAAGTGGCTTCTAACCACTGGACCCCGAAAAGACCCTGTAGATCATATCTAAGCTTTCTAAGATTGTGTAATAACTTATCAGTTGGTTTAGGAATGGATTTCCGTGTAGGAATTTGGGGGCCTGATATATGAAGTCCTGCTAGTTAGATGCAATGGGATTTTGTTCTCTCTGCCCTGGAATGCTGAGTCTATTTTACTGCAGACGGTGGGATTTGAGGCTGTTGGTAATTGCTAAAAAAAAAGGAAGGAGGGAAGGAAGGAAGGAAGGAAGGAAGGAAGGAAGGAAGGAAGGAAGGAAGGAAGGAAGGAAGGAAGGGAGGAAGGAAAGAGAAACCATATCAGGTTTAGGAGAAAAGAGATTCATGCAACAGAGATCTCTTCTCATGTTCTAAAGGAACTTTTGTGGCTTCCTTGGACTTGGAGAGGGAGCCCCATTCTTGAAGGCTAATACTGAATTTGCTGTTTCTTCCTGGTCTTGCTTTATCTGGAGGGTGGAGATTCTGAGAGCACCCCAGACTCCTTCAGGTTCCTGGAGCAGGGTGGGTCACCATAAAGAATTCTCTTCTCTCCCTCAGGGTGCATGTGGGTGGGGTTGGCAAGGGTAATAGATACTTCAAGAACAAGCGAATTAAGTGGATGGTTTGTGCTGCCGAGTTGACCAAGAGACACCCGAATGACACTTGCCTGTCCTAGAATCCTGAAGTGGCTTCTGCTCCCAACCCTCATCTCCCAAACTGAGGGAGTACAAGGTAGTCAAACCTCAAGTCAGGCCCTGTTGGCAGTTATTGGAAGTGATACAGTGACAAAAGGCACAGGCCCTGTTTCCTAGTCTTTCGTTCTCTCTGTGAATCAGGCAATCCGGTCCCCACCACAGAGATTTGATTCCCCAACACTGAAAGGGAAACCCAGAAATGGTCTGATTTCCCGATCCACACACTGTGCGTTTGTGGATATTGGCTGAATGGTGATAATTATTTCAACCTATTATTTAGGAGAGTTAGTAGATGGTGCATTTGCCTTCTTTCCGGCTCCTTATATTTCTATACATTTCCTGATCTGATGAGTCATATTGATTGCTTAGTATGTATTGGCATCCCAAGCAATGAACCTGCCTTTAATACACAGTAGTTAAGATGCCTGTACATCGTGGGCTAAAAGACATGCAGGTGGTATGCTTTTTTCTTCTGTCTATCTGTACATTCTGACCCAGGGAAAATAACAGAAGTTACCATTTATCCAGTATGTATCCATCCATCCTTGGTCCTGTGTAGTTTGGAGACCACTCAGGTGTTCCTCCAGTTACTCCACCTCCCCTCCTCCACTCTACTGGATGTCTAGAAGCAAAGATAGACACGGCTAGTCATAAGATATTTAAATATTGATTTTTTTTTGCCTTGAAAATTTGTCTGCACTGTTTTTGCATGAAGTTATTTCCCATCAGCCATTGCATTTGAGTACATTTGTCATGCTCTGCAGAAGCAGAGTGAGACTGAATTTTTTGTTTGTTTTAAACCATGGATATTGTCTCTTACAGACCAGGGCATCCTTTAGTCCCCACAGATGCCTCTTTTATACAGGAAAATACCATGGCACTGAAAAGTTCGGGAACTTGCTCAAGCTTGTGCAGCTAGTCTGTGTTAGGCCTGGGATTGGATCTGAGTCTGCAAGACTCTTATGGTCAAGACCTTTCCCCAGCTGTAACCACTGGCTTCGAATTATTGATTCAACAATAGTTTCTACCCAAAACATTACCCTCCATGTCAGTAAGATATTTAGAGCTGGAATTTCTGATTGGAGTATAACAAGGCTCCATATCTTTCCTCTTCCACTTTTTCTTTGTTTTGGTTTTTGGTCAGAGTATTAATATATACATGGAACTAATGGTCATCCTGCTTCTGCCTCCAAAGAATTACAGGCATTTACTGCTACACACAGCTCTGTGCATTCCTCTTTAAAAGAAGAAACTGAAATATGAGACTTTTACTTATAAAGGCACAATGTTACAGGCTCATTTCCCAAAAGTTTGAAAATACAATATGCCACACAAAATTCACCACCCACCTTTCCATCCAGAAAAGATTAGGTGTGTTACTTTTGTTCGCTTAAAAAACTACATGTGGATGTTCAGAAGGGAAAAGCCCACAAGTGTCCTGAAAGGTTTGCTGTGTGGAACGATGTCTGTTTCCAGCCAGTCTGATGAACAGTGTTTACTCACAATTCGGAATCTTCTCTGCTCCAGCTTGGCCGAGCCTGTTTGCAGACGGTCTCATTATATAAACACAGATGAAGCTGTTCTTTGAAAAGATCAAAGATGCATTACTGCTTATTTCAGGCTTTTAGTTTTCCAGGATTTTAGATCTAGAGTCCCTCTGAACTTTGGCAATTAACAAATAAAATTAGTTTCCAGTGATGCTCTCTAGAAAGGTTTGACATATTAATCCATTTTGAAATGGCTTTGGGCTCATGATGACGCTCCCCCTTGGAGTTTGAATGGAACTCACAGGTAATGAGCACTAGTCAGCCGAGGGGAAGTTTTACTAGACAGTGTCTTTATGGCTGAAAGGTTCAGTCAGTACTAGCCTATCACAGACCCAGCCACTAGGAGCTGGGAGCACATGTCACTTTCTCCAGCTATCCATCTATAAAAAGAGAGGGGGGAGTGTCACTTTATGCTTGGGGCTCACTGTAACCTTATTTTTTTCAGAGACCCTCTTTGATCTGCTCTAATCCAGGGGCAGCATGAGCCCCTGCCAGCCCTTCCCTGGCCTTCTCTGTTTGAATCAAGACATTCTCCAGCATCCAGGGTCAGCCACCTACAGGTGCTGCCTGTTTACTCTGTCCCCTGCTACCCCAAGGCCCCTCTCCATCCACACAGGAAGAGAAGGGCCTTTACTGTCCATTCTTGTTCTTTGCAGCTGAGAACAATTCTGGGGCATAGAGGAGCTTAATCAGCTTTATAACAGATTCTCCTGCCCTTATGCCCGACCCATTTCCGGCTGCCCTTGGGGAGCACACCTTAGGTAGCAAGGAACATGCATCCTTCTCTGGACCTTGGTGCTTTGGAACCTGGAGAACTGTAAGTTATGCAAAGAAGACCAACCATTCCAGGAGGCTCAGGGCCCTGGATGCTAGTGAGGAGTCTTCCTGCAAGGGTGGGGTTGGGTGTGGGGGAAGCACTGGTGAACCTGGAGGGCTCCCCCTGTCGGGTATGAGATTTCTGTCTTGCTTCAGCTTGTGTTGAGTGTTGACTGGCTGCCTCCCAAAGCCAGTCATATCCTCATTGTGTCTCCATCAATCATGTAAGAGCAGAGGAGGGAACAGACAGAACTCAGAAGCTCTGGGAACAATCCAGTGCTGGCCAGCAGAGTCTGTCAGTCACTGATGCTTCTAGGCTTCCTAAGGTGGGATGTGGCAGTTTCCCCCAACTCTCCAGTCTCCGCACAAAGGCAGGCAGACCTGTGTGGCCTTGTTATGGGTGTTTCTCTTTGTACCAACCCTGAGACCATACTTGACTTCACTTTCTTCCTGTCCCCTCCAGCCCCTGATGTCTGTTGTCTCCTATGTGTTCATGCGACTCTGCACTTTATTCTCTGGACTAGATTCTGCTACCGACTTTCCTCCTAGAAGGCGAGCAGTGCCTAATTTTCCCACCAGTGTGCTGTCTGGATGGTGTCCTCCCCATCATTTGCTCACTGTCCTTTGCCTCTGTGGGCCACTCCCTGAAGGATCCATCAAGGACTGGGGCCTAGTCATGGTCACATCCTCGCCGACCTGTGTTGTGGTAGATACTGAGCCGACCTTGTGCCAGAGACTACCTGTTTGCCCGTGGCCTCCTGACCACACCTATGCTTGCCATTCCAGGCTGCCCTGGCCCTCTATCTTCACTCTGTTACTGTCTCCGCTTTGTTGCCTGTTTTGGTTGTGATCCCCCTCCCTTCTCTCAGGGCACAGTCCCTTGGGGACACGGATCCCTTCAAGATCATCGTCTTCCACGTGGCTCATCTGTGCATGTTCCTGTTTCCTTTATACTAGAAGCCCTGCACTCCAGGAACCCACTTATCCTCTGATCTCACCCAGGATCCCTGAGAGCATGTGCTCTTCAGATGTAGATGTACTTTAGATGCCCCTTCTGGTCCCACAGCCTGCGAGCATGGCCTGAGCCAGGTTCTTCAACTTTCACTACACTGCCTTTATGTTTCTGTCATATTCTCAGAGTCCCAGGAGCTCCCACGCTCATGTCCTTACATCAGGCTCATCGATATATCAGAGACTGTCATCAGGAGCACTCACTTCCTGTACTAATGTATCAGAGACTGTCATCAGGAGCACTCACTTCCTGTACTAATCTATCAGAGACTGTCATCAGGAGCACTCACTTCCTGTACTAATGTATCAGAGACTGTCATCAGGAGCACTCACTTCCTGTACTAATATATCAGAGACTGTCATCAGGAGCACTCACTTCCTGTACTAATCTATCAGAGACTGTCATCAGGAGCACTCACTTCCTGTACTAATCTATCAGAGACTGTCATCAGGAGCACTCACTTCCTGTACTAATATATCAGAGACTGTCATCAGGAGCACTCACTTCCTGTACTAATATATCAGAGACTGCATCAGGAGCACTCACTGCTCCTTTCTGTTGCTAGAACAGAACGTGGTGGATCAGGGAATAGAAACAGGAGAAATTTATTTGGCTCACAGTTCTGGGTGCTCACAGGTCCAAGATCTAAGGGCTGCACCTGGCAAGGGCTTTCTTATTACATCACAACATGATGGAAGGTGTCACATGGCATGAGAGCATATGTTCAGGAGGGGACAGGGGACCTCTACATCAAACTTTTAGAACTAACACTTCCTATGACAACAGCCTTAATCCATTCATGAAGGAGATAGCCCAATGACCTCATCACCTCTAAAGATCCCACCTCTTCATACCATCACAGTTGTAATTAAGTTCCAGCACGGTTTTTGATGAAACAATCAGACCACAGTACCTACCCTTCATGAACGTCTTCATGTATGCTCTGGTAAGTTCATTTCTTCTTTGACTCAAGCCATGGTGGTCTCCCTTTTGTTGAAGCTGATTTTTTTTCTCCATGAACATTGATTTGACATGCTTCCCTGTATCCTCAGAGCCTCACCCACAACCATGTCTTCCCGCCTCTTGATCTGTCAAGTCCCTTCTCTTTGCAGACAGGTTTTGCATCCCCAAATTCTGCCCCCTTTCTCTTCATCTTCTATCAGGCACGTAGTATACTAGGGAAGGATGAAGCCAAGCCTTCTGCATCCATCATCTAGACCTGGACAGATGAACGTTTTACCAGATGTGTTTCTTGCTTTTAAGATATTCCTTGAACGCCTTTGACCCCTGCCCTATGCCACAGTGCTTCTTCACCCCATACTTGCCAAGGACACTGGCAGACCTCTGCAGGCCCTCTCTGGGTACCAGTTAGTGCTTATGGAGGCCTCTCTATGGTCTTGACATTGCTGTTCATGCCCTCCTTGTGACTCTATCCCCAGGTTGTCCCTGGCACTATGCCTTGTGTTCTTCTCTTTACCCTGGATGCTTTCTCACATCTCTCTCTGGTTGTTTTCTTTCTGCTGGTTAGATCTGCCCTTAGAGTAGGCCTGCATCTGCCTTCATGGAATGCCTGCCCCATGTCAATTAGACTCCACATGGAACCTGCGTGCTTTCATCACTCAAGGCCTCAGTGGACCCGGTCCTTTTCTAGGGACCTCTCCATCCCTTCTTTCTTAGTTATCATTAAGTGTTAGTTTTCTGTCACTGAGATAGTGAACTCATAAAAGATTTGCTTGGGCTCATAGATCTGAAGGTTCCAGTCCATGATCCTGTGGCCTGATGGCTTTGGGTCTTTGTTGAGGTAATCCATCATGCGTATGAAGCAAAGCCAAGCCATAAATCACGTTCACCAGAAAGCAAAAAGAAAGAAGGCAAAGAGATTGGGGTTCCATAATCTCCTGTAAGGTCACACCCCAAGTGACTGAGTGACCTCTTAATAGGCTCCACCTCCTAAAGACACTGCCTCCAGTTTTGTTTCTCCAAGACCAAGTCTTTACTATGTGCCTTCTGAGAACGTGCACCACAGTCACCCCCCCCACCCCTACCTGTACCATCTTCCATACGTCATGACCTGCTTTAGCCCAGGCTTGATTTGTTCTTACTTCCTTCAACATTGGCCTCTTGGATTTTCATCTCACTTGAAAAAATCCCCCTGCTGCAACCATCCCCAGAAGAAAAAAAAATCTCATCATACCATCTGCTCCTGGCTTTTAAGTACAGAGCTTCAAGAGCTTCCAAGACTAGGTCCAGTTAATGGTTCCCCCTCATTTGACATCTTCTGCCTCCCAGCGTGGTCCCAAATGGGCTCTTTTGCTCCCCTGGAATGCTGTCTACTAATCCCATTCTTTATGGAGCTGACTGAGTTTCAGTTTTACATTCTCTGTAAAGCCTCTACCCACCCTATCCATTTCTCCCGTCTCCTGCCTTACATCCCACAGTTCTACTGGTCACACAGCTCTGAGCTACTGGTTCTCTGGGGACTGGAACTGCTGTTATCTGTTGTGGCCTCAACCATCATATACCATCAGTATATGATGGTGTCATGATTAGAGCTGTTACTGCAGAATAAGTAAATTCAGCATCCAGATAATTTACTGGACCAGCCAAACTTGATGAACTCTTCCTCAATGAATAGTTTTCTAGACTTACAATAGTCATATGGATGGTTTCTAAAATTATACATTTCTGGACCCACAGGAGGCCTGCAGCATCCCAGACCTGGTGGCTCTATGAGGGAAGTTGTATGCTGTTTTATTGCTGTGAAGAGACACCATGACCAAGGCAACTCATAAAAGAAGTCACTTAATTGGGGCTTACTTACAGTTTGAGAGGGTTAGCACATGTTCATGGTGCCAGGAAGCAGGCAGAAGCGTGGTTCTGGGACAATAACTGAGAGCTCACATCTGATCCAAAAGCAGACAGGAGGCAGAGAGTGAGGCTTGGGCCTGGCATGAGCTTTGGAAACCCCAGTGACACACCTCCTCCAACCAGGCCACACCTCATAATCTTTCCTAGACAGTCTACCAACTGGGAACCAAACATGCAAATATGTGGGCTCGTTCTTATTCAAACCACCACAGAAGCAAAGAAACTATCTCTAGGCAGAGGGGAGATACTCAAAGGCATAAGCCAAGAGGGTGAAGGTGAGGAACACCCTGTGGGTGAGGCTCAACAATCGGTCTCAGAAAGAAAGCTCTGCTTCAAAGGTCTATGAAATGGTGACTTCAGCCCATATATGTGTCTGAGAGTGGAGGACTGTGTTGTTGCTGCCCAGATGGTTGCATAATGGGCTTGTACCATCACAGGGGCTGATTTTATGCTCTTAGATAGTAGTCCCATTGGGTAGTTGTGGTACGTGTGTGTGTGATGAGTTTAATCAAATGTGTTATGTTGTATGTGCATAAGAGTATGAGACTGTGTTTCCTTGGGCCCTGCATGTAGAGCCAAGCCAGGATGTCAAATGTCTTCCTCTGCCCCCTCTACCTCACTGCCTGAGACAGGGTCTCTTACTAAACTAAAAGCTTGCTCTAAACTAAAAGTGAGCTCTTGGGATCTGCCTATTTCTACTTCACAGTGATGGGGTTGCCCAAACAGGCATGAGCGGCCATATCTGCTTTCTATGTAGGTGCTGTGGATTCAAGCCCAGGTCCTTATACTTGCAAAACAAGCATTGTTACTCACTGAGGCATCTCACCAGCTCCTGTGATACCTACGGAAATTTTTATTGTATTTATTATGTGTATATATGTATGTGTGTGTATGTGTATGTATGTACACAGCCATGGTACATGTGTGGAGGTCAGAGAACAACTTTTGGAAGTCACTGTTTTCTCTTTCTGACACATGGGTTTTGGAGATCACACTCATGCTGTCAAGCTTGGTGGCAAGCGCCTTTTCCTGCTAACCATCTCTCCAGTCCCTATGAAACCCATTTTTGATCATAATCGTGAAATACGTAATTCTCTTACCACTTGGTGACCCGCTGTAGATAGTCTCCTTGTGGCTCAGAAGATGCAAATCTTAAATTCCAGCTGATGTCTTTGCAATCTGGGTCACTTCTTCTTATGGTGGCTGAAGGGAACTCAGAGAGGAAACAGAATTGTGCTGAATAGAGGAGAGGCACCAAGTGCATCCTGCTACAGAAAGGGAAGCTGTGCCTGTACATTCTAACCTCAGATCTGTGAGACTACAGTATCTGCTTCTGGGGGGTCATTTATGTCCAGTATCTGAATCTTCATGGGTGACTTGAGATTTTGTATGCTTAAGAGCACTGGGAATCTGATTAAATCCCATAAAGGTCATGAAAACTCCCAAGTGCACAATTAAATTCTGAGTTGGTCTCTGAATACCAATGTAGAACTTAATGATGAGTCTGGAAAATATTTTTAATTTGGCATAGAAAGAGAGGCAAACATGAGTCTTTCTTACATATGCTAAAATAAAGCCAAAACAAAGCATGGAAAAAGGTATCTAAGTTGAGGGAAGACTGATAGACTGAAATGGGGCTACCAGCATTTCCTTGCACACAGTGTGGTTACCTTTGATGGTTAGCATTAAATGTCAACTTGGTAAGAACCAGAATCAACTGGGAAGAGAGTCTAAATGAAGAATTGTCAACATTAGGTTGTAGTCATGTCTATGAGAGATTGATTGCCTTAGTTATGTTAATCAATGTGGGAAGACCCAGCCCACTGTGGGCAGCACTATTCCTTAGGCAAGGTTCCTGAACTGTTTAAGAGTGAAGTAGAGTTGAGCATAAGTAAACAGGGAAGTGAGCATGTATACATTACATACACAGTTTCTCACAACTGTGGAAGTAATGTGACCAGCTGCTTGAAATTCTTGCCTTGACTTCCCCACAATGATGAAAGGTCACCTGGAAGTGTACGCTGACGGAATCACTTTACCCCATAAGTTGCTTTATGTCAGGATGTTTTATCACAGCAACAGAAATGAAACTCAGAAAAGCATCCTTAAAAAAAAAAAAAAATGTGACAGGCTTGATTAGATGATCCTGCAGCAGAGCATGGGATTGAAGACTCAGCTTAGGGTCTCGGGGTAGATGAAGTTGTCGTAGAAAGATGTTCAAATTCCTGTGTTGGGTACTGGAGGCATCTGCCTACCTTTGCATCCAGTCTCCTACCAATCATCCTCTCAGGGAGCAGCACCACAGTTAGACTGTATTGACCTTTGGATACGTTTGTTTACTACTCTTGTCTTAAGGAAAATGCATCTCTCTTGAATCTAAATTCTCCATGTTCTTTCCCATGGCATGCCTCTGTTCTCATTTTTGGTCATTCTTCACTTCAATCTGTCACCATGACAAACTTGGGTGGCTCATTTATACCTCTGTGTATGTGCCTGTGTCCTCACACACTAACACATGTGAACATGTGCCCTGGCTTCTCAAATGATGGAGAAGTTGATTGTAAGAGTCAGTACAGTCTTACTTAAGCATTCATAGAAATTTGAGGGACATGATGGCTGGTGGGTCGTGTCTCTCAGACTCTTGATAGGAATAAGTCATCCCTGGCGGCTTCATTTGGCCTGTGGAACCAGAAGTGTTCGTGTTTGGTCATTGGAAGAAGGAGGGAGCCTGCATCTTTGGGGATAGTGGTGACCCCTGCAGAGCAGGGCTTAGCAGTTGGCCTTGCTGGGTGGGATGCAGCAGGTGCT
This sequence comes from Phyllotis vaccarum, assembly GCA_033318265.1. Lineage (NCBI taxonomy): Eukaryota > Metazoa > Chordata > Mammalia > Rodentia > Cricetidae > Phyllotis > Phyllotis vaccarum. The sequence continues at coordinate 13,715,795 of JARWLC010000017.1, read as the reverse complement.
GAGTACAGAACACACTGGGATGCTTCTGAATCTTCTCTGTGACTAGAGGGACCAATGTGGTATAAAGATGTGTTTGGTACAAGGTTCAGGAGCCCAGATACCATTGCCTGAGGGAATGGCTTCTCTTAGACTCCCCAGAACTATACTTGCTGCCTCAGGACTTCACTTTGGAGGTTTCTCTGTGTAACAAACAGCCCTGGTTGTCCTGGAACTCTCTCTGTAGACCAGGATGACCCAGTGTCAAACTCAGATCCACCTGCCTCTGCCTCCAAAGCGCTAGGATTAAAGGTATGAGTCATCACTGCCCATCAGAGTTGTTTTTGTGTTTGTTTTCCTTTTGTTACAAAAACATTTCATTTATTCTTCTCATAAGCATTATGCACACTCCGAGGGTTCACATCCCAACATCACTGTTGCTCTCTTGAAAGTAGTTAGTGTGTAATTTCATTTGTAGGCTGGGGAGGGGTGGAGGCTTGGTCCAGGGTGAGGAAGGCCTTGTTACTTGACACACACAGGATGGGAAGTATGTTCCTGTGAAAGAGGTGTGGGTGGGCTTAACCCTATGGCCTTTTGCCTGTAAGTGGGTTATTCATATTCTCCTGGATGCTCAGGGTGGAGATCATGCATGCAGCTCAGCGGGGGGTTGAAGAATGGGAAAGCAGAGGAGGGGTGCAGGGTGGCTGCTGGTAAGGCACAGCCTATGAGTGAGGAGTTCCTCCCCTGCTTACTTGGCCTGGCCTCTTTCCTTAACTCTAGTCTCTTTCCCATAGTTCTGGCAGTCTGGACCACCTCCAAGGGTCCTTGGAAAGTGTGTTCAACAGCCCCTGTTGTGCAGGGGCTCTGAGGCCAGAGTCTTGGGGGAGTAAGTTGGGCTGAATATGGTGTTAGACTATCTGAACCATAAAATGACCCTTGGAGGTATAGTCTTAGTAGAGTATCTCTGTGGTATTTGCCAGGCCTCGAGTTCAACTCTTGGCACCAGAAAACAATTACACACAAATGAAGCACAGCTTCAGCCAGTAGCTGAAGGACTGGCCACAGTCATGATCCATGCAGGTGTACGAAGGGCAGGAGCTGGCTGCTTCCTCCCGTCTCCAGAATTGTGAAGACACTAATGTACTGAACTGGACTGTTTTCTGTGTAGCCATCAGCTGATTAGTCTTGTGCATGGCTAGACTCAGGCTGGCCCCCACATTGCCTGTTTCCTCTAGTTCTGTTCTGCTTCTACCCTTCACTAAATCTCCTCTGACTACCTGGATATGAAGGGATATCATTAGTTCTGCAGTTGCCACTCTGGAGGTCTGTGTAGCTTCTCTAATATACTTAAATTTGCTCTTTAAAAAAAATTTGTGACACAGTGGGGGGGTCTGTGTAGTTTCGCTAACATGTTTAAATTTGGTCTTTTTAAAAGAATTGTGCCACAATACGAAGATGTTTATTGTCTTAACTATTTTAATCCTACCCTTAAACACACCATAAGTTTGTTGAGTGTATTCATGTTTTTTGCACCCAGCTACCACCCATCTCCAGAACTTCACCTCTAAACTGAAATCCACCCCATCAAATAGTGACTCCATGTTCCCCTTCGTTCTGGCATTTCTCCTTCTACTTTCTATGAATTTGACAATTCTAGGTGCCTTGTTTATATAAACCTGGCAAGCATTTTATTTTTCTTTTCTGCCTGGCTTATTTCACTTAGCATAATGTCTGCAAGGTTCAGCCATGTGATGGCATATATCACAACTGAATTCCTTATTAAATTGAATACCGTTCCATTAGATGCATATACTGTTTGTTGCATATCCATTCATCTATCAATAAACACTTGATAGGATGCTGAATCTTGGTTGTTGACTGGATTGAGAGATGCCCAGCCAGTTGGCAAGGTACACTCTGGGTGAGGCTGTGAGGCCATTTCCAGAGAGGAGTCACACATACACGGTTAGGCCAGCTCTAAAGACTCATCTTGAATGGGAGTGACCTCATCGAGGAGAGTGGGACACAGATGGAAGTAAAGGAGAAAGAAGAAAGAGGGAGGCGCGTCCACCTGCGTGCTCGATTCTTCTCGATTCCATTTGTTTTCCTGTTAACTCCATCTTTGCTCATAGCATCAAAATGACTCTGGCCTTTGAATATCAACTTGCCATGAGTCTCTGGAGTATTTCCTGACTCCAGCCTCAGACTGGGGCTGCATGGCTGCTCTCTTACTCAATATTTCCAGCCTCTTGAACTGAGAAGCTGCTGGCTTTCCCAGCTCTCTTGGCTGCTGAGGTCATCGTGGTGCTAATCAGCCTCTGACTACATGAGTCAACCTAATAAACTCCCTCTTGTAATTATGATGTTCTCTTGGTTTAGGTCCTCTGGAGAACCCTGATGAATACTTCCATCTTGTCATTGTGAATGACATTACTGCAAATAGAATGCACAAATGCCTGCCCAAAACCCAATACTAGTCCTCCTGTGTAAATACCAAAAGCAGATTCCCAGGATCACGTGGTCATCCTGTGGCTCCTCTAATCTTGCATAGAGAAACTCTCTGTGTCTCTCATCTCCTCTGTATCTCATCTGCTCACTCTTGACCCTCTGGCCCTACTAGGTGTCATTCGAATGAATCACACTTCCGTCACTGTGACCAAATGCCCGCTAGAAACAGATTAAGGGCATAAAGCACTCTTTGGCTCATTTCCAGTCTGTCACGGCATGAGGGATGTGGTGGGGCAGAATAGCTCACATGAGGGCAGCCAGGAAACCAGGAAGAAGGGGAAGGGCCCGAGACAAGCATATCCCATAAGACCTCAGAATTTCCAGAACTTTCCAGAATAATACCACTAAGGTCCAGGCTTCCAACAGTACACCTCTGGGACATCTCAGACAGTGCATTGAAAAACCTGGCATGCTGGCTGGTGGTGTCACATGCCTTTAATTCTAGCATTCAGGAGGCAGAGGCAGGCAGATCTCTGAGTTCAAGGCCAACCTGGTATACAAATTGAGTTCTAAGACAGCTGAGACTACACAGAGAAACCCTGCTGGGGGGGGGGCGACGACGACACCTGGCTATGTTTATTGCATTGTTTCCATTTTACCAACAATTGTAGGATCCTTATTTAAATCTTATCATTAAGCTTTAGTTGCCAGAAATTATGAATTATCCTTAAGCAGAGATTTTTAATTTTAAACCAAAGATTATTCTTTCAGGAGTCTGCTCATGACCACAGCCATTTATTTATTCCAGGGGATTTCATCAGGAAGAGATTAGCAGTGTTTCCCATAAGTTTAGGGCTTTATATAAATGACAAATGTACCTACTAAAAAGAGATAAAAAGGGGATATCTTGCAAAAAAATAATGTCTGTACTTCATTAAAACCTGGTTTGCATTTCTCATCTCAAGTCAGTGCAGAGGTGCAACATGCCCTTGGCGGTACTGGGGCGAGAGGTAGGGGTAGGGCTGGACCAGGCCTGTAAAGGAGCTGAGGACTCACATCTTTGCTATTACCCCCATGTTGGGCACTGCTATGGGCATGGAAATGGAACATCTGTTGGTTTTCTGGGAAATAATTTGGAGGCTGATTTTATTTTCTAGGCTTTTTTTCCTAATCCTGTCTTGAGTCACAAAAGTGTGTGTGTGTGTATGTGTGCATGTTTTCAGCCAGATTCATTAAAATATAAAATTAGGGGCTGGAGAGATGGCTCAGTGGTTTAGAGTGCTTGCTCCTCCTGAAGAAGACCTGGGTTCAATTCTAGGCACCTACATGGGTGGCTTACAGCACCTGTAATTTCAGTTTCCAAGGGATCTGATGTCATTTTCTGGATTTTGTAGGATTTAGGCATTCATATGGTACACAGACATACATGCAGGCAAAGCATCCATTCATACATTTAAAAAAAAAAAAGGAAAGAAAAAAAAGATAAGACCAGTTACTTACCATCATCACTAAAAATGTCAGAGCAATGCAAGTCTCATGCCTATCTGAACATCCAGACATCAGTCTTGTGCAGATAGTTCTGTTTCTTCTTGTAGCAGAGTGAGGTGAGAAGCAGGTGGGGAGGCTTATGTTCTCTAGTTGGTTTAGGGCAAAGTATGGGTTTTTGCCCCAGTGAGAACAGCAGCATCCTGAGGCTGTGGCTGAGGGCTCCCACCCTTTTATGTCCACTCTCCTACAGAGTATGAGTAGTCCAGAGCTGTACTTTCCCAAGACTGTCTGGCCAGAAGGACCAGAGGGAGCCAGAGCTGATTATCCTTTTACCGTCTGCAAAAACCATAGAGAGTGTGCTTAAGATAGGCTTTGACCGACCTACTGGTTCACATTCTCTGTGTCTTTTTCCCTCTCACAAGGGAAAAACCACAGGCAGACACCATACATGCCTTCCTCTCAGCCATTCATCAGCTTTCCATTCACATCCTTTACAGGTACAGCTCCTACTTACATTGTTTACATTGTATCCAGTTGCAGATCATGTAGAACTCAGCTGTGCACCACTGCCCTGCAGGGAGCTTTGGGCTGGCTGCTTTTGAAGTCTGTGGTTGTTGTATGGCCCTAGAATTAGGGACTCTGGTTCCCTCCCCTGTCCCCCTTCTTGTTTTATTTGTTCTGCCCCTCCTTTCTCCACTGCTCTTGGGCTTCTTTTATTCCTTCTTTGCATGCACCTCAGATCTATTGGAGGCTGCACAGTATCACTTAGCCCAGCTGGTGGATTCCAGGGCTGGGAAGTAAGCTGCCACCACTTCCCACCTCCATGATGTCTGGAAGCATGGTCTGACATTTCCAGAGCATCGGTCTCCAGCATCTTTTCTGTTTCTGTGTTCACATGGTCCGTTTTGACTCTGGGATCCATTTCTCCTGCTGGGGAAAAGTGCAGGGGAGGAGATACAGTCTTGGCATCAGCTGTCTTCCTTATTGGCAACTGATTCATGAACTCTAAAAAAAGAGTTGATAGCAACATGGCTAGCTAGCAATGGCAGCCCAGATGGCCTCCTATATAATACAGCCATTTGTATCTTGGATTAAAAAATATTTAAATGTGTTCCACAAACCTTATCAGGAAAAGGAATTAGTGGTGTCTCTGAAGGAGTGTGGGTAGGGAAATGGTTAAATGATGAGCCACTTCTTTGGAATGGTAAGATGAGATAGGACTTGGGAAGTCTAGAACCAGGCTCTTAGGTGGGTTATGAGGGTACTACTCTATTTTATGGGGAGCCATAGATGCCTGAGAGAGGCCCAATATAAACCTGTGTATATGGACTTTGTGCTACATGTCTGGTTGTTATATCTCTTTTGCAAATTGCTTTTTACTGTTCACAGATAGATCAGGACCTAAAAGGACCAATTTGGGTATTGATGCGATGGTCACATTTCCCAGCTCTGTGGTCATTGGGAAACAACCATGATTCTGCATTCTATTACAGTGACTTTGTGGGCTTCCTGAAGTCTGGAACAGACTTCCAGTGTCTTTATTGTCATGGGTCATTGGTAGGTCACTGGGGAGAGTGGGGCACTTTCATTTGATGGTGATTCTGGATTGCTTGGGGCTCACAAAGATGGGGTGCTGCTTACTGTCTCCCTTCCTCTCCTTTTTAAAGATCTTTATGTTGTAGCACTGACTGTCCTGGAACTTGCTCTGTAGACCAGGCTGGCCTTATACTCATAGAGAACCGCCTGCCTCTGACTCCTGAGTCCTGGTATTAAAGGCATGGGCCACCACTTCCAGTTTGGGAACAAATCCTTAAGAGCTACTGGGATGGAGTGTGTTGGGTGGTGGATGGGGAGAGGTGGTCTCTTAGAGAGTAAAGAATCGTTATCCAGCAGGAGAAATGGAAGCCAGAGTCAAAATGGGCCATATAACAACAAACAGAAAAGGACAGGTCTTGAGGCGGATGTGGTGTCCCTTCAAGTCACTCCATCATTGCTGGCCTGAGATTGATCCTAGACTACCTTTCCTTGGAGGCTCTGGAGATCAGTTGGGAATTGAGCAGAGGCCTGTGGCACGTATGTGCTAAGTGGGGAAAAGTCTGGCGTTTGGTCTTGACAAGGTTCTCTTCCATTGGTTGGCAGTTTTAGACATAATAGTGGCCTAGAAAGGGGGCCTTTGCTGACAGGCTGTGCACGCTCAGCAAACCTCCTCCTGATGTTAGGCAGGTCCTGTACCTCCTGAGTCCCTCTTTCCTTGTATGCGGGGTACAGGTCCTGGAGGAAGCAACCTGAGACCTATCGAGTTCTGGATCCCACCGTTTCCTCACCACATGCTGCCTGCTTCCCTTCTTTATTCTTGTCCAGTTTTTCTTCTCTCTCTTACAGCCTCAGGTTCTGTGTAGGGTGTATATCATTAAAGTTCTTAGAAATCTGTCTGAAGAGGGATTTCTGGATGGAGTAATAGTCTAGAAAACCAGCTTTTGCTCTCTGCTTTATAGCCTCTCTCTCTCTAGGGCATTGTGAACATGGTTACCTGTAGCTAACCATGACAGAGTCCCAGGCACAGTGGAAGGACCTTGGTCATTGTTCCACCAGGACCTTGCTAAGAGGGTGAAGACAGAGTTCTGTGGAGTTCAGACTGTAGGGAAGTGGTATAAATGTGAGCAGCCAAAAAATTCCAGCATTTACTGCCTGGTTACTTAGGCTTTGTCTTTTAGCCTGTGGTCTTACCCAGGCGAGAGAAAGGCAAGCCGCTCTCTAAAACAAGGGTTGCCATCTTGTTTCCACAGATCCCTGAAAATGTTGCCTTCCTGTGAGCTGTGGGCAAAGAGCAAATTTAGCTTCATTTCCAGCTTGATAAGGCTGTGGTTTGGCCAGTAGGACTGATTCACTGGGCTGCCAGCTCTGAATGTATTCCTTCCCCGGGTGATGACTGTCCACCAGCCCTTAGCGAAGGGCCTGACTTATCATTATCAGCACTTCTGAGGCCTTGGAGGCAGCAGCATGGTTCCATGTTAGGCATCGTTCTTTACCCCTGCAGCTCTACAGCAGCACAGAACGTAGCTACCTAGATGGAACGAATAACTGATGTGTGAATCAAGATTAAGAAAAAAAGAGTCCCCGAGCTTAGGGAGGTCTGCTCAAGCATACGGACCTGAGATCGATCCCCACGATCCCCATGAAAACATTAGGTATGGTGGTATGTGTGTGTAACCCCAGAGCAGTGGAAGCAGAGGCAGGCAGATCTCTGGGGCTTGCTGCTCAGCCACCCTAGCCTACTTGGTGAGTACCAGGCTACCTGTCTCAAAAACATGGATGATGCCTGAGCAATGAGCCCTGAGGTTGACCTCTGTCCTCCACATCTCATACATACACCTGAATGGCTGTTCCCTTTGCTCTGCATCTGACCTGCCACACCCCCCTGTACCTGTACCACAGCCAGGCAGGAAGGACCTTCTCAGCCCTATCTGTGCCACTTATGATGACACCCCCCCCCCAACTCCCACATCTCCATCAGCCCACTTGCCTGCAGAATTGCAGAATCAGCAACCTTTGCCATCATACAGTGTTAAGTGATTTCGCTCTGTGAATAGAAGGGAGGCAGCATCACTTACCTCTTAATGGGAGATGTGATAGTGTGCCTCAGAGCTGTGGGTTGCCTAGCTCTTCTGATAAAAGTAATCCTGCTCACCATTCTGGGATGGTTATACAGAGGCCAGAAGAAGTTAAAGCCACAAGAGAAACAGCTCTGGCTGTAGCATGCCAATTAGAGGTACATTCTATAAGGTGACGAGTGCAGCGGTCTGGGATGTACATTAATCCAGGTGTTGTGGGATAGGTCAGCTGGCCATTGTTCACACCCCTGAGTGCCCCACCTAAGCCTGTTCACACCTATAAGTGCCCCACCCAGGCCTGTTCACATCCATGAGTGCCCCACCTGCCACTTGAAAAGCTGAGCTGCTTAAGGATGCTTATTGATCCGTTCCCTCATTTAAATTTTCCCTTTTTCTGTCAACACAGCAATCAGAGCCTCTTTTCAAGAGGAGAAAGGATAGCTAGCCAGCTATAGTCCTCAGACCTCAGGATGGTGAGAGGCGTGGGGTTGGGGCTGATCTGGGAGCACTGCCCTGTCCCTGGGCCTGCAGGTTGCTCTGCAGGGCACTCCATCCTGGCTCTGTCCTGTGTTAGGCACTGTTGGGTAGTTTAGGTTTCTCCTCTGCTGCTCTGGGTCTAGACTCCTAGAATCATCCGGATTTGTCTTTGCATTTGAAGATGAAGGTTCTTCAACTCAAGTGGTAGGTGACATGGTTGAAGCCAGAGTCAAGATAAACAGCCCAGAGGGAGCTCTTAGTCTCCGATGAAGGATTTATGCTCCTTTTTCATAAACGCTTTACAGCTCCGCACAATAAGAATATGGTTGTGTGTCCTTGGTCCGTTTAGCTGTGTGTGCTAAGCAGGCACCCTCCTCCACAGCTTACAACTGAACTGGGTGAGTCAGGTTGTTTTCTAGAGTAGATAAAGAGAATGTGTTAATTAAATTAAGATATACATAGTGGTATATGCCTGAGCTATATAGAAAGACTGTCTCAAAACAAAAAAGACATCCCCCAAGCCTCCACCCCCAAAACAGAACAATAAGGGACTAGGGAGATGGCTTTGTGAAAAAGTGCTTGCTGTGTAAACATTAGAAACTGAATTTAGGTCCTCGGGCTCCATGTACAGATTCAGGTATGCTGGCGTCCACCTGTAATTCCAGTGTTGGCAGCAGAGACAGATGGACCCTGAAGGTTTACTGGGAAGCCAGTCTACCAGGCTGGACAGGGAGCTCCAGGTTTAGTGAGTGATCCTTATCCCAAAAGCTAGTGGGGAGAGTGATAAAGACACCTGACATTGATGTCTAGTCAGACAGAGAGACTGACAGATAGACAGACAGATACACACATTATATAACTAATGTAGTATTAAGCTAATTCCCATATTTAAGATATTACATAGTCAGAGGAAGGTATTAGAGGGATTTGAATGTTTCATTTATATCATCTCCCTTTATCAACTCTTGATTTATCAACCAGCCTATTAATAATCTATCATCCCCTATTTCACCTATCACCTGCCCATCTTTCTATTATTTATTATCCATTTATCCTTATCAGTCTACCTATCTATCCACTCTCTATCTACCTAGCCACCTACTACTTATCATCTGTCCTTAGGAGATATCTTCTCCCCTAGGAGCAGGCTCCATCCAAGAGCAGGCCAACCCTTCCCCAGTCATGTCACACTTGGAGGCAAAGCTCAGAACCACTCCTGAGAAGCAGCTCCTCCCTCCCTGGCTTGTATCTTTAATTACCAAAGAAGATAAGATGCTTGCTTCTGTTCCCCATTTGTTTCTGAGTTGGTTATCAACTGCTCCTCTGCTTTGACAGTCTTTGTGTAAGGTGTGAAGGTCACATGCTTTTAAGAGTGGGTCATCCTTGGCCCTAAATGTGGTGATATATCGTGTAGGCTCTAAAGAAATAAAGTTTGCCTGAAGATCAGAGGACAGAGTCAGCCATAGAGTTAGTCATAGAGGGCAGGCAGTGGTGTTACATGCCTTTAATCCTAGCACTCGGGAGGCAGAGCAGTGAATCTCTGCAAGTTCAAGGCCACACTAGGCTACATGAGATTGATTCAGTCTAGGAGAGAAACAGAGCCAGGTGGTGGTGGCTCACATTTTTAATCCCAGCACTTGGGATCCCATGCCTCTGCTCCAAATCATTGGAAGCACACTAGCCAAGTTCCAAACAGGAAGTGATATGGTTGGGCAGAGAAAGGAATAGAAGGCGGGAGGAGACAGGACCTTCCCCTTTCGGCTGGGTTGGTGAGGTGTGCGGTGAGTAGTGGCTGTGGCTTGTTCCTCTGTCTCTCTGATCTTTTAGCATTTGCTCCGATATCTGGCCTTTGGGGTTTTATTATTAATGCCAATTATGATTCATGCAGAATCATCATAGAGGCCATACCCTTTCTCTCTTTGGCAACGTCATTTGATCCCATATAGTCTTACAGGCCACGAGGCTGAGCCAGGGTTATGACAGAATGTCCCCGAGTGGCAACTGAGGTCTTATTGCTCACACTGTCAGCATCCCTACCATTTTGGACAATAGGACAAAGCACTGTGGTGCTGTATGGTGGTCTCTGAGGCCCCTCCCCATCTCTCTGCCACCCGAACATCTACCTTCTGCCTGCCCTCTGGGTGTCCCCCACCTGCTGTCCACGCTTTGCAGGTGACAGCTGCCACCTCACTTGCAGAGAACTCACACATTTGCTTTTCAGGTGGGAGAGTAAGAAAGAAATAAAAATTAGGCTAGTAGCTTTTCTGTTTATGGTCTCCAGGATAGAAACCGTACTTAGCTTGTTTCCAAAGTAACACTACAGGAGAGGAGAGGCTCACAGCATGAGATCCAGAAACATGCCCATGGGAAGGTGTGGGCAGCCTGCAGGGGCAATTCCACACTTTAGACTCCGCACTCCTGAGTGGCAGAGCAACCTTTGGGGGGTCTTAAGAGTCTGTCTAGGAGATACATGGCTCCCTCCCTAGAGACGTCTCAGAGAGATGTTGCAGAGTGTAGCACAGGATTCTAGTCAAGAGTTAGGAGCTTCCCAGGCTCAGAGGACATGGGCAGGCTTTGGCACAGGCCCCGCCCCCAGTGCAGAGTCCTTCCTCATTTGTCTCTTCTGACTGCGATAGCTCTTCCCCATCTTACTGGGTCTCGGTTTCCTTCTCTGTAAGGGAGAGGTTGGTGGCTTGCCATCCCTCCTATGCCTCTCTAGGTCCCTTAGCACCATTTCTCAAAGACTTTGGTATGTTCAGAATGCTAAGTCTGGCTCCCAGGGAAGTTAGACATGCAGCATTCAGGAAACTTCTGGAAGCACTGGCGGAGACCACTGCTCTGACATCTCATGTTTCTTGTTCTGTCATTCTTCTCCCAAGACCCCCACATCAAATAAAGCTCACCATGTCACGTCTCTTCCTCAGTTTGCCCTCACACCTGCTCTCCAACATGCCCTTATTTCCAAACAATCTCCACTTCCACTTTGCTTCCTTTTGTATCTGAGATTCTTGTTTCCTTGGGCTTTCCTGAAGGTGCTGTGTACCCTCCCAGCAGACAGGGAGCCTCCTGTGTTGCCCAGGAAATGGACTTCCTTGGCTGATTGGTGAATTCATTCTTCTTTTGGGAGGGAACTCCTCTGTAGGTCCTTGAATCCCTTTCCCAGCAGAAGTACAGGAGGCTGGGTGCTCCTGAGGGTTACCCTTCCGATGGTCTTCCCAGGGAGCTTAGCAGCTACTGCCCTGATGGTTCCATTTAAGCCTCCTCCATGATGGTGATGATGATGATGAGGATGAGGAGGAGGAGGAGGAGGAGGAGGAGGAAGAAGAGGAGGAGGAGGAAGAGGAGGAGGAGGAGGAGGAGGAGGAGGAGATTCAGGCCTGTGTGGGATGCCCATCTTCTGTCAATGTCCAGTGCCTGTCCCAGGACCTTCCACTCACTCTTGCTGCACTTGAATGTGCAAGTGTGCAAGCGTGCAAGTGTACCTATACTTGTGGCAGTTGTGCGCTCCCTGCCCAGCTTCCTTGTCTAGATTGGGCCATCCTATTCTAGAAGGCAGGCCTGAGAAGCTCAGATTCTTTGGTGCTCTGGACGGAAGAGTGCCTCTTAAGAAAGCCCCCCCCCCTTTTTTTTTTTTGCAAAGGATGTTGGTATTATTTGTTAGGAGAAGCCATGTGCACTCCAGGGTGACTCAGAGCTTCCTAGATTCTCTGTGTCTCTCCGGATCCTGTGATCACTGAATAATTTATTTAGCCCTCAGCACCCTCCCCATACTTTACTTTCTAGCTATTCTCTGCTCATTAGTGCCGTGCCCAGAGTGGGCAGAGGAGGAAGAGCAGAGGACATGAAATCCCGTTAGCTGGCACCCCACTGTCTTGAGACCTGGTGGCAGGGGTCAATGCTGAACTTAGACACAAGGAGCTGTGTGGTGCTGGGGAACTTTGCCACCATCTGCTGAGATTGCTTTGTGGGTGTCACCCCCCTGAAAGTGGCTGAGTGGTTGGATAATATGGCTCAGGGGCAGTTTAAGCTGGCTGAATGTAGCCACTGGTCCTTTCCTAAGCAGCAGATCTGAAGGTGAGTTTGGGAGGAGCACTTGACCAGGGGCAGGAGTGAAGGTGCTTGCAATTCCGGGGAAGAGCTGACATTCAGTAAAGATGACTTTTTAAAAAAATATGTCATGTGATCATGTGTACTATATTTGTTTTCCTAGTGGAGCACATGGCATCGTCCATGACACTGAGGCTCATTTTCTGTGTAATTGGCATGTGAAGATGCTGTGGTTAGTCTTCCAGGCTTTGTATGTAGAAGGGGTGGGGGAGTGTTGCAGCTATAGAACGGGAAGGTGACTGGGTTAAACCTCCCAGGCAGTGCACCCATTGCATGACAAGTGGTCCAGCTCCACCACAGGAGGCAGGAACCCAGAGCAGAGAACTCTTTGATGAGATGTGCATCCCTTGACCCACTAGTTATTTTCCTGCAATAGCAGCTAGACCCGGCTGTACCTGATAGAGCTGGGAGCCCTTCTCATCTTAGCACCTGGGCCCTCTGGACTCTAATGGCTTCCATTGCTGCTGCTCCCCTACACCCTGGTGCAATGTTCTGGGCTTCTCCGGAGAGTGGAGAACTGGCTCTTGTTGACACCCTCCTTTCTACCTTTGCTGCAAAGTCCTGCCATCAGTCCAGACTCTGAAGGAAGCTGGGATTAACTACTGCTGTCATTCTGTGCAATGTCATGTATAGCAGGGAACGTTGTTGAGAACACAGATTCCATAGGCAGGGACTCTGCTCACACCCCTGAGCACATCCCAGGGTCCATGTTGAGCACCAAGTGCTTTGTCAGAGAAAACAGCTCATTCTTTGCCCTCCTGCCCTGGCTTTGTCCACCACAGACATACTTTTCTTAATATTCTTTCCCACGGTCCAGCTCCTTATCGTCTCTTGTCATTGGACAGAAATGAAAGCTGCTTCCCTGAATCCTCTCAATTGCCCAGGCATCCACTTTCCCATTGGCTGTTAATAGGGAAAGAAACCGGTTGTTCATTAGAAGACGGACTCTTGGGTACACTACTTGATTTGTCAAGAGGGATAAAGGAGACGTGATGCCGAGACCCACATGGCAAGAATGTGACCTCCTCTACTTCCCTATTTATCTCCTTTCTGGTGCTGGCTTCAGTGGTGAACAACAGATACCCTTCGTGAAACTGGAAAAAAGCTGAAGTTTTCTTTCTTATGTATCTTAAAACTCCGTGCTGGACATTCATTGCTGGATGTTTGCTCACTTCAGTGTGTATGAAAATGACCAAGAAATAGTTACAACATTGGAATTATTGGTTCTGCCTCGGATTTCTTGCTTAGAAGGGCTGGGTAGGCACAGTCTTGATGTGGAGAGAGTTGCTGGCTAATACTGTCACTCACACTGCTGATCTTTTTTGAGGCACAAAGGACTGGCACCCTCTCACTGATGGCTGGTATTGACTGATCACAGACTCCAGCAAGCTCCATTCTAATGAGAGCAACTCACCAAATCAGCCTGATCTGATAATGCCAGTTCCAGTGTTATGCCCACCTTCTAGATGAGGACAAGGGAAGCACAGACAAGGAGTGGCTGAACCAGGCCCCATGCCTGCCAGTGAACCAGGACATGGCCCCTGACCACAGGGCTACCTTACACTGCTAGGCTCCCTGCCATCTATAGGTATAGAATCCTCGAAACTCCCCCCCCCCCCGGTATCTATTCAATAGTCATGATTTTTCAGAGTCTTATATCAGAGTAGCCCTGATGACAGAGGAAAGCCTGTGGTGACTGGGTCTGTCATTTAGGGGTAGAAAGCCCCACCATCCTGATGTAAGAGACTAGTGATCTGGACAGAAGGAAGAGGTAGGCCACTGGGAACTTATGACATCTGAGTTGGGAGCTCCCCAAGAGCTCTATAGTGGAGTATAGTATTGTGGAAATCGGTTATATGTAAGAAAACTGAAGGAACCCCATTGGATACCTAACTAGAACCACACTGGTCCTCTGTGAACCCTGAAGGCCACTTAGTGTGGCTGGAATGACCTTGTGGGTAGGGCATGTAGGGTGGCTTGGTGAGTGACAGCTTGCTGTAGTGCATCTCCTCATTGTGGCCCTGGAATCTGGGGGGGGGGGGGTACAGGCGGGAGGCTCTAGTGAAGTTACTGGGGTATCTGAACAATGGAGAAGCTGGTGTCCCTTCAGACTGAAAGGTTCACAGAACAGGCAAGTATCTTGTGGATGGGTTAGTACTTAAGGTGGTCGCTATGGAGATGGACCACAGAATGTCAGAGAGAGTATGGCAGTACTAGGTTGTATGTGAGGAGCCTTTCTGTTCTCAGGAAAAGCACATGTTAGGAATGCCCACCTAGCTTCACCCTCACGTGGCTTATTAAGCTTTTCCTGGCTTCTTAAGCGATGAGTGTCCTTTATTGTGCCACACAGTACTTACTACTCTTGGAGCAACCTCCTTTCTCTGAGATCCAGTTTCCCCTCTAACACGCTGTAATGCCCAACAATTGCCACTAGAGGGCCGAGGCTTTGCACAATGACAGGACACCATCAAGTTCATGGGTCTTCCAAGGAACTGATGAAGCCAAGCAAGGAAGACTCTGAAAACTGACTTAAGCAACAGATGTGGTAGCAGCCCGTCTGAGTGGAAGTGTGGGAGGAAGACAGCTTCTGTTGTGTCCACACCCTGTGTGGACAGTGGCTGAGATCGGTGTGGCTGATGGGGGCAATGGAAGCCTTAGATCTTGGCAGGGTGGCTGTGGGTGGCAGCAGCAGGCAGTATAAAACCTACATTCATTTTCTCTTTCCTGAGAAGGGATTGTTTAATTTTAGTTTTAAACGCAGACATGTTAGAAGGAGCGAGACCTCCACCAAAAAAACCTGTCTTTTCTTTCCTCCATCTTTCTCTAGCCCTTACCCCCAGCTTCCTCTTGGACTGTTTTCTTGGGTCTTGCTTGGCATCTTGTCATTTCTTGATGCTACAGTGGGATCTCAGGCCCCCAAGGTAGACAGCCCAGTTCTAGAAGGCAATCCAAACAGAAGACAGAGCAGCCTGTTCTATCTCCTCAGGCCTTACTCTTGACCTGCTGCAGAGCCTGTTGTGACAGAGTCAGATCTCTGAGCATCTCTGTTGTTCCATTGGGGCCATGCTGCTCCCCCATGGGGATGATGTGGTCTTAGTGGTCCTCGGTGTATGGATGCTGATGAGATAGATGTAGGCATGTTCCAGCTAAGGGTGTGTATTAGTTGTCTCTCCTTCACTGTGCCAAAGCACCTAGGACATCTGGCTTGAAGGAGGGAGGCTTATTATGGTTTCAGAGCTTCTAGTCACTCGGTCTTCATGCCTTTGGGCCTGGGGTGGCAGAGAACGTGATGGTGAGAACATGTGACAAAGGAAGCCTGTGTGCTTCAGGGAAGAAGAAGCAAAGGTAAACACAAGAAAGAGACTGGGATCTCAATATCCTCTAGAAGGGTGTGTTCCCGGCAATCTAACTTCCTTTCACTAGGCCCACTGTTGTGAGATATACAGAAACATGGGTGGCAGAGGAGGTGGGTATGACTTTATGAAACAAAAATAAACTCACAAGTCTTTAAACTTACTAAATAATATCAGTTTCACTTAGAGTCATGGCCAGTGGGAATCACAGATTCTTTTACCCCACTATGAATCACTCTCAGGTCATGCATTATACTTTGCATAATGATATATAAGTAAGGGCTGCAGAATGGCCGCTAAAGAGTTAAAAGGGTCTGGCAGACTCAAGAAGGCTACAGTGAAGGCACAGGCGGAGAGCTGGTTTAGACACAGAAGAACCTCCACAGGGATGTGATAGTTTTATGAACCATGGATGTAGAGTTGTTCAGGGGCCAAATTGTCAAATGCAGGATTGAAAAGATGGCTGTTCCAGGAGGACTGAGCTTAGCTCCGGGGTCAGGTATCTACTGCCTGTTGATCTCATGACATAGGTACCCCAGATGGTCTGATGACACATTGGTGGATGCTCTCCCGTGTGACGTGTTCCTCTTTACACCTAAAATTCAGATGAGGGCAATGCATCTTTCCTTAGCCTGGTGTGTTTGGTAAGTTCATGAGTCAGGTTTTCCAGTTACAGTTTAGATATGCCCATGTGTTCCCAATTTAATATTTCTATTATGTAAATAAGTTATTTATTAGCCGGTGTCTCATAAGCAGGGGATGGCTGTTTCCTCCCATAAACAACGCAGAGTGGGTCTCTTCAATCTTTGCATATAGAATGGAGCAGAGTACTCTTTGTGAAACAGAGTCACTCCAGCAAGGCGCATCCCCAAAACTGTTGCTCTATGCATTGTGGAGTCAGTTTGAGCAGGCCACAACCCTATCTTCCCATCCTAATTCTAAAGGTTCTAGTACCTAGTGTCTAACAGATGGGCTTCGAGGCTCACCCGGATCCCAACTCCAGTGCAACTTGTGAAGCAGGCACATCTGTTGTCTAGAAACCTAAACACAAGCCCATCCCAAATCCAGTCACTTTCCCTAATTCCCCAACACCTTGTTTCCCTGCCCCTGTGGGGGGAGTCTAGGCTGTAGGAAGTTCTTTCTGTAAGCCCCCTTTCCCTGAAGGAATGAATCAGGACTGAAATGGCCAAAGGGCAGGAAGCATCAGGGAGAGTGAGGAAGGAAGCAAGGACCATGTTTAATTCATAATTCAAATAATCTGTCGCCCATGGCAGTGTACAGGATACGTCTGACCCTGTGCTAGGCAGCCCTTTTGGGAAAGCAAGCTCTGTTTAATTGCGTTTATATTTACTGAGCACCCGTTTGTCAGCCACTGGGCTGGGGATTACAGAGCATATGAAGATTGAGATAAAGGCCTTAGGGACCTTACAGTGGAAGATGCCACTTGAATATAAGACGGCAGCAGGGGCCAGCAGTGCAAGTTCAAAGCAAGGTCACTTTTTTTTTTTTTTCCATTGATGGGGATACAGACACCACTACTGAGCTTCATCTCCAGCACCAAAGAAACATTTGACTGGACATTACAGATGGTGCATTTATGTGAGCATTTTATCATATTGAAATGAAGAAAACCATGGGGGTCAGGGGAGGGGTTAGTTCGTACCATCAGGGTGTTTATGCTTGTCTGTGAACTATGAACTTTGGGAAATGTGGAGGTTTGCTGAGCGCCCAAGACCAGCCCTCTGCTTGGATTGGGTGGGGACTTAGAAGCAGATGAACACTGAAAAAGCTGTCGCTGGTAGGGACAGGGATCCCAGGGCGTGGCAGGACATTTTTACCAAGATTAGAGATTATGATAAGAGCCCAAACAGTGAATTTACTGAGCTTGAGTGCTGAGGAGAGAGTGAACACAGACTTGTATAAATATAACCCTCCTCA
This sequence comes from Phyllotis vaccarum, assembly GCA_033318265.1. Lineage (NCBI taxonomy): Eukaryota > Metazoa > Chordata > Mammalia > Rodentia > Cricetidae > Phyllotis > Phyllotis vaccarum. The sequence goes on along the minus strand of JARWLC010000017.1, from coordinate 13,698,397 downwards.
GAGGGACAGTTCTGGAGTGGGGCAAGGGCTGCAGGGACAATGATTAGTGTCTAGATATGAAAATAGAAGTGGATTGGGAGAAAATGAGGTGTCAGAACTTCTCTGGCGGCTCCACATTTATGTAATAAGCTGCAAACTATGTAGCTTCACAGGTCAGCTGCACGGGGACCAGACAGAGGACACAGCTAACAGGTCATTGAGTACTTGAAGGGGGGATGTTTATGGAAGTCTGTCGATGGGTTCTGCTCTGGGTGTCTAAAATGAGCCTCTGCAGGGGCTGGGGAAGAGGCTGTGGGTGCAGTGACTTAGAAGTGGAGAGCAGTGGGGCTCACAGGGACCTCATCAGGTAGAGGTAGCAGGGAACCCGAGGGAAGGGATGAGTTCAGGAAGATTTGGGGCCAGGGAGCACATTCAATCTCCTCTCATTACAGGTCTGCTTGTTTCTGGGGTTTGTGGTACACAGATGCCAGATGCCAGTAAGGCATATAGGGCAGTGTCGGGGCTCAGGGAGAAGCTTGTACACTGGGATGGTGTTGGAGTTAGAGATGTGGGGTGCAGACACGTGCCGTAGTCTGAAGGAATTGAGATGGAAGTCATCTCCCCCACTCAAGGGTATATTTCTTCTAGTGAACAGCTGTCACTAAACCTGTCAGTAAACAAACAAGGCCTCCAGATCCTGCAGGCCAGTTAGGGACCTTCCTCTATGGTGGGGGAGGAAAGACCAGCTTTGAGTCCCGATAAGTACAGATCACAGTGAACTCTACAGGATGCAGAGAGAACGGAGAGAGACAGGAGTCTTGATCGTCCTGGGTTGTGAATCAGTGCTGCCCTGCATGCCTCGGACATTTCTTCCTCCTAATTCCCTCGCCTCTGCAGCCAGCCCACAGCTGGTGGCCTCTCCATATTTGTGAGGCTCACCTATTGCACAAATTCTATTTGATCTTATAATTAAAAACACAGAGTCAGATATTGGAGAAAAGCTGAAATATCAGAGAGACAGAGGAACAAGCAACAGCCACTTCTCGCCAATCCTCAGACTCAATGCCTCTCAGTTCTCAGCCTAAACGGGAGGGAAATGCAGGCTAAGGGTGGAACACCCCCCCCCCCCCCGCTTTATCTTTCTCTGCTCAGCCATCTCACTTCCTCTGTCATCTTCCCTAGTGCTGGGATTAAAGGTGTGTGTCACCACCCCCTGACCTCTATGGCTAACTCAGTGGCTGGCTCTGTCCTCTGATCTTCAGGCAATCTTTATTAGATACACAATATATCACCACACTCATCATCTCCAAGAGGCTAATAGTGTGTCACCCCCAAGGTGTCCAACTTTTAGTTCTGTGACTGGTGAGTGTCTTACCTTATACAGATGGCAAACAGACTTGCAAGACATGGGTAACTTAAGGAGGCTAAAATGTAAAAATGATCCTGGGCTACCTGGATGGAGATAATGTAATCCCAGGAGTCTATACTAGTGAGAGGGGACACAGGAGAGGTCGAGGAGATAGGCTACCTGAAGTAGAGGTTATGGTGACAAGGTTGGAGACCACAAGTCAAGGGAAGCAGGCAACCTCTAAGAGCTCAAAAGAGCAAGGGAATAGGCTTTCTGCTGCAAAAGAGCACACCTGTAATATCCAGTCACTGAGACTCATTTTGGACTTCTGGCACCCAGATCTGTAGGATCAGTCTGTATTGCTCTCAGGCATTAAATTCACAATGATTGATTAAAACAGCAACTGAAAACAAACACCATAGCGTATCCTTATTTTCTAGCACAAAGATTGCTCCAGTTTAAGTGCTCAGTGTAACTCACCACGTAAGAGATGGATCCAGTGGTTAACTGACTCTCTCCTTGGAGGTGAGAAGCCCTGAAATGCTGCTGGAAGTCTTCCTGGGCTCCCCAGCTTTGTTTAGACAGTTAGAGACGTGGGGAAAAACTGCCCACAGAAATCCCCAGGGGGCTCTCTGCTGTGGATGGGAAGATGATCAGTTCTCCAGTCCAATGCAGTTCTTGTATTGTCTGGCCCAGCGGGATTTGCAGACTGCCCTTCTTTCTTATGTGCCAGTCAGCCTCACACTTTTATGTTCCTTCTACTGCAAATCCAAGTTCAGGAGAATTCCTCCAAGTTTTGTGTGTGTGTGTGTGTGTGTGTGTGTGTGTGTGTGTGTGTGTGGTGTTTTAATTTTTGTTTTAGCTTTGGTTTTTCGAAGCAGGGTTTCTCTATGTAGCCCTGACTGCCCTGGAACACATTCTGTAGACCAGGATAGCCCCAAACTCACAGAGATTTGCCTGCCTCTGCCTCCCGAATGCTGGGTTCAAAGGTGTGCACCACCACCTCCTGACTGAATTCTTCCAAGTTTAAAGAACTGGACAGGATGACGACTCATGCCGTTGTGCCCAAAGGCTCGCAGAGGTTGGGAATAGACTTACAGTAAAGCAATCCTATGCATGTTTAATCCTATGCATGTTTCCAATGCCCTTAGGAAACTCGGTATTGAGTAAAATAAATAAAATGACCATAATACAAATGTGAAAAAAACCCCTCAAAACAAATAAAAATGACAAAAGAACTCAGGATCTCTGAAATAGCAGAAATTATGAGTAAGCCAGATGTAGTTTTACTCTGGTTTGGCAGATCTTAGACACGGTTATCTATGGCAGAGAACTTGTTTGGGCACAGAGTGTGCCAGGCTCAGTAGCTAAATCGGAGCTGTGAACGCAACCTGAGCATTCCACAGGTGGTGAATTCCCCACCAGGCCTGTGGCCACACCGCTCACATCCTCTACTCACCTCCCAGGCTGTGGGGGCAGCTTCCAGTTACCAGGTAAGCAGGATGATTCTCACTGTGTGACTGAGGCATGCTGGTACTGTTTGGGGTGTAGTGGTTATTCGCTGAGATCAAAGCTCCTGAGAACAGCTTGATGGGAGTTATTTATTTTGTTTGTTTTCAGAATGTTCAGTTCATGGTTGCTTGGCCTCATGTGCTTGGGTGGGGGGTCATGACGGCCCGAGTGTGTGGTGAATGAAGGAGCTTCTCCATTTCTTCTCGGCAGGCAGAGAGCAGAGAGAAGGGTAGGCCTCAGGTCACTTCCCCAGTAACCTACTTCCTCATCTAGGCCCCACTACTAACCATTGGCAGTGACCCGTTAATGCTGCCATGTTAGGAATCTGTCACAGGATCTACCCTTCGATTAGATCAGAGCCTGTGTGACTCGATGGCTGTGGAGCTGTCCTCATAGGCACCCTGGGTCCTGATTGTCCAAGGAGACAGTCCTCCTGTGCTCAGACCACCACAGTAACTGACTGGGGTCATAGAACCAGAATTTTCACAAACTCATTTGGTTTTAAATCCTTGAAGTTTGTCCTCGTGAGGCCAACATGTAAATTTATGTAAAATAATATGAAAATGAGCACCAGAGCCAAATAACCTGGCTCTGTTCCCAATAAAGGGCAGCACCAGGCCCTGCTGCCCTGCACTGGGCTCTGGGACTCTGGAGCCCTGGATTGTTGTGTCAGCTAAAGTTGGCAGAGGTGGGGAGGGCATGGGAGGAAGGGAGGTCAGCAGAGGTGGGGAGGGCACCGGAGGAAGGGAGGTCTGTTTCAATTTAAGCAGTTCTAGGAAACCGGACTGCTACCCATGAATGGAACTTTCCAAAATTTCTGAAAGGTAGACATTGGTTAAGAGCTTCAATAGAACCAGCTCCAGAGCAAGTGATGTAGATGACTCTGGGCTCCCCTGAGACCCACTGTTAACTGCTGCAGTTCAACACCCCAAGGCACAGGGTCAGGCTGGAACCCTTGGGGGAATGAAAAGGAGCCTGCATGTTTGCTGTATGTATACATATGACACATGCATCAGCATCACACAACATATACACCATACAACATACACACAACACAACACATAGCACATATAACACACACATACACATGCATCACAGAAATAACACATACAACAAACACACAATATATACACAACACACCCAACATACACATATATACAACACACAACAAACATGTTCCAAACACAAACACACATGTATAAAACACACAACAAACACATAACACATGCACAACAACACAAAACATATCCACAACACATACATAGAACAACATACACAGAATGACACACAAAACATATATACATACAACACACAGATAACAAGCACAAAACAACATATACACACAACATACATAACATATATACAACATACCATATACAACATGCACACAAAACAGTGTACATGGCACAACACACAGAACATATACACAACCAATATATATAGCACACCAAACACACTTACAATATAACATATACAACATGCACACCTAAATCATGCACAGAATATAAAACATACACATACTTCTCTAATACACACAACACACACATACACACACACACACACACACACACACACACACACACGCACACGCACACGCACTATCAGGTGTATGTGGTGTGTCCTCTAGAGCAAGCTGCAGGGCTCTGTGTGACATAGAGGAGGCTCCTTTTCCTGTAGAAGATGGGCTGGAGTGAAAGAGAGGGAGGGAAGGGGGGAGGGAAGGGAGGGGTAAGGGAGAAGGGGAGGAGGAAAGAGAAGGAGGAAGAACAGGAAACAGACTGAAGGGGAGAGGCAAGAAAGAGAGACTGCGCACACAGATCCCAGGGAGCTGCCTGTCCTGTGGTTAGGTGGTTCGGTAGTGAGTTTGGCAATAGGCTGAGGAATGGGCGGGATAATAGGAATATGAAAATTGTAGAACAGCTTGGGTGTGTTTCTCGATTGTATGAGTAATTGACTTTGTGAACAGAATAGTTGGGGAAGCTACCTCCTTCATGCTCCTGCTGAGTGTTCTGGTGCCCAGACCTTCCAGAGTCTTCTTAGGAAAGCACATGCATACAAAGTAGAGTTGGAAGGAATCTTACCGTCATTTATTTGTAAATGCTACCTTTAAAGCTACCTTTGTGGCTTTGTAACTTAATCTTGCTCCATCCACCAGCCATAGCACCCATCTCTCCTTCCAACCACCGACCCTCCCCTGCTCAGGGCAGGGGCATGCAAGAAGCCTGTTATATACCAGTCACATGCTTCTCCAGTTCATGTATCATATGCAAACATACATGTGTCTCCACACCTTGTTTTTCCTACAGAATCATAGTTCAGTTAACTGAATAAATCTGACTTGGGGCCACATAATATTCCAGAGTTTGGATCGCCATTGTCTTTTCAATCATGTGTAAGCTGATTGATGGACATTTCTGTTGTTTGCTTCATCTCTAACAGTGCTGGGACATACATCCTTACTTAGCATTGTCTTCAATCCACTGGGACAGATGCTTAGTCGGGAATTACTGCATGAAGGGCATATGCTTTGTCCATCAACAATGAGCATCATCAGATTCCTCTCTGGCTCCATCACCTCCCATTTCCACCACCAACAGAGAGAAGTTTCTTTTCCCCCTGCTTCCCCAAGAGCCACGTACTATAATAAAACCCGTCTTCCTGTGCATTAGGTCTCAGTGCTAGCTCATTTGCATTCCTTGGCCTATTGGCAAGGTTATCATACATTATTAAATATTTTTTGCAAAGCAAGAATTGGCAGAGGCTGACCTGTGACTTGGGTTTTGTGAGGTGGCAGATAACTGGCCTGTGGCCTCCCTCAGACCCTTCTCTGTGTGATGCTCTGACCAGAATGAGATCAGTAGAAGGTGTAGACACTAGGCTCAGATCAACCAGCGGGCAGCGCTGACGGAAAATTCTTGGCTGCAGCCTGGATGTTCTGTGCACCAAATCGAGCAGGTGAGATGAGTGTGAGGCATTCACAGCAGAGGGAACTGTTACTGAGGGCATGGTTGTCCCATTCCGGGTATCTAGTCACTTTGCAACTTGCCTGTGCAAGAGAAGCAGGCAGGGGCTGAGCAGAGCTTGGCCCTGGTAGGCAGGCTCTTGTTTCAGCAAGCAACCTGCACTCTGTGGTGGCTGAAAGAAGGGCTCTTCATGCCCAGGGTTTCCCGAGGTTTCCAGCTAAGCTCAGGGAGCTTGGGCTATTACCAGACTTCCTGTCCACATGAAGGTTTGCCCAACATGTCCGGCTTTCTCTTCTTTAAGGTGTCTAAGGCAGCGGGGGTGTGGGAGGATCTCAGCAGCCTTGTGCCCTGGGTGTTGAGAAGGCCAAGGCAGTGGGAATGAGGCAGAATTTGGACAGCCCTGAAATTTTCATATTCATCTAATAAATCTTATGCATACATATATATATGTAAGCACACATATAGTGTGTGTATGTGTGGGTATATGTATGTATGTTTAAGTTCTTATATGTGAATCTATGTGCACCTGCCAGAGGACTACCTTGGGTGTCAAGATTCACCCATATTGTTTTTGATACTGGGCCTCTCACTAGGACCTGGGTTTTGTGATAGGCTAGGCTAGACCCACAAACCCCAGGGTCTTCCTGCTTCTGCCTCTGGGATAGCATGCATTTTTTACCACTGCTGTCTTTTTGTGTGAGTACCCAGGGAATCTCAGGTCCCCATGCTTGCATAGCTGGTACCTCACTGACCGAGACATCATCTACCTAGGCCATTTCTCTATATTTATGGATCACCTTTACACATTCTTTTGTGAACAAATCTATCAAGGAGACATGTCTTTGCATTCTCTCTCTTATTTTCACTCTACAAACTCCATAAGCTGTGGGGATTCCCAGTGACTGATGCCTAGGACCTGCCTCACCCTGGGTACTGCGGTGATGCTCTGCACCAGCCCTTGCTGCCGCTCTCTGCCATTCCTCCTACAGCCAGTCTGGTGTCCTAGTGAGTCGGCCATGCTACTTGAACAAAGGAAGGCAATGGTATTGCCTTTCAAACCTAAAGCTTTCAGATTCTATATTGCTTCTGGATGATGCCTGCTCACACCTCCTTGTTAGAGAGTTTATTTTGGTTTTATCTGATTTGAATAAGTTGGGTTTCTATATGCTGACTATACAGGGCTCCTTCCTTTTTATTTTAAGTGAAGAGGGGCCTCAAGAGACACTTATTTTTGACTGTGTGAAGCCTGGTTCTAAATCAAGCACCAGCCAATGCCCTGCAAAATTTAATTAGTTAAGTCCAATAACTCCATACAGCACAGCAGGTCACTTCCTGTAGTTATACTTAGGGATGCTCGGTAGATAATTTATTCTGAAGAATTCATTAGGAAGTGGTGCTACTCAAACCTAGATATTCTGCAGGTGCATTGCTAAGATTTATTTTTCTGTTAATACCTCTGCAAAATGACCATGTTGCAACAAAAAGCATCATTTGGAAGTTTTCTAGGCCAAACTAATTCTATTCTTGGGATCAATCAAACACTGAGACTATCCATCAACCATCTCTGTGTGGGCTAGGTTGATTCTGGAATACTTAGGGAAGGCAATTAGAGCCTGGCCGAGAGTCCCATAAGGGACTGGGTATCAGTTAGGGACCCAGGAGAAATGAGTACCACATACAGAGGAGAACTGGGGAAGTGTAATGATGAATGGTTTAGAGAGGGGTGAGAAAGCTGTTATTATCCTGAGGTTTTCCTCTTCTAACAAATACCTGACAGTCTCAAGGAAGAAGGATTTCTTTTGTTCACAGCTTTGGAGGGTTCAGTCGATTGTCAGGAGACCATGGTGACACAGAGTGGCTCAAATCATGGTGTTCAGGAAGCAGAGAAAGAAAGGATGTCTGTGCTGTGAGCACTTTCTGGACCCAAGACTAGGGGATGGTGCCACCCATGTTCAGGATGGGTCTTAGCTAATCTTCTCTGGAAAGGTGGCCATAGACACACCTAGAAGTGTGCTTTCTACTATCCCAGGCATCTGTTTCCATCACTTGTTTTTTGGCTATGATAAAATGCCCAATAAATGCAACCTAAGGAAGAGAAAGAATATTTGTTTTGGCTCATAGTGTGAATGTGCAGTCTGTCATGGTGGGGAAGTCAGGGTTACAATGGCTTGAGGAGGCTGTCACATTGTATTCCCAGCCAGGAAGCAGAGAGAGAAGAGTGTTGGTTTGCTTTCTCTTTTTCATTCAGTGCTGTACCGTAGCTGGTAGGATGGTGCTGCTCACACTTAGAATGGATCTTCTCACCTCAATTAACCCAATCTAGAAACCGCCTCCCGGGCATGCCTAGAGATTTGTCTCCTAGGTGACTTTAGGTTCAAACTGACAATATTAGTCATCACAGCATCTTAACTCAATGCTTCTGACAATTAAGGTTAGTGGACTCACAGGTGTGAAAGGGTGAAGGAGCTGTTATCAGAACTAAGTGGTGCCTGCACGTGCGTGTGTGTGTGTGTGTGTGTGTGTGTGTGTGTGTGTGTGTGTGTGTGTGTCTGGGGAGGGGAGTCATCTTCTGAAGGAGCCGTAGCCCCATTCTGAGGGGCAGATCCTGAAAGCCATAGTCCAGCAGCATTGAAACTAAGAACAGGCAACCTCAGGAGACCCTCCTGTCCACTGACCCATCACGATGAGAAGCACAGGGTAAGCAAGGCTGCTGGTACATTCTCAGCAGTGGTGAACAGCGACCTTGAGGTTCCAGAGGGGAGATTTTTCACATATGGAGGGTTTTTGCACTGAGTGTTTACTCCACATTTGGCTTTGATGATCTCAATGTTATAGCCGAAACTGAAGTGCTTATACAAATTTTAGGCTAGAAGGGAGATTTTTGTTCTCTGGATGATGTCTGGGCCTTTGGGCTGCCCTGAAGCACCATCATTTGTACCTATTGAGATACTTTCCATGGTGAGCCTCGTTCCTTCTTTTCCTGGCCACCCTTTCCTAACGCCTGTTACCCCCAGACACGGAATTGTCATCACTCAGGAGAAGTCTTGTCATTTACCTGCCACTCTGAGCGTAAAACCCTCAGAAGATTGAGTGACGTCCGCAGAGGAGGCACAGCATGGCTGTTATGTGATGTGGGAATGTCTTTCTGTATGCTGTGAATACCAATCTTTAAATAAAGGAGCTGTTTTGGCCCATGACAGGCACCATAGAAAAAGTAGGAGGGGAAATCACAACATAGGTAGGAGAAGCAGGGCGGAGTCAGGGACAGACTGAGCCAGCCACCCAAGAAGAAGCATGTAAGGAACACAGGTGAGCCACGGGCCACGTGGCAGACAGATTAATGAGAATGAGTTGAGTTAAGATGTAAGAGCAAGCTAGCAATGTGCCTGAGCCATAGGCCAAACAGCATGAAATTAATATAAGTGTCTGAATCATTTTTGAGGCCTTATCAGCAGCGGGCGGCTAAGCAGTCTGGGGCTAAGCAGTCTGGGGCTGCAGGTCTGTGGGTCTGGACCTCTGGCCACCCAGGACCAGAAAACCTTAATGTAACAGTTATGCTTACATTTGAGGACAGGGAGAACTAAGTAATGTCCTAAAACTTCAAATTGAAGTAGAAACTTGTGTGTGTAAGAGGGTCTTTTCACAACCCAGGGCCAAAGAAGACAAAACCAGAATGTAGAGAACAGGAGGCAAATGGATGAGACTGACTTTTGTTCTTTGAAAGACACTGCACCTAACAGGTGAGAGACAGCATTTAAAATGTCCGAGCCTGAAAGTGAATCTACACCCATAACACAGCCCTGAAACACAGAGAAATGGGGTGGACATTGCAGAGCGTTCCTCTCCTGGTGCATCTGCCACCACCCTCTTTGCTAACGATACTGTGACTGCTCATGAGAGACTCGTGAGGTTGGACCTGCTGACATCCCCTCATAAAAGGAAGGGGTAGGAAGGTCGTCAGACCCTCACCTAAGATCTCAGCTACTCTCTCCCATGTCCTGCTCCCCAAGCTCTACGTAATTTTGTGTTAAGTGTATGTGGTCTTATGGTCCCAGAGGTGCTGGAGTATATGTAGCAGGTGGATAGTTAACTGAAGGGGAGGGGGCTCCACATACACAGCTGTGGGAAAGTTGTCATTCATGTTGAGGTGAGACTTTCCAGTGATGAAGGTACTTTGGGGAACCTATACGCCTGTAAGTGACCCCTCACCTATGTTCTGTAAGTCCAATAAACTTACCAGTTCATCAAGTTGGACTTGAGTGGAATGATATTTGCCCTGTCTGGGGTGAGTAAGCACTGGTTCACAACTCCCAGGGAGTTCATGCAACAGCAGCCTTCCTGTTGGAAACATACAGAGGGTCTGAGTGGGAAGTTTATTGAGAAGAGCCCTAAAGACTAGCTGCTGCCCCAGGAGCTACAGACAAAGGCAACATGGTCACTGTAGGCCTGAGAGGACTGTGGGGGATCTGGTAAGTGTTAGTAGAGACTTGAACACAGGCTCTGGTGGAAAAGGCAGCTGACAACCCTGTGTGGTAGCTAAGGGATTCTTGGATTCAGAGACCAACAGCTCCATTCCTAGGTATAAGTGCCAAAGAGATTGCCAGCCTACCCCTCAGGTGGCATTTGAAGTAATGAGTATTTTTTCTTGTTGGGAGAATGGACAATGTAACACTCACTCCTGTGATACTTTGTAGCTCTGCTCCTGAGTACAATGGGTAGGAAAGGTGAGAAGCAGGCAGGGAATAGATACATATGCAAAACACCCACATAAGGGAATAAAGAAAAGTGAGCTTTGTGAAAATCAACCATAGACCTAGATCGGGTGTTGTAAAGAGAGGATGATAGTATTGTCTTGTCACCAAGGGTCTCAGACCAGCCCCAAACAATCTACTACCAAAAGCTTGAAAATGGCAGCCCTGGCTGCAGAAGGTACTATCACTTACTGCCACACCTTCATCTTCAGCTTTTTTTTTTTTTTTTAAAATCTGTTTATTCCTTATGTATATAGTGTTCATTCTACCTTTATGTTTGCTTGCACACCAGAAGGGGGCACTAGATCTCAGTAAAGTTGGTTGTGAGCCCCAATGTAGGTGCTGGGATTTGAACTCAGGTCCTCTGGAAGAGCAGCCAGTGCCTTTAACCTCTTGAGGCACGTCTCTCGCCTTCATCTTCAGTTTCGGTGGACTGCCTCTATTTAGGTGATGAATTGAAGCCTGGAGCAGTGGGCTCCTAGCCACAGAGGTCACCATGGCTCCAGATTGCCAGAGAATGATCAGGTTGGTAAAGGTTGGCTCCTGTCCACCTTGCTTCGGGTATTGGCCCTGGTGCATGGTCACTGCTCAGCAAGTGCCTGCAGGAGTGAGCAATACTGGTTCTTCATGGATGGCAGGTACTGCAGGCTCAGGTGTTGGAGAGGGACTTGATTAGCCAAAGAGTAGAGTCCACTGGAACCTGGAGAAGAGCAGATCCTTGGCCCTTGTCCGATGGAGAGAGCTCAAGGTCCCCAAAAATGCATGAGCCTGATTAGACAGAGTGTCATCTGAGCTGAGGACAGTTACCAAGAGCCCTGACCTCTGGCTGTAGTGTTGGGGTTGGGTGGAGGGGGGCTCCTTAGTCTGGTAGCGTGGCGGAGAGGCTCAAAGTGCTACAGGCTGCCGCCTCCTCCCCCACTCCCGCTGCTCAGTGGCAGTGTCACCTCTGTTAACAAGTCAGCCTACACAGCCGTCCTCATTATCTGCATCTCTCTGGACTTTCTCTGACCTGGTGGCTGCTGGCTAGAGACAGGATGGTTCTGCAAGAGTGTCAGCAAATCAGCCAGGCTGGGCACAGGCCATGGTTCTGCTCCCTTGGCAGGGACATGCAGGGCTCTGCTGGTCACCCAAAGCACAGTACACATGTGGCATTAAAACTAGCTGCACCTGCAGATTCTGGCCCATACAACGGTTGAAAACGCCAATGTGTTCTGTGTTCAGTTTATGTTTTGCACACAGGTCCAGGACAGGGCAGCTAAGGCTTCCTTTGCTAGTTTGTCTGCTGATCCCAATCTCTACCTGTGACAAAGAGGATGGGCCCGGGTGGGGTCTCTCAGCCACCTCCTTTCCCCTGAGTTCCACATGTGCCTTTGCTACAGTGACTGATTCTACTGGAATCAGATTATAGAGCTGATGACTGTGCTTAAGACCAGGGAGGCATGGGACAAACACTGGAGGGACAGTAACTAGTTAAGAAAGTGGCATCATTACCTACTGAGCACAGGCCATGGGTCTCTTGCTTTATGTAATTCTTTTCCTCGTGTGTGTGTGTGTGTGTGTGTGTGTGTGTGTGTGTGTGTGTGTGTATGGTGTATGTGTGTGGGTACTGGTGCATGTGGAGACATTTTAAGTGTGCCCTCATGCTTGTACATGTATGGCAAGCACGTTATTGACACAGCCATCTCTCCAACCCCCACCATTTCCTTTACTGTTTGCAAAGGTCCTGAAGGTGAAACTATTTTTGTCCTTTCTTTATACTTGAGGTAACCGAGGTTCAGAAAGGTTAATAAAACTTGCCTGTGGTCACACAAATCAGCGAGGCAGAGATTGAATTCCAGCAGGGACCTTGTGACTCACACCGTGTGCCTGAGCTCCCTGTGGAAGTGTCCCTTGGTGTGGATGCGGTGGGAGTCTCCGCTCCCATCTAGCTGAGTCCCCATTTCTCTACCCTGTGCCTCAGGCTATGCCACCTCACCACACTCCCCACAGCCAGCTGAGGGAGGAAGGAACATCAATCTTCCTATTTTATAAACAAAAAAGTCACAGTCTGGGGAGGCAAAGGATTTATTCAAGGTCATGGAGGGAGCGATGGGCGAGACTGCACTGCAGTGTCCGTGAAAACGGGAGATACTGGGGCTAAGGGTAGCTCGGCGGCTTGTCAGTGGCATGAGGGACATTTAGGAGACGAGGGGACCATAGTGTGACAGTGGTTGTGTCAGCTTTCTTTTGCTGTGATAAAACATGGGACAAGATTGGCTTAAAGGTTGGGAGCTTTGGACTCACAGATTGGAAGTTTCAGTTTGTGGCCAGTGGCTTTGTTGTTTGGGGACTTGTAGTGAGGCACGAGGTCACGATGGGAAGGGTGTGTTAGAGCAGAGCTGCTTGCCCGGTGGAAAGAGAAGACGGGGGATAGAGCAGGAGAGAACAGAGAGAGAATACAGAAAGCACCAACTAAATGAAATGCCGTGGAGTTAGGACAAGGCTCAGCTCCCTGTGTTGGCTTTCAGCTGCCTCCGTTGGTCTTCTTGGCTCTTGTAGAGATAAGGAGACATATTGTTTGGGAATCCTTAGATGGCAGCCTGCTGGGTCATACCCCTTGGTGGCACTTATGGGTATATTAGGAAGTGTTCCTTATTCCCTTATAACGGACAGTGAAACCCATTAGCAAAGGCCAAAGATGACAAAGGGAAAAGGTGAGTCCTGGTCTCCAGATCTGCCCTTTCATTGGGTTTCCCTGGCATTCTAAATGACCTTTCTTTCTTCCCTGTGCCTCATTTGGGAAAAGGCATCTGTTTGGGATGCCACACAAAATACATGGTGATCTGAAGCACCAACTTCCCAGTGACAGAAGGAAGTATGTGAGCAGTGGTCGAGGTTGAAGGATAACTACTCTGATATGCTTCGTGGTCCTCGATGGTTGAGCAGGGACCGGGGGAAAATGCTCAGCACCATATACAGCTTCAAAACAGCTGTCTGAGCTCCTTTCTTCCTGGGAATGTATGAGACACTTCCCCAGAGTAGTTTAGAATCAGTGAAGGAAGAGACAAGATGTACTCATTTCAGTCAGAAATCTGGGACTAAGCCTTGGCCCTATGGATCCCAACCAATCAAAAAGCCCCCATAGCCCATTTTCCTTCCAAATTTTTGAAATCTTGCATCGAACTCAAAGATTAGGATTTTCTTGAAGGCATTGCTTTTACATGAACAAGACATGGAGAGGAAATGAAACACTGGGTTCTGTGTCTGAGCTGGGGAAGTGTTTTGGGTCAGGAATTGTTTCTTCTCCACATTCTCAGGTGGCACTCACAGCCATTTTCTGGGATACAGAGTCAGATTACAGAACAACACTTTGGTACTTGGAAAACAGGTGTATTAGTCCTTTGGTACTCTCTAACAAAGTACTACTTCTTTGCACACTGGGTCGACTAAGACACTAGGACATTTTCTTGGCTCTGAAAGCTTAACGTATGAAGCCAAGGTGATGGAGAGTCAGTGCTAGAGAGTCCTTCTTGGCTAGTGGTGACCCCTAGCCGTCCTTGGTGTCCCTTGGCTGACAGTTGTACCATCTTGATGACACTCCCTGTCATTATGGCCTTTGTGTCTCATTTATGTCTCTCCTAATTGTCTCTCTTATTGGACTTAGGGTTTCCGCTCTAATATGACTTCATCTTTCTAATTAAATCTGCAGAGACACCTAGTAAGGCCCTAGATTGAGGTCTCAGGAAGCATAAGTTTTCGAGGTGAGGATTAAGTCCATAACGTGAAGAAATCAAGGGTGTGCCCTCGATGCCTCCAATGCACCAGATGCACCCCAATGTGCACAGAACTTAGTTCTTCTAGGCCAAGTGTCTAGAGGCTTAGGACCCGAGTACACATGCCAGAACTCTCTGGATGTTATTTCCCAGGGCCCAGTTGCTCTCCAAGGTGGGATAGCCCAAATTTGTGCTCTGGTTTTCTGAGTCTGACTTTCTGAGTTCATGGTATCTTTACCATGTGGTCTTGGTTAGGATTTTGTGCGTATATTGGCATGATTTGCATATACCTGGTTATCTGGCAGTGGATTTCTATGGATTCAGGTGGGAAGGCAGGATTGCAGCAGAAGGCAGCTGCGGATAGCAGGAGACTCTTAATGATGTTTCTATGTAGAAAAGAGCTTTATTGTCAGATGAATATGGTTATGATTTACAGAAAGGTTGTGATTATAATACCAGAGGAGGTAAAAAGAAAGAGAAAGAGGAAGGAAGAAGAAAGGAAGGAGAGAAATGAGGGAGCTCCCAAGAGAGGACAAAAGAGAGATGCTCGTGGGACCCTTGCTTTAAATGGGGCTTGACATCAGAGCTCAGAGGGCGTGGCTCCTAGAGGCTAACAGTCTCTGTACACTAACTTTCCATTTCGGTAAAAGATCAAAAAACACACCTCTGCATAGCCCATCTTGGGTTTTCCTTGTTGACCTGTCTCTAGTGCTCCCCCTGCCTCCCTCCCCCCTGCCAGGTTCTATCTTGTGCAACTCTTGTTAGAAGGAGGCAGTGTGAGCAGCTGATGTAACCAGCCTTGTAAATCACCTGAGAGCCACACCCCACAGGGGTCTGCCCCAGTCCTTCTTGCTCTCTCTCTGGCCCTTCTTGGTCTCTCACTGCCAAGCTCTGTCCTCCTTACAGCAGAGCTTACTTCTCTGGAACATTCTTCCTCAACTGTGCAGGTCGGTTTTCACTGTCAACTTGATATATTTTTAAAATTTTAAGATTTATTTATTTTCATTTATGTGTGTGGATGTTTTGCCTGCATATATGTCTGTGTACCGCATGTGTGATGATGCTTGTAGAGGTCAGAAGAGAGCATTGGATCCCCTGGAACTGGAGTTACAGGTGATTGTGAGCTACCACATGGGTGATGAGAATTGAACCTGAGTCTCCTGGGACAGCTGCACGTGCTCTTAACCACTGAGCCATATCTTCAGCTCACAACCTGCACTCTATGTCCTAGCCTTGAGAGGAATCATCTAGATCAGGTTGGCCTGTGGTCATGTCTGTGGGATTGTCTTAATTGTTAATTGATATAGGAAGACCTAGCCCACTGTGGGTGGCACCATTTCCTAGGTAGGGGTCATGAACTAGAATGAGAAAGGAGAAAGCTACATATGCAGCAAGCAGGAGAGGACCCATGTGTATGTTATCTCTCTACTCTTGACTATGGATGTGGGATGTCCTGCCTTGAATTCCCTGCAACAATGAATTATAAGCTGTAATTGTGAGCCAAATAAACTCTTCCTTGCTTGTGTTAGGTTTTGTTGGATGATACAACAGAAGTGAAATTAGATCACCAGCCCTTTTCATTCCTGGCTTCCTGCTTGCTCCGTTCTCTTTCTTGGCATAAGTGATTCTTCTTCAGAGAACCCTCCTTGACCACCCATCCCCACTCTAATTTCTTCATTTCAATGATTTCATTGTTGTAACCTAACCTATCATTTTCTGATATTTTCTTATCTATTTGTTAATTATCTCCCTTCCTCAGATTATAATCTCTGTGGCCTCATCCTCTTTATCGGTGCTATTTTGCAAAACTAAAGAATGGTGCCAGAGAATCCTGGGCGTCCAGTCAAGATTTTTTTTTTCATCTTTAGTAACTCCACACTTTCTTTTACCCTTTCAAGTCACAGAATTGGTACAGTATGCCAGATAGAGTACTGGCTGACCCAGAGCTCATATCTTGGCATGTGCTGGCTGTGTCTCACTCATCCTGTGATATCAAGAATGTCATTAATTCTTATATCTAATAAGAATTAAACTGGGCCTGTATTTCCTGTACTATGTCCCAGAGGAAGTCCCTGTCACATCTACAGAGTTTTCATGTAGATTAAATTACATTAGTAAGAGAACACAGTCTGAATGCAAGGCAGGGCAGCTTCAAAGGAATAAGGGACAGCATAGCAAACATGGGGAAGAGAAGATTCCAGATTCATCCTCCTGATGTTAATCTTTGATTGGCAGCATGAGAACTCATCAGCTGATGGAGAGTGAGGCGTCAGTCACTTCTCTACCTTCTAGCAAGGTGGGGTAGTACACAGTTAGCAGATTACCCATTTCAGGAGGCATATTCTAGAGGGATTGTGTTTCTTCACCCCATAAGCTGATGATTCTGAGATGCCTGCCTCCTGATGCTCAGGTTGACTGGATAAAGGGCAGGTAGACTTAGGGTAGACATAACAGGGACGGATACTTCTGTGTTTTCTGGGGAGAATCCTCCCATGGCCTTCATTTGGCAGCCATGTTTGTTCTATAGCGTTGGGGGCACTTGGAAAAGAAGTCATCCTGACCCAGGGTCGTGGGGCCTGGGTCCTACACTGTAGAAAGGGCAGCAGTGTCTGTGCAGTGCCCTCTTCCTCCCTGTTTCTTCTCTGTGGTTTCCCTGGACCACAGCTATGGTTCTTCTAGTGTGGGGCATCCAGCTCAGATCTGCACCAGGTCCCAACATCTACTTCTCTCTCCTTCCCTCATCAGTAGCTACTGGAGAAGATTTTGGTTTCCTACCACAGAGACTTGATTAGACTGATGCTCCTAGGCAGGGTCCAGTGTCAGAGGGACCTACATACCGAGGCCATCTTGGATCTTGGGGACTTGCTTCTTGTCTCTATTCCTACAGCTCTGCTGTTGGCTCTTCCTGCCTTTTCTTAGGCTCACTTCAATCTCTATCTCAAAAGTCTGAGGAGAAAAAAGTGTGAGGGGTTGGGGGTGGCTGGCTAGTAACAATGGAAGTTGCCTTAGACAGGCTAAATTTAACCACTTGGATGAAATAGGCCAGTTCCTTGAAGCAGTAAGTGCACAGATCTCATGTAATAGGAGCGAGATTGCCAGTGTAATCCTAAATATATTTTTGAAATTAAATTTGAGGTTTAAATTTCCCCACAGGCAAGGAAAATCTTCATGGTCTCAAAGGTTTTTAGATTCATGCAAGTCTTAAATCCAGGACCCAAAGTGAGGTACATAACAGAATAGTTGTCAAGTATTGCAATAAAAGCTTTGCTCTGGTTATTCAAGGTCAGCCTGGGAAACATGGCAGAAACCTCTCAAATGTTTTTAAAAAGTAAAGGAGAAAAGTGAGTGGGCTAGGAATGTACCTTAGTAGTAGAGTGTCTGCTTAACATGTGAGAAGCCCTGGGCTCAAATCCCTAGTGCTGAAAAGAAATATCATCAATATGAAAACAGATTCTTATTTTTATTTTCACAAAAGGGACCAATGATTGAAACATATGCTTCACCAAAGAAGGCACACAGATGGCAACTAAGCCCGTGAAAATATTCCCAGTGTCATTACTCACTGGAGAAATGCAAATTGAAACCACAGTGGCTTCATCCGCATACCTATTGAAACAGCTAAGTCAAATCAACCATAATAATTTTTGACTTGGATGTGGTGTGTCTGGAACTCTCACATGGTGCTTGGCACAGTGTTACAGATACCATGGAAGAGTTTACCAGTTTCTTACAAACCTAGATATACACTCATTAAATCATCTAGCAATTTCTCCCCTGTCACCCAGGGAAGACAGATGCCTCTGTGAAAATGTTTACACCGGCTCTAGTTACAGTTGTCAAGATCTAGGGGCAACCCAAGCATCCTCCAGCAGGCAAAATGGATAGGTGAACTTTGGTGTACCTGTAGGCCTGAGTACAGCTCAGGAGGGATAGAGAACATATTATCGATATGGGCAACGATGTGACTAATCTTGAACACTTTGTTGTGTGAAAGGAAGTCACCCCAAAAGCCCACATGATTCATGGTTCCATTTCTGTGATGTTTGAACAGAGGTAAAGCTTTAGAGATGAGGAAGAGACTGGTGATTGCCAGGCAGGAAGCAGGGTTGGAGTGGGAGAGCAGCTGACTCCCAGAGCCAAGAGGAAGGGGTGGGGTGGGGGGAAGCATTGTATCACCATCACAGCATGTTCACAGGATTGTGCATGTGTTAAGATTTAAGAAGTTTTCACTAAAAGAGAAAATTTTGCTGTATTAAATTTTGAAAAATGAGTGTGAATTTTGACATGACTGTATCACTGGATCAGGAGTTCAAGTTCACATAGTACTGTTTGGTGCTGGTATATACGGCTCAGTGTCTTATTGGGCTGGGGTGGGAACAGGATCAAAATGTAGGGACTTGTCTTTCTACCAAGATATTATCAGGCCCAGGGAGGGCTAAAATTAGCCTCTATAGTGCTGGAGAATGGCAGTCTCTGTCCATGGTCCTGTTTCAAGCCTATAGATAGTGGGGGATACTGATGAAGGTGCTGAGGACATTGGATTTATCAGGATATCCATTTGGGAGATGGATTATGTCTTAAAAGATTGTACTGGGAGATTAAGAAAGGGCGAATTGGGACAAATGACTTGCTCTCAGGCTCCTAAAGCCAACAATGCTCACATAAGGTGAGGTGGTGAAGAGCAGAGATGGCGTGGTGACTGATGCTCTTGCTCTGTGCCAACCAGCCTCGCCTTGGATATAGAGTTCATTTCTGACAGGGACACTTCAGAGTGCACATGTCCATCCAGTCCTGTCAGTGGACGGTAATTAGGATGATGAGGGATCTAGCACTAATTTGTGTAAATAATGGGTGGAGAGATTTTGCTTGGGGAGTAGACATGCTGAGGTCACAATAGACTCCATGTTGGGGATATTGGATCCACTCTATGGTCTCTAATGTAGCACTATCCTGTAGAAATTCCTGCAGGAACTGAAGTGTTTTTATACATGAGATATGTGGTAGATAACAGAAATGTGTGTGTGTGTGTGTGTGTGTGTGTGTGTGTGTGTGTGTGAGTGTGTATGTGTGTGTGTGTGTGTGTGTAGTGTAGGTACGTGATCACGTGCATGTGTATACATTTGTGTCTGCATGCGTACAGACAGGTATCTTTTTAGTTGCTCTCCACTTCACTTCATGAGACAAGATTCCTCACTGAACTTGGATGGCCAGTCCCAGGGATCCCCCTGCTTCTGCCTTCCCAGTTCTGGTATTACCATGTTCTGCAGTTGTTATAGGGATCCTCGGCCATCTCTATAGACCTCTGATGTGTTTTGCTTTGTTTTGTTTTGTATAGTTAACAAGTGACTACAGATTGAACTTTAGACAATAGAATTTTAAACTGAAGATTAGCCTACCTGGTCAGTGCCACTGGATGGGATACCAACCCACTAAAGCAGTAGTTCTCAACCTGTGGGATGCACCCCTTTGGCAAACTTCTATCACCAAAATATTTATATTATGATTCATCACAGCAGCAGAAATATTTTATGAAGTAGCAATGAAAATAATTTTATGGTTGGGGGTCACCACAACATGAGGAGTTGTATTAAAGGGTCGCAGCATTAGGAAGGTTGGGAACTGCTGCTCTACAGGACAAATATAAGAATAGACCAGGGACCAACTATTTTCTCTAAAAAATATGTTAGCAGATATATTTGTCTCGCCCCTGCCTCAGAATCTTCAAAAGCAATATACAGAAAGAGAAATGAACATGACCGAGCACCAGTAAAGTTCTATCCATGGACACCAAGGTTTGAATTTAGCATATTTTTATATGGTACAAAATAGTATTTTTCTTTTGATGATATTTTTTGACTCTTTAAAAAAATGTGAGAGTCATCCTTAGTTCACAGATTAGGAGAGAGTGGGTGGCAGGATGGCCTGGCCTGTAGGTTGTGGCTCACTGCTTTGACCTTGGATGTGGGTGGATGATTCAGGGGGAGTCATAGGTCAGACCAGTAAGATGATGCTCAGTTGATTGAGCCAGGAGCAGAATGATGATCATTCTGAGAAGCCCTTGCTAGATACCAACTGTCCGTCAAAGGTGCTATGGGAATGTCCTCTTAGCACAAGTAATGCCAGTGTGGTCCTCTAATTCTGTAGACAGGTTGAAGTTAAGGGACTGTGGATGCTGTAAATACATTGCTTTGCAGAGTAAAGTTGCCTGCTTTCACTTGGTTCTTTAGTCTTGGCCATATGGGGCTGGCTTAGCAGTTTTCTGGGTGCTAAGATGGCTTTCTTACTTCATGATTTCTGCCACATCAGGGCTCCCCGAAATGTGATGCTCTGTAGGTGTGGTAGTCATCTTTTCCTTACTGTGACAAAATACTTGAGACAAACAACTTATAAGAAAGAAAGGTTTGGATTAACTCCTGGTGTCATCAAATGCTTCAGCTCATGGTTTATTGGCATTATTATGATTTTGAGCCCACGCTCAGGCAGACCATCATGGAAAGGGGGCCACATGGTAGAGGAGATCTGTTCACCCCTGCACTGTGATGTGGTCAGGAAGGAAAACAAAACAAAATAACCGAATAAAACTATAAAAGGTCTTAACTCCATTAAGCCACAATCCTTAACAGTTTTTACTATCCAATATAGCAACGGGCTGGGGTGTAGCTCAAGTGGGAGAGTGTTTGCCTGGTGTGGGGCTCTGAGTTACATCCCCAGCACCACACAAGCATGGGAGTGCACACATATAATCTCAGTATTTGGGAGATGGAGGCAGAAGAATGAGAAGTTCATCCTCAGATCTATCGTAAGTTGGAAGCCAGTCCAGGATGCATGAACCCCTGTCTCAAAGGACAAAAATACTTTACCCAACCAAACCATGCCCCTGCCCACCCACCCAGACAACCTAAAAACAAACAAACAAAAAGCAAGAGTCCTGTGGCTGGCTAGTAACCTCTTAACACATGGGCCTTCAAATAATATTCAGGATCCAAACTATAGCTTTGAGGAGGCTTTACTGAGAATACCCAAAGCCTCCCTGAGAAAGGAGAGTCCCTGGGCCAAACACTTTTGTATTCTGCTGTTTAGGCCCCTGTAACAGACAGGTTGGCTGGGTCTTGAGAACTTTTACCCTAATTTGGTTCCCTCTGTGGATGGGGCATGCATTATCCTGCAGTGGCAGAAGGTCCCTTTCCTATGACAAATGAGGAAGCATAGCTCCATAGGGAGCTTGGAGTCTAGATCCAGATGAGCCTCCAGAGTCTGCAGGAGTAGACCTGGCCTGTCTGGGACTGCCGAGCTACTCTTTAGACCTTTAGAGATGTGATCGTTTCTCATTGTGACAACTCAGTTTCCTTTTCTTTCCTGGTTTTTCTCTGACGTCTCTACTTATAGTTGGTGTTTCTGCCAAACAAACATACAAACAGATTAATAAATAAGCTGCAGTGCCCATCAGGGAAGAGTCTAAAAGTGTTTGGTTCTAAGTTTTACATTTTTATGCCTTCACCAAACTTAGCTCCATAGTTTTTCTACATCTTTGTACAGGCTGCATAAGAAGAAATAGAAAACATTTTTTAAAATAAGTTACCTGGGATGTTTCAAAGCAAACATTATAGACAGAAGACAGCAAACCCATGTGCCCATTGCCAGTTTTGAAAGTTGCCAGCTCCTGGCCAGCTTTGTGTGGCCTCCGCCCTGTCCTTCCTCTGGTGGTGTCTGGGGACCAGCGCTTCAGGAAATTTTTGGTAGTGGCGCTGACCACATGTGTACAGTATCCTGATTGTACGTACTCTCTTTCAGATAATCGCCTTTGATGAGTTAAGGACGGATTTTAAGAGTCCCATAGATCAGTGCAACCCTGTCCATGCGGTAAGTAGTGGGTGCTGGTGGTGGGCGGCCAGTGTCCCCACAAGTCACTGGACTCATGAAGGACAGTGAAGGTTTTAAAGAGCAGAATAAAGGAGACCATACTGTCTTGATCCTGCCTCTATTCCTTGCTGTTACAGAGCCTCCTTGCTAGGTCAGCTGAGCTCTTGGAATACATTGTCAGTCAAGTGCCCCATTTCCGGTAGCTCAGGGAAAATCTGCTATACTGTGGTTCTGAGTCCTCAAAACCTGGTGTCAGAAATTTTTGGTTCCTTGTCTATGACCACTGACAAGGGCTCTGTGTTGGCCAGCATGTCTGCAGGGTGTGCAAGTACCACATATGGACCTCTTGCTCTACAGGAAGAAGTCAATGGTTGGGGTCATCATGGAGGGTAGATGGTGAATGCAGCACCAGGTTCAGCCCCATTATCTGGTGGGCTTTCATCTCTGGTGCCTGTGGGTTGGGGTCATCTTGTTGTATACAAGGAAATCTGGTGCAGACTAGTTGTTCTGTTTCTGGATTTCAGGTCTGGAACTCAGCTCTGCCCATCTCCAAAGCCTGTCTTCTGACCACCAACTCAAGTTGGTTCTTGAAAAGACTTGGCTTTATAATATCTAAGCCCTGCTTGGACACAACAGCCTTTGATTCTATAAAGTAGAGACAAACTATTTCAAAGTCAGCTATAAAAAGCAAACTGGCTTAGTTGAAAGTACCCTTAAGAACTACTTGAAAGCTTTATGTTTTTCATAAAAGTTGTAATTTTTAAAACCCTCTGCCAGCTTTACCATCCACCTATGATAATTTGGCTCTGCCAGGCCTGAATGGGTTTGCCCAGAGCCTCATGTGTTTCTGGACACTGAGTTTGGTATCAACAACACACACTTTCTCATCAGTATCCATAGGTGCTTGAAGCCAAGTATATTCATTTTTAATTGCCAGGAAGTCAGGAGCTGAAGCTCCCTCCTCCAGCTTACCTGGAGTTCTCTGTTAGGACTCCCAAGCAGAGTAAGTGGGGAAATTTAAGGGTGATTCCATCATATCATCCCAGGTCCTTGCCAGGCTGTAGGCACCTGGTGAAACCTGGAGATGCTTTTGTGGAGTCGGTTTTTGGCGTATCAGGACAAGTTCTTTATTTAGGAATCAAGTTAGGACTTGCATACACCCCATCCCTTGGAGGGAGGTGGGTACTTCTTGAAAAAGATAGTGCAGAAATAGTAGTCACTAGGTAGCAGCAACAGGAATTGGATACTGATGGAGAGACCTGTTCACCTTTCTCTTCCTATGATGCTGGGGTGGAGTCCAGGCCTTTGCATACACACGAGACAAGCGCTTTACCACTGAACTACATCCCAGCTCGATTCTTTATGTAAACTCCTATTATAGCAACATTTCTAATTAGTTATCAGATTAATTAAGCAGCTGAGTTCTGTGAAGCCCAGACATGAACAGACCAAAGCCTGAGGTGCCCCTGGGGAGGAGGGATTGGATACAAAACAGAAAACTCCTAAAAGCTGTAATTAGGTGAGCACGTAGACATGTTATGATTTTCCCTTTTGTCAGGACATTATTTGTCAGCAGGGAATGAAATGTTTCAGCCACTTCACTTAACAGTCTCCAGTCCTCTTTCCTCTTTGAAACCTTCAGAGAGAGCAGCATTTTGGCTGAGACTTACGAACTTGCCTCCTGGTTGACAATTCTGGCCCTAGAGAAACTTGGGTCCTAAGAACTTGCTCACTGTGCAATGCATTTCTTGATGAGGGCACAAGATCCATTTGATTTTTTCTGGTTTCCCCCTTTTTTTATGGTAGGTATTGAAACTCAGGTCTTTGGGCATGCTAGGGAAACCCTTTCCCACAGAGCTACAACTCATGCTTCATAGATTTAAGATGTCCTAAAGCTCCAAGGATTGGTGGAAGTTTTTATGGACCTCTTGCAGGAGCTGGAGGGTACCCTTCCCATCCTCCACCCCCACTGGAAGTCTCTGTCACAGGGAGGGACAGTGTTTTCTCCCAGGGCTTGATGGAGTATTGTGTGTCCCTTGCTTGTATATATATTTGTATGAACTCTCTCACACATGTAACTTGTTTTCCATGCTGTGTGGGCGATAACTCCTCCAAATGTGGCTCCTTTCTCTGGGTTTATGGGCTGCACAGGGATCACTGTATTTATGATTCGATTAGGGAGATTGAAGTATCCCCAGCTACCTGCCCTCTCCTGATCCGTAAGGAAGCTCATTACCATTATGTCTACAGCAGCCAAACTGTTTCGGTAATGAAGCACCAGAGATGCCACAGCTGTGTTCAGCATGGCTCAGACATCTTGACAGTTAGAGCAGAGAAAGGAAGCTGAGACATTTGATGTCGGCTGTGGGCAGTGCCCCCTGTTCAGTTTCATAACATCTTTCACTGGATGGACTTGACTTCTAGAAAAGTCATAGCCCAGGGCACAATTGGTAGCCTGACTCCAGGGAGGGCTTGCTTCCTCCAAGTACACCCGCATAGAAAAGGCAAAGCAAGACAAAATCCATTAATGAGGATACAGACACACTGCTCTTAGAGACCCGGTGGGGTGTCCTGTGCCTGAGATAAGCAGTGAGGTATGGTACCCATTCTGCATCCAGACTGTTTGCTGGGGATGCATGGAGACTTTAACTATAGGAAATGAATGCTGGGTAGAAGAGGAATGCACACTTCTGCCACAAACATTCTTTTGGAAAAAAAAAAGTACATTATGTGTGTACATGCACACTCATGTGTGTGCACAAGCTTGTGTCGAGGCCAGAGGTTGATGTCATGTGTCCTCCTCATGTTTCTCTGTTTTGTTTTTTCTTTTTAAGGCAGGCTCTGTTATAGGGCTGGAAAGATGGCTTAGTGGTTAACATTCAGTACTGCTCTCACAGAGGACTTGAGTTTGGTTCCTACCATCTACATAGGTTGTAACTAGCTACAGGGGATCTGATGCCCTCTTCTGGGCTCTGTGGGTACCCACACTCATGTGTATATGCCCATTCTTTCACACACAGACACACCACACAATTAAATCATTATTATAATAAACACACACACACACTCCACACAATTAAATCATTATTATAATAAAAGACAGGGTCTCTCAGTGAATCTGGAAGTCTTAGATTTGGGTGGACTGGCAGATGAGAAAGCCCAGGGGTCCTTTTCTCTCCAGCCCTGAGATGACAGATGCTTGCCATTACAACCGGCTCATTGCATGGGTTCTGGGATCTGAACTCAAGTTCTCATGCCTGCAGTGGCGAACAATTTACCCGCTGAGTCGTCACCCCAGCCTGCCAGAGGAATTCTTTTAAGGATGAATTTCCACTAGGTATGGTGGCTCGTGCCAGTAAGACCAGCACTCGGGAGGGCGACACAGGAGGAGTGTCATGAGTTTGAGGCCAACCTAGGTTACACAGTGAGCTTCAAGATAACCTGTGCTACCGTGTAAGACCCTGCCTCAAAAACAAACACACACACAAAACCCCCAAAACACACATACACGGACTAAAAGAACAGAAAGCCAGTGGCTCTGGTAAGGTTAAAGCAAGAGGTTCAGACTTTGCTAGGAAGAGGCATTAGCATGTGCCTAGGCTGTGTCTCTGGTGGGCTCTGCTTCGTCTGCTGGGGTAGACTACACTCTCAGCCCACCTTTAACTTTCTGTTTTCTTTCTTTTCTGCACATCTCAGAGGGAGAGGCTGAGGAACATCGAACGCATCTGCTTCCTTCTGAGAAAGGTCAGAGGGGTCCTCCAGCTGGATGGAGGGAGGGTCATAGCGAAAGGGGTCATCAGGTGAATGGCAGCAGGGAGGGCATGGTGGGAGCAGACCTCGGTCCTTTGGAAACCTTCAGAGGCAAGAGGAGCTAATTACAGGGGGTGACCTGCAGTCAGGTGTCAGTAAGACACTGATTCTGCCCAGGGCTCTCTGCAGAGCATCCTTTTTCTTTGTAATGATCATTGGCATTTACAACTGCTGATACCGCCTAGTCTTTGTTCCTGTCTGTGCTGGGCTCAGGATTTTAATGGAATCTCCTGATGTAAGGAGTTTTTAACTAGATGCTGGGTGTCTTAAGGTTTGAACCTGTCACCCACTCAGCTTTGCAGTTTGGCCTTTTGGCAGGATCACGGGGTGTGTTGGAAAGGATAGAAAAGTGCTGTCAAAGAGGGGCAGTAGACCACCGCCGCCCCAAGCTTCTTCTTGAAGTGTGTGTGTGTGTTTGTGTGTGTGCGTATGAGTGTGTGTGTTTGTGTATGTTTGTGTGTGTGTGTGTACCACCCAGGCTGGGTGTTTGGCATTGTCTGTTCAGAATCTGCTCTCCTCCAGTCAGGAAAGTGAGTCAGCAAAGCTTAGAGAAGAGGGACTCAGGAGTGAAATAACCAAAGTCCATGGCCTTGAACCAAAAACTGTCCCTGACTTCAGTGCACAGTGGAGGACACTGGCCACAGGAAAGCCATGGTCTGCCCAAATACAGCCTTTGGCAAAACCAAGCATCCCACCAACACAGACTCAAAGAAAGTTTTACAGCTTTTAAGTTCTTTACTGTATTTCACTGGAGGGAGCCTAATATGGAAGCCCATCATTTCTCTAATGACTTGCCCTTTAATGTTTTCTACAAAACCTAGTATGTTAGAATTCTGCATCTTATTTGTCTCAGCAGGGATGCATGCTCAGATAAGAGCATGCATTTGATAATATGAGTGATCCAAGGAACAGATTAAGCAAATAGCATATAATTTGCATTAAAAATGTGCAAATTACTTCCTAGATAATATCATAGACACCAGTAGCCCAATCTGGTCATCAATACCATATTCTCTGGTTTGTTTTTAAAGATAATGCCTAAGTGATACGTACCTGAGGAAGACAAAAATCAAACTGTTGTTTCTCAGAGTCTAGGATGGCACCTTCCCATCCCGAATGCATCAGCTTGTGTTCTCTGGCAGGTGATCACCCATATTCACATCCCTTACCCTTAGCCCTCTGTTGTCTGATAGAAGACTGGCCACAGGAGGTAATGGTGGGCAGTTGCCCCATCAAAGACCTGCTGACTATAGTCTAATGCCCTAGGCTTTTCCAAGGTCAGAGCAAGGACGGGAAGTAAGGGGTCCAGGAATTAGCTTTGACATATGCAAATCTGTATGTGGTTTGCATCTGCCCCTCTAAGCAGTGGGCAGAAGTGGTTTACTCAGGAAGTATTGTATTCCAAGTGACTCTTCCTTAACCCCTCCTTTCTGGCTGCTGTCTCTGATGCTAGTTAGACCTAAGTGTCACTACGGTAGGCCACACGGGGTCAGACAGTCCAAGATGGACATCAGAGAGCAGGAACACTGAGCTAAGAGGCTCAGGCACAGCAGCTATGTAAGATCATTCCCCTGCAGCCTCATGGTGCTCTGGCTCCATGGAGTGACCAGCACTATGGGGCTAACAAGACAGATACCAACGAGTCAAGTGTCTACCACTTCTTCCACGAGTCTTCCTTCTGCTCCAAGCTCTTGCCTCAAGCCTGGCTTTCAGCTTAACATGCTGCTATGTATTCTTGGCTCTTGTGTCTGCCTGCCCTGGGTACCCAAGACTATTTTCATTGATGTCAGATGATTTCTTTCCGTGTGTAGTTTCAAGTTGTTGAGACTTCCGCATCTGCCATTGGGAACTTATATAGCTCACTTCTTCTTTTGCTTAATTTGGTAACTCTCTAGGCTATAGATACACTTAAGTGCACTATGCATGAGGCCTGTCCCTGCTACTAGAATGCTTGGGAAGGTCAGTGATTTGAATTGATCATCAGATATGGCAGCAGTGAATGAAAAGCATTGTGTAGCCTATTGAAGATGTTCATTCCATGAAATAAATAGTAGCTACTTTGGTCCCTCTTGTTATGAGTGCTGTCATAGTCTTTATTTGGGAGGCACCAAATATCTATAATATATTGATCTTGCCCCTTAGAGATGGAATTTATTTATTTATCTTATTTATCTATTTTGTGACAGGGTCTCATGAAGCTTAGGCTGGCCTTGAACTCATGATATAGCAAAGGCTGGCTTTGAACTTCTCATCCTCCTGCCTCCACATGGCTAGTGCTGGGATTACAGGTGTGTGCTACTATGCTCAGATTTATTTTAGAATAAAAGCTAACTCCCTGTCATCCTCATTTTCAACTCAGAAAAGTTTGAATTTGTAGCTTCTCTAATCTTATTCATTTTTTCTGTGTTCATATTCCCTGTCCTCTCTGTAGTCAGTATTTAGCCCCACCCCACCCCCAATGTCTGCTCCCAGCCAATTCCAGTTTCCTTGGATTAAAGGATGGTGGTTATCTTAGTCACTGTTCCAATGCTGTAAAGAGACACCACAAGCAAGGCAATTCTTATGAAATAAAGCATTTGATTGAGGGCTGGCTAACAGTTTCAGGGCTTTAGTCCATTATCATAATTGCTGGGAGTATGGTGGCATGCAAATAGATGCTGGAGCAGTAGTTGAGAGCTATATCCTGATCTGGAGAGAGAGAGAGAGAGAGAGAGAGAGAGAGAGAGAGAGAGAGAGAGAGAGAGAGAGAGAGAGAGCCGAAATCTACCCCCGTGATACTTCCTCTAAAGGGAGACACTTCCTAATCCTTCTAATCCTTTCAAATAGTGCCGCTCCCTGGTAACTAAGCATTCAAATATATAAGCCTACAGGGCAGTGGGGGGAGGGGGGGATTCCTATTCAAACTACCTACCACCTTCCAATCCTGCTCCTGCCCTTAGCATTTGTGTGACCTGTGGGCTGTGGCTCAGGATGACTCTCCTTCTTTTCAGGACAGTAACACTAGGTATTGAACACTGGACCTCATGCATGCAAGCCAAGTGCTCTACCACTGAGCTACATCCCCAGGCCTCAGGGTAACTCTTAAATGAGAGACCAATAACAATCCACCCTTATGACATTATCCTGAGAATTAAATTAGATAACACACACATGCAGTTCACATGTACTTAATACCTACTAAATGTCATTGTTAGTGCTGTCTCTCACTCCTCCTAAAATCCTTTATGGCATTTCCGTGGGCACACAGGTTGAGTTGATGCTTTGGCTGGTGACATCCTCTCGTCACCCTAGGTAAGTATCATTTGATACTTTAGAGACAAGGTTGTGAACAAAGGTGGTCTAGCCTGGGCCCCTCCCTCCTGCTGTTCATGTTTCAAATGGGCTACATTCAGATTCCCAAGCTATAAGCACATGTTAGGGATAATGTGAAAGCCCTATGGATCTAGTTAGCATCCTCACCTTCTGGGACTTGGACCTTCCAAGAAATTTCTTGGAACTAGCCTCCCAAATAGCCCAGAATGTGATGCATCTCTGATCGCTGCTAAACCACCTCCTTGGCCTTCTTGGGAGAAAGGAAAGGGTTGCACGGTGTATCCATTTTTAGCTCTATAATTATCAGAAGATGTGTTCTGATAATTGTCTGAACTGCAGGGTGCTGGTGTCGATTCATGTGCTTATGATTCATGTCTTGTGGCTTCTGTGCAACTCTCTCCACCAGGTGTGTAGTAGGTCCTCTGGGCTGTTGTGCCCTCTGTTTGGGAGACACATTGTAGAAGGTTTGGTGGCGGCTTCCAGGCACACATAGGCTTCTCCTGGCAGGTGGAGTGGGGAAGGGCAGCCTTCTGCATCCATGAGTTCAGAGTGGTCTGAGAGAAGGGCTTAGGTGGGAACCAAAGAGTTGGGATGAGAATAAAGAGGAGCTTGCTTTATGGGCAGTGATCCCCAGGCCTCATATTTGGTAGTTCTGGGGTTCCCTTGGCTATTGGAAGAATGATGATTGTGAGTTTGGTTAATCTTGCCCAAGGTGGGGGACTTAGCTGTTTAGTTTGGGACATCTCTTTTGCTTAAAAACTCTGGGATCTTTCCTCATACCTTAGCTTCTCCAAGAGTATGTCTGGTACCACAGCAGGTTTTCTGGTGCTAGTGGATGGAATCAGTTCTTGTGCGCAGACAACTTCCATTTCCCTCTTGAGAATTCTCATTGAGATGTGGAAGAGTGGGTGGGATTTGTGGAGGTAGTGGAGCTGATCTCATTAGAATGAATGGAGGGGGATGGATGCTCTCATTGGTCCAACACTGGGCCAATCATAGAGGCAGGAACACTACAGGCGTTCCCTGGTCCAAGCTTTCCAGATGGCATCTCTGTCACAAGGAAGAGTCCAGGTATGAAATAAAGCTACCAGCTTAATCTATTGCAGAGATTCCATGATGTGGCTCCAAAAGCAGCCACTTTCCCAGTGGAAGTCACTTTTGTTAAACGAGAAGGCCCTCTAGTCTCAATTTGCTACACACACGGGTACACAAACACATATACACTGTATGGTTGGCTTTGCTTCGTGCAAAAGAAAAAAAGTGAGAATTTCAAGAGTCATATAGCAAAGCATTCAAAGAGGCTCTTCCCTGAGCTCCATGTCCCGCGCCACATGTCCCTACAGTGGGTTCCACTCGTGTCCATGGTCTGTCTTCTCTCTATTGAAGATGGGCGTCTCCACAGGACCAGATTTGACCATGATGATATGGCTAGATGTCTGTACATGTTCAGGCTTTGAGAACCACTGGGAAATATCCTCTCCCTCTGTAAGTTCTGACACCTCCAAGGCCAGTCCAGTGGTGTGAAGAGAATGAGACCCTGAGGAAGGGACCTGAGCTGTCTGTCATTCAGAGCCAAGCCTACTAGATCTCCCAAGCCTACTTACCTATTAGATGTGAAAGTAAATAAAAATTACTCTGATTTTAAGTCACCAAATTTTAGAATGATTTATTATATAATACTATTATGGCAATAGCTGTATCAGCTCTCTGTCACTGTACTGGAATACCTGAAGCAATCCACATAGAAAAGGGAGGATTATTTTGGCTCACATTTTCCAGAGTCAGAGGGCCTCATGTAACCTCTGGTATTATGGTGAGTGCATCATGGCAAGAGTACATGGCAGGGAAAAACCACTCACCCCATGAACTACAAAGAAAAGAGGAAGAAGAAGGATCTGGGGCCCCTCAGTTCTCTTTGAGAAGCATCCGCTGTGACCTAAGAGCCTTCCACTAGACTCTGTCTCTCATGAGCTCAACCACCTCCAATAGCACCTCTCAGATGACACACAGGCCCTGAGGAATAGTGAAGATACTCGAGGGAGTATTGGCTGGTGGACAGTATATGTTTGCGTCCTTTGTAGTAGGGAAATTTTTTAATTGCTTATTATTATTATTGTCATTGTTTGTGTGTGATGTGTGTGTGGGTGTGCCTTAGCACACATGTGGAAGCCACAGGACAGCTTTGTGGAGTCATTCTCTCCTTCTCCATTCATGTTGTTCTGGGGGTTGATCTCAGATTATCAGGTTCACGTGACGAGTTGTTTATGCTCTGAGCAATCTTTCTGCCCTGAATTTCTTCTTTAAAAAATATATATTTCTTTTGAAAGTGGTACTTTTATGTGACAGGGTTCACCCCATTACTGATTCCACATATTTTCAGAAAGATGGTTTCAAAGTCTGTCCAATTTCTCTGACTAAAGACAGTGACTAAATACTCAGTGTAATTGCAAGCCAGAACCTTGAGGAAGGTCCACATTGTTTTGGTGCATAATATTTGCTGTGCACTGCCTAGTGGGGAGAATAGTGAGGATGCATCTCCCCTCTGAACACAGGCTCTCTCTGCCTTGGATCTGACTTGGCTTCACGTCTTTTTGGCTATCAATACTGTCTTCCTACAGGCCACCAGGGAGGAGTGGGGATGGGGTGTTTTAATTTCAGGACATAATGCAGGTAACAGAGAAACATAAACTCAGAGGTCTCGTGTGGAATGCCTCAGAGAGGCCATTTGTGTTGTAGATAAGATCTCTACACTAGAAAACCCATGGCTTGTGGACTTCTAAGGTGGAACAATTCCAGTAGTCACTCTGTCTTTAAAGGTATTAACTCACCAAGTCTCTAGAACAACCGTATGAAGTAGTAGGTGCTATTGGCCCCCTGGAAAGATAGGGAAATTGAGGCCTTTGGGCCTCCTAATCCCTCAGTGAAATCAGTAGGCAAGTCCATTTGAACAGAGTCCACAGTTTGAATCTCTACACTGTAGGACATGTCCTTAGTTTGTCCAAAATGTAACCCATAAGGACCACCTCTACAGGATTCAGCTCATCTATTTTAAAGGGAAGACATGAATCCTGAGAGCCACACAGGGCCTGGGGGATCTTTCCTGATACCATTTAACTTCTTGGTGGGATGCTTCATCCTGAAGGGAATGTTTGAAGAAAATAAAAATATCCTGGAACAAGACTTACAAGGAGTGCCGCCACCGTGTCTCATGAATAATTTATCTTCAGGGACTCTGTGGCAAACTCCTTGTGAGTCAGAGGGAGAGACAGAACATTTTACTCATCACGTAAATAGTTCTGTCATGAGGTCCCTGAACCAGAAGTTGGAGGCACAAGGCCTGGATCTGTCCTTACCTCACTCCCCCCAGAGAGCTGCAGGGTCATACAAGGGCCCAATGGCCATATCTGTGACAAACATGTTGACACTGGCTTTTCAGTGGAATCCAGACAGCTAGCTGCCTGCTACTTACAGATCAGTTTTCTATGACCATCATAATAAAGAACCAAGTCAGTATACTGTAGCCCCCATTTTCATTTCTCTTGGATCCACTGGGCATGTGCTGGGCTCTGTGGTCATTGTGGAGCATGGCAGGGAGGGAACTGTTTTGTCTTCATGAGGCTTCTTTAAATCTCTGGCATCTCACAGGCCATTTGCTTTTCACCATTGGTCACCCTTGGGATGGTTGACTCTGCTCCACACCTCATCTCCCTGCCCCACCAGGGTTCATCATTGAAGCGTCAGCTGGAAATGGCAATGCATGAGTGTTTTTTCAAAGCTTAGGTCTACATAAAACCTACTAGCATTCTATTTTTTGGAACTCATCTTGGGATCAAGTTAGGGACAGACTGGGTGAGGCAAAATCACAGTACAAAGGATCAGTGTTCTCCAGTGAGCCTGTGAACCCTTGGTGCCTTTTTGTGGAAATCAAGTGTTAGCATAGTATCTGAGTGGAAAATGCCAGAGTCTGTTGTCTTTATTTGTTAGTGGAACTGGAGGTTTCTAAAGTCCTCTGTGGAGATATTGATACACATCTTTCTGGATGAACTGCGTCCAGAAAGTTCCAATCCAGTAGGTCTTCAGAGGACCCCATGTCTGCACTCTTTTTAGAGGCCCCCTGGGTACACAGAGTAGAGAAGCATGGTAGGGAATGCCTGGTGATTAAATGGAGGGAGGATATGCCAGTCATTTATAAACAGTCACCAAAATGGTACCCAGGGCACATCTTGCTGTGTAATAACCCACTCTCCAGGTCCAGGTTAGCCGAAGGATAATGGAAAGAGAACATTAGCAACCCAGAGAAGCTGACAGTCCATAGGCAGCAGTGTGGCTCACTGCTGACTCCAGTGGAAACAGTCAAGGATGAGGAAGAGTCCTGGGCTCATGTGGGCTTGGGCACCTCCAAGCCCGCTCTGTCTTGGCTGTGTATTGACAGAATGTCTTCTGTACTCAAGGCTCAATAGACAGTTGGATTTGAGATAATTTTGGGGCCACACTTCAGGCTTCACACAGGGAGGAGTCTAGCAGCCCCAAGGACTGGGGTTGGGGTCAGTGACCTTAGAATGACTCATTAAGAACGGTCACAACCCCTGACTATGTCTCAAAACAATATGAGTACATTGCTAAACAGATATTTCACCTCCACCCATGGTGGTTAATTGTATGTATCAAAGTGGCTAGCCATGGTGCCCAGTTGGTGGTTATCATGATTCTGGATGTTTCTGTAAGGCTAGATTTTGAATGGAATTAACCTTCAAATTTTCCTTCAAATGAGAAAGCTTGAGAAAAGCTGATGGCTTTTGGTCTTAGTTTATTTTCCTTTGCTATAACAGAACACCAGAGACTGGATACTTTATAGAGAACAGAATGTTTGAGCTCATGGTTCTGGAGGCTGTGAAAACCAAGAGCTCAGCAGACATATGTAGAAGAGAGGACAGTCTTGCTGTATAATAACCCACTCTCCAGGTCACTAATCCAGTCCTGGAAATTCTATACCAGTTCCTTCATGAGGCTCGAAGCCCATAATCCAAACACTCCTTAAATATCCAGGCCTATGGTCATGTGAGCCAATTCTGTAAAATCAGCTCTTTTCTTATGTTTATATATATATATATATGTTATATTATATATAGGTTATATATATGCATGTTCACACACACATTCACACACACACACACACACACACACACACACACAGAGAGAGAGAGAGAGAGAGAGAGAGAGAGAGAGAGAGAGAGAGAGAGAGAGAGAGAGGTTTCCATTGAAAGTTCCAGCATTCTCCCTGGCAGGTCAGGTCCAGCAGGTTTGTTGAAGGGTTTTGATCTGTGGCTGATGAATTGGCTAAGTCTCAGGTGACAGAAATCACCTGGCTGGCACATTTGCCTCCAGAGTCCCTGCTCTGCCCCACTCCCTGCTACTTCATGATTGTCTGTCCACGAGAGCTGTTATTTTTAAAACCTTTATGGCATGTTCTACCCTAGTTCTAGCCTTTGGGACCAAGGAAGATAATGATGTTAGATCAAGTGCCACAATCAGGAAGGCAGTCAGCTGGCCACTGTTTTGCCTTCATGAGGAAACTGGCTCTCACGGCCTGGCCCACCAAGTATGAAGATTTACAGACACTTGTTCTTAATGCTATGAGAGTCACTAGATCACTTACCAGTCTGCTAGAAATAATTTGGAGTTTTGCAATATCTTTTTCATTAGTGTAAAAAGAAACTCCAGTTATCTATTGCAGGACATGTGTGATTTGGGGACATGGGCTGTAAGGGACTCAATATAACTGAGGCTGGGACATAGTGGAACTCACTCCAGGAGAGGAGACCCATCCAGGCCCACAGAGTCTTCTGTCTTCCAAGAGTATCTAGAGATATAGATTCCTCCCATCCTTGGGTTCTGCAACAGTATTTTCTTGCTCATGTGGCCCAGGAGAAGTTCACTCCATGACCTTGTTCAAGCAGCAGGATGAAGGGCCATTTCCTTGAAGGGCACAACCCAGAAGTCAGTGCTCTGCATTTCCTTGACTCATTGGCCAGATTTTATGAAAGGCCACACCTGTCTTTATTTGGGGAGACTGTGTTCTCAGCGGAAATGGGGAGTGGATATTGGGAGACAGCTTCTAGCCTCCATCTGGGGGCTTTTCCCCGACATCAGTAAGGGCAGTGGGTGGGGTGATGATGTACCACGGGTTGAGTGAAGTTGGATGTACCAGATGGAATCTGGGCCTGGTTGGAGGGTGGGGTTTGGGGGATAAGAAGGCCTAGTGATAGTCTTGGTGCAGGCAATGACCACCAAGCTGGATTTATCTATCCAACTGTAATCCGTTCAGAGACTACTCAGTTCGTGGTCCTGAATTGTGTACTGAGGTCAATAAGTGCCAGTGGGGCCTCACAAGTGTGTGTGTGTGTGTGTGTGTGTGTGTGTGTGTGTGTGTGTGTGTGTGTGTGTGTGTGTAGGGAGGGGTGCTGTTGTTAATAGAGTTCATTTCTTCCTAGAGTTCCTCAAAGCTTTGACCACCCAAGACCTTATATTGTGGCACCTTGCACGTGTATTTTACATACTTATGTTCTAGGATGCAAAGATCACCTTCAATCTCTTTCTGTACCTCCTGTAGTTCCCAGCAGGGATTCTGTTTGTTAATTCATTAAATGGATTAATGGATCGATTAGTGGCCCGGAGAGCAGCTACCACATACCACATGGATGATGATTTCCATAATTCATGAGGCAAAAAGCTCACCAGGAAGCATGAGATTGAGACTTGTGGAGGAGACCAGAGAGTCCCAGGGCAGGTTAGACATGCTTTGTTAGGACAGTGGGTTCTTGCTGCCCAGTGGGTGAGCATTGCAATGGACACACTAGTACTCTGGCCTCGCCTATGCATTCAAATCGACCAGAAAACTTAAAAAATTGGCTGCCTGGCCTCACCCCATGGTTTCTGGTTTAGTTGGTCTGGAGTCCAGCTTAGGCCTTGGGCTGTTAACAGCTCCCTGGGTGACTCTAATGGGCAGTCAGGTGGTGAGCCACTGAATTGGGAGGGAAGCCACACTTTAGTAATGCAGGTAGAGAGGCTTTTCCACTCTCCACTGTTCCCAGGGTATGATTTAGAGAGCCATAATTTTCTAAATGGTACCAGAATAAAAGCAATAATTTGCCAACAGGTGCCCAAGTAGATTGGAGGCATCAGGCTCCTAACTTCCAAAGGGCTGGCAGCCCTGCAGAGTGGCTCATCTCAGGCCTTAGATAACTTGTTTTTTCTTGGTACAAACTTTGTTTGTAGATGTTCCCTTTTCCAAGATGTGGAAAGAGTTAAAAATTTTGCTTTTCAACTCCTGAAATGCTCACCCTTCTAGGCCCTCATTTCAGCCCTTTTCCAGACTGCTGAAGGAGCAGGAAACATTTATGAGCTATGTTTCTAGGTCACGAAGTGGGCCAGTGTTACCAAATCTAATGGCCTCTTGTTCTCAGCAGAACCACCCCACCTCTGCCTCTCTCCAAGGCTAAACCCAGCAGCATTTATATCTAGGCGAGCCTCTGGCTACAGATGGAAATTCCCATGGGCTCCCAGCTTGAGGAAGCTGACTGGCTTGCTCCAGATGTGTCTTTTCCCTATGGAGGAGCCATATCTCTGAGCTGCCATGCTGGCTGCCTTTGTAACATCTATGGAACTTGGGATTCTTGGAGCAATTTGGATCATTGGTCTTCCTCCAGACCTCAGTTTCACTGGCCCTTGTCCCTAAGCTGTCTTTATGGCACAGACAATTATACAACACATGGGGCTTTGTTTCATTGGGCTAAGACTGCAATAAACTAGGAAAATGCCCCCGATAAGTTAAATGCAAAATACCAATACAAAATACCATTATTACAAGGGTACAGGACACCCACACGGTCTCCTTTCTATGTCTGCCAAGTGGTCAAAGCCGTGTATGGAATTCTGGACAATATGCAGCAATTACAGCACAGGAAGGTGGGCAGGGGACACGCAGGAAGAACAGCTTCACTGTGATAGTCTTAGCAGTGTAATCTCTGCCATTATGATTCGGTGTTCCAGTGGAAGGTAGTGCCAACCATAGTGTCCTGGTGGGAACCAAATAAAAGAGCTTGTCAGGAAGGTTCCTGCTATGGGGGACACACAGTTCCGATCTTCTCAGCGGGATGCACGATGGGATGGCATCTGAGAGACTTTGCAGAAACCTTTAATACCTGTGGTATTAAATACATTGTGGAACTTCACGGGGTTTCGATAGAGACCGTGCCAGCTGCTAACAGAATGCCAAGCAAGAATAAAGGACATTGAGATGATTTTTCAGCTGCTAATAGAGGATTTAAAACATAGATATTCCAGGCCTTGGTGTGAAAGGTCAGAAGATACACAATTTTCATCAGTAGAGTCTTTAAGGTCAACGCCATAGTTAGAATTCGTGCTGTGTGACCAAGCACCTGACAGAAACTATGTAAGAGAGGAAAGATTTATTTTGTTCATGTTTCTGGAGGCTTCAGTCTGCCATGGCAGGGAGGCAATGCTACACTCACATTTTGATGACTCGGAAGTCAAGGGGCATCCCAACAGAAAAAAGTCAGAGTAATATGTCACCTTTAAGGATACACCCTTAGTAGCCTCACTTTCTCCAACCAGTCTGACTTCCTATAGCCCTCTCACCTTCAGACAGCCTCCTTGCATTCTGAATTGGTCAGTAATTCAGCTGACTACAGAGGCTTCTTCTGACACATTGGCCTCTAGAATCACCTGTGTAGACATGGCCAGCAGTCTTTTTTTTACTAATCATTTAGGTATCTTTTGGTCCAGTCAAGATGAAAATCAAAATTAATTTTCAGTGAGAAAAATAGATGTATGTTATTTATTCACTGCCTGACACAGCACATGACCAGTTAGGCTTTTGTGTCTGAATGACAGACTGACTGAGTGACATAACTCAGTGGTAACAACGCTAGATCTGCTGTAGAGCATTTCCTTTCCTCTCTCGTCCTGTGAGCTGGAGATTGAAAGCTGAAGATCAGAGGGCTCAGGAGCTTATCTGGGCTCTGTAGTGAGTCATTGCTGGATCTGCCGCTGCCTCCCAAACCTCTGTCCTTCTCAGCAGACCTTACATCTACAGTCATAGATTAAAGACATTAACACTACATTTTGGAGATACATTCACACCTTCAAGTGTTGCAAAGCATGCTTGGTGCCCTTCATATTTCTGTGTCCATTGGATACACCATTAACCACAGGTCTGTGTACCCCAATTTCTCCCCTGTGTGACTATTCCCCTCAATTGACTCCTGCCCTCAAAGTCAAAATGAGGTTATGGGATTTTCAACCAAGGAATCTTCTCAGTTCTAAGAAATTGTTGGAAAATTGGTGGCTTGGGAAAAAGCCTTTAGAGGGTGCCATGGCTCTTCACTGCCCCCTCAGGAACTAGTGTAGTGAGCAAGGGCTATCATGACGAATTAGATATATACTGTCTCTCAGTACTGGGCCAATAAACATGAGGCCAGGGTAACTAAAAGTTGGTTCCTCCTGAGGGCCCCCTCCTAGGCTTGCAGATAGCTTCCCACTTCCTGTGTGCTCTGTGCCCCCCTCAAACCACTTCTTTAAAGGTTACAGTCATACTGGGCTAAGACCCAGGCTAGTGATGTCATAGCTTTAATTACCTCTTTAAAGACCCTGCCTTTCTTGTCACATTCTGAGGTCCTGGGAGCTAGGACCCCAACATGGGTTTGAAAAAGGTAGTGAATAGTCAACCCATAATACATGCCAGGGAAGAGATTTTATGGAAACAACCAATTTTTGATGAGAGAGAAAATGATGGAGTGAAAAGCAAGATCCTGGGCTTTGCTTTTCTTGCATTTCTCTGTCATCACAGGGGATATTTGGAAAAAGAAGAAGTGTCTTATGTTTGTCTGAAGCAAAAGCCAACTTAATCTTGTGATGAAAAGGAGAGCCCCAAAGGGACCTGGCTCCATCCCTCCAGGAAGCCATGCTTCCCACAGGAAGCAGTGTTCAGATCTGTCACTGAAGCCTTGACTCTTAATTTAGTGCACATCATGTAGGGCATGTGTCATTTACTATTCTAATTAGCTGTCGCTCCCGTCTCCCCAGAAGATACAGGTTAGAATCAAATCTATATAAATAATACTCACATCCTATAGAAGGGCAGACTGCTGAGTGGGCCTGTAGTTGTGTGATTACCCTATTTTTGTTTACAGAACATTCCTTCCCAGGAGATCGAGGCATGCTCCTGGCCAGAAGTTGTCACTTGGTAGAAAGCCAGCTTGGGCCATTCTGGGGCTGAAGGAGATAAGAAGGATGACAGACCACTTATGGTCTTCTGCAGGCTGTGCCAAGAGGTAGTTACAAGCATCAGCTTTGGGAGGCTAATGCTCTACCTAGAGTATAGAGGATGCATAAATTGCTTCCTTTGCTGTAGGAAGTGAGGTTACTCAGAAGTGGAAGATGATCCCATACAGGCTGTCCTGTCCTATGTGTTCTATTATAACAGAACTCTACATCCTGGGTGGTGGTCACCTTCACAGTTGGAGTTGGGTGGGGAGTCCAAGATCTAGGTATCAGTAGATTGAAAACCTGATGAGAACAGGTGTCATGGCTCACAGGTAGCTGCCATCTTGAGGTGTTTTCATTGTGAAGAAAGCATGCTGGCTTTGGGCCATCATTCGTCTCTTTGTTCAGTTGTGAAGATTCCACTTTCATTATCTTAGCTAATCACAATCATTTCTCAAAGACCCCCTTCTAATACCATGGCCTTAGGGGTGGTGTTTTTAGCATGTGACCTGGGGAGCAGTGGGACAAGCCGTCACTACACCACAGTGGCTCAAGTCAAATTTTTTGTATGGTAGCATTCACCAAGTTATCCCATCTGCTCTCTGGTCTGCAGGCATTTTCCACAATGTGTAGCTAGACTGTCGTCTGCTTTGAGGAAATAATTCTGTTAGGGTGGGCTTCTCTTCACTAAAGAGGAAAGATCACCCAAGTCTACACAATGGACCACAGTCAACACTCTTTAGACATTTCCATATGTATGAATATCTAGTTTCTGGTTATATTTGGCCCCCTGTGAGTAATCCAACAATAATTTGTGTGTCTCTCTCAGAAGGGAGCCTGGAAGGCTAGATAATATAGATAGGTACTTTTAAAGAAAGTGCAAAGTTACTTTCCCCAAAAGAAGTCCTTTGTATCCTGTTGGAAGAGGGCTTGTGAGTTGAACATGACGGTGTTTAATCTCATCTGAGCTAAACAAGTGTTTTAATCCCAGCACTCAAGAGGCAGAGGCAGGAGGATCTCTGTGAGTTTGAGGCCAGCCTGGTCTACAGAGCAAGTTCCAGGGCAGCTGGGTGATATAGTGATACCCTGTCTCAATGCCTCCCTCCCCCAAAGAGGGTATCTGTTTCTCCAGGCCAGTATTGCAATTACTCAGTGTCTTTGGGGGACCCTCTTGTCACAAAGGAGCCCATCATCTGCTCCCCAGGAAGATGCACAGCTCAGCAGTCAGGAATGTACCCTAGCAAACCAGCGTTTCTCAGACGCAGGAACACATTGGAAACCCCTAGAGGTTTAAGATCCAAGGCTCCAAATGACTCAAATCCAGAAAGTTGCGTTTAATTTTTCCAGGCTGAGTTCAGACAATAGTGTTTTTGCTGCACCAGGTCAGTGCCTCTGCCTGTTGGAGGAGCAGGATATTTTTATGAGACAATGATCTAGTGTCCACACACCTCATTTGGCCCTGCCCTTGGGAGGAGAGAAATGCTAGATAAGGTTAAGTATGCTAGTAGACCAAATGAACCACACAGGGCAGCAAGTGTGTTAATGAATGTGAATTATGAGTCTAGCTTAGCAGAGGGCCTCAAACCTTGTAGCATATTAGAGTCACCTGGGGGAGGGAGAATAAAAAATCCTGATGAGCAGAATTTTACACAAACCCATGATGTCAGAATCCCCGAGGATGGGACCCAGCATGGGTGTTTTTATTGTTTTATTTAATTTTTAAAAACATACTCAGCTCTTTTCTCCCCCTCCCAGCCTGCCCCTAGCTTCCCCCTACCCCATCACCTACAGAGGAATACCTTGCTCAGCCTCCATACTGGAGGGGGAGGGACTTGGTACTACTGCATGAGTATTTTTAAAGCTCCCTAAGTGATTACCATGTGCAGCCATGTCTGCAAAACAGCACTCCAGAGAGCCCTCAGCCCTCATGTTTCTCACCACGGTTAATAACTATGTGGGTCTGGCAATGGCAGCACCCAGTCCTTCCCGATGTTTACTATTTCAACCTAGTTCCTGAGCTTAGAATCAGTTCTGAAGCAATTTGTGTCCTAAGAAGACAGAAATTACTTTTTTTCCCCAGGAAGCAAAGAATAGCCTCATTATTTTATACATAGAATTGTTCCCTGGTCCTGTAGGACCCCAGTATTCTATGGCCAGCCAGCCCCATACACAATAAGTGTTTAAGCTGAACAGGGTAAGCACCTCCATGGTGCTCTGCTCAGCTCACCTGAGTGCCCCTCTGGGGTTCCCCTCATTGGCCCTCAGAATATGCCACTCAGAGAGAAGAAAGGGTACTACTCAGGCTGCTTTCAATGAGTTGGTCAATGTCCACACTCCTGTGCTTTCCAGGGTGCACGTGATGTGGGGGGAGAGCTTGGACTGCTACTCATAAGGCAGTCAGATGGTCCATACCTAGAGTACTCACTAGGTAGAAAGGAGCCAGTGTGGTGAAGTGTGAATCTAGTTAGTGTTAGCAATAAAAACCTGGAGTCAGATATCAAGGGTGAAAGCTGAAAGATCAGAGAAGCAGAGCAGCAGGCTCTAGAGACTTTTTACCTCTACAAATCCTCAGACCAAAATGCAGGCCAAAATCCTGTCTCTACCCACCTCAGATTCCTGTCTCCACCTCCTAATTATGCCAGGATTAAAGGTTTGAGCCTCCTCTAAGTGCTGGGATTATAGGTGTGAGTCACCATAACCTCACCTCTAAGATTAGCTAGTGGCTAGCTCTGCCCTCTGATCTCCAGGCAAGCTTTATTCATCAGAACTCAGAGTATCCCACAACAGGGTGGTAGATGGAAGGGTAGATGGTGAATGCTGGCTGGGGTTGTATATCAGAGTTTTCTAGAAGAACTGAACCAAATACACACACACACACACACACACACACACACACACACACACACACACACACACACACATTATTAGATTGCTTTATGATGACAGGTGCCATCTGATGGGAAAGTAGAGAACCTAATTGCTGCTCAGGCCAAGAAGCTGGACACTCCAGCAACCCTGATCTGGTACAGGAAGCCCAGACTCTCCCTGGACAGTCTCTGGTATTGTGTCAATGTTTAGGCAGTGAAAGAAGCTGAAGTCTGATGTCAGCATAGGGTGCAATGGTAGAGATTGATGGATTCAGTCAGAAA
Source organism: Phyllotis vaccarum (assembly GCA_033318265.1). Taxonomy (NCBI): domain Eukaryota; kingdom Metazoa; phylum Chordata; class Mammalia; order Rodentia; family Cricetidae; genus Phyllotis; species Phyllotis vaccarum. Next base: position 13,655,677 of record JARWLC010000017.1, on the reverse strand, counting down.
GAAACAGGGAGGGAAGGCAGGGACACACATTTTACCCTTGAACCTCCTTATATCTGAGCCATTTACAATTTGACACTCACATGAATGACAGGTCATCATCCCTCAATTAATTCTTTCTGGAAATGCTTTCACAAACACATCAAGAAGTGTGTTTTCTAGATGATAACAAAATCCGGTTGACAGTCACAATGAGGTTTTACAGATGAGTCAACAGGCATCACCCATAGGATGTGGTTGGGACTCCTACAAGAGTCCTTGGGGAGGAGAGAATGTAGAGCCCCATCTTAACCTAGAGGGGGCAGCCTGGGGGAGAAGGCTTGCTCTGTCAGGGCTGAGTACTCTCCTTCCAATCTCCCTGGCAAAGCTCTGCTAGCTGGCTCTCTCCAGGGGCTGAGGTCTTCCATGGATATAGGACTTTTGTGCACTTGAACCCCCAGGGAGCGTCTCCTAACTTTTGATTTTTGCAAAAGACCAGGGAGTGTTGAAAGGGTGTAATGATGAAGTCTGAAGCCATTTCAGCAGGAGTCGTCACTCCTTAGCAACAACCACATCTGCTGTGTGGGCTCTTCCGGGCCTCGACACCCTGGATGTTCAGCACACATTTTTTAAATTTTTGCTGAATCATTTTGTTGTATTCGTGATGGTTTTTCACCCTTACATACATTCTTCAGGATAACAGAAGTATCCTCATCACATTGAAGAAGTTAAAATGTCACCGAATGATAATTCTTATCTATAGTCTGCTATTTGCCTGATAATTTTCTTTATAGTTTGTTTAATCCACAGTTCAATCAAGAATTGCACATGACGTCAAGCTGTCATGTTTCCACGGCCGCCTTTAATCTAGAGCAGCATGTGCACTCTTTGTTTTAATGGCGTCATCTGTTTAGAGAGTCCCTGAATGAAGGTAGTGTTAACAAGTCCCCAGGCATTCCCACACACAGTGCACGGCAGGACTGAGAGGCATGGCAGCAGAAGACAACATCTTTGGTTTTAAACATTTACACAGAGGAAATAAACAAAGATGCAGACTACAGGGCTAAGAACTGTCCTGCAGGTCTCCCCCGTAACTGTCCACTTTGGAGTAGCTATACATTGCACACACCTTACACACACCACCAAGCTCTATAGCATTTATTACTAGTGTGTCAAGTCACAAATCAGCCTGGCTTAGCACCTTTGCCTTTCGTTCCCTTGTCTCTGTTCCTGACTGCATGTTCTGTGTTGGATATGTGAGGTGCTGAGCCCTATACACTCTTCACTTGAGGTAGTGGAGCTAAAGAGGGGGAGGGGGGAACTGAATTTCCCTTGGCAGCAGATGCTGAGAAGGTTCTGCAGAGGAGGGTGATCCTTCTTGAGCCAATGAGTCTTGTTCCAACCATGGTGCATGAGTACTCTTTGCTCTTTTTATTTATTCCTCCCTGGTTTTTACTTGGGGCTGGACCTTCTCATTCTTTTAAACTCGGCTTGCATCATGTTGGGGATGTCTTTGCCTCTTTCTGCATTTGGGTTTTATCCCTCTGTGGATTTCTGTATTAGTTAGATTTCTGTTCCTACAGCAATTAACTTAAAAAGAGAGAAGGATTCTTTCAGCTCACAGTTTTGAAGATGGCAGTTTAAGACTAAGTGATCCTATGGATTTAGGCCTATGATGAACCAGGATTTCCTGACAGGAACTTGTTGTGGAGCAAAGCATTCACCTCCTGAGGAGAGACCAATGAGAGAGGAAGAGATAATACCGTTTGAAAGCATATCAGTGACTCAAAGAGCATCCACAAGTCCCTCCAAAGATTCCTCTACATCCTAATAGTGCCAGCTTGGGATTTAAACCTTTGATACAAACATATGGGAGCACCACCCACATTCAAATGACTACAGCTCCCTAAGCATAAACGGCTTTCTCTATATCTTCATAAGTTAGTGTGAGCATCATGGCTGGTGAGCAGTGTGAACCCTGGAACACTTTTAGAGTGGTCCATGGCCAGAAACTTTACCATCACCCAACAACTTGTTAGAAATGTCAACGCTTATGCTTCACTCAGACTAATGACATCATAGCCCTCACTTTCTGAAGGTCTTCATGTGTGAGACAGTATAAACAGCATGGCTGTCCACCATAAACTGTGGCTATTAAATATGGAGCCTATAGGCTGTACCTGCCCCTCAACATTTGCCGGAGCTCCCACTGTGTATAGACCCATAGAAAAACACAGAAGGGCACAAAATGCCTCCTTACCCTGGAATTCCTACATGCCTCCCTCGCCTGTTCTACTCCAGCTCCAGTCCACTCGGCTTCCGCCCTCTGACTGAAGCAGGGTCTTCCCTCTACCTCACCCAGCCCACCTCCCTGTGATGACTTTCTTTCCCCTCCTCATCGCCTAGTTTCTGAGCACTAGAGCGTTTGGGTAAGCGATGTAAGACCTCGTCCCCCATCTCCTTCCCCTCCACTCCATGTTCCTCCTCTCCAAACCTTCTCAGGGCCCTCTTTGTCTCCTAGTATCTGTCATTCTGATCCTCTAGGGGCCCAGCCAAGCAGCCCCCTCTGTCTTGCTAGCGCATGGGACATTCCATCTTCACGCACCTTTATCTTCCTAAAAGAGAGATCTCACTGACCTGCTAACCCCTCATGCTATCTTTCCACATAGTTCTTCTGTTGTGGGCTGCTGGGTTCTGGGAAGAGTCATTGTAATCCTTGCCTGCGCATCCTCCCACTCACCTTGGGATCTCTGGCAGCGGAGCGGGTATCCCTCTCATTCTGTGAAAGTGATGCTTTGAAGGTCACCAACAGTGTTCTAATCACCCAATCCAATAGATCATCTTCTTTGTTTAATTCTTGAGGATGTGACTCTAGTTACCTTGTTCATTTTGGCTTCCCAGATGTGAGAGAATTTTTTGTTCTTTTGTTTTTTTCCCCCTGACTTTTGTTCATCTCTGGCCTTGGTCCTTAGCCTCACTGCCTGAATACAGTTCACGTTTTCCCTTCACTTTTTTTTCTTCCCTCCGTCCCTCCCTCCCTCCCTTTTTCCTTTTTTCCTGTTAGGAGTTGCAACTGATAGGCTGTGGGTGGGTTCAGGCATGACCTGAAAATTTGTTTTCTTTGACTCTTAATATTCTTAAGACTGAAAATCTCACAAAAAAAATCTGAATTTCAGGATTTTTTTTTTGAGGAAAAAAAAGTGTTAGATTTTATAATAGTTGATCCATATTCCCCAAGACAGCGATCACCTGGGGTTGCTTAACGGGTAACTTCTTGAGGATGGGACATTTGTCCTTCAGATTCCCCTCTGTCATGTCTGTCTGTCTGTTCAGCAGACATTCCGTTTACTGCACAACTGCGGGCTCCAGGTCTCATCACTCCACCAGTGGATCTTCAGTCGTAACCATCTTCAGGCTGTACCCCAAATCTCTGCCACCTGTTCTGCTCTCTCGGCAACTCCAGACATGCAATTTTAAACCATTAATGGAGAATCTCAACCCCCTTACCTCCTGATCTTCAAGTTCAGTATCAGGGTAAAGGGTGCTGGTGAACCATAATACTACACATTTCAGGTTTAGTCCAATTGAGGGACAGACAGAGTTTAGAATATGACATCACATTCATTTCACTTCCTAGAGGGGATAGTGGGACTCTGGCATCTTTGAGAACAAGGGAAAGAATGTTAAAGCCCAGATCTGGGCTGGTGTTGCCACAGAGGCAGGCTCTGGACCCTTTCCTCACATTCACCTATTGCCTGGGGTGGGACTGGAGGGGGTGCTGCTTGCTTTGCATGTTCTGGAGTGGACTTAGGATATGTTGAAGGACTTACCTGTTTCTTGTATAAATCCACACACCATCATCTGCCTATGGGAGTGGAGGAGAATGTATGTACGTGGGAAAGGTAGGTCCCAAAGCCAGGGAGGCCAGACCACAGGCCTTATCATATCCCCAGTATGTGGGAAAGTTGGTGGCTGTTGCTTTCTTGGAGGGTTGAAACCAGAATGGGGAGAAGATGAGAAGGACCCAGAGTTCTCCTTCACGCCAGCACCAGAACTCACCATTGCTTTACAACTGTGCTCCTTTGCTCTCTGCTTGGGTGAGAAGATCTTCCACATTGCCTGTGTTTAAGTCCATACCTTCTGGATTCTGTGTGTTCTGTGTATGACAGGCCCTCTCTCTCTTCCAAGCCATTGCCAAAATGCTCAGGCTCTCAGGCTCACATTTCTTTTATCAGGACTTTTATAGTAACTTTTTTTTTTCCTTTCTGCACAAGGTTTCTCAGTATAACAGCCTTGTCTGTCCTGGGTCTCAACCTTGTAGACCAGGCTGGACTTGAACTCACTGAGATACTCCTGCCTTTACCTTCCAAGTGCTGGGATTAAAGGCATGCGCCACCATCACCTGGCTATTTAAAACACAGTCATTGCCTGTTTTTTTTTTTTTTTTTGTTTTTTTTTTTGTTGTTGTTTATTTATTTATTTTTTTTTTTCTGGCGTTGGGTCTGCTCCTCTGTCCCCCTCTCCAAGTGGTGTCAGAATGATGCATGCAAACCTTATGTGTCATTATTCCAACTAGAGCCTCTAGATTTCAGTTTTGGAGAAAGGACCTTGGAGAGAGGACTTGCATATCTTCTGAGGTTTCTGCGACTTCCTTCTAACCTATCTTTAAACCTCTTTGGTGTCTACTTGCTTTCAGACACTCATTTCCTCACACAGCCTTTACTGAGTGCCCGCTGCATGCCAACCACACAAGAAAGGCACAGGATACAGTTTTTGCTCTTTTTGCATAATGTCTTACTGTATTCTGTTATCTGGAATATTCTTTTTGGCTAAAACATTACTTTTCAGTTCTTCTGGGGTTTGGATGCAGAGCCTTGTGCGTATTATCGCTGTCCTGTATCACTGACCTGCACCCCCGGCCTTTGGATGTTCAGTTTAGCTGTCCCTTCTTGCACAAAGCCTTCTCTCTTCCATCACTGAAGAAATGCTTCTGGCCCTTTCTCTTTCCCTTGGTTTTTAGAGGCAGTCATCCTTTAAGATGGGGTCTTGTTTACCTGTTTGATCTTCTCATGTTTGGTTATACTCTCTTTGATATCCAAGGCTGCCTCTCCTTCAACCTTGCTTTCCCACGGTCCTGTGAAGTCCTGGCTTGAATCAGGTGCTTTGTAGGTGCCCGTTCATAAACCTGCCTCTTTTCTAAAGCAGAAATTGAGAAAATTCAGGGACTAATGTTTCCAAGCACAAATAAATAAAGTATAATCCCCGATCTTGCTATATATAGCTGTACAGGGACAAATATGTCACAATTAATTAACTGCACATTGTGAGCCTCCTACAATCTGCTTTAAAACAAAGTACTATTTGAGATTTTTAAGATAATATTTCTTCACGTCTTCCTTCTTCATTTCTGCTACTCTTAGGAACCAGTTATTTTCTTATTGATTTTTTTCCTCTTTCTTATTTTTAATGATGGAGAGAAAATACCTAAAAGCCAGAGCTTCTGGAAGAACCATTTGTTTGTAAGTGGGTAAGCATTTAGATGGCTACTCAAATTTGACCTTGGCTTCTCAGCTAACCTTGAATTTCAGAGCGGAGTCTCAAAAGATAACCTTGCTCATGACAGGTTTGTCAAAGTGGATATGCACAGAGTACCTTGAGGACACGAGGTGACTATAGACACAAACTTTCACAGAAGCCCTTGTCTTTGATGTCTCGGCAGCCAGATCCATAGTGACTGTCATTCTGTAGGGACAGTGGTCAATTCTAGCCAACAGAGCATGGCTATGGGGCCAGCTTGAGGTGCCACTCTCATGGTGACAGCTTTGTATTCAGAGTGGAAATCAGTCAGGGCCATCAACACTTTTCTGGGTTTCATGTTCAACAGCAGCCAGTAGGAACACCACAGACTCTTGGTTCAGATGCCCACTTTTGCTCCATACATAGAGCATAGTTCTACTGAATTACCTTTGTAAAGACAGCTATGCCTTATTCCCAGGCTCATAGGGCTTTCATAATTGCATGATGTTTCTCTCTGGTCCTTCAGTGACCTTCATGGCCTTCTCCAGTAGCCTCTCCAAAGTGATGCAAGATCCTGCTTCTTTTCAGCTCAAATACAGGCCAGCTAGACAACACTCTCACCCTTGAGGGGCTGTCCTTTCTATAGATGAGGAAGGCTCTTCTAAAGTCCCCATCCCAACTCCTTTAATGAAATCATAAACCACCATTTGAACTAGGAATGAGATCTTTCTTTCATCCATAGCATGCTCCATATGAACAGAATTTAAAATACAGCCCCAGATACCCACTCTCTGGACATGGAGGTAATGTTTGGAAATCTTCATTTTGATAATAATTTACCAAAGGACCCTCATACATAACAGCCTAATAAATAATGGCTCTGGGAGACTCTACAATCATATGCTGCAGTCTTATGATGGTGTGTGATTTTTTTAAATCCACCTTCTAGTTTGTACTATTCCTCAAGGCAGAGCTGTATCATTAGCTCATCTTTATTGGTGTTCAACCGGCAGAACATCTTATACAGTACTAAGGTAGGTAAATTATTTAGCAAGTGTTTGTAGAATAGATGAATGCACATGTTCATTCAGGAGAGACTTTTGATGAGAGGACACTCAAAGGTCATAGGAGCCTGTAATGTAGCCAAGATTGAGAGGAAATTTATACAGAAGAGAAGCTTTTAATTCCAGCATCTTTATGTAAGATGCAGGTGATACTCAGACCTCTGTGGGGGTCATTTTGAAATAAATTTTACTTCCAGGGTTAAAATATTTCTTCTGAAGTGAACTGTTTCCAATTTGGAGAAATGCTTGTCTTTATATAAGATATTATAAGAATTTTCAGTACCTTATTATTTGGTTGTTTCCTTCTGGCTTTTATGATCAACTGGGTGTTTCTAAAATAGAACGCTTCAGTTCTTCCAGAGACTAGTCCCTGAGGTTGCTCTGGCAACCACCTTGAAAACTCTGGAGTTTAGCTCAAGTTCCCCAACTTCTCAGGTTCTGACTACCATCTTGCTTCTCATCAGTACTCCGATGGAAAGGCTACCATTACGTCATCTAATTACCTCACCAAGCCACCTGAAGTGCCTTCAGAAAAGTCCCAGCATGCTTAGCATCCTTGATATGAATGTTTTCCTTGACCATACTGGTTTGAAGTCCGAACACAGAAATACCATCTTTTGAGGGACCAGAAATCATATGCAAATTGCCTGGGAGGCTTTCCCTGTTCTGGTCATTTATTTAAACTATAATCACCACACATATAGAAAGTGTCTCTAGGTTTGTTGAGAAGTCAAACAGAGGGAACAACTCACATCTTCTGGGAAGTGTGGGTAGTTTCGATCATCACAGACAAATTGTTGCATAGGTCCTGTTTTTGTTGCTGACCCCATGCCTCTGGCCTTGCCTTGATTGTACATGTGATGAGTGCCAGGCCAAGAGCTGATTTCTATCAGTCTATATAGGCTGTAGGCCCAGCAGCCAGTCCTGGCCAAGTTAGTGGGCCATGTGACCTTGGGAACCAGACTTCCTTTAGCTTCCCCTTCTAGAACATGATGTGGGTATAAAAACATCTGCTTAGGTACTGCACGGAATAGACAAGACAACACAGAAACACACTCGGCAGTAAAAGGCACCGAATACAATTACTATTATTATCAGCATAATATACACTTAACCCAGTTTTATTGAAGGGAAGGAGAAAAACTTTAGCATTTTTTCATTGGTACTGAGTGCTGAACCCAGGGCCTGGTACACATTAAGCAAACACTCTACCACTGAGCTATAGCTCCCATTTTTATCAAATGTTTTTTGTTTTGAGACAGGGTCTCACTAAATTCCCTAGGGTAGCCTTGAACTCACTCCATGCAGGCCCCATACTTGCCTTGTGATAGCATTAGCTAATTCCCAGCCAGTATGAAATATGCCTATTCTGTTGCTTTGGTCTCAAGTAACAAAACTGTTACCGAGGTTTGATGCTCTAATTTAAATGCGCTTTTTAAAGTCACTCTTAACTTACAGACTGTGTATTCTGTCTCCTAAGAAGCCTCAGCCTGACCTGGTCTCCCTGAAGTGAGAGCTCCAGAAACCAGTTTAGGAATCCCACAAGATGCCCTAGTAACCAGTATCTTTACTATCTCTGAAGTTTTCTATTAGAAGAGTGCCATAAAAGCACACTCTACCTAGATTTCTTAAATTGCTGAGAATCAACTAATAATAAAGACAAAACTTTCCTTGGGCACCACAGAAGATATGATGCCTGGTAAGAGATTTTGGGAAATAACTGAGAACAGGTACTGGAAGCCTCTCCTCACACACTTCCCAAGCCGGGCTGGGTTGGGGTGCTACCTGCTTCTCATGCCTTGGTATGAATGGGGGATGTGTGCCGAAGGACCTACGTTTCTTGTATACATTTATTTACAGGGCTGTGGTCTCAGGTAGCATAAATTCCACCTGTCCCAGGACTCTGACATCTGTTGGTAACTAAAAAGCATTTAGGGGAGTTTGTAGATGACATTTGTCCTGGGCATGATTGCTATTCTATGGAGAAGTGATTACTTGAACCTCGGGTTATCCCATGAATCACTTCATTGATTATTATTGAATATCCACTCTCTGACTGTGAAAGCATTGACCCTGAGTGCGGTGGGTGCTGCAGGGAACTTACAGACCGCCTCTAGGCTCTGAATACACTGTGAGCATTCTGACATTTCACCTGAAGACCTAATGTTCACCCCAGTACGATGTCATCTATACAGTGACATTGGGCCAGGTATTCCCATAGAATGCCTCTACACATACAATCCTTTGTTCCATGTGCCTTTCTAACCATTGACCCCCCCCCCCCCCCCCAGCCTTTTGCCATAGCCCTACTCTAGACAGTGTGAGACGTGGTAGTGACTTTGATAAAACAGAAAACACGGCATTTTTTGTTCCCTGTGGTCTTTGCTCCTTTCCAGTATCTGGCTGGCTACATCAGTCTTGAGCACAAGGCCCGACACTCACCTTCTCTTTTCCTTCGGACTGTGTGGCTGGTCTTGTCCCTGCCATCACTGTCTGCTTTTCTTTCTTCCCTTGTTTCCAGAACTGGTCACACCAAGGACATAGCCCCGGGCCTCTCTCAGCCCTCCTTCTCTTTACCCCCCCAGACATCAGAGCTAAGCCCAAGACTCCTTCACAGCCTCCAAAGCTCTCTTCCAGGACCGGCTTCTGCATTCCCACTTCCGTGTACCTCAGATGTTGGCCTGTGGTGAACACACATATTTCTATGAAAGGGTTTTTATTCCTAACGTTGCTCAAGCTTCAGTGAGTCAACAAGGAACCTCCCCCAACCAGGCAGGCTTTAGGTTGCTGAGTGAAGTCCCAGATGGTCCCCCCCCCCACTTCCCCTCTCCTCTTCCTCTCCAGTAATCAATAAAGACTTCTTAAGTGGTTTTCAGCTCTATGGGTGTGTGCCTAGCTAACTGTCCTGACCGTTGCCATCTCTTGTCTGAACTTCTGTGAATGACAAGTGAATACAGACCATTAATCTTCACAAGCTTTGATTTTTAAGGGCAGCCCCTCTAGCCCACTATCCCCCAGCACCTGCCCCCCAGTCCTCTAGCTTCCAAGTCCCAGCCTTGTAGCCTCCAGGTCCCCATCCCCCAGCCTCCCAGTCCCACAGCTTTTCAGTTCTCCAGTCTCCAATCCTCCAGCTTCCCAGTTGTTTAGTTCCTGAGTCCCCCAGCCCTCAGCTCCCCAGCCCCCCCCCCCAGGCTTTTATTTCTTCCCCACAGTACCATATTCAGGCATGCTTTCCACATTGGGACACATGCCATACACAGATAGGACAGTGTGACTATGTAGCACATAGCTTGCAGACCCGGAGGAACAGTGAATCTGAAGGAGTGGGTGAGGCAGTGAACCCATGTCTTGAGCTTTGTTTGGGAATCACAGATGGCTCTGTCCTCTACATTGTCTTAGGACACTCCAAAGACAAGCCAGTGTCACGAGCTCTAAGAATAGGGGGTTATTGGTGGTTGAGGAGGACATATAGGGGCCAGGCTTCTTGGATTTAGCAGCAGGTTGAAAACCCTGGCGGGGGGTGGGGGAGGCAGGGTTACACGAGAACTCTCAAGGATAGATAGATGCCTGCAGGTGAGTGGTGCAGCTTTTGGGATTTGAAGAGCTTCCTGAGGACTTAAGAAGGGGATTCTGAGAGTCAAGTTTAAACCTGAATCTATCGTAATGAGCTGCGGAGCCAGGAGGGAAGTGTCCAGTAGCCCTCCTTTGCTATTGCGATTATTGCCCCAGTGTGAAGGATGAGGTGTGAAGATGGGAGAGGAGGGGAATTGTTCATTCCCAAAACATCTCACATGGATCACTGCTGGCTCCCTTTTGGAGCGGATGTTTTTACCATAGGAGTGATGAGGGTTTTTATGGCACTAGCTCCATTCACAAGAGCTCAATTGTCATGAATTGGTTGCACCCCAAAGCTCCCCACTCTGGATACTATCCCATTGGAAGTTAGGATTTCAGTGCATGGATTTGGGGATGGACACATTTATTCCCTCACAGTGCATTTCCTGGACATCGCCCACATTAGGTCCTTCTTCTTCGAAGCTACTATGCAGCTACTGTCTTGCACTTCACCACATTCTTCTTTGGATGATATGTTACTCATGTACTCAGCTAACCTTCCTGATTTATTGTAAGGACTTGGGTCACATGTGTGTCTGTTCTCCTGCTACATCTAAGCCAGAGCTTTGAGTCTTGAGCCAAAGTTCATTAAATCTACTCATGTTCTTCCTTGTCCAATGACACATACCTGTAAATGACCAGCCAGGATAGAGCTACAACAGTCTGACATAGGGCTAGACCTACTGACCCCAAGACTCACCAACTTAGTCTTGGATTGGCCTCAGTTTTCAGGCTACTGAAATGGCTGGTAGGATTTTTCACACTTAAAAATACTCTTGATAATGAGAGATGTATTCGGGAAATTACCTAAATATCTCTCTGTCTTCTGCTTATGGATCAAGAAATGAGCTTGGCTACTGTTCCAGTGCCGGCCTGCCTGACACCTGCTCCCTCTAATGATGGCCATGCACTCTAACCCTCTGGAGCCTTGAGCTCTAAATTAAATACTTGCTTTTATAAGTTGCCTTGGTTAGAGTTCCTACAGTAGTTTCTACAGCAGTAGAAAAAAAAGTTAAGACAGAGCTCTTAGCTTTGTGTTCTAACCTGATCAATTCCCAAAGGCTCTAAATAGTAGAGTGGGTTGAGGCTCTACCCTCTGAATGCCATTAATAAGACCCTGGGGACTAAATTCTTGCAAAAATTCTCAAGGGAACAAACTGTTTTCAAACCAAAGCATCATCACTGTTGCTGACACCCAGACGATCAGACTCCCCCAAGTTCATGGCATTTTGGGGGACATAGTGGAGGAAAAGGGCTTAGACAATTTGTAAGTTCTGGAAACATGTTAGAGAGGTTTACACTGGGTTACTTTTTACAAAGTGGCTAGAATATTTCATCTGAAAAGTTCTATGGAGATGGTGTAGATTAAATGCATCAGCTTCTAGGCAGTAGCGGATGTTTATGGAGGCACCATGTGCCACATGCAGCTTTGAGAGTTTCATGCACATTTACTCTACATATCATTATGCTCATATGAAATGGACCCTGCCATTTTCACCAAGAGGTTGCGGCTCCTGCTCATTGCAGAAGCAATAGTCACAATATTATCATGTCTTTCCTTCAAAAGGGGAATTTACCAAGTCAGATTCCTGGTCAAACTGGATCTCCCAACTTATATGCATGTGGCCAGATTTTGAGTCAACATTTAGGAAGATGCTCAGGCTTGGACCAACCGATCTCCCCAGGCTCTAGAGGGCACTGGGCGTATTACCTTGTCTTTGTATTTCAGTGTGTGTGTGGGGGGGGGGAGGGGTAAGGACACTTTCTTGGACATGCACCATTAGGTCAGTCCATAAATATTCATTGTCTTGAGTATCTTGGCACTAACTGAAATTCTAGTACTTGGGAGCTGAGCCAGGAGAGTTGAGGCCAGCCTGGGTGATAGCTTGCATCAGAAACAGGACTGTGGGACTGGGGACTGGCTCAGTGGTAGATGGCAGCTGGCATGATCAAGGTCCAGAGCTTGATTCTTGGCACTGGAGGAAAGGAACAAAGCACCAATTGATGGATGACAGCTACGTTTGTGCTCTCCGTTCGCAGATGTCAGTTCTCACATTTCATACTACACACCCTCCTTTCTTTGTTTTGAGCATAATTCTCCTAGCCTACTGAATCTAATAGGTAACTATCACCATTTAATAGCTGTTAAGTGAGATAATCAGCTGCTTGTATCCTGGAAGGGCTCTCCTCCTCCTCTGGAAGGCAAGGATGCTATTGAGGACCAGACTGGCTCTGTTAAGGTGCATCCGTGACGCCTGTGTGGATAATTTTCCTCTTTCAGAGACCTCATTTGAGGGAAGATTGGGAAGCACTGGACAAGGAGGGTGTGGTGACAGGATTGACACCCTCTTTCCCCACGCTGGGCTTCTTCCTTTGTGTATTGGGAGGCAGCTGGGAAGAGGGGAGAGGGGTAGGTGTGACTTCATTCACTAGCAAGCTACAGGGTGACCTGTTTATCTCTGGTTTCCACTTTTCTTATTGGTAGACAATACGGTCTTCATATTATCCTGTCCCCGATGGCCATAGTATGAGCAGGTCAGATCTGGGGCTCTTCCACACCAGAACTGAGCTAGTAAAGCCCTTAGCTCCACTGCATTCTGGAACATTCCCTGGCCTTCCCTTCACACAGTCAGAAACACTTTCTAGCACTTTCCTCTAGTATGGCACAATTCCTCTTCCCCTCATCTCCAGCTTAAATTAAAAAAAAAAAAAGAGTGGGTAGCTAGCTACAAGTGTGAACTTCAGCTGTCTGAATTGCTAGCAAGTTGTAGGAGAATTCTGTTCCTTTGGAAATGTGGCACGGTGTGAATGACTGCTCCAGTTCTCGCCTCTTCCTGCATGGCTCTCAGGTGGGCAAGTCTCTCAGCAAGCATGTGAGGAACCTGGCAGGAAGGCTGCTGAATTTAAAGTGTGTCTTGTCGCTGCATGCAAAAAGGCAGACCCAGTAGTAAATGTGAAGGAGAGGGTAAGGCCTGACCAGAGTCCAAAGTTTGGTTCTAAAAGGAACCAGTCATCTGACTTGGCTAGAAAGTATCCAGTGAAACATAGAGACAGACAGACATTGCTTGAGAGGGTGAGGGACAGAAGAGGCAGCCTGCAGAGCACAGGAAGCATGCAATGGGAATCTGAGGGAGGACTCTGGAGAAAGGAGGAAGCCAGAGTGCTTATTTCCATGCCAAGCAGATGCCATCAGCCTTAGGCTGGGGAAACTTTTGGGTTCTCTCTTAGATCTGTGCTAGAGAGCTCAGGGCTAGACTCACTTGCTCCTGACTGCACATGCTCCCCATCAGACCCCAGGCCTCAAACAGTGGTGTGAGGGTTCTGAGTGCTCAGTCTGTCCCAGTGAAGTGCTTGAGGAACCTTCAACCCTGCTGAGGGACTCCAGGCCTGGTGAGACCTTTGAGATGTAACCTTGCTTAAATATTCTGGTAGAATCACCTGGCAAGTGTGTTTGTTTTGGGGTCTAGGGTGGGACCCAGAGACTTGTACTTCTAACAAGTCTGCATGCTGTTCCGAGTCGGCTTAACCCTATTTTGAGAATCAGTGTTGGGAAGTGTTTTTCAAACCTTGATGTGCATATAAACCACCTGGGAGCCTTCCAAGGCAGGTTCTGCTCCAGCAGATCTGGGATAGGACCCAAATTCTACGTTCCTAACAAGCTGCCAAGTGCCAGGGGTGGGGTAGGGGGGTGGGGGGTGTGCTGGTCCAGAGAGCACACATGGAGGAGCACCATCCTCACAGCGCACAGAGAACTTATCAGAGCTCAACCTTCCACCCTGCCCTGCCCCAGAACTACTGAATCTGAAGCAGGGAAGGAGGCAGCCCAGGACACACACCCTGCCCCCCATTTAGCAAAACCTCCTGATGATTCTGAAACATGTCAAACCTGGGAACTACTGAGTGCTTCTGAAGCTCACAGAAATGTGACCCATTTGGTCAGAGGAGGATTAGGCATGTCTGACACTGAGACACGTCTGTCTATCCTGTCACTTCATTTCCCCATTGCCTTCCACCAGTCACAAAGCTACCCCACTCCATCTGAGTGCTTTGGGAAGGAAACATCTTCCTCATGGTGTTGTGTGTCCTTTTTCTAGTGGGTCAGAATGGAGGAACTTCCTCAGTGGGCAGCTTGGAAAAATAAGCATGTTATACAGATAGCTGACCAGAGTGCAATAGTAGGTGGTGAGGGTCCCAAGGGAGATGGCGGTGGGACTGGAGGTGCCCAAGTCAGAGCCATTAAGCCTGGAAATCAGAACCCAAGGAGCAGAGAACACCCACAGGGTCAGACCACATGTAGGCAGGCTATGGGTGGTGGAGGAGTAGAGGCCCGGATAGCCTTTTAGGGAAAGAAAGTCTTTCTAGGCCTCAAAGGGCATCCAGAATCTTTAGGCCTGTGATGGCCATTGGGCATCCACAGAGAAGGTCTTCAGGTCCTCAGCCACTCAGGGAGGCAACATCATTCTGTCTTCTGTGCCATGTTCCCCTCATGTTCCTGGTTCAGAGGAACAGGGGAAAGGACCTATAGTTTTCCTTGAAGACTGTCCCCATCTTCAGAGGTCAGCCATGTGGGTCTGATTTGGGCTGTGGGTAGTCAATATCAAAGCAATACTTGATGCAGACATTCAGGAGAGCTCCTGGGAATGATGGGCCCTGAACCACACCTGTAGCTGCAGCTGCAGCTGCAGCTAAAATTGACGATTATAATTCTAGGCTGTGGCTCTGCGCTGGGTTGCTTAGAGACACTAGCTTACCATTAAAAATAGTTGGCAAACCTTCATGTAGATTGAAGGAGGGTCAACACATTTAAAAAGTCATCACCCTCTAATAGACAAAACTCTAGTCAGCTCAAGTGCAAGTTTCCAAAGCTGATTCCCCCATGCCATCTGAGACTGAGATCTTAGTTCCTGAAGTGACAGGCCTGCCCTCCCCATGGTCAAATGCCTTCCCCAAGGCAAAAATCCTAGTTTCCTAACCATGATGGCTGTTCTTGCTGTGCTCCCATCACCATAACAAAACCCTTGTGACTATCAGTTTATGAGGAAGAAAGGTTTATTTTGACCCACAGGCTTGAAGAAATTCTAATCCCTCACTGGGCTGTCCCTGTCAATTTTGGGTCTGTAATGAGGCAGCTCATCGCAGCAGGTATATGGCAGAGAGAAACAGCTCACCTCACAGCCACGAAGCAAGAGAGATCAAAGATGTAGGATAGAAGTCCCATGATCCTCTTCAAGAGCATACTTCCAATCATATAAGACCTCTCTCTAGGATCTACCTCTCCCAATAGTGCTTCCCTGGGGATCAGGCCTTTAATACATACTCCTCTGGGGACCATCAATCCCACTGTCCCCTTGCTCAGGTAAGTAAGCAGCCCTCCCAGGCTGCTGCAAGTGATTGCTCATTTGAGAACACATAGGGATGGACTCTGTGCTGCAGGTGTGTAAGAGCATCACCTCAGTTCTGTTTAGCCTAGGAGGACTTAGGTTCTAGGGTCCCATGCACTGGCAGACACAGGGACTGGATTACTGGGGACACACACAGGACGAGCCCTTTGGCTTGAGAGGCAGGCCGCTAAGCAGCCCATGGCTTGTTTATCTTCCCATCTGGGGAGGTTGGAAGGTGATGTCAGTTAGAGAAGGCCAAGGAGAGGTTTGAGAACCAGGAAGCCAAATCTGGCTGTGGGCTGTTTGACTGACTTTCAGAAGAGAAGAGGAAATTGCTTCCCAAGACGGGAATTTACCACAACGTGAAGATCACACTCGTTGCTGTTGGTGTATCCATCTCTGATTGATGATGGCTCACCTCTGAGAGCACCGTCCTTCATTGTAGCCTGCATCCCTCACCAGCAGGTGTGGTACCTTAGAGATAAGGGAAATAGGGCCTGGTATGGCTAGTTGCTAATCTTCATATCACGTGGTTGATCCTTATGTAACAGGGAGAAATTTACATAATGCTCATCATTTCAGACCAGTGTGATTATAGCTGGAAAGCTTGTTGTCTGAGCTGACAGGACACATTTAGAGCTGGGGAGATGAGCCTTGTCCAGTCCTCAAGCTAAACTCAGGCCCAGCTCTTCTGTGGCCATGGGCCTCCTGTAGCTGCGGGTCTACCATGGCCATGGCCATCCCTGACTGTGGGCTGTGTTTGTCCATTTTAGAGATCTGGTCCTCACAGACAAAGTTGGGGGTGGCTATGCACAACTGTAACCTCAGAAATAGTGGGGCAGAGGCAGGAGGATTGCTGTGGATTACTGCTTGCCAGCCTAGCTGGAAGAAGAAATGTGAGCCCAAGGTCAGTGAGAGACTTTGTCTCAGGGCGTAAGGGGAGAATGATAGGGGATTTCAGTGTCCTCATCTGGAATCTACATGCACATACACACAGGTGCATGCACGCACGCACACTCACACACACACACAGGTGCACGCATACATGCGCACACACACATACACACACTCACACACACAGGTGCACGCACACACACACACACACACACACAAACACAGGCATGCCTATATACCTCCTCCCAGAAAGCCAACCCTCTTGGGACTCACAGTTGCTTATATCGCCATGTGTCCTATCCCTAGCTTTAGGGATAGGGAATCCCCCCATCCAAGCACATCATTCCTGCACTTCCAATATAGAATGTAGCCATGTACTCCTCCTTACTTTCTCTCCCTATGATGTTAAGAAAAGTCTCTCCTCCCATACCCACTGCTCTTCTCTACCAGACATTGAAGTGAATCTCAAAATTATCACATGGCATCATTCTCCCAAGACACACGAGGCTGCCTACGATCTATATCATGGCAACAAATGAGTGGATGCATGGATGAGTGAGAAGCTGGAGTGACAGAGAGAAAGTATTTAGATCACAAATAAAAATAAATTTGAATCTTGCTTTAAAAAGAACATCACTGGAGACAATGATTCCTTCCCTTCCAAAATCTAGCACTGTGCACATGTGTAGAATTATCTAAGAACAAATTTAATAAAGAAAAAAACCAGACAACAAAGAATTTTAAATTCCAGATTATAATTCTAGTGTGTTTTGGTATTGGTCTTCATACAATATATTTTAAATGCTTGAAATTACTAAAAACAAACATTTAATATTTTATTTTAATTACCATAAAATTACACATATTTTGGCATACAAAAGTGAATTTAATTTAAAAATTTTCCTGGGAAAGCAAAGTTATGGATGGATGAAAGTTTAGAGACCAGCCACACACAGAGGATGCCAGGGAAAGGAGAGGATGCTCTTCTGGGCAGAGCGATCTTGTTCCTTGGGATAGAACTCTGCTAGAAGATTCTTGTGGTAGCTTGGGGAGGTATAGATGCCTGGCCTGCGGTGAAATAAAAAGCCCCCGTAGAAAATGATGATGCCAGATTTGGAAAGGGTCCCCATGGGGGCTGAAGAGAAAGAGGAAGCAGAGAAGCAGGCGCTGGGACAGACTAGAGGCTCAGAAGAGAATGTTTGTAGGGAGGATGTGAGGATTTAGTTTAAAGAGGCCCAAGAACATCCAGATGGGAATATTTGCCAGCAGATGGAAACTGACTACTAAAATCTGGGCAGAAAGTCAGAAGTGGAACAGAGTTGGCAGGTACTCCAGCATGAACTTGGCATCAGGCCTGACCTGTACACTACTAAATAAGTGGCCCTTTTGGCTTGTGAAAGAGCTACCCAGGGTAGTGTCTTCTTTGTTTCGGGGTTGTTGATTTTTCTTTTTCCATCTGTATGTGTGTGGGGGTGAGGGTAGGTGGGTGTGTCAAGTGTGTTGATATGTGTGTGAAAGAGAATGTGAGTGTATATTTGTATATATACATGAGTACATGTTTTTGCGTGTGTATGGGCAAATGTGTGTGTGTGTGTGGGGGGGGGTTCACATGCCCATGTATGTAGAGAGCCAAAGTTGATGGCAGAGATTGTCCTCAACCCATCTTCTTTTGTCATTGAGGCAGGATACTTCAATCACACCCCTTATGTGTGTCCCTTATGGCTGGTCTTGTTAGCGAGCTTGCCCTGAAGATCCGTTGTCACCTTCTGAGGCTGCAGTTATAGGTGGGCCACCAAACCTACCTGATCTGCATGTGTGTTTCTGTGGATCCAAGCTCTCATCTTCACCTGTTTGCAGCCATCTCCTGAGCCATCTCCTGAGCCCATCTCTGGTTTTGCTGGCCCTGTCATTTAGAATGCTGACGTCTAGTCTCCAAAGATGTTAGGTCTATTCCACCTTTCAAACAGTGTCTGCTCCTGTCTTGACAGTCTCGGCCATTCCCAAGTTGGCATGCATTGCTGTCTTTCGCTTGTTAGATTTTGGTTTTATGAGACCAGATCCTACTACGTACTCTGCCCCCTTAGCCTGGGGTCATAGGTATGTGTAGGAAAGCCTGGCTTGAGCTGCTATCTTTTCAGCAATCCTACGATGCCTATAGCGAGACCACTTTTTTTTTTTTTTTTTTTTTTTTTTTTTTTTTTACTATTTATAGCTACAGAAAGCAGAACATGAGGTCTCTGCAGACTGTGGCCTGCATGAAATGGTTTCTATTTATAATTCATTCAGTGAATCACAGGGATTGATGCCATCCAACAGCTCTGTTACAAAAGCAGTATCTGCCAAGGCTAAGGGACGACTCTCATGGCCAGGGGTACAGTCAGAGTTTCAATCAACTTTTCTGCACTTTCTCTGGTAGGTTCAGGGGTGGGGCATCCTTCTCCAGAAATTATTCTCTTTGAGCCACCTAACTGGCTGCCCACCAGGATGAATAAGCACTATGCTTACCCGGTGGCCTTTCACCTATGTCCAGTGACAGGAGCATATCACATCATCCTCAGTGGCTTATTGAAGAAAGGTCTGGAAGGATGCTCAGGGAAGATGAAGAGGGAAGAACACAGCTTTTCTTTTCTTATTGATTTCTCATTCTGGGGCTCTGACTGCATCAGACAAGATGGATCAAAGTGTGTCATTGTGACTCTCAGTAGCTCAGAGCAACAAAAGTTTCCATCTTGTTCTCAACCCGCCCATCACAGGTTGCCTGGGGGCCTTTCTCCTTACTGCCGGTGTCAGGATGATGGAGTATGCCCATTGTTGTAACCGTTCTTTGCAATGTCAGAGAGAACACAATAAGACTTTGGGGGCATTTTTCGCTGGCTGTTAAGTGTTCCAGGCTTCTCATATAGTTTCCACTCACAACCCATGGGGCCTCTCTCAACTGCTGGTATCTGGGACACAATGTCTTGTGCTCCAAAGGCCAAGTAATGGAAAGAGGGGATGGTGAAGAGGAGCCATGGTGCAGGCCAGCACAGGTGGCCTGGCTAAGCTCCATCTGCTCTGGGAGGAATAAGGTCCTTACATTGTCCATATCAGCGTGACAAGAAATGCCTGGGAAATAGGAGGCGCAATAAATATATCACAGGGCATGGCTGCTATGAGAAGTCTTCTGGGGTTAACGGGAGGAGACTGCTCAGTGTTTTAGATACTTAGAGGCAGTTAGTTGGAAGAGCCATGCAGAAGAGCAGAAGGTTGTTTTAGCTTCTCCCCTCACCCTTAAAAGATGAGCTGGCCTCTGTTAAGGAGCTTCCTCCACCCAGGGAATAGTGGATCCTGCCCACTTGTCACAGGTTTCTCTGTCAAGCAAGTCCCAAAGAAAGGAGCAGGGTGATTGATAGAGGGGCATGAATTCTGAACTGTCATTATCCAGACGTTTGTCATTGGCATTGGAGATGGGAATGGAGCTGTAATGGATGATTCAGGCCCAGAGTCGCTGTCTCTAAACATGTTAATTACTTGGCAGAAGTGCTTGGGAGTGATGGTTATGAAATGTGGAGATGTGCATGGCAGAGTAGGGCTGGCATGCTAGCTAGCTCCAAGAATGTGGGCTTTCTCTGTGCATGGGAGGCAGCTGGGTGATGCCCTGTGGGGGTACAGATGAAGTTGGCAAGGACAACTTTGAGGTTGTCTAAGGAGAAATGGTGGGACCCCCCCACACACACACAGTTGAGATTGTTAGGCACAGGCAGTGCCTGGTTCACACCCTAAAGTCATGATCCTGCAGGAATGGTGTTTGTGCTCTGAGGCCAAGCTCACTGACTGAGTAACTGAAGGTTAATGCAGTGCACTCTCCACCAGATGATGTTAACAAAGATGGCCCCCAATTACAAAAGATATTTCTCACATGTGTGCCTGTATGTGTATTTGTTTTTAATGTGTGAATATGTCCGGATCTTTTATAGACGTCAACAGGCCAGGTAGCTCATTTGCCTACAGTGAAAGGTTAATGTCATGTTCTGTACTCAAACAGATTGGTCTTAAACCATTGTTTTCATGCATAGAAACCCAGGGCTGTGACCACAGACTGAATTTCATGAACCAAATAGACATGCTATAAATGTATGTGATGGGGCAGACCAGTACATTTGGTCACATGTGTTGGGAAACATGCAAAGCATTTGTAAAAGGACATTGGAATAGGATAGACCTTGGCTGAGTCAGATTATTGTAGAGTGCTTGAGTATACACATGTGTGTCACGTGTGGGAGAAAACCCCATATAGATAGGTTGTGGGACAGTCTCTAAGGGTGGGTCAGGAAGCATGCTATTGGCAGGGTTGGTGAGATAGCTCAACAGGTAAAGACTCTTGGCAACAAGCCTGGTAACCTGAGTTCTACCTCAGGAACACACGTGGTGGAGGGAGAGAACTGTTTCCCTCAAACTGTCTTTTGACCTTCATGTATGTACAGTGGCACACACACGCACACACACACACACACACACACACATGCACAAGCACACACGCGTGCACGCGCACATACACGCACACACACAAAGAAATAAGTTTTACTTCACTGACTGTAGTCTGGAAGGCAAAAAAGAATCTTACATTTGTGTGTGTGTGTGTGTGTGTGTGTGTGTGTAAGTTTATAAAAGGTATCAGGTATGGGGATGAGAGGTGCAGGAGAGGGTGGGCAGGGATTCCTTTAGAAACAAGTTTGAGATGGCTCTTAAAAGACAGAGATTGTAGGAAGAGCAAAGCATTTGTGATAGTCTAAGTGAGATGCACAGGCTCTGCACACGCATGCTTGAGTGCATATGTGTATTCTGCTTACATGAGTGTGTTTGCAGACCTATAACTTTCCTTACTGGAAGGGGTTGAATTTCTACCTTTTAGTCATCTGTAACTTACAGTTTTCATTTATGCCACATGCACCCACGCAGGAGAAGTGTCCTTCTTCCAGCTTGCCACTCTTCCGCGTGGCCCCTCTGAGTCTGAGCTCATCTCTCTCTCTTAATAGAGGCTACCTGTCTTCACCACTGCCATTTGGCATTTCTCTCGGATTCTTCTTGATCTGCCCAATCGTCAGCCATTGCCTTTCTGTATTAGGAACTCCTGACCTTCCTGTATTGGGAATAAACTCACCTATTAGTTAGAGGAGGGCACAGAGGAGCCAGAAAGGCAGAGCTAGGTAGGTGGCAGGTGACAGAGGACACTACTAGTTTTTCCAGACAGTCCAGATGTTCAGGCAAGTACAGAGGGCCTGTGTCTACTTTGGATTGGGTCTAAGACATGGACCATTTTTATGAAGTGGTCTATCACATGCTGCAGGGCAGACATTTGCACTGGAGGCAGTGAGTGGGTGGGGTGTTTCCTTCTTCTAACCAGCCTGTGTGTGTCTCTGCTCCCTCTCCAGCTGGTGCTGCCAGAATACTCTATCCACAGCCTCTTCTGCATCATGTTCCTGTGTGCTCAGGAGTGGCTCACCCTGGGGCTGAATGTCCCACTGCTTTTCTACCATTTCTGGAGGTAGGTCTGTCTGGGGCTGGTCCACCCTCCTTCACTTGTCCGTCCAATGACAGTGTGCCCAGAGAGATCAGCCACGAGGTGCTTTCCTTTCATCCTTTCTTTTAGAAACCTTGTTATAGATACAATTCTGTTGTGATGAAACACCCTGACCAAAGGACTCTTGGGAAGGAACAGGCTATAGGTTATACCTGTTACCAAGGGGCAGGAACTCATGCAGAAACTTGAATGAAAGACTTTTTGCCACCTCACTGGCAGACTCATGTTTAGCTATCTCTCCTACATGACTCAGGACCGCCTGACCAGGGAATGGTAGCACTTACCTACAGTGGGCTGGGCCCTCCTACATCAGTCAACCATCAAGACAGACCCTCATAAACATGCCTACAGGTCTGTATGATCTAAGCAGTTCCTCAGTTAAGGTTCTCCTTTGAGATGATGATAAGTTGTGTCAAATAGACAAACAAAGTCACCTAAAACAAACTTACTCTCCAGAGCTGAAGTAAGGCCTCTTGACTCTGCTAATCAATCATCATACAGGTTAGTGTGAAAAGCAGCCACAACATGATTCAGTGTATCCATAACATGGAAATAACATTGATGCCTATTGGCTGATGAATGAGTAAAGAAAATGTGATATATATACAAACACACACATACATATATATGTGCAATGGAACAATTAGAAGTTAAAAAGACACGAAGTACATACTTGAATGTGCGACAGTGTGGATGGGCCACAAAGAGAATATAGGTTTAAGATGTCACACCCAATGATCACACATTATATGAGTCAATTGGTATGAAATTTCCAGAATAATCAAATCTATAGAGACTTAAAATAAACTAGTGCTTTCTAAAGGCCGAGGGGAAATAGAAAGTGACTTCTAGTAGCTAATTTTTTTTGAGAGTAAGGATAATGAAAATGCTCTGAAGTTAGACAGTGGTGATAGGTGTACAACTCTCTAAATCTACTAAAAGTCAGTGAATCAAAAAGGGCAAACCTCATGATGTTTACATCGTCTCCTATTTAAAAAAGCACCCATCAGTTGTGCTACATTTCCTGGGGGCAGTAATGTTAAATATTCACTTCTCTCTAAGACGGGGCTGTGGCTCACATGGTGGGTTTTCTGTAGGATGGATGTGGAGCAGAAGGGGAATGCCGAAAAGTGGAGATTGTAATTGTGTGGGTCAGTTGCCTTCCTCAGACCTCTAATCCCAGAGCTCTGGACCCCAAGCCAGTTGGTCCACGATTGCCACTTTCCTATAGAATATAGCCTTAAATTAGCCACACCTAGAACATTCTACTCTGTCGCTAGCAAGCGTATGGAGAACACAATGCTTGCTAGGATTGAGGGAGATTTCTAGATGACAATGTGTATGAATCTTTATCTTAGGTACATTCAGCAGCCGAAGGGATTATATTCTTAATAGACATCTGAGGATGATCTGTAGAAATGTAGAGAAAGAAACATTTAAGGTAGTCTGAAGAGTGTAGAAAAATCCAGAAAAGCATGCGCAAGGGCCCAGAAATAAGATAGAACTTGTTTGGGGGACAATTTTTATTATTCTGCATGGTTGGATAGGAACTCCTGGTGGATGCAGTTGACCTGCAGCTGGGAATCTCATATGGAGAGTCCAAGAAGATGAGATGGAGAGCTTGGGACTTATAGGGACTCTAAAGCCATGAGAAGTTCTGGAGGAGGAAAACGGCATTGCTTTAGAGTTTTTAAAGGTGATACTGGCATAGTGTGAAGGATGGGCCAGCAAAGACATATTGAGGTCAGAACTAGTGAGGAACATGACAAAACTCCAGGTGAAGAAATAAAGGAGACAAGATAATGGAGAGAGGTCCTGGCCAGTAAAAGTTGACATGTCGAGAGAATGGAACTTTGGAAGTAAACAGAACAGGCTTTGGCCAATGGTTTGTTATAGGTGAGGGAGAGAGAGAGAGAGCCCCTGAGCTAAACATCCAAGATGGTGATGGTTCACCTTACCCGTGAGAACCCGACTGTGCCCCCTCCACCTCACCTGCAGTCCTGGGCTAGATCTCCTCCCTGCAAAGAAATTTCTTCTGAGAGTCTTTAAGTCATGGTCTGTAGATGAAGCCTAGCAAAATGTGGTCAGTGGCCAGGAGGCGGCTCTGTGGTAAGTCACCTGCTTCCTGTACACGCCGCCTTGGGTTCTGTTGCCAGCTCCACAGAATAAGGAAAAGGGAAGCAACTTGTAAACATTGGATTTGTGCTCTGTTCTTAGAGATAGCCCTGACCCAAGGAAGGAAGAGAACTGACATTGTCCCCACACCTGGAATGTGTGTGAGTAAAGGTGGGGAGCCGCCATGACCTCATTGTCTGTAAAGACCTTGTCTTGGTTCTTGGATCCCCGGTGGCCTACTCTGCTTCCTCGTAGGAAGATATCAGATCACAGAAGACAGACAGAATGAAGACAGAAGTCCTAGAATATCCCCTCTCTTTCCCTTTTCTCTACCCACCCCACCCCCATGTGTTTATGTATATAAGGCAATGCATATGTCATGTGGTACCATCTACCTTTGGGGTTGGGGGGCACAGTCTTGGTGACCCGAAATTCACTTAAGTAGGCAAGGATCCTATGTCTTGACATCTCCAGTGCACAGACTGCAACCTCACATCATCATGCCCAGCACAAACATGCATTTGGGTGCTGAACTGAGGTCCTCTGCTTGCAGCATGTCACAGACTAAGCTGACAGCCCTGGTCAGTCTGCCCCCTTTCTGTCAGGTTAATGCCATGGTGCTTTTCTTGCAGACAAGTCTATTCTCACAGTCACTTTACTTCAGTCAAACTGGCCACCACTTTTTAGTAGCTGCTTTGGGAGGCTATTTGCTTACATCAGCATCCCAGTTTTTATCCCCATCTCAAGGCTGAGCCCAGGATGGGTTGATGACCGACCCAGGGAAGGGCAACGTGGTGAGCAGCGAGCAAATGAGTTAGTCTCGGTCACCCTGTTGCTCTGCCTCCGCTTAATGAGGTCACCCGGGAACAAAGCCACAGTGACAGCAAGTAGGTTTGAAATCTGCTCTGGAGAAGAGGAGAGGTGAGACCCAAGGGCTACGAGCTGGCAGCTGTCATCGAATCTGGCTCCTGATGTCCTCTTAGCATAGTGCCAGTGACAGATAATGGCAGCGCAAGTCTCTGAAGAGGAAGGAGGAGGTGACTAGATGGCAGCTCTGTAGGCGTGAGCCATCGTGGCAGTCTTGAGGCCAGGCCCATGCCACCCTTCAGAGTGGAGAGTGCTTCTATTCCAGGTCTGACAGGAGAGGCAGTCTGTACCTCTGCCTCCCAGGATCCTTTCCCACGATGCCCAGTGAACAGCACTGGGCCATTCCAGCTGCACAGGGGAACTATGCCCTGCAGGTGCTGCTGGGATATGAACTAAGAGCTGCAGACACCAATAAGGATGCAGCTGTTCAGTGAGTCCTGGTCTTGGTCAGGCACTAAGGGCTTGGTGTGACTATGGCTGATGAGGAGGACTTTTCATCTACCTACAGGTTCCCAGCTTCCCCAAGATGGTCAATGTTCTATCTGGGCCTCTCTATCAAATAAACAAACAACAATAAAATAACCCACACCCTTAAAAATGGCCCTATTATGTCTCTCTACGGTATCCAGGAGTTTAAATTTGAGTCTGGGGAGGGGACACTAGCCCAAGACACTTAGTATTCGAGGCAGAATATAGATAGACACTGAGGAGGTGCTGATACAATTCTACTCAAAAGGAGCTCTTGGAGCTTCTCAGGGAAGAGCAGGCTATTAGAATCAACCTCAAGCAGGAAGGCATTATTTGGGCTCATAGATTAAGGGAATACAGTCTGCTGTGGTGGAGAAGGCACATATACTCCCTCCACCCCCAACACACACATACAGTGCTATTAGCTTGGTACCAAGTGTGCCCACACAGGATCGGGGGAGAGTTCACATTCAGACTGTAATACTGGGTGACATGTTTCCTTCTGCCAGAGCACCTTTATATAATCCCAGAGGTCTTCTGGAGGACTAAACACCACCAGAAGGTTGCGGCCGGGTTGTACTATAGCATTGGTTGGAATCTGAATTTGGCAGGAGGCACAGATTTTGAGAGAAAAGTCTGATGCTGGGGGACATTGGGCTGACAGTGTGGGGAGCCCTGAGCCTCAGAGACATCACTTCATGTCCTCTTCCCTACAGGTATTTCCACTGTCCAGCAGACAGCTCAGAACTAGCCTATGATCCACCAGTTGTCATGAACGCGGACACCTTGAGCTACTGTCAGAAGGAGGCCTGGTGTAAACTAGCCTTCTACCTCCTGTCTTTCTTCTACTACCTGTACTGGTGAGTCCTGCCCTCTGTCTCCCAAGGAAAAGGGATTTCAGGCTGGCCTTGGAGAGGTAGCTTTCCAGGAGGTGGCTGATGACAGGAAATCTTGGCTAGTTGAATCTGATCCCACTTGTCTATCTCTGACTCAGGAGCAAGGGTTTCTGGGGAAGGGAGATACCTCTGTTCATATCCTTAGCAACTCAGAAACATCTAATAACACCTCCTAGGAGGCAGCTGAAGGACTGTCAAGGGCTTCCTCCCAGCAGGGGTTCCTGCCCTTCAGAGCCCAGCAGCTGAGCCTTTTGAGGTGTCCATGAACCAAGGGGCCCAGTCTCATCACCCTTTGCCCTTGGCTTGTTTGTGAAGACTCTTGGGGACTGTAACAGTGGCCTTTCTCCCTCCAGTGACAGTCACACCCCACAGAGTGGCACATTGGTCATTAAGTGCTTATACAGCATTCTTCTGTGTTTCATAACACCGTCCTAATTGAGCAGATCCTGCCGACTCTGCAGCTCCGCTTCCGGGTCCCTCTCCTTACCTCATCATTTGAATGTCCTAGCTCAGCAGAGCGCCATGAGCTGTCATCCTGTGGTCTGTACTCTGGAGGCTTCTTGTTCCGGAAATGTCTCATGTTCCCTCTTGTACTCATTTCTGGGGCCTTTTCCTGATCACCTTGCTGTCTTGTCCCTAGCACAGATGTCCCGAAACACCCCAGTGCTGTCTCTGCAGAGGCAGAGGAGGGTGGGGTGCCAATTTCACAGCCAACCCTGGGTTTAAATTGGGTGTAGCCGGCTGGGGAGTTGCATTGCTCAAGATTCAAAACAAATTCCGTATGCATTACTGAGTTTATAAGATACATTCTGCTCTCGCCCACATATTTAAATGGAAGAACTTGGATCTGTGATGGTCAAAACATTTTCTAGGGTCACAGATAATGATCACACCATTTGATTCAAAGGCTGACCTTCAAACTGAGTACAGAACCCCTAGACAAGTCCTATATGAAAGTGAGAACCAGGGGATAGAGATGGGAGGTTGATTATAGTGCAGTTGGCTCATGGCTCCCAGGCCATCAGTAGGGATAGATCAGCTGTCCAGACTTCTACACTTTGCATGAGCTCCATACGACTCTGCTACGTGTGTCTGAGGTTGAACCTGGCACTCTGGAAGACTGTCTTGCTTCTGCTTTTCCCTTCTATCCAGCAGATAGAGAGGCCCAGGAGGAGCTTTATGGTTTACCTCAGCTGTGAGGAGGTGGGGGAGGGGAGTCACATGAAGAAGCTTGAGGGCCCCTGGAGCCTACTTGGAGAAGCTGAGGTGACCTGCAACTCACCCAACTCCTTTTGGCTAAAGGCATTAGCAGCTTCAGCTGGCTGCTATCCCAGGAGGCTGCAGAGGGTTGACAAAGCTTGTCTGAAGGCAGAGGCCACGAAAGTTTTCAGGTGGAGTTTCTTTTCTGGGGTAAACATGGCCTCACTTTTCATGAGGCTGCAGGCCACCTTCAATCATAGGCTGAGTGGCTGGTTTCCAGATAGCAGCAACCCTCTTTAAAGCCAGAATAACATGGCTAGACCTTCTCTAGCTCTTGGCCCGTTATCCTAAGATTCATTTTAGTTTGGGAGACTGAAGCAGAGCCCTTTATTTTGGGTTTGATCTGTTGGAGCCAAAGGTAGAGGAATTTCCAGAAAGCAAGATTGTTGTTTGCGGGGCCATGGGACAGGAGGGTTAGCGTGGACGGTGTTGGTGGCTCTGGGCCCTTAGCTGGGAGATCATTCTATAACAAAGTTTTTCCTTCTGTCTTCTGGTCTCAGCTGCAGTTTGCCATGGCATTCCTGGCATACTCATGGCTTTGTCTTCAAAGCACAGTTGTACAGAGCCCTCCTTTGCCTTCCTGCAGTGCATGTGTCAGCTCATTGTGCCTGTATTCTTTGCTATACGCAACATTAAAGCGCCTCTTGTGTTCTTGGACAACCCTGTTTCTTTCATCTGGGGAATTCCCAAACCCAGACCCAGAATGGGCAGAGAAGGCAGAGCAGTCGTCTGGGCTATGTGAAGGGACAGGAGGTCTGTGCAGAGCAGCCTCTAGCTGAGCGTGGTGCTCGAGATGCTGAAGCTAAGGACCACTGGACAGTGAAGCGTAGCTCTTGAGGCCTCAGAGAGGTTAAGAAATATCTCCAAGCCCAAATAATGAGCCTTGTTCTACTGTACAGCGCTAGTCAAGAGGCCCCTACTACTTCTCCTTTCTCAGAATGTCTTGTGGTACAGATGACATTTATGGGTTACGTGTGGCAGGGATGAGGCTACAGTCAACCGGTGAGTGAGTCCAGTGTGGACAGTTTGCCTACTCAGCAGGCGAATCTTTCTTCACTCTGCATCCTTCTCTCCTTTCTTTTGATCCCCCTTTCTCTTATCCCTTATCTATCCTCACCCCATTTCCCTCCCCTCCATCACCTCATCTCTCCCTCCTTCTTCTGTCCTCCTTCCTTGTCCTGGAGAGCAAACCGAGAGCCCCACCCGCGCTAGACAAGCAGTCTACCACCGAGTTGCATGCCTTCAGATCTTTTCCTACTTGTTCTGAGCCCTAGTTTTGTGGGAAGTCCCTGGCCACCCTCAACCTTGAACCTTCAGTCTACTGTGTAGTTGGGATCACAAGCCCGAGACACCAGGCTGGCTAGAAGGGTTCTGAGTATAACCCCGACCCACATTATCACCGAAGCTGCATCACCCCATTACTTTGGGACATCCTGTTCTCATCTTGGCTGTTTCCTCGCAGTCCACACTTACATTGATTCTGGTCACTTGTCTTCAGAGGGCTGAGGACTCACCTGCTTTCTTCTTGTCTATCTCTGCAGTGTCTGTCCAGGACACATAGAACATAGTAGGCACTCACTAAATCCATCATGTTTGAGGATGGTGCTTGGAACATAGTAGGCACTCACTAAATCCATCATGTTTGTTATGCTTGGCTGCATGGTCGCGGTTTAGGCTACAAACTCGCCATTATTTCCCAGCACTAAGGATGGTGCTTGGTACATAGTAGGTATTCAATGAATACCAAATTTAAAAAAATCATAGTAAGTTAAATGGGGCTATCCACAATGGACAGAGGTCTGACTTTGGAGGTAGAATGTTATTACACGAACAAAGGAAACTCAGCCAGATCTCTGGGAAAGGCAGAGATATCAGAGAGGAAACACCACAGTCAGATCTCACCCAGCTGTCTTCCAGCTTCCTCAGCCTCACTCCTCCTGGCTTCTGCCGGCTCTGTCTTCCTACGCCTGCCTGCCTTAAATACCCTCTTCACCCAGTTGTTTCACATCCAGGTTAAGATTAAAGACGTGGCACCACCACTGCCTGCCTGGGAGCCTGGAACTCCCTCTGTAAACCAAGCTGGCCTCAAACTCAGGTCTGCTGGGATTAAGGGCGTAGGTCACCACTCCTGGATATTCCCTGTTCTGGGATTAAAGGTTTAAATCACCATTCCCCTGGATTGACTGTGGGTAGATCCCTCTGATCCCTCTGGTTTTTATTAAATATGAAGCATATCCCCACAGAATGTGGTTGATCTGTCATGAGATGTACTGTGAGTATCCATCTGTCAAACTCTGTACCCAACCAGTGGGGCCTGGCCCATGTGCCATGTCTGCCTCTAGATGGGAGATTCCAGAGGAGCTTGGTGGTCTGCTAGCTATGCAGGCTTAAAAAGAAAATAGTTTGGTTTTGTTTCTTAAGCATCTTGTTAGAGTTGGGGGGGGGGTCTCTAATGTAAAAAGCTGTACTTATTCCTCTTGTAAACAAAGTAGCAGACTGTAGCTCTGGTCAACTCATCAGCCTTGCAGAATTAGCCTGAAGCCTTTGCCCTGAGGACTATGTTCATGTACCCACATTGGCATCGATGACAACTGTCTTCATCCTGACCCTCAGAACTGACACATTCTGTAGCATCGTTTGGGGACCCTTAGACACAGCCATCATGTGACAGCAGCTGGTGGCATAAAGAATCTGCTGTGTCCTCACGCCTAGGCATCTGGCCCATAATTTCAAGAAAAGGGATGAGCCACAGTGATCTTCCCAGTGAAGTGTGCTCACAGGCATCCAGAGACAACACCCCTTTCATGGGGGACACAGGATGCTGTCTTAACAGACAAACATTTCTGCATTGTGGGGTATAGCAAAGCCTCAGTAAGTGAGTCAGAGACAAATAGAAACAGGAATGGGGTGAATCCATGGGCTCAAGCCTTTAAAGGGACTCCAGCTGACATCCATTTTCTCATTTCTGTTTGCATTCAGCATGATCTACACCTTAGTGAGCTCCTAACTTCTGCTGATGGAGAGGCCGAGGCTGGGAACCACCGTGGCCACGGCTGGGAAAGGACCAGACAGGGATGATGGAGACACCCAGCCTGGCAGAGACTGATTGGAAGGAACTGGATTCACACAGCAGACAGGGCCACGTTACCCATGTGTATCTGTTGTTGCTGCCTTTGGTGTTCACATCACCCTCTGAGTGCCAGGGTGCCTGCTTGTAGCTGACGAAGCACTCAACCTCTGGAGATGCAGCTGTTACTTCCTTCATCCACTTCCCTGAGCATCGGTACTTTACATGTTCATGTGGAGTGTCTGCCTGGATGGAGGGAATGAAGCTGGAAGCTAGAAGGTACCAGCCAAGGGACAGAATGACTCAGCGCCAAAGCCAGGTCTTCAGAAATGATTGAGACCCTCAAGGATACCAGGAGATGTTCTAGACTCTTGTTACAGCCCCCCCCCCCCCCCGAGCTATGGCCTCACACTTTGATCAATGCAAGGCCAAAGCTGTGGGGTCTGCTCTGAACCTGCTGTCATGTCATTTTTGGGCTCTGTTTATGTCCAAGAACCTGAGCAGTGGCTTTCTGAGCTGGGTCTGGGGCAGCATGTTGGTGGCAAGTTATGTCCAAAGCAAACTGGGGAGGGGTGTGTGAGAAAATGGATTTTTAAAATGTTTGCAACATGTCCCAGGTGTGAGTTCTTCACCATCTCAAGATGTATCCTGCTGCTGCACCAAAAATCTATCAGAGTCATGATATGCCAGTCATCTGGCTGGCATGAGCCAAAGCCTAAAACAGCCCCTCAAAACAGTTTGAAGTCCAGAAACAGAGAGCTGCTCTGTATGAGCGTATGGACAACCAGGAAGTGAGACAATATAATTATCACCTCAATTGATGCTGCACAGCCTTTGTGCTGCTCAGTTCATCATGGGGACATCCGCTTATTTGAATTTTCCACTTGGCTTTTGCTCCTTTTTTTGGTGGGAGTTGTGTGAGTGTAAATAGTGTGAAGGCTGAAGTTTTCATGGTGGTTAAATTGGGCACAACGATTTTGACGTAATTCCCCAAACTTCCTTGCTTTTCTACCATTACACTGCACCACACACACACACACACACACACACACACACAGAGGCACACACACAGATACACACACATACACACACACACAGAGGCACACACACAGACACACGCACACACACACAGAGGCACACACACAGATACACACACACACAAACACACACACACACACTTTATATACTCCCATCTGAATCCTGTGACTCAGGTTTTTGAATGGTGTTTGTGTAACACATTGTGTGCTATGTTTAAAATGCAGCAAAAACTTCAGCGGCTCACCTCACCGGCTCTTTGAATTCATCCATTCCAGGCTGGATGCGGCTCCATATGGTTGGCAAGCTAGTAGGTAGAAAAGGCAGTTTCAAAATGACACTGTGCTTCTAAAAATGCTGCAGAAAACAAAATAGGGAGAAAAATAAAATAAAAGTCCCAAGGCAGAACAAAAACAAAATGAGCTTCCCTGAGGGGCCAGCAGTATAAAACCATAGCCATACAGGCAGTGGGCGGGAGCCCTTACTTATCCTGGGTAACTTGTTGAGGCTTTATGGCCTCAGCTGGGTACCGTTTGCAGGATGGCTAGTTACAGCCAGCGAGCAGTGGAGTCTGTATGGAAGGTGCAGAACAAACTCCATGACCATCTTGCAGAAAAAGCAACTGAATGGAGAAGGTAGGGAGGGGTCTGTGTGCCTCTCTGGATGCGTCTGTTTCACATTTCATCTTCTTCCAAAAGGCCTTGAAGTAGCTTTTGACAGGAGACACCGACATCAAAGTTTGTTAATGTGGAATCAGGAAATCCATACTCTAAGGCTTTGCATTTTATAGACCACTTTCCTGGCATATCAAATCCTCCACAAAACCCAGTTGTTTCCTCGGTTTTAAGGAGAGGAAACTGTGAAGGTCTGCCTTTGAACCTGAAGTCTGATTTAAGAGAAATGCCTTTTCTGTCGCCCCTGTAGGGTGAGGGTCTTGCCAGAGTTCGATGGCCAGCATTGACTTTTGTGGGAAAAGAGTTGAACACATGGAGCTTTAGAGGAAGGGCTTGGAGCCATGGATTTATTAAAGGGAGATGAGCAGTTCTTCCCTTAGGACTTTATAAAGTCTCTAAAAACCAATGGCTCTTGGACAGTTTACACCTTTATAAAAGAAAGATTTCCAAACTTTCCCCTGCCTCAATTGTGATTGGGAAATAAGTTGAGTGATCTCACGGGTGTTACAACTAATTTTCAGTCCCTCAGGAGAAGCTCATTTTCTTGATGATAAGAATAAGCAGGATGGGCTGTTGAAAGTGCATGTCAGGTGCCTCGGTAAATGAGAAGGGCCGCTTGCAGACATGCGCAGCTGGTCAGAGGCACGGCTTTAAAACCGTACAGGCTTCCCATGTAATTTTGTTTGCATGGATAACTATGCCCCATGGAAGGAAGGAGAGAGCAAGGCAGAAAAAAAATGCCTTAAATTTCCCAGAGCCTCAAGAATCCAAAGGAAATGTTTTTGTTGAGCAAGATAAAAACCCATCTGCCAAGTATAGGTCAGGGTGTTTCAGGGGCCATAACCTGTGTCTGAGCTGGCCTGGGGTATGGACCCTGTTTCCCTGCTGTGGCTTTGTGGGGTCGTGCTATGTGACCTGGATGGTGGAGAGTCATATAAGGTCACCCTTTGCTAAGGTGAGAGAAGAATGCCAGACTCCACTCTGGCTTGCTAAAGATGGTGTGACCGCACATCTGCTGTAGCCGGTAATGGTGAGTACTCTGTACAGGAAATTGCGCTGCCGTCTACATGCCACCCAGTGCCCCAGCTTCCTGCCAAGCATTTGATACACATCTCATTCAGTCCTCACACTGAAGGAAGACTGTCTTCAGAGTCATAGTTTACAGCTTTGGTACAAAACTTACAGAGGTCAAGGACCCAAGCCAACGTCACACTCCCCAGGTTGCCAAACTGAGTTTTTTTTTGTTTCAGGAGCCTTGATATATTTGCACCCTCAAGAGTGCTGCAGTACAGGGAGGGTGATGGGATGTGAAGAAGAGGGAAGGGATTGTTGATGGACAGGAGAGGAGTCAAGCAGGAGGCCTCACATGTCACGCAGCAAGCAACCTGGGGTGCCGGACTGCTACCAGAAAGACAAAATTTGTGATGCTTAACTTTGTGTGAGATGCCACTTTCTCATCTGTCATAGGAGGTCCAACCACTTCCCATGGGTATGACAAGTCAGCTGTGTCTAGAGAGAGCTCATAGCAGAGAGCCTGTCTCTATAATCTTGTCCCAGGAAATCTCATTCCTTGGTCATCCCCACACTGCTCTTCCCTCTGTTGTGTTAGAAGATTATGTAGAAAAAAAAAAAAAACCAAAAAAAAAAACAAAACCTAGATGTGTCTCATAGTATCAATGCCCAGAGAGTCTGTTTTCTTTCTCTCCCCTCTTCTTCATGGGGGTGGTGGTGACGGTGACAGTTCCAGCCGTGCAACAGGGGTAACAGCTCAGCCTCAAGAAAAATGTCCCCTCTGCTTCCTATTTTTAGGCTTGGTAATTGCACTAATGTTGACTAAAATTGTCATCGTTATGACAGTTTTATTCTCCCACGTAAGAGATGAATGCAGCCAGCAAAATGCTTTGACAACAATTAATTGTGCTCCTACTGTGTTATCACGCAGATCCATTTTATAGCCCTTTCTTTTGGGGGCCCTTAGGCTGCTCTGTTCCATACTGTGCTCTGGCATGTGACTGTGTAGAACCTTCCCCTGTTCTTAGAGCCAAACAGACCATCTTTCCTGCTGTTTCCATCGTGAGGTTGAGCCCCAAAGTGAAGCCTGGGAGTTAGCAAGGAGGGATGGATTCCAGATTGCTCTTATGACAGGACTCTCCCTGGAGATGGGGCTAAGCAAGGCACAGCTTCTTCAGAACACTGCCTGATGAGTATTCCTAGGAAAAGGCAGGGCCCCTGTTTGGGAAGAGGGATATTCTTTCCTCACAGAGAGCTGCAGATGATGGGATGGGAATGTGCAACACATTCCTCACAGCTGTTAGAACAGGAAGACCTCAGTCAGAACTGAAGGCCGAGTCTCAGCTACTGCTTATGATCTAGAAACAGCCACCACAAGACCACAACTTTGACCACTATGTGGCCATTCCTGCCACCTCCCACACCCCATGCACTCCTTCCCTTCTTCCCCAACATCTCTGGATGCTCCAGAGAGGCTTTTCTAGGTCTTGAACTTGGACCCTTGACTACCACATGGCAACCAAGCTTCCTCCTTTTTCAATGAGCTGTGTATTTGAAGTGGCTCATCCAGGATTACAGGAACCAGCTGTTCTGTTTTATAGATTTTTAAAAGTTAAGTGTGGCCACCCTTAAAACCAAAGTTATGTAAGCTAGGTTAATTATGCAGAAGACAAAGATGTGTAGATACGAGCCTATTCCTAACATACATTTAATATTCTTTGTGCTCTTCTATTTCTGGCTGCCATATTTGTGGTGGAAATTTGAATGTCACGTGCCTATGTGCTCCTGTTCGTTCTTCCCAGCCTCAAGTTCACTGATGTCATTAGTACCTGGAAATTGCCTATGATGAACGTTTACATTACAGAATTTGGCAAATGAACACGCTAGACGTCCTGCTCTCTCTCCCTACCCCCACCCCCGAGTGCAAGTTGAACATTTACTCTTAGTTCACATTGGTTTCCACTCTGGCACACTTATGTGACCACATCATGGGGACCAGTAACCAAGGCAATGAGAGCCGCATCTTCAACACAGCAGTGGATATGCAGTGGCTGGTGGCTCTGGACTTGGGCACCTGGTGGCACTGCCTTCATGACCAGACTTGTCATCTAGTCTGGCTGGGACACTAGTGATGCTGCTACTGTTGTCCACTTGAAATTATGTGGGGATTATTGTCCAGCTTTCTGTGAATTTGACATGTAGCTACCAGCTTACAAAGAGAAAGTTATTTTTGTCTCCTGGGTTTAGAAGTTTCTGTCCCTGGTTATTTGGCTCCATCCATGTCTTTGGGCTTATGGTGGTACATCATGGTGGAGAGGAAGACGCTTCCTAAGGGTTCTACTGCTCCCCAGTGGTACCACCCTCAGGACCTTTCGAGATGCTAAAGTCCAAACTACAAGTCAGCCATGATGGTACATGCTTAAGAATCCCAGCCCTCTGAGGCAGGAGCAGGGAATCATGAATTGAAGACCACTGGGCTACACAGTGAAACTCTGCCTTTAAAAAGAAGTCAAGTTCAGCAACAGGAAGGCAGCCAATTAAAGTGCCCAGCGCTGCATGGACTGGGGCTTGGGGGAATCTAGGGTTGGCCACACCTACTCTGCAAAGCATGGAAATGCTTTGATCCAAAGACCCTAGTCTCACTTTTCTCTGCTAACTTGGGGCCTTTTTTGTTCTTTTGAGGCAGGTCACTTCAGGGTCCCATGCAAGTGGGGTCCGTGCCTCCTCTCAGAGTACTGGGGTAAACAGGATTCACATTCTGCTAGGTTATGTTGCTAAAATTCCATCCCGGGTTGGGGGGAGATTTAAGCAGCATCCAGCTTCCCAAGAGCCAACCAGAGTTTACTCTAGGGAACCAATAAATTTATTGGACTTTCTTACATAGCATAGGTGAGGGATTGCTTACAGGAGTATGGGTGCTCCACGCCCAAAATGCCATACCTGGAAAGCCTTTATTCACCAGGGATGAGAGCTTCCCTTAGCCATAGATGGGTACTGCCCCTCGCTGCTGCTGTCACCCCCACCACCCCACCTTGTCTCAGCCACACTAGCCTGCCTACTCTACTTCCTTCCCATCGGCCCAGGATGGTGGGTTTGGATCCTGCAGTGAAGATAGCCTGGTAGTATAAAACATTCTGGATGAGGGATTCTGCCCATCTACTTCCCTTAAGGGAAGGTCTTAGGGTGCTATTCTGTTTTCCTATAGCTAAGTGGGAAATGATGCTCAAAGTTGAGGTGACTTTCTAAGCTCCATAAAATAGATCAAGAGTGGAGGTATCCAGCTGGTGGGTTAGATCATGTATGGAACCCTGTATCGAAAGTAGCCAGCCTTTGTCCTTAAGGAATATTTCAAGACTATATTAAAACACCCAAGTCCTAAGAGCTAGAACTTGACTGTGTCCTAAGTCCAGTGCAAAAATGACCAATAAGACTCAGCATCAGCCCTGGCACTCATCATGTCTGACGTAAGAAAATGAGCACAGATTGCCTTTAAGATATGTGTCACCTTGCCCTAGGTTGGTTACTGGGAATTTCAACACTTTTGACTTTCAGTTCCACAGGTAAGGAGGGTCAACCCATGCCAGACTCAGAGTCTGCAGCATGTAGATGTTGGCACTGCCTAGGATGCTCAATAGAAGTGACTAAAGAATGCTGCCTCACAGAGCAGCATCACTCTAAGATGAAGGATCCTATTGAGTGGACATCGTTGGGCCTTGAACTTGACCTGTTCCTTTCTTTGTTTTCATAAGGAGACAATCAGTGCAGGACAAGAGTTAAACCAGGTGAGGGAAAAGGGACTTGAAAAAAATGCCAGAAATTCAGGCACTCTGGAAGAAATACAACAGAAGATCTAAAAGCAGGCAAAATCCAAAGGGGGAGGGACTAAAGGGCCTGGGTGGGGGTGGTGACCAGGCTGAGTGGTGAGTAATTAGACTCAGAGCTCAGGTAGTTAACAGTGCAATCTGCCTTCCTCAAAGCACAGCAGAGTCAAGCCCTGTGAGCAAAAGGCTGGGATGAGTCTCTGGGGTCCTTGGCTTCCCTGGCTCACTTTGAGATACTTGTTCAACTCACAGTTCTATGCTTGAAAAGATTCACTGAGAATGTGGTAGAGTAGTTGCTGCTTTCTGGAGCTCAGAAAGCTGAGAATTGTGAACATGTTCAGAGCATAGTATATCTATTTCAGAGAAGCTTCTAGAAGAAGAATGCTTCAACTATATGAGGACTTTCCATGGCCTGTACCCCAGAACATTTTTGTGTTGAGTAGCAGATAGACAGAGGTACATGGAGAACACTGATCATCAATACAACCTTCTAGAATCTTCTAATCACTGAGACATGGACTCTTTGACCCAATGGGAAAGACAACTGGCCCCACAGTAACTGACAGGATTCTATTATTATGTTGGGTACAGAACAATTTAGGAAACCTTGACCCAAAGAGAGGAAAGGGCTGGCCTTTGGTTGTTTATTGAGAGAATCTTGACTGGCAATCAAAACAATATTCTTTGAGGAGTAACATACAGGAAACTCATGCCTAACCTCCCCAGGTGCCATCAAGTGGCCTGAAGTGATTTGTAGTGTTGGCGGTTGTGGGGTACCTCTAGAAGCAAGGTCAGTGGCCCCCACTATTCTAATATGGGGATCCTGGAAGGGAAGAGAGTGACAGGAAGTTCTAAAGAACAATTATAGCCTCCTCTCTTGCCCTTCTTTCTACATGTTCAACTTTGGGGAGAATTGATCAGCTTGACCTCCAAGGGAAGTAGGAGAGAGATGGTTTGAAGTGTGTATGAGATACAGTCTGGGTTCATTCAGACACCACAGTCTCTTCACTTACAGTGCTCCAGAGCAGCCAGAGGTGGAATTTGAGGATTCAGAATTGACAGTGGGGTGTAA
This sequence comes from Phyllotis vaccarum, assembly GCA_033318265.1. Lineage (NCBI taxonomy): Eukaryota > Metazoa > Chordata > Mammalia > Rodentia > Cricetidae > Phyllotis > Phyllotis vaccarum. Next base: position 13,617,384 of record JARWLC010000017.1, on the reverse strand, counting down.
GGCATTCAGGAGTGAAGGGGACCCTGGCTCCTCATCAGATACTTTCCTCATGTTTAATTTTCCACCAGGGCTGTGTGGTTGACCAGGCAATCTACAAGCTCTTATGTCATTGATTGAGCACTGGTCTTGATGTGAGAAGGATCTGACTCCATTTCTTGTTGGCTGTGTGATGTTAATTACATTGCTTAGCCTGAGTCTCAGTTCACTCAGCTGTGAGGGAGGAACACTAATGAGTGGTTTTGCAAGGAAGGATGATGTGAATATTGAATAAAATTATTTACATGAAGTCAACCTAGAGTGTGGAAATATGCAGTATAGATATGAGAGATTATTAACATAGTCACAGCAGGAGTTTTTCCACAATAATTTTCAATCATGAATCTAAGGGCTGGAGATATGGCTCAGTGGTAGAGTGCTTGCCTACCGTGTGTAAGGCTCTGGCTTCATCCCCAGCATGGAAAAGAAATTAATGCATAAATTAAATTTTTATGGACACTCTTTGTTGGAGCAAAATAGAGATGTCAGAGTCAGTACAAGGGGAGCCAGAATGTTCCAATATGGTTGAAGAATTAGAAGGAGGCCAGAAATATGGTAGATTTGTATATTCAAAAGTCCACTCTGGCTTATAGTGTCAGCTGAGTTGGGAGAATGTTTTCAAGTATAGCAGAGATTCAGGTGAGAGACACATTACAAAGACTTATAGGGCAATACATTAAATCTATAAATAATAGATTATTAGAAAGAATGGCTGAGAGGTCAAGCCAGAGGAAGACAGATTACTGTTCCATGTTTGTGCTTGGCGTGTAGAATATCCCACCCTGTATGAGACTGTTGGCTGCTAGGGACACAGATATTTCTGACACTGTAGTTTGACATTACCCCCAAGGTTAGTATTTTACCTTTGTCTAAACATCTGAGTCCTTAGATGAAAACCTCGGACATGTTGGTGACTTTACTGAGAAAGCTATTTCTGTAGTGAACTATGTTTAGCTGGTGTAATTCATCGCTCCATTAAAACAGTTTCAAATCTTTCCATTATCATTTTCCTAAAATTATTTTCACTGAGATCAATTATTTTCTGTGCAAAATTCATGAAGAAGATTAGTCAGATTTCTAAAATTATAGCCTCTGTCCCTTTGAGTTTTATGTGGAACCACTAATTTTACTAGGTTCAAATTTCCTGAGCCAGGCTTTGCAATACCAAATTCTTATAGCAATGTGTAGGCACTAATATATTTGTTATGGGGTGCTTTTTCAGCGTGCTGAACTTTTATCCAAGGGTAAAAACCTTACCAGTTCTATTTTTGGTGGTGATCCATATCAAATTATAGTTTCCATAGTAATCAATCAGAAATAATTATTCAGTAAATCTATAACTCGCATGTCTTATAATGGAAGGGAGAGTTTTTAAACATTGTCAAAATTATGCATGTTTTATAATGGGAGGGAGAGTTTTTAAACATTGTCAAAATTATTTTATTCTGTCTAGTTCCACCAGAAATATTACTCATCGTTGGATTCAGGAATGGCCATTCACTTTTATTTTACACTTAATGTGTATGGATAGTATTAGCAGCTGTGTATGGATAGCATCAGCCATAGTGTTTGGGTGTTTCTCAGTGACTGCAAGGCTGGGGTTGACTGTATCTGTGGCTGGTTATTCTGCTGGGCCATTTTTGTTGGGGTATACATGTCAGAGTTAGTATAAAAGAGGTCTAGAATATCCTAATATAACTGAAACATTAGGATAGAAACATGGTACATTTTGTGGGGATATGTTTCAAATTTAATAAAAACAGTCTGAGATATCAGAGGACACAGAACCATCTCTTCCAGTCTTTGTTTGTTTGGGGTTTTTTTGTTTGTTTGTTTGTTTGTTTCGAGACACGGAGTTTTCTGTGTAACAGTCCTGGCTGTCCTGGAACTTGCTTTGAAGACCAGGCTGGCTTTGAACTCACCGAGATTCTTTTGCCTCTGCTTCCTAAGTGCTGGGACTAACAGTGTGCACCACCACTGCCTGCCTGGGAGCCTAGAACTCCTTCTGTAAACTAAGATGACCTCAGACTCAGATTTGATGGGATAAGATATAAGAATAGATTATTGAATCTTCATTTGAAAGGATTTACTAGCTTTAAATATCTTGCATTGGATTGGAGTTTTGTATATTGTATAAATTGTGTATATTGAGATTAATTGCACTACTGTACAAATATCTCTATGCTTTTCAAGGTATTATACTTATTCAGTTCATCTAACAATGTAATTCAAATTGCTAGTCCATGAAAGTTTTTTTATTACCAACTAATTAGAATATAAAGTAATGAAAGTTAGTAGTTAGACATTACATTCATATATAGTTATATATGTTTTCAAGATCAAGCATATATTTTAGATGAACAGGTCTTCTTCAAACACTTCAGAGATCCATACAATATGACATTTAAAATATTTTAAGAACTTAGACTTTACTGGACAGTGAAACAGGTCTGCTCCTGGCAGCACCAATGTACTTCAAGAGAAAAATGGGCATTGAAGAAATTCCATATGGAGTCTACTTTCTTTGTGGCAATGGCTAGTCACTGGACAAGAACCTGTTCTTGTATTGACTGCTTGACAGTATGCTATTTAAATTGGACATGCAAGTTCCATAGGAAAGTGACCTCTGAACTTTGACAGAACAAGGTGAGATGGTCCTTCAGGTTTCTGCTTTTCAGAGAAAACAGTCAGATATTCCTCAGGACTCAAGGAGAAGTGACTGATGAACTGTACCAGAATGGGCAGTGCATTCCTTCAGATTTCCTGCTTCACTGAAATAAAGAGAGACTCTCGGCCTGTAGACTGAAGATGGATGCCCCAACTTTATAATTGGGTGACTTTCCAGGCAGATAGGTATCATCTCTGTCATTTCTAGATTTTGGAAGTTGCTTGCACATTCTGTTTACCTGGGTAAATATTATTTCTTTCTTGGGTCTCTGAGGTAGTTGAAGATGAGATAGTCATAGTTATAGTTTTCTAGTGACAGTTTTAGAAAAGAAACTTTGTAGTTAAAGTGTATATGTTTAAGAGACAACAACATAAGAAAACCCATGTTGTATTACTAACTAAAAAGTTAGAAAGAAAGTGAATTAAGTGTAATCCTTTGGACTCATCAAAATAGGATAAGTAATGAAATATCTTCTTTGAATTGTCAATTGTTAATGGACTGGTCATTACTCATTTATTGTTTGTATATATTGTATATAATTATTGTACCTATTGTACATGGGTTTTCTTATGTTAGCTATAACCTTTTTAAAATTTTTACACAAAAGGGAATATGTGGGGATATGTTTTAAATTTAATAAAAACAATCTGAGATATCAGAGGGATCTACCCACAGTCAGTCTAGGAGGATCAGACAGCGTAACTCACACCTTTAATCCCAGCACAGGGAATATCTGGGAGTGGTGACCTATGTCCTTAATCCTATGAAATTTGAGTTTGAGGTCATCTTAATTTACAGAAGGAGTTCCAGGTTCCTGGCAGGCAGCAGTGGTGCACACTGTTAGTCCCAGCTTTTGGGAAGCAGAGGCAAGAGAATCTCTGTGAGTTCAAAGCCAGTCTGGTCTTCAAAGCAAGTTCCAGGACAGCCAGGACTGTTACACAGAAAACTCTGTGTCTTGAAACAAACAAACAAACAAAAGAAACTCCAAACAAAGACTGGAAGAGATGGCTCTGTCCTTTGATATCTCAGACTGGTTTTTATTAAATTTGAAACACATCCCCATAGTATTTATACGGTGTCTTAGTTGGTTTCTGTTGCTATAGAGACACCATGAGCATGGCACTATGCAGACAGACATGGCGCTGGTGAAGGAGCCAAGAGTTTTACATCTTGATTCTGCAGGCAGCAGGAAATGAACTTTATTCCGCACGGGGCATAGCTTAAACATATAAGACCTCAAAAGCCCATCTCCACAAAGGCTCTCTCCAACAAGGCCACTTCTGCTCTAACAAGGCTACACCTCCTAATAGCGCCACTCCCTGTGGGCATTCAAACACATGAGTCTGTAGGGTTCATACCTATTCAAACCATCACATATGGTCCACACAAAAGTCCACTGTGGCTGTAGAGTGGTGGCTGGGTTGGGAGATAGTTACAAGCATATCAGAGACTTGAGTGAGAGACATCACAAAGGTGTTTACAGAACACGTACCGTGTGCCAAGCAGTAGCCTGAATGTCTCATGAACATCATTCCATCACAGTCACTCCATGGGGCAGGAACTATCCCTAATCTCATTTAACAAATGAGGAAACTGAAGTGACAGAGACACAATGTATTCTCCAAGATGACAAACTAGTAGTTGGTAGATCTGTGTCCAGGATCAAACTCCAGGGAGAAGGCTTCAGGCTTGAGCCCATGGTTCCTGGGGTGTTTAAATGGCCCAGGGAAGAAGAGATACAAAGGATGTTTTTAAAAACTGTATCAGAAGATGGAAACTGTGGTGCTTCACTGAAAGCTATTTCTTTTGAAAAAATATTGTTTACATTTTGAAAATGTGCATTTATACAGATTCATTTTGGTTATATCCACTACCTTTCTCTAACTCCCTCTAGTGCCCATCACCCCTTACCCCTCCCAACTTCATCTCCTATTTCCGGTTACTAATAATCCCAGCCATATGTAAGGTGGTAAATTTAGCACAAATCTAGAGTCACTTGGGAAGATGGTACCTCAGTTGAAGAATGACCTAGATGAGCTTGGCCTGTCTCTAGGCATTTTTCTGAATTGCTAGTTGATATAAGAAGTCCCAGCCTACTGTGGGTGGTGCCATTCCTAGGCAGGTAGGTCTGGATTATATAAGACAGGCAGTTGAGCAAGCCAAAAGGAAGCAAAACAACAAGCATCCCTTCTCCGTGGTTTCTACTTCAGATCATGCCTCCACAATTCCTGCCTGACTCCCCTTGGTGATGGGAACCTTTTCCTCCCCAAGTTGCTTTTGGACATGGTGTTTTATCATAGCAGCAGGAAGCAAACTAGAACATTCCCCGAGTATACTTCTGAGTGCTACTTATACATGCATGAGTGTAGGGCCATCCACTAGGGTATAGGCAACCTACTAGTGGCTATGTGTTGGGTTACTTCTCGAGGATGATAAATTGTTGAGGGGGAAATAATGGGCTCAGTGTGATGTTGAATAAGGCAGTCCTATCTCTAGAGCAATAGAGTTTGATATTAACAGCTTTCAAGCTCTATAACTCTTGCTACATCTTCTCTCCTTTCTCTTAGACGATCTAGAAGTCTAAACCACAGAAAACATGGCTGTGGGAACCCATGCCTGGCTCTCCCTCCTAAGTACAACAGAAGCAGAGAAGCACCTTTTTTTTTTTTTTCTTTTTCCTCTGAGTCATTTTTAAGCCTGTGCGAAGGCTTGCCCTGCCCTCTGGGGAGTTTCCTCCATGTGGGCAGTGAGCCTCTTTCATACACCCCAATGGTGCAACAAGAGCCTTCTCAGCCCCAGCATAGAAAGCAGACTATGGATCAGGGTTGGTTCAGTCTCCATACTATAGAGGCTAAGCCTGGGGTGAGGCAAAGCCCAAACTCAGCAGAGGTTTATCTGTTACTTTCATGAAGTTTCCAGTCAAGCAGATCCAGGCTTCTCCCATTTTGTAGCCCTCCATGCCCCCAAGGTGTACAGAATTCTCTCTGTTCCACAACAGGAAAAGGTATTCTCAGGAGATCCTGCAGCAGGGAGCTGGGCATGGAAACGATACTGTCTCTCTCCCTCCCTCTCCCTCCCCTCCCCCTCCCCTCTCCCTCCCTCCCCTTTTGATCAGAATTTGGTTGTGTGCCCCTGATCACCCATACAGCAGGCAGAGGTTGGTGAATGTGTGGCAGCTCCTAGCACAGGTACATGGGTTTTGAATGTCATTTGGTTGTTGAGATGTTTAGAAGGTAGGGAGGGATTTTTGAGAAGAAGGCTAGAGCTGCACATTTATAAATCACCCACTAGATAACAAGTGGAAAGAACGGAAAGACAGTGACCCGAGTGTCACAGTAGCTTTTTCTTTTAGTTTTCAAGGATTAGTTTCCAGAAAGTGACCATCCATAGTGAGCATTGAAAGAGAGAGAAATTGAGCAGGAAGATGGTGAATACCCTTTGACTTGAGTAAGCAGCTTGTTAGCTGGGCACGGAGGCTCATTCCTAGAACCCCAGTACATGGGAAGCTGAGGCAGGAGGATGTCATGAGTTTCAGGTCAGCCTAAGCTATACAGCAAGTTCCAAGAAGTGAAATTCTGTTTTAACCCCTTCATTATTTCAACATTCAGAACAATTTTATATTTATACACATATGTATATGCATACACATACATGAACATGTGCATTTGCTTGTGCATATATACACATTTGCTGTTATGGTTTACATGTGAAATGTCTGCCATAGGCGCTTGTGTTTGAACACTACTCTCCAGCTGATTGTACTGTTTTAAGAGTCCCAGTCACTTGGGCTGGTCTTTGAAGGTTGTTCTGTCCTGTTTTTGCTTCCCTTGCTGGCTGCCTTTGAAGATCTCACCACAGACTGAGTGGCTCCTGCTGCCATGCATTCCTGCCATGATAAACTAAATTCTCTCTCAACCTCTGAGCCAAAATAAGCTTTCAGCCTCCCTTAAGTTGTGAGATAAGAAACTAATGGAATATATATGCATGTACATATATACATACATACTATACATATATATGTATCCATAAACATGTATGTTCATATACATGCATGTGCACACAATACATGTATATGCAAACACATGTACAGATACATGCACATGCATATAATGCGTGCATACATGTGTGTACATACATAAACATAAAAGTACACACAAGTACACATACACATGTATACACATACATATGCATACATGTACATACATGCTTATACATGTGCTACGTATACTTATAAAATTGTGCACGCTTTATAATGGTATGACTCCCCAAGTTCAGTGCATGTGCATATGTATTTGCATGTGTACACATGCACATTCACAAACATGTGCACACCTCTAAGGGAGTGGCTCCTCCGTTTCCCTGTCCTTCTGAGACTTCAGTGAAAATGGAAAGGAGGTGTTGGTCCAGCTGGAGAGCGTGAATAAAGAGAAGGGGAGTCAGTCTGCTATTTTAAGGATGTGAGAATCTTTGCCTAATGGTCTTGCTGGTTAATTACATTTTGAACATAGCTGAAAAGTAATCTGATCGCTTTCATTATCTCTGCAAATAATTCATAAATTCAGATGGACTCAGCACTGTGGCATGGGCTGCAGGAGGATTTCAAGGTCTGACGAGGTGGTAATTACCAGGACTGTACCGGAGTTGACAGCTGCCTTTGGAATGATCTTTTTATTGAAATTCTCTGTGTGATTAGGAAAAAAGACAGTTGGCTTGAGCTAATCTGCAGCAGCAGGTGCCCCGCCGTATTCTGTGCAGCCCAGTGAAGCTGCTGTGTGCGGAGATAATCTTTGTGGCTGGATGTGGAACTTCACGGGTGGAAGACTCAAGTACCCCATCTATGACAGAGCAGTTCAGATATGCAGAGCAGAACGGTGTGTTTGGCTCCAGAGTCCTGGAGCTGGGAAGGAGTTACAATGCATCAATCTCACAAGCAAGATCCTTTGTCCCCTCTGAGCTCTGTCCTCGAGACTGACTCACATACTTGTTTGTGACATTCATTCTGCCGTACACCTATAAGCTGCCCTAGATGGACAGATGAACGGCAGGAAGTGAGGAAAGACCACAGACATTTGCCTGATGGGCTGGGAAGAGAGACTATGTCTTTTGTAAGCAGTGAAGCATTGTGTTATGGGCAGTATTTAAGCCGATAGATGTCTATGTGGTGACAAACTGCATAAGCTCATGAAAAAGCCACACATTTCAGACTCACTGCAGTCCCGAGTGGATAGCCTGAGTGGATGGCTAGAATACTTACATCAGATTGTTACTTCCAAGTTAAATCATCTTGTTTATTTGTTTGTGCATTATTTAGTCACTCATTCATTTATTCCTTACATGATCACAAAAGCTTCTGCCTGGATAAGCTTGAATGGACAGAAGAGGCTGTTATAGCCAGTCCTGACGAGTTCACATCTGTCTCTCTGCATACCTCTCCTTTTATCCTTCTCTTCCTCCCTCCATCCCACTCACCCTTCCTTCATCATTTCATCTATGTAGGATGTCCACGAGGACCACAAAGGCCCTCCCTCCCTCCCCTACGTTACAACTCTGTGAAAATACTATAGCTCCTCTGGACGCCTACTCTCTGTGCTTTAGAGCTGCTGGGCCATCTTTATTCTGGTACAAAGGCATCCATGCAAAGGCATGTCCCATCACTAATTTCTCCTCCGATGCAAGCATCTCACCATCTGGAGGGTTAGTAGTTACTTAAGGTAGCAGAGGGGAGGCAGAAGGAACAGAGGAATCACATCATGGGAGCCCTTGGCCTTTAACCCTCTTCCCTCTCATCTCCACACCTGCTGTGCTGAGGCTGAGGCAGAAATATTCATGAATGGTCACCCCCCCCCCCCCACATATGCACACATTTGTGCTCTAGACCCTGAACTGAATAAAATAGCGCTGGAGACTCACTCATTGCCCCATTTAGTAAGTTATTCTCTGAGAATACTTTCCCAGGAGGAGTTGTAGAAAGAAAAATGCAGTCTTTCTCTCTGCATAATTTACCTGTGCTGTGTCTTTAGACACACGTGGAGAGATGGGAGCGTGACAGAGGATGGATGACTGAGAGAGGACACTCTAGCACACTTGGGACCAGTCTCTATATCCCTGAGGAAAACAAAGGGAATGCTTTAAGAATTGAAATTCTGTTCACATTTTTTTCTTTTGCCTTTGTGTGGATGTAGAGGGGTGTGTGTGTGTGTGTGTGTGTGTGTGTGTGTGTGTGTGTGTGTGTGTGTATGTGTATGGTACTGGGGATGGAAGCCTTGGCTATGCAAATGTCCTACCACTGAGCCTCATCTCCAACCCTTTGGATTTTTATCTTGAAGCAGGGTCTTGCTAAGTTGCCAGTGCCTGACATGGAACTTTCTGTAGCCTTTGCAATCTTTCTGCCTCAGCCTCCTAGTGACTAGAATTACAAGTTTGAGTCTCCTTTCTAAAATGTATGCTACTGTTTCTAGAGTAAGTAACCAGACCTGCCTGCTTGCATGGGCTGCAGAATGCATTAGAACACACTGCTGTGCAATAGATTTTGTAACCCAGTTGTATGCCACAGTTTCTACAGGCCAAAGATCTAGGACTGCTCTGCTGGGAGGTTCTGGTACAGGCCTTCTCTTGTATTGAGGTTGAAGCCCCGATGTTGGCCGTTTGTCTGACATCTTAATAGGGATGGGATTTGCATCTATGGTGGCCCCTCACAGGTGTCAGCTAGAGGCTTCTGTGTTCCTATTACTCTTCATGGTGAGCTCACTGCTTCCACCAGAAAGATCCGTGGTCGGGGGCTGTCATCATGCATTTTATGGTCTATCCTTGGATGTGAGTGACTGTATGTGGATATGATGTCCAGGAAGAGAAAATCATTGAGGGGTTCTTAGAGGTTGGATGCAGAGGACGTTTGTTTGCAGGCACCAGTCAAGTCTATAAATACCTGGACAGCAAATGCCCAGGGGAACTAGGAATGAGGAGATTTCTCTGACTTTTTTTTCTTCCATGGCTTCCTAATACAGCCATGTTACATTCCACCTAACACCATGACATGCATATTGGTATATCTCACAATGATGAGCATTCATTGGACAGCCATTCTAAAAGCTTTATGCGAACAAGCACACTCAATTACTCATTGTCTTTTTTTTTTGAAAGTGAGGAAACAGAAGAGGTAATGTGTGACAGTTACATGGCTGGCATTTCTGGGCCAGTCATTTCGAATATCAACCAGGACTTCATTGGTTACTGCCAAGCAATGTTTTGGGTGTGACCAAGAAGAGGGATATTACAGAATGGAGCCCGCCTAGTCTGGGGATGTGCCACATACAGCAGACTGAGCTAGAGTCAAAAATTCTGCGTGGCAGGAAAATTGATTAGCATTTCTGCTAGAGTAAGCACTGGCTTTGAGAAGGCTAAGACTTCCCCTTAATTGCCACCATTAGTAAACAAATCTCCTGGTGCAGGGTGCAGCTGGAAGCTAACAGCATGGAAGGTACTGTGTGAGATTTTTCTCTCTTTGAGTACCAGCAGTTTAAATGTATGCTTCGGGTTTTTATATTCAAATTTGCCATCCTGTGGCTTGCTTTACAGCTACTGGAGAAGCAGGGGGCTCTGAAAAGAGACACAAGTAAAAGCCCCAGAGCTGGGATGTGTTTTCCAAATGTGTGTGTGTCTCTCTCTGCCAGCAAAGGAGGGGATAAGGAACCAGGAACCCCCTAGGAAATAAAGCTGTCTCTACCTACCAAATGAAGCCATTCCACTTTGTTATATTTTCATTCCATTCTATCTTTTTTATATTCTTATTGTTTCTCAGAAAACCACAGTGGTAAAAAGAGGACCTGTAGTCATAAAGTAGGAGATAAAGGGTTTTCATTCATTCATTCACTTATCCAACCAAAGTGTTGAGCTTTGGTGTGCAAGCTTCCTGCTGGATGATAGCCGGCTTCCAACCTATTCATTGTTCTCTGATGGTATTGGTTGAATACTTTGAGCTCTATGACACCCTAACAACTGTTGTGAGGGATTTAAAAAAAAGAGTAAGACATGCTTCTTGTTCCTAAAAAGATCTGGAAGTGTTTTTAGGGAAGGAAAATTCACACATAAAAAGGAACAAGAGAGCCACGGAGTGTAAAATTTTGTGGTGTGATCATTGGATATGCCAGGGGCTGTTCCTCTGAAGAGCAAGGGAGAACTGGGAAGGCTTCTTGGGGAAGCCTGGTTCTGAAAACCTGGGTGTTCAGCCTCAGCAGTGGTGTTCAAGGAGCCCCGATGGGGAGGTTGTAACAAGAGGGGGCTCTGCAGGAAGCCACCCCCAGACTTAGCTTTGCTTTGTGCTGGATGTTTTCCTGCTGTATACATCTCACCTTCCCACCCCTTGAGGAGCCCAGAGTTAAATTGGGTGTGTGCTCATGAGTGGTTAGGCTCAGCCAAGGTCAGATGAGAACCTTGTGGTCCCAAAGACCACACTTCCATCTGGATTGTAGAAGACAGGAACTCCACCTGTCAGAGAAATAAACTTCTCTGGAGTGCCTGTCCTCTAACTCCAAACTGGGGCCAGAGAATCCAAGTAGAACATGGGGCTTAGATGAGAGATGAGCATGAAATCTACTAAAAACACCAAAATGAAAGGATCCTCTTGTGTGTCAAAACTCTTATACAACCCCCGGGTCAGAGGAACAAGGCTGGAGTGAACCTGATTGGTGTTATTGCCTGACTTTGCCTGGTACCTCTGCACAGACGTCACCTCTGAGGGAACTATCAGGGTTCCCCTGGGGCAGCATGCTTGTAGCTAAGACTGTGGGTTTCCTGGCAAAACAGGGATCCAGAAGACCTTGTTAAAGACTTGTCCATCTTGGTTCCAAGGCTCATTCTAGCCCAGATGCAGAGGTGTCTCCTGCATCACTGCCTAGATAAGAGGTCATAACCCCAGTTAGGAGCAGTCCTAGAAATGAGTAGACCTAAGAGAGTACATCCAAAGGCCATGTGGTTTGAAGAGAATCTTATCATAACCCCATCACTGTACCAGGCTTGAGAGTCATTTTGGCAACAAAGAGAGGTGTGAGCCTGATGCATGAGGTCAAGAAAGCAGCAGCATAGCAGGGAAATTATACTTATATCAGGGTGCCCCAAGAGGTCACTCTGACAGTACCTCAGCCAAACCCTCTCTTGTCTACCTTAAGTAGACTTACAGTTGACCCTTTGGACCATGGACTCTACACCCCTGGGTTCAACCAACTATGAATAGAAGATATTTAGGAAAAAACTGTACTGAGCATATGAAAAACATGTTGTTATGATTCCTTAAGCAATACAGTGTAACAACTATTAACATGGCCTTTACATTGTGTCAGGGATTGATGTCAGCTTGAGGTGTGTGTGTGTGAGGGGGGGTAGGGGGATGTGTGGTTATAAGCAAATACTTAGCCATTTCATTGACTTATTTACATTTTTATGGATCTAGGGATCCTATGCAGACTTGGACATCCAAGATTTGGGTACCTGCTGGGGTCCTGGAACACTTCCCTCCAGCCTACAGAGGTCCATATTTACACACCTCTTTGCTTCAGCAAAGGAGTCTGACTCTGCACAGGCAGAGCTCACTTTTGCAGGGGCAAATCTCTTAGGAGTAATTTTTTTTAATTGGATGGTTTTAATTACATTTATACATTTCTTCCTGCTTGACACCAAGCCAATTTCTTGGATTACTTTACTAAACCTCATGATAATTCTACAGACAAGTTTCAGGTGAGGAAGTACAGGCCTGGGGGATGAGCAATATGCCTGGTGAGTCTGGCTCTTGGGTGTGTCTGAACTCTGGGCTGGGTTAACTCATAGCAAAAATTAGTTATGTTATTTATTTATTTGAAAATTTTTGTTACTCTGTGTATTTATATGTGTGCACATGTGAGTGTGGGTGCCTATGTGTATAGATATGCACGTGTACTCATATGTGTGCACATGTGGGTATGGGTGCCTGTGTGTATAGATATGTACGTGTATTCATGTGTGTGCCCATGTGGGTGTGGGTGCCTGTGTGTATAAATATGCACGCATGGGGCAGCCAGATTACAGAGTCAAGTATCTTTGATATTTCTCTTTGTCTTATTCTTTGATGCAGAAATCTCTTGCTGAACCTGGTGCATATCGGTTTGAAAAAATTATTTGGCCAACACATCCTCCTATCTCTGCCTGGTTTTCGTGGGTGCTGGGGATCCAAACTCGGTTCCTTATGCTTGCACAGCAAGCACTTCCTTAGACATTTCTTCAGCCTTTATTTATTTAGAGGGATTGGAAGGGGGCATAGTTCAATCTGACCTCAACCTCTCTGTGTAGCCAGCGAGTCTTGAACACCTTATCCTCTTTATCCTCCTGCCTCCGCTTCCCCAGTGCCAGGATGACAGACGTTTACTACCAAGCCTGACTCGAAATGAGTTTTAGAGACTCTGAATTTTATACCGGTGTCTAGTACTGTCCCTTTTTCCCAGTTGTCACAGGTATCTGGACTAATTATAAAATAATACTTATATTTAGTTAAGTTTACTAGATATTGAAAAAGTCCAGCTGGTAGAGATGTTGGTCCTTTTTTTTTTTTTTTTTTTTTAAGAATAGAGACATGAATGTAGAAGCAGACCTGTGATTTTATTTAAAGGACTATCATCCTGGCTTTGAATAATTTACAGCTACATTGGGGACAAACATTTACTAACGTAAATGCTACGTTCACGCACATACTTACAAGGACGCAGGCTCAGGCTCTCACAGGGATCAGAGCAATTTGCGGACCGTGCCGCTCATTTCATGGAACTCACACCTTCCATTTTAAGACTTTGGGTTTCCAGAAAGTCGTGGTGAGAATGACTCTGGCCTGTTCATAGCTTTATATTGAAAATTTTAAAATGCTCTGAGCCAAATGAGGCGCCCCTGGTGATACTGTAGCTGATCAAATGACTGGATTGCCTAAGGCCAGCTGGGCTGGAAGACTACAGGGTAGCTTCCAGGTGTCATTACTGGATGGCCAGGTGAGTCCAGGGGTGTCTTGTGAGCCTCAGAAGAAGGTGTTCAGGACCTGGAGGTGGTTTAGTTGGTGAAGCGCTTGCCACACAAGCCTAAGTCCCTGAGTTCACATCCAGGAACTCATGTAAAAAGCAGAGTGTGTCTGTGCACATCTCTAATTGCTATTTGGGAGGTGGAGACAGGAGGGTCCCTGGGGCTTATTGTTGATCAGGATCTCTATCAAAATTATAAACCCCAGGCTCAGTAACAGACTCTGTTGCATAATAAGGTTGAGAATGGTTGAGGGAGATACGTGGTGTCAACTTCTGGCCTCTGGAGCTGAGGGTTCAATCGCCTCTGCTACTTGCTAGCTGTGTGATGCAGGTGAATTCCTTCCTCTCCTCAAGTTGTCTATGGGTTTCAGCATAGCTGTTCTCCTAAGGCTCCTTCCTGTAGGAAGGCTTTGTCCTTAGGACAGGAGCTGCAGCGGACCTTCAGAAGGCCAGGCACTATGGAGGCTCCTCAGGTGTGAGCTAACGGAACCCTGTCTCCTCCTCTTCCTTATCACTTCTCGGCTTGTGATGTAAGCAATTTTGAGCTACTACATGCTCCTGCCATGACAGTGTCCCTCCTCAGAGGCCCAAGGGGAAATGGGGCCACCTGAGCTTGGTCTGGAAGCTTAAGAAAGGAATCCTTTTCTCTTGAGAAGTTAGTTTCCTTTGGGTGTTTTGTTACAGCAATGTAAAGCTGACTAACAGTTTTCTTCAACCATAAAATGGACAAAAATATGTTTTCATATGAGTTTGGAAAATAATAATAATAAAAAACTTAGCATTTAACGAATCTCCCTCTTTGTGGCTTCAAGCTATCAGAACATAGGATCACCTAATGCTCTTTCTTGACAGTGTTTCTGCTGAGGAATTTGCCCCTTGCCATAACAGACAAATTAAGGAGTTTTGTCTTTCTCATAACTTGGTAAAAGCCTGTCTGTACCATATCAACAATGGGCACTATCCAGTTTTATTTTGGGCTACATTTAGGTATGCTTATTTACTGACTAGAGTCTACAGATGGTTGAAGTGGACAGTTGGGCAGAAGCTCCGGACCACCTTGCAGTGGTACAGCCTCCTCCTAACTTCCTCTCAGTGACCTGAGAAATAATGTGTCAAAGTTGTTCCTGTAGAGATGCTTGCCTCCAGGATGACCTGGGTGTCCTAGGTGCTTTAGTTCTTGGAGGATATTGACATGGGTCTGGTTTATGTGACCCTGAAGTTTCCAGGTCTTCTTCAGTGTGTATTACATGTTGGCAGTCAAGAAATAACAGAGATATTGGGAAATTAAAACAGTGCACATGAAGCTTTCTATCTGGGCAGAAATCAGTGGACATGGAGCTTTTCTATCTGGGTAGCATTATTATTTTTCTGAGGCAGTGGTTTCAATATTCCTAATGCTGCAACACATTAATAAAGTTTCTTGTGTTGTAGTGACCCCCAACCATAAAATTACTTCATTGCTACTTTATAACTGTAGTTTTGCTACTGTTATGAATTGTATGCATAGGCTATCTGAAAAAAAAAAAAATCCCAAGGGGGTCACCACCCACAGGTTGAGAACTACTGTTCTGATGGATAATCTGCTCAAGGATCCCATCTTTATGCTCACATTGATGTGATCCAGAAGGCAAAAGCTATAGGGTGTGTGTGGTGTGTGTGCGTGCGTGCGTGCCTGGACCTCTCCCCTCTGGATGCCATCAACGGAGGTTTGAGGTTTCCATTTCTCGGTCTTGAGTATCGATCACTAAATAATTAGGGAAGAGATGATTCCAACAAAGAAATCAACTGTAGGCTTCTCCATTGAAGCAGGGTTAGGAGTGGGGAGTGGAAAGAAGGCAGGGGACACAGCCACAGTCTCTGTCTCAGGCATTCATCCTGGTGTACAACTTGGTGCAGTATGGTTTTTGGACAAGTTAGGGCCAGTGGAGCTCAGAGTCACTTGCTGGGTGGCCAAGAGTGTCTGTCCCACAACATACCTCTAATTCTTGGTTCTGAGATCCTATAGACTTTCCCAGTGGCCTCTTAGTTGGGGTCAAGTACCCTGTTTATCTTGTTCTGTCCTTAGGCCAAGCGGAGCCCAGGGTTGTCAGGACACACTGGGAGAGATGGTGACAGTACAGCCAAGGTTTCTACTAACAGAACCTTGAAGGATATGGTGGTGAAGGGACTGGAAAGGATGTGGGTTCCACTAGTAGTAGCCTTGAGCATTAATTTCTCTGATGCATGTGGAATTCTTTCTTTGCACTTCCCTCTACTTGGGATAAAGCATATTCTTTAGCTGCAGACCTTGCTGCCCTGCAGTGAACTCTGCTGAAATTTCGGTCAGTGAATTCAGACTTGCAAATGAACCAAGGGAGTGGCATTATTCCGGTGACAGCCTGATCCTTACCACACCACAGTCTCAGCTGGTTCCTCACCCTGGTCTTCCGGCTTTAGTAAACCTCTTCCTCCTCTTTCATTGGGAGCCTGTCACCTCATGACCTTTGAGGTCAAGTGAAGTTATATAATTTCCACACTGTGGGTAATCAGGGGCCAGACAGGAAGGGCTGACCTGTTTTAAAACAGCCACATCTCAAATGCAAAGATGGTGGATAAAAATAATCCGTGCTCATTAGATGGCTTCCTGCCCCCACATAAGCTGCCTAAAACTGATGTCGTGTCTTGTTCAAGTGTAAACAATCTCTCCATGTAGAACTTGAGCAGTGGCAAGCGACTGAATCAGTTACAGGAGATCAGTCATAACTCATCACATCTAGAAGCTTAAGAACACTTGATGTGAAAGATCCTGATGCCTAGAATGGTTGAGAGCCAGGCTGTGTGCTAGAAGCTTTTTATACATTCATTAGCTTACTTATTCCTCCCATAAGCTCTACAAGCTGCTGTTTCTACTTTACAGATGTGGAAGGAAGCTCTGTAAAGTGCTTTCTCTGGACCACACAAGAAGTGGCACAGACGTTGAGAGTCAAACATTGGTCACTCTTGTCCCAAAGGCTAAGTTCTCAGGAAGAAGTATCCTTTGTTATTGTTGGGTGACTCTGAGTCTGCCCTTAGTTGAGAAGTGCCCTTCAGAGAGACCACTGAGGAGAGATGGAGCTGTACTGAGTCTCATCTGGCAGTGGCCAAGCACACCCTGGCTCCCCTGACAGGGTCTTTGCCAATTTACTCAGTGGTAGAGTGCTGTATGTATCCTGTGCCTTCTCTAGATTTCCTGATTAAATCAACTATTGGGGCTTCAAAGCTCTCCAATAAATGGTGCCCCATCTCTTGTCAGTATTCTGAGAGCTAAAGCAGAGCCAAGAAGGTGTGGGCCAGTGTCATCCCGGCTCCAGACTGGAGATGATCACTTTGTGTGGGAGTGAAATGGAGTTTCACTGCAGGACGCCAGGCAGCAAACCCAGAGTGGAGCTTTTGGAACACAGGTTCCTTAAAGGCTCTTTTGGCATCTACACCAGCAGGAGGGGGTGGAGAAAAAGCATGCTGTTGGCAGAGGGAAAGATGAACAGTGCTGTGGCCTTTTCAAAGGCCTCAGAAGATTCCGAGGAGCATGCTGTGTCTTCAACCCACTATAGATTGTGTTCAGGCTGCTAAAGGGGCCGTGGCTTGAGGAGGCAGGGAGCTTCCATTCAGGCAGTTCTCAGAGATGGTGGCAGGCTTAGAACCTCGGTGAGCAGTAGTCTGGGAAGAGGTCCCAATCTGCGCTCCCCAGGAAAAATCTTATTGGCTTGCCCACTCACCATCAAAATTGACCAGGACAGTGCCCACATGTGCAAAGGGACTTATGGGGACCAGACTTCTCTGATCCCCATTCTTCTATGAGCCCTCCCTCCAACTGATGGTCAATGTCACTCCCCTTTCCAAAATGGTGGCTCTATTTCATGCTGTGTTCTTTGGTGGCAGCTTCATATGCCTAGCAGCATCTGCATCTTTAATAATCCTTTGCTTACACCTTCTTGTGGGAATATTCCCCATCTGAACTTGGTTTGTAAATCTAAAGAGCCCAGCATTAATGCAATGAGAAGCACAAGGTTCCCACAATGACAGTAAATAACTTCCACACTGCTGAATCTGAATTAGGTACCACAACTTGGCCAGGGTCAGGTTGGACCAGAGTGACACCATCTTCCTTTATGCTGACTCCACCTGTATCTTCTTACCAGAGGGAGTTGGGACCCTGAGGAACATTGATGAGTTGTGCTATGTAGGGTTGGCTTTGCTCCTTAGAGGAAAAGAAAGCAAAGCAGCCATTTGCTCTTCCCTGATCCCTCAGTGAGGTGCCATTCTTTCTGAGGTTGCTGGCAGATGCTGGGGGTGGGGATGGACAGTGGCTTCAAAGCAGCACTTTCTCCTTGGAAGCTGTTGTGTAGCTCACTCCATACTCTCCTCCTACTCTATATCAGTCTCCATGCTTCCTACCTGTCTTCAGTTACCTTCAAGAGTCTTTTGAGAAAGGGACTTTTTTCTCCCTCAGTTTGTTGCAGATGAAGGGAAGCACAGAGAAATAAGTCAGGACTTTTAAACCCAATCAATCTCTGAGGTAAGTGGACTTTTCTAGATTGTAACAAAATACCAGATAAGCAACTTGTAAAGAGCAAAGAGTTAGCCAGCAGTGGTGGTGCACACCTTTAGTCCCACCACTTGGGAGGTAGAGGCAGGCAGATCTCTATGTCTGAGGCCAGCCTGGTCTACAAAGTGAATTCCAGGACTGCTAAGTCTGCCTTGGAAAACAAAAACAAGCAAACAAACAAAAAGGAACAAAGAATAAAGAATTAATTTGGGTTACCACCCAGAGATTTCAGTTCAGGATCATCGGGCCCCATTGCTTGGGACCGAGGTGAGATAGCATGTCATGTCAGGAGCATGTGGTGAAATAAACCTCATGAACTACAGAGCAGAGAGCAAGAGAATTAGGGGCTAGGGGCCTATAGTACCATTCAAGCGTGTACCCCAAAGGATATAAGGCCCTCTACCTGTGGCTCTACTGACTTCTGGTAGTGCTTTGCTAATGGGCCTTTGGGAGAAAGCTAAGATCCAGGTATAGCAGTTCAAAGGTCCAGGGGCTTATGAGCTAACTACATCATAGCTTGTTAAAATTTCAATCCCAGAGCCGCCCTCAGAGTCTCTGATAGACTTGAGGGGTGGCCCAGAAATCTGGAGTTTTAAATTCTTTTAATGAAATATTTTAGTTAGTATACAAATCAATGGGCTCAATTTTCATATTTATACATCATTGCTCATGCAGGTTCCCATTCGTCCCCTTCCCTCTTCTCCCTCCATTGGTCTTTTTCCTTCAACAAAATAGACATTTTGTGCCTCATGGGTGGTTCTTGCTACCTGCCAGGAAAATATGATGTAGGTAATTTCAGTATCAATCTCTTCAGGACATGGCTTCCTTCCCTTTTTTTAAGCTTAGTGCCTCCAAATAAATGAATGCTGGCCATGAATGGGGCATCTCTCTGTCCCTGCTGCTGGGGTTGGACAACATTTTGGGGATTAGCATGTGATAACCATGTTCATCTTGGAGCATAAGTAACCAGAGATAATAACATACTACTGGCTCCATTGTGAACTGCGTGCCTCGGATTTTGGAGTCATTGGGTTTAGAAACTGGCCTTCCTACTGTTCCTAAGTGTCTGTGAGGGAACCCAACAGGCTGAAGCAGTGGAGAGGAAGCAGAATGAGGGGGTAGGGGAGGGTAAAGGGCAGGGAAAGCAGCCAAGGGGAAGAGTTTGACCACAGAGCTACCAGAAAAAGTATGCTGAGAAGGCAGGGGAAGCTGTGGGGCTGTGACTATGGCAACAGAAGAAATCACAGAGCAGATATCATGCCAAGGGGTCAGTGGAGGAAAATATGAGTCTCTATACCCCACAAGAACACAAAGAAGCCAGAGAAAATTAAAAAAACCATGAGCACCAAGCAAGAACAATGGCTTGGGATCACTGCAGACATTGTACCTACACTCATGTCAGGCATAGTACTGGGACTTAGAAAAGGACACAACCCCACTCCTGATACCACTTCTGCTAGGATGGGGAAGTACAACCACTTGTCTATTTGTTTTATGTCTTCTTTTGTTCATTTTTTTGAGAGAGGGTCTCACTATATAGCTCAGGTTGGCCTTGAACTCCCAGTCTTCTAGTCTCTGCCTTCCAAGGGCTGGCATTATAGGGCTGGTTATTAGAAGTTTATGTTAGGAGATGAGGCAATGATAAAAGATGAAAGACAGTTCTTCATCTAAGGAGTCTATGCTTGATTGGAGGGAGTAAGCCACAGTGTGACACAGAACTGAAATTGTTGGTGTGGTTTGACCGTCTCCTCCAAAACTCACTGAAGTTTAATTCTCAATGAGGTTGGTGGTGGCGTCTCTAAGACAGGTGGCCAGGCATGCGGGCTATATAACCACAACCCTCATGTTGCAGCGACCCCCCCCCCCCAACCATAAAATTATTTTGTTGCTGCTTCATAACTGTAGTTTTGCTATTGTTATGAATCATAATGTAAATATCTGATATGCAGATGTCTTAGGGGACCCCTCTGAAAAGGTTGTTTGAAGCCCAAAGGAATTAAGACCCACAGATTGAGAGCCACTGAAAGGAAGGCAATCACCTTCCTAACACTTACCTTAGTCAGCACGCATCCTCCATCAGCCACCCTTCTCTTTCTTCAGTTGACTGAGACATCAGGCTTAAGATGGGGTAGCTCTGCGGGAGTGGCAGGCTTGTTTTACATTCTGTCTTACCTGGTCTCATTCCAAAGAGAAGAAACAAATCTCCAGAAAAATTATTTTGAGTAGAGGGGGCTTGCTTCACCCCATGGACCATGAGGGTATCCAAGGAGGATGTCAGGTAGGCAGTTTCTTAGTATCTGGGGGATGTGGGTAGGCTCTGCTGCCCTGGAGACCCTGAGGGAGCTCCTCTGTTGGGCTGAACTTGGCAGAGTGGGTGGCCTGGAAATTCTCCAGAGACTATTAAACATGGATTGTTTTCAGATTAATTAGTCTAGAAGAACAAAGTGAGTGGACCCTTAATATGATGAGAGGCTAGAGGGTATTATGAGTGGAATTAATCAGACTTCTTGTAAATTTATAAGCACCCTTAGCGAATAATTGCATGTAATTACAAAGGCTGTGGTGGCAGAATGAAGCGACAGAGACTTAACACGGGCAAGGCAAAGTTCCCAGGATGTGGAGTTGCCATCAGACACACACAGCATTCCTCAGATGGCATGGTGGCCTAAGGAGGAGGGCAAGGATAGGTCAGAAGGCTGTGAGCCAGAAGAAAGACACAGGCATGGCACCACGCTTTCCTCTACTGACTGAAATTCAGGAAAGACACATAAAATCCCAAGCCAGTTTGCAAGGTTGAGCAGACAATCTAAGACCACAGCCCTGATGATCTGAGTGAAGCTTTCATCACCAAGGACTGGAACCAACTTCAGAGTTTACCTCAGTTAAAGGGGCCAAGCTCGGTGTTTACTGGGTCCCCTGGAATGATGCACAGCCACTTCACTGTGGTGGTTTCAGGCTTCCAAAAATCTTGCCTCTACTGATTTTAGAGGATTGCAGTTTCCATGTTGACCCTGGAGAGAGAAGGTCTCCAGCAGGATGCTGGCTACAGTCAGGAGTTGCTAAATGTCTTTTCAATAAGACATCTTACTTAAGGCTGCCTGGACCCTGAAGATAAGGACTGATAAACTATAGCATATGGCTATAAACTATTCCACTGTCTCCAGCATGAGTATTATGACATGTTTATATCCATAATTTATGAGGAATTTTTCCCTAGGAAAGCTTGCAGAGGCAGTGGGTTTCATTAGACAACTTTCCCAGGGAATTTAAAAACTGCCAGTGTGCCACAGCCCCATCTCTTCAAGATCTTGATGAAGTGATCTAGGAGCCATGGATGTGGGTGTTTTTTAATTGCCCTGGATGATTCTTATTACACAGTAGAAATAGAGCAGATCTATAGTTTGCTGACTACAGTTCCTTACTGTGAGTTCTAGGTTCATCTTTAGACTTTCATTTTCAGTAAATCAGGGGCAGAGTCTAAGCATTGACACTTCTGGTTCTCAGGAGCTACCAACTGGGCATCAGGACCCCACTCTGAGGACCCCGTCCTATAACATAGTTTATAAGCCCTGACCCTTTGGTTAACCATGGCTGCACTCAGCTGGCATTGTTTTAGATATCTTCTCAGGATCTGCTTTGATTTCTCTAAGTTAACACCTTTTCTGCTCTGGATTCTTCATGGTTCTTGGCCTGTTACTTCCTTTCTCACCCACCAGTGGCATTTGGCCCTGGCTTTGGGCCCAGGTTTCCCTGGCTCTGACACTTGGCACATTCTCAGTAATTGGCACGATCTTATCCTTCTGACTCACAGTCAGCAGAGCAGATACCTAGCCTAAGCCTCTGCTCCAGACACTGACCTCAGCACAGTCCCCTTTGAGCCTTTCTAGGTGTTAAGAGGGGGAAAAATGGTATAAGAAGTGAGGGTGCCAAACAGCAGTTACTAACAATAACACATGTACTACTGTCAGAAAATACTCTTCAAATCTATAGCACGATGGGTATTTGCTCTACTAGGCATGTGTGTGAATAATTTCTTATGTTTTTCTTGCATGTCCAACTCTGATGGAAGTCACCTGGGCCCAGGATCATTTCTTACACAGGTTGCCAATTTAATGAGCTAGTAGTCTTATATGGATTTTCTCAAATGCATCACTTCATGATTTATAGTACTTCTCTGATTGACTTGAGAAGTTGGGGCAAATGTTGAACTGTACAAGCTTTGCAATGTGGGCAGCCATATGCTACTTGGCCTTGCTGTGAACGACCACACTGAGCATGCCTGTAAATGGTGGCAGCCATCTTGCTTACCCTTAGTCCTGGCATGTAGTTTATTGGTGTGATGTTGGACTGGGTGACTTCTCTTGACACTGTAGAGGGCACACCCTCCTCTCAGCAGGGACAGGGTATCCATGCCACAGTAAGGCTTCCTGTCTTGATCTTGGGACATCTGAAACACAAGGGAAGTCCAAGAGTAGTAGCAACTGTGTAGATTCACTGATCAGCAAAGACTCTTAGGTGTCAAGGGTTCCAGAATCATCACCAACTCTTAGGGTTGTAGACCGTGAACAAAATTAATTTAAAAACCATGTTTCCATATTTGTTCTCAAATTTCCTCTTATATTGAGTTCAGAGTCTTTGTGAGGGTTGCTTCTGAAGGTTTTTTTTTTTTAATAATGGGACTATTTTAGTAAATTTAAAGAGGAAGTCACAATGCAAGTTAATAAATTTTAGTTAAAACTGAAAAGAAGTACATATATGGTCAAAAAGAGGAGTGTATGTAGGGGCAATATTTGATCCTTCGGTCGGGCTGAGATGGAAATGACTCCGGATAAAGAATAATTGACAACATGTGTAGGGAGGGCTTGGCTAATTCCCTGCTCATTTTCATTCTATCCCATTAAGAGTAGAAGCCCAGATATGGTAGAGCATGACATTAATCCCAGCACTTGGGCAGCAGAGACAGGCAAATCTCCGAGTTCAAGGCCAGCCATAACTACACAGTAAGTTCCTGCCCTTGCCCCCCAAAGGAGGTAAAGTAGGGGAATCCTGGGATAGAGCATTGGTGACTTGGCCCAGGTGACCCCAAGTCCTAGAAAGAAATGACACTCCTTATCTAGCCCCTTTTCTCAGGCTAGCCAGCGTGTCCCATCTCCTAAGCCTGGGACTGCCACCTGACACCTTGGGCAGGCGTGCACAGCAAGTTATGCCCTGAGCACCCTGGGAGTGTGAGTCTAAGGGAGAAATGGGCATGGGTTAGCAAGGAGCTTTTGAATCAGTTTTAACAATCAATGCTAGTTGGGATAAGTAGATATACAAAACAGAAAACAAACAAGTTAAATATAATTTTTAGACTCATTCTGTAAGGCTTTCTCAACTATTGCCTAAGGTTTACCAAGCTTGACCACGTTAGGGTTCCATGAAGCTAAGCACTTTTAAGAGCATTTGCTTTCAGGCTTTCAAGGGCTGGTGATTTTTTGGGATTCCAGTTTCTCTGAGCTACTGAGCCATAGATTGCAAAGGGACAAAGGAAAAGACAACACAGATCATATAGGAGCAGCCCGACTCCTGGATGTAGCCAAGGACAACCTCCATGCATTATCAAACTGACTGACTGCAACCTGAGTGCTCATCACGCAGTGGGGATGACCCAGGCAGAACAAGAATATCCACTATCTGCAAACATATTTCCAGAACTGCAGCTGTGTGAAAGGGTGCGCTGCACATCAAGGTGCTGTGGTGAGTGGTCTAACATGGGATCATATTGCTGCTGAATGAGGAGGCAAGGGTGGAAGCTGGGAGCTACTGGGGAGGCCTTGTAAGCAAAACAAAGATGTCAGTAACTTTCAGAAGGTACAGAAATGCTATTCCATAAGATGAAGAGAAATTAAAGTTGTAGGTGAAGCTGTCGTGGTTAGTCAGCTGTTCATAAGATAGAGAAGCAATTCTGGGTGACCTGGGAGGACCAAAGTCATCACAGGAGAAGAGAAAGAGAGAGACAAGGGGAAGCAGAGGTGGGAAGGCCTTCCCAGCCTCTATGAGGTTTGAGATAGAAGAGGTAGGTAGTAGATGGAGATGGGAGAAGGCAGGAGGTGGATTTTTCTCTGGAGGCTCCAGAAGGAACCAGCCCTGCTAATTTATTAGTTTTAGCTCAGTGAGATCCAGCCTCGAAGAACTGTAAGATATTAATGTCGCTTTAAGACATCAGATGTTACCAGTGTTTTACAAAGTGTATAAGAAACTATGCACTTGCCATGGCAACAGTCCCTGGGAATTGGTCATGGCTTAGACTAGAGTGGTAGCAGCCGAAGTATCAGGAGGTGGAGGAGACAACAAAACATACAAGTAAACCAAGAACATGGCTTGAGAGAATTGGGAAGCAAGCTGAAGGAACTCAGAGTTTTCATGGCGAGGTGGACAGGACTTGGAAAGTCCCCCTGCAGAATGACAGTTTTGCTCTTCTGCTTCCTAGCCCTCTCTCCATCATTCCCTACAACCCAGGTCTGGACTAAAGGTGTGCCAGGTGAAAACCCAGGTCTGGACTAAAGGTGTGCCAGGTGCATTTGGGAGTTTTTTGTTTGTTTGTTTGTTTGTTTGTTTGTTTGTTTGTTTGATGGTCATATCTTAAATATTCTACCCAGATGACAAGTCACAAAGACAAAAACAGTTTGGTATTTATGATCTTTCCCACGTTCTCTGACCGTGAAGGAGAGCCCACCAGCCTCCTCCTTACACCTGCTGGATCGTCCCAGACAGTGTACAGGTGTAATAATAAATTTCTGGCCCAGCCTTTCTGGCCTAGTTCTGAGGTTCAGACTGGTTTGTAGCTCTGCTGCTACTTAGGCCCAAATAATCACACAAAGGCTCTTTTTTATGCTGTTGGCCTATGTTTCAGACATATTGATAGGTAGCTCTTGCTCTTAAACTAACCCATGATTCTTATCTTGTTTAGCCATGTGGCTTAGTACCTTTTCTCAGAGCAGCATGGCTGTCTTTCCTCTGCATCTGCTGGGGTCTCTCTGGCATCTCTCCTCTGCTCTCCTTATTCCCAGAGTTTTCTTAGTCTGGTAGCCCCACCCACACTTCCTATCTGCCTTCTGGCCAATCAGCTTTTTACTTAACCAGTAGGAGTGATAAGTATTAACAATGTACCAGAACATATTCCCACAGCACATAGGAAAGTCCAGAACATTTTCATCAGAGAGGAAAAGGAATAAGAAAGAAAAATGTTCCCAGGAGGGGATGGAAGAGTCTCCAGGACAAGGACAAGTTGTCAGAGGAGCATGAGCTACAAGCTGGAAGTAAGGCAGACAGGCTTGTCAACAAGATAGAAACAAGGGGGAGGAGCTTAAACCATGTTGCTATGGTTTAGAACTGTGTCTTCTGTGATATTCTTTGAGAACATGAGTAAAAAATAGAATTGCGTTTAAGTACAGAGATGAAAACCATCTCTCATCCTATAACTCATTAATCAATACTTATATGCTCTTCTTTCTCTTTCCAGATTGTAAGTCTTCAGATTCTAGCCATTCTTGAAATTATATTTCTTAATTAGGAAATGATGCAGCCTGTCCATTGCTGACATAAATAATTTCAGCAAGTTAAAAATCAGTTCTTCCACTTTTCCAATGGTATTCTTAATTATAAAGCTATTGTTTTATGATGGGGCCTCCAAAAGCAAGAGACTCTATGATTATCACCATTTTTCTCCCTGAGTAATTAATTGTTCTGATAATAAATTAAAATAGAATTTAATCTCTAATTTCTAAAAGACATCATGGTTGGCATTTTCTTTAAAGACAGAAGAAAATTTTATGTCTCCTTACTCCACATGAATAAATATAAATAAAAATAGGAGTTTGGAAGATCTCCTGAGGATAGAACCCAGGATCTCACACACACCAGGGCCTTGCACATACCAGGCAAATTCTTTACCACTGAGCTGCATCCCCTGACCCAAATTTTATATTTTAATAAAAAGACTTGAGATTTTCTTTACAAAAGTTCCAAAAACAAAGAAAAACATACTTTCATTTGAACCATCCTCTCCTAGGCTATCTGTGGTCAGTTTAGGAGCTAGTACAAAAAACCCCAGTTTTCTGTAAAATGTAAAGCATGTGGACTTGAATGATTCTTTAGCTCTTATGGAAGATGAAAAGGAAGTTGTCCCAAGAGTGAATTTCTATGCCATTCTCACCCTGAGTCACATGGAGGAGAAGGGCTGGAGGGCCCCAAAGCTGCCTAAAGGAGCATGCTTATTTCCTGCAAGCCTGATCATGTACTCTCTTTGTGGATTTCTCTTCCTGCATGGGAATCCAATTTTCTGTTCTTAAAACCTCTATGTTTTAGAGCCATTTCAGGAATGAGTAGAACGATGGAAATCAAACACATACTATTTTCTCAGAACTTACAAAGTAGAGTCAGATTTTGTATTAGTCAGGGTTTTCTACATGAAGAGAATTTACAGAATGAATATCTGCTTGTCTATCATTTATCATCTATCTATCTATCTATCTATCTATCTATCTGTATATCTATCATCTATCTATATATCTCTGTTTAGAGAGGTTGGGCATTAGAGTGGCTTGTATGTGGTCTAGGTAGTCCAACAATGACTGTCCAAGAATTCAGTAGTTGTTCAGTCCACAAGGCCGGATGCCCCAGCTGGTCTTCATATATGCCAGAAGCCTGAAGAATATGCTCCAATGCCAGGGCAGGAATGTACTTGTCAATGAGAGTGAGAGAAAGCAGGTACAGAGCAAAAGCTTTCTTCTTTCATGTCCTTCCCATAGGCTGTCACCAGAAGGTGTGGCTCATATTAAAGGTGGATCTTCCCACCTCAAAAGATCTGGATTAAAAGTGGATCTTCCCACTTCAAATGATTTATTTGAGAAAAAATATCTATCATAGCTGTACCCAGACATACCAGATGTAATCAAGTTGACAACCAAGGATAAGTATCACAAGTCCGCCCTTTGTCAATCTGACATGCAATCATGTCTCCATATCATGTTTAATTTCCAAATGAAAACAATAACCAGGTCATAGTTACACATAGTTTAACACGGTGTAACTATCTCCTATACAATTGCAAAAATATTAACATTTTTTAGCTTATGTGGCTATGTTCCTTGAGGGACATTCTTTGGAACCTCAAAACTTAAATGTGATAATTACTGATATTTTCTTAGTTGATGTTACATCACATGATAAATAAATTGAAGAAAGAAACACAAATATCTACACAAATACATTCTTAAGAAAATACAACCAGGTGTTGGTGGCACACACCTTTAATCCCAGTATTTGGGAGGCAGAAGTAGGTGGATCTCTGTGAGTTTAAGGCCAGCCTAGTTTACAGAGCAAGTTCTAGGACTGTCAGGGATAATACACAGAGAAATTCTGTCTCAAAAAAAAAAAAAAATAAAAAAAATAAAAAAATATATATAACAGAAATGCTAATGCCAATTATAATCTTCGTTTTGTAACTGGTCATATGACCTTGGCTAGTATTCATCACTATCTTCATAACTATGACTGATTCTGTATTTCCCATACCTTGGCAAGACCCTCAGCAGGTCTCGGCTCTTTTCATGAGGGAGTGACCCATACCTTCATTCCTGATGGGTCTGTTCCCTTTGTCATCCTGCCTGGATGAGGCTGTTGTAATTTCTCCTTAGGACACAGTAGCACCAAGAGATGCCCTAAAGAATCCTCCTGTACTCCAAACATAGTCTTTTTACCCCCATTGTAGAGAAGCAATTCCAATTTTCTCCTTGGTAATCTGGATCAATCAGCTCCTCTAATCAAACCTTCTTACCTGTTAACTGAAGGACATCCAAAGCTCAGGAGGATGTCTGAGCTTCCAGTTCAATAAAATGTTTATTGAGGCTTCTGGCAGGAGTCCCCAGCCCTGCTTTCCCACCCTGCTCCAAACCCAAAGTGCTAAACCAGCAGAACTCAAGTCTGCAGGAACAGGCAGCAAAAATTTTTCTGGTGGGTCACTAGGGGTGATAGTAAGTGGAACTATTCACCTTTCTATCCCTTGATTCCTGAACCCATGGGTCCTGGCTATGGGAGAAATTGTACTGTATATTAGACACTGATCCAAAGGATATACCACTTTCTGGAGACCCCTGCCTCAGCCCTTTGGGCTATTGCTACCTAATTGGTTCTGTAACTATGTCTTCAAATGGCCATTACATTTCTTCTATCAGGCCAGCTGCTTCAGGAATCAGTGGGAAACATGGTAAGATCAGTGGATTCTGTCATGGGCCCACAGTTGCATTTCTCTCTGACTGAAAAGTGGGTTTTTTGGTCAGAAGCAATACCATGTAGAATACCATGGTGGTGGATAAGGTATTTTCTAAGTTCACCGATGGTAATTTTGACAGAAGCATTATGTGCAGAAAAGGCAAATCTGTAACCAGAATAAGTATCTTCTCCAATAAGAACTATGTGTTGTTCTTTCCATGGAGAAAGTGGTTCAGTGTAGTCAGTGTGCCATCAGGTCACTAGCTGATCACCGTGGGGAATGGTGCTCAATGTTACTCTCTGTGGTTGGCAGATCAGCACTCAGCAGCAGGTGTATCCAGGCCAGCCTCTTTGAGTGGCAACCCATATTGTCAAGTCCACTCATAACCTTCATCTCTGCTGCCATGACCACTTGCTTATGAGCAGTGACAGGGTGGCTGGGGAAAGAGGTTGACCTCAGCATGGGTCATCTGATCTACTCGATTATTGAATTCCTCCTCAGCTGAAGTCACCACATGTTTCTTTACGTACATTGCCCATTTGCAGATATCTATCCATATACTTCCCCAGGCATCTTTCTCACCTCTTCCTAATCATCTTTTTCTAAACCCCCGACTATCCAGCCAATACATTGGCCACAGCACATGAATCAGTGAAAAATAGCACATCTGGCAACTTCTCCTTTCAAAAAAAAAATATGACCATGTATACTGAACTTTCGTCACTGCCCACTGTGAAGATTTCCCTTCACTGGTGTCTTTAATCATTGCTCCGGAAAGAGGTTGTAATGTTGCAGCTCTACTTCTGAGTGGTGTTTGTATAACATGCAGAGCCATCAGTAAACAAGGCCCTGGTCTTCTCTTCCTCGGCCAACTGACCTGAGGACACATCTATTGAGGCTATAGGTGTAGCAGATGGCTTTGTAACAGGAGTAGAAAGCATAGGCATTTGAGTAATGCCTTCATTTAACTCACATGTGTCTTCAGAACCCATTTGGGCCTGATCATGTACATATTATTTCCATTTAATAATAGATTGCCTCTATGTACATCCTACTTTACAGCTTAATGGGTCAGATAATACCCAGCTTGCAATGGGCAACTCAGGCCTCATGGTAACTTGGTGGTACAGTGTCAAGTGCACAGTTCTCACCGAGACCCAATATCAGGCCAAGAGCACTTTCAAAAGGAGACTTGTTGTCTGCAGATTATGGTAGAGCCTAACTCCCAAATCCCAAAGGTCTCTTCTATGATTCACCTATAGGAGCTTGCCAAAGGATCCAAATAGCATCCCCATCTGCCACTGACACCTCAAGTTCCATTGGGTCTGCTGAATCATATGTCCAAGTAGTAGAGCAGCCTGCACAGCAGCCTGGACCTGTTGAAGAGTCTTCTCCTAATCTGGGCCCCACACAAACATAGCAGCTTTCTGAGTCACTTGGTGTGTGGGCTGGAGTAACACACACAAGTGAGGAATGTACTATCTTCAGAATCAAAATAGGCCCACTAAATGGTGTGTGGATGGTGCCAGGTACAATAACTTGTCCTTCATCCTAGAAGGATTTAGTCTGCATTCCTTAAGTCTCCGGATTCCTAATAATTTCACTGAGGTAGAAGGGCCCTGAATTTTTTTTGGATTTATTTTCCATCCTCTGGTGTGCATATGTGTTTCTAAGAAGACCAAAGTGGCTGCTGCCTCCTGCTTACTTGGTCTAATCAACATAATGTCATCAGTAAAGTGGATCAATGTGATGTTTTTTGGAACAGACAAATGGTCAAGATTTTTTTCAAAACAAGGGATGACATGGGACTGGAGAGTTAATATATTTCCAAAGTTGAGGTAAAACTGTAAAGGTAGGCTGCTAGCCCTGCCAACTGAAAGCAAACTGCTTCAGGTGGTCCTAATGGACAGGTAGTAAGAAAAAGAGGTTTTCTAGATCAATAGCTGCATATCATGTAACAGAATCTGCTGTTCCTGAGCAGATTAACACACCACATGTGGTACAGCAGCTGCGATCGGAGTCACTACTTGACTGAGTTTTTGATAGTCAACTGTCATTCTCTATTCTCATTGTCTTCTGTACCAGCCATAGAAGAATTAAAGGAAGATGTGGTGGGAACCACCACCCCTGCATCTTTCAACTTCTTGATGACGGCACTAATTTCTGCAGTTCCTCTTAGGATGCAATACTGGTTCTGATTCACTATTTTCCTTGGCAGAGGCAACTCTAAGGCTTCCATTTGGCCTTCCCCCTGGTCAGGGGATCAATGCAACAATTCTTCAAACTTCTTAGTGTATTTATCTCAATTATACATTCTACATCTGGGGAAATAGCCATAGGATGAGTTCTGGGGCCTACTGGACCTACTGTGAGCTGGACATTAGCCAAAACTCCATTTATTACCTGACCCCATAAGTCCCTACTTTAACTGGAGGACCACAGTTTTCTTGGGGTCTCCTGGAATCAGTGTCATTTCAGAACCAGTTGAAAGACCCCAGAATTTCTGATGGTTTTCTTTCTCCTGGTATACAAAAGGCCATAGGTCCCTCTGGGGAAGGACTGGAGAAAGGCTAACATCAAAACTGCTAGGTATTTCTTATCAAGGTCGTTTCTCATGGGAGCCTGGTAATCTCTTCACTCAAGGGGTTCTGGGTCTGCAAACTGGCTGAGGTCTGGAAGCTGGTTTATGGGCTAAGATTTTCTTTTGCTACTATCCAGTGGAGTCTTTCTTTTATTTGAGAATTTTTCTGCTTATATATCAAGCAAAAATATAGTAGACCTCTTGTAACACAAATTTTTGTTATTAAAAAACTTAAAGCCAGATACTGGGGAAAAGGTTGGAATATCAGAAAGAGGAGGCCAGAATCAATTTTCACTCAGCCAACTTCTCAGGGTAAAAACTATATTCAGGAGTCCTTGGCCTGGCTCATCACTTCTACTGAATCTCTCACTGTCTGCCTATGCCTCCTTAAATATTTCTTCGCCCAGTTCCTTCACTTCTGGGTTCAACTCTGCATCATATTCTAGAGTTAGGATTAAAGGTGTGAGCTACTACTGTTTGATAGTTAGGCCTTAAACTCACAGAAACACAGAAAGATACCTGTCCCTGAAGTTATGTGACTAAAGGTTCATGTCATCACTCCTGGTTTTTCCCCTGCTGTGATTACAGGCTTGAGTTACCCTCTCTGACCCTCGTGGCTTGACTGTGGGTGGATCTGTTCTCTGATATTCAGACTTGTTTTATTAAATATAAAATAAATCACCAAACCCTCTTATCTGTTTTATGCCTGAAAACACCATTATTTATTAGACAATATCAAAGATAGATATAAATCATGTCACCATAAAAATTACTTTGCCTGTGCTTGCTCATTGTGGACCAGGCCATTATGGATATTGCTTTGTCTATGCTGCCCATTGCTGGCTTTTGGTGATACCTGAACAGGGACTGGAGTCTGGAATGGTGGACGAGTGATGGACGGACGATGGATTCCGATCCTGTCTCCCCAACAGCCAGGAACCAGGAAGAGAGCGTCTCGTGTTCCAGAAGCCCCTTTTCAATGGGGTTTCCATGCCCCCTTCAGGGGCCCGGGACCCTGGATAAGTGTCTTTTGACCTTATCAGCTGACACCTGAACCCCACAACAGGCTACACTTTCTACCTCCTTTTTAGGAACCTGCTTTGATCTATTTCTGGTGATAGATCTAGAGGTAAACTATTGGTGGGCCCTGAGAGACATCACTATTGTCTTGCCTAGCATCTTGTTCAGGGAAAGTTGGGGCTGGTTTAGCAGGGTTTATTTGCTCAGTCAAAAACAGAAAAGGCAATTATTTCAGGTGATTGGGTGGTAGTACATCATCTGCTGAGGGTGGAGAAGCTGCTTTCTTGGGTGAGATAAAGGTTCAAAGTTTTCGGCCTCAATAGGTCCTTCCGCACATCTTCATCCCAAGTTACAGGATTCTATTCCTTACCAGTTAATGTCCTTCGTGTAACTGCCAACACTCTCCCTGGGTCTTGAACTTTCTTTGCAATTCAGTCAGTTTTATAATGATGGCTTCAAATTGGTTTTCCTCAACTTGAGCTATGTGGCTAATGGACAGAAGATTCCAGAGCTGTGCTGGACAGTTTTATGCTAACTGGACACAAGCTAAAGTCATCTTCAAGGAAGGGACTTCAATTAAGAAAATGCCTTCATAAGATTGGGCTGTGGGTAAGCCTATAGGGTGTTTTCTTAATTAGTTATTGGTGGGAGAAGGTCTAGTCCATTGTGGATAATGCTATCCCTTGGGCTGCACTTACTCCTGAGTAAGTCACGAGGAGCAGGTCACTAAGCAGCACTCTTCCATGGCCTCTGCATTAGCTCTTGACTTCAGGTGCTGGCCCTGTTTGAGTTCCTGTCCCGACTAGGGACTACAATGTGGAAGTACAAGCCAAATAAACCCTTTCCTCCCCCAGATGCTTTTGGTCGTTGTGTTTCATCATATCAGTAGTAACCCTAAGACACTTAGAAATCCCTAGACTGTTTATGCACATTTGGAGCCAGTCAGCCACTGAGTTCATTGTTGTCCTTCATCACATTCTGAGATGCTAGAAGTTTGCTAAGTTTATCATGGAGAGCATTCTTTTCCTTTCTCATCTTATCTAGAGATGCTGGGAGCAACGAACCAGCATCACCTTTGTCCTTATTTTTTCCACAAATTAAAAGCCACCAAATCCATTGCCTCTCACTATTAACAAATCAGGATATATAACAGGGATTTATTAGAATGGCTTACAGATTGTGTTTAGCTACTACACTGTTGGCTATCTACCAACAGAATGTTCAAGAATCCAGTAGTTAATCAAGGCTGGATATCTCAGCTGATCTTGAGTATACACCAGAATCCCGAAGAAATAGGGTCTAATGCCAGTGAAGGAATGGACTTTGTCAGTGAGGGTGAGAGCCAGCGAGCAAAGAGAAGCATCAAGTGTCTGCTTCCTCTACTCCCTACCTGTTCCTTTGAAGCAGGGTCTCTCCCTGAATTTATGGTTTGCATCTTCCTGGCTAGTCTGGGAGCCAGCAAGCCCTGGTGATCCTTTTGTTTCTGTTCTACCCAGATCTGGGGTTGCAGGCATTTGCAGTGAGGCCTGGCATGGTACATGGGTGCTAAGATCTCAACTCTACTCCTTAGGGTGTGGAGCAAACTCTCAACTCCTGAGCTCTCTCAGTAGCTTCCACCAGTGGAGTCTGAAACTCTGTTTCTGTTATTCCTCTCCAAGGCTGCAAGATGCTATCAGGGCACAGGGAATATTACAGCATTGAAAAGAAAGAACCTGAAAACAGCAGAATCAGATGTTACCAGTGCTGCAGCTCATAACCTTGAGGAATAATGACCTTATATAAGAGATCATTAAGGAAACACATAGGAATTGCAGGGATGAGTAAAATCAACATCTTTCCTAATAAAAGCTCCTTAAAAATTAGGAATAGATGGTAACCTTTTTTCTTTTCTTTTTTTTTTTTTTACTGCAGTTTTAACAGTGTTTTCACTTTATTATTTTTATTTATTATTTTTAAAAGGTTTTTCCCCCATACCCATCACTGGTACCCCTCCTCCCAGTCCTCCCCCAGCCTCCCCCTACCTCATTCACTCATCCATTCCCCAAGGAGGCCAAGGAATCCCAAGGTGGGTCAGTTCAGTATGGCATATCCAGTTGAGGTAGGTCCAAGGCCTTCGCCCCAGTCTCAAGGCTGAGTTGGGTGTTCCTCTGTAGGGAATGGGCTTCGGGAAGCCAGTTCATGCACCAGGAATAAACTCTGGTCCTACTACAAGAGGCTCCTAAAACTGCCCAAGCCGTTTGACTGTCGTCTACATTCAGAGAGTTTAGTTCCTTTCCATGAAAGTCCCTCAGCTGTCATTTCAGAGTCAGTGAGCTCCCAATAGCTCAGGTCAGCTGTCTCCATGGGTCTCCTCCTTATGATCCTGATCCCTTTGCTCATATGCTCTCTCCTCTCTCTCTTCAGCTGGACCAGGAGCTTGACCTGGTGCTTTGCTATGGATCTCTGCTTCTGCCTTATCAGTTGCTGGATGAAGGTTCTATAATGGCAATTAGGTGGTCTTTCACTTGATTATAGGGAAAGGCCTGTTGAGGCTGGCTCTCCACTATTGCTTGGAGTCCTAGCCAGGATCATTTTGTGGGTTCTTGGGTGTTTCCCTAGCACCAGGTTTCTCTCTAACCCCACAGTGGTTCCCTCTATCAGGATATCCATCTCTTTTTGTTTTCTCTCTCTGTGTCATCCCCGTCCGTGTCCTCCCCCCCCCCCCCCCCCCCCCCCCCCCCCCCCGCTTAACCAGTGGTAACTTTCTTAACCTGGTATCATACCTCATACTTCAGCATGAGCCACTATCAGATGAAATGCGATGCTACTAAAGGACCTTTTCATCAAGTCGTGCTCAGACCTGCTGTTATCACTTATATGTTTTCTAGACATTGATAAAAATAGAGTGAAGAGAAGCAAAGTTAACACTACAAAGAATAAAGCTATTATTCTGTACAGATGAGATTATAACTACCGAAAACTCTAAGAAGAAACATCGGAAAAAAATAGAAAGATTAATGAGCTTGGTAGAGTCGCTGGATGCCTAAGTACTTACATAAAGATCAATAGCCTGGTTTTTTAATATTAAAAACAAGTTATAAAACATAATAAAACCTGAGGCCAGATTACAGCAGCAGGAGTTAAAAAATGACTACACGTAACTTGAACAATAAAAACTGAACAATGCATTTGCAGAAAACTACAAAATTATTAGAGTTATAAAAAGGACTCAGAGTTACAGAATATGTCAAAGACTTTGGTTTACTCCCTCCTCTGTGTGTGTGTTGAGCTGCACACACACACACACACACACACACACACACACACACACGCGCCCGCGCGCGCACACACACAATATTTTTGAGATAGGATCTATTTATCCCAGGCTTGTTTTGATCTGATTCTCAGCGCAGCCTCTGTAGTGCTCTGCCAGGTATCAGTATCACATTTGACTGAAGACAGCAACTCTTTGTAATGCGATTGTTTGGTTTAATTGAGTAATAAGGTATGCTATTTTCTCCTTTCACCTGGCTATGAACTTTTATAACATCAAGGATATTATGATTTAAAATGTTGATTTAGTTGTTTGTTTAGTAAGCTCATGAGCTTCCACCATTTTATATAGACAGTTGGATGAGTATCTAGCATGCAGTGGGTGCTGGTTTAGAAACAAATATGCTATCACATGTAAAATCCCGTATTTGTCCAACCTATCATAAGAAGTGGATTTAAGCTTAATGGTCAGTGTTCGTCTCTAAAACCACGCCCTCCTTTGAATTCTGATGTCAAGTCCCCTTTAAGAGGAATTCTCACAGCCACTGAATCCCTCTCTTGCCCTTGTTTCTCTCTGGAGGGAGAGTACTCTCCTCCCTCCCTTCCTCCCTCCCTCCCTCCCTCCCTCCCTCCCTTCTTCTCTCTCTCTTTCCCCTCCCCCTTCTCTGCTGTCATAACCTTCTCTGTTACCACAACCACATCCCTCTAACAATAAAGTCCTTTTACATAGAAACAGTTTCTAAGTGTCTCCAGCCACCCGCCTCTGCCTCCACTGTGTCCCCATGAGGCCTCTGCACTTGTAGAAATCCACACAAAATCCTAACACTCAGGAATCTGAGGAGAAAGTTATTTATCATAGCACTTGTTAAATTCAACATATTAAACCACATTTTTATAAAATAAGTTTATATGTTTTTAATAGACAAACTATAGAAAAACTAGAAGAGAAAAAGTCAAGGATATTTACCAACCTTCGAAGCCTAGAGCAGAGGGAGGGAAGACTGACATATGGCAATATAAGCTAAGATTCCAATAGACAGGAATCCACACCATTCAGACTTTCCAGACCGAGAGTGGAGGGCAGAAGTAAGAAATACATCTACATCCTGTGTCAAGACACTGAGGTATTTGCTCCCCTTGATCCGGTGTGACGCTCATACTATTTGAAGAAAATCTAGGCTTCTTTTTTCTTTTGTTTTCAAAACAATGGGGGCTTTAGGTTTAATCACTGTGTTCATTTTGCATCTTAAAAAAAAATGAATCTCTGCTTTTCATTTCCCTCATCGACAGGATGAGAATCCTATTTGCCTGGAAGTATTGTAAATTGTGTAATGCAAGGAATATTTTTGAAGGAAGTAAGCATTTGGTAAGTTTTAATTAGTTATTACTATTTTATGTCTAGAAACCCAGTGAACTCAAAGGCGCCTATGGAATTAGCTTTATTCATAAAGGTATGAGCATAGTTGGCTTGGAGAACTTCCAGTGGCCTTCTTAGAGAAAAGCTACAGAGACTGAGATTAACATTTTCAATAGAGTCCAGCTAGTCCCATAACATGTTTACAGATATGTAGATGGGAAATGCCACCTATGTAAATAAAAACCTCGATGGGAAGAATACTGCTGTGGCTGTGATTGGCTTATCTATAACATTATCTTCTCTAACTCCATGGTTTAGAGATGCAGTATGGGATATTTTAAAATTAAAGAATATAAATTTAGGGAAGGAAAATGAAGGAAAGCCTGAGTAATTTTAAAAGTATTTAGTGACTGATTTTAGACAATATTTCAGAAGTTATGACACCTCTCAGCATCTTAAAAACCTTTCCAAAGGAGGGAAAAAGATCATTTAGATTCTAAAACTGAAGGCTTGACTTGCGACTTCTATATTCTTAGATTCTCCTAGAATTCAGATGGGAACCCCGCTTCCATTAGTCAGATTTCTATCACTGTGGAACTGGCTGAGATAATTAACTGATGAACAACAGTTTTGACGGTTTTATTTGACTCAGACAGGGTTCTAAAGGTTCATGATGGAGCAGTATCATAGAGTTTACTCTGGGGAGAGAGGCAATGCATCCTGGGTAAGCCCATGCTAAAAGAAGATTGGTCTGGTCAACCAGGAAGTAGCAGAGAAAAAGAGAAAGATACTGGAATCCCATCATCCCCTTTGAGGATAGGGCTACATTAGTCTAAGAACCTCTATTTAAGCCTCCCCTTCTACTCAAAACCTCTACCCTACCTCCTAGTACCATCCTGGGCACCAGCCTTTGGCACATGGGCCTTTTGGGTGTATTTACTCAAGCCCAGGCAGTCGCAGGGGAAAACTCAGAAACTCTGGTTAGTGGGAAATCAAACGAATAAACCAAATGAGTAAAACTGGCCAGCACCTTCACTAATGAGTGCTTGAAGGGAAACTAGGTTCGAGGTTCATGACTAATTGAGCTATGTGCTGTCTACACTACATTTCGGTCTCATCTTCCTCCCCCATCCCCCATCCCTCTTCTCTCTACTACCGTCTGCCTCTCTACACTCTGGTGTAGATTGTAAAATACTACAGTGCTTCCGGTGGGGTGGGGGCAGCTCAGCAATACATCTATATCCTCTGATTTAATAATCTTGCCCTTGTCAGTTACTCATAATGAAATGAACAGAGAGATATGAGAAAGAAATGTGAAATGTATGCTAATCCCAAAGCTACTTATCATAGTGAAAATTAAAACCGCAGAGTAAGAAGGGCTGTCCAAGTAACTTATTGCGTATATGTATGAAGAACAAATGTGTGGCCCTTAAAATTGTTTTTGTATTATTATAAACAGTGCTCAGTGGCAAAAGGCCAGTAAGTCAAGTTTCCATACACACCAGGACTGCAATTAAGTAGAAGAAAGATAGCATAAAGTTCCCATGAATGTGCTGTAACTGTCAGTTCACCGAGAAGAAAACCCCCCAAAGTTAGCAGTAATTTTGTCTGGGTGGCACAATGAGGGTCAACTAGGCTAGCACTACCAAGACACTGCCTGATATAATCAACCTTTAAAAAGAAAAGGTATTTTGGTTGCAGTTTGGGAGGTTCCAAGCCATAATCAATTGGTTTCTTTGTTTGGGGGGCCATGGCAAAATACAACAACATGGCTGGTCAAATTGCTCACATCATGCCAGCAAGCAGGAAATTATATTCCGACCACGATCCTACAGTCTCCTTTGGAGAAACACCTTCTAATGACCCAAA
This sequence comes from Phyllotis vaccarum, assembly GCA_033318265.1. Lineage (NCBI taxonomy): Eukaryota > Metazoa > Chordata > Mammalia > Rodentia > Cricetidae > Phyllotis > Phyllotis vaccarum. The sequence goes on along the minus strand of JARWLC010000017.1, from coordinate 13,578,755 downwards.
TACTTTCCAGTAGGTCTTAGTTGCTTTTCTGTTACTGTAATAACACATCATGACCAAGACAGTTTATGGAAGGAAGGGTTTATTTGGGCTTATGGTTCTAGAGTGATAGGAGTCCATCGATCTCCATCATTGGTTCTGGAGCAGCAAGCAGAGCGCTCATCTCTTAAACCTACAAGCAGGAAGTGAGAGGTGTGATGCTGAAATGGTGCATGGCTTTTGAAACCTCAAAGCACGACCCCCACACCCTGGCCAGCAGAGATGTAGTTCTTCCAGCAAGGCCATCCTTCCCAAACCTACTCAAACAGCTGCATTTACTATTGAATTCAAATGCCCCAAAACATGAGGGCATCTGATTCAAACCTCTACAAGGTCCACACTATACATATTTATTATATTTGTATATATATTACTATATTCACACACATACAGACACACACACACACACACACACACACACACACACACACACACACACACATATGGAACTGGGTTTGCTGTATAGCCCTTGAATTAACTTCCCATTCCCCCGCCTTTGCCTCCTGAATGCTAGAATTACAGGCATGTGTTGCCCTACCTGACTACTGGGTTCTACCTCTTAAAGGTCCTATCATCTCCTAGTACTGCTTTGGTGGTGACAAAAGGGACCTGTGAATGCCAGTCAGTCACCCAAACCATAGCTGTGATTAACCTCTTTAAAATATGTTCACATGAATTCAAAGAGTTTTATAGTAAATATGTAGTATTTTAATACATAGCAAAAACACTTTATTGCTGAATAAAGAAACAGACTGCATAATCATCACGGGGATGGAAGAGTCTATGTGCCTGAGATTATCCATTCCCTCAGGAGAAATCTTCAGGCCCTCACAGCTTTACCTCCACACGGCATCATCTACTTACTTGAAAGACTCCTCCTAGTGGGGACCAGAACCTTTCAATGATTTCATTTTCAGTCAGTGAATTAATTTTGAATGAGCACATAAGTGAGGAGATATGTGTTTAATGAAGGCAGAGAAAGCAAATAAGGCTGGTGTATTACCATCTCATTATAGTTTGGGAATGGAAGATGGTCCTCTCTGGGTCTCTCAGTTTTTATTCACATATGGGCCTTGATTGAGTCTACTTAAGTTTATTTACAATCCAAGAGTCAAGACAGGCAAAACAGGAAAAAGGCGGATTTCCCACTGCTTAGGAAGACTTTACATTTCAGAGTAATGACACAGTAGCTCTCTTGAGGAGGATAAGTTCCCAGAGGTATCCTTACAATGAGCACAGGGTTAGCGAAGCTCAGTGGTCCTCAGACATGTCCCATCCGTGGTCTGTGGTGCCCACCTCTGTTTCCTCTTCCCTACCGTGGGCCTTGGGGGACAAGAAGATCAGATGCCACATGAATCTTACGTTCTCTACTGTGCTGTGACAGCCTCTAACTCCACAGGACTCAGGGTCTTCTTACTGGGAAGGTCTGTGAAATGGACACAGGCAGTCCAACAGCTCCTGCTTGGCCACCTATGGCGTTTTGCTGTGGCCATTGTGTTTTTGCATGTCAACAACTGAGGCAAAAAAAGGTCATGGATGTAGTTTGAGTGTGAGTTTCATGTTTCCCAGACTTCTTCTATGGGATGGTATCTTTTAAGATCTCTTAACTTACTTCCACATCAGTAAAATGGCATGGTAAAAATTTAACATAAACACTTAACTAATGGCAGGCACATGGTCTTACAAAAGCCATTTTACCTCCATCTCTTTAAGCCCAAAAATCAAATGCTATCATTTACTTAGACATAATAAAATCCTTTTCGATAGCTTTTATGCTTTCCATCTAAAACAAAAGTTCTTTGTAACAAAATAATTTAAGATTCTTATTAAAAGTAATTATAGATGCTTTTTCATAACAGTATTTATAAGGCTTGCATAAAATGGTTGTTAATACAAAAATTATACATATATATATATGTTAGTTTAATGCACAAATAGAAATCTTATTTATCTTAATTCCTTAGAGGAAAGATGAGGGGAACATCTATTAAGCAGCAATTTGCCTGCCACTTTACATGCATTTTCTTATTTAACTTTGAGTAGTTTTATTATTTTGCAAATGAGAGAACAGATGCTGAGAAATATCAAGTAACTTGTACAAGATTTGGAATGGAAGTTCCAAACCGTGTACACTGAATGTCTTAGTTAGGGATTCTATTGCTGTAAAGAGACACCATGACCATGGCAAGTCTTATAAAATAATACATTTAATTGGGGTTGGCTTACAGTTCAGAGATTCGGTCCATTATAATCATGGTGGGACATGGCAGCATGCAGGCAGACAAGGTGCTGGAGAAGGAGCTGAGAGTCCTATATCTTGTAGGCAACAGGAAATGGTCTGAGACACTGGGCAGTATCTTAAGCATATATGAGACCTTAAAGCCCATCTCCACAGTGACACACTTTCTCTAACAAGGCCACACCTACTCCAACAAGGCCACATCTCCTAGTAGTGTAGTGCTACTTCTCTTTGAAACTATTTTCTTTCAAACCACCACACCGAGTCTATTTGACTTTAAATGTGAAATCTCCCTATTCGAGACTCTAGGAACCCAGGGGCGGAAGTGTGAATGCCCTGGCCTTGAGCCTTAACATACCCATTTCCTTAATTTCAGAATGATAAGATTTCCTGGAAATAACTAGCGTTCATTCTTAGAGTCCAGTGGTGTATGGGGTTTTCTCCAAGCTTTGATACTTTAACAGACAAATTACATTTTATTTATTTCCTCGTTTATTCTCAAGAGGACATAGCAAAGGAGCTAGAGTTGAGGATAAGAGTGACCATAGTAGCCTCATGGTGTCTTGATGGACATTTGATTTATCAGATTTTTTTTAGAATTCTTTCTTCTGAAAACCTTTTGATTCACAGGGACATCAAGTAAGTGTGAGATCAGAAGCCCTGACAGTTGCTTTCCCAGACTAATTGCATTCTGGTGTGGCACCTGACTAAAATCAAGAAACGGCAATTTCTACAGGGACTCTGACTGGGGAGGTAATCTGTAGCATGTTAGAGCCAGAAAATAGACTGACGGGTCCCTCACAGGCTTTGTCAGAAGCTGGGAGCCTAGCATCCTCTTTGAGCTATAGTACAGTCCACAGATGGTAGGAGACTGTCTCTGTGCTCTACTCCCTGGTACCACTTTTCTGCCACTTGGAGACTCTTGGTTCAGCAGGGAAGAAAACCTGAGTCTTCTAGCTTCTTCTAGTATCTTCCTCCAGGCACTAAAGGCAGAGGGTGCTAGGGCTTCCCTGAGGAAACTGAAGCAGAGAACTTAGACAGACTTCTTTATAATTACATTCAGGGAAAAATTTCATGCGAGTGGGATTGGGTTGGCAGAGGCCAGATCTGTCTCACCAGTGCCTCAGTTGGAGACAAGAAAGTAACAGCTGTCAAGTGATATGCTACCCAGTGACCTTGAGTGCCATGTGTTGAAGCCTTAGTCTCTACGCCACAGACCTATGAGAGGCAAGGAACCTTCTAAAGAGGTCTTCTCATCGTTGGGAGGAGGGAAGACTTGAAGGAGACAGGAACCTTAGCCTCTTCCTTATCCTGTTCCATTTCCAGAGCACCTTTGCCATGTCCCCTGCCTCCCCCCACAATGCAATTCTTTACTACAGGCTGAAAAGCAATCGGACTAAGGTATTCCAGATTAAAGCCTCCAGAACTGTCAGCCAAATCAACCCCTTTCCCTTTCTAAATTGATTGTCTCAATTATTTGTTGAGTAACAGAGAGTCCACCCAACAATAAAACATTCTTCTCTTTAGACTTCTCTCTTGAATATTCCTATAGTAATTTTCTGTCGGAATAATTTCTGTCTGAGAAGTGTTTGAAAACACAGTAGAGTGGGCATCTGTTTTGGGTTTTGAGTTTTTTTTAATGTTGTTTTGAGACTGGTATAGCACTCTCTCATCAGGGAAATTGCTCAACAAATGTATTTAGTTGATGGGGCTGCTCTTTAGCATCTGTTCTAGAACAAACACACGCCAGGATAGAGGCCACTGGCAACTCATGCAATGATGACATCTTTAGACAGTTCTCCTGCCACTGATGTCCTTGCCATGGCCATCTGCCCTGCCTTGCTGAATAATTATTGCTCCAGCCTTGCCTTCTTTCTTATAGCCTCTCTTCCCGTTTACACTAGAGCTTACAAAACAAAAGAAAAAAAAAAACTTAAAAGATTTCCAATTATGTCATAGAAGAAAAAAAATGTTATTTAAAAAGAAAACTTAAAATTTGCTTTTGAGTTGAGAGGGAAGGTGGTTTCAGGCATGTGGCGACATGAACTGGCCCCCTCTCTTGCAGTGGCTAGAGAGGAGAGTAAGGGGACAAGGCTGTGGTCTCCCAGCAGCTGTGCAGAACGCAGGGATGCATTGAGGTAATGGCTTAATTGTTCTGCCTACCAGGGTGATAGAAAGTCCTAGAAGACAGGAAGTCCCTTACTATGGTGGGGGACTAGAACCTGAGAGGAAGCCAAAGGCATTCTAAGAATGAAGAGCTTATGTTTAATATGGAGTAGCTTGGATTGTTTCGGTATGATTCTAGAATGTGTTTTTCTGGGGAGGTGTCTACCTCACGGGCTTCTTGCATGATTGAATGGGTTTGTGTGTAGGGTGTATGAGAGCTCATGGTTGGGGAAAGGGGGTTCGATTCTGTCAGACTGGTGTAGAACACAGATGGTCAGGGAGGGGGGAGCAGAGCAAGAGGATCCTTAACCCGCTGGAGTAGAGGAGGCACTTTCATATCCCAAGAGGCTTGACAGGAGTGTGGCTTCACTTTCATCTCAGTACTTCAGCTAACATCTTGGTTTGCATGCCTGCAAGTTCACTGTCAACATGTATATTTTAATGGCTCAGGAAGGAACTTGAAAAACACGTAGGAAAAACCTTTATTCTCCTAGAGCAAAGATTAGTAAACTGTGCTGTGCTTGTACATACCCTCACTGCAATGTGACTGACCCATCCTTTATGTTTCCAGGGGCTGTTTTGCCTGCCGGGATGGAGTGTTATGCTGTAGAATCCACAGGAAGCACAAGGCCTTATATTTGTATTTTCCAGGCCATTAGGAAAAAGATTGCCTATCTCAGCTCTGGAGGCCAAAGCAAGTTATCCGCAGTGTATTAAGTCAGCCCTGCCCATTGGTTAGACAATATAAAAATGGCTCGAGGCACAAAGGGAAAGAATGCATAGTTAAACTCAAGGAGAATGCATAATACTTATTCTGTGAGAAAAGTAATAAAGTATAGGTAAGCTTCTCCTCTACAGGCAGCACGGCAGAGAGAGGGACCCGAATTGGCTCTGTGGCAACTCACCTTACCCAGGGCTTCCCCTCCTACTTTTCAGTTATTTGTGTTCAGCTTCAGTCCAAAATCAAATGAAAAATTCTTTAAAGAAATGGTTCATACATTTTATGTGTGGAGAAACATGGTGAAGTCTTGTACCATTCTAGTATCACATAAGGGTCACAGTGATCCTTACCCGGTGTATCCATGTTGTATATATATACTACCCACCTGTTAGCCACTCATTAGCTGTGGAGTTTACTAGACAGACTGTTGCCATATTACAACGTTTGTGTTAAAATAGCCCATTTGCCTATTTCATCTCAGCACATAAATGTTCTATCACCTCATCAAAAGGGTAGTAATGGTATCATGAAACATATAATGATTATGACATAGAAATGCTTCATAGATGCAGTGTTTCTATCCTGTTTGTACAGCTGGGGGGGGGTGCTAGCATTCTAACCCGCTCCCTGGAGTCCTGGCCAATAAGCAGTACCCTGGCCTGCCCAGCATCCTGACTTCAAGTTCCCTTTAAGGAGACCTCCCCCCTTTGCTCTTCCTCTCCTTTCTCAAGGTAGCCTCTATTCTCTCTCTCTCTCTCTCTCTCTCTCTCTCTCTCTCTCTCTCTCTCTCTCTCCCTCCCTCCCTCCCTCCCTCTCTCTCTCCCTCCCTCTCCCTCTCTCCCTCTCCTCCCCCCTTCTAATAAAGCCTTTCTCAGGTGAAACGCTACCTGCAAGTCTTTCCCAAGGCTCCCACCTCCTGCACAGTGTCTCTGCCCCTCACTCCCCTCCCCACTGGGTTCCTCTCCCCTAACATTTCTAAAAAAACAATGGGAAGGGGAGAAATAATCACAAGTAGGTTTTATTTTTTAACAAACTGTTTAAGGCAAAGTACACATTTCACTATCAATGTTAAAAGTTAGATGACAAGATACATTGAAAAGTGAATTCCCTGTTTAATCGTATTTTAAGTAAATCCATTTTACATGGAAATAAAGCTGAAAGCTCTAGAAAGTTACTTTGAAGTTTTTATTACCAGTAATTTCTGAGAAACATCAAGCCAGCCACATTTGCCCATGCAGGGGCATTGCGGAAATACATGACCAGTCTCCTAGACAGACCCCACAGTTCAACAAACCACTAGTCCATCACAAATGCGGAGGAACATACAGCCCCTTTCAGCAAGTAAGCAAACAAAAACTTTATAGTTTAAAATACGATTTCTAGTTGTTTCAACTGGGCAAACATAAACAGAACTTACGAATTATACACTGCCCTTTGTGGGCTATGAAGGACACATGAAGAAAAAAATAATCGTGTGGCAGAAGTAAGTTGTAACTAAGTAATCTGAGAATTTCAGAAATATGTGAAACAACTCTTTAAAAAGTTTTCCAAATGTTCTAAATCTCTGGAATCCACAACAGCTCAGGGAGGCAGACAGTCCAGATATATAGGTCCCAGGCTGCGAGCACAACCCAATATCACAACTGCCCCCTCATGAAAGCGAGATTGTATCCCTCATGATGGATACTTTTTGGATTGTAGATTCTCTCCAGTGCTCAGATTCTTTAACCAGTATGGTAGCCGTTGCTTTGAATTAGTTCTTGAGTTGGTGCTCAGCGTGGCCGTTTCTTAAGGCATGGCTTTTGACCTCGATGGCGCTCACGTTCTGCCTGCAGCCTCTGCCGCCCTCTGATCAAGGCTTCTAGGTACCACTGCTCCTCGGTCAGCAGCTTCAGCAGCTTCTCCAAGGCGACTCTCGCAGCTTCCACTTCACTGTACTCCTGACTCAGTTGCTGAAGCTCCTTCCGTAGCTGCTGGTTCTCTCTGTGGAAGCCGTCACAGAACTCAAAATGAGCCTGCTTGCACATCTGCGCCCAGGCCTTGTGCTTCCTCGCAAGCCCCTTGGTTCTGATCTGTCCAAGCTCCATCAAGTGCAGCTCTTCCAGCTCCTTCTCCATCAGGGCCTTTGCCCGCAGGAACTGGATGTGCGCCTCCTGGTCCTGGGCTGCTGTCTCACCTCGGATTTTCTCTTTCTCCTTCTCCCAGGTCTGTATGTTCACGTCCTGCCTCTCCTTTACGGTGTAAAGGGTCCTCAGTGCCCGCAGCTGCTGTTTTAAATCCTCCTGGGTCTTTCTGCCCCGCAGGAGCTGGGCTTGAAGGGCTGCATTCCTCTGGGTGTACCCGGACGCCAATTCTTGCCTCCTTTGGTCAATCTCTGCACATTCTCGGGCATGCTGTTTCCACAGCGCCTCCTGTTTCCTTTCACACTGCTCGCTGTTTTTATGCAGGTATTCCATGAAAAGCTGGTTTTCAGCCTGCACACGGTGTTTTTCCTCTAGCAGCTGCCTGCTGTCCTTCAGCAGACTTTTCCGCTGGCATTTAGTTTCTTGGATTTCCTGGCTCAGTTCCTCCAGAGCCACGACCGTCTTCCTTTTCAGGCGTTTCTCTAACTTCGTTAGCAACTTTGGCTTGAGATAGGTATTTAAAATAGTAAGGTGTGGTGTGGGCAGAGGGGTACTTCTAGGGCTCTGAGCAAGCATGCTTCTGAAGTCCCCCAGGTCAGAGACTATAAGGGAGCAAGCCCGGGTAGTGGGTGGCACTCCAGGGCACAGCGTCCTAGTTCCCAAGGTTTCTCCCTCTGGTAGTCAAGGCGACCCACTATGCCCAGCCTGCCAGGAAGTTGCAGGGCTCACTCAGAACAGTGTCAGAGGCTGTCCAGGGCTGGCCTTGATCTCTCAGGGTTCACTAGGAGCTCAGAGCTCCTGGTTTCAAGCTGGCTAGCCCAGTTCTGGGAACAGCATTGCTCTCCTAGGAGCCAACGCTCACCCTTCTGATACTCTGCCCAGGGGTCAGCACCCTTTCTCCAGGCTCGTCCCTGCTGCACTTGCATTGAGCTCTGAGAACCAGTCAGGTTGACCCCAGCCTCAGCGATCTGCCCTTCACTTTAGGGTGGGAAGGACGAATTCTCCACGTACTAGCAGGAGTGTAGTCAGGTCCATCTCTGCAGTGCTCTGGGTGGGTCTGCAGAATAAATGGTGAGACCTAGGGCTGGGGAAGATTGAGTTTTCTTGACTTCCCTGTGTGTTGTTGAGAATGGCAGCATTCAGGAAACTGCTTTTGTACAAGAGACATTGGAAACACAGAAGAGACTGACTGTGGCAAGTGGATGGCCAGGAGGAGTGGACAGAGGTTCCCAAAGAACTGGAGGATCCAGACTGGGACATCGCACAGCCTTACCATTAATTCCAGTTCCCTCAAAGTGCCTTGCTCTAGTAGGCTATCCCATGTGCATCCTCAGGGCATGCTTGGTTCTACTGACCATGTAGCACTGATAATAGATGAAATTGCTGGATTCTTATAACCTGGGGCCTACGAATAACTCTAGAAGCCAAAAATATATTTTCTACTATTAAAGAAGTTGGGATGTCTGCATTCTGTCTTTTGGATATAATGGTTTGTGACTTTGGGCAACTTGTTTACTGAGGAATATACTTCCTCTGACTCAGGATTGTGGCCTTTTGGCTGCACAGTGCTATCATACATTGATTCATCTCATCTTTTATAGACTATAGAAAGAGAGCACATTATTTCCCCTACTTTAGTCATGAGACAAATCCTCCAGTGTAGTGAGGGGTTTTATACTCAGCCATGTGTTTTTCTGATTATCTTCTCTTTCTGGCAAAATGTCACAGTTTGCTGTCAGAGCCAGTGCCAGGAAGTTCAGACACCGATGAAACAGTGACAGTGTTTGTCTCACATCATTCCAGGTAGGGTAGAGAAAACAGACCTGCCCAACTTCTAGTTTGCTAGCATACAGAGCCCAGCTTCTGAGTCCAGGCCTCACTACACTAATAGGGGTTTTAGGACAGGCCTGTACAGGCACCAATGGCCTGGCACCAGTAAAGCCCATTTGGAACATCTGAAATGATTTAGACAAACAACACCCCTCAAGATTTCTGAACCAGGATTAGGATTCTCGAGAATTAGTTTCTGTGGATATATGGGGGCAGCTTTAAGGGACTAATTTCGAATTACTTCTCCCTCCTCTCACAAGAAACCATCTTCCTAAAGCTTAGGAAGCTCTTTGCGTGAAATGAGAAGCCCTCAGCTGCTAATGTGGCTAAAAGGTTTGCCCAGCCCCTCCCACTTGGCGGTGCATGGAGTGTCTGTGTCTTCTGCTTGTCTTTCTGTGAGCAGGGAACGTGGTTCTACACCAGGAGAGTTATTTCTGTAGACCCAGTTCCTAGGGGTGCCAAAGTTAAGGAACAGTCTCTTGTATGCAGCTCAAAGTCTCCATTCTTGACTACAAATAAGACTTCTTTGAGTTCATGGAAATTATTATCACAATAATGCTGGTGGCCACTGTTGGCTAAGCTCCTACTTGTAGACAGAAGTTTTTGTCCCTCTGTCTCTTAGTCCCACAGTTGTTCAGTCCCAAATAAACATACAGAGGCTTATATTAATTGCAAGCCGTTTGGCCCATGGCTCATGTATATTACTATCTAACTTATACTTTAAGTTAACCCATATTTCTTATTTATGTTAACCACATGGCTTGGTATCTTTTTCTCAGGGCTGCGTTCTTGTTTTGCTTACTCTGTGTCTGGCTGGGGTCTCTCCTCTTCCTCTCCCTAGAGTTCTCTTAGTCTTGTAGCCCCACCTATACTTCCTGCCTGCCTTCTGGCCAATCAGCATTGTATTAAACCACCACTTGTGACCAATATTTACAGTGTACAAGAGCATTCTCCCGTATGTACTAAATGCCAAGTGTATTCATGTGCCATATTTGCAGTCCTAGGCATGCACTGGAGAAGTGAGACCTATTACCCCCATTTTACAGACAAAGACATTGAGGCTCTGAGAAGTAACACCCAGGACCATGGGCAGTTGGGCGTACCTGTCATCGCAGCCACTGACCCCATTGCCTCTCTTGGCAAGACTGTTATGCCCTCACAGAGAGCTAGATGGGTAAGTCCCTAACTGCCCCAGGATTGTTCAGATATGGCTTTCCAGACTGCTCCCCTAACTTTATAATTTGGGAGTTCTAGACATGAAGAGAGACCTGGGGTTGATTAAATGACTTGCTATCAGAGAGTTTGAGAAACACGGTGGTCATATCTCCTCAATCCATAGCCCCAAGTCATGACTCAGCCTGTGCTGGATGTGTTGGAAATACAAAACCACATGGTTCCTAGAGTCACTGTCCCTGTGAAATCTAAATATAAGAAGACACAAAGCCGTAGTTGGGTAATAGCTCTGCTTCCTATGGTCTACCTTGATTTCTTGGAGATTCAGGATGTGAAACACAGACTAATGCCCATAACTGGTATAATTGTGGTAAATCATCTGTTGGAGACTGGCTTTAGCAGAGGCCATCTGTGGAAACATCCCAGATAAGCCATACGAAGCCTCAGCGTTACAATAACACAAGCAGATTTCTCCAGTGAGATGAACGCACTGATGACTGGCTGTAGACAATGACAGAGAAGGTATCATGGTCACCAGCCAGGAAATGACCTGGACAAGTCACAGGTGCATAGAGCACCTCCTTAGAGCAGCTCCCAGCCAGGAGGGACAGAACAGGATGCTGATGCCACGTGGAGCACAGAGATGGGTGATTCAAAAAGCCTTCTATTTAAATTTAGATTGGAAATAAGGAGAAGTCCTCCATGCTGAGGTAATTACAAGGATTCAAAACACATCCATCCCCAGGCACACAGCACAACTTTTTCCAGAAATAAAGCAGTAAGAGGAGAGGGTTTTGTCTAATGTTTTTAAGGGGCATACAAGATTGAAAGATCCTCTCCTGGCTGTCTGGGATGAAAACGTCCCCAGTCACCCTCGGTGTCCTTTCTGTCGGAGTTGGCTAGTTTTAATCTTTCTCTCTAATGATTCCCATTCTTCTTGTTTAGAAGATGTGTCTATTAGAAGAATTAGGTTCAGGTGTGTATGATGAAGGTATATAGTAAAATTGGCTTTCAAAAGGATGACCTCCTGGGCTTGAGAGATAGCTCAGTGGGCAAAATACTTCCTGTGGGATCATGAGGGTTGAATCCCTAGAAACCTATGCAAAAGCCAGGGACAACAGCACACATCTGTAGCCTTAATTCCAGGCTGCCAGGGACAGACAGGTGTTGGAGGAGACAGGTAGCTTCTTGGACCTTGTTGGTCACCAGTCTATCTGAAATGGTGAGTTCCATGTTCAGTGAGAGGCTGTGTATCGAAATAAATAAGGTGTAGAATAATAGAGGAAAACATCTGATGTCAACCTTTGGCTTCCATACCTGTATACATGTGCACCACACACACACACACACACACACACACACACACACACACAGTTCTGTAGTATGAGGTTTCTGGCCTGGACTTTCGGGCCTAACCTCAAAGTTTAGGGCCCACAAACCCTCAGTCCCGCAGTCCCACAATCCCACAGAGACACACAGATACTTTCAATAGTTTTTAGGCTGATCGACCTAAGGCCCAGGCATATAACTTGCTAACTTTCTACCCTTCATCTAACCCATGACTCTTCCTGTTCACCCAAGGGGGTTCGGTACCTTTTCTCAGAGCAGCATAGTTGTCCTCTGCTTCTTCTGGCTTCTCTCTGGCCTTCTGCTCTGGGCTTCCTGTTCTCAGAGTTTTCTTAGTCTGATAGCCCCGCCCACACTTTCTGCATGCCTTTGGCCAATCAGCACTTTTTATTAAACCAGTGGGTGGGACAAATATTTACAATGAAACAACACAATCTCCCACACAGTTCCAAGGAAGGATCCAGTGCAAACATGGCCATTCCTAGTCTTAAGCACTCAGGCTTCTATTCTGTCCCCCTGTTCTCCCGTGGTCATGCTCACCTAATTCAGAAGATTGAGAAAAAGTGACAAGAGCCACCTGCCTGTCATCTATTAAGGGTGTTGCCTGAAGGCTGCTATATGGTACTTCTGACCCCCTCTTTTTGTCTAGCATAGTCCTTAGCCACATGGCAAGGAGGGATGGACATGAGTGTGTTCTGCTAAAGTTGGTAATCCTGGCAGTATTACTGACTTGAGTTGTTTCCGGATCCACATGATGGAGGATGATCAACTCCTGCAAATTGTCCTCTGGCCGCTATACATGTGCCATGGTATATATGTGACACTGTCTCTTTCTCTCTCTCTCTGTCGGTCGGTCTGTCTGTCTAAATAGTAGTTTTAAAAGATCGATGATCTTATCAAAAGGCCTAGAATAGCTAGTGAAGTCAGTTAGTAGTCATTTTTCCATAAATCATTGTCCCACCCCAAACAGGCCATAGGTGATTATATTGGTATAATACTGGGTAAGGTAGGACTCAGTGAGGTGAGTGACCATTGGATCTTGAGGTAAGTCTTCCTTTTCTGTATCCTCTGCCTCAGGGCACATAAGGATAAGTTCTTTCTCAATGTCATTGAGTCACCACACCACCAATACTATTTTTCCATCTTGGAAAAGCTTGTGTTCAGTGCTCAGTGAGACTAAGCAACTTTAAATCCTTCCTGGATCCCATGAACATGTTAGTTACTGATTCAGAAAGGAAGTGCCCACTTTTGTACACGTCCAGGAATATTCTAGAAGATAGATATTTCCTAGTATACCAACTGGCAGCTCCATTGGTAATTCCTCTCCTGAGCTCCACCCACATGGACACTTGCCATCATTCTATGGGTCTTATACTCCCACCCATCATCTTTGGCCAAGAGTTTGATCATCTAGGGACCCTCAGTGGGTCTAAGGAGGTCCTATGATGTGATGGCTCTGCAGAAAGGTTACCGAGCTCAAAGAGTTGAGTTCACATTCAGTAGGGGTTTTCTCTGTGCCTTTTGTGAGGGAGATGGACTTGTCACACCCATTTTGCAGATGAGGAAGCAAAGCCAGCAGTAGCTGGCTCAGTGTGAATCCAACTCATAAGTAAGGGACAGTCAGAATTTAGGTGTCCATTCCTTTTCACTCCAGAAAAGGCTCACACTCCCTACCCTGTACCTTCTAAGGCACCCAGACACACCCATCAAGCCAACGCATTTCTGGATGCTATTAAAAACTAGAGAAAGTCAGAGCAGAAGTTTGTGGCTGCGCATGCTCCAAGAGCAGGATGCTTCCTCATGCTCTGCCCCGTGGGAACTGAGTATGGCTGAGGACTTCTATACTACATGGATTTCGGCTAATTGCTCCAAAGCAGACAGTCTGCCCAGTGTCAGCCTGCAAGTGGCAAATAGATTTTTGGTGGGTGTTCATTCCAGTGTAGAGCCCTGCCTCTGTTGGTGCTTTTGAACAGTCAGGCTAATGAGCCAGCAAGGGTGCCGAGTAGGGATAATTTATTCTGTTCTCCAGAAGCTGAGGCCAGCATCTCCTTGATGACAGATAATCTCTTCCCTCAGGGACAAAGAGCAAAACTCAGCATCCTAACGAGTGGCCTGCCTGGGTGTCATGACTAATGCCTGTCTTGTGAAGAGAAAAAGCCTTATTCCCAGACACACTTGTGTGCCTTCTGATGGATGTTGACCCAGGCTTGGTCCCTGGGGCACCAGCCAGCTCTGAATATTTTTCTGGGGCTGTTGGCTTGGAAAACCACATGTGGCTTTGTTATTTAATCTACATTGTTTTTTAATTTTTGACATTTGAGTTATGTAGCCATTTTGCTCATTGCCTCAGTACCTAGTTTGGGGTGACTCAAACTAGGAGGGGGACAGTCAGAGTTTATTAGAACACCAGCTTTTGGTGACAGTCCTTCAGTCTAGATCAATTTCTCTGCACAGTTCTGACTGCTTAGAAGGGGAAGAAAGAATTCATTGCTTGGGAAATGACATACTTCATCCTGGAACAAAGACTCTAAAGAAATTTCTCCACTCTTTACTGGCCTCTGTAATATAGTAAATAAAATAGCTAGCGACACATATTACTATGATTTATGGATGTCAGGCTGAGTAACTAAAAATATACAAAACTAAATTTGAATTTTAAATCAACATTTTTTAAAACAAACACACTACGTTCAATATTTGCAGTGTAACCTACATAGAAAGTTAATTGATGTTTGTGAAATTCAAAGTCCAGCCCCGCAAAGTAGCAAAGTAGTTGCTTAGTAGGAAGGTCTGAGACCCTAGGTTCAGTCACAGACACAGACACAGACAAACACACACACACACAGGGTGGGGGGGAGCTCAAATTCAACTGGGATTTCTTTATCCTGCACTTTGACTTATGATTAAAAACAGCACAAAGACACATACAGCTGCTTTTGTTTGCTTAAAAGGTATTTTTAGCCAAGTGATATATATTCATAAAACTGAGGTAGCCAAATAGTTCTATGCTTAGCCAGAACTATATTGGCACATGCCTTTAATCCCAGCATTTGGAAGGCGGAAGCAGGTGAATCTTTAAGTTTGAAGCCAGCCTAGTTTACAGACTGAGTTCTAGGGCTTCCCTGAGAAACCCTGACTCAAAAAACCTAAGCAACAACCACAAAATAGTCCATGCAGCCACCTCTGTACATTCTCCCTCACTTCATTTCCCAGTCCCAAAGCAACCAATTTCAGCTTCTCTATTTTTTTTTTTTTTTCCTGGCAAGGGGAAGTTTAGCCCGATTTTTCTAAATGTCACACATGTATCATGACATCTTGGTTCTCGGCTTTAGATATTATGTTTGGAGGGTGGCGGCAGAATTCAGGCCCGTGTCCATTGCTCCTCAGGTTGACCTCCCTCCTCTACGTCCTGTCAATATATAATGCAGTATTGATCTGCTCTGTACCTGAGGCTTACACTGATGCTGTCATGTGTCATGGTCACAGCTGAGCTGTTTACATCTCCGTGTGAATTAACTTTCCCCAGCTTTTGTTTTAAGGTTCACAGGTGTCTGCTTTCCTTGCTTTTTAAGGGGTATCTTACCACCTTGTCTATAAACTCTCCCAGTCATACATGTCACTGGATATTCAGACCAGGCAGGCTCCTCTTTCTTACTGTCTCCGGTGGTGTCAATTGGCTGATCTTTTTGGCCCTCTGCATCTGGGACTCTCCCTTTTTCACTGTTACTGTAACAAACACCCGAGACAAAGTTACTTAAAGAGAGAAAAGGTTTCTTACTGTTCACAGTTGCAGTTTTCTGGCTGGATAATTGGCCCTGTTCCTTCTTGCCAGACCAGCTTATCAAAGTGGGGGAGCATATAGCGTAAGTGGGGGAGCATATAGCGGTCGGAAGTGTTCACGTCATAGTTCAGTGTGAAAGAGACTAAAGTTCAGGGTTCCGTTTGACGGTGGAGTCTCAGTGACCTGAAAACCTCCCATTAGACCTACTACTCGAAGACCATCACCTCCCAGCAGCATCTCAGGGTGGGATGAAGCCTTCAACACACATGCATTTAAGGAGCCAGTTAAGGTCCGTACCAGCACACCAGCATTTAGGGCACTCTCCCTGCCTCTCTGTCCTGGATTGCTCATTCCCTGGGATGATATTTCCAGTTTCGGCTCTCACTCTTATCTTGATGTGTCATATATCTTGCAATAAGCCCTTGATAACTACTTGTTGATGTAAGAGTGAATGGATCCATGAAAATCAGCAGTGAATGGACCATGCTGTAGACCCTGCCATGGGGCCTTTGCCTTGCTCTGCACTTCACCAACCCCTTCTCGTCCCCCACACTTGATGCCCAGTTAGGATGCCTTCATTTCTATCTTTCTTTTCCTCTTTCTCTCGCTTTATTCCCCCCCTCTCTCTTTCATTCTTTTTCTTTCTCCTGCCTTCCTCTTTTTTTTTTCTATAATGGGGTTTCTCTGTGTAACCCTGGCTTTCTCTTGGACTGGAACTTTGGGCAGTGGCTGCACAAGCCTTTAATCCCAGCGTTTGGGAGGCAGAAGCAAGAAGATCTGAGTTCAAGGCCAGCCATCGTTTTCCCTATGCACTAATGGAGCAAATAGCACTAATGAGTTAATTGAGGGAAGACACTGGATTACAAGCAGGAGGCCCAAATGTTTTTTTGGCCGAGCTCTGGAGAGACACTTAGCCCCTCATGTCCTCTGAGACCCAGTGGAATTTCATGCCACTGCAGAACCAGATTGTCTGAACCCAAGTGACTCCCATTATTCCAAACAAAACTGAATGAAGAGCCATCGAAATGCCATTATAAGCAGTGCATGCTGGATACAGAGAATTAGAGACCTGCTCCTGTAGGGTTACATAATGAAGATAACAGGACACTCACTTTTGAAATTTGTTTTTTTTTTTTTTTAAATCATCTTCGTAAAGTGCTTACTGGTTAAATGGCTTGATTCATTCATAATGAGTGTGGATTGCTTGAAGATGGATTCATTCTGTCTATATTGAAGTTTGGCAGAGGATGCTCTGCTTCCTGAATCAAAGCCTCAATTTTTTTTTCTCATTCATTTTTATATACTTAAGAGAATAACCTGGTACAAAATTGGAGTCAGAGTAGGGCTTTGTCTGGCACACCAGAAGCATACCTCAGGCATCACTAGGTGTGGCCAGAGATGTCTGCAGCAGTAGTCCAGCCAATAAATAAAAGTAACACGGCTTGGCTGCAAGATGAATCAATCTCTCTGTTTCTCTGTGTGTCTCTGTCTGTGTTTTTGTCTTTTTTTTTTTTCTGTCTGTTTGTCTCCAGTTCCTGTTCCTTAATTTAAAGATTCATTCTGTACTTTCATAGTAAGAGTGAAGATAGGCTCAACCTGTTTTGTGGATAAAGGAAAGATCACGGAATTCACACCTGAGTGGAGGAAAATATAATAAACATGGAGAAATTCCTCTGAAAAATATGGTTGACATGAGTCTGAGGTTGCAGAACTGAGAAGCCACTAGCAAGGAGCTGAAGTCACATGATCATGATGAATGCCAAAAGATTCCTCACAGCTAGGGGAAATTGTGGGGATATTTTGTTTGTGCTCTAACAAATAAAATTTGCCTGAAAATCAGAGGACAGAGGCAGCCACTAGTTAACCACAGAGGCCAGGCAGTGGAGGCACACAATTTTCAATCCCAGCACTTGGGTGGAGA
The DNA here is from genome assembly GCA_033318265.1 of Phyllotis vaccarum. Lineage (NCBI taxonomy): Eukaryota > Metazoa > Chordata > Mammalia > Rodentia > Cricetidae > Phyllotis > Phyllotis vaccarum. The sequence goes on along the minus strand of JARWLC010000017.1, from coordinate 13,561,418 downwards.
AAGCAGAAAGATTAGGAGTCCAAGGCCACCATGGGCTACAAGACACTGATTCAGTCTAAAAAGAGAAACAGAGCCAGATAGTAGAGGTTCCAGACTTTAATCCCAGCACGTGGGATCCAAGACCTTTAATCCCAACACTGGTGAAGTAAAGACAGGAAGTGTTAAGGCTGGACAGAGAAAGGAATATTAGGTGGGAGGGGACAGGAAGGAGCTCAGCCCTTTGGTCTGAGAATTGGGAAGAGGTAAGAAGTCTCTCTAGTGGGCTGGCTCCCTTGTCTTTCTGATCTTTTGGCATTCACCCCATTATCTGGCTCTGGGTTTTTATTATTAAGACCAATTAGGATTCGAGCTCTAGAAAATCAACTTGCTATTGTGGATTTATTTTTTAAAGATTCTAAAATTTTATTTAGATGTATATGTGTGCCTGCATGGGTTTATGCACACCAAGTATATACAGGTGCCCGAGGAGGCCAGAGAGGTTGTTAGATTCCTGGAAACTAGAGTTGCAAGTGGTTGCTAGCCACTTGATATCGGTTCTGGCAACTGAACCTGGATCCTCTGCTTTAAGTTCTCTTAACTGCTGAGCCATCTCTCCAGACCTGAAAATAATAATTTAAAAAATGTAATATAGTTGCTTGTATGGTAAATTTCTCTGTCCTACTTTGAGGTGAGAATCCAATGTGACATTAATTTTATTAAAGAAAGCACAATTTGGAGGGTTCTATCTTGGGTTGACAATAGAAAATTTGAAGGTAATAATTTTTGGAGGAAGTATGCTTTAACTTTGCTAAGTTTCCAAAACTGAGTCTTTATGCCTGGGATACCTAAATAAAAATAGTTATAGTTTCTGACGAAAGGGAAGCAGAAATTGAAAATCAAAGAAAGAAAGAAGCGCAGGAAAGATATATGACACCAAATGTTAGGTGACAAAGAATATTTAGCCACATATTCTTCAAGATGGCAGCAAATCCAATAAGGCTGAGAAACAGAGAATGATGGATGCCGATGAGCATGAACAGAGATGGATAAGCCAGCTATCAGGAAGTCATGTGGGAATCTCAGGGGCTTGCCTGCATGCTCTCTGTCCAGTCAGGCACATCCCTTCCCCCCATTCCATCTTATACTCATTTTCAGAGGTCTGTCTGAAGTACCCTACTGTCCTGGGGGATTCCTCTTTCAAGGTGATGGATGGCTGGGGCACAGATAGCCAAGCCCCTGTTGTGTAATGGTTTGCATAGCCTGTTAGTAGAGAAGTGCTTTAGAAACCATTTGTTTTTTTTGTAGCCCTTGCAAATGCCAGGATGCTTGAAAATGGTGTATGGTTTGTAAATAATTGTTGGATGACTTAGTAAATGGCTTTGATTTGTTGTTCAGCAATCCTACCACCCTGCTTTTGAGTTGTGACTTTTAAAGTGTGATACAATGCACACGCATCATCTCACTTGCTTGATGGCTCCTATTATAAGCAGGCAAGGTGAGTGATAGCATTTTGTAGAGTTGGGAAAGCAAGTTGAATTGCTTCCTTTTCAGGCTCTACAGAAGGAGTGATGCATCTTGACAGCACTGGGTGTCGTTCAATGAGAAAAAGAGAGTGTGAGAGTCTAGAAAAAAGATTCTAGGTCACATCTATATTCCCTTCCAGTTATCTCTAATGATGAGCAGATGGCCTTGCTTCCTGAGTCACAAACTGTGAAGCCCACATCCATATAGATGGGACTATCTCTCAAGGTTATAAACTCTTTGATAATAACATGATAGTCTTTATAAAACCGCTAATAGTAACACAAAACTGGCACATCCTTCTGTGTTCTTGTCCCTGCTCTGGGTTAACAACATTGTTAAGATAAATTCCCATTCAGTCATTATCTGCCTGCACATGCTTGACACAAGATAAGCATAGCGTTGGAAAAGGGTGGGTACTAGGCTCCAATGTTCCTGTCTTCTTTGCTTTGGCATGTGAGAAGCTACCCAAAACTATAATTTCAAGAGGAAAATGGTGTATCAGCTAAAAATGGCGAATCGGTTGAAATTGAGAGCTGCTATGCCATTCAGGATCTACTCTTCACCCTTCCTTCTGACAGGAGGTCTGACACATCACTAAAGAACCATCCCTCATAGTTCCAGTTGAGGAGACTGACCTCCTGGAGATAGGCAGTTGTGCTGGACAGGTTTCCAGGTATCCATGTGACTATTGTCTGGCCAGTGAGTATCTTCTTCATTCTCTCCAGCCACAGTGATTGGATGGGGGCTGCATGTGAGATCACTGCTTCTCTAACTGCTGGATCAGGGAGGTATTCCCTCAAGTAGCGATACTTGAGGGTGGATTTAACCCTGATCTGACAGGAGGTGACCCACTCTGGATTGAACTGTCTGAGATTAGCCATGGGTCTGATGAGAAGAAAGTTGGTTGTGGCCTTGGTCTGGATGACCTATTTTGAGTCCCTGAATGCAACTGCATCTAACATCAGTTTCACTTTCTTGAGACTATTCTGGTTTTATAAGCTAATACTTCTGCAATAAACTAGCAGGTCTCTCTCTCTCTCTCTCTCCCTCCTTCAAGTCAAATGGCGTCTATTTCTGTTTCTTGTTTGCTTTTGTGACTCGGAATCCTGACCAAAGCATGCAACTTGGGGGGGGGGGTAATGAAAGAAAGCTATTTGGAACTTGGGAAAGTGGGGCTGAGGAAGTTTGGATGGAGTTCTTTCTGTATGTCACAGCATCCAGGTGAGAAATAAGGAATGAAGAAAGATTAGAATTCACACAAGTCTTAAGAGGATGATGTGGGCGGTAAATGCGGGGGCAGCAGCAATTGATACAGTGAAACAATCCATGGAAACATTATTTGCTACCACAGCAGGTGGGCACTGTGCTGTGAGAGGTGCACAGGAAGGGTTTGTGAAGACATGTGGTTGCTGCCGTCAATTGAAAATTAGGTGCAAAGCATAATTGCTGTTGCTTTGCTCTTATTCAAGGAGTACTTTTGCTACAATCAGGGTAAGACATGCCATTGGGATATGAACCCAGGTTTATATTGTATAGATACTCACTACTCACTTCCCTGTACCTTTCGCACATAAGAGAGGTAAAGAAAAGGTTGTTAGCAAAGAACACGGCAAAAACAGATGACTCTACCAACCAGATATTCTTTGCCTGGGGTTCATACTTAGGCTTATGTCTCAGCCTCCCAAGCATATGGAATTGTGTGCAAAAATTGCACTTACATTAATCTTTCTGAGGGGGAGGTCCAAGCAGGAGAACAGAGAGTTTATTGGACCCAAACTATGTTGTCCAATCAGCTGCTCTTCTGTGTAAATTAAGGCATGACAATGGACAACTTCCTATCAGTCTCTGAGTGAGAAAGCCCTATGGGATGGAGCCCCAGGAGCTGAGGGTGCCACAAGGAGAATGGCAGGCATGTCACTATCCATCTGCAAGAAGAAAGGTGGGAAAAACAAGCCATGGAGGCACATGGTCCCAGAGACAGACTATGTTCTGACTTCTGGATCATGACATCTTGACAGTGCTAGGTTCACGTGATGAGTGATGCAGTAAAGTTTTATTGTAACCCCTCTTGCCATCTGTGATAGGCTTCTGCGTGTTTGCAGGGCTCTGGACCCCCTGGTTTGTTTGTTTGTTTGAAAATAAACTGCAGTTGATGTCAATTATAATGAGAGTCCAGAGGGAATTACAGAAAAAGAAAAGTTAGACTAATTGTTCTGGGTCCCTCACAGCAATAAGCTTCAATGATTCTTTGATTGACAGCATTTTATGGCTTATCATTAATAGATTTTTGAAATGTCAAAATGATGCAGAATAAAGCATGTTATACCCCAGTTCAGAAGCCATGTGATATTTGTCAGTTTAGAAATTGTATTGCAACAATTTGAGCAGAATTTTTTAAAGGTGCCTTCATTGTTAGCGTAAACCACTAATAATCATGTTACGTTTAAAAATTGTTCTGAAGTAATTTCAGACTTAAATAACACAGCACAAAGAATTCTCTCATATGCCCTTCACTTAGGTTTCTACCCTTGAGAAATCATCCTGTCTGAATCCACATGCACACCATGCATGCCTGCACGCACAGTTACTTCTGAAATGAGAATTGACCTCAACTGAATTCAAGCCCACACCTTTACCAAACATACCACAGGCTGCACACCAGCCTTGCTTGTCTCTTTACTCATTGTAGCTGTCTTTACCAACCAGGAGAGACACAACTCTCATTTCCTGGGAATATTAGCAGTTGTCTGATCCATCTTAGAATATACCTATGGAAGTGTGGACACTGAGAATCCATACCTCTTTAGGATCATGGTCCCAGTTTGTAGTTGATCACCCGTCTGCAGTTCTTCAAAACAGACACCTTTGCTTGTTTGCACCCTGCTCTTTTAAGTGTGGTCATTGTTTTATTTGCAGTATAGCTAGGGCCACTTGTCTCTGCTTCTATTTTTGACCCTGTTGCGCCCCCCACCCACCCTTTGGCCCTTGCCCTAGATGATTTCACTTACTATTTTTTTGAGTATGGTCAATGCTCTGAAGTTTCCAACAAATTCAACAAAGCATCCTTTCTTTACCCTCTTTCTACCCCACCCCACCCACCCAGGCACTCCACACCGACAGGCCCACCATATAAATAAACACTGTTTTGCTACTTGTCTTTCCCAGAGTCTCTCTTCCACAGAAGCAGTTAGCAAACCTGGAGGCTTTCTCTCTATAAAGGCCCCACTTAATATACCCAGCCCTCTTACTAGCTACACTCAACCATCGCCTCTCACCGTGAAAGGTCTCAGCATAGAGAAAGGCCAAGGCCTTGCCTGCCATAATAGCACTCTTGACATCTATTGGCCCTGGGAGGTGGCCTCAGGGCTCACTAGCCCAGTGAAGGCCAAGCCAAGAGAGACAGTAATGAGAGCACAGATGCAGAGGCAGAGGTTGAGAGTGTGGAAAAGCAGAGGTTCAAAGGGTAAGGCAAGAGGAAGGGAGGGGAGGGGAGAAGGGAGAGAAGGAAGGCGCACTAGCACTAGGATACATCGCTCTTGGAATGAGGCAAGCAAACAGGGACCTGGAGATTGAGGCTGCGTGCAAATGGTGTCTTGGGATCTATGGGTCTGGGAGCATGTGCTCAGAACACCTAAATGGAACCAACACCTATAGCTCACTCCTGTACCAGTAGGGACACATGGTCCCCTGGTTCCCAGTGACTGCTGTCTGCTATGATGGGTGTCTGTGCACAAAGCTGGCCATTCCAAGCCCCTTCTGATGAGAATGTCCTTTGTTACACTGGGTTGTCCCCATGTGAATGCTCTACATGGCTGGATGCTGAGCAGGGCAGCAGGTTCTCAATATCCTGTTCCCACTGGCTGAGGGCCAAGGAGGGCAGCTTTGTACACAAGGAGGTAGGTGCATGCAAAGGCATATAGCTTGTTCCATGAGAGACTGTGCTATTGGGCTTTTCCATTAGCTGCTGCTTCTGGAGTGGCTAAGGCCCATGATACTTTTAGAGGACCGCAGATATGTTTCCTTTTTCACTTCTTTTAAAATCAAAAGGAACAATCCGGTGTGGTCAGTGAATGATTATAATCTCAGCACCTGAAAGGTGGAGACAGGAGGTTGATTCACAGTGAGACTCTGTCTTAGAAATAAATAAGCAAAGGTGACTTCAGTCTAATAATAATGACCTTATTACACCCTGGGCTATGTTTATCTTTGTACCATCACAGTGGTAAAGCAGAGCTGTTAGTGTGTTTGGAAGGAGGCTGGGACTGGAGGGTCTTCCTGTATACAGAGTTCTCCTGACCTGAGCCAAGGGAAAATCGAGACGTTGGAGCTGGAGATGGCCCAGTGGTTAAGAGCATAATATTCTCATCTCTCTCTCTCTCTCCCTTCCTCTCCCCCCCTCTATGTGTATGTATATTGTGTGTGTATGTGTTTCTTCATTTGAGAGTGCTGAAGGATTCATCGTAGATTAAGAGGGCTTCTACAGAATGTTTTTCAAGTTCCCTCCCCTCAGCGGTTTGTTATTGAAACATCCATCATTGACAAAAGCAAATACAGCCTGAAGAATAAGCAATCATTTGCCGCAAAGAACCCAAATCACCACATCAGGCAAGGGCTGGGGATGTGGCTCAGGGACTACTCAGCCTTGTTGGGTGTTGGAGTGTGAAGGGCAATTATAAACATTATTCCACATGGCTTGATGCTGTAATTCTCAACATCTCTTTTATTTCTGTGAGTTTGTGTGACAAAGGAAACCTACTTTGGATAAAATTCATCCTCCTGCCTCCATGCCTATGTAAACAGGATATGGTAGCTGCCCTGGGCTTGGCCACATGGGGCTCAGATAGACATGCCATTTTTTCATGTTCCTCCTGGGTAATTCCCACACATGGGGTAATGTTTCAGGCCCCTAGGAAATGGGATTTCAGAATTTTCTTGCCTTTGAAAACCAGGGTTTGAAAGAAGAACTTGGACTGAAGGCTGAATGGCTGATTAGAATTTTCCTTCTTGATTGTATAAGATTAGAATGTTGCAGATCCAGAGCCAAATTGTCTTAGGTTATCCAATGTCCTCTTAGTGCCTCTCCTGTCTAACCTGATCTCTTTGATTATCAGTCTGACTTTTGAAATGTATTCTTAGAAGATCACCAATTTCCATCAATCCCCAAAACCAAGAAAGTCACTGAGCAGCATCTGCTATAGACATCAGCTTAGCTCTAGTTTGCCTACCAGTGGCCCCCACCAATATATTTGGTAACTGCCTTGATTTATGGCTTCCTGTTGTTCTGTAACTAGTGACAGCTCATGTAATCACTCCCATTAAGGAATATTTGATCATCAGCCTGAATGCATGTCCCACATCACAGTCATCATATTTGGCTCAAGAATAAGCACTTCTCTTTGAAGTGAGAGCAATGTTTTACACTTATACCTCTCAATATTAAATCAGTAGCTTTCCTCTCAATGAATAACAACCTCCATTTAACTCAGATTATGATAAACTTTAGCATTTAAGAGAAATTTAAATTGAAAACTTTTTAGTTCCAGAAACTTCTCAAAGAAAGATGTAAACTTTGTAGGGCATGAGTATAAGAATGCTTGTTAGTACTCTCAGATCAGGTAATAAACTTTAAAAACTCAATGGAGTTAGAAAGAGGAGGTCTGTATGCCTCAGAAACCTACTAGACAGTTCCTGGCAATGCATAGGAGGAAGTACTGATTATATCTAATTTTTAATAATTGTTTTACATTGCTGGGTCTGTGGGACAATTGTGTTGGGTCTTGTGGGCCAGCATAAGAATTAAATTCTCATGTTTATAGGATGCTTGTAAGTTCATAGGGAAGATGGACAAAGGGACACATGGCATTAAATGGTCACCAAGAATTTCCTACCCAGAAATTTTCTGGAACCCTGAATACCCTGCATTCCAAGATGGAACTTTAAGACAGGAAAGTCTCAACTATCTGAAAGGCCAGTCTCAAGTGAATATATTCCCTCCCCATTTCTATGTCACTTCAGGTCACTGCCTGGAGTAGGCACCCAACTGTGCTGTGCACAGTCTGATATCACATCAAACTCACTCCTCAATGGGAAGTCTTGGTAGTACACATCCTTTGCCCAAGTGATTTTTAAAAATATATTTTTCATTAACTTTAGGCTTAGAAAAGATTGCAAAAATAGCGTATGCCATATCCCTCATCCAGCATTTCCTAAATAAGTCTTCATGGCACAGTTTACTAAAACCAGGAGACACTAACATCAGCATGATGCTATTAATCAGTCTATGGGACTCACTTATATTTTTCAAATTAAAGCATGTGTGTCTTCATGATAGTCTAGGGTATTCGTTGTCCTGGTTTCTTGTCTCATGTGCATCCCAAGGCTTTCTAATATGGCCAGTTTGGAGTGACCACGAAGGTCTGCTCCTAAAGCGCTTCACAAATGCATGTTCTCCTCTAAGATGTCTCTACTGTGACATATAGACAAGTAATATTAATACTTGGAACATTGTAATTTCTAAATAGTTAAATTTATCAAGTATTATCTATACAGAAGATGCTTTTAAAGGGTATAGCCTTTTCAGCCCATTTGTCACGAATTTTATTTTATTTTACCTATGTGGGGTGTTGTTGGTATGGGTTTGTGCACATGAGTGCAGGTGCCCATGGAAGCTAAAGGCATTATTACATCACTCTGGAACTGGAGTTGCAGGTGTTTATGAATAGCCTGACGTGAGTGCTGAGTACTGAATTCTGGTCCTCTGCAAAAAGCAGCAAGCACATACTCTTAACCACAGAGCCTTCTCTAGCCCTAAATCCATTTTTGACCCTCACACACACCTTCTATATTATGTTCTAGTATCAGAACCTTTCAGGAAGGTAAAATGGGCACAGTGAGCCTAAGACATTTGTCTGAGGTTGTATGGTTGCTTAATGCTGCAGTGTTTGAACTCTGTCTAGCTCCAGGCCCGGGCATGGTTTGGGTGTGAGTGTGGAGCTGTGGGAGTAGAATCCAGCCTAAGACATGTTTGCTTCTGTAAGTAAGGTGTTTCCCACCTGGTATATCCCCAGCACTAGCACCAGACTTTCCTTGTGCCTTGTATTTCCTCTGGTGGGCATGGCCTCTCCCCTAAGGTAGCACAGCCTATAAGACAGGAGACATAAGGAATCACAGTCTGGCCATGACAGAGTTGCATTCATAGAGACAAAGTCCTTTCTCTGACTCACAATTGATAGCAGATGCTTCATAGTGCTTCAACTCAGCAGCCTCAGAGAGGTGTTTGCCTTCTCCTAGACAAAGGATGTGGGAAAAGGCCCTTCAGGTAGGAATGAGCAGCCAAGGGGGGGGGGAGAGAGAGAGAGAGAGAGAGAGAGAGAGAGAGAGAGAGAGAGAGAGAGAGAGAGAGAGAGAGAGAGAGAGAGAGAGAGACTGACTCCTGTCCCAGAAAGTCAAGAGATATGGCAGAAGGAAGTGCATAAGGAAGGGCAGGAGGGAGCTGGACCTGTGTCTCACAGGTACAGCAGGTAGGTTGAGAGCTTTATGAAATCACTCTTTAGGGCAGAAAAGCTCTGTGCAATAAGTGGGTATAGAGGGCCCTGCCATCTTGGTTATATGCCTGCCATCTTGGTTATATGCCAAGTATAAGTCAATGGGGGCAGAGGCCAGAAATGGAGAAGGTCCAATATGAAGTAGACACTCATACTGCTTGTCTGTGAAGAAGACAGGGAAGTCTATCTTCATCTTAAACTAGTCTGAGGCTATTCCTCTCTCCCAGAATTCACTGCCTAAATAGATGAGCTGGGGCTCTAACACATACGTTCTAGTTTGTGGCCCACTCTGGAGTGGACCCAGGGTCAGTGACTCATGGCAAGTGGTTGACTGTGGGGAGCAGAAGGCTTCAGGGGGAAGAGGGTGAGGATAGTATGGACTTGGGAAGGACCGTGCTCCCAATATGTTGTCAGGCTCAGAAGCTCCATCCCCAGGCAGTTCTGGCTACTACCTAAGTCACACTCAGCTTGAACTTCTGTGAGGACTTGGTGGCTGTCTGAAAACTGCTCCATGGCTACATTAGTTCACCATTGATGCTCCAACCCCCTGGCTAAGGGATGGACATTTTGTCTAGAAAGTTGGTAGAGTTCCTTCTGATGGGAGAGCACCGTGGAAATAAACAGAGCCATCAGAAAAGTCTCCAAAACTAGTTAGCCAGTTTAACAAAGGTACCGTGATGAGTGAAAAATAAGATTTCTGAGAAAGGACCAAATGCATACTTAGAAGTGATTTATTAAAATCTTAGGGTTTAATAATCTTATTCATGAAAGTTGAACTTGTTAGTCATAGACTGTAATAAAAATGAATAAGAGCTGCCTTCCAGAACTGTTGCCACAAACTCAGTTTGAAATCTTGAATGCAGGAAAGAATGGGCCTGAGAGCCAAGGGACAAGAGCCATTAGAACAGATTGCACTGTCGCATCCAGAGATTAGCTCTGGTGAGTAGACCCAGAGCCTGCTGAGGATACAGAGTGTGGCCCAGGATTGAAGAGGGTTGGGATCCCTTTGAGGCATGGTTCTCAGCCTTCCTAATGCTTCGACCCTTGTACACAGTTCCTCATGTTGTAACCTCTTATCATAAAATTAGATTCCTTGCTACTTCATAACTGTAATTTTGCTATTGTTATGAAATGTAATGTAAATACCTGGTATGAAGGGTATATGAAAGGGTCATTTGACTGCGGAGAGGGATCCAGACCCACAGGTTAAGAACTACTGCTTTAAGCTGGAAGTCAGGAGGCAACATGATCTATGTGGTGGGGGTGGCGGATAAGTGAGGACAGTTGGGATCCCCCACAGTTCCCAAGAAGGGTGGGAGGAGAGACACAGGGTGGAACTGTCATAACTCTGAGCTGGTGCTTTTTTTGGTCAGGTGAATTTGACATGAGAGGTGCTGAAAGCCAGAGCACCTCACAAAAACCAGGTCGTAAGACATTAGAGAGGAAAGTAGTGGTGGGTGATGAAGGGATGCAATTTTAAATAGGTACAAAGGACTGTGAAAGAGTGAACAAGGAGCTGGGATGTGGGGAAAAGGTGGTGCAGTGTTATGGAAAGAAAGTGGCTGAGGAAGTCAAATGGACAGATGTGGAGGGAGGCAGATAAATGTGGAACTTGCGCCACAGCCATCAAACACTTGCTAGATATTTCATCAGTTTCCAAAGATAAATCAGCCAGTTGTGGTGGTGCACACCTTTAATCCTAACACTCAGAAGGCAGAGGTGGGTGGACGTCTGTGAGTTTGAAGCCATCCTGATCTACACAGTAATTTCTAGGACAACCAGAGCTACATAGTGAGACCCTGTCTCAAAAAATAAAGAAAGAAAGAAAAGAAAAAAGATAGACCATACGCTTACCCTCTATCTGCGGGAAACTCCTAATCTTATGAGAAAGTAAGGACAATCTTAAGTAACTGTAGTCCAAGGCAGAAGGCGGAAGGAAGCTGAATGGTCACGTGTTCTAAGAGTGCAGAGCAGGGAAAGTCCTCATCAGCCGCAGGATTAGGGAGGCTGCACGGAGAAATTGAGTTGGATCCTAAAAAATAGGTAGGATTTGGACAGGCCAGCCAAAGGGTACTCCAGAGGCTCCATTGGAAGACTCATTGGCTTATTTTTAGGAAGCTTTACATGAAGGGAAGTTACAGGAGATGATGCTGGAGGGGGCCAAGACAGGATAAAGAAACATAAACATAACTCACAGCCATTGAAGGCTCTTGAGTAGGAGACCGGCACTGCCAAGGGCAGGTTGAAAGAGACAAAGTCCAGTGGGTTGATGTCATGAGGCAGAACAGGAGGCCTCGCCAGGATGGAGGCAGGAGAAAGGTTAAGGAATGGGATGCTCATGAGATAAATTACAAGCTGAGAAGAACCACATGAGCCAAGCAGCCCTCTTGCAGTCCCACAGCGAACCCTTGGAAGTCTGGAGAAAAAAGCTGGACTTTCCTTTGTAAGGCAAATTCAATGGTACTGACCAATCACGAGTATGTCATGTAGGGTTATTAGCTTGGGTTTCTTCGCTGTCCAAAGTGTTCTTTCCATGCTGAGAATGAAACCCAGGGCCAGCCACATGTTAAGCAAGGTTACTGAGCCCCTTGCTGAGTCCTAGCTTCCCTTACTCTCAGAGCAGCTAGACGCCATGATAAAATGCCATTCTTTCCCAGTGCACACAGCTAGCTGGGGTGCGTGGGAAACCATCCAGTTACTCTGCCAGGCCATATTGAAGTCCAGGACTTCCTTCTGCTTTTCTAACGACCCCACTTACACACGCAAGGTCTGCAGGGACAGGACTAAGGCCAGCAGGGGGATAAACCAAACATTATTTCTAGTGTCTGGATGTTTCACCCACGCCGGGCTGCTGGTCCGCTCTCCGAGAACAGAGGAACGAAACCAGGCAGAACTTGGTGTTTTGGGGGGTCTTAATTGATTTTGGCCACCCCCCTTAGGTGACTTGAACTTAGGAGCTATGCATCTGGGTTTTTTAAGTAACGCCAGAGTCCCACTACATCCCTTCCTCACAGAACCAGGATCCACAGAGAGGACACGAAAGAACAAAAGACCAGAGGACAAACATTTGTACTGTGAGCAGCCATGATTTCAGCGAGGCTGGCTTGCCTAAGGAAAACTTGTATTGCCTTTTGGTAGTGATCAGGGCTGTACTGAGCAGTACACACACAGCAGCGACAGAGCTGACATCCTGGTCTTCGGACCCTTGATATTTTGTTTTTTCCCTGGGTCAAAACCTACTACGAAACATAAAGCTGTTCAAGCCATTTATCTTCCAAATGAAACACTAACCAATGATGTAAAAAAACTATTTAGGATTACAGAAAAAAAAAAAAAAACTTAACAAGGTGACAGTATTTTCTGCAAAGTATGCTCCCATATGCTTCTTTCTCATGACTGCTACAGGATGTCATTGCTGTGACTCAGTTCATAGCCATTGTGATGTCTTGTGTGTCCCCTTTTCCTGCTTCCCCACCCCACCCCATCCCCCTCTTTTATTCACACAGGAAACAGGGAATTCTGATCATTAGGCACAGCCATGAATGGGACCATAGCATTTGCTACCACATAATTCATGCAGATGGCAAGGTCATCAGAACTTTGTGAGTTTATTTTGGGACAGTGGTTTTCTGCAATTCAAATACAGGAGTAAATGTCAGGTCTAATAAAGTAGAAATTCTTACAGCAGCGATTGTTTCTAACTACAAACCAGGCAGAGGGGTGGGCTGGCTTCTCTGAGGTCACTGTGTTTTACTTCCTGTATAATGAAGGGAAGTAAACACTTCCTGTTTAATTCCTTTATCAAAGCAAACACACACTAAGAGAAAGAAACAGGTAAGCAGCCAGGAGAAATAACTTAAAACGGGACAGTGTCTCTCTCAGTAAAACAAGTAGGTTTCAGTTTTGTTTGGCAACAAAAACTAGTAACACTGAGGGCCCTGAGCACAGCAGGGTCAGGTGTTACCGAAGCATCCTGTTATTCTGATGTTCCTCTGTGAGGTTGGCACAGAGAACTGCTGTATAGAGGGAGTCCTAGGAAAATTAAAATAGGCTGCAGTTTTGTGATGACATCCGAATTCCATCTAGCACGGGATAAGATTTTGTTTTATCTTTTCTCCTTCAGCCTCTCTCTGTCTTCTTTGCCATTTGGCTTCATAATCCTCTGTTCCATAACTGAGCTGGCTAAACCCAGGCTCGCTGAGTTTGCTGAGTGGCCTGATGCCGGATCACTGGAAGGTCCATGGGATGAGGAGTTTGGTACTAGTTTTCACATTAACAGTCAATGGAGTAGGCCACAGCGGCTCTGCTCAAAGTCTCTCATGCTGCAACTACCACAGTGCACACAGACAGAACAGTCACAGTGTGTTCACCCAGTGGACTTCTCTGCCCTAGTGGGAGTGAGTCATAGCTTCCTAGCCACTGTGGTGAGCATTGCCATGTATGATACTGAACCAAAACAGCTGGATCCGAAGAGAATGTACCATGCTGGTCTATTTATACATACAGAATAGGAAGTTGCACAACTGATTCCCCCTGTTAGAAATGAGGGATCTACGAGCAAAGCATCCTGGATGCTAGGAGCATTTTATTCCTGAATTTGGATGTTCATTGCCCAGCTTGTAAAACTCCGTTGAGCTATTTACTGTGGTGTGTGTGTATGCATGCATTGCATGTTTGCATGCTCATGTGAGTGGTGGGGACAGGACCCAGTTCAGCACTGTGAAGGTGAGATAAGATGCCATGAAGACATTTGTGCTTGGATGGCAGCAGCTGCCTGCTAACTACTGCCAGTGCATCAGGTCTGGATTGTTATGTATGTACCCTGCCCCCCACATACACATGGCAGTCCACAACAGAAATGTGATCCCGATATCCTTCCCAGGGTTCTCTGAACTGAGTTACCGACTGGGCACAGCTCATTCCACACTCTTTGGCCTCTCTGGGACTCTGCTCCGGGTTGGTACTTACTGCCTTTCTGCTCAGGACTTTTGGGAAGTACTATCCTTCTCCCCACATACCCAGTGATAAACTTTAGTACTCATGTCCCACTACTGGCCACGGTTGACATGTTCAAGATGGGTACTTGACCAATGAAGGACCAGTCGTCCATTTCCTGAATCACACTTCCCACTGTGGGGCTGGCCCATCCAGAAAAGAGCTCTAGGCCAAAAGAAGTAAATGTCAGTCGTCCTGGACATGGAGCTAGAAGGGGGAAAGTGAGTCTTCAGGAGTTGGAGCTGCCATAGTTAAACTGTAAGGCCCTTAGCAGCCGTGTTTTCCAGATAACTGACACAGAGATGCTATTGAGAGAGGACAGGGAGGTGGGAGTTGGGGAGAACAAAACAGAATGAGAAACAATTAAACAAAAAACTATCACGGAGTCAGAGACAGGGCAGAAGAAAGCGGAACTGGAGCCAGCAGTCTGGACAGTGTCCAAGTTCTTCCTGAAAGCCTGCTCCATCCCCAGAGTCACCGCGAGAGTCCAGCATCCTCCGCACCAAGTCCTGCTACTTATGACCAAGAGCCCATTTCTTCCAAAGTCAAGCTATTTTTTGGTGTTTCACATATGAAGTCTAACACTACCCAGGCCAACTGATGCTCTAAGTTTAAAACCCAATTTGTAGCATTGGCTAATTTATGTAGCATAATTTCTCTTAAAATAACCCAATCGCAAGTTATCAAAGATTTAAGAACTAGAAATCCCCAATGTAGAGCAATCACTGTAGCCAGCAGGGTCGTACCACTGCCCTGCCCCCAGGCTTCTCACACCCTGGCCTTGTCCTAGCTCATTCAACTCTCTCTTCTAGTGCCTATTATAATTTACCTTGTGAACATCCCCCAAACACCCATGTTTCAAGATTTTGGTCCCTAGCCTGTGGCACTGTTACATCCTAGTCAGGGTCATTTTGATGATAAAACACCAGGAGCAGAAGCAACCTGGGGAGGAAAGGGCTTTCTTAGCTTACATATCCTGAATCACAGTCCACTGAGGGAAGACAGGCAGGGACTCAAACTGGGAAGGAGCCTAGAGGCAGGAGCTGATGCAGAGGTCATAGAGGGATGCTGCTTGCTGGCTTGCTCACCCTTGCTTGCTCAGCCTGCTTTCCTATAGAACCCAGAACTACCAGCCCAGGGGTGACACCATCTTCTCATATCAATTACTAATTAAGAAAATAACCTGAGGTGGTGCACTCCTTTAATCTCAGCATTTGGAAGGCAGGTGGAACTCTGTGAATTAGAGGCTTGCCTGGACTACAAAGTTAGTTCCGAGACAGCTAGGGCAATCACACAGAGAAACCCTGTCTCCAAAAACGAAAACAAAATAAACCCCTCACAAACAAAAGAAAGAAAGAAAAATTGCCCAACAGGCTTGTCAACAGCCAGATCTGTGGTGATACATTGTATATTTAATAAAAATAATCTGGAATATCAGAGGACAGAGCCAAGCCATGAAGCCAGGAAATGATGACCACGTGCCTTTAATCCTATCACTCAGAAGGCAGACATCTGTCTGGATAGCTGTGAGTTCAAGGCCTAACAGAGCCAGGTGGTGGTGGCTCACACCTCTAATCCTGGCATTGGGAAAGATAGCTGGGTGGAGGGAGAGAAGGGAGTAGCTAAGCTTTCCCTGTCACTTCCCTTGTGGGCCAAGGATGAAAGGCTTGCTGGCTGAAGATTCACAGAGACAGGCCTGAGGAGTTGGCTGGTGAGAAGTGGCTGTGGTTTGTTCCCTGTCTCTCTGATATTTCAGCTTTTCCTCAATATCTGGCTCTGGGTTTTATTATAATACCAAATATAAGTCATGCAATATAGATCTTATGGAGGCATTTTCTCAATTAAGGATCCCTCTCGAATGACTCTACTCTATGTCAAGTTGACATAAAATCCAGCCAGCACAGTGAGCCTGAGATGGAGGTGGAATCTACTGTGGAGCATTAGGGTTGCCAGGGATGTGTTCTTGAAGGAGACACTGGTACCCAGTCTCTTCCTACCTTCTTTTGCTTCCCACCATGAGATGATCAGATCTGTACCACATGTTCTTGCCATAATGTTCTGTAATGCTAGGATGGACTGGACCACCAGATGCCTAAAGACACAGGGCTACGAACCATGGTCTAAAACTTCTGAGACTAAGCCAAAGAGAAACTTTTCTGCCTTTTAGATGAAGATCCTAGCTGTGTGTCACAATGATGGAAAACTGATCAGTATCCCATCCATTCTCCCCTTGGTCTGCTTTTCAAAGCTCATTCCCAAGACAACCTTATCCCCCCAAACCGCCTCCAACCTCCCTCACCCTCTCTTGGATCCTTTTGTCTGCCCCGGTTCTCACATTCACTGCACAAAGCTGAGCTTATGCCGAGGCTGGGTGCCCCGCCAGGACACTGAGCTCTTGTCTTAGTCACCTCCAAGACAGTCCACACACTTCTGCCCAGAGCTGAATGGGAAGAGGATGGGGTGGCTTCAGGTGCTGTTTGGTAGTGGAGTCTGAGTGGCTTTGGGAGATGGCCAGGCAGGATAGAGGCTCTGTTAGCCAAAACCCTGTGCCACACTTGGGTTACAGGCCACTCTGCTCACAGTGATGGGGCACTGCAGAATCCAGAAGATGTTGGCAGAGTGAGTGTCATTCCTGGGAATTAGCCAGGAACACAATGTGAGCAGCGCTGATCTATTGAGACGGTCAGATTTCAGACCAAATGTTCCCAGAAACATTTAGGAGTAAATATATGTGAGTTCCTAGACTTGCTCACAGGCGTGCCCATCACTGCATCTGGCCTGTGAGCCAAGCCAGCCTCTTCCACAGTTCTACCCCTAAAGCCTTAGGGCTTCGAATCTATGGAGTCTAGTTGCTAATCAATCATTCACTGATTATTACTACTTAGATAACTTGTTTGTGTATAGATAATAATTGTTGAAGAAATATAATTTCATCTTAGAAAATCCTTTCAAATGCAGCTCCCGTATTGGTGCTGATTCTTTTTAAAGACAGAAATAAATGTTGGGTGCATTTCTCAAGGTCCTACCTGAGATGGCACAGAAGGGACTGGGGACCTGGCTGCCAAACAGCTAAAACCCATCTAGGCTCATTTGTACTTCAGTGTGGCTAAAGCCTTTGAAATATGAGTTGGTTCTTCCTTCGTGTCTGAGTTGAATGTTAGATGAGAGCTATGCACACTGTCAGACACATTATTACTTCTCCATGAGAGCGCAATTCCTTTTTGGCTTTGTACCAAGGCCACATTATAAGAAAGAAATATAATCTCACGCCTCTAGCACTGAAGTGTGTCCCAGGAGGAAGGGCACGAGGCTCTCCATCCATGTCAATGATGATGTTTTAGATGAGAGAACTTGGCAGGATCTGTAAAGGGAGAATGAGTAGGATGGCATTAGTACAGTGAGGCTCTCAGTGTACTAATGAGCCAGCAGTCCTGCTACTGACTGTATACCTTAACGAAGAGACATTGGTTTGCTGGAGAGGCCTTGCACTCCATGTTGCTACTCTGCCCAAGAGCCAAGCTGTAGAATCAACCCACATCAAGGTGAATGGCTAGAGAAAATGCACTCTGTGTGCACAATGGACTACTACTATTCAGTCTTAAAATGGAGAGTCTGTCACTTATGGCAACATGGATGAACCTGAAGGATGCATTTGCTAAGGGAATTTAGCTAGACTCAGACAGATGCGTGTGAGTCTCACTTGGAGGTAGAATCTAAAATGTCATAGTTTCAGAAACAGTAAAAGGGAAGTTGCTGGTGGCTTGGGATGTGGCAGCCAAGCAGACAAACTGCATTGGCAGGAGAGAGGTCAGGGCACCTGCTGTACATCATGTTTGCAAAGGGTTTAATATTTCAGCATTGCTAAGAGCAGGTTTTCAAGTCCTAACCCCTCAAAAGTATGTGGGTAACACAGAGGTTAAACACCCTACTTTCAGGCACTGCATGCATCTGTCAGCACATCATGGTACCACACTACTTCCTCAGTTGGGAAACAAATCTGTCTGGAGAGATGGTTCCAAGCTGTTTTCCCAGAGGACCTGGGTTCAGTTCCCAACACCCACATGGCAGCTCACAATTGCATATAATTCCAATTCCAGGGGACCCCACAAACATATATGCAGGCAAAACACCAACGCACGTGAAATAAAAAATAAAATATTTTTTAAAGATAAGGAAACAAATCAGTAGGACTAATGGCCACTATCTGAAGAAATGTTCTTCCCTTGTTTTCTGCAGTGGGAGCACACAGGTCAGTGCAACAAACCAATGCCTTGTCATTGCAGTAGGGGGTGGAAGGTGAGTCCCAGTGCATTTATCTGGCCTTTCCGTCCTTCTTTCCTTTTTTTTCCTTTTTTATAGGGGTATGGGGTGGGCAGGAATGACAAATTTACTTAATATGATTTTTATGATCTAAGAGTCTCCAAATTTAATGCTGGGCAATGGTGAAACATACCTTTAATCCCAGCGCTAGGAAGGCAGAGGCAGGCGGATCTCTGAGTTTGAGGCCAGCCTGGTCTACAGATGGAGCTTCAGGACAGCCAGAGCTATACAGAGAAACCCTGTCTTGACCACTTCCCCCAGAGAGTCTTCAGATTTAAATTCTAAAGATCTATAATTTTGCTGTTGTTTCTGGTGAAGTATGGGCGACTATATAAATACATGGTTGAAAGAAAAGGATGTAACCTAAAAGTGACAGGCTGAGGTGGGGGTGGCTCAGAGAGGCTGTCTGAAGAGGCTGTGTGACCTCTTTGGACAGTGCCCCTTCTTCGAAGTGGGAGGCAGGGCTATTCTGGAATGGGAGGTCTTGGAACCTACAATCAAACATGGTACGTCAGAGAACTGTATTACAGATGACTCAGAGAGCCAGGAAAAATGAGGGTAATATCATGAGTTGAAGTTTTCACGCTCATTTATGTGTGTGTGTGTGTGTGTGTGTGTGTGTGTGTGTGTGTGTGTGTACTTGAATGAGTCAGTCTCTCCTTTAATCACGTGGGTTCTGGAGATTGACCTCTGACAGTCAAGCCAGGCAACCAGCACCACCTTTCACCTACTGGGATGTCTCACCCAATATTTTTAGTTTTCTGGTTGATTTTGAAGAAACAAAGGCTTTGTTTCTGCTCCCTGAGTTGTGGTCTGTGGACCTTTCTGAGGATCACCTTCCCAGAGTTTGTGTGTGGTAACTGAGGCCTGGCCTAGCTGCCTTGAGAGGCATGTGTCAGTCTATTCAGGTTAGGGTCCATGACTCCTGGGGCATAATGTGCCTTCTAATTCCTGAGAGACCCATGCACCTCCTCAGGCTGCGAAGGTTTCAGACCCATGCACCTCTCAGGCAGTGAAGGGCTCAGACCCACGCACCCCTTAGGCAGTGAAGGGCTCAGACCCATTCACCCCTCAGGCAGTGAATGGTCCAGACCCATACATCCCTCAGGCAGTGAAGGGTTCAGATCCATACACCCCTCAGGCAGTGAAGGGCTCAGGCCTCTGTGTTTCTCTGTTTTTCCCCCTTAAAAGAGTGATCTTTAGACATCACTTGGGCTTCAAGAGAAGAATAGCTGGGAGACAGCAAGATGCTAGAGGCATCTCCTCCATGCCTGCCTCTTGGGTTCTGTCAGGACCAGAGAGTCTTCTATCTCCTCTATACCAGAGAACAGCACAACAGTTACTCTTGTCTGTGTGTTGGAGAGATAAACATTGAGAAAAGGTCCATGAGTTGACGCATCTGCCACTGCTTCATGACATGTGCTCAGAAGACAGACCTGTGGCTGAGCAGTGACAGGCTGGTGGCAGAGTCCCTCTCGTTCTGGGCTGTCTTGATGGGAAAGTTCAGCTGGACACAAGGGAAGCAAAGGAGATCCCAAAATTCATCTAGGGTACCTACATGAGGGAAAATGGGTCCTCTTGGGAGCCTGGGACCCCCGAGTCAGCTTTCAGGGGTGGTCCTGGTTGTACAACAGCACAGTGGAGGGACAGTGAACAGCGAACAGCCACCTGCTTTGGTCTTAGGTCCCCAGTGTCAATACTGCACTGATTTTTACTCTCCAAGTCTCTGTCTACTAATCTGAATACCAGAATATGAGAAAATGCCTTTCCTGAGGCTCGCAGGAGTTTTGAATTTGAAGCGTAGTAGGTGCTTCAAACTATTTTCTGGTGCTGGCCGTATGGTCACATCTACACCTTCCTAGAAATGTGGGCCAATTTGGTCCACTCAGAATGTTCATTTTTCCCCACTGTTATCTACAATCTCTTTGTTTTTAACATTTTAACTTTATATAATTGTGAGTCGTTTTTTGACTCACAACTAATTATAGATATTGATTGTGTGCCACACAATTTTCTGGTATATGTCTACATTATGAAATGACCAGGTCTAGCCAATTAATATATCTACCCCATTCTCATTTTCCTGGTGAGAATCCCTAAAGGTCTACTCTCTTGCCAATTTACAAGTGACAGTATGCCATTATTAATCTTGATCACTGTATTGTGGGATAGATCTATTGTCTTAAGAGGTAATTATGCTGTAGGTATCAGAGGGTGCAATAAAAATTATTTCAAGTTCAATAGTTTCAACATGGATATGATATAAATAGTTTCAATACATCAGTTCACACCCTTGGATCTTGCTTTCTCTCTGGGGAAACTGACTGTAACACGATTACGTGAAGAATCAAATATAAACAGTCTAATAAAGGCAACTTTCTACTAACACAGACCTCATCTGCTTACTCAGTTCTATGTTAACATGCTGCTGGGCTTCTTCGCCTGCTTTATAAACCAATTTCCTCATTGGAGTATTAGTTTCTCTAGGAACACATTAGCACCTCATCTACTCATTGCAATATCGCCACCTAGTGTTCATAAGTGTCAACTGCAAGGCCACAAACCTCATCACCACCGGGTGTGGTGGGGACTACTGAAGGACAGGCTAGAGTTCAAAGTTTGAGGTGTAAGTTGGATCTTGATGAGAGATAGCAAACACTGAAGAGGAGTGACTGGATGAGAGGTGTCCCCTTTCCCCACAGACTGCCCTGAGGAATAAAGTTAGCACTAGGGCCAAGAAGGAGTTTGGAGAAGGGGCAGGTCCCTACTCAGAAGTTGGTGAGTAATTCACCTTAGGGCCCTGAAAAGGTAGCAGAAGTGTTTACTATTTGGCAAAGTATTTTCTAGGATGTCAAGTAGCTGTGACATAAAGTACAGGGTCAAGAGGTTCAGGTACTTTCCTAAAGGCATCATGGACGCTTCCTTGTCTGTGGGCTATAGAGACAGTTTCCATGCATAGCTCTCCTGGGAAGTCTCTATTCTCTCTCAAGTCTGTGTTATGGATTCCTCTACAGGCTGGCAAGTCCATGAGCTATCCTGAGTTCTTGCCAGGTGATTAAGATCACTTTCCTGTTGTGTAAAAAGATGAGGTGCCCAGTGTTAGTCAAGAGGCCACACTCCTCCAGAGGGCCTGTGGGAGCATTGGATGATTCACCTGACAAACAGCATCGCCGTCACTGTCTCTCCTGTCTCTCAAGGACCACTTTGTTCTCTCTTCTGGACCTGTGAATTGCTTGTTGTAACAGGGATCTCTTTTGTGTCACGTGGCATGACTAGGATGCTGACCTCATGTCCTCAGGCTTTCACAGAAACTCTAGGGTTCAAGGAAAGTTTGCCCAGTTCTAAATAAAGGTCAGGAAGTAGCTATGACTTTGGCATATAAGCCATTTACCTGCTATTAAGAAAAGGCCAGTTGGAGGGGCTAAGGTGCAGTTCAGGGTTACATTGTGTACTTGGCATGCATGGGGCCCTGGGTTTGAGCCCTGGTATGGCCATATGAAGAAGGAAGTGGAGAGATTTACCAGGATGCTCAGTATCACATCTGCCTAACCCAGAGAGGCCATTGTGGTGAAAGAGGTTCTCCTTCTCTGAGGTGGGGGGAAGGGAGAAAGAGAAAATTGCCTACATGACAAGCTTGACATAGGGGCCCCATGGCATGAAGAGGTTGGGACATCAGAGAGTGGAATGGGGGGCAAGGCATCAGTACACGGTCAATTGGAGACTCACCACACCCAGAAAAGATTTGAGAAGTTCATAAAAACAGCCACACCCCATGAGCTTTCTCTGTCCTTTGACTTTGTTCCAGATCCTGTAACTGCCCTGGAAAGGCCATGGTGGGGTAGAGTGTAAGCACCCACCACTTACCGGGCAAACATCACCTGATATGACCATAGGAGTGAAACCAGGTTTAGGTTGGAGGAGTCACAGCAAGACTGAGGCTGTGACAATTTTATTAAGAGCAATCAGATGTTGTATATCTTTATCAGAAACAGAATATAATGCCAATTGCCAGGATCTATGCAGTTATAGTTGCCAGGATACAACAGATACAATGATGTTTCTACATGCTATTCAGGACACACAAGATTAATGTCTAAGACCAATTGTCCTGTGAAGCCTGCATGCTTCCTTGACTTCTGATAGAACATACATAAAACACAAAGTGGCCCGAAAGCTTCACTGCCTGAGAGGGTGCATGGGTCTCTCAGGAACTGGAAAGTGCATGTGCCCCAGGGGCCATGGACTGTGGTAGTTTGAATGTGATAATCTCATAATCATAAACCCCATAATCTCTTAGGGGGTGGCACTATTAGGAGGTGTGGCTTTGTTGGAGTGGGTATGACCTTACTGGAGGAAGTGTGTCAATGCAGGGGTGGCCTTTGGGGTCTTCTATGTTCAGGATACCGCCCAGTGTTTCAGTCAACTTCCTGTTACCTGAAAGATGTAGCCCTCTCAACTCTAGCAATGCACCTGCCTACAAACCATGGCCTTGCTCCCTGTCATGGTGATAATGAACTAAATCTCTGAAACTATAAGTGACTCACCCCAATTAAATGTTTTCTTTTTAAGAGTTGCCATGGTCCCAGTGTCTCTTCACACCAATAAAAACTATAAAATAGGCACTAAACTGAAAAACCTACAATACATGCTTCTCAGGATGGCTAGGTCAGGCCAACGCTGTGTTCCTTGTAGTAGAGAATTAGCAAACAGAAGTCTACTACCAAGGGAGGTCCAGGATGGAGAAATTGAGTATTGATGCTAGATTGGGCATTTCATACCCAGAAAGGTATCTTAGTCTGAATCAGCTAGTAAAATATCATCCACATAATGGTAAATTATGGATTGAGAAAACTATTTATAAATTATTTCCAATGGCTGTTGTACAAAATATTGACACAAAGTGGAGCTGTTTAGCATCCCTTATGACAGAACCTTCCATTGGTACCTTTTAATAGGCTGGAGATTATTGTAAGTAGGCACTGTGAAAGCAATTTTTTCTCTCTCCTGTTCTTGTAAAGGTATAGAAAAAAGCAGACTTTTATATTGATTACTATAATAGACCATCCTTTAGGTAACTGAGAATGCAAGGAAATTCCTGGCTATAAAGAGCCCATTGGCTAAATCACCTTATTTATGGCTCGTAAAAGTGTTAATATTCTCCATTTTCCAGATTTCTTTTTAATGACTAATATAGAATTCCAAGGACTTGTCAATTATTCAATATGCTGAGAATTTAGCTGCTCCTGTACTAGCTTCTCTGGTGCCTTTAATTTTCCTGCTGTCAAAGGCCATTGTTTTACCCACACATGTTAGTCAGTAAACCATTTTAAAGGTAGGGCAGTTGGTATATTTGAAAAATCAGCAGCTGTTTTGCCCTACTTATGTACAACCTGAACAGTCAGTGACTATTTTTGATGATATATTTTAATGTTTTTCTCAGAAGCATACTTTAAATTACGGTTTGTTTCTGAGATTAGAAGAATATTTAATCTTGGTATTTCATTTGCTATAACAAATCATTTCCCTGTAAATTCATTGCTATGTTAGCCACATATGGCTTTAATTTCCCTACCTCTCCTTCTCTACCCATCTTGTACTTTGTTTTATCTGAGATAAAAGTTCCAGTCCCTAGAAGCTGAATATTTATCTCCTGAAGAAGCCAATATGGATGCCAAGATTTTGGTGAAATTACTGTTGCATCCATGCCTGTGTCTAATAAACCTTTAATCACAATGCCATTTATTCGTATTTTTAGCTTTGATCTTTGATTATTTATAGAAGTTTGCCAAAATACTTGTTTTATGATCTCTCCTGAAAGTTTTATTTTATCTACTGAAGCTATTATGCCATCCAGAGCTATGTGGTTTTTAATAGGTAGTAAATCTTTTAATTGTTCTGTGGAAGAGTTTCCCCAATGCTGACAGAGAATGATTGAATCAAATTTGACATTAGGGCCTGTGATAGGCCCCATAAGACATTTTCCAACAGCAAAGGGTTACCTTGCCTGTCCCATATGAATCTACATTAATTAGTTCAATGCTGGCCTTTGCCATACCTTTTACATATTCCAAAAGCTGGAACCTTCTGCTTGGAATATATATATATTTCTAGGAACTTGTTGCCATAGTCCCTTTTCAGATGACCTTGTTTACCATGGTAAAACATCTGACCTTTTGATTTTTCTTAATACTTTTAGAAATCACTTTTCCTATCCAAATATCGTCATAAGTGTGAGATACACTATCAGCTATATTTTTATTTCATGCATCTGTGGGTACTGATCTTTCCTTTAAAGGTCTATTAACCCCTTTGCATTCTTAATTAGCATTTTCAAAAGCCAAAGATTCAATTATTATTTGTCTAACTTCTGGATCTGATATCATTTTATTTACAGCTGAAGTCAATCTTTCTAAAAAAAAAAAAACATCCTTGTATAATTTTAATAAGTTGAAATTGATTAAAAGAATCAAAAGAAATGACTCAGTTCTCTTTCCTGAATCTTCGTCATGTTCCAAACATTCAAAGCTCTTGTATGGACAAGGTATGATCACCAGATCTAAACTGTCTTGCAAATCAGCACATTAGCCTTCACTGAGGAGCTGATCTTGGGAAGTTTCACTACTGCTAGCCATACTCCATTGTCCTAGCATCCCATATTTCTATCTTGACTATATTTTCTATTATAACTGAGGACCAGCTTCCAATATTGCTATAGCTAAATCTTTTCAGTCTTGTGGAATAATTCTGTTCCAAGTTGCCTGTGAATTTAACATCTGCTTCACAAAAGGTGAGTACATATCATATGAAACTACTGCTTCCTTAAATCCCTTCAAATATAATATTTCTACAGGATCCCACTTAACTTATACATAGCTTTGGTGGTATCTATCATCTGGTGGTCATTCTTATATGGTAACTGGTTTTCTAATAACCTTGGGTTGCTCCTCTTCAGTTTCATAATGCAATGCTGCAGTAGGTTCTGCCCTAAATTCCCATGTCTCTATGTGAATTTTTTTAAAGTTTCATTAGTAAGTCTTTTTAAGGATTGTATCTTATTATTCAATTTTCATATTTGACACATCTATCAAACCACATTTTAAAGAATAAAACATGAAATACTAAACTTATAACTATAATCAACATTACATTGATTTTAAGTTATTTATCCCTTCATTTAAGTTTTCTACTTTCAAACCATCCAAAAGCCTTATAGAGTCCTAACTCCTTGCATCATAATGTTTCCCATTCTTAGCATGGGAAAGACATTTAAAAATAAAGCCAATCCCAGCTGTGTTGCCAGAATTACTGATGGGTGAGAGCTGTATGAGGTGGAGCTGTATGAGGGTAGCCAGCAAGCAGTGGTGCTCTGCTGTGGGGGCAGGGTTAGGCTAGCTGTTGCTGCACCTCATGGCTGGACAGAACATAAGCAAAAAGAGCCGGTCCAAGGGCAGCTGCAGCTGCTTTTGTGCAGCTGGAGGCTGAAGGTGTGCAGCGCAGGCAGCTGCAAAGGCCACCTGAAAAGTAGACATAGAGGAATGTGCAGGAAACCTTGAGTGGTGGAGAGGAAGGCATTGACCATCTAAATGACGGAGCTGGCTGTAGTGGCAACTTGGGCAACTGCAAAGCCAGTAGTAAGCAGCTGCCTCATGATCTCATGTTCCACACTAGACATCAGATGAAGCAATTACTTATATTGTTCTATTATTAAATAAAACTTAGGAGTTAGATATCAGGGTAAAAACCAAACTGATCAATCACTAGTGACTTCCTCTCTCTTTACTTCCTTGATCCAAAAGGGCCACAAATCTCTCTAAACCCTTCCCTACCACTTCTTATGTCTTTCTGTATGTCCTGGGTCCTCCAAACCTCTATAGATAATTACAATCAGCTCGTGGCTAACTCTGCTCTCTGATTCAAGGTAGACTTTATTGGCAGTCTCGGGAGTGTCAGAGTCCAGTCAAAATATCCCACAAGAGCCTCCAAGGCCAAATGTTGCATAATTGACCCCCACAATGACATTATTGGGAGGTGGTGGTTCTTTATAAGGGGATGCTAGTGGGGGGAAGCTAGGCATTATGTCGTGGCCATGGCTTTTGAGTGGAAAAAGTAGGCCTCTCCTCCTCTTCCTTTGCTTCCAGGTACTTTGAGGTGCACATCTTCCTCTACCAGATGTTCCTACAATGATGCGCTGCCTTGCCATAGCCCCAAGGTAGCACACAAGCTGACCAAAATTGTGAACCCAGAGTTACTGGCAGATGTATTAGTCCATTGCCTGAGTTTTGGCCTGGGGTAAACAGTTGCCTTTTAATTTGGGAGAGTCAATGTTAGCATGGCGCTATGCTCCCTGTCTCAAGGCTGTGCACATAATCCTGCCTGGAACTGCTGAGATTACGTAGACATCAATTCATTGTCAGTTGCTATGAACTTACACTGTGATACGACTGTTATTGCTACAGAAGGGTTTGTACAGAGAGCTCAACTCAAACCAAGCTTCTTGTCATTCCTCCTCTGTGACCTTGTGTTCATGACACTTGGCTTCCTTACTCTCGTGGAGGCTGTTATCATGGCTACCTTAGAATTGCCGAGAAAATGCAGGAAAGATAAGCACCAAAGTGGGTGAGTAGTAAGTTATTGGTAACCTGTAAGAGCTGCTTCTACACAGGGCAGGGGTTTGCTCAGAGGACAGTGATGTCATCCCTGGACTCTGAGCTTGTGTTCTGAGGTGGGGGAGGGTTACATGTAGACATGTGACTCAGTGGGGAAGGGTTACATGTGACTCACTATGGGATTTTGAGGAGGATTATATGTTTTGATAGGCAAGGTAGATGATTGGAATTATCCTTTTTTTTTTTTTAATCCTTTTAGTCAGAGTGCCTCATTATTTAGACCAGGATAACCTCAAACTCATAGAACCCACAGAGATCCACCTGCCTCTGCCACTCAAGTACTGGGCTTAATGGCACACTCCACCCATATGTCAGTATTCTAAAGAGTACCTTCAAGATGAATAAAAGAGTAAGTAACCCAAGGAATCTCTATGTAGGTGTGTTACAGGAGGCAGATTAGATGGTTAGCTTTTATTTTCAACTTGACATAGTCTAAAATCACCTGAGAAAAAAGTCTCAGTGGGAATTGTCTACATTGGTTTAATCTGTAATCAAGTCTGTGGGAGATTATCTTAGATTAATTGATGTGGAAGACTCAGCCCACTTTGGTGGCTCTGTTCCTTAGACAGAGATCCTGAACTATTTAATAGTCAATGAATTGTGCCAAACACAAGCAAGCAAGCCAGGAACCATGCATGCATGCATTCCTCTATGCTCTTGACTGTGAGGCAGTGAGCTGTTTTGAAGTTCCTGCCTTGATTTTTCCCATAATAATAGTCTGGAGATTTATAAGCTGAAGTAAAAACTCCTTTTCTCCCCAAGTTGCTTTTCCAGGGTGTTTTATCACAGCAACAGAAGTGAAATGAAGACAGAAGACAGAGTGAAAATGACCCCAGGAACATGCCCCCCTACACATACCTAGACGTGCGCGCGCGCGCGCGCGCGCGCACACACACACACACACACACACACACACACACAGAGACACACACAGACACACACACACACGCGTGCACGCGCACACAGACACACACACACGCGTGCACGCGCTCGCGCACACACACACACAAACACACACACACACACACACACACACACACACACACGCACGCACGCACGCACGCACGCACGCACGCACGTTATCTGGACAGCATGCTAGCTGGCTTTGGGAGATCCCTTTGCTCAGTGGTTATATCTGTGGCACCCTTCCTGGAATAGCTGTGGGACTTTGAATGTAAAAGTCATGCTTTATAAGAAGGATCAGAGAGAGACAAAGAACCTGTATGTGTAACAATAGGCTACTGCTTGGTGTATTCATTGGCTGTTTCCTCCAGGCAGTGTGAAATCCTTGGCAAACAAAATGAAGCAGTGTCTCACCTCATCTACTTACAACAGTGAGAGTACCAGAGAGAACCGCCCAATTAAAGGAACTCCAGGATTGATGGCATTCATGTGGATGAAATGGGGTCCTCTGGTACTGTGTGGATGGTGGCCCTAGGTGAGCAGATTTCCACTGCACTGGTACAGTTGCTGTTTTGAAGTTCAGACAGGAACATTTTTGGATGGTATGACATTTGCCAACATTTCTCACAGAGCAGTCAGTCTGACACTCAGACCAAGTGTGTTTGTTCAATGAGTCTGCTTTTCTACATCCCCAGACTTGGTAAGAGATAGATAGGAGGAAACCAGGGGGAAGAACATTCTAGAAAAGAGGCAGGAGTGAGCAATGAGGAGGAAAAACAAGGAGGAGCCTCCAGCTTTCCAGGGAGCTGGGGATTAGCAGGTGGGAAGATGTGGACAGTGGCCATTGGTCACCTTCAAGGTGTAAACTTTCAGTTTACACAAGCCACTTAGAGACGATTCCTTTCCTTCTGTTTCTTGCAGGTTCACGAAATCCTTCATTTTCATATGTATATCATTGAGATTTATGTTAAAAATAAATTCCAGCAGCTGTCGGCGGTATAATTATCCCCATGACATCAGCAGTACATCCAGTACCGATTCCCTTTGTTGTCACTCACCAAATGCCACTAAGAATCGCACACTGTTCAGTGATGACAGCTGCTTTGGGGACATTTAAGTATAGAACTGTGGTCTTCACAGAGAGCTTCCTCAGTTCACATCCACAGCCTGAGTGTTGTCTGTGCTTCATATGCAGCTGACAGGTGACAAATAACATTGTCACAGTCACCCGGAGAAATGCACAGTTGCATTTTAGTTTGTAGGGGGTGGGGTAACTTTATGTTCCTAAAAAAAAATGTTTCTACTCTTCTGAATTTGCTATTATAACTTGGGGGTGGTGGTGGACAGTTCTTCTGATTATCGAGGATGCAACTCATAAACAGTCCCACAAGCAAGTTTTGAAAGGTAATTTTGAAAATGGCTGAAGTTTGGAAGTTGAGGCAGAAGGGGGCACGAGGCATATCTGAGAATTTACCACAACTTTTCTTTTAGCCTCTTGTCTCAGCCCACTTCCTAGTGCTGTAAGAAATACCCGGAGATGGAGGAATTTATTTTAAAAATGGGTTTGTTTTGATTTATGGCTCTGGGTGTCTGAAGTCTAAGAACATAGCACTAACAAAGACCTCATGCCATTTCAACATGGCGGAAAGGGGAAAGGCCAGTCAGCACATGTGAGGCAAGTCAGAGCTGAGGCACTGATCACACGTCATGCTCATAGGAGCAAACTCAGTCCTAAGAGGAAAACCTTCCTATTGTTTATATCTTAAATGTCCCAGTGGCTCATGTGTTAAGCCTTGGTCATCAGCTGTGATGCCATTGAATGCAGTAGATGCTTAAGGAGGTGGAGCCTAGTGAGAGGAAGTTAGGTCGTCAGGGCCATGTCTCTGAAGGGGACTATGAGACCATAGTCTTGTCTCTTTTGTTTTTACTTCCTGGCTGTCATGGGGGTGAAGAGTTTGACACAGGACATATTTCCAGCATGATGTGTTATCCCACCCCGGGCCCCAAAATTATGGAATCAAGTGATCATGGATTAAGAATCCAAACAGACCTCTGCTGCTTAAGATAAACTACTCTTCTCAAGCACTTGTAGGGGTAACAGGAAGCCTACCAGGACCACCACAGACATTAATCCCCCTTATTATTCTGCCAGGGTTGGAACTCCACCTCCGGGTGCTACCCTGTCAGCATATCTCAGCAGAGGATTCAAGCTGTACCTTCCACCATCTCCCCACCACCTAATCTCTGCTTCGCCACCCTGGCCAGCAACTCTGCTTTTGGCTATGGGAAGGGGAACTCTTTATTTCAGCAAAAGTAAGTTCATGTGGTTCTTCTTTAAAGACAAAAACCAAAGTAGTCGTGGATTTGATTAATAAGGAGCAGGGGAGTGTCACACTCCTGGATAACCATAGAAACCACTTGCTTTCTCCTGATCACTGCTGAAAAAGCTGGGTCTTTCCATGGCCTAGAGGATGGCCCCAGTGCTGATGAAGGCACTCCACATTGACACACTGTTCTCTCTCTAAAGTTAACATTTATCTAATCCGTCCTTAGAATAGTGACAGCCTCAGCTGTCAGGCTCAGGATGTCCTTCCGGTCACTGCTGTTTGAGGTGAGTCAAAAGGTTAAGTCTAGCATGTTCTTTTACTGGACCACTGTACTACCATAGGAGAATGGGGTTAAATAATAGGGAAGATCCAGATGACATTCAAGGCCAGAAATCTTAGTCATTTTATGTGTGCATCAAAAACTGCTCCCTGTCCCTCCCAGCTCTGCGGCAGCTCTGAGGACTTCAGTAGAACTGAGGGACAGAAACAGGACAGCCAGATCCAAGGGGCTGTGCAAGGAGCAGCAACCTGCTTAGCTACCAGAGCAGCAAGGAGGGGACAGCCAGAAAACTGGGCTAACAAACGAGAGGAGTCCAGACTTCGGCAGATGGCAAACAGCCATACCAGCTGCTGTTTCTCAGGATTTGCTGGTCCATTTGCCAGCCATGTCATGTTTCCCCTTAGGACATGGCATGGGGCTCATTTCCAGAGTGACTTCGGTTTCCCATTTGTCCTTTCGTTATCTTAGAGAATTCTCTTCAGTTGAATGACCCTGGAACATTTGTGGTCACAGTGATGCCCCTGGTAGAGCAGGACCCTGAACAGATGTCAGTCATCCCCATATAAGCAAATCAACTCTGACTTTGTTATAACTTCTTGCGTGTTGTGACTTAGGGTTGAGGGACTCCTTGGTCATGGGATTCCTCTACTGTTTTCTCCTCTTGGCTTAGTCACCTGGGAGGATCCTGCTGATGAATCCTGGGTTTCTCAGTCCGTCTGTGAGCACTTGGTTATATGCAGGTGTTGGAGGCCGCTGGCTCCAGCTCCTCAAGGTGGCGCCATTATCTGGTGCTGGCCAACCCGCCTGAGTCAGTAGAGAACGCATGCGTGCTCTCGCGAGACTGGTTTCTCAGCCTCTTCTGTGGCGTCATGTGGGATACTGGACTGCAACCTATAGGAAGATGATACGTCTAAAGCAGGGGCCTTTGGTCTGTATAAAATCGGGCGCTTCCTACCTCGTGCTCTCTCTCGCTTTCCTCTTCCCCGCCGGGGCCTGTTGCCGCGGGTTCCTGCGCCGCGGCCCCCACCCCTCCGCTTCTCTCTGCCTCTCTCTCTCTCTCTCTCTCTCTCTCTCTCTCTCTCTCTCTCTCTCTCTCTCTCTCTCTCTCTCTCTCTCCTCTCTCTGCCTTCCCCTCCATTTTCCATAAGCTGAATGTTCTCCCTCAAGACCCATTAAAGCTGTACTGCAGAAGGATCCTACGTGTGTGCCGCATCTTTTCTTGCTGGCGAGAAGTGGGCGCGGGACATGCAGGGAACCCCAGCTGTCAAAGCCTATGCAGAAAATGGGCTCTCAGCTCCCTGAGCCCCCAACCTGGGAAGAAGTACAGAGGTGCATGGTTTTAGGGTGCCTGGCTCTTGGACCTCTGCATCCCTGAATAGGCAGCTGATACTGCAGGGGCTTTGAATTCCCTTCAGAAGGATGACATCCATTAACTGCTGATGTGAAAGTCAAGTTTAAAAAGAAAAGGGAAAAAAGAATGTAGCTAGAGACTGGGTCTCTGTGACCCAGCAAGGCTATCTTTCTTGGGCTAAATCTAAATGATCTCCTTACCTGTGAGGGATTTTGGGGTCTCAAAGAAATAGCATTAAGAGGGGTTCTGTTGCACGAATAAAGGAAATTCAGGGCCAAATCTCTGGGAAAGGCAGAGATATCAGAGAGAGTAAACACCACAGTCAGACCTCACCCAGCTGTTTTCTAGTTTCCTCAGCCTGGCTCCTCCTAGCTTCTTCTTCCTGCTCTGTCTTTCTATGCCTGCCTTAAATACTTTCTGTGCTCAGTTATGGTATGGCACCACCACTGCCTGCCTGGAAACCTGGAACTCCTGTAAACTAAGATGACCTCAAACTCAGATTGGATTAAGGGCATAGGTTACCACTCCCAGGATATTCACTGTGCTGGGATTAAAGGTGTGAGTTACCACTATCTGATCCTCCTAGACTGACTGTGGGTAGATCCCTCTGATATCTCTGAATGTTTTTATTATATTTGAAAAGATCCCCACAGGGTTCATTTATTTCTTCCATGGAGGACTTTTCGTGTTGGCTAGATTGTCCTTAAACAGGACATTGTAAGCCAGGCATGTGGTGTGTGTGCTTGTGATCCTAGCACCCAGAAAGCTGAGGCAAAAAGACACAATTCTGGACTAGGACAGGGCTACACAGCAAGATTGTAACGAAATAAAACAAAAATACCTTGAGAAGCTGATTTAACCCCCTTCCCCTCTCTGTTCCTTACTGAAATGTTATAATAACCAACAAAATAAGCAACTTGTTATCATCACTCAACACTATAGTTTTGAGTTGAGACCTGTGGTGACCCAGTTGGATGGATGTGAGTGAAGCTCATTCCCTTTATAGCTACTGATCATAGTTCATTATGTGGTTCTACCATATTTCATTTACCCAACTTTACCTGCTGAACATTTAGATTTATCTCTACATTTTTCTGCTAGTACCATATAATAATCCATATCCCTCCATTGGTTCTTGAGGATATTTGCATTATTGGCTGGCAGTTACCAACTTCCTGATTTCTGCTGAACTGCATGCTGGATGACACTGTGCATGGCCATGTGGCCCTCTGTAGCCAATAGGTTACTCACAGCACTTGAGCAATAGATAGCCATGTGTTTGAATGGTTCTTCTGCTGATGTGTTGTCCACCATTAGGGCAATACCATGTCTCAGACAGAGGTTGCTTCTTTGCCCTGGGAGATGAGTGAGAAGACACACAGCCAAACCAAGTCCAGGTTAGTCCAACCAGTCAGCTCATGGCCAAGGTCAGCAGAGCCCAGCTACAGCCAAACTACTGACCATGGGTTATATGGAAAGGAGCAATGTCCAAGGTTGAAACCCTCTGGAATTTGAGGATGTTCAGTCACCACAGCTAAAGCTGATTAATAGGTCCCAAAGAGTAAAACGCTGTCCTAATTAAATCTAAACTATGTAGCCTTGACCTTAGAAGACTGCCAACATGACAATTGAAGTTATGTAGTTCAGTGGATAAAATTGTGAAAACGCTTTTTAAAATGTATAAATACTCAGGCATAGTTGACATGCCTGTAATCTCGGTACTCAAGAGGCCTGGGTAGGAGGATCCTGAGTTTGAGCCAAGCCTCTATTCCATAAGCAAGTGACCTTTCCTCAAAATAAATGGAAGAACAAAATCTCTAGAAAAAAGTAAATCCCAATAAATAGTGGGCTTTCCCCCATGAATACTACTTTTATCCCTTTGGTTCATAGCTAAAATTCTGAATTTAAAATTAATATCCTTGTCTTTGAACTCCTATGAACATTAAAAAAGACCTCTGCCTATGTTCCACAATGTTTTGCAGTATTGTATCCGCTTCAGCTAATGCCTCATTGTCTCAAATCACCCAGGGGAGTCCAACACCCAAGTGTCACATGGCACATGACTGACTGACTGTCACAGTATGACCTTTTAGAGTTGGCTTCAGCAGAACTCCCCTCTCATCCACAAGGTTTTTTCTTTCCAAATCACATACTAGCTGGACCTGAATTTTTCTGGAAAGAAAACTGAGGAACTGAGGAACTGGGGGAGGGGGGATTCTCTCTCTCTCTCTCTCTCTCTCTCTCTCTCTCTCTCTCTCTCTCTCTCTCTCTGTGTGTGTGTGTGTGTGTGTGTGTGTGTGTGTGTGTGTGTGTGTGTGTGTGTGTGTGTGTGTGTAAGCTCCAGGTTAGGAAGAATAGTCTACTTGTTCTAAAGTAATTTATTTTACAATAAAGACTTCATTCTGCTGTGTGCATGCTGCCTTGGACCATCATCAAACTCAGGGAGCCATTCCATCACTTACAACATCCTTTCCACTTAGTTCACTGCCACCAGCCCCACTCCTAAAAGTCTTGTTTATCTTTCTGTCTACATGAATTTGTCTTTTCCAGAATATTCCATGAATTACATAATGGGTGACTTTGAAGTCTGGCTTTTTTTGTGGGGATATGAAGTTCATCTCTCTCATTTTTTTTTCTGAGCTATTCTCATGCATAGATGCTCTGCAATTTGTCCATTTACATATTTTATGAGAATTAGGTTCTTTCCAGAACTCTATAACCACTTCTCTCTGTCTCAGTACACTCAGGCCACCGTCATAGAACGTCTTAAGCAGAGTGGTTTATAAATCACCGCCTCACCTTCCAACTTCTCCCTCTCCCTCCCTCCCCCTCCCTCTCCTTCTAAGTGTGGGGCTTAGATTCCATCCCCAGTGCTGTACATGGGCAAAAGTTTTAATAAGTATATTAAAAGTATTGCTTTAAAATGACATGTACGGTTATCATTGGGAGGACTTGAGGTTTTTAATATGACAATATTTGGCAAATTTAAAATACAAATTCAGTAATTGGGAGCAACTTCCACATTGTTTAATCCATATTAGAAATGATATGGATGAGCAGCATGGATAAAACAACTATAGTCCCAGGTGCTTGGGAGACAAAATCAAGAGAATGGTTTGAGTCTAAGAGTTCAAGGCCAGCAACCCAGATAGACCCTCATCTGAACACAACAAACAAGCAAAATAATCTAAGTGAGCAATGAATAATCTGTGTGTTGCCATATGTACAGTGATATATTTACAAACACAAATATAAATAGTAAATCAAGTCATTGTTAGTGGCTATTTTTCCTTTTACATGTTTTTTCTTTCATAAGTAGCAAACAGCCCCTTCCCCAGGCTGAATAATTGGGAGTTGAATAACTGGGGATAAGCTGGATAAAGGGATGGCTACCCTCCTGCTGCCTTGCCTGGGTTGCTGGGTAACATGGGAGGCAAACTATGACTGTGGTCCAGTCTGTATTCATCTGAAAATGTCTGTTCATTGCAGAGACAGTTTGTGGTCTAAGATTCCCCACCTGTTACAGGAAGACCTCACCTCTCTGGGTGGGTCAGTCTGGTTTCTAGAATGTGCTAGAAAACCAGACCTAAACAGGGTCCACAGAAAGCACAGAGACTTGGGCAGATAGAACAAGACAATGGGGCTTTACCCATTGGCCATTTACAAAGGAACAGCCAGGGAACATTTGTTCTAAGTCTATGAAAATGTTAATTACTTTGGCAAGTGGTTCATTTTATGCCCCATAAAGGCAACTGTAAATGGGTTATGAATAAATGATGGCTTCATAACTCATTAAAAGCAAGCGGATGGAATACTTTTAAGGAAGCTTAAGTTTTAAGGAAGTCCTTCACAATTCTATATATGTGTCATAGAGGACCAAATGTCTTAAGTTCCTGGACCATGCAGGAATTGACTTTTTAAACAATCTACTGCAAGCCTGGGAAGCATATAAGGGAGCCATCAAGGTTCTAGACAAGTTTTTCTAAGAAGGTTTTGTTTCAATAATTCCTTAAAACTACCCATTAAAATATTCCACCTGGCCTTTTGGAGGTAGAATGAGGAGCATGGCAAGAGAAAGCCCCCTCCCCACAATGCTATGCGACAAGAGCCTGTCTCAACAACAAAAAGTAAATGAGTGTGTAGTAAGAAGTTGCAGCTGCTTAGCTCAGCCTAGCCCTGAGGTCTGGACCAGCAGTCCCAAAGTCCCAAAGAAACACACAGAAGCTTATATTAATTACATGTTGTTTGGTCTATGGCTCAGACATATTGCTAGCTAGCTAGCTCTCACATCTTAGCCCATTTCTATCAATCTATGTCCTGCCACATGGCTAGTGACTTCACCTGTTTTCCATTAGATCTTGCTCTTTTGGGCAGCAGCTCATCTCTGACTGCCCTCCTCCTTTATGCTCAGACTTACTTCCTGCTTCTAAGATGCCTTGCCATAGGCCAAAACAGTCCCTTTATTAACCAATGATATTCACAGCATACAGAAAGACATCCAACATCATCTCTCCTTTTCTGTTTAATCAAAAAAAAAAGGGTATCATTTTTAACATAGCAAAATTAGATACAACAAAACAGCTATCCAGCAAGAATTAGTTACACTTTCTAGTCTATTTGTATTTAGCAAAATTAAAGAAAAAATTATATCATAAATGAACTTCATTAAAAGCCTTATATACCTAGCATTTCAAACTGAACTTCACTAAAAGCCTTAGTTATATACCCAGCATTTCAAGCTGTGCCCTTTAATAGAGAATGAGTTTTTATTGGTGAGATGCAAATAATTATATTGCCATAATATTAAAAAAAACCAAAACCCCTTCTGTAAATCTCAGCAGCTGCCTGGAGAAGGGAGAGAAAAAGTCATGCAGTAGTTAGACATGTGTTGGGGTAGAGGGTGCTCTGGAGAGAGAATAATACAAGTGTTAGGCAAAGCATGCTTTAAAAGAAGAAAAGGGGGGAAAAAAAAACTATACTTTTCTGAGCAATTCAGAAAAGCAGATTTAGCAGCCATGCAGCTCTGTGAACCACTGCACCAGAGAGAGGGTGAGAATTCTGGGAAGGGAGAGCTCTCATTAAAGGGATAATTACTCCTCCTGTCTCTTTAGCACGGCTTCATGAAACCACTTCCCTGAGGGATGGTTTCCTGGCCAGCCCTGTGCTGGGGTATAGGAGGATTCCTGGAGAGTTACTGGTCTACGTGGGAATCCAGAAGAAGTGAGTTCTAATCCCAGTTGCTTGGGTACAATTTGATTCCAGATGCAGTCAAGTTGACAAGAAAGAAGAGCCGCTTCAGGGACCACACCCACACCTGTAAAGGCAATGTCCAAGTCAGAAATCTTCTCACCTGGAAGTCTATTAGCTAGAGATTCACAGTGTTCAATAAGGTGCCTGTCAGTATCCATGAGAGGGGAGGGACTGTGGAAGTCTGGTGTGGATTCTATTGTTAACCAGGAGCAAACAGGAAGGGATTAGCCCCATGGTGTTGCAGTACCCTTTATGTGAGCTCTGTGAAGGCCCATTAAAGAAAGTCATTTCTCTGGCCAGGGTAGATTCATCAAAACACGAGTCAATCTAGTTGTGTGTGTTTGTCTGCAAATGCCAAGGCCAGCAGAATAAAAATCCTTATGAGGCAAGGATGTGCAGTTCAGCATGCCCCAGTAGCATGTTTATTTTTAGGCTCATTGAAATACAGTGCAATTTGGGTGTGTGTGTGTGGGGGGGGAGTTTCCCAGTGTAACATAATCTTGTGTGCACAGTAAAGAATAATTACTTGGAAACTCTTCTGAAAAATACTTGTCATTTCTTCCATAAAGATGGATTCTAGAGATAAGCTATATGTGTTATCTTAAGGGCTTAGGGAGAATCCGGTATGGTCTTAGTCATATAGAAAGCATGGAGGTCACCTGGGCTATTAACCATCTCTGTTCCCAGATGTCTGGGTAGAAAACAGGTTATATATCTCTTTGAAGAGACAACCCTGCGTGTCCAGCATTCTTGGTTTTTCTATTGCTTATCTCTGTGTGCAAGGACCTCTGTGCTCCCAGCATAATTGAGCCAGTGTCCGGTGTCATGAACTGAACACAGCAATTGTTGGATGATCTAGACCATAGCCTGTAAGTTACTCTAATAAATTCTATATGTATATTTGTGAGATTAGATAGATATATAGATATATAGTAGATAGGTAGGTAGATAAATAGTACATGTTCCTTTTAGACTCTAATGCAGTAATATTAAAGGGCTACTGGTGGTAGTGCATGCACACACACACACAAACACACACACACCTTCCCTGCTACCTATGGAGGAATCAGAGAGCCTAGCTGTAGGCTCTAGTTGTGAAACTTTCCTCCTTCCTCGAAGGGACCTTATCTGGCTTGCTGCCTCTTCAGAGGCCCCATCATACTGTCTCTGGTACTGAGGTCTGAATTCTCCTGAGAGGCCCTGTCATGGTATAGTCTGTCTGTCTGTCTGCCTGCCTGTCTGTCTGTTTATCCACGGCATTAATCTTGTCTGCCTGTGAATGCTTTGGTTCTGAGAACACCGGAATAACAACTTACCTGAAAAAGTTCCTCCAAGTAAGGCAGTATCTATCATTGGGTGCAAAAATTTTAAATAAGGATGTTTAAACATCTGATGACAGTACAGTCCCTTGTTCGTCAGCAATTAATAAGAAAATTTGGCCATTTCTATGCCACATAGGATGTTAGCATGATTGCATAAGCTGAGATGCAGACCCTGTCAGATATCTAGGGCCTCATGTGATTTTTAGGATGCAGCTTGGTAGCACACACATGCGAGTGGTATTTCAATGGTTAAATACAGTTTCTGCTTAACAGTGCTTCCCACATGTAATGTTTGCATGCTGAGACCAATTAGTTTAATGTCCTGTTTTGGAAGGTCTGT
This sequence comes from Phyllotis vaccarum, assembly GCA_033318265.1. Classification (NCBI taxonomy): domain Eukaryota; kingdom Metazoa; phylum Chordata; class Mammalia; order Rodentia; family Cricetidae; genus Phyllotis; species Phyllotis vaccarum. The sequence goes on along the minus strand of JARWLC010000017.1, from coordinate 13,522,617 downwards.
TTGGATGTTTTAGGGACCTTCTGGAACATCCTAAAGTTAGTTTTAAATCCAAAAGACACGATTCAGACTCTGAGCTGGGAAAGCTTATTTTAAAAAAATCATCAAAAGACATAACACTCAGGAGAGAGCATTTGTCATCACAAAACAAGGCAAATTCAGAAAGGTTTATACCATTGTAGAAAAAAAACCCCAAAACCCTTTAAAAATAAGACTTAGTTTCTGAAGTAATCAAAGACATATAAAAAACTTCATAAAGCACAGGAAATTATCTCACTAATACACAAAATTAAAAAAAAATTGTTTTCTTTTCCCTCTCTCTATTTCTAGACAAGTCTCTTAAAGGATAGTGAAAGCCTTGCCTAGTCCACCATCAATGCTTTCAGGGAAATTTGGGGCGATCACTTTGCTTTTAATTCTCGAAACTGGCACTTGCAATATAGCCCAGGCTATCCTCAACCTCTGTCTCTCCTTCAAAGTGCTGAGATCAAAGGTGTGTACCACTATTTCTCAACATTTCTTCCTATTGTAGTAGGAGTCCCAGGAGCTGCGGTCTTTGCAAGAAATACCGTGCTAGAAATAAAAATGATCCAGGAGAAAGACCATCTCCCAGCTAGGGAACGGGGACATGGCTAACTTCACATATACATGCTTCCTGTGAGGCCGAGGCAGGCTGAGAATGTCTCTTTCTCTGGTTTTGATCAAATCTGTAAATAAGTTCGTCTTAATTTATATGGTATGTCACTTTTGCTTAACATAGGCAAGTATTTGGACCCAGAGCTAGGCTTTACGACCTGGAGTTTGGTAACAATACATGCCTTTTGTTTTGCTCTTCCCCTTTAAGGTAATTGGTATGAGCAGCTAGATTTAATTCAAGTAATTAAATATATATGCTTCTTGGGAATCATTTCAGACTTTGCGAGTGCTATGCAGTTTTCAAAAGCCATGGAGATAAAATTTCCAGCTGTCTTTAGAATTTATAGTCCTCACGGTTTAGAGCTTTGCTGCTAGCATTTTTACGGAGCTGGCACTCCCTAGAGAACATCGTTTTATCTTCTAAAAACAAAGATGATTATAACCATTACTATTGTGGCTTCTTAGAGACAGTGGCCAATGAACATAGATGCTGGGAATACAGGTCTGGGCTCCTGGGCTCCAGCTGCCTCATCCACACTGAGCTTCACCTCCGGGGGTCCACCTCAGAGAAGCTCTGTGCTTGGCTAGAGCCCTGGCACTGGATCTCCCATTAGAGACACGAACAAGGTCATTTTCTCTATATTTCATGGAGAGGTTTCCAATTCTATAGCTGTGTTTTTTAACCCTGCTGTATGTTAGAATCAGCCAGAAAGTTCTGAAACATTTGGTGCCTCAGCTGTACCTGAGAGAGGAATTCCAGAGATGGGACTAAGCATTAGCATTTTCTAAAGCCAGTGTTAGAGAGAGAAGCAAGCTGTGTATCTCAGTGGCTTCTCAAAGGACGAGAATTGAGTAAAGAAGGAGAAAGCCATGCCATTTAAGCCAGCATGGTGGACAGCAGAGACACGGTGGACAAGCACCTACGTGAAGAGGGAGGGGGGAGGAAGAAGAGGAAGCCAACTTAAGTTCTGGATAGCATCTGGAAAAACAAAAAGTTGTACTTCTCTCGCTCAGACTCAGCAGAACCTCAGGGTAGCTCACAGTGGGAATTCTGGGATTGGAAAGTAAAGCATTTCTTTAAAGGAACAATTATTCTGCCTATCTCTTTAGTGTGGTTCAAGGTGAGCCTGCCTTCCTAGGAGTGATTTCTTGGCCAGATGTTGACTGGCCCAATTGTAACATTAGGTCAGAGATTCCATCCTCTTGACCACTAGGAGTTTTTCTTAATGGGTCTTTATGGCTACTCTAACAGCACAGCTGGTGGGGAATGTGTAGCCAGAGAGTGGGGTTGTTACTGGACCCAAAATTGGATGTGTACCCTATTTGCAGTATCCATCAGTCTCTGGAGACCATTGCTTTGAAATGTGAAAGTTAAATCAAGAAGGTTCCCTCCCAGGAGGCAGGGGGCCTTCTACCCACCTCACCCAGCAAGCATGGTTATGAGTTATGTAAAAGAAAGGATGTAAAAAGGTGTGAGCAAAACTGATATTTTCCCAAAGTTTAATAAAAATCACAGTTTCAGACTTCTTGGGGCAAGTGGACATCTGACAGGCCACTGAGCAAGTTACCTTCTGCCAACCACAGCACAGCGAGGTTCCTCAGTAACTGGTAGTTACAGAAATGGTAAGAGGGAAGGAATGTCTACACTCCTGCAACCATCCTGACTGTGACTAAAGGTACTGTCCCCCTCACTTTGGCTCTCAGAATATTGGGACAAGAAATTTGAATTTCCCCAGGATTTTCAGGCTGGGAGAAGGAGCAGGCTAAAGCCTGGTGCCAGCCAGAGGAGGATGTGGTTCTCCCAAGAGGACTTACAATGTGCCAGATACCTTAGAAGGAGAGACTGGAGTGAGACGTGATGGAGGAGGGACTGCATGCACTAGGACTCTGATTCTCAAAACAATCTTGGTTTTATTGTTGTTAACCTTTTTATTTTTTAGTGCTACAAAATAGTGGTTTTCAACTTGACATTTTCGCACACACACACACACACACACAAACACACACACACAGAGAGAGGGGGGGAGGGAGGGAGGGAGGGAGGGAGAGAGAGAGAGAGAGAGAGAGAGAGAGAGAGAGAGAGAGAGCACCAAATCTAAATCCTGAGAGAAAGCAGACAATAGTCTGGTTCCCCTTTCTTCCATATTTCTTTCCATTCTTTCCTACCTCCTTCTTCTGTTAGATCCCCCACTAGTTACCATCTCTGCTACTTTCAGGCTATGTCGATATTTAAATCTGGATTTCACAGATGAGGGAATGTATGTATATTATAGTTATATTTCTGAGTTTGGCATTTTTTTCAGTTAACATGATAATCTCCTTTTCCATTCATTTTTCTAAAAATGACACAATTTCATTAACAAAACCTGAATGTCCTCTTCAGTGGTACAACATTGCAGACCCTCCTCACCTGCTTCTGTAGAATCTTAGCAAAGAGTTGCCAGGCATGCTGAGGCATTCTTAGTGGTGCTTCCCATGTGCCTGCTGTGTGCTTTTCTTTCTGTTTTGCCCCAGTCTCAATATTCAGTAATTTCTAGCAGACCAGTAGTATACCATGTGACCCAATAAGAGTCCAAGCATATTCCAGCTCTTGCATATCTAGAACCATGATTTAGTTTTTTAACACAATTATGTGCAAGGTTGTTTTGTCTGCATGTGTTTCTGTGTATCATGCATGTCTAGTGCCCATGGAGGCCAAAAGAGGGCATCAGTTCCCCAGAACTCGAGTTACAGATGGTTGTAAGCTGAAATGTGGTTGCGGGGAATTGAAGCTGGGTCCTCTGGAAGAGAACCCAGTGCTCTTAATTCTGAGACATCTCTCTAGCCAATTATTTACTAAAGGAAAAAGGGTATTGAAGGGTAAGCCTCCTGGTCCACAGCAAACTAAGACCCAACTAAGAGCCCACTAAGAACAACCACTGCAACAACTGGAGACACACAGCTCCTTGGCCTCAGCCAACTAAGAGCTGACTAAGAGCAGCCACTGCAATTATTGGAGACAGAGAACCCCCAGGCCTCCAGCTGACTAAGAGCTGACCACGATCTGACTAAGAGTGAACCAAGGAAGCAATGGGTGAACACCAAAGTAAGATACATATAACATATAAAGAACAAGACATCACCAGAAGAAGCTGATGATTTTACAACATCAAGACCTGAGCATAACAATGAAGAGGAAACAGAAGGAAATGATCTTAAAAACAACTTTATGAAGATAATAGAAGCTTTAAAATATATATATATATAAAACTCCCTTAAAAAAAGAGAAGAAAAAGCAAACCAAAAATTGCAAGATATGAACAAATCCCTGAAAAAAAAAGCAAAGAAAATCAAGAAAAAGAAAACAAATAAGTGAAAGGAACATTCCGGGAATTAAAAATTGAAATAGAAGCAATAAAGAAGGCACAAGCTGAGGCAAAGCTGGAAATAGAAAACCTGAAGAAACAAACCAGAACTACAGATGCAAAACAACCAACAGAATGCAAGAGATGGTGGAGAGAATTTCTGGAGTGGAAGATTCAATATTCGAAATAGATACATCAGTTAAAGAAAACACTAAAACCAAAAAAGTCAAAACACAAAATGTCCAGGAAATCTGGGACACCATGAAAAGACCAAACCTGAGAAAAATTGGAATTGAAGAAGGAGAAGAATACCAGCTCAAAGGCACAGAAAATACAGTCAACAAAATCATAGAAGAAAACTTCCCCAACCTAAGAAGGAAATGCCTATAAAGATACAAGAAGCTTACAGAACACCAAATAGATTAGACCCTCAAAAAAAAGTCTGCTCATCACATAATAATCAAACCACTAAACCTACAGAACAAATTAAAAATACTAAGAGCTGCTAAGGAAAAAGGCCAAATTACCTATAAAGGCAGACCCATTAGAATAACACCTGACTATTCATTGAAAACAATGAAAGCAAGAAGGTATTGGTCAGATGTTATATAGACACTAAAAGAGCATGGTTGCCAACCCAGACTTCTATACCCAGCAAAACTATCAATTACCATAGATGGAGTAAACAAGATATTTCATGACAAAACCAGATTTAAACAATACCTATCCACAAATCTGGCCCTACAGAAAGTACTAGTGGAAAAACTCCATAAGGAAACCAGATACAGCCATGAAACCACAAACAATCAATAATCCCATAGTGGGGAAAAACCCAAAGAAGGGAAATACAAACATGCTACCACCAAAAATAACAGGAAATAATCATTGGTCATTAATATTCCTTCACATCAATAGACTCAATTCACCTATAAAAAGACACATCCTAACATGATGGATACAAAAACAGAAACTGCATACAAGAAACGCAACTCCATTTTAAAGACAGACACTGACTCAGAATAAAGAGTTAGGAAAAGATTTTCTAATCAAACAGTCCTAAGAAACAAGCTGGTGTAGCCATCCTACTATCTAACTAGACTTCAAACTAAAATCAATCAAAAGAGACCAGGATGGACATTACTTATTCATCTCAGGAAAAATCCACCAAGATGAAGTCTCAATCCTGAATATTTATGTCCCCAACACAAGGGCACCTACATATGTAAAAGAAAAACTACTAAAGCTTAAACCTCTCATCAAACACCACACACTAATAGTGAGGGACTTCAATACCCCACTTTCACCCTTGGATAGGTCAACAAGACAGAAACTCAACAGAGAAATAAGAGGTCTAACATGTTATGACCCAACTGGACTTAATAGATCAATACAGAACCTCCCACCCAAACACAAAGGAATTTACATATTTCTCAGCACCCCATGGAAATTTACCTAAAATTGAGAACATTCTTGGTCATAAAGGAAATATCATTAGCTAGAAGAAAAATGGGAATAACTCCTGAATCATATCAGAGCCACCATGGTCTAAAGTTATAGTTCAACAACAACAAAAATCACAGAAAGGCTACAAATTCATGGAAGCTGAACATCTCTTAATTGATTCACCTCTGGGTCAAGGAAGAAGTTAAGAAAGAAATCAAAGACTTCCTAGAATTTAATGAAAATGAATCAACAACATACCTAATCTTAAGGAACACAATGAAAGCAATGTTAAGAAGAAAACTCATAGTACTAGATAGATGCCTATATGAAAAACCTAGAGAAATCTCACACAAGAGACCTAAGAGCACAGCTGAAGGCTTTAGAACAATTAGAAGCAAACTCACCTAGAAGGTGTAGACAGCAGGAAATAATCAAACTTAGGGCTGAAATCAATACAATAGAAACAAAGAGAACAATACGAAGAATCAATGAATCTAAGAGTTGGTTCTTTGAGGAAAGTCAACAAGATAGACAAACCCTTATCCAAACTAAGCAAAAAGCAGAGAGAGAGACACACACAGAGAGAATCCAAATTAGCAGAATCAGAAATGAAAAGGGGGACATAACAATAGACACCCAGGAAATTAAAAAAATTATGAGGTCATACTTTGAAAATTTATACTCCATTAAAAATGGAAAACCTTAAAGAAATGGACAGCTTTCAAATGGACAGGTATCAATTACTGAAATTAAATCAAGATCAGATAAATGAGCTAAACAGACATATAGCCCCAAAGGAAATTGAAGCTGTTATTAAAAGTCTCCCAAGTAAAAAAAAAATTCCAGGACCAGATGGTTTCAGTGGAGAATTCTACCAGATGTTCATAGAAGAACTAATACCAATACAACTGTTCCATACAGTAGAAACTGAATGAACATTGATTGCTAAACTCTTTTTATGAGGCCACAATCACCCTGGTACCCCAGCCATATAAGATGCAACCAAGAAAGAGAATTACACACCAATCTCCCTCGTGAACAATGATGCAAAAATACTCAATAAAATTCTGTCAAACCGAATCCAATAACATATCAAAAAAAAAAAATCATTTACCATGATCAAGGAGTCTTTATCCCAGAAATGCAGGGATGGTTCAATATACAAAAAACTGTGAATATCATCCATCATATAAACAAAATGAAAGAAAAAAAAAACCACACCATCAATTCCTTAAATCTAAAAAAGTCTTTGACAAAATCCAATACTCCTTCATGATAAAAATCCTGGAGAGATCAGAAATACAGGGAAAATACCTAAAAATAATAAAGGCGATATACAGCAAGCCGACAGCCAACATCAAACTAAATGATGAAAAACTCAAAGAAATCCCACTAAAATCTATTCAATATAGTTCTCAAAGTTATGGCTAAAGCAATAAGAGAACAAAAGGAGATTAAGGGGATACAAATTGGAAAGGAAGAAGTCAAACTATCTGTATTTTCAGGTGATATGATCACATACATGAGTGACCTCTAAAATTCTACCAGAGAACTCCTATAGCTGATAGTCACTGTCGGCAACGTAACAGGGTACAAGATAAACTCAAAAAAAATCAATACTCCTCCTATACACTAAGGATAAAAGGGCTGAAAAAAATAAGGGAAGCATCATCCTTTATAATATCTGCAAATGGAATTAAATACCTTGGTGTAACTCTAACCAAAGAAGTAACAGACCTGTTTGGCAGAAACTTTAAGTCACCGAAGAAAGAAATTGAAGAGCATATAAGAAAATGGAAAGATCTCCCATGCTCCTAGATAGGTAGGGTTAATGTAGTAAAAATGGAAATTTTGTCAAAAGCAATCTACAGATTCAATGCTATCCCCATCAAAATTTCAACACAATATTTTACAGACCTTGAAAGAACAGTACTCAATGTCACATGGAAAAACAGCAAATCAAGGATTACCAAAACAATCCTGCTCAATAAAAGAACTTTAGGAGCCATCACCATCCCTGACTTCAAGCTATACTATAAAGCTACAATAACAATAATAGCCTGGTACTGGCACAAAATAGACTTGTGGATCAGTGGAATTGAATTGAAGATCCCTAAAATTTAAAGGCAAATGGATGGATTTGGAGAATATCCTCCTGAACGAGGTATCACAAGCCCAGAAAGATAGGCATGGGATGTACTCACTCATAAGTGGATTTTAGACAAAAAGCAAAGGATACCCAAGCTGCAAACCACAATCTCTGAACATCTTGGGATCAGAAAGAACTTAAGAGAGACATTCAGGAATTCACCTAGGAAGAGAAAATAGAGAAGATCACCTTAGCAAATTGGGATCATAACGGTTTACAACCAAGACATGGGAACAAATCATGAGAGAAGGAGATGGTTGAGTGAGAGGAGCAAAGAGGGAGACAGAAAGAGATGGATATCTCAATAGAGGAAGCTAATGTGAGGTTGGAAAGAGACCTGGTGCTAGGGAAACCTCCAAGAACTCACAGGATGTCCCTGGCTAGGTCGCCAACCAATAGTGGAGGGGGTGCTTAAACAGGACTTCCCCTATAATCAAATGAGTAACCACCCTAAGCGTCATCACAGAGCCTACATCCAACAATGAATAGAGGTGGAGGCAGAGATCCATGGCTGAGCACTGGGCTGAACTCCTGGTCCAGCTGAGAGCAGGGGAGGAGGCTCACTTAATTAACATACCCAATCAAAATCATCCTAATACAGGCTTTCCTATGTGCCACATCTGTCCCCTCTCTATCCAGAGGCAATCCTTTGTCACCTGTGGGACAATACCCCTGCTCCCTTTCCCCTGTCCCCTCCCCTACTCCCTCATCCTCTATCTCCTGACTTTCTTTGTTTCTTATTTTCTGCCCTCTGTCCCTCTGGGCCAAATAAATCTCCTTTGGCTGAGAACTTGATCCTGGGATGTTCTGAGCTGATACTAACTCATCCTTTCAAGAGCCCATATCATTTTTGTTTGTTTGCTTGTTTGTTTGTGGGGGGGGTCCTCATATTGTGATGCAAAGGTACGAAATCTTATTTACCAATTTCATGAGATAATGAAAAGAGCTTTTCTGGTTTTGTTGAGCCGGTGTTTAGTAGCGAAGGCCACCTTACGACCAGCCCTAAATCTCCTGATTCTTCTGTCTCCACCTCTCAAGTACTAGGACTACAGGTGTGTGTCACCATGACCATCGAGAAAAGATGTTTCCCTCATCTGTTTTCTAGACACACAGCTTCAGAGAATGTCTTCCGTGGTGTGGTGTCTGTTATCTGATGTGTAGAAAATACCTCTGGAGAGTCCTCCTAACCTTCCTATTTCATGGCCCTGATAGCGTTAGGAGTCTCAGCCTTGTAATTACGTGCAGCTCCAGGATGCCACTATTTGCCTTAGATCCATTAATCATCCTGTCTTTCCCCTTCTCACACCTCAAGGTTACATTTACATAAGAGATATTAAGGGCAGGGCAGCACTTTATAGTCAAAGTGGCTTCTGCCCTTCCTGCTAAAACCATAGACCATAATGGAGAAGGCGGAGTCAAAGAGCTCTCAGTGGCCCTAGGTGGCGGTTTCCTGCTGCTGCCATGGGTCATCTTCGCTGATAGCTCTGCCCTGAAGTGCTTGCTGTGCAACTGTCAGCCAGAGCTGAACCCCCAAAACCTATATAATAAGAGTTGGGCATGGTGGCATACACTTGTCAACTCCAATGCAGGGAGGAGACAGGTGGATCCCCAGGTTGGCTGAGCCACAACATAGCCCAGTTGGTGAGTCTCAGATCCAGTAAGAAACCATTTCCCTACAAACAAGACAGATGGTGTTCAAGATACCCAAGTAATCCGCCTGGCCTCCACATCTGCTTTCACATGATCACACAAACACACAAAGATCCTGACTTCACAGTCTACATGCATCATCAGCCTCCAGGCTTCCACTGGTATGAACCTTTGTGTCATCATCAGACTCAAATGGTGTCAGAATCACATGAAGCATTGTCTCCCCTTTGTCTTCCCGATCCCCATCCCTGTTCTTATCCCAGCCCTCTCCCACCCCTCCCCTCCCTCTTCCTTTCTCCCCCTCTCTCTTCCAGCAAGAACCATTCTACAAACTTTACTTTGATCCCTAAGAATTTGTGTTTTGTTTTATTTGTGTGTGTTTGATTCAAGTAATCAAGCCTGGGGCTTTGCACATTCTAGGCTGGCACTCTACAGCAGAAAGTTTATTTTGGGAAGTATCCAAGGTGGTTTTTTTCTTTGCTTTGCTTTCTCTCCCCACCCCCTCTTTCCTCTTCTCTCTTTCTTTCTTCCTCCCTCCCTCCCTTCCTCCTTTCCTTCCTTCCCTCCCTTCCTCCTTTCCTTCCTTCCCTCCCTCTCTCCTTCCTTCCCTCCCTCCCTCCCTCCCTTCCTTCCCTCCCTCCCTCCCTCCCTTCCTTCCTTTCCTCCCTCCCTCCCTTCCTTCCTTCCTTCCCTCCCTCCCTCCCTCCTTCCCTCCCTCCTTCCTTCCTTCCCTCCCTCCCTCCCTTCCTTCCCTCCCTCCCTCCCTCCCTTCCTTCCTTTCCTCCCTCCCTCCCTCCCTTCCCTCCTTCCCTCCCTCCCTTCCTTCCTTCCTTCCCTCCCTCCCTCCCTCCTTCCCTCCCTCCTTCCTTCCTTCCCTCCCTCCCTCCTTTCCTTCCTTCCTCCCTCCCTTCCTTTCATTACTTCCTTTGTTTAGACAAGGTATTTCTATACAACTCAAGCTGATCCCAAATCACTATGAAGCCCAGGTTGGTCTGGCGTCTGTCCATCCCTCTGCCTTGAATGCTGGGATTATAGGCATGTTCCCCACTTCTAGCTGTCCCAAGAGCTTTTCCTGAGGACCAGGATTATAAAGTAGTAACCCCCATACTCAACACCCCATTCTACAGTGGTGTGCAAATTATGTAGGATCTTCATCAATGGAAGAGATTCATGCTGATACAAGATCCCTGAACCCAAGGACTTCCAAAACACAAGCGGCTTCCCTCCCCCTCTTCCCTCTCCCCCTCCACACACCCACCTTCCTCCTCCCTCTTTCCTCTGTACCTTCTCTTCTTGCCTTTCTTTCTCCCTCAGTTGGACTCACACTGTATGAAAACTGCTCCTTCCTTCTCTAGGCCATTTAAAGTACAAATCTACTCTCTTCCCCTGTTCTATGGCTAGGAAATAACAGCTGTAGATTCGAGTGCAGAAGGAAGACATCCTCCCCTGAGAAAGAATGACAACCAACATTTTACAAATTGTGTGTGTGAGTTTACAATTTCCTTAGTTTGGGTCTCCAGTAAATTAGATCCTAAGACAAAGGATTGGTGGAGGTAGGGTTGGGGTAGCAGGGAAAGATGGAGAGGCAAAAGACAGGGTGGGATGTGTTGGTGAGTAGGTCATTTATGTGTGTGGCTTGGCTCAGCCTCCCTAAGCCAGTAAGGAACAGTGAATATGCACACGTAAGGACCAGGACCTTTTCACCTGGGTGTTGTCTGTGCTTCTGTCCAAGGTTGAGATGGGGACATTGCCTTTTGTCACAGCCATAAAAGATGTCTAAGCAGTGTTCAGGCATTGGACTGTGTGCTCTTAGGTACTGTCTTTCCACTCTGTGTTGCAGAGACCTTCCTCGGCTCTTCCCAGCCCTCTCTGGGGACAGGCTTAGCACTGTCTGAGATGGAGCAGTTGAGGAGATCAAGAATTTCCTTCTGTATTTCCCTGTGGAGAACAGTATCTCAATTCTCCCATGCCCACAGGATAGCCCCTCTCTCCCGGCCTTGGGAAAACTGTCTCAAGCTCTGGAATGCCATTGTCTGTCTACCTTATCTTCTTGGTCTAGAGAAGAGAATTCTAGTGTGAACCTCAGCAGGCTGATATGGAGGGCTTGGTCTGGCTGCCTGCTCTGGAAACTCTGGGAGCTTTAGGAAAGGGTCCATTTCTTGCCTTTCCTAGACAGCTCTGGGTACCTCAGTTAGTGGCTCAAATGTCCTCTGGATCTAAACTAGGTTGAATTTGATTTGCAAATAACAGGCCAATTCAAGCCTTAAAAGTGCTGGGGCTCAGACATGAACCTGGAGAATGGACGCTGGAAAGAAGAGGCTAGTTCACATCTCTGCTTTTTCCTCTGTGGGCTTTGCTTTTCTTTATCTGGAGACTTGATTGCTTGCCAATGCAGGCTGCAATGCAGCCCAGGCTCATACATATGTCACTGTGGTAGGGCCTGGCTTCACAGGAATACCCGCCTCCATTAAGAGAATTGACAGAAGAGCTAGAGAAATGAGTATTTCTCTTCAGTTTTGGCTGGAGTTCTCAAAATGCTTTAGAAAAAGCAAGAAAGGAGGTAGAGTATCAGGATAGCCCCAAGGATTTTATTTGTCCAGGACTTTCTCCAGACTTAATCTCTAAAGCTATAGAATTCTCAGTCAAGCAGATCAGTATAGGGGCAGTGATGAACCCAATGGAAACTACGGTCCCTGAAGGAATGTCACATTTGTGGTGTTAATGTCAGTTTTCAGTCAAAGAGAGGAAGGCTGTCTCTACACTGTGGGGACTGACTCAGACTTCAAGGAACATTTCAGACTTGGGTTAATAACCTGGCTGGCTTTTGTTACCGAATTTCACAGTGTGTTACTAGACAAATTTGAGGCAAGAGTTTACTTGTATAACATCGGCTTGAGTGTACATGTGAACAAGTACACATCTGTGTGTGTGTGTATGTGTGTTTGTACGTTTTTGTGTGTGTTTGTGTGTGTATGTGTGTTTGTGTATGTGTGTGTGTGTGTGTTTGTGTGGGGAGGGAAGAGGTCAGCCCCAGTGTCACTTCTTAGAAACTACTTTTCTTTCTTTCTTTCTTTCTTTCTTTCTTTCTTTCTTTCTTTCTTCCTTCCTTCCTTCCTTCCTTCCTTCCTTCCTTTCTTCCTTTCTTCCTTTCTTCCTTTCTTTCTTTTTTAATAGTCTCTCTTGGGGACCTGGGGCTCACTGATCGGGTTGGCTTGGCTGGATAGAAAGCATCATGGTTCCTCCTGATTTTTTCCTATCTAGCACCCACCACCACGCCTGCCTTTGTATATGGGTGCTGAGATCAAACTCAGATCACACTGATGTGAGGCTTTCCTGACTGAGCCGTCTCCCCAGCCCCCCCAACACTAGGGTGTTTTATTTTTACTTAAACCTGGTATTTCGTAGCTGGCTAAGATAAATGATTAGGTTTCATCGTAGAGGGTCATCAACTTTCATAATTTGATTTGCATTTAAAAACTTTTAAACTTCCTAAATCAACATGCTTGTGAATCCTAATTCTTGTATATTTCTACAGATATTTGTCATAAATGCTTAGGAGCTGTGGGTGTGAGCATTTGGGTTAACTGCTGGAGTTGTCTTTTGTCATTTTGAATCCATTTCTTCCCTGCGAAAAAATACTGTTATGAATCACCATTTTGCATTACGGTTTAAAAAGGCAAGTTACAAAGTGTTTCCACTGTGATATAGAATGGGAAGAAATTATGTACCATTATCTTTTTTGTATATCAATATTAAAACAGTTAGCAATAATAAATGACTTTTTGTCTATTCACATCTGCTCTTCCATTGTCCCTTGGGTAAATAACTGGATATATTTAGATTATCAGCCTATATTTTATTTTAGATTAAATATGGCTAATAAATATTTCCTCAATGCCTACAATTGCTAGGCACTCGAAGAAACATGAAAGAAATAGACACATTTTTTTGTCTTTAAATACTGGGAGCCATGTAGAGATATAAAAACTGAAGTCGGGGTCATTTTCCAGAGGTTTCCACATGTTTCAGTTTTGGTTACCCTTTAAGACGAGAAGCCACTTTAGGCAGATATAAAAGTGGAGACCCAGAGGTCTACTTCTGAAGTCACATGACAGTGAATAAAAGGCTCTGTGCCTGAAACAGGACCTTGTCACTACAAGCCTGGGGCTCTTCACAGAACTGCTGGCTGAGCAGGGCAGTTGTCACAATGCAAAGAAAATGCAATGGGATTTGAAGGAAGTCACATGACCAGTTCTAAAACTTGTTCCGAAGGGATGTGGGTCTCATCTGAGTAGTCCATCTGAGTGTGCCATTCTCTGGAAGCAGAAATAGGTTTGTCTTCTCCTCTTTGACCTGTCTATCTTGTTCCTTCTCGTTTTTACCTCTTCCTCTCAGAGGTGCTTGCTTAGACCGCCATAGCACCCCTCACGTTGCTCTGTAGTGTAATTCTGATCTTTAGCGTCTCTTGCGCCGATTCAAGTTTTACAGTATTATACTTGATTTCATTTTTTGTTTTGCTAGTTTAAAATTCTGCTCACATCTTAATCTATCCTCTCCCCCTCTTCCTGCCCCCTCCCCTCTCTCCTCGTCTCGGCCCCTCAGGAGGAGCCCTTCAGAGCATGCAGGCTGTGCCAGTTTGGTTAGACAGCTGTTGGTCACTCCCAAAGTGGCACTATTAGACTTGGCTGGTCATTGTTGTGATTCACAGGCTTTACATCTGGGTAGGATTGCTGATTGTTTTTCTTCCTGGGCAGCTCATTCGGCCCCTATGTGTGTTATGAGAGCTTTTGAGTCAGTTCTGGCTCAGTCTCTCCAAGTTCTGGGAGGTAACCCAGGACACTGGCAATAGCCTGTATTGTCTGAGGAGTCACTTAGACACCCCTGATCCAAGGGAAGATATCCCATCCCCGGCCTAGAGCTTTTGTTAGTCATGGTGCAGCACGGTCTCCCCCTTCCCTCCTTAGTTAAAGCCCTGCCCCCTTTTTCCTTTTGCCCCTTCAGAGAACCTGTGTCCCGGTATCCTGTACATAAGAGTCTCTTCTCTTTCTCTCCTCCTACAGCCTCTTTCTATGGTCCTGACTTTTCTAGTTACTTTAGATTATGTGCTCACATCAAAAACTTCAGAACAAGGATGCACAGATAAGAAAGAGCATGTACCATTTGGCTTTCTGGGGCTGAGTTAACTCACTTAGTATAGTCCTTTCTAGTTCTATTCATTAGCCTACAGATTTCATTTTTCTTTATAGCTGAAGAGAATTTCATTGTATAGCTTCTCACTGCCTAAGAACCACTGTAGAGCATAGAAACCACTTCTCAATACATCCACATCCCAGGGCCCATTCCTTCCCGACCTTGCCCGTGGTACTTCACAGATGTAACATTGCTGTGCATCCTAATCTATCAGAGCTGCTGCGGTCTCCATGATGTCACAGCAGGGGCAGTCTCTGGTCCGTGGAGACAGGGAAAGACTAGCTTTCTAGTCAGGCTGTGCCACACAGCAAGCCCCTTCCTGACTTCGTGGTACCATGTTTCCTCTTCAGTTTTAGAAGGTGGGTGGGATGCTGTGGTGCTCAGGGATGTATGTGTATTTCAGCCAGAAATTTACATTCCACTGTCAGTAAAATAGTGAAGTTCACTCTGCTTCCCACAGTTGCAGCCAGTATTTATTATTAATGTATACATATATGACAAATATATATATAATATAAACATATATATATATCAGAAACAGATTTTATAAAATTAAACTTTTATATATAATTATCTTAAATGTTATACTGAAAAATTAAGAATGTAAATATTTTTTTAAAGTGCTAGTTCATATTCTGTGAGACCAAAGGCAAAGAGGACAGAGCCAGGACCACCTAGAGTGAAAATACTCAGGACGTCCTGGCAAAGCATCATAATGACCGGGTGGATCCACAGTTATAGTTAGAAGCCGGGTGCTTATAAAGTGGTTGTGGGAAAGAAGTGATTTCTTCTAAGCTGCAGTGTGTCTGGCTCATGTCAGGGTTATATGAAAGGCTTCAAGCACATCATTCTTAGCCCATATGGTTTTATTTGTCTGTAGCATGCTGGGAAACTGGGGGAAGCTGACCGGGGACAGCCATGGCTCAAGATGGCTGCTAGAGATAAAGCTAAATCCACACACTGTGTTCAAAGCATAACAGTTAGAAAGTCCTAACTGTATTCATGCTCTCATGAGAGAGAGGCAGAGAAATTGAACAGACGGAGGGTGGGATGTGATGTGACCACACAGAAAGAGACTGGAGAATCGAGTCACAGCTAGGAATGGCAGGAGACACCAGAAGGAGGCCTGTAACCATTCTGGTACTTCAAGTTTTGCTCAGGAAAGTTCAACACCCTCACCTTGGCGTTCACCATTATGTCCACAATGGCTCCTACAAACCTCAGGGGACACTGTGCCAACAATATTCTCTTTATCTCTTTTACAACCGTTATACTCAAAAGTGCGATCAGATTTCTCTGGAAATCATTGAATTTTCTGATATTGATGGCTATGAGGGCTTGTGCTAAGGGTGATAGAGAGAGGCCCCATGAGCCTGAAGCACAGGCTGGAAGCAAAGCTGGCTGCATCGTGTCAACAGCATTGTGTTAACGTGAGAGGCCAGACTTCAGGGCAGTGCGCTCCTACGCTCAGACCCATTGCTCATGAATGTCAGCGAACTCATTCCAAATTTGCATTTAAGCAATTAAGACTTTAAAACATATTCCAAGTTCAGCCATCGCTCACATTTTTGAAATTCAAATTAGAATTAGCCACGAATGGATTAGTCAATTACAAGTATCTGGGGTACCTGTCAGGGTTTTGGCCATGTGTGCATTGAGATAACCTAAAAATACCTAAATTTTAGTTCATAATACCGGTTTAAAGTGGCAAGGAGCCAGCAGCTAATGTGCAAAGGAGCAGAACAATGCTTTTAACTTTCAAGCTTATGTTTTGAAGATTATTTCCTTAAGAGAAATAATTTCTTATACATTTATGAATCCCTTTCCTTCTCCCTCCTTCCTTCCTTTCTTCCTTCCTTCCTTCCTTCCTTCCTTCCTTCCTTCCTTCCTTCCTTCCTTCCTTCCTTTCTTCCTTCCTTCCTTTCTTCCTTCCTTCCTTTCTTCCTTCTTTCCTTCTGGGATGCTCACACTGAGCACATGCTAGGTGAATCCCACCCCACTGAGCTCTATAACTCCAGCCCTGGAGAAATATTTTTTAATGGTCATTAAGTTTATTTTAGGATACTGTAATTATTGTTTGTAGAGGGTAGGAATTGTGCCTGAGACAATGTAAGCATTCTATCAGGCTGGAAACAGAAGGAGAAACCTCTTGATTCTTCAGATTTTGTTTATCTATAAAAACAGAGAGAAAGTGTTGGATAGAGTGGAAGATCTGGGGCTTTTCTCTAGAAGCATTTGAGAGCTCTTCTATTTTGTGGGTTGATTAGAGTGTTGACTGGGAGAGGGCATTCATCTTAGAGATTTCTCTCTCTCTCTCTCTCTCTCTCTCTCTCTCTCTCTCTCTCTCTCTCACACACACACACACACACACACACACACACACACACACACACACACCTGTTTAGCTCCCAGCACCACACTGGGTGCTCACAACCAAAGTAACTCCATCTCCAGGGTATCTGAATCCCTCTTATTGGCCCCCGTGGGCACCTGTACACTCATGCATGCTTGTATGCAGATGCGTGCACACACACACACACACACACACACACACACACACAACTTAGCTACAAAGAAAAATAAAATCAAGATTGAACATGGTAGAATACTCCTGTAATTTCATGCTTAGTATAATGGAACAGGGGGGTCATGAGTTCGAGACTAGCTTGGGCCGCATATTAAGTTCCTGACAGACTTCAGACTGAAACTCCACCTTTAAAACCCAAGCAAACAGCTCCCCCAAACACATGCAGACAGACAAAAGAAATTAAAACATTTTCCGGGAAGTGGAAGAAAGAAAGGTGCCAGGCAGAACAAGCCAGACTCAGAATGGCAATTGTCACCCGTCTTTCCCTTATGTAGGATAAAAAGATGGCTTGAAAATAGAATTACTCAAGGAAAGGAACGTGATGGGGAGGAGAGGATAATGGAAGTTCTGCTGATAATTTTTTCCTCTGCATCCTCCTTGCACCTCCTTCTAATTGTTCCACTCAACCCTAGGATACTTGCTTTACGTGAAATGTCAATAGTACCATAGGCCTCCTTGCTTCACAGACCCATGACGTGTGACTTAGTGTTTCTACTGTTATGAAGAAAGGTCGTGACCATGACAACTCTTACAAAGGAAAACATTTAACTGGTGTCAGCTTACAGTTCAGAGGTTTAGTCCATTATCATGGTGGGTGGCATGCAGACAGATATGGTGTTACAGGAGATGAGAGTTCTGCATCTTGATCTGCAGGCAACCGGAAGTGAACTGTGTTTACACTGAGCATAGCTTGAGCATAGGAGACCTCAAAACCAGTGACACACTTCCTCCAACAAGGCTACACCTACTCCAACAAAGCCATTCTTCCTAAAAGTCCTGCTCCTAATGAGTTTAGTCTGTTACCATCATGGTAGTTTCATATAGGAGGACATGGTGCTAGAGAAGGAGCTGAGAGCTCTACATCTTTATCCACAGGTAGCAGAAGTAATCTGTGTGACCTCAAAGCTCACCCCCACAGTGACACACTTCCTCCAACAAAGCCACACATAATAGTGCCGATCCCTATGAGGGCCATTTTCTTTCAAACTACCACACCATGATATATGAAAGCAGCATTTTGTTCTGTTAATGTGTATTAGTGAGAAAAACAATAAAAAAGATTATTCTGCTTCTAACAGGAAAAAAAAAGATCCACCACAAAACTGTGCAAAAGAGTTAACACTGATAAACCAGTTCAGTGTGGGAAGAAATAAAATTGCTGAAGCCCAGGCATTCAAGGCCAGCCTGGGTAACACAGGGATCCACCATCCTTAAAAAAGGAGTATGTGCTGAAAACTTGCCCCCTCCCCCAATATCATGGTATTAAGAATTGGGGACCTTATGGAGTGATTAGGTTTTAATGATAATGAGGGTTAAGATTCCATGGGATTAGTAACCTTGTAAGAAGAGAAAGAAAGGGGCTGGGGACATGGCTTAGCTGGTGGAGTGTTTGCCTAGTCTGTGTAAAACCTTGTGTTGAGTCCCAAGCCCTTCACAACAAAGCAGCTAGCCGGCACCATGCTGGGAGAGCTGTGGGGGCAGAAAGGTCTGAGGTTCAAGGTCATCTTTGGCTAGAGGAGTTCAGTATAAGCATTTCCTATCAACACTGCTGCCACAGATAAAGCAGAGAGGGGGGAGATCAAAGCTTTCTTTTTAAGCTCAGGGAAGAAAGGCCATTTAAGTCCAATAACAAAGATGACTATCCACACACAAGGAGTTGGCCCTTGCCAGACACAAAATTTGCTAGCGCCTTGATCTATAAGTTTCAAGCCTCCAGAGCAGCGAGAAAGAAATGCCTATTGTTTAACACACCCATTAGATGACATTCTGTTACAGCAATGGAGACACTATGTGAGAAGTTTACAAAATGGGGGGTAGGGGTGGGAGGTTGGCATGAGATGACTCAGAAGACCACATTGGCCTCAAGCCATCCCTAAGACCATGGATCTCAGCTAAGACACTTCCATACAATAAAGGCATGTGATGCCATTGACATTTCATGTAAAGCAAGCATCTTCGGGTCCAGAAAGAATGCCAAGGTGGATGTAGAAGAATGAGTCACAATTATATGAAGATAATGCTGAAGTCAGAGAAATACAGGAACCAGCAAGTTTCCAGCTTTCTTAAGTATTTGCAAATAGTTGGGAAACTGATTTATTCCTTAATATGTCTTTTAAAGTATTATTTATTATTTTAAATATTCTACATGTATCCTTTACCTGAGTTTATATACCCATATTGTGTATGCATAATAAATACCTGCAGGAGTCAGAAGAGAGCATCTGATTGCCTAGCACTGGAGTTACAGACGGTTGTGAGCTACCATGTGGGTGCTGGAAACTGGATCCAGGGGCTTTACAAGAGCAGTCAGTGCTTTTGTTACTGAGCCATCTTTTCTACCCCTGGAGTACCGTTTTCAGTCAGTTCTTACTGCTTTTGCACCCTAAAGTTAGTCCAAACACTGCGAGTTGGAGACATCTATGTTTTAAATGAGTTTAACAGAATCTGAACACCATATGACATATGACTACTCTACTATTAATTTTTAAATTTGGGGAACAAGCCCTTCTTCAGCAGTGGAAGCTTATTCCACTTCTTTTGTTTCAACTCTGTATCGTGTTCCCGAGAGCTTCATCTTAACTTACTATATTGTGTTTTTATTGGTTGACCTAGTATATATCTCTGCAACAACAGCATGTATAAATTACCCGAAATATCAAAATTTAATACTTGAGTTTAATACTCATCACACTTATTATTAGTATAGAGTGGGTGAAAATGACACAAATATAAATAGAGTTTTTATAAATATTAGTAAATAAAGCAATATTGATTTAGGAATGAATTTTGCTATGTAAATAGTGTTTTTCATCAAGTAGTTCCTGTCTCTGTGGGTGAATGTGATTTTTCTGAATTACTAATAGAATGAGGAAGGGTTCAGCAATTCTCCTATGTTTTCATTTTCTAGATAAAAGAAATGAAAACTACACTCATAAATATACAGCGGGTAAAATAAAAACGTGTGCTGTACTGATTCTTCTAGTCCCCAAAGCATATGAAAAGCCCAAATTATATTTTATCACAGAATGTTTTGATAATCTTACCATCTGGTAATTCCACTAGGTTTTCCTGCAATGTTTTAAAAATGGAGGACTGGACAAAGGTGAGAATTTTTAAGGCCCTAATAGTTTCAGACAGCAAGGAAAATTCAATCCCAGGTGTTTGACTCTGTAGATAGTTGGCTCTTGTGTTCATGTAAATGAATATTCTATGAAGCCACAGCACATACTGAATTATGGTATGCATGATTAGGTTCCTGTGGGCTTTGGTCAATATACTTGAGTGAACTGATCAATACATGCTCATTTTATGCATGTTTCTGTTTAAATACACTTATGTATTTGGTTTATTAACTTTGAACTCACTGCCAGCAATGCTATTATGCCTGCTTGAGCAAAGCTTACCCAACACCATATTGTAATAAGAAGGTTCTGGTCCAGCCTAGCCCCCAGGTCCTGACCCACCCACAGCTATTTAGTTCTAAATAATCACACAAAGGCTTATATTAATTACAAGCTGTTTGGCCTATGGCTCAGGCATATTACTTGCTAACTCTTATTATTAAACTTACCCATGATTCTTATCTCATTTAGCCACATGGCTTGGTACCTTTCCTCAGAGCAGCATCTTGTCTTCTTTCCTCTGTGACCTCTGTTCTTCCTCTTCCCAGAGTCTTCTTAGTCTGGGAACCCTGTCCACACTTCCTGTCTGCCTTCTGGCTAATCAGCATTTTAATAAACCAATAGGAGCAAAAAATATTTACAGTGTACAAGAGCATGATCCCAGAGCAGAAATATTTTTGCCCCAAGCACATCACAGCATTCTTGCATTTAGGAATACTCTAGAATACATTAGCACTATGATTCTGGGCCATTTGAGGAGTGAACACCCCCCTCCCACCTCCAAGGCTATACATGTAAGTAAAATAGCTCTAACTATGCTGAGTTTGTCACTATATAAGAGCTAAAACAAGAGGCCAGAGCTTTGTTTGTCTTGTTTGACTTTAGTTAGGATCATGCATGGTGAGCAACTAAAATTTTCACTGTTTTGTTTCCTGGTCAGTTTTTACGGACCTACTTGCCTAGAGATATTGCCATCCACAGTGGATTGGGCCCTTCTATATCAACCATCAGTCAAAGCAGCCTTTCACAGACATTGTTACAGGTCAATTTGACAGAGGCAATTCTTCCTGAGCTTCTGTCTTCCCAGTTGGTTTTTGGTTGTGCCAGGCTAACAGTCACTAAAACAGAAACTGTGATGTACACAACTCCAGGATAGAGGTCTAAAGGGCTGAGAGCTTGTCTTTTGTAAATTGGATAAAGAAAGATTTGGTAAGGAAGGTTAGCAACAGTGAATCTCCATGCCATTAGTCAAGGGTACACAGGAAGATCTAAATCCATGACAGAAATCTTTAAAAGCATCACTACTCTGACATTTCCGAAATTCTGCACCTCATCCCAGAAGTATCTAATTTCAAAACCCATTGATTTGCCTACAGCAGAGAGTGAAGGCAGAGAAAAGTGTGGAAGACTAAGCATACAGTTTTGCACAGAATTTGCAGGGACGCAATCGTTGGAACTGGAATTAGAAGTGAGGGAGAGGCAAGTGTTGAGGTTGAATCCCGTGATTCCAGCTTAAGCAAACTGAAGCATGATTTGCTGAGGCAATGACGATCAGAGAAAAACCTGGCCCCAGGGAAACTCTTCATGAACTGTCTCTTGTCTGTTTATCTTCTCTTGTTAAGATGTAATATGTTTACTGATGTTTTATTAAAATCTGACTCAGCTTTCTGTCTAGCTCTATTAAAATAGATATAATTATTGACCCACAACATTAAAAGATAATTTTCCCTTTGAAAGTGATATTCCTTTACCTGCAACGCCTAAACCCTCTTACTAAATAGCTTCCCAAAGATTCAAAACTCACAATCAAATGTTACTGTGACATAGTGAAAAACCAAAAGCTGATTATTTCCCCTATTAATCATCCATTTTACAGACCCCAACACATCTGTAGGTTGTTTATATGTTGTCGCTACCGACAAATACAAAGAAAGGGAGCCATGTGGTTTGAGTACCTATAACCACCGCCTCTGCCACACAGTTGGGTGAGTGAAATATAAAACCATCAGTAAAACTGTATGAGACATGTAAATGAGTATTCTCATATATGTGTAATCTTTTTCATCTTGGAATTCCTATACCTCTTGGATCCACTTCATTGCATGTACATTGCTGTTTATTAATCTCTTAAGGTTCTTTTGTTTGAGATAGGGACTCACTAATTTACCCCAGGCTCGTGTTCACATTTGTGACTCTCTCTCTCCTTAGCCTCATGAGATTTACAGGTGCAAACACCAGGTTTGGCAATAATGGGTTTTTGAACACTAAATCATGTGCACAGGTTTTGCAAATCAAAAATGGAAGGTCCCCTCTTTCAAACTCTGGGATTCTACTATTCACAGCTGTAGGTTATCTCCCCCAACTGGGCCCTGCCACGCAGGTGTCTGGCAGGTAATCTGGAATAAGAGCATTCCCCTGGGGTGGGATCGGGCACTTCCGGTCCCACGTTTGCCCCAGCCCCTGCCCTTAGCAACCATTACGTGAGCTGCCTCCACGCCTGCAGCTCTTTAGGCCTTGGATCCCTGAGGCACGAGGCACTTGACCGTTAGTGTGATGGGGCTGGAGCTGTAGCCTCTGACCCCTCGGCCTGGATGCTCCTGGGGTGTGCGGTGCCAAGGCAGGAAGAGAAGGAGGAGGCCTTGGTTGCCACATCACACAGCACACCAGGTAAACGGGCATCTGACCTGGGCTTCGCTTGTGCCCGGGCCCCTTGGGGATGGTCTCACAAGTGTCCTGTCCTCAGAGTAGACGTTTCTTAGTTGTTAATGATGAACTAAGAAACCGTTCCCAGACTGAGGTTTTAAAGTTTGCTTTTTTCCAGTCGAGGAAGTGATGTTCGCAAAGCTGTTTGACATCATCATGCAGCCAGTTATTTGTTCTAGTTTGCATCTCTGATACTGTGGTACAAGTCTATCAAAAGTAACATGGGGAAGGAAAGGGTTTATTTGGTTGACGTCATAGCCCCAAGAGGAGCCTGTGGGTAGGAACTGAAGCAGGGACCATGGAGGAACCCTGGCTTGCTCCTCAAGACTTCTTATCTTCCTTTGTTATGCAGCCCAGGCCCATTTGCCTAGGGATGGCTCTGCTCACACTTATCTCTAGCCTTCTAGGGCTGTCCTGCATCAATTAGCAGTCAAGACAATGCCCCACACATAGGTCCATGGGACAGCCCTCTGGGAGAAGTTCCTCATTTGAGATTCCTCTTCCCCATGTGTTAAGTTCACAGAAGAAGTGACTGACAGGTTTTATGTGTAAACATAATACCTGGTTTCTAAGACCATTGGTCCCAAGACACCACCTTTCTCAAAATCAGGATGCTCAACTCTAAATATTCTTGTATTTACATATAACCTACCACCCTCTGGAAAGCGCTGGGTTAGACTACTGCTGCTTTCTACCTAGTACACTGTAAATTCCCGGTCAATACCCTGTGACACAGAAAGTAGCGAGGTGATAAAAGCAACTAACAAAGGAAATGATCCTCTGCATACATTCTGCAAGACAGCTATTGCAGGTAGGCTGCTCAGTGTTTGCCATGTGGAAAACTCAAGCTTTGCTTTGGGGAACATTCTGGGATTTTTTTTTTTTTTTTGCCTGGTTCTCAAGTGCTGGAACTACAGGTTTGTAGCATAGCACAATCACCTGCAAGGCAAGCTCTCTAATGAGCTCCTGGGGTCCACCTGCTTAGTTTGGTTTTACTTCATGCATAGTTTACTTAATACATTATTTCAAATTATTACATTTCAACCTTTATTTCATGATATATGCAAGATTTCATCAGTTGATTCCTCACTAGAAAATTGTATATAATTTATGTATTTACATTTTGTCTGATGCTTCCTCCTCCTAAGTTTTCATTGTTAATATTATAATTTTGGTTCTTTTGATGGATTCCTTAATACTTTATATATGTACAATTTTGTGTGTAGTCTGAGAATTGAGGGGTCCTGCTCTATTTTAAGCAACATACTTCGCCTATTAATATATTTATTAAAAAGTTTTTCCCATATCTACCACTGTTCCCCCTTCCCTTCCCTCCTCCCAGTCTTCCCTCAGCCTTCTCCCACCCCATCCCCCCAATCCCTTCCCCAAGGAGGGCAAGGAATCCCAAGGTGGGTCAGTTCAGAATGGCGTATCCAGTTGAGGTAGGTCTGAGTCCCTCTTTCCAGTATCAAGGCTGGGTTAGGTGTTCCTCTGTAGGGAATGGGCTCCAAGATGTCAGTTCATGTGCCAGGCACATAGTCTGGTCCTACTACAAGAGGCTCCACAAACTGCCCATGCCATTTGACAGTTGCCTACCCTTGGAGGGTTTAGCTCCTTTCTCTGAAGTTGGTTCCTCAGTGGTTGGTTCTGGTTCAGTGAGCTCCAATAACTTCAGTCAGCTAGCTGTCTCTGTGGGTCTCCTCCTCATGATCCTGATCCCTTTGCTCATATGCTCTCTCCTCTCTCTCTTCAACTGGACCGGGAGCCTGACCTGGTGCTTAGCTATGGATCTCTGCTTCTGCCTCCATCAGTTGCTGGATGAAGGTACAATAATGACAATTAGGGTGGTCATTCATTTTATATTGGGAAAGTCCTATTTAAACACCCTCTCTACAATTGCTTACAGACCTAGCCAGGGATATTTTGGGGTTCTTGGAGGTTTCCTTAGCACCAGGTTTCTCTCTAACCCCACAGTGGCTCCCTCTATCACCATATCCATCTCTTTTTCTCCCTCTCTGTTGCTCCTCTCACTCAACCATCTCCTTCTCTCATGGTTTGTTCCCACCTCTCCTTGCTCACTCCCTGTTATGATCCCAATTTGTTCAGGAGATCTTCTCTATTTCCCCTTCCCAGAGAGATCCCTGGATGTCTCTCTTAAGTTCCTCCTGTTCCTAGCTGTTCAGGGGTTGTGATTTTCAGCCTGGTTATTCTTTGCTTTATGACTAAAATCTGCTTATGAGTGAGCACATACCATGTCTATGTTTCTGGGCCTGTGTTACCTCAGTCAGGATGATATTCTCCAAAGCCATTCATTTGTCTGCAAGTTTTAGGATGTCTTTTTTTTCCCTGCTGAGTAGTACTCCATTGTGTAAACATACTACAGTTTGTTAATCCATTCATTAGTTGAGGGGTATCTAGGTTGTTTCCAAGTTCTGGCTATTAGGAATAATGCTGCTATGAACATAGTTGAGCTAATGCCCTTCAGGTAAAAATGTGTGTCCTTTGGGTATGTTCCCAGTAATGTTATTGTTGGATCCTTGGGGAGATTGATTCCCAGTTTTCTGAGGAACTGCCATACTGCTTTCCAAAGTGGCTGTACAAGTTTACACTCTAACCAACAATGGAGGAGTGTTCCCCTTGCTCCACATCCCCTCCAGTATAGACTGTCATCTGTGTTTTTGATCTTAGCCATTCTGACAGGTGTAAGATGGTATCTCAAGGTTGTTCTGATTTGCATTTCTCTGATGGCTACAGATGCTGAGCAATTCTTTAAGTGTCTTTCAGCCATGTGTAATTCTTCTGTTGAGAATTCCCTTTTTAGCTCTGAACCTCATTTTTAAATTGAATTATTTGGGGTTTGGCCTCTAGTTTCTTGAGCTCTCTATATATTTTAGAGATCAGTCCTCTGTAAGAGGGAGGGTTAGAGTAGATTTTTTTTTTTTTCCATTCTGTAGTTTGGCATTTTATCTCATTGACTATGTCCTTTGCCTCACAGAAGCTACTCAATCTGAGGAGGTCCCATTTATTAATTGTTGTTCTTAGTGTCTGTGCTACTGGTGTTGTATTTAGGAGTGATCACCTGTGCCAATGTGTATTTCCCACTTTCTTTTCTATCTCTTAATATATTTAAACTTATTAGTCTATTTATGAGCCTTTGATGGTGTTTATTGGCCTCTACATATGAAGCCTATGCTTCACTTAGCCATCTTCTATTTCCTCTAACTTCCTTTCTCCTTTTGATTAGTTTATTAGTGATTTATACTATACTTTCTATGCTAGTATTTAGATTTTTGCTCTCAAAAAAAGACATAGAAATAAGGTTCAGCTCCACAGTCCTAAGGCTCAAAGTTGCTTGACTCAGTTCTATATTTAATATACTTAATACTCTTACTTTCTTCATTCCCTACTTTTCCCTCTTTTGATCTGTGTTGATGGGAATTATCATTCATATATATATATATATACACATATATCATATTGCATCTATTTTATAACAAAGGCTTGTGAGTGATCTCTTTCTTGAGTTTTACTTGTTAGAAAATGCTACAATATTGCTTAGATGAAAATTTGGCTTTGTATAAAATTCCTAAGTTGTTTTCCCCTGAAGAAATGTTCTGACATTTAAGTGTTGTCATGGAGATACATGAGGGTTTCTTGATAAGTTTTATTCTTGTCTGATCAAAATCTGGGGAAAATATCATTTTGCACTTTAATTAATATCACGGTTAAGCAACATTTTTCTTTTGCTTATTAAATATTTAATGATTTTGATGGGAGCATAAATAGATGTCAGTCCAAAGTTGGGGCAGTTGGAGTAGCACACTGCTCTGTTGAAGGAATTGGCAAATGGTGGCCCTCTACAGGGTGACAGTGAATATTTTGCAGCCCATTTGGTGACTAGTGTCACTAATTTTGAATCCCAGGTAAATGAAATGCTATATCCCTTGTACTAGCAGGAATGCATCAAATATATATAAATATATAATAAATATATAATCCTAGCATGTAGGAGGCAGAGGCAGGTGGATTTCTGTGATGTCAAGGCCAGCCAGGACTACATAGTGAGACCCTGGCTTAAAAAAAAAAAAAAATCTGTACTCAATTATTATAATTTGTTACATTTTTATCAATAAGACATTTATAGAAACTCCTTTTTTATATGAGTACTTAAATAATATGACCATTTTTGTCCTTTTTCCCCACAAAGCTAAAAAGAGTTACTTTGGTTTGTTTCTAGAAAACTTACCGAATTACTCTGTCACAGCTGCAGAAAAGTGATTTTAACCTGGCCTCGGTCTCTCCTCTCGGGTCTTTCTTAGGTTGAGTTTTTCTTCTTTACCTCAGGGTGTGGCCCTGACATGCAATCCTTCAGTTCTTAGCTGCAGAGGATGGCCCTTCTGTGGTGAATTTTGCTGACCTTTTGGAGCCCCCATACCTAGCAGAGACTGACCTGTATTGACACTGTAGATGCCAGCTTCACGCTCAGTGTTAGCATGTCCAGTATTTCTGTCCCTGTGAGGACTACTCTTGCCTTACTTGATTTATCTAAAGCACAGCTTGTTAGCCAAGGCCCTTTCCATCTTACACTGGTTTCTAGGCTTAAGTTCTTGACTTTAGTTATAGAATGCTTCCATATACCATCATTTCCTGTGTCATGTTAGACTCTCCTTAGTAATTAAAAAGACGTACCTTGTTTCTCCCTCTCTGTATCTCCCCTTCATCCTTGTGTGTGTGTGTGTTTGTATGTGTGTTTGTGTGTGTGTGTTTGTGTGTGCGTGCATGTGTATATGTGTGTTTTTGTGTGTGTGAGTGTATGTGTGTGTGAGTGAGTGAGTGTGAAAGACCCACGGGGGTTAGGGACCCCCGAAATGGACCTTTCCTCGGAAGGAGACCCCATGACCCAAGGAGGACCGAGCCACAGATCAGCTGCAAACAGCACGAGGTTTTATTGAATAACGCAGGACCTGCGGGCTACCGAGCCATTTGGGATGGTTGGCGCGCCCAGCCCTCTGTTTAGGGCCTTTTTATAGGGTTAGGGAAGCAAAATCATGCGTACAGAGGCAAAGGCGAAGTTACAAAGTTTCCATTGGCTGGTTTGAATGAAACCGCCCGTTGAGGGGTGAGGGGTGAGGGCCCCCAGGTTGCCATCCGGCCTGACCAAACAACCTGGTTATCACCCGCCCCCAGGCCTGCTGTTTCTTTTGTTCTTTATCTTCTTTTTGGAATTCTTTCCCTGATCAGGCTGGGCCTGATCCCATAGCTAAGTAACTGCTTCTCCTCCCTTCCCCCCCTCTGCCCTGTTGACATATATTGTGAAAGTTACCTGACTACATTCCCTTGTCTTTATCTCAAGCATCTTACGGAGTTAATCTTTACTGTCTTGTTAATATGTCTTAGGGAGGTTTACTTGCAACGCACTGCTGTTAACTCTACTTCTTGGGGAGGGGGCCTTACAAGTGTGTGTGTTATCCAAGCTAAGCATATTCTTCCACTAAACCACTTGCACTTTCCATATTTCAGCTGCCCACCCCCTTTGTTTTTCCTACTATCTGTAGTCGGATGGTAGCATCTGAAGTGACCTTTTGACCTTTATAAATTCGAGTTATTTCAGTAGCTCCAGCTACTGTAATATTGACTTTCCTAAGGTCTTTTTGATGACCTTCAGAAAGCAAGTGATCCTAAGACATACAGTTGTTATCACAGTTGTAGTGAAAACTAGTTTGGATGTAAATAAACTCACCTGCATAAGAAAGAAGAAGTGGATTTGGAGAGGAACTTGGGGCATCTGCAGAGTTATTACAAAAGTTAAGTAGTTTAGTACACATCTGGATGCTGGGCTGTATTGAAGAAATACTTTCATGGTTTGGAATATGATGCTAAGCCTTCTGAGAAGTTGGCAACTGTATCTTCAGGTTTGAATATCAATATTAATGATAGTTCTCAACTTGTCTTACATTAAAAGTACATTATGATTATGTTTTTCAGAGTCAGTTATTTCATAGTTTTGCATAGAAAACTAGATGGAGACATTTATACCCATTGATCTGACAATTCGAAAATCTGTTGTGGACAAGAAGGAACACAAGCTAAGACACAGGTAAAAATAAGAGTAATACTAAAGTGGGTTTTATTTTAGTAAAACCTCAATAATATGTAGCTCTGGAAGCCACGATGGGGCTGTAGCTCTGTTAACTGCATGCCTGCTTATCTATCATGCATGAAATCCTGGCTCATTTCCCATCATTAACCTGACTTGGAGGCAGAAACAAAGCATCAGAACTTAAAGATTACTTTTGGTTGCATATAGAGTTTAAATCCAGTCTAGGCTGCAAGAGACTTCATCCCCAGCAAACACCCGTCCTTAAATGTCATGGGTGGGGAGGACAGTGGGAGAAAATGAGAACAAGGCATGGTGACGCATACGTATGAAAAATCTATTAGCTTGTTCTCTAACCTAAAAGTTAATTTTAAAATGTCATGTGAAGATTTATTGAAGGTTCTGAATTTCAGAAAACTCGGGAGTGACCAGGTTGATCTCGGGTTGACCGTACCCTGATCTTACCTGTGTCTGCTCAGGTGTCCTTTTAGCGCCAATCTACTGCTGAATAATTACATTATTAAAGATGAGCAGTACATGACCATGAGGAAGGTTTCATAACATGAGAGAAATCAAAAGTCAAAAAAAAAAAAGGCAAAAAAATGGAAGAAACATAGATGTAAAAGTTCAGCGACAATCTCAAAGTTCTCACAAGACAACCAGAGGAATAAGAAATAACCAACTTTTAGGAGTTAGAAATACCTAACATTTGTAGAAAAAGAAATAAGTCTTGGAAATTAAAATATAACATCGAGTCTAGCATGGTGGTGCATACTTTTAATCCCAGCACTCAGGAGGCAGAAGCAGAAGGATCTAAATAAATAAATAAAATAAAAACTTAATATCAGAAATATAGTCAGGATAGGAAGGAAATAGGAGAGGAAGGGGGTGCATAGTTAAGAAAATGGTCTCAATAAATCTAACGAATGTTTCTAGTAACAATAAACGAAACATTCTTAATAAAAGACAAAAGATTATACAATCTGAAGGGAAAATAAAAGTAGTTTAAAATAATTTTGAAAATGTCAAACTGGATACATCTAAAATGCATGTTATGGAAACATCCTGACATCAATAAATTAAAAAAAAAAAAGAAAAAAAAAAAAGGATGGGCCTCTATGTAAGATAAACATTATTGGAGGATCAAAAGAAAATATTATCTACCAGACAAGAAAGGAATCTCTAAAGTAATGAATAAAAAAGAATAAACCGTAACTTTGTGGTTAAAACATTGACTTCAAAGCCAAGCACAGTGATATATGCTTCTTATCCCAGTGCCAGGGAGGCAGAGGCAGGAGGAGAATTGTCCCAGCCTGGTCTGTATAGTGAGAATGGGTCCACACAACACACACACCACAACACACACACTCACACACCAGTTTTGTGGGCAACAACTGTTCCAAACACAAATAGGTCTATTTGAATCAAAAAATGACAAAGGAAAAATCAACGAATTTACTGTTTTAATAAGTCACTCTCTTTAACTGACGGATCAGGCATCAAAGCTAATGATAATATAGAAGATACAGACAGCCAAATTAGCATCTTGATTTTAAAGTAACACAGAAAGGATTAGTCGTTGCCCCCAATAACTGCAGGATGCTAATTCTCTACCGCATTATGTGGAACAATTATAAAATGTGCATAGAAAGTCATACAATCATCTTTAATAGACATGACATGTTAATTACATTGTAAGCTAGTAACAAGTTAGCTAGGAAAACTCCCAAACAATTAGAAATTACCCATTAAAACACACACACACACACACACACACACACACACACACACACACACACACACACACACACACACAGACACACAATCTCTTTTGAAAATAAAATGCAAAACCATGTTGTGAGTAAGGGGTGGAGGTGCTAACCAGTGCCCCTGGTGGTTGTAATTCATAAGGCAGGGTAGGTAGGTAGGATCAGAGCCTGCCCCTCATACTGTTCTTTCATGAATCAAGTCATGAATTAAAAGACTATGAAAAGGGAAAACTTTAAAACCGTTAGGAAAACATGTAAGAGTTTTGTAATCACCTTAGCTAAGGATAGATTTCCTAGAAATTCAACACAAACCATAAAGGTCAAGGTAGGTCAGTTCTACTGAAGCTAAGAACTGTGTTTATTGCAGTATTTAAAAAAAAAATGTAGAAGTGTAAGTCCACTATAAAAAATGACCAAAGATTACTGTCCAAAGTTCCTAAATAATAGGCAAAAGTTTATGGGTAGACATTCCAACAGAGTGGTACCGTTTAAAGGCATTTACGATAAAGTGGGGACTTGCAAATTGCTCAGAGGGAAAGACTATAAAAATACCTAATAATATGCCCCTAAATAAGTTCACAGAAGCTGCGCCATGTGCTCGTGGCTTTGCTTTATTTCTCATGTTGTTTAACAGTAGACTCACTTCCCAGACCTGAGAAATACGTTCAAGGCTTTGCAGATCCCCAAATTCCTTCTGCTTTATACGTTTATCTACTGTATAAGTCAATTGTAGTTGCTGATTTGGGATTCTATTATAAAAGTTCTTCGACATTTGTAATCAATATGGATGAGCTATTTGCTATTTTCTTCATGGAGGAAGGCAATACAGGAGCATGAAATTTCAGGTAACACTCTCTGTCCCAATCTAATGGGTAGCATTCCTTCATCTTCAAAATTAAGTCAAGTTTTAAACTTTCAGTAATCATGTATAATGCTTATTATTTTATGCTAAAACCTATTAGACCCATTTAGCATTAATTATTTTTATGCAAATGTTTTAGTTTTGCTTTTCAGATGTCTTAACACTGAAAGGACACAGTTGATGCTGTTATAAAACGCAGAGCAAATGTTACTCTTAAATAGTAGTGTTAGCCATGACATCTGTTAAACCAAAGATCTATGTTAGTTACAGCTGTGGGGTTTGAGATTGTATGCAGACATTGTTCTTCTTATTTTATCATCTTAGACAATTAAGACTTAAAGATCCAAGTTGCAAAGATGACATGCCATCAGAGAACCAACCAGCTGAGGTCACTGTGAAGAAATTGTCCTCCGAGTCCTTGAAGTCAGAGGGATCAGAGGGGATCTACCAAGATTACCGTCCAGGCATGGCATTTATATGTTTTTTTTTTGTTTTTTTTTTTTAACTGTGGAGCTTTCTTTCAAAATAGGAGCTTTGATGTGTAACTAATTCTGTGAGGCACAGCAGGTGGAAATGCCTCCAAATGTGAAACTGCCTTTTAAAATCATTATAATTTAAATACTTATGCAGATAATGATAACCGGAATGCCAGGAGCACCCCCAAGAATGCCTGACATCTCTAATCTCTTTAAAGTGTGATCACCATAAATTATATAGACCTTAAAATGCATCCCTCCCTCTTTCTCCCTCTATCTTCTCTCCTTCCCTCCCTTCCCCCTCTGTCCCCTTCTCTTCATTGGCCCATGACTACTAGTGTCCTGATTGCTCTGTAACCTCCATTTTAAAGTCTTCCCTTGCCTTTGTTCAGATTCTCCCATATCCACTGAGTTTTCTGTGTAGCTTTCATGTCCCCAGTTTATAAACTCAGGTCTGTCTGCAGTACTGGTCTCCAGATAACTTCACTGCGGAGTCTCTTCCTGCTGTGTCCTCTAGACCTAGTCAGTCTATCAGGTGCTTTCTCCCAAACCTTCTTTCCCACTGGCAGCCTGCTGGGCATGTAGATATACTGCAGCATCGTCTTCTTTAAAAACAAGACCCCAAACACAAGCAACCTGAGGCTTGTGCTCTCTTCCAGCAGACACCACCACAGGGTTGGTATTCTTAACAGAGTAACCCCTTTTTTCTGCCTGGCTCCATGCCTGTGCTTCACTCCTGACCTGCCCTGTCCTCCTCCATTCTACAGGGAAGACTCTGCATAGGTCACTGGATCCTTCCTCACGGCTAATCCGAAACTGTAGAAGTTAACACAGATACTATACAATTAAAGAAGAAACAGTAGCTTTAAACTAAGCTTTAACAAGAGCCCAACAGGAAACCCAATATTTGTCTACGAAAGATATCACAACTTGAATATATATGTGCACACGCACCTATTTGTGCACATGCTCATTCCCACACAACCGCATACATATACACACCAAACACAAACAAGAAAGGCCGAAATAACTACATATGAACATGAAGCTCTTGCTACTCACTAATTCCTTGGGGATAATGTATACAGCATCTATCTGACTTATCTCTTACTTTGCTTGAAATGTATTGCAAAACTGAAATGGATCGTGGGTAAGAAACTATTAAGTAAACTCTGAGTAGTGTCAAGGAGAAAAGGCAGACACACACACAGACAGGTTTAATTCCATGATCACAGATTGTAAGCCACAGGAAATACTAGATCGGGGACAGTCAAAGCTTTTTTCTCTAAGGCCTAAGAGGACCAGAAGCGATGGGATCTGGGAAGCAATGGGGTGGAGGCCTCTTCCTCTTCCTGACACCCTCTCTACAATTGCTTGCAGACCTAGCCAGGGATGTTTTTGGGTTCTTGGAGGTTTCCTTAGCACCAGGTTTCTCTCTAACTCCACAGTGACTCCTCCTATCACGATATCCATCTCTCTGTTCTCCCTCTCTGTTGCTCCTCCCACTCAGCCATCTCCTTCTCTCACGATTTGTTCCCACCTCCCCTTGCTCACTCCCTGTTATGATCCCAATTTACTCAGGAGATCTTCTCTATTTCCCCTTCCCAGGGAGATCCCTGCATGTCTCTCTTAAGTTCCTCCTGTTCCTAGCTGTTCAGGGGTTGTGATTTTCAGCCTGGTTATTCTTTGCTTTATGACTAAAATCCGCTTATGTGTGAGTACATACCATGTCTATCTTTCCGGGCCTGTGATACCTCAGTCAGGATGATATTCTCCAAAGCCATTCATTTGCCTACAAGTTTTAGGATGTCTTTTTTCCCTGCTGAGTAGTACTCCATTGTGTAAACATGAATAATCTGTTTCACTGCACCATTCTACAGAATTTTGATAACTTCTTTTCATTTCACTTGACTGTGTGTGTGTGCATGTGTGTGTGCATGTGTGTGTGTGTGCACACGTGCGTGCATATGTACTGGTATGTGAGAGTATGTTCATATGAGAACATGTACATGAAAAGGCCAAAAGACAACATTAGGTGTCATTTCTCAGATGGTATCTACCTTACTGTTTGAGCAAGGTCTTTCTCACTGGCCTGGCACTGGTTAAGTAAGCTTGGCTAAGTGAACACCTAGCCCCAAGGATCCTTCTGTTTCTTCTTCTTCAGAAGATTCCAAGTGTTAACACACAATGCTTGTGTGTGTGTGTGTGGGGGGGGGGTTCTGGAGAGTGATCTCAGGTCTTCATGCTTTAGCAGTGTCTGAATCAGGGTTTCTATGGCTGAGAAGAGATACCATGGCAATCACAGCTCTTATAAGAAAAACATTTAAATGGAGTGGCTTATAGTTTTATAGGTTAAACCCATTATCAGCATGATGGGACATAGTGGCATGCAAGCAGACATGGTGCTAGAGAAGGAGCTGAGAGTTGGAAGGTAGCTACACCTTCATCCAGAAGGCAACAGGAAGCAGTCTGTCTCACTGGGAGTAGCTTGAGCAGAGGAGACCCCCAAAGCCCACCTCCACAGTGACACACTTGTTTTAGCAAAGCTACACCTCCTAATAATGCCACTCCCTTTGGGGGCCATTTCCTTTCAAGCCACCACAATACTTCTCCAACTGAGCTATATCTTTATCTCTCCAGCCCCTTCTTCAGTTTCTGAGATGAGATTTTTTTTCTGCTTTCTACATCACTTCTTAGGTGTTTACCAGCTTATCAAATTAGTGCTCCTTCTTGTACCAACTAGACCATACTTTGGCCATTGTTGTTCTGGTCACCTAAGCAACTCCAACCAATGCTTAGGCCACCCCTCCAATTGTCACTCCTGCCTGAGTGTCAGTGTCAGAGTTTCCTGAAGGGGTCTGACAGCTGGAATTCCAGGCATTCTTAGGACAGACTGTTTGCATTTGAGTTTATTCTTTTTGCTGTTTTACTCAGGGTAAAGAGGACAGAAATGTGAGCTGCACAGGAATTCAAGGGGCGGAACACTGAGGGTGTGATATCTAGGTTAAAGAGTTTTGTGCTTGGAAATAGGATCCATAGGCTTTTTATCGTTGGTTTATAGATTGTGTATGTGTGTGTGTGTTTACTTTTTACTTATAACTATATGTATGGGTTTGGGTGTGGGCATGTGTATGTGAGTGAGTGCGGAGCCCACAGGCATCAGAGGAGTTGGACTATCCATGGAGCTGGAGTTAGACAGTCGTGAGTCAGATATGAGTGCTGGAACTCAAACCCAGGCCATCTGCCAGAGCAGTGTGTGCCTTAACTCCTGAGCCATCTCTCCAGGGTGACCCCCCAACTCCATCCAGCTTTTTAAAGTCAGGATCTCACTTTGTAGCTCTAGCTAGCATGGGCCTTGCTATACATATCAGGATAGCCTTAAATCAAATCCACCTGCCTCTGCCTTCTAAGTGGTGGGATTAAAGGTGTGCCCCACCATGTCCAATATCCATGAAAAACTGTTAAGTAGTTAGTATGATCCTATCTCTGTTTTTGAAAAGAATACAGACTAAAAGGCAAGAATTGACTCAGGTAGACCAGTTAGCCGACTTTAAATATTATAAAGGCAGACTTTTCCATCATGCTGATGGCTTGGAGAGAGCAGGAGGTGTTAAAGATGATCCCTAGACTTCTAGCTTTTTGTTTTTTAATTTAATGATTAGAAGTACCATATACTAAAATGGGAAACCGCACCCAAGGATCTGTGGGTCTGGGGAAGAGGCTGTGTGTTTGATTTTGGATTTGATTTTGTTGAGCATACCTTTGGCTCATCCTACTCAAAATATTGAGGAAACAGCTGAATGTGATTCAGGAATTCTGAGATATCAGGCCTGAGATGAAGTACTTGGGAGTAATCATAAGACTGGATGTTTAAGCCATGGCCACAGTGAGAATACTTAGGGAACATGTCTATCAATTATGAGCCAGGAAAGACCAGATGCAGTGGACATGGATTGGTCAGCTCGAGGCTGAACAGGGTGATAAAGAGCTGAGCATGTTGTGTCACAGAGATCAATGGAAAATAATTTTGCCAGGAAGAACTGGATTAAGGAATGGAAGCTTACCCTGTCATCCTGGTCTTCAGGAGCCAGAGGTGCTGCATTTGCTGCAAGTTTGAGGCCAAGCTGATCCATGTGATGAGTTCTAGTCCAGCCAGGGGTACAGAATGTGACCCCCTCTCTTAGTCCACCTTCTGAAACATCACTAACACACTAGTAAAATCAGGACAGAATAACATCCATTGAGTGTACTGACCTCAAAAGCATGATCACTTGAGCGCTGTTTTGGTGGAATTCTAAGACTGCAGGGGATGAACAACTAGATGATAGGAGAAGCAATAAAATAGTGACCATTTGTAACTCTTGAGAAGCTCATCCTTGAAGAGACAATGTGTAGAGATACCTGGAATGTGGTCTAAGAACAGACTTAATGTGGAAGGCATATGCAAAAGAAAATAGTTAACAATGCAAACATTAAGAGGAGACACGCAAAAAAAGATGGAAAGGACTGGCTTAGGTGATAGGAAAGCCAGGTGCTTCCATCGGAGGGCAGCAGGGAACCATGGACACAGGTGAAGGTGTTTGGATTGTGTGTCAGTGGCGAGCTGAAGAAATTTCATGTAAAACCCGGCACATTAGCCAAGAAGCAGCAACGGTAGAGTTGGAGGGTAGAGGCTGGAAGATAGTTTGTTTCCAAGTTTGAGTAGTTTGAAGAAAAATTGGAACTAGCCATTGAGAGGGAGAAGAAGAAGTGGATGAAGCTTCAGTGGAACCTGTGGTTTGTGTTCAGGGTTCATATATGGTTAACTATGATGAGTTTGTGTGGTTGCCAAGAAGCTCTGCCTAAGATCACTGAGATGTGCAGATATAAAGAGGCCATTTAATGTATCAGCAAGAGTATGTGTAAAAACATTATCTGATGTGAATAAAAAAAAGAAGTGGAAAATTGAGGGGTGATGGATTATAAGATAGTATAGAATAGTGGAGTGGGCATGCTGGTGAGGTGAAGGGTAGCTATGCTGGGGGGGTGGGTGGAGTACAAAGCAAGTTGAAAGGATGGGGAACAGGTGATGACACATAGTGTAATGCAACAGTAGCCAGACATGGAACAACTACCTATACATTGTTGAATTATACGTCTTGTAAGATAATCTGTAAAAATAAGCCAAAAAAAAAAAAAAAAGCCCATTTTAAGACTGTGTCGTAAATGTGGTCTATAGTTGCCAAAATGTTAGTGGTTGAAGCATAGAAATTTGAAGAGATGTGGCATGTAGCAGGAGGGCATAGCATCAAACAGGTCTCAGTTGAGGAGCATTGACACAAGAAGGTAGATCTCTGTGGAGCCAAAGTTACAACTGAGGGACCAAGAAATTGGATTCCAGTGAAACACTGGAGTGTATGATGTAGCAAAAAGCCAGGAACTTGAAACGAGTAGGATTTTCTTTTTACGTTTAAAGGGTACAAATTGTTTTGGAAGTGGTGAGTGGGGAGTGTTAAGGAAAACAATCCCACTTTCCAATCTTGGCTATATGGAGCATGAAACTATAGACAGCTGCCGTTTGGGAGTGTGTCCTCAGGGAATAAGCGCATCATACAGCCCTGCTTCTACAGCCAGTCCAGGGGAGCTAGCATCTCCTTGTTGTCCGTTGCCTGAGTAGCACTTTTGATTTCCTCCTACTTCTCGTCCTCCTCCAAAATTCAGAACCTCGTCATCTCTCATCACTTGGAAATGACGAACTTGTGAGTTTCCTCTGAGCAGACAAGTCCCCTGAGGTGAGACTAAAGGCTGCAACGGGGCTTGATGAGATGTGATGGTCCCATCTACACTCATTTGTTTGGTTAGTAGTTCAGGTATTTCGTCGCCGGCTAGCTTGGAGCTCAGCACCTTTGCTGCATAAATACTTATTTGCTAACTGTGAAAGAACAGGTAAAATTGCTTCTGGAGAGTCTTATGGTCGGTAGTTTCCCTGGTTCTCCTATGTGTGACCCCTTAGTTAGGTAAGCCAAAGAAATATGGACAATACTCTTTTGCTCTCTGTGTTCATGTTTAAATATATTCAGTCCCAAGTTAATTAAAAGATTTACTTCCTATGAGTACTTATCCATACTCTACAGATGTACGATATTAATAAAATGGATGAGCAGAGCAACCAACATTCACCTCAGCAAGGACTTTATTGGCATTAACTAATGTAATCCTTACAAGTGTCTGCAGTTCTTACTGTACCAACTGCTGGGGTGTGGAAGATAAAAGGATGAGATCATTCTGAGAAGTCACTGTGCTTGCCCTCTATTACAGGATGCTCTCACACCTCCCTGGCCTACACAGCAGCCTAATTGTTAAGGGCACCCTCTGGTCAAGGGCAGTGGTTTTTTTATATCCTTTTCATGCTTTAGCCCCTTATTTCAAAGGTAGCCAAGGGAAGGGAAGGCATGCATGCAGAAGAATAACACGTGCTCCTGTGAACTCAGGCACCTTGGCTCAGCATGTGCTCCTGCTGCCTCCTATAATAACTGAGTATATTGCTTGGCATGTGAAATTAGAGCTCACAGTAGATACGTAATGGTTTTTTTTTTTTTTTTTTTCACAGATTTCCTTGAAGAAGAGTTCGGTCAACAATGTGCAGTGGCTCCAAAATTAATTGTCCCCGAGAGAAGAAAATCAAAACAAAAACAGAAACTAAGTTTTACTACAAAACAGAAGAAATCCCGGCTTCCATCATATGACAGGGCAGGTATGCTGCAGTCCTGCACCATTTTGTAGGAAGCTGCACACGCTTCCAAGCTGTGTCATGGTTTTCCTGCTTCTGTTTGACACTGACCTTAAGAAAAAGTCTGGCTGAGTCTTGCGTGTTTGTACCTTAAAGAGCTGCTAATTTTTCAATTATTTTTTAAACTTACCATACTATTAAAATTGACAAGGTATTCAGTGATTATGTTCTTACTGAAGATAATCTCAGATTATAGTTTTAGAACCCCATGCAAGATAAATTATAGCTTTGCTTTATGCTTCTAGTAAAACATGTGTGTGTGTGTGTGTTTGTGTATGTGTGTGTGGTGGTGGGGGGTCTTGCACATGCTAGGCAAGCAAGCACTCTACCAGCTAGCTTGTATTTTCAGCTTTCAGTTTTCTTAAATAGAGGCTTGCTATGTAGTTGAGGATGACCTTGAAATCAAGATCCTTCTGCCTCAAACTCCGGAATTACAGCTCTGCACTACCACATCAGGTTAAATTTGGGATTCATATCTTTGATACAAAGATTAAATGTCCAAACAGTTAAACACATTTTTCATGAACATTTGACACTTTCTTTATAATTGAAACCACTCTTTTAGTAAAGGGAACTTGCCTGTTTCTTACTGGAACAGCAGAGATAATTTATCATCAACCCCCCTTTTCATACAGGAACATCTAGATTTCTCAATAGCTCAGCAAAAACCCCTCACATCTGTACAGTATTTAGCCTCCCTTGAGTGCCAGGGCTTCTGGGACTTCTGCTAACCAATAGAATGATGGATGATGGACTGTCTTCTTCTGGGGCGAGGGGCTGTGCGTTGCATCTGTCTCTCTTGCTGGCAGACTTACTCTAGTCTTTTCCTGGCTTTGAGGAAAAACTTGAGGAGTTTTCATCTTAGTTCTGTTTTATAAACAAGCACAGGATCCATCTGATTCTTAGTAAAGAAGCTGTTTTATGCAGATGCCGTGCATGACTTCCGGGAGGGGTGACATGTGGAATAATATTTTAGGATTGCTGGCACTGCTGGCAGCCTTGTGTGCTTTTCAAACACGCCTGTGATTCGTCGTGTTGATGAGTAAGGAACTGCTCTACAGCAGAGTAAACAGTCACTAGAGAAGAAACAGTTCACAGAATGGGAGGAAACATTTTCTATCTGTTCCCTGGACATGGGCAGCTATCTGAGCAGTCACAACAACAGGTACAAAATGCAAACAAACGCGTGGAAATTGTTATGCACCTCTAATCTCAGAACAATTGAAATAAGAAACAGGATGAGAGACCATCACACACCAGTCAGAACAAGGGGGAAAAATTACAAAACCTGGTAAGGATGTGAAGAAAAAGAAACAGTTACCCACTGCTGATGGGAGTATAACTCACAGAGCCACAGTAAAGAAAAACACAGTAGAAAGAAATGAAGGGTGAGTCACCAAAACTGACGTTCTCTAAAGATCTGCAGAGGAGTTTGAAGATTGCCAGCACAGACAAGTGTTTGAGGAGAGGGAACTGGTAACAACTGGTCTGATCCTTGTGATAATGACATATATGTATTGAATTATCACATCGTGCCCCTATGAATATGTCCACCTTGAAACTTAAAAACTGAAGCAAGTATAAAATGAAGTGTAAGGAGAAGTCTGAATAACATGAGAAATAGAAGTGTAAACAAAACACATAGACTGTGTTGAGAATTATTAGGTGCCACAAAGAGACCGAGAAATAAGAGTTTCAGGGAGTTAGGGAGCCACTGTCCTCAGGAAGAGGCCTCCACCCCATTGCTTCCCAGATCCCGTCGCTTCTGGTCCTCTTAGGCCTTAGTGAAAAAAGGCTTTGACTGTCCCCGATCTAGTATTTCCTGTGGCTTACAATCTGTCTGTTTAATGGAATTAAATCTGTGAGTGACACCTGTTGGTGTGTGTGTCTGCCTTTTCTCCTTGACACTACTTAATAGTTTCTTATCGACCATCCATTTCAGTTTTGCAATACATTTC
This sequence comes from Phyllotis vaccarum, assembly GCA_033318265.1. Classification (NCBI taxonomy): domain Eukaryota; kingdom Metazoa; phylum Chordata; class Mammalia; order Rodentia; family Cricetidae; genus Phyllotis; species Phyllotis vaccarum. The sequence goes on along the minus strand of JARWLC010000017.1, from coordinate 13,481,865 downwards.
AAGCAAAGTAAGAGATAAGTAAGTCAGATAGATGCTGTATACATTATCCCCAAGGAATTAGTAACAAGAGCTTCATGTTCATATGTAGCTATTTCGGCCTTTCTTTGTGTTTGGTGTGTATATGTATGTGGTTGTGTGGGAATGGGCATGTGCACAAATAGGTGCATGTGCACATATATGTTCAAGTTGTGATATCTTTTGTAAAAAAATATTGGGTTTCCTGTTGGGCTCTTGTTAAAGCTTAGTTTAAAGCTACTGTTTCTTCTTTAATTGTATAGTATCTGTGTTAACTTCTACAACTTAGGATTTAATTTTTCTATATTTATAGAAATATTTATAATAGTATATATATTACTAAATGATGCCTATATTTGTACTTATGTTGAACTTTAAAAAAACTTTTCCCACCAGAACCAGAAGAGCATGATGCCATAAAACATATTATTAGGCTAAGAGAAAAGCTTGAATGGAAAACGCCAGTATTTCCTCGTAGTTTGAAATATCGTCCTAAGACTACCCGTCAGACATGCAGCCTAAAGGTGTGAGCCTATCTTATACAACTTCAATTATCCAAAATTAAAATTTGAAACTATCTTAACTTTTATTAATTCATTGTAGATATCACATCAAAGCTCATTAATAATACATCACAATAATTGTTGGGATATAAAAAAGAATGTCAACATAACTTATTTCACCTACTTAAAGAATAAAGATAAAGCATGACAATCTTGTGTATAATGCACCTCTTGTCTGCCCCCATCTCTTCCTCTTCTTCGTGATCAGGAAAGTACCCCATCTGCCTCAATTCAGAATCTACCTTTGGGTGTCTGCGTATTTCGCTTTGAGATTTTAAAAAAGAAATACAAGGAACTTACCTTAAAAATATACCAGAAAGTCATGTTCTCATCTGCACACTAGACCAACTGACCAAGGGACTGTGAAAATGCAAGGCTAGTCATCTGTTTTCTCCGTAAACTGCTACATAATTAAGAACCACTGCTCCAAACCCTGGGGTCAGGTGGTTTTTGTTTTTTCTCAAAGGCCCATAACAAGAATTTTAGTCTCTAGAGGTCACCTGAGCTCTGTTGCAAGGAAAAAAAGAAGCATCCTTGCTGTCACTGTGCACACGACTGTTGCTACACAGTAACTAGAAACCGATATGACTGTGTCCATAAAACTTTATAAAAACAGACTCCAGGCCCAGGCCGCGGTTTGTCCATCTCCACTCTAGATGGTTACTCTAAGGACAGTGCGTTGTTCATAGTCCGTGTAAGGTGGCTGGAAGTTCATTCATAAATTGGATTCATGTAGTTTTGAATCTCTGTCCATTCACTCTTTTGCCCTCTCTGAGATTTGCAGTTTCCATGATCTTTGAATTGAGATGATGGGAATTGCTCTAGAAAGCTGTGACGATTAAAAGGAAGGAGAATGTGCTATCGGGTCAGGTAGACTCTGTGGACATGGTGTTTGAAAGTACAAAACACAACTCTAGCTGTGCGTGGGTGCTTTGGATCTTTGAGTAAATTATACTTAATTTGTATGCAAAAAAGACTTTATAATTTTATCAGCACCAAATTTTAATAGCTTTAGAAAAGAGAATTAGAACAAAAATGGTATAATTAGCCAAACAGCCACAGTAAAGCTTGTCACTCTGCTAGTCACCCAAGTATCTCATCTCCTGTTGCTTTGGGGATTTAAGTTTATTTTTGAAGGTTTCTTAGAGCAGGTTATAATCAGAGTCATAATAAGAAAACAAATAGTTACAACAATGGGAACACTCTTCAAGAAAGGAAAAAAAACTGTAGTAAAAACTACAAAACCGAATTTAAAGTTTAAAACCACAGTAACCGAAACAGTTTGAGTACACTTGATCCGGTAGTTTTTCAGAATATTACCACTCACTAAATTATACTTCTAATAAAATTACTCTGAAGTTATTAAATTCAATTTCTGTATGATTTTAAAATTTCTTATTGATAAAAGTGAACATTTCAAAGCTAAAAGAAAATAGCTCTAGAATTTACACTTTCCATTTTCTCAGTGGATGCTAGCCAATGTCTCAGCACTTCCAAGTAGCGAGACAGGAACCTTAGTACTCACTGTAGAAGCACCCAGTGTAAATTTAAAAACATAATTGGATTCCACTTCATTAGTCTATGACCTTTCTCAAATTAGGAGAGCTACAAAAGTATTAATTTTTGTATGTACTTAGCCACATTTAAAAACAGCATTGGTCTCTCCAAGGTTGTCAGAGGCATCGTTGTTTAGATAATATGTGTAATGCACTTACTTCTGGCTGTGTATTACCTACTTACCAGTACTGCCTCCAGTGGTTAGAATACTGACTCCATCATGATCGGGGTAAATGATAAGCTTGGTATATCCAGAATGGAATATGGCATACTTGTTCAAGCTCTATCATCGATTCATAGCACGTATATAGATAAATATTTCCACATGTCTTATCATTGTATTATGTTTTAGAATGAAACTGAAATGTCTCAACCCTTTCATAAGATTGGTCTTGTTGGACTTAAATCAGTCATGGTTTGAGGCTGATTTCCTCACTGGTACTATCTATCCTATTTTGATTATGGGTCTGTCTAGTTATTTAGATAATTACTTTAGTCAAAGTTTCTTCTTCTTCTTCTTCTGAGCAACCTTTGAAAGATGATGGTGAATTTGTGTACTGCCTTCCCCTGGAGAACAGCAGAGGTGTCTTCAACGAGTATGACCTTCAAGTAGTCTCCGCCAGCAAAGCTAAAAATTGCAAAGAATTTTGGATGGTTACTGCTTCATTTGTCTCTAAGGTAACATAAAACACTATGCTCCGCTTTGTGAATTACCTCAGAGAATGTTACCAGTTCAGGTCAACTACACTCAACATAGTTGCAGTCTCAGTAGTGGGGAGACAGAAGCAGGAAGACTATAACCTGGGGTTCACTTAATGAGGCCCTGCCCTCCCCCCCAAAGGAAAATAAAAGTAACCAATTTAGGACTTACTTTTAACTTATTTATAATTAGAATATAATTCTATCATTCCCCCTTTGGCCCATGCAACCTTTCCCAGGGTTCCAGCTCCCTCGTTTTCCCTTACTGCCCTCTCAAATTCATGACCCTTTTTTTTTTGTTATCCATTAGCTCTCCCCAACCTTAGCCTTTGTTCGGTGGCTGGAGGTCTTTGTCCAGTGATGGAGCCTGATGAGTATTTCCCCATCCCATGTTGTTGTGTCCCCGTTCAGGCTGCCATGTTTTTGCAGTACAATGGCTGTAGCTTCCCTCCCCTTTGTAAGATCCATACTCCCTCAGACTTTCTGGTCTTCTGGCTCTTCCAGTCTTTCCAGCCACTCTTCCATGATGTCCCCGAGCCTTAGGTTATATGCAGGAGTTGTGTTGTAGCTGTATCCATTGGCCTGGGGCACCACATGATCAGTTGGTCTCTGCATTCTGACTGGTTGTAGTTTTCTGCGATGGTCTCTATCTGCAGCTAAGAGAAGCTGCCTTGATGTGGCCTGATTGCTACACCTACCTATTGATGTAAGGGTGAGCATTTAGAGTAGGAATTATGCTGATCTAATCCAATGGCTACAGCAGCTTCTGCTCTAAGATCCATGACCTCACTAGCCCTAGATATTTGGCTAGGTTTCATGATACGGATGCCACTACTTGACCTTTAATGATATCATGCCCATGCTGGGCATTGTTGTGGGTCATAGGCACAACTGAGGAGGACTGTTGATTGCTTGTCCTCCTTAACAGCTTACATAGAACCTTCTGGCACTGTGGAAGCTAGTCTTCAGGGAAGAGACTTTCGGATCAGATCCAGCTTGAATCTTCTGAATCCTGTACTTTCAGCAATAGGAACGTATCTCCAACCTTTGAGAGGAGACCAAGGACGACCATAATAGCCTCTAGAGTTTTGAGAGTCTCATAGACTCCCCTGACCAACAAATTGAAAGGAACTAGCCCCAAAGATTTATCTCAGGGTTTAAGAGGTGCTCTCCAGCCGGAGAAGGCGATAATAACTACAGGATAAAATGTACACACAATATTCTCTTTACCTATTTCATCTTTATTGGCATGGCTCTCGGTGAAGGCACAGGCTTATATACTCATGGGGCAGTTATTCTCTCGGGATTCAGGTGTCAGCTGATAAGGTCGGAAGACACTTATACAGTCCCCGGCTCCTGAAGGGGGTGTGGCCAGCCCCGTTCAAAAAAGACTGTTAAGATCTAAAGAACCCTGTTTGTTCCTGTCTTCTTAGAGATCAGATCAACATCCATCGCTTAGACCATCCAATCATTCAAATATCTTCCTAAGCTATAACCTATTATCATAAGTGTTAATTTATTTTCCAATAAATGTTAATCTTATATTAATATATTCCAAGTAAAATTTCCTACGCATAGGGCTTGTCTTCCTCAGGGTCACAGAGAGGGGTGATAAGATTTACACACAGGCAATAACAGTCAGCTTTGGTTTATGATACAAGGTAGGAATGACTAGTCAAGGTTTTTCTGGTGGGGATTGACTAAAGATTAGATCAACAAAGCAACCCAAAGGGTGGAAAATCCTGTGCTCTAACTACAATCCTAAATGTGGTTGAGCATAGGGTTAAACGTTTATTGATCAGCAACAAAACATAAACAAAGTAAGGTCCTGTGCTGTTTTCATAAAGTCTCCATGCAGCCACTTTTCTGACCAGTGGGGTAAATGTTCTCGGTTGCTAGGTGACCGGAGTAAACATTGGAGGGAAGCCTTCAGCTTCTGTTCTGCTATAGCACTTCCCCTTACTGTTAAGGCTCAATTTACACAAGGGAGGGACTTGTCACCTTCTAGCTGCTTTGGCCTTGCGGTGCAGCACTTCAGAATAAATGTCTTAATACTTTCAACTAAGAGTTGGTTAATCCCCTTTTTTCTTATATCACAAACAATAAACCTCTAAGGTAGGATCTTATATTAATGAATCCAGGTGCAAGTAAACATAGGGAGTTATGGGCCTGAGATTAATGGTATTAGCTCCAGATAGTTCTCTTATCCATGGGGAGGTGAACTCAGGACACACCAGTGTGTCATCTATCTGTAGCTGTCCTTGGAAGTCTGAAAAATGTTTCAATTGAAATACTTTGTCCGAGAGCTGACTCTGTCCAGATGTTTACTAGATGCAGGGAGGGCAGGCATTGAGACTGCTCTGGGCCGAGGAAGGAAGACCTGGTTTGTGAGTAAAGAGATCTTGTCTATGTGACTGTTTTCACACACAGCTAGAAGTTATCTATATTCTCCCAGATGTATGAGGGATATTATGCCAAATAAATTATCAAGCAAATTGCTGAAGTTTCCCAAGAAATAAATTGCAAGGAAATAACACACGGGAAAGCTATAATCACACACAAGAAATCCTCTGTAGGAAACAGCTAACACATTCAAAGGCAACTAACACCAAAAGTCCTTGAACACTTGGCTTTACCTCCACCGGGGCCCTTGGCTCTGAGGGGTCAGCCTGTCGGTGTCACTGAGTTCCTACAGCCTATTCTGTGGCTCCCAGCAGTGGCTCCTCCTGCCTATTGCTGTTTTTTGTTTGTGTTTGTTTTTGTTTTTGTTTTGTTTTTTGGGTTTTTTGTTTGTTTGTTTGTTTTTTAGAAGGTCTATGTGTTCTGGAGGGAGCATTGTGAGCCCAAGTGGCATAAAATTCCCTGATATAAATGTGTAATTTATCCAATTTTAGGCACATCTGAAACCATATGATTATCTCTTTTGATTTAGAGAAAGCAGTTAATTTAAGAAGTTAATGTTTTAGAAAAAGCTTTAAAATTATTTAATAATAAAAGCTTTCTTCTTTTTGGTACAAATTTAAGTTTAAGGAGTCAATTGGAAGAAGTTTACTTTTTACATACTTTATTAATATTTCACATACCTTTTAAAAGTGAAAACTAGAAGACAGGCTTTTGTTGGTGTAACAGGAATGATAAATAGTATTGATTTTGAGTGTGTGTGTGTGTGTGTGCGCGCGCGCGCGCGCGCATGCATATATGTGTGTGTAGAGCAGAAGACAAACTTGGGTGTCCTTCAGGAGCCATCTGCCTGTCTTTTGTGATAGGGGAGACAAGGTCTCCCTCTGGCCTGGAGTTCACCGAGGAAGTAGGCTGGCTGGCTGTCAAGCCTCAGGGAGTTCCACCTCTCTCCAGCTCCCCAGTGCTGGGATTGAAAGAGCACAATCACCACATCCAGCATTTTAAATGTGGGTTCTGGGGTTGAACTCAGGTCCTCGTGCTGTGTGACAAGAACTTTACCAGTGGGATGATCGTTCCAGCTCAATGAAGAAAGCTTTTATTGACTATTTGTCAGAAACTTCAGGACCAGTGTAGAAGTCTTTCCATTATATACTTAGCACTATAATTAACCAGTTTTGATCATTTGCTTAATAAACCTCTGTTTCCTCTGGTGTCTCAACAGTCCAGCTAAAATCAACAGTGTGGACTTCGTGTGTATGAGGCAGGCATCCCAGTGTTGAGGTGCATCTTCAGCATATCATAACAATGTACCAAAAATATGAAAATTGGGAGCTAGAAAACTTTTCAAGTTTTCAAATATCTCTGGATAGTTTGTTTTTTTCCTATTCATTCTGTAGGAGCACATGGAAAGCAAGCAGGAGGAACTGTGTAGCTGCAGTGTGAAGAGGAAAGTCAGATTCGGGGATAGATGAAGTAGATGAGGAATGGGGGGTAAAAGGTGAACATCGGCCTTTTCGGCATCTTGGAAATAGAAGTCACAGTGTGTACCTTGTGCTTATAGGTCACTACAACAGGCGGCAACAAGGAAGAGGTGGAGCTCATACCTACTCTGGACTGGCTGTCAGAAAGACATTACTTCTACATACTGCAGCAATTTAAGATATTTTACAACTTCCGGTGAGATGGGCTACCAACTAACACTTGGTAGTTTGATTGTGTTGTAAGAGCTACTGCCCCATGGCATCTGATTCCTGCAGAGTGATGCTTATCATAGAGTGTTGGGGGATGGGTGTTCCACAAGTGTGTTTTAGAATAAGGAACTTTAACCATTTAAGGACACATTTTTTGAAAATTTTAGTCTTTTCTGGCTAAATGTTACAAAAACTGATGCGTTATTGTCAAACATAATAGTCTATATTGTCTTTATTTTTTCTTCATGCCCTTCATATTAATGAATACCTACCTATTGGGCATCCAAGAAGAGCCAAGAGTTATTCTAGATACTGATAACTATATTGAACAAACCAGTTAGCCTGCTCTTTAAAATTCTGATGTAAGGTGTGTGAGAAACAATAAGCAAGCATGTGAACATGCAATATGCCAGGGGAACAGAAAATGTTATGTAGGAAAATAAAGAAGAACAGAGGCCCTGGAGCAGGTCACTGAACCAAATTCTTCCTTGAAATTTTTATCTAGCTGGAAGATATTCTACATTTATCTCATTGCAATAGAATTTACACAGGTGCTCCTTTTACTGTTATTATTTTAAATAAATTTATTTGTTTTATATATTGGGTGGAGTTTTCCCACCCTTCTCTCCTCCCAGCTCCCCTCCATCTACTTCTCCATTTCTGTTCAGAAAAGAGCAGGCCTTCCATGAATATTAACAAAAGATAGCATATTAAGTTGCAGTAAGACTAAGAACCTCCCTTTGTATCAAGGTTGGAGAAGGAGACCCATATGAGGAATAGCATCCCACAACACAGTGAGAGAGTCAGAGACAGCTCCTGCTCCCACTGTTAGGAGTCCCAGAAGAGGACCAAGACACAATTGTCATGTACATGCGGAGTGCCTAGGTCAGTCCGTGCAGGCTCCCTGATTCTCGGTCCAGCCTCTAAGCCCAGATTTGTGATTCTGTGAGTTTCCTCATGGAGTCCTTGACCCCTCAGGCTCCAACAACTATGCTACAATCCATGGACCCAGAGAGACTAAGAAACAAGGAGGGTTCATGGGGGATGCCCAGATCTCCCTGGGAAGAGGAAATGGAGATTCTTTGAATGGACGTAGGGCAGGTCGGGATGAGAACATGAGTAATCAGGTTGGAAGGGAGGAAAATAGAGGAGTGAATACTGAAGAGACTACTGGGAAGGGGGTGCATTTCAGGGTCAGGTAAAACCCTGGTGTGAGGGTATCTCCCAGAAATCTTTAAGAATGATCCCAGCTAAGAATCCTAGCAATAGTGGATACATAGCCTGAACTGCTCATCCCCTGTGACCAGATTGATGCCTAATCCAGTTGTCATCACAGAGACTTCAGAGAAATTGATGAAAACATATGCAGAACCACAGCCAAACAAAGGTCGAGTTTGGGGAATCCTGCAGAACATGGGGAAAGAATTGTAGGAGTCAGAGGGGTCAAAGACTGTACTGTTGCTCTTTTTATGTTTGTACAACACCCACTTCATAATTTTTTCTTCTTTAATATCTGCTTCTCCTTATTGTTTGCTGTTATTTGTCAAAGACAAACAAAATATATAAATTATACATTTTATATAAACATATAAATATGTAGTATGTTAAATGTACAAATTAAACATATTTAAATATACGTATCAAACCTAGCACCTCACACATGGTAGACCTAGCGCTAACACAGAGCTCTGTCCCAATCCAAGCAGACTAATACTTTAAATTGCTAAGTGTTATGCGAGAAATAGCTTTTCTAAGGTATTAGCTTTTCTAAGTCTGAGGGGCTTTTAGACAAATGTAAAAGACTGTCACAGAGATATTGCTCACTTATTGAGTAACATTTGCTACTTTTTAACTGGCATGAATATGGAAGCAGAACCATGGAAAGGTAACATATGTGTCTGTTCCATGGAACTTAGTATGAGTGGGGCGAGTAGAGGGAGTAACTAAGGAAAAGGAAGCAAGATAATGTCAAGAGGGAAGATCCGACCACAGGGCGGAGTTAAGGCTCCCTCTGCTGAAGTGGGGCTGCAGTGTGGCACTGAGCTGGCCCCGCAATGGCATGGAATGGAGAAGTTGAGGAAACTTGCATAGAGGTGTCAGTTCTGTTTCATATATGAAAATTATGGATGACGAATAATCACTAGGTAGACTTGTCAAGTTCTTTGAGATTTTCAAGTTACATGTGCATCTGTTTTTCATAACTATTTTTTAAATTTTAGTTAGCACTATACAAAGTTTCTTAGTGAAAATTTAACTTTGACTTTTTAATGTTTATATCTGTTAATTAAATATAATTTTATTACTTTCTCTTTTCTCTCTGCATCACCTCCCATGTCCCTTCCATGTTTTCCTCACACTGAATCTCTTCTTTCTCAAATACTATTGTTACATTATATTGTACAAGTACTTCTGCTGCTTGTGTGTGTATATGTGGTTCAGAGTTGACCACTTTGTATCAGAGAACCAATTAGGGGGCTCATCCTTGAGAGGCTAATTCTCCATCTCTCAGCAGTCAGCAAGTGCCTGGTAGTTCCTTGTCTAGGGGAGTGACCTTTTGAGAATTCTTCTGGGTCACCATGTTTATCAATATTGCCATTGTTCAGATACGGCTTATGCAGACATTTCTATTGGACACTGTTTCACAGCAGACTTCTGGTATTCAGGCTTTTATAATCTTTCCACCCCCTTGTCCATGATGTTGTCTGAGACATAGATGCAGATGTGAAGCAGATGTATTCATTGGAGAACCGCTCCCCATGATCTGTTGATCTCTGTCTTGTATCCAGTTGTGTTTTTCTGCGATGGTCTCCATCTTTGCTGCAAAGAAGCTTTTTTGATGAGGGGAGAGAGCTTCACTAATCTACAGGAAAGATTTAGAATGCATCTAAGAATTAAGGCGGATCCGGCAAAGTGACAGTAGTAGAGTCCCTTGTAAACTCCACGACCTCACTAGCCTTTGGAAGGAGAAGGCATGGTTTTTCCTATTGAGTGGGCTGTAAGTCCAATGAGCTAGCTGGTTACCACCAACGTATGAAGGGCACATTTACAGATATTTTGCCATGTTGGCCATTGTGGTGGTTCACAGGTGCCACAGCTGGGTAGGACTGTTAATTGCTTTTCTCCTTTGGCAACTTTGATAGTATTTCCTGGTACCACAAACACTAGACTGTAGAGTGAATGCTTTCAGGTTAGATCCAGCTTGAATAGTCAGAGTCCTCTCTGCTCCAAGTGTATAGTGTCTTCAGCAGTGGAGGCAACCAAGGGCAGCAGCCATAGTCTGTACTGATTTGGGAGTCACTTAGTCTACCCCGGGCATTCTAAAGGAAATTTTGTGTGTGTGTGTTGTTTTGGGGATTTTGGTAATCTGTGATGCTTATGGGTAGCATTATTAGCCATGGTGACATAACTACCTTTGTATAGGTGTGTGTGCTTGTGTGTGTGTGTGTGTGTAGTGTACATACACTTAGATGTATTGCTATGATTTTAGGTAAAAGTAAAATAACAAGATTCCATGAGGCTTTGTCAAAAAACTTGGTATGATCCCCTCTTCCTTTTCTCTTGTACTAACCTCTCCCCTCCCTAGTTGGATCCCATCTCCAATCTTTCCATTCCTGTTTCATACTGCAAACTAATTAATGTATAAAAATACAATTTATAGTTTTAAGTATTTATTGGGATTTTTCAGCCAAGTGAATTCTGCATCTAAAAGAAATCTAATAGCTTTCATTTACATTTACTCTTTGCTTTATGTCTTGCTGATGGTTTTGGAGAAAATGTGTATGACTTACATTATTTGTGGTAGCGTAAGACAAATCATCATAATCTAAGGAATTTTCTACCATTACTTAGCTCTTAGTAAACTTGATGCATATAACTGTATGACTTGTAAGTGTAGAATATAAGAAGTATTTTTTTCTTTTCAGGATGAATAAAGCTTTTGTTACTTGGAAACTGAATGTTAGAAGATTTAAGACAGAGAAGAGCAGGTAAGCCTTAATATGAAATCATGCAGACTCCAAAAGCAATATGATTTCAAACTGTAGTATGAGATAGATACACTTAAATTTTAATTTGAATTGGGGGGGTCACATTATGCTGATATTTTGAATACATTTAACATCTATCTCTCTTTTCCTCCCTCTGGTACCTTCTTTCTCTCTTTTTCTTGGCTCCGTGGGCAGAACTTTGAGTCCCATGCATGCTAGGCAAGTGCTCTGTCACCAAGCTATGTTTCCAGGTCTGTAGTTTAACCCATCTGTGTTCTGTGGAAGATGGTTAAGTGCTTCCTATATGTTGAAGGATGCTATTCTGTGAGCACTCTGCCGGGAGCACCCTGCTCTGAGTTCCTCTGCTCCCTTCATCTTCTCTTTTTCTTCTTCCCCAAACAGGAATGAAGTTGTCATCGATAACAGTTGGTTCTGTTTTGTGTGCTTTCAAGCAGCCGTGTGTTTTTGTTTTCTGTAGTAAAGGTTTTATTTTGCTATAGTTGTGAATAGGAATGCATTTATAAGAAGCAATACAGAGGACTCTTCTGTGCCCTTTACCTTCCACGCTACCCCCAGGCTCTGCAGTCACAATATTATGAAACATTAATTAATATGCAGAATATTTCTGTCACCAAAGAACGTGATGTTTGCCTTCATGACTATCATCACTTTCTTGCCCATTGCCTCTCCTTGCTCTATGGTAACTACTGATCTATGTTCTAGTTCCATGGTCTTGTCTTTTAAGAATCATTCTTATCAGAAACAATAATAAAATTGAGAGGCAAGTTCACAGACTCATAGAGCATGGACTATGTGATGGTTCACACATGTACACGTGGCTCCAATGGGTCCATTTTGTGTGTGTGTGTGTGTGTGTGTGTGTGTAAGTATAAAGGTAGGTAGGTAGGTCGGTAGGTCGGTAGGTCAGTAGGTCGGTAGGTAGGTAGGTCGGTAGCTAGATAGCTAGCTAGCTAGCTAGATAGACAGACAGACAGACAGACAGACAGACAGACAGACAGACAGACAGACAGATAGATAGATAGATAGATAGATAGATAATTTGCCTTTTCCCTGTCCATCATACTTCAGTAAAGTATGTTATGTAGAAAGAATCCTGTAACATTTAAGACTGACCATTTCAGTTAGCACGATGCTCCGGAGATCCATCTCAGTTGCACATATATCAATAGTACTTTGGTTAGTGCTCAGTGATCTGTGACACAGATGTACTGTAGCTTGTTTGAACATTTCTCTAGTGATGTCCACTTGCATATTTTCTAGCATTTTTGGCTATCATAGAAATCTGCTGTAAGCCTGTTTGTACGCTTTAGTTTTCTTTTCTATGGGGTAAACGCCCATATTTAAAATGGAGTCATGTGGCCATTGAATGTTTGAGTTGTTTTATTATTTATTTGTTTGACACAGGGACTTACTGTATATTCCAGGCAGGCCTAGAAGTTGCCATCCTCCTGCCTCAGCCTCCACCGGGATTGTAGGCATGCACAGACCTGCCAGGCTGTATGTAGTTTTTGAAGTAGTTGACAAACTAATTTCCAGGATGGCTGTTGTATTTGTCATTTCCACATCAACTCTGTTTCTTCATACCCTTGATATTGTTTGTGCTGTCACTGGTTTTCATTTCAGACATTCTGATCGCTGTGTAATAACAGCTCACCATGTTTTAACTTGTATTTTCTTAATGTTATTACTAATTTCCTCTGATGTTGACTGTCTCTTTGTGTGCTTATTTGCCATCTGTATATTCTCTTTAGCGAGTGTCTGTGTTACCACAGGAGGAATGTGGAAGGCAGAAGGACCCAGTCTCCACATAAGCAACCTTTGCTCTGATTGACCCAGGATTTATGGAGGTGCCTTTCTCCCCCTCTGCCTTGTCTCCTATTCCCATTCTGTTCTTCCCAGCATTCCTGATGTGGTTTGTCTTACCTTTGTGATCACAACACACAGAAATAAAGGGGCAGAAAAAAAGAGAAAAATCCTTTTCTACTTTAGGCTACAGATAGAAGTTTTCCAGAATTATTCTCCAAGTTGTCCCTTGTTCAGTGAACATTGCCCTTGATACTTGATAAATTATTTAGATTTAATAAATGTAGTAGGTTGATGGTACATATAATTCATTTTTCATAGCACTGTTTGGAAATCAATCTGGAAATATAAAAATGCATTGGACTCAATGATATAATATCATTGGGTTTATTAGTTGGGAAGAGCTAAATTTGTGGGCATTTTTAACCTTTCAGATCATACTTGTATGGCCACCTCTTTTGTGCTGATGAGTTATTTCAAAGTTGTTTGCTTTATGTAAAAGGACTTTTTGAAGATGCCCTGAATCTCAAAAAGAACAATGAAGACAATCCTGCAGCCATATGCCTCACAAAGGTGGGTGGAAGCATTCACTGCCAACAGTCCAAGTATGCAGAAACTGGTTTGAATAAAAGAAACAGCAATTTTCCATGTGTAAATCACTGTGGGTGACTGATCTGATAAAGTAGTGGTAAAAAGCATGGCAGTCAATTGTAGGGGTCAACATTTCTTAGAAATTCTGGCTGGTAATTTAACAGAATAGACTGAAGGAGGGGGGAGGGAGGAGGGGAGAAAGGAGGGGAGAGGGAGGAGGGGAGAAAGGAGGGGGAGAAGAAGGAGGAGGAAGTACAGAAGGAAGGCAGAGGACAAAGAGAAAAGGAAAGAGGAAATTAATGACTAGAAAAGTTAAGCGGTCTGGAAAATGTGTAAGTCTGTGCCCAAGACACCCATGGGTTGCAGTGCTAACAATAACAGAGAGAGGCATTAGGGTTCCCCGGAAACCTCAGGCCCCATCTGCTTTCCTTCAGAGCATCAAGGACCTCCCAAATGTTCACTTTTGCATAACAGATCTGAGAGATCATGCTTTTCCATGTTTACAGAATAAGGCAGAGATTGGGGTTTTGTTTCCCATTTAAGAGTGGGGTCTGGGTTTTTTGAAAGGCATTTGGATGCTTGGTTAGATACTATATTGTGCGGCAGTAGGGCAGATAGTCCACACTGTCAACTAGTGTCTCCAGCAGCCCTGGAGCCAAGCATGTTTGGGACTGTTCCTAAAGAGGGTGGTGATCGAGAATCTCTGAGTGTGCTAGTTTACAGACATTCCTGGTCTGAAAAAAAAAATCAGCAGTGCAGACATAATGGGATTAACAAAGTAATCAGTATGTTATTAATTAATACAGGATAAACAATATTGGCAGTGAAGCCAGGAATGGAGGGGAATTTTGAAGCATTTTATTTGAAAAATTAAAACCTGATAATCAGACCATGGAAAAAGAGGAGAAAATGAGTCAGTCCAAAACAGTGTGGCAGGATCACAGGCTTTCTTATTTGGAACTATTGTATCTAGGTATAGTTGTTTTATTTTTCTGTTTGGGAGTCACCCAGCTCCCAAATAAATATGTGGAGACCTATTTTTACTCATGAACGCCCATGCTTACCTTTGCTTAATTCTAGCCTGTTACAATAAGGTTTCTTGGTCCCAGGTGGCCAGAGGCCTAGACTCACAGACCTGTTGCCCCAGACCCCTTAGCCACCCGCTGCTGCTTAGTCTTCTAAAAATGATTTAGATATTTATATTAACTTTATGCTGTTTGGCCTATGGCTCAGGCACCTTGCTAACTTGCTCTTTCATCTTAACTCAACCCATTTCCATTAATCTATCCTACCACGTGGCCACCTGTGTTCCTTACATGTTGCTCCTTTGGGCAGCTGGCTTGATCTGATCTGACTCCACCCTCCTCCTAACTATTCTGATTCCCCACCTACTTCTTCTATGGTGCCTGCCATGGCCAAAACAGTCCTTTATTTAAAGATTGATTTGCACAGCATATAGGAAGACATTTCTACATCATCTCCCCATTTCTGTCTAATCAAAAAGGAAGGTATTAATTTTAACATAATACAATTATATATAGCAAAGTAGCTATTAATTATAGTTATAATAGTTTATTTGTATTTAGTAAAATTAAAGAAAATATTTTATTATTTTACTTTTGTAAATTTAAAGTATTATATTTAATATATTTTTTAAATAGTTAAAAAAATTATATTTATAATTGTTTAATTTTTAACTATATTAAAGACTATAGAAGGATATAATATCTAAGTAAAGTGGAAGAGTAAGTAACTTTTAAAATCTAGAAATGACAGAGATGACACTTATTTGTCTAGACAGTCACTTAAAGTTTTGATTTTTTTTTTTTTTTTAATGAAGTTGGGGCATTTATTTTTAACCTAAGGACCCAGAGTCTTTTTTTTTTTATTATTTTAAAGAAGTAGGAAATTTGTTTTGTCTATTTTGGTATAGTTTATTAGTTGGTTTTTTTTTTTTTTTGAGTCTTGAAGAATGCTTGACAGTTTTTTTAAAGCAGAATTTGAAGGACGTTTTAGCTTGTCTTATTAAAATTTAGAGGTTATTTTTTATGGAACTTGCATGTCTAGTTTAGACAGCATCTGGTGAAGTAGTCAATATAAGAATAGGTTTTTGTTTAGTGGCCAACTGTTGTCATAAAGAAAGTAAAGTTTATATGGAGTTTTTGTGATGTATGTTTGTTTGTTTGTTTTTTAAAGTAGATTGGTGTTGTCAGGAGTAGATTTGTTTTACTGTCTAGAAAAGTCTAAGTTTTTAAAATATTTTAAATGTCATATTTTGTAGGTCTTAGAAGTGTTTGAAGATTAATGATCTAATTGAGATATATTTTGTATATTTAAAAAATCTTAAAATGTATTTTTAAATTATATATTATAATTTTAAATTAGTTGTATAAACATTATATCTTAAACAAGAGTAGAAAAAACATATATAGCATAGGAGAATTGACCTTAAATTTGTATCAGTAAACTAAAATTTATATTATTGTAAAAATATTTTGAGATAACGGCTGATTTTTTATTAAAGCCAGTTTTTCTAATTTAAACCGTTTCTCTTCATCTACACTTTGCCCTGTGCTTTTTTCCTTTCTTTATTCTGTACACCTTTTATTCCATGGCTGACGGTACGGATGTGGGTCTGAGGTTGCCCAGGTGTCCTCCTCTCCTTTTCTTGTCTCTCTTCCTTCTCTAGCCTAGATCTCTCCTCCTGTTGACTCTCTCTGCCCACCAGTCCCTCCTGTCCTTTCTCCTGCCCAGCTATTGGCCACTCAGCTCCTTATTAGACCAGTCAGGTTTTTAGAAAGGCACTGCTTTACAGAATTAAACAAATGCAACATAAGAGAAGTTTCCATGGGCTGGTAGGAAGAAAGTATATTCTTTTGTGTTTGCGTGGAATATTACATATATCCTCTACTGCTCCACTAAGCTTTTGAGACATCATCTTTCACTCAACTTGGTATTCAATAATTGGCTAGACTGGCTGGCCAGAAAGTTCCAGGGACTGACTTACCTATCTGTGCTTCCCCAGCACAAGAGTTACAGATATGCATCACCACACCAGCTTTCTGTGTGTGTGTGTGTGTGTGTGTGTGTGTGTGTGTGTGTGTGTGTGTGTGTGTGTGTGTGTGTGTGTGTGTGTGCAGTGCATGTTCACACGCACACTTTGAACCCAGGTCTTCATGCTCTTGCAGCTGGAACTTTACCAAATGAGCCACCTCCCAAACCCAGCTTTATCCTGTATTTCATGTTTATGCTTTTAAGTTAACAGATAACTGAGATTCAAAAAGCAAAGGTAAGTTTTGGGATTAGTGTGATCCATAGTTTTATATATAAAATAAGCTTCTTTTTTAAGAGACTATAATTTTTTTAAATACACTACAAATTAATTTTAGTTATGGTTTAAAATAGTACTGTATTTTTCCTTTTATTAAGATCTAGTTGTGATAGGAATAATGTGGTACATGGCTTTAAGTCTAGCACTTGGGAGGCAGAGACAGGCAGATCTCTGTTGTTGGTTGTTTTTTACTTATTTTCTCTTTGTGGGTGTCCACCACCCAGCTCCCAGATAAGTCACACAGAAGGCGTATTCTTAATTAAAATGCCTGGACTTAGCTTGGCTTGTTTCTTGCCAGCTTTTCTTAACATTAAATTACCCTATCTCCCCCTTGCCTCTGGGCTTTTTCCTTTTCTTACTTGTGTAATCTTATTTTCACTCTTACTCCATGGCTGGCTGGGTGTCTAAGTGGCTAGGTGGCTGGGTGACTCTGTGGCTGGCTGGCTGAGTATGTGGCTGCATGGCTGCACCGCTGAGTGCCTAGGTGGCTGTGTGACTGGGTGGCTGCCTAGCTGGGTATCTAGGTGGCTAGGTGACTGGCCCCTGACACCATCCTCTCCTTGTTCTCTTGCTCTTTCTTCCTGCTCTTCCCAGATCTTCCTTCCATTCACACCCTCTGCCCACCTGCCCCACTTATCCCTGTCTATGCCTCGCTATTGGCTATACAGTTCTTATTAGTCAGTCAGGTATTTTAGGCAGGCAAAGTAACACAGCTTCACAGAGTTAAACAAGTGCAGCACATCTTTGCATCATTTAAACAAATGATCTACAGCATAAACAAATCTCTCTGAGTTTCAGGCCAGCTTGGCCTATAGAGTGAGTTTTAGGCCAGACAAGGCTACATAGTGAGACCCTGACTCAAGAAATGAAAACAAAAGGATTTAATTGCATTTAACAATGAGTATTTAAATTTGAAGAACATCTAAACCACGGTATGTAAAGCATCTATAAAGAATGTAAAGAAGAAATTGTAAGTTATGCTCTTCTGTATTCCATGAAAAGGTGATCATATGCCTTATGTCTTGCTCTTCGTAAATGATTATTTTAAATTTTCAAACATGCCCCCTTTATTGCTGTTTAACTAGCTGGACACTTCTCAAACTTATACGCTGGACAAGTTTTGTAAAGAGCAGGTACAGCAAGCTACCCAGGCAGTGGCACAACTTGAGGAAATGAGGACTAAGGCCGTTGAAGATATAAAAAGAACAATCTTAAAGGTAACTCTGTGATTTTATCTGTCCTGTTTCTGTGTACTGAGTGGGCATTTCAATTCGCCTTCCTGAAAAAAAAGTATTGGAAATGGGCAATAGAGAGTCGAAAATGGTTAGTTAACCAACACTGGTGTAGTAAGGTTTCTGGCCCAGACTTTCGGGCCTAACCTCAAGGTTTTGACCTGCAGACCCACAGTCCCGCAGTCCCACAGTGACACACAGATGCTTACAAGTTTTAGGCTGATTGGCCTAAGGCTCAGGCATATCACTTGCTAGCTCTCTATCCTTCATCTAACCCATGACTCATCCTGTTCAGCCATGAGGCTGGTACCTTTTCTTAGAGCAGCATGGTTGTCCTCTGCTTCTTCCGACTTCTCTCTGGCGTTCTGCTCAGTGTTTCTTGTTCTCAGAGTTTTTCTTAGTCTGGTAGCCCCGCCCACACTTCCTGCCTGCCTTTGGCCAATCAGCGCTTTTTATTAAACCAGTGGGTGGAGACAATTATTTACAATGAAGCAACACAATCCCCTACACACTGGTACCATGTTTACTATGTCTAAGAACTTTTTTGGGGCTTGATGTAAAATGCAAGAAAACATTTATGTTGTATCAGCAGATGTGTATCTGTGTGAGAAATACAAATATTTATAAAAGATGTTTCTTATTTAGCCTGAGCTAACATCTAAAGGGACTCTGATTAGTTACAAAGTTTTTAGTGTTCATAAAATAAAGAAAACTCCATTGTGCAGGAGAAAAATCTAGATAAAATAAAACTTCACTAAGGAATTTATAAAGATAATTCAGTAATACAGTGAACAGTGTCTTCCAAGGCATTCCTCTGTGCGCTGATGGAGACCCCTCTGTGTAAATACATGAGCCACTCATTTGCCCGTCCATTTCTGTCTGACCTCCAAACTGTCCTGCCTCTGAGAATCTTAACTTTATTGGCTTCAGAACACATGACTCTATCTTCTTGACAGGTGTTTAAATATAGTGTAAACATAAGGTAAAATATTGTTTAAAGTTGATGATAAAGTTTAGTTCTATATATTGCCCAGGATAATTATGATTCTATAGACAGCAGATGACCTGCATTAACATAGGGAAATGCCGCGTTTCCAAACTGCTTTATAAATTACAGGTTGCAGAAAAGAAAGATATTAAAGAATACTTTGAGTCAAAACCATCTGAAATTGACACAATGCATTTTAAGCTGCCAAGGTATCGGTGTTTATTAGAAACAAATTTGAAGTTTTTGAGGCTAATTGATTACCTGTTTCAAGAACTCATTCGTCAGCTCATGAACTCTGCACTCAGCCAACTTTTGGAACTATTCAATGGTTCTGCTAGGATGCCATTTTCAAAGGAAAAAACAAATGATGGACTCATGAGGTGAGTGACGTGTTAACTAAGTTATATTTTTGTAATATATCACTAATTATGGAGAAAATGTTCAAGAATTAAAGTTAGACTTTAAAAATCTTTCATGTAGCAAATAACTTACACTAGCTTCTAGAATTCTTATTATCAATAAGAGCTTAATATTGTCCATGAATTGAAGAAAAATTTCTATTTTTTCTTTAAGTTCAGAGTAGATCTTGTTCCTGTATAAAATGCTCAGTGAAATTTAAATTTGAATTGCATGACTTATCCTAACAAAATTTAAATAGATTTTTTATTTTCCTCATGTGGAAATCTCCTCATAAAGTAGAAATAATAATAATAATAAGTCGTCACCATGTTGCTAATAAACACAAAATAAATGCTTGATAAATAGTAGCTACAATCCTGGGATCTGTATCTACCTGTATTTTAACAATACTGATTTCTGTTTTTATAAAAAAACCAAACTAATGATGCTGAGCTTTTTCATGTGCTTATTGGTCTTTGTTGTCACTGGGAAAATGTCTGTCCAAATTTACCTTCCATTTTAAATCAGGCCATCTGCCTTCTTGTTTGGGTTGTGAGACCTCTACGTGTGTATCTGGGATTGCAGGGATCATCTTTTTACTCTGTTCATGGGATTTCTTAGAGCACAAGAATTGTACGTTTTTACTTGGATAAAGTGGTGCATAGCTGTGTTCTCAGCCTCCCAAAGGCTGATGTAGGAGGTTACCAGGTCAAAGCCACCCAAGGCTGTAGAGCGAGTTCCAGGGAATGAGACCCTGGGAGGAAGAGGAGAAAGAAAAAGAGGAAGATAGAAGAACGTTAATTTTTATAAAATCTACCTTATTTCCCCCTTTGGTTGTGTTTTAGGTAATCTCAAAAATCATTGTCTAATCCAAGGTCATGAAGATTTATGTCTAAGACCATTTCCATATGATCATCCCATTGTTCCAGCACTAGTGTTGAGAAGAAAAATATTTGTTTTTTTCTTTGAGTTCTTTTGGCAGTTGATAATCCAGCCATAAGTATATAGATTTATTTCTCAACGTCATCCAGTTTCATGTGTTTGTATGTCAATCTTTATGTCGGTCTCTTACCGCCTTGATGACTCTACTTTCTATCAGGAGGTTGTGAGTCTCCCAACATTGCTTTCTGTTTTTCCAATATTGCTTTGATCGTTCCATGTGAAATTTCCAATTTCTGAAACGAAACGAAAAAATGACAGCCGAAATGTTTATAGGTGTTGTAGTGAATCTAGTGGGAAGATTTTAATAATATTTTTTACTTTTAAGTTATATCATTTCTCCCTTCTCTTCCCTCCTTCCAGTCTCTAGAATGCACAGTACCCCTCCCCCGCTTTCAGATTCTTGCCTCTTTTTCTTTAATTGTTGGGGTGTGTGTGTGTGTATTTGTGTGTGTGTGTGTGTAACTAAATGCATAAATGCAATCTGCTTGGCTCATATAACGTCACCTGTGTGTATGATCTTAGGGATGTCCACTTGACATTGGACAGTCAATTCAGGGAAGACCTAGGGAAGGCCATTTCTCCAACTTAGTATTCCCCAGTGCTCTTACTTCTTGTCTAGGTTGAAGCCCCAAGAGCTTTTCTCCTTCCATGTTAGGATTGTCTATGGTGCCTTCATTCATGTCATGTTTAGGCAGCCATGCTGATGAGACTTCATAGGTACAGCCCATTTCTCTCACGTTTCTAAAAGACACAATCACACACAAACTTCCTGTTTCTCTGAATCTTAAAGTTTTCCCACCCTCTCATCCACAATGGTCCCTGAGGCGTAGGTATCAGAATTGAATGGTAGATGTATCTGTTGGGACTAGGTACCACACATTCTCTTGTTCTTTGAATTTTAATTGGTTGTGGTTTTCTGAATGGTCTCTCTTTGTTGCAAGAGAAGTTTCTTTGATGATGAGTAAAAACTACACTTTCCTGTGGGTATAAAGATAGATATTTTGAATGTAGTTGGGGTTGAATTGGTATAGAAAAGTGACAGGTGTAAGTTTACCTCCGAGATCCATGACTTCATGAGCACCCAGGTAATTGACCTAGGTTTCCAGTACTAGGCATGGTTTCCCTTTTGTTGAGAAGACCTTAGGTTCTATTAGTAACCTATTGGTCACCACAAGATATGTATGCTGCTAACGCACCTTTAGGGTTAGTGGCATGGTCATTGTGGTTCCTAGAACTACGGATTGCTTCCTTCTTTTAGAAGCTTGCCCAGTACCCTTTGGTAAATGAGAAAAAAAATCTCAAGAGGGAAGACCTCCCTGTCTGTTCCAGCTCAGATCCTCTGGGTTCTGTGTCCACGGTGCATCCTGCCCTCAGCATTAGGAACTGGTTTTAACTTCTGCCTGTAGAAGGAAACCAAAGGCAACCCTAGCCTGTGTTTAAGCGTCTCTTGGACAGCCCTGGACAACAGCTCAATGCCTAGTGTTGGGGATTTTGTTACATGTTTGGCACAGGCTCTTAGAGGGAACATTATCAGAAAAGATGGGAAATTTTTATTTGAATTACATATATAAATATATATATATACACAGAGAGAGAGAGACATATGTATTGTTTTATGTAAATAGATAATATGATGCCTTATGACTTTTTAAGACACCTTTGGTATTGTTTTCCCCTCCTTATGTATTTATCTCCCCTCCACACTAATTATCCACATATTTTCCCCATTTCACACTGGAAATCATTTGTGCCCTGTGACACTCCTGTCTGTTGGTCCTCTCCCACACCACAATCCCCTTCTCTTTCCTGGTTTCTTCCGTTATTCTGGGTTATACACTCACATATGAAGACTAGGAGCACAGGCCAACAGAGAAAACATGAAATATTTGTTTTATGGATCTAAGTTACCTCGCTCAGTATATTTTCTAGTTCATTCAGTTGTCTGAAATTTTCAGGATTGTATTTTTCTTTACAGCTGAATAATATTTCATGGTGCGTTTTCATTATCCATCTGTTGAAGGGCACTTAGGCTATTTCCATTTCCAGGCTCCTGTCAGTGGAGCAGCAGTGAACATGGCTTAACAAGTATCTGTGGAGTAGAATGTTGGGTCCTTTTGGCACGTGCCGAAGCCTGGTACAGCTGGGTCATATAGTAGATTTATTTTTAGCTTTCTGGGAATTATCCACACTGATTCTCAGAGTGACTGGACCAATTTGCAATCCTACCAAGAGTGAATGAGGTCCCCTCCCCCTCATCCTCTCCAGCATTGGTAGCCCGCTGTTTTGTTGATTTTTGCCATTCTGACTTGAGTATGATGAAATCTCAAACCTGTTTTGACTTGCATTTCCTTAATTGCTAGGGACAATCAATTTTTTTGTGAAATGTTTCTTAGCCATTTTTATTTTTTATTTTAATAGTTCTCTTTTAAGAGAATTCTCAGAGGGCAGTTTTAAAAAAATGGGTCATTCATTTGTTTTGCTTGTTGTTTTGCTTCAGGAGATTTATTTTTTAAAAATCCTGAATGGATGTAAAGGAACAACCACGAAGGATATAGATGCCAGACACAGGCCAATAAGAGGCTAGCTCTAAAAGCATACCTGGGGACCATGGAAACTTCATCGCTGTCCTATTCCACTTTTAGCTATGGCTGACACAGACACTTTCCGTTGACCAAGCTTCTGCACCCACAAACTATGGCACAGGTAGCTTAGTCTCACAAGACCTCAGCTGAAGGACCAACATACATGTAAATCATTCTTTATAGCAGGTCTCCTTGGCCAATGAGAATCTGCATAAGGCTTCAATTTATGGTCCATGACAGATTGCCTTCACTGTGTGTGACATGGGTTTCACACCTTAAAAACCTGGCCACTTCAGCACAAATGGGTTATGCCTTAATAATGATTGGTACACAGCCCCATCCCTCCCCTTTACACGCAGATGGAAATACAGGACGAGTGACAAAATTGCATGCTAGCTACTGCTGAGTCTCTCACCCATCAAATGAGTTAGCTAATAGTAAGGAAATTATATAGAGATTATCACAAAAAGACGCTTTCCCCTTTACTGCCACAGTGTTTTCATTTGCCAGCGGTGTCTTTGAGGTGACATCTCTTCTTCACCTAATTGTGTGGTTTGAAACCTAGAAACTCATCCACTTCTTTAGGATTTCCAGTGTAATGGCGTATAGGTTTTCACAGTGTTCTCTTACAATATTGTGAATCCCACTGGTGTGTGTTGTCGTGTTTATTTATAATCCTGTTCATTTGGGTTTTCCTCTCTCCGGTTAGTTGGTCCAAGAGAATATTAATCTTGTTTATCATCTCAAAGAATCAGCTCTTAGCTTTGTTGACTTTGCTTCTTCACTTCCATTAAGTTTGCCTCTGATTCTTATTATTCATTGCTATCTAGTGGGTTTGGGTTTCATTTGTTCTTGTTCCTTTAACGTTTTGAGTTATATCATTAAGCAACTCATTTATCCTTTCTGGTTGTTTAAGTGTAGATACTTAAAGCTATATATTTCTCTAGTGAAGGATATTTTTACTTAATGTAGACTCCACATAGTGAAAGTAATTTGATCTTTGTCCAGTTTCCTGTTTTTCTAGTCTGTCTCTTTAGGTAGGACCAGATGGTTCTGGGTACACTCGTCTCTTATTTCCCATGAGAGGCCCTCAACCTCTCTGTACTGGAATTACCTTTTTTGGGTTGTTTATGAGTTCTTCATCTTTCTGAATGCAGTGGTTCAAGTCTTTTCCTCTAGGGATAGAGAGTGTAGATTGTCATTGAGTGTGTGTGAGGATGAATGAGGTTCTGGGTTCAGTCCGCAGCCCCTGTTGATGGACATTCCCTATAATATGCTCTATTTTTCTATCCTCCCCTAGTTCAGACTTAATACCAGGATGCTTTCCATTTGTTCCTCTTCCTTTGAAAGTGAGATATAATTTCTATGAGGTTGAAATCTGTATAACATGAAAGCTGTCATCTCAAGTGTGCTGGACAGTGTCACCACACAGTTTCACAGTGTTGTGCAGCCACCACCATCCCCTTCTAGAATCTTTTATAAAACTCCACATTACCCTCCCCTTTCTAGTAATGACAACCTTTCTAAGAATTCATTCATTCTAGGTGCCTTGCATATCTAGAATCATAAATATTGCTCTTTTGTCTGCCATATTTCACTTATAGTGGTATCTTTAAGGCCCATCTATGGTGAAGCATGTATCCAGAATTTCATTTCCTGTAACCTGTTGGCTGTACATTGTATTTCTCCACTGGACTGTTGGGTTTCTCCTCAGTGGACTATGGTTAGAATGCAGCTGTGCACACTGGTCTGGAACATCTGCTTGAGGACCTCAGTTCAGTTCCTTGGTGTGTATACTCAGACTTTCAGGATCATATAATTCCACATTTAACATCTCTACAGTTTTCCACAACATCTGCATCAGTCCAGTCCATCTAGTCTGTAGCAGGAATATTCCAGGTTCTAATATTTTCACCAACATCGATCAGTGAATATGAGGTGGTCTCTTTTGATTTTGATTATTTTTTCCTAATTATTAGTGATTTTAAGCACATTTTTTTCTGCTTATCATCTACTTATACCTCTTTGGAGACAGGTCCAGCCATATTGTTTCCTTTCCTTTCCCTATTTGTCTGTATGTGTGTCTGTGTGCTGATGCTCATGTGTGTGGCACCTACATGTGGAGGCCAGAAGACAACCTTGGCCATTTGTCCACAGGTGTCTCCTACCTTTTTGTGTGAGACGGGGTCTTCTATTGGCCTGGAATCTTACTGTGTATGTCTGGCTAGTTAGCTTGCTGCCATCCAGGGCTTTGTCTGTTTCTCACACCTTTCTTTCCACCATTGAAAATATAGATGTGTTGCGACCATGCCTGGCTTTTTATGTGGGTTCTGGTGACTCCAACTCAGGTCCTCATACTTGCAAGGTAAACACCTCACAAACTGAGTTGTCATCTCTGCCTGTCTCACACCTTTCTTTCTCTTTCCTTCTTTCTTGCCTGCTAAGTTCTAGGAATTCTTCATATAATCTCCTATTAAACATTAAAGCGTGTGATTTCAAAAATAAATTTTTCTTCCCATTTTTAATCTAGAAAAAGAAAGATCTTTTCCAGGAAGATATCAAATGATGATGAAGAATTTGTTAATTCGAACGTACATTCTCCTTCTGTTCAAAGCTCAGAACCCAAAGAAGGCACTGATGTTGATGTGATGGTAAGATGGACCTTAGAAACATTAAAACAAATTTTGATATAAGATGGATAGCAAGTTTCAGAATTAAAGATTCAATTAATGATTGTTTGCTGCACACACACAAACACACACACACACACACACACACACACACACACGTGCACATGCTTTCATTGTAAAAAGCTGTAATAATGCCTCTCCCAAATTTTCCACTGGCTTTAATTCACATCTTATTTATTTGCTTTTTGATATGTAAGTATAGTTATAATTTATCATACTACTTAAATTTTATTATCACAAATTAAATATCCTGCTATGTTTTATTCTTGTCTTGTGAACATATTTGTTAAATTAGATCTTAAACCAAGGTAAAGTGGAGATGAATTTGAAAAAAGCATATGCACCAGTATTTGAAGTAAACCTATATTTGAGAATCCCCAGTTCAAATGAGTCTCCTGAGGATCCTGATCAGAAGGCTCAGAAGTGTGAGCATGGCCTTGAAGAGTCATGTGATGATGACGAACTGTCTGAAAACAGAAGTTTTGTGAGAACCGCAAGTGAAGACCTGCTCTCAAAATACAACCAGCCAAGCAAATTTGGTCTCCTCCTCAGACGTATCCTTTCCGGTAAGACAAAAAGATGCACACTGGCTGCTAGAACTAGGTGAAAGAGAAAAATGAAGTTTACACCTTATTGGTGTGTAAAGTACGATGTTCATATACGCAAGGCCAGCAATGACAGAACATGAATCGCAACCTTGTGGCACATGTGAGTGACAGAATCATTTTCACCTCGAAGCACATAGGATCTCTCACTCGGGGGCTTCTGGGCCCTCACTAGGATGAGCTCACCTGGAATGACTCCAAACATGCAGACTCTTGAGCAGGGGTGCCACTCAGTGGTAAAGTGTTTGTCTAGCATGTGTGAAGCTCTGACGTGTCTCCCAGATGCGCAGAAAAAAGAATACAGAGGGTCTTTTGAGACTTGCCTTCCTGTCTTGGCATCAGAGTCTGGGCTCTGCTAATAGAGTACCCCTTTCAGCCAGTCTCTGTTAGTGACTCTCAGGATATTTAGAAAATACTAATATATATTGAGTTGTTTTCTAGCATTTTAAGATGCTAAGCAATTTTTATTTTCTCTTTCTTTCAATGAATTCTGATAGACACGGGACTCCTCCTTGAGTCTGAGCAAGGGAACATCTATAATAAGTAAGTATGAGTCCTTTTATGGCTAGCTGTATTTTGGGAGGTACTGTATTTGCTTGAATATACTTTTATTTTCTATTTTCTCTTAGATTTTCTGAATTCCCAACAAACCTTTTTATACATCCCAACAGAATGGACTTTTCAACACAGATTCAAAATGTAATAGCGACTATAGAAAAATATATAAGTAAGTATTGGAAAGGTTTAGTGCCTTTTTGCCAATCCTTTTTAAATTGATTATTATCTGATGCTTTTAGTCGGTGATATACAAGAGACCATGAATTCCAGTGTTTAGGATCAAGCAATGTTAATTTAGAGTTATTTGAAGGGTGTGTGTGTGTTCATTCGTATATGGTGCTTGAGTTCTCTAAAGGATCAGAGCTGATAGAATGAGTTTGTGTGTATACATAGATATATACACATGTATGTTCATATATGTATTTGTGTGAATATATGATATAGACATTATAGACATGTATCATTCTATACTAACATTGTGTGTGTGTGTGTGTGTGTGTGTGTGTGTGTGTGTGTGTGTGTGTGTGTGTGTGTGAATGAGGATTTCTTAGAGAGGCTTACAGGCTATAGTCTGGTAGTCCAACAGTGGTTATATCCCGGTGATTGTTGTTCAGTTCACGAGACTGGACATCCCAGCAGCCCCAGTTGGTTGTGGGAGTCCCAGTGAAGTCCTAGAGAGCTGTTGGTCTTCACTTTATGTTGGGATCCCAAAGAAGTAGGTTCCGACACTAATGAGGGAATGCCTTGGGAACAGAATAGATGAGCCTGCCGGCTAAGTGATGGCAAGCAGGAAAAAGCAAATGCTTCTTTCTTCCATGCGCTTTTACATGGGCTGCCAGCTGGAGGCACTGTCCAGATTTAGGGTGGGTCTTTCCATCTGAGATAATCCAATCAAGCAAATCTCTCACAGGTGTGTTTAGCTGCTTGGCCTTTCACGTAGATTATATAGACTAGTCAGACAGGCAACCAAGATTAGTCTGCACAAATATAAAAAGAATGCATAAGAGAGAAGATTTGAGCAAGCAACTCAAGGCTTGAGTTATTTGAGTTTTATTTCATAGCATTACAGAGATCTTGTTTTACACCTTGAATAAATTTTAAACGATTACTTTCAGCTATATGTATATAATTTGGGGTTACATGGCAGTGGCTTCTTTGGCCAAGATATTTATTCATTTCTCACAATAAGTTTTAGGGGAAAAAATTAAACTAGTAGGACCCTTAACAACTCATCTGTCTTATGACACAGTTTGCTAAATTCAAGCACCTATAGATCTGACCTCCCTCTAACTTTTAGCACTGTATGCTGGTTTCTGTCCAGGAATCTATCACCTGGAATTAGCTATTTCTCTATAGAAATTATAGACATGTATCATTCTGTACTAATGTTTCTTAAATTGCAGGCAGGGAGACTAATTATGAAGAAGTATGTTCTGTCAGTCTTTCTGTGGCCAGATTCCTTTTGGCACTTAGATTTCCTTCTTTTATTTTGAGGTCTTCGTTTAAACATCTGATCCTTTCCATAGCTTTCCCCCTCAATATGAAATGTTTTTTGTCGTTTGATTTGTTTGAAATTTTCATTATAAAATAACCTGAGGCTTCTGTGACATAGTAAAGCATCCTTGTCTATTCTTCACACGCTCTTTCCACCCATTAGGTGATGCTCTCACCTGCACCACCAGCTGTACTGTAGTGCTAACGAAATGACAGGCTTCAGCTGCTTCACTGACGTCAGTTCTCCGTTCCAGGATCTGGAGTCCACAGTTGCACATGTCATTGGTCTCTTGGGTCTTCCTGTCCGTGATAGCTCCTTTTCTTGTCATTTGTGACCTTAAGGATTTTTTTTTTTTAATTTTTTTTAGTGTGCTAGTCACTTATCCCATAAAGATACAAGAGCTTGGTTTGTCTACTGTTGTTGCATGATGTGCTTTGAGATGATGCATTTAGGGCAGGGGTGTCATAATAGGTATTCTTTCCCTGTCTCAGGTCAGTAGCCCATGAGGTTGCACATATTGGTACTAGTAATGCTAATTATGAGTGCTTGGCTATGGTGGTCCTGGGGAAAGTCATAAGATAATACAAATACCAATGTTTCTATTGAAAAATGCACCCATTAATTTTAGCACTTATCAGTGGGAAGTCCTGCATCAGTCAACTGTGACTTCCCAAAAGGCGTTTCTGTTCCTCTAATTCCTCACACACGGTCACTCAGGATTCTTTTAGAAGAAATAGTTGTCCCCTCTTGTGTTTACATGTCTGTACTATATGTTTAATTGCATTTGAATTCTTAGATTATGTTTTCAGTGTATCAGGATTACTTTATATTCTTAGCTGTGGTGCATGAAGCTTACTGGGCTTTCCTAACCTTTGACAATGTTGTGTTGTCAGCTTTTCAAACGTTCCTTTATCCATTTCAATAGGGAGGTAGTAATACCACATTTTGATGATTTCTGTTTCACTAGGAATTGATAAATGGCTCATATTTCCTTATCCCAGTTATCCATCTGTATATTTTGTGCTCGCTGCTGTGTGTGAGAGATTTTTTTAAGTGTGCTGGTCAAACCTGTTACCAGCTATAAGATTTGCAAGTGTTTTACCCCTTGCGTTGGCTTCTCATTTTCTTTAGTAGAACTAAGCTACCTGATTTTATAAACTCCCAACACATCAATTTATTTCTACTATGCTTTAGGCTTTTGGTTTTGTCTCTAGAACTTCCTTAATTCAGGGTTATAATGTTTTCTCATAGGAGTTCATCCATTTGTATTCTACATTTAGATGTAGGCTTCATCTTGAATGAATTTGTGTAAGCTGTAAAGTGTAGACTGAAGTTTCTTTTCTTTGTTGGGGGTGGCGAGAAGGGTCCACAGACATCTGGACTGCCCACTTTTCCCAGAAGCACTCGAGTTTGTGTCACATCTGTATATTTACAGCGGTATAACACTTTGGACACAGAAGATAATGCTCTCAAGTTCTGTTTTCAGCATGGCTGCTTCTAACACGTCCTACCGTTTCTAATGTTAGCTGCAAGTCTTGTGTTAACCTTGCACATGTCTATGAATCCCACCATCAATACTGCGCATCACGTCACTCTATCAGTGTTTGACCTAACTAGGTGTTGTGGTTAATTTTAAAGAGTTGCTTCCAAGAGAGTTCTGGAAAGCCTAATTTTTAGTGCTTTGTTCCAGCCACAATCGTTCCTCTTCACCAAGATCCTCGCCTGTCTACCTTTATTGATATGGTTTCACTTCCGGATTTATCTAATGAGACCAGAAGTGTAATCAACTATAAGAAGCAGACCCGATGGCCAGATTTCTATATCCTTTTTGAAACAGATACTGACTACCAAAACAAAGTAAGTTTTGAAATGTTTTTGAAGTGGTTGGTAAGGGAGCAGAACCCACTGAAATTATTACATAAACATGGTGTGTGGGAAAACTCAGAGCATCCTAATTTATGGTGATGGGGCATCATCCCAGTGTGATGCTACATTTGTCTTTTCTGTAGTCTCTGAGTTCTACTCACCACAGTTTTTCAAACCTCTACTGTGGAAATGAGCTTTCTTTCCTATAGTTCTTTTATAACATTAGCTTGTCAATATGTTGGCTTGCCCTTCCCCAGTCCTTCCCTTACCACCTAATAATGTATTTCTGTCCAAAGTGACAGTAGATAGAACATAATTATCTCAGCTTGTTTCTGGATTTGTCCTACCCCAAACAGCTATGTCTTAAGAACTAGGTGAAGTCACAAATGCATAGGACTGGCTTTCTCTGGGGCTGTGTTAAAAGCAGATACTTAAAAATCAGGTGACAAATCTCTGTAATACATAGTTTAATTAATACCTTGATTACAAAGTTAAATACCTGAGTGAGCTTTGCATAAAAGTCAAGTGTTAGTTATCTAAATTTCTTAATCTTGTCTCCAACATATTTCAGTATTTAATTCCAGCCCTACATAGGATGAATTGTACAAAGACCATTATTTAACAGAAACTATCAGCTTACTAAACTATACATTTCCACACCTATAATAAAAGCTTTGAGTAACGTTTTTATTCTCAGATTGAGTGCTGACTTGACTGTTATTTTCATCCACAGATCGTGAGTGCTGACTGTTGTATTAATTTCATTTACAGATTGTGAGTCTACTGACAGTTATTGGTAATTCAATGGGCCTGGTTAGTGATTACAGCTGCAGGTTTCTAAAGTATAGTTACATGGTAGAAAAAGCCAAATCCATGAGTATGAAGCTGCCATTTATGGGGATTTTAACGTCAACAGAGTTTAAAGCTATAATACATAAATTCAGAAGCTACCTAAAACAGATTGTGACTATGGCCATTGAGATGCGCCTTGGAATTTTTTGTGTGAAAAGTTTGGATTATCAATTAGCATGCTTACCATATGTTGATAACATCATAGAAATGAGCTACGACCTGTTACGTTATGCAATCGAGGAAAAAAATACAAGCCTACTGGAAGTAAGTCCTTAAACCTTTCCTTTGTCATAAGATCTCAGATTAGATATAACTATACAATATACACTCAACAGTACACAGAAGTATTATCCTTAGAAAATCCAAAAGTAGTGTGGTTCCTTTTGCTTTTGTTTGTGATTGTCCTTGTGTGCGTGCATTCACGAATGTGCGTGTGACTTGCGTGGGTGCTGCAGCACAAGCATGGAGTTCAGAGGACAACTTGAGGTATGAGCTTCCTCTTTGTGTAAGATCGTGTTTCCTGCTTGTATAGCATAAGCCAGGTGAGAGGCCCTCGGGCTTCTGGAAATGCTTCTGCCTCCACTTGATCTGGCCCTCCGAGCCCTGGGATAGCAGACATGCATGCTACTGTATTTTACACAGCTGATGAAGCTCTAAGCTTGAAGCCTCACATTGCATAGCAAGTGCTTTACCCAACTCAGCCCTCTCCCCACACTGCTTTGAGAACTTACATTCCTCAAGAACTTCCTGTGATCACACTGAAATCTGCATTTCCTGTCACTTCCCATCTCCTGTTTTGTCTTTTTTTAAAACATGCATCACTATCTGGCATTATTTTAGATGTCCATTTGTTCACCGTCCCCTCCATTATGACAGAAGACCCGCTGTACTATGGAATGTCAACAATCAATCTTGGAACACTGATGAGTTTTCAGTGTGTATTAAGGCTATATTGGGGGGCAGTTCTCTTATGGGGCAAATTTCTAAGGCTACAGTCATTTGAAGCATCTGTAAAAAAGTATGTAAACACCTGGGAACACCCTATAGTTCTTAGGACAAATATGGGTCCTAGTATACTAGCCTTTGTCTATACCGATATCCCCAGTAATATTGTAGACCTGCTTTAAGACTTGAATATATGATAACAGCTATCATTTTCCTTTACTTAGCCAGACCACCAATACTTCTTAAACCTAAAGTTAATGCTAGCCACTAACTATGCCTCTGCAATATAATGGTGAGAAGATAGCATCATTCTTACACATATAGAGTCTAACATAGCATAAAATCTTATTAGAAGTATCTAACAGAGTCTGGATGGACACAGAATAATTTTCAAGAAAAATGTTAATTACTAAAGGAGAAGGTCACAGTGGTGTGAGACACAGGTCGACAGACGGGATATTGCAGGCAAATGTTAATTTAACTAGAGTCAGCCACATATGAACCTCTCCCACCACCACTACCAAAAGAAGTTGAGGGTTATACAAGTTAGAACTAATTTCTCTGTCAGATAATAGTAGTACACAGACAACCTCAGGTTACTGAGAACCCACATAGTCATTGAGTGTACTGGCTGCTTTGGGCTCACTGTACCTTCCACTAAACACCTCTAACATCACGTCCCTCTTCTAGGCAGCAGGGCAGAAGAAGGCAACATGCCTGTTATGGGTCCAGGAAGTTGGGCAGAAAATGTATTCATAGTAGTTATCTTTCTAAGAGTTTCCTGTAGTATGAGGTTTCTGGCCTAGACTTTCCGGCCTAACCTCAAGGTCTAGGCCCACAGACCCGCAGACCTGCAGTCCCACAGAGACACACAGATGCTTCCAATAGTTTTTGGCTGATCAGCCTCAGGCCCAGGCATATATATCACTTGCTAACTCTCTACCCTTCTAACCCATGTCTCTTGTTCAGCCATGCGGATCGATACCTTTCTTTAGAACAGCATAGTTGTCCTCGGCTTCCTCTGGCTTCTCTCTGGTGCTCTTCCTGGCATTCTGCTCTCAGAGATTTTCTTAGTCTGGTAGTCCCGCCTATACTTCCTGCCTGCCTTTGGCCAATCAGCTCTTTTTATTAAACCAGTGGTTGGGACAATTATTTAAAATGAAACAACACAACCTCCCACAGTTTCCCCATACCATCTTGTATTTTTAAACCCATCAAATACAATCTATGTTGCCCCAGCAACTCTTGGTTACGGAGCCTGCTCAGGAGTATAGTTGAGTTACCAGGAGCTAAACTATTGAAGAAAACTGACTCTCCTTTTCCTGGAAGCTATCAAATGCCAATGGCTCCCTCACCAGGGATAGGACTTTATATCTATCTCCCCTCACCTTTCTGGAATTTTGTCTGGCTTGAGCTTCCATGGGTCTTGCACATGCTGTTACAACCACTGTGTGTTCATATGTGCAACTT
Organism: Phyllotis vaccarum; assembly: GCA_033318265.1. Classification (NCBI taxonomy): domain Eukaryota; kingdom Metazoa; phylum Chordata; class Mammalia; order Rodentia; family Cricetidae; genus Phyllotis; species Phyllotis vaccarum. The sequence goes on along the minus strand of JARWLC010000017.1, from coordinate 13,448,584 downwards.
CCCTAGTGTGTCCAGAAAACACTATTTTCATGAGGTCATCCGCCAACTCTGTCTTTTCTTCTCTAAAAATCCCTGAGCTTTGGAGGGAGGGTTGTGTATAGATGTCCCATTTAGGGCTAGACATTCCACGGTTTCTTATTCTTTGTACCTTGAACAGATGTGAGTCTCTGTGTTACTTGCCATCTATTGCAAGAAGCTTCTCACAGTGACTGAATCAGAATTCTGTAAAATCTATCTGATCTTAAACTAATTTGAGATTCAGTTCCTTTTCTGAAGAGCAAAGGAAAAAAAAAACACCAAAATTGCAAAAACAGTCTCTCAATAAGATGGCACCATATAGTGGAGAATCTGGAATATAATGGTCAGAATGACCATTTTCCTTCCACTCATATTCCAGTCTCACTGAGACCTACATCACACTTGCTTATTAAAAGTTACTCATTGAGTATTTTTGTGTTCCTTTTAACACTTATTTTTCTGTGAAACATATTCAAGTGCTTTCTACTAATGGTATAAGGATTTGATCTTGTCAATGCTCTAGAAGTTACACCTAGAATTATGCACAGCATGTATGTTATTGGTTTTTGAAATTACATTTATGGAAGTCATAATTCCAAGATAAAACTAGTATTTTCTAAAATAGTGAAATTATTACATACTTATCATTGGCCTGTTGATAATTTCAGATCTTAGAATCATCATTGTACCAACTGGGCTGTGTGCCTGTAGAAGTAGAGGAGTTTGTGGAACATTTTAATTTTTTGGAAGAAATTTCCTCAAGTATATTTCAGTTAGAAAGAGATTTCACCTCAATTTGCCAGCTGTATTCTATTGTGAGGCATTACCAGATTGATATTTCTGAGGAGCAGACTGCCATCTACAGAATCCTTTTCATGAAGTTTAATTACCTAAAAACAGCTATAAGATTAACTACCAGTAATAAAGAGGCCACCCTAAATAAATTCAGGACCAGTTTAGAAGCATGTATTGTTAGTCTACGAGTGGATGTCAGTAACCTAAAGGATAAAGTGAGTAGTTTTTATATTATTATTAAATTTTTTATCTTAGTCTCAATGCTGTGCAGTTTATATATTCACTTTCGTTTGAATTAAATAATTTAATCCACATGCATTTACCCTTTGTGGTGTTTTGAATAAGAAATGCCCCCCATTTGAACTCTTGTTTCCTCAGTGACATTGGGGAAGTTAAGACGGTATGGCATTGCTGTTAAAAAATATGTCATCAGGGGTGGGATTTCAGAGTAAAACTCTCACATACTTCTGTTTGCTTTCTCTGCCTGCTTGAGCTCGAGGAGTGAGCTCTCTGCCTTCTGTCCGGGCTGCCATGCCTGGCACCTGCCATCATTGCTTCCTTGCTGCCATGGATTTTTATCACAAACTCCTCTATAAGCTGCCTTGGTCCTAGTGTTTTATCACAGCAACAGGAAGGTAGTTAACATACCCTGGGATTCGCAAATAGGATTTTGATGATTTATGAAGTTGAATGGGACATAAGATTACCTGCCATTTTTTTTTTTTTATTTTAGTAACCTCTACCAGGAATTTATCATTTTCTTTATCTATGAATGAATGCGATGACCAGGGCAGCAAAGTCCTTCAACATTTGCATAAAAGGGGGCATGAATAAACAAACTTTCCTAAGATTGTTCTAGGCTTTTGGTTAATGTTCCAATTTTGTTCACTTTACCATGTCAAAAAGTAGGTTCGTAACTAAAGATGTTTCCCGTGGGACCTGTTTGTGTTCTAAGCAGTCTGGCCCCTTTGCGGGTCTTTCCTGTTGGTTTTAGATAAGAAGTCCTGTTCTGATGTGTGCCAGTACTCCAGTACAGAAGGCCAAGGACATGGTCAAGTCTCTCACAGCAGAAGCTGAAAACTTGACCTCCAAAGTGAAAACGTACTCAAGCTACCAGGACTACTGTGATGACTCCAGTTCCCACATGCATTCTCTTAACATGGAAGAGATCACACAGATTGTGCTGTCAGAGATTGCTGAAATTGAGTGCGACCTGATGCTGAGGAAACTGTTATGGGAGGCACAAGAAGAATGGGGGATACTTTTCTGGGACTGGAGGAGCCGCACTCTCCAAAGCATTAACTTCGACCTAGTGAAGAACAGTGTCTTCAAGTGGCTGCATATAATCATCATCCTGGAAAAAGGTACCGTGTACTGCTCAAAGCTTCCTACCTACCAAAGGCAAAACCATCAGTCTTTGGCTTTCTCGCAAGGCTGACCATCAGGCATTCACAGAAAAAGATGGTTAAAGGAATTTAGGTAGACATCATTAGCTAAATCAAGAAACAGTTTGGGTGGGGGTGGGTGAGATAACCACAATAATGACAAATAGTTTTGTATCCTTTAAAGGTGGGCTTCGTGGGTAAAATTCAAGATATTTCAAAATCAGTCCGCCCTTGTCACCTTCTATACCTCAAACTAGAAGCTCCCCGACCCCAGAAGAGCCGTCTTACTGTAGCCTGAGAGGCCAGCTCCCAGAACTGCTCCAGGGTAGCAAGCAGAGTGACTTCAGGATAATGGAAAAACTTTGTCTCTGAGGGTCTATAGGAGTAAGTTACTGTCTCTCCGGGGAAATAAAGCTCATACACGTGTTGGCGAGTGATCTCTATTTTTCTCAAGCTTCTTCTTGTCCCTCGTGTTCTACCTCCCTCTGTCCACATCCACTGGAAAACAATGTAAAAAGTGAGATTTGAGGGCGCGGCAAGCTTCTGAGGAATTCATGAAAGTGGGAACTGACACCAAGGTTGCTTTGTACCCGACCTTGGTTCTACAATTAGACATCTGGGAACTTGTCCTTGTGCATTTCCTGTGGAGTTTTACCTTATGGAATTATTTGTAGGGGCCTTTAGTCTATTTTGAATTTGCTTTGAGAGATTTTTAAATTTTATGTGCATTGGTATTTTACCATGGGTGTTGGGTCCCCTGGAACTGGAGTTAAGTTGTTAGCTGCCATGTAGGTTCTAGGAATTGAACCCAGGTCCTCTGAAAGAGCAGTCAGTGCTCTTAACCACTGAGCCATTTCTCTAGTCCCCCTGCTCTGAGGTTTTAAATCAGCTAAAGAAACAGAAAAGGTTTCTCACAGTCCTCGTGGAGCAATAGATCTAGTTATGAAGTATATCCTAGTATATTCCTATCTATCAGTGAGAAGTCATCTTACTGACCATCCACAGGTACATATGCCCAATACGTGAAGAACACACTGACAGTAGTTGTGGGAAGAGTCCCATGGATATTTTAAGGGAGAATTATGGTAACATATTATACAATAAATCTCACATGCAATATATTAAATACAGGATTAATATTTATTCGAATGTGAATTAGCACTCACAATAACAGATTACACCTTAAGAAGATCAGATGGTCCAAGCAATAGACATTGATCCAGTCTCTCAAGAAGACAGGAACAAAACAGGCTTTCCAGATCCCAGCAGTCCCTCTTGAACGGGGCTGGCCACACCTACTTCAGGACCCCGGGACCCTGGATAAGTGTCTTCCAACCTTATCAGCTGACACCTGAATCCCACCACATCTCCCCTTTTGTCTAACTAAGAAGGTTCTAAACTAAGACTATATACAATAGGAATTATTATGAGGTAGTATCTAGGAGAGGATAAGGCACAAACTACAACTAAAACCTAACACATATAAAGTACATCATACATTTCTAGAATATCGGTAGATGGTAGGGTGTATAAATTACTTCTAAACTGTTCATCTTGGATAGTGAAAATCCAACACCTGAATGTTCCTTGCTAAGGGATGATAGGATAGTAACCTTAAATAACTACTCTTCAACCTCCTCAAGACCTGAGAAGGAAAATATATTACCTGAAAGTCAGAAGCACATGAGAGTAGTAGCTTCTAAAATTTGGGAAAGGACAGCGACACAGCTACCTGGACAATCACCTATGGTTTTGTGCACCCTGGTGCACCTATGGTTTGGAGCACCCATCATCTTGGCTACAGGCCTATGGTATCTGACAGATCTTTTTAGAAGCAGGGCATTTTTCGAGGGACTGTCTTATCCTGTCCAGGCAGGTTTTGTCAGTCTCCATCCGTCATCCTGTTCATCCAGCTTGGACATCGTGTGTGTACTGTCAGCAATTGAGGTAAGGGCAGTTTTTTCCCCAACTGACCTTCTCTGCCAAAATGTCCTTGATGCTCAACACCATCTTGGGAAAGGAACAGTGACACTAGGAGTTGTTGCGTCTCTCATGGTTGAATTCTGAATAACAAAATGTTAAATGCCATATTCTCTGGGTCTATGAAATGGTTGAAGACTCCTGTCTGTCTATGGTATTCTAACCTGGGAAGACTGTGACATGGCAACTTAAGTAATGTTGACTGCAGTTCTTATCATCCTAAGGATTGAAGCCTGTATTATAAAATTGGGTTACCTATAAAGAGGTGTACAATCTCCGAACAATGACTTTTACTATAACTATCATACATACCATGTAGAGTGGTAGCTAGGAGGCTCGCAATTTCATGACCAGCCTGGGTTAAGATCCTATTCCAGAAAATACCATCTCAGTAAGTAAACAAACAAAAATCCATACTGGGGTGTGGGTGTGTGTGTGTGTGTGTGTGTGTGTGTGTGTGTGTGTGTTTCATCCACAATATTTAGCAAAAAAAAGGATATGCAAAGCATAGCTTCACCGCTTTAAAATGGCACAAGTGTACATACTCAACATTTTGTCAATATATTAAGCAACAAGCAGACAACACATTGTTTTTCTTAAACATGTTTTATTTTTAATTTAATTAAATAAAATTCTGTCATTTTCCTCTCTCATATCCTCCCTTTAATCCGTGTCAAAGTTTATGACCTCTTTTCCTATGATTATTATTGCTACATATGTAAATACAACATGCTGAGTCCATTTAGTGTTGCTTGTATGTACATAATTTCAGGTCTGACCACTTGGTGTGATCTGACCAATTCAGGGACTCCTCCCCAGGGAATACGAATCATTTTTCTCTCAGAATTCCTTAAATTACCCATAGGTCTTTGTCTGTGGATAGCATGGAGACCTCGTGAGATTCCCTCTTCCATGTTAGCATGTCTGATACACATACACACACACACACACACACACACACACACACACACACACACACACACACACACACACACACACACACACACACACACACACACACACACACACACACACACACACACACACACACACACACACACACACACACACACGCTTCACTCTGGGAAGCCTTGAGCCATGTGCCATTCAGGCACTATGTTTCTATGTTTCCTAGGACAATTTAGATCTGTTAGGCCCAGGGTTTAGTCATTTATCCTGATAATTATTTTCCTATATTTTAGTTCTTAGTCAATGTTATGGATATTTGACATCAATAAAGCTTCTTTGTTCTATAATGAAGATTAAAAGTAATAAAATAGCATTATTAGGATCAGTACATTTTAAAGACAAATTCTCAGTTTGTCAGTTTGTTCAGTTAAAAAGATAAACATATCATTAGTCTACCAATCTGCTGATATTTACAGGTCTACCTAAAAATGATATGGTAGCATACCTCAAGCAGTCAATATTGGACTTCAAGCAAGAGCTTCCAATCCTCACAGCATTGGGCAACCCTTGTCTCAAGCAACGGCACTGGGATGCTCTGCGAGAGATCACTGGAAAGTCTCTGGATGAAAACATCTTGGTAGAAAAACTTGTAGCTCTTAAGGTAAATGAAAACAGTTGACAAGGGCACACCGAATCATGAAAGGTTAGTTTTGATTACAGGCAAGGAGACCATGTTAGAAAATGAGAAAGTGGGCAGAGTATCTGGAACAGCAGGGGTGGTTAGTGTTAGGTGGGAATGCTGTTTTTATTTTAGCTTTATGACTGAGGTGATTGGACAACAGTGACACTAGCTTTTGTATGTGACAAATGTCATTCTTTAACATGCTAGTTCTTATAGAACTAGAAATACAAAATGCACTGTGGCTCCTTTTATACATAGTAAAAAAAAATATTAAGAACATATTAGAGTGTCCTTCCCAATAAGGATATTCTGTTTTAAAAGCCAAATTAGTGACAGTTTGATTTCCCACAGAGCTCTATTATATGAGGCTGTGAATGGCTCAGTTTGTTGAGAGTCTGACTATGTTTAGGAGCCATGGGTTCTATTCCTGGGACCACATAAACCAGCCTGACCTATGGTACACACCCTTAATCTCAGCACCCAGGATGTAGAAGCAGAGAGATTAGAAGTTTGAGGTCATTCGTAAGTACATATACTGCTGAGGCCAGCCTGCTCTATATGAAATCCTTTCTCAAAAATAGAAAAGCAAATATAAATCTATTTTATATAAAAATTTTTAGTTTTCATAGTTTAAAAAGTTTCTATTTTATTGGCTAGCTTATAAGAGCCTCCATTTATGTTTAATTTTTGATAAAAATATAATCAAAGACAGCATATTAAGCCTATAATTTTGTTGTAAGAAGGAACATGGGAAATACTTTGAAAGCAGTTTTAAGAACCTTAATTATTTTTAAATTAGACTGACTTAAGTCTCTAGTCCTAATATGTTTCCCTCCTTAACTCCAGATGCATATGGACGTCTTTCTGTTCATGCTTCCATTCATGTGCTTAAGCTATGTTTAGAAACTTAATATGCCTTTCATTTTCCACCTCTAAAATACTTCTGTCCTGCTCTCCCATGGTTTAGTTATGGGCAGCTCTATTCTTCCAACTCCGTATGTGAAATAACATTTGCATTCTCCCAGTTAAATGTTCCACATCCTCATTAAATCTCCCATCATTCCCTGCCCTGGTACCAGAGCCTCCTCACTGATCTGTGCACTACAGAAGACTTCAGCAAGATAAGAGTCAGTGACTCCAGCTGAGCTCATTCATACCAGCATGCTGAAAAATCTAGGACACTCAAGTATTTTAACTGAGGTATCCTTGATAATCACAACTACTCCTGCCCCAGTAAGAATTTGGCAAACTAAGAGTAGCAGGGAAGAATAAAGGTCAGAATGAACAGGCATTATAGGGTGGCAGCTGGTGGCCTGTATGAAACAGTGAACTGTGATGCCCCAATATAAAACCTCAAAGCCATCCTGGACTCTGTGATGGGATAGGTAGTTTAAAAAGATAGACTGGTGCAGATTTTAGAGGGTCCAAATTAGTGAACATGAACACAAGTTAGTAAGGTTTACAGATGATGCTGTGAACCATGGCCTGGGGCCAGAGAATCTCACATCCCTCTAAGTTATGATGGCAGAGCTAATGAGGAAGTGATTGTGCAGTAGACCCCAATGAATGGGACCAGAGAATCTCACATCCCTCTAAGTTATGATGGCAGAGCTAATGAGGAAGTGATCGTGCAGTAGACCCCAATGAATGGGGCCAGAGAATCTCACATCCCTCTAAGTTATGATGGCAGAGCTAATGAGGAGGCCATTGTGCAGTAGACCCCAATGAACTCCTGGGAGACTCTAGTAAAGGAGGAGTGATCAGCTTCTAAGTTTTAGCAAAACCTTTTTCTTGGGCTTGACCCATGGATGAGAGTCATGCTGACTTTTTGAGTTGCCTTAACCCTGTCAATGAATGCATCCATCTGTTAGTACAATGATTTATACTGCTATCTAGTTGTATGGCAGGCTCGTGGGAGCTTACCATGTGAAAACATCACATAAAGAAAGTTAGGAGGAAGCAAACTGTTCCTTCATAGTTGATAATTTGCACTTTCAAGACTTTATGCTCTAAGTTGGCAGGAGACAATTTATTAAAAAACATAATATCCTTCTAAAACTGTGCCAGTATCCTAGCATTAAAAAAAACTCACCTCTTTGCCTCTTAAGCTATGATCATAAAGACTTGACAGAACTAGATTCATATGGTTCAGGCTTTGCTTTACACATTGTCTGTGTCTGAGATTTATTTTTAGCTATTTCAAAGTATATTAGGCCGGAAAGTTATTCTTTAGCACAAAACTACTTTTTGGTAGTTTTGGGACTTTATAATCTTTGTTAGCTGCATAGTAGAAAAGCAAGCCTCTTTCAAAGTGCTGGTGGTTAAATGTATAGACACTCACAGTGGACCCTATCCCGTGGGGTCTTCTTTGACACCCCATAACAAATAGTGAAAGTTAGGCTTCGCTGGTTCATAGTACACACTGTGCTACATTAGCAAACAAAGAGATTAAACCTCATTCTTTAGTCCTGTGGGGATTATGTGTAGGAGAGTCTCTAGTTTGGTGAGGGAATCTAAAGTTTTTCTACCAGGATCTTATGGGAACTTGCAGTCAGTGTACATGGGAGAAGGCTTGAATCTTACTAATGCATAAAAAAGTAAGCCAGTACCACCAACAGCAAAGCACCCTTAGTCTTTGGTGCATCCGGCAAAGAAAAAGAAGCTATAGACATGTGGGTTCATCGAATCGCTTTCTCTTGGGTGATACTCTAGGAAATGGTGTGGAAAGGAAAAGCTTGTTGCAAAGTAGCAAAGACATAGACATTAGTGTGGAGGTAATGAAGCTGGGGAAAGGGTGTTGCTGCTCATACAGGAGGCACACGCAAACTCTGAGATGAAATGAAGCATACGAAGCTGCCTGGGTGACTTACCAGAGCTCTGTCATAAACAGGGACCCTGGACCAACCTCCCCAGCGTCAGGTCTTCAGTTCTGTGCACCTTTCAAGAAATGGCTTTAAATCTTCCATTTTAGATACTTTGGGAATTATTTGCTCTTCTGGGTGTTAAATGACTTCTTCATTGCAGATGTTTCCATATGAAAATAAAATAAATGAAATTTCAATGTCAGCAACAAACGAAGCTGCTCTTGAGAAGATGATGTTTAAGATCATTGAGCTCTGGAACTCGTCTCCCTTGCACCTGGTCCTTCATCACACAGAGAGTTACTCCATCCTCATCATCTCATCCATTGACGACACAATCGCTCAGCTGGAAGACTCCCAGGCCATCCTGGCAACAATCAAAGGATCTTCCTATCTGAGGCCAATTAAGGTAAACACTGTGGCGAAGATTCGGGAATGTTTTCAGTTACTTCAGTCTACCAGTGTAGTTAGTGGGATTCAGGTGTCAGCCGATAAGGTCTGAAGACGCTTATCCAGGCTCCTGGAGGGGGTGTGGCCAACCTGGAGGGGGTGTGGCCAACCCCATTGATGAGTGGCTTCTGGGACACGAGAAGGTCTCTTCCTGGTTCCTGGCTGTTTGAGAGACAGGATCGGAATCCATTGTCCATCCATCGCTCGTCCATCGCTCGGATACTCCAGTCCCTGTTCAGGTGCTATTATAAGCTGTTACTAATATTGTGAATGTTGATTTATATTCTAATAAATATTTATCTTGGACTAGTGCCTTGTAAGTAAAACTCTGCCTACATACCAGTTTAACTTTGCTTTCTGAAAACTCATATTTGATTTCAAATATATAAATTTTTATATGTTTATATAGAAGATGGAATATTTAATAATATAAACACTAAAAATTTTCTAGAGATACTCATTAATTACTCATGCAGAAATATCAAAGTTTAATTTGGATGGACAAGATAAATTTAGATTTTATATGTATATAAAACTCACAAAATATGACTTTACCGGTTTCTTATAACTCACAACTGGTAGCCTTGCATCTGATAACTTGTCTAAAATTAATTTTTAAGTTTTAAAAAACTTAATCAGATGTGTACTGACTCTTCAGTAACAAAAGTAATATAATTGGTATATGGATGTGTAGCTCTGTACAAAAAGATTAGAGTCAGTCACAGAGAAGTCTGAGCAAATGGAGTTCATATTATAAATATGCAAAAGTGAGGACATGTGTCAATGAGATGGGCCTTAGAAAGCAATGTATCACAAGGAGAGGAAGTCAAATGGATTAGATTATCAAAAACCACATAGTCAAATAAAAACTATGATTAAGAGAAAAATGTCAGAGAAAACAAGATTCACAAGAAGTGACATACAAGAAATATAGTTTTTAAATGTTAGCTTTAGAATTGAGCAGAAAAAACAGAATCACATATCTGGTTGCAATTGGATAAAGCCTGTGAAAATGCATGGTGCACCAAATGCCTTTGTTAAAATAAAAACTAATTAGGAGGTTATAAATTGGATGTTTGAAAAACTGAAAGACACATCTGGGAAGACTACTTCTAAGATGAATTCAGAGGACTTGATTTACTATCCTTCCCCCAAAACTAGAACTAAACCATAATATATATGTAGGGAGAGAGGGAGGGAGGGAGGGAGGAAGAGAGAGAGAGAGAGAGAGAGAGAGAGAGAGAGAGAGAGAGAGAGAGAGAGAGAGAGATCAGTGATTTCCACTCAGTGCACAGGAGTGAATGAGTTCAAAGGTCCCAGAACAGGAGAAACAGCTGAGGCCCATGCTGGGGAGTCTACAGAGCAGCACTCCTGACCTGGGGAGACAATGTCGAAAGCTGTAAAATAAAAAGCACAGAGAAGTATAGAGAGTGCAGGCTCTCTCCTTGTGTGTGGGGATATGTTATATATTTAATGAAACCAATCTGCAGTATCAGAGAACAGATCCACCCACATGAGGGTCAGAGAGTCACACCTTTAATCCCAGCACGGGAAAGACCAGAACAATGACCTACGCTTTTAACCCCATAACTTCAGAGACAAAACTATCTCTGTGTTTCTGTGAGTTCAAGGCTAACTACCAAACAGTACTGGTTCACACCTTTAATCCTAACTCTAGGAATATGATGCAATGTTGAACCCGAAAGTGAAACAACTGGGCAAAGAAGGTATTTAAGGCAGGTGTCGGAAGACAGAAATTGATTTATTCTGTAGAAGTGACAAGCCAGGCTGGGGAAGCTAGAAGATAGCTTTTACTCTGAGAAGTTGGCTGGGTGAGATTTGACTGTGGTCTTTTTCCTCTCTTTGATATTCCAGACTGGTTTTATTAAATATAAAATATATCACCACACTTGTGTATTCAGGTTGACCTAGTAAATGCCACCTAAAATTGTTACGGGGGCCAGGCAGCAGGAACCAGTGAGATGCAGCTGGGCTGGGTACACGGAGACCGCCATTCTAGGGAGATGAACCCCCCTCTCTCATTTGCTCCCCCCCCTTTCTCTCTCACACACATACACACTATAATTACTGATATAAAAGCCTCCTAGATGTCATCTCTAGCTTTTTGAAAAGTCAGATTGTAGAACAATGAACAGAACAGCTGCATTTGTACAAACTCTGAAAGACGTTGTTGCATACGTATACAAGTACAGAAAGACTAAGAAGGGTCCAGAATAGCATGAACACCCAACACCTGGTTATGTTCTTTGACAGGAAATGTTGAAAGGGTCATTCACATTAGTTTTATAGTCTGTGCATGTTACATGAGTCAATTTTATGTGCGCATGTGCAAGTCTTAACAAAAAGATTTGTTCTCATGGAACATATGAGAAAATTAGATGAGCAGGACATCTGAAAGCTAAAAACTGAATAGAGTCAGATTTATTTTCATTTATGAGACTCTTTACTGGTAGCTTTGCTATGTCAGTGCCTCGCCACAGTTTTTATTACGTGGTTCCTAGTAACTTCATGTATTTAGAATGTTATTTGGGTTTTTCTTCTTTTGTAGGATCTTGTGAAAGAATGGTATGAAAAATTAAACCTCTTCTCTTACACCATTGAGGAATGGATGAAATGCCAAAGAGACTGGCTTTACCTTGAACCAATCTTTAATTCTTTAGAAATACAAAAGTAAGAGAATAAAAAAAATATCATATACAGGTAAAAAATGTATAGGGGGATTTAATTTAATCTTCCAGAAATGATCTCTTCACGGAGTGAACATCAGCTGTGGTTTGAATGTGAACTTTTCCATGTAGGTCATGTGTTGGAATAGTTATTTGTGGTTTGTGGGAAGATTAAGAAACCTTTAGGAGATATGGAGATAAGATTAAGGAGCCCTCTAGGAGGAAATGGGTGGTTGGTTGTGAGCCTTGAGCTTTCATAGCTTATGGCTCCTCCTGTTTGTTCTCTATTTTTTGACTGTGGATACATGTGAGCAGCTGGCTTCCTGCTCCTGCTGCCATACCTTCATACCTTCCCGACACACACACACACACCACACAGACACACACCAGACACACACACACACAGACACACCAGACACACACACACACACCACACAGACACACACCAGACACACACACACACAGACACACCAGACACACACACACACACCAGACACACACACACACATACGCACACGCACGCTGTTTCTCTCTCTCTTTCTCTCTCTCTAACTCTCTCTCTCTCCCAATCTCAGACACCTGGAAACATTCCCAGAATCACACCCACTCTCCAAATGCAAAGCAAGGTTTATTGCAACTGTACAGCTGGACTCAGCTCCTAACTGTCACACACACAGTAGTGCCAGCAAGGAGTGAGCAAGTGGGCCCCTCTTCTCTGAGGCCTGGTTTTAAAACAACATCAAAGAAATGTCATTATCTGGCTGGAAGGTGAGGAGACCTGGGAAGCTACTATCTCTAGCTGTTAGGTGCAGCTGCTGGCTGATTGTCTTAGCCTTGAGGGGGAGAAGATAAGGCTGGACTGGAATGTTTTTTGATTACCCAGACCTTGGGTGCTTGGCCTTTCAGGTTTAGAAACTTCCCAGGATGGGGGACTAAAAACTTCTCAGCTCCCAACATAGCTTCAGGCCTCAAGGTGGAAGGACTTTAGTTTCCACAAGACACACACACTATGCACACACACATACACACTGATACACACACTATGCACACACACTCACATACACACACACACTGCACACACACACACTGACACACACACAGTGCACACTGTAGGTAAAATAAACCTTCCTCCCTTAATTGCTTCTGGTGGTATTTTGTCATAGCAACAGGAAAAGTGACTTGAGTATCATGGACACACATAGGAATGAATCTGGCGGACCATTATTATTTTTCCATTCATGGACCATTACGAGAATCATCTTACTTTTGAAAACTTAATTCCCTTAATTGCTAATATAAAGTTATTTTTTTAAAAAAAAAAAACCTGAGATGCATCAGAGTCTCACAATTCTCAAGCCATGATATGGTTCTCTTTAGTTCTGGAAGATTAGTATGGTTTTGACATGAATAATAAATACGCTTTTAATGGCATTCATACATAAATGAGAACTTCTCACTTTGCACCAGATAGGATGGAGGGACTTGGCCTTTGGTAAGCATTCCATTCTCCCCCTTCATCCACATGCTGTCATACAGTGGGGGAGAGTCCCTGCCTGGCTGGGTGAGAAACTTGACATCAGGACTCTGGGTGGGACAGGGTGTTGCTTATTGGCCAGGACTCCAGGAAGCTGCATGATTTATGGTTGTATTAAATGAAACTCAGAGCCCGATATTGGGGAAAGGCTGGAATATCAAAGAGAGGAAACACCACAGTCAGATCTCACCAAGCTGTCTTCCAGCTTCCTCAGCCTCGCTCCTCTGGCTTCTATCTGTCTTTCTAAGCCTGCCTTAAATACCCTCTTCACCCAGTTGTTTCACACATATGATTAAAGGCGTGGGCTACTACTGTTTGGTAGTTAGGCCTTGAACTCACAGAAACACAGGAAGATCTCTGTCTCTGCAGTTATGGGGTTAAAGGCATAGGCCACCACTCCCAGTCTTTCCCCTGCTGGGATTAAGGGTGTGAGTTACCCCTCTGTGACCCTCCTGGCTTGACTATGGGTAGATCTGTTCTCTGACAGTCCAGACTGGTTTTTATTAAATATATAACATATCACAACAGGTCAGAATGTTAACACATTACACTCAAATTAATTGGCTTCTAGCTTCTTAAAGTGCTTAATCTTGAGAATTATCAAATGGAGATAAATGAGTTATCCAGGAAAAATTTAAGGGCTGATAATCAGTCCCAGCAGTCATTCTGAAAGTAGGAAATCACGGCTTATATAGTTTGAAGGCCTATTAAAGTTGTAGGAGACCATGACCATCAGGTTAATTACTCTGAACTTCATTTTGGGAACAAAGGTGAACCTCTAGTTGTTACAGATAAGAACTGTTTAAATGAAGTATTGCTTTGTAGAGGACAATATTTATTTTTGTTATATATGTATAGTTCTTAACACATGGATGCTTAGTAATCTGTTAAATTGCAGCTATTCTGAGCCCACACATGAAGGGAGTCGACCTCTTACCACAACTTTGACCTTTAATTTTCAGTCTTTAAAACTTCTTCTTACTGAAGTTTTTTTTATTATTAATAAAGAGGCTAGAGAGTTGTTCTTTTACAAACTTTGCTAAGGTAAAAAAAAAGAGTCTTCATTTAAGAGAGACTGGGGTGTGTTTAAAATATGCCTAAAGTAAGAAAAAAAAAGAGCCAGTAATAAGCCTGTAACTAATGAAGGGTCACCAGTGGGAAGAAACCAGAATCACCAAAGAGAATTTCAAATAGGGATCTGTAAGAGTCAAAGATGTGTGAGAGCAACATTAGAGGCACCCAGAGAGATGGAAGTGGATGACACTTAGCAGGACATGAGTGTGGGAACCCAAGTGTCTTCCATGATAATATTTTTGCTGAGTTACAGAAACATTTAACACCATCACCCAGAGTATTGGAGAAGGTTCTTAGGAGAGTTTGACATCTACTGCCTTGAGGTATGTGGATATCAAAAACTAAGCTTTCTTCCCTGGAGACAAAAGTCTAAAATTAGACAAGGTGACAGGTGTTCCCAAACTGGGGCCATCTACAAAGACCTTCAACCCAAATATCAGTTGGCCAAGACAAAGGAATCTCTGGAGTATGTCACTTATCACTGGAGTGTTAAAGTTGGTTGTATGAGGTCAACAGCAAAGAGCCAGGTAATGATGCAGTAAGTCCCTGCTGAGAGGTAACCCCAAAGGTATATTCCACAGATATCTCTATTCTAGAAGGCAATCAAGAGGCAAAAGTTCCAGGATAACCCAGGCTACACAGAGAAACTCTTGACTCAATTACCAGTTGGTGTGCCATGTATGGGTTTTGATTTTTTTTTTTTTTTAGCCAAGGGGTGAAATAATGATAATATTCCATAAAGGAAAACTTCTGTAAGGATGGTGGCACCCGCCTTCATATCCTTCCCATCTAAGATTGGATAACTATCTACAGAATTTGGATTCATATCATTGGGATATATAATCCTGCTCCCTAGACTAAATGCCCCACTACCTTCACATCAAAATTATGTTTCTTTAAAACCAAGATCCTGAGGCTGCTACAAAATTTTCCCAGGATCCCATTGCAGCTCCATTTATGGGTTTGCTCTCAGCTGTGATGTAATATTTAATTTAATCAAAATGTAAAGAAGATACGTTTATTTTGGCTTACAGCTTGGAGGGTTTCAACTCATGTTTGCTTGACCAACTTCTTTAGATTTGCAGCAAATCAGAGCAGGAGCAAACGGTAGGGGCCTTTTCCTTCATGGCATAATGACAGTGAGCAGAGAGAGGTGGGAGGAAGGGCTGGAGTTTCAGCTGGTCACACCTTAAGTTCTTCCTAACAGGGGCCCATCTCCTAAATGTTCTGCTACTTCCCAGTGTTGGGCTGAGAGCATGTTGGTTTTGGAAGATATTCAAGATCCAGACTATAGCACCTCTAAGATACAGACAGCTTTTATTTATTTTATATAGAATTTCTATGTTTCTATTTTCTGCTATCCATTAACTAAAATCTTGATAAATGATAATTGTATGTTTAATCCTGTTTTTCTTGGAATAGATAATGCTTATATGAAATAGATAAAATGGCTAGTAAAGCTTGTCAAAATTGTCTTATAACAACAATATTATAGATTTTAATTACAGCCCTTTCTAAATTATTTACATTTACTTTTATTTTTAAAGACAGCTGGCTGCCGAAACAAAACTATTCTCCCAGGTGCTTGTCACGTGGCGAGAAATAATGTCCAGAGTCCTGAACAAACTAAACGCTTTGCATATAACCATCACTTCAGGAGTCCTCGATGCTCTGAAAATTTGCAATGGAAATCTTGAAAAGATAAAGAAAAGTCTGGAGGTAAACTGTGGCACCCAAAGTGCAGCAGTACCATGATGCACTGCAGAACCTGCCAGACTTCCTCTCTGTCCCTGCCAGAAACCTTTCTAATTCTCTCTGCCATTTTTGGTTTAATAAAAATGCTACCAAAAAAAAAAAAAAAAATGGGCAGACTAATCAAATGGCCCTGGAACAGAGGACCCAGCTTTTACTTGTACCCACATTTCCTTTAAGTTGAGAGCAGTAGTAACCCTCCCCGCAAGCTTTGTGCTGAACGAGATGGGCCATTTGAAGCACCAGAGCTAGCACAGAGAGAGCACTTAATATTTGTCGAAGGCTGATGACTTTATTAGTTCCACCTTTAATAAGTTGGTAAGTACAGCGGAAGCTGGGACAGAATGCCTCGACATTTGTGAGCTGGCCACCAAAGCAGCAGGAAGTCACAAAGCAGAGCTGGGAGCTGGAAAATCTCTTTAGGAGCCCATTCTGCTTGTGCTGAAGGTCTGATGCTCACTTGTAAGACATGTAATAGACATCTTCAACTGTGGGTACAATCCCTTGCCCGTAGTTTTACTTCTCTTGGTTTCTGTTACTATAGTCAACTGTGATGTGAGGATATTAAATAGAAAATCCTAGAAATGATTGATAAGTCTTTCATTATTAACTGGTCTATGTAGCAATGAAATCTCACTCCATTCTACTCAGGACATGAATCATCCCTCTGTCCAGTGCACCCACCGTGTACTTACATCCTGCATGCTAAACAATTTATTGCCCCCTCAATTATTAGATCAACTACCATAGTTTCACAGTGCTGTCTCCCACCCAGAAATATGAAAGGTTTACAGCTTCCCAAGATGCCAGGCTTCCAGGATAGTCTCTCTTACAGAGTGGACTCGGTACATGGGTCATTATGTTCCCAGCTACATGGCAAGTGGTTATGTATCACTCAGCCCAGAAGCGTCAGGAGTAAAGAAGAGTGATGAGCTGAACTTAAGAGGTGTCAATGGGATGGGAGAAGGGGAGGCACAGGGTACAAAGGAAAATACAAGGTTGCTAAGAGGTGCAACAAAAGTGAAATTTAGACTTAAAACAGGGCTTTGGAAATGCCCCATAACATAGAGGCTGGCATGTTCCCAAAAGGTTCAAAAGGGGCCAGATAGCAGCATGTGAGAAGACGAAGCAGCAAACTTGATTAATACACTACCTTTCCGAGAATTCTGAGAAGGTGGATAGATGGGGTGAAGAGTATGCCCGAGTTCTTAAAATGAGAGAAATTTCATTGAAAGCAGAGGCTTTCTGAGAGAGGGGGAAGGGAGGGAGGGACAGAGAGACTGAAGGCATGGGGGGGGGGGGAGTGAGGGAAGCGACATCTTAGGTCTGCCTAGGATGATGCCCATATCTTTCCCGAGACTGGAAAGATGGGCTGTAGGAGGGATGAGAACTATATAGAGCTGGGTGCAGAGCCTGAGGTGGTTTGTAGAATGATGTGCTCTCTGTGGGGATGACTTCTCATGCAGGGGACCTATGGGACAGAAAGGACGGGGGTGTGTTGTTGTTAGCTTGCCTCTCTGTCCATTTTCCTTTAGTTTGACCTTACTAAGAAGTAGTTTAGCTTTCACAGAACATTAGTTATCAATTTAGCTGGAACTAGTGTGCTGCTGCACCTTTAATCCTCAAGGCCAGGTGAGGGTGTGACCCTAGGATGGATGGTTGGACACAAGTGATCAGCTCCATTTCTTTTGTCTTTGGACAGGATTACCTTGAAATTAAGAGAATGATTTTCCCAAGATTTTACTTTCTCAGCAACACTGAACTTCTTGACATTCTAGCTGACAGCAGAAACCCCAATTCCGTACAGGTGACAGCACTGCCTTCTCAGCATTGTTTATTACTCTGTCGGGGGTTTAGTGTGGAACTGACACGTGCATTCTGGTCTGCAGCCTCATCTTGTGAAATGCTTTGAAAACATAAAACACATGCTACTATGGAAACAGGAAGTTGGGCCCCCAAGTGTGAAGATGCTCATCTCTGCTGAAGGAGAAGGTCTTGTCCTGCCCAAGTATGAGGAACGCGCTCTAACCACTGTCTCTTCAAAGATGTCCTTTTGTGAACATAGGCTCTGTCCCACCTCACCACAGTGGGCTTTCTGCTCATTTTTACTGTGTCATGTAGTTGAAACAAAGCAGGTGCCTGAGCCTGGGCACTAATTCACATCAGCTTTTGTTCCTCATGGATCTGACTTTACAGATAGGACAGAAACTTACTGTCTGGGGTTAGTTGGCATTGTTCTGACCCCAGGTTTCACTGTGCTGGGTCCCAGGGCAAATTGACCAAGCCAAGGTCTTTAATCTCACTGATCCCATTTACCAGCCTCACAGGGTCCTCTCAACTCCAGCACTTGACTCCAGACACAAGATTTATTGAGGAAAAACAATGCCTCACCCAACAAAGCCCCCAGCCCAATTTAGGTATTTGAAAACTCCAAAAATATCTTTTTTTAAAAAAAAAAATTACATGTGTTGGTGTTTTGCTTACATGTACATCTGTATGAGGACAATGGGTACCCTGGAGCTGGAGTTACAGTTGTGAGCTGCCAGGTGGATGCTGGGAATTGAGTCTGGGTCACCTAGAAGGTCACTGCCCTTAACTGCTGAGTATCTCTCCAGCCCCTCAAAAGTATCTTATAATACAATTTATCTCTCATACATTCTATGTTATGTGGAATCTAATTATATTCCTACTTTTGATATCAGAATTCCCTAAAGAAATATATTTTACTGCTTGGTTTTCCAAGTAAAAATCAATGCAAACCAGAAGAGACAGTGTTACAGTTCTTTGTGTGTCAAGAACTTAGTTTACAAGTTTCTCAAAGAAATAAAACGTTAATATCTATAATATTATAGTAATTTCCATAATATTTTTATTATAGGAAAATTCGTGTGAGAACTGCTGTAGAACAGTGGATGGTCAATGTAGAAAAAAGTATGTTTGATGTGCTTAAAAAGTAAGTACAGTGTTTAAATCCTAAAATTACATAGTGGATGTGTTGAATGTATTTGTGTTATGTGTGTACTGTGTGTATATGCATTGTGAGTGTGTGTTGAGTGTTGTGTATGTGTGTTCAGGGGTGTGTGTGTGTGTGTGTGTGTGTGTGTGTGTGTGTGTGTGTGTGTGTGTGTGTGTGTGTGGTGTGGTGTGTGTGTTTTCCTGGGCATCACCATCCAGGACCTGAACTCCCGCCAACTCGAGCTGTCATCAATGAGCTCACTGCTGGTGTTTCTGCTGCTTTTTCCCTCCCTCAGACTGTTGAGTCATTAGCCCTGGAGACGCTCACAAGCATTGCTGGGTGACAACCTTCGCTCAATGTCTTCAGTGTTCTCTTTTTCGTATTTCAATCTCAAGAGTACAAACTTCTAAAACTAATTTGACTAGAACAGTTGTACTACTTTTTAAATTTTTTCTGTTAAAAACTTTTTTACACCATTTATGTTAATTATATTCTTTCCCCTCCCAGTTCCTCCCAGATCTTCCCCCACCTCCCTCCCACCCAACTTCATGTTCTGTCTCTCTCCTTATGAAAAAGCTACTTTTAAGTTTTTATATTTACTAATCTTTGGAAACCAGTACGAAGTTTCTCGAACACCGCTGATCATTACCATGTGCATGAAGTAATTGTGAATGTGTTGTCTTTCCCTCGTCTCTGTTTCCGTCCTGGGTGATAGGTGATGTGGTACAAACCAGACAGACATGATGCCCCCTCCTCGTGAAAATTATTTTTGAGCTCAGGCTTTTTAGCTTTTTACCCTTGATAACATTGTATTCGAAGCTAATATATGTCTTCTATTAAGCCAATATATATTTGTACCAATCCAGACCCTGACTGGTAAAGGGAAACTTAAAGAATGTGGACACATGTTCAGATGAAGCCACCAGAATCAATACTTCGCCGTTATGTGGCGTCCTCAATGAGCCTGAAAGGGTAATATAAGTGTATTTCTTGTTTTATAGATTTTTAACTCAAGGTATTAAAGATTGGAACTTCAAGACCTTTTCCCATTGGGTCCTGTCACATCCCGGACAAGTGGTCCTCACTGTGGTGAGTCGATGATGCCTTGAATCATGAAGAGTGAGCTAGTGTGTGGTTGCAGTGCTAAGAATGCATAAATATGAAAAATGAGTTATTATGAATGGTACTGATACATCCTGGTTATTTTGAAATGTATTTAATAATAAGGTGAATGTATTTATAGATACCTAAATGATACAAGCACAGTAAAATTATTACAGAAAATTGGTAGTTGATAAATTCATTATATAATGAGTGAATATTTATTCTATAATTTCTTTATCTTCTTAGTGTTCAAAAATCTTCAGTTTATAATATGAAATGAGAATAAGCCATAACTATTAAAGTTGTTACTACATTTCACTGTACACATGTTTATAGTTACCATTAAAAGTTACTCAAAACTGGGTGGCTTAAAGGTATTAAATTTGTTATCTTAAAGACCTGTAATGCACACCTTCAATCCCAGCACTCTGCAGGCAGAGGCAGGTAGATCTCTGTGAGTTAGAGGCCATCCTGGCTTTGCAGAGTGAGTTCAGAACAGCCAAGGTTAAACACAGAAAAACCCTGTCTGGAAAAACCAAAAACCAAACCACACCAAACCAAAAAAAACAACTTTAAAAAAAAAAAAAAAAAAAAAAAAAAAAAAAAGCCTGGGGGTAGATCAGTTCAGGGATCCCTGCTGAGGTCAGGTTGTCCTCAGGTATGTGTGGAGGCTCTTGGATCAGGGGAGTCTAATTTCTGGCCTCCGCCAGCCCCTAAAGAGAGGGTCCCCAGCACACCTCAGTTTATGGCTTCTTTCTCCATCTTTAAGGCTGGTTGGGTTGCATCTCGACTCATCTCCAGACATCCTCCTAGAGTCTCCTGCTCAGAGGCAGGAAGAAGTCTCTAACTGTGAGTTTAAGGATGTATGTGACATAGATAGCCCAGAGTAACCTCTGCATCTCAAGCTTCTCATCTCTGTCCCATGTCTCTGGACATCTTCACATTCTGGGGGGTAGGACATGAACAGCTTTGTAGAAAGCCATTATTCTGCATGTTTGTTAGTGTTAATAGTATTGCTTTCCTTGGGGTTAAAATAGAAAAAAAAAAAAAAAAAGCTGCAGTCAAGAGCAGTGACTGCCCTTTCAGAAGACCCAGGCTCAGTTCCCAGCACCCACATGATAGCTCACAACCCTCTGTAAGTGCCATTCCAGGGTATCAGAAACCTCATATAACCCCATGACTCCAGCATACATGTGGTGCACATGTGTATATGCAGCCACATACACATAAATATTTTTTAAAAAGGAAAATTAGAAAAGTGTGATGCTATGAAAACCAAAGTTTTCGGTTCTTCTAAGAAAATTTTGACCTTTCCCTCAGCAGAATGCGTGAAATAAAAGCAGACAGAAGCCCCAAGGGGAATAACCTTTAAGGAAGCCGCGAAAGACCACGGGGAGTTCTGCAAGAGTCTGGTGGGGCAGAACAGGAAGTAGAAAAGAAGGACAGGAAATGGGAAAGAGAGTAGCTATGGAGTTGAGAAGACGATTTTTGTTTCTTTGATCGTTCACTAGAAAAACCGAATGGTCATAATAAAAGAGGGAGGGTCCTAACTTGTAAGACCTTTAGAGATCTGTGTCATACTTGGTTCCTGGTAGAGGTGCTAGTAGCCTGCCTAGGGGAAGCTGGTCACTAGGGGTCAGAGCGTGAAGACCTTAAAGCTTTATAGCCCTGGCTGGTGCCTTGTTCTTTCTCTGTCTGTATGAGCCTCCTGTTCCTGACCCCACAACTGAGAGCTCTTACCCTTCCAGTACCATGCCTTTTCCTGACATGAGAGACAGTACCCTCAAACCACAAACCAAGGTAAATCCTTCCTTTTTAAGTTGCTTCTTGTCAGGTATTTTTGTCATGACAATGTGTTATGTTTAACAAAATCTCAGTAGACTGATTTTATCAATGAAGACTTGGGAGCCATATGCTGAGGTGAAAGCCTGCTAGCTCAGAGAGGCAGAGCAGGCACCCAGCTGACCTCCTCCACTGTCACCCCAAAAGCGTCTTCTCTCCTACCATTAGGGTTAATGGGAACCTAGAGGACTGGTTTATCTGGAGAAAGGAAGGTTGAAAGCCTTTGTCATAGTAACTATTAAGTATCACAGGAAGTATACTTGACTTACAGTTCTCTTATTTAAAAATAAGTCTCACTTTCTACTTTGCCTGACCCACCACAATTTTCAAGTCTTCATTAAGGTCACCAAAGACTGTAAACAGAAATTGCACTCTCCACTTGACTAAGTTAATGCTAGGTCCTAAGTTAAAAGGTTGGTATAAGTTGTTTATATGAAGGTAACAAAAATCACAGGACATTCTAGACATTTCTGTAGATTGACAAATTCAAGTAGTCCAGTTTGCCTTAGGAGAAGCTCTTCCCCAGATTCCTGGGGGGCCCAAATGTGTTTATGAGCAGCACACTGCATTCTGCTCTTACAATTACTCTAGACTAGGCTTTATCTCCAGTCATTGAACGTACTATTGCCCAGATCCCCCACATCTACCTGCCTGACCTATGGCATATTTCATACTTTTTGAGAGACTGGGACAAGGTAGTTCTATATATTGTCCATGAAAAGATTTTCTTTATAGATTTATCTATGATATAGCAATTAGTTATCCCTCTATAAATGTGTGTGTTACCATTCTAGAGGTGACAGATTAAAGTCTCATGCAATAACCAACCTTATTTAGAGCCTCAGACAATTTATACTCTGGGGGTTAAGAAAGGTCACATGAGTAAAGTTCTCAGGAGTTCAAGCTGTAAACAGTCAAAAGGACAAGCCATACATGCAAAGACCTGTTTTTCATAGAGAAAATAGTGTAGTAGGAGGTTTCTGGCCCAGACTTTCAGGCCTAACCTCAAGGTTTAGGACCTGCAGACCCACAGTCCCACAGTACCACAGTACCACAGAGACACACAGATGCTGTCAATAGTTTTAGGCTGATCAGCCTCAGGCCCAGCCATATCACTTGCTAGCTCTCTACCCTTCATCTAACCCATGATTCTTCCTGTTCAGCCATACAGCTCGGTACCTTTCTTTAGAGCAGCATAGTTGTCCTCTGCTTCTTCTGACTTCTCTCTGGCATTCTGCTCTGTGCTTCCAGGTCCCAGAGTTCTCCTAGTCTCTGGGCCCTGATTGGCCTGGCCAATCAGTGCTTTTTATTAAACCAGTGGGTAGGATAATTATTTACAATGAAACAACACAATCTCCCACAGGCAAACAGAGCTGATCCAAGAAAATATCACCACTAAGAAGCCATCTTTGACTCTATTCTCTTTTTGTCCTTTTTAATAGAAACCTTAAATACATCATTTACAACTTTTTGCTTATATCGAGAGTCCTGTGAGACTTCAGGAACAAGCCATTTTACACCTTAAGCTGCACTCCAAAAGCATGCCATTGTATCTCAAACCCACGTGCTTCCCAGGGTGTCTCTGTACCACGGCTCACATGGGAGACACAACTCAGAAGCTGCATTGGGCTATAGACAATTTTTTAAGCTTTCTATGTCTTTATGCGGTTATATTTGCCCCACGTTGGGGTGTCATTTGTAGTAGGAGATTTACAAAGGCAGGCAGGAAGTGTGGGCGGGGCTACCAGACTAAGAAAACTCTGAGAACAGGAAGCACAGAGCAGAACGCCAGAGAGAAGCCGGAAGAAGCAGAGGACAACTATGCTGCTCTAAGAAAAGGTACCGAGTCACATGGCTGAACGGGATAAGAGTCATGGGTTAGATGAAGGGTAAAGAGTTAGCAAACTATATGCCTGGGCCTTAGGCTGATCAGCCTAAAACTATTATAAGCATCTGTGTGTCTCAGCATGTCTGAGGGTCTGCAGGCCTAAACCTTGAGGCAAGGCCCAAAAGTCTGGAACAGAAACCTCCTACTACAAAATAGAGAGTAGTTTAAACATTTAATTGAATGACCTCATCAAGCAACAACAAGTAATGTGAAGTAAATTCACTCCTATCCACTACACTCGGACAGAGCATGAACAGATGTTCAAAGAACAATGCTGTGTTTTGAAGAAACTGAGGTCACAAGCCTCTTGTCTTGTTTTCTTGGTGTGTTCTTACAAGCACTCAAAATTCTCTTCACAGGACTCTGTCCCTGGACCATGCTCCAACATATGCATATAAGAGGGAAAAAAATTAAATGATCCACAGTATTCCCTCACCATGGATGTTCCCATTGGAGGCTGTAATTCATGAGTATATCATCTCAAGACATGTCCAATGAAAACTTGGACTGTAGAATTGCTTTTCCTGCCTACTTCCCAAACTTCAGTCTCTAGCCACTCATTGATCTGCTGATTATTACTTAGTTTTAAATAGTCTTCCTGGGGAAGAACTTACAGTTGGTTGTCTAATATCATCAAATGGTCAGCCCTGAAAACATACATGTAACAGTATACAGATTGAGCAGATTGTATTTATGTTTTTAGGAATATATATGAATATACATATACACATATGTATGGAACAACTAATGAAAAAAGAGAAAATGAATTTGAAATAGAGCCAGGGGGGGCATACGGGGAGTTTGGAGGGAGGTCAGAGAGGGGGAATGATGTAATTACGTTATAAAATCACAATATTGAAAAAATAGTTTCTGTTGCATGCAAAAAGAAATGCCAATTAATACACTGGGTTTCTGCCATCTACCTTCTTAACCTTTCTCTGGAAATATATCACCACAGTATGTAACTCCTCCATGCTAATTATTTCCATTTACATATCTGCATAGCTCTATTTATATGTTTTTAAGCACTTTAAATTCAGCATAGCTCAAAGTGAGTTCATGATGCTCCCTGATCCAAACATGACCCTTCTCCAAAAGATACTCTCTAGACTAAGGACTGATTGCCAATCTGATTTTCCAAACACAGAACTGGTAGCTTGCCTTCCTTTTAACATCCACGGTCTGCCTGCTCTTAACCCAGCCTCTTCTCACAGCTCTTATGTGTCTCGGCAGAATGAATATGAGAGATGAATCAGATAATAGAAGTTACATAATCTTTTAAAACTACAAATATACACACTCTGTGCTAGGAGTGTTACTTTAGAGTTCAGTGGAGAATCCAACACTAATTTAATCTTAGGATTTTCCACCATTGTTATTATTATTTAGTGATCATGTATTAAGAATGTAAGACTTATTTCCTGAAGCATGGACAACAAGCTGTCTATACTGCTGAAGAAAATGACATCCTTTCCTGCAGCCACCATCAACTGTCAGGGGTCCCTCAGGGAGGCATGGGGCCTCATGAACCCCTCCCCTCCCATGAGGAGATGCTTATGATCCCAGGCTCAGGGCAGGCTTAAGCAGTGATACGGTGTTTACGGGTGCAAGGGCCATGTTGCATTCAGAAGACACCGTTGGAACACAGTCCCCCATTCTCTGGCTCCTGCATTTTTTTGCACTCCTTCCTGGACATTCCCTGAGCCTCATGGGAGTGGGATTATAGAGATGAGCAATCCACCATTCCTCTGCAAGCAGCTCTAATGAAATCCGATGGGACACACAGGCACACGGGCATGAAAGTAGAATGGGGCTCTGGAGGAGGAAAGGCGGCAGGAAAGGAATGGGAAGAGAGAAAGTGGAATGGGGTGTGTATATAATTCACTATGTACATATATGAAGCCAGCAAAGATAAAAGTTTAAAAACTTGAATTTAGAAAATATAACTAAGCCTTGAGCATCAATCAAACCTATTTATGCTTTCATTTACAAACCATCCCTATAGATCTGTAACATTTAATTCATGGAAACATTTTCATTAAAAACAAGATTGTAGGCTTCTATTAACATGTGTTTCCCTCTCTTTATTTTTCAGATCCAGATTATGTTTTATAATGATTGCATGAAAGGCTTTATGAGTTCTAATCCAAGGGACAAGCTAGAAGCAGTCCATGCATGTGTGCTGGATCACATGAACGACTTGGCCATGCTGGTTGCAAAGAATACTAGCAACTTGCGGACAAAAATCATGTTAGCAGCAACGCTGACCATCTGTGTTCACTGCAGAGACATCGTGACAGATCTGCTAGGGAAGAACATCTCCAGTGCAGAAGACTTTGAATGGACGAGGTAAGTGACTAAAAACTACAACTACCTAGGACAAGTGCTCACATATAGACCATTAGGTTCTCTGCCTCAACCTGGATTCGTCTTGGTTTGCAGTGGATGGGTGTGTCGCTCCTCTAAGCACTGTGGTACCCCTGCTTCCTTGCTCCTCTTTCCTCCCCTTACTTGGTTCCCTGTGAGCTGATGATGTTCTTCCATATGGCGTGCATATTTTGTCTGTTGTTGCTAAGCCTAGGGGCAAGCTTCAACAGCAGTGATGGGAGATATCTTTTCCTCCTATGATGCCAATGTGGGACAAACAAGGTAAAACAAACAGAAAACATTTTCTTGCCAGCTCAGAAACTCTCCCTGCTGCTTGGAGCCCATTAGGGAAGCCACGGAGAAAGAGCCACTACTTCTGCTAAAATGAGAATGAGCCTAGGTCTCATCCATTAAAGGAGAAGGTTTTGTTACCGATAGTTATGTGTTCTCTCATCTAAAAGTTTGCAAGGTGATAGCATATCTTGCTTTTATCTTAAGTTGTATTCTGGAAATTGACTCAGCATTTATAATTTCTTCATAATCTGCTCTGTTGTTCCAGAAGGGATTTAGAGGTATGAATAATGATATTCAACTATAAACCTAGTATAAAGTACAAGTGTCATGAGAGAAGGCACTCAAATGAGTGGCTGTGTAAGGGTCCTAGTGATTCCGGATTTTATCAGCTTTCACTTGTTTTCAAAAGCAAAACAGCTCTAAACTGTTGAAGATGTGTAAAGATTACTAGATGATTATGTTTAGACCTCATAGTTTCTAACATCTAATGCAGCAATGAGAAAAGTTCATTTTCCCACTTATTTTTAATACTTTGATTTGTTTCCTTGCTTTATTATTACTATTATTGATATTTTATTTTTTTGAAAAAAGATCTTTTTTTCATGTATCCTCCTGCTTGCCCACCCTTCCCCCCTCCCAACCCCTCCCAGTCCACATTCAGCCTTCCCCAAAGTGCAAGAAGTTCCAAGGTGGGTCAGCTGAGCATGACACATCCACTCCAGGCAGGTCCGATTTCCTCATCCCAATATCAAGACTGGGTTAGGTGTTCCTCTGCAGGACATGGGCTCCAAGATGCCAGCCTATTCACAGGAACACAGTCTGATCCCACCCCTCGAGGCTCCACATACTGCTCATGCCAATCGACAGTTGCCTACCCATGGAGGACTTAGCAACTTTTCCCAGTGGCTCTCCAGTGGCTGTTCTTGAATCAATGAGCTTCCCAGAGCGCCAGCCAGCCATCTCTGTGGAACTTCTCCTCATAATCTCTATCCCCTTGCTCATACTCCCCTCCATTTCTCTCTGCTGGACCAGGAGCTTGGCCCAGTGCTCAGCCATGGATCTCTGCCTCCACCTCTATTCATTGTTGGATGTAGGCTCTGTGATGACGCTTAGGGTGGTTATTCATTTGATTATAGGGGAAGTCCTGTTTAAGCACCCCCTCCACTATTGTTTGGAGACCTAGCCAGGGACATCCTGTGAGTTCTTGGAGGTTTCCCTAGCACCAGGTCTCTTCCAACCCCACATTGGCTTCCTCTGTCAAGATATCATCTCTTTCTATCTCCCTCTTTGCTCCTCTCACTCAACCATCTCCTTCTCTCATGATTTGTTCCCATGTCTTGGTTGTAAACCGTTATGATCCCAGTTTGCTAAGGTGATCTTCTCTATTTTCTCTTCTTAGGGGAATCTCTGGATGTCTCTCTTAAATTCCTTCTGATCCCAAGCTGTTCAGGGGTTGTGGCTTGAAGCTTGGGTATCCTTTGCTTTTTGTCTAAAATCCACTTATAAGTGAGTACATCCCATGCCTTTCTTTCTGGGCTTGTGATAACCTCACTCAGGAGGATATTCTCCAAATCCATCCATTTGCCTGAAAATTTTAGGATTTTTTTTTCTCTGTGAGTAGTACTCCATTGTGTAAATGTACCACAGTTTGTTAAGCCATTCTTCAGTTGAGGGGCATCTAGGTTGTTTCCAGGTTCTTGCTATTATGAATAATGTTGCTATGAACATAGTTGAGCTAATGCCTTTGAGGTACAAGTATGCATTCTTTAGGTATATGCCCAGTAGTGGTATTGCTGGATCCTTGGGGAGATTAATTCACAGATTTCTGAGGAACCGCCATACTGCATTCCAGAGTGGCTGTACAAGTTTACACACCCACCACGAATGGAGGAGTGTTCCCCTTGCTCTGCATCCTCTCCAGCATAGGCTGTCATCTGTGTTTTTGATCTTAGCCATTCTGGTAGGTGTAAGGTGGTATCTCAAAGTTGTTTTGGTTTTCATTTCTCTGATGACTAACGATGTTGAACAATTTTTTAAGTGCTTTCAGCCATTTGTAATTCTTCCATTGAGAATTCCCTTTTTAGTTCTGAACCCCATTTTTAATTGGGTTATTTAGGGTTTGGGGCTCTAGTTACTTGAGTACTCCGTATATTTTAGAGACCAGTCCTCTGTCAGATGTAGGATTGGTGAAGATCTTTTCCCATTCTGTATGTTATAGTTTTCTCTTATTGACTGTGTCCTTTGCCTTACAGAAGTTTCTCAGTTTCAGGACATTATTGATTGTTGCTCTTAGTGTCTGTGCTACTGGTGTTATATTTAGGAAGTGGTCACCTGTGCCAATGCATTGGAGGATTTTTCCCACTTTCTTTTCTATCAAGTTCAGTGTAACAGGGTTTATGTTGAGGTCTTTGATCCATTTGGATTTGAGTTTTGTGCAGGATGATAGATATGGATCTATTTGCATTCTTCTACATACTACCATCAAGTTATGCCAGTACCATTTGTTGAAGATACTATCTTTTTTCCATTGAATATTTTGGCCTCTTTGTCAAAAATCAGGTGTTCATAGGTGTGTGGGTTAATGTCGGGATTTTCAAATTGATTCCATTGATCCACAAGTCTGTTTTTATGCCAGTACCAGGCTGTTATTATTACTGTAGCTCTATAGTATATCTTGAAGTCAGGGATGGTGATTCATCCTGAAGTTCCTTTATTGAGCAGGATTGTTTTGGAAATCCTGGGTTTCCTGTTATTCCATATGAAGTTGAATATTGTTCTTTCAAGGTCTGTAAAAAATTGTATTGGTATTTTGATGGGGATTGAATTGAATCTCTAGATTGCTTTTTGATAAAATTGTCATTTTTACTACGTTGATCCTACCTATCCTGGAGCATGGGAGATCTTTCCATTTTCTGACATCCTCTTCAATTTCTTTCTTCAGTGACTTAAAAGTTTCTGCCAAACAGGTCTTCTACTTCTTTGGTTAGAGTTATGCCAAGATATCTAATGCTATTTGCAGCTATTATAAAGGGTGATGTTTCCCTTATTTCTTTTTCAGCCCTTTTATCCTTAGTGTATAGGAGGGATATTGATTTTTTTTTTTAGTTAATCTTGTACCCTGCTACATTACTGAAGGTGTTTATCAGCTGTAGGAGTTCCCTGGTAGAATTTGAGGGGTCACTTATATATACGATCATATCATCTTCAAATAGAGATAGTTTGATTTCTTCCTTTCCAATTTGTATCTCCTTAATCTCCTTTTGCTCTCTTATTGCTTTAGCTAAAACTTGGAGAACTATATTGAATAGATAAGGAGAGAGAGGACAGCCTTGTCTTATTATTGATTTTATTGGGATTGCTTTGAGTGTTTCTCCATTAGTTTGATGTTGACTGTCGGCTTGCTGTACATCGCCTTTATTGTATTTAGGTATTTACTCTGTATTCCAGAACTTTTATCAAGAAGGAGTGTTGGATTTTGTCAAAGTCTCTTTTAGCATCTAAGAAGATAATCATGTGGGGTTTTTTTTTTCAGTTTGTTTATATGATGGATGACATTCACAGTTTTTCGTATGCAGAGTCATCCCTGTATCTCTGGGATGAAACCTCCATGATCGTGGTGGATGATTTTTTTGATATGTTGTTGGATTCAGTTTGACAGAATTTTATTGAGTATATTTGCATCAATGTTCCTGAGGAGATTGGTCTGTAATTCTCTTTCTTTGTTGCATCTTTGAGTGGCTTGGGATTCAGGGTGATTGTGGCCTCATAAAAAGAGTTTGGTAATGTTCCTTCAGTTTCTACTTTATGGAACACTTTGGGAAGTATTGGCATTAGTTCTTCTTTGAATGTCTGGTAGAATTCTGCACTGAAACCATCTGGTCCTGGCCTTTTTTTACTTGGGAGACTTTTAATAACAGATTCAATTTTCTTTGGGGTTATATGTCTGTTTAGGTCATTTATCTGATCTTGATTTAATTTTGGTAAGTTTTCCTGTCCAGAAAACTATCCATTTCATTTAGGCTTTCCATTTTAGTGGAGAATAGATTTTCAAAGTACGACCTAATATTCCGTGGATTTCCTGGGTATCCATTAATATGTCTGCCTTTTCATTTCTGATTCTGTTAATTTGGATATTCTCTCTCTCTGCCTTTTGGTTACTTTGGATAAGGGTTTGTATATCTTGTTGACTTTCTCAAAGAACCAACTCTTTGATTCACTGATTCTTTGTGTTGTTCTCTTTGTTTCTATTATATTGATTTCAGCCCTAACTTTGATTATTTCCTGCTGTCTACTCCTTCTAGGTGAGTTTGTTTCTAATTGTTTTAAAGCCTTCAGCTATGCTATTAGGTCTGTTGTGTGAGGTTTTTCATATAGGCATCTAGTGTTAGGAGTTTTCCTCTTAACACTGCTTTCATTGTGTCCCATAAGTTTGGGTATATTGAATATTCATTTTTATTAAATTTTAGGAAGTCTTTGATTTCTTTCTTATCTTCTTCCTTGATCCAGAGATGGTTCAATTGAGAGATGTTCAGTTTCCATGAATTTGTAGGATTTCTGTAATTTTTGTTGTTGTTGAACTTTTTTTAGACTATGGTGGTCTGATAGGATACAAGGGGTTATTTCTATTTTTTGTATCTATTGATACTTGATTTATGACGAAGTATGTAGTCAATTTTAGAGAAAGTTCCATGAGGTGCTGAGAAATATGTATATTCCTTTGTGTTTGTGTAGATTGCTCTGAAGATATCTATTAAGTCCAATTTGGGTCATAATATCTATTAGATCCCATAATTCTCTGTTGAGTTTCTGTCTAGTTGACCTATCCAAGGGTGAAAGTGGGATATTGAAGTCCCTCACTATTAGTGTGTGGTGTTTGATGAGAGGTTTAAGCTTATTAGTTTTTCTTTTACATATTTAGGTGCCCTTGTGTTGGGGACATAAATATTCAGGATTGAGACTTCATCTTAGTGGATTTTTCCTGAGATGAATAAATAATGTCCATCCTGGTCTCTTTTGGTTGGTTTTAGTTTGAAGTCTGTTATGTTAGATATTATAATGGCAACATAGGGTATTAGATATCAGCTTGTTTCTTGGGACCATTTGATTGGAAAGTCTTTTCCCAACCCTTTACTCTGAGCTTGTGTCTGTCTCTGAAGTTCAGGTGTGTTTCTTACATGCAGCAGAAGGATGCCTTCTGTTTTTGTATCCATCGTGTTAGGGTGTGTCTTTTTATAGGTGAATTGAGTCCATTGATATGAGGGATTATTAATGACCAATGATTGTTATTTCCTGTTATTTTTGGTGGTAGCATGTGTATTTCCCTTCTTTGTGTTTTTCTTCCTTGGGATTATTGATTGCTTATGGGATCATGGGTATATCTAGTTTCCTTTGATTGGAGTTTTCCTTCTAGTACTTTCTGTAGGGCCAGATTTGTGAATAGGTATTGTTTAAAACTGGTTTTATTTTGAAATATCTTGTTTACTCCATCTATGGTAATTGATAGGTTTTCTGGATATCATAGTCTGGGTTGGCAGCCATGTTCTTTTAGTGTTTGGATAACATTTGACCAGTATCTTCTTTCTTTCATTGTTTCCATTGAATAGTCAGGTGTTATTCTGATGGGTCTGCCTTTATAGGTAGTTTGGTCTTTTTCCTTTGCAGTTCTTAATATTTTTCCTTTGTTTCTGTAGGTTTAGTGGCTTGATTATTATGTGGCAATCAGACTCTGGGGGGGGGGGTCTAGTCTATTTGGTGTTATGTAAGCTTCTTGTATCTTTATAGGCATTTCCTTTCTTTAGGTTGGGAAAGTTTTCTTCTATGATTTTGTTGAATATATTTTCTGTGCCTTTGAGCTGGTGTTCTCCTTCTTCAATTGTGATTATTCTCAGGTTTGGTCTTTTCATGTCCAAATTTCCTGGACATTTTGTGTTATGATGTTTTGGTTTTAGTGTTTTCTTTGACTGATATATCTATTTCCACTATTGAATCTTCCACTCTAGAGATTCTCTCTTCCATCTCTTGCATTGTGTTGGTTATGCTTGCATATGTTGTTCCGGTCCGTTTCTTCAGGTTTTCTATTTCCAGCTTTGCCTTGTCTTGTTCCTTCTTTATTGTTTCTATTTCAATTTTTAATTCCTAGAATATTTTTCTTTTTCTTGGTTTTCTTTATTTTCTTTCAGGGATTTGTTCATCTCTTCCAATTTTTTGTTTATATTTTCTTCTATTTCTTTAAGGGAGTTTTTTAATATCCTCTTTTAAGGCTTCTATTATCTTCATAAAGTTGTTTTTTTAAGGTTGTTTCCTTCTGTTTCCTCTTCGTTGCCATGCTCAAGTCTTGATGTTGTAGAACCATGAGCTTCTTCTGGTGGTGTATTGTTGTTCTTTATATTGTTATATATATTCTTGCAATGGTGTCTGCCCATTGCTTCCTGGGTTCACTCTTAGTCAGCTCTTAGTTGGCTCTCAGTTAGCTCTTAGTCAGCTGTAAACTTAGGGGCTGCAGGGTCTCTAGTTATACATGTGTGATGATGCAGTTTGCTATTGGGGGTGGGTTTTGGTCTGTGGGGTGACACTCCAGCTGTGTTTTGCTGGGGATTGCACTTGGGGGCTCTCTCGGCTTTTTTTGTTTTAGAGCAGAGCCAGGTATGGGTGAGGTGCCAGGGGCTTCAGAGATTGGGATACACTCACCTCTTAGGTACACTCACCTCTGGACCAGGGTGCTGTGGTGTCTCCAGTTGTCGATGCTTTATTATTTTTATACAATATATCTTAATCACATTCTTCTTTCCCTTCCCCAGATCCTTCTCACTTCCCTATCCCCATAACTTTATGTTCATTTCCTCTCTCTCTCTCTCTCTCTCTCTCTCTCTCTCTCTCTCTCTCTCTCTCTCTCTCTCTCTCTCTCTCTCTCCCAAAAAAAGCAAAAGAGAGAAACAAAAACCAACAAGACAAAAAAAATTAATAAACACACCCAAAAATATGGATTTTGTTTTGTCTTGGCCAATTACTCCTATGCCCCGGAGTGTGGTTGATATACCCAGTATCATTCCATTGGAGAAAACTTTTTTAGAGGTATCAGTCACAAATAGGTTCTTGGCTAAGGGTGGAACTTTGTGCCTGCTTACCCTTCTCAGTGCTGAGATTTTGTCTAGATTTTAACTGGTGCAGGTCTATACGTGCTATCACAGTTGTCTGTGAGTTCATACCTGTGTAAACTCTGTTGTGTCTCAAAGACAATTTCCTGGGAGTCACCCACCACTTCTGGCCCTATCTACCTCTTCTTTTACCTAGCTCCAAAGCCTTGAACTGGGAGGTTTGGTAAAGACGTTGAATGTAGGGTTGAGTGCTCCCAAGTCTCCCACTCCCTATGTATACACCTTGTCTAGTTGTGGGTTTCTGTGTTAATTACAATCTACCCAAAGAAGAAACTTCTCTTATGAGGATGTGGATGAGTAAGTATCTCTGTGGTGAGATGAAGTTCCTCTGAGGGAACATACCCAGGTGTAGTGTAGCTGGATCTTGTAGATGAATTTTCAGCTTTGTGAGGAAACCACACACTGATGTCCATATTGGTCATACCACTTTGCAGTAAATAAGTTTTCCCTTTTCCCCACAGCCTCACCAATGTCTGCTGTCATTTGTTTTGTTAATCTTGTCCATTCTGACAGAAGACAAGATCTCAAAGTAGTTTTAATTTGTGTCTCTTTAGTGGCTATGAATTTTGAACATTTTCAAAAGCAGTTTCTCAGACACTTGTGTATCATCTATGGAGAATTTGCTACTTATCTCTGTATCCCTTTTCTAAATGAGTCTTTTCTCATGTTCAGGTTTGTTTTCGTTCTTTCCTATTCTATACGCTAACTCTCTGTCAGGTATATAATTGGTAAAGAGTTATCCCCACTCTGTAGACTGCCACTTTGCTCAAAATGGTGCCCTTTTTATATAGAAGCTTTTTAGCTTCGTTGGGTGTTAGTAACTGTTGGTTTTAATGCCTGTGCTATCATTGCTCATGCCGATGAGTTCAGTGAACGCCTTACTGTCAGTTTTATCAGATTCAGGGTATCGGGCCTTGGTCCATTTGGGACTGAGTTTTATACAGGATGATAGATATGGATGGATCAATTTTAATTCTACGTGCAACAATCCAGTCTGACCATTTGTTGAAAATTTTATCTTTTCTCTAGTGTGTAATTTTGGCTTCTTTGTCCAAAATCAAGTATGTGTACGTGTAAAGACTTACTTTGTGATTTCAGTTCTATT
Source organism: Phyllotis vaccarum (assembly GCA_033318265.1). Taxonomy (NCBI): domain Eukaryota; kingdom Metazoa; phylum Chordata; class Mammalia; order Rodentia; family Cricetidae; genus Phyllotis; species Phyllotis vaccarum. The sequence continues at coordinate 13,413,747 of JARWLC010000017.1, read as the reverse complement.
CCATCGATCAGTGTGTCTGTTTTTATGCCAATATCATCCTGGTCTTGTTAAAAGAGGTGATGATTGAAGTTCTTTCATTTTTCAGGATTGCTTTAGCTGTCCTGAGATTCTGGGTTTCCAGAGGAAGGTAAAGGTTGTTTTGTTGTTTATCAGCTATAGACGTTTTCTGGTGGAGTATTTAAGGTCTTTGAGGTATACGATCATATCCTCTACAAATAGGAATTTTTATTACTTCCTTTCCTGCTTGTTTCTCTCTGATCTTCTTTAGGTGTCTTGTGCTCTCGCTAAGACTTCAAGAGCTGTATTGAATAGATATGGAGAGAGTGGACAACCTTGTCTTGTTCCTGATTTTAGTGGAACTGCTTTGAGTTTTTCTCCCTTTAGGAAGATGGTAGTTTTGTGTTCCCAGTCTCTCTAGGACTTTCATCATGAAGGAATGTTGGATCTTGATAAAGAATTTTTTAATCTAATGAGATGATTGTGTGGTTTTGGTCTGTTTATCTTTGTCTTATTCTGTTTTGTTTTGTTGGTTTTTAAGACAGAGTTTCTCTGTGTAGCCCTGACTTTCTGGAACTCAGATACTTGCCTACCTCTGCCTCTCAGGTGCTGGCACTAAAGACATTCTCTGTCATCCCACCCTCTTGCTTCTTTCTATCTGTTTATTTGGTGGGCTGTACTTACTGATTTAGGCATGTTTCACTGTCCTTATATCGCCAGAATGAAGCAAAGTCTTTTTGTTGTGTACACATTTTACTGAGAATTTTTGCATCTATGTTCATAAGGGTATTAGCCTATAATTTTCTTTATTATTTAATCTATTATGATTTTGCTATCGAGGCAATAGTGGCTTCATAGAAAGAACTTGGAAATGTTCCTTTCATTTCCATTTTATGGAGTAATTTGAGAAATGTTGGCATTAGTTCTTCCTTAAAAAGTCTGGTAGAATTCTGCACTGAGTCTTTCTGGCCTAGGCTTAACTTTGGGGGAGATTTTTAATTACTGTTTCTTAACAGGAAGGGTTATAGGTCTGTCTAAATTGTTGTAAAATGTTTTTATATGCAAAGATATTTTCCTCAAATAAACCCTGTTGCTTTCAGACATTTGCAATATAAATGGGATGAAAAGCAAAGGCTGTGCTACGTATTTCAAGGAAACAGCAGTTTTGTTTATGGCTATGAGTACTTGGGCTGTGCACCACGACTGGTCATCACACCCCTCACAGAACGATGCTGGCTCACCCTCACAGCAGCACTGTCCTTCAACCTAGGAGGCTGCATTGCTGGCCCGACAAGCGTCGGGAAAACAGAGACTGTTAAGGACCTCGCAAAAGTAAGTAGCTTTTTATTCTGCACCCAGAATGTTGTTCACACAGACTTTAACTGTATCTTAAGTTTACATCTTTCCCACTGTTAAAATGTTCACTGTATTTACCAACACATTCATTACATGATACACTCCATCAGTTACATTTTGGATGCCAATCATCTTTGTACTTACCTGGAATATCACTGTGCGAGCCGACCGGGTAATGGTGTGGGAAGTGATGGGAAACGATCGTTTCTCACTCTGGTCTGTTTCCTCTCGGTTTTGGTGCTGTGTAAATCATGACCTAAAGCTCTGGAAATTAATAAACTCTTCTATAAGCAGCTAATCTTTTGCATACCGTACTAGTTCTGTGGAGTTCCAAGTGTGGCATCTAACTTATTTTTTTTAACTATATTTTTTTTTCTCAAAAGCTTAATAGAAATATTTTTTTTTACTCTGGCAGTTTAAACATCTTTATTTTATGGCATAACTCAAGAACTATATTAAAACAGTATTTTGTTTTCCAGAGCTATGGTAAACATTGTGTAGTCTTCAACTGCTTTGAAGATTTGGATTATAAGGTAAAGCTTAAGTGTATATACTCAAAAAAATGTACTTGTAAAGTAATTCACTGAGAAGTGAAAAAAGCTAAGAAAAATACAAAAAAATGTATTGGTAAGAGTGCAAATACTACTTGTTATTTTAATGACTAGAGAGTAGAAGCCTAGAAACCAGTTGAAAGTTAAAATATTGTTTTAGTTTTTCCTTTTACGTGGCTCAACTGAATTTCTTACAGCAGAATTTCTCGGTTTTTATGATGGTGGGATTCTTTTGAAAGAAAATCTCATTACCCCCCCCCCCCACACACACACACACAGAGCACATGGTTGTACTTCTTTATTAATACAAGTGTTTGTGCTGAGCTTGGTGGTGCACACCTTTAATCCCAGCACTCAGGAGGCAGAGGCAGGCAGAGCTCTGTGAGCTCAAGACCAGCCTGTTCTGCAGAGCAAATTCCAGGACAGCTAGAGCTACACAGAGAAACCCTGTCTTGTAAAACCAAAAACCAAACCAAACAAAAACAGTACAAATGTTCCTTACCCTGAACATATTTATTGAAAAGGTAATTAATAAACTCAAAGAGGCTACAGTGATTAACGCCTCCAAAATATAAAATTAATAATAATTGTCTACGATATGTCTAGTAAAATCTTGAAATACTTTTATTAAAATTTCATGTTCCCTTATGTATCAGTTACAAATTGACCTCAAAGTTTCACAGGACTACAGTTGGGGGGTTTTGTATCTTACTGCTGGGGACTGAACCCACGTCCCTCATAGTGAGCAAACGCCACATCTCCAATCCTGCAACTCTTTTTTTACATACTGATTAGAGCCCAAAATATCTCATGGTGAACAAAATATTGACACTTAATACAAAAGTGTCTGATTTTTCTGTTTCTTCCAGAAGCTTCTGTATTCTCCCAGACCTGTGGGCCTTATTTTCTCTCACTCTCTCTATACCTGAGACCCTAGGCATCCCTCAACCTTGTTTCAGCACATGAAAGATGTTTTCTTTCGTTTGTCTTTAACTGTTTTAATTGGTAGCATTTACAAATCAACAGATTTCAGTGTAGCCTTTTTAGCACTCACAGAAGGCTGTGGGGCTTGGCTGACACCGGCCTGTGGCACTTGACAGAAGAATGGCCCATCAGCTATATGCCTCTGCTGGGCTGACTGTCAGTTGTGGGTGGGTGGGCTTGAGTCTGGCTGGGATCTCCCTGGTGCTCAGGGCTTGATTCACTCATCTGTGGTGTCAATGATGTTAGTGTGGGTTCTCTTGCTCCAGACAGAAGTTGTGGATAGGCAAGACGCCTTTCAAAAGCTGGGTTTTGTGGTAGCTTTTGTTTTTCCTTGTGTTTGGTGGCTGTGTACACATGGGAGGAGCAGCTGGTGACACCCTGCAATGTGACCATCTTCCCACAAGCCTCTGGTATTGCTCCTCTATCCCATGAGTGTTAAAGCTCCTCTGTAGGCCCAGGAAGTTGAGATTCTGCTGCCCTCATATGAGGCTTACATTGTAATTTCCAAATAGCTCTTATTGGGATCCTCCACGCTTAGACACCCACCATTGTCATGGCTCTTACGTTGGCCTACGATGTCAGGATTCCTTAACTCTAACCAGCGTTACCTTCGGGGCCTAATCCCTTGTCCCTGAAGATTTCCTATTTTGTGAATCCTCGCACTGACTCAGACCTGCCTTGCTGGCTTTCTTGATCTTTGGAGCTTTTTAGCCTGCAGTCTCTGCTCTCTTTCCGGTGTCCCGGCTCCACTGCCATCTCTCTCTGTCCCTAGCTGCTAACTGGCAGCCTACCTTGCCCCCTACACAGCTAGGCCTGCCAACTATGTCACTACCGCTGTCACTGCCTATTTCCACCACCACTTTGCAGTCTCTGGCTATTTTCATGTCTCCAGCTCCTTCCACAGTGCTAAAAACAGGCAAGACAGGACCGTCTGTGAGACACCTTTGCGCTTGCTAGTTTCTTGTCAACCTGACACAATCAGGGTCAATAAAGAAGGAATTTCAGTTGGGAAAGTCTCCATCAGATTAGCCTGTGGTCAAGGCTGTGGGACATTTACTTAAGAACTGGTGTGGGTGGTGACACCCTGGTGGCTGGTCCTGGGCTGACTGAAAAGGGTAGCTGAGCAAGCCATGGGGAGTAAGCCAGTAAGCAGCACTTCTGTGTGGCTTCTGCCTCAGCTCCTGCTCTGACTGCCCTTCATGGTGGACAACTGTACACTTTAAAACCTCTTCTCCAAGTTACTATTAGCCATGGTCTTTATCCTACCAGTAAAAAGCAAACTACAATGCCTATTCTTGGGCCTAAAGTTGCAGGCTAGAGAAGGGGAGCACAGAAGACTGTCTTCCATCAGGGAGCACAGATGGGGTGTTTAGGCCTTACTGTTAGCATTAGTCACAGACATAGGTTTGTGTTTGGAACAATCCCAGACATGACTTTTTAGAGTCTATGAGCAGTTCCTGCACATGCTTCTGAACTTCCCCCAGAGGTGGGGCAATCATCTGTACTTGTGTTGTGGTTTTCTCAAAACACCAGTATAGTCCTCTAGACATCTGGTGTGGGATTGGTCCTTTTATTCAAGGAACAGCTGGGACAGCAAGGAAGAATTCAACAAAAGTCAAATTGTCCAGTCTGCCATCATCTTCTTTACAGGGAAATGAGCATCAGAAGACTACTTAGAATAAGAGCTTATAGTTGACAGTGATAGGGTTTTTTTTAACAGATTGCAACTGTGTTTTAATAATACCTGCTTACAAGCTCCCCAACACTCTTCCCCCTCGCCCCTCCTCCCTCACCCCCCCTTCCTCCTGCCACCATTCACCTCACATACAATCTAAACTATGAGGAGTCTTCTGCTCCACAGAAGGACACTTGCCTCAGACACGTGACACCCATCTGCTGCAATATGGCCATAAAGACCCTTAGGATGCAGCTCTGAGCCCTAAATGGCTTTGTGCAGTTAACTGTCGGCTGTTCCTGCCAATGGTTCTGGAACACGCGAGTTAGTTGGCTGTTTGTGTTTTAAGCTTTCAAAAGAAACAGTAGTGAACTCATCTAGAGTCTAAGCAACTGCTAGGCATTCTAAGAGAGAAAAATGCAGAAGATGTTTACTTGGTTTGGGTAAGATGAGAAGAATATAATTTAGTATGCAGGTGGAAGTGTTCACCTTTATAGTTTCTATAAGCAACCTTTTTTTTTTTTTTTTTTTTTTTTTAAGATAATGGGGAAATTATTCTTCGGGCTGGTGCAGTCGGGATCTTGGTGCTCCTTCGACGAATTCAACCTAATAGACATAGAAGTCCTCTCTGTCATTGCCTCGCAGATCCTAACCATCAAGATTGCAAAAGACAGCTATTCTGTGAGGTATTTGTTCCGTGGATTACAGCTTTGGGATGGAACTATGGCAATCTGATACACTTTTACGGTTTAATTAGTGCTGAGTCCTTCTCTTAAATAAGTGCTGGGTGGGTCTTTGGGGTTTTTGTTTGGTTTGGTTTGGTTAGCATCCAGCAAAATGAACGATGCTTGTCTTGAATGTTTTCCTCTGGTGAATAATTTAGAAAATATGTGTGTGTGTATCTTTATTCTCAGCTTTAATGCCAAGGTAAAGGTAGCCACCCTTCCTCCACAGAAGTGAAAGCAGCTTGGAGCCCCAGCCCTCGATGCAGATAGACTCTAGTTAATAATTTTTCTATCTTAGGATCTCTTTCATCTTAGAATGTTACACTTGAAATCAAGCAAGAGTTATGGATACTTTCCTTAATTCCGCACAGATTTATTTTTCTTTAATTCTATGCCCACTTAAAACAAAAATACTGACTCTAATTTGGAAGCTCCATCTTGCCATTCTAAACTGGGGTGATTTTTTTTTTTTTTTGAAAAACCACAATAAAATATATGTAAGTAAAGGTTATTGTTGTTTATGAATAATAAACATATTTTCTCTTTGGACACACTCAAAAGGTCATGTGACTGCCTTCAGGGACACAGGCAGACATATAATAATGTAATATGTCTAATCCATGCTGATGGATGCTGACTTCACTCTGATGGATTTCATGCCGTTAGTGTTACCAGGGCTTACAGGTCTGTGGGTACAGACGGGGGCACAGTAATCTTCATTTTACCACCCTCCTCTGTATTATACCCTCTGCAAAGTGCTGTGCCCATGAACTGTCCAGCTGTGTCCTGATTGTTCTGTCTCTCATGTTTAAACTATCCTCTTTTGCTTAGAAATCACCCCCCCCATAAATCTTGCCATTGTTTCTGACGGGACGCTGGTGTTTTTGGCAAAGCATCTGCCTCACAGATGTCCAAATATATTTTTTTTAAATTTTTGTTATTTTATGGGTGTTTTGCCTACATGTTATGTCTTTGTACCGTGAGCATCAGATCCCCTCACACTGGAGTTACAGACGCTTAGGAGCCACCACGTGGATGTGGGGAACCAAGCCTGGGTCTGCAGAAAGAACAGCCAGTGCTGAGCCAACTCTCCAGACTCTGATCACAGAGTTTTAACTGGCAAAGGGAGGCTGGAAGTGAGCTGTGCTCCAAGCAGGAACTCTGCGGTCTGCTATTGTGTTCAGGCCCAGCTCATTGTGGTCTCCCCAGGGTCTTTTCCCTATGTGTATCATTTCATCTGATGATGCATTCCAACATCCAGGCCCAAAAGCTTCTCAAACATCTTTAGATAAGTCAAATATACCTCGATCCCAGGAGAACTCAACATTGGCTCAAAACAGTCTGCTGACTCCTGTGTTGCTGCTGTTTTAAGTATGTTGTGTTTGGATTTAAGTGTAATAAAGTCTTAAGAAAATCCCCTGGTTTGTGATAGTTTAACACCCTTTGGCCTAGAGGAGTGTTTTTTGTTTGTTTGTTTGCTTGCTTGTTTTGAGACAGGGTTTCTTTGTGTAGCCCTGGCTGTCCCGGAATTCACTCTGTAGACCGGGCTGCCCTCAAACTCAGAGACTGACCTGCCTCTGCCTCCAAGTACTGGGATTAAACACATGCACCCCTGCCAGCTGGTTCAGAGGAGTGATGTTTAATGATGAAAACTTTACTGTCTTTTAGGTTTCTACTGGATGGTAAAGAAATACGTATCAATATGTCATGTGCAGTGTTTATCACCATAAATCCTGGGTAAATATTAAGGGGTCTAATAGCATATACACAGACTAAAATCCCTTTCCTTAACCTTATGTCTGGGTGGAGCTGTCCAGTATTGTGTATCTATCAACCACCCTCTAGCATGTTTTTAACTAATTCTTTGAGACTTTGATACATTGTATTTTGATCATGTTTACTCCTCCCAGACCCACCCCTCTCTACCCATGCCGCTTTGTGTCCTCGTTTTTTTTTTTTTCAAAAAGTCAAATCCAGTCAATGCTACCAATGCTATTGAGTGTGTGAATCCACTGGAGCATGGCCAGCCTACTGGGGCCACACCGTCAAAGAGAACTAACTCTGCCTCCTCCAGTGGGCTTGGAACTCAGTGCCCACCTCCCTGTCCATGATGGGATTTTGTTTAGTTCGATCTTAAACAAGTTTTAAACATTCATATTGCCACAACCATTGGGAGGTCATGTGTTCAACCACCCTGTTATTAGACTTTTTCAAACTATATTCTTCCCCCGCCCAAAATAATTCTGTTGGCTTTCTATGTGGCACTTATCTGAAAATTAGTTACAAAGATGGATTTTGCCTTTTATGTCCTGAGAGCCTTGTAAAACACTGCTCCTAGCAATCTTTCTACCCACCCTTGCACCGTGAGTGCTGGAAGGGGATGGTGTAATACTGATGCTGGTTGAGAGCCGAGGACTCTGCAGTCTCCTATTCTCTTCAGCTGGATCAATTGTGAGTCTGTGCTCTTCACCATCTACTTTAAAAGAAGCTTCTCTGTTGATGGTCAAAATGTACTGCTTTGTAGGTATAGGGATGGATCATTGGGAGTCATTTCAATAGTGTGCAGAGTGATCATGATTGGCTCTCCCAGGGCTGACCACTATTCAGTCACAGGCTCTGAGCACTCACGACAGTGTCAAGTATGAGTCTCATCTTGTGGAGTGGGCACAGCCCCACAGCCTCCTCTTTTGATGAATGAATATGACATCTCTACCCTGGCCATATGGGTGATTACGCTAAGCCTCTGACTTAAGGCTAGGTTCATCAAACATCTGAACACTGGTCTAAGGACTCAGAAGGGGTTGAAATAAGGTGAGCCATACAATGAGACACAGGACAGGGGATAGATCAGCATGGGATAAAAGGTGAGAAACACCTTGTAAACTAATTTTCACATAAAGGCCACACAGAAAGCCAAGAGGATTATTTGAGGGCAAAGTGGTATAGTTCCAAGTTTGGAAAAAAAAACAAACTGCAATGCATAATTGGATTTTTATTATTGCCCCTGTTTTTCTTCTCTCCTCTTTAGATATAGAGGTCGAGTTGAGCTCCCAGGTAACTTAAAATCTCTGTTTCGCCCCATGGCAATGATGGCACCACTCTACAACGTGATCACTGAAGTAACTCTCTTCTCATTTGGCTTCAAGTCTTCAAAATCAGTGTCTAAAAAGCTAGTGAGCCTTTATGATTTAGCTGACAAACAGCTCTCAAAACAGGTAAGAAACTGCCTCCCTCCAAATACTCAATACAAAACTAGTAATATAAAGGTGACCTGAAGATATTTTCACTATTGGCCGCGAATCAGGACCAGGCCCACCATAAAACATGAATTCTGCATTCATGGATCTAGGCCTTTAAGGTCTGGAGACAGTGGTAGCATATGTATTACTTCAAACCACATCTGCTCTCTCTGCCCAGGGGTGTCAGCCTCTAGATCAGTGCTCTCCAGCTCTTTGGACATCTCAGTAATTTGGGGACTTGTGTAAACACACTCAGACTGACTCTGTACATCAATGTACAACTGAACGCTGCCTTGCAAGCTCACTTCCTGGCTCAGCTGATATGAGTCCCATGCCTTCTTGAGAATTGTTCTGGGATTTGAGTATTTGTTTCTAACCCAAAATGCTTTGGACAGTGAAACATATTTTCTTCAAAGTCACCCTCTCCTCTTACTATTCTCCCAGTTTCCCTTCCTAGTTCTCAAACAGTGCAACCAGATGCTATAACTGTTAACACTTAGGACCCTTTCTTCAAGTTCAGCAGTGAGTGCCTGCAGTCCTCAGGACTGGACTAACTGAAACAATGGAATGTTTGAGTTCAAGAGTGCAAGACCAGGCCGGATAACATAGTAAAACTCTAAATGGAGGAAGGGGAAGAAACAAGGGAAGGAGGGTAGGGAGGGAGGACAATGACGTAAGGCAAAGAGACTTTCAGAAATACCAACTTAGAAAATAAAATAGAGCATCAGAGACAGAATCCAAGTTTTTGGATTCATGCAGATATCTCCTTTCATAGACTAGATGGTTATTAATGTACATACATATGTGACTATTTTAAATGGTTCTAACTTTCCTAGATGATTATAGTAACTCGGATTTTGAATACTGTATTTTAGGAGCATTATGATTTTGGCATGAAGACCTTGAAGACCGTTTTAATAATGGCAGAAAAGAAGAAGCGGGAGTGTAAATGGTCAGTTGAAATTTGAATTTAGTGTTAGGTTCAGAGAGTTACATACTGCAGAATAAATAATTTGTAAAATTTTAAATAAGGCAAGGAAAACCAAGAAGCTACCAGAGCAGTTAGATGGACTGGCAGGTACTTAGTGGTTCAAAAGAACAAAAATAGAGCAGGCCATGGATTTCTGATCCTTAGTGGGACCCATTCTTTAGAAGGTGTTCATTACTCATGTGTCATAAAACATACAGAGAAATGAAGAGCCCATCCAGAGAAGAAATGAGAAGATAAAATCATGCCTGTATGAAACAGGCACCTACTTTTTCTTGTCAGTATTCCCTAATCAATGAACATTGCTGGTCGTACAGTGTTAGTATTGTTTTAGGCATTGTACGTGAACTAGAGATGATTCGAGGTACATGGGAGGATGGTGGGATAATGCTCTTGTACACTGATGCATTACTTGTATTGGTTTGGTAAAACGCTGATTGGCCAGTAGCTAGGCAGGAAGTAGAGATGCTGCAACCAGACTAGGAGAATTCTGGGAAAAGGAAAGGCAGAGAGCAGTCACCAGCTAGACACAGAGGAAGCAAGATGGGGATGCTGCAGTGAAAAAGGGTGTCAAGCCACTTGGTTAAACATGGATAAGAATTATGGGTTAAGTGTAAGAGCTGGTTAGTAATACCTTTCAGCTACTGGCCCAGCAGTTACTATAATATTAAGCCTCCAAGTCAATTATTTGGGAAGAGGCTGCCAGGTATTTGAGAGTTTCTGGCCAGGACAGAAACCTCCTAATACAGGAAACTGTGTAAACAATAAACAAATACAACAACTTATGTAAGGAACTTGAACATTCCCAAACTTCAGTACTGTGGGTGTTTCTGGAGCTAACAAGACTGCAAGGTGAAAACTGAATGTGAATAACTGAAATAATCAGCACCTGTAACACAAAATATCTTTAAAATGTCATAAAAGTGTAAATATCCAATGTTAATTTATGAGAGGTGACATTAAGAATAGTAAAAGAGAAGCTGAGAAGGTGGCTTGATGGGTATATGAATTCTTGTTCTACAAACATGAGGACCCAAGTTCAAATCCCCAGCACCTACATAAAAGGTTCTGCATGTTGCATTTGTCTGTAATCCAAGAATAAGCAAAGAGATTTATTATTACTATTTGTTTTTAGACAAGCTAATTCTAAAATTCACATGGAAAAATAAACAAAAGTAGTTTCAAAAAACTTAAAAATCAAGAGAAATTAGTGATAAATACCTTTCTAAGTATTAAACTATGTTGCAAAGCTTCAGCAGTTGAATGTGTGGCACTGGTTGTCAATGGGCAAAGTATTGGAATAGTGTAGAAAGTCAGGAAGCAGGACTGTACGCCTGGGACACGCAATGTATCATAAACCCACCACCAAGACTAGATCATCTGATGCTTAGTGTGGGAAACTGTGTTATATGTATGTTATATATTTCTGTAAACTTGTCCTGTGTAACAGTTCCATGTATATCGAACATACATAACCAAAACATTTTAATGAAGAAAATGGAAAAGATAATTGAAACTTTTGTTAAAGACATTGAATATGCAATTAAAATCTTTTCTACATGAAAACAAAAGTTGATAACATGTTTGCCATCAGAGAAAAATTCATTCTTTTACCATGTTAAAAAGTATTCAGTGAATCTGAGGACTAAGAAATGAGTAAATGCTGGGGAGTTGGAGTTTTTCCTTCCTACACGGGCAGTATCTTCCCTTGTAATCCCTCGGGGAGTTTTCAAACTCCTTCCAAGGGAACAAGGACAGGAAAGGGCACAGCGGAAATGATTCAGGCCTGTTTTCTTCCATTTCTACAGCGACAAACTTTCTGAGGCCGATGAGTCTCTAATCATTATTGAGGCAATTCAAGAAGCTAGTTTATCAAAATTTCTTCCTGAAGATGTCCCACCTTTTCAGAAGATCATAGAAGATGTTTTTCCTGGAATAACAGTTCCAAAAGTGCATAACCTTGCCTTGGAGGTAATTGAGCCATGGGAAGCACTTCCGGGTCACTTGAGGTGGAATAGGTGTGGGTTTGAATATGGTGGCTCTTTCTGAAACACTCTGCTCATGTTGAGGACATTACTGGAGTAGGGGATAAAAGCACGTGCTGACATACTTTCACCAGGGGAGAGGAAGGAGCTTTGAGAACACCCGACTAATGGGAAGAATAGATGGGGGTGGGGGTGGAGGGGTGGGGGGAGTGAAGAATAGATGGGGGTGGGGGTGGAGGGGTGGGGGGGAGTGAAGAATAGATGGGGGTGGGGGTGGAGGGGTGGGGGGGGAGTGAAGAATAGATGGGGGTGGGGGTGGAGGGGTGGGGGGAGTGCTGTGTGCTGAGTTCTTCTTCTTAAGTGGTGATACTGGGCTTCCCTGTAATAGCACGGTGATTGCTGTTGTTGGCAGGAGAATTGTACTGGTTTGTCTGTGTTTCACTGCATTTGGGATATTTCCACAAGGCTTCCCAAGTTGCTCCCTAAAATGGGTGTGAGAGCATGAGCAAAACCAGTTTGGAATTACCATCGTCTTATGTACAAAATCAAAATGATTGACAAAACCTGGCTTCCTTCGTCTGGCGGCTAGGTCATCCTTCAGCACAACCTGCCCTTGCTGCCTTTGCCTGCCCCTGTTCATCCCTGCTTTTTTCTGCCTCGGTTACTTCCTGTCTCCCAGCTGTCCATACTTGCAAAATGTATTGATTACTTTGCCTTAGACCTGACTTGAGGGATATCTTTTCTTCTTAATTATTTCAGAAAGGACAATATAAGCATCTTTATAGCTACTTGTAATGTCTCAGTACTCAGTAGTATATGTAATTAACATGACTCAGCAATCAGGGGTTAACTACTACTGTGCTTTAGTACATATGAAGCATGTAGCAGACATGACCATAGAACAATGCAGGAGCGAGCACAAGAATTCTTCTTGAGAACCACTCAGAGTAGGTGTATGATCATAAATATTCTGTTATGGTCTGAAAATAAGTGAATTTTAATCTCTGTGGTTCTCCTTGGAACAGTCTTATCTAGTTAGACAGACACTTATATTTCATCTCATTCACATTTTAGACTGTATTAGTATGAAGCTGAACAACACTATTTTGATTCTTTCAATTTGAGATTATTCCATTTACATGTTTTTCTGATGTATGCTTTCTTTCTTAGACCACCTAGCAGCCTGGTATAATATTTTATTGCTTTTGTAACTAATCAGCCTCTGCTTCCAAACTCCTCGCTATCGCTTTTCATGTTGGAAATATTTTTCTGTCTTTCTCTGGGGACAGAAAATAATTTCTGTAATAATGGGCTTTTGCCCAGATCAGCCCTGCAGTCCAGACCCACCCGTTGCCTTTTAGTCCCCCCAAATGACTCAAACATTTATATTAATTACATTTTGCTTGGCCTATGGCTCAGGCATATTGTTAGCTAGCTCTTGCATCTTATCTCATTTTATTTTTATTAATTTGTCTTGTCACATGGCCCATGGCTTACTTATTTTTTTACATCTTGTTTCTCAGGTGGCTGGATCATGTCTCTCTTGACTCCGCCCTCCTTATCTATGCCCCGATTTCCCTGCCTACTTCTAAGATGCCTGCCACAGGCCAAAACAGTTCTCTTATTAATGAATGGTAGTCACAGCATACAGAAAAACATCCCATATCACTTTCCCTTTTCTGTCTAATCAAAAAGAAAGGTTTTAATTTTAACATAGTAAAATTATATATATAAAATAGTTATTAAGTAAGAATTATAGTTATAATACTTAGTTTATTTGTATTTAGTAAAATTAAATATTTTATTATTTATTTTATTTTTGTGAGTTTAAAGTTTTATGTTTAATATATTTTATGATAATTAATAAAAACTATATTTATAGTTATTTAATTTTTAACTATATCAAAGACTATAGAAGGATATAATATTATTTGGGTAAACAGGAAGTGTAAGTAATTTTTAAAATTTAGCAATGACAGAGATGATATCTGGCTGTCTGGACAGTTAGTTAAAGATTTTTTTTGTAATGTTGAAGCATTTCTTTTTAGTCTATAGGCTTTGACTTTTTGGCATATTTTTAGTGAAGTAAGAAACTTGGACTGTTTTGTTTATTTTGGCAGAGTTTACTAGTTTTTGTGTTTTGAAGGATGTTTGGCAATTTTTTGTGAAGTTGGAACTTGAAGGACTATCTTGGTTTGTTTTGTTAAAGTTTAGAAGTTTTTTTTTATGGGTCTGGTATGTTTATATAATGTCAGGCAGTTAGTATAAGTTTTCTGTCTCGTGGATAACTATTGTCACAAAGAAAGTAAATTTTATAAGTTTTTTTAATGTTTACTATTTTTTGAAATAGATTGATGTTAGGAGTAGACTTGTTTTATTGTCTAGAAAAGTTTAAGGTTTTTAAAATATTTAAAATGTTATATTTTGTAGGTGTTTGAAGTATTTGAGATTTATTTAATTGAAATGCATTTTTGTATATTTAAAATTTTTAATTAATTATAAGTTTGGTTATTATAGATGACTATTTGTATTTTAATCATATATTATAATTTTAAAGGAATTATATGAACAAGAGTAGAAATAATAAAATTGACTTTAAATTTGTATTAATAAATTAAAATTTCTATTTATGAAATATTTTGAGATTAATAGTTGATTTTTGGACTAAAGTAAATTTACTAATTTATTTTTGAATTATCTTTATATATTTTTTTAGAAAGAGATTGACTATGATTATTAACTTTATAATGAAAATAAACATTTATAAACATTATTTTGGGAATTTGGGCATAGCTTTTTATTACTTTTTTTTTTTTTTTTTTTTTTGTTAGTTGAGGGGCATTGGAAATCTTATGAAGGTTTTGAGTTTGGATTATCTTAGTTGACAGCCTTGAAGCTGATGTGGCTATTTTTATTATTAGAGATTTCTCTTTGAGTTTTTCTTTTTTTGAGCAAATATATTAGTCTGGAATTAATTTATAGGTTTTTTTTTGTGTGTGTGGAAATAAAAAGGTCGGTGTTCTCTGGTCTCAATCCATTCTGGCCAAACCCTGTAAGGGTCTTTATACTCAGGAGCTGTGCTCTAAGCTTTCCTAAATAACGCCTGAATCCCACTACAGGGGCTTCCATCTTTCTGAGTAAGAGTTTTTAATTCAAAATTAGTTTTTGATGGATTAGGATTTCTGCAAGCAAATGCCTTTTCTGTGTCTGTGAAGATGATGGCATGGCTTTGGTCCCTTGTTCTGTTAGTGTGAAGACATTCACTGTTTTCTGCACTGTGGAGCATCCTACACCCCTGAAATCAGTCTCAGCAGGTTACAGTGAAACATCTTTTGAACATGCTGTTGGGTTTCATTAGCTAGTATTTTACTTGGGATTTGTGAAACCATTTTCTTCAGTGATATTAATCTTTATTACTCCTTTGTTGTGATGTTTTATATGTTAAAATATTGTTGGTCTCAAACAATGAATTTAAAATAATTGTTTCCCTTCATATTTTTTAAAAAGAGTTTGAAAAGAATTAATGTTAATCCTTAGTGTTTGTGGAGCCATCTGGTCCTGGGCTTTTCTTTAATGGGAAATGTTTTATTATTCACTCAATCTCAATTCTTTATTTTTATGAGTTTCCTCAGGCATTAATTTTTCCTTAGTCTTGGAAAGTTGTATATATTCAGAAATTAGGTCATCTCTTATACTGTTTTCTCTTTATTTGTTGGCGTGTAATTGTTCATGATTTTATCTAATGATCCTTTTTATAATTGTGGTATCTGTCATAATGTCTTTTTTGGTCTCTAGTTTTATTTATATGAGTTTTCTCATTTCTTTGTGTAGCTAAAGATTTTTTTTTTTAACTTTATACTAAAAACAAAACAAAACAAAACCCCTCCAGGCTCAAATGGTAAAGTGCTTGCCTTGTAAGCCCGAAGAGCTGACTGTGTTCCTTTGCAAGCCACATGACCAGCTAGGAGTGACATTTAAAACCCACCACTGGGGAAGTGGGAACAGGAGGGACTCACTGGCCCGTCACTAGAGCCTACTCAGAGAGCTCCAGCCACTGAGAGACCCATCTCAAAAGAGGTGGACACATTTCTGAGGATGGCCTCATGGCTGTCTTCTGCCTGCCATATGAGTATGCATCATCATTATTCATGTGCCCATGTATTCACAGTGATTTAAATCTACTTTCATTCATCATTTTGCGTTTTTAATCTTTATTTACTTATTTCTGTACTTAATTATATTTTTTCTTACTGCTAACTTGGAATTTGGGTTACTCTTGTTTTTGCTTGTTAATTCCTTGAGGTACAATATTAGGTTGCTTATTTAAAATAGTCTCTTTAAATTTTTAATGTCTAGGTTTTTGGTTTCTAGAGTTTTTTTTATTTAAAAGATTGTTTTTACATACCCACCACTGTTACTCCTCCCTCCCATCTCCCCATCCATTCCTCAAAGAGGGTAAGGACTCCCAAAGTGAGTCAATATAGTCTGGCATATCAAGTTGAGGTAGGACCAAGCCCCTCTCCCAGTATCAAGGCTGAGCAAGATGTTCCTCTGTAGGGAATGGGCTCTGGGAAGTCAGTTCATGCACCAGGAATAAATTCTGGTCCCACTGCCAGAGACCTCACAAACTATTCATGCCATTCGACTATCATTCACATTCAGAGGGCCTAGTATAGTCCCACACAGATTCTCAGCTTCAGTTCAGAGTCAGTGAGCTCCCAATAACTCAGTGGGTCAGCTGTCTCTGTGGGTTTTCTCATCGTGATCTTGACCCCTTTGCTCATACAATCTCTCTTCCCTCTCTTTGCCTGGTCTGGGGGCTCTATCCAGTGCTTAGCTTGGATCTCTGCATCTATTCCATCAGCTGCTGGATTCAGGTTCTATAATGACAATTGGGGTGGTCATCAATTCAATTATAGAAGACCAGTGCAAACACCCTCTCCACTATTGCTTGAGTCTCAGCTGGGGTTATGTTTATGGGTTCTTGGGTGTTTCCCTAGCACCAGGTTTCTTTCTAACCTCACAATGGATCCCTCTATCAAGATATCTATTTCTTTGTTCTCTTTCTCCATCCCTTCCCCAACTCAACCATCCCAATCCCTCATGTTCTCTTCAAACCTCCCCCTTTCTCCCCTATACCCCATAGTCACAATTTGTTCTGCAGACAATATCTATTTATCCTTCCTAGAGTGATCCATGGATGCCTCTCTTAGGTTCCTTCTTGTTACCTAGGTGCTCAGGGGTTGTGAATTGTAGCCTGGTTATCCTTTGCTTTATGTCTAAAGTTCACTTATAAGTAAGTACATACCATATTTGTCTTTCTGGATCTGGGTTACCTCACTCAAGATGATTTTCTTCTAGTTCCATCTATTTGCCTGAAAATTTCAGGGTGTCAATTTTTTTTTCTGCTGATGAGTAATCCATTGTTTAAATGGACCACAGGGTTTTTTTCCATTATTTGGTTGAGGGGCATCTAGATTGTTTTCAGGTTCTGACTAATACAAATAATGCTGCTATGAACATAGTTGAGTAAATATCTTTGTGGTATTTTGGGGGTATGTGACCAAGAGTGATATTACTGGATCATTAGGTAGATTGATTTCCAGTTTTCTAAGAAACACCCATACTGATTTTCTGTTGTTTCTGTCCTGTCTAGTCTATGGTCCAGACCCAGACCTGCAAACCAGCAGACCCGTAGTCCTACAGAGACACACACATGCTTATATTAATTTTATGCTGATCAGCCTATGGCTCTGGCATATTGCTAGCTAGCTCTTGCTGTTAAACTAACCCATGATTTTTATCCTGTTCAGCCATGTGACTCAGTACCTTTTCTCAGAGCAGCATAGTTGTCCTCTGCATCTGTTGGCTTCTCTGGCATTTCTGTGGCATCTCTGCTCTGTTCTTTCTGTTCCCAGAGTTTTCTTAGTCTGGTAGCCCTGCCCACACTTCCTGTCTGCCTTTGGTCAATAAAAATTTTTATTAAACGAGTAGGTGGGACAATTATTTACAATGTAACAACATAATCCCACTACAGTTTTCAAAGTGGCTGTACAAGTTTACATTCCCACCAGCAATGGAGGAGTGTTCCCCTTACTCCATATCCCCCCATCACAGGCAGTCGTCAGTGTTTTTGATCTTAGCCATTCTGACAGTGTAATATAGTATCTCAGGGTTGTTTTGATTTGCATTTTGCTGATGGCTAAGGATGTTGAGTAATTCTTTAACTGTCTTTCAGTCATTTGAGATTCTTCTTTTAAGAATTCTCTATTTTTCTCTGTATCCTATTTTTTAATTGAATTGCTTTGGTTTTGATCTCTGGTTTATTGAGTTCTTTATATATTTTAGAGCTCTGCCCTCGGGTCTTTTCCCATTCTGTAGACTGTCATTTTTGTCTTGTTGACTGTGTCCTTTGCCTTATAGAAGCTTCTCAGTTTCAGGAGGTCCCACTTATTTTTTGTTGATCTCAGTGTCTGTGCTACTGGTGTTATATTTGGGAAGCGGTCTCCTGTGCCAATATATTCAAGGCTATTTCCCACTTTATTTTCTATCAAGTTCACTGTAACTGGATTTATGTTGAGATCTTTGATCCACTTGAACTTGAGTTTTGTTCAGGATGATAATATGGATCTATTTACATTCTTCTACATGCCACCATCCAATTATGCCAGTGCCATTTGCTGAAGATGCTATCTTTTTTCCATTGTATATTTTGGCTTCTTTGTAGAAAAAGAAAGAAAGAAAGAGAGAGAGGGAGAGAGGGAGAGAGAGAAAAAGAAAGAAAGAAAGGTAGAAAGAAAGAAAGGTAGAAAGAAATAAAGGTAGAAAGGTAGAAAGGAAGGAAGGAAGAAGGAAGGAAGGTAGAAAGAAAGAAAGGTAGAAAGAAAGAAAGAAAGAAAGAAAGAAAGGTAGAAAGAAAGAAAAGAAAGGTAGAAAGAAAGAAAGAAAGAAAGAAAGAAAGAAAGAAAGAAAGAAAGAAAGAAAGAAGGAAGGAAAGGAAGGTAGAAAGAAAGAGAAAATCAGGTGTTTGTAGGTGTGTGGATTAATCTCAGGATCTTCAATTTGATTCCATTGATTTACCTGTCTGTTTTGATACCAATGCCAACCTGTGTTGAGATTGTGATGGGGATTGCATTGAATCTATAGATTGTTTTTTGTAGGACTGCCATTTTTGCTATGTTGATTCTACCTACCAAAGAGCATGGGAGATCTTTCCATTTTCTGATATCTTCTTCAATTTCTTTCTTCAAAGACTTGAAGTTCTTGTCATGCAGGTATTTCACTTGTTTGGTTAGAGTTACCCCCAAGATATTTTATGTTATTTGTGGCTATTGTAAAGAGTGATGTTTTCCTGATTTTTATTCAGCCCATTTATCATTTGTATATAGGAGGACTATTAATTTTTTTAAGCTAATCTTGTATCCCAGCACATTGCTGACGGTGCTTATTAGCTGTGGGAGTTCCCTGGTACAATTTTGGGGGCCATATATGTGATATTATACATATGATCATATCTGCAAATAGTAAAAGTTTGGCTTCTTCCTTTCCAATTTGTATCCTATTGATCTCTTTTTGTTGTCTTATTGTTCTGTCTAAATCTTTGAGAACTATATTGGATAGATATGGAGAGAGTGGACAGTTTTGTCTTGTTCCTGATTTTAGTGGGATCCCTTTGAGTTTCTCTCCATTTAGTTTGATGTTGGCTGTGAGCTTGCCATATATTGCCCGTTATTATGGTTAGTTATGTCCCTTGTATCCATGATCTCTCCATAATCTTTATCATTAAGGGTGCTAGATTTTGTCAAAGGCTTTTCAGCATCTAATGAGATAGTCATGTGTGTGTGGCTTTTTTTCAGATTGTTTTTTAAAAGGGCTTATTTGATTTATTGTGTATCCAATGTTCCTCCTGCATGTATCCCTGCAGACCAGATGAGGACACCAGATCTTATCATAGATGGTTGTGAGCCACCATGTAGTTGCTGGGACCTCTGGAAGAGTAGCCACTGCTCTTAAGCTCTGAGCCATCTCTCCAGCCCTCTTTCAGATTGTTTATATGGTAGATGACATTGACAGATTTTTGTATGTTGGACCATCTCTGCATCTCTGGGATGAAGCCTACTTGATCATGGTGGATTTTTTTAAATATGTTCTTGGATTTGGTTTGCCCATATTTTATTGAGTATTTTTGCATCAATATTTATGAGGGATATTGGTCTGTAATTCTCTTTCTGTGTCTTTGTATGTTTTGGGTATCAGGGTGACTGTAGCCTCATAAAAAGAGTTTTACAATGTTCTTTCTGTCTCTATTATGTGTAATAATTTGAGAAGTATTGATGTTAGTACTTCTTTGAATGTCTGGTAGAATTATACAGAGACACCATCTTGCCCTTGGCTATTTTTGGTTGGGAGATTTTTAATAACTGCTTCTATTTCCTTAGGGGTTATAGGTCTACTTAAGTCATTTATCTGGTCTTGATTTAATTTCAGTAAGTGATACATGTCCAAAAAATGTCCATTTTTTTTAGGTTTTCAAATTTTATGGAGTATAGGTTTTTGACATATGACCTAATGATTCTCTGGATTTCCTCTGTGTCTGTTGTTATGCCCCCTTTTCATTTCTGATTTTGTGTGTCTTCTGGTTAGTTTGGATAAGGGTTTGTTGTTGAAATTTCTGACCTGTCTGTTTTGGCCTAGCACCGAGATTCAGACCTGCTCACAGAGCCTGCTGTTGCTTAGTCCCTAATAATCACATGTTGTTCAGCCTATGGCTCAGGTTTATTGCTAGCTAGCTCTCTATTTTAATTCAACCCATCTGCATTAATCTATCTTGCCATGTTGCCATGTAGCCAGTGGCTTACCTATTTCTTTACATATTGCTTCTTGGGCAGCTAGATCATGTCTCTCTTGATTCTGCCCTTTTTCCCCTTTATCTATGCTCAGATTTCTTGCCTGCTTCTAAGATGCCCTGCAATAGGCCAAAACAGTCTCTTTATTAACAAATGATATTCAGTCCATTTGAGTTATAACATCTGTTAGATCTCTTATTCCTCTGTTAAGTTTCTGTCTGGCAGACCTGTCCATGGCTTACAGTGGGTCTTGAGTTCTCTTACTTCTATGGGACTTGATGTGCAATTTAAGCTTTAGTATTGTTTCATTTACATATGCGGATGCCCTTTTATTTAGGGAATAAATGTTCAAGATTGAGATTTCATCTTGATGTATTTTTCCTGAGGTGAATATATAATGATATTCCCCTCTTTTGATTAATTTTAGTTTGAAGTCTATTTTGTTACTTAAGAAGCTTGCATCTTAAGTTCATTTGATTGGAAAGTCTTTTCCCAACCCTTAGGTAGTGTCTGTCTTAGAAATTGAGGTGTGCTTTTTGTATGGAGCAGAAGGATGGATCCTGTTTCTGTATCCATTCTGTTAGCCTGTGTATTTTATATCCACTGAAGTTAAGGCATATTAATGACTAGTGGTTGTTAATTTCTGTTATTTGTGGGTGTGTATGTCTGTGTTTCCCTTTTTATGCTGTAGGTTTAAGTATTGCTTGTGTTTTCATGGTGCATCTAACTTTCTTAGTTTGGTAATTTCTTTCTAGTGCTCTCTGTCAGGCTGGATTTGTAGATAGGTATCGTTTAAATTCGGTTTTGTCATAGAATGTCTTGTTTACACCGTCTATGGTGATTGAAAGTTTTTCTTGGCATAATAGTCTGAGCTGGCATCCATGGTCTCTTAGTGTTTGTATAACTTCTGTCCAGGACCTTCTGGCCTTCACAGTCTCCAGTAAGAAGTCAGGTGTTATTCTGATGAGTCTGCTTTTATAAGTTACTTTCCTTTTTCCTTTGCAGCTCTTAATATTCTTTATTTATTCTGTATGTTTAGTGTTTTGTTTATTATATGTTGAACAGATTTTTGAGGGGGGTCTAGTCTGTATGGTTTTCTGTAAGCTTCTTGTGTCTTCACAGGCATTTCCTTTCTTAGGAAATTTTCCTCTATGATTTCATTGAATTTATTTTCTATGACTTTGAGCTGGTATTCTTCTACTTCTTCTGTTCCTATTATTCTTAAGTTTGGTCTTTTCATGGTGTCTCAGATTTCCTGGATGTTTTGTGTTTGACTTTTTTGACTGTAGTGTTTTGTTTGACTGACAAATCTATTTCCTCTATTGTATCTTTCATGTCAGAGATTCTCTCTTCCATCTCTTGCATTCTATTGGCTATGCTGCATCTGTGGTTCCTGTTCGTTGATTCACATTTTCCACTTCTAGCATTCCCTTGGTTTGTGGCTTCTCTGTGCTTCTATTTCAGTTTTCAAGTCTTGTACTATTTTCCTCATCTGTCTGATTGCTTTTTCTTTGTTTTCTTTATGTGATTTATTGATTTCTTCCAATTTTTGTTTGTTTTTCCTCTATTTTTTTGAGTGTTTTTATTTTCTCTTTAATTTCCTTTTGAAAGGCTTCTGTCATCTTCATAAAGTTAATTGTAAGATTATTTTCTTCTACTTCAGTATTTACAGCTTCAGGGAGAGTAATATTGAATACAAATATCCTTATGCCTATTATATCACCTTGCTCAATTGACCTTTTATCATATGATTACTCTCTTTAGGGGGGTTGGTTTTCTCAAGACAGGTTTCTTTGGCTGTCCTATAGCTCACTCTGTAGACCAGGCTAGCCTCAAACTCACAGAGATCTGCCTGAAAGGTATGTGCCACCACTGCCCATGATTACTCTTGTTTTATTGATTTTTCTAGCTTTTAACTTACTGTTTTACCTGATGTAAATCAAGCTATTCCTCTTACCTTTTCAATTGCTCTTTTTAATGTATTTTTGTAAGTTTAACATTCCCACCACTGTCCCTCCCCCCTCTCCTCTTCCCAGCCCTCCCCAGCTTCCCCCAACCCTGAACTTCTCTTTCTTTATTCATTTTTAAAATGTCTTCTTTCTTCCTTTCTCTCCTCTACGACTTTCTTTTTAACTTCCTCCAAGGAACATCACCTATAGTTCTGAACAACTTAAAGCAAGACTATAGGTTTATTCAAAAGCAGTCTAAAATAAGAACTCTGTTAGGATAAGTAGGCAGAGGGAGGACTTGTCCAGGCATCTCTTTATGCCTGTAATTGTGTGACACATTTGTGCATCTGTGTGATTCCAGTTCATGTCTCTGTGGCTTCTACATGGACCCAGATTGGCATCATAGCCTCTACATCTCAACTGCTTGAGGCTGGGGCCTTAGGCCAGTGGTCGCATCCAACTCTGCTTGGGAGGCTCCTATAAACACTCAACAGTTGCCTCTCTCAGTCTTCCCTGGGACATGCCTTTTCTCCGCTGTGCAGTCCTATACACTGTCTCCTTCGTCTACTTTCTCATTATAGGGATGCAGGAGTGGAGAGCAGGTGTGAGGGGAGTGCCAATTATATCCACCAGGAAACACGTCCTCCTTTAGAAGGAAACATGGATCCCGGGTTTGTTTGGGTTTTTTTTTTTAATTGTTTTGGATATTTTAATGAAGTACATCATTCTTACAGTTCTATCAGCTTTGTTTATTATCTCAGAACATTCCCATTGAAACATTAAAATAATCATTAGAAAATTGAAAACTGCTATAATGGTGATTAGAATCACAAAGAGATGCAAAGTCCTTTGACATTTCAGTGTAGAGTGGATGAATATTTGTAGCTATATTTTAAACTGTACTTTTAATTAAAATGTAAGTACATCACTTCTTCGCTTTTCTTTCTTCCCTCCAGCCCATCCCATGCCCCGTCTCATTCCCTCTTAAATTAATGACCCTTTTCTGTTATTATTACAAATACAATCACTGATGCATAAACACAGCATGCTCAGTCCATTTTGCTGTTTTTGTGCATATGATTTTGTATGTTAATAAATCTGAGTGGGGATTCTTAGTCTGAAGGGAAGGTTTATGTGCTACCAAAGGTCTGTGAACATAAAATTTTCTGTGTTTCACATTTCTAGTGAGAAAGTAGTGGTTTTTATTATTCTCAAAGACAGAGGTGGAGAACTAAAAAAAATAAAGAAATACTCTTGTAATCTACAATATTTAATAAGTAGCTAAGAGGTTCTGAAGGATTCTAATTTAAGGGGTTTGACTGTGGATGTGGCGCAGTGATATACCATCAGGCGACTTTGTATAAGGACCTGGGTTCTATCCCCAAGACTGCAATAAATAGGTCAGTAAATGGATGGTTGGTTGGATGAATGGATGAACAGACAGACAGATAGATATTCAAGTTCTAATGCATTTTAACATATATTTATATCCTTTTAGAAAGCGGTATCAATTGCAACAGAACAGTTAGGCTTTCAGCACTGGCCATCTCAGAAAGAGAAGATCATACAGTTGTACCATCAGCTTCAGGTGAGTACAGAAGGGCATGTTGACAGGTTACCTGAGTTCCAGTCAGTAAGGCCAAATGCAAAAACACAGTACAAACAATAGAGAGGGGTCATGGTTCTCTTTGAAGTGCAATGGCATGTTATTTGTTCTACTAGATGTTGTATCTCACCTTAATTCGACAGGCTGGATTGATGTCTTTAATTCATTAATATATACTTGTACGAGACCTACAAGTATCGTCTAAAATAGACATCTTTAAACAATCTCTTCTGCTTGGTTGTGAATATATGTTGTGTATTCTCACAAACACTAGAGTGTGTGCACCGCCGATTCTTCTTAAGATGTTGTGTGTCTCTAAATACTTTTAGCTGTGTGAGTTTTATGTGAATTGCCAAATTAGACATTGTAGACATTTTTTATTTAGTTCCTTATCTTTTTCTTAGAAAATTTATGTTTCTTACTATGTATCTTACATCATACTTCTTTAGTGGCTATATGCATTATGAGTAAATTCTCTAAGTCTCAGCTTTTTAGAAGTGTTAATTCAAGTTTATTGAAGACAGTTTTAGTGTGGTAAGCTCTGTTCCTTTATGGCTTGAGCATTTCGTATCCTATTTTTTTTTTTTAAAAAAAAAAAAATCTTTTCAGCTATCTCTGTAAAGACATTTTCTATGAATTTTTTGCTAATTTTAAAAAATACTTGCATTTTTCAATTTTTAAGTTGTCTGCAATTTTTAAGGTGTCAGCGGTTGCTTTTTTCAAAAAGTATAGTCAGTCTTCCCGTGGCTTTTCCTCACTGACTTGCTACTTATACAGCACATCAAGTTTGCACATCTACTAGGATTGACTTATCAGTTTGTGGGAGCATTTTTCTCCATCTATATCTATACCACACAGTTTTAAATATCACTGTAGCTTGTGAAATTTACCTGTCCCATGTTCATATTGGCAGAGGAACTAGATTCCTAGGTCAGAGACAAAGAGTAATTTGTTACAGTAGTGCCAGTAGCCAGACTAACATAGTTATACCACTCCCTGCTGTTGTACACTGTAAATATTTGTCACTCTTATTGGTTTAATAAAATGCTGATTGGTGAAGTAGCTTGACAGGAAGTAGAGGGGAGGGCAAGCAGACTAGGAGAATTCTGGGAATCCGAATTGCAGAGACACCAGCCAAATGAAGGAGCATGATGAGAAGGCTGCTCTAAGAAAAGGTACCAAGCCACCTGGCTAAATGATAAAAATCATTATTTAAGAATAAGAGTTAGAAAGTAAGATGCCTGAGCCAGAGGCCAAACAGTGTATAATGAATATAAGCGTCTGTGTGATTCTTTGGGACAAAAACTGTGAGTCTAGACCTTGGGCATAAGCAGGGCCAGAAACTTATTATTACAACTCCCTAAGATGTAATTGCCAAAGCCACACAGATATTGGTAACTGCTGTCCCTGGACAATGTGTGATAAGAACCTTGAGTTTAGTGCACTCAGCCCTAGTCTTAAAAGAATATTGACACCAAAAATACTAACCTTTGTTTCTGAAGGAGACTTTTAAATATATGTTCTGGATACCAAATTTGGGCTTGATGGGGTGCAGCTCAGTGGTAGAGTGCATATTTAGCATGCATGAGACCCTATAGTCAGTCCCCAGCATTCTCCCCCCCCCCCCCAAGTCTGTCTTACATCCTCAAAAACAAACTACCAATGCCTATGCTCCAGCATCATGTAGGAATACCAATGAGGCCCACAAAGGCTATTCCTCAAGAGCATCAACCTCTCACTTATACACTGTCTTAGGTTCTGATAAATGTCCCCAAGAGTACAATGTTATATTAATAATCTTGCTGAGAGGACCTATAACCCAAATACATTTGTTTTACCTCATTGTTTTCGTTAGCGTTTCTACTGCTGTGAAGAGATATTGTGATCATGGCAACTCTTATAAAGGAAAACACTTAGTTGGGTGGCTTACGGTTTCAGAGGATTAGTTCATTATCATCATGGTGGGACATGGTAGAACGCAGGCAGGCATGGTGTTGGAGAATGAGCTGAGAACAATGAAGGAGCAATATCTTGATCCTGCAGGCAACAGGAAGTGGTCTGAATGTCACACTGAGAAAAGCTTGAGCATAGGAGACCAGAAAGCCCGCCCTCACAGTGACACGCTTCCTCCAAAAAAAGGTCACACCCACTGTAGCAAGGCCACACCTCCTAATAGTGCCACTCCTTATGAGTTTATGGGTGTCAATCACATTCAAACTATCACTATGGGGGCTCCCTGGCCCCCATAAGCTTGTAACAATATCACAGTGCAAAATGCATTTAGTCAACTTCAGAAGTCCCAATAGTCTATCAGTCTCAGTAATGTTTTAATATCCAAAATTCAAGGCCTCTTCTGAGATTCATGCAATCTCTTAACTGTCAAAGCGCAGATCACACACTTCCAACATAAAATGGCTCAGGTGATACATTATGATTCCAAAACATAGGGAAGGAAACATAATGAGGAAATACTGGACCAAAGCAAGACTATTTGGGCAAACTCCAAATTCTGCATGTCCATGTCTGATGTCAAAATGTTCTTCAAATTTCTAATTCCTTTCAGCTTTGTTGACTGCGACACACATCTTTTCTTTGGGCTGTTTCTACTCCCTGTCAGCAGCTTTCCTAGGCAGCTATCCCATGACTCTGGCATTTCCAACATCTTGGGGTCTCCAAAGCAATCCAGGTTTCAACTTCACAACTTCATGTAATGGCTTCTCTATACCTCCATGCAGGGATGACCCTGGCAAATACCTGTCCTTGGAGGCTTTCCTTAGTCGTGGAGGGAGAATCCATAACTTCTTTCTTCTGTCCATGACTCTAGAGCCGGAACCACGTGGCCAAAGCTGCCAAGTTCCGCTGTTTTCTGGGGGAGTGTTCCAGCACCAAGAATTAAAGGCATTCCTTGATCACTTCTCACTTTAGCCTAGCCTTTACAACAAAGCAGAGGCGCAGACCACCGTGGACTGGGCGGTCATATGAAAAAAGAGGAGATGGGGACAAGCAGAGATGTACTTGTTGAGAAACGTTAAGTAGTTAAGTAGTCCTCCGCACACTAATGTGAATTTCCCTGTAGGTTTGTACTGGTGTGATGCTCCTGGGACCCACAGGTGGGGGAAAGACGACGATCAGGAAAATTTTAGAGAAAGCACTGGTACTTCTACCTGTTGCATCCATTTTGTCACTTAAAGAGATGCAGTCTGAGTCAAAGGTAAATATCCTACTAAGTAAAGCATTCCCATCTGTGCACAGCCTATACCTCTGTACGCTTAACTATTATTTCTACATTTGTATTTTAACTACTTATTAGATTTATTGCTAGAAGCTTTATAGTAAGAAATCATTGGAGTGAGAATTTTGAAATTTAGATATCAAACTGGTAATGGGGAATGTAAAATGTGATGGTTGACTTGTATATTTTGTATTTATCTACTTTACTGAATTAATTTAAGTTACAATTCATTCATACAACACATACATGAGTATTAATTCAATTGCCTTCAAATAAAATTAATTATACCTCTTTTCCAATATTTATGTGATTTTTCTTTTATTAAATTGATTACCCCTCCCAGACTGTGTCAACTACAGTTTTTCTTTATTTTACCTGAAATGCATTTAACTTTTCAATATGATGTTACATTTATTCGAATAATTATTCTTTGTTCTAGAAATTTTTTTCTAAAATTCTTTATCATATTTGTGAGCTTCTGTTTCCCAGAACTTTGTGTTTTTGGTGATTGGAACTTACATAGTGATTGTTAGGGAAGGGGAGAGACAGCTCAGCAGTTAAGGACACTGGCTGTTCTTCCAAAGAACCGGTGGTCGATTCCCAGCAGCCACATGGCAGCTCAAAGCTGTCTGTAACTCCTCTTCCAAGGGATCTGATACCCTCTTCTTGGCCTTTAACTGGTTGATGTAATATTCTGTCTTTTGGTAGCTTTATTACTATTAAATAAATATTAGACGGTTGTAAATTCTCAGGAAGTCCCTACATTTTTGTTGCTTTTTGTTAGTTTGAGACAGGCTTTCACTGTGTAGCAGACCTGTCCTAGAACTCTGTAGACCAGGCTGACCTTGAACTCAAGAGATCCACCTTCCTCTGCCTCCTAAATGCTAGGACCACCACCACCCAGTTCACATTTTAATGCACTTTAACATACTCTACTAAATCAGTGAACTTTAATTATCTGAAGATATTATCATTGATGTATACTTTAATCTTAGAAAGGCAGCTCCATAGTTACATGGATTTTTTTTTTGTTAATATGAAGTTGCCTCTTCAGAACTATTTATATTGTAATTTCTATTTCTTTATCATTTTCTATGGGTTCTTAAGCAATAATTGTCACCAATGAGAAGCGAATTATTGTGCACCAACACCAAGTGGGATTGTGGGATTCGCTCCAGGAATACAAGGGCAGCCCAGTGTCAGCCCAGTATTAAAGCAGTTTAGTGCATGTGATAATATAACAAGAAGGGTAGAATCTCAAGTTGCAGGAAAGGAATGGGGTGGCTTTTCACTTTCTTTTGTGATTAAAAAATTCAGAAGACCAAGAATAGACAAACTCCTCAGCATGATGGGGAGCTGATAGGAAAGCCACAGTTCACTCATACACATGCGGTGACAGGCTGGAAGCTTCTCTTACAACCAGGAATGAGATCATACTGTTCCACCCCTACCGTTAACATTACACTAACACTGGAAGTCTCAGTCCAATGGTCTGAAATGGTGCGAGTCCTGGAAAGATGGCTTTACAAGCTGCTTGTCAAGAAGTCCAGTAAACTCTGCTGACCGGGAACTCAGATGGGAGAGTTGCTTACAACCCAACCTGACGACCTTAGTTCAGTCACAAGGTGAAAGAGATATGTGCTCTTTCACACATACACACACAAAGTAAGTGTAGTAAAAAGAAATTATATAGTATATACAGTGTAGGGTTGTTAGACTGGTATTTGTGAATGTTTTAGAGGGGTGGGATTAAATTGGAATACACAATTCTAGGTGTAAATGTAAACATGAAAGTTGATATTTAAGGTGGTGATGGTGGTGCACACCTTTCATCCCAGCGCTCAGAAGGCAGAGGCAGTGGCTCTCTGAGTTCTAGGCCAGCCTGGTCTACAGAGTGAGTTCCAGGACAGCCAGGGATACACAGTCTTATAAAACCAAAAACAAAATAAAGTTGAGATTTTATAGTATTATGTCAGTTATTTAAAAATGTGTATGTCCTATCTAGTACTGAAAGTTAGTTACTGTCTCAAATACTGGTATGGAGCTGACTTGTCAATATTCACATATTCTGGGTTTTTGTTATTTGGGGTGTATATGTTATGTGTTCTTGAATTTATCCTTTCAAGAATATGCAGTATTTTTGCCTCTTTAATGAATTATTTTTCCCAAAGTATATTAATATAGCTTCCAAAAATTCTTTTAGATACCATATATGAAATATCTTACCATCTTTTTCACTTTCAAAAATAATTATTTGAAGACAAGTTTGCCTCATTTTTAAAATGACTTGAAACTCTGGTCTTTAGCATTAAAATGAGCCTTTTGTATGCAGTGTATGTTAGAGCATGTCTCAGCCCTTCACCTAATACTGTTAAGTAGTAAATTTAATCCATTTACATTTAAGACAGTAACTCAGCACTTGGACCACCTTTTTGTTGTGGTCCTTGCTGTCCTGTGTCTTTTACATACTTTTGTCCCTCAATCTGGTCCTTTTATCTAGCGTTTGTTTTTTTCCTATGTATCATTTCAATCTCTTCTTCATCTTCTTTTCTGTATTTTTTTTTTCAGTCTTTTCTTAGTGATTACATTGAGGTTACACTTAATATCTAATACGAGCTACATCGTACCCCCTAAAACTTCTGTGCCGAATCCCTGGCTCACAATGCCTGACTATTACTGTATTTAGAGACGAGCCCTTTACATAGTTGAAGTTAAAAGAAGGCTCTGAGGGAAGGGTCCTCATCCAATATAACTGGTGTCCTTCCACCTTGGTCTTCTAGTCTCTAGAAGTATGAAAAAAGTTAGTTTAAGGCTCCTAGTATGATTTTATTATAGAAGCTTTGACAAGTTAGTATGCCATACTAAGTAAGTTAGTGCAGACTGATACCATCTCACTTCAATAGCACGTGTTAGTTCTGGTCTTATCCACTGAACTACACCCAGCCGTGTGCAGTGTGTGTATTGTATGTCATTCTCACAGCTCCTCTGTATGTACAGCTGTCTTTTCTACTGTCTTATTTCCCAAAGGTTCCCACCACTTGCATGTATACACCCATAATCCCTTGCCTGGCATTATGTGAGCTGTATTTCATGACAACAGTCTGCCCTTTTCTGTGCTTAAATTGGAATGGGATGAAACAGAACAGTTCTTTAGAAGAAGGAGCCTAAGCAAGTTAAAAACTGTGCATAAGACCCAAGTAGATTAAGACTATACCCTACTCCCTGGCCTCGCTACACCCCCCCATCCACCTCTCACCCCACTCCTGGCCCCCAACATACCACATCCCACTCAAAACATGTTTTCTGCAGTGGGGTGCAGTGAGATGTCTTTTTTTGAAGGAGCTACTTGTGCTATTTAGATTGTCTTAATGGTTTTTATACTATGCTTTATTTAAACAAGTAAACTTTTACTATTTCTTGCTAATTACCACCTTTACAGAGATATTTTGTTTGATGTAAAAGAGTTCTCCTAAAACCTATTGGTATCAGCAGTGCAAAAAATTAAGTAATTGTATTATAACTAATTTCTTTTTAAACAACACTGAATTTCTCATACTCTGCCCCCAGTTTATAGGAAGAAAAGGAAAAGTAGATGTTTGTGTTTTGAATCCCAAAAGTATCACTCTTGCTGAACTATATGGGCATCTGGACATTAATACCATGGAATGGACTGATGGGTTATTATCAGCAGCAGTTCGAAATTATGTGCAAACTAGCACTGCAGAATACTCCAAGAAAGACAGTGACCTCGGACTAACATCAAAAATCTCAGATTTTTCTAATGTAAGTGTAGTGCAGAGTTTAATATTTTCCTTTGACTTACATAGAGAATTGTATTGTGCAAGCTACTTATCAGAACATCATTAGCCACCAATTAATGTAAAAGGGAACACTATTATAAACAGTATTTAAAATAAGAAAGTTATGTTATTAAAAATAGGCAGTGCCCTGTTGAGTATTTTGTTATTTCTGTTTTGTTTTTTCTTTGGTTGGTTTTGGGGATGGGGGGCGGGGGGGACTTCTCGAGACCGGGTCACTATTGAGTTTTTAAATGGTCCGTGAACCACAGAATGAAGCTGAAGACAATTGTGTTGAAGGAAAGGCAAGGAGAGTTAGTCCTAAAGAAAGAGCAGCCTGGTGGCTAAGTGTCACTAATTGAAGCAATGACGATAGTTTTGTAAAATAATAATAGTAGTGATAAATAAAAATAAAAAGTAAACTATTTGATGCGAAATTTGTTAAATAGTAAGTATAAATGGAAAAAATGAGAAGCTATGTTCTAACTAATAAGTGGGATTATTTGTAAGTTTTGGTAGATTAATTATCTAGCTTTATTAGCAAAGGGTGATATTTGAAACCAAAGGTACTAGAAAAGATAGAAAATAATGGTCTGCATTTCATAGCTCGTAATGTAATATACAAACATAATTTAGGACAATTTTGAGAATATAATCAGACCTCAGTATCCATGAATTTGACCTCTGCAGATTCACCCAAAAATAAATTCAAACTATTTGGAAATGAAATGGTGACTCTTTGAAGTATATACACATTTCTCCCTACCATTGTTTCCTAAACAATCTAACAACATCACACATAGCCTTTAACCTGTGTTAGATTGAGTAATCCAGAAGTGAAGATATGCTTAGGCTAAATACTGAACTGTTTTATGAAGAGTACCTAAGCACTCTTAGGTTTTTGTATTTTGGGGGGATTTCTAGAAACGGTCTCCCCTATAGACACCAAAGAATGACTGGACATATTGAAATTTCTACATAAATATTCATTTGATTTAAGAATCAATTCCTAGCAATTTAAAGAGATAGCTTTATTAAACCGATACTATCTTTTTATATTGATAAGATGCTTTCTGTATGAAAAATTATGAGTTATCTGTCTGCCATATGAACCACTTATATTGTCTCTAATTCATAGAATACATTTAGCAATATATTCTTTATGGAGTCATCTTTTCAGTTTTATCATAAAGGTATGCTAAATTTTATCAAATGCCTTTTTTAAATATATTGAGGTGATAATACATTTTTGTACCTTGTTTTTTATATCATGCAAGTTTGTATATGTGTATTGCATGATGATGACTTTGATTTATGTATCAAGCCATATTGCATCCTTGAGATATATCCCACGTGATCACAGCTGAATCCTTCATGTATCGTGTTCTATTCTAATTGCTGGTATTTTACCTGGGGATTTTGCATTTGTTTTGATGAAGGTCATTGGCCCAGTGCTTCTTGTTTCATTGTGTTCTGTTCAGTCCGGTCTCAGGTCTCAAGGAATAAATCAGAAGAGAATTCCTTTCTCTTTGTTTTTGTTTCTTTGTTTGTTTTAGTGTGTGTAAGGGAGAATTAGTATTCATTCTTCTCATCGGTAGTAAAGCTGTCTGGTCCTGGGCTTTTGTCCGGGGGAGGAAAATTTTGTTGCTGATTCAGTCTCATTGCTCTTTATTGGACTTTTAAAGTGTTTTGGTTTTCATGATCGAGTTTTGATAAGGTACAGGAGTCTAGGATTTTGTCTGTTTACGTTTTCCGATATGTTGGCATTTCATTTTAAAATGTTATCAATTCTTAACGTTTCTGTGGTGTCTGTTATAATCTCAGTTTCCATCTCTAACTTCATGTAAGTCTTCTATTTTCTTGATCCAGCGGAAGGTTTGTTAACTTTGCTTTTGTCTTCAAAGAGCCGGTTGTCTGATGTGGCCAGAACTGGGCTTGAATTCAGGTCCTGAGCATGGCCAGCAAGATTTCTACCCCTGGGAGCCACATCTACTCCACTCCCCTCTTCTGATGCAGGATCTCCCTAATTCTCCAGGCAGGCCTCAAGCTTGTAATTCTTCTGTCCTAGCCCCTAAACTGCTGAGGTGACAGGCTATATCATCATGCTCGTCATTCTGTTGCTCTTAAAAGTTAAGCTACACTAGGTGTGATGTTGCACTGTTAATCCCAATGCCTGGAAGGCAAAGACAGGTAGACGTGTCTGCGAATTCTAGGTACCTTAGTCTAGAAAGTTCTAGATGAGAGATATCCTATCTTAAAAAACAAACAAACAACCTGTTACGTTTCATATATGTATATACTTTGCAAGGAATTTGTTGTTACAGATACTGCATTGTGGTCATAAGATGTGATAATTTTTTGCAATTTGTTGGGACTTGATCTCTGAGGTAATCTACTTAGGAGAGTGTTCTTCATGCCCATGGGAAGTGTGAGTTCCTGTAGTTGCTGGATAGGCTGCTGCTTTGTACCACGTATTGTAGGTCCAGTTGCTGGAGTTGATCTGTGCTGTTTCTCTGCTGACTTTTACCTGGATGGTCCGCTGCTGGTGAAAATAGAATGCTATGAAGTCCCTTGATATTGCTGCACGAGGATCACTCAGCCTTCAAGCCCATTAATATTTGTTCTGTACACCTGATGCTCTGATACTGAGTTTTCATGTTTATGTTGTTTGTAGTCACTTGCTCACTTCAACTCTTTGCTTTGTAGTACATAAAAATGACATTTTTAATAATAATAAAAATAAATAAATAAAAACATCTTTAATTATAAAAGCCTATGTCAAAATGATAGCAACTTAACATCGATGATAAAGACAAAAAAAAATGCTAGTACAAGGCTATCCTGATTATTCATTATATAATTTAGATTTTCCAAGCTGGTTTCTCGACCACAGCAGATATCGATAACAATGTTTTTATGAAGGAAGTAGAAAAGGATATTAAAACTCCAAGAATTCATGGTAAGTGTTGTTACTAAATTCAGTATGTTATTAATATAGGAAAGAAGTTTTGAGTCAATATAAACTGCACTTAATGTCTTTATATTTTTGACTAATAACATTTTTATTCCTGCACAATTTACCTCTTCCTCCTGTGTTTGTGTTTGCTTAAACTTTCTAATCTTACAATAGTTTTACGATGTGTATATATCTTATTCTGCTATATAATCACTAGAAATTAAGTAGCCTTTCAGTTCATAAGTAATTATGACTAAAATGGTATTGATAGTAGAAATGATATAAGAAGCAGAGGTGGCAGCCTCCTGTCTCTGAATGGCAATGCCATACCATCTGTGCTTTGCCAGATAAATCACACAGTCCCAGCAAATTCATTGCCAGTGCACAGAGTGGATGTATAATATAGCTCCTGCTGCTCTATAGGTCTTGCCACTCTACTGAGAAAGCCTCAGTCAGCCTCCTTTTCCTACCCGAGACTGAGCCTTATGGCAGCTCATCCACCTACAATGTTTATGGCTCACACACTTTTCCTCATGAATTTACTTTCCTGGAGTTTGGGATCACATTTTGAGAAAAGTCAAGTGATTTTAGTTTTCCTTATGAGGTTTTTGGACAATGCACAGGATAAGTATTTCATGCAGAAAGAGCCCATCTTATTATTATTGGCTATCTGGATCCTATCTTTGCTCTCTGGTTCATCAAGGACATCTAAGTGTCTTCTAGGTGCTTAGCTGTTTTCTGTCTGTGTGCATGGTGGCCTTCCTTCTCCTGGGTGAGAGGTGTTCTAAAAATCACTGAGCATGGTGATAGACATAGTATGTGGTGCTGTCTTCTGAATGCTTACATTGGCTTTTCCAAAGTTTTTATAATAAAATCCTAATCCTTAAGCTAATCATTCTGGAAGGTAGGACCTTGCGGAAGGCTGATGGTTTTGAGGGCTGTGCCCTTGTGTGGGGGATTGCTGTCCTATATGAGATGTGCTCTGCCCCTACTGATGGAGTTAGTGTCCTTGTAAAAGAGGCTCAAGGGAAAGTCTTCCCATCATATGACCATACGGCAAGAGGAAGGCTCCCTCTTTGAACTAGGAAGCTGTCTCTTACCAGACGATCTGCCAGCGCCTAGATCTCAGCCCTCAGCCTTCAGTGCTGTGACGTATACGTGTATACTGTTTGTACTCTGCCCAGTCAGAGACTGATGTCATGGGAAATGGAGTAAATGGGTTCTGAGTGTGACAGAGTTTAAACAGTCTACTTGATTCTTTCATTTTTTTGATGGTGTCTAGGAGCATCATTATATCTAAATAATAATAATCTAAAAATTATTCTTGAATAGAATATGCAAATTCAAAAATCATATTATTGTGAGAAATATGGAACCATTTGTCTTCCTTCTATCCAGATTGAAAGGGTTAATTATCCATTTTAGCAATCTAAGAATTCTAGAAAGTCCTTAGAGCAATTTCAGATATATAGTTTATTTACTGACTCTAATGAATACTGAGAGTAAGTATGAAAATAGTCTCTTTTGTAAGGCATTAATCCCAATGATGAGAGTTGAGCATGTTCAACACATGCTCCAGTGTAACCAAGGCACTGAGACATTTTCATTAGAAAAATTAGAAATACTTCACTAAAGGTGTATGTGTGTGCATGTGTGTGTAGGGGTGCTCAGTAGATATAGTACTTGCCATACGTGCATGGGACTGGAGTTCAGATTCCCAGAATCCAAGCAGAAACAAGTATTTAGGCATCTGTAACCATCAGGAGGCAGAGATTGGAGGCCTGCAGGGCTCAGTGGCTAATTAAACCAGTCAGGATTATCACATGAGAGACCATAGCTCTACAAACAAAAGGGGAGAGTGACCGAGGAAGAACCTGACAGCAACCTGGGTCCTCTATACACATGTGCACATACATACATACACACTCTCACACATGTACGTGGAAGTGTGCATTACACAGCTGCACATTTGTGATTCATACATACATATACATACAAAAAGGAAACGGTTTTCTAGTAAAACAGAAAGTTTTTAAGATTGTAATGGAAGATGTCTGACGTCAGTCTTACCTATGTTAAAACGTTTCTTTTTCTAGATTTCGATTGGCAGTGGATTGTTTTAGATGGCCCAGTCGATATCTTATGGATAGAAAGTCTAAACACTGTGCTCGATGAGACTAAGACTCTGTGCCTGGCCAACAGCGAGAGGATTGCCCTGACTAACAAGATCAGAGTGATTTTTGAAGTGGACTCTCTCTATAACAGCACTCCGGGCATTGTCACCCGGTGTGCGGTGGTGTACATGGTAAGTTCCCAATGCCTGACCCTCGGCAAAAGTGTGTGGTTCAGGACGGCAACTCAGCCTGTCATTTGTGTTTTCTCTTGAAGTTTCAGTGGGGTGGCCCCGGTAGCTCAGAAGCTTTATTTTCCTCCAAAGCCTCATAATCTAGAAGTGATCCCGTCATTAACCCTACACTGTGGAGTTAGAACATTAATGTTTCAGACAGACAGCTTAGGCCACTGATATGCATTATTTTGCCAGTGAAGGAAAAATTTCCCTGGAGCCCTGTTTACTGTGTGACTAGTGGAACTTGGGAAACATCGCCAAAATAGTGATGGGGAAGGAGAAAACATAACCCCAAAAATTCCATACGTGAACCTTAGTAGCAGCAGCGATTGGCTCTCTAGTCTTCCTAATTTGGGTTGCGGATTAGAATGAGGACTGGGGCTGCCCAGGCTGACTGCCTCCTTACAGTTTGAATACCCCCCACTCACCTCCCCTCTCAGATTCCCATTGTATGTTTTTATTTTTCCAAACCATGGTTAAATCTCCGAGATCATTCCAGAGTATCGTGACCACCTTCAGACATATGTTGTCTCTGCTGCTGATCTAACCACGGTGGGGGATAATGAAGTAAACTTAAAAAATGAAAGATGCTATATTTATGTTTATATGATATTTTCTTTTGCTTTTTATTCCTAGGACCCCGTTGATCTGGGATGGGAGCCTTACATTAAGTCATGGCTTTTGAAAACTTCAAAAACTATCAGTCAACGAGGCATGGAGTGTCTTGGGGTGATGATTAGAAAGAGTGTTACGGAAGGGCTAGAGTTTCTGAAGAAGCATAGAAGGTTTATACCGTACCCCATACAAGATGTGACGGTCATCATGACTCTGTGCAGGATTCTAGACGCTTTATTTGAATTCATGCATATAAAGAGAGGAACTCCGAGAAGTGAGTTTTCCCTGAGTCATATTGAGGAAACTATGTCTTTACTCCTCAGTAGGAGCTTTTCACTTCTGAGTAGGTTTTATGAAAGGAAATTGAAGGTAGGAAGAGTGTAGACTGTCCATATGTTTGAGTTGACAGCCAATGTGTACATAGAACAAGCTAAAAACTCATACTAGGTGCACGTCCAGGGGGGTAAACCAATGACATAGGTGCTGAGCTTTGTAAACGTGAGTATCAAGCAGGAGCCTTAGCAGATCATGATTACTCAAGAATGTTTTGTTGTCTTTTGAGGATTCTTCGAGTTAGGGAGTATTTAGATCTATACTGTGAGGGTGCAGAGGAGGGGGAGGAAAGAAGAGGTGCATCTTTATGTTTCCTGCTGAGTGATTTCTGTTGACTTATCCTTGGGCTCATCATACGTTTCTTCTCTACAGTGTGCTCTGAGGCTACTGTGGACATTGTTTACATTTCTGTTTGCCCAGATTATAGCTTTCATAGCTCTGCTGAACTTTGACGTTTTCTGATATAATACACAGCGCTCCTATGTGAAGGGTTACATCCTGATAAATCCACTGTGGCTTAACATTCTAAGTTAAAGACACATGTAACACTCCTTAGCTACAGAGACTAACAGAAAATTGGCACGAAAAGTGGGGTCTCACTACTGTTACTAAACCTGACTATGTATGCCTAAGCCTATAGAATTGGTTCACAGAATGTGACAACATTTGGAGACATTGGACCGCAGAAGCCCTAAAATGTAAGCATTACTATTATTAATGAGTGACTTGGGTGGGAGCTAAGACCAGAGTGCCAGCAAGGATGTGGACAGCAAAGGCCAGGCTCAGTTTCATGAGACCTCAATTGAGAATCGGACTAGAGGATTCATTCATGTTACATTAAAGAATCTGTCCACATTTTGTCCATGTTCTGAGACTAGATGAGGCTGAGTTTAAATGTTCATACTAATTAATTTGGCAGGAGAAATTCTGAGACAGCATAGCATTCAGGCTCTGGCATGGTTATATCTAGCTGCTCATATCCAGGCCTATAGTGAGAATCTGGACTAGAAAGCTGAGCAGAAAACTTGGGGAAGAAGGCTGGTTTATCAAAAAAAAAAAAAATAGAATTGGGTCTCTAAAGGCCTT
Source organism: Phyllotis vaccarum (assembly GCA_033318265.1). Lineage (NCBI taxonomy): Eukaryota > Metazoa > Chordata > Mammalia > Rodentia > Cricetidae > Phyllotis > Phyllotis vaccarum. The sequence goes on along the minus strand of JARWLC010000017.1, from coordinate 13,375,480 downwards.
GTATCTGAAGAAATTGCTTAAATTTAAAAGAAGAAGCCAATCACTTTTCATCTGGACAATAGGAAAGATGCCTTAATGGCGTCTTGGGAATTAGCTGCACCCCACCAATTTTAGGGTCAATGATAATAAAAGAATAAATGCATTTTAAAGATTGTGCCATAGGAGAATGTCTCTAGGGTGCCATGCTTCTGCAGGCCTCTCTAGAAAGTCTCTTTACTTGCATCTGCTTCACCATGCTCAACTACCCAGTTACCCAGAGGCTTCTGCAAATGTAAGATCAAAGACGTTTCCACACAGATTTTAAAGAGGGCCTGGGAGGCTGGGTGGTGTGTCAGGCCAGTGTTCGCGTAGGCGGCTCCTGAGAGGTCAGTGTATGGAGCTGTGAAGGTAGGAGCCCAATCCTCAGTAGAGACCTCAGGATTTCCGAGACTCCAGAAGCAGGAAATCTGTTAAGAGAGATAAAGGCAATGGGCATAAGAGGTCCAAGAGAGAGGCCATGCAGGCTTCAAATGACAAGGCCACCCAAGACACCGAAGCTCGCATCCAAACAATGGTGGGCTGGATACTAACATGGTTCCATAGGGTTTACAGTTTATTTCACTGGGTTCCAGTCTTGTTTCACATGACCTCTCTTGCTATCTGTCTTTCAGATCCTCCATTTTGGAGTAAAAATATTTAGCCTTTGCCATTGCATGTAAGAGATGAGTCGCATGTTTCATTTCACAGCTAAGAGTTGCGTAGACTGTCAGAGAGTAGTTTGGACTTGATTTTTAAACACTATTGGAGCTGTTACGACTGTAGGGACTCAAAGTTTGATCTGAATAAATTATGCATTATGAGACTAACATGAACCTTTGGAGGCCAGAGATTGAATATAACAGCTTGAATATCAAGTCTACTCCCTAAATAATCATATTTGGGGAATTGGTTATAGATATCTAGTTAGGTATCTATAGACTAGAAGAAGTAGGCCATTATGTGCAGGTTCCTGGTGGTATATTAGCTCCGGATCCTGCCTCAGCTACCGACCTTTCTGTTCCCCATCCACAATAAGGTGCACAATTTCCTCTTCCTCACATTCCCACCTTCCACCCACCCCTCATGATGGTCTGCCTCACCCTGGGGCAAGCATCAACACAGCCAAGGACCATGAACTAAAACCTCCAAAACTGTAAGTGAATATAAATCTTTTCTCCTTGGGGATATTTATGTTGTATATTGGGTACATAGGATAGCTTTGCATAGCTTATCAAACATAGTCAGACTATGAACATTAGCCTAAACTTTGACAAAACTATATGACAAGGTATCCACTTTATATATTATGTGATTGATTCAACTAAAAGTGACAGTGGTGGATTTGGGTGTGTATTTGGACCATCATAAACCTAACAAGTTGAACTATTACTGGATTGGAAAACATCTCCTTATTAACTATAGTCATCATAAGTACATCACATTGTCTGCTCAGACTGATTCTGTGTCATGACTATTAGAATAATGCCTCGGTGGTAGACTGACTCTGTGTCATGGCTATAGAAAACACCTTGGTGACAGACTGACTCTGTGTCGTGGCTATAGAATAATGCCTCAGTAACAAAGAAAGCGCAAATATCTCCTGAAAATGCTAATTTTATTTTGAGTACATACACAGAGTGAGACGGCTGGGTTATGTTGCAGTTATATTTTTGGTGAGCACTGCGCATTTTCCTTTGGTGCTTGTGGGTTGTGACTGTCCATTTGTCGAGGCAGGACTGCCTCAGTCTTGACCTGCCTTTCGTTCCTAATGTTACTAGTTACATCACCTGTTGCACGTGTACCTACCTAGAAATGATTGATTTTGCTTATTACAAAGATACAAGGCTTATCATGGGAAACAACTGGTTATGATTTAAGAGTATTTAACATTAAAGAAAAAGTGTAACAAATTCCCAAGAGAAAGAGAGGCACAGAGTAAGAAGAGGTGATTAAAAGCTTTCTATGTCAACACTGACTCAAGAAGAGAACCTTAGTCATAGAATATTTAAAAGAGCGGAAGAGAGAGAAATCTGATAGCTAAAACCAATTTTAAAAGTAATTATATTCAATATAAATAATCTCTTAAAGACACATGTCCTTTGATTCAGTTTTAAAACAAAATCTAGAGATTTATTCCCCACGTGTAGCACCCCCAAAGCAAAGGATGCAAAAGTCGCAACCAGTGAACAGTTTGGCACTAATACATATTAGATGTGGTGACCTATGACCCTATGAACTCAGTTCACAAAAATACAAATATTATATACTAGAACATAGAGCCAAGCAGAAAATTATGGAGAAATGCTTGTAACAGCATTTTTTATAGCCAAAATTGGGACCAATCCATTGCTCTTGTCTGATGAACATGTAAACAAAATATAGTATATTCATACAGTACTGAAATCATTAGTCATAAAAGGCCACATGTTAACTGGCACCTGTACCCAGTACAGAGGACATGGAAGCAGGTAGGCTCCTGTCTTGAAGAACCAAAGTCTGGAGGGGTGATGCCAAAGAGAGAGCACCCACCTGGCATGCATAAGGCCCTGGGTTCAATACTTTTTTGGGTCTGAGTCATTTAGAGTACACTGAGTTCCGTGATAGCAGACGGGCTGATACCGCCCCAAAACTGAGACCGTTGTGGAGAGGGTCACACTTTCTCAAACTGGAGTTTTGCTGAAGCTGCACCTGTAGCATAGATTCCCAAAGACGCCTATGAAATGGACAGAGGAGCTCAGACTGGCTCAAGGTAGCCAGCCAGGGTACCAGGGGAGAGTCCAATAGTTGGCAAAGTGAATCTCATCACCCTATCCTCCAGCATTAGATGGTTGTTTATTCACAGGAAGATAAACACCAGAAGAATTGCACACAGTGACTTAGTATTCACATTAATACTGGTCTTAACAGAATTTAGTAACACTTTTAGTAATGCTGTGCTCCTACCCAGCATCCTGGAGATGCTAATCTGTTTCTGTGGCACGTTAAGTGGCCATGTTTATAAGTTCTGGGCAGAGGGAATACAACCTTTTCCTTGGCATGTATTCCGGGGTCATTTTCTTTGCTTACTTTGGGGGTAGGATTGAGCTTGGCTGTCAGCATCGCCCACCTAGATGAACTAGTCACCAGATGTTTGGATCCTGTGCTAAGTGTCTCTAATCCGGAGACACTGGAGTCCCCCTCTCTCAGGTATTAAAGTTCAGAACTAGGGCTTTAAAATCAGAGTGGCCAAGCTCCAGAGAAAGTGCAGCAGGTAATCCTGAGCCCTGGAAGTGAAAGCATTGGCAAACCATTGGTTCTCTTATTCTTCTGGGAATATGTTTCTGATAAAAGGTTCAGTGCTGTCTTTCTGTAGGTCAGAGCTTACAGTAAGACCCCCTGATAGTGATATAGATTGTAAGGCACTAAGATAATAGTGGCTCATAGTGGTCTTTCACGCACGCACGTGCACACACACACACACACACACACACACACACACAGAGTCAGTAATGTACCACAAGTTGGAAAGATGAGAGACCAGGAGTTGAAGGAGTCACTTCCACACATGAGCTAGATGCCAAGCCAACAAAGAGGCCTCTGGAACCCTCTACACCATCGTAAGTTTCTACAAAACAGTTACCCTGAATGTTCTCAACAGGGAACTACAACCACTTACTTCAGTAGGTTTTACTAAGAGAGGAAGGAGTACTCAAACTGTCCTTTGCTGTGCTTTGTGATGGAGCTTTCCTGTTGTCCAGGCTAACCTTGAACTTGTAGCCGGGATGGCCTCTTGCTTATACCTCCTGAGTGTGGAATTACAGGCTTGGGCCACCACATCCACCTTTATTGTTGAAAACATGGCTTTTGGAGACGGAAACCAGATGATAAAAAGACTACAACTGGTGCATTCATTTTTCCATAAAACTGGGAGCAACCCTGGATGCTGAGTATAAGGCATTGAAAATCAGTTTCCTGCTAAATTCCTTTTTCTTCTCACCTGGTTCCTCAATGGCTACTCCACTGAAGAAACTGACACCCCTCCTGCAGCAACCCTTAACAGATGGTAGTTCCTCAGGAAAGAGTGGGGCCTGTGGCGCTTCCTTACCCTAGACAGACCCTGGTGTCTAGAATGTACCAGAGTATAAACACTAAAAAAGGTACCAATTGAGGTGGCAGACTAGTTAGCAATGCATGGTGAAAATACTGATAAATTCATCTTAGTGTGATAAGTTTGCCTAGATCTTTTGCAGAGTTATAATCAAAGAAGTAGACAGAGGATACAGGGTTTTATGCACAAGGAGGCTTATATACAGCAGAACTATTTAGTCATAAAAACAACCTGAGTTCCAACAATGGGAGATTGGCTTAGTAAATTATGCTGCAACAAAATCATGTTTCAAATGATGCATAATGACATAAAAACAGCCTAAAAAACAAAACGCAGGATAGAAATGCAAATCTTATCATTTTTGTCTGAGTTTAAAATTTAAAATACTTTGTGTACTTTATGTTATCCCAAAAATAATTCAATAATATTTTAATGGTTCTGCAGAAGAGTGAAATGTGAGTTATCATTTTTCTACATGCTTGTTAGTTTTGAAATGATCTAAAAGAGATATATTTTAATATTAAGAGCACAGGTGTTAGAAAACTAAGCGATAAAGAATGAGTCATGATTTATTCCATTTTTCTCTGCTGAATGGGTGACTTGGACTAAAGGAGTCAGGATAAGGATTGAGAGACAAGCATAGTCTGCCTGGACGCTCCGTCATGAGTCTTCTCTGGCAGTTTTCAGCTAGACAATGTATGAGTTGGGCCGTGTTAATTAGCCTATAAAATTTTAGGTCTGTTGTTAATTGTACAAAATCCTGTTGTTTCTAAGGTGATGATGACTCCAGTAGCATCTCAACTAAAGAGATGAAAGCTGTGAAAGTCAAGTTCAAGGATGCCAAGAAGAGGTCAGTTATATTTGCCCAGCAAATGTGTTTAAAGAACCTACTAGATGTGAAACCCTCAAAGGCACATAGGATCAGTGTCAGTAGACCATATTTTGTGGTTTCATAACATTCAAGTCTACATTATTTTATCCCAACTTAGAGTCCTCTGTATAGCTAATACAAGATAATCACATTTCATGGCATTTAAAAATAGTAATACTGTTATTAAAAACATTTATCTTGCCTTTATACATTTTGGAACAGAATAAATTGATGTGAGTTTATTTCATGTATCAGCTATTTACAAGCTATAAAATGTTGAACGAGTTGTAAAATTTTAAAGCTTTGCCTCACTTACAAAACTGTGTAGTGATAATGTGACATGCTAGCTATCTAGGTTAGTTAGGTTAATAGTTAGGTGCATGGTAGCTTTGGGATTGTTCCTTCTACATTTGTTCTGGGTGATGGCCTTTGCTGAGTCCACAGCCTAAATCTCTGCCACCGCCATGGTCAACAGAGTGACAATCCACAGGGTTCAGGAAGGCAGTTCAGTTCAACATGACTAAGTAGCTGGTGTTGATTCAACCTTCAGGATTCTGACCCCCGGTGATTTATTTTAGGCGTATTTAAGCACAACACAATTTGATGAAAACATTTATGGTGATAACTCAATCTCATGTGCAAAATCTCTTGGAGGAACCAACTCAACTAAATAAAAATGGAATATGACTACATTGAAAGAAAGTTTTTATAAAGTACATGTGATATGTTCTAGAAATACAGGTTCTATAGATTGAGAAAACAGGCCTGTGTGAAAGTTCTTAGCTCTAAGGTCACCAGGCTAGAATACATGTCTGTTCCCAGCCTCCTGGTAACAGGTATTGCCTTCTTTCCTTCCCTCCCTTGGAGAAGCAGCTCCATGAGCTGTTGCAGGCCCTGAAGCCATCATGGGAGCACAGGGCCCTCGGTGCCTCCCACGTTAACTTGTTAATCCACTATTATTCCTCATATCACTCAATTCTTCGTGCTTTGATAATTCTTTCTTGTCCTGTGAAGTGACATTGTGTCCACTTAGTTCAGAGTAACTGATAAATAATAAACTTTTAATAAATATTTACTAAATTAAACACAGCAAAATATTTCAGATAGAACTATGTGCTGATAGTTGCTAATGAATTTCAATCTGATATGTCTTAGTTTTTCACTATTTATAATTTTTATGATAATATTAAAACAATGGGAGATGTTAAAAACTAGCCCTGACCTCCCCTCAACCTCACCATCAATCCGGTTGTCACAAAAGCCATGGTTCATTAACACAAGGATTCCAGATTAACTGCAACTAGAAAACAGTCTCCTCAGACCCAGACTGTCGATCAGCAGCCGTGTTGAACTAAGGTAACCCTGAAGACTTTCCAAGAGAAGTGCAGTAAATCATTGTTTACTATCTCTTTCACGAAATGCAGAAATATCAGATTCTCTCCCCAACAGGCCTAAAATTAAAAAGGTTACATATAAATACTAAATAAAATGATGTGCATATGTAAAGCATGTATACATATCAAATAACTATTAAACGTGTCGGAAGTATGTCGTATACATATATTAAATAGAAGTGTATGTTAAGTAAAGGTACATGATAAATTTGTCAACATATTACCAAAAATAGATATAAAACAAAAGTTAGGCGGGAATGTCTTATACATATGCTACCTTAAAAATAAACACAATAAGTTATGTGACTGTTATCTGAGAAAACATTACTAGATCTAAAAGTTTACATTAATACTTTATTTCAATTTTAACAAAACTTACACGTGATGCTGAGATAAATTTGCCAACCACTTTATAAGGCCTTGACATTTACCTTCCCACGTGCAGCTATTACAGGGAAGAAAATGCGTGGTATTTGGAGAGAAACCCTGAAAAGTTAACAACAATGATTCAGAAGATTTTTGTGTTTGCATTTACGTGGGCATTTGGAGGGATCTTGAAGCGGGAAGACCAACATGAGGAAGATTTGCTGTTTCGTTCAAGTTTTGAGCCAGATTCTCTTGCAGAAGTGACCTATAATTTTGACAACCTTGTTCATGAGCTATTTGAAAGTGGTTCAGAAAGAGGTCAGTTACCTACCAATTATAAACTAAATAATTCATTTTTGTTAAAGTTTAAATGCTGAATTATACACAAAATAGCAAGATGAGGGGAAGTGTGTTCAGTGGGTAAAGAATATTAAGGTCTTTGTTAGACATATAAAAAAGCTTTGAATTATTCAGGACAATATATAAATAAATATATAAATAAAAATATAAACAAATAAATAAATCAGTATATCTGAAACAATCAGAATGCTACAAATTATTAAGTATTTATGATACAAATACAAAATAAGGCAGAGGGACAGTAACGTAAAATAGAAGGCAAAAATTAAAGCAAATTAAAGAACACTATGTTTAAAAAAAATAACACCCTAAAGGTGCTGGGGAGATGGCTCAGAAAGAAGTAGAATTTTCTGTGGAAGCATTAATACCCGAGTTTGAATCCCCAGCACCCACTTAAAAAGCCAGGCATGGCTGCACTTGAGGGTGGAGATGGGGGAGTCTGAGGCCAACAGTCCTAGACAAATGGTATGTTTGTGGCTCAGGGAGAGAAGACACCTGAGAGCCTATTCTGGCCTCCACAGTGTGCCCAAGGCACACACGCGCAGGTACCACATGCACAAGGACTCACAAACCAGTGGCGAACTCATGAATTCAATGGCATAGTTTTATCATCAAAATTTGTAAGGATTCCGAGAGGAAACTAACAGGTCTCAAGTCATGGTCAAGTGAGGTGTTATGACTCACCTGGAAAGTGGAAGCAGGGAGTCATCCTCTAGCACACAGCAAGTTTGAGTCAAGCCTGGGTTACGGAAGATGTTGTCTGGAAAAGAAAAAGAAATCATAACACATTATTTTAATATAGCTCTAACAGAATCCGAAAAAGGAAGAGAAGCTATAAACGCTAACAAGGAATATATTAATATACTAACAATGGCTAGACATACACATCTGTCCAGGTAAATAGTAACTCTGCTATTTTTGGTGAAACTGTGACTAATTATTTTGCTTTTTTAACTTATATCTTCAAGAATGTTTCTGTATTATATTGGTTTGGCCTGAGCCAGTATCTCACTGGAATTTGCTAACATCCAAACACACAGGAATAAGAAGCACGTTGAGATAAGTTTTCATAGGACACTTGATCATAATTTACCCTTTTCTACATGGAAAAATGATGAAAAGTTAATAAGCTTTTGCTTTTGTACAAACCAATATTAAGGGAAAATGGCCTGCCTGTTTCATATACTTGCATGAACTTCAGTGGGCTCCTGGCTCACAAATCCTTAACTTTCAGGTAGAGTTCATGTCATTGGTGAGTCACTTCCTTACCGGATTCTTGTTTGCGCTATTTTCAGACAAAGGTATCACCTTGCCAAGTGGTGAACGGTCTATATTTGGGTATTTTGTGGACTTACAGAATTGTGAGTTTATGCCTTGGTCAGATTTACTTCCTAATGCACAAACATTAATTCAAAGAGGTAAGTATAATTATTTTAAAGACTTTTCTAAAATTATGTAGGTATATTAATCATAAAGATAGATGTGTTTGCAATAATGGGGATTGACATGATCTAATATGTATCTTCGTAGAGTCAGTTTTTATTCGTATTTATAAAATGTACCTTGAAATCATCTTAAAACATTATAAGAAATGTGTAGTAGGAGACTGAAGAAATGGATTAGGTGAAGGACCCAGGTTAATTTCCCAGCACCCATATGGCAGCTCAGAATAATTATATCTGTGTTTTAAGATCCAGGGGTTCTGGCCTCCGTGGGCACCAGGAATGCACATGATGCAGACATACATCCAGGCAAAAAACTCATAAATTTTAAATGTGTAGTGTATTTAGACACACGATAAAACTATAGTGTGTGGCGCCTCATCAATGACAGTGTCTAATGGTTTAATTCACTGTGGTCCCTAATCAATAATGGGAAATCATTTTTTAAAAGTAGGAAAAACACACACATAAGATCATGTACTTAGTTGTAAATGAAACCATCAATTTAAAAAGAATAAGGTAGACACGGTGGTTCACACATGGAATCCTAGTGCTTGGGAGGCTGGTACAGGAGGACAGCCATTAGCTCAAGTCCAGTATATGGAGTACATGTGAGTACCAGTCCAGCCATTAGCCCTGTCTCAAAGAACAACAAAAAAATAGAAAACAATGGTTTAATTTTTATGCTCGTAAGTATCTATATGCTCCAAATTGCTTTATTTGCAACCTGCTTCTGCATATCACAGAAGATCCTGAGTCTTGCTGAACTATGAGAGTCTGCTAGGAGATGAAGGTAATAAAAAAAACTTCATTAAAATTAAAGTTAAAAGTTATTTCAGTTTTGCACTTTTTTAGCTCCCCAGTGGTGTGAACCCAATACATATTGAGCGAAATCATTTTTTTTTTTTTTTTAGCTTCAATTTGGGTCTTTCCCCAGTAAGAAACAATATGATTCCTGCAGCACTGGGTAGTCACCAGTAGCTGCAGCTCCCAGCCAGCCCCACAACCTCAGGGCAAACATCCCATCCTCCCCCAGTATACTGTGCTGCTGAACTGGAAGGTTCAGCTGTATTAAATTCATTAAAATAGCAATTTTTTCAACCTACCATTGTTTTATTGGAAATAAGTTTAGGAGCATGTGTATACAGTATCAATAGATGGATGACTGGGGAAGAGCAGAGGCAGTGGGAGCCAGGTTGACAAGGCTTGGCCTCCAGAAAACTACAGCAAAGGTGACTTGCTTGCCAGAAGTCCTTGTGGAAATATGGACAGTGTCACCACTGCCTCACGGCCCTGGCATCTCTAGCCACAGCCTCCTTAGCCATGGCTGACAGGGAAAGTGTGGAGAAGAACGTTCCCATGACCAAAGCCTTCAGCACTGTCAAACGCTCCCATGTCAGAAACAGGCGTGCACTTATGAGTCAAGGTGGCACTCAAGAGGTTGTATTTTTGGTACTCTTAAAAATAATACAGACCTGTGAGATAGCTCAGTGGATGCAAGCCACAAAGCCTGGTGACCTGAGTTTGATACCTGGAATCTACATGGTAGAAAAAGAGAACCCACTCCCACAGGCTCCCCTGGGCTCTGTTCACTGCAGCATTTCTATAACCACATACACTCAGGCTCCCCTGGGGTCTGTTCACTGCAGCATGTATATAACCACATACACACTAGGTTATAAATTTTAAAAAATGTTTTTAAAGAAGGATCCATGGTGGTCTCTGACCAGCGTATAAGATGGAAACGCTGTAGAGTTTAATGTGGTGGAAGGGGAAATGGATGCTTGAAGCAGCCGATGGGACTGGCCTGCAAGAGGTTCTCACCAAAGTGTAGAGCTGCTTGACACAGTTCCAGACCCCGTAGGAACGTTGCTGCGAGGGAGAGGTGGAAATGTTTGTGAGGTCCACCTTCCCACTCGAGGCAACCTGTGCTTGCTCTTCAAATAAAAAGTCAGCTTGAGAGGCGGGTACATCTCTGAAAGTCAAGGCCAGCCTTGTCTTGAGCAAATTCTAGGACAGGCTCCACAGCTATACAGAGAAACCCTGTCTCGAAAAACTAAATAATGGCAAGCTCAGAGAGAGAGAGGTGGTTTGGGGGCTCAGAGCACTTGCTGCTCTTGCACATGACCCAGTTTCAGTTCCCAGAAGCTGCATGAAGACTCACAAATGTTTGTCACTCCATTCCAAGGGATCCAGTTCGCTCTTCTGGCCTCCATGCACAGAGTGCAGACAAAACACTTACACACATAGAGACTTAAGTGATACGGTCAATTTAAAAAAGAATTGAATAGATCTTTTAAATTTTTATATAATTTTTATTTATTGTGTGCATGGCGTCTGTGGAGGGAGGGGGCATACATGCTGTGGCTGTTGTGCATGAGTAAACAAACAAGTCTAGGACTGTCCAGCTTGTATGGTGACAGCCTTTACTGCTGAGACATTTCGCTGGCCCAGAGTAGATTTTGTACAAATTTTTAAAAATGCAGAATTAAAAAGCAAAACCATGCCTGGAAAGTCAGCTCAGCAGTTAAGAGTATCTGTTGCTCCTGCTGAGGACTTGGGTTTGATTGCAGCACCTGAGTGGTGTTGTACACCTGTCTGTCACTCCAGCCCCGAGGGAGCCAGCACCCTTCTCTGACCTTCGCTGGAACGGGACTTGCATATGATGCACAGATTCACTTGAAGGAAAAATACTCATACACATAAAATAATGAAATAAATTTAAATAAATAAAAATTAAAGTAACCTACTTGAGCAATGTTTTGCCATTATGAAGGATATGTTTTAAGTTAATGTTATTTTGAAGACACAAAATTTGGAAGATAATTAAACTTTCAGTATTCACTAATGTTATTCCAAAATATATATAAAGCTCAAAAATTATCAATAAAAATTCAAATAATGCTAAAAAATAGTTGACATAAAAAATAAATGACTCTCAATTATAAGTATTTTTGACTCCATATGAACGAAGAGTAAACTAGAATTAGATATAATTTTATAATATTGGAAGGATTAAAACACTTTGATGCCCTTTTCATCCTTCTCCAACGTTGGAGGGCAGTTTGTCCATATCCATCAAAATCATAATCATAAAATTTATTCTGGTGAAAAACTTATTGGACACTCATTAAATAATACTATAAAACTGTTGGGTTAGGAGAATCTCTAAAACTGACTAAAAGTAGAGCGGTGACAAGCAGAATCCACCATGTGGAGATTAGCAGTTGGGGAAGGCGGGAAGGAAGCTGCTCCTACACGGCTCTGGCCCAGCGCTCTGTCTCTGTGTTCTCAGCGTATTCTGTGGCGCAGCCATTCAGCTGATGATGTATGAAGAAGAATGGACAACAGCTGCGTACGCATGGCTGTGTTAGCACCAGCTAGACAGCTCAGCTCTATAGCGGTTTAATGAGGGAACAAATTAGGCTCCAGCGTCCTTAAAGGGTAGAGAATAAGGGAGCCACCCCTGGAGCGTGGATGGAGAGGACCAATTCCACAAAGTTGTCCTTTGATGCCCCCACACACACACAATTAGACAACAGTAATAAGAAAGTTAAGTTTTAAACAAGGATTAGGGTAGCATTATAGAGACCATTAATGTCCAGGGTGAACTTTGCTTGTTTGTGGCTGGTTGGTTCTGTTCTGTTTTGTTCTATTCTCTCTCTCTCTCTCTCTCTCTCTCTCTCTCTCTCTCTCTCTCTCTCTCTCTCTCTCTCTCTCTCTGTGTGTGTGTGTGTGTGTGTGTGTGTGTGTGTGTGTGTGTTTGGTTGTTATTTCACATTGAATTATCTGTGTTCAACTGTTCTTTACTTTTTGAAATGTCAGTTTCATATGGTTCAGATAATAAGGTTGAAGGTTTCTAAACACTTGTACAATCAAAACGTCTGGCAGGAAGGACTCTAGAAGGACAAGAAGGGCAGCAAGTGGGCTTCTGAGGGCAGCAGGCAGTCTGGGAAACAGAGCTGCCTCCCTCCTTATATCAAGAACCACTAGAGCAGCAGGATTGTGGGAGAAAAATCAAGGACTTTGCTTCTAAGAATGTGTGTGACGTCTTGGCCAGCTAAGAGGGTAGGAGAGAGCGATCTCTGAAACCAGCAAAGACACATCTAACAGCACTGGCTAGTCCATCCATGTTCAGATTGCCATGTACCATACTCACTTGCCCAGAGAGTTTTGAATAGGAAAACTAATAGGCTGCTATCTCATTCACGATCATCTGAAACTTAAAAGCTGTCTTTTGACCTTAGGGACATCGTTACTGACTGACTTCCAGGGGTCTAGTGACAGCATGCTGCGGATGAAGGAATGTGGAGAGTATGTGAATTATACTGCAACCAGGGACACACTCTGCCTGTCTTTCCTCATGAGTCTTCTCCTAAAGAATTCCTATCCTGTTCTTCTCACAGGTATTAAAAAAAAAAAAAAAAGTAGCAGGGAATTTCTAAGTTAGAAGAAAGTTTAACATTGGGTATAATCATTTTTAAGTGGAAATTAATTACTAATTAATAGATGGGCCCTGAAAATTATAGAGACTGATATTCAGTCTTAACAACAGCCTATGAAAGCCTATTTTAACAAAGGACATTATAAACCTGTCCGTGTACCTTCCATGTCTTCCTTCTCACCCTCTCTCCCCGGCCCACACCCCTTTTCTTTCCTTACTGGGTGACCTAGGCTGCCATTGAGTAGGTGAATCTCCTGCCTCAACCTCCCAAGTGCTGGAATTATGGGTACACCCACCACTCCAGAATTGGATATTCTATTTTTTTTTTCATCCTTTTATTACATTAAAGACAAATTCTAGAGATAGACATATTGGATGGATATGTGGTTGGCCTCCGCAGTCCATAGGCCCCGATCCTTAGAGGGCCACCTCTGGTTATATCAGTTGTCTAATTAAACTTGAACATGCCATTTAAAATATGGTAATAAATTTTTTCAATCTTTTATGTTACCAAAGGAGTGACTCAATACAGTTCTTGTTCATTCTAAATATTTATCCAACCCTTTGACTAATATTTTCTTGTCTCTGGCCTGTGTTGTATATCACCAGAGGCAAATAACAGACTGTCCCCAGGGACAGATACAAAGAACTTCAGCAGTCTAACACTAGATAACATATTGGCCTCTAATTTGCTCTAAGGAAACTCTTGAATTTTTCTGTCTTGTGAACTTGGGAGTCATGACTCCTTGTCCTGATTCAGGAAGTTTATTTTTAAATGCCTCTTTCAATTGTATCAACAAAAAAAAAAAAAAAAAAAAAAAATTATGAGAACTGGGTGTTGTGCTGGATGTCTGTAATTCCAATACTCAGGAGGCTAAGACTGGAGGATTGTTAAGTTCAAGGCCACCCTAGGCTACATAAGACCCTCCCTCAAAAAAAAAAAATGGGACAGGCTAGAGAGAAGGCTTGGGGTCAGCAACATTTCTACTCTTGCAGTAGGCTCAGGCTCGTTAGCTAGCACACACTTCATAGTTCATAACCATCTGTACCTCCAGTCCCAAGAGACCCTGTCCCTTCAGACAGGGGTCATGTACATGGTACAGGTCACACACAGATGTACCACACACGCCTGTAAAATGTCCTTTGTAAACTGATTTTGTTTTTTTTTTTTTGTTCAAAGAGTTTCACTTAATGTAGTTCTAGCTATCTGTAAGCAAGAAACGGTTGTAATGGGCTTACATTCATTAAATAAAAATTTTAATTATCTTCTAATCTATCTTTTGTAAGAATGTAAATCAAACATTTTGAAAGAAATTCACATTAAGTTTCTAACTTCTCTCACATTTAAAACAGAGGAGCAAAAATATACTTTCCATGCAAATTCAAATGAATAAATCTGCTACTAGTTCATTTTAACATATGAACAGGTGTAATTTTCTGGCATGTGGCTCTAACCTGACATATCTCCCCCTCAGGAGACTCTGGTGTCGGAAAGTCTACTGCCGTCAATGAGATGCTTGAAAAGCTAGAGGGCCGAGGAACATTTGATATAAAATTTGGATCAATTTTAGGAAAAGTCCTATTACATAATGAAATTAAAAGATCAAGGTATATATATATGTATATATAAACTCTAAAATTGGCTTATCTGTTAAAATCATTTCCTTGATGTATATTGACTCTGTTCTTACAAAACAAATCTTTTCTATAATGATGAGAATTATTCAAATGAGGCAATAAGAAAAAATATTTTCCCACTCTCTCCTTAACACGTGATTGTGAGATGCAGTGGCTGTTTAGGTGTCGGCATGCATTGTAAAATCATGTAAGCTGATTAGCACACCTACCACTTCACATTCTGTAGTGAGAACACTTAAAGCCTCTGCTTCTTGCAAATGGCAGGTCATGTTCACAGTACCCTCCACATCCATAGAATACACCTTAAAGTCAGATTCCTTCCATTTGCATCCTTGTCCAGACGCCCCATCTATCCCTACCTCGCCCTCGGCCCCTGACACCTACCCCTCTTTCCACTTCCACGAGATGAGCTTCGTTCACATTCTCGGGATAGTGGAGACTATATAGAATATAATCCTTCTTAGCTGGTTTAGTTCACTCTCTTTATGTCAATGCCTAGTTATTTAGATTAATATTCATTGGGATTATATTTTTTAACTTTGAATTTTTTCAATTATGCATTCATGTGTACTTGTGGATGCTGATGACCGAAGAGGCCAGGGAAGAGCATCACATAGCAGGAAGCTGGAGTTGTGGGTCACTGTGTGCTGTCTGATCTGAGTGCTGGGAACCAAAATCCAGTCCTCTGCCAGGGCAGAAGGGCTGGGCACCTCTCCAGTCCCTGCAGTTACTTCTGCTACCTTGTTATTTCTTTCAGGATGGAGTCTTGTGATCCCATAAGAAAAATGAAAAACAGCTTGAGTTTTGATAGAGATCGCAATGAATTTGTAGATCATTTTGGGCAATATAAACATCATAACATTTATTTTTCTAAACCATTATTACTGGCTATAGTTTCGGGTATTTGTGTGACTTTTCAAGTTCATTATAGTTTTCACTATATAGAATTGTTTTAACTTAGTGAGATAATCATTACAACTTTTATCCTTTATTCTATGACTTTGATGTAGCACTTGTATTGTTTATTATGCTGGACCATCCTTGCATAGATCTCACTTGATTATGAAGAACGGTCTCTTTAATACTCTGTTGCGTTTGGGTTTCTTAGATTCCTGATGAGGATTTTTGCATCTCTGTTCCTAAGTGATACTGTCCTGAAATTTTCTTTGTTTATAGCAATTTTTCTGACTTTCTTGTTGGGACAATGCTAGATTTACAAAATGAGTTTGGAAATATTTCTCCAATATTTTTTGGTAGCATATGAGCATTAATATCCGTTCGTCTTTAAATAATCAGTAGAATTCAGGGTAAAGCCATACGGTTCTGATATGTTTTTCCATTGATAAAAAACTTTTTGTTACTGATTTAATCTTCTTCCTTATTATTGGCTCACCCTAATTTTCTGTTTAGAGGAAAATCTTTACTTTTTTTCCAAAGTGTTAATAGCTAAATTCATTTGTTTAAATCATTTGTATTTAAATATAACTAAGTTTAGAACCACACATTTTATATGACATAAACTGCAACTATAAGCTATTTTCCTCCCAGAAAAATGCACCTCAAAATATTCAACAAAGTTTTGCATAGTATCAGTTTTTGTAATAAAAATAAATCATCTACATATGAAATATAAAAGGACTTTTACAAGGAGCTTGAACCTATCATTCTGAATTTTGCCTGCCTCTTCCTAAAAGAAAGCTATAAACCTGTTTTTCAAATAAAAATTTCTGAAATAAATAAAATTTCTAAGATTAAGTCTCACAATGTTAAAATATTAGAGAAGTCTGTTTATTCAGCTGAATAAGAAAACTGCATGAAGAAGTCTTAAGACTATAAACATAAAAGTAAATGTTTTCTTATAGGAAATTTAAGTAAAATCAATAATGTACAACTAAAATGATAAACTAACCTAGGGTCCTTAAAACATTTGATTCCAACAGTATAAGGCAGAATATCAACATCTTGATTTCCGACACCTACAAATCATCGATCGGAGGATTTGGTAAGTATGACCAGACCACATGGGATCAAAACTACGTTTTAATCTTTTGTGTTTCTTTCTACTGTGGCCATTTACAAAGTCATTTCTTACTTTGAGAAGTCATGAGTAAAAACTGGGATGGCTTTAATCCCAGCACTCAGGAGGCAGACAAGACGATCTCTGTGATCAAAGCCAGCCTGATCCACATAGCTAGTTCCAGGACAGCCAGGGCTGTGACACAGAGAAACCTTGTCTCGAATAAACAAACAAAAACTAGAATTGTTTGTTCCAACCTATTGGAAATTGTCCAGGACCCACGCAAAAGTCTTGAAAAGGCATAAGAGGCTGCAGTAGAGGAGATCGTACGGGTAACGGGTTCCCAGGTGAGTCCTGTTGCCCTGGTAGGAGAGCAGATGGAATCTGGAATGTGTTGCCGGGCTTCATTCTCCTCTGGAGAACAATACAGCACAATACAGGGAGCATCAGGATTCTGTAGCTCTCATGTCAGGACAGACAGCAGAACCCCAGAGACAGTTGGAGTTTACTGCTGGAGCATCACCCTACACGTCCCTCTGAGTGATCCTTACCCTGGGATCAGTCCTGCCCTCAGCTTCCAATCATTCAGTTCACTGTATCTAACATGCACAGTGAGAAGCTTCATAGCACTGCATGTGCTATGGTTTCCCACAGTGAAAAAATTATGTAACTATTCAAAGCTACTATATTCCTCTCTCAGAGCGCTGTTGTTGAAGGAACAAGATAATAAAATTGGTTGTTTCAAATTTCTCAGCACCCTAAAATAGAGCAAAAATTGCTTAAACTGCCCTTGATTTTTTTTCTTTTTGTATCTGCCATTGTAGATCAGAGTACAAAGAAAGAGATTAAAACTGAAGACCCCACAATTCAAAATGAGAAAGGAATTATAGTCTCTTCAATAAATTTTACCACCAATATAACAGCTGCCAAAACCAAGGAGCTGCTTCTGCGAAAGTTAGTCAGAAGAACCAAAGACGTACTTGGAGCCCCCAAAAACAACAGGGTAATATAGCCCCTCTAAGCCTCCTGCTTACACTAATCAAGTAATGAACTGGCTTGTTTTAGTTAGTAAAAATAAAAACATACAGTCCTGATCATTGTTTAAAAATGCACTTACAATGGGGACTTTGATTTTCAAATCACTGTTTTCCCCTTCCAGTAAGATAGGTTGTCCTGGGTGAGAAGGACGGGAAGAATGTGCCAAAGTCTAGATAAAGATTATCTAGAACCGGAGTCAGCTGCCGTTTCTAGCTCATTTATATGAAGCACTAAAAAGAGAAAGAGACTTCTAGAATCCACAGACTGGGAGAAGGCATGAAAGAAATGTCTTGTGGGAACCAGACAGATGCCCAGTGGCACCAGACGCTCTGCTCCTCCTGCCTTCTTCGGCACAGAGTCAGCTGACAATTTATTATCTGTGTCACAACTGGAATCAAAGGTCCCTGACTCCCATACCATGAGGTTGTCTCAGGGTCAAAGGGTTGCAAGATCCATAAATAAGCCTGCATGGGGCCCCTAGGAGTCCCAGCTCACAGTCTTTGTGCAGATGCCCTTGACCTCAACCAAAGATTCGGATACAGCTGATAGATCTCTACCTACATGAATACACTTTGGGGATTTTGAAAGGGTTTCAGCAACTTATAATCACACCATTAGAAAATGCATGTGAGAAACATGGCTGCCAATCTATATTCCAAGAGGGGAGACAGTGTTCTCCTAAAACTAAGTAAATAAATAGCATTGACATTTGCAAATTTGGAAAACGATTTGTATTTTTCTTTCACGAAATAAACAGAACCAGAAGAACTCATTATACAGAGACTGTAATTGATGTACTTGACTGCATATTTTCCTGGGTAAAAAGTAAACAAAAGTAAAAACTGGGACATGTTTCTGAATTTTCTGCCCCAACCAGGTGCATATGAAGTAGAAAAGCTTAATCCTACAACAGGGCCTTGTCATACAGCAAGCGCATGATAAGAAATGCTTAGTAAGTTGGCACATTCAGAAGTAAGTGCCACAGTTAAATTGTTTTAGCAGCATCAAGAAACATTTCTAAGTATTATGTAGTTGTTTTAGGGACCAAGGGTGGATAGCGTTTCTGCTGGCTCGAACGTTTACTGTCCTCTAAGACTATATCTGCAAAATAGATTTAATCTTCTGCTTTTAACTTTAAAAAAGCAGATCATTGCATATAATTGCATAATATCTGTAGTTTGGAATTCTTAAAAGGTTGTACTAATTAATGTTTTTAAACATTCTGTCTCCCTTAAGATTGTAGTATTTATTGATGATTTGAATATGCCATTACCAGACCGGTGTGGAGCACAGCCACCCCTGGAATTGATCAGACAGCTATTAGATGTGGGCGGGGTTTACGATACTGAAAAAAATACATGGAAGGTACAGTATATACTAAGATTTTCTCCTCACTAAACATTGTTACTGAACACTCGCTCACAGCAGCGTTTAGTGAAGAATTCTAAAAGTCTAGCTACGCAAACGTATTGATGTTGCGACCCTGTTTTGGTTCCTTCTCTGGAAATCAGAAGGCCTTTGCTCCAAAACTGACTGCACCAATGTCAACTGTCCAAGCCTCATATCTCTTGTCGCAGACTTAGGCGACGATCCCAAATGAAACACACTTGCCAGTGAGTGGCCTGGATCAGACACTGTCCTGAGACAGCCAGACTGTCCAAATCACCATCCACCTAAGGCAGAACAAAGAGCCCAGAGCAGCCCTCCGGAATTTGAGAGAAGTGGGGCGGGGTGAGGGTGGGGGGGGGGGGGAGAAGAAAACAGGAAATGGGTCCTGGAATAAACAGCCTGAACAAAAACCGGCAAGGGAAGGAGCAAGGTGTCCAAAGCCCTTGATCAGGATAGACTGGGCTCTGCTCTGACTCTAGCCACCAGCACAGCCCTGTGGTTTTGTGGTGTTGCACGGTCATCACGGTGTTACCCTGAGCATCTTCTGTTCCCAGGCTAGTCCTGGCCACAACAGAGATAATGTTCCTGTGATAGCTCACTCAACGACATCATCTTTGCTAGCCTCGGTCACGTACTGCTTATTTTCCAATGACTCCTTCCTTGTTTATTTTTAATTTACATAGAATCATTCAACATACCTATGGGTGCAGTGTGACATTTTGCTATATTCATACAAGACGTAATAATGAAATGTGAGCAATTAGCTTGTGAATCACCTCAAACATTTATCATTTCCTGTAAGTAGTGATGTCCGAAATCCTCTCAGCTAGTGAGCTGGGATGCACATCTTGTGCGCAGGATCCTAGCCTTTGAGGGTTTTCTAATTAATGTTTTATTAACATACAAAACAATGGGTTTTGCTTCGACATTTCCATGCATTCATACCATTGTTCCTGCCTGATTTTGTCTCCATCTCTCACTCCCTCATTGACAGCAGATTCTATTTCTGCTGTCTAGTCTGAATTTAAGTACATATGTATACATACATACACACACAGATATATGTGTGAAATGTGTGATATTGTTTCTCCCCTTCCCCATTATCCTCTCCTGTTATCCCTCCCCTATTCATTTATACCCTGCCTTCTCTAATAGACTTCCTCCTAATTTCATATGTGTTTGTTTGATTTGTTTACATCTAGAAAACACAGTATTCCCTTTATAAATTTGTCTTTGTGTAAGAGTGATCTCTAGCTCCACCTACTGCCCTTCAAATGATTTAACTTCATTCTTTTATTTGGCTTTTTAGATTTATTTATTTATTATGTATAGTGCTCTGCCTGCATGTATGCCTGCATGTATGCCTGCATGTATGCCTGCATGCCAGAAGAGGGCGCCAGATCTCATTACAGATGGCTGTGAGCCACCATGTGTTTGCTGGGAATTGAACTCAGGACTTCTATAAGAGCAGCCCTTGCTCTTAACCTCTAAGCCGTCTCTCCAGCCCTGGTTTTTACTTTTAATTATGTATATGAGTTTGTGTATGTGTGTGGGTATGTTCCCCTGAGTGCAGTTGCCTTTGGAGGTCAGAAATGGGTGTTGGATCCCCTGGAGCTGGACTTCGAGGCAGATAGCTGTGAGCTGTATAGTGTGGGTTTTGGTCGCTGAACTTGAGTTCTGTGCAAGAGCAGTCGGCAGTCTTAGCCATGAAACCATTTACCCAGGCCTAGCCTCATTCTTCTTTGGAACCAGATAAAATTCTGCTGTGGTGAGAGATGGATTTGGTTTTGCTCTTCTCGACATCGCTGTCCAGCTTTCTCAAGAACATCTGTAGTGTGGAATAGTCCTGTTTTTCTAAGACTTTGAAAGGTGCACGATGTAGTGGAAAGCAGGCACCATCACCTTGACCTAGAGGCGTGGCCTCTTGGCCAGCATAAATCTGGGAATCACCTGTGATCTTGGAGCACCAGTATTAGGGGCGTGGCTGGAGAGCAACTTAAGATGGGGGTGCACGTACGCAACTCCCCCTCCTTCTCTCTTGTGCTCGTGAATGGAGGTCCTGACCCACTGATGCCTTATGGACCAGTCCATCTTTTCCAAGAACTTTACAACTAAATTAATGTTGATTTTATTGTAAATAATGATCATGGACAGCTGATAAAGAAGGATTATTATTTATTAAGGTGCTTAAGGGAAGCGCTCACTGATACAAGAGCAATTAAGCAGTCCACATGGCTTCACTCAGTGAGTCAGGCCCTCCATGTTTTTCTTCTAATAGTTGCACATTTTGAAGCAATTGACACTTTTTTAAATGGGCTGTTCCTGATGACAGTTAGGAAGCCCTGATGGAAGCGTCTTATCTTGAAGTTACATTTTATGACACGTTCCTTATAAGAACAGAAGTTTCAATTACCATTGTGATTTTTGTTTTATAGTAAATAGTAATCTAAATGTTTGCCTAAATGCTTGTGCTTGGGGTAGGGAAATGGATACATATCTCACTTCTTACAGATACAGATACATTCCCTTTTTAAAACTCTTCCCGCAGATTATTCAAGATCTTTCTATAGTCGCTTCTTGTGCACCATCTGTCAGTGGGAATGATATCAGTCCACGTCTCCTCAAGCACTTCTCCATTCTGGTGTTACCTCATCCTCCACAGTGTGCCTTATATACTATCTTTCAGGTAATGCATCCAGCTTGCCCTCCGCTGATGGGATAGAACCAGGTTCTCAGGAATGCTGTAGTACTCTACTACACTGCTTGCCTTTTGTCAACTGGACACAAGCCCAGATGTACATGGGAGCAGCAAACCTTTTGTTTTTGTGTGTATGGTGGCTGAAATAGAGTTCCTCTGTGCAGCCCTGGCCATCATGGAACTCATTCCGTAGACCAAGCTGGCCTCAAACTCAGAGATGTACCCGATTCTGCCACCCAAGTGCTGGAATTAAAATTTGGGTATTATGTTGATGGGTATTAATCCAGCCCATCATGGCCAGTCCCACCCCTGGGCAAGTCATCATGGGTGTATAAGAAGCAGGTTGAGTAAGCCAGGAGGGGCAAACCAATAGGCAACACCCCTCCATGGCCTCCATACCAGCTCTGCCTCTGAGTTCCTACACTGAGTTCATACCCAACCTCTCTTGAATGATGAACTGCAAGACTATAAACCTGTCTTTCTCATCCAGCTCATTTTCTACTGGGGAAAAAAGAGAACATATTATAAGAAAAAGTCTGAGAACTTGAAAAAACTCACACTGAGAAATTATTCTTGTCTTTATAAATTTTATTTCTCCTCTGTTTTCTGGACTATTATTATGATTTATCTCTTAATATTGAAATCACAGTTTTGTGCTCATAAGAAGCGCTGTGGTATATGTCTAATGCAATCCCAGGACTTGATTCTTCTGACTGACATTCAACACAGCAGTCACGGACCTCAGGAACCGCCCCTTGGGCATCAGCACTTTTAGCTCTGATCTTTGTGCTTTCTTACAGGGGGCGGGGCCTCTTCCGCCAATCTGGGTCGCCATACACATTGACTTTTAGATGTGGCCCTTGCTCTCCTGCATCAGAATATCTGAGAAAAACTGTTTTTAATTTTTCTTTAAAGTTTATAAAGAAAGAAAATATAAGATTAATTTTGAAGAAAGTTACTATGTTCTATGTAATCTCACACATCGGATGTATAAATTTACACTACGTTTCAGTTTGAACCATTCTTCCCACAAGAAATTTTGGACTCTCCAAGAAAACTCATGTGTTTGGCAGTCCAGATAGGGGGTGATATTCTAGTACTTGCTCCCCCCCCCAAGGGAACAAGGGGACGAGAGTGTGCCACAACTGCTGTGCACAGAGGTGGTCCACCAACTGTCCCCAAAGAATACATATCACATGCCTCTAGACCATAAGACAAACACACAGACCTCACAAAACAGCTGTGCTTCCCACTTCCAGACTGCCTGTGTACGTATGACAGCATCCTGTCCTAAGATTTTAACTACTGGTGATTTTTATTTAAACCCATTGTAGTCCACAAGTCTGCGTCTCAGTAAATAATAGCTGTAGCCTACATTTAAATGTTTAACTGAACATTAAATTTTCTCTTTAAAGGCTCACTTGGGAATGTATTTCTCTGTCAATAACTTTGTAGCTGAGGTTCAGAAATGTAGAGACCAGATTGTGCTTTGTTCCTTGGCGATATACTATCAAGTCTCTAAAAACATGTTGCCTACGCCAACCAAATGCCACTATATGTTTAATCCCCGGGACATGTTCAAGGTTTGTTTTGAAATTAATTCTCTGTATTATTTTTAACATTTAAGTGGAGATGTAATTGTACTGCATTGGGTCTCTGTCTCCCATCCCCCCTCCCTGTTGGTACTATCCACATGAGATTGTCAGAAGGTAGAAAAAGTGAATTCACATTAGCAGCTTATACCATAGGTCCACTGAAAAGGATTGTTCAAACAATCAGAAGCAGAGGATCCAATAACAAAATCACTCAGGCTTTTGGAGTACAAGCTGGCAATCTGAGCGGAGAAATGGCAAGGTCATAATGTAGGCTTGGGTTTGGCTTTGTTTGGACGATGTATGTGGCTTTAAGGGAGTGGACCTGTGTAAGTACTTCCTACCCTGGTGTGAATTTTCACTACTTTTCCAGCAGTGCTGGCTCTTGTCAGCAGCCATAATTGACTAGTTTTCAAAATTCAATGTTAAGAAAAAAAAAAATTGGCCAGGCTTAGTAGTGGTAGTTTGAATGTAATTGGCCCATAGGGCACGACATTATTAGGAGGTATGACTTTGTTGAAGCAGGTGTGGTCTTGTTGGAGGAAGTGTGTCACTGTGGATGCAGACTATGAGGTCTCATATATTCAGGATGTCACCTAGTGTCTCAGCTTATTTCCTGTTGCCTGCAAGATGTACAACTCAGCTACCTCTCCAGTACCATGTCCTGTCTGACCACCACCGTGTCCTGCCATGATGATAATGGACTGCATCTCTGAACTTAAGTGAGAAATCCACCCTAACTAAATGTTTTCTTTTGTAAGAGTTGCTGTGGTTATGGTGACTCTTCAAGCAAAAGAAACCCTAAGACAGCAGTAGACACCTTTAACATTAACACGGGAGGCAGGGTCAGGCAGATCTCTTGAGTTCAAGAGAGTTCCAGGACAATTCGGACTACACAGAGAAACCTTGTTGAAAGGAAAGAGGGCAAGGAGGCAAGAAAAAGAAATGAAGGCATGAAAGAACAGTAAGAACGGAAGGAAAAATAGATAATAAATATACATGGTATCTTTCTTCCCTTGCTGTAGAAGTTCAGTCCTAATTTGCATAGGAGTTTTTAATCCAACCATAGGATGTTGAACACATCAGCAGTAGAAAGTACCTCACAGCTGGATGTGGTGGTGCCACTTATCCATTTATCCAGTATTCAGGGGACAGAGGCAGGAAGATCTCTGAGTCAGAGGCTAGCCTGTTTTACATGAAAAATTGTAGGCATGCCAAGGCTACAGAGTAGAACCTGTCTCAAAACAAGGGGGCTAATAAAAAGTCCCTTACTGTCACCTGTGCTGGCAACATTTGCCACCAGGCTGTGGTTTCTGAGCCTCTCTTGGATGAACCTGAGAATACCAAGTCTCCTCCCACTAGGAGCCATTCTGTGGCAGTTTTTCTGGCTTTAACTTGCCCATCTCATAAAAACATCAGGTTGTCACCGCAATCGTGATTCTTACCTTGGAAAGTTCCTTCTATTTTTATAAAGCATACACCTATAAAACTTTGACTTTTATTTTGCACAATATTCTGCTAATGTTGATTATATGCTATGTTTTGATCTCTCACAGCTTCTGCTGGGGTTGATGCAAGCCGAGAAGAACATTATTAACTCCAAAGAGATGGCTGCTAAGCTCTTCGTTCACGAAGCCAGCCGAGTGTTTCATGATCGCTTAATTGAACCCAGTGAAAAGAATCTTTTCTACCAGTTTCTCTCAAAGGAACTCCAGAACCACCTGCAGGTGTGTGCTTAAATGTATTTCAAGTGAATTTTTTGAATTTGCGTGCACACACACACGCACACTCACATATACACAGTCTTCAAATATGTCCGTAATATCCCATTTCGTTCTTGGCGATGTCCCTGCTTGAGATGAGAGGGAAATGATCGAGCCCTGATTCATTCGTTTCTGAATCTGGCCTCTTAGAACCTCAACATTCCTCCCTCTCCACAGCTAGCAGAAACACCTCGGCTCTCTCCACCCCTTTGACTTCTAGCCTCCTCACTGTCTCTTTAGTGCAGCTCACAAAGAAAAGCATCACTGCCTGAGTCTGAAGGCTCAATGAGCAGAGTCAGCTCTCTCTCTCCACTGCTGGGGAACATTATTCTAAGGTGTGTCACTTTTGTTTATGTCATATTTGTTTAACTCTGTGAGGCTGTGCTACCTTGTCTAAAACACCTGATGGTCTAATAGGGAGCTGAATGGTCAATAGCGAGGCAGGAGAGAGAAATAGGCAGGGCAGGCAGGCAGAGAGAACAGATAGAGGGAGTGATCTGAGAGAAGGAAAGATGTAGGAGCAAGAGGAGAGGTGGACACTAGGGATCGTCTGGCCAGCCACCCAGCCACCCACCCTGCCAGCCAGCCACCCAGCCACCCTGCCAGCCACCCAGCCACCCTGCCATCCAGCCACCCTGCCATCCAGCCACCCCGCCATCCAGCCACCCTGCCATCCAGCCACCCACCCTGCCATCCAGCCACCCACCCTGCCATCCAGCCACCCACCCTGCCATCCAGCCACCCACCCTGCCATCCAGCCACCCAGCCAGCCTCCCAGCCACCCTGCCACCCTGCCACCCTGCCACCCAGCCACCCTGCCATCCAGCCATCCAGCCAGCCACCCAGCCACCCACCCAGCCACCCACCCTGCCATCCAGCCACCCTGCCATCCAGCCACCCTGCCATCCAGCCACCCAGCCACCCACCCTGCCAGCCACCCACCCTGCCAGCCAGCCACCCACCCAGCCACCCAGTCACCCAGCCACCCACCCAGCCACCCACCCAGCCACCCAGCCACCCAGCCACCTAGCCACCCAGCCACCCGGCCAGCTACAGAGTAAAAGTAAGATTTTTAGAAGTAAAGATAAAAGCCCAGAGGCAAAGATAGGCCAGTTAATTTAAAGATAAGAAAAACTGGCTAGAAATAAGCTAAGCCCAGACATTTATAATTAACAATAAGCCTCCGTATGTGATTTATTTGGGGGTGGCAAGCCCCCAAAAAGAATGAAAATAGCTAACAACATTTTGGCATCCATTGTGGGGCTAGAGAAAAAGAAAACACAATACTCAGCTCCATCACCCTGAGACGCCTGAGGAGATTGTTAGGGCCATAGCTAAGCAATAGTGGAGCAGAACTATAGAATACAAACTTCACCCAAACTACCTATATAAATGTAAGCATAAACAAATATATGTGACTATGTATCTGTATATGAATATTTAAATATGTATGTGTATATATTTTTTCCTGAGATAACCAAATCATATTTTAAATTTTTTCACTGACATTCCCGTGACATTCAAATGACATTCTTTTCATTTGAATTGTATGCCTTTACCTAGACTCATCTTAATATGATCATTTATGTTGAACCATATCACTTTGATACTTTAATCTTTTTTTTTTAAATCTGTTAAAATATATTGGAATTTAAGACCTCAACATAATGCTCTCTTCATCTCCACACCCATCAGCCTGCCTTCTTCTAGAATTTCCCACAATTCTTTTCTGAGTGCAGGTCTTCCTTTGCCTCCCTGGAGCTGCTATTGGGCCACGCCTGGATACCACCTCTTTCCCAGTCCTTCTCATGGGTACTGAAGCTCCAGCCCTTCCATTTTTAGCCTTCTTCCCAGCAGCCTAAGAGGCAGAGGGATCTAGAGATTTTAAACTCAGCCTCTGCCCAGGTTCAAAGCCCAGGTTCTTCCCTTATGAGTGGTATACCTTGAACAAAGTCCCCTCTGTGCCTCAGTTTCCAGACATCTAAGGGCAGTGATTTCCTACTTCATAGTCTGTGGTGAGAATGATCAGCTCTAATGAAAATAAACACTTAGAATTGTTTCTGATACATAGAAAGTGATACATCCAACCTAATACGATACTGAGCAATACTCTTATGGCCACATTTCAAAGATTTATTTATTTATTAAATGTATATGGGTGTCTTGTCTGTGTGCATATTTGCACACCAGAAGACAGCATCAGATCCTACAAAACTACAGTTTATATACAGTTGTGAGCTCTCATGTGAGTGCTGGAATTGAATCCAGGACCTCAGAAGAGCTTCCAGTGCTCATATCCGCTGAGCCATCTCTTTAGCCTTCTACATTTTAAGTACAGGCAAGAAATTTTGTAGAAATAACTTGAACCTTAAGAGAAAGACAGAGATGACTCCAAACCTATGCCATGCTGCCCTGGGCACCTCACAGTTAGCATGTTGGAAACCTTCCTCATCCTCATTGGCTGTACCCTCTCCACCATCAGGATGCCCTGCTCTGGTGCTGGCTGTAGTCTCCATGCCTCTGAGTATGCCAGAAGTGTGAACACATGCCCCTGTATTCCATCTCCACAGCCTCTGCCTCTGCAGCCGCAGGCCCCTTCCCATAGCTCATGCCTGGCCAGACTCGGGTCATGCAGGTCATCACAATACATTAAGTAATGCAGGTTCATAAAGGCTGCTCCCACTATGAGCAAAGTCTAAAGGAAGTTCGCCACTCAGGAACAGGGAAGGTGGGCGCCGAAGGGATACGAAGATAGTGTCTCGGACAAAATGAATGGTCTTTTAGAACTGTTGGGCGTAATAATACATATTTGGGGTGGTAAATTTGTTTTATTTAGTTTTTATTTCACATTTGTATTCTGTACATATATGAAACATAATTTGTCAGTTTATACCATATGATCACTTTTTAAATTCAGTGCATACTTTTGACTTTTGGTAACCTTTTCTGACAATACCAGCCTCCTCCTAGGCTGTGACTCTTCTTTGTATAAGACTGTGGGACTTGCCTGTCACAGATCTGCCTTACCCCTTTCCAGTCTATGCACCTCATGAGCACAGAAGCATTGACTTATCTCTTGATAAATCTCTGGAATTCAGCTTAATATAATCATTCAACAAATATATCTAGGAAGAATGAGTGATGAGTGGATGAAGGTGTGGGGCTGGCCAGATGGCTCAGCAGGTACGGTTTTATCCTGAAAACCTGATAACCTGAGGTCTAGCCCCAGTCCCACATAAAGGTGGAAGGAGAGAACCAACTCCCCTCCCCCAAATCATCCTCTGCTGGCCACACATGCCCCCACACACATACAATCATAATAAATTTTGCTTTAGAAAAAATGAATGAGGGGATAGTCGGACTAGTAAAGTAATTATCAGAAGAGAGCTCATTGCTTGCTGCCTGAGGGGAGCTTCTGGCCTCCCTGTAAGTGCCAAGCACAGGTCTGTTTTCACATTTTACTACAGGGAGGAGGAGAAACAAAGGTCACGCACAATGGGGAAGCATTTTCATAGGAACCAGGTTTTCTTAGCAGCCATCAGCCCTGTGGGTGGCAGAAGCAGTTATTATTCCCCAAATTCAAGACTGTATCAACCTAATTCATTTATGAACACAGGGATATAAATTATTAGCAAGAGCGTTAACACCTAATTAGTTGTTTGCATTTTTAGAGAGTGGAATATGACTAATAATAGGGAACACAATGCGTGAGGTGCTGTCTTAAGAGCTTTACACGCCATTCCTACCTTAATCTTCATTCATAACACCTCTCTGATGTAGGCCCAGTTAATATCCTCATTTGACAAATAGTGCTGAGCAGCGGAAGGTCACACAAGCTGGTCCAGTGATGACATCATCCAAACCCAGGATGCCTGATGTCATACAGTCTCTTAGCCATCATGCCATTCCATCTCTGAACGATCATTTGCTAAGCAAATGACTTCTAAACAAACATCCATCAGGAATTCCCACTGCTGGATAGCCAAGTGAGGTCCATGCTAAGAACTGCTGGGATTGGTGTGGACCCTGTCTGCAGTCACCTTTCAGCTTGCAGGAGCTCTGATGAACCAGTGCAACATCCCTGCTGGTAAACAAGAGGGGAAAGGCCATTCACCGTGGCTGGTTTCTGAGAAGAGGGAAATTAGGAAACTGTCTGAGAATTAGTGGCCTTCACATGAAAAAGAACCAAAACCGTGCAGTGTAGACAAAGCAGCTGTGCTCAGCCTTAGGACTGGAGTGGACCTGACAGCTTTTCCACATTGTCAGTGGAACTATGGGCTTTCTACCCCTAGCTACAGAAATGTCAGCCCAGCGAAGAGTTTTTGAACAGAACTGTATTTCAGTATTCTTGGCTTCCTTTGTAACGTTTGTATTTTATTAGAAGCATCAAAAAAATTATTTTGAGAAGAGGTCCACAAGCTTCACCTCCCAAAGGAACATACATGTATATATGTATGTTAAGAACCTGTGTCCTGGGATCCACTGCCAGAGGTTTCTATGACAGATAGATTGGTCTTAGTAAAAAAAAAAAAAAAAGGATTCAAATGTAAAGATAGTGGAATTTTGATATCATTAAATACTCAGAGTTCTTATTTCACACTAGATTCCATGGAGTCATGAAAGCCTGATGAATAACCCAGCTGTATTTGTGGACTTCATGGATGTAAATAAGCCTCACAGGAAAAAGATCTACCAGTATATCGATAACTATGAGAAACTTCTCAGCATACTTAAGGAATTCCAACTGAAATTGGGCTCAACATCCACGGAGGTAAAGTCACACCATATGGAAACCTGAAGAGTGTGTGACATGTGTGTTTGTGTAGGCATGTATTATGAAATATCTTAAAGTACACAGACCTGAGGTGGGGGTGTTCCCTCTGGTTCCAAAGCAGACTATTAGAAACACAGTTGTTTGAGTTTTCTATACTTTGTCTCAGTGGCGTCTAATTGTAAAGACGGGTGTAGAGCTGGGGCTGTAGAGAATATGGAATGACAGAGAAAATGGAGATAAGAAATGCAGCAGGGTCCAGGGTGACACGGCGATGGCTCTTTATCTTTTCCGTTGCTGTAATGAGCAGACATGCTGAAGCAGAGATACCAACCAAATCATAAATGCCATGTGTCGCATCCTAAGTCCTTCCCACCAGCCGCTGCCAATGCAGAGTGAGAGAAAAGTGGCCCAGATACCATTTCTCTGCTCTTCATCCTGCTCTCTCAACCCACAAAGGCCCAGGTCAGCTCAGTAGCATCACAAAGGAGCGAGTGAGGTCATTGTGAAAACTGCTCTTCTTGAAGGTTGATAGAGACTGTTAACTGGACCTAAGTCACTGTACTACTAAAAGGTTCCCTATCATTCCAGTTTCCTTGTGTGAAAAACCATAATGCTCTTTTATAAATGTAAAACATAATGACTTTTTTTGTAACGAAACCTGTGATTTGTTTATTTGCTACATTTCCTCTGTTAGATGTCTCATTCAGTTGTATTATTCAAAGAAGCTGTAGAACATATTACAAGAGCTACCAGGGTCCTCCGGCAGCCAGGGAGTCACCTGTTATTGGTATGAATTTCAGTTTTTCAAATGTTTTAAAGTTTGTAAAATAAGAATTCAGAAACTCCAGTAAAGTCTACATATAGAAGTGGTATTCAAGTAAATTATTGAAAACTTTCAATAATTGAGACACAGACAGGATTTTGTCTTCAGTGCTGGCATAAGACATTTTCTGGCACAGGGACACATTATTTGTTTGGGAAAGGCCCTTGGATAGCAAAAACAGATGCGCTTGGCACCACTTGTAATGTATCTGAGCGGTAATCTACCTTCTACTCAGATGGATCCTGCCTTCCTGCCTTCAAAAACAGTACACTAAGGCTGATGCTGACTTAGAAATGGGAGCCACTGCATGAAGATATATTTCTTATGAGAACAAGTGACAGCTAAATTAATGTAAAGTTCCAAATACTTGGAATAGAGAAAGGGGTTTTAGAAAGCTAAAGAAAATCTACAATATTGGGCCAGCAAGATAGCTCAGTGGGTAAAAGCGCTTGCTTCTAATCCTGACAGCCTGATTTCAATCCTGACACACAGTTAGAAAAGAGAGAGCCTAATCCTACAAACTGTCTTCTGACCTCTACACTCAGGTTGTGTTGTGTATGTGCATAGACACACACATGCATACACACATACACACACACATGCATACACATGTACAAACACATACATACACTCTGAATAAATAAATAGATGTAATGAAACAATTTTAATCCATGATATTTAGCCAGTTGTATAAACATATTTAATTTGTTATTTATAGCTACCATTTATATTTTATTTATAAATGTTTTTCTCCTAAAAAAAAAAAAGACTTACTTTATCTTGCATGTAGAACAACTAGATTTTGACTTAAACAATCTTTTTTAATAGATATTTAAACAAAGTTAACTAAAAGGAATTTTTAGAATGAAAAAGTAGAACCAAGAAACATACTACAAGATAAATCTCCTCCCAAATCTTTGCCATCACATGAGCCTTCCCACGTCTTCTGTCTGTGGGAATAGCCCTACCCACAGTAAGATGAGTTTTCCATCCCATTATCTATTAGTGTCAAGATGGTTTTTCACAAGCATCACCAGAGGTCTGTCTCCCAGGTCTTGCCCAGTTGAGAATTAACACTGACCTCATAGACACAAACATAAAAGTTGAAGAACTCTAACAACCATTTAAGGAAGAATTTCTACCAACCATTTACAGACTCTTCAAGAAAATAAAGGAAGGATTACTCCCCAACTTCTCTTTCTGTCAGCAACTGAGTCTTTGAGCAAGGCCAGACAATGACTCTAGTCCATTTTGAGTAGCAATAGCAAAATAAATTTGAGTCTGGGTAAAATAAAGCTACCTAAGTTTATTTAGCTCATAATTCTAGGTTCCAAAGAATTATTATCCACAGGAAAGAAAGAGATTTAAAAGAAAGACCAGACTAATAACTGTTTTTTTACTGAACTTCAGAGGAGTTGCCTCTTAAGAATCATCTCTCTTCCCATAGTTCCATTACTTAAAAGCTGCAGTACTGTTTAGCACTACACTGTGGGCCAAGCTTCTGGCACTTGAATTTATAGGAGACAAGCCATATCCAAGACACAGATGACATTTTAAGAAAACTACATCACTCTCTCTTTGGAGGATTGTTATAACAACTCTGAACATATTAGCAAACTAAAGCAAGCAATATATAAGTATTTTATACCATGCAAAAGTGAGATTCATCCCAGGAATGTGTGTCTGGTTTATTGTTCAAAAGTCCTTGAATATAATACTATATTTAAAAATTAAGAGCAAAACTCTCAAGATACAAAACAAAACACCTAACAAAATTCAATATTTATGATTTTTAAATACAATGAAGAAAACTTTGCCAACCTAATTAGGAGCATCTATAAAAATCTTGCAGCTTAACAGTGAAATATTAAAACTTTACTCTAATGTTGATAACAAGGTAAAGTTATTCCATCAACCAGCTTGTGTTCAACACTATAATGAGGGTTCTAACCAGAGGGTTTGGCAATAAATAAGAGGTGGGATTAAGAATGAATATATATATATATACACATGCAAGTGTCTCTATTCACAATTCTACGTGATCTTCCTTGGAGAGAAAATCACAAGAGCAAACAACTCCATTAAAAATAAACAAATATTTCATGAGAGTTGGAGGAAACATTCTCAGAAACCTACCAGCGATACCAGCACCTGAGCATTAAATGAACTGATATCCTGAGGAGGGATCATAGCAATTACCACACAGAAAGAGACCAGAAAATACTTTTACCGTTGGTAGGGATGTAAATGGCACAGTCACTAGCTATGTATATTTATACATAGCTAAATATAATCTAGGTATACAGTCTAGCAAACATGCTTCTTTATATTTGAAAATGTATAGCCAACAATCCTACACATGAATATGTAGGCAGACTTTTTCTGTCCTGCCAGCCAGTTCCTAAATAACCACACAGCGACTAAATATGAATTATAAATGCTCGGCTGATAGCTCACATGTGTTACTAACTAACTCTTACATTTAAAATTAGCCCATATTTATTATCTACTTTCTGCTAAGTGGCGGTACCTTCTTTCAACATGCCTCTGCTCACCACTCCTGAGACTCTGCTCTTCCTCCCAGTGTCCCCTGTGTCTTGCTGTCCCATCTATACCTCCTGCCAAGCTACCAGTGGTCGTCAGTTCTTTTATCAAACCATCAGAAGGTGCCTTGGGAAATGCACATCTTCACATTGTACAAAAGGATTATTGTATAACATTTTTCCCTTTTGTCTAATTAAGAAAGAAGATTTTAACTTTAACATAGTAAAGTTATTTACAACAAAAACAGTTATCAAGTAAAAATTGCAGTTACAGCATTCAGTCTGTTTGTATTTGGCAAAATAGGGAAAAGACTTTATCAGCTGTCCTCTCCTGAAGAGTCCAGAGTTTCATACCTAATTTGCTTTCTACAATGATTAGGGAGAACTGTAATTGTAACTGTCTAGTCTTTCACCCCATCAAAGACATGAGAAGGATATTATATTACCTAAGTAAACAGGAAGTGCAGAACAAATAACTTTCAAAATTAAGGGAAATGACAAACAGCTGGCTGCCTGGACAGATGCCTTAAGTTCTTCTGTAATGCTGGGGTATCCACCTTCGGCCCATAGGCCTAGGATATGTGAAAGACATTTTTCAGAAGCCAAGAGTTTCAAAAGACTGTACTATCTTGTCTTGGCAGTCACTTTCTTTTGTGTCCTTCTGGTCCAGTTTAGACAGCGTATTGTGAGCAGTCAAAGCAAGGGCAATTTCTTGTCCAGATGGCTAGCGTTTTTCATAAAGAAAACAAACTCCACATGGAGGTTCTTTGATATCCATTATCCTTTTTTGAAGTAGATTTGTGCTGTCAGGAGCAGATGTATCTCACTATCATGAAAAGCCTCAGGTTATTAAACACTTTAAATGCCATATTTTATAGGTCTTTGAAGTATTTGAAAACCATCTATGTAAATATACCTAATATGACTACAAGTTTGATTATTATATAAGACTAACTACTAACCTATATTTTTAATTATTATTATATATTTAAATGAGCAGCATAAGCATAATACCTCAAGTGTAGAAATATACATACATTATGACAAAATTAAACCAAAATCTATACCAATGTAAAATATTTTGAGATTTATAGTTGTTTTTCGGATTAAAGTAAATTCAGTAATCTACCCTTTTATCTCATCATTTTTATATCATATCCCCCTTTTTTCTTTTAAAAAGAGATCTTTGAATTTAACACCTTTGTCTAGATTTTTCCTGACTATGACCAATAACAATTTGAAACAACCCCCCTAAAATGAAAACCAACAGCCATACCCTTCTTTTGGAAATGTGGGTGCTGTTTTTTCTAGCTTCTTCCTGTTGTCTGGGGCACTGGCTTCTTTGGGTGAACCTTGAGAACATTCAGGATGATAGTTAATTCTTGGCTAGAGTAGTCTGTAAGGCTGGATCATCTCAGCCAGCAGCCTTGAAGCTTTTTGGATGTAGAACTCACAAACTATAACAGAGGAATTACAAGATGTTGGACCACCTTGGGCCATTTATTTTCATTGATATTTGGTTGCCTTATTCTGAAAATACAAAAACTTTTAAAGGTATCATACATTACAAATATGGAATATGTGGTTTATACAAGTCAGTTAAAGATGATTATTGTGTTTTATGTTTGAGCAGGTAAAATATACATTACATGCTTTGTAGTTTTCCTTTGTTGTTTCTTTATATCTGTGGCCAGAATTTCAGGGGTTCTTCCCTGATCAAACCTGATCCATATCTACCTGGAATGAACCCACAGCCTCTCATTTCCTGTTGAAATAAAAGCATAACCTCTCCCCCAAAGCAACACATCTTTTGACTTCCATTTTGAAGTCAAGGTATTTTTTAAATATATGGATTGGTTTAATCCAGCAGCTTTCATAATCAAATGTCTCTTAGCAACTGTCATTTGCTCATTAGCCATAAGAAAATTAAATATGACACAATAATATACAGGATCCAGAATCTCTATGTATTTTCCATCTTTGCATGTCCTTTTTTTTCTTTATATTACTTTGTTCTTTCTTTTAAAACTTTATTATTTTTAAAATATTTTCCTATTCCTGTCTATATCATTTTTCTATTTGCTCCCAAGCCTATGTACATTTCAAATGCACTGTAACCCATTTAGAGGGTTTTTTTTTCTGTTTGGATCTGCCTTTACTACATATCTGCAGTCTTCTCTGTCTGTATGAGGAAAACTTAAACCCACTATGTAACTTAGTTCATGGCATGCTGGCAGGGCTCACTCTGGCAGTGCTTGGGCTGGTGACTGGGAAACACATCTCTATACCTCAGCCAACTCTGTACTGTGGCTAGCATGAGAGACATGAGACTAGGAAGCCTCATTTGACTCCGTGTTGGTGTGTTCAGAACCTTCCTCAGGTCTTATGTGGTTGTAGGTGCCTAATGTTTAAGCGCCATATGTAGGTATTTCTCTATGTCTCAGCAGCCATTCCTGAATAACCATTCAGAGACTTATTATAAATGCTTAGCCAATTGCTATGCTTATTACTAACTAGCCTTACAACTTAACCCATTCTTATTAATCTATGTGCTGCCCTAAGGCTTGTTAGCCTCATTTATGAACTTCCCACATTGCTGCTTCTGTGTCTGTCTTGCGACTCCCTTCTTCTTCCCAGCATCCTCTGTGTCTGGCTGTCCCATCTATACCTCCTTCCTACCTACTGGCAATTCATCCCTTTTATTAAACCAATCAGAAAGCACCTTAGAAAAGACACATCTTCACAGTATACAAAAATATTATTTCACAACATGAATGATTAAGGCAGCTTTATTCATAACAGATAAAACTTGAAAATGACCAAGATGAAACACACACATGATAACCTATATTTAGAGATAAATAAACTTAGGCTGGGTCAGTAAAGTACATACTGCACAAGCCCAAGGAGTTTGGTCTCCAGTAGCCATGTAAAATGCTGAACTTGGTGGCATGTACTTGTAATCCCAGTATAGGCAGGAGAATCCCTGGGGCTTACTGACTAGTTAGGCTACCCTAATCAACACTCCCCAGTCTTCAGGCAAAGACCTGGACTGCTTCTGAAGACCAACACCTGAGGTGGACCTCTGACCTATACATGAAATCACCCTCATGTGCACCGGTAAACTCATGTGCAGTCATGAACATAAACCAACACCCACCCACCCACCCACCCACCCACCCACCCCAACACACAAGCTACTAAGCTGTAAAAGGACATGGTGAATCATAAAGGCATATTTTTAAGGGAAATTAGATAACTGGAAAATGATCTGCTTACATGGTCCCAATTATATTGCATTCAGAAAAAAAGACAGAACTATAGAGATGGTAGGAACATCAGTAGTTGCCAAGAGATTGCTCAAGAGAAAAGCTCCAATGTTTTTCAATGTGATGAAATTCTGTTTGATAATGTAATCATAAATGCATTATACTATATGTCTTAGTTTGGGTTTCTATTGCTGTGAGGAGACACCATTACCATGGCAAATCTTATAAAGAAAGCATTTAATTGGGATGGCTCACTTACAGTTCAGAGGTTCATCCCTTATGTTCATGTTGAGGAGCATGGTGGCGTGCGGGCAAATGTGGTTGACTTCAGAGGCAACAGAAAGTTGACGGACTGTCACCTTGAATGAAGCTTGAGAAGAGACCTCAAAGCCCACCCCCACAATGACACACTTTCTCCACCAAGGCCACACCTCCTAAAGTGCCACTCCCTTTGAGGACCATTTTCTTTCAAACCACCACACTATTTATTTGTCAAAACCAAACAGCTTCACAGCTAAGGACCGAACCTTAGTGTTTTCAATTTTGTTCTTTTTGAGATAGGGTCTTTCCCAGGCAGCCTTGAACAGCCTGTGTAGCCTAGGTTGACTTTGAACTTATGAACCTCCTTCCTGTACCTCCCACATACTGGGATCACAGGAGTATACCATCTCTCCCTACTTTATATGGTATTGGGGATCAGCCCAGGGTTTGCTCCATGCCAGGCAAGCACTCTATACACATGGAGCTGCATCCTTAGCTCAGTGTTCACAAATGTGTGCAAGGTAATCTCATCATCATCAAAGAACATTCATTATTACCTAAAAGAAATACCTATCTGGTTTCATATGAATTAGGTATCCAATATTGATAATGATATACTGTTGGTTTATAAATTGATTTGCACTATTTTTCCAGGTTATCAGCACAGTAACATTTCATATATCTTAAGAGGCTATGAAGATATTGAATATAGGTGATTGTCTGATAGTCTGAATTATACTTGCTGTGAATGTTTCTAGCATAAATAAAGAGTACTTACTGACCGAATCTCAGAAAATACATAGAAATCACACCCTTTGTTTTTGTGGGTGTTTAGTTATTTGTGTGCTACGAATGAAACTCAGGGCCTTTATCCGTGTTAAGTGAGTAGTTTTTCCCCCTGTGCTAAATCCCAATCTTCAAGACTTCATGAATCCGATGTTGGGTTTGTCCATTTGTTTCCAAAGATTGGGATCGATGGGTGTGGAAAAGAAACTTATGCAACTTTAGCCTGTTATGTGGCAGATCACAAACTATACCGAGTGCCTATAGTTCACAACTACCCCATCTCAGAATTCAAAGACATGTTTAAAAAGGTGTTTATTCAAACCGGCTTGGAAGGGACCCCCACTGTTGTCATGGTTGCCAACTTACAGGAAGAACAGGTAAGTGTTTGATGTCTTTTTGTTTGCCAAAGTTTGACATGTGTGCCCCCGAGAAGGTTCACGTTCACGGTGTGTGAGCTTTTCTGTCCCGGCACCATGCGGTCTGGATTCTGTGTCCTCACCTAGTCACAGCCCCACAGGATGGATTTGTGAGCATGCTGTAGATCTGAGTAAACAAACAGCAGGAGCATTTCCTGTATTTGTTTCCGTTTGAATCAGCAGATTGAAATGATTTCACCCTGTAGCAACATCAGCCACTTCATATCTGAGTTAGTTCTGTTCTCTGGCACAGATGTGGACAGATGTGTGTGTCACTTATGTACTTTGTAGCTACTTCCGGGCACTTCCCTTTCTCTCCTTTACCTATTACTATGGGTGGGGGTGGGGTGGGGTCCTTCTAGGCTTAATTTTTTACATACAAACAAAAACTTCCCCACTGTTTGGCAAAAAGTGTGTCCTCTTAACCGTCAAAGCATACTTAGGAATGTCACAGCGGGTCATATTTACTCCTCATGACAAAATTCAAGGGGGTGTTGTACATGACTTGTATTCTGACAAAAAATAAACTTTAAAATATTATTTAAAGCCCTATCCTTTTCTTTTTCTCCTAATTCTGTGTCTCTGTCTACCAAAATGTTTTGACTGGATGCCATATTTGGGAATAAATGAAGTTCCATGTCATGTCTGTCATATTTCATAAGAATCTAAATTTTTTTTGCTTTTTTTGTGTATTCTTCCTTTCTCTAAATGTAAACACCCTACTCCACGGATCTGCTTGAGGCTTATCAACTGCCTTTCTGCCATGCTTGGAGCTCCCCGTTCTAATTTATCAATGGTTTTATAAGCCATCTCAGGCTAAAGGCTAAGATTAAGATTAGCAGAGGTGAGGAGGCAGGGAGACTTGTTTAAATTAAAATAATACCTCCCCCAAGCTATTTCTAGCTTTTTCTTCTGGTCAGACACAGATGTGGGTGTATTAAGGTTTCCATGAACTGCTTGACACAAGGTCCCTGCCTGGCTCACTGCTGTGCAGCGTAACCCAGACACATGGCAGCCACTGGATACCAAGTATATGTCTCTCCAACATAGTTGAATTGATGGGTGGGTAGATGAGGCTGATCTTGTTGAGACTGAACTAAGATGTTAGCTTTTATGGTAAGTAGCCTAAGTTACCCTTAAATGCTTATGCTTTCTCGGCTTGTTTAAAGCAGAATGTATGATTTATTCATCTCTAATTAATGTGCATTTCACTTAAGGCACCATTTCTGGAAGATTTGAACTACATTATCAATGGAGGAAAGGTTTCTAACATGTTTGAAAATGAGGAGCTGGACTCTATTGTTATGAGACTGAGAGCTTTTGCTGAGCAATCTAATTTCACAAACGATAGAAAATATTTACTCTCAGCATTCCAAAAGGTACTGTTTTGTGTCCTGACTTTATCAAATTATTACGGTAAATTTAAATCAGACCATATTTATAATTCTATATGTGATTTTCAACTTGTGTATGATTTCTTTAGTTTATCAAATGAGTTTTTAAAAGCTAAAATAACATATAGCACCCTTTCACAGAAGCACATCTGCCCTAAGTAGCTCAAAGATTGACAAATCTGAAAGGCTTAATGGCTAATTTTTTTCTAAAATAAAACAATAACTGTATACAATAAAGTGGAAACCTCATCACCAGATAATTTTTTACACTGAGGTTCCTTCTTTGTGGTTAATACAGCTTTTGTTTCTATTTTGTTGGTATCAAGTCAGGAAAAGCAAGAATTCCTTCATCCTTTTGAATGCCCTAGGATTGAACAAGAAATAAAATATATGTGTAAAAAAAAGAGAAAGAATTGAATTGATTACAAAGAGCAAGTGAGAAAGCAGAAGGGGGCGCCAAAGCACCGACTGGATGGCAGACACAGCTCTAACAGTGCGCTGGGCTTTTACCTGTCAGCCTTGATGAACCTGCTGATGAAATACATAGTTTGCCTAAGGAATTACTGATCTGGGAAAAATACTAACATCAGAAACTGAGACACCAGATTCTTCGTTATATTATAATGAGGATTCGATCACTCTTGTCTTTTAGCCATGACTATCATCCATCCGCCACTGGGTAGCCAAAAGCATAGTGAATGATAGCTAGAATTAGTTAACCCAGACCAAAGTATGTGCTGAGGAAGGGCTGTGAGTTCAACTATTTTGGGGATGCATGTTTTTGTGTAAGGGAATTTGAAAATAAACATGGCTACCCATCTTTCCTTGACAGATGCTCAATTTGTGCCACAAGAACATCTCTTTTTAAGTCCCAAAGATGGAATCCCAGTTGCTAGAGAGCAAGCGTGAAGAGCAGATGCTTAGATGCCCTTCAGGCTTTGCTTTACCATATTTATTTGGCAAATAGTTGCTTGTTGCCTAGAGATGTCAGTAACTTAGACCTGTTGGACTTCGACTTAACAGCAATGTGCTGGCTGCTGAGGCCTCTCCAGGCCTGTGGGTTTGTTGTAAAATGGAAACTAAAGGATGAGCCTGCCAAGAACTGAGCAGCAGCAGCTGAATTGGGTCTTAAGAGCAAAGCTGGTACAGACAAACCTCCGCAGTGATCTTGTATTCATGATC
Organism: Phyllotis vaccarum; assembly: GCA_033318265.1. Taxonomy (NCBI): domain Eukaryota; kingdom Metazoa; phylum Chordata; class Mammalia; order Rodentia; family Cricetidae; genus Phyllotis; species Phyllotis vaccarum. The sequence goes on along the minus strand of JARWLC010000017.1, from coordinate 13,334,915 downwards.
TCATACTAGGACATTGATTGCGCATGGCACAAAGGGCCTTACCCAACATGCAGAGTGGCAGGTTGCTGAATACAATTAATGCTTATCTTAATCATAGAAAAAGACACTGGCAATTAGTCTAAGACCTATGCATTATCTAAGGTCGCCTTACCATAACCTGCTAACTCTAAGAGCCTGCTCCTACTGCGGTGGTTCTTATTCTCTTCCAGCTCTAAAACTCCTGACCCCTGTCTTCACATTGCTAAAGGCACACACCCCAGCCCAGCGGAGAGTTAAGCAGCGGACTTGTCACTGTCTAAGCCCCTCCCCGCTCATGAGAGCTGATGCTGCATCCACCATCTGAAGATAACAGGGCCAGTGTGGGGGGCAGAAGGGCTCTGTGGGTTCCTACTTTTCCTGGAAGAGCCCTCCCTGCTGGTGGCGGACAGCACACGCATAATCAGCCAGTCTCCAAGAGTCTGTCCTGTTATAAAACGGCTGAGCCAAGTTTTAAATTGAGTTTTCAATATAGTATCTTTTCAAAAGGAGGGGACTACATCTTAACAGTGCGTGCATTTTTTTCAATTTCAGACAGTCTCTAAAAATCTGCATGTTTTTATGATCATGAGTCCTGCAGGATCTAACCTCCGCCAGAACTGTAGAGTTTACCCATCTCTGATCACCTCCTGCACCATTGACTGGTTCCAGAGGTGGCCTGAGGAGGCCCTCCTGGTTGTGGCTAACTCCTACCTAGGGGAAAAGCTGAAAGAAGAGGAGGCGGTAAGTGCCTAAGGCCCAGGAAGGGCGTGGCTGGCTGACCATCACTATCTAAGCCGCAGTGCCCACCCCCACCCGGGCATTGTCTCAGGAAGCTGCCTCAGACATATATGGTGATTATTCTCTCCTACTACTTACCCTCTTTTCTTTCCCTCCAACCTTTATCCGTCCCCTCTTCTCTACAGACCTCTTCCCCCCCCCCCCTTGTCTATTTGTATCTTGTAATCACAGTGTGTGGTATCTCCATCAAGTCCTATTGTAATTCTGGCTGGCAACCAAGAAAGCTTACAAAGCCTGTATTGTTGGGGGCCTTTAGAAGGCTCCCTAACAACTCCCTTTGCAAAACAGATCCTTTGGTAAGGGTTCTGCAGCCTCATTTGGTAATTTTAGTAATTAAATGTGTTCTCTGAGAGCTAAAATGTAGACCAACTACTCTGGGCCCAGCTTTTCCTGTCTCACCCTTGCCCCTGACTACAAGTCTATTCTCAGGGGGCATTAAGCTGAAGATCCCAAGAGCCTCACTCACAGAAAGGGAGTGAAAACCTGACAAAAAGAGTTATAAATGCCTAATGGCCTGAGACTCAGTGTGGGCTTGTATCTTTGTGGGCTGAAGAGTCCTAGGCAGAGAAGGACTGAGATGGGCAGAACCAGCAGGAGTTTGAGACAGAGTTACAGGTGTCCAGAGATCAGCAACAGGACAAAGTTATGTCTCAGCCTGAACTGTCCACATTCTAAGCACAGCAAGCATTCTTTTACTCTGGGCCATTATATTTTTGGAGCTTTACTGGACTCAGCTTCCTAGAGCGTCATGTTATTGGTAACCGCTGTCAGAAAGGTAAAGAGCTAGTGTTCCAAGTGCCCTGTGCTGGCAACTTAACACAAGCTGGAGTCACCTGGAAGGAGGGAACCTCAGTTGAGAAAAATATCTTCATAAGATAGGCCTGTAGGACACTTTATTAATCAGTGATTGATGGAGGAGGACCCGGACCATTGTGAGTGGTACCATCCCTGGGTTGGTAGTCCTGGGTTCTGTTAAGGAAGAAAAAAACAAAAAACCAGGCTGAGAAAGCAGGCCTATAAACAGCAATCCTCCATGGCCTCTGCATCAGCTTCTGATTCCAGGTTCCTGCCCTGTTTGAGTTCCTGTCCTGACTTCCTTCAGTGATGAACTGTGATGGGGACCTGTAAGCCAAATACACCTGTTCCTCACCACTTCATGGTGGTTCATAACCGCAATAGTAACCCTGACTAAGACAAGCCCTGACTATTGATGGAGAAACTGGGGCACAGGTGCAGTAATGAATCTGCTGTGTCATGGGTCGTTCATTATTGCCCCATCTATGTCATCACTCTTCCAGCCTTTAAAACTCAAATGGTCCTGGTGCTGCCCAGGACCTGCCTGTACCTTCTGTACCTCAGAAATGCTACGATAGTTCAAGTTACTGCCCACTCTTCTCTACTTGTACTCTCTTGTAATTCTTAAAAATTATTGTTCTTCAGACTATAATAACACAGTTTTCCCCAGTTTGTGCTGAAATCCACAAAAGTATGAAAGATTTGAGCACAAAATACTTTGAAGATACTGGAAGACACTATTATATCACTCCGAGCAGCTATTTGAAGTTTCTGGAGACGTTCGCCCACATTCTGAGTATAAGGCAGGAGGAGATGCAGACTAAAAGGTAAGGTTTTGAGTAAAACATAAATGTGTGTTTTTACATAAGTGCTTTTATTTATAAAAGAGTCACAAATACAAAATAATGAATTTGAATATTCCTTTCTCACGGAGGGTATGGGGTCAACACTATGGTAGATTATGAGGAGACTGTCTGTACCTCCCTTGCCCATCTCCAGAGGCCACCCCATCACAGCAAAATTGACAGATGTGCCCATGAGAAGTCACTTCTTGCCAGATTCTGCTTGTCACCTACACAGAGGAAGGAACTGTGGGCAGTGTTTGCTTACACAGGTGGTGGTGAGAGGCTTTGGGAATAATTACCAACAGAAAAGGTCCAATGTCTGCAGCACAGACGGCCGAGAACCCGTGCCACTCTGCCACAAAGCACTGCAGAGGGGTGATTTGGACTGAGAATTTGGGGAGAAAGCACATGGCAGGACGTACGTTATGAGGAAATGTGCCTCATCACTGCTTACACGTGGAGTTGAGGCTGTGTGTGATGAGTGCACACCTATTGTCTACATAGGAAGTAAGGGTAACCTCAATCGTATTTTGCTAGTGTGGGTTCAGGGTCAAATTTTCCTTGAGTTTTTGTTAATAGCAGTGGGTGGGTATGAAAGACTCTGTATCAGTTAAATGTAGAGTAGTTGGGACAGTCAGAACCTAGTCTAAAGAAGCCACACAGTGTTCAGAAGTGAATCTTGCTCTCCCACTCAGGTGGAGGTACCTGCCTTCCAGAGGTTTCTGCTAGACTAAGATTTCTGTGATTCAGCCAGGTAAAGTGAGCCTAGGTAAAGTGCCCAGCTTTCCTTCAGAGGAAAGTCAAAAGAGATTACTAAACCCGCCACTCCTAAGTCTAGGATCCAAGGTATCACCTTTCCCTCAGAAAGACTGTTGCCTCCCATTCATGGCCATGTCACTGGTGTGACTAAGCCCTGTCACAAACACCTTTTGCCCAAAGTGAGTCATTTTCTTCTTAGCGTGACGCGTCCTTAACAAGTCGATAAAATTCCTCTTGACTCCTGGTTTTATTTTTGTTGTGAATTGTACCAAGCGTTTTTGTGCATTTTCAGTTGATCGGGTCTGATTTTCCTACTATATGCTATTTATAGAGGATTGGTTATATGCCAATTGACTTTCAAATCCTGAATCAGTCTTGAATCCCTACAATATAAGCCCTGCATGATCATGTTGTGTAGCTCTTTATAGGCTTTTGGTTTTATTTGCTACAACTTGGGTGTGTGTTTTTCCTTCTTCACATAGGGTGAGCACCCCTAATCTGGCATGTAACATTTAGAATGGTGACATGGATAACTCCAAAAAGTTTGAGATTTCAGATTAAGGTTGCTCCGCCAGAACATTCTCAAATTCAAAACACCCCCACATCTGGAACGCTCTGATCTTAAGCACTTCAGAGACGGAAGGGTCAGCCTGTGCTTTATTTTCTCTTCAGGGATCGCTTCTACATGGGGCTGTCCAAGATTCTGGAAGCAACTGCCTTAGTCACAGACATGCAGGAAGAACTTCTGATTATTGGCCCTCAAATAGAACAAAAAGCAAAGGTATCTTTAGTCTCAGATGTGTCCTTTAGTGTTTGGAAGCAAAGGGTTTGCAACCTGACAGAGATGAATTGGAACCTTTGCCACAACGTAGCTGTGCAACAAATTACATTTTACCAATTAAATATGATCCCATGTCTTAGTGGAAATTACCATGGCTATGATAAAATACCCTGACTAACAGTGACATGGGGAGGAAAGGGTTTGCTTGGCTAGTAATTCCCCATCACTGTCCATCATCAAAGAAAGTCTGGACAAGAGCTCAAGGCAGGAACCTGGAGGCAGGAGCAGATGCAGAGGCCATGGAGGAGCCTGCTGACTGGCTTGCTCCTCATGGCTTGCTCAGCCCTTATATAACCAAAAACTACATGCCCATGGGTGGCACTGCTCAAGGTGGACTGGACCCTCCCATATCAATCACCAATCAAAATGCCATACAGACTTGCCTCGAGGCCAGTCCTATGGAGGCATTTTTTCAATTAAAATTTGTTCTTCCCAGATGGCTCTAGCTCCTGTCAAATTGGCATATAAACTACCCAACATTATAACTAATTATAAAAATTACTTTAAAAGATCCCCTAGGTAATTAGTTAGATCCATTAGAAATCTGCTATGGTAATTTGCAGTCTGTCAGTTGGGTTGTTTTATTTGGGGTATGTGTATTTGTGTGTGTGTGTGTGTATGCGTGTATGTGTGTGTGTGTGTGGCTGGAGATTAAATCTAAGGCATGACACTAAGCAAGCTCTTGTAGTATAAAGTTTCTGGCCCAGACTTTTAGGCCCAACCTCAAGGTTTAGGCCCACAGACCCACAGACCCGCAGAGACACACAGATGCATACGATAGTTTTAGGCTGATTGGCCTAAGGCCCAAGCATATAATTTGCTAACTCTTTACCCTTAATCTAACCCATGACTCTTATCCTGTTCAGCCATGGGGCTCAGTACCTTTTCTCAGAGCAGCACGGTTGTCCTCTGGTTCTTCTGGCTTCTCTCTGGCATTCTGCTCTGTCTTTCTGTTCCCAGAGTCTCCTTAGTCTGGTAGCCCCGCCCATACTTCCTGTCTGCCTTTGGCCAATCAGCTCTTTTTATTAAATTAGTGGGTGGGATAATTATTTACAGTGGAACAACATAATCTCCTACAATCTCTCTACCACTGTGGTATACCCCACAACTCTTGACATCTTTATCTGTGCGTTTGTATGTATATTATACTGTTGCATAGATTTCAGGCTAATTTATGTACATTATATAGTTATTAAAGAAACTATTTTAATTTCTGTTCTAAGAAATTGTGTCAAAGCTCATTCTAAGAAAAATTATTTGATTCATTAGGAAAAGGAAATCCTGATGGAAAAGCTGCGAAAAGATTCACAAATAGTTGAAAAAGTTCAGATACTTGTGAAACAGGATGAGGAAATTGTGGCCGAAGAAGTAAGAATTGTAGAGGACTATGCTCAGGTGAGCTGAGGTTCAGGGAATCCAAGCTGCTTGGGGAACCTTCACATGTAAGGGCGGTGGCCCAGAGACAGACACCTCTGGTTTTACCCCAGCAAATATGTACTGAGCCCCCACTCCACATAGGAAGTCATTAAGGGTAAATGGTCCCAGGAAGCTCTGCAGGCTGCATTGGAAGACACGTGAACCATGCTTCTAAGAGCATCACCTGCAGTGGGCCAAGCAGCTCTTGAGGATGACTATGCCACTTGGTCGTTTCTGTTCCTTTCTGTCTCTCACAGTCACAGTTTCAGCGGAGCAAGCATGGCTCAGTAGAGTTTGCTCAACTCTAGTCTGATTACTAGCCAACCCTTTTTAAAGAAGCAACCACATAAACTGAAATAAATTGATTGACCAGTTATACCCACGAGCTGCATTCACCAGCTTGTCTCCCTAAGCATTAAGTCATTCCTTGGCTAAGGCTTATTATAAACCACAGTGACCATCAACGTAGATTTCAAGTCTGGGTAACTACAAAATTTTTCCTTTTTATTAGGATATGGTCTCACTATGTAAGCCCAGAAGGCTTAGAGCGCAGTACATAGACCAAGCTGGCCTTCAACTCACAGACATCCACCTGCCTCCGCCTCCTCAATCCTGGAATTAAGGTCATGCGCCACCACACCTGGCTCGGCTGGTGTCTTGTCAGACTTGGTTATTCTTTCTTGCTCTCACTATGTAGCCCTAGGCAGCCAGCAGACCAGGCTGGCCTCAAACTCACAGAGATCCACCTGCCTCTGCCTTCCCAGTGGTCAGCATCACCAGGCCTCTCTTGTAACAGAACCTGCTCCTCAAAGGGTGTCTCTGAAAGACAGGGCGAAGCCACTTGGTGTTTCTAATTCCCGTGTATGCTTTCTCATTGGGGATTGGATAACACATCACATCTTATCTATAAAATGTTTCCCATGACAGAAGCATGTGTACACATGTCTAATTCATACTATAAAAGTGTCAAACCACATTTTCCATCAATATTTCAGTAACTTTGAATATGAAACTATATTTTTTTTATATATGAGGACTCTGTCTTCATTGCAGAAAACTACCAATGAGCTAAAAAGTGTGCTGCCCTCTTTAGAAAAGGCAATCGTGGCTCTAAATGCCCTGGATAAAAGTGATATTTCCGAATTAAGGTGAGTAATTGTCTCTTTCGAGTTAACTCTGAATAGAACAAAAATGTGTGGTGAAAGTCTGCATTCTAATTTTATATTAACTAATTTGTATCCATTTGGCTACTGTAAATTTCTCATTATGTGTGGTATTTATCATGTTATCGGTTTTAAGGTATGCTATTTTTTTTAAGAATCCATAAGAATGATTACCACTCAGCTAAAACTGGGAGCCATTTGTTATAAACTAAATTACCATCTCTAGTATGTAAAACTTTTCATCCTAAATCAAAGCATTATCTGAAATGCAGTTGGAAGAGTGTTAGCGTACCAGCACTCATTCCAAGGTGAGTGCAGTGCCAACACTTACCTCAAGGGGGCACCATGGCAACTCCTTTCCCTGGTGTGTGTTTTCCAAAAACTTCCCTGGTATGTGAAGAAAAGGTCTGAAGAGAAATATCCAAGAAAGCTCTGGAAGAAATGATATATGATGGGGTACAAATGCTTGACGATTTCAATTCTGAGTTTTAATCTTTGGGTGGGATTTTTTTTTTGAGATAGAATTTTCCTGTGTAGCCCTGGCTGTCCTGGAACTCACTGTAGACCAGGCTGGCCTTGGATTAACAGAGATCTGCCTGCTTCTGCCTCCCGAGTGCTAGGAGTAAAGATGTGCACCACCACAGCCAGCCTGGGTGAGATATTTTAAACTTGAGGTTTCCAAATCAACAATGAAAATCTTGAAATATCCTACCTCCAAACATGGCAACTATTCCATTGTTCTTAGGAAGTAGTTTTTAAGGAGCTGGTTCAGTGGTTAAAAGCACTGGTTGCTTTTCCAGAAGACCCAGGTTCAATTTTCAGCATCCACATAGAGGCTCATAATTATCTGTAACTGTAGTTCCAGGAGATCTGACACCATCTTGTGGCTTCCATTGGGTACCAGGCACTCATGTGATGCACAAAAATGCATGCAGGCTAAACACCCATATACACAAGATAAAAGTTTAAAGACATTTAAAGACAGTAGTATTTTAACAAAGGATATTTCAGGGCAAACCCACCATCACTTTCATGTGCTGAAATTACAGGCATGTGTTGTAGTGTTCAGTTTCTTACAATAGTATTGAGAATTTGAACTTCTGCTCACACAGCAAGCACTTTGCCAACTGAGCAATCTCCCTGGCCCCAACCTCATCACATTTATAACACATTAGTAACTCTTAGTGTTTCAAAACAGCAGATGAGAGCATATCACAGTTCTCAGGTTAATCCACCTCATACTGAAGACCAAGTGCACAGCAAACAGAAGGCAATTCTCGATATCCTTGTCATTTACTTACTTACTCACTTAGCAAACCTATGAGAATGCATCACATGACAGGCATGTCCTGGGCACTGAAGTCACAGCAGCCGACAGAGGGAAGAAGTCCCTCTGATGAGATACTATTAGAGCAGAGGACAGAATGTTGTTTGCCGAAAAGATGGGCCACTGGGTAGAGAAAGCATCCTGGAACTGTTCTCAGCAGGTTTCAGGGACTGCAAAAGACTCGTGTGGCTGCAGCTGTGAGGTAATGGTGGTGTCAGGACAAGAGATGGAGTCAGAAGAGGTTTGCAGAATGTGTCTAGAGGCCAAGGCTGCCCCAAACATAGTCCCTCCCCCATACAACTTGTACCTTGTGGCTTCCTTCCAGAAGGTCATATTCTCTTAACTTTTGTTCTGGAAGATATTTATGACAGAATATCTCAAATACCCACTGATATTTTGTTATTAATCTTAAAAATATGTTTGTTGAGGGGGAGGATATGTACACCTGAGTGCAGGTTCCCATGGAGACCAGAGTTTCAGATCCTGTGAAGTTAGAGTCAGTTATGAGGCACCCAGTGTGAGTACTGGGAACCAAACCTCGGTCCTCTGCAAGTGCAGCATGTGCTCCTAACCACCAAGCGGTCTCTCTAGCTCGCCACTGTCCCAGGCACCCTGTTTCTTGGAGCATAGTCAAAAACAGGGAAGCGCATGGCTGCTTCATCCTCCTGCCACATCCTCCATGCATAGACTACCCCTGAGCTTCCCTCTATGCAGCTGGGATGGCGGGTGGCAGTGTGTGGGCTAACACAGAACAGCCTCACTGAAGGTCCCAGCTCAGCAAAGATCACTCTGGGAAGTCTCTCTCCTCTGCCTTGGAGCTGCAAGTGCTGTGTGGACCAGCGATCCATTCGGTCTTTGCTTAGACCATACTGTTTGTAAAGAGCCTTCCTTGTGATGTTACTATCATAGTTAGAAACTGGTCCGGACACAACAAAAAGAGATTTACTCTGTTTCACTAATGATCCTTTTATCGTCACTTTAGAGACAGATCCCAATATATCCCTCTGCCCCGAAGCTGTTATATCTGTAACCTGAGTACTGGGGTGAGGAGGAAGAGAAGCCTGGAGATATGCATAGGGATAGCCAGGTGTAGTCCTCAAATCTCAAGGGCAGGGCTGACTTGCACTGTACACAGGTGCATATACACACAGTGTCTCTGTGGCCTGGTCATCAGAAGGTCAACTAGAATGACACAGGTCACTTAAAATGAGTCTGCAGTAGGTACTTTTATAACAAAAAGAATAATTCCCTAACTCAGATGATTTTCATATTTAAATTTTATGTATTTAATCTTCCTAAAACATGGATATCCATGTACTAAAGACATTGAATTTTTTTTAAGTAACCAAATAGTAAAATGCCTCTATGCTGACTGGTACTCCTTATCAGAACGGTTATTAAAACTATGTATGCATGTATAATGTCTCTTGTATGGGAAAGCTGGACTTCTCTCTCTCTCCCTCTGTCTTTCTCCCTCCCTCTGTGTGCCTGTGCGTGTGTGCATGTGTGTGTGATACATAAAGCATGAAAGCAGGAGGATATTTGGAGAAAGGAGGGGGAGCCAGTGGAAGGAAAGAGAAGGACACATGGGTACTGGGAAAGAGTAAGAGCAAAATGCAAGCCACACATAGGAAAATTTCATAACGAAACCCATTATTTCGTAGGCTACCTTAACCACTTAATACACAAAAGTCCAAAAGTCTGTGTATGTAATCTTCTGGGATTGCTTACAGGGAGAGTATCATTTCACCAGGAAGCTGATTAGATGCTCATCCTGTCTTACAGAGTGTATGCGCGCCCCCCCTTCCTCGTCCTGACGGTCATGAATGCCGTGTGTATCCTTTTACAAAAGAAGCCTAACTGGGCTACAGCGAAGCTGCTGCTTTCCGAAACCAGCTTTCTAAAGAAACTGATTAGCCTTGACAAGGACGCCATCCCCGATAAGGTAAAACACCGACAGCTGGTGGGCACGTGCTGGGCGTGTTCCATACCTGCAGTCTAGAATCAGGCAGAAAAATGATTTCTAGATCAAGTGACAGTTAAAAATGGATTTAAAAATGAAGTGTATTGCAGGTGGAAGACAGTGGTAAGAGCTGAAAGAGTGAGATGCCTGACTGACAGCGTGAGTTTGATCTCCAGATCCACATAAAATAGGAGAAAACTGATTCCCACAGTTGTCCACAGGCAGACCTCTCTCTCTTTCTCTCTCTCTCTCACACACACATGCACAAACACACTAATAAATACTAAAACAAGAACAGGAGAGCACAGTTTTCTCATGAAAATGTCTCCTATAAACAGGGACGTTAAGCAGCCAGTCACACCTAACCAGCAAGTTAAGGTAGCCTGTGTCACTGGGAAGTGCAGAGTTCCACACAAAGAAGATGAGGTTTAGGGCAGAGTGTCAGTGGTGATACTCATTCATGAATTAATGTAATAATCACTCTCTAACAAATAATTAACAAATACAGTCCTCTATGGTTTTGTTTAAAAACATCTAAAAAGAATCACTTTTACTTTTTAAAAAGTGATTAAAAGCCTAATAGCAGCGGGTTAGGAGTGAGCCACAGACATCTGAATCATTCAGGAAAGTGATGCTGTTCCCAGGCAAGAGAGAGATAGATGCCTAGCTGGAAAGACTCTGTGCCCCTTATGGCTCATAAAGGCAGATAAGAAATCCTGTGTACTTTCTATGTATTATATGGCACCATTAAGCCAACAGGCCACTTTTGCGCTGGGATGTCATCTCACAGTAAAGTGCACCAAAGGACTGAGACCTCCTCACTAAATTTTCCCAAGTTGAAGTTTAAATATTAGTAAAGTATTAGCAACAGCGGCAGGTGTTTAGTAGGAAGGCTCCCTCTATCTAGGGCCACTTTGAACCCTAGATAAAACTGTAATATCTTTAATTGCAGTGGTGGAAAATCATTCTTAGAGAACTTAATGATTCATTTTAATGCACGTTCCATGTGATACATTCTCCCTAGGTGTTCCTGAAGCTCAAGAAGATTATAAATTTGCCTGATTTCAACCCCAAGAAGATCGCTCTGGTTTCTGTGGCCTGCTGCTCCATGTGTCAATGGGTCTTAGCTTTGAATAACTACCACGAAGTTCAGAAGGTACACCTCACCTCCTAAGTCTCGTTTGTGATGTGCAGGGGACACAGCATGGCGTTGAAAGTTATGTGTATTTAGCAATGCTCAAGTGGACATCTGTGGAAAGAATGCCTGCTGAAATCCATGCATTTTCATGTGCTATGCTAATTCCATAGACTTTCTTTTAAATACTCTATAAAAGCTATGCTACATTTCTATTTGTTTGATTTAATATTTTGTCCATAGCAAACTGTATCCCCTATGTGCACATATCAAGTTCCAGGAAAGTTTATTTTAAAGACTGATATCTATAAATGTCTTTCAAGCATAAGACATTTTAAATGATAAGCCTAACTGTTTAAACCCTTGGATGTTTTACTCCCGTGAAGGTGGTGGGTCCTAAGCAGGCACAAGTGGCCGAAGCTCAGAACGTCCTTCGAATCGCAAAGCAAAGGCTGTCTGAAAAACAAAGAGGTTTACAACTGGTAAGGTTAGGGCGCTGGGTTTGTGTTTTGTTTTCTTACTTGTTAAATTGTCAGTGTCTTTAAGAACTACATAGCATTGCCAAGGAACAGTCAATAAATCCCTCAGGGATGAGGGGATTGCTCAGTGACAGAGCGCTGCCTAGTAGCATATGGGCCTGAGATTTCATCCCTAGCACTGCAAGGGTGGGGTGTATGTACACTCTCAAAACCAAAAGGTTTAATTCCATAATCAGCTTTCAGTCCGTCCATCATCCATTCAGTGTCCACATATCCATGTACTATCCATTCAGCCACCTATCCAGTGAATATTGGACTCTAAGCAGTCTGACTGCCCAGAGGCAGCAAGGACACACCTTAGCTTCTCCTAGAAACAGACTTACAAGAACAGTAGTTCAGTGGGCCTATTCAACGTGTTACTCAAGTACAAATCCCATGGTGCAGCCCGAGCTATAGTTAAATCTATTGGCTTTCGCCCTTTATGGGAATGTCCTCCTGTACTTTCTTCCATTTCAAATATATCTCTTTTGTCCATCTGGTCATTAACACAGAAAACACTTCTGAAAATTCTAGAGAACTCTAGGAAATAGGGCCTAGAACTTACTCATCACCCAACACCCTCGTTAAAATATCCTTTAGGAAGTACAGTAACCACCACATAATTGTATGTTTAATTTTATGGATATGCCCTGTACTTAAATAACTAGATTGTGAGTAGTGAGGAGATACAGGAGAACTGAAGACTCAAAGACAATTTCTAAAAGTATTAGCAAGAGGCTGAAGGGTCATCATTGCTTTTACAGAGAACCTGAGTTTTGTTTCCAACACCCATGGGATCCAATGTCTTCTTCTGGTCTCCATGGACACCTGCATGGATGTGCGCGCACACACACACACACACACGCACACGCACACGCACACGCACACGCACACACACATACACACACACTCACACACACACACACACACACACAATTAAAAATGAATCCTACCACAGAACTGTATCTCCAGCCCATAATATATATTTTTTACAAAATATATTTTTGTAAAATTTAGTTTCATACTTTTATAAAGATAAATAAAGATCATAGTAAATACAAATACATTATACATAATGTTACATATAACTGTATATCTGCACAATGATATCTATATGTATTTCTATTTATATACTCAAACCATATTCAAGATTCCATGCTAAACCCTCTATGTTAGCTTTTATTATTTTAAAAACCTGGCTTAATCAAATTAATAAAGTCAAAACAAAAAAACGTTTTATTTTAACTTTGATTTAGTCTATAGTCATTTGACCGAAGCAGCAGGCTCTGGGCCCCAGTGACACAGCAGAGCATGGTGGAATGAGAGACCTTTTCACTTCATGGTGGGGAAGAAGGCAAATGGGAATAAGCATCCCAGGCCTTGATGAGCTCGCAAAAGGCACACTGCCAGTGGTTTAACTTCCTTCCACTAAGTCTCACTTCCTGAAGGTTGGGCTGCTGCTAACAGTGCCACATGTTGGGAAATAATCCTTCAACACATGGGTCTGTAGAGAAGATTTCATACTCAAACCTTAACACCAGCGAAGTATGTCTTCTATGGGTAGTTTAGGAATCATCTCAGACTTATTGCATCCCTCTGTCCTGTGTACTAAGAGGTTTCTGGCTCCGTCTTTCAGGCCTAACCTCAAGGTTTAGGCAGGCAGACCCACAGACCTGCAGAGACACACAGATGCTTACAGTAGTTTAAGGCTGATTGGCCTAAGGCCCAGGCATATCATTTGCTAAATCTTTACCCTTCATCTAACCCATGACTCTTATCCTGTTCAGCCATGCAGCTCGGTACCTTTTCTCAGAGCAGTATAGTTGTCTTCTGGTTCTTCTGGCTTCTCTCTGGCATTCTGCTCTGTTCTTCCAGTTCCCAGCGGTCTCCTAGTCTGGTAGCCCTGCCCACACTTCCTGTGCCTTTGGCCAATCAGCCCTTTTTATAAGCCAGTGGGTGGGACAATTATTTACAATGGAACAACATAATCCCCCTACAGTACTGACTCATTTATTCCTCAGGTCTGCTCAGCATATGTGAAGTGAGAAAACTTCAGCCATTTTCTTTCTTCTATTTATTTATTTTGAAACAGAAGATGCACTTTCTTTGTAGCTGAAGTTGACCCTGAACTTATGAACCTTCTTCCTCTAGCTCCCGGGTGTGTGCATGTGTGCCAGTGGTCTGGTTTTACACAGCACTGAGAATTAATCCTAGCTGTTCCTAGGAGGACCAGACAGTGGTAACTCACACCTTTAATCCCAGCACAGGGAATATCTGGAAATGTTGACATCCCCAGGCCTCAGCCATTTTCTTTAGAGAATGAATTTAGATATGACATAGAGTTATCTTTGCAAACAAATAACTTAGAGAATGATGAATCTTCAAGTGCTTGGGGTTGCAAGAGGGCATTTCAAACATCTCAGGGATGAGAGAACCACTTGCCTTTGTATGCGCATCTCATTGTTGATGTAGTCTGTGTGGAAGGTTTTCTGGGACATGAAGGAAAGTGGTTACACACTAAAGCAGGAGAAATGACACACACTGTAAACCAAGACATTTTCTCAGTGATGAATTAATTGTCTTTCAGATTGAAGAACATTTACAGTTTTTACACACATCCTACAAAGATATTGTTTCTGAAAAGCATCAATTAGCCAATCGGAAAAAGCTGGCCACCAAGCGGCTACAGTGCGCATCTGTCCTGCTCACCGTCCTAGAAGATGAGAAGGTATGGCTTCCCTTGGATTGTAATCTCCTTTTCTAGCTCCCATGGGATCAACTCGCTCTTCACACCTCTTAGAACTCCCCAGTATCCAAACTCTATAAAGGTCTCGATAGAGTCTTACTTCAGTGAAGCATGTTTTATCTGATTTTTAAATTTTTCTAATACACTCCTAATAAGCTGGCTAGAAATCTTGGTTTAGGTCTACTTCACCTATCTCAAAGGATATTACAAAAGCCTCAAGATAGCTTAAATATGTTATAGTTATTTAAATGAATATATTGGAGGAGGCTCCTTAAGGACAGCAATATGGTTGTGTGTATAAAGTCAAGCCAACCAGGGGGAGACTGCTATCCTCAAAACTTGACTGATGTTCCTAAGGGTCATAGGGATAGCAGCAGCATTATTTCTGGTCTCAGAGCCCAGAGCCTAGAGGAGTGAATTTCTGTTAACCATTCTTTCTCCAGTGACCAACCAAGCACACACACACACACACACACACACACAAATACACACTCTGCACTCCAACTTCCTCCTCTGAACATAAAGCCTGTGGCATTTTATTTATTTGTTTGTTTTGAGATAGGGCTCACTATGTAGCTCTGACTGGCCTGGAACTCACTAGTAAAATGGGGCTGGCCTTGAACTCAGAGATATCCACCTGCCTCTGCCTCCCTGCTAAGATTAAAGATGTATATCACCATGCATAGCTTATTGGCATTTTTTTTAATGGGATGGTGAAGTGTCTGTTGCTAGGGAATGTTCAGCAGATGGCGGGGGTGGTGTGATTGAGCATCAGTAGCAACATAATGCAGTTTTGTTTGCTTGTTTTATGAGACCAGGTCTCATGATGCAGCCAACATAGGCCTTGACCTCATTATCAGAAAATAGGTCTTTGATAGGGGCAGGGTAAGATTTTTGTTGTCTGTTTACTTCTGTTCCAAAACTAACAGAATTCTTTTGTTTTATCTGAATGAAGTTTTCTCCAGATCTCAGTCAAAAAATGGATTTCCAGATAGTTTTAGGCAGTATGTAGTGAAATCCATCTTGGGGCTCCATTGCCCTTGCTGTCCTGGAATTGATGGCAGTGCTCCTGAGTCAGCCTCTGGAGTGCCAAGTTTGCAGACAGGTGCCACCATGCCCATCCTGGCCACTTTTAAATATTATTCACCTTATACATCTTGAGAATGGTAGTAGTGATAACAGTGATAGATCCAACATAGAGACCAATCATTGTCAAAGTATCTTATAGTGTTAGGCTGGGGAAATGAGAGCCTCAGTGAGAAGAGAGCCTGCTACAGAAATCTGAGAAACTGAATTTAGATGATCGGCACCATATAAAACATCGTTATCCAAGGGCTGAAGGGAAGAAACAGGAGGGTCCTGGGGACTTGCTGTCCAGTTACTGTATATAGCCCAAGTTGGTAAGCTCCAGGTTCAGTGAGAGACCTTGTCTCCAATAAATAAAGAAATAAATAAATAAGCAAATAAAAGTAGTAGGCTGGGGCGATTGCTCAGTGGGTAAGAACACTGCTGGGTAAGCATGAGAATCTAAGTTCAGATCCCCAAAAAACACACAAAAAGCTAGGCATGGCTATCCTGCGTGTTTGTAGCTCCAGCACTATGAGGGACAGAGACCAAAGCATTACTGAGGTTTTCTGGCTGCCAATATAGCCAGGTTCAGTGAGACCCTGAGGTCCTCCTCCAACCTCTACTGCAGACCTGACATATGCGCGCGCACACACAGTCAAATAGGGGGATAACACTAGAGGAAGACACCCAGTATGTGCCTGTCCATGCATACACACACAAATATATACCACGCACATAAATACTTCATAGCTAATTATCAACTCAGTTAACTAATTTTTATGTTAACATTTAGATACGATGGCAAGAAACAGTCAATGAAATAGACAAGAAGTTGGAAGGCATCTGGGGTGACATACTTCTTTCATCCGCATGTATTGCCTACAGTGGAGTCTTAACACCAGAATTCCGCCAGTCCATGATACGTACATGGGAAAGCTTCTGCACTAAATACAGAATTTTCTTGTCATCCAGATTTTCTTTAATGGAAGCAATGGCAGAAAAAAATGAGGTATAACATAATTCTATTATGTAGTTGAGTGGCTTTTGTTAGTGGTTGGCTTGGGAGAGTGTGTGTTGGATGTGGATGTTTTCCCTAAATTATTGTGAAAAATGAAAATATAGAAAACGGTCAGTCTTTTATTTTTTCTTTTTTAACTTGCAGATCTAATGCCTCCCCTGCTATATCTATCCTGTTTTTCATTCTCTAATAAATCCACAAAATATTCTTTTTCCTGGTGTAATCCCTACCACCCTGGCATAATGAATCTACCAGTTTCTTCCTCTCTAAAACTCCTTTTATAATAAAATTGGTGCAGCTATTGAACTATGGGTGAACTCTCAGCCAAGGCCAAAAGCACAGATCTATATTTACCAATATATATCTATTGCCCACTTATATAAGTCCTTTTGTGGATTTTAAAAGATTAAAAAAGAGAAGTGCCTACTACTATTCAATCCTCATAATTCTAGATTAGTTTCTTCAGTGATAGCTCTATTTAATTCGACTTTACGACCTAGAGGTCTCAGGAACAAATACCAGCTTCTCTGTTCCATAATGAATAACCATCTAGCCATATCTAAACACATCACGGATTACATTACATAGATAGGAACTGGAGGCCCCCATTAAAAGTCTAAAACTGTAAAAGCACATACCAAGCCATGTGGTATTTAGAAAGAACCATCTATAACACTAAGATTGGGAATTTTTTAAAAAGGAGAAAATGTACTATTATACAAATTCTATTTAGTATATAATAAAACTTGGAGCCAGATACTGAGGAAAAGCTGAAATATCAGAGACAGGGAACAAATCACAGCCAATTCTCATCCAACAAACTCCTCAGGCTGAACAGGGTAGATCCTGTCTCCAAAAGTCCTCAGACTGACCTGGCAGGCGGCAAAGGGGAACAGGATGTCTGCCTTCTCCTCCTCATATTTCTCTCCCTCTAACGACCTATCTTACTGCCTTGGTCAGCTTTCCTAGAGCTAGGATTAACACCACTGCCTGTTTAGCCTTGAACTCATGGAGATCCAGAAGGCCCACAAGTAGACCAAGCTTACACAACTGTCACATATATGCAGAGGGCCTAGGCGAATCCCATCAGGCTCTCTGGCTGTCAATCCAGTCTCTGTGAAGCCCCTATGAGCCCAGGATAGTTGTTTCTGTGGCTTCCCTGGCGATTGTCTTGGTCCTTTCTCTCTCTCTTTAGCAGTAGTCTCCCAGCTCAGCCCAGTTCAGCAAACATTTTAAAAATAAAAACTATAGGGAAAACAAATAAACCTACTGAAGTGGTTTGAATGAGATGTCCTCCAGAGGCTCATATATTTAAATACCGGGTCCTTAATTGGTGGGACTTTTGGGAGAAGGGGGGCACAGCCTTGCTGGAGAAAGTTCGTCACCAAAGGAAAGCATTGGGGGTAAAAGCCTGCTTCCAATTGGCTCTCTCTGCTTCAAGCTTGTGTTTGGAGAGATGAGGGTTCTGCTTCCTATTCTTGCTGTTTACAGCCATGCGCCCCACTCACCATAAAGGATTCATAGAGTTTGCCAATATGCTCTTCCTCCCATAAGTTGTCTTGGTCAAGGTGTTTTGTCACAGCAGCAGAAAAGTAACTAATACAGAAGTTGGTACCAAAGAGTAGGATGTTGTTGTGAAGAATCTGACCATGTTTTTATAGGAATGTGGAAGATTTGGGGACTTGTGACTAGAAAAGCAATCGATACTGCAAACAGAGATTAATGGTGTATGCTAGGAGGTCATGGGCAGGCAGTAAAACTGAGAGCAGCATGACCGATAGCCCAGCTCACAAGGCTGCCGACGGGTACCGAGGACTTATTAAGTGATCATGGAGCCATCCTTCTGATAGCTTGGCAAAGGAGTTAACTGCCTTCTGCTCATGTCCTGAGAACTTGCCCAACACAGACTGAAAAGTGATGGAGAGAGGGGCACACTTGTAAGCTTAGTGTGGCAGCCAAGTGTCTGCTATGGGGGCTGTAGGTGCTAAGGAGAGCTCGCCTGATGTGCAATGGAACAAAGGGAAGCGCTCCCTCAGACAAGACCTCACCTAGCTGAGCTTTTAACTAATAAAATAAGGGCCTCAGGAGGTCCTCAACTCCCAGAAAGCAACTGCAAACAAAAGCTTCTAATGTGGTTCAAGGGGAGCAGGGCTCATTCCAAGGCAGCCAGCCCGGCAGTGTCAACCACATAGCTCTGGCTTGGGAGGCATGAAGGATGCAGGAATGGGAGGGTTATGAATTCTTCGGTCATGGTTTCATACAATCACTAAGGCCACTTATCAGAGAATCAGAATGAATCTATAAAAATAAGGACAAGACTTTAAAAAAGAAATTATAAGTTCTTGAGATAAATTTATATCAAATTCAAAAATTTGAAATTTTCCAGTTCTTCCCAAACTCATCTATATTCTAGTCACACATGGTGTGTCCTCACAGTGGTAGAAACCCTAACTAGACACCAGGAATAGCTATTATCAAGTATTAAGGATCAAGATTCTCCTTGGGCCTGCCTAGTTATGATAGTGGAATTTTTTTTTTGAACCAATGAAAGGATAAAGTATACCTAAAGACCAAAACAGAGAGCACAAATACAGCCCTATACTAACAAAGACATTTGCATCATGGCCAAGACCATAGGGCCCTGCATGGAAGATGGTGCTAGATAATTGAAGGTCCATTTTCCTTTAAAAAAAAAAAAAATCACATCACATACAAAAATATGGTTACAGTTAAGTTCAGTTGCCCAAAGGTAAAATACAAGTTAAGCACAATTTAGGGCATATACTTGACCCTAAATTAAGAAAAAGTATTAACTAGGTGATGGCAGGACACACCTTTAATCCCAGCACTTGGGAGCCAAAGGCAAGTGGATCTCTGTGAGTTCAAGGCCAATCTGGTCTACAGATTTAGTTCCCGGATAGTCAGGGCTAAAGAGCAAAACCTTGTCTTGAAAAATCAAAAAAGAGAAAAAAGGAAAAAAAGATGTCTTAAGCAAATTTAACCATAATGGAAACAATTCTAATTAATTACATTAAAGTTTAGACTTTCTAAACCTTACTCATCAAAAGACACAGTTAAGGTGCTAGAGCAGGCCCACATGGCACCCAGAACCCACATGGCAGCTCACAACCATCTGCAACTCCAGTCTCAGGGTATCCAATGCCCCTTCTTTGGCCCCTGTGAGCATTGTGTGCACATGGTACACATACATGCAGGCAAACATTCATAAAATAAAAAATTAATAATTTCATAGAAGACAACAGATCTTGAAAAAAGAGATACAATTAAGATGGTATAAAGCATCCAGTCATGGTGGCACACACACACACACATACACACACCAAAAGCCTTTTTCCCATCTAGTACTGAAACACTCCATGGGTTCACTCAGAAAAGCCCTACTCCTGGCCAGAGCATCCCTGGTGTCTTTTCTCTCCTCTAGCTCCACTGACTTTCTGCATCTGAAAAATTAAGAGTGTTTGTAGGAATTGAATGAGCTAATGAATACTGGTGCTTGAAAGGTGACTGGTGTGAAGTGAGAACACTGCTGTTTTCGTAGCTCTACATGAGTGTGTTTCCTATATGTATAGCACTGGGAGTGCTGGAAATGAGTCCCTGGCTTTATGTTTATTTTCTGTGTGCACAGTGTCCTAAATTGCACATCACAAAAAAATCCAACTTGCTTTAAATTATTTGCTCCCTTGGTCCTTTTAAGGATTATTTGTCTAAAAGCAGTGATTGCTTATGATCTTTCATGACCCTTTACAGGACCTAAGGCTGAGCAATAGTTTCTGAAAAGGTTTAAAAGAAATACTAGTGTCCTTGTGTTTCCATTCCAGATCAGGCGATGGCATAATCAAGGGCTGCCTCTTGGTCAGCACTCAGCAGAAAATGCCATCTTGATGAAAAGTACCCAACAGTGGCCACTGGTGATTGACCCACACAAGCAAGCACTCCGCTGGATCCGTCAGATGGAAGGGTCCCAGCTACAAGAGATTTCCGCTGAAGACAGCAGTTATCTCCAAACACTTAAAGATGCCATGCAAGCAGGAGGCTGCATCCTCTTGCAGGTATTTGGACGATTTGGCCTTCTTTCTATTGCATCCCTTGTTAAATGTAATGAACATATAGGTATATGATGTTTTAAGTGTCAGGATCTTTGTCAGACAAATGCATACATAATTACATTTACATGCATGTATTGTATCTGTGCACACATGTACATAGTTTAGTTCTCTTAGGGTATCAACTATGTGTCTTTCCAACTGACTTATTTCAGACAATTTCTTGGTTGTGCTATTGGACTTTTTCAGAATGTCCCTGAAGCGTTCCCTTCCAGCTTAAAGGCGGTTCTAAAGAAGGACATTTGCCAGAAAAGAGGACAGCATTACATCAAAATTGATGATTCTGAGATTGAATACAATGAAAATTTCAGGTAACGTCTCATAGTCAAATGCACTCCTCTGTTTTATTTTTTAAGACAAGGAACATTGAGGTGTCATACCCATCCGTCCTAATGAGTGTGATCCTGAGGGAAAAGGAGAGCTGTATCATAAACATTCCCTTTGATTTGTAGGTTGTGGCTGACCACCCATGTTCAGTGTTATCAGGCTGTATCTGATGGCGACTGTGACCCAGAGCTGAGCAGGAAGTCAACAGGCAGAAAGGCTGGTCCACTTAATCCAAGGGAGTTTGGTTTGATCCCCATGACAAACACTAACACATAAGCTGAGTCCACTTTAAAAATACAAAAATCCAGGCCTGAAGTGGTGGCTCAGCCAGTGCTTGCTGTGAAAGCATGAGCACCCGGCTCCAGAACACACATGCATAAAGGGTGGCACACGCTTAGAGTCTTAGCTTGGGGAAGGCAGAGACAGGCCAGTTCCTAGAGTTCAAGAGCTAGTCATCCTCACCTTCTGAGAGAGTCTGTCTTGGAAAATAAGATGGAGAGGTATTTGAGGAAAATACTTGAAGTCAACCTTTAGCTTAGCTACACACACACATATACACACAGACAGACACACACACACACACACATTCATATTTAGTATTCAGAACAAAAAGATTTAGCCAGGGAGGCAAAGCACTAGGAGGAAAACTGGAAATGTTTAACAGAGACAACTTCATCTCAGATGAGCCATATGGAGGACTGGGGCTCCCGACAAAGCCACAGAGGCTGATGGAATCAGAGGTCCTTTGTCTCTAGAATTGAAACACTGAATTCTGTGGGAAACAGCAAGGGTGGTTTGGGAAGAGGAATTTATTCTGGGTCCTGGGTGAGACACAAGAGACGGGACCAAAAACAGAGTTTCCAGTTAGTAAGAGCAGGTCACAAAGCTGGGTCAGTGTCAAGGATCCTTATATAGGGATCATGTAGGTTAGGCCTGTGCCTCAGTAGCTTTGAGAGAGAGAACAAGGACTCAGAAGGGCAGCCAGTGCCCCTAAACACATTTGATGTTTCTAATCTCCAGCCAGGACAGAAGTGCCTTAGGACCAAGGCCAAGAATCAGAATTCCTTTTATGAGGTCCCTGCCCCTCATCTGTCTGTCAGGCTTCCCCGCTATTCCTCTGCTCAGCTGCACATCTGAGGCTCCTCCCTCTAGGTAACTTCATGAAGAGCTATGTTGTGGTAACATCTGAGGCCATAGAAACACAGTTCTGAGGAAGTTTTGGGGCTGTGTGGGCAGAGCCAGGGGAGTCACAGTAGCCAACTGATTCCCAGAATGGAAGGATGTCTTCCAGAAGGTGGGGGCGGGGTGCTGCTTTAAAGGACAGACTTGGAGACAGATCTCCACTCTCTCTGGCCATGCCTAGTCCCATTTTATAATGCCCCTGCTCTTCTTAGTTGCTACAAAAACAAAGCAAGGCCTAGAATCTCATTCCTTCTTACCCCTGCTCTAAACCACCACCAGCCCTCCTGCCCTATCCCTCCCCTGTGCCCAGGCTACTCCAGTCAGAATGTCCAGTGGCTCCAAAGGAGATGACTTCAGCCCAAATCCCCCATTGCCATAGAAACCATTCTTTACAGTGACTGAGTGACATCAAAGCTTCATGACCATTTGACTCTACCGTGCCTTGTGCGTAAATCTAGTAAGGATGTAATTTGTGGCTGTTTTTAAAGTATTAAACAGAGACTCATTCACATAGTATAATCCAAGAGCTTTGAGCGCAAAGCTGAGTAATGCTAAAAAATGCTGAATCCTTTTCACTTACAGAAAAACATTTTTATATTATTTAAACATTTTGTTTCATTTTACCTTTCCATAAGTTCTTTGAATAACTGATGTCTTTCTCATTTATAGGTTGTACTTATCTACAGAACTAGACAACCCCCGCTTTCTTCCATCAGTTTATAACTTTGTTACTATTGTCAACTTCACGGTAACATTCCAAGGCTTGCAAGATCAACTCTTATCTACAGTAGTAAGTCATGAAGTCCCTCATCTGGAAAATCAACGCTCCCAGTTGCTAGAGAGTATTTCTCTCGATGCTAGAACACTCGAGGAACTGGAGGACAAAACACTGACCTTACTCCAGAAAACAGAAGGTGAGGAAAGATACTGAGTATGCTCAAGAGACTTAAATGAAAATCCGAAGGAAAAAATCATGAGGTTATTTTCTGACTTGGGGCCAAAAATGCCAGCTCTCCATCACTACCAGATTCTGGCTCCTTGTTTTTTCTCTCGAAGCTGGATGAGCCCCAGCCATTTCTAAGCTTCACATCATGGATTTTGACATTCCTTAGCATCCATGTTTACTTAGCTTTTTAACGCACGTTTGACAACCAAACACTGCATAAAATCTTATTGATCTGCATACTGACTCCTACCATGCTGTGTTCATACTCCAGGCATCTTCCATGTACTTCATGCAGGAATGATCATAGACACCAAAAGATTAGGGTCACCAATGTTGGTCCTAAATGACCTTTTACAGAGAAATAATCATGTGACTCTTTAAATATCACATTAAAGTGTGGTATTTACTAGTAAAAAAGTCAAATTGTTTTCCTCTTTCTGGAAAAGTAGGAATATTTTCATAGCAACAAGACATAAGTTTATGCCAGCTTCTTCCTGGCTCACACTTACATAACTGTACCTTTGTCAACTAAGACAAAATATAGTTTATCTGACCCTAAACTGTCTTCATGTTTTAATATGTGTCTTATTAGGAGACACAATATGTTTTTCAAATACATTAGTTATCAAGGTTGCATATAGAAAGTTCTCTATGAATGTACTGAACTTATTTCTCATTTTTTTTAAATATAAATATCTAGTGAGTACTGTACACATTTGACTGACCCTGAACTTCACAGAAAGGCTCTAGCTTCTGTTGACTTTTTTTAGTTTGGCTTTTTAAAAGAAAGGTCTTTCTAAGTAGCCCAGGCTGGTCTTGAGGAGACATTTCTTCTGCCTTAGCACTGGCTGCTCTTCTCAGGACCTGGGTTTGGTTCCCAGCACTCACATGGTGGCTCACAACCATCTGGAACTTCATTTCCAAGGAATCTGGTGCCCTCGTGTGGTGGACACATTCATGCAGGCAAAGCATTCATACATGAAAAATAAAAATAAATCTTCAAAATAAAACTAAAAAACAAAAACATCAATAGTAGTAAGTATAGCTACAGTTGTTTTTCTTGTCTCATAACATCATGTCAGGGATTTTTTTTTTTTACCCTACAGATCCTTTGCAAATATTATTATGGCTTCTTGTTCTGTGTTTTTATGGGAGTCCTGAGTGTGCAAACAAGTGAGTCACTGTGTCTTTAATCTCTGTCCTGGGCCTTTTCCTTCTGTCTGCTTTGTCGATATTGTGATGTGTTTATATTTTATTAGAAAGGAAGTGTCTCCAGATGGGGGAGGAGGTGGCAAGGATCTGGGGAGAGTAAAGAGAGGAGATTCCATAATCTGAATTATTCTATAAAAAAAAAAAATCTATTTCCAGTGAAAGAAAACAATGAAATAAAAATAAAGGAAAAAACAAAATTTAATGGAGTTTGAAGTACTCCTAGGTACTTCAGTACATAAAAGTGCCAGCTGACCTGACAAGATTCAGGTGACAGACACCTCATCTTATAAACCACTCCTATGGACCAAGGAAAAGAATTTAATGCACAACAGAAATACCTGCTTCTGTTATGCCTTCGATATTTATGCCCTGCCAGGTTTTTAGTCTATTAGAGGATGAGATAATTTTAGCTGCTAACATTTACTAAAAATGATCTTTAATGAAAATCATTCCTTTTTAAAATTTTTATCTTATTTTGTAATTATGTACACTTGAGGAGAGTGCACAGGGGCCTGATGAGCCCGGAATAGACCATCAAATTCCCTGGACCTGGAGTTACAGGGCGACTTGAGCCACCCAACGTTGGTACTAGGAATAGGAAATGAATGCTGGGGGCAGAACTTGAGCACTGTACAGAACGATGCTTTTAATCAGTGAACCATCTCTCCAGTGCCCATAACTGTTCTTGAAAATGTAACTAAAAAGGCAAAGTGTGGTGACACAGCTTTCAGTCCCAGCATTTGGGAGACAGAGGCACTTGTGTCGTTGAATTTGAGACCATTCTAGTTTATATAGCAAGACTTGGTCTCAAGAAGAGGGGTGGGAGAGAAAAAAAATGAATTAATGAATGAGGGAAAGAGGGAGGGAGAGAGAGAAGGCGGGGGAGGGAGGGAGGAAAGAAGGAAGAGGAAGTTTATAATGAAAACCTCAGAGTTCCCAAAGTGGGAAGAATCTCTGTCTGTCTAACATGGTTCTTGTTCAAAGGAGTTCCTGTCTGATAATGTTGAAGAATGACCCTCACTGGTCAAAACAGAGTAGCCTACTATATTACATGAAATAATAGTATGCTTGCTATGGAGGAGGGCTGGCTAGGGATCAAACCCAAGGTCTTGTGCATGCAAGTAAATACTCCAACCACTGAGCTACATTCCCAGCCTGTGTATCTGTGTATGTGTCTGCCTGCCTACCTATCTGCCTGTGTGTATGTCTCTGTTTCTGTCTGTGGGTATAGGTGTGTGTGTATGTATTTGTGTGAGTGGGTCTCTCTCTCTCCCTCTCCCTCTGTGTGTGTGTGTGTGTGTGTGTGTGTGTGTGTGTGTGTGTGTGTGTGTGTGTGTGTGTATAAGGTCAAATGTATTCTTTATGATGAAATTGTTAATTATGTTCCTGTAATAAAAATGGAGTTTGCAAACAGAATTAAGAAAAGGGGGTGGGAAGTGGGACTTTCGCATACTTTTGATCCTACTTCTTAGAAATAATGATTAATCATTTTTAAATTAGGTGAGCGACCCTTTCCTGAAGTTCAGGCCCACACCTGGGTCTGTCTTTACTTTTTCTGAGCTCCTCTGTAGTGGAGAGAAGGTATTATTTTACCTTAAGGTGTGGCCTCTTGTCCATCTACACCTATGACCTCGGGGCACCAGTATTTGGGGCAAGGCCAGAGAGAAGCTTACAATCTGGGGTACACGTGTGCAGCCCCCTTCTCTTTCAAGCTGACCTGGCAAAAACAGACCAGGTGAGACAGCTGTGAGAGTGGTGTGGATCTGGCCACAGCCTTCCAGCAGATCATGTTACCTCCTTTCTTTCACCTAAACCTTACGTTTTAGTCTAAATTAAAATTTCTTTAATAACACACCCAACTCTGCTTTTACTATGAAAAGAAAAAAAGAACCTATCTGGACATAAAACTGACAAAATCCCACAGTGAAAACTCTTCAGTGCCCAGAGCGGGAAACAGCTCCTTGTCATTTCAATCAATTTTTAAATAAATTCATGTCTTGTTCATTTTTAGGAAGTGTGTTAGATGATGAAGAAATTGTAGAAACCCTAAGAAAATCCAAAGTGACTTCAAATGAAATTTCCAAACGCATCCAAGAAACAGAAAAGGCAGAGCGTGAAATTGAAGCGACTCGGAAGAACTACCTCCCCATAGCGACGAGGGGCGCCCTGCTCTACTTTGTCATTACCAGCCTGACACAGGTAGAGTATATGTACCAGTTCTCTCTCGAGTGGTTCCGCCAGATTTTTGTTTTCTCTACAGTTGCTAAAACCAAAGAGCAAAAGCGTGATTGGAAAATGGGCAAAATACTTCAGGAGAAAGTCCGTGAGATTTCTTTAAGTGCCTTGAGTCAGCAGATTCTGGAAAGTGAGAGAAATCCCCTAACCAGGAATGCTAAGCATGCAGTGGACATGCTAACAAGGACGGTGTTCAGGGTAAGCCATCCTTTTACCACATGCTTTCCAGCACCTCCTCCCGGGCTCTGGTAACGGTTGTGCTCTCTGTAGGTCGTCTCTTCGGCTCTGTTTAATGAACACAAACTCTGCTTCTCCTTCCGGCTCTGCACCACAGTCATGAGAGAGAATGATGGCACTGTGATGGCCGATGACATAGGATTCCTACCAGAAGAAGAGTGGAACATCTTCTTATATTCTGGCATTTTGATAAATATTAAAAATATACTATCCAAGCCCAGGCTGAATAGTAAGTAAAATTAATCTCTCTGTATTGTGTGCTTTAAAACACTGTAATATGTTTCCTTGTAAAATACTTAGATTTCAAGGTTTACTTTTGTGACTGAGGTCAAATTTCACGTCAGACTCACTGATGTGTGAACATGCAGTCAGCATGCTCTTTATTTGTTCATTTGTGAGAAAACGTTTCACTATACAGCCAGGCTAGCCTAGAACTCATGATCCACCTAAGTCATATTTAAGTGAGTAAATGAAGAAATAAATCGCAACTGGTAAGATTATGGTGGTCCTAATGTAAAGCAGAATATCTAGCGAATAAGAACTCACACATTGATTACCATGCCATCAGGCTCCTTCCTGCACGTTTCTTCACTTACTATGAAAACTTGAGCCATAAAGCATGCCTATCTGTGATGGTCTAAATATGGATGGCACCCAGAGGCTCATATGTTTGAATGCTTGGCCCTCAGTGGAACTCTCTGGGAAAGATTTGGAGATGTGGCCTTGTTGGAGAAGCTGTGTCACTCAGGGTGGGCTTTGAGTTTTAAAAGCGCACACCAGGCCCAAAGTCTGTTTCTGCCTTCTGCCTGCTGATTCAGAAGTAAAGCTCTCAGTTACTGTTCCTGCTCGATGCCTGTCTGCTTCCTGCCATGATGATCATGAGCTAATCCTCCAAAACTGGCAAGCCTCTAATTAAATGCTGTTATCGGCCAAAACAAAGAAGACCCCAGACCCAGATTTCTTCAAGATAAAAAAAAATATGTAGGCGGAGTTTTACTTACAAGGCACCAGTCCAAAATTAATATTTATTAGAATATAAATTAACACTCACGATATTAGTAACAACTTATAGTGGCACCTGAACAAGGACTGGCGTATCCAAGTGATGGGCGAGCGATGGATGCGCGATAGAAGGACAATGGATTCCGATTCTGTCTCTCCAACAGCCAGCAGCCAGGAACCAGGAAGAGAGCTCCTCCTGTCCCAGCAGCCACTTATCAATGGGGTTGGCCACACCCCCTCCAGGGTCCCCGGCTCCTGGATAAGCGTCTTCTGACCTTATTGGCTGACACCTTAATCCCACCACATCAATGTTACATTCTTGAATTGGTTCAAGGCAAGAAGATAGCCAAGAGCCCCGAATCCCGAATGTTCTCAGGGTAGAATTTTTATACAGCACTTTAGGTAGGGGAGGGGGATACAGCACTCTGGTAAGGGAGGGGGAAGTTGAAACGGCTCTCATGGTTACTCAGGGTGGTCTCGCCTGAGTTACTACATGCAGATCAGGCTGACCGGGCAATGTGTCTCAAGAGTGCAAGAAGCAAGCTTTGTTTAGACTGGGCATCCTGCATGCAGCTGAGAAAATCCTGTAAACAAAGCTCTGAGTCCTTGAGCAGACAGTCACTGAAACTCTGCCAACCTTGGTCAGCTTCAGGGGCCTCAGGGAGGGGTGAGGGAAGGTTTTGGTGGGCAAACAGCTATCGTGAGACACTAGAGAGTTAAGGGGGAAAGAGTCAAACAGGATTTTTCTATTATTTCATTCTTTCAATGCTTTATCTTATAAGAGTTGTTACGTCACAGTGTCTCATGTCAAACAGGATTTTTCTATTATTTCATTCTTTCAATGCTTTATTTTATAAGAGTTGTTACATCAGTGTCTCATCACAGCAATAGAACAATAAATGAGACACTATCTGAAACATGCACAGTCGTTTAATGACTAAATCTAGTAAGCTCTGTGATATAGCAAAAGCTAAGAGGGAAATATGACTGTAAATATTTAAAAACAGAAAGGTCTCAGGACTGGAGACATGGCTCAACAATTAAGAGCATATATAACTCTTTCAGAGGACTCAAGTTCAGTTCCTAGTACCCATATCAGGCAGCTCACAACTGCCTACAGTTCCAGGTTCATGGAGATCCAGTGGTTCCCAGCACCTACACACACATGTACACACCCTCCTACAGGCAGACACTCTCTCCAACCATTTAAAAATAAAAAATAAATGTTTAAAAAATGAATATCTCAGATAAGCAAGATAAATCCCTACCTCGAGAAATGCTTTTTAAAAGAGCACCAAAGTTGAGGTCTGTGGG
This sequence comes from Phyllotis vaccarum, assembly GCA_033318265.1. Classification (NCBI taxonomy): domain Eukaryota; kingdom Metazoa; phylum Chordata; class Mammalia; order Rodentia; family Cricetidae; genus Phyllotis; species Phyllotis vaccarum. Next base: position 13,305,926 of record JARWLC010000017.1, on the reverse strand, counting down.
GATTTAATAAAAGCTCCACAAGTTTCAGAGATATCAGAGGGAAGCTACCCACAGTCTATGTGGAGATTTAATAAAAGCTCCAGAAGTTTCAGAGATCTAACCACAGTCAGTCTAGGAGGATCAGAGAATGGTGATTCAAACCTTTAATCCCAGCACAGGGAGTAATCTGGGAGTGGTGACCTCTGCCCTTAATCCCAACTGAGTTCAGGTCATCTTAGATTACAGAAGGAATTCCAGGCTCCCAGTTAGGCAGTGGTGGAGCCCTGCCTTAATTTACCAAGAGAGTATTTAAGGCTTAAGGCGGGCATAGAAGGACGAGGGAGAGGAAGTCAAGAGAAGCCAGGCTGAGGAAGCTGGAAGACAGCTGGGTAAGATCTGACTGTGGTGTTTATTCTCTAATATCTCCGACTTTCTCAGAGATCTATCCCTGAGTCTCATTTATTCATGCAACAGAGGTCAAAACGTCATAAAATTGCATTGCTGTTGCATAAGCAGATTATAGTCACATAAAAAAACAGACCAATGAGAGGCTGGAAAGAGCTCATTGGTTAGGAGCACATATTACTCTTGAAGAGGGCTTAAGTTTGGTTCCCAGCATCCACATTAGGCAGCTCATAACCACCCGTAACACCCCTCAAGGAGATCTAGTGCCCTTTTCTGCCTTTTTCTGCCTTAGCAACTGTACTCACATGTACATTCCAGACATGCACACAAACACATAATTTTAATTTTAAAATAAATCATTTTTTAAAAAGTCAGAGGCATAGAATAAAGATCCCATAAGTTAATCCATATATTTGTGTTCAAATAATCAATAACCTATATTGTTTAAACTGAATAAGCATATATATATAAAAGGGTAAAGTTGGACCTTTGTTTATGCCAAATACAAATATTAGGTCTAAATGAGTTAAATACTTAAATGTAAGATCTGAAACATAAAAGTCCTAGCAGAGGTCCAAGGAGATGATTCTGTTGGCAAAGTACCTCTGTTCAAACATAAGAGACTAAGTTCAGATTGCCAACACCCACATTAAAAAACACAGCACAATGAGGTGTACTTGGAAGCAGTAGAAGTTCATGGGGCCAGCCAGTGGGGCCAAGTCTGTGAGGTTCAGGTTCACTGGGAGATGCTGTTTCAAACCCAGAGGTGGAGGGTAACTGAGGAAAATCGCCATGGGTCGCTGGCCACTGCAGGTACACACATATGCAAATACATCCTCATGAGCACACATACACCTTTTTTTTAAAAGTCCTTACAAGTAATAAAGAAAAAACATGTCATTGGGGTATTAGTTACTAGTACTAAAGGAACGCCTAAAGGAAATAATTTTAGGAAAGAAGTTTCACACTTTTATAGGTTTACACTTTCATGGGGTGTCAGTCTAAGGATGAGGGCGGGGACTTTCAACACAGCTCATTCACACACTGGTAGATCAAGAAGTAGAAAGTATGGACTGGAAGTAGAAGTGAATTATCACCCCAAGTGCCACCCATACCAGTAGCCTCTTTCTTCTAGATTCTAGAGGTTCCAAGGCCCCCAGAACAGAGCTGCTGGCTACGGTCCACCTGTACACATGTGCCTGTGAAGAACACTGGATATGGCAGTGATGTCTTTAACTTTTAAGCCCTCATGGTTGGAATAGTAAATATGAAAACTATGCCTCTCTGGTAGACTCGAAACTATAAAAACTAAAACGGCATTTTCTCAAAACATTAAAGATAGAACAATTAAATGAGTCAACAGTCCCACTCCACGTATAAGTCCAAAAGATTGTGGCAGAATCTGGAAGACATTTGCCCAGCCATAGTAACAGACATGCATTTCCAGGAGCTGACAGGTATATGCAGCCACATGTCTACCCATTGATGGGAGAGGGACAAAATTTGACATAAATACAATTGGAGTAGAATTTAAAAGAAAGGAAATCCCATTAAATATTACAGCATGGTTGAGTCTTAAGGACATTTGTTGAACGAGATAAGACAGTCACAAAAATACAAACACTGTCCCTATGAGGTGTCAGGAGGTCAGTTCACAGAAACGAAGTGGAAAGTTGACCACCAGGAGCTTGGAGGAGGGCAAAGGAGGGAGAGTGTGTCTGGGTGTCAAACAGCTCTGGAGATTGGCTTTACATCGTGTGGATGTAGGTAATCCTGAGCTCTGTGCTGAAAATGGTTTAAATAATCAATTTTGTTATGAAAGAAACAACATAAAAACTTACCGAGTTAATCATCTGTATAGTGTGATGCTAGGAGCAAAGCCCATGGCCTCATGCATGCCAGGCAAGCATCCTACTGAGTAGCGTCCCAGCCCCTCCCATGAGTTTATATGAAGTGGCTCGTTGCTCAACAACAAATACTTGTTAATTATCTATGCTGTGATGAGTCCCTGGAAGGTGAAGGATCTTTCTCTCCTGTGACGATTTTTCCCTTTGCCTTCAGGTATATTTGAAATACGGAGAAAGGAACATCTTCAGTGGGTGCCCGACCTGCGATGGAGGCAATGTCAGTACATCAGCAGCCAGATGCAGCCATTTTCTCTTCTCTGCAAATCCCTCTTGTCAAATAAGTGGCAGTGGAACACCTTCAGGGACACTAAGGCTGTGTACTCTCTAATGGGCAAGCCTTTCTCTCCAGTAGAGGCTTCACCTAAGGAAAGTCTCAGATCACCAGAGGAGGGTAGGGACCTTAGTGCTTTAACCTAACCTTAACAAATGTGTGTATGTCGGAATAGATTTTCAGTGTATAAAGGTAGATCATGAGAGGCATGCCTAGATTTGAATTCAAATCTCTTGAATTCAAGGCCAGTCTGGTCTGTAGGACAGCCAGGACTACACAGAGAAACCTTGTCTCAAAAAAACAAAAGCAAAGACAAAAAAAAAAAGGTAGATCACAACAAATGTTCCATGTGGCATGTTTGAGTCAATGCAATCCTCACAATAAGGAAGTGGCTTTTATGAATTTCACTGTTATAGGTGAGAAACTGGTGTGACTTCTGAGGTTTGGAAACATTGAATATATCAGCAAATCATTACATCACACTGGTTCTGAACCTTGCATCTGAGGGAGCCTTCATAGATTCCTCGTTTTATGTAACAGACATGTTCTAAAAGTTATACAGGAACTGGACATACAGCCCAGTGGGACAGCACTTGCCCAGCATGGCAAGGCCCCTGGTTTCAGTCCCCAGGACCATAGAAAGAAAGAAAAAATGCCCATGGAAAACATAATAAACCCAGGAAAGATCTGCACAGAAAGCACATCTTTTTGTTTGCTTCTTTTGGGTTTTTGGTAATTTTTTTGAGACAGGGTTTCTCTGTGTAGCCCTGACTGTCCTGAACTCGCTCTGTAGACCAAGATGGCTTCTAACTCAGAGATCTGCCTGCTTCTGCCTCCTGAGTGCTGGGATTAAAGATGTGTGTCCCCACTGCTTGGCACAAACATCTTTTAAGGGCTGCCATTTTGCCATATTTTCTCCTTCTTTCTTTGCTCTTTAAACTCTGCTCCCTATTTTTGCACGCTTTTCACTGACACTCCCACTTGAGACACAACCTAGTTTGTTTCCTGCCTTGTATTTCTCTATTTTTGCTTAAAGAGTTTTGTTACAATGTACAATAATGTAGTCTAATAACATCAATATTCTCACACATACTTCCTCTCTGTCGGAAAGTGAATTCCAGAAGTAGAAATGCTAGTCAGAAGGACACTCTTCATCATATGAGAAGTCCCTGCCAAGCTAATTTCTTTGAAAATCTAAATTATATATTTTTACCAGCAATGTGCATGCCCAGTCTTTTTTAAAAGTTGTTATTATCTTTAATTAAGTATATGTGTGTAAAAGTGTGTACTCATGAATGCAGGTGCCCACAGAGACCAAAGACATGGTATGCCCCTGGAGCTCAAGTTAACAGGTGCTTGTGAGTCACCTGATGTGTCTGCTAGAGTTCAAACATGGGTCCCCTGGAAGAGTAGTGTCTGCTCACTGAGCCACCTCTCCAGCCCATCGGCCCATTTTCTAATAGGAGGCTTCATCATTATTGAGTAGTAGTATCAACATGAAAAGTTCAAAATACTGCAATTTTAATTGCCATATTAGCAAATACCTTTTAAAGGTTTATTGGTGATATGACTTGCTTATTCATACATATACTTTACTCATTTAAAAAATGAATTGATTATCTCCTTTTTGATTGTTTATAAGAATACTATTAACATAGATAATTCATTTTGTATATTTTTAATCTTTTCCTTATTTATTGGTTGATAGAATGTATACTATAAATGTAGTTGGCATTTATGCCATTGATTATATCTCTTTCCCATCTCCTTTTAATATAAGACAAAAGTCGATCATTTTTTAAGTAAAGGATTGCAGGTAATCCTCTTATAAAGTTAGGATCTTTTTATTTTGTAAATAACTCCAAATATATCACTTGTGATTGAACTTACATGTACCATGGTGTTTTTTTAAAATCAGAATGTTAGCACATTTAAAAGATATTTTTTTTAATCCCAAATGTGGGGATATGTTTCAAATTTAGTAAAAACTAGTCTGGAATATCAGAGGATAGAGCTGACTCGACTCTTCCAGTCTGTTTGTTTTATTATTTTGGTTTTTTTTTTATCAAGACAGTTTTCTGTGTAACAGTCCTGGATGTCCTGGAACTTGTTTTGAAAACCAGGCTGGCTTTGAACTCACAGAAATCCTCCTGCCTCTGCCTTTCAAGTGCTGGGAATAACAGCATATACCACCACTGCCTGCCTGGGAGTCTGGAACTCTGTAAACTAAACTGACCTAAAACTCAGATTGGATTAAGGGCTGTAGGTCACCACTCCAGGATACTCCCTGTGCTGGGATTAAAGGTGTGAGTTACCACTCTCTGATCCTTCTAGACTGACTGTGGGTAGATCCCTCTGATATCTCAGACTGTTTTTATTAAATTTGAAATATATCCCCACACCCAAATTGTATGTAAAACTGGAGGTTGGGGGAATAGCAGGGAAGCAGTGTACTTAGGAGCAGCAGCTACAGCCGGAAACAAGGCCTGAGCGCATCCCACTTCACAAGCAGGACTCTGTTACCATGGAGAGAGGAGTCAGTGTGGAAATAAATAACTGTGGAAGTTCTCAAAATTGTGATAATCCCGTTTGAGCCCCTGTGGGCTATCATTTCCCATCTGTGTTAGATATTATGAATGGAAATCTCTAACTTATACATTGAAACTCACTTGAAAGAGCAGATGCTGAGGTCCTAGCTGAGTGTCCTTTGCTCTTCATTTTCAGTCAGCTTTTGTAATTCCATCACTGCATCCCCATCTCAACTCTTTTTCATCCTACTCACCCACATCATTTGGGCCAAGGTCTACTTCATGGTAAAGGATGGTGATGCCCCAAGTCCTAGTAATAACACTTAACTATTAAGCCGACGATGTTTATTTTCAAATTTTATAACTTAAGTTTTATTGTAACATATTTTAGTGTCATGGCTGTCTAGTTATTAATTCTAGTCTTTTCTCCTGATGGTATCTAGCTGAACTTCTGACTGAAAATGATGAGATGATTAACCCTATAAATTTTCCTTGGGAAAATCTAACTCCATTTCAAAGACTTATCTTGGTAAGATGTGTTAAAACAGATGATTACGATTCTAAATATTTCAAGTAAGTTTGAATCCTTCATTAATAAGCAAAATATGCTGACTTCTGCAAGCTATGATTTACTGGACCTTAGTGCAGAGCGGGCACCAGCGCTTCATCCTAATGTTCTGTCAGTTGGTACCCGCCCCCAATTCATCCTCTATAGACAAGCTTTGAGGGATGAACTGAAATGCCCAGTGCCACCATTCTCTCCCTGTTCTGTTGAGAACTGCCCTGCTTACGAGCTTGCTTTTTGCCCGCCCTCTCCATGCTAAAATTGAAAGAACAGACCCAGTTCTTTAGGGAGAAGGCAGCAGCTTCCCAACCTTGATATGACAGGTAATGTGTCTGATTCTTTCACTGTCCACAAGCCATATAGTTAACTAACAGCTAAGTCACATCCACCAAAGTATCGCTAATAAAGGCAGCATTTTACACAGCTCCAATTTCTCAGATGCTTTAGAATCTGACTTGGGGTTTGGGAGATTCAAGATGGAATCAAGTTTGTTAAGATGGCGAAATGCCTAAGATAATCAACTTATAAGACTTATTTATCAGCTTACAAGGCTTATTTGTGCACAATTTCAGAGGTTTTTTAGTAGATGGAGGAGTCAGTAGATAAAGAAGAGGGATCAGTAGATGGAGAAAAGGGGTCAGTATATGAAGAAGAGGGGTCAGTAGATGGGAATAGGGATCAGAAGATGGAGAAGAGGAATGTATTGGTCAGGGCTCTCTAAAGTAACAGAATTACCTAGTCCATTCTCAGACAGTTTCAGATTTGCCTTCTGAACCTTCTCAGAACATATTTCATGATCATTGTGTAAAAATGTATCATATAAGTAGTTTGTGTATAAGGCAGTCTCCATCTGTGCCATTATACATGTACTATACGTGTGCCCAACACAGTTCACATGCCCACAGCTCTCACCAGACATGTATTCTGTCTCACTTAAGCTTACAGTTTTTGTCTTATGAATGGAAGGATTAATTGTCTTCTAGTTAGGTTATCTTGCACCTTCCAACCCCAAACTATATGGGTTCTTTTTGCTCTAGCCATGGACAGCAGAGCAGGAGGAACCCAGGAAAAGTATCCTTTTTCAGGGCAAGAGAGCACAGTGTATGCCTGTACAGCCAAACCACACTCTCTGATTGAATGTGGGAGAGCTTTGTAGGAACACAAGGTATCTGGGCAGGAGATAACCAACTATCTTAGTGAGGGTTTCTAATGCTGTGAAGAGACACCATGACCATAGCAACTCTTCTAAAGGAAACCATTGAAATGGGGCTCCCTTACAGTTTAGAGGGTTAGTTCATCATCATCACCATCATCATCATGGTGGAACACGATGGCATGCAGGCAGACATGGTGCTAGAGCTGAGAGTCCTACATCTAGTCAGGCAACAGGAAGTGGTCTGAGAAACTGGGTGGTATCTTGAACATAAGAGACCTCAAAGCCTATCCCCACAGTGATATACCTCCTGCACTAATGCCACACATACTTCAACAAGGCTACATTTCCTAATAGAGCTGCTCCCTATAAGAGCCATTTTCTTTCAAACCACCACACCAACCAGTGATCAAGAGATCACACACACCACATACTCCACACTCACACATGCATACACATGCACACACACACACACACACACACACACACACACACACACACACACACGCGCACACGCGCACGCGCACACATACACACACACTGTTAAACCTTAACAGCACACCAGGAAACTCAGGCTAGAGCCAGAACACTTATTTTGATTTCATTTTAACCACTGGGAATACTCCCATGGGTGGATTTTAAATTTATCTTATCTTTAATTTTTCAGATTAAAGTTCTTCGACCAGAACGTTTAGAGACTTCGGTAAAAAAGTTTATAACTGAAAAAATGGGAAGTGAATATATTCATGAGACTACAGTTAATCTGAAAGAATCATATAAAGAGTCCACAGCTCAAACTCCGCTGATCCTTATTCACTCCTATGGTGAGCTGCTATCTGAACAGTGAATCAAGTAAACTGAGGGTGATGGAGTTTCCATTAACAGTGATTTTTACAAGGTCATGTGGTAAAACATGTTTATTAGGGTCGCATCAATCAATTCCCAAACCATGGTCATTCATATCGGCTCAGAATAAACTCTTTTTCTAGTTTCTATTTTTAAAGAAATACAAGGTGATTTTTGGAAGTAGGCTGTATCCCTCTGACCTACACATTCCACCTCTGTCACTTGCCTTTACTCTGCGGTCCCTAAGGATAGTATCTCCATTTAGACTCCACAGGCAGAGGCTTTGCCCAGGGCACCCCATCTCACCAAAAGTCTTCTCACCAGATTGTTGTACACCAAGCTATATCACGAATTCTACTTGGTATTATAATAAAAACCTGAAGCCAGATATTGGGGAAAAGCTGAAAGATCAGAGAGACAGAGGAACAAGCCACGGCCACTTCTCACCCAGCCACTCCTCACGAATCCTCAGACTGATGCCTCTGAGTCCTCAGCCAAGAGGGAAGGGGGTCGGTCACAGGTGAAGGGGTCAACCTGCTCCTCTGCCTTCATCCTTTCTCTGCCCGGTGCTCTCACACTCTGGTTCAACTTTCAGGCAAACTTTATTAGATACACAATATATCACCACACCAGGCTATATGTCTGACACTTGAAAAGATGCTGTCTGCTTATTAGAAACTTCTCCCAGCATGGCAGCAGGCCCCTGGCCAGCCCTCATGTCAGCAGCAGTCTAGAAGGAGGAGAGTCACTCCTCTTTTTAGGAGCTAAGGTACGACAATACACGTCTGCTGCCAAAACCTATGCACAAAGTCTCCGTGCCCATATCTAGTTTTATCATGTTTAAAAAACATGTTTTAGCTGAGTTAGTAACCATCGTGAATGGTTGCATCTATCACCAGAGGACAAAGGGACAAATGCAGAGAGGCAAGACAACCAGCCATTCATGCCTCAGCTCATGGGCAGAGACAAACTGAACTATAGGCTTTAATTTCAAAACCCAAGTCATTCTCCTGTGGCTACACAGTCTCTCATCACCGCCTTGGTAAGTGCGGGATTGTATCTGCTGGGGGAATTAAATGAGCTCACAGTTTTGGGTACCCCTCTATGTTGTCCTACAGGGATTGACCTCAACAATATCCTCCTGAGATTTGCACAGGAGCTAAAAGGAACAACGCCACAGGTGACGATGATTTCCCTGGGCCGAGGCCAGGCAGCCAAAGCAGAAGAGCTCATTTTCAAGTCCCTGGACAAAAAGAATCAATGGGTCTTCCTCCAGAATTGCCACCTCGCAGCATCCTTCATGCCAAGACTCTGCACTATTATAGAGTTGTAAGTTCCACATTTATCTGTCTGAGAGCAAATTAATTATCCACACTGTGAAGCCATACTGCAAAGAGCAATGCATACTGTGCTTGGCAATGCTGAAGCAATGTACTGGGCCACAAGAGAACACACCTCTGCCCTGAACACACTAGCTTTTCTTTCTTTTAAACACCTGTTTAGATTGCATTTTCCATGTTATTAAGCATTTGCTCATGTATAAGCTACGATATGGTTCTTAACATTTTATATAACTATAAACAGCAACGTACGGGACCTCGCATCCAGCTCTCCCTAATGTTTTCCTTTGTGGCCTGTACTGACCCTGCTGCGACCTTCCCAGCTGGGGTCACTTCAAGGCTGCCCTTCCCCAGCACTGACTCCCTGGATTCCATAGGCTCAGCCTTGTTTGCTGTTGTGAAACTTGATTGCTGTAACCACAAGAGTCAGAAATGTGTGAAATTAGAAATGTTTTCACCAATGATGCTCTGCAGGCTTTGTCTCCCGTGTCTTTTACTGTCTTCCCACTCTGCATGGCCAATAATGTGGAACAGGGGCGTGAAGGTCCAACCTTGTCACTTCCGGTATCTGAAAGGAGATTTCAGTTAAATTGTAACTGCCCAACTTAGGTTTCTAAAGTCTCTCCTGATACAGTCTGTGCTGTTCTCAGAATGTGACTCTTTCAGCAGTTTAAAAAGTATTGGTGGGGAAACCACACTTATGGAATCACCCAAGAGTCAGAGGCAAAGATTAATTAGTAATAGGACATTAACAAATGCAGGATTTGCGCTATGTCTTGCATTATTGATTTAAAACACACTTGCAGGGCATGCTCTTTGTTATTCCATTCTAGGCACTGGGGACATAGCACACCCAGGTCAGCACTGTAGGTGTTCAGAGCACCTTAAGCTACAAAGGGGTCCGCTGCAGAGAAGCGCGTTCTCAGGAGTAGCTGGCCAACGCGCGAGTGAGACGCCATGCAGTGGTTTGCTCTTTGTTTTTGCTTGGTTTTTCTTTCTTCCTTCTTTTAACTTCTTTCTTTCTTGGGATAGAGAGAAAGAACATGAAGTTGGGTGAACAGGAAGATGAGAAGAGGACCTTGGAGGAGTTAAAAAAAGAAAGGATGTAGTCAACATATATTGTAAAAAATATATTCAAAATATTCAAAAATTTAACACTAAAATGGCTATAAAAAAACTGAAATATTCCTGAATTAGGCACTAAATAAATATGTTCAAAGAACGTTGCCAAGAAGGGAAAATAGAACGCTAGAAATAATATGTACAGTATGATATTTTTATTTAAAAATAAGAAAGTCGAAGGAAGAAAAAAAGCAGCATTTAGTGGAATTTCAGGTTATTTGGATTATTTTCATTTTTGTGTTTCAGTTTGTATTTCAATGGTGGCTTAGCTTTTTATTATTTATGGCTCATTCTATAAATTTTATTGCACACGCACGTAAATGAGAGAGGGAGAGAACATGAACATATGCGTGCCATAGCACACATCGAAGTCAGAAGGCAGCTTTTAAAGTCTGCTTCCCACATGTGGTCCTGGGGACCAAACTCAAGTTGTCAGCCTTAGCGGCAAGAGACCTCCTTATCCCCCATATTATTTAAACATTTAAGAAGTAATTTTAGATCTGCATTACACAGACAGCACAAACACCTTCTTTTCTGGTTCTTACTCTTCTGATTAGCCTGGCACTGCTCCTAATTTACACAGACATTTTTTTTTCTCTGAGTTGCTTGTTAACTGCAGGCACAGTGTTGCTGACCCCTCAGTGCCTCACTGTGCTTGGCCATCTCATCAGCAGAGCTAGAGCCCCGCCCCCCCCCCCTTCCGGTGAGTCGGCTTCCTCAAGGCCCCTGCTGTGGTAAGAGCGCATGGCTTTGGTCCCAAAACATCTGTCCCGATTGCATCTCCTCATCTGTCTCTTCAGTCTCCCTTAAAATGGTGGAGGAACTTTTCAGTCCATCTTATCTTCCCATCTCTGGTGACTTTGAAAGACACAGATATGTTGTGAATGTCCTTCAATGGCGTCCATCCTGTAGTCTACAGGCTGGTGCACCCAGGAGAGAAATGCATGCTGTCACAAAACAGAATACTTACTGAAATATTATGGTGGAGTTTGGGGTTTGTTTGGTTGGGTGGTTGCTTGTTTTGGCCACACTTTTGGTAACTCAATCTTGAACACAAACCTCATTGACAACAGTGTCATGCTATAGTGTAAAGATTTGGACATGCTCAAAACAGTTCTCCACTTAGGCTTGCCTGCTGCTTCCTTGTATGTAGTTTTTGGCTTTCTGCAACATGAAGGCAGCAAATGCACTAGATCTTGGTAGTGTGGCTTGTCAAGAGGCAAGCGGTGTCACCCTGTATAATTCCTGGTGTTGCTGACATTGATCATATGATTATAGCATCTGCAACCCAGAAACTTTCAGACTGTTCTTGTATATGAAAGTGTCCCCAATAGTTTCAGCAACCCGTGATAATTGGTGACTGAAATATTTCCACCTAATCTGCCAAGTAATAGTTTCATTTACTGTCTGCCTATATCCCCAACACCTCACACAGAAAATGAACCATGTAATAGCAGGCTACCAGAAAACTATCTCACTTCCCCTGTCTATTGACTCATTTACATATTCTTATCAATGTGGTTGGTATCCCGCCGTGTTTATTTGATTTTGCCAGGTCTTACTGCCATTGCTCTGCTGTTCAGTTGTCCCGAGTTTGACCTGGAACTCTCCCATCCTTGTCCTGGCTTTTTGAGATAGCTTTATAGACAAAGTTGATCCTGAACTCATGACCCTTTGCTTCCCTCCCAAGTGGAGGCATGCACCACCACACTTGACTTTCATGTAAGTCATATTTTATAAGATTTCTCAAGTTTCTATAGTGAGTATGTGTGGCTTATTTTTACTTAGAGAAAATAGAAGTTAATGAATTTTATATAATTCTTTGTACACTATCAATCCCCTGTGCTGAGTGGTATCCTTGGCATTAAAATAATTTGTAAAGTCACAGATACATTAAAATATTCTGACTCTAGGAAAATATTGCACAAATTTTTTAATGTCTACATTTTTTTTATTTTTCAGGTTTAGTAATCCAGATATGAAGCTAGACCCTGACTTTAGGCTTTGGTTAAGCTCAAAATCATATGGTTCTTTTCCAATTCCTATTCTTCAGAAGGGTGTGAAGGTAAGAACAAAGTGTCAGGATTTCAGTGTTGACTGGCAAGCCCTGCTTGATTGTAAAGCATTGGCACCTATCATTCTAAATCAGGAAGAGCACCCATGCGAACTCCTTGTCAGCTTTTGTAGGGAGGAGGCCACCAGTGTATAGACCCGATTTCAATAACTCCTAGTTCTGACACTTCTCAAAGAGGATGCTCTGTTTCCAGTTGCTGTAAACCAAGATGCATGTTTGCATAGCTTTTTCCTTTCTGACTTTTACTTTTTTTCCCCCCAAGACACTGTCTTGCTGTGTTACCCAGACTAGCCTTGAACTCCTGAGCTCAGTTGATATTCCACCTCACCTTCTTGAGTACGTGCCACTGCACCCAACTATGTGGCATTTTACTTCTATTCCTCTTGACCATTTTATGGTTTTCTAACCCTCTGGAAAGTTCCAGCAGAAGGCAAACAAACTATTTGCTAAAAAAAAACCTTAATGGTGGGTTATATATGACTTCTGAAATTCAACTATGAAGACTTGGTCGATCCTGTTAATGGCCCAGTTGGCTTAAAGATAGACTTCAAATGACAGAGAATCCAATGGAGACACAGGCAAAATATTATGTCCTGACCACACTTAGCCAGGCTGATTCCTAAAACTCCCTGCAACACTGCCCTCAATGCTGCTTTTCTCCCAGAGCCACTTTCCAACAGCCCTGCCCTGGAGCAGACAGAGAAATCTGACACCTGCAGCCTATGACTTATTATGATGCCCTGTTTACCTCCCAAAGAAAGGATGACTATGACCTCAAGTGGCCTTTTTCTTTTGGCCAGGAGAAGCTGGGAGGCAGTGGTAACAGAGGGACGTAGAGCTTCAAGGACATTTATTTCCGATTAGGTCTATTCTAATTCAACTTTAAAAGTCTGTCAATCAAGCTGGGCATGGGGGTGCATGCCTTTAATCCTAGCACCAGGGAGACAAGGCAGGAGGTGGATCTCTCTAAATCTGAAGCCAGTCTGGCCTATATCCACATAAGGAATTCCAGGACTGATTCAAAACAAAACAAAAAAAAAAAAAAAACAAAAAAAGTTTAGAGACCTTCCTCCTTCCCAAAATGATGTGCTTACATCTCTAAGGAAAAAGGATCTGTTTCTGTAACTCAAGAGGGAAGAGGACTATTGTGCCAGCCTCGTGTCTACACCCTAACAACATCTTGGAGCCCCATCATGCACAGGTGCATAGTCTGACCTTGAATTTAAACATGTCATGTTCATGCATACACATACACTCACCCACACAATGTCTACGGACTGTATATCATAGGAATTTCACAAGATACCCCATTTGCCGATGTTTAACTCTATTGCATTTTTAGCTTGTGTTTATATATATATATATAACTCTGGAAGCAGGTACTCATAAAGACCCTGGTTCTCTCAGAGTAACAGCCACACACATAATGAAACCCTCACAGTTAATCATCTCAGCTACTCCAGTGAAACAGGCAGCAGCTTGGATTCTCAAGGCAATCAGAATTCAGTAACAAGAAGTCCCCACTCTCCCTTAATGTGACTGGCTGTGCTGCTTGCTTAGTGGGTGTCCTGTCTCCTGGGGCTTGGCTCCCTGTGTGCTCCCTGGCTGGGGTCTGGTAGCTCCTTCCCCTTGGCATAGCTTAGTTACCACTGATGGAGCACACTGACAAACTCCTAAGATTCTGTCCTTCCCAGACACTGGTTCCTCTTTAAAATATAAATTAGACAGACCTCCAGGAGCTCAAAGCCAGCCTCATCTACACAGAAAGATTCGTGCTAACCATGGCAGGCAGAGTGAGACCATGTCCCCGAAATAAAATATGTACTAGGACATGATACAAAATCTGAAATGATCCTTTTGCAGAGGTGTTGAAGAGGCAAAAGAACAGACTGGATTTGGACTTGAGAGTGGTTCTTGGATATAACTGTCAGCCACGTGCATCACCGATGCCGTGAGAAGTGGCTCCTCCGGGGCTTGTCTCCATCTATAGTCACTTGGAATTTGTACTCCTTTTTCTTTTAAAGATTGCCGTGGAACCTCCCCAGGGATTGAAAAGCAATTTACTTCAAACGTTTGGGTATGGCGGGAGTGGAGAGGTAACAGAAGAGATATTTGAAAAGACTGATTGTGGATCATGCTGGAAAAAAATTCTATTTGGCCTCTGTTTATTCAATGCTGTGATCAATGAAAGGAAAGCGTATGGAACATTAGGCTGGAATATCCCTTATAAATTCAGTTCTTCAGACTTGGAGGTGAGTGTGGGCTCTAGAAGGCGGGCGGTAGCTAACAACAGAGAGGCTGAGCTAGTATGTGTCTCCACAGTGCTGGTGTTTACCTGGTGGGAAGAAAATGCTTTGTGTAACTAGGAAATGAGGCTTGTAAAGTCGGCTTTCTGGAATGTAATATCAGCCCGCCACTTGAGCTATACGGAATTTTGCCTTCTAGGCAAGCCAGATAACCCCAGAAGCATGGCAGGGGAGAAAAACCTCAAAACTTACCCACAGAGTTGTTACTACATGGCCTGGAGAGATGGCTCAGCAGAGTACAGGTTGCTCTTCCAGAGGACCCAGGTTCAATTCCCAGCATTTACATGATGGCTCCATAACCATGTGTAACACCCATACACTTAATATAAAAATAGAGAAAGATGCAACTAAATGAACATAAAGTGACACATTTTGATTCATTCTTAACAATTAAAACACTATAAAAAACATTCTTAATATTTACTCAAAGCAAGAAGGATTACCCTGAATTACCAGGCTGGGCATCTTAAGAGTCTTCTGTAAATTATTACCCTCCTACGGTTCCTTCTGTTTTGCTTTTTGGAAGGACGGTTTCTTTCTGTTGTAGTTTGTGTTTTGTTTTTTGAGTCAGGGTTTCTCTGCGTAGCCCTGGCTGACCAGAAACTCACCATGTAGACCAGGCTAGTCTCGAACTCACAGAGATCAGCCTGCCTCTGCCTCCTGGGTGCTGAGATCCAAGGCATGTGCCACCACCACCTGACTGGGATGTTTTCTTTATTTCCAATACAAGAAATAGACAATAATGTCTGCTTAAACTTTTTCAAAGTTGCAGGGCATTAGTGGTGCAAGCATTTGATCCCAGCACTCAGGAAGCAGGAGCAGACGGATCTCTGAGTTTGAGACCAGCCTGGTCTACAGAGTGAGTTCCAGAATAACCATGGCTACACAGAAAAAATGCTTTCTCAAAAAAATAATATCAACAACAACAACAATAGAAGTTCCCAAGTTAATTTTTTTACAATTGTCCTTCTGAAGTAGACAGCTTCACCGTATGGGGGTTGTTTTCTAGGAAAGTCTTGATTCTACCTACATGAGTCAGCCCACCTTGGGCAGGAAGTTTTTCCTTCTTCTGTGTCCTCTCTCTGTGTCCATTGGGCATTTCTATCTTCACAAGATGTAGTGGGATTGTGTTCTGTTCCATTGTAAATAATTGTCCCGTCTACTGGTTTAATTAAAAAAAAAAAAATGCTGATTGCCTGGAGGCAGACGGGAAGTGTGGGCGGGGCTACCAGACTAAGAAAACTCTGGGAACAGGAAGAGCAGACAAACACCACCAATAAGACACCAGCAGATGCAGAGGAAAGAAGTTGAAATGCTGCTCTGGGAAAAGTTACTGAGCCTCATAGCTAAACAAGATAAGAATCATGGGTTAGTTTCAGAGCAAGAGCTAGCTAACAATATGCCAGAGCCATAGGCGGCTGATAAGTATAAAATTAATACGAGCATCTGTGTGTTTCTGTGGGACTGTGGGTCTAGACCACAGGCCAGACGGGCCAGAAACTATGTACTACAAGAAGTCATGTGCACGTAGGAAAGCTCAATATTTCTGGGATTAGTCAAGAATATAGAGGGAAAATAACTGCACACTGGAGAGCTGTGAGCACAGGGCAGTCCTGTCCAAGCCTAGTCAAAGCCCAGTCAAGATGGGAACAATGCACTATGGGAAGTTCTCGCACTGTGCATTAGAGAGTTGAGTGAGGAAATAATCATCCCTATTTATTTGAATAGAGAAATTTAAGGAGAAATGGAAACAGTATGCCGTTTTTCCTCCCAGTGCTAGTAACCAAACCCAAATCTCGTACATGATGAGAAGCACGCTAAAGTAGAGAGCTATTCCCAGCCCAGTGCGTCTCAAATCTAACAGAGAAGAAAGCTGACAACTTGAAAAAACTATCAAAAATAAGGAAAAAAAAGCAAAATAAATAATAGCATGAAGCACAATGAAAAGACTCTTACCACTCATTAGGTTCAACCCTATTACATCAACAGATAAGATACTTGCGTCTTTTTTTCTTTTATCTGTATTTATTTTATGCTGAATTTATTTCCATGCCATCAGCTTTTGTTTCTTCCGTTTTTCTGGGATGCCTTTTTCTTCTGTGCACCCTCCTCTTCCGCCTTCGGAGCAGCTGGTTCCTTTTTGGTGAGGATCATCTCCGTGTGGCTGGGGATGTTCGCTACTGGCTAACCCAACCATAAGCTCGGTGAGATAGCCAGCACATCTTAGGTGTTTTGTTCACTGGATGTCTTCAATGACTGGAGAATCCACATCTGAACCCTTCAGTTCAGCATTACTCTCTGCATTTTTTAAGCATGTGCAGCAAAAATTCAGCATTCCTTTTTGGCCATCGACCCTCTGTCCATCCCCACGGTTTGGCCTGGGTACACCTACCAACTCTATTATGATTCCCCCTGGACAGCACACATGTCCTCTTTAAAGTGGCATCATTCAGGTGGCTTTCCAGATGTGCATACTCTTGCTGGCCTGGTCAGTTTCATGGGAATCCTTAAAGTGGACATGAAGATTTGAACCTCTTGATTTGCATGATTTTGTAGGGTTTTGGGGGGGTGGTCAAGAACATAGCAAACAGGTCTTCACTGTGGAGATTCAATAAAAGCTTCAGAAGTTTCGAAGATATCAGAGGGAATCTACCCACAGTTTATGTGGGGATTTAATAAAAGCTCCAGAAGTTTTGGAGATCTAACCACTTGTCAGTCTAGGAGAATCAGAGAGTGGTGGTTCACACCTTTAATCCCAGCACAGGGAGTATCCTGTGAGTGGTGACCTACGCCCTTAATCCCGACTGAGTCAGGTCATTTTAGATTATAAAAGGAGTTCCAAGATCCCAAGCAGTTAGTGGTGGGGCCAGGCCTTAATTAATCATGAGTATTTAAGGTGGGGATAGAAAGCAGAGGAGAGGAAGCCAAGGGAAGCCAGGCTGAGGAAGCTGGAAGACAGCTGGGTAAGATCTGACTGTGGTGTTTATCTCCAACTTTCTCAGAGATCTATCCCTGAGTTTCATTTATTAGTGCAACACTTCACAGATGATCTCAGGCCCTTACTTGTGTGTTTTGAAAACCTTACACACTACCAAAAGGAGTTAAAAGAGACTTAATATAAATAGAGCATTGGTAAATGGCTAGGTAAAAAACTTAAATATACAGTTTAGCAACAAAAACCAAGATTAGTAAAGATAAAAATAATGTTGAAACTGCATAGGAACAAATTTAATAAGAAATTTACAGGTCCTGCATAAAGAACACTATAAATTAGGGGGGGAAAGGAAAACATTCTTGATCGTTTAAAATATTTAAAGTCTTAGGGCAGCTTCGTTACAGTCAGCACATTAAACAGAGCCATGAGCACTTGGGAAATGTGTCCGTGTTACACAGTGAGAGCCAACTAGTGCCATTTCCCCCTCTCTCCTGCTTTCTCTAACCTAGCACATGCCTGTTCTCCAGGAAAGACTTCAGATATAGCAAACTTTCCGTCCTTCCAATGCTAATTGCCAAATATAATGCTAAGTTAGGATTAGAACTTAAGAAATTGAAAACTGAAAAAATTCACATAAAGAAGAAATGTTGAATAAGCTATACACTTTATATATATACCTACAAAAATAAAAAAATAGTGAAGGAATTTTTTTTTTTACCAGACATCAAAATACACTAGAAATACACTACACTATCCTGAAGTAAATAGTTTGGCAAAAAAGTTATGTCAGAGTGACTCACAGAATGCAGAGGTAAATCCAGTTCTCTTTGGATTTCTAAAATTTACATAATTGTACATATTTATGGGACATACTGTACACGAGTATTTTGCCTGCATGTATGTCTGTGCAACGTGTGTGGGCCTGGTGCCCGGGGAGGCAAAAGAGTCACAGATTACTGTGAGCTGCTGAGTGGGTGCTGAGAATCAAACCTGGGTCCTCTGGAAGAGCAGCCAGTACTCTTAACCCCTGAGCCATCTCTCTTCCTTGTGTCTTTCGACCCCCTTCTGGCCTCTAAGAACCACTGTTCTACCATCTATGAGGTCAGCTTATTAACATCTGATGCATAGTGTGTCAACACAGTAAAAAGATGTTTTTTGTAAATAATACCTGTTGCACGAATTCTGGTTGTAATAAGGAAACTCAGAGCCAGATCTCAGGGAAAGGCTGACACATCAAAGAAAGGAAACACCACAGTCAAATCTCACCCAGCTGTCTTCCAGCTTCCTCAGCCTCGCTCCTCTGGCTTCTACTGCCCCATCTGTCTTCCTAGCCTGACTTAAATACCTTCTTTTCCCAGTTGTTTCACATCCAGGTTAAGATTAAAGGTGTGAGCTACTATTTGGTAGTTAGCCTTGAACTCACAGAAACACAGAAAGATCTCTTATGTCTCTGGAGTTAAGGCCTGGCACTACCACTGCCTGCCTGGGATCTTGGAACTCCATCTGTAAACCAAGCTGGCCTCAAACTCAGATTTGGGATTAAAGGTGTAGGTCACCACTCCTGGTCTTCTCCCCTCCCCCCATTCTGGGATTAAAGGTGTGAGTTACCACTCTCTGATCCTCCTGGATTGACTGTGGGTAGATCTCTTCTATGATATTCCAGAAGGTTTTATTAAATATATAACGTATCACCACAAATACCAGTGCAACTAGGCATCCTACTGAAAGAGAATGACTAGATCCCTTATCTTTTGCACTCTGTTAGTTTACAAACTAGAAGAAAAGCTAGATGTATTTTGCAGCCATAAAAAAAATGTCTAAAAATGAAAGTAGGAGATTCTAGGGACAACTTAATCCAGTAGCACTCCAGAACCGGAACAGTATCAAGCAGCTCAGCCCAGTGAGTATTGTACTGAGGAGCTAAAAACCCAGAATTGGAAAAGATGTTCGTATTTGGTTGTAAAAACTCTCCCATTCGGAACTGTAATGAAGCAGCTAGTATAGGAGTAAGAGATCTCAGATACTATTTGCAAGGAGGGGCTAGAGAGATGGCTTGGCCATTACGAGCACTTAAGCGCATGTGCAGTTCTTACAGAGGATCCCAATTCTCAGCACCTCCACTCGGACATCTCAGGAGCCCATTACCCCAGCTCCAGAGGATGCTTCATATTTATATACACATACCCACACAGTCATAATTAAAAACAAATCTTTGAAACGACTGGCAAAAGAATAATGTCCATGATATATAGAGCATTTAGCATTAAAAAGAAGACAGACAATCCAACAGCATTGTAGAGAAACTGCAGCCTAAATGACTGTCAGGTAGAAGAGGATGCCAGATGGAGAAGAAACTCAGGCTCTGCCTCTCATACTGGAAAACTGCAAGTCACAGATCCCTTGCTACCTTCAGAGGCTTGGTTGCAGGCTCCCTTTAGATGGTAAAGTCTGATGAGGCTCAAACCTCTTATACTATAAAGTGGTGTAGAATTTGCATATGGCCTACAAGTAGCATCCTATGTTCTTTAAATCATACGTACATCCTAATATAATATAGGTGCTCTGTGAACAGCCATATTATTTTATTTAAAATATCATAATGAAAATGTCAACCTGCTCTCAGTACATAGGCTTTTGTTTGAAAATAATTGTGATAGGGTGCTTGATTGAATGTGCAGATATGGAGGGAGCCCACAGTGGAGTTAGATCTCTCTTGGCTTAGGGTAAGAGCGACACGACTCACCCGATGGAAGCATGAGTAGTCATGGCCACCAGACAGAGACAGCTGGGGACAAGACAGCTGGGGACAAGTATGTGTGCACTCGTGAGACTAGAAAATCAGGAAGCCAGAAGGAGAAGCCAAGGAGTTGAGGACAGCGGGGGGGGGGGGGGGGGGGGGGGGTTAGGAAGGAGGAGCCAGGGGAAGGAGAAGAGGTGGGATCCATTTGTCTATTCAAGGTCACACCAAGGTCATTTTTAGGACCCGCTGTTTTAGGCTTGGAGGAGGTGGGAGGCAGATGAGGGCAGGCACCTTCCCTCCGTAACCTTCTGTGCCCTGGCATCCAGTGCCCTGTGAAGGTCTGTTAAAGCAGCAACCGTAATTACAGAGGCTGTAGCTCAACTGCAGTGTAGTCCTGCAACTTGACTGCCCTCTATTCCTGGTTGGCTGGTTTTCCAGAATCGAGGACCAAACTCTAGGGCCTTGCACGTACTAGGTAAGCACCCCACCACTAAGCTATATCCCCAGAACCTTTTTTATTATTACCATTCAATCATAGTGATGTATTGCCTGTGTGTTTGTCTGGGTTCAGATCCCCGGGAACTAGCCTTACAGACAGTTGTGAGCCACCATGTGGTTGCTGGGAATAGAACCCATGTCCTCTGGAAGAGCAGCCAGTGCTCTTCATCACTGAGTAACCTCTCCAGCTCCTCCCAGTCCTCTCCTATTCAGTCAGGGTCTTCCTAAGTTGTCCAAGTTGGCCTTGAATTTATAATCCTCCTCCTGCCTCAGCCTTCTAAATAATTGAGATTAGAGGATTGTACTTCCTGGCCTGGTTCTCTGTTTCAGAGAGAAACTGGTCACTTGAGAGCTGTTGGTGTTGTGTGAAATGTCAGTTATAATAAAGGCTCGTGCAGAAATAACCAGGTGCAGTGGGCTTTCCACAGGTTTCCATAAAGGTCCTGAGCAATATCCTCTCTAGCCGGCCAGAAGTTCCATGGAAGGAGCTGAACTTCCAGATTGCAGAAGTGACTTATGGTGGCCGAGTGACTGATAAATGGGACAAGCGATGCCTGGTGACTCTTTTCAACAAATTCTGCAGTCCTGAAATGTTTAAGACTAACTTCAGTTTCTCTAGTGATGAGGTAAGAAACGAGTATATCTTCTTAACTATTTTTAACTAGGGTTTGTTGCATCCTTTATGTCTTTAACCAAATTTTAGTGATTACTTGAGTGGCTTTAATTAACCTTTCAGAACCAAACTAACTTCCCATTGGCCTATTTGTTTGTTTTTATTTTGATTTTTTGAGGCAAGGTTTCTCTGTGTGGCCCTGGTTTTCATGGAACCGACTCTGTAGACCAGGCTGGCCTGGAACTCAGAGGCCTGCTTGCCTCTGCCTCCTGAACACTGGGATTGAAAGCATGAATCATCACCACCCAACCTCTCATTGTTCTCTAAATGCCAAAATATACCAGGCAGTAAAAAATGAATGTAAAGAGATGGTGAGACCTTGAGTATTACACACAGAATACAAGGAAGCCAACGCAAGCAGCATCCATGCCACAGAGTCCATGCCCACCAGTGTGCATGCATCTTCCGTGTTGTCAAAGCTTCTGTTTGCCCGGCTTGTAGGCAGAGAAGCAGATGGCCACAGGGTGAAAAGCACACACCACCAAGATGTGGCAAAGCTGGCATGGAGGAACTCTGTTTCTACCACAGGTATCTGAGGTAGAGAACTCCAGATCTCCTCTCTGTTCCCTTTCCACAGCCCCTTAGCTTCTGGGTTCCATGCAGGCCTCCACTCTGTGGGGATAGCTCCAGGCTAGACACCAGCAATTGTGCTTTGTCAAATGTTTGTTACAGAGGAAGCAACTCTGTGACCTCTGGCCCATGGGGGTGGGAGAACACCACATGGGAAGAGGAAAGTGGACAACAGGAGATGGGAAAAAGGAGGTCCTGTGCCAGACCTGGGCTAGAGGTCAGACGAAGGCCATCTGCCTAGAATCTTGAGAATAGAGGGATGAACAAAGTGATATTTGAGGGGAACTCATTGTAAGGCACCAAAAATATGTGTATTAATCCCCTGTTGATGGCACTGGGACCAACAAAAGGCATCCACATTTACAGACCACCTGGTGCATGCCAGCCAGTGTGCAACTGCTTCTTATTGGGTGCTCATAGATATGTAAAGGAACATTTAAGTTAAGTTTAGATTCTTGTGGTAGTTTGTCTATAACTGGGCCCCACCATCTGGTAGGGAGTGGCACTGTTAGGGGGTGTGGCCTTGTTGAAGGAAGTATGTCACCATGGAGACAAGCTTTGACCTCTTTTTTGCTCAAGCTTTGCTCAGAGTCACGGTCCACTTCCTGTTGCCTTCTGATCAAGATGCGGGCAGCACCATGGCTGCCTGCACGCCGCCTTGCTGCCTACTATGATGATAATGGACTGAACCCCTGAACTGTAGGGGAACCATCCTTCACAGCAATAGAAACCCTAACTAAGACAACTCTCAAGTCAGTCTCTAAGATAAAATTACCCCCGCAAAGCCTTTAAAACTGCTCAATAAGTGTATTGTGTTTAACTTCTGTATGCAGACTGTCAGTAAGTAAACAGATGATAAAATAATACAGTAATATACATATAGCTTGGTTTTCATTGCAATATACCACATTAACAAAAATCTTACATTCCAGTTGTTTTAAAACCCTGAAACTTTTCTGGCTATTTCATCTTGACAGTCCATCCTATGCACTGTAATATTTTTAGTTTCGTACACTCAAGTGACTTTGTCCTCTAGTGTATCCTGTGGTCCTCACCAGGTCTTCCGTGAACGCCACTACACCAACCTTCTGACCATATAAACAATGCATTTCTCTCCCTGGTCACTGGTCATTCATTCTTATTATCTGTATTAGATGGATGTCTATAGTTTGACAAATGCTTAAGATGAAGAATTTTTAGGGGCAATGTTTACTTTTGGCCCATGTTTCCAGAGATTGTAGTTCACCGTGCTGCTTTGGGCCTGTTACAGCACACAGAGCATCAAGTGGCAGGGGAGGCTATTCACTTGACCGCGGCCAGAAAACAAAGATGGGCTGGGTAGGATCCCAACATCTCCCTCAGTGACACCCCATAGTGCTCTGACTTTCCCCCTACTTCTTAATAGTCTAACCCTCTCCTGGTAGCACCAGGCTAGTCACCACACAAAGCCTCGGCCTCCTTCACGTTACTTCTACAGGTTATACTAAAGACTCTGTGCTTCCATTACCTATGGGTATATTTTATCAAGGCAATGGGTTAGACTCTCTTAGCCTTTAAATGCTCCCACCCTTCCCAACTAGAAAGTTACATGTGAGTGTCACACACTTTACAATGGAGTGGTCCCAAGTGTTGCTTTTAATGGAATGTCTGTACCATGTATAAATAAGAACCTTTTGCATAAAAGGACATGTGGAGATACTACCTCCGTGGATTACCTGGAGTAGATGTCTTACTCATGCAAAGCAATTCAACTTCCAGATGTACCAGCAAGTGCCCACCTCTGCAAGCTTAAAGGACTGCATACAGATTATCCAGTCTTTACCAGATGATGACTCTCCGGAAATCTTAGGGATACACCCTGAGGCCATACACACCAGCAGTGAGACCAAGACTCAGAAGTTCATTGAAAATCTCATCACCATGCAACCAAAAGCTGCCCCAGTCAACCTCATGATCAAGTAAGAACACACTGGAAACTATTATTAGTTGGGAATTACCAGATATAATCTTGATGGAAAAGTGTAACACATCACAGAAGCAAGTACATGATATGCATGCACATCCACACACCTGTGCTCATATGTATACATGTGCATGAGTACACACACACACCAAATGTGTAGTTAATAAATATTTGTTGAATGAGTAACTGAATTGTACCTGGTGAATTGTCTTCTAAGTGAATTTGGCCTTTTTGTTGGTGGTGGTGGTGGAGGTTTGATTTGGCTTCAGTTGTTTGAAACAGTATTTCTCTGTGTAATGGTTCCGGCTGTCCTGAAATTCACTTCGCAGACCAGGCTGTCCTCAAACTTAGAACTCGAACTCACAGAAATCTTCCCACCTCTGCCTCCTGAGCGCTGGGATTAAAGGTGTGCACCACAACACTCAGCTTTAAATAAATTTGTTTAGATGTGAAATGTGCACATTTGCTTCCATGGCAGTAATGGAAACTTGCCTGTATTTAGAAGCCTGTATGAATTACAGCTCTACTTGCTGTGTTGTGACAAGCTCCTCCAATGCCCTTATCTGTAAAGGCAGTAGTATTACCTGTCTGCACTTCAAGGCTGTGTAAGACCTAAATGGTTTAATACATGTATCCCAAATTCAACCCACCTCCCACCCCCGCAAGACTATAAAATAAATTCAAGTGTGTCCATGCTAGAGCTACATGCCTGGAACCCCCAGTGTCCTGACTGCCTGCCAGAAGGTAATGCACTTTGGATTTTTAGACATCTTCCAGGTGCTGTCTCCTAGGAAGCTAAGGAAGTAGATCATGGTGGTTCTCACTTTCTCCTCCAACTTTCTCACCAGACCTGTGTTCAAATCCTAACTCTGCTGTGTTCCTTTGTGAACATGGGGAAGTTAATCACCGCTCTCTGCCTGGGCCTCTTACCTTTGAGTAAAGACAATGATGTTGGCTACTTCATGGGGACTCCCTAAGAGTCCAGGGATTTCCCTCCTCATTTTTAGTCTTTCAATTTCTAGACTTGGCATATCTTAACTGCAGTGTCAGGCCTTTCAATAATATTACATCCCATTTGGAGACTTGGTCAAACATTTTCAGATAGATTAATATTTGTTATAAAGTCGGCGTCCTTTGTTGCCTGTCTGCCAGGCCTAATGAACATTATGAACATGTCAATCATGTTCATAAATCTAATAATCACATATACGTGTGTGTATATATATAGAGAGAGTGAATCTTAAGTCCATTTGTTCTCTTATTTATATAAATTTAGTAGGATTTCAGTTTAAAGTGTTTTCTCTGTTTTGTTTTTAAATGGAGGCATAAGCTTCACCTCTCAAGTTTAAGAGGCTCAGTTCTAACTACCGCAAGTGTTCATGAGCTAGAAAGTTGGTTCATGATTCTGTGCAAACATGAGAGCCTGTGTTCAGATTCCCAGAACCATAGAAAAGCCAGACAAACGTGTCACCAACTGCTAGAAGATGGAGACAAGTAGATTCTAGAGCTTGTTGGCCAACTAGCCTTGAGGAGATGGTGAGATCCAAGTTCAGTGAAAGACCTGCTTCAATAGATAAATAAAGCTGAGAGACAACTGTGACAAAAGCCATCCCAACACCAACCTTTCACCTCAATATACACCTACACACACACACTCACTCACTCACACACATATATACACATAGACACACAGCCACACATAGACACACATATATATACCATGTTGGACCTTTTCATCAGGACCACTGGCTCCCCAATAATAACACAGAAACTTATTAATTATAAAAGCTTGGTTGATAGCTTAGGCTTGTTACCAACTAGCTCTTACAACTTAAGTTACCTATTTTTCTCAATCTACCTTTTGTCTCTTGGCTTTATTATCTTTATTCTATTACTGCCCAGGCTGCTTCCTCTCCATCTCCGTCAGTCCTCCCTTCTTCCCAGCATCCTATGTGCCTGAAATCCTGCCTACCTACTGGCCATTCAGCTTTTTATTAAACCAATCAGAATGACACATCTTCACAGTGTACAAAAAGATTATTACACTAACACATGTATACACACAATATTCTAGATATAACATTATTTGGCACAAAAATATATTTTCTAATTTTTCCCTTGCTAGGGTTACTACTTGTTGGGAGCATGTAGGATACTGAGAACTCTACAGCTGTCAGGGTAATTACTCCACAATTCTATGCAAAGTGCCCACATTACCCATATCCCTGGATGCCAACTACATAGACTCTACTACCTATAGACTGAGTTTACATTTCTTTAGCTGTTAAGATAAATTTTTTTTTATGTGCCTCTAAGCCAGTTGGAATTCTACATTTCATTATAGTCTTATATCTTTGGATGTCACTCATTCAGATGACATCAGAATGCTCTCTGGCTTTGGCACATGGATTTTGCTATTTGATCCATCATCCAGTATTGTTTACAAACACAAAACAGACATCATTTCAAGTGCCACCTCACTAAATGTGAGGATATACCATCTGCTTTATAGGGGGAAATTACAGATACAGAGAAAGGCACATGCACAAAAGAAGATATCCAGATGTTCTCAGGATAGCAGGTAGAATGTCCTGTAGATGCCATACTTCTGATGGCACCCTTCATATTATAAGCACTTCCCAAGACACCAGTAAAAGATGGTATGATTATAATGGAATTATATAAACAAACATCTGTTCGCCTCAGATAGGACACTGACAACTCACCACAGAGACAATTTCTCCCAAATCAAGCTTAGTGAACCAATAGGTTCATTGAAATTATTTTCAGGAGTATAGGTTAAAAGCTACTTACAAAATCACAGATGAGTCAAAGACATCTACGTTACCAAAAACTCCACCCTAATATACATGGCAACTCCTGAAAAGTTGCAAGCGGCTCATTTCACCAGCCTCTCCTACCCAGCAACTGCTCATTCTGATATGACCTTGCAGGGAGCCTTGTGAATCTTCTGTTTCAGGAAGTTCCTGAAACCTGTGACTTACTTTATTTCTGTGCCTTTTAAGTTTAGTTCATTTCCTCAGTATGAAGGACTCTTTCTCTAGAAAGAAGTGTTCAATTTGAAAGAAATAGCTCTACAACAGGAATACATTAAACAATAATCTTAAACATGTTTCATAGTGCCCTCCTCCCTTAGATGGAGAGAAGCTCTATTTCCTCCAGTCATGTTGCTCAAACATGGAAACTCATTTGTCTGAGACAGCATTGGCAGGCCTATCACATTCAATATGATCAAGGCTTTCTGACTTTTGAAAGTACTTGAAGAAGCTACCTTAGATGGCTACTGAGAAACCGAAGCAAAAGTCAGAAAGCAGAGCATAGAAAATGCATGTCCTCAGTGACTTGTAAGGGGCCCAGAGGCAGTGCTCTTGAGCGTACGGATGGTGTCGGGGTGATCATCTGAGTTATCAGCTGCTTTGAAAGACGGTATTCATTTGGATAAACGTAAAGAGACTTGGTGTTAGCAAAGAGAGCCTGATAGAGTGTAGCTGTCCCCTGCTCACCCGCTTCCTCCCTGTCCGCCCTGTCTTCTTCCTCATTCATCACTTCAAACCCTCCATCCACACACGTGGTACCAGTTTCCCTCAGCCATGTACACGCACTGTTCCTGTCACACCCAGAGTTTATGGTCTTCTTGACTGTGAACATGGCCGTGATTGTGAAAATCTGACTCATTGAGAACCCATGAGCTACTGGGCCCGACACCACCTCTTTCTCTTTCCGATTCAGTCCAGACACATGCCTGTCTGCAGGATGTAGTGTAGTCTAGGGTTGTTTTGTTTTGTTTTGTTTTGTTTTTTAAGTGTTTTAGGAGCAAACCCTAATGTGTTTAAAAACACATTTCCTCATAAACATGTAAATTACGGGACTGTTTTCTCGCCTGTAAAGTGGAATGATCGCCAATGTCTCTGGGGTCTTCTGTGTCACAGCTGTGGGGTCCCGGCTAAGTGGGTCTGTGCCTCACTCTTCACCTGACTCCTTTGCAGTCCTGAACAGAGCAATGACGACCTGGTGATGGAGATCCTATCTGACATAAGAGCTCAGCTGCCCCTGACAGTGGAGAATGAGGAAGCTTCTGGGCTTGAATGCCAATGCACATTCAAATTCATTTTGTCAAGTTCAATGTGGGAGAAGCTTCATAAAAATAGCGAAGGTGAGTAGCAGCCCTGGGCTTCTCCCCGTGCTGAAGCTTCATCAGGATAGATTCTGACCCTTGAGGAAGGTAGAGGAACCACAGCTTGGAAAGACCAGGTGTCTTCCCAGATGGGAGATGGCAGCAGAGAGAAAAATGGGGCAGCCATCATAGCAGGCACAGCAGAGTGCTCTACTGGGTCACTGTCCATAGCAGACACAGCATAGTGCTCTACCAGGGTCACTGTCCACTGCTGCTCTTCCTACCTTCTGGTCTCTGGGATAGTACTTAGGACAGGGAGATTTAGAAAGAGGATCTCTTGACTGAGGTGAGGTCAACTCAGCTCTGAGGAGAAGTTAAATGCCTGGATTGGGAGAATTTTCCAAGTTAAATTTTAACATCCATAATTCCTTTTTTTCTTAATTTCCCTCTTTTTTTTAAATTTATTTTTATTTTTGTTTGTATGTTACACAATTGAGTATAGGGGCCCAAGTAGATCAAATATGTCAGATCTCTTGGGGCTGGAGTTACATCCAGTTGTTAGCCATGGCATGGGTGCTGGAAATCAAGTTCAGGCCCTGTGAACGAGCCAGAGCAGTACATGTTCTCCAGCCCCATGGTCTAACTCTTTCCAAAATTCATTTTGGAGCCAAATGTTGAGCAACAGTTTACCAAAATGCACAGCGCTGGTGCAGCCAGAGACAGCACATCTCCATCAGTGGTCCCATGAGTTGGTCCCATGAGTTACATCATTTAATGGCTATAATGGTCTCAGTTTGAGTAACTGCACTGGTACAGTGGGGAATCTTAGGATGCATCTCCCAGAATGTTAAATCTAGTCTCCAGTTTTGCCTGAAAGTATAAAAATATATATTAAAACGAGGGTCTCACTAAGGAGCCCTGGCTGGCCTAGAACTCACAGGGATCTGCCTGACTCTGCTTCATTAGAGCTGGAATTAAAGGTATGCCCTACAACATCCAGCTCTGTTTTTATAGGATTCTAGTGGTTTAACACATCAAAGGCAGAGCATATACTTTGTGGCACATAAATAACATATGAATTTCAAACCTGAGTGCTCATACCTAAAGCTTTCTTCTCTGTCTTATTTGAGACAGGGTCTCACTATGTAGCCCTGGCTGTCCTGGGCTCACTCTGTAGACCAGCCTGGCCTTGAACTCATGTAATGAGACTCTTCTGCCTCTCAGGTACTGAGATTAAAGGCGTGTGCCACCTTGACTAGCTAAAGCTTTCTTGGGACACATCTGGGGCTTACTGATTTGCATATTGGGTGTGGTAGCATTCTTAGTATGAGTCATAATATCAGGCAAGATGATTGATTTAACAAAACAACAACAACAAAAAAACCCTAAAATATTTGCTATCTACATTTCTCTAGAAAATACCTACTACCCATGGTCAAAATTCTTCCCCTGCAAACACATTCCTCCCTCACACCTCTTTTATTTTTTTAAAATTCAGGCTATGATCCCCTTATCCACTGTGTGTTGCTAACCTTCCTGGACCAAGAAATAACCCGTTTCAATAAGTTACTGTCTGTCATACATAAATCTTTAAAGGACCTTCAGCTTGCTATAAAAGGAGAGAACACCCTCACTGAGGATCTGGAGGAGACGTATGACTCTTTCCTCAGCGCCAGGGTGCCCGCGCTGTGGCAGGTAGGCAGCCAAGCTTCTTGTTTGCCTGGAGCCTGAAATGTCAGTGTTCCATATGAGAAGGTGTGACCACTGTGCTGATCACTGGGGGTACAAATGTGAATGGATACCAACCAACAGAGGGCAGTGTGGCGGTTCTATCAAAATTTATCTGGGAGGTATTTACCACAAAGCTGAAGCAGCATGCATCTGCAAAACAGCCTGGCGATCCATGAAGGGGAGCCTGCTCACATGAACCAAGGGTCTGAACAAAATGAGGCATGCGTGCACAGACCACAAAGACCTCCACAAGGCCTATGGGGGCATATGTTTGCTGATAGAAGTGCCTGTGTTTTAGTTTCAAGAAACACAGACATTGTAGATGGAAAAGCAGATCCTCGGTAGTTACCTCATGGAGTCTCAGTGACTGTTTGTGGAAAAAGGCTTTGGTTTTAGTCTTAGATTTTGCAGTATTTGGTCTGTTATTGTCTTATCTTATTCATACTTGTAGTTAGTATAAAAGTGTAAATGTTTACGAAGGCCGTAAGCTACAGTGTTAGGAATGACCATAAACAGTGCTGACTAATGCTCCCTGGGTAAACAGAGGCCTAAGCAGTGCAAGGAAGAAGACCAGGCTTTTGTTTGGTTGGTTTGGTTTTTTACTTTAGTGATGAAAATATGCTGAAGGTGACTGCAGTATTGGTTTTCCAAATCAGTAAATACATTTAATAACTATTTATTGAATGTATACCTCAAATGAGTGTGTGGTTATGTGAATTGCAGATCAATACAGTACTTAAAAAAAATCTATGTAGAAACAGGTTAAAGGTAACAACTAATTCTTTGAAAACTGAATAGGAACTAGTGAAAAACTGAAATGTAGCATCTGTAGATTTCAGACATGTGGCCTGCATAGGACTTCAGCGATGACAGGATTTCTAGACTCCTGCGTTCAGTATCCTTAACAGATAGTCACAAACCCAGGGGGCTTTGGGACTGGCCAGGCTCCTTGGTGTTGCTGTGTTGGGAGGCTGTGACTGAGTGGCTGCATGTTGACTAAGAGAACTAAGATCAGCTAACTGGGGTGTCAGCGAGGGCAGGTGGGAAGTGTGTGGGGGAAGGGCACATTCGAGTGAAGCCTACTGGGAACAGTTAGGTCTGAGAACTCCAGGCAAGACTTGGAGTCAGCCTAGATAACACATGGGATGCCCAAGAGGGAAGGCCGAGGGGGGGGGGGGGGTCTGGAGGAAGTCAGGCAACCAACAGCCGTCACCCCAATGATGGGATCTGAAAGGAAGCAGACAGAATTCAGGAGAAAGGTGGGTGCCCAGTGGTCAACAGCAATGACCACTGGCTTCTAATGAGGACAGAAGAAAGAGACAGGAGGCCATGATCTCCTCAGCAAGACACCCATTCTAAAGCCTCCCTCCATGCCTTGATATTTGACGGCTTGTTATGAACAGGGTTGGAGAATGGACAGTAGAGGCAGCATTTAAGAGGCTAGGCCAGCGCAGCCGAACTCGAGGGGAAGACTGTCCAGTAAGTAGGTAAGACTACCTACCTGAGGCTGGTAACTTGTACCAGGAGCCCTAGGGGAGTCACGTGGCTAAGACCCAGGGCCCTGATGAAGAGTGTCTCCAGAAAGAAGAGGTGAGAGGTCAAGGTTGAAGCGTAATGAAATCCGGTGGCCAAGACAGGCACTTCCAGTTAAGGTGATGTGGAGAATGGCATCCTTTGCCAAGGTGCTTCTCCCCTGCAGAAATGTGCCTAAGGACCTCTAGACAGGATTTACAGAAGTGATGCGCCTCTCTCTCAATCTGCAGAAGAATGCCTACAGGTCCTGCAAGCCCCTGAGCTTCTGGGTGAGTGACCTCATCCAGCGGGTGAACTTCTTCAACACCTGGGCCAAAGTGGCCTACACTGCCATACACCATCGGTAAGAGGCTTGCCATTCCTTCCCTGCTTCTACTGGAGCTTGACAGTTCCCTCCTCACCTCACCACACCAGCTCTGACTCTTGGGTTTCTTCTCACTGTTTCTTTTTGGGATGAGAAAACAGAGACTTCAAAGTTGGGGTTCCATGCAAGATCTTCCCAGGCTGAGAGCTGGAAATACCCAGTATGTGTTTCTTCCTGCTATTCCACGCTATGCCTGGAAAACTGGCCAGGGAGAAATGCAGAATAATATATGAAAAACTTAGTTGTGTCTTCCTGACTCCATTCTTATGGCGGTCCTCGGATGGGAGGTGGTTACTGACCCTAGCATCACACTGTTTCAGATAGGAGTAATCCACAGCACAGGGGATGGCTGACCTGAGTGTCACAACTAGAAAAGAACCAGAAGCTCTCTCCTGGGCCTCATAGCACATGAGTCGGCTGTGGGCAAAGACTGCAACTCAGAAATAAGTGCTAAGATTCCTCAAGGCCCAGCCAGGCATTTCCCCTAAGAGGCTTCAAACCGTGCCCAATGTACATAGAGTATAAAACAAAGAGGCTCAGGTAGGCTAGATGAGAAGAGATGAGAGCTGCTTCCTAGAGGACTAGGGTAGGCTGCCAGGCCACTTGAGGAAGAACAGCTTCTGTGCATTTAGCTGCCCTGCCCTTCCACTCTTTTCTCACTAGGTACATGATGTTTGTCACATCCTGGAAACAGACTGTTACATCAGCCAGCCAGAAATCCAAAAACCCCACCAATTCTGGGAGTGATTCCACAGACGGCTTTCCTTCGAGATTCTGGCTCCCAGCTTTCTTCTCTCCACAAGGTGAGTGCTAGCACCTAGGACAGACCCACTTCTGGCTCTGGTTCATGTGCACTCAGTTGCTCCACCACCACTGGCCTCGAAGACAGCACCTGCAGCCCTGTGGGACCTGAGCCTGCCCTGTGCCCCCCCCTTCTCCTTATCCCGTCTTCCACACACCCAAAATCCCACTTTCTCATCCCTAAACCACTAGTTCTATGAAAGTAAAAATACAGAGCTAAGACTCTTCCCTAAGACCTATACAAATGGAAATCCTACACCTCCAACACTCATTTATTAAAAAGAATTGATGGTAGATTATCTGCTGTTCAGCACAAACACTCAACGGGAAAGGTAGACACTAAGTGGGATATGTCACAGCAGCAGGAGGCCAAGACCCATAGGGGCCTGTGAAGAAGCCACAGTAAACTGAGCTCCACCAGGACAGAAACAGGTAGGTTGACTGTTGTTATTTTCTATTGCACCCCTCGTACCTAATTTGTCTACCACCAACGAAGCTCTCAGTCAATACTTGAAGAATGAATGAATGACTTTCCAAATGAGTCCAAATCAACACAGAACATAAAACAGGGGACCGTAACTGATGGCCAGAGAAGGTCTCTATGGAACCGGCTTCTAAGACTTGAAGCTTATTACCGACTAGGTAGTGCCCAAGGAGGACAGGAGAGAATTCACACAGTACTACAGGCTGCCAGCCCTGCTCCCTCAGTGTTAGGGTCCATCCCACAAAAGACTTCCACAATGCAATCAGCAGGAGAGTTTATTACTAGCATGCTGGGCCACAGACACACCAGCCAGTGACCCTGGGAGAAGCTTGCAGGCTCCTTTAGCTGAAGAAGAGTTCCTAAGGCAGTTGGGTCATTTTAAATATGATTGGCTTAAACCAAGCGGCAATCATATTAGTATGTTCTAATTGGCTAAGGCTAGTCTGGGGCTGGTTAAGGCTACAGTTTTTCCATCTGGGGGCAGGCCTGGACAAGTCCCAAGCTTTGTCCTTATTTGATAATTACCTCAAGCTTATTGACTGTGGAGGCTGGCTGGCCTGACTGCACATACCAGACCTCCTCATCCTTGCTGTTGGGTGTTGGAGATGCATTGTCCTTTGTTTGTGGTTCTTCCTCAGAAACTGCCTGCTCAGTTCCAAGAAGCAGGGACAAAGGCCTACTCCTAACTGAGTTATTAGGGCAGCTGTCATGATATTTGCCTGGCCTTCTCAGCCAGCGCTGACAGAATCCATAACTCCAGCTCCAGGGCACCTAATCCTCTGAGCTTCACAAGCACCAAGCACGAATGTGATACTCAGAAATATATGAAGGCAAAACACTCATATAAAATAATAAGTCTAATAGAAAAAAAAAGATTTTTTTTTTTAAGAAAAAGGGAGAAAAGAAACTCACCTAAAGTCCAACAACTAACTTGAAGAACTCTGACGGAACCCATCCAAGTAACCACATTTTGAATTTAGCCTGGCTCAAATGTTCTACCAAGGACAGACACAGACCCAGACAGTAAATGTGGGCTGAAGTGAGAAAGATGACTGTAGAAGAGGCAGCAAGGGATTGTTGGAATGGTGGGAAGGGTCCTCCTAGGCACCTGCTGTGGAAGGGGGGCGTTGATAGGCCAGAGAGGTTCAAGCTTCGTATTGGCCAAAGGGAAGTCGTTGCTCCAGTCAAAAGCTGGCAGGTCATAGTAGGGGGACATGGGTCAGACAAGAAAGAGGCGGACAGATGGAAAGGTAGGAAGCAGAACCAGCTGGTGTCCATTTGAGATGATGGGGCAGAGGGCAGGCAGAGCTCAGTAGGATCCAAGGCCCTGGCTTGGAAAGTAGAGGTCACTGAAATGGGGAAGGACCACAGACCCGGAAGAAATCATCCTCACATAGCTTGGACTTTGTCCTTTGTACCCTCCCTCTATGCCACAGGTGGTAAAATTGCCACTTCCTCTTTTCCCACTGGTTGGTATGGCACTGGCAAAGGAAGCCTCAAGTGCCCTGGGTTTCATGCTCACTGTCTCTGACCCTATCTGCTAACAAATTTACAGTACAATCACAAGATCAGAAAAGGCTCGGTTCCCTGGACTATAATCCCTCTCCCTGAACAAAGGGAACAGGGAGCTGGACCTACAGAAACAGCCCACATAGATGGGTCTGAAAATGTAGGTGACTGGTCCCTGCTGTCCTCCAGTTTCACCGAATGGTGTGTGACACTATTCCCAGGTGTTAACAAACATCTATTCACACCATCACAGGTGACAGCTCATGAGAGCTGGAACCCTGGAGCCGACTGAAAACATTCAGGCAGTTCAACCAACTAGAGAGTCTCTCCCAGGAAGTCTAGCATGCCTGAAAGTATCTCTCAGGGGTCCTTACTGTTTATTTACACTTGGAAAGGGAGGGGTCTGGTGAAACTAGTCAGTTTCAGAAAATTCCTGAGACTTTTGAGTTGCGTATTTACAGAGTTTTATGGAGCTTTCCCATAGGGTGGGATGTTTTACCTCTCTTGAGAATTTTCTGCATCTTCCCAAGCTTCCTTCTAGATGAAATGCTTTATCTAGGAGTAAACTGATACACAAAACTCCATTATCTTTCCTTCCTGGCTCTTCCTGTCATCTCCACGGGGCAGCCATGGTATCTACCCCACAGGAAACCTGGGTTTCACTGTGTGTGTGTGTTTTTTCAAAGCCTTTCTCACCGCTGTGCTTCAAGACTATGGAAGGGCCCAAGGAATCTCCATGGATGCTCTCACATTCACTCACAAAGTCATTTATAACACCAGCGATGAGGAAGAGGATGATTTCTCCAAACTTCTCCAGAAAAGGCTCAACGTAGTCAGGAAAGCCTTCCAGGTACAGGGTGCTGAAGAGATTGAAAAGAATCCAATCTGACATTTTATGACTAAATGACTCATCTAGCTATACAACTAAAATATAAGTGTCCACAGTTCTGTGGGTTTATCAGTCTTCATGTCTACACGTGCTTTTGTGCCAATAACATATTGTCTTTAGCACCATGGCTACATAGTATAGTTTTGCAGGGGTCCAAGAAAATGCTGAAGGAAGACCCCAGACTCGAAGAGCATCTGAGAGCAAAGAGCACTTATTTACATATGCAGGGTCGGTCATTCACCTGTACAAAATAACAACGACCCTGAGAGGAACATGCATAAGTTGGTCAGGCAAGCAGCGGTCATACTAGTCGGTTTTTTATTGGCTGAGGTTTTAGTTTTTCCATCTGGGCAAGTCCCGACTGTTGCATGAATAAATGAGACTCAGGGATAGATCTCTGAGAAAGTCGGAGATATTAGAGAGTAAACACCACAGTCAGATCTTACCCAGCTGTCTTCCAGCTTCCTCAGCCTGGCTTCTCTTGGCTTCCTCTCCTTCTGTCTTTCTATGCCTGCCTTAAGCCTTAAATACTCTCTTGGTAAATTAAGGCCTGGCCCTACCACTGCCTGCCTGGGAGCCTGGAATTCCTTCTGTAAACTAAAATGACCTCAAACTCAGTTTGGATTAAGGCGTAGGTCACCACTCCCGGGATACTTCCTGTGCTGGGATTAAAGATGTAAATCACCACTCTAGGATCCTCCTAGACTGACTGACTGTGGTTAGATCTCTGAAACTTCTGGAGCTTTTATTAAATCCCCACATAGACTGTGGGTAGATTCCCTCTGATATCTTCAAAACTTTTGGAGCTTTTATTAAATCCCCACACCTGGCCTGTTTCAGGAGGTTACAGAACTGTCCTTGTTTAGTCACTGACTTGAGATACTGTGGGGGCTGGCTCAGGCCTCATGGTGCTTTCCCATGCTGTCAGGGGCAGTACTGAGTAATGGCCCTTTATTGGAAAGGGGGGGGGGGGGAGAGGAGAGAGAGAGAGAGAGAGAGAGAGAGAGAGAGAGAGAGAGAGAGAGAGAGAGAGAGAGAGAGAGAGAGAGAAGAGAAGAGAAGAGAAGAGAAGAAACCTTATTTGCTCTTTAAAAAAAAGCTGAAACCTAGATCTAGTTGTAAAATGGGAGAAATTTAGACCTCTCAATTTGAGGTAATGTTATACCTCAAGCTTAGAACTACTTTAGCTATCTATGATCTTTAGCATTTCCATACAAATTTTATAATTTTTTTCTAGTTCTGTGAAGATTATCATCGAAATTTTGGTTGGAATTGTATCGAATTTGTAGATTACTTTTGGTGGTATAGCCATTTTTACATATGTTAGGTTTATTTCCAGGTTCTATACTTCTTCAGTTATTGTAAATAGGAAATTTTCCCTGACATCTCTATCAGCAAATTCAGGTTTTGTGGGGATATTTTCAAATATAATAAAAACAGAGATATCAGAGGGATCTACCCACAGTCAGTCTAGGAGGATCAGACAGTGGTAACTCACACCTTTAATCCCAGCACAGGCAATATCCAGGGAGTGGTGACCTACGCCCTTAATCCAATCTGATTTGAGGTCATCTTAGTTTACAGAAGGAGTTCCAGGCTCCCAGGCAGGCAGTGGTGGTGCCATGCCTTAACTGAGGGAAGAAAGTCAGAGCAGGAAGAAGCCAGGAGGAGCGAGGCTGAGGAAGCTGGAAGACAGCTGGGTGAGATTTGACTGTGGTGTTTCCTCTCTGATATCTCTGCCTTTCCCAGAGATCTGGCCCTCAGTTTCCTTTATTCGTGCAACAAGTTTTGATGTATTTAAAAGTTACTAAATTTTTGTTTGGTTTGGGGGTTTTGTTTGTTTGAGCAGTCTAACTATGTAGCACTGGCTGTCCTAGAACTCACTGTGTAAGACCAGGCTGGCCTGGAACTGAGAGATCTGTCCTGTCTCTGCCTCCTGAATGCTAGGATTAAAGGTGTGTAGCATGATAGCCCTATAAAAACTGTTTTTTGAATGTTGACTTCATATCCTGCTACTCTACTGAAAGCTTTTAGTGGAGTCCATGAGGTCTTTTAAGAATAAAATAATTTTATCTGCAAAAAGGGATGTCCTGGTTAGTTTTCTGTCAACTTGATACAAGGTAGTTTTCTGGGAAAAGAAACCTCAATGGAAGAAACACTTCAATTAGATTGCTTGTGAGTAAGTAAGTCCACAGCACATTTTCTTGACTAATGAATGATGTAGGAGGCCTAGCTCACTGGGGTAAGTGCTACCACCAGGCAGATAATCCTGGTTAGATAAGGGGGTTGAGCAAGCCATGGGGTGCAGGTCAGTGAGCAGCATTCTTGCATAGCATCTACTTTTCTTTGTTTCTGCTCTGCTTTAGCTGCTGTCTTGGCTTCCTTCAGTGGAATGTGACTCAGGATATTTAAGCTAAATAAATCATCATCAGCCTAAATTGCTTTTGGTCATGGTCTTTACCACAGCAACAGAAACTTATCCAAGAGTTTTTCTTCCTTCGTGATTTATCTCTTTTACACCTTTCTCTTGTCTTCTTGGCCACTTAGTTCAATATGAGTGAAGATAGCCTTATCTTGTGCCAAGGAAAAAATGTTGTTTTCCATCTTTAGTAAAATGTGGGCTATAAGTCTGTATACCATCCTTATTATAATAAGGAAGGCTCTGCCTTTCCCTAGTTTGCTCAGGATTCTTATCATGAAGGTATGTGGAATTTTCAAATACTTTTCTGCCTTCTGTTGAGATGATCATGTAATTTGTCTTTATGTTTATTAATTACTTTTTTTTTTTATGTCAAACCAACCTTGTATCGCTATGATGAAACCAGCTTGGTTGTGATGCAGATCTTAATATGATCTTAAAATCAGTTTCCAAGTATTTTGTGGAGCTCTCTCACATCTATGTAATACATTTTCTGTACCCCAATAATAGGTTTCTCCATCAACATAGTAAGCCAGATCAAGCTGAATTGAAAGAGTATAACAGGTTTATTTGAGCAAAGCAACTCCCTGGCAGGCTCTCTAGCCCCAGAGATGGAGGCCAGAGGAGCTTAAATAACCTGTGGGCAAGGGGTCCACCACAAGCTGGGTTTGTGCCCAAATGTGGTCAACAGCTGGAATGTTTAGGTGGGAATTTGGGCCACTAGCAGAAATGGGGAAGGAAGATACTGGGTTTTTTGTGGCCTTTTCCTGGAGATTCTGGGGTGAGACAGGACTAGGGCATTTCAGGTCATGCAGGGCAAGCTGGAGGCTCCAACAGAACACTGTTCATCTGGGACACAGATCTGCAGTCTTGTTGCCTTTATTCAGGACCAGTCTTGTGCTGGCTCCACAAAAAGAACCTGATATGTTCCTCTCTCTCTACTTCATGGACTCTTACAAGTATTGGTATCAGGTTGTTTCTGAGAGTCTGGTAGATTTAGCAGCACATCACTTCTCCAGGACTGTTTGACTTTTAATTGATGTGGGATGTCTTTCTGTATGCTGTGAATATGCTTTATTATTAGTTGATAAAGGAACTGTTTTGGCCTATGGGAAGGCACCTTAGAAGCAGGCGGGAAATCCGAGCATAGATAAAGGGGAAGGAGGGCGGAGTCAGAGGGAAACAGTGCAAGCTGCTGCTGAGAGTACAGATGAGCCACGAGGCAAAACACAGATTAACAGAAATGGGTTTAGAAGCAATACGCTCGAGCCATAGACTGGAGAGACTGTAATTAAAATAAGCCTTTTGGATTATTTTGGGCTAAGCAGCTTCGGGACTATAGGTCCCAGACCTCAGGCTAGACAAGCCAGCAATTTCCAACTATATTTAATCAATGCTTTCTCTCCTGGTTTGCTTTGGATATATTTATATTGATATATCCTGGCTTTAAATTTTCCAATTTGTTGAGTCTAAGTTTTCAAAGTACACCCTAGTGATCTGGTTCTCATTAGTCTAGCCTGTCACTGATTTTATTAATTTTCGCCTTCCTTCTTTTGGTTAATTGGCTAGTATGGTCAGTCGAAGGCCCGGCTGTCTGTCTGGTTAATGTTGTGCTGGTCTTTCTACCTCATTCGCCCTGCTCTGCTTGTGTCATTTGTTGCCACCTGTGGACTTGGGTTTGGCTGCTCCTTGCTTTCCAGAGCTTGGAGGATATTTAAAATCTGTTTTTTTAACGTAAGCACTTGGGGCCTTCCTTGTACCCTAAAGGCTCTGGGAGGTCATGCCTTCACTTTCATTCTAGGGATTTTTAAAATTTCTTCCCTGATTTCTTCAATGACCCAGTTTGGTGACTCTCCTGGTTATATCCCAAGATTATCTGAAGTTTCTTGTGCATGTTTAGAATTAAATTCCATTTGTCTCTTCCGGACTCTGGCATTTCAGTGGCTCAGCTGTAATTTTCCGGTATCAAGAGGCTACCTACTCTCAGGTGTCAGGGCAGAGTGTCACTCTCTCCGTGCAGTGCTGGGTGAGTGTTATTCATGTGCTGTAGAGTGTACATGTCCTCTGATTTGTAATGCTTTTTCCTACGTTGTTCAGTTTATGTGAATCTTGATGGCTTCTCCTCACTCGAGTTAATGTTCAGAGGGGTGTCGACTACAGAAACAACTGATAGACTGACACAAGTTAGCTACAGAAGGCAATACTGAGCACTTGACTTGTGTCCCTATGAAGGTCTGAAATCAGGAGTCCTAGGGTCATGGCTGGGGAAATGCAGTGTATTTAATAGTAAGTAAAGAGGGAATGAGGCGCACATAAGAGGAGATAGTCTGGGAGGGAAAAGGTTAGCTCACGGGTGAGGAGACAGAAGAGAAGTAGAGAAATAGTGCACATCTGAGAATGAGTGCAAGGGCAGACATAAGCAGAAAGTATGTAAGCAGGCCTTCACTTCTTTCTGCTTCACACAAAGAACCAGCTTCAATCTAGGGTAAAGTAAGACAGCTTCCATTTACTTTTAAATTGCTCTTTGTAGAATTCTTACAAACTGTATTCTTCAGAAGAAAGCCCTACTTTCACACATCTCTGTGGCATGGGGTGTGGTGGCCCACAACTATGATCCCAGAACTTGAGAAGGTTGTCCTCAATTACAAAACAAATTCCAGTCAAGCCTGGGCTGTATGAGTCCCTGTCTCAGTACCGAGGCCAAATCATGGAATTATAGGAGGAAATCATGTTATCAAATGTATATACAGATTAATGTCGCCCATGATTTATATAGGAAAAGACAGCACTAGAAGAGGTGCACTGGGAGAAATGTACCATCTACCTAAATGGTAAGAGGAAGAGTAAAAGAACAAAATAATTTCCAAGACAACTTTTACTGAGTAAGTGAAAATACAAATGATTTCTAGGCATTTAGCTTGCACCTCCAGACTTGGTCACATTCCAGAAGACATATGTAGTAGAACGTTTCTGGCCTATCCAGCCTGTGGTCCAGACCCACAGAAACACACAGATGCTTGTATTAAGTTTATGCTGATCAGCCTATGGCTCTGGCATATTGCTAGCTAGCTCTTGCTCTTAATCTAACCCATGATTCTTATCCTGTTCAGCCATGCGGCTCGGTACCTTTCTCAGAGCAGCATAGTTGTCCTCTGCATCTGCTGGCTTCTCTGTGGTACCTCTGCTGTTCCCCCTGTTCCCAGAGTTTTCTTAGTCTGGTAGCCCTGCCCACACTTCCTGTCTGCCTTCAGCCAATCAGCGATTTTATTAAACCAGTAGGCAGGACAATTATTTACAATGAAACAACACATAATCCCACGACAGACATGGCCTAAAAAATGTCCCTGAGCACACTGTGGCCTGTCTATACAACAGTTCCATGCCAAAGAGCTGACAAAGAGCTGGATAAGGGCTATTCTGCCTCAAGGACTCAGCATACTCACCAGAGAAGCAGCAAAGGTTCCTGAGCAGTGCATGGCTCATCGATCCTATCTCAGCCCCAAATCAGCCCAACATAGCACACCTACTACCTAGGACACATACGCTATTGGAGCTGTTGGCAATTTTCTTCCTAAAAGCTCACCAGAAATCCAAACTCCTATACTAAAGACTTATTTTCCTGTATCAATGATATGCTATAGGATTGTTCCCAGCCTGTTTTCAATATCCAAATCCTAACTCCATCAGGACCCTGTAGGAAAGGCAAGTGGGTTTAAGCACAACTTGTTGATTCCTTTTGTAGTTGCTTTTTCCCTCTAAGAAACCTTAGAAATGTGGAGTCTGGTTTCACTTCAGCATTCAGGTCAACGTGAGGAAAGGATATATATCCCACACTGGGGGAAGAGGGGCATCTCAGGCTGAGACTTATGGCTTCTGAAATAAACACCCTGACCCTTCTCTCTCACCAGCACCAGGACCACTCTCCCAACAGTGTGTGCATTTTTGGTTTATTCCTTGAGGGAGCACGATGGGATCCTAAACAGGAAGTACTGGAAGACTCACTGTCCACTGACTTATGCTGTGAATTTCCTGACATCTGCTTCTTGCCAACAAAGGTAATCAATCACCTGACTTAATAAGGAAATCCCAAATTTCTAAACTCGAATTACCTGTGATCTCATGAGGGAAATGTTAAAAAGACTGGTTATCGACATAGAACAAATTCTCAGCACAAAGGAGTTTTTTGTTTTTGATTTTTTGAGACAGGGTTTCTTCTGTGTGTAGCCTTGGCTGTCTTGGAACTCGATTTGTAGACCAGACTAGCCTCAAACTCAGAGATCTACCTGCCTCCCAAGTGCTGGGATTACAGGCATGGCCCACAAAGGATATTTATTTGCCCCAGAGGAACAGAGGGAAAGGAGTAAGAGACAAAGGAGATGAAGGATGAGGGAGAAGGGGAACAGGGGATTTGTCCCGCAGGAACAAAGGATTGCTTCTGGATAGACAGGCATGTAACTAGGAAAATGGCAGTTTATAAAGGTAGAAGGGGAAACCCTGTGTTAGGGTCATTTAATTTTAATTGGGAATGTTAATTAGGGTAGCCAAAAGAGGCTTTTGATTGTGGGTCTTCAATAGTTCGATTGTTGGCTCTTGGTAGTCAGCCTCAGGATGAGGAAGAGGCTAAATAAGGGAACAGACTTTGGTGGCTAGCTTTAGGAATGCAATTTAAAAGGCCTGGCAGAGCCATGTTTGCCATGCTTGAGTCTAATAGAGTTCAAATCTAATAACGTAGTTTAGACAAAATAGTACAATATTGTTAAAGATCTAAAACATGTTAAAGCTGTTGTCCAGTGTTATCTCTCAAGAGATAAAATACAAATAATTGATAGCTTTCGGTATACTAACTTCTCTAGACATAATTTCAATATGTAATTGCACCATCACTAATTTAGTACAAAACTGTACTTAATTCATAACAAATACTTCAAACCTACTCAGACAGAAAATGTAATCTGTTGGTTTTGTTAACTGGGATTTGACTAGAAATCTTTACTTTCAGATTGAAACATCCCAGGCTTCTGACCAGACAGACTCAGAACTCCATACTTTTGAATGTCCAGTTTACCAAACACCTGAGAGGTCAAGAAATACTACTGGTTTACTAACAAATGCCTTAACAACAGTGTATTTACCAACGAAGAAACCGCCTAGTCACTGGATCACCATGCAGGTTGCTCTGCTGTGTGAGAAGAATGAATGAAATAAATTTCCATATCAAAACCATTTTAAGTTTGGATTTCACCCAAATTTATATACATCAAGACGTTCACCTGTCGGGAACAGCTTTAGGCTGGCTAGCCTTAGCACATGCTTGAGAGACTTCATGAGGTAAGCAGTGTCTATGCTGGCTTTCAAATGCACATAGGCACTTCTGAGATATATAATTTGCTTCAGTGTTTTTTTGCAGTTGGTGTTCTTAAATAGCAAAAACCAGCTTTTTAAGAGTTGAGACTTCTACCCCTACCCCTAAACTCTCAGATTCCAACGCATTATTTGTTGAAGTCTTGTTTTTTGAGATAAGATCTTACTCTCTAGCCCAGGATGGCCTCAAACTTATGGTGATCCTCCCTACTCAGCCTTCTGGACTGCTACAATTATAGAAATGAACCACCAATGGCTCAGGCTTCAGCAATCTGAAAGCTATGCTATAAACCTCACAATGAGTTCCAATGATCCAGGGGATGGTATTTAGGGCTGCAAAGCACGGGCGCCTGGGTAGCCCCAGAGCTACAGGTAAAAAGAACAAGGCTCCAAAGTGATCAAAGCAACTTTTTATTATCAACTAAAATTTTAATTTTATTACAAAGCTTGCCAAACATCAAATTAAAAACAACTTGCATCCGATACCCAGACACTGGAACACTACCCTATTTCAGACTCTTCTCACTTCCAGGCAAAGAACCCAAAGTCTTAGCCTGTAAGTTCAGCACATACATGCCAATACCAGGAGAAAAGCAAAATAGATAAACAGCTGCTTGAAACACTGCTAGTAAAACAGTGACAACCTCATATGTGCAGTGCCAACTTCACAATCACATTAATAAAAGCTAGTTTAAGAATGATACTGTGCACCTGACTCAGATGTTCATAATCAAAACCCAAATGTCCACACTATCATGACATCCTTATGTTTAAGATTCTAGTGAATTGGCCACTTGTCCTGCTCTAGGACTATAAAACTAATCAACTTCATAGAATTCAATGGATACAACCAGCTTATTACATCTATTAAAATGAGAAAGAAAAACAAAAAGTTTAAAGTTGTTTCAGGTAGAACTCCTTTCTAGAGAGTTCTGAAGACATAAAGGATACAATATAGTATAAACTGTATGACCTAAACAGTAGCAAAATGTGTTGAATTCTAAGTCAAAAATATATAAAAATAGTAGCCTGATATGGCAATTTTTCCAATACCAATGTATGTAAAAATGTTTAAATAGTGCTGTTACTCCAAAAATAAACTTTTTTTTTTCTATTTGCAATAGTTTATAAAGGCAAACACACCTGCAAATTGAGGTAGTTAAAGCCAAATTCACAAACTTTGGATAAAGAAAATAACTTTCCTATGTTTTAACTTTAAATCAATTCTAATTGCTTTACACTTTTAAATTCACATTACTTTACAAAAACTTAATTTAAAACACTGAAAAATGTTTGTTAAAAAAAAAAAAA
The DNA here is from genome assembly GCA_033318265.1 of Phyllotis vaccarum. Taxonomy (NCBI): domain Eukaryota; kingdom Metazoa; phylum Chordata; class Mammalia; order Rodentia; family Cricetidae; genus Phyllotis; species Phyllotis vaccarum. Next base: position 13,261,514 of record JARWLC010000017.1, on the reverse strand, counting down.
AACCTTATATTCCTGACAATTATCTCACATTCAAAAACTGTACAGAAAAATCACAAGTCACCATATATTACATAAAAGTAAGCTATGTATTTACATATCCAAATGCACTTTTAAAGTCTGAGGTCAAGCCACTACTCTGAATGGTCGCCCTTCAACAGCCTGCAAGAGCTCTGCTTACTTTTCACACCAACACTGGCTGGGGTTTCTGAACACATATTTAGAGACCAAATTTTCACTACTGTCTCTTGTGAGTACAATGAAGCAGAGATGTACTTTAAGGGTTTTTACTTAAGAAAAAACAAATGGCAAAAAAACCCCAAAAAAACTTGAAAAATAAAAACTACAAAAATAAGACTTCAGATTTTTAGGGATAAAAATTTTCCTATTAACAAACAAGTTCTACCACCTTTGTATTTTCCCTATGTTAACTGCTATACAACTACATTCAAATAGCTACTAATTGGCTCTATAGTCCTGACTCAAACAAACTTAGAGATCCTGTCAGTGCATCAACGGTTAGTTGGTTTGGACTTCTTTTTTGTGAAAGGCATCTGACCTGCGGAGGCATCAAGCACACACCGGTCAGTAAACGTAGGGGAGTATGCGGTAGGGCACACGCTGGCAGTACTTCTCCCAGGCCAGGCCATACTTCCTCTTACACTGGTGCTCATCTCGGGCTTCTCGGTGGACAAGCAACACAGTGAAGTAGATGACGTAGAAGTAAGGCAGGAGGTGGTTAAACCCTGGAGGTGACAACAGCAGCCACTAAGTTTATTTCTACTACATGATTTCCCTCAGATGCCCCAAGAAACTAATATGCCAAATCACAAACCAAACATGTTCTATGCAGTCTTCTTAGGAAAGCCAACTCAAGACACCCCCAATCCCCTCAGAAGCTAGATAGCAAGAACACAGGCCCCAAAGCCCAGAGCAGCAGCCAGGCTTGCTCCAACCAGTGACATGAAATGGTCAAGTTAGCACTGAGATGCTTACCACATGGAAGGGACCAGGCCAGAGCCATGATGAGATCTCCCAAGTAATTGGGATGTCGAACAAAGCCCCACCATCCAGAAACAAGCAGATTCTTCCCAGTGGAAGTATGAATGGTCTTTAAATCTACATAAAAATAAAAACCTCTTTTAATGATCTCTAAAAAGTAAGGCACAGAAACCTACACATAATAAATATATAAGTCAACAAATTTTTAAAAATCCTTACGTGCGAGCTTTGGATCAGCAGGATTCTTCCGGAATGCATTCTTCTGAGAGTTTGCACAGCGGAAGATTACATAGCCACAAACTGAAATGTTAAAAATACTCTCCTATTAGTAATTTAGATGTAATCTACCATCTGAAAATCATCTGAGATTTCTCTTAGAAACTTGTCTCTGAGTCCTAAGGAAATGTGCAGAGGGAAAATAGTCTGATTTCTTGAAAACAACTGAATGCCAGTGAACTCTTCTGAGATATTATCAGCCTGCCATACCCACAAAGTACAAGAACTGAGACAACACCAGGGAACACTGACACAGCCATCTTGTCTGCTCTTTAGGAGACATGCAGCTATAGCACAGATCCTTCCTCACTACAATACCAGCTGAATCAGAAACCAGTGTCTGCTTCAGCGTGGAACTCTTCCGCTTGGCAGATTTATTCACAATTCAACAGACCTGACATGGTGCTACTTACTATCCAATCTGAATAACAAATACCAAATCTTCACTTCAGTTTCTCTGTAAGACACAGACTATTTTGATTAACTCACAAGCATCACTGACATGTAGAAAACTTTTTAACCAGGTGCTTGGATGTCCCCTTCCATTGCAGATATATTTCAAGTTCAGTGCTAATTTTCCAATCCACCCTCTGGTGGAGATTTTGAATGACCACAAAGGACTAAAGGAAAAGCCACCTAGACTGAAAAACAGTTGGGCCTGGTAGACCTCTCAGAAGCCAAACTGGAACTGTCCCCCTGCTCCACCCACCCATTACTGTGCTGATTTGGCTCCCTATCTGTCTCAACCCACATCCTTCAGTAGGTACAAGCTGATATGCTCCAGGATACCTCCCTTTCCACTTCCTACCCTGCCATACACACCCTTGGTACAGTGCGTGAGCATGAAATTATATGAAGACCAATCCCATTTTTGACATCTCTAGAAAACTAGGCATCTGAAAGAGAAATAGAGAAGCTAGTGTGTCTTCCATTCTCTGCAGACTTCAGGGTTTCCTCAGTACCTATCCATCAAATTATTTCAAACCTGTAAAGATGGGGTATGACCAACAACCAGCAAACAGCAGAAGCAGCACCTTGGGCTCAAAAGAGGCTAGCACTCACGTTTCAGAGCAATGATGACAGAAGCTAATGGCCAGGACAAGTCTTGGGGATGGCTGACCAGGTAAAAGGCCTGAAGGCTGTAGGTGAATGGGACCCACACTAAATCTCCAAAGGCCAGCATGAAGCCAAACCCATCATGGATGATGTCCATGGTAGTCAGCAACGCTTCCTAAAATAACAGATGGGAATTATGTTTAAAGGACTTAAACAGATACTAACTTATGACCAAGCATGTTAAGTGAAAGCACGCCAAAATGTTCAAAGGCAGGAGTTCAGTTGCTCTAGTCGAAGTCACAATGTCCCAGCTATCCTCCTTACCTTAAACTCCCAAAGTAACAGACCTCTAAACCTGTCTTTGCCTTTGCCCAGGACCTCCCTGACCTCACCTCCTGTAGCCTTAGTCCCTTCCCTGGCAGCCCCTCTCCGATGCCAGCATTCTGTATTACACTCTACTCGTCCATGTAAGCTCTCCACTGCATTGTATGTAAGCTTCTCTCTTGTCAAATGCACATGCCACAGTGCCTAGCAAAGAGCAATGGGTTCAAAATGTGTTTGTGGAAAAATAGTAAAACCAACCAAATCTGGATCATCTGAACTTCTGTGCATTTTCCACAGAAGCAGTAAGCTAGCTGGTAACATGGTAAACTGGGCCAAGATGCTTGAAAATCTGGGCACATCTCTAAATGCCTGAAACTCTGTGATAGCTAATTGTACTACCCCAGGAGCAGGTACAGGAGTTCTATCAAAAAACCTCCTGAATGATGCTTATGCATACCAGCTCTGGGAGCACATGCTCTGATATGAGCAAGACAAGATAAAGATGCCTGAGGAACAAAAGTCAGAATGAGGGGGGTGGCAGTGAGAGGAACGAGTGGGACCCGAAACCTTGCTCAGGCTCTAAGGGCCTCAATTCACAGGACAGACTTCCCCAAAGCCAGTGCATCTACATGGGCATTCTTAGTTTTCTAAAGTGCAGACCTGCATTGAAAATTTCCTATCAGTTGCTAATTTACAAGCAGCTTCCAAGTGCTGAGGAAATAGTGAAGTCTCTCCATTATAATCTAACTGAGCCACTCAGGACAGGCAGAAACTTCAACCCCCTGCTGAGATCACCTGAATGATAATTTTTGCCTTAGGAGGCTGGGGAAAATGCTAAGTGAGTACTGTATACAAATGAAGGCCCAACATTTTAAAAATTAGGTGGTGTGCACTTGTAATCCCAGCCAGGGGAATCAGAGACAAGAGGAGTTCCAGAGCCTACTGCTCAGTCAGCCTATCCTACTTTGAGTCCCAGGCCAGTAAGACACTTCATTTTAATAACAGAATCCAAAGAGTGAGTGACACTGAGGTTGTCCTCTGGCCCTCACATGTATGTGCACACACACACTCATGCAGGAGGACCTATGTGCATATGCACATACACACCAGAGTTTTTCCTTAAGATGCCAACAAAAATCACTGTTAAATGCTTAGAAAGTCACTTAGAGCTATTGACACACCTGCCAATGTTCACGTGCAAGCCCCTTGAGCCACATCATTATCAACACAAGGCAGAGGCAGGCTATACCACCCTCCCTCTGTATGTAAGCAGCTCAAGCTCCCCTGAGAAAAATCAACTCCCAAAGCTGCTTGACTTCATGGCCTCCAAGAACTCAACTCTTAGAACGATCTCATGCAGGCACAGAAATGTGCACTCTTATAATCCCAACTTGGGAGGCGGTGACAGGAAAATCACAAATTCAAGCCAGCATGGACTACTAGGACCTCAAAACCAAACAAACATACAAAGCATGCAACAAATTACCTCGTTCCAGAGGGCATCCACCACATACAAAAGCTGGAAACTGTTAACCAAGACCATTGCCAAGGATGGGGCATCTCGTTCCTGGACTTTCATTTCAGCCAAAAGCATCACCAAGTTAACCACCACCTGGAAAAAGAGGCGCGAAGATGGTCTCAAAGGCACTCCCAGGGACAAGCACAGCTGAGAAGCCCAGTGCATACCACCCCATGGCCTCCACTGAACAAGAAACCTCAACCCTGACTGTGTCACTTCTGAGCTACTCTTGCCTATTATGTGTAACCTCATGGAATGACCCAAATTAAAGGATAGTCTTAAGAATGACTGACTAGGCCAGGTGGTGGTGGTAGCACACACCTTTAATCCCAGCACTCAGGAGGCAGGCAGGCTGATCTCTCTGTGAGGTCAGCCTGGCTGGTCTACAGAGTGAGTTTCAGGACATCCAAAAGACTACCCAGAGAAACCTGCCTCGAAAAACAAAATGACTTCAATGCAGTGACTGGGCATGAGACTAAGTAACCTACACAGACTAGAGATGAGGGACCAAGAAGAATGGAGCAGTTGTAAACCACTAATGAAACCCATTTAGGGCTACAGGTCTCCTTAATGCAGAAATCTAGCTAAAGAATACAGGGGATTTTTAGTTCTATTTCCGTAATTCTCCAAGTCTGAAATAGGGTCAAAATGAGGCTTTATTGGAAAGGGGAGGGATATAGTAATTTATTTTTACATTATTCCATCTACACTATCACCTTTCTAGATATATGTAGTAAATGAAAAAGTTCTGTGATATTTAATCCATAATAAAGTATTCTTAAACCTGTAAAAAAAAAAAAAAGATAAAACATTTTGTGTTAAGATAGAATTATGGAAAACCATTCTTTAAAATTGCCTGCATTTCCTTCTAAATACAAGATAAAGTTATACCACTGAATTTAAACAAAACAGACAAAAATAGAAGACACACCCATCCAATCAGTCCAGGACGCAATTCACAAAAGTATTTGAGATCAAAAGCACCAATCCGAGGATTTAATTCACGGCCAATGAAGAAATCATAAACAGCATTTCCTGTGAAGAGAAAAGTATTTCCCAGTCACAAGTCTTAAATCTAACTGTTCTGTATTACCAGGTTCAATCTGCTTCCTCATGAGAGGACAGAAGTTGGGATCCAGGGCTGCCACATCTCCTAAGGGTTCACGTGACCAGATTTCCCCAACTCTAAAACACTAGAGGGATTTTGTTTTTGTTTGGAGGGGAAAGGGTTGTCAAGACAGGGTTTCTTTAATAAAGCTCTGGCAGTTACTGAAAATTGCTTTATAGACCAGGCTGACCTCAAACTCTAGATCCACCTGCTGAAATTAAGTGTGTGCCATCACACCCAGCTCTGATTTTTTTAGCTATGCAATTTTTTTATATAGGAAATCTTTTTTTTTTTAAATAGGTCTCACTATGTAGCTCCGGCTGGCCGGAACTCTTTATTTAGATTGGGCTGGCCTCAAACTCAGAAATCCTGCCTATACCTACCAAGTGCTCAGACTAACGACATGTACTATCATATCAGTCCATAGGAAACTTTTAAAAACCTTTGCTTTTTTAAGATTTACTACTTGACAAAAGTAGATGATAGATAGATTTAAAAAAATAAACTGTGTTGCTAGAGGTTTTTAATCATCTAGTAACTAAAAACTAATGAGAACTAAATGGAAAAGCATGAGGAAAATTTAAATTTTGCCTTCAATTTATTTTCTTATGTCTCTTCATTGCCATAATTAAACTAGAAAAACAACAATCTACTCAAGTGTAGCCTTGGCTGCCAAGACTCTAGACACACCCATGCAACACTGACTGCTCACCAGAAGTGGCAGGTGACAGCTCATCCCTCGGGGCCTTCAAAGAGTGGACATAGAGATAAACACTCAAGACCACTGAAAAAACAGTGGCTGCAAGTGCAAACTGAAGGAAGTGAGTGTACATGTAACACAGATCTATGCCCCAGAAGAGAGATGCTCCCACGACAGCAGACGTCAGGACAAAAGCGTAGAATCCTTAAAGAGAGAGAGAAATTAATTAACATCACCCTAGGGCACACATTTGGGATTTGTTTTGTTTTTTAAGACAAGTCACACTAAGTTGCCCAAACCAACCTTAAATTCTTGGGCTCAACCACCCCCCAAAACAAACACACACACACAAACACACACACACCTTCAACAGAATACAACAGCTCTTATGTTAATGTTCTTTTGCACTATGAACCATCATTACCTACTGATAAAGGAAAGCTGAAACTTTCAAAAACTCCAACTGTCAGAGTTCAAAGTCAATTAAGTGGCTTCCAACAGAGATTGGCAAGCACACATTTAATGCCACTACCTAATAACAGAATGACCTTAGTAGGTATAAAATTATAAATATTTATGTTGGAATTTAGTAATCAGTAAAGGCATAAAAAGTCATATTCTGTCACCTAGAAAATGGCTATTAAGCTATCCTAATCTCACAAAAGAGGCCACAAGAAAACCCTAAGAAAACCAAGTGTGGCCACTCATGTTGTAATCCAAACGCCTGGCCAAACTAGGCAGAATGAAACTCCCAAGAGGATCCACAGGCCAGCCTACTGGTGCTGGCAAACATAGAAAAGTCATGGTAATTAACGAGAAGATTAATAAGCTTTGGTAAGTTGAGAAGATCATCACAAATTTGCTATCTAAACTCATGTTTTCTACAGACCAAGTTTATTCCAAGGAATAACTAACCCTCATACAATTTATGAAGTGGTCAACACAGTTTTTCACTATGCAAATTAATCACTCAAAATTTCTTAGTGCTAAAATTCCGTAAAAAAAAAAAAAAAGAAATCAGTGAAGAAGCAAAAATAAACAGAGAAGGGAAGTCTTTGCAAAAGGATCAAATGCCCAGGTGCAGTACTTGGCCTCTCAACAGACCACACCCTCAATGGAGATAAAACATGACTCTGAAAACCCCAAACACCAAGAACAGGAGGCGTGAGGCAAAAGTAAACAAGCCGCTTCTGCCCAGACACCGCTGTAGCAGGCCAGTGCAGACAACATATGACCAGCATGTCAAAGACTCTGAGACAGGCTCCGCCAGCACGGAGCGGAGCCAAAACAAAAAAGATGGCCAGCACCAGCCATACTGTCTAAGCTCTACAGTGGTCCATGCTGCTAGGCTAAGACCATGGCAGGTTAGCTGCAGAAAGTACATCTGCAATCTAAGGTAAGGCCAAGGTAAGATGGACTTACACAGAGGTAAGCACAGTCCTAAACTGACGAGCATTTGTCATAGAATTCTACAACAAAACGAAGTCACTCTACCCCATCTAGTAAAATGGAAACTCACTTAAGGATAACCACCACACAGATTTCTTAAAAAATCACACTAGTGGTACTTTATCACAGACTTTAGAGGGTAAAGTTGTACTGATCCCCTAGCATATGCTGACTATGGAGAAACCTTGAACAAAGGACCAACTTCAGTCCAATGGACAAGCTCCAATTGGTTCCTTTCCCACTCGACAAGAATGTTCTTGGAGTACCCACATCTTCCTACTGTCAAGTGTACAGTAAATACAACCTAGCCCACAAAACTACATTCTACCAGGAAAAATCCAGTAAACAGAAGACAGTAGGAGGCATAACTATCAGAAAATAAGAGGCAGGCAAGGCAAGAATGGACCCAAAGCTCTCTCCTTGCCTTTTCAGTTAGCAGTGAGTTTCTACACCTTTGCGTATAACTTCCTGTAATAACTACAGCTTCATGGTGTAAAAGTTAAAGATGCAGTTTTCAGGCCAAGTGTTGACAAAGAGTGGGCACAAATTCAAGAGACATCCCAGAGGCCAGTTAGCTGGAGCCAAGCAATCAAGGACTGGAGTGACTCTTGGGTGGGAGTGACTCCACTCTGATGCTTACAACAGAGACTTTCTGGAGCCACAAAAATGCTCAGGATAGTAAAATCCTCAACAAATAGTCTGAATGATGATAAGTGCTATTTTGTTGTTAGTGGTGGTTTGTTTTTTCCAAGGCAGGGTTTCTCTATATAGCCCTGGCTGTCCTCGAACTCATAGAAATGCATCTGCCTCTGCCTCCTGTGCTGGGATTAAAGGTGCACCACTGCTACCTGGCAGATAGTGCCATTAAGAAAATAAAATGGTTCCTCCATAAGAAAATTAAAGGTGGTGGTGGTGGTACATGCCTTTAATTCCAGCACTTGAGAGGAAGAAGCAGGTAAATGTGAGTTCTGAGTTTTGGCAAGTCTGGTCTACAGAGGGAGTTCCAAGACAGCAAGGACTACACAAAAAAAACCTGTCTCAAGAACCATCTAGTGGCTGACAACCACCTCTAACTCCAGGTCCAAGAGTTCAACACACACTGGGTGCATATGGTGGTTTGGATAAATATGGCCCTGTAGATTTATGTGTGCTTGAATGTTTAACCTATGAGAGTGGCACTATTAGGAGGTATGTCCTTGTTGGAGGAAGTGGGTCCCTGTGGGGATGGGCTTGGAGGTCTCATAGCTCATGCTTCTTTGCTCAGTGAGTTGCCTGTGGATCAAGATGTAGAGCTCTCAGCTACCTCTCCAGCACCATGTCTGCCTGCATGGTCCCTTGCTTCCCACCATGATGATAATGATCTAAATTTCTGAAAGTATAACAAGCCACAATTAAATGTTTCCTTTATAAGAGTTGCCATGATCACGGTGTCTCTTCACAGTAATAGAAACCCTAAGATACTGCATGTACATACAGTACATACAGGCATGTGAATGCACACATGCATGTGCGCTCTCTCTCTCTCTCTCTCTCTCTCTCTTCCTCCCCCACACACACGTTTTTAATTCCACGAATAATAAGTAAATCAAGAGGAGAACAATGGCTGCTCTTATCAACCTAGGAAAGCACATGACTGCTCAAAATGGTTAGTGACTCCAGACCCAGAGGCTCCACCATCCTCTTCAGACCCCATTGGGCACCAGGCACAAATGTGGCACAATCCACACAGGCAGGCAAACGCTCAGAAACAAAATAAAAAGAAACTGACCAGGCTAGCAGTCCTCAGGGGGCTAGAGCAGAGGGCTAGCCTGTATTACAAAGTGTGACATTACCAAAGCCTCATCTCAAACAAAGTAGAAGGAAAAGATACTAGGAGTGATCATTTGGTTCACACAGCATCTTTCATATTAGCTACTAGAAAAAGTTAATTTACCCACAAGCTCTCCAAACTACTAAAAGTTAGTCTACTGTCCAAGATGGTAGTGAATCAGCACCAACAGTCTAAAAACTATAAACGTTTGATCAATGAGTATGAAGAAAATCACCATTTAGTCTATACTTGAGTCTTCTTCCATCAACAAGAGGTGTTCCTTCTACAACCTTAAAAGAAAAAAATTAAAATTTAATTTAAAAATTAAAGCATGTTATCTATCGCCTTACATATAAATAAGTATATGATCTCTTTAAACTCTTGAATTTCATTATACTCAAGAAAGTAACTATCTCACAGGAAATACAGTCATATATAATGTCAAGCCCTTTGATGAAGCAACCCAACCAGCAGGCATTTACCTTAAACATATGTTTAAGTAATTTCTCAGTGCACCAGGACTACTGAAATGCCCACCCCTTACCAAACTGTCCCATACACAGTACAAGATTTAGTGTGTTCAAACTCTCCATTGGTTTCTCATCTCTGATAAAACACTCTCACATTTGTGAGGTTCTCTTCAAAAAAATAAAAACAAAAACATCACACACAGAAATTAACAAGCCCCACGGTCACTGCAACTCAATGAATTTCCATAGTTAGAACAGTCATTCAAAAGGAAAACTGTGGAGTTTCACGTTAAATTTTACCCTTTCAGTATGGAATATATTGTATATACAACCTATCACCAAAACCAGAAAAACCATTAGCTTTATTTTATATTCTCTTTCATAACTGTGTCCATCACCTGCATTAGCTTCTTCCTCTTATATTTAGCTTCTCTTTAACTAAAAAAAAAAGATGAGCTTATTATGAAGTAAGGTCACACAAACTCAAAACAAAAAAGAAATGTGCATGCTTTCTCTCATACGGGGAAATCTAACCAATAATATGCACACAAATGTAAACAAGTTTAACGTGAAGAGGAAAGGTTTTCAACCCGGCTGTGTGCTGCCAACATAGTGTACACATGGTTCTCTACTATAATGAGTGTTACTCTCCAGCAAAGGACTATCAGCATGCTTCCCAATTAAGTGCACAATGAAGCCCCAAGAGGGTGAGAATGCTGTAAATGGGCAGCCACAAATACATACCCTCAAGTAGCCACTCAAAAATGTAGCTGTTCACTTTAAACTGCCCAACACTAAGGTAGTATCATCTGCCAGCACCTGCTCTTTGCAATGGAAGGGGAACCCTGCCAGGATAGAAATGTAAAACCTAAGATCACAGGATTAGCCAAACTCCATTCAATACTTCTCAACTGCTCTGGGTCTTGTTGGGCTTTAGTCTGACATACAGACACAGGATTTCTCAACCTTGAGTCTTTCTGACACTATTCTGTGTATGTATATATGTATGTATATCTCTATCCCTTTGGTTTATATGTATGCATAATTTTTAACCATCAAAGCTAATTTTCCAAATAAATGTTATCTGGCTCAGATAGGCTTCATTTCTGAACAGAGCCCTATAGTAAGGATGACTGTAGGTCCTCAATCACAGAGGACAGCCAGTTACGTGAGATTCTACAGCACCAAGTCCACACCTCTACCTCCTAACAGATCTTCCAGCTGGCAAAGCTCCAGACTCCTAAGAATAAGGTCTGAATAAATTATGTAGTTTAGGGCAACTCATGTTCTTTAAGCGCATCTCTAAGGAAAAGAACACAACTTAATGAAGGAAGGCTACCCAGTAACGAGAGGGAGTTTAAGTTACTACATGAGTCTGAAATGGACTCGGTCTTCTTGACAAATTTCTAAGAATCAAAATTAGAAACAAACTTTAAAAATGTATTTTGCTTCATTTATTTAATCCACAGAGCTCAGAAGACAGTAACTTAAAATGTTGTACCTGAAGTGAACACACGGAGGAGGTATTCTCTTCCCCAGCTGACTCTAAGAGCCAGACTGCCATCAAATGGCATACTCTTCCCTGTTCGACTTGAAGTGTGATAGAAATACTGAGCATCAACCTGACAAGATCAAGAATGACCTTGGAGCAAAGCTCTAGGCACAGCCAAGAAGACATTTCATGGGCTGGGTTCTCGGACTGAAGAGAAAGGCAGGAACAGTGGCTCCTCTGGACCCACAACCATTTCCACCTCCAGTCCTAGGGGAGCTGCTGCCACCTTCTGACCCCTTAAAGTACTGCACACACAAGGCGCACATATACCCAGAAAGGCAAAACACCCCCACACAAAAAATGATAATTTAAAAAGAAAAAGAGAAAAGGAAGCTGAGTACCATTATGGGTGCAATGACCAGCCACCTCACTCTCCTGCTGCCGCCATTTCTTTGTTATGAATGTAACCCTCAAACCATGAGCTGATAATTGTCTTTCTTTTGTCAGGTATTTATTGAAAAGGCAAGAAAGTAAATACAGAGAATTAGACAAGAAAACAATCATATTTTTAAAGTTATGCTTCATAAGTGAAGAGTTATAGGGTACAGAAATAACTGTTTTAGTATATGACTGACAGCTTCTAACATTGAAACTGCTATAAATGTAAGCAATAGCAAAGAAGTCAGACAGGTTTCACAATACCATGCCCCTTCAGCAAAACCTTACCTTCAGCCAGGATAGTGCATGCCTTTAATCCCAGCACTGGGGAGGCGGAGGCAGAAACAGAGAGATCTCTGTAAATTCAAGGCCAGCTTGGTCTTGTTCCAGATCAGCTAAGACTACACAATGAAGACTGTGTCTCAAAAACAAACAAACAAAACAAAAAAACACCAAAGAATTACAAACTGTAAAACCTTACCTTCCCAACTGGCAGAAGGTAAAAGAGAGCTTGAACAAAAAACCAGAGGAGGTAGATGCCACACACTCTGGTTTCCCACAGTTCATGCAAAGCTGGCAGAGGAGGAGGGAATCTCAGCAGGCTGGGGTCCTTCTGTCTGCACTGCAGCAGCAGCAGGAACAGGACAGCAGGAAGGCCCAGCATGATCAGGGATGCACCTGCAAACAACCAGTCCAGTCAAATTGGTCCAGTCAAATCGGTTTAGCTTTTAAAGTCATATGGGATATTTTATTTATATTTACATATTTTTACTTTTAGGCTAACAATAGATCTGCTAGCTGCTTGAAACCAATCTATAAGGTACCACCAAAACTCGTTCTTCTAGGGACTAAAGAGATGGTTTAGTGGTTAAAAGCACTTACTCTCAAAGGACCTACATTCAGTTCTCAGCATCCATATGGTGATTCACAAACAACTAACTCTTCTTCTCTTGTGACCTCCCTGGGCACCAGGCACACATATGGCAAACATAACATACATCTAGACATACAGTCATACATTGGGCACCAGAAATTGGTTTATCTTGTACAACACAAGAAAGAATCCAATTAGTTTTCTTTAGAAATTCAACTTTTTTGCTTTGAGGATATTCGTTGTTAATATCTCCCAAAAAAATTACTGCAGGCTCTTTGCCAAGGTTCACTTTCTACCCATAATTAGTCAATTTCTTCATTAGTTAAAGGTACAACAATTTCTGCTGGGTCCATTCCTGTCCATTGACAAAGTCTTAATTTTCCTTTAAAAATCAATTCAGGAATCTTTTCCACCTATGACTTTAATTTTTTACTTGGTTTATGTGGAAGAAATATCCATTCCAATATAACATTTTTCCCTTTGCATTGAAATTCCTGTAGGAGAATGCTTAGAGGGCAAAATAACTAGAATGCAACTAAGGTCTGGATCTACACGATCCACATGTGCATCCTGTAATTTTTTTTCCACCAAAGCCAATCTTCAGGTGACAATTCTCTCAGACTATTTAATTCCTGGTCACCATTTAAGGTTTTGAACAAATTGTCCAGTTCATTTTTTATTCCAATAGTGGGTCATAAATTTGCAGTGTCTCTTACTAGTTTTTTGAAAATCATTACGTGTCTCCAATCTATCTCTCCTGATTTGTACCTTTTGGGTCTGATTTTTTGTTGGCCTATTTTATAACCTAAATAATAAATGGAATCCCCTCTTTGTATTTTTTCTGGGGCAATTTGTAATCCCCAAGCAGGCAAAAAAATTTTTTCACTTCTTTAAACATTTTTTCTAAGGTATCGATATTTGAATTGGTCAACAAGATGTCATTCATGTAAAGATAAATTATAGATTGTGGGAATTTGTTACATATTTGTTCTACTGGCTTTTGTACAAAATAGTGGCACAGAGTAGGGCTATTCAGCATTCCTTGAGAGAGGATCCTCCACTGGAATCTCTTTACAGGCTGAGAATTATTATAAGTGGGCACTGTAAAGGAGAATTTTTCTTGTCTTGTTCTTGTAAAAGTATTGTAAAGAAACAGTCTTTTAAATCAGTAACTATAATAGGCCATTCTTTAGGTAACAGAAATAAAATAAATAAACCTTCAAAAAACAAAAAAAACTGTCCCTTCTCAGGCTGAAGAATGGTTCAGCAGGTAAGGGCAGAAGCCTGACAACAGGAGTTTAAGCCCCAGGATTTACATGTGGAAGGGAAGAGGTTTATCCCTGACAACATGAATACCATTAATGCTGGCTGGTTTACTCTCTCTCCTTCCCTTCCACCACCCCCAACACAAAACAGTAATAAAATGTAATAACTTTTCAAGCACTATCTCTACCTGTGACCTCCAACGGGCATACAACCTTGGGTTAAGTGATGAATTCACCTTAGAGACCTAACTCTGAACCGTTCATGTCCAGCCACCAAAAGAGCAAGTGCTGAGACCCGGACACAAACAATGGCAGTCTAATCTTTCTGAGGAAACAATACATAGCCTACATTGGCCTTCAAGTTACTGTGTAGCTTACACTGGCCTATAGATCTCTATCTATAGGTCCTCTTTCCTCAGCATCCCAGTGCTAGGTTACAAGCATAAGCCACTATACTTAAACCTGAAAATAAACCCTCTAATCGTAACTCACTTACATAACATATACAGATTTTAGGTGATGCTGGACACCATCTGAGACCTACCAACTAACAAGAGGCTGTAGCTTATAGCAAGCAGACCATGAGCTATTTGGCTGCAGTCCTGAGTTTTCACCAGCTTCACATACTCACTAGCACACAGGCTCTGCACATGGCACTTCTTGAGGAGCTCATTCACACTGCCTAGCAGGTGGGGAAGGGTAGCAAGATGCTTTATGCTGCAGCTTGCTCCTGCTATGAATGTAAGCCAGGCCCTGCCCTCTGCACTCATCACTAACAGAGCTCTCAGCCCCCACAGGACCACCACAACCCTTCCTATACTCTTTCCCAGGACAGGACAAACTCTTCACCACTGCTCTGCAACTCCATCCTCAAAACCTAGTAGACAATTGAGCTTTAAGGAGTCACATCTGCATCCTTTCTACTCTGTGACTTCATGCCACTGTTTCTTCCCTGGAAATTCTTCCCTAGTCTCCCATCTCCCCATCCTCTCCCTTCTGCACAGAGACCTTTCCTGTGCACATGAAAGCAACTCTGCCCACCCTTCCTCCGCCCACATAAGGTTCTATCACCTACCAGGTACTCCTCCAAACTCCAAGTCTTTCCTCTGTGGTGTGGTCACTTGAAAGGTTTCCAAAGGTGCAGGTCCTTTGGTAATGAGCTTCTGTTCCTTGGCCTCAATTTCTTTGACTTTGAACTCTTCTCTTCTTGGACGAAGGCTGTACTGTGTAGCCATATAACTGCCTTCTGGTGACAAAATGACTCTTTCCTAATTTGAAGAAAAAGTATTAAGTATCTATAGTTTGCAATTAATGCAAATGCTACCAACTCAGCATCACTATACAGCTGTGAATATACAAAAAAAAATTTATTCAATTACATGCAGTTTTAACAGAACATGAACAAATAAAACAATTCCGAGAGGATGAAGGGAAAAGAAAGACAGCCCCAGGTAAGAGTACTTTGCTACCTGCTTGTTTTTGTGAGATGTGTCATTCCTCTCCATGTGTTCCGGCTCCCCGTTGTACACACTGATGCTGTTCCCAAAAGGCTTCTAAATGGGACATGAACGCATGATAATCAGAACTGTAACTGACTAAAAGGATCACAAGTATAACAAGTTACTACTGGAAATGAAGCAGAGACAAACTAAAAGCCAAGAGAGAAATAAACTAGACCTCCTTGGTTTTCAAAGATCAGCTCTTACAGTGCAGACTGTGTTCTATCTAGTCTTGATAAGGAGCCTCACAATGTAACCGGCTGGCCTTGGACTCACTATATAGTTTGGACTAGCCTCAAACTTGTAGCAATCCTCCAGCCTCACCCTCCTATCTGAATACAGGAATTATGGTTGGGCAACACTAGGCCAGGTTCTGAAATAAACTTTTCCATCTTTCAAACACTCTCATACTGTTTCAATAATTCCACTGTCAAATACCTTAACATTTCTATGAAAGGCAGGTAAATAAAAACTGGCAAAGTCATTCATAAGCCAGAAAAAAATTAAGAAAAAACATTCAGTGACCCTAAAATAATCAAAACAGGAAGAGGGGGTACATTTCATGCCACCTGATACTTAACCTTAATTTTTTCCTTCCTACATTGTAGTAAGAGGTTTCTGGCCCGAACTTTTGGGCCTAACCTCAAGGTTTAGACCCACAGAGACACACAGATGCATACAATAGTTTTAGGCTGATCGGCCTAAGGCCCAGGCATATAACTTGCTAACTCTTTACCCTTAACCTAACCCATGTCTCTTATCCTGTTCAGCCATGCAGCTCGGTACCTTTTCTCAGAGCAGCATAGTTGTCCTCTGCTTCTTCTGGCTTCTCTCTGGCATTCTGCTCTGTTCTGCCTGTTCCTAAAGTCTTCTTAGTCTGGTAGGCCCACCCACACTTCCTGTCTGCCTTTGGCCAATCCACGCTTTTTATTAAACTCATAGGTAGGGACAATTATTTACAGTGGAAAAATATAATCCCCCTATACTACATGTTTCTCTTACTAAAAAAAAACAAACAAAAAAAATAGAAGCAATTTAGCTTGTAAGAGCTTGTTAAGACAATGGTTGCAACAGTCTCCTTGTGGTTTTGTAAAGACTGTTAACCAAATAAAGCACTACTGAGCATATCCTCTGCAAGGCCAGCTGATAAATGACAGCATTAACACAGCAGTGGGTTTTGGCTCCACATCTTACAAGGAAAAGAGCGTTCACCAGTTCACCACACATTTAAGCTTATCAAAGTATCAATGAGCCACGTGTCAGCAAATGGATGACACACCTAAAAGCTATGTGCACTATCTCAGATTTTGAATAATCGCTACTAACCACAGGTGGAACACAGCAACACAGCCTGTCAGCCAACTCTAAAGCATGCTAACTACATGCTGATGGATATATTTCATGATATGATGACAGAATACTCAACACTGTTAGGCAAATAACCAGGAACAATCCCAACATGATGTCCTAAGCTGCAGCAGCCTGAAGGTGAACTTGCACACACACCATGCAGTAGGCCAGGGGTCTACTGGTTAGGAACAAGGACAATCTGTAGCTCTGTGTCAACACAAGAACACAGTATAAAATTGGAAGTGTACAGCAGTGTGCACAAACAACAAGCTCATTGTAGTGAGCAAAATGCAAAGTCAGAAAGCTGGAGGGAAAAGTCTGACAATCCTGAGGGTTGGTGAACTGTTGTAATCCTCAGAATGAAAATCCAGCATTCAGTCTTTACATTGGCATAAACATTCTCAACCAATCTAGCATCAAGCCTCTGTTCTACACTGTCCATCTGACCTAGCAGTTCTAATGAAATGAGAATTTCATTGAAGGAGTTAACTAGATGTTGCAGAAAAGTAAGTTTAGGATAGTGAAGATTTGAAAAGAAAAACACTAGGTTGCACCATGGAACAATAACAACAGCTTTAACAATAACATCTAGATAATTTATTATATTTACTATGTAACACAACAAAAAGAAAATATTCTATGGCAAATTGTTCCCATTAATATTTTAAAAGTCTAATTACAAATGAATACATATAGTCTAGCTTTTAATATTATTAAAAGCCTGTATGAATTGAGTCCAGAAGAGATAATAATCAATGGAATACAAAAGCATTCTTTTTAATGGAATACAAAAGTATTCTTTTTACTTTAAGCATTCTGTATTTGCTCTATATCATCTAAAACAGCAGTTCTCAACCTGTGGAATGAGATTCCTTTGGCAAACCTCTATCTCCAAAAATATTTACGATTCATAACTGTAGCAAAATTATAGTTATGAACTAGCAACAAAAATATTATGGTTGGAGGTCACCACAACATGAAGAGCTGTGTTAAAAGGTTGCAGTATTAGGAAGGTTGAGAACCACTGCTCTAAAATATTCATCTGCCAAGTGCAGTAGCTGACCCTATGATCTCAGCACTAAACAAACGGAGCAGAAGGATTGTATCAAGTTCACAGCCGCCTGGGTTACCCTGTCTTAGAGAAAAAGAAAGTTAAAAAAAAACCTTATTGTACTAGGTGTCCAAGCTTCACACACTTCTACAGGCACCATGAAAGTCAGTCCGCTGAAAACATCATTTTTAAATAGCAAAAGTGATCAGGCATAAGGATGCCAAAAGGAGATCGAGAATGCCCCTATAACATAAGTTGTCTCATCATTTCATCACCTACAAGCTATGCTGTGTCGACAGAAACATCTTTGAAAACCACATATGAACAGCCCTCCTGGTAACACTATTTTGAAGCTGCTGAGAGAGCTCATCAGGTAGAAATGCTTGTCTTTATGCCCAGTGCTCTGAGTTTGGCATCTTTACCTCATGTAAGGGTGGAGGGAAAGAACTGAGTACACAAAGTTGTCCTGACCTCCACATGTGCACCCACACACACATTACACATATGTACACATACACACACTGAAAATAAAAAAATCAAATAAATTAAAAATTAAGCATTTTTCTTAAATATTCAAAAAATTATATTTCTTTTTCAAATACTTGCTATTCCCTTATATTTGTTATCTAATAACCAAAGTACAAATAATGTAAATAAGCATTTATATAGAGAAGAAGAAAGTCTGGCTATAGATGAAACAAGTACCAATACAAGCGGAGTCAATTTAACTTGCAAAATTTCCCTCCGTGCTTCCTTTTCCTTAATGTCCGCCTGATGGGAAGCAGAGGCAGATCTTCTGGAACCTTTTGGTGCCCTGCCAGGGGATCGGGAGCGCGACCTTGAGCGACTGCCCCGGCGTCTTGAAGGAGAACTGGAAGATGAGCCACTTTTCCTTTGCTTAAAGGATTTCAAAGGCTAGAAAGGAAGAAGCAACAGATGTTTTCAGAACACTACATTCAGTGGCAGAGCTAAGCTACAAAAGGTCAGTAAGGGCCTCTATCTGCTACCATCTATTCTGATCATCAAGCGACTCACAGGATCTGAGAATGATCACATGAGCAATGAAGCCGATAGCTTGAAAGGTATTTCTCTGGAATCAGTGTCTATCCCACTAGTTGTGTATATTTCCAGTAACCCAAGAAAGGAGTATAACTGATAAATACTAAACCGACATGGAGAGAGGCATGTTGATTAGCATGCAACCAATTTTTCAAAAAGCAAGCAGCCTTGCAGTCACTCTGAAACTCGTGTGAGTTCTTAAAAACGGAGCACATAGTCCACTCCTTTGGCTCAGCTGCACTCTGCTAGGATCCACAGGGTGTGATCTATAGACCATGAGTCCAAACTATTTAGTTATGGAAAGGTGACAAGGTCCAAAACTGCAAAAGTTTTTTGTTGTTGTTTTGTTTTGTTTTTGAAACAGGGGTTCTTTGTGTAGCCTTGGTTGTACTAGAACTCATTACGTAGAGCAGGCTGGTCTTGAACTCGAAAAGATCTGCCTGCCTCTGCTTCCTGAGTGGTGGGATTAAAGGAGTTTATCACCACCAACCAGTTCCAAAACTTTAGAGCATTTTGACTAAGTAATTTCATGCCTATATAATACAACCACAACTCTGCAGCTTTAAGATATTTCCCTAGAAATTAATTTTTATGTATTTGTATACCATAGGTTTATTTTAAAATCCAGGTCCTCAACAGGTAGACTGGGAAGGGAAAGCTGTGAGCTGGCCACAAACCTAGAAAATGTCACTCTGATTAAATCACCAGTGTTAGAGAAGAAACCCAAACCCTGCCAAGAAGTGGTATTGCACATTTTTAATCTCAGCACTCAGGAGGCAGAGGCAATGGGATCTCTGAGTTCAGGGCCAGTGGACTAAAAGCCAAATTCCAGAACAGCCAGGACAACACAGTGAGAACCTGTCTTGAGAAAACCAAAAACAGAAAGGAAATCCAAGCCCTGTATATGGCTATTTAAAAATCCCCAAGTTGCCTCCTGGGGACCCCTCTACTGCCTTTGGTTGTGCCACATCATCCACAGGCCTTTGGTATGCTGCCCTTCCTGCACCTGCTTTCCCATCTGTCCTAGCCAAAAAAACATCCCTACAACAGGGCCCTTTCCTACCCTGTCAAACAGCACTCACAGAAACACGTCCCAGGAGCTGAAACTGCACCCATACCTCTTTCACACTCCCTGAGCCCTAAAGCCCCACAGCAGGAGGTTGATGTGCCTTAGCCTGTCCATCCTACTACCAGCCTAAGGTGCACTCACCTTGATATCGCTCTCCTTCAGTTCCAGTTCAGTTCCATCTTTGTATTTTACAGTGTACAGCTGGGATTTGCTGTCATGGCTCAGAATCTCTACTTCATAATAAAGGGAGCTTCCAGGCCATCGACCTCTGACCACTTCACCCTCGGCAAACTTCCTACTTGGCATTTTCTAAAATTAATCTGAACAATTTTAAAGAAAAAAAGTCAGTCAATATTTACTACTTTTTTTGGTTGTTTCCTAAAACACAACTCTCTAGATCTGTTAACTGGTCAAGATTTTAGGACCAGGAAACCTCCAAGGTGTGCACAGGTCCTTATTCTATAAATGACAAAACTTGAGTTTGAATTTAATGTTTCGTCAAAGTTCACAAATATAGGTGAGGGAATAGCAAGACAACACAAATTATTGTTTGAGTTTCATTTTATTCCACTTATAGGAGATGACCTAGCCACTGGGGTACACAAAGTGGTACTAAGAATTAACTTTGACAACATAACAGGCACCAAATCTTTAGTATTACTCAAAATGCTACTCACCTGCAAAACTCAGGGCACATCTCAAAAGGACACTTATTTCTATTTGCAAATCTGCATGTCATTTTTAAAAAGCTTTAAAATGCCATTTATTATATTTTTAACAAGCCATCTTACTGGAAAATACTGAACTATGAGACAAACCGGGAAAATTAAAAATGTACAGTTAGCATTACTTCCTAATAACAGGAAGGATTTCAAATCCACAATGAATAACATATTTGAGGTTTACTTCATAAAGTTCTTTCTGAGTCAAATCCCAAGTGCATATCAAGTAACTCTGCTAACCACTCACCTAGGCCAATATGTAACTGGCCTTCATCCAAGGCTTGCCTCTGAAGCCTACAGCTGACATCTACTCCAGTTATAACATTCTTTGCTACTATTTCAAAACATGGTCCATAAACCCTTATATATTCATCAAAAACCTACACTCCCCAAGAACTGTCATTTACATGAAGCAGTTTTGCCATCCTTTTAGAAATATCAAATGATGGCTGTAATAATGTTGGTTTCTCTCGTCATTGACTAGTAGATTCACAGGATAAAATCAGTGCCACAGACCAGTGCCTTTGATACCAAACGAAGGAGCAAGCCCACAAGTAAGAGTATTTAGCTAAAGATGTCACCTACTAAGCAATTCTCCATATATCACCCAAGCACATAAAGCACACACTCCTGCCAAGAACTGGTTATACAACCCAACAGCAACATATAAGGACTCTTGCAGTCTGTAGAATTAAGGAGAAAGTTGCATTACCGACCACTCCCAAGAAAATCTTTCTAAATACCTTTCTTCACTGTTAATCACCTGAGAAAAAACTTCACAAGCTTCATTTGTTTAGACAGACAGCAGATGAAAGTAAACACAAGAGCTTATCTGGTGATTAGAGGCACATTATAGAGGCTGCCTCAGTCTCCCTAACATGTGTGATAGCATCTCTGGGATAATGGGTATGTTTGGACTTGGAAGGGGAAAGTGCCCAGAAGCTTTGGGAATGAAGTTGGACTGGCAAAGAGTACCTGAGGAGCCCTTGGGAAGCAGGAAGGCAATGGCTCGCTTTTGCAGTGAGAAGCACAAAAAAGGAGTGGCAACATCAAGTTCTGTCATTTCAACACTTAGCTCCAAGCCTCCCTGAACAAAGAGGAAGGAAATATGCTGGGCTTCCTTCTCTAGTGGCCCCTCTTCCTTCCGAGACTGCCCCAAATCAACCAATTACTAGCAATAGTCTCTTACACTGGTCATCCAAAGTTTGAGGAAGCCACAATGTCTTTCTATATGAATATGCCACTCCTGTGTCGAACACTTCAAAAACTTTCAAGTACTTTAGGGCTTCCGGACCACCTGTATCTTTAAAAGGGTCCTTGAACAGATTCTTTCTGGAATCTGAAGCATTCATGGTTTTGTCCCATCCAAGTACTATCTAGGCCCAGGCCTACTCAGCTTCTGAGATGGGATGAAATCTGGAGAATTGGGATGGTATGGCCCTAGACTCATGTTAGCACTCTAAAATGAACACAATGCCCCCCCCCCAAAAAAAAACTATTACCTATTAAGTATACCTTGGGATACATAAATCATGGCACTTTAATTTTTCAAAATTGTGTCTATAGCATTAAAGAGTCTGAAATTTGATTCCCAGGAAACAGGGAAAAGAAAAAATTAAGAACTGAGACTTGGCTAGGCATGGTAGCTTTAATCACAGCATTCAGAAGGCCAAGGCAGAGGCACCTCTGTGAATTGGAGGTCTACCTAGCCTAGAGTGTGTTCCAGGACACGACTATGTAGAGTTTGTCTCAAAAAAACAAACAAAACAAAATCCTGAGACCTGATGGTGATATTTCATATGGTAGGTGGAGAAAGCCTAACCTACCATTAGGAGACAATAATGGACGGGACTTGCAACATGATGTGCAAGCCACTTTGCCCACGATTCATACACAGTCCATGGAAGCTATGTAACAGCATCCCAAAACACTGCACTGCAGGAGAGAATTATATTAGATAGGAGAAGAATCTCCAGACACTTGTGTGTGTCCTTATGCACCCAAGTAACAAGTCAAGATACAAAGACAGGCTTCTCTTAAAGTGGTGTTTTAACCAAGTCAGCAAAGAAAGGCTGCTTACTAAACACAGTCCCCTCAACCCTACACAGCAAAAATACACAGATCCTCGGGCGGTTTTTGTTAGGTCAGATTCTTGCTAACCTGAGTGTTATTTGGCACTGGACGCCCCACACATTATGGTAACATATAAACATACGTGTGTATATATATATATTACTATGTATCCGTGCGACAGATTTCTTTTTGCTACTTTGCTCACGAGTGTTACAAGGGCCTTTAATCATTTCTCCACTTTCCCAAATTCACTTAATGTAGCAGAAAATGAAAGTTCAAATACACGCCGGTACAGGCCGGCTGGGCAAATCGCAAAGAGGAATCCGTTCGCAGGGTCTATGTCCCCGCAAAGCCATCAAAAGTGGCCTTTTCCCCTTAATACCCAAAGGTGCGTTTATCGCGCCCTCCTCCCAGACAACGCTCAGAAACTACCCCGAACTCAGTGTCGCCCTCTCTGGATTAGGTCACTGGCCCTTCCCCGCGCCCCCCCACCCCCCACCCCGGCCTCCATCCCTCGCTTCTCAGCAGCTCCAGATCTACACGTGCTTGTGCACCTGGGCTCCGGCCCTGGCACAGCGGGGGAGCGACACACGGTGGGGGCTCAAAGACCGGGTGAGTCGCGGCCCGCCCGTCGTCACTGAAGTGCCGCGGAGCAGGCCCTCGACACCCGAGCGTGTCCCAAGCGGCCCTCGATGCCGCAGGAGGCGCGAGGCGGGCTGTCAGCACACAGAAGCACTCACGAGGCCTGGAAAGGCGGGATGGCCCTTCCGAAGCCGGTGCTTCGCCACCCGGCGACAGTTAGCTCCTCCCCGAAGGCCGCCCGCCCTCCCGAGGGCCGGGGACGCCACGGCAAGCTCGGCTCCAGCCGTCTGGAGTTCCCACCGCGCGCGCGTCCCGGGGGAGGAGGCGGGGAGGGGGGACCGCAATTCGAAACCCCCTCGCTCTACTTCCGGCCCGCACGAGTCCCAGCCTCGCCAACCTCCCGGGGGGGAAACCCGCGCCCGCGCTTACCCGGCCGCGCTCCGGCGGGAACTTCAGTCACTCCGGGACACTCAGCCAGCAGCCCGCGGAGGCTCGGCGCGCGACGCACTCGGCCGCGCTCTCGCACCTCCGAGGTCCCGCCCACAATGAGGCCTCCCTGGGTTCCTATTGGCCCTTCGACCTTTTGAATCATCGCCGGCGCTGGCGATTGGTCGGGCCCCGTGGCGCGTCCGGCGTCCCCACCCGGTTTATCTCCGCGGCCCAGGCAGCGAGGCGCGCCCTCCCGCGGAGTGTCCCTGGCTCGGCCGTGGCTCCTGGCCGGGGACCGCAGTCTCTGCAGAAGACGAAGCTCATGCGACCGCCGAGCCGAAGCGTCCCGTGCTGTCACGACGCCCTCCGCTCGTGTGTAACCCCGGGAGCAAGGGGACCGCGCTCTCGGCGCGGCCCGGCAGAAGCCCGCGGGCGCCGCGTCCTTCCTTGGCCCAACTTCTGCAGGCCCAGGCCCGAGCCCCAAACTTTTCCCCCTCTCCCTGCTTTTGCCACTGTTGGTTGTCTGTTTCCATCCCCTCGGGTTGAGAGTTCAAAGTAGTTCGTTAAAGTCCCTCCCTCGGTCAGTGCTGTTTTTAAAGGCATTTCTAACTTCCCTTATTAGGTGCATCTGAGTGCATCCCTGCTTCTGATGCAAAGCAGGCTAGGCCTTTTCGTGCGCAGCCGAGCTTCGGATGCTGTCATCGTCCCCGTTACAAACCAGCGAGCGCATGGCGCTTCCTCGCATCGGGAATGAGTGCCTCTGAGCCCTTCCTGAGAACAAGTGCTGCTCTGAGTTCTCATCTCTGCCTTCGAGTTTGCCCTAGGTAGAAATCCGAACCACAGACGTTTGTGTCGCGCTTCACAGTCAGAAAACCTCTAAACGCGAAATCTTGGCAAATCCCTTAAGCTTCAACTCTTAAGGATGAATCATTTTCAGATTCTGCAGTGAATGATACAGAAAGGCAAACACTGCTGGGGGAGGGGGTAAATAAATACTATTTCTAATATCAAAGACATTCTTCGTTCCTCACGTTTTTTTTTTTTACCCAGATCCGAGATTTCAGAGTTTCCTCTACAGCACGTGCTTTCTGTATAAGCATTTTAGCTAACAAAATAAAAGATTGGGGGAGAGGGGAGTTTATACTTTAAACTTTTTAGAGTCCCTTCAAAAAGAAAAGGTTGTAAATAAGGCCAAGGAAACAATAATAAAGTCCCTTGCCTTGCAAGAATATGGCCACCACAACAGGAGCCTGCCTCTGCTGCCAAAGCAGTTACATCATCACCTCTCGCCAGGTGCCTTTCTGTCGGCAGCTAGGCGACAAGTGCACCCTTTAAACATGCCCGCCAGGCATAGCTCGCTCTCTTTACCTGTGTCTCTCTCTTTGCCTCTTTCTTTCTCTCTTGCTTCTCTTCTTCCTCTTGTCTGTCTGCCTTTCTCAAGTCCCCACTCTTTGAATAAATCTCCTGCACTGACTATTGGGTGTCCCGTTTGCTTAGTGGCATACCTTGGCAGGGCCGGCCGAAAAGTACCCACTATCGCCTTTTTATTCACCCTTTCATTGTGAGCAGACCAGACCCTCAGCACCCAAATTAAAACAAGAGGCAGGTGCTCTCAGACAGCTGCAACTTCGTGCTGGGACATGTGGCTGGGGACAAACAGATCCCCTTGCACTCAGATGATGAGAGCTGGTGAGAGCTAGGATCTGAGTCTCCCTGTATCAAAGAGCTAGGCGAAAAGCAGTGGGGAAAAACTGGCACGAGTCTTTGGCCTCTATATAAATAGTTGCACGCCGGCACACACACACACACACACACACACACACACACACACACACACACACACACACACAAGCTCAGCACAGTAAGCCTGTCAATGAACTCAACATCATACTTTACAGCCACTAAAGACGTTGCTGTACACATAGGCATGGATACAGGAGTACTGCAGAACTCACCCCTGCTTTTTCTTAATGTTAACTTGTAAATTTTTAATTTTATTCATTAATAAGTTAGAAGGGGGTACACATAGATCTGGATCCATTAGTTAATTATGAGAATTAGATGTCGTTAGTGGGAAATGCAGCTGGCAACAATTCTGTATAATTTTTGTCTTATTTCAAATTCACTAAGTCACCATTTGCAATCAGAACTTTAAGATAGATAAGATGGTGTTTAAAATACACATTGTTACCCATGTGTACCAATACATTTTTAATGGATTTGGGGTTTATCTAAGTACCTAAGTCCTCTGGTCCAACCCCACAACTGTCATGTAGGTGTGAGTTGTGTCTTCAAGCATCCTCACTGCAGCCTTGCCATTTAAATCAAGTTCATCTCCCCCCCCCCCCTTTAAGGAGTGGTGGTAGAAACAAGCCCTTTACCCTTTGAGTCAGCCATGCCCCAGCCCCTGATAATCCTGAAGAGCTTTCACTACTCAAAAGGTATTTGCAAATTTATTTTAAACATTCTCTGATTGATAACTAAAAATTTAGCCTTAAAAATATGTTTGGATATTTTCAGAATCTAGAAATATTTTTCTGCAGGACAAATATCCCAGCTTCAGCAAGACACAGGCGAGTCATTCAGAACTATTGCCTCCTGGATTTTGAGCAGAGCTAGCAATCTCTAGTTCTTGCCATTTTTGCTCTCCCTACACCCCCCCCCCCCAATAGCTCTCTAGAGTCTCCAGAGACCGGCTCTTTCTTTCCCATTCTGGAATATTGCCTTCTTTTGATAAGTACAGCATCCCAACTAAACTTCACAAAGTGCTTGTCACACACACAAGTGTGTGTCATATGACCTTGTATGCAATCACTCATGAACATTCCCAGTCACTGGACACAGAAACAACATTTTATGCTCTTTATCTATGCCCATGAAGTTCATGAATGGGGGAGTTAATTATGAAACTCTGTCCTGTGTGTCTTAAGGAAGCCAGTTCTCAAGCTTCCACCAGCCTGGAGGAAGGCCACACAGAGAAACCTTGTCTGTGAAGGGGGAGAGGGGACAGCCAATAAAGCTTTCCAGCAATGAATTGTTCCCCCAGCAGAGTAGAAGAGGAAACCCTATACCTCAGGTGCCTCTCCTGCTTCTGCCGCTGGTCCTGCTGGCCCCTTAGTGGGGCAAGGCCCTCAGCTGTGCTGGTTGGTCTTTGTTTTGTTTTGTGGCCTGGCAGGCCAGGAACGGTCTTTGTAGAGCAGGCTGGCCTTGAACTCAGAGATCTGTCTTCCTGCTGGTATTAAAGCCATGTACCACCCTACTGGGCTGCTATTGACCTTCCCCTCAACCTTGGTCTCACCCTCTGCACCATCATTTCCCTTAATCCAGAACATTTAATTAAACCTACTATATATCTCAAGAGGAGATCAGTTCCTTAAGACCTGGTTTGTTTTAGCAGGGTTATACGCTGCTCATCCCTTAAGACAGCCTCCTCCTACCCATCCACTGTGTGTGGATGGACAGACAGTTATGAGTGAAATACACCTACCTGTGTATGTAATGCATCACTATCATGCAGCAACCCTGGAGCGGGAGGGTGAGCACATCTGTCCAAAGCTGCCAATACTGAGGCCTTGACTCCATCCCCAGCACCACTAAATAATGACATAACGACTACTTTATTATGTCTTCACTCTGATGAAGATAAGGCTGAGTCCCTCATTGTTAATGTTTAGCGCTTAAATTTATCCCCTATGATTTCTACAACCCAGTCACTAGTCTACTCCCTTTCCCTTTACCCTTTGGGAGAAGTGGAGTCAGGGTAGAGAAAGGGAAGGAGAGGTAGTGGAGCCAGTGTCTGGTAAAGTCCTACTGTGTGCCAGTCATATCCCTTATCTCAGTGAACACACTACCACCTTTATTTATAGTGTGAGGAAACTGAGATTTTGAGATGTTACTAAAACTTGCCCAAGACTACATGTAGCACATAATCCTATGACAGAAACTCTAACCCGGAATCGGACAAAGCCAAGGACCCCAAAACATCCGTTTTCTCCACCCTGGGCTCACCTGGTTCCTAACCATTGACATCCACTGCCACATATCACATGTAGTATAGATGCCTCTATTGTTCTAGGTGGGCTCTCCCAAGACATTAGAAAGTGGCTCGTGGACCCTCATCCATGTGTGGGGAGCCCTGCTCTTCTTAAGGACACAGTACATTGAACTCAGCTGGCCCTCACCTCTGGGTTCCTTCCTCCCTGGCTCAGACCACAGGTTCTTCCAATTCTCCATTCTGGATCCTGGGGAGCCTGTGTCTTCCCCTCTAGGCCCTGTCTCAGAATACCCACATTTAACTCAAGATCGCTGTAATCTTCATACTATTTTTAGTACAATACCCAGTGTTATTAAATCTATTTCAAACATGTTTGAGGGTGATGATAAAATATTTGAGTTGAATATTTAAGGTCATATTTGCATAATTTATCTTCATTCTTTTCTCTTCTTCTAGCTCTAAAAGATTACTAACTGATATAGGAGGATTGTTACAAACAAGCCCGGAACAGCCTCATATAAAGAATGAATTCCTATCTCAAAAAACGTTATTGGGGACATAAAGATACATTGATTTTTTTGTTGTTGTTATTATGATGGTGATGATGGGGTGTGTTCGTGATGGCCAACATAGCATCCGCATCCGGTCAATTTTTCCTTTCCACTTGCTTATGAGTTACAGGGGTTGAACTTGGTCATAAGGCTTATGTGGGAAGCGCCATCTTGAAGGCTCTGAATTATTTTATCAATATCACATAATTGCTGTACTTTGGAAAGTGTCCCCAAAGATCCACATGTTAGAATCTGTCCATCCTGTGAGGCTTCGGGAGATGGTAGCGTCTTTAAGGGGTAGAACCCAGGAGGTTTCTCTTGTTTTGAGGTTTGTTTTGAGACAGGGTTTCTCTGTGTAGTGCTGACTGTCCTAGGACTCACTCTGTAGACCAAGCTGGCCTTGAACTCAGGAATCTGCCTCCAGAGTGCTGAGATGAAAGGTGTGAGGTTTTAAGTCAGAAGTGTTCCCTTTAAGAGACTGGTGGGACCACAGTCTCCTTCCTCCTCTTCTGCTTTCTCCATTTTTATTTCATTACATCTTCTCATAATAAGCCATAAGGTAAGTAACTTTCCCCTACCCATCCACTCTCCAAGGTTCACAGCCTTGCCACAGGCCAAAGAGCAACTGTCATGAACTAAAACCATAAGCCAAAATCATCCTTTCTTCTTTGTAGATTGATTTAGCTCAGGCATTTATTACAGCAACTAAAAGCTGACAACACATAAAAATGGCTAGAGATATTTGTGAGTGTCTCTTTACATTTCAATTAAATTTGAAATACAATTACAACATACATTCATTTGAAAGTTACATTGTTGAATTAACAGCACTAAATAGTTGGCATAAGTATTTCAGAGGAAAATGCATATTTACACATATTCAGTCTTCTTTGGCCTTTTTGTTTGGTAGTAGGGATAGATGGGATTAAGGACTTTGAATCGCCGGATAAACAATTTACTACAGAACCTTATCTTCAGGCTTTTATGCAAAAGTTTCCCAAACTGGCCTTGCAGATATGATCCTCCTGCCTCAGCTTCCTGAGTAGCAGGGATTACAGGCCTGGGTCTCCAGGCTGAGTTTTCAGCCGTTGCTTGATTTCCACACAGCAGGTGAGATTCCGTGAGCCTAATGCTGTAGCCCAGAAATAGAAATTCCTGCTCATGTCTCTGGAAAGTCTAACTCAGAAATGCCTACCCTAGCTACCAAAGCGTTCCTCGGCAAAGTTCTCTCCTTAACGACATCTAGGCAGGCACTCCCGCCACCTCCCTCCTCTCCTTCCACTTCCTATTCTCCTCTTCTCTTTCCTCCTTTCTCTTTCTCCCCTTTTTTGGTTTATGACCTTGCTGTTAACTGGTTTGCTTTCGGGCTTTTGACTGAGCCTCCTTCTTGGCTAGGCCTCAGCACTTACCTATAAAGTCCCGGACAAATGTGAATCGTTCTCAAGGTTCCAAACCATCCCACCAGAATCACCATTGTCTTCCCTTCAGTTTTTCTCAGGTCAAGCTGAGAAAACTTGTAGTTTGTTTCAAAAACACCAGAAAACTGAGCCCCTAGATCCCTCCCCTCACAGGAGCACAAGGACCCACCCCTCTTTCCTAGTTTTAAGTAATTTTTTTCTGATATTTGTTCATTGTTTGTTGAGACTGGGATGGTTTATATAACCTAGGCCTTCTGGAGCGCTGGGATTGCAGGCCTGTGCCATCATACTCAGCTGGAAAAACATTTTTTCTGGTGTCGAATGTGTTAACAGAACGCCAGTGAAGCATAGTTAATTCATGTGGGTTCTGAGGAGGAAAGACAAGCCACAAGCCATGGTTACCAGACACGGTTTGGCAGGGCAGGTGTTTTAGACATGAAACCCTTCAGAGGACAATGTTGCATCTTCTGAAATAGGCGTAGAAGTGCTGGAATTTGATGGTAGAGTATTTACCTAGCAGGTACAAGGTCCTGGGATCAACACAGAGAGAGAGAGAGACAGAGAGACAGAGAGACAGAGAGAATTTTAAGGCCGTTAGGATGGAAAAGACTCACCAGCTAAGAATGGAGAATCCCAGGACAACTGATAACCTTGGTTTAAAGCTCTTCTCTTTTCCCAGCTTTAAACCTGCAATTTCCTAGGAATCTTACCAGAAACTCCTTTTAGAGGAGGGAACAGCTTAACCCCTAGGGGCAACCTCATTGGCTCCTAATTTTATTTTATCAGATTGAAATCCCATTCACACTACCTCCAGAGCCACCCTATAATTAAAAGCTAAACAAAAATCTTACTGTTGGAGCTGGGCCTGGAGAGCCACGAAAAGGTAGCCACGAAAATGGTAGCCACGCCTAAGACATTTAACTGTGTTCTCCCTGGAGATGTTTATTTTATCTATAGATGAGTGTGTTGCCTGTTTGTTTCCAGGCACAAGCAGAAGGGATCAGACCCCTGGAACAGGGCTCCCATGGGGTTTTCGGGAACTGAACTCGGGTCCTCTAGAAGAGCAGGAGTTTTTAACCACTGAACCATCTCTTCAGCCTTTACTATATTTTAAAATATGTTTGCCAGACAGAATACGTGAGGGAACACCTTGGAGGTCCTTGTTAGTTAACTTCAACAAACTGCCCCATGGAAGCATCCCACAGGAAGAAGAACTTACCTGACTCAGTTTCATGGCAGGAGACATGTGAAGCTGCTCACTTACATGTGCCTCATTGGAACAGGAAGCCAGCAAGCCAAGTCTGGAGGGGGGGGGGGTTCATAAAGCCTTCCCCCAGTGACTCACTTCCTCCAGCAAGGCCCCATCGCCTAGTAAAGAGGCCTCCAGTAAAGAGCAAGCAAGTGCCACCAACTGGGTACCAAGTGTTCCAATATGTTGAGCCTACCGAGATATTTCACATTCTGACCATAACAAGAAGAAATGTTTCGGTTCATAGCTTCAGAGAGGATCTGGAGATAAGATGTACCCTACAGGGGCCAGCAAGATAGTTCAGCAGGTAAGGGCACTTGCCACCAAGCCTGACAAATGAAATAATGAAAAACTCTAAAAAATGCATTTCAAAAAATGTTAAATGAATTCTAGGCCAAGCTATGACTGTTGTGCTTATTTAAATAGGGTGTAGGTTAATGGGGTGGAGGGGTTTAAGTGTGTGCTTGTGCATATGTATGAACAGACATACACACAAATGCATCTGCACAGGAAAGCCAGAGGTCGATGTCATGTGTCTTTCCACTTTGTTTGTTGAGAAAGGGTCTTTCATGGAGTTTATCTGTTCTGCTATACTGACCAGTCAGTAATCCCTGAGGATCCCCAGTGCTAGGATTACAGGTTTGTACCACAGGACCTGGCTTTATCACTTGGGTACTGGGGATCAGAACTTGGGTCCTCAAACCTGAGCAGCAAGCAGTTTGTAGACTAAGTATCTCCCCAGGCCCACACAAGCACGCTGCTTTTGAGGAATTTTTAGACAAGGATTTTCAGTAAGGATCCACATGGCTGCAGTACAAGCAGATGCCTGAAAAAGCTGGAGCCAGCTGGCTGCTCTTCCTAATACAGCCTCTGAAGGATGGGAGGGCTGTCCACAGCTAATACTTCTGTCTGCTCTAACAGCTCCACCCTGGTAATGGCCCTGGTGTCATTGTACAGACTTGTTTTTTAGCTATATGAGTTCTTTAACATGCACAAGTTAGAAAAATATCTTTCCTGGCATTTGGAATGTCTTAGAATCTAAAAATATTCCCCTAAAAGTTTTTAGAGTACTTGGGTTGTATGGTTGTGAAAATGCAAAGGTATAATTGACAGGAAGGCTTTTGAATAGCTTGAGCAATCTCTTTGTCCCAACCATGGGCACCACACCTGCCTCTTGCCTACTTTTAGGTCCATGCTGTAGGTCACAGAAACCGAACCTGACTATTAGCCATTACCCTTAGGTCAGTATCCTCTGACCAGAATCTGAGGCTATGTTATGAAGGACTGTGGATATTTAATTCAGGTCTGGAGGGGCTGAGAGAAGCCCCTGGTACAGCCATGGGAACTCACGGCTCCCTTGCCTGTGTGTTAAAATGAATGTGCCATGTTGGCTACAGGCTACAAGCTCAGGAGTGTTTTATGATAACTTGTACTGCCTGTGGCTAAGATCTGAGTCATTTTTAAAGGCTCAATGCCCAGACATTAGAAGCTCTGTCAGAGTGTCATTAGTGGTCCCCCAAGGGCCCCTCCAGGCTATATCTCAACTAGCTGCAGAGCAGAGTACTTGCTTAGATTGCTTTAAAGAAAGAAGGAATGATATACAAGCTGAAGATAAAGACAGATCTTTTCCAGTAGCTGGGAGCCAGGGGCTATCGCTCGTGAGAAGAAGTCTATCCAGATGGCCGCACAAGTCCAACTCAGGCCTTCTAGAACACCAGCTGGGGACAGCTGAAACTGAAGGGGGGGGGGGGTGCTGGGCTCTTCCGTCCATTGTGCACCTGATAGAGCTCGGAAAGTAAACTTTTTGTTTTTTCTGTTTCAAGTTCCTAAACAGGAAGGAAGAAAGAAACAAGGGACGGCTTGATCCCTGTCCGAGGAGCAGGACCTGAGGACCCCATCTTTAACCTGAGGGCACGGGGCCCAGATCCGGCATTTACCCAGTATCCTACAATGCAAAGTTCCAGAGTTAATGATCATACTGAGACCTAGCGACCAGTGCAAGGATGTCTGTGTAGGGACGATTTGGATTGTCACCTTTGCAATGCCCACATGTGGCTCCCACTTGCTGAATGCAACAGTTCGGCAGGTCACTTGTCTCTTTCCTAGCCAAGGCCCACCAATAAAGATTTGTTGAGAACAAGGTGTGGCTGCTTAGAATGTCATCCCAGCTCTCAGAAGTCTGAGACAAGGCAGAGGAGGAAATTATTCTGAGAGGTGACTGCTGTGGAGACAAAGTCAGCGTGTTCGGTTTGTTCCTAGGGGGCTGGCGTTGCACCTCACCATGGCCTTCCCAGAGGCAAAGCAACAAAAAGTAACTGAGTAAAGAGTGCCTGTCTCACCCAGTTCCCTCAAGAAGTACAGGATGGTGGGACCTCTGTGCTTTGCATAACTAGTGAGTGCAATGAGCCAGAGGTATAAATAAGGCTTGGAGAAATCAAGCCAACTCTGGCCCTGCACTGGCCAGTAGAGTGGGGCTGGAGGCCACCTGAGGGCCCCATCTGGCAGATAAGTAAGCACTACTGTTACCAAACCCAGCTTTCTTGAATCACTACTTGAAAAGGCCAATGACTCAGGACAAGGTTCTAGCTGCAAGGAAAGTCAGTAAACCAAGAAATGAAGCTACCAAAGTTAGAGCAGCCATAAGTGTCCATCAACAAAAGCTCCTACCCACTAAGGGACCAGAATCCTGACTCAGAGACTTAACACTCCCATTGGTCTGGCCACCTACAGAATCACACTACCCAGGGACCACCCTTAGAAGGCAAGTTCACCTTAAGGCATGCAAAAGAGATAGGCACAATGTTTCCTTTAATGAGATCATGAGACATTGTAATTTTTTTTTTCTTCACAGAATTTCCTCCTCAAAAGACCCATGGGTTTGCCAAGCAGTTGGGTTTGGTCTCTATCCCTTCCTCCGCCCTCTAACTCTCTCTGCCTTTATCTTTTGGATGCTGTCCAGATTCTAAATATGCTTTTATAGGTCCTTTGGGATCTCTTCCTTTCTCCACTGTGTAGCTGCTTGTCTGCTTCCACACCAGCTCAGATGGCATGGCTTTTTTCCCCTTGTCTAATCCTCAGGTCATCAGCTGAGATTTACAGCTTTCCTTTCCCAGAGTTTTTTCTTTTAAATGTTAACAAATTGTCTTCTAGATCCCACTTGAGTTTATTCTTAAATTCTTTCATTAATGAGACTAAGAAACACAAGAGGGGAACCCCAACTCCCCCGCATTACTAGGATGAAGGACCATCTTCAGGGTCTCCCGTATGAGAACGAGGCAGGTGGTGGTGAGCAGAAATGATGCTGCTGAGAGACAAGCAAAGAAAAGGGGGGAGTCAGACCCACTCATGCCCCCCATGCTACCAGGTGACTTGAAACTGGAGCCCGCCCAGCCTGTAAGGAGCACCACTGGCCTACAGGGGGCACTGTCCAGGTGACTCGAAACTGGAGCCCGCCCAGCCTGTAAGGAGCTCCACTGGCCTACAGGGGGCACTGTCTTAGATACCTTCCAATCCATGGCTAAGAAAAGGAAGAGAGATTATTGTGTACTTCACTTTCAGGCAAACATTTCTAACTGTTCTAAACAACATTTTATTTTACATTGTGTGCCTGGTACAGGCAGAGGCCAGAAGAAGGCTTCCGATGTTCTAGAACTGGAGTTACAGACTGACTGTGTGAGCTGCCCTATGTGGGCTGGGAATTGAACCCAGGTCCTCAGGAAGTGCAGCCAGTGCTCTTAACCACTAAGCCATCACCCAACCCCTTGAGCAAACATTTCTTAAATGATTAATACACCCACAGGCAGAGCTGAGCTTCTAGAAATCTGACCCCAAGGCAAAGGTGACAGACACAACAGGAAGGTAGAGATGCCAGACTTCTCTGGCCTGTCTCGGTCTTTCATGTAGTTTGAGACACAGTTTTCATCAAGAGTGGCCTTAGTACCCCAAGACATAACCTCTGTGACCCATCCCTATAACATGCATACATCACAGGGTTAGAATAATATTAAAGGCTTCTTTGGGGCTGGGTGTGGTGGCCTATGCCGTTAATCGCAGCACTGGAGAGGCACAGAAAGGCAAATCTCTGTGAGTTCTGGGGTAACCTGGTCTGCACAGGGAGTTACAGGTCAGCCAAGGCTATGTAGTGAGACTCTGTCTCTAAACAAAACAAAACAAAAAAAAAAACTTCTTTTGGTGAAGAAAACAGACTTTATGCCCTGGGTAGAGACCTAACATTTTAGTTGGGCTTGGTCAGTTGCTTAGTTGGCCAAGGGACCATTCCTAGGAAGGTGAGTTCATCTTAAGCCATGCTAAAGTGGTAGGTGGGATCGGAACTTCTTAATGAGATATTACACTTTCCTCTGCAGGATTCCCATGCCCAATGCAGTCTTTTATGGACTTCATCCACCCTCTTCTCTGTATTATTCAGAAAAGATTAACTTTTTTGTATTTTGAGGCAGAGTTTCTCTATGTAACAGCTGGCCATCTTGGAATTCACTTTGTAGCCCAGGCTGTCCTCAAACTCACAGAGATCAGCCTGACTCTGCCTCCAGAGCGCTGGGATTAAAGGAGTGTGCACCAGAGCCCGGCTTTCTGCCTCTTTTCTAAAGATGCTTTCCCAACACTTTTCAGCTTCTCCGCTGTTTGGGGCTTCTTTCTCTAAGGCCCCTCTCCCAGGCATATGGCTGCTCATCTGCCCTGTGCCTTCATTCCATTCCCTTCCTCTGGGAAGCTGTAGAGATTTACAGCTCAACTCCCTGGGATGTTTCCTCGTAAACACAGACCTGAGTCCATTCTTAAATTCTCTTATTTCATTTTAAAAATTTAGTGTGTGTGTGTGTGTGTGTGTGTGTGTGTGTGTACATGAGCACATACATGCCACAGCACACACACACAGCAGTCAGAAGACAGCTTTTAAAAAGTCAACTCTATGCTTCCTGGGGTCAAACACGCTGTGTGCACACGCCCCACACACACACTTTGTATTTTAACTCATTAATATGAAGGTCATACAGACAACTGTGTGATACCCTTTAGTCCCCCATTAACACCAAAGAGTAGATGACACCTGATGATACAGGGGAAACTGAGGTCTCTTCTTGCGGTTCTTACTCTCACTAAGTAAAAGAGTTTAAAGCTACAGAGACAGCTCAAAGGTTAAGAGCACTTTTCTTGCTGAAGACCTAGGTTCAATTCCCAGCACCCACAGAATGGCTCATGGCCATGTGTAACTCCAGTTCCAGGGCATCTGATGCCCTCTTCTGACCTCTGTGGTGGACACTAGGCATGTAAGGGCTGCACATATACACATGTGAATAAAACGTTCACAACGTATAAAATGAATCCAATCCTCCTCTATCACGCTCTCACTGAACCTGTAATCCACAGGTTCTGTAAAACCGGCTGCCTAGGCTGTTTAGGAAGTCCCAGAGATGTGCCTGCCTGTGCCTCCTCAGCACTGGGATTACAACTGTGTGCTGCTGCATTCTGTTTGTCAAATCTATCTGGAGTAATAATGCACAGTTTAGGAAGCTGTAGTCTAAACCACCTAAGAAATAAAATAAACACAACAGATGACAAGTTGACATTGTTACGCATAAATAGAGGCTGCATCATTTTTTGTTGGCTTTGGTGTTGTGTCTCTTTCCATGCAGGGATCAAACCTGAAGCCTATGCTCCCCCACTATGATACACTGCTGAATGGATCCATTTCAAAGGTCTAGACCAGTGGTTCTCAACCACGGCGGTTGCATGACCCTTTCACAGGGGTTGCCTACGACCATCAGAAAACCCAGATATTTACATTATGATTCATAACAGTAGCAACAAAAATAATTTTATGGCTGGGGTCGCCACAACATGGGGGTCTGTGCTAAAGGGTTGCAGCCTTAGGAAGGCTGAGAAACACTGGTCTAGAGGGTATAAAACTAGCTGGGCTGTCCTCAGCAATTCCTTGGAAGCCAGGATGATTCTGGCTGGTTAGCAGGGCTGGGGTGTGGCCTCACTATTGTTTGGACCTGCCTTTGACCTCACATCCTGAAGCAAATGGCAGTTGCTGCCCTGCACCAAAGCAGGAAGTGGGCAGGGCTTGACCCTGCTTGGTGGTTCATGAGAGAAAAAACAGAGAAGTTATAACCTCTGCGGTTTGGTTTATGTTGCAATAGGAGCATCAGGAAGCTGCTCTTACAGGGCCTGATGTGTAAAGCTGAGGGTAGATAGAGCCCTGACTGGTGGAGGGGAGTGCCCTTCAGCCTCACAGGAACCACCCAGGCCAGGGTGACTGATGAAATCATTTGATTTGAGGAAATTTTCCCCAAACACAACTCTGTCATTGAAATGGAAGAGTTGAGAGACAGGCTTCATTCCAGCACTTGAGAGACTACAGCAAGAGGATTGTTGTGAGACCAGCCTGTCTACAGCGTGAGACCTTGTTTCAATGCTAACAAAAAAGAAAAATAACAACCAAGCCTGGTACTCCCACAGGGTCTCATATAATCCAGGCTGATTTTGAACCTTACATTTTCATCTTCCTGCCTCTACCTCCAGAGGGTTGAGATTACAGACGTGACGAGAATTTGTGAATGCAAGGCAAGTACTCTACCAACTCAGCTATGTCCCTCGTCCTAGGTTGCCTCTCTTAAAGATAGGCAGCTCCCCTCAGTGGTTTTCCATAACTGAAAAAAAAAAACACTGGATGGCAGGGTTACCAAACTTAAGGTCATAGCCTGTTCTCCAAAAAACCAGGTTCAGCCACCCATTCTCCAAATGACAATTAAAAGGGCCAGATAACAGTAAACATGAGATTGTATTCATCTGAAGCACCAAGCTAGGGCGCACGGCTCATAAGATAGCCAGCAAAATGTTTGAGCTAGAAACTGAGTCACCTGGCTGTGGTGATTTCTGTGAGTTTGAGACAAGCCTGGTCTACAAAGAAAGTTCCAGGACAGCCAGTGTTACAAAGAGAAGCCCTGTGTTGAAAGAAAGAAAGAAAGAAAGAAAGAAAGAAAGAAAGAAAGAAAGAAAGAAAGAAAGAAAGAAAGAAAGAAAGAAAGAAAGAAAGAAAGAAAGAAAGAAAGAAAGAAAGAAAGAAAGAAAGAAAGAAAGAAAGAAAGAAAGAAAGAAAGAAAGAAAGAAAGAAAGAAAGAAAGAAAGAAAGAAAGAAAGAAAGAAAGAAAGAAAGAAAGAAAGAAAGAAAGAAAGAAAGAAAGAAAGAAAGAAAGAAAGAAAGAAAGAAAGAAAGAAAGAAAGAAAGAAAGGAAAGAAAGAAAGAAGGGAGGGAGGGAGGGAGGGAGGGAGGGAGGGAGGGAGGGAGGCGGGGGAGAGAGGGGGACTAAACGTTGGGGGGGAAAGTGGTGGTGCACACCTTTAATCTCACTGGAGAGGCAGAGTCGGGCGGATCTCTGTGAGTTCTAGGCCAATCTGGTCTACAAAATGAGTTCCAGGACAGCCAGGGATACATAGAGAAACCCTGGTTAGGAAAGAGAGAGAAGAAAAGGGGAGGGGAGAGGAAAGAGGGGGGAGAGGGGAGGGGAGGGGAGGAGAAAGAAGGGGGAGAGGGGAGGAGAGGGGAGGAGAAAGAGGGGGAGAGGGGAGGGGAGGGGAGGAGAAAGAGGGGGGAGAGGGGAGGGGAGGGGAGGAGAAAGAGGGGGGAGAGGGGAGGGGAGGGGAGGAGAAAGAGGGGGGAGAGGGGAGGGGAGGGGAGGAGAAAGAGGGGGGAGAGGGGAGGGGAGGGGAGGAGAAAGAGGGGGGAGAGGGGAGGGGAGGAGAAAGAGAGGGGAGAGGGGAGGGGAGGGGAGGAGAAAGAGGGGGAGAGGGGAGGGGAGGGGAGGAGAAAGAGGGGGAGAGGGGAGGAGAAAGGAACTAAAGGAAGCATCCCTGGTAGGGAACATGGAGACCACAACAGAAAACAGAACTCCTTGGAGTTTAGTGGGATGGAGCCTCCTACCTACAACCCTAAGGTTTGTAGATGATCACCTTAGAGGATCCTGAGACCATCAGGGGTCCACACTCCTCCCTACCTACAGCTCCTAAGGTCCCAGATCCTGCCCTGGCCACGTGGCTGCCTCAGCAAGAACTGGAGCTAGGGGAGGGAAGACTCTTCCATAGGGAATATCTGTCCCTAGAGATGGTTAACTATTAACTAAACTCCTGTGTGGCGCCTCCCCAGGGTGTGATGTGGTGTGGGTGATCCCTCTGAGAAGGCCCAGAAGTCTGGCGGAAACTGGCGCCACGCAGCTGCCAAAGACTGTCTCTAAAAGGGTGAACTTCACAGTCGCTTTGATCTTAATTAGCGTTCTGGGATATTAAAAGCTACACCTACACTCTTCTAAAGGGCTAACCCGTGCAGAGAGAGGGATAGTACCTCAAGACAATGCCAAGAGGTGGATTCCCAGGGTCTCCGGTAAGCAGGTACATGTCGCTTTTAATCCACTTGGTATCGGGCCAGCCATGTTCCGTGGGAATAGCGCACCCTGCTGGAGCGTCTGTAGAAACGCCCCTTCCTGGGAAGGATGCAACAGACATCACCATGGAGAGATTAAAGGGACACTGCCTTATGCCTGTCCACTCTTTTCCCGGCTGAGTCATGCCCCGGGGGTCTTTCTTGGTTTCCTGATGCTCATTCATTCAGGACCCTTCTCCCTGTGCCAGGCACCACTGGAGTCCAGCCATAGTCCAGTGGAAGAATGGCATGGGGTTGCAAGAGGTTCAGAGCAGTAGAGCACATTGGGGCTGTACCTAAAGCCAGACACCCACAGAGGTGGACAGGAGCCAGAGCTGTTATCCTAGAAGAATCCCCCAAACATAGGCCCAAGATGTAAGTCAAGGAGACACATCTATGGCATTAGAGAGCGGGTGTCATCTTGCTTTCATTGTTACTTCCAACCCAGTGTTCCCTCCAGTCTATCCCGATGCACCTGCCTCAGGCTGGCTCCAAGCCCCTCCCTCCCTGAACGATGAGACCCTGAGACTCGGTGAAGCAAGGGTGATCACAATGGGTCAACCTGACTCTCTTCCTCTAATGCAACAATTCTGAGCCACCACAATTGGTCTCTGTTCCTAGAACAACCAAGACTTAAAACATCACAGAATGGTGCCCTATACTCCCAGCTCTGGTCTCTAGGACAAAAGGCTCCTCAGTAACTCAGGCTTAATAGAAACACACATCCTTCCCAGACATCCACCTCCGGGATCTTTATGAATTTGGTGGGAACTACACTTGTTCCTCATCACTTGCACTAACCAGAACGTTTAGGCTCAGCTGGAGGGACCTTTGTGAGGTGGTCATCACACAGTTGCCTGTGAGTCTCTCCCAGAGGTTTGTCACCCCTGTGTAAATTCAACCGGGAGATTCCGCATCACTGTAGGGATCCCAAAGCCTCCTGTTCCAGCATCCTGACCAAAACATTGGCTATGCCTAACAGGATGAAGGTCTTAACAATACCCTCCTGACTCTCAGGGTCTGGCTTGCTGACACACTATCTCAGAACCTTACATTTCTTCCCGCTGCAGCTCCACCTGCCTCTCCCTTGCTGAGAACTTAGACTCTTCAATTCCACTGTCTTGGTTTGATGTTCCTCTGGAAAGAAAAGACATCAGGCCAGGAGTGGAGACAGGGACAGCCTCCTCGGACTTCGGCTTTTGGTGCCCTATGGATACCAGCTGCACAAGCTGATGCGGTCGGTCCCTTGCTTTCATACCTCTTCCTGTGGAGGCCCCTTCCCGGTGGTCCCTTGGGCTCTGCAACGAGCTGTTGTATAATAGTTTTCAGAGGAAACTTAAGCAGAAAGGCCTCCTGCTCCATAGCACCCAACCTCACACCTACTAGGCTCACAGGGTGACTCAGAGTCCATTCTTCCCTCTCAGAATCTACACACAAGCATGGAAGACAGAGGTAGGACTGGAGTCCTCTGGGCTTCCTCAAGCATACCCTTCCTGCCCCAAACCTCCTTTCTTCTACCTTCCAGTCTCCAGAGCGCCTGGGGAATTGAGACAGGGGTGGTGATGGGGTCTGAGTAACTGGGCTACTCTGCCCAAACTCTACCGCTGCAAGCCCTGAGTTGTGGATGCTCTTCCTGTCTGAAGGTAAGAACCATCAGGTTCAGAGCTGGTTCACACTGCAGAGCTAGGCCTCGATCTACGTGCTCCTTACAGTTTTCCTCCTCGAGAAATTGAAAGCTCAAGGGCCACGATCTGAGAGTGAAATGTGCTAACAGAGTGATGGTAGATGTCAGTCGACATGATGGACTGTGGGGGTCAGGATGAATATCCACACACAGAAGAAAAAAAGGGGTCGCTGTCGTAGGTCAAGGGTCCAGTGAGTTGGGTCTGGGAGAGGACAGAGGCAGCAAGTTTCCCAGGAGAGTAGCTGCAATGTCACTGTGCTATGCAGTAAAGTAAGAAACTTTTGCACAATATCAGTTTGTTTTCCTATGGTGTCCAGGTGGCTAGCTTTCTTTGGGCTTATGACAAGGAAAAGCTTGCAGAGGACCATGTGACCCTTGCTCTTTCCCCACAGCTATGGGCAGTGGCCCTGTCTGAACTGAAGCTTCTATCAGGAACCAGAGGTTCAGCCTGCCTCCAACTCCCAGCAGGATCTGCCCTCACGAAGATGACTGTCACCTAGCGTTGGAAATGGGAGACAAAATGAGGGCCTTGTAATTGTGCCAATGAGAACCTAGACACTGTGCAACCTACCCTTCATAGTCTGAGGCCAGTGGAGTGACCTCTGCTCGAGAACCCAGCAGAACAGCTGGCCACTGATGAAGTCAGAGGGTAGACTCAGAGCACAACCACAGGAGTCAGGGATGGGCACAACCAAAGAGCCACAGGAACTACACAGGGAGGGGTGTGAAGAAGCTGGGATTTGTGCAGCTGAGGTCAGGACAAGGTGGTGACAGGTTTTTTACATGCTTGGATCCCCTTAAGACCTCAGTGTAACACATGAGGCAAACATGGGCCTCCCAGAGGCGGTACTGCTTCTAATGCCGCATGCAGTGGCACTCAGCAGCACACCTCAGTTCCAGCAGCCCCATGTCCTTTCCTATCCCTGTATGAGAAACAATTAAGGGAGAATTGATGTGGGATGTCTTTCCCTACGCTATGAATTGTCCCTCCCTCCCTCCCTTCCCTCCCTCCCTCCCTCCCTCCCCTCCTTTTATCGGGGTGGGAACCATGACGCCCCGTGTTGTTTTGTTCTGTGTGTCATCCCTAGCCCCAGAGTGATGCTCAAAAGGCCTAAGGAATTAATCTTAGGAATAAACCTCTGGATGACCTGCTGTCCTTTCTTTATAAGGATGACATTGTGGCGACACTCTCTGAACAGTAGATGAGACTGTCCCGTGAGGTAGGAGACATTTGCAGTCCTTTGTAGTCCCCCCCCCCCTTGCTGGGGACATCTGGATCTCCTCAACTTTTTTTTGTTTTAGTTAGGTCTTTAAAATAGGGTCTCATGGCCGTAAGGGCTCACGACTTTAATCCCAGCCCTTAGGAAGCAGAGGTAGGCAGATCTCTGTGAGTTCAAAGCCAGCCTGGTTTATAGAACGAGTTCAAAGACAGGCAGACCTAAACAGAGAAATCCTGTCTCAAAAGGGGGGGGGGTCTAACTAAGTAACCCTAGCTGGCACTTTATGGTCCTGCTGCCTCTGCCTGCTGAGTGTTGGGATGACTGACAAATGTAGCCACCATTTGGAGACTCATTCTTGAGATGCCTGTTATGGCAGGTCAGTTTCCTAGAACCTTTAAGTTAATTTTTTTTTCTAGGAATCATGCCCATTTGAAATCCCCAGACCCCTCCCATTGAGTCCCCACATGCTGTAGATGGTTTGGAGTAAACAGAAGACAAAATAGGACACCAAGAAATGACGCAGAGGAAACATTCTGAGAGATTCACCCCTCTGGAATTTGAGACACCTGACCCAGCCACATCAAGGGCTAAGAGAGGCTATGGCCCCTAACTAGCCCAGGGATACAAGCTTCCCACATAGACAGACCATCCTCACTCTGAGGTACTCTCCGGGAATCCCAATCTCGGCACACAGACCTTCTTTGGCTCCTAGACATCAGGTCTGGGTTCACTGTGACCAAGTACCCTTCTCCACAGGAGCTTGTCATGACAGAACCAGGGCATTCTGGGGGATACTGTTTTTATCTAAATTATTCTGTTACCAGTTTAAGACTTGGGAATCAAATATTGGGGTGAGAACCTGATGAATCGAAGAAGCAGCAGAGGAGCCACCAGTTGACCTCTCCACACTTCCCAGATGGAAGAGACTGTGAAATCTCCAAGTCCCTCCCTACTCC
The DNA here is from genome assembly GCA_033318265.1 of Phyllotis vaccarum. Classification (NCBI taxonomy): domain Eukaryota; kingdom Metazoa; phylum Chordata; class Mammalia; order Rodentia; family Cricetidae; genus Phyllotis; species Phyllotis vaccarum. The sequence continues at coordinate 13,218,391 of JARWLC010000017.1, read as the reverse complement.
TTCCTGTGAGGTTTCTCTATCCATAGTCCTGGTTTCTCTATGGCTAATTATGCTCAGCTCGTTGCTGGCTCTGTCTCCTGATTCAAGGTTAACTTTATTAATACAGTCTTGGCATGTCAGTGCAACCAAATATCCTGCAACAGAGGCCTACTTTCTGGTGACCTCAAGGCTGGTGAGAGAGGCATATTTATGGGTTGATGATTAAGTGTGATGGTGGGTTCTAGAGGGTCACAGGACATTTACATAGTAGATTTTTTCCCAACAGATCTAGGGCCAGGGGAAAATGGGTTATCCCTGGGATGGCAACTGTCCTTGCTGAACCTCCAGGGAGAAAAGACCACTGGTGGCCTGCCTTCCTTCATCGGTACACAGAAATTTGCTTCTTACCATCCATTCATGGGAGCTTTATTCACAAAACATGAGACCAGCCTAAGTACCCACTGAGATAGATGGATAATCAAAAAGTGCTATTTCTACAACGCAGTATTACTCATCCCTTGAAAGGAAGGAATTCTAGTGAGGCATGGTGTCGCATGCCTCTAATCCCAGCACTTTGGAGGCTGAGGCAGGAGGGTTTTAAGTTTGAGGACCTATTGGGCAGCATAGCCAGACCCAGTCTTAAAAAGAGGGAAGACTTCTGACACATGCTACAGGTCATGAACTCTGAGGGTAATGTTAAACACACCAGACATGAAGGAGCAAACATCATTTGTTTCAATTGCCTCCGACATGCAGGATTTTCAGGTCTGTAGGGGAAGAAAATGGGGTGAGTGGGTCCCAGGTCTGGGAGACAAAGGAAGGGAGGGTTTGAGGTTAATGAACAGTATCTAACAGAGATGAGTTTCCATTTAAAGAGGAGAGTGTTCAGGACGCTGGGTGATGATAGCTGGTGGGATGGCTCAGGGCCTAGCCTCACTACCTGAGTTTGGTCCCCAGAATCCACATGGTGGGAAAGAACAGACTCTTTCAAATTGTCTTCTGAACTTCATAACATATCTCTCTCAGATACACCCCCCAAAAAAGCAAATTCTAGTTTCAATCACCGAGAGAACATATTTGGGTGTGTTTTAGCCACAGAACCTGCCAATAGGATACCACCAGCTACTTTCTTGAAGGAAGAGGTTCCCTACTAGTCAAAAGCATCACTTCTAAAGCCCTAATTCTGACAGTCTTGGTCCTTATCAGGCAGCTGTGTGACTGTGGAGAAGGCTATGCCTCAGTACCCCATCAGTTGAGCGGGGTGATGATAGCTCCTACCTAGTAAGGCCTGACTGCTCTTGGCAGAGGTGAGAGGGAAAGGATGTATATGCCTGGTATAGTCTGTGCCATCTGGCAAGCCCTCAACGCAAAGGCCCACGCTGTTATTGTAGACAAGAGCAGGGAAGCTGCTGAAGGAACAGGCATAACACCCTCATTCTGGGGAATGCACCCACATGAACCATAGTATAGCAGCCCTGCACCACTGGTGCCTCCACAAACCCTGCTGTTTATCTTCGCAACAACTGCCAAGAATCAGAGTCAGTAGCTACAGCCAGCAGCAGTGTGTGCAGCTGAGCATCCCCAGATACCCTTCTATTACAGGCATCCCAGCTATGTACTGTTGGAAGTTGACAGAACAAGGCAAGGTATCTTGAGGTCATTAGGGATGTATCCTTAAAGAAGATTGGGGGACCCCAGCCCCTCTTCACTCTCTTTAGCTTCCCAGCCTCAGGATGAGTGGTTTTACTCCACATGTACATCTGCCATGATGTGTTGCAAAACTCAAAGCAACAAGACCAGCCAATCACAAGCCAGAGCCTCCGAAACTGTGAGCAAAGGCCTTTTTTCTTTGTGAGTTGGTTGTCTAGGGTGTTTGTTACAGTAATAGGAAGCTGACAAACACATATTGTTGATTACCTACTATTAGCTGATTCAGCATCTATTTGTTAAGAACCTATTCCATAGCTGGGAACGGTAGTGCACGCCTTTAATCTCAGCACTCAGGAGGCAGAGGCAGGTTGATCTCTGTAAGTTCAAGGCTAGCCTGGTCTAAAGGGCAGGTTCCAGGACAGCCAGGGCTACACACAAAGAAACCTTGTCTTGAAAAAACAGAAAACAAAAACCAAAAACCTATTCCTAGCTCTAAGAATCCAGTAGATCATACAGAGCCAGAGCTCCCAGGGATCTGGAAAGGTATGTTCTGGTTGAAAACAGCACAGACCTGAATGGAACTATTATTTTGTACACTGTAAATATTTATCAGTGTAAATATTGGTTTAATAAAATGCTGACTGGCCAGAAGCTAGACAGGAAGTAGAGGTGGAGCAATCAGAGTAGGAGAATTCTGGGAAGCAGAAGAGCAGAGCAACAGATGCTAGTGACGTGCAGAAGCAGCAAGATGGGAATGCCGCACTGAGGAAAATGTACCAAGCCATGTGGCTAATGATGGGTAAGAATCATGGGTGAGTTTAAGAGTAAGAGTTAGTAAGTAATAAGCCTGAGCCATCGGCCGATCAGTTTATAACTAATATAAGCTTTTGTGTGATGACTTGGGACTGAATGGCTGCAGGACCGGTTGGGAGGAACAGATGAACTTCTGATTACACAGGCCAAATAAAACAGTAGACTAGTGAGTATTAATTACACCCTCACATCCACCTCCTACACCTTACTGTGACCCTGCTCATCCCACCTTCCTAGGCCATCTGTTCTAGGAGAATAGTTGTTACATGAATGAATGAATACTGGGTAACCAGTTCCCTCCAGTGAAATGCAGAGCCAGGGCCTGCACCTCGCATTTCTTTTATCTGTCCTAGCCAGCCCAAGTCATTCCCATTACACAGAATTGGTTCAGATAGCCAAACCTGAGCTGTGGGGCCACTCAACCATGGAGGCATGTGCTTGGTATGTACAAGGTCCTGACTTGGATCTCCAGCACCCAAAAGCAAAAAGCCCTTCCAGGCCACACTGCCAACGAGTGTCTAATGGCAAAAGGGTAGAAGAAAGTGCAGCTCTTCCCAAGACTGGGTCATTTCCCAAACTACTGGCAGATACCACTGCCCCTGCCTTGCCATAGTGGATATTCATCACTACCCTCTGTCTTCAGCTACTTGCCTCTGCTTTCCAGATGCCCCAGCCTGCAGCTGACCTGGGGGTGGGACCTCACCTTTCTTCTTCACCCACCTCTAATGACAAGGGGACAGCACAACCGCCTTTGTCAGAAGCCTTGGGAGTTCTCTTCTCCCTTGAGAACTGCCAGCCAGGTAAAGCTGGATCCTCAACTACATCACAGAAAAGAATTTCAGGATGAGTTGACATAAAGATAGTAACAAAGAAATGCTTTATTAAACACAGAAATCAAATCATACACGAAAAGGACAGTACATATTCCCCAGATACTTGCACAGAATTCTGGAGGGAGAATCACACTTGAAGGTCTCTCCATCCATCTATATATACATGTGTGTTTGTATGTACAAGTATGTATGTCTGTATTGGTCAAGCCCTGGCTGGTCAGAGTACTGGAATTAAGTTGTGTGCCAGTACACCTGGTTTTTACTTAGGTATTTTTATAATAGTTTCTATATTATGTTCTCAGAGCTGTAATCTCCAAGCTTTAAAGATTAAACAAAACTTAAAACCTACATAAAATTTTAAAATTAGGTAAAAATCTACGAGCTGGTTTGTGTTTTTAATCTTAGAGAATTTCCTTTTGCTCATGAAGGCATTTCCTTTTGTACAGCGGTTTTATGAGGTGTACTGTTTAGGGTTAAGGGTGAAAGAAGAATTTAATGAAGCAAAACTCAAAATTGTTGTTAGGTCCCAAAGAAACTCAGGACAAATGGCTAACTGAGGCACCTATTAATGTATAAAGAATGTTAACTGTCATATAGCTTGGCTATAAAGCAATGGTTCTCACTCTTCCGGATGCTGAGACTCTTTAATAAAGAGCTCCTCTTGTTGTGGTGACCCCCAACCATAAATTATGCTGTTATTACTCTGTAAACTATAATTTTACTGTTACGAATCATAATGTGGATATCTGATGTGTGACCCCCAAAGGCTGAGAACCACTGTGCAAGAGAGTTCTGGCTCTCTCACCCCTGCCCCCTACTCTAAACCTCCCCAGCCTCTGAGCTTCTCTCCCTCCCCCTTCCCCAAGCTTCTCTTTTCTATAAAACCCTGCCTCTCTGGACCTTGCATTCTCTTGCTTCTTCCCTTGGTCTGTTTGTCGTCCCCCCCCCCCATTCCTCTTCCCTCCCATGGCCTGGTTCAGTCTACTGGCAATGAATGTCTAGTCTCCTGCTTTCTCTCTCTGCTCTGGACTCTTCCGGATGCCTCTGGCTGTTCTCTCCCTCACATCTACAATAAAACCCCCTCAACCATACCTAGGAACGGTCACGTCCTCAATTTCACTCAGTTGTAAACATTCTGGGTCTCAGTGAACATGGTTCATTTATCCTGTGGAATGTTCTGGTTTGCGTTGTCTTTGGGGAAACTCACTATCTCTGTAGGAATGTTGGGTTCTTAGTGTGTTGAGGTTTTGACTCTCAGTATGGAGACCCACTGAATCCTAGGGGAGGGGCTGTTTCTCATGCCGCTCAAGCTTCCCCTTTTCCTCTTCTCTGACTGATATATGCTGCGAACGAGGGACAGACCATCCGAGGCCCACTAGGACTGCAGTCACCAGAGAATGGTGGACTTTACAGAGACAAAACACATTAAGTCCTATCACATAAATTCTAATTAATATTTAATGAAAATCCAGAGCCAGATATTGGAGAAAAGCTGGAATATCAGAGAGAGGAAACATACCACAGTCAGTTCTCACCCAGCCAACTTCTCGGGCCAAACAGGGTAAATGCTATCTTCAAGAGTCTTCCACTGGTCTCTCCTACAGATACCTGAATCTCTGTTCTTCTTGCCTTAAATATCTTCCCTGCCCAGTTGTTTCACTTCTGTGTTCAACTCTGCATCATAATCCTAGAGTTAGGATTAAAGGTGTGAACTGTTTGGTTGTTAGGCCTTGAACTCACAGAAACACAGAAAGATCTTTCTCCTGAGTGATGAGATTAAAGGCATGAGTCACCACTCTCTGACCCTCATGACTTGACTGTGGGTGATTCTGTTCTCTGATATTCTGGGCTGATTTTTATTAAATATAAAATTTATCACAACAAAGTCCAGTGGACCAAAGATGGCCAAAAAAATTTTTTTCCCCAAAGCCCAGCTTTTCAAACTGTAGGCCACAGCAGAGCAAACATTAATTCTGAATTAAAGGTGTAATGAATTCTGGGCATTTCTGGCAGGGTTCACCAATGCAGAGTGTGACTTTGAGGTAGCCTTGGTTCGGAATACACAACATGCACACTGTGCATGCCCTGGCACTACACAACACCAACAAATACTGCCTGCAACCCCTGGGCTCAGATCCAGGTTCAGGCTGCAGTGTTCTCGAGGTATATACAAAGTTTTCTGTTCTCACAAAAACACTGAGGTTTAATGCTGAAAGCAATGCTTTCAGTCTTTCTCCACTGTCATCTCTCAGCATGTGTCATATGAATTTATCTCCGGGTTGTATTATGTAAGGATATTTAATTTCAAAAATTGCTGTTTGAGCTGCTGACTCAGAGTTTCATAAAAAGAATATTATTCAATGAACGGTGGCTTGAGATTAAGACAGAATTTAAGATAATTTCTGAAATAGTTCTAAGTGTGTTCTGTACCCAACATGTATGTGAGTTTGTGTGCTCAGCATTAGCAATTATAATTCCATCACTTCTGAAACACACTGAAGATATTCTGTGTCCTATGGTATATACTTAGCCAATATCATATTTGCTATGTAAATATAGTATAATTACATCCAGCTCAGTGCTAAACAAATTTTTCTTCATCTTTAATAAATGGTAAAATTACATGAATACCTAAGAATTGCTTTTAAATTTTTTTATGAATTATTTCCTGGAAATGTTTGATTGGTTTCATGTTTTATGTTTCTGGATAGCTCTGGCCCTCTGTATAGTTAGGGTGGCATACGAGGGGAAGTGAGTAAAAAAAAACTGAGCCCTGTCCTAAAGCATGTTTCCCCTCCAGGACACTCCTACCCTCTATTCTGGGAATAGATGGCCCAGTGAGTTAGCTCTGTACTTTCCCTGTGCCCCCAGCCAGTACAGGTCATGGTGTCTCAGCTCTCCTGGGCTCCCAGACCAGCCAACAAGCATCCCAAAGCCCAAGGTGGATGCTGTGTCCCTCCTCTGAGCCCCACTGCCTATTGGACTGTACAAAAGAATCATCTAGCCCCCAGGCCACTATGGACCCTCGGCTGTCTCCTCAAAAGTGAGTGGGAACAAGGAAGAGGCAGGCACTAAGAGCTGCTGCAGGGTTTGGGATGAGGCTTGGTTACAGGTTCAGAAGCTCCACACCGCTATCACTACTACCGACCGCTACCACGTGGTGAGCTGCATAGGGCCCAGGGTAGCTTGGCTACTCTGCTGCCATGACAGGCTTGATAGAAACCAGCTAAAAGGTAGGCCTGAGCCTAAAGATAGGCAGGTACCACCTGGTCCCCAGGAAAAGCCATAAAACTGGCACCATCCAGGAATGGGCCAATCAGCATTCCAGAAGAAAATACCTAGCGTTCCAGAGGAAATGCCTAACGTTCCAACCAGTATGGCTATCACCAGGCGCCCTTTAGCCCAGCACACACCTATTTCCCTTTATTAAAGATACAGCTGATCAAATGTCAGCCGATCAGGGTCCTGAACCCTGGAAATCCCCCCCCCCCACATACACCTCTACTACAATAAAAACCCCACCTCCCCTCAGACTGGGCACTCTGCTCATTGGACAGGATTTTGGAGCTTGAATAAAGGCTCTTTGTTTTTACACATGGATTCAGACTCCTTGGTGATCTTTTGGGGGACCCTGTGATCTGAGCATAACAGCTATGGAGTGTGTATGTGGGGGGTGGAGCAGCGTGGGGGGTGGCGCGAGGGCCGGGGGAGTCTGGCCTCCAGGATGATGGACCTACCTCTGGGAAGCACTTTCCAGATCTGCCCTAACCCGGGTCTCATGCAGCAACCCAGAGGAATTTGGAACCTGGGCCACCCACTCTGATCCTAGGACCCAGGTTGGTGGGGAATTTACTTCCCACATCTCTTACACCTGCAGGAAAGGCCCACAGCCTCAGAGAAAGAGAGCAGAGTCCCAGATACGTTCCCTGGGTGAAGGCGCTGGGTGGTCAGTGCAAGGATGGATTGGGGAAAGAGAAAAGTGGGTCAGCTTCTTTTGGGGGGGGGGGCGCTAATGTGATCACCAACCAGGGCCATTTCGGGTGTCATTTCAGCAAGGGGATTTTAGAAGAGCCACCAAGCTGCAGAGGCCAACCTGCTTGGAGCTGGCGTAAAGCCCTGGCCACTGGCTTTGAGAAAGAAGGCACAGACCAACATAATTTCTGGCTCTTCACCAGCCAGGCCTGGGTAAACTCTTCCTGAGAGCCCAAGTAGGAGGGAAGTGAGACCCGAGTTAGTGAGATTGAGTAGGACAGGAAACAGGATATGGCGATACCAGACTGGCCCTGGCCCAAAAGAGCTTTGGCAGGCCCCAGGGTGAGCCTGGAGTGCCACCTGGCTTTGAACTACCAACCATTAAGCAAATACTGTGCACTTCCTTTGATGCTACCAATCAACCATCCAGCCACAGAGTTACCTGTCTGGATACCAGAGCTTGAGATAGCCCCTTCCCCTAGCCCTGAGGATAGACATGCTTTTATGTTTCCCAGTCAGGTTTGGGGGTGGGCAGGAAGATGAAAAAGTATGCTTTGAGAGAGTTCAGGCAGGAAAGAACCACATCTCACAGGGATGTCAAAACCATCCGTGGCTGTTTTGCCTGTGGTCCAGCTTTCTCTGCTGGAGTACCCAGGGGAAAGCCCATTTCCTGATGCAGTGTCACACTACCCTCGGACAATGATCTGGGCTGTGCACAGGCCCACAGATTCTACCCCTACCCCACCCCTAAACTAGAGAACAGTGAGAACTCCCTGGGCACAGCCTGAGGCCATTGTGGCTGGGAGTGTAAGCTCTAAACCCAGGAATTCCCAAGTAAGCACGGGAGTGGGAGGCATCCTTGAGAAGAAAGAGCTGCTGGGGAGGTGTAGTCAGTGTTTGAACTGGTGTGGGAAGCAATGCCTGTCTATTTCCAGTTCAAGTGTTGGGCAGCTGTTCCTTCAAGAGAACCTTGTGACAGATACGAAAGGCCTATAAGCAGAAAGGAGTAGCCGTAGCAGGATAGCATAGTGCATTTGTACTTGCTACTTCTGGCAACCCTACATTAGTGGGTCTTTCTCCCCCCAAACCCTGGTAACAGGTATATGTTAGCGGGAGTCTCCAGGACCACAGATAGAGTTTCAGCAGCGTCTCCAGCCCCAGCTCTGTTACAGGGAGATAGAAAAGAGCCATCAGCTAAGGAGGTTAAAAATATTTGCTTCCTTGAGAACAGCTAGAGGGAAAGACCGGCTCAGCTCCAACTTGGTTTGTACTGGGTATCCCATGAAAATGGCCACAGTGGGAACACAAAGCCAGCTCATCCGGGAATCTGCCAATCAGCGACTCCAACATGACTATCTCCACGGGGCTTCCCTGGCACTTCTGCTGGGTGCTGTAAGTTTGTGGTTTGATGGGATTTTATCATCAACTACTTGATAGTTTTTCTTTTACTTCTGCTACCTATATACTTATTAACTCATTTGAAATTATAGCTATTCTAGACTCTTTTGGTTTTTTTGTTTTCTGAGGTAGGGTTTCTGTGTGTTGCCCTGGCTGTCCTGGAACTCACTCTGTAGACCAGGCTGGCCTCAAATTCACAGAGATCTACCTGCCTCTGCCTCCTGAGTTTTAGAATTAAAAGACACGTTTTCCCAGCTCCAGATTGTTCTTACGGAACACCTCCAGTGACCGTGGAAACCTGGAGTTGGAGAGTATTCAAGGTTAAATTGTTTCCCGTTAGTTCCTATGCAAAGGTGTCAGTCACGAGACTTCAGAATGTGCCTTATTCAGTGGACTGTTTCTCTAGGCAGTGGTTGTCAACTTTCCTTACACCACAACCCTTTAGCACACAGTTCCTTATGCTGTGGTGGCCCCCAACCATAAAATTATTTTTGTTGTTACTTTGTAACCGTGATTTTGCTACTTCTATAAATCGAAATGTAAATATTTTTGGAGATAGAGCCCTGCTAAAGGGGTTACGACCCACATGAGCTCACTGGAGACACCAGCATGAGCTAGTCCTCTCCTTAAATGTTTACTTAGTTTTTGTTTTCTGGTTACTATGTGCATGCAGTGCCAAAGAAGGCCCCCTGGGACTGGAGGTAACAGTTGTGAGGCAACCTGTGGGTGCTGGGAACTGAACCCAGGTCCTCTGAAAGAGCAGCCAGTGCTCTTAACTGCTGAGCCACCTCTCCAGCTCTGGAGGATGTGATGCCCTCTTCTGACCTCAGATGATCACACACATACCACTACCAAATAACAGAATGAAAGAAGGGCCAGATGTGGTGGAGCACACCTTTAATCCCAGCATTCAAGAGGCAGAAGCAGGTGGCTCTCTATGAATTTGAGGATAACCTGAGCTACAGGCTGAGTTCTCCAGTCCAGCCAAGTCTACAGAGTAAGTTTTTTGTCTCAAACAAAACAAAACAAATAATACATAAGAGAAACAAGGACTACCTTATTTCTCTCTGTGTACCCAGCAAGCAGCACACAGTAGATCATCTGAAGTGACCCAGACTCCTAAGATCAAAGAGAGAGCTAGGTGAATACTCTAATCCCAGTATTCAGGAGGCAGAGGCAGGCAGGTCTCTCTGAGTTCAAAGCCAGCCTCGTCTACAGAGTGACCCTGTTTCGTAAAAACAACAAAAACCCAAAAAGATCAACGCGATTACTAGCTCCAGCAAAAGGAGAGTATCTGGCAGGAAGAAGTTCACTTAGAGGAGGTGGGGGACACTTTGATCTGCCATTCTCTGCTTTCAGGCTGGGTATCAGGGACTCTGGGTGTGGGAGCAGAGAGCAGTACCTTGGGTGATTCATGTGTGTTCTGCTCAAAGCAGGAGAAGGCTCCTCAGTATTAGGCAGGGTGAGCAGGACACTGGCTGCGGCTACCTGCTCCTCCCCTTCCCTCAGCCCACCCAAAGGCCAGTGCTCCCAGAAGCTGGGGCAAACAGCAATCTTGCATTGACTCCATTCGAGTCCATAGCAGGAGTCATAGGGCAGGCTTGGCTTGCTTTACATCTTAACTTATTAGCTATAAACAGGCTGGCCTTAAACACACTGTAGTTGAGAATGACCTTGAACTTCTGATCTTCTTGCCTCTACTTCCAGAGTGCTAGGATTACAAGTATGTTTTACCATGTCCTGTCTTGTGGTCGGGGGTCAAACCCAAAGCTTCTAACGTGCTAAATAAGCTATAGGCCCAGCTTGAGGGTTTTTTTTTAATTTATGGAAATGAATCCAGGTTTGAATGACTGTCCATTCTGTCTCGGCCTCAGAACAAAGACTAGAGGGCAGAAGCAGAGAGGGAATACTCTTGTATGAACTCCATTTAGGTCTCTAGCGGGCAGATATGGAGGTGACATGTTCAAGTTAATCTTGAGCAAGCAGGATGCTTGCAGGGGAAGATGTCACCATCACATCTGTCCTACCAGTAAGTGGTGACTGGGTCCTTCCTGGTCAGGATGGGACACCAGAAGCAGAGGAAGCAGGGTCAGTGGCTGGAGGGACCAAGAGCCCTCAGGAAAGCAACATGCAAGGCCCCAAGCTGACAGTGGTGTTTGGGGAAGCAAGTGGCTTTTCTGCCAGGTCACTTTCACTAATGAGCTTTGTGTGGGCGTCCACCCAAGTTACATTGCATGTCATTCTCAGAGCGTGGAAGTCCCACTGAAGCCATGAGCCACAGAAACCTGGACTACACATAAACCAAGTTGTCACTTGGGGTTACAAGGCCCTTAGGCTCACTGGTTACTGGGAGAGTCAGTGGACCGGGGAGATTACCTTTCTCTCTCGAAGTCCATCATGTTAGTCACCACTGCTTGCTGGTGGACCCAAAGAGGAAGCCCTGAGCAGGGGGCTGTGAGATGGGTCTCTAGGTCTAGCTCTACCATGGGCCTGTCATGGGGAGGTACCTGTCCAGGCACAAAAATGGTGATTGGCCCACGCCCCCTGGCTGCTGTCTTCTTCTGGTTGTCCAAGACTTGTTTTTGTTTGTTTTGTTTTGTTTTTTCGAGTAGCCCTGGCTGTCATGAAACTCATTCTGTAGACCAGGCTAGACCAAACTCAGAGGTTTTGCCTGCCTCAGACTCCAGAGTGCTGGGATTAAAGGTGAGTACCACCGCCACCCCATTTAGCTTAGATTTTTGAATGAAGATAAATGTGCAGACTTATTTCTGCAATTCAGAATATTCCATTATGTAGGGAATGCTGGGAAGGAGCAAAGTGCATGCTGGTAGTCTCACCTACCCAGCTAGTGACCAGTGGGTGTCTCCATCCTGATGGGTACCTCTGATGGCTAAGCATGGGTGTAAAGGGTTACAGATCCAGACTTGATTCTGTAGTGTCTTCAACACCCTGTGCCCCGCCCTCATCCTCCACCGCTAATGCTCAGTGTCCACCCTTGGCTTTCACCTCCCAGAGACTCTCCCTGCTATCTGCTTCTATTCTGGTGCATCTCTCACCATATCCAAGGGCTAGCCTTGTCTCGAGTCCTCTCTTTCATCCCCAAACCACAGGCATGTTGCAGAGGGCTTCTGCTTGGACCCTACCTGCCTATCTATCCACAGAGACTTCATTCACAGTCCTTGCCAGTAGAACATTCTGGACTGTAGAAGTTGGCCTGCCTGTAGGATTCATGGGGGCACTCAGGAATCCCTTCACCACTGCGCCAACAGTGTACACAGTCTTTTATATTCCCTGCATATTTTCTCCACTTTCAAATTTGTATACTTTCCCTAGCACTCTGTGGGGCTGGAGCCCGTGTCTACCCCTTCAGCACCCATGACTGTGCTCTTCTAAAAATCAACTCCCGGGCTGCACGAAGCTGACTGGAGCAGCATCCAGGACATCTCTGTCCTAGGATATTTTGTTGTTGATGTTAACTTTCCAGCCTTAATGCAGACTCAGTAGCTTAAGTGTTCTGTTCTCTCCTGCCTGTGGGTCAGATGCAGGCACAACGCAAGAGATGATGGAAGATTGTGATAGAATATTGTCAGCCAGCAGAGGGCGCTACACACCCTCCGAGAGAAACACTGCCTTACGCTACCGCCAGAGGGAGCCCGAATGCTGCAGCCTGGATCCCTTGTGCGGACTGGGTGACGCCAACCTTAAAGACAATGGGAGGGACACGCAGAGAGACACTGAGTCTAGTCAAGGATGAGGCACGGTGGGTGGAGCTGGTTTCTCCTCATTCGCTGCCTGCCTTGGTCCAACCTAGTACTCTGTCCTAAGTCGCAAGCTGGCCTGGCCTGCGCGGGAACCCGACTCCAGGACCGCTCTCAGAGCAATGCACCATGCACAGAAACTAGATGGGGGAGGTGGGGATGGTACCTGGGGTGCTGAGCCAACACAGACCTCTACTTTCCTTCAGGGATGAAATGGGGACAAAGCCTTTTTCTGGTCAGAAGAAAATAGTCACATTATGACTCCCTCCTTCTCTCTGGGGGAGAATACTCAGGTTCAGCATTTAATCCAGCCGGAGGTATTAAAAAAACCTTTCAATGGAGCCCACTAAATCCTTGGCAGCTGAGGGAAAGATCACATACCTGCGATGGTTAATTTTGAGTCATATTGGCTGGGTGACAGTGTCCAGATCATTTGGGCAAGTGTTATTCTGGGTGTGCCCCTAGGGCTGAAGTGGCTGCTGCAGAGCAGAACTTGGCCCCAGGTCTCACCACAAGGAACTGACCCCTTCTCAGATGCGCCACGCCCTCCGGTAGCACTTCCGGGAATGCGCTGCACCAGTTGTACCCACAGGTGCCTCTGAAATCTTTCTCACCCTTTTCTGCCTCCTACTTTTCCACTGTTAGGGTTTCCAACAGGTCTTTTGCCTAGGTGCGACCTGACCACCAAGAGTTAGCTTTTCTCTAAGTGCAACGATGGGCAGGTGAGGAGCTCACACTTTCATCTGAGCCAGCTGGAGCCTCAAAAAGACTTTCATTGCTTGTTTCAGGGCAAGTAAGGCAAAACCAGGAGAGATATTAAGAAAAAGAGCCTGAAGGTTATGGTGGAGAAGGATGGGTGGTTGGGCCATATTGAACTTGAGATACCCTGGGTGTAGCGAAGGTAGTGGTGGCTGGTCTCAAGAAGGAGGGAAGAGAGGCTTGAACTTGGGCCTGAAGTCCGGGGGGAGGGGGAGTTTCTTAAAATATGAAAAAGGGCAGCTCCTCACCCCCAGCTCTCAGCTCTAATTTCACAATAGCCTTCGGTTTCACACCCTCAGGTAAACTGTTGCTCTGGGGAGAAGCACCCTGGACTCCTGAGGGTCGACAACTGCCCATTCCTGGAACTCAGCTAACCCAGGTTCCAGATGGACCTGTCTGTCACTTCTAGGCTACCCACATTTCCTCATCTGCTCTGGATAGATCATGCCATGCCCTTTCATGCACCTGTGTTATTTATTTTGGTAAACTTTAGTGTGGGTATTAACTGTGCCTAGAGGCTCATGTGTTTCAGCTCTTGGCCCCCAGCTGCTTGCTGGTGTTTCAAGTTATGGAACCTTCAGGAGGGGGGCCTCGGTGGAGGAAGTGGACCATTGTGGGGTTATATTTCTGGTGAGGCATTTAAATTTTAATGTTTGTATTTGTAAGGGTTCTCTAGTATAACAAAACTTATAGGACCCCTCCTCCCATTAGAATGGTTTACAAGGCCATGTCCAGCTAACCCAACAATGGCTGCCCATGAACAGAAGGCTCATATCAACAGAAGAATCCAATAGTTGTTCAGTCCATAAGACTGAATAAGCTGGTTGTCAGTATTTACCAGAATATTTCAAAATAGGCTCTAATGGCAGTGATGGGATGAACTCACTAGCAAGGTTGAGTAAGCAGGTAAAGAGACAACAGCTTTCTTCCACGTCCTTTATATAGACTGCCAGCAGGTGTGGCCCATATTAAAGGTGGATCTTCTCACTTCAAAAGATCTGAATTAAAAGTGGGTCTTCTCGCTTCAAATGATTTAAGAACGACATCCCCCACAGGTATACAGACATTTGGGATTTAGTTAATCTAAGCCGTAGTCAAGCTAACAAGAATGGCCATCACAGCATTTGAGTGATGTGTCTGCCTCTTTGTAACTCCCCAAGAATCAGTGTCAAGCCACCATGTGAGTGCTAGGACTGAACTCTGATTCCTCACAAAAACAACAAATGTTCTTAATCACTGAGCCATCTCTCCAGTCCAGGGGCTACTTTTAAAAGGCAAACAATCAAGGCTTTGCTTCCCTACCACACACCTACACACTTTACAATTTTGGCAATTGGGTAAAAAATGTCCCGGATCTGGGGCTGTGACCTGTGTGTGAACATCGTTCTATTTTTCTCCGAGTGTTAAGGTTCTCATATGTAACCGGGTTTAACATGGAAAGAGGCCTTCCCACTGAGCTCTCAGCTTTGGTATAGAGATCTTTTCAAGCTTGTTCAATTACCCACTTCAGGCTGAATCCGTCACAGGCTTTCCATTCTTAGACCTTCCTTTGACCGAGGTGCTGGGGTGGGGCTCAGGTGAAGGGCAGGCTCTGCCAAGCCTTTGTTAAACACTGCAGCTCCAGCTGATGATTTCCACATCATCAGTTGGGATCGTCCATGAGGGGAATCTGTGGGCTCTGTCACACCTCTCTTTCTCACCAAGCTCTGAGTCTGTGGTCTGGCTCCAGCCCTCACCTTGCCATGCTAGTCTATGAGGATTCTAGAAGGGACTCCACTGCACTTCCCACCCTCCTGGGCTCCTGCTAACAAGGACTAACACGGTCAAACAGCTATTTTGAGCCTTTGTGCTCATCACCAGCCTGCATGAGGATAGAGGGATTGTACCATGAGTGATATGGTAAGAATAAAAAGGCTTCACAGGGAAAAGACCTCACTTCTAGGTCCTTTTGCTATCAAATCCAAATCAGATGCCAATAACCAAGCCATGTATGTGGGATTCAATGTAAGTAATGTAAGTACAACACTGGAGATCAGACTTTTAGGATTTTTGAACAGTTCTCAGAAAATATATAGACATTATATGTATATAAAATATATATAATTCTGTTAAAAAACCTGTCAACTCCACATCACAGATTAACCTTCCACTTTGTGCTCACAAACCTTGGACTCCCACAGAGAGCAGGGGTGCCACCTCAAATCAAAAACAGTGGATCTCAAGCTGTGGGTCAGACCCCCCTGGGGTCCAACAATCCTTCCATAGGGGTCCCCTAAGATCATTGGAAAACACAGATGTTTACATTATGACTCATTATAGTAGCAAAACTACAGTTATGAAGTAGCAATACAAATAATTTTATGGTTGGTGTCATCACATGAGGAACTGCATGTATCAAAGGACTGCAAACTAGGAAGGTTGAGGACCACTGATCTAGAGTATCTTTCAGAGAAGGAAAAGTGACTATTAGGTAAATGTCTTCCCTGAGTGGGAAGTTCATAGAATCCACCCATCAGAAAGGACAAAATGCTCTGTAACTCGGGCTGCATACTGCAAAGTGATAACTTAAAATGCAACCAATTTAAAAATGAACTGAGTATAAACATCTCATTGGGGGCAGAGGAGTCGTATCTTGTAAGGTAATCATTATGTGTAGTCATGAATGAAGTTCTTGGTAAGTGGAAAGGAGTTTCTTGCTTCCATTCAGGAAGACAATTTGGTTAGTGGTGTTGCTCAGGTTACTTCTCTCACTTTGTTTGCTGGGTTGATGTCAGGCCAACAACAGAAGGCTCATGGACCCCCCCTTGATGTGCTTCTAGGTGCCTATTACCATTGTGTCTACAACTGAGGAGGTGCCTACTGAGCTGACATGGGCATCTGTTGTGGCCTACCACGGCTATTCCTAGTTACAAACCCAGAAGAAAGGCACCCATCTGTTCACCACACATGCTGGGATATTCATAGTGGCACTGCTCATAATAGCCCCAAGCTGGGAACTACTATATCACACCGAGAACAGACCACCCACCACTGTGCGTTATGGATGGGTTTCATGTACAATATTGAGAGAAAGATGCCAAGCACCAAAAGGCGCAATTCCATTTATGTCAAGTATAAGAGACAGCTAAGTATGGAGAAGCCAGAAGAGGTTATACCGTCTGTGAACTATATGGAAAGATTATGAGGGGCCTCCCAGAGTCCCAGCAAGGACGCTTCCTGACCTGGGTGCTGGCTATGCATGCATTTAGTGAGTTGTGTGTAGCTAGTTTCTTGTTTTATTTCAACTGAAAGAGGCCTAAAACATGATGGTGAGAAGCCTCACCCACTTGTGGGGGTTCTGGCTGAAAACTCAGTCTTTTTACAGAAGTTGGGGGGGGGGCTGTCAGTAGGGACACATCTGCCTCAGCAGTTTGAAATCTTTGAGTTAGGTTCTAGGTTCACAGGCAGAAGCTATGAAAAACTAATGCCGTCTCCTGTCACAACCAGGCATCCCGGCTTCTCGAACCAAACTGTATGTATTGTGTGACTCTTAAAGTGACAATCATCCGATTATCATATCAATGTCACATCTGGAGTGACGTGCATTTTCGCTTTTGCAAGTTCCTTAATTTCCTAACTGTTTTCCTCCATGTATGTATGTGGACCATGTATTACTTGATGCCGTGGAGCTAAGAGAGGAGGGTCAGATCCCCTAGAACTGGGGTTACAGTATACCTACCATATAGGTGCTGGGACTGACTCTGGGTCCTTGTAAAAAAACAAAAACAACAAAACTGGGAAAAGTCTACCTCACTGTGAAGCCATCTCTCCAACTCAGGATGGCTTTAAAACTGCTCTGAAGAAGAGGTCTTCATGTCTAGAAAGAACATCATGGGCTGAGCTGTACACAAAATTCCCAAGGCTAAGAAGAGTGCAGTTGTCCCTGAACTCTAAGGTCTTGTCCTGTCAGCCTGCGCTGTCTGCAGCAGAAACCTGTGGTGATATTTTGTGTATCCTCTAAGTCAGCCAGGCTATATTGTAGAAATTATTCACTGGCAACTGATTATATAAAGGATCACTATTTACAAAGGAGTTTATATAAATACTCACCGATACAAAATTGAACCTTAAGGCAATTCTTGGAAGGTTGAACTGTCCCACACAGTGACGCTGTCAATCCTCCCTTCGAGAATGCAGAAACAATCAGGGCAGGGAAGCAGCGTGCAACTAGGTCTTCAAAAGAGGGGGCTGGCCATACCCCATCCAGGGTCCTTGAGACCCCAAAGCCAAAGCTAGGTCTTTAGGTCTACCTCAGGAATGCCCAAATCCCACCACAAGGCAGTGCTGTCATACACCTTTAATCCTAGCAGTCTGGAGGCAGAGATCCACCTGGATCTCTTAGAGTTCAAGGTCACCCTGGACTACATGAGATTAATCCAGTCTGGAGGCAAAAGAGCAAGGTAGTGGTGGCACATACTTTTAATCCCAGCAGTAGGAAGGTTGAGACAGGAAGTGATATGGCTAGGCAGAGAAAGGAATATAAGGCGGGAGGAGACAGGAGTTTGCTCATAAACTTCCTTTTTGACTAAGGACTCAGAAGCATTGTCTGAGGATTTATGGAGACATATCTACACCTTTCAGCCTGAGGATTCAGTGTTGGTGTGAAGTTTCTCTATTGGTTTGCTTGTTTGCTTCTCTGATCTTTAAGCATTTACCCCAATATCTGGTTCCAGGTTATTATTATAAGACCAATCAGGATTCATGCAACAGGCATTCCCAGGCAGATCCCCCTGAGCCAACTGCAACGCAGAAACAGTAATAGGATGCCTTCAGAAGATTCTAACTCTCCATAGTGGAAGAAACAGCTCCATGGCTTGGTGCACACACTAACCAGACTGCGTTCCCTGAGCCCTTCATGTAGCAGCCATGGGACAGTGTAGTAAGAGGTTTCTGGCCCGGACTTTTGGGCCTAGCCTCAATGTTTACATTCATTGCACAGATTGACCTGGGGCCCAGGCATATAACTTGGTAGCTCTTGTTCTTAATTTAACCCATGACTCTTATCCTGTTCAGCCATCCGGCTCGGTACCTTTCTCAGAGGAGCATAGTTGTCCTCTGCACCTTCTGGTCTCTGTGGCATCTCTGCTCTGTTCTTCCTGTTTCAGAGTTTTCTTAGTCTGGTAGCCCCGCCCACACTTCCTGTCTGCCTTTGGCCAATCAGCGCTTTTTATTAAACTCATAGGCAGGACAAGCAAATGTATTATCTTAGAATTCAGTCTTAGGTTGTGGACTGTCTTCCTGTGATCCACGTGTTCTCATACTCAAAACTATATATACTCTTGTTCTTATGTGATGGATGGGGATTTAGTCCAGATAGCAAGCACAAAAGCTGAGGGCCAAGACTGATAAGTAATCTTAGTTCTTATGCTGTACTTCAAGGGGTGCTACTCAGTCAGTGCCAGTCTGGATTGGAGTGCCCACAGTGGTTTGCTTACAGGACTGATACTTGGGAACTTTTGGGACCTGGGGCCTAGTGAAAGTCAGGCTGTAGAGTCTGTGTCCTTGAAGGTGACAGCAGTCTCTCTCATTGCACGCATCACTACCTGCCCACTATGACATGACCAGACCCTTCCGCCATGATGCACTGCTGCACAAGACCAAAGCAAAAGGGTCACAAAATCATAGACTGAATCTACAGTCCAGCTGACCTTTCTTCCTTTTAAGTTAACTTAAGAATTTTTGCCTCAGTAACAAAAAAACTGACTGGCACATTTTGCTTACTTAGTAACCAGGCTGGTAAATAAGAAATGGAGTTATTAATAAAAGGTGCTTGGACCGTTTAAATTTAGGCCACATCATTTTCACTAATTGAATATATCACCAGGTTTCCATCAGTACTGTTAGGCCAAGGGGGAAGAGGAGCATCCTGGGAAATGGATTAGGTTGCTTGTCCCTCTTGGGATGAGATTGCAGGACAAGTGAGAGCCATCTCCAGATTGAGAACTAAAGTGCAGTGCAATGTCAGAGTCACAATCATGAAGATGGGACACACATCTCTTTTTCATGTGATATGTTAAAGAGCAACTGGCAAAATAAATACAAATCTCTTTTGAATTAGGTATTGTGTCTTTTATTTCAAAAGAAAGATACCAAGAAGCAGAAGAATGAAGCAGTTAAAACCAGCAAAGCTGCAAAGTAGGAAAGGAAGCTGAAAGGGAGACAGATCTGACTGGACGACAAACCATTAGTGCAAACCCCAGGGTCCAAGGCTGCAAGCCTATGTTACAAGTCCAACTCCGGCGGCTTGCTGATTCATCAGCAAACAGGGCTCAGCCCTTCCTGCTGAATCCTAGCTTTGCATATTCTGGACAGGTCATGCACATACATGTTACACTTCAGGGTTACATGAAATTGCATGCAATTCATACATAACATTATTGGAAGGCACTGTAATGTGTAGCAGAAACTGCTACTTTCTGGCACGTCTTCCTAGGGTGGATCAAAAGTGGTCCTCCATATTAAACCAATGGAAACTTTGGTGCCAAATTCAGGCACTACCTGATCCTACTAGGCCAGCCATTTTGTCTGTTCACCCTCTCTTCTGCTTCCCCTTAAAGCAACATGCCAAGCTTAGATGATGGTGTTTCCTGACGATGAAAATCATGTTTCATACAGACTTTCAAACAATTTCAGTCAATCAAAATTTTACAGTAAGTTATAAAATTTACAGTAAGTTGTAGCTAGTTTCATTTCTCCCAAATTTTAGCAAGGCCTATAATTCACAAGACTCACTGAGAGAAGATACACAAGGTTCCAGCTGGTGAATGATTTAGAATTAAAACTCTTCCATATAGGTGTCTACTTATCTTCTAAAGTCGACTTCAGTGAGGCTGTCTCCACAGCTGACTTTAGATTATAAAATTCCCAGTTCACAGGCTGCAAATATTTATCATCCTTTAGCAAGGAGAACAGCTCTGGGCATTTTTTAAAGGACACATATACATGTATCTAACATTTGCAGCAAAGCAAAAGTCCAGTGTGTTCTAAAGAAAGGACACAGGCTCTGACTATACACCTCATCCCAAGACTGCCCCTTATAATTCCAACCATTGTGCTATTCTAGTATATGTTTTTGGTTTATCAACTTGAGGTTGGAGAAGAAAAATGGCATGTAAGCATCTAAACCTGGTTCTTTAGCCAGAAAGGGCCATCACTATTAACTCCCTAACTCCTAAATAAAGGAAATGCAATGCTAGAAACGGCTTTCACGGTACACATGGGTTTACTCACTGATTCCCAGAGACTCACTAGAAAGCACAAAGGAAGCAGCTGGCTAGCATCAGGCAAAAGATCTAGACCTTCTCTCATGGGTCATGCCCTGGGTTTCTAGCTGGAATCCCCAGACAACTGTCTAAAGCACAGATGCAGTAGCCTTTTATCTGCCAATGGGGGACACTAGAGATTCAGTGGGTGCCTACAATTACATAACACAGAAAGGCTTCTCAAAAATACCCCACACACTATAAACACGTATGACAGAGATACTTTCTACCTACTATAGATGTCTTGAGATAGAATTTGAGAAAACTATCCTAGTCTTCTCCCACTTACGAGAATAACTTGATTCTTCCTATCAATCCCATCATGAAAAGCAAGTCTTGTCAATGAGGAATGGTTGGCAACACACATACCGAGAACCAGAGTAAAAGTATCCTGGGAAGACACAATGTCCACACTTTTCTTCAGTCACCTATCTTTAAAAGCAAGCAAGGGATGGAACACGTAACAGTGTCAGGGAGCACTTGGCCTTTAACTGCTGTAAAACCTGAGTTTAAAACAAGAAACCAGGAAGGAATGGACTGTAAATAATAAAAATAATAGAGAGGGAAGTGTAGTATCACTTTTCTTTGTTTCAAGCTGACAGTGACATGGTAAACAGTAGCAAAGTATTCACAAGTGCTGCTGAGGTGCATTCTCTCCAGGAAAAAAAGGACTAGGTTGCTACCCTCACCAGCTCAGTAGTCAACAGCTCATGAAACCTAAGAGTACACAGGGCTTTCTACTACTGACAGCACACTGGAACGCAAGTCTGAACACAACCCCATGACTTCAGCAAAGAGCACTAGCCTTTCTGTGGCACATGCCTCTACTGAAGCCACCACATTGTCCCAGTGCTTCAGCTTATGAAAGCAGAGAAATAACACAGAGTGGGTCAACAATCACCAGTGCCTAATAGGACACTCTGAACTCAAAATGGGCATCTATTAATTCTTCCTCATTCATAAACAGGATGCTTAAAACATCCAAAGGCTGCTCTTTAAGACCAGAAAGCAGAGCAAGGTTGGAGAGATGGCTCAGAAATCCATACCACTTTCAATTTTTCCCAGAAGCCCCAAGTTTGATTCCCAGCTTCAAAAAGGTAGCTCACAACTGTCTATAACTCCAATTCCTGGAGATCTGATGCCCTTTTCTTCCAAATGCACCAGGAACATATGTGGCACACAGATCATACATGCAGGCAAAAACCTACATAGGCATAAAAAAAGAATTCTGTTTCTTGGGTCAAACAACAAACCAGCCACAACTACAGAGGACAGGTGAAGAAATAACTAAATGTCAGAGGCAGAAGGGACCTTACAGAAAAGCAATATGCACTTGGGGGTACCAACTCCATGCCTGTCTCAGGATTCAGTCACATCAAAGCAGGGACATGGAAACAAAGTAGTGTATATCACATAGGGACCATATGTGCCAGAATTCATTGTCACCAAGTGACAAGGTGTCTAGGATAAGTAAGCAAACTCCTGGAATCCTTCACCCAGTGGTAACTAAAAACTGTATCTCTATTTTTTAACATTGTTTTCCTTCAGTATCTCTATCGTCCCAATTACCTTTTCTCTGAGATAGCTCTCCTAGGCACTAGGTAAAGCTGGTACCATGCACCATCTTGGTCTCTGAAGGGCTAAGTAAGCTCAGTTCTGAAATCTCCCAACACACAACAGAGGCCTGTTGGCTTTGGCATCAGGTAGGGCCCATGACTATAAAGTTGTAAGACAATCTCTCAGGACAGACAGAACTGAGGTTTGGAGAGTGAAATTGTTTGTGGAAATTCTCTAAGTAAGAATATCAAATGTTCAAACATGGCTGCATCCAGCTTCAATAAGGCAGTGGAATGACAATCTCACCTAGAACAAGCTGAAAATCATAAAAAAAAGAATATATATATATACATATATATACATATACATACATGTTAACCCTTTAACAAAACACCAGGGAAAGCATCTTAAAAGCTGTATAGATAGAACTGGCTGACGAACATTGAATTTCAGGTGCTTTTAGGTCCTAAATTTTAAAAAGTTTATGTCACATTTACTTTATGATCACAATAGATTACATTTTGATTTTTTTCAGTGCTTAGGGTCAATCCGGAGCCTCCCTCATACACTATGCATCCTACAATGACTAAGTTGCTGCTCATCGCTGGAATATATGCACACTTCTTTGGGGTACAACTTTCTTTGTGCGAACTAACTAGCCTGCCTGTGTGCATGTTCTAAGCCTACTTGGAAGAACCACCACTAACACTCTTAAGAACTGGCAACGTCACTCACTACCTGTATTAGCTTTTCTAAGGAGTCTATTATCTACTGATAAAGGAATCATCCTAGAGTCAAAACAAGACAGTTAAATGAGATATAGAGAGCTCTTTAATGAAGCATATAAGCATTTCTAATTTTTATTTAGAAAGGAAGCCCTATTATCTTGCAGCTTAATTTATGTTTAGAAAAGGCTGGATTTAGGGATGAGCTCAGTGGTACACTTTAACTTTATAGTGCATGTCAGTCATGTGCTCTGCTTCCTCTAAGTCCTTACTTGCGTGCCTGATGCAGGTTTTCCGTTACCCAGGAATCCTAGGGTCCTATACCAGAAGTTCTACAGCTGTGTGCTATTGGAGTACCCGGTAAACTACAAACTAGTACAGTGACAGATCTCTGATCCAAAACCTTAACTGAGGCTTTGATTTTTATCTACTCTATATGTTAATGAGCAAGTATTGGAGACCTACAGGGTGCCTGGTGTGCAGTGTGCTGACATTTCAGTGAGTTTATACAGAGAGCCTCTCTAACTGAAGGAAGAGCTATTTTTCAACCCCATGCTCCTCACTCACATGTACCATTTCTCTGGATTTCAATGGTTATAATCAATGACTGTAGCAAATTCTTTTTAGCATCTTAAGTCACTGTGACCAAGTCACCTTTTACCCTTTCAGTGCCTGTTGCTTTACTTACACAGTTGATACTTCGTTTTCAAATTCACATTTTTACCCAAAAGCCCAATTTTCTTTGTATGAACTGACTATTCATTAGAATTCTACTAATGAAAGGTACCTGTTACCCCATAAATTTACCCTACCATTTTACTGTCTTTTCAAATCAACCTTGAGTTTAAACTTTTGAATGTTTTATTTTTCCAACACTAAAATATAAAGAAAAAATGGGGGCAGGGCTAGGAAGCTAAGCTAAATTGGAAAAGTGCCTCCCTATTAAGCACAAGGGCAAGTTAGATCCCAGAACCCATGTAAAAATGCTCAGTGTGGTGGTATAAATTAGTAAGCCCAGCACCAGGAGGCAGAGACAGGGGGATCCTGGGGACTCTCAGTTTAGCTGAATTTGTGAGCTATAGGCCAATGAGACCCTGTCTCAGAAGTGGGTGGTGAGGTTACACTGGCCTTTCATGTACATACATGTGCATATTCACCCACACCAAAGACATGTTAAAAAGAACCTTGGTAATTTAAAAAAGAAAAAAAAATCAAGGGAAACACAAGGGAATGAGATTTAGTTCACAGCCTATTTTAATGTTTGGAATAGAGAAAGCCCCTCACCTCCAAGAATATTTGGCAAAAATAGATGGCTTTTCTTGAGAGATTGCTAATTTTAGCTTCTTAGTCAAATAAGTGTGTGCTCAACAGAAAACAATTCCTCTAAGTACATGTTCACTATATAAAATACTGATCAGATTAACTGTTTAGTTAGACTCCTTAAAGTTTGAACTTCAAAGAAGCACTAAACTTATAAACAGTATATGGCTCTCACTAAAATGTCAGAGGTATCAACTCCAGTAAACTCTTAGGATCCTTTTATATTTCTCTGGCTCTGGGGAGAAGATCAAATATCAGTTCTATTAAAAACAAAAATGACACTATCAGGAACAGGTTTAGAGGTGGGTTTTCCTACAACGTGATAAGGGGACAGGCACACACACACTTTACACTCTGCCCTACACGATGACATCATGTTCATGCTATGACCCATAGGACTTTAGGGGTTGGTTTCAGACAGTCTCTCTATGCAACCCAGCTTAACCTAAAACTCAACAATCCTCCTGTTTCTGTCTCCAGAATACGGGATATGTACGTATGGGTATGCCCATAGGATTAAGAGACCATGGTAAAGGGCTTCAACAATTCTCATCGCCACACAAAGAAGTTCCTGCAGCTCACCTTCATAATCCCTGTGTTCTTCATAGCAGCCCTGAAAAGATGAGTAAAATTTAGGAGACAGTAATTTTAGCCAGGCAAACTGAGAAGCTTAGCATCTGTTGCTTAATTCATTTCTGAATGAGAAGTGACTAATTTGTGGATAAAGCAGAAATTTGAGGTAGGACACGAAGAAAAATCAGCTGGGTTTTTTTTTTTTTTTTACAACAGTGGGCTACACAGTGGCTGCAAAATGCAAATTAACGTCAGGGACATGTAGTTCACAAAGATGGAGGAGAGACTGGGTTCTGGTAAAAGGGAAAAAAATAATACAAGAACATTGTACTTCTAATGAAGAAATTACAGTTCCGAAACAGAACTCAAAACGGATACTTTTATAGGTGATAGATAAAAACGCTGAGGCTTATATACGTAGAGCCAATTTAACGAGATCAGCATAATGTAGATATAGACGGTACAGACTACTACATTTAAAATTAATTACTTGGCAATACCTTTTAATCTGCAAATTACATAAAAATGAATTGTGTAAGAGATGGACTATATGGTCATGTTATAGGACAAAAATATGAATGGAGTAAACATTTTTTCCCCATCTTGACTATAGTGTCAAGGTGTGATGAGAAAATATAAGATATAAGAAACACGCAGCACTTACTTAAAGATGAAAGGCAGATAGATTATTACATATTCCCTTTGTGTTATTTACCATTCCTGACTTTGATGAAATCTTAAAGAACAGTGACATGGTGTGTAAATTGTAAACAGTGAAGCCTTGGCTTCATTAGGTGCTAATTTTACACCCATTTTTCACTTGGTTTGGAATTAACACATTATTTCAGAAAATCATCTAAGTGTCACAAACAAGAAAGATGTATATACTGAAATTTTATTTCAATCACACAAATGAAGTTAGCGTGTAGGAAATTTAAATGAAACAGTTATGGTAAAAACAGCAGAGAACTGAGAAACCTAAACAGGAAACACACCTGCAGCATGAGGATTCAACATTCATCAGTGTTTCATCTTTAGTTCTGATTGACATATTATGCTTGTAATTTTTAAACTTTGAGATCATGATGACTATTCTTTAGAGATTTCAGCACCAGCACTAAGGTTTGTACATTCAGTTTGTTTGCTATTGACTTGCTAGCCATTTACAGAGCGTGTTGTACAGAGTTGTCACAGGTCAGATCACAGTGTTGAGGAGAGCAGTGCCTTCCTATAGTAGAAAGGATCCCTAAACTGTACTCAGCTGAAGACATTCAACACACAAAAGCAAAAACCCATCATCGTAAAATGGTTCCAAGGAACGGTTTGGGGAAAATAACCTAAGCTTCTGTTTCCCGTTTTAGTCACTGAAATCTCTAACAATGACAAGACTGTCATGTATGACAGTGAACACATAGACTAGTCCAATTAAACTTCTAAGAAGGAACACATTAGCCATGTGGGATAATGCAATATTATGAAGGATATAGCATGAGTCAACACTGGTTCTTTTTTTTTTTTATGATTTTACACAGACATTGTGTTAAATATTAGACCAAGGCACAAAACGTTTAGTGCATAAACCAGTTTCTTTTAGGACTTAGCATGTGACTTTAGTATTTTGTCTCACTTTGGACCACTTATAACCAGTACACTACCCACTATAGATTATTCAGCAACAAAATCAAAAGTGATTTTTGATCAGATCTGTAAGGGACATATACACTTACATTATCAAAGCAGCTGCATAATCAAGTTTAACAGTAAAATTAAATACTATTTCTTTTAGAACAACCCATGAGCTTGTCGCATCTTTAATGCATTTACTATTACCACATGACAATGAGTAATGGGTAGAAAAAGAGCCTATGTTTGAAATATGAAAGCTCACCCCTCAATTTAATCTAAAAGTCAAGTATCTACAGAAACAAACTCTTAACAAGGAAAAAAAATCCTCAACTTCTCTGTAATGACTGCAAATGTAGCATTTAGAAAGCTATGCTGTCATTAAGCTTTGTTTTAAAACTGAGATGTATAAAGTCTAGAAAGCAAACAAAAGTGGATTATTTTGTCCATTGTTTTAAGTAAGTAAAAGTTTGATAACCAAAGACTGCAAAGCAAGTATGGCACATTAATAACTCAAGCATAAATCATGATGGAGAGCCTGGAGAATTTTTGATTTCCTAGATTTTTTCCCAAAAAGCTAACATTACAACAAAAAAGATTTGTCTTATTTAAATCTTGCCAATTATAACTTAAAGAGGTGAAACATATCTATCACATGTACACACACACACACACACACACACACACACACACACACACACACACCCCACCCACTCAGGGTCTAAGAGTATCAGACTCTTTCTACCACCTAAGTCTCACTTCAGTTTTATTAAAAGAAAACTGCAGAACTCCCCATTGGTTTCCCTTTATCTGGTGATTTCTGTGACCCTAACTGCTGCCATCATTGATAGTTCTTGTATTTTAGTACAACAAAAGTCAAGGGCAGCTTCAAATCAGGAGCATGGACCCAATACCTGGAGCACTGCAGGGACCTAGTGATAGTAACTGCCAAATTCCGTGATCAAACTTTTGAGTTCCACAGTGACATGTAATTCATGTGAAGCTCGAATCATGCTTCAGACCATTGAAATTGTTGGTTAGATACAAATAGCTGAAGACATGATGTAAAAGATTAAGTACTTGGTTTTTTGTTAACATGTTTACCGATTAAAGTCACAAAATATTTATTATAATTCATGCAGATAATTGAGAAAAAAGATAGTGCAGAATTAACTTTAAATAAAAAAATTATTCCTCCCCTTCCTCCCACTTCCCTATATTCTACAAAATATTTCCCTGGGACCAGGCCTTGACAAGGCTACTACATATTAGTGTGACATGCATTGTTGTCTGTAATTAAAAAAGCTAACTTTGTGGTGACTGTAATTACATTATAAAAATGTCTGCATGCATAAGTCTAAAAAAGGTTGAAAACCTACAGTGAATCTATAATAGAATGTTTTACATTTGACCACTGTTTGTTATATAGAAGTCATAGATTTGGTAAAGCATTGTAACAATTTAGGAAGGCATCTAAATCTTTAAATTCTGGATGGATTTTGTTTTACACTACAAAACTGCATGAAGGCTAACCCAAAAGACTTCCTATCACTCTAAAATTCCTCAAGTGGAACTAAACATTTTAGGACCTTTCTTATAAATACCACCCTTTGAAAGCACATACAATCCCATTTGTTTCATACTTTATGATCTTAACTATTCACGGAATATCAAATATGATAGGAAGACAAACCTGAGAGAAACGTTTACAATGCAACAGCAGAACTTGCTAAATTAAATTCTTCATCAGCGACCTTTGAAAAAAACCTCCTAAGCCTTTCTCTTTATTTTAGCAATGGATTGTGGAAAACGTGCAGTTTCATCTAGACATGAAAATATTTCTTGCCTGACAGGTTTAGTACTGCTAGGGAACTCAAACACAGTTCTTCATCCTGCAGTAATGGTCAGAACAAGAGCAGCACACTGGGAGGGAGCAGCTGATTGCCAGAGTCACTGTGTCTGAAGGCTTTCAGAGGTTGGTGCTTTTCCCCTCTTGACTGTGTATCCATTTCTTCTTACAGCTTAAAAATCATAGGGGGTTCTTAACAGTTGTTTGTAGGAATTTTTGTTTTTCTCCAGATTCAAGTCCTGTCTCTCCTTAGTTTGCTTCTCTATGCAGTATTTGACTTGCTCAGTTCCTGCTTGATTGCTGTAACAGGGAAGAAATGGTTTTTCCAAGTCAATACACCAGGAAGGAGATATAGATGAAAAATTCATTCCTGAGAAACCTCAAGAGTTGTGTCAATTTAAAGACACAAAATTTAAATCTCCATTGTATATATCTTTAATCACAAATATTCTCATTACATGGGATCCTGGTTCTACGGGCTCCAAAACAAGGGTGTGCAGTGGAATGGATGAGCGTAGAGGCCTTAAAGAAAAATCTGCCAGATTCTACACTTCACACTTAGCAATCTTGTCTATCTTCATTCTGACAAATAACTTCCACTCTAAAGAGGACAGCACCTTCCCAACAACCTGAGCCAAGGCTGGCCACTCTGAAGAGCAGTCTGAAGGGAGTGATGTCCCCAGTACTCACCATCAATAAGCTCTTCCTTCAGCTTTGCTAATTCCTTTCTCATTTCATCTAAAATGTCCTGAAGCATCAAGAGAAAACAGGGAACAAATAAAAGGATGAAATGACATCTAAGAAGTTTCTTATCCAGATCAAACTTTAAGAACATCATGAAACAGTTTTTTTGGGTGTATGTGCGTGACCAGAGGACAGTGATGACCCATTCTGCAGCCCCCCCCCCCCACACAAGATAATCTCTTAGTGGCCTGAAACTGACCAAGAACGTCAGGCTAGCTGGCCAGGGAGCCAAGGACAGCACAGCAATGTGGCTGGGCCAGCTTGTCCTCATGTGTCCAAAGATCAAACTCAAACCGTTGTGCTTATTTACAAGGGAGCAGTTATCCTCTTAGGGTCCCTGGCTTCTGGCCCCACCTTCAATTCTGTTTCTTCAAAGCCCTAGTCAATTCTGCTCAAGTTATTTCTTCCTTACCCACTCTTGCTTCTTCTGAAATAATAAGATATGAGACAGAAAGACTAGAATTCAGTCCTGTCATTCAGAGAGTATAATTCGGATAGCTACAAGACCCAAACCTCTGGCAGTCATCCAAGATGTGACACATAGATTAGTTTCAAGGAAGATGTCCCTGGACAAATCAGCTCTTGGCAGATTTGTTACCCATCACATCTAAAATGTGGCAATTTCTTAAGAATCACCACAGCTGCCAAGTCCTAATTCAAGTACTTAACAGAGCAGCATCAGCTACACATAGGTGCTGAGCTCTTAAAATGAACTTAGTCTGAAAAGAGATTAACTGTAAGTATAAATCATTCACCTGAATTCAGGCTTAATATTAAGAAAATAATGGGGGGGGGGGGTGCTGGCTCTCACAGAAAACTCGGGTTTGGTCCTGACTCACATGGCTGCTCACATCCCTCTATAACTCTAGTTTGAGAGGAGCTGATACCCCCTTCTGACTTCTGAGAGAGGAAATAATCCATTAAGTAAAAATTCAATGAAATGATTCATTAAAACATCACAACATTGGCATATATTAGACTCATTTTTAATATATTTAGGTTAAATAAGATATTTAAATTATTTTTATTTGTTCATTTTAAACAAATTTCTTTATTTTGCTTACATGTATGTGTACCACGTGTGTACCTGATGCCACAAGAGGGCATCAGAGCCTCTGAGAATACCTGAGTAGTATGAAGTGGCTCTGAGCCTCTGCAATAGCAGCAACTACTCTTAACCACTGATCCATCTTTTTCCAGCCTCACTTGTTCATGTTTTATGTGGCTAGCATTTCGTATGAGTGTACGTATGTATTTAAATGATGAAAAAGAGCCACAATTTTAATAAGTGAAAAGCCACAGCTACCTTTGGAAGGAATTGATTCCTCTTAAATTTGTGGGTGCTATACAGTATACTTCAGGAAATTGAAAATTGTCTCTTAAAATTCATTTAAAAAAAAAAAAAAAGCTTTTTGCGTACCAATGAACTTGATGACTACCAACTTGTTAAAATTCTATTTTTTTCAGCAAGCTATTTTTATAAATCACTTGAAATGAAACTGCTGGAGTCAAAAGTTGGAGATTTGTTTTTGCCAAACTGCCTCCTAGAAATTCTAAGTATGCAAGAGCGTCCATTTCCCATACATTCTTGCCAAAATAAAATTTGCTCAGATTTGGTCTGTTTTTGCCAATGTTAAGAGAAAGGTGGAGGTCCATTGTTACTGTAACTGGAAACCATGTCCTTACATTTAGGCTTTATGTCCCACTGCCATGCCATGTCCCCTTCCCTTTCACTGGAACAGAAGAGATGCACAATAAGGGACAAATATGGCCATGTTAATTTGTCTCAAATATTTGGAACTGTGTGATCTTTTAGAGCATCCCCAGGACTCACGTAGAATGTATGTCTGCAAGATCCACAGCCCCCTTAGAAAAGAAAGCTTAAAGGAAGCTACACCGAGCACCAACCTGCTTTAGTCTGTCATACTCAAGTCCTTCTGTCTGGACTCCATTGGCACTGGGCTGTGATGAAGGAGTAGATTTGGGTCTGTACAAAAGAAATTTCCAGACACAAACATTTAATGAGTCTGTAACTGTAAATTTGCCACCCCAATGCCAGATTTAAATTAATTTATTAAACACATTTTGCTAAAAAAAAAAAATGAACTGTCAAAATTATAGGACTGATTAGAACAGGAAGCAGAAAATGTCTTATTTTTTTTAATTCATTCATCTATTTTTTAATAAAGTAGAAAGGGTGACAATATGGTGAAGCTCCTTTAAGAGAATAGAAAACAGCACTCCCTTGGGCCAAGTCCCACATGGCATGCTGACCATGGCCATGACAAAGACCAGAGGAAACCCCCAAGGTCTATATAATACAGTCATGTGTGGCGCTTTAGAAATTTTATATTAAGTATTAAATATCAAGCAAATCAATAAAGGGAAAGCTCTAATATCTTAAATATTTTACTTTGACATAGATCAGTTTCTAAGTTCTGAGCCTCAGTCTGTAGGTAAACATAATTTAGTAAGCCTAATATTTTTGGCTATTTGCTTCCTTTTTTAAGCATTAAAACAAAAATGCTGAAAAACGACTATTAGGTTAGAAGCATATTCTCATATCCAACTGGCACTATCTTGCCATAAAGTTCATAAATTTACTTGTTTTAAAAAGGAAGAAAAGAGAAAAATAAGAACTGGGAAATTCTAAGACAGAAGCTGTCGAACAGCTGCACTTTCTACAGTTCAGCTTTCATTAAATGTTTTCACAGTAAAAATGAGTCTTATAGATTAGGCATATTTCAAATATAAGATCCAACATGAAATAAATCAGTCATGGTTCCCTCTCCAGTCCTGGAAATAAGAGAAACTCCTCAGAGGGAACCGAGTGTCAGTCATTCCTTCTTCATTTCCTGGTTTACAACAGTAACCATTCTACAAACCATTACTGAAGCACATACTTCAATTCTGCAGAGAATCAGAGTTTGCAAATTATCCGAATCAAGACCCAACACATTTAGCTTGCTATAAAGTTTTATTTCATAATTCTTAAGATGTAACACTTCAAACCCAAAGGCACTGTTCATGGAGATGAAATAATTTGCTTTAATATATATCAAAACATATTCCTGCTTAAAAAGCTTGTTATGAAACAAAACCAAGAAACCCAATTTTAACTTATTGGGTATCTGCTTAAACAGTAACTTCCAGAAACTTTTTTTAGTAAGTACTGAGGATTTATATAAAGAAGTGCTTCTCTTCCCATGAAGACACATCTTTCTTTGTTGAAGACCTTACTTGACTCTAAAGTCTTAAGATCTAAGACCCATAGCAAAATTCCAGTGTTTTGTGCACAGTCAGGTATAGTAAATACTCTTGAGGGTTGGTACACTGCATTTTATATACCCAGGTTATTTATCTCTACTTTCCAGAATTAAGTTATTAATCTGCTTTGTATCTTTCCCATTTAAAGTCAATTCATTACCTTTTCCTAAGCTATATAATGATTATTTCTCAATTTCCAAACATATAATCTGCTAATTATCTGAGAAATATGCTATATTACAAACACATCTGCACTTGTTAAACAATTTAAAATGTTTATTAATAAACAATGGTGCAAACATGCAACTTCAAAAAAAAATTTTAATTCATGCTAACATGCAAACCACTACCACCACCACCACCAGCACCACCACCAGCACCACCACCACCACCACCACCAGAATTAACTCAAGGGGGGAACTTTTCATACTGAAGGAAAAGAGTAATCACCACTTTTCTCTCTCTCTCTTTTTTTTAGGAACATTATCCTGGCACTAGGAGTGAGAATAGAACATTAACTTAAAAGACTTTGCTATTAGGCACTGTTTTTCTCTGTGTTCTAGCAGATCTTCCTATAAACCTTTTGTTCAGAACAATTAGCCTACCCCAAAGAAACAAAATAAATGGTCAACGAAATAAATCTGCCATATATTTTCATTGCCAGTGGCATAAAAGTAATTTTAGCAAATAAGAATTTGACCAGAGTCCAATTACAGAACTACTTACTGAGACTGATGCCCTCTCTGTACATTATTTAATTCACATGTTCAGTATACCTGATATACATTTTAAAAAATGGATGTACATAACGTTAATGTATTTCTTTTCTCTTTTGAGATAGGGTCTATGTAACCCTGGATGTTCTAAAAATCTCTATATCAGCAGTTCTCAATCTTCCTAAGGTTGTGACCCTTAATACATCCAATTTTTCATGTTGTGGTGACTCCCCAGCCATAAAATTGCTTTTTCATAAATGTAATTTTGTTACTATTGTGAATTGTAATGTAAATATATGTTATACAGGATATCTGATATGTGATCCCTGAGAAAAGGTCATCTGAGCCCCCCACCAGAGGGGCTGTAAACCACAGGTTTAAAAACACTGCTCTATGTAGATCAGGCTGGCCTCAGAGATCCTCCTGTCTCTGCCTTCAGCATGCTGGGACTCAAGGGGTCTGTTACTGTGCCTGGCATACACTAAAGTATTTCTTTTTCATTTTTTTTCTCTCTTCATTTTTGTTTTCAAGACAGGGTTTCTCTGTATAGCTCTGTCTTGGAAGTCGCTTTGTAGACCAGTCTGGCCTCAAACTAGGAGATCCATCTGCCTCCCAAGTGTTGGGATTCAAGGCATACTGTAGGGGTATTGTGTTGTTTCATGGTAAATAATTGTCCCACCCACTGGTTTAATAAAAAGAGCTGATTGGCCAAAGGCAGGCAGGAAGTGTAGGCGGGGCTACCAGACTAAGAAAAAAACTAATGAAAGTGTCTGTGTGTGTCTGTAGGACTGTGGGACTGTGGGTCTGCGGGTCTGCGGACCTAAGGACCTAAACTTTGAGGTTAGGCCCGAAAGTCTGGGCCAGAAACCTCATACTACAAATGGCGCCAAACATGGGGCAATGATGCCCACATAAAGACATAGAAAGCTTAAAAATGGTCTAGAGCCCAAAGCAGCCTCTGAATTGTGTCTCCCACGTGAGCCGAGGTACAGAGACACCCTGGTGAAGCATGTGGGCTTGAGCTACAATGGCGGGCTTTTAGAGTGCAGTTTAAGGCGTAAAATGGCTGGTTCCTGAAGTCTCACAGGACTCTGAATATAAGGAAAAGGTTATAAATGATTTATTTAAGGTTTACGTTCATAAGGAGAAAAAGGGAACAGAATCAAAGATAGCTTTCTAGTGTCTGTTTTCATGATCAGCTCAGTTTGCCTGAGGCAAATTGAAGCTTGAATTTT
This sequence comes from Phyllotis vaccarum, assembly GCA_033318265.1. Taxonomy (NCBI): domain Eukaryota; kingdom Metazoa; phylum Chordata; class Mammalia; order Rodentia; family Cricetidae; genus Phyllotis; species Phyllotis vaccarum. The sequence continues at coordinate 13,184,319 of JARWLC010000017.1, read as the reverse complement.
TAAAAGAAGCTTCCTGATTCAGCCTTAAAGGCAAAATACTTGTGAGTCTTTTAAAAGGCCCTGCTGCCTAATACTTAAATGGAGTTAATGAGCAGCAGATGGCAATACTTTACTTGGTAATTATATGGACCCTAAAATTCCCCCAGAGTACCTGGGTTAAAAAGATAAATCCTATGAAATTAAACTAGGAGCTGGGTGGAGCCATCCACCCATCATACCAGCCTTTAATCCTGGCAGATTTAAGGTGTGTTCAGAAACAGAAAGAAATAGAAGAATCTGGGTGGAGTCAATCACCCTAGAGAAGCAAAGGTGTGGTCAGAGACAGAAAAAGTTAAGAAATAAATATACAGTAAAGACAGTTTTTTTTTAAAAAAAAAAGTCTAAGTGGTAAAGAGTGTTTTGAAAATATATATACATAGGCGTAAAGAAAGAAAAAAAGAGGTAGAGAACGCCCTTAAAGAAATAGAACAAACAAACAAACAAACAAACAAAAAGCCAAGTAAAGATGGAAAATACAAAGAGTGTCTGGATACTGTATATTACTGTCTTATCTTTAAGCTTCTTGACTGAAAATGACTTAGTAAAAGCTGCTAAAAGACAGCTGATTATAAATGTTGTTGGAGTAATTCAACCTATATATTTTGTAAATGAGTTTACTTTAAAATTGAAATGCAAAGATACGCTACTTTGGAGAAGAGGTTTTCCTTTTATTTTCACAGAAAATGAAAGACTGTGGATTTCTTCCTGGATAAAGAACATAAAGTTTGATAGAGGAAGACCCCCTGAAATATCTCCAGTGGAAATGGATGGACCAGATGATTTAGCATTTCAGAGCACCTCTGTTGAAGTTCCAGAGCTCTGAATCCAAAACAATTTCAAGGAGACTGGCTGAGATGACCCAGCCTTAGAGACTACTCCACTAAAGACTTGTCCATAATCCTACATTTTTCTTTGGATTCCCATGAGATTGTTGGTGTCCCCATTCAGCAGGAAGTAGCCTAGAGAACAACGCCCACATTCCCAAAACATGGATTATGGATGTTTGTGTTTATTTACAGTGTTGCTTATAAGCTGTTATAAAGGGGGAAAAGAATTTTAGAATTGGAGTTCCTTTTGCTTTAAAGAGAAAAGGGGATATGTAGAGGTATTGTGTTGTTTCATGGTAAATAATTGTCCCACCCACTGGTTTAATAAAAAGAGTTGATTGGCCAAAGGCAGGCAGGAAGTGTAGGCGGGGCTACCAGACTAAGAAAATCTCTGAGAGCAGAATGCCAGAAGAGCACCAGAGAGAAGCCAGAGGAAGCGGAAGACAACTATGCTGCTTTAAAGAAAGGTACCGAGCCTCATGGCTGAACAAGAGACATGGGTTAGATGAAGGGTAGAGAGCTAGCAAGTGATATGCCTGGGCCTAAGGCTGATCAGCCAAAAACTAATGAAAGAGTCTGTGTGTCTCTGTAGGACTGTGGGACTGTGGGACTACGGGTCTGCGGACCTAAACTTTGAGGTTAGGCCTGAAAGTCTGGGCCAGAAACCTCATACTACAGCATACCCTACTATGCTTGGCTATTAATGTACTTCTAATCAAACACATATTTCAGTGGTTTATGTATTCATTCATTCATCTGAGACAAGGTCTAGAGTATTGTCTAGAGTATCTTTAATCCATAGCTCTGCCTCAGTTTCCCAAGTGCCAAGATTATAGACATATAATCTTTACATCTGTTGCTTTTAAATTGTGCTTTTATTATAGCTGGTAATAAAACATAAGGATTTATTAGATGTTTAAATGTGTACTTTCCCTTAACATTTCCTTAAGAACATTACCTAGTAATGTAATTATAAAACAACTATAATGGAATATTTAACTTCCTATTCTATCAAATCAATTCTACAAATTGCTGAAAAGCACCCACAGACTTTTAAAAAGGTTGCCCCTTTTCAACTAAGAAAGAAATAGATGACTGATACTGTCCCTTCCTTTGGGAGATGGTGGAGGACAATGCTGAAGACTGAGCCTTTTCATGTGCTCTGATCCCTACACCCAGACCTTTATGTTTAATATTTTGAAGTTTGGGCTTTATGGTTTTTGTTTTTTCATTAAAAAAAAAAAAGATCTTATGACTCATTTAGGAGCAATGTGCTCAGGATGCTGGGTACCAAATTGTTAAAGACACTCCACTACATTGAGGGAGAAGCTTCAACTACAGTACAATACTGTCCTGTGTTCTAGCAAAACCAAACACCCTTTGATTCATTCTTTAAAAGCCCTGCACACAGTCATGAAGAAAACAACCTTTAAAGGGAAATGCCGTGCCAACACCATAAGATGCTGTGACTTTTCATTCTAGCACTTCTGATGTATATCTTTGTATTTCTCTGAATCCTACTATAGAGCAGTGTTCAAACTACAGTTAAAGTAAGAGACCTCAGTCTTCCTAATCTTCCTTGTGGTGATTACCAATCCAGGTAGAAAAAGCTCAGCCCTACCCTGGACATGTTATTGAAAAGTCTGAAATCACAGAGTCACAGCAGGATGATACCTGTGCAATGAATCATAGGACCTGTTGTCAAAAACAATCTGATTTTTCCTTGGAGAATCCCGTCTATGAAGGGGAAAAACCATTTAAAGGGTATACAGCAGAACTTCAAAAGATAATTCCCACGACACTACTGATTTATAGGCTTTTAGTTACAGCAAGCAGAACAAAAATAAAAAGTGTTAATTATCCTTAAAATATCTATTTTACTAAATTTTACATGACACAATGGCTAGTTTTATAGGCTGCAACTACCTACTCTTCCAAAGGTCAAAAACACAAGCAAAGACATCTCTATTTGGTGAATATCAAAGCAATAGACTAGAAAATATCTGTAGCTTGATGTATATGAAATGAATTATACAAGAACAAGTTTTTTCTCCCATCATGAACACAAAGTCAGTAGATTTTTAATGAAAACCACAGGAACATACCAATATTAAGTTATCATTCATCTCAATGTATTTTTACCACAACACTCTTGCCTACAGTTAACTCACAGAAATAAGTCAGTACTGTTTATGGATACTATCTTTTCTTTCTTTGTTTATGCAGACAGGATTTATGTTGGCCACGCTTTCCTCTAATTTAGGAGAATGACCTTGGCCTTTCTTGTGGCTCGCCCTCCCAACCCTGTATCTACAGCCATATGCTACCATGTCCGGTTCATGCAGGGCTGGACACTGAACTCAGGCCTTTGAGCCTATTAGGTAAGCAGTCTGACAACTGAGCTACACCAACTGCTCTCTCCACTTGATTTTTTGGAGAAAAGGTCTCGACTCGTCAGCAAGCCTATCTTTTTTAACGATATGATTAAAAATGTTTTCTAATATCTTTGGATATTTTATTATTTACCGAGTAATTTGATTTTTTTGAGACAGGGTCTCACTATGTAGTCTTTCCTAGCTCGAAACTTACTATATAGTCTAGGTCAGCCTTGAAATCAGAGATTTGCCTACCTCTGCCCTGTAAATGTTAGAATTAAAAAGTGTGCCTCCAAACCTACATTATTTATTTTCTGAATAACATGAAAATGGGTGTTTTGCCTATATTTATGTCTATATGTGCATACAGTGCCTTCACAAGCTAGAAAACATCCTTGTATCCCCAGGAACTGGAGTTACAAATAGCTGTTAGCGACCATTTGGGTGTTAAGACTTAAACGTGAGTGTGCTAGAGCAACTACTGAGTCACCTCTCCAGCCCATAATTACAAGTTTTGACTGAGATACTTTCTGGTCTTTTGCAGTCTTTAGCTGAATTTCAATATAAGACGTAAAGGTTTATTCTAAAATTATATTTTAAAAACTATGTAGAGAGTAATGGGGGTATTATTCGTCAATGCTCTATCAGACACTGTGGTGAGGGAGTAATTCTATTCCACTTATGTTGAAGAGATCATGGGTTCTTCGGAAAATTGTCAAAATATTTAGGTTAAAACACCATTTACTTGCAAGAGAAAAAATATGAACGCAAAGACATAAGACATGTAACTGTTAAGTTTGGGTGATAATTGCATTTTAGTATTTACAACACTGCTCTTTTAATTTTAATTTAAAAAAATGTTGAAGGGGATAAAACTATCCTAAAATATCAAAAAACTGATTAACAAATATGTCAGCAGAATTAATCAGAGAAAACAAAAATATAAATTCAGTAGTTATTCAATATATGGATCATAGGTATGTTTCCTTTGTACAACTAAAAATTCTGTTATGATAAAACCATATTAATTTCTTTTTACACACATAATGTAAAACAACGATCAATACCTGGAGATGACAGGTGACTTACTGCCATTCATTGTATTTGTTCTTTCCCAAGGTTTTCTGGTTGGTTCTTCAAAAATAAGAAACAAGAGTTATTAAACAATAAATACCTCAGATCCTTCCAGAATCACTGAAAAATAACACATGAAAGAACTATCATTCTATGTACACAGTATTTATATATATATACACACACACAAAATTTAAATTCTGAACTATAAGGACTCTAAATTGTATGATTTTAGAACTTTAAAAAGTCCCTATATAAAATCTAAATAATCCAAATGACAGTGATAATAAACATAAAGAGAGGATGCCTTTAACTAGCAAAGTTTCCACTAGAATTTAATTCAAATGGTTTTTTTTTTTTTTGCTCAGTAGTAAATAAAAACAACAACCTGTGATGTTTCTATTCAACACTTCACATAAATTCAAACAGCTCCAAATAAATTTCAGAATCAGTCAATTCTAGGAGCACCGTAGACACTGGCTGTGGACCGCGATTTTCTAAGGTGGTCACTCGCTGATATTATATCACTGACCTCACTGGGTGACTTGATAAAACCCAACCTGAAACTTTGTCATAGAGGAAAAGCATTTGAGTCACATTCAAATCATGTTTATTTATGTGTCATGCTCACACTATAGTTTTATATAAGAAACCTTGTTTCATCTTCCAATGTCTCCCCTCAAGTGGCTTCTGCACATCCTCACTCAGGAGAAAGCTTTACAGTTCCTTCAAACTGTCTGCAAAACTAAATTTAAAGTCTGCTAAAGCCCTGCTTTGGGCTCTGAATTGCTGTTGCCAAGGCATCTAGGGAAGACCTTAAAGTCACCACCGGTCTTTTTTACTTCATCATCATCTCATTCTCCCTTTTGTTTGAGAATAGCTCAGGCATTCTGTCAGCGAACACATGCACCGCAGGTTAAAGGGTTAGTAAGAAAACATCACAAAACTAAGAGGCCAGGATGGATGGAATAGGAAGTACATCCAACACACCAACCCAAGTAATAGAGGACAGGACAGAAGACGAACCAGGGAGACAGTCGTCAAAGAGGATGTAGATGGGAGCAATTAAAAAGTTGGTGGATGCAGTACAAACACACCTTAACAAATGAGTGAGGTTCTTTCTCAATTAGAGAGAAGCCCTCATTAACCTCCTTTGCTCTTTACAGTCTCACACTGAGTTATATATATATATATATACATATATAAATAAAGTTCAGGCTGGTCTAAAGCTTGTGGTAATCCTCCTGCCTCAGACCTGACAAATGCTGGAATTGTAGGTAAGAGTTTATCATGTCTAGTTACTTTGTTAATCATTTGTTTTTCTTTGAGACAGGGTTATTCTGTGTTTACAGCCCTGGAATTCAGACACACCTGCCTCTGTCTTCTGAGTGCTGGGAAGGTGAGCTACCACCACTGTAAGGATTCCTGGCATGTGACAGCCACGTTGTAAACCCAACACAGCGCCAGCAGAACACGCTGCATGCACAGATTTACGTGAAAGTGGGCCTCTTTTCTGCTTCTCTGCCCTTGTACTCTCATGAATAAACTCTAGTGTGGCTCTGGTAGAGTATCTCACCCGTGAAACCAACAAGCACTGCCTGGCTAACTGAATGAAACAAAAAGGAGGCTCTAAGCTTTACTAAATGAGTTCTTGATTTCATATCTGTGGACTACAAACAATTGAATCTTTATGAAGTTAATGAGAAAAAGCCATATTTAGAGAAAAATCAAGGTAAACTGTGAAAAACTAGTTCACAGGAATAAATTTATTTAACAGCCAATGCCAAAGATTTTTTTTTTTTGAGTAGCAAAATGACCTGAAAGGAAAATCTACAACTGTCATTTTCCTACATGAGTATAATTTCTAACTCTATTCTAAATATTTCTCTTTATATCTGCAGATAAATATAACTGTCGCCCCCCCCCCCACACAGATGGAGACTGTTACAAGGATCCACAACAGTGTAGAGAATAAGTGACTGACTTGCGTGATGCCAAGCCCAGCTAATGCACCCTATATCACAGATGAGGGGTGGGAAGCTTCTAAGAGTCAGAAGACCAGGCCTGGTGCTGACCGGGTCCCTGGACATGATAGGAAATCTGTACCCAGGACATCTTAACAATATGGCTGCTTGAACAAGACCAACACAGTGACACCACCAGCTTACACACCCACACAGAGAGGAAAATTCCATGCGGTCCAATCCCTAGACAAAGAGCTACAAGTAGTCAATGGCTGCATAGAAAGGGAGAGTTTGTTTCCCCAATTGAGAATGTTTTGAAATATATTATAATGCTACCTAACACGTGCATCTCATTTCTTCTTCTAAGGCTGTTTAAAATAGTTCCCTGCAATGAACAACCTCAAGTCTACAACACAAAGAAGACACATACATACATATTATGGTTATTTGACAAAATAGCACAAGCAAAAATGTTGGGTTTAACAGATTTCAGTCAGAAAGAAAGCACTGATTCTGAGATCACAATGCACAGGAAAAAGGTCAATGCCTTCAAATATACATAAAGCACTTTAACATTTTTGGTGAGCAAGTAGTCTCTTGGTCCAACCATGGGAAAAGAGACTTTTTAACTGGACAGTATTAGCATTTAGCATTTAGGGAGTTTTCTGAACTTACCAGGCGTACTTGTTGAAGAGGCCTTAGAAGTTATAGGCTCTGAATCTTCCTAAATATACAGAAATAGTCGCATTAACATGGCATCCCCAGAAATGCTACTTTCTGCAGCTACGTTTACAAACAGTCCTCCCATGTGCCTTCTGCCTTCCATCTTGTTTTCCTTACACTCTGGCTTACACTGCCTCCTTCCTTCCTTCAGTCTTCTCCCTACTGTCTTCACAAAGGTCCTTCTCTGGTAGGTTCTGAGGATCTGTACTGATGGATTTGAAAAGAGGCCAGATGGCACAGGACAAAGAGCATGGCTGTACTGAAAGCCAACACACAGAGCAGGTGCGAGAAGCTCACCAAGCTGAAATGTGAAGTAGGACACGAAAGGCGTACTCCTAAGGGACATAGCTAACAGACTCAGGTTCCTAAGGGTGATGGAAAGCTGCTGATTTAATGTAATCCTTTCATCTTTAATTAGCACAAAGAAACTGAGAAGCCTAACAGATTAGAAAACTTTTAAGAATCCATTCATTTAAAGGTGGGTGTAATAATAGAATTAACTTTATGTTTGAACTTCAGAACTTTTCCCACAACCCCCCATATTCAACTCAGTTCACTAAGAGTGAGATTACAATTTTATATATAACACTCAGGCAATTTTTAATACTCGTATAGTTGGTACAGAGATTTCATATTCACTTACACTTCTGTCTTCTTTTTGTTCTGTTTCTATTGTTGATCCCTTTTCAGCAATTCTTCTCCTGGAAAGACAAATTGATTAAAAAGTTTTATATTTCCTATCTTTGTCATCTGCCTGCCTGCCTGCCAATCTACTCTTTTTCTAAGGAGGGGGAGTACAAACTCATCAATGTATGCTTGATTCTGGACATACATACCCATTACAATAACATTTCTCACCTCCTGGCCAGCAGGGCACTCATTTCTTCCATTAAGCCACTACCTCCTAAAGGAAGAGGTCCATTTCCACGACCAGGATCTGTTTTGGATGAACCCAAGTTCACACCCACAGTATTCCCTCCACTTGGGAAAGAGCCATCCTCCACCTTAATGAGAGCACACACATAATTTCCTATGTAGATAAGAACGTTTGCTAGCATATTCAAAAGAAATATATCATTATTGATTTTTAAAGGATTTTTCAAATTTGAAGAACCAATAGAGTGAATCAGCATTGACTTTATATGTCATTAGAATTCTCTCAAAGATCATCGATAACAGAAACAGTATTGCCTTTCTATATGATGCATTGAAAACACACAATCCTGATGGGTTATTTCCCCCGCCCATCCCAAATACACAACCTGAATCCAATACTGAGGGGGAAATGTGATTGAGGAACCGTCACAGATTAAAATAAGAGCCATTACAATTAAATTTAACAAATAATCTTGAACTAAAAAAAAAAAGCCATAAAAATCATTAGCCGCCCTACAAATTTACATGGAGATAGAAAAATCAGAAGATGGTGCTTTTGACTTATTCACTTACTCTCAAATCATTCAGAGTAGAAACTGTGTGTGGTAAACGAGACATATGCAAAGAAACTAAGCAAATAGCAGTCAAATGTTAATAGATTTACAATCTAGAAATGATGGGATAACAGAAACTTTTTACACGACTTTTACAACTTTCCTGTAATTTTAAATTTTTGTTTTTTAATCAATAAAGTCAACAGAATTCATACCAGCATAATATAACTACTATTTTAGACACTTAGAAACAGTAAGACACATATTTAAAAGTTCAGTAATTTGGTAATTTACCCGAGACACTTTCCTAAGTTTTGCTCCCGCAATTGCAGCTGCAAGTCCAGTTAAAGGGCGATTGTCTTCTGACATGGATCCAGAGAAAAATCCAGATGCAGGGAGGGGAGGGGCAGGAGGTGGGGGAGGAGGAGGAGGAACTTGATTAGGAAGAGGGGGTGGTGGGGGCGGGGGAGGAGGCCCAGTGGATGGCAGTGGGGGTGGTGGAGGGGGCCCAGGGGGAGGAGGAAGTGCTGAAGTGTGGGTAGGGCCTGCTGGGAGGGGTGGGGGAGGTGGAGGTGCAGGTGGTCCCACGACAAGGCCTGAGAGGAAGAAAAGGTAAGAGAGCCATCAACCACACAGCTAAGTCATATATAGGAGGGCAGTCTAAAGCAAGCTGACTTAGAGCCTGCACTGTAAGAGATGAATTTACCCTAACACTTTAGGTCTAGACTAGACACTAGACCTGAGAGCCAAAATGTACACACAACCATTGAATATTTGACACTCCCCACCAGGGGATTCAGAAACAAATGCTTGTATTATTTTAGAAAAGTATGCAATGTTTCACACATGCATGCACGCATACTCACAGTTAGTACTGCCTAAGATAAGAGACCCAAGATAATTCATGTAAAGCCATAGATGCTTGGATAATATACTTGACTATGATGACAAAAAGGTATTTGTTTACAGATAGACAAGATGAAAACTTTAGAGAAGTGGGTCTCAGGTTTAGTATCTTAAAGTGATTCTACATGTAAATTTAACATATAGCCTAAATTGATATTCACAGAAGAAATAAAATGAATTAAATGAGGCAAAGCCTTAAGTGAGAAATTATTAAGAATTTAAATATAGTTGTTAGCCCTCAAGGTAGAGAATATAAAAAGTATTCAAATCTTGAAAAAAAAAAAAAAACCCACAGAGCAAAGAATTTACTTAAAATCAAAATACCAAACCAATGAGTATTTACTTAAAGGGCTAATTGCTGTTTTTCTAAGAGTTGAGTTTGCACACTAGGCAGCAGCTGTCACTTCTGAGGCTTGAATAGGCATACAAAGAGCTGAAGATGAGCTGCCCTATCCCACAGACTGAGTTCTAAGCCACAGCAGGACAGTTAGCCTTTGTCAGGCTGACTGTGCCTCTTGATCAGATGCCAATCACAGACATTAAATTATACTCTTTAATTTGATTCATCTTTTAGAAAAATCTGGTAAGATATCCAAAAGTTTGTTTTTAATGAGAGGTTTTGTTTAAATTTATATTGTAACACTGTTTCTATCAACATGAATTTGTTTTTAGCATTCTCTCTACACCACATACTTATAAACAAACAACAATAAAGAGCAGGGTCATCATGTGTCTTTTTACAGAACTGAATCATCTTTACGTACATCCCCCACACTTATTTGCTATACAGTCCCTTCCCCGCTGCCATGAAGCATGGTTTGTGTTTGGGAAAAACCTTCAAGGACCTTCTGTTGGCTCTTATTGCCAACTACTTGCAATTTGGGCCATGGAATCCTCTAGGAGCACACATCAAGCCTGCCAATCCTTTCCTTCTGCAAAGGACCCACCCTAAAAGTCTAATAGAAAGAGCAGAAGTGTCCCAGGACAAACAGATCTCCAACTCAAAGTATTTAGATCTCATATTAATGCATAGATGATGAAACAGTCAAGTTTTCCTAGTAAAGTTTAAAATAAATGTATTAGTATGGGTCCCTAAGTATTAGAAAGCACCTTCTACAATTCTTACTGCAAAAGATCCAAAAACCTACATTTATATGGATTATCCCCCATACTAAATTTCTATATACAATTAAGGTCTCAGGATTAAAAAAAAAAGTCCTTCAATTCTTAAAATAAATATAAATAAAAACCTCATGTAATAGTTTGCTACAGAGATGCTCAATTATCAAAACCATCCAATCCATTCTCTAGGCAGTCCAAGTTGTTGCTCTACACTACTCTGAAGTGACTAGTAGTCAGCAGCAGTAGTGAAGCCTTACCCTGTGGGGTTGGCGTCTCGGCCGGCTGAGAGGCTGCCTGCAAGCCTGGCTCGGAAGCAGAGGAGTCTCCCAGCTCAGGATTTAGAGGGGTCTCCACAGAGGCAGGGGCAGCTGCAGAAGGAGAAGGGAGAACACTGGGCTTGGATGAGGGAGTTGAGGCAAGAGGAGTGCCTGGAGGAGGAGAAGCCTGTAATCCACAGTGTAAGAGTGAGGCGAGGGGAGGCAGCAGCGGCGGTGGTGGTGGCGGTGGTGGTGGTGGCGGCGGTGGCGGAGGAGGTGGCGCTGCTGGCCCTGAGGTAGGCGGTGGAGACACTGGGTATGTTACAGAGTCCAGCAGCCCATTGGGTGCTGTCGGTGACGGAGGCATTTGGGGCACAGGAGAGGAGACACAAACGGGGAGGACAGGCCTTGGGCCAGTAGCTTTGCCAGGAGGGCTGCTAATCATTATCGGAGGAGATGGAGGGAGGGGCGAGAAATTGGAAGTAGACCAGGCACAGGACTTCGCAGCTGGAGGCTGAGAAGAAGATGTGTTCACAGGAGAAGAAGGTCGAGAGTTTTTGTTCAGAGGACGAGGAACTGTAGCATAATGGGGAAGAACAGGGTGGAAGGCTGAACCTAAAGATGTTGCAAAACGTGTCGCTGAGTGTCGCAGTGGTGGTGTAGGGGGTGTGGAAGTAGGTGGCAAAGCAGTCACTACAGCGTAATCAGGAGTGGCATCTGACACCGGAGCTGAGATGACTTTAGCATATGATGGAGGAGGTGCTGAAGGAGGCTGGCAACTGGAATACTCAGGAAGTGGAGCATTACACAGGGAGCTGTCTGAAGATGGAGCTGGACATAAGGTGGAAAGCAGCGGCAAAGACAGGATAAAAAGGAGAGAGAAAGGGAGCGAGTGAAGCCACAAAACCAGACGAATGTATAAACGAGACTACAGTTAGTACCAGAAAATTAGGCAAATAACCATCTCCATTTGAGAAAATTTAACTTGTAAACATTTTGAAATCCAAAAGAGGATGGAATAAGTTCCTTTAAATATGTGGATTATACTCTATCCTTCCTAAGAAAAGGATACTGACAGTCTGAATGTTTATTAATTCCACTAGAACAACCATAAAAATTATTACAAACAGAATAGCCTGAGTTGTTCCAAACGTGGCAGAATGTTTAGTACAAGGGAAGAAAGGAATACCCAACTCAGTGCTTCTTCAGTGGACATTCCTGTCTTCTCAGCTCTACCTCCAGACAACCAGGCACTTCAAAACCAACTAGCCATACTGAACCCACACTGGCGTCTGATGGATTCTTCGATAAATACTAAATACTTTAAACTTAACCTTATCATTAACCTAAGACACTTAAATTCCACCAGATTATATTTTTCACAATACCAGAAATTGTTTAAATAAGTAGTTACTTTAAGAGAGAATATTTTCATCTATTTTAATTTTTTCCTCCAGAAACTTAACTATAACCAAGCTAACTTCTCGCTGTATGTAGCATAATACATACAGTATGTGATAATTTTAAGCACAAGGGAAATACTTCCAATCTTTTGCATAAGAACACATTCACGCTTTATAGCTGAATTTTAAGGCAGCAAGAAGAATTAAGATGACAGAATAAAAATTCCCATGTGCCTTCTTTTGGTTTCTAAGCAATAAAAGAAACACGGAAGCAATAATTGCTGATTATTTATCCTGACTCCAAACTGTACTGCTTATTCCCAAGCAGTGAAAGAACCACAATTCACGGCTGCACAGAGCCCTGCCCAGCTCAGGGGCAGGAGACTTAAGTCTGCAGGCTCCTTACCAGCACTGGACACTCTATGCTCCTGCTCCCGCTCCAGCTGCTCCAGGCGCTCTCGGTCTTGCCTCTCCTTTTCCAGGCGCTCCAGCCTGTCCCTTTCCAGGCGTTCCATGTGCTCCCTTTCCTGCCGCTGCCGTTCCAGCTGCTCTTGTTCCAGGCGCTCTCTCTCTAGCCTCTCTCTTTCTAGTCGTTCTCTCTCCAGCCTTTCCCTCTCCAGCTCCTTCTGTCGCTGCTGTTCTTGCAACTGCCTGAAATTAAAAACTGAATAAATAAGAACAGAACCTGTGGCCACAACTTCCACACAAAGGAAGGCTTCCTTACAGATAGCTCGGTATTATACCAGTGGAACTAACCTCTCAACAGTCAACACAAGTTTTGAGAATAGAGAATAGCAAATAATGCCCCTACACACTTTAATCAGATGCTGAAACAATTATAAAATGAAGTAATGTCCTTTCTTAAAAATCTAACATTTTAGCTGCATAAGTTACAATTTCAGAGAAAAACTATGATCATAACTGAATAAACATTTGCTGAATTGAAAATAAATCCAGTTAGGAAATAAACTATAAATGACTGAAATTTCATACCTATAGGTAACTATAGTTAATATTTTCTTACGCACATCTAGACCTTTTGTTATCATTTCACCACAACTCTGAAATCTGCTTTTTCTCTGAAAAAATACACACTGGAAAAGTTACCCTAAACCCTTAGTCTGACATCCTTAACTCCCCTGAGCATATCAACAGCAGTGCTTAGCTCTGAAGTTTAAGCAGTCTCCAGTGCAGGATATAATTTACCCTGGCATAAAGGCAAAACTGTGTGTGTGTGTGTGTGTGTGTGTGTGTGTGTGTGTGTACACACACACATATATAATAAATCTTCGTAGAAATCTAGACAGAAAAGATAAATTTTTCAAAACTGTGCATATAATTAAAAAACTCAACTGAGGTTTGTATTAAAATTTTAAGTAGGGCTAGGGATATGGCTCAGTGGTTGAGTATCAGCTGCTCCAGAGGACCTGGATTTGATTCCTAGCATCTACAAGGCAGGGTCCACATTTCATCTATAACTCCAGTTCTGGAAGATCTAGCACCGTTTTCTGGCCTTCAAGCAAAACACTCACACATATAAAAAAATTTTTTTCAAAAAGAAAAGTGATCACTGCTAATTAGAAAAAAATGTAGAGTTTGGGATGTTTACACTTTGTGCTTCTGAGTCTTTTCATCCATCTCAAAATTATATACACATACACATTTATACATACAAATCAAGCTTACAACAAAACAAACATTAGCTTACCATCCTAACACATCCACGTCTATTTGCTATTTTAACTGATTCTTGTGCCCTAACTTTAGATACCCATTTTCTAATGGCGAAAGCCTTCTATAACCACCTGCACTGCACGCACACACACACACAAGATACAGCCATAAGAAAATAACCTGGCTAAACAATACTTAAGGTTATACTAACATTATATGAACACTTACAGCTGAGCTACATGGTATTCTGACTGCAATGACTGCAATTTATCCCCATTCTAATTGCTGAGCATTAAAAAAAAAAAAAAAAAAGGCTGTTAATATGTTTCCTTAAGTAACACAATGCTTTTTAACACAGAGTAAGTAAATTTTAGTAGTCATCACAGGTAAGATAGTATGTATATGATGAACCTGTAAAGTATTGAATAGACATGTATTGACTTCAGAAGATTGTTTCACCAGTTAAAATAATCTCTAAAGAAAGTTAAGGGTGTCTACTAAGGGAAAAAGCACAATGCTAGGGAATGCTTCCAAGTTTGCTGGTAGGTAACTCAAGTATGCAGATGATATACCTTCAAGAGCTGATGTTTGAAGAGAGTAATGAATACTCTTAGCCCGCTCGTTGAAATGTTGACTATGCATAGTAATTGAAAAATCAATGTCAAGCATAAACTTTCTGGTTTACAAATCCTAGGTGTCATGAATAGTCCTACCTAAATTAAATGGCTTATAACTGTTTAACCTATAAAGTGAGACATTCCCAGATGTTTTTAAGGAGTCTCCAAAATTATAAGCTTGCTTTCCTCAAGATCATCACTACTAGCTTACATACTGGAAATTCATAAAGCCCTCCTTTCCCGGAGATCATATGCATCTGATTGCTGTCCTTGCCATTAGCAGGGAAAATCCCTGAGAAACAAGTACATACCTTTCCCAGAGATGAATACACAGAAATACTATTAACAGTCATTAAGGTATTTTAAATATACTGAGTAAAAATATAAATGATTTAATTTTCTTCTATTACTTATTTCTTCTCCAAAACAGAAGACTCCAAATGCAGATGCTGAAAGAACTGGACCACAATGAAATACACACACACACACATACACACACACACAGTTTATGTTTACTTAAGACAGAGTCTTATGAAGCATGTAAAATATAAATAAAATGTCAAGACACATTTTATTCATTCATCTTTACCTTGAATGGTAGTTGGGTAAATACAGATTTCAAGACAGGGTCTCGCTATATAGCCCCAGCTGGCTTTGAACTCACACTAACCCACCAACTTCTGTCCCCCAACTGTTAGGATTAAAGGTGATATAGCTACGTATCTTTTATTGTATAATGTGGGCATTTAATCTCTTCATTAGTTTAAGGGGGGGGGGTGAGGAGAAGGAGGAAACTTTTAAAAATAAGCTGAGTTTTAGTGCCACAAAACGCCTGAGACAAGAGTCAATACTTACAACAAAATCCGACGTGTCCTTGGTCCATTCTGCCTCTGAAGGATAATGGGAGTGCTGTACACTTTCATTACTCCAGTTTCTCAGTTCTATGCTAGGATTAGTATCCTCCTTTTATAACCTTCAGATAGTAGTGAGGAATTGCAAGCTATTTATAGTTATTAACTAAATTATCATCTATGTTAAGATGAGCACACACTGACTCATGTTTCTTAGAATATATTTTTCCATCACAGCCAAAGGAGCCCAACATTAATGAGTAGGAACCAGAGACTGATTTAATGGATGATAGACACACTATATTGTGGTATAGTAAAGGCACTAGATTATAATATTTGAAATAAATATTTATTTTACCAACTAACTTTGTACTGATTAAAAAAATAAACTTATAAAATGCCTCGTTTTAAAGTTAAACAACATTACAATGCACCTTACCAATGCTCATCACTTCTGGTTTCTTTCCACAGAAGCAACGGAGTTTCAATATTCTTGCATTTATTTAATGTTTCTAAACAATTTCTTTAGAAACAGTTCTTCTTTGGCTGGAGAGATGGCTAGCCATTAAAGGCTAGGCTCACAACTAATATAAGAAATATTCCTGCTTGTCTTCTCAAATTTAAGTGTCACTGTTTTTCTACTAGAAAAATTATTTAATTCCTATGATCTGGGTGCATGGCATCGGGGACTGAACACAGGGCCTCCATGAGCTCTATCCTTATACTCCAGCCCCTGACTCCTCCCATTCTGGCTACCTCCCAATTTTCTCTTCTTCCTATAGTCATAGTACTTTGACTATAGCAATATCAATGTGGCATTTCATTTCTTGCTTATCCATCATACGTATTTCCCAAGGAAATTTCTTATTCATGAGGTAAACACTAATACTTATCTAAGCCGCCCCTCATATCCTCACATCAACCCTACATATCCCTTATCACTTCAAGCTCTCCATCAGAACTGAAAACAATCCCTTTATATGGTTAAACATGTCAAGTGCTCAGATTTCTTACTCACTCTATTCTCCTTCCCCTCAAACTATCAAGGGCCCATGAGCTTTCTGATCCCAGGCAGGGAGGCTGTTCCCAGGCTATGAATCATTCTTTCAAGTTCAATCCCTCTTTTCTCAAATACCAACAACGTTACATAATTCTTGATTTCCTCCCTCATTGTAACAGTCTACAACATTCAGTAGCTTCTTATGAAGCTGTGTAGAAAATAAAACTATTTTCTGAAACAGGGTCTCAAATGCAAACAGATATTAAAGACACTGCCTACAATGAAGTCAGTATGTTCACACAAATATATTTATGTTTAAACACAAATATATAAATGATATTAAAATTCAGTCTTGAATTTGGAATCTCCCATCTCTGCCATCTTAGTGTTGAGATTATAGTTCTACGCCACTGTTCCTGACTGGTAAGATATTTTAAATTGGCATTCTTCTCAATATTGACTAATATGAACAATGAGCAAGCACAAAAAGGAAAGGATCTGCTGGTCTTGAACTCACAGAGATTCACCCGTCTCTGCTTCCCAAGCCCTGGGATTAAAGGCCTGTGATACCATGCCCGCACAAGCTGTCTTTTTTTAAAAAAAAGAACTACTTATTTTTATTTTATGTATGTAAATTAGTGGGTGTTTTGTCTGGATGTATGTCTGTGCTGTATGTGCAGTGCCTGCAGGTACCAGAAGAGGGTACTGAACCCCTACCAGAACTGAAGTTATAGACAGTTTTCAGATGTCATGTTGGTGATAGAGGAGCCCATTAATCTTAACCAACCCCATGTTAACTGTCTTAATGATTTTATACTTCATATTGAAGTGTGTGTGTGTGTGTGTGTGTGTGTGTGTGTGTGTGTGTGTGTGTGTATTCTGGCTACTTCAGAAAAATTCACTCCTAAATGAGGATGTATTATACACTGTATTTTAGTGAAAAGACAGAGAAGGGATGAAACTGTGTTACAATTTCAAATCTACCTCTACCCCAATCCTCAGCACACATGAAAAAAATTCCACAACATGGTACATGTCCTTAATCCTAGAGCTGGGGATGAGAATTCCTGCAGCTTGCTAGGGATCCAGTCTAGCTGAATCTGCTTGCTCTGGGATCAGTTGTGGAGAGCAATTGAAGACACCTGATGTTGCCCTCTGACTTCTACATGCATGGTTATACAGGTACATGTGGGACACACACTGATACTGTAAAGAGAGTAAGGCTGACTGAAGGGAACAGACACTTTTACACCCTGTCTATTTAATGCATTCTTAGATGTATCAAAAGTATGCTTTTCACTTAAAAAAAAAAAAAAAGCAGATAAAATGGAAGTTACAATTTCAAAGAACTAAAGGACATGATGTATTGTCAGTGTCCATTGGGTCTGCTGCAAAAGAAGGAAGTGTAAATGTATGGATTTACCTTCTCTGGATTTCCAACTCTTCTTGGGATGGGCCATTTTGAACTTGAGCAGGTAGTTGTGAATTTTGTCTAGGCAATGTTGGCCCTACGAGGGAGGGAAACATGACAGATAAATGTTATTATTCTACCTAGCTGGGTGCAGGAAATTAAACCATGAGAACATAAAACCATCACATATTTTAAAAATGCATCTTCTTTTTGTCTAGCAAATTAAAATACAAGCTTTACATAACACAAAGCAAATGAAAGACTGCAACATAACACTGTCATCATTTTTAAAAGGCTCACTTGAAACAAATGGAAACACCAACAATAAAGGAAAAAGGAACGTTTATATATGAAGAGCTTGAGTAAAACAATGTGTCCAATGAGCACCTGCATAGGCACCTGAGCTTGACATTCTCTAAGACAATGAGACACTGTTTGGGGTAACTGTTCATGAGGTGGAGAGGAAGAACTTAAATGAAAAATCAGAATTAAAAAACTCACCTAAATAGAACACTGGAAATGAAAAACAGGAGAGAGAGAGCGTGAGAACCTCATTACTAGACTGAAGTATGCTAATGCATTTATCAAACTTGCCCAGCGTGAGCTGCCATTTCTGTTCATGGCATGACACTTCCAATACTGGAGAAACAAACATGCTCATCTCCCGCATTCTATGTTAACCTACGTATCTCAATTTTTAGTGTTTAGGTAGTCTTAACAACTTTTCATTTGAGGTAAGAAAGGCAGGGTGTGGGAGAAAGATTCTGTATTCACACCAACACGAACTGTCATGAGAAACCACTGACCATCCATTCTCACATCTACATATCATGTAAACCCATCTTTTGCATCTTAGACTGACACTCAATTACGGGGAATCTTACTGATACTAGATATAAAAATTAAGTGAGATACATGCTGCACATAGTGTAATATATGATGATTAACCTAAAGTTGAGCTAAACCAACTGTGAAATCCACACAGTAAAAATAAAGTATTGACAGTCTTTCTCTGTTCTGAGAAGTGGGCTTCTGACCCTGGCAGGAGTCCTCAGTTTTGCAGCACACTACTGTAGCAGAGTAAATGTGTGCTCTACAGCATGTAACCGTGCTCTGGGAGAGAAGTGGGGCAGCTCCATGGCTGACGTTCCTCAGGGTGTGACGCAGCACTGGCCCCTCCCAGATGTAGGAAAACAATCTGAACTTACCTACTACATTTTTCATCTCTTTCCATGTTTTTAGTCATTTAATTTGCCCTCTAATGACAAACTAGATGACAATTGCAGCAATGTATTTCATTAGTTATGTCTGCTACTTTGAAAACCAAATAAATATAAAATCAGTCCCATGTAATAAACAGAAAAAACAAAAAATTTTTTAAATCAAAGTCAAATACACACATGAATGTTTACAGAAATGAAAATATAACTTGTCTAATAAACACTGCTTGTAAAATCAACACAATGACGTTTTAAAAAGAACTGTCATTATCGTGCTATACTCTAATGTTTACTGTTTTATAGAGGAAAAAAATATCCTTTCAGAAGGGGAGAGAAACCTATCAGTTGATAGGATAAATTAAGAACCTATAAAATTGGGGAGTGTAATTTACAAACCTATATTTGTATTTTAAAAATATAAAATGAAAGCATTTTGCAGGGCCAACTTAAAAGACCACTGTGGCTTGCTTAGTTTTAAAAAGACTGAGTGTTTCTTTAAAACTTCAGCCAGTATAAATAATAGAACAGCTGGAAGTCAGTAATCTGTCATGCTCACATCTGAAGAAAGCATTGTATCTCAATGACTCTTTTAAGGAATTAGATCTATTCTTTAAGTGAAATTTATAAATTCAAGAAAAAGATGTTAAAATTTCAATCTAACCTTCTTAATATTACCAAACAATTTTTGTTCATTTTTAGGACTAACTCTGGGCCCGGCACAGTGGTGGGTATCTGTGGTCAGCATTTGGGAAGCAGTCAGAGATGTTGAGTTCAAGGTCACCCTGGCTTATATACACTTACATACTTTTATATTCACTTATATATCAATAAAACTACCCAAAAAACATCAATCCTGATATGATTCATAAAACAAACTGAATAGAGAAACTCACTAGTTTATTCTTGGCATATGAGTTGAGAAAAACTTCAAGGAATCTATTTTAAAATGGGAATTTTGATCTAATAATAACTCTTACAATTCTTTGCTGTGTAGTTTTATGGTAATGAGCCATTTGTTTATCCAGGCATTCTCAAAAATTCCTCCCTTTGGCATTTTTTGACATCTCTATTTAATCTGCTTATTTTGTTTTTCTACTTCAACATTGCCAAGTTGTAAAAACTAGCATATTGAAATATACGTGCAATTAAACATAATTTAATTATAAACATACTGTGGTAAATTATGAGCTAAAGGTACACAATTACATGTCCCTCCTTGTCAAACATTTCAATGGCTTATAAAATTGGTAAGTTGTATTGAAGGTATCACACAAACAACAGAAAGCAGAAGCTAAGTTTAGGCCAGGCTATCAGTGGATGTATTTTGGGGAATGTATATTATTTTTTTCAAACGGGCCATATTCCTAAGCAAATATCTGTGTTCTTATAAAATATAAAATAGGTACTTTCATAACCATCTCAGTGGGCAAATGACAATATTTTAACATGCATGGTATGAAGGTGATCAGCTATCTTTGTGAAGGAGGACAAAGAGAGAGAGAAACCAGCAAGGTGCAGAAATGAGTGGCCCTGCTCTAGTCTTCCTATGTGGAAGAATGGCAAGAGCCCAGCCAGATAATGGCTTGTCCTAATTTTCCCACGGCTAGAAGGTGCAAGGTAAAGTTCAATTACTGTTCCTAATAAAGACAACACGGAAATGTTGCTGAGAAGCGCCCTATGCATGATGGAAATCTGGTATAAACCCCTCTCTCCAATAGGAATGGTGGTTCAGTCTTGCCTTCAGTATTGAGTTTTGGTTAAAGCACGTTTCACTTACTCTCCCCATTTTAGTTCTCATAAATCTGGTTTCACATTAAGGCACAGACTATTTAAAAACACAGAACTAAAACACAAGTAGGTGTTATTACATACAATACAACCAAACTTAAACTTGGCAATCACATTGTAGACTGTACACAAATTGAAGGCCATTATAAAAGAAATGTTTTAACTTGTTATTTTTAAGTTTTAAAAATTCACCTTTATTAATTAGGTCAAATCACTTCTTTCCCTCTGAAACTGCATAAACTATCACCCTACACACGGGTCTCAAGCTTCCAAGCACAAAATTACAACATAAAGTATGTTTTCAAAATGAGCTGAAGAAAGGCCTCATCACACAAGTATCAGTGATTGCTCATAGAAGCCCAGGAGAACCCCAGGGAAAGACATGACCAGAAAAAGTCACTGATTATAAGCAATCTTCGGTGCTTAAAGAAGGGAGAAGGAACTTATAACAAGTTGTAAAATAGGTGCTCACTGCTGTGATCATCAGCTGGAGCAAATTAAAATATAACTCAGGTGACCATGACATACATAAGAATTTTCTTCTTTTTCCCTCATTTCTTTAGCATGCTTTTCTAAACCAGTAAGCACATCAACTTAAAAAGGACTTTCCTTTAAGAAACCATATCAATAATATTGAGAAACTACACCAAAAATTCTAAGTCACAAAGATAAAGTACATACTCTAGCTAAATCTTTTTTTTTTCCTTTTTTTTTTTTTTTTTTGGCATAGACAACCTTAGTTTTCTCTCCCGAAATAAACTAGCTAGTCAAGGTATAAGTCAAAAAGGCATATGTGAATTAATAAAAAGTTCAAATAATTTGGATTATCAAAATAGATTTAGAATCAAATAGGAATGATAAATTCAAACAATGATATATATGTATCTACATATAGTTATCTGCATAAACAATTTCCTCATGCATAATTCATATAGAGAGAGATATTGATCACCTACAAGCTGGGGTGGCTACGTGATGTCCCTAATTTAACCATAAAAATAACATGTGTGTTTGTGAGTGAGCATTACAGCAAATATCTATGAGCCCTAAAGTTCACTTCTAACCTATGAGGAGGCTGTCATCTGAAACCAACCTATTAGAAAGCAAACTTATGTCTGCCTTCAAAATGCACATCTAGACTTTATTCAAGGTAAACAATGCTCCTTTCAAATGAGACACATTTATATTACTCAGATCATATGAAAAATGCATATACCTTTTTCTTTTAAATTGAATGTAAGCTCCCAAAAATAATAATTTTAAAAGTCTTTTATTTATATTGGAAGAGGTGAACAAAAATAACTTTTAAGATCCTTACTAAATCCTCACTAGTAAGCAAACTCAAAACCACCTCCACAAACCACAGATATCACAACATAAAACAGGAGCTTGCTTTATATCCCAGATACCACAAACCAGACTATGGCCTAAGAAACAAAAGTTATGGAAATGTGCAAGTCGTATGTACCACAGCTTGAAAAAAGTAATGTAAACATAATGTTGCTTACCACAGAAAATACATCGCAAATTAGTGCTGTCCTGGGTAGCAGTAACCTTGCTCTGGGCTGCAACAGACACCTCCGTGTTAGAAGCTTTGAAGGACAATGGGGCCATCTGAAGAACTTCACATTAACTAAAAGGTGCTTTGAAATGTTCAAAATGTACTTATATATAACTCCTATCTAGATCCTCATTATGGAAACTTTATAATTAATTTTACAGCTTAAATATTTCCTGAGTTATACAATCAAAGAATGCAATCTGCATTTTAAGACTGTATTCTTTAGAACAATAGTGAAAATGAAATATAGAAAGTTAAAATATATGGTCAATAGAATTAATTTCATGAGGCATGCCCTCCCTTTTAGGAGAACTGCATTCAAAAAAAAATATTCAGGGGAAATACTTAAGATTAATTAAGATTGCTCACTTTTATTAGCTGGAAACAAAAGCAAAGGCCATCAATTAAAAGGCCGTAATACATATTCACTGATATAAGATTACTTTGTACTTAACAATAACCAACAAGTTTACAGACACACTTTACTACTATTTTTCCCCTTCAATATGAAATCATACTTAACAAAATGAATTATTAAAAATTCTGTGTGGTCATTTAACCTAAGTGATTTACATTAAATTTAGTTATCAATGAAATAAATTCATAAATTCTTTTTAGGAAGAAAATCTCAAAGAGAAAGTGGTAATTTCTGAAAAGAATAATGCTTTATCCAAACAAGGCAATACTCAGAACTGGGATGAGAAAATTTTTCTTTCTATTAATAACATGCAAAAGGTACCTCAATAATTTCTCAGAAAACTCTTCTCAGCAAAGAAAAGATTTTCTTTTCTTTTG
Source organism: Phyllotis vaccarum (assembly GCA_033318265.1). Classification (NCBI taxonomy): domain Eukaryota; kingdom Metazoa; phylum Chordata; class Mammalia; order Rodentia; family Cricetidae; genus Phyllotis; species Phyllotis vaccarum. The sequence goes on along the minus strand of JARWLC010000017.1, from coordinate 13,161,282 downwards.
ATTACTATCTAAGAAAACAGTTAATGGCTTACTTAAATACATGTTGGCTTAAGGAAGAGCATATTAAGCAGACAAAATCATACTTTAGTATATTCTTTAATAAGATAACGCCTACTAAGTAAAAAATCAGAACCAAACCAATTTATATTCAAAGGCTTATCTTAATATGGTAATAAGTCATAAAAATAATTTTTCATCATTTTTAGCAAGGCAACATAATTAACTAAATATTAAAGTATTAAATACAATAGGTACTTCTAACACCAATATAATAAAATTGATAATGCCAGCTTTGCTAAGTACTTCCACTCACCCATCTACATCAAGTATGCATGCACAATATTTGAGAGTAATAACATAAAGCACACGAAGACAAGCTCAACAAGCTAATGAGACCAAGCTAAGAGATCAACATTTTAGAAAAATTATGAGAATTACATTTTAAGTTGAAACTCCTTTATAAAAATCTTGCTCAACCGTGTTTAAATGCTACTTCCACCAAACCTCTATTAGTAAACATGCCTAATTACCAGGTTTTAGACTTTAGTTCCTTTAATCCATATTAAACGGAAAAACACACATAGACAAATAAGAAACTCACATGAAAAACCTGAGAAAATATCTTGTTTCTGACAACAAAGAATCGGCCCCATCCCACGAGCAATCATTTCAGCACAAAGTCACCTGACAATTGTCAGAATGCAGTTACCACTGCAGACTGTTTCCAAGCTAGAACTAGAATGTCTCTGCACTTGCCATCTTTGAGCATCTTCTTTCTGGAGACTTTTCTTCCTGTTAACATGTAAACCATTGATGCACTTTCTGATAGGTTTGCTTGAATTCTACTGCAGTGTGCATTTCCCAGGGATACTAAATGATTCATTCCATCACATGCATAAGGCTAAAAGCTTCCTGCTTACTGTTGATGCCATTAACTCTTTCTGGTTTTAAAGCCTGCATTTATCTATGAAAAGAAACCTTTGTTTTTCTTTCTTTCTTTCTTTCTTTTAAGCAGGACATACAATAGAGGTTTAGTTAGGGCTGAGGGAACCACAGTGAAATGCAAAGGAAAACAAAACTAAAATTAATCAAGAATATAGAATTTGACACCTTTGTATTTCTATACTATAACTATCTTTGTCAACTACTTTGGCCTTTAATCTTGTTGCAGATGCTCATCTGTCTCTTAATGTAATTTGTGAAAACAGTCACCCTTCAGTCTTTGCCCACCTGCCTTTACTACTTTTCATCATTTGACTATCTTTTAAAAAAGCTAGGAAATGAACACTTCAAGTGACAGGCTTTTTAGCTTTGATCCATGCCATTCTATTGCATGCATTTTATTATTACATAAACTACTACTGCAGACCCTTAAAGCAACTACACAGACATGTATATTCATACATACGACTAAGTAAAAAAAAAAATCAGAGTCCTTTTTCCATGGGAGCCCTATACTGCCTGTCTTTCTTTCTCTTTACACAATAACTCACTATATTTCAACTAAATTACTTACTAAAAAGCCTCTATCTAAAATAACATAAAACATCAAATATCTAAATAACAAGAGTTTGAAATTGGTTTTCGAAATTCAAAGTAAGTTTACAATAAACTGTCCTTTCCACCATGAGGCTTATTATGTAGATTTAAATACAAGGTATAACATGTACTATTTGAAATGACATTTAAAATTGTTTACATGGGACCAGCAAGATGGCTTAGAGGTAAAGATACCTGTCACCCAGCCATGCAAGCCTGCCTGAAGGAAAGAACCAATCTCACATGGTCCTCTGATCTTCACATGCTTCAGGCCAGCATGCATGTAAGCAACCCACACCAAAGCACAAATGTTGACAACCCAAATATCACCACCCTTCAAGTGTAATAGTAACAACATTCCTTGTTTTACTATGCTTTTAAAAATATGCTGGATTAGAGCTGAGAAGATGCCTCCCAAGTGTGAGTAATGTAGTTTGGATCCTCTGAATCAACGTGTCAGGTTGGTTTGATGGTCTGCCTACAATTCCAATTCGGGAGTCAAAAGCAGGATACTAGATCAAGACCTAAAACGCCAGCACTCTGAAATCTAAGGCAGTAAGATTTAGAGTTGGCTACACAGTCAGACTCAGTCTAAAAAAGGAAAATAATGTCCTGTTCAAGTTGTTTTTAGTGCTATGCCATTTTAAACAGTTTGTTGTTTAGATGAAACATTAGTATATTAAAAAAAAAAAAAACCAAAAGAAATAAGCACAAACACAGATCACAGCATCATTTGTTGCCAAACATAAAAACAGAAATTTAAACCAGAAGTGCCATGTTCCTGCTCTTAAAAGCCATAAACAAGGGAAGGGAGAGATGGCTCAATGGTTAAGAGCACTAGTGGTTCTTCCAGAGGGCCTAGGTTCAATTCCCAGAGCCCTCATGGAAAAACTTAACTGTCTCTAACTCTAGTTTCAGGGGATTTAACACACACGCACGCACGCACGCACGCACGCACACACACACACCTGCAGACAATTATTTCAGTTTAAGCAAGCTGTACAATAAACCTATTAAACTATTTTAATTTTATTTACTTCTGATACTCATTCTCTCCACCATTTTCTTTCTTCATTGACAATTTCCACATTAAATTTAGTCTTCATATCCATCCTCAAAAAAACAAAACAAAACACAAGAGACAAAGCAGCAGAAATGTATTCTTTATCAACAAGTCACTATGAAAATCTACTATCCACAGGCAGGCTAAGGTTTCTCTAATTTCTCAGGGAATTTGTGAGATTATTACTTTACACTGTTTGCTTAGAATAATAACTGCCCATCTTACTAGATTTGAAGATGCTTAAAGATAACACGTATACCATTCAATTAAAAAAAAATGAAGGAAGAACATGACTCATTGACTCCTCCTCGGTATGGTGGAGGAGGTTTACTGGGTAAAAAGGAGAAAGTATAGCCAGAGAGGGGCAAGGACACCTGGGAGCGTCCAGAGTGAATATGATCCTGAGCAGTGCAATGAAAAGAGAGGGGGTAGGGAAAAGGAGAGAGCCAGGAGAGTAGGTAAACAAACAGCTGGATCATATAGAGAAGGGCAGCCCAACTCCTCGACAGGAGAAGTTTAGAGTAGGGGCAGGTATGCCAGCCATACTTTGTAACAGGTAGGGTCCAAGGGATGCTAGGAGAACCTGGCAGGCAAGTCTGCTTTGATATTAAATAGACACCTCAGTCATTGGTCCCGGGTTTGAGACCTAAAAACCATATTTATTTTTCTACTGGTAGCAATTATTACATACTTTGGTAGGCAAGTAATTGATACAAGTAAAAAAAAAAATCTAAATGATCTGGAAAAAAAAAATTGTAACTAAAAGCAAGAAAGGCTCTGTTGGTAGTTGTTTCCAAGAGTGAAGAAAGCCAGATTTAAGCAAGTTAATTCTTCTCTTAAAAAGAATGTGAAACTCAAAAATAAAACTATACTGTTCAAACCAAGAACAAACTATCTTCTCAAGATGTAAGAAATACAATTCAAATATATTTTTCAATATTTCCATTAACAGCAGTGCAAAAATTCTGGCTTCCTAAACTTTGAAGACTCAACATCTATTTATGCAAATACTATATTACTGCACTAAATATACTTGAAAGCTACATTTAGTCTAGCTTAATGGGTCTATAAGTTTCATTTGAAGAGAAAATTTGTTTTAGAGCCTGATATAAGAGACATTTTGATGATTTAATTTTTACATGCAAGTAAGTGCTATTATATTTGTACTATAGCTAATTCTGCCTTTGCTGGATTTATTTTATATAGCTCAGAAATTAATCATTTAAAACACATTGAAAAAAAGTATGGGAGAGAAAGAGGTAGACCATAAATCTCATGGTGCTGATAAGAGCTGAGGTGTGAGAGTGTGTTTATGGGTCTGGGTCATAAAGGCACAAAGTGAAGCATGTACCAGTCTAACAGAAAGCTGCTGGAGGGTTATCTGGGAAACATGTCTATCCTACCTCCTTTCTAGTGATGCACTGCCATAGTGTCAGTACAACCTGCAGAAGACTGGGAGACCCACTGGTGGGTGTTCATTGCTTATCTAGTCAATACTTTCAAAGTAGGAGTGTATGAATCCAAAGTTTGAGAATGAAAGATTAGGACAATGTTTCAGGAATACAATCCCTGAAATCTATTCTTATATGAATGGCACTGGAATAGCAGACACTCCAACCAGATATGGTGGGGTGCAGGCCTTTAATCCCAGAACTCAGGAGTCAAAAGCAAGCCAGGCTGGCCTACAGTCTGAGTTCCAAAACAGCCAGGGCTTGGGAGAGACCCTGCGCTGGGCTAGTTTTATGTCAGTTTACACAAGCCAAAGTCATGAAAGGAGGGAACCTCAATCAAGAACACCTCCCTAATAACCGGCTGTAGAACATCTTCTAAACGATGATTGATGGGGGAGAGTCGAGCCCATTGTGGCCTGGTGGTCCTGGGTTCTAAAAGAAAGCAGGCTGAGCAAGCCATAAAGAAATATCCCTCCATGACCTTCTGCATCTGCTTCTGCCTCCAGGTTCCTTCCCTTTTTGAATTCCTGTCCTGGTTTTCTTCAATGATGTCTGATGTGGGAATGCGTTTATGTATGCTGTGAATCTCAATCTTTAAATAAAGGAGCTGTTTTGGGCCATGGCAGGCACCATAGAAGAAGTAGGAGGAGAAATCAGAGCATAGGTAGGAGAAGCAGGGCGGAGTCAGGCAGATCCAGCCAGCCGCCCAAGAAGAAACATGTAAGGAGCACAGATGAGCCACGGGCCACGTGGCCGACAGACTAATAGAAATGGGTTGATTTAAGATGTAAGAACTAGCTAGCAATGTGCCTGAGTCATAGGCCAAACAGCATGAAGTTAATATAAGTGTCTGAGTCGTTTCTGGGGGTCTGGGCGGCTGGGCGGCTAAGGGGTCTGGCACGGCAGGTCTGTGGGTCCAGGTCCCTGGCTGCCCGGGACCCAAAAACCCCACTACTACTGATGTCTTATACGGAAATATAATTCAAATAAACCCTTTTCCCCCAAGTTGCTTTGGTTATGGTTTTATCACAGCAATAGAAACCTTAGAGACAGATCCTGTCTCCAAAAAGCAAAATCAAAACAAAAGACCTGAAAATTTTTCAGAAAGCACAACTTACCTGTTTTTTCCCTTGTGAATCATCTTAGAAATAGCAAGTCTACCTCAGAAGAACCATTTTTAGCAACTTTACAGAAGTAGCTATATTTGCTAATTTATTTCCCAAGGACCACTTTGTGCATTATTTACACTGCCTTGAAGATATTTCTACTCTTCTCTACCCAAGTAAAAGCCATAAGATCAACAGCTTTCAACTATTTCATTGTTCCTTTATTATTCGAATAGCATACAGAACAGTATCTAAACACGAGTACAAAAATTCTGTCCATTTAGGCTTTTATTTAAAATACTGGCTAGATATTTCTCTCTTGTCTGGACCATGAAAACAGGAATGCATGGTGTTAACTCAGAGGCAACATACTAATATGTATGTGGACATGAGCAAGCAGCTAGTGTTGCTACACCTATGTAGATGTGTGAAAGACATTTTCTAATTTAAAAGGTAAAATCTACGTGAGAGATTTATTTGCCATTCTGTGCTGCAATTACACCAAGACAGAAGTTGTTCCTAGTCATTTCTTCTATCAGTGTAGAACACAGAGGCTATCCAATTCAAGTTTGTTTGTCCTTTGTACCCTATAGATATATCAGAGTGATCAAATGACATTTAGTAAAATGCTCTCTAATTCATGAGCAAAGCCCAAATTGCAAATGAAGGTGAAACAAATGTGTGTAAAGTACCCAAATGAGATGGTCCATGCAGGTCAGTGCAGCAATAGCTTAGTGTAAGGTAAGTCTGAAGACAACTTGCCAGATTAAACTTTCAGATTTACCACCAAAATATCTCTTAGTTTTCATAATTCTACTTCAGAGTGAGACAAATTCTCCACTAAAGTCTGCTTCCTAAATCAGACATGAACTCAAGAGACATCATGGACGAGTAGGAAAGGAAGAATCTAAGAGTGAGGTTGGGAAGGTGCTATGAAACGATGTTGTCTAGACCTGACATGGCTATTGCACTTTCCCTGGTGCAGCTATGGTTGCCCGCACCAGGTCAAGGCAACAAGATCAGACAAACATTCCAATAGGACGCACTACAGGAGTCAATGTTAAAATCATAAAAATACCAAGTACATGGAAAACAGCTCAAATGGTTAAAAGGCAGAACTACAAAAATATCAGTGATTACCACCCTGAAGAGATGATGTTTTCACACCTAAACCACACTTGTACCTTTCACTATGGGGGGGGGGGGTGAAGAAAGGAATGAGAAAAGTCTCTACCCTCATCTGATCTCAAAGTCTCACTTTTAAATTCCAGACATTGTGATGTCTTTTCTTTTGGAGTGGGGGTGAGGAAGAAGGTGAAATACATACAATGAGAAGAACTGAGGAGAAAATGACAGAAACAAAGGTTTCTGTGTTGCAGGCAAAGCTAAGGTGTCTACCTATTAAAAAGATAGAAACTGTTAACAGCAGCAGTTCTCAAGGCCTGTCTCAGGACTTGTATACTCTTGAAGATCCTGGAAATCCTGTTTACCGGGGTCTATCCACTACTGTTTTTAGAGACAGGATTTTTCTGCATGGCCCTGCTGTTTGTGAACTAACTTTGTAAACCAGGCTGACCTCAAACTCAGATCCACCTGCCTCTGCCTCCTGTGTGCCAGAGTTAAAGACCTGCTCCACCATGCCTAGCCACAGGAGGGCTTTCCTAAGAGATCTATCCTGGCGGCTTCTAATTTGGCAAAGTGATCTCCCAATGACATGTAGATGACCACCACTGTGATATCACCTGATGTTACAAGGCCTTCACCAGGGTCAGCAAAAAGCCTGTGCTATATACCTCCAAGATGTGCTGAAACTGTTGGCTAATAAATTTCTCTTATAATACAGATATTCTTTGGTATTTCATTAGAGGAAAATAGGCTAAAATAAAACCCTGATATATCCCATATGCTGTAGTATGTTGTTTTCATTGATGTATAATAAAGGGATTTTTTTTTAATGGAGCACTTTGTGACCTAGACAGGAACTCCCTCAAGTGTCCTTAATCCACTGACTCCCTAAGTGAGGGTTTTAAACTCAAGATTCCTAATTCTACCTCTGGTTTAGCAGAGAAAATCATAGTAAGGAGCCAACAACAGAACAATCTAGGTAGTAATCTTGGTGATGACAGTCTGCACACTGTTTTTACTTATCTACTCAATTTCTCTTTTAATGGCTAAGAAGAGCTAGATATGAAATTATTTCAAATACAAGTCAATACGAATGCTAAAAAATAAAAGCTAAACGGATCAAATGAGAACACTGGCATTTAAGTAGCTTTTGAGAACCAGAAGCCTCATTCCAATTCGAGCCCACAATTTTAATTACTTCTTGTGGGTAAACGGAAAGACCAAGAAAATAAAGGGGGGGGGGGAATACACAGAAAACAGCTTTCTTAAGATAATTCAGACCTGGGCTGGAGAGGTGGCTCAGCAGTTAAGAGCACTGGCTGCTCTTCCAGAGGTTCTGAGTTCAGTTCCCAGTAACCACATGGTTCACAACCATCCAAAATGAGATCTGGTATCATCTTGTGTGCAGGCAGAACATTGTGTACATAACAAATGCATTTTTAAAAAGAAAAAAAGAGACAAATAACTTAGGCCTAATGTACCCTGTTCAGGTGAAGACATCTAATTAATCTCTTTTGGAAAAACTGAGAGATTAGTCACCCAAATAATTTTCTTATTCAAAGAGTTTAATCACACTGCAATGAAGATTTAGGCCTTGAGGTGCAAAAGATGGGACCCAGGAAGTAAATATGACTGAGTAGCTTCTGTTCTTTTTTAAAAGCTAGACATTCTCAAAAAAAGATTCATTTAAAAAAAAAAAATGTATGCACGGGTAATTTGCCTGCATGTTTTGCCTGTGTACCATGTCATCTAGTGTAGATCAGAAAGGCATCAGGTCACCTGAAACTGAAATACATGGTTTTGAGTTGCTATGTGGAGGCTTAGAACCAAATCCTAGTCCTCTCCAAGTGTTCTTAATTGGGGAGTTACCTCATTATTTTAACAAACCTCTTAGCATTTAGTGTGACTCAGTCCAAATTAGATGTATAATTAATCACTGAGTTTCAGTGACCTGTGAAAAAATAATCAGTCATGTTCAGTTCAGACACTGTGGCTATACGGTCCTTATCAGTATCCTGTGCAACCATAAGATTCCTGACATTCTTAAAACACCCTCAGTCATTAATTGGAAGTTCTGGTTAGTTTCAGGTAAGAGAAACTCTACAAAGAGCTGATAATTTTCAGCCTGAAAGCAGCTTATACTTTAGTTTTCAAGTTGACCAGTGCTCTGAGAACATGATTATGCATCGCCAATAAAAACATTCACATACATTATGTAAAATGTTAATACATAACTAAACTAGTTCTAACACTGATTCTCTAATTTTATTTCATCTTTCTATTTTCAAGCATACATATTTGGGGGGTGCACACGCAGGCCCAACATTAATGTCAGATAGGACTTTATCTCTTGTACTAGTTATGTCTTGTAAGAGAACACTGCTTTTCCTTAATTTCCCTTTGCACTCATAAATGCCCTCAGATGGATGCTTACTTTTCTATGGCGATAGCTTTCTTCACGGGGATAAAAGTAAAGGAGATGGAGGAAATCTGCCTGTACATTTTTCTCAAAATAAGTTACTTCCCGTAATTTTTAAATTAGCCTCCAAAATTAACATTTTATACTTTAAGAATACCAATAGCCCCTGTGTCATCTAATTTCCATGCCATCCTCGTGATCTGTAAATGAGGAACGTCACTAGACCCCACAGGAGATGGGACAGAACTAGAAACTGAACTCCAAATTCAATGTTTTCCACTAAGTCACATCAAAGGCCTTAAAACTTTACTAAGAACCACAAAACAAAAAGTAAAAATTTTCTAATTTGTCTCACCCTAAACTGGCCCTTTTCCAGATTTTTGTTTGTTTGTTTAAAGAAAATGCCTTAGAGGTTTTGATTTGAAAGGTAGAGAAATGTTGAAAGAGAGGAGGAGAGGAAATAATCAGCCACAAGAAAATCCCCTTGGCGTATCCTTTTCTAAAGGCGTGTGCCTATCGGGAAACGAAGGAGGACACTAGATACACTAACCTGGCACTACTATAAAAATGGCACAAGTATCAATGGGGAAACTTGGATGTCCCACTATAGCAGGAACTGACATGCCACCCTACTCCTCCCCAATAAGAGTACTTCAGGAAACCTACGACTGGAAAGCAGCACCACCCAAGATTAACACGGACATCCTTCCCAGGACCAAATGTGTATGATTTTATTAAAGCTGTGTTAATAAAGTTCCCTAGACACAGTATACCCAGAACTTTGTTATCCACTTAATAACCACCCTCTAAAGCCTCTTCCTATTCTTTCTACCTCTGGGTCATGGCACCAACCTCACCAGTGCTCCAAACTGATGTGTCTGGATATCATCTTGAAACATCATTACTCCTTCCTATGTCACAGACAGAAGAGGCTGAATTTTAAAATAAGATCTAGGAACAAATGCCACTGTCTGGCTGTAAGCTCTAGGGCCAGTCAGCCCAAATATTACTTCTAAAACAGTAGTATTACTAAACTCACAGGGTTTCTATTAAAAATAATAATAAAATAAAACCACAGTGAAGTTTATCCTAGATTAAGATCAGAAGCCCTGTAAGTAAACAATCAAGTCCAGCTCAGAAATGCTGTAATGACCAAATGAGGACATAAGCAGAAACTAAAACATGGTAACACGGTGAAAAGACTATGCACTCAATGAAAGCTGGCTGCCTCCACCTCACTATGTTCCTTTCTTTGTCTGGAAATCAGTTACCGGTAACTGATTAAAAGGTTAATATTTATTGAGAGGTTATAGGGAAAGACTTACAGATATGAGAGATGAAACAAAAATGCTGGGATGATTACATGCTAAAACTTAACAAAACAAAGCAAGTCTTTTATGTAAGGGCAAACAAAAAGCAAAAGAGAGCTCTCCTTCAGACAGGCTTTTTCAGCCTCAATAGTCCTAAGTAAATCTCAAATCTATGCTAGTCAAAAGGCCACGCCTCTAGTCAAGATGATACACTTGCTCTCCGCTACACTTCTCCCTCTCTACTGTGTCAAAGCCAGGCCACATCTTTCTCATCCATATTATTACAAGAGATGTCATCCATGTTCACTACTCCACCACTTCAAGCTTGACTACTGTCTAAGGGCAAATGATTAAAACACTGCCAGCCCCTTCCAACCTCTCTAGTCTTATCTGTTAGAATTACCCTAAGCTACAGACCACGTAAGTTCTCATGCTCCAACCACAACTCGGTCTGTTGTCTCTCAACTGTCACACACCTCCCATGACAAGCCCACTTAAAATGTTCTCTCACTGTGGAGGCCCAAACACCTTCTGTCTGCAAAGTTTGCTGTGACACTAGAATTTCCTTTGGCAATCCAAACTCTATTCACAAACTATCCCATTTCTGGCTTTCCTAGCTAGCTCTAGGCCAGGAATCAAATCCAAGAAAGGGATGGGCTTTATCATATTGACGTTACTCTCAGTAGCTACCAGCAGAGTACAATTTTGAGATTATAAACCTACTGTTACTCTTATTCCTATCAGCACTCTATCTAGAAGACTATCACTAGGAACAAGTATTGTAGGGTCTGGCATGATGGAGCACAACCTTTGAAGAAAGAGGCAAGAGGACCTCTGTGAGTTCAGGGTCAGCATGGTTTGCGTAGGGAGTTCCAGGACAGCCAGTGTTACACAGAGACCCTGCTTCAAAACAGACAAACAAACAAACAAAAATCTCAAAATTTATTATAAAATCAGATGAGAACTTCAAGCATAAGGACGATATCTCTCTGGCTGCGTTCTCATTCACAACAGTTAACAAACAAGCCTAGTCTTTCAGCTAGTGGTAAAGCATTTTGAGGTTTTTCTTTTGGTAAGCTTTGTCTAATCATGGCTGAATAAAAACAGAACAATATAACTGACATAACATTTTCTTTTTAAAAAATGATTTCCTATTTACAAATGATTTAAACCATTCACAATAATGAAACAAGGCTATGCAAGTTTACCTCAACGAACCATAAATAGGATTGACATTGTAGCTTATATAATCTATTGCTTTATTTAAAGAAGCCTATAAATATACTTGATAAGTAAATACAGAAATAAAGAATGTTGATTTGTATGGTGTTTTTATTTAAGGTGAGACAATCTCCACTGGTGCAGGGGAGAGTTACCCCACAGCATTTGGTATGAAAACAAGAGCATTAATTTGGCTCCTTGAAAAAATGCTAAAGCATGTGATTCCTGTTTGGTTGTTTTTTTTTTTTTTTTTAATTCCAAATATAACTCACTGTATTTAGCACCTCCTGTACTTTCTAGTATATTAGATAATTGCATACCATGTTAAAAACAAAATAAAGGAAAACATTCCTGTCACCCCCACCTTTTTATAAAAAACTGAAAATATTCAACATAAGAGGGTAGCTTATGAAGGTTAGACTTTTTTATGAAGGTCCAAAGTTTTTTAGACTGTTTCTTTTCTTAATTAAAAAAAGAAACATTTAGAGGGTTTTGAAGGATGGCCCCAAAAAAGGGGAACAATGTAGAGTTATCAGCTAGGGCAAAGAGAGACAGTACTGTGGCCAGGTACACAGTGGTGGTGCACACCTTTAATCCCAGCTCTCCAGACAGAGCCAGTCAGATCTCTGTGAGTTTGAGGCTAGCCTGGTCTACAGAGGCATTCCAGAACAGACTAGACAACACAAAAAAACTCTGGGGTGGGGGAGAAAAAGAGAAGGAGAAAGGGGGAGAGGGAGAGGGGACTGCTAAATAATGCTTTGATATCCATGTAGAACCTCCTTCCCACCTCCAACTTCTGGCCCACTTGTACTGAGCCTCAGAAAAAAAAGTTATTTGAACAAAGACGTCCATGTCATGTCTGGGAATCACAGGAAGGATAACTGATAACGGCCACGTTTGATATTCAACACCTTCACAAATATAGGGAGCATCAGCAAATATGGAACGCGGCTTGTAAAGTGGTAAGACAAGCTGAGGATACCACTCAGTGGTAGAGCCCGTGCCGAGCACGTACAAGGTCTTGAGTTCAGTTCAATTCCCAGCACCATGGAAGGGAGGGAGGGAGGGAGGGAGGGAGGGAGGGAGGGAGGGAGGGAGGGAGGGAGGGAGGGAGGGAAATGGCCACACAAGCATAAGGAATAAGAGAAACGGAGATTAGTATGATCAAAGTACATTGTGTATATATATGAGAATATCAACAACATGCAACCCATTGTCCTGTAGAAATAATATATACTAATAAAAATTTTATAAAGAAAAAAACTATAAGGAACAGGTAGACTGATGCATAAAATTGCTCTGCCTTAACAGGTAAGTTTGTTCTTTTGCTTCTGGTCAACTGTGTTGGGCAACAGAAGGGTCTGAAGTCAAGCTTTTCCAACAGCTTGGGTTAGCAGAAAGACAACACATGGCTGTCCTTGAACTCACAGAGACCACTGGTCTCTGTGTCTCAAGTGCTGAGATTAAAGGCATGAGCCACCTGGTGACACTCCAGAGTCTTAATATTTATGTCTTCCCATGCTTCCACTTCAAGGACAATTAGTGCCATAAAAACTTAGAAATTGGTATTTGTAATAAAAAGTAATTTCCTCAAGGAATAAATCATGATATATAAAAATGAACCACTTTAATGTTTTGTTTTCTCTGAGGATGAACAAGATAGAATGGAATCAAAATCTTCACTGTCAGTAACTTGAACCATGACAAAGATAACTACTTCAACCACTTATACTACCACAATGGAAACTGTGGAAGAAAAAGACAATGTATTATCAAATTGAACATAACAATAATCCTATATACTGTATATACAGTAGGAAACCACCGATTTTCCTATTTGTAACACTGTAACTCAAAACAGCATTTCTTAATGTTTATTGTTTTATAAGATAATGTAATTTGAATTTCTCCACATTAAGACTCAATATCAAATAATCAGGATCAGAACAAAACCAGTATTCTCCATTTGCATGTTAAAAAGAAACTAATATTATTCACTAATAAAAAAAAAAAAGCATATTCCATTTGACAAAAACAAAACCCAACATCAACAATAATTTGAACTTTGTTAAGTGACATTTAGTCCTTAACTGGACCCCCTTTGGAAGGTTGAGAAATGAAAATGGTAGCTGGTTCCAAACACAGGAAGAAAAAAGCTGCTATGCACACAATCTTCAAATTATGTAACTGACCTATTTAAGATACACGAATCACAATTCTAATTCCTTTCCCAATCCCTACAGTGTAAACCTACTCCTTTTACTAAAGTACATGTGCCAAAAAAACAGTACAGTGACCATATAGGAACGATCTACAGAAAGCCAGACTCCATCACCTTGTTTCTGGACTAAGAGAGTAACCAGAGTAAGTTTTAGTGGTTTATTCCCACAAAATAAATCCAATATGAGAACAAAGTATGTTCCTTATAGATGCTGACTTTGTCTGAAGAAAATTTTACATAAAACAGGTACAACATCATAAAACCCTCTGCAATATCTCAAAATGCCCATTCCTCCAAAACATTTTTAAAACAAAGGAGTTAGATGCTTTAGTCTTTTTCATGCTTCAGTTATTTTCAGAGTAAGATATAAGTAAAACATTTATAATGGATTTTTGGAATTCTTTCTATCTCATCAACAAAATATCAGTATTTCATAATATTCCTCAGTAACTTATATGAATTCAATTCCTGACATTTATATAATTAAAATCACTACCAAACATAAAATACAGAAAGGAGTAATATGTATTTTTTTCATATTTAACTTTTGATTATAAAATTTATTGCATTAAACTGAAAGAAAATTTATCTGACAAAAGGTTTCCAATACTTGGGCTTTTTAAAGTCAATTATTTCTATTCTTATTTCTAAGCAACATCCAATTATGGGTTGGACCAGGTGACTGCATGCCTTAAATCTTCAAACAACCTTTAGGACAGTGGTTCTCAACCTGCTCTAAAGTTGGTCATGACCCCTTTGGGGTCAAATGACTTTCACAGGGGTCGCCTAAGACCACTGAAAAATCCAGACATTTATGATTCATAACATTAGCAAAATTAGTTACTAAGTAGCATGTTTGGGGGCCACTACAATATGAGGAACTGTATTAAAAAGTCATAGTATTAGGAAGGTTGAGAATCACTGCTTTATAGCCAAGCTTTTATCCATTAGGAGATATTATTATAACTTTAAGTCCTTAGGATCAGCAGTGGCTTATAAAGTGTATTTTAGAAAGCTTTGTATTTTTTCATTAAAAAGTAAATAGCAACATGTATAGTGGCATGACTGAAATCCCAGCTACCTGGGAATCAAAAGGCAGGATTGCCTGAAGTAAAATATTTGAGGTTAGCTTTAACACAGAGAGAGACCATCTATTTCATGTCCTACTATCAAAAATTAAGTTTTAGAACAGGATAAACAAACCTAAAAAATTTCAAATGAGGTTTAAGAAATAACTAGACTAAACTCACAGGATTATGTTTCCAGACTATATTTTAAAATAAAGAGTTTACATTTTTGTAGAAAATAACTTAGGAATTAACTTAAATTTATATATATATATATGATTTAAAAGTTAACAAGGATGGTTTGCTTTAAAATACATATCGCATTTCAGTTGCAGAATACAGGAAAAGCACAGACACTTTACCTGCTTCCTGTGAATTTAACACTTCTAAGGCATGCATCATGGCACTTGCGAAGACATTGGCATCCTCTTTGCTGCCAAAGTTGAGACCATACACCTGTCTAGCATCCCGCCATTGGTGGAAAGTCTGTGTAGCTTGATTGTACTTCAGCCCTTTAGGAATGGCACAATTTATCACGACCTAAAAGATAATAATTCATTATAAAGTCAAGCTGGTAATAGGGAAATTAACAGAAGCCAATAAAAACACTCACTGGGTTATTTATACTTGTTCCTAGCAGACTTTGTCAAAACGATTTGGAATAGTTAGCTAGGGTAAAAAGCCAGTCTACAGAAACAAGTCTGATGAAACTTAAGCTATTCAGGATTACAAAAGGCCTGCTCTAAAATAGTAAATCAACAAAAGAAAAGCAATTCACCTCATTAAGTAGATTTTGTTAACAAACTACAAATACAAAAGTAGAACATTAACTGTAAAGGGCCCTCTTGATTCTTCCCATCCTGAGAGAGTATCTCTAGTTATACAAACTAGTTTTATAGGATTTAAGAAAAAGAGACTTAGAGAATCCATGTTCAGAGATGTATCTGTCTTCTTTCCTCAGAGTCACATTTGAGAGTCACCCTCTTGTATACACAACCATGGTTTATTCATTTTCGTTGCTTTATGTAATATTCCTTTGTATAAACTACCATTCTGCCCATTCTTACACCAATATTTTTATTGCTCACAATTTGTGGCTACTACAAATAGTGACATGAACATTCTACTAAACATCTGGTACACATAGCACACAGTTTTTACTGAACATGCATTCATAAGTAAGGTTAGTACAGGTCATATGTACATTTAACTGTAACACAAAACTCCACATAGCTTCCCCACACACACATAGCTTTCTAAGTCTGACCCATCATTTACTCTTCTAGAGCAGTGTATGAAAGTTTTATGACTCCATATACTGTGCAGCATTACCACTGAGAAGACTTTATATGAGTCTTTTTTATGAGTCTTTACTTTATAGCAATTTTGGTGGGTTTAAATGTGTATCTTTGTGTTTTCGTGTATATTACATTACTCTGATCACTAATGAAGTTTAGTACTATTTCAAGTTCTGGGGAAAATTTATTATATTGTATGTGTATAGTGGAATTCAGAGAAAGGAATGCATGTCATAAAATGTGTAGAGGTCAAATGACAACGTTGTAACATTGGTTCTCTTTCCCTTTTTATGTACAGTCTAGGAATAAAAGTTAAAGGTGCCAGGTTCCCTGTTATGTTTTATTTGCTCCTAAATATTTCTTTTGTGAATTCCTGCTTACATTCATTAATAAACTTCTGGTCCATTTCTCCTTTTCTTCACATATTATCCCAAAGGGGAGGTATTTGTGTGACAAATATCTTGTACCATTCCATAACTTGCCTATTCACTCTTAATGATTTTTACTTTCTTTTATTTCAAATTAATAGATGCTTTTCAATGTTTTTGTGTTGTTTTAAAAAGTTCTCTAAGTAATGAAAATACCACCTCATTCTGTCTTATAGAAGCTTTATTAGTGTTACCATTACCATCAATGGGAATCGATTCAGGCCTATGGTGTGAGATAGGCTCTGAGTCACTCCAAACAGATGCAGGTTTACCTTTTCTCAAAAATTGTGTTTCATCCCACCGGTAAATATATCTAATTTGTCCAACTCTAGTGACCTGGCTACTAGGTCACAGCCACTGGACTTTGTTCTTCTCTGCTCCTTGTTACCGCTTTAGCCGGTTTTGGCCCTTGGTATAAAGCTACTACTTACACTCTGTCAATTTCCAAATTTAAGACTGTACTGAAACACTGGCAGGGGTGGCACATGCCTTAGTACTCAGGAAGGAGGCAGGAGAAAGTGGATCTCTGAATTCAAGGCCAGCCTGATTTACAGAATGAGTTCCAAGACAGCCATGGCCACACAGAGAAACCCTGTCTTGAAAAAAACCAAAAAGATTGTACTGAAGCTAACAGAACAATTTGATCACTGATCTCAGTTATCTCATGAGGGTCACATATTCCTTTGTTAGGCTGGTGTTAACACTCAATGCTTCTCTGTACTGATACCTTGAGCACCTATCATAAATTTGTCAGGTATTTGATAAATGTTATTTGGTTTTAAGAAGTTTTCCATAGGTTCATGGTTGAACACTTGGTCCCTAGCTGGTGGCACTGCTTGGAAAACTTGTAGAACTTTTTTAGAGAAAAGGGGTCACTGAAGACAAGCTTTGAAGATTTCCAGCCTGGCTTCACTCACTCCCATTCAGTCTCTGCTCCCTAGTTGATGATGCAATGTGACCAGTCAGATTGCTGTTCCTTCTGACTTAGGCTGCTTTAGTCCGCATATTTTATCACCACATCAGAGAAGAGTCACTAAGACATTACTGTAAATAATATCAATTAAATTCATTTTCTAACTCAGATGAAAGTTACTTTTAGATGATGACAATATACCTAGGGCAGTTATTAAACTTTTTTCTTCTAACCTATTACTAACCTAAGATTTATTAATTCTAACTCCTGCTAATTCTAATGATTTATGTTCAGCTTTCTTCCCTCAAAATACATAATCATGTTACCTACAACTAACTTTTTTATATCTCCCTTTTTAGTCCTTGTATATTTTCTTTTTCCTTGCCTTTATCTACTGGTTAGACATATAACAATGCTAAAAATGTATGGTCGATACCAAGTATCTTTTGTCTGATGCTATCTTCTGAAGAGTGTGAATATTAAGCTTGTAAGTAAAGATGAACTATGAAATGCTTAAATTGTGATAAATTACAGCAAGGACATAAAAAAAAACCCAAGTTTGTTGAGAAGATGGGGAAATGAGTCATAGCTGACTTCACAGACAAGGTTAATTACTAAAGCAAGTCATAAGAGTGTAAGTATTCACATACTGTTGACTTTATTGTGGCCAGGCTAAAAATGAATAGGGTCATGTTAGGTGAAACAGCCCACCTACGTGGACTTGGGCTTCGTGAGACACATAGTTTGGGTATATAGAATGCTTTCACAGTCATTCACTAAGTTTGTTACCATAAGTGAGAATATATATATACTCATTTGTTTGCTTTTGTTTTCAGGGTTTTTTGTATTTTGGGTTTTGTTGTTTTTTGAGACAGGGTCGCTCTATTATGAAGCTTGGCTTTCCTATAATTTGCTATGTAGACCAGGCTGATCTTGAACTTACAGAGATCCACTTGCTTCCCAAATACTGGGACCACACCAAGCTACATTTCTTATTTTTAAAGACCAGTTATAATGTACTTCCTCAAAGGTTTTAATGATTCAAAGAATTGATTCCTGTTTTTTGTTTATTTGTTTTGAAGATAGGATCTCACTATATAGCCATTGCAGGCAAAAGAGCTATACACCGGGTTGGGGGTGGGGGTGTTCCAACAATCTTTCAAGTTTTTTCTCCCTTTCTCCCTTTTTCCTCCCCTCCTTCCCTCTCTCTCTCTCAAGGGAAGGTTTCCTGTCTTGGAACTTACTTACTCCAGGCTGCCCTCGAACTCACAGAAATCCACTTATCTCTGTCTCCAGAGTGCTGGGAATAAAGACATGTCCTGCCACCACCCAGCTATTTCTTATCTTGTAGTTTTCATTTTGTTCTCTATAACAGCATCATGGGCAGTACTAACTTAGCTCTAACTGAGTGGTTCTCAACCTGTGGACCATGACCACATTTGAGGGTCAAATGATCCTTTCATAGGGGTCACATATCAGATAGCCTGCATATCAGATATTTACATGATTCATAATAGGAGCAATATTATAACTAGGAGATAGGACGAAAATAATTTTATGGTTGGGGGTCAGCACAACATGGAGGACGCAGCATTAGGAAGGTTGAGAACCACTGGTCTAACCTAAGGGATCACTCTGCTGGAGGGTAGATGAAGAGAGCTAGCAGATGGCATAGGTGAACAATAGGCAGCAATGAGTGGAGTTCTGGGTAGAGACACTGAGGGGACCAGAGGCTGTGTAACACAGAGGAAAGTGAGAGGCTAGGGAGGAGGAAGGGGACATGAAACAATCCGTGGACTAACCCAGAACTATGAAACCTTTTCATCAGAGAAGCACAGCATTTTTGATCAGGCGTCCTAAGAGTTGCAATCAATGTTAGGCAATCACTTATGTAAGGGTGGCAAACTGCAGTTTCTATTTCCCAGGGAAACTCCTATATCTCCTCAGACAAAAAGGAAAGGATTTTCTCTTTGTCTTGTTCTTATGGGATGCAGTCTGAATTTTGTGTAAAGTTACAATGTCCGTTCACTACATGTACACATGACAAATATAAATTCCGAGCTATTAACATCTGACAAACCAACTTCAAACTGAGGGTTACTGCAGCATCTGTTTACTTCTTACTAGAAAATTATGGATATAACTTTCTTTTAACAAGAACTCACAGGTCACCAGATAGAAAGTAGTTGTATTTTCTCTGTAATCTGTAGCAGGATGGCTTTAACATTAATTAGATTACATCTTTGGAAATCTACAACCCATAAAAATCCCTGCTGTTAGTATACACCAGGGGGCCTGACCTACCTTTCCCTCTGCCTACAGGCCTTGATCAGGATCTGATAGGGACCAAGATATCAAGTAATCACATAACCCAGTTACTTTCTTGAAAATTTGGAATTGGGAATTACCAAAAGCTCACTGTCACCTTAGATATGAACTGGAAAGAAAAGCGCAATTATTCTAGAATTACCAATGCCTACCACTTATGAATTTAACAATACTGTCTGAAACCATTTAGACATTCAAATCCTTTCTCTGGCCTCATAAAATAAGTAAATAATTGAGTTCCATAAGCATATACAACGTGCTCTTTACATTGTACTTCATCCTTATCTATTCTGAATTTAAATTATAAAAACTGGTCATTTGGATGACCAAGTAAGACAATCTAATGAAGACAAAAAACAAACAAAACTATCTCCTGCTCAGTGATATTATTTCAATCTTCAGATCTTACAAAACAGCAAGAGAAATCAGTCTCCCAGGAGCTGTGCTCTAACCTCCACATGTGCTATCACATGTGCAAGTCTGTACTCATAACATGCATGCATGCACAAACACAAACTATAAAGGATTTTAGCAGACCCTTACCTGATGATCTTGAATCTTTCTGCCCACCACTCTGAATGTGTTGTTGCCTGTATGGTGATATATATGTACTCTGCTGAACCCAGTTGAGCCACCAGCTGGCACCCACTTCTTATTGGCATCATCATAAACCATTACAGCAGCTCTTGCCTGACAGATACTCTGTTCACTGTAAAAAATAAATAGATAAATAAATAGATAAATAAATAAATAAATAAATGAAAAATTCAAATGAGATATTTAAAATATGTGAGGTATGGCACAGAGCCATGAGCCAAGATTAACCAACCTGGCAGTCAATCAACAATAAACAGTGGCTCTAACCCCTATGGGTGAAATCTAATAGGAAAGACAAAAGCAGAGCCCAATTTTGAGTCCCAGCACCCAGACTGGACAGTTCACAACCATCTGTAATTCCAGCCAGGAGACCCAATGTCTCTGATTTCCACAGACACATATGGGAGCACCCGCACATGCACACACACACACACACACACACACACACACACACACACGCACACGCACACGCACACGCACACGCACGCACCATTAAAAGTAAGAAAGATGATTTCTAAGGACCTTACTAGATTTAAAATCCTCTTATTCACAGATAAAAAGAAAGAAAAGACCAGAATTTTTGGTTCCTATCCCAATTACTTTTTACTAAGTGATACTGAGATACAAAGAGACATGGTCAATTTCTTGCTAAACAATACATTCATCTACCTTATTCTCTGGCATACTTCATTTTCAATATCATATATCAAAAGAGAACATAAAATCAAGCACTGCTAACTACTAGCCCAATTAAACTAAGAACCTCTAGGCCAGTGTTTCTCAACCTGTGTCACAACCCCTTTGGGAGGTCACATATCAGATATCCTGCATAACAGATATTTATGTTATGATTCGTAACAGCAGCAAAATTAGTTATGAAGTAGAAATGAATAAATTTATAGTTGGGGTCACCACAGCAGGAGGAACTGTATTAGAAAGGTTAAGAACCACTGCTCTAGAGGAATAAGCTTCTTTTGAGTGGTCAGTACAGCTGTTCCTAAATAGTTGATGCACTTCCCATCCCATTTGTAAAAGTGTTTGTTCAGTCTATCAATTTCTGCTTCCAAGAGATCTCAAACAATACACGGGTTTTTTCCCAAACACCCTCAGAAATAGTTACTCCACACTCATGCTTCTCTCTACATATCCAAAAGGGACAACGAACAGAGTTTACAGGAGGGGGTTTGTGTATGCATCAAAAAGATAGATCACAGGATCTGCAGAAGTCATTTCACTGAATAATAAATCTGCTTCAGAGAAATCAGTTAGAATTGTTTTAGTTTTCCATTAGAGAAATTCTACAAAACCTAAGCTGTAAACAGCAAAGGTGTAGTAAGTCCTCTGATGCTATGTCAATTTTTATGCTGCCTAGAAATTTTCTGGGACTAGAAACAAGTCAATGACTAAAGCCTGAATTTTGTTTTTAAGAGCATTATTTATTTGACGGTATCTGTCAGTACAGAAGATAAAAACTTATTACTCACAAGAAAAACACTAAGTAACAACTTTTTTCTAAGTACAGCAAAGATGATTGAAATAAGCAAAAGCTTAGTACTTCCTATAGTTTACAACCACAGAAAACAAATTTACTCTTAAAAGATAAACCTGTGAATTAATACAAAACTAAATCTTTCAGCATTCAAAAATTAGTACTGGCCAGGTTCAGCGGAAGTGCACTTTAGAGGCATAGGTAGGTGGATCTCTGTGAGTTTAAGGTCAGCCACAGTTATAAAACAAAAGTCCATCTTTAAAATAAATACACAAATAAATGGCATTTCAGGAGGCCACTCAAGCCTGATTACTTAATCAGATGCAATAGTACATACCTGTAACTCTAGCAATCAGGAGGAGACAGAAGACTAAAAACTGAACACTCACTAAGGCTCATAGACCAGCTAGCATTTATCTACCAACTCTGGCCATACACATTAAGCTAATGGTAATCAAGGGGTTTGGTCTTTTGTTGTTGTTTGTTTTGTTTTAATTTCATGGACTTACAAATCTAATAAAACATATTGGGTGAATTAATACAGAACAGGATGCTAATATTTTGGTCTATTAGCAATTTGGATAGATTAAAAAAACTATAGAGGGAAGACCATCGCAAGTTGTTATAATGAGGGATTTTCTTTCTTGAAAAACAAAAATAGGATTAAAAGAGATGGAGAGATGGCTCAACAGTTAAAGGACAGCTGCTCTTCCACAGGACGTGGGTTCAATTCCCAGTGACCACATGGTGGCTCACAACTGTCTATCAATCCTCCGGTCTTAGGAAATCTGGCCTCTGCAGGTACCCGGCACATGTGGCACACACACGTACACAGACACACATTACAAAAACAGAACTTAAAATGATCAAATGTCGTAACTTCAGTTTTCAAGACATTACATTGTTCATGCTTCTATTTTCTCCCTCTATTTTATTTTAGCCCAGTGAAATCATCAAAGATCTGCTTTAAAATAAGATGGCTCTGTGAGGTACAGCAGGGCACATCTGTAATCCCAACATTCAAGAGGATCAGGGCAGGAAGATCCAAAATTTAAAGCCAGCCTGGTTATAGAGGAAAAGTTCTTAGCTAATTAAGTCTGTTCTCAGCCACACAGAAAGTATTGCTGGTAAATATCCAAGAACAGAACTTTGCAGCTTTATATGCACTATGGCAAACCTCAAAATAAAAACTTGTGAAAATCTTCGCATTTCTGAGTCAGTGAAACAATTATAAAAAAGATTAAATAACTAAACTACCAAACTGTAGTTTTGTGAAGATTAGATATCAAATTAGCCAGAAACAAAACCCACACTCTTATGATGTAATGTAATTAGTATACAAAATTGATCATACTTCACGTTCCTAATGTTAATTTTGTTATTTTCCAATGAGATACAGCAATAAAAAGCTAAGGAATGCTGGTTTAATTTTGTTATTTTCCAATGAGATACAGCAATAAAAAGCTAAGGAATGCTGGTTTATCCCCACCCTATCCCCACACATACATACAGATACACAAAGAGTAAAGAAACACATTACTACTTTATGTGTAATTTTGTAGCTTTGTTAGTTAGTTAATCATTCTGAACATATTCCTGAACAAGTACATATATATAATGGTAGAGAATACTCATTAAAAATAGGCACTAGTAAATGGATGTTAATATTTAAGGGGTTAAAAAAAACCCTTATCTGTATATACTATTTAGTGATAATACAGTAAAGCAGTTTTTAAAGAACAGCAATTCCCTTACAAAGACACCACCTACTAATCATGTTAAAGCATAAATACCTCAGTGCCTCACACACAGAAGGTATTCTTTAAACACTGTTCAGTAAATAATCACAACTGACAAAATCTGACTTATGAAAAACCTGAAACAAATAATTTTCCTTTTGTTAAGTCTTCCTAGGGTCCTCAAAGCCACCATTAATTACTTCCTTTTGCATTCTCCTAGTGAGATTCTCTGGGAGGCAGCAAGGAGACTGGTAAAATACTGGTAGGCTTAAAGTAGAATATGGCTTACATCTTCAAAAACATGGCTCTAGCTGCCATGAACTGAAGAGACAGTGGAGGGTGACGGAATTAGAAAGAAAGAGAAGCAAGAATACTAGACTAGAAAACAGGAGAAGAACATGGAATGTTTGAAGTATAACACAAAGAATAAAAACTATGAACATAACTAGCATGTTACTAATATTCCTACTTTAAAAGGGATGGGGCATTATTTTGCTCTGAGCTCCTTCACTAGGTCCCAAACAATCAGTACACATCAAAATGGAGTCACTAATGCTAAATGCCACACGATCAAACTGAAGCCTTAAGTAGATATTCTCAAACAGGGCAGTTGTTTCTCTGTGCACCCCCCCACACACACTTAAAAAAAAACAAAAGGTCCACCTGAGTCAGAGTAATCCATAATAAATCCCAAGTTCTCTCACAAAAAAAGTTGACTGACAGCAATGAGCCCATGTCCCACCATTACTGTAATTTGTTTCCATCTTACAAAACCCTAAACCCATTTTTAATTCCTACTGCTCAGAAGGAGCTCACTCAGGGGCATATACAAAGGTCCACTAGATATAGGAAAGACACTGACTACTCCCCCAGACTCCAGGGAAAACGCAGAGGGGCTAATTAGCCCCCTGTGGCCCTGCCTTCCTCATGGAGCACCACAGACTGCACACAGTTCTTTCCTCAAGTCACTTTACCTTCAAGTTCACAGGTTTCCAAACCCACTGTTATTTGTACTGATGACTGAAAAGTCATTGTCACAAAGTGGAGCTTAAAAATTAGCTGTCAGCAGACACAGTAAGTGGCAGGGCAGCTGAGAATCTAAACACTGGCTTTTCAAATAAGGAAGAGCACTCCACCTCAACTCTGGAATAAAAATCACTGACTACCTGATCATGGGAATTTCAGGGCCAAAGCTACAACCTAACTGGGGGGCAGCAGTCACTTAATCATTTGATGACCCACTTTCACACACAAAAGAAATCAGTCAGGATCCCAACCCTATAGCTGATCACCTCTTCTAACAGATTCAAGATCCAACATTAAAAATAGAATCTTTAAAAATTTTGGGAGGGAAGGGGTGTTTTCAAGACAGGGTTGCTGGTTGTTCTGGAACTCAACTATATAGACAATACTGACCACAAACTCACAGGCACTCACCAGTTTCAGCCAGTTTCTGCCTCCCAGTGCTAGGATTAAAGGTGTGTGTCACTCTGCCTGGCTCTACTTTCTGAAGAACTGAGGATGGCAGCTTCTGCCTTCCAATATGCTTTTTACACACTAAGGATGAGAAGCACCATACATACAAAGGGCATGTTAAGAGGACGGTTGGCACAGGGCATGAGCAGAAGCCTCAGAACACCAATCCTACCTTAACCATGGACTTCCTGTCTCTAGAACTATATGGAAGTAATTACTGCTCAAGCCTAATAAATGATGATGATGATGCAAACTTGGAGATATGTTAACATTTTAAGGATACCAAGATTTATATTCACTAACCAAATATGAAACAGTAGATTACCTAATTAAGAGCAAGACAAAAATTTATGAAATAAATAGGATTTCCTCTTTGCTATTCCATTAAAAAAAAAAAAAAAACTTGCTAAAGATGGGGAAAATTCTGCTCACTAATAACAGGCTCTTTTATCCTGATCCACTAAAGAAAACAGCAAAAACATTGTGAATACCACTGACAAACAGCAGATACAAATAAGGGCAGCAAACACTTTTTTTTTTTTTTTTTTTTTTTAAAGCATGAAACCCATCTAGGATGTAGACACTTCAAATATGTAGAAAGGGAAGATGTATCATCACTTTCACAAAAGCAGTATTAAAAAATTTCAAGAGGTAAAATACTAAGGTCACTACTGAGTTTTTTAATCCCACAGTATCCAAGTTCATACACAATATTTAAATGTAACCAGGAATAACACTTGATTCATAGTCAAGTGCCAGTTCATCTAAAGCAAAATAGTGCATTTTGAAAATATTTTGGTAAATCTGTTGGGTCACCTTTCAGAATGAAAAAAATCCCTCAATCACTATTCTTTTTTCGATAGGCAAAAAGGTTTATTAAGATGTACAGGGTTATTTTGCACTGAGACAGATCTGCTCCTGGCAACACCAATCTAATTCAATACAGACTTAATGTCTGATATATTTTGGTGTGTGATGTTTATTTTTTTCCAAGTTTTTAAAACACATTTATTAAAAATAAAGTATGTTACTATCTCCCCAAAGCAAGAAAATATTTGTATACTCTATAATATGGATATATTATGTCACTGAATGGTTCTTTCAACTGTGCTACATACTGAAATTTTTCATGATTTCAGTGTTAATGAAATTAACCAGTGTTACTACTGTGCAGCTAGCTACAGAACACCCGAAACTTCATAGTTACATTGATGGTTCCTTCTGAATATCAACTTGACATAGCCTACAATCATGTGGGAAGAGTCAATTTTTAGGAAGTGCCTAGATCAGGTTGCATGCTGGGGGCAAGAAGTCTTGATTGTTAATCCATGTGAGAAGATCCTTCCTCAATATTTACAGCACCATTTCATAGGCTGGGCCCGAACTGTGTGAGCAGAGAAAGCTAGATTAGTGAGCAGGCAGTCTGGATGCATTTGTTTATTCTGACTGTAGATATGATGTGCTGAGCTGCTTGAAATCTTTTTGATGACTTTCCCCTATATGATGGGCTGAAACTTGGAATAAGCCCCTTTCTGCCTTGTGTTGCTTTTGGTCAGATTATTTGTCAAAACAGAAATGAAATTCAACAGTTTCAATATAAAATGACATACAAAGTAATTGTATATCTTCATTCATTTTCATGAAACAAAAGACCAAGGACGGACATTTTTATTCCTTACAAATGTAAATTAAGGGACAGCAAAAAGACTCACTGAGTAAAGGGACTTGTCATGTGAACCTAGAGAATGGAGTTTGATCCCTTGAACCTATATTAAAGGAAAAGATCCAACTCCAGAAAGTTGTCTATTAACTATCACAAGCACATTGTGCTATATAATAGGCCCATCTGTTTACACACAAACCCATACAAATACAATAGCAATAATTCAAAAAATATAATTGATGGGTAAGTACTGTGCTGACTAATGCTTCCCAGTAAAGCCCAAAGACATTTACCATTAAGGCTTAAAACAGTGAAGGTGTCAACTAACACCTAAGTCAAAAAGTATTTCCAGTCTACATTTTTTTCTCCTCTGTTCAAAAGCCACACGGACAGCTTCTTGCTGTGTATTTATACACAACTAATTTTGAAGCATAAGGCATTTTCCTACCCATTTTTCCCTTACCCTAACTGCTGCGCTCTCCCTATTTCCCTTTCCAGATATTTTATGAAACCTTACAAGGCATTCTCCGAGCTCCTAGAAAAGCCTAGCCAGCAATGTATTAAGCTTTTCTGAACTGTTACAAAAATCACCTTGTTATCTTCAGTTTGGGATTCCCTAGGACAGTGGTTCTCAATATATGTGTCATGACCCTTTTGGAAGTAACATATCAGATACTTATATTACAACTCATAACAACAGAAAAATTACAGTTATGAAGTAGCAACAAAAAATAATTTCATGGTTGGGGGTCACCACAACATGAGGAACTGTATGAAAAAGGGTTGCAGCTTTAGGAAGGTTGAAAACCACTGCCCTAGAAGAAACGCTGATAAATGAATTTGAACACTGGTGGTTTATTTAGAAGAGATTCACCAAGAGGAGAGTCAGACAAATAGAGGAAGCCAACAAAAAGTGCTGCAATGAGCAAATGAACAGTTAGTTAGATTAGAATGCTGTGAAAATACAGAGTCGGGTTGGGCGTCCTGGTGGGGAAGAGGAAACTGGGTGTACTTGTCCACTAATTTCTGTCTTTCATTGACTAAGAGCTGTTTCTCGAGACACTAGATCTCTGGAATTTTAGTTTACCCTGGGCCTCACTATCAATCAAAAACATCCAGAGCAACTCGGCTGCAAAGCTATGACAGGAACAGTTTGCTACTTTTGTAGCTCTGTAGATCTGCCTCCTAGGCTTCCTTTCTTGACTTTTAAAGTAGAGATAATAAAATCACTGAGAGATTAAGTGAGATAAAGAAGCAATGCTTTTGTTATTATGCATTCAATAAACGGTAGTTGTTTGTTTCAAGTGTACTGTAATAACTGTCCCGCCTACTGGTTTAATAAAAATGCTGATTGGCTGAAGGCAGACAAGAAGTGTGGGTGGGGCTACCAGACTAAGAAAATTCTGGGACAGGAAGCACAGAGCAGAAATGCCACAGAGACACCAAAGAAGCAGATGCAGAGGACAACTATGCTGCCCTGAGAAAAGGTACTGAACCGCATGGCAGAACACAATAAAAATCATGGGTTTGATTAAGAATTATGAGTAAGCAAATTATATGCCTGGCCCTAGGCCAATCAACATGAAATTAATACATGTGTCTGTGTTTTTGTGGGACTGTGAGTCTGTGGGTTAGAGTCACAGGGCTAAGCCGGAAAGACCAGCCAGAAACACACTATCATAGTGGACTTACAAGGGCTTCTTGTAACTTTTTTGATTCTCAGCACAAGGCATCTATAACTCCAGTTACAGGGGGCCTGACGCCCTCTTCTGGCCTCTGGGAGCATTGTATGCACAAAGTGCACAGATATGCACGCAGGTTAAACAATTTTACATGGAGCTGCAACATGGCTTACTAATCAACATTGGAATTTATCCAAAACAAATAATTGCTAATAAATACAAATGTTTAGCTATAACTTTTGAATAATGGTTATAATGTATGGAGATTTAGCTATAAACTAATATGCAATATTGTAAGCATTGTTCACAACAGTGACAGATTCAAAAACAAATTAAATAAAAGGTAACAGCAGGTTGACAAAAACAGATGAATATCCTGTGGTGAAATAAAACAGAGCCAACAGAAATTATAAAAGTAATGGTTTTTAAAAAAATAAGGAATGCATATTAGTTGAGTACAGTGGCTCATGTATATAATCCTACCACTTAGAAGAGTTCCAGAAGATCATGTTCAGCTACACAATGAATTTGAGACCAACCTCAGATGAATGAGACCTGCCTCAAAAAATACAACCCTATTCATAAATGTATACATATAAACACATAAATGATACACTAAAATATACATGTACATGTGTGCATATGTACACCTGTGTGTATACATTACCAATACTAAATCATTTCTAGTGGTATCTGTAGAAGTCAGAATAATGAATAGCTTGAATTCTATTTGGAGAAGAATTGGGATCTATGATCCCAGTATTTTCTATAATTAATACACTGATTTTTGTAATAATAAAAAAAATATTCGAAAGTAAAACAACTGCTTTTTATGCCATTGAATTTTAAAGGTGAGTTGTGTGTTTGTTTCATAGTTAAAGTTTTGCTATGTACTGACTCACAATCCTACTGTTCCAGATTCCCAAGTAATAAAGATACAGACATGGGCCATCACTGTATGTTTTTAAATCTAAAGGTTTAATTTTGTTTTCAGTACATTTTATATAGACTGTCCAGAGTTTAAAAACATTCAACATAGGGTTGATTATGAGTCACTTCAGTAGCTCATCTCAACCCAAAACATTAAAGAAAATATTAAATGCACTTTGGTGGTGGGCAAAGGATATGAACTTAATTAAGCCTTTAAGTCTAAGTGAATTTCAATAGCACCTCATTTTCTATTGTATTAAATGATTTATAAAGCCTTCAAAAGCTTCACTTCCTGATTTCTAAAGTAACACAGGAAACTATGTACATAAAGCCCCTTAAGTACTTGTCATGCACCGGACACTCAAACTTGTACACACTGACCATTACTACTAGAAACAGTATTTGGGCAAATTGAGATACTAACTAATAAAGAGTTTTAAAACCACAGTAAGCACACTGCCAACTGGAGTGCACTTTAACATTTGCTCAGCTGCCAAATTACCTTCAAGATCCACGTCGCCCTTTAATTACCACAATCCTTTGGTGAGTTTAAGATCCTGGACTTCCTACTCTTCCATTCTGATGTGTGGAAAATGAGCCTACATAACTCTGATAGAATCCGCCAAATAACTCCTACTCTCCTGAAGACCAGCAGGCTCTTTTATTTCTACCCACCCTTCAGAACCCATCTTATGTGAAGGCTATTATAGGCTACAGTGATTATTTCTAAATCTGGGAATTCATGATGGTCTTGAAATTTCCCAGCAAACTATAAATGGCTGTTACTTAGTACATCTTTATAACATTAGAATACAATTCTAACTTCTGGTTTCAATGATTATAACTTAATAGAGATTATGGAGCCAGGTGTAGTGGGAAATCTATGTTATCTTGGCAAGGAGGAGGCTGAGAAAGGAGAATCATGAGATTGAGGCCAGCCTCAACTACAGACATAGCAAAATTCTGCTTTTTTTGTTTTTGTTTTTCAAAAAAGATTGGTCATGAAGTCTTGGAAATTGTTGTTAGTCATTAACGTAAATAAGGTACAAGTATACATAATATTTAGTAGCATTCAATACTTAGTTCAACTAAATCAAAACTCAAAATTCCCGTTTTTAAATACAACCACTGGAAGAAAGCCTGGTTTTCCTATTATTCCAAGGAAACTCTTAATTTTCCAAGAGTACTTCTTGGATACTGATGATTCCAGACCAGATATTTATAGTCTGGCAAGTATCTTTACATTTACCAGCTGCCAGCTTCTGCTCAGAACTACTTTATAAATTGGGCAATTCTGTCCTGAAAAGCAATCTATCTACTACAGCTGGGAAAACATGCTTCTCACCTTTTTCCAAATATTGTTTCTCCATTAAAAGGAGAAACTTGGTCCTTCAAATGAGGGTCAACATATTTTAGTTCTAAGAACTAGACTAGCTATGATGGTCACCATACAACATAAATTCCAAAAAAGACTTGTGGAGATATGTTTCAAATTTGCTCTGTCTTCTGATATTCCAGACTGGTTTTTTATTAAATTTGAAACATATCCCCACAAAGATTGCTTTATGATTAGAAAAATGAGACAGCACATAGAAGACCCTTTTTCAATCCGTCTAGAAGCCTTGAAAAGCTAGAGTAAACAAACTTCTTAGAAGTTACTCATTTCACATTAAAATCTCATTATTTTGTAATTTACCCCAGTATACAACCCACTTTAATATGATGGCAACCCTAATAAGCTTTCAGTAAAACTGGCATTCCATGTGGATAACCCGCATTTGTCTATAGTCAGCCCTGAGGCAAGTGCCAAGTGTGCAAACACAAAAGCATCACAAACAACTTCCATGTATGAGCAGAGGAAGCTTAAATCCTAAGGGGAATGCTGAGTAGTAGAAAAGTATAAAATGCTAATACACTACTCATGGGTCTGTCACTGACAACAGAGCATGGCTTAGCAGTCACCAGCCTATGATTTTCTGCTCACAGACTAATGACAGCACAGGGTAATTAAAGACAAGCACTAGCTAGCTATAGTCTAAAACTTTCAGCCAAATAAAAACTTATGATATTCCTGAGGTTTAACAGTTAAAGTGATCAAATCAATGTGCTTCAAAAATATACGACCTTGTGATCTCCTTTCCATCTATCTTCAAAGAAGCTGAAATCAAGGGTTATGCAGTAAAGCTGTATTAAAGCTAGAAACTCAGAGATGATCAGAGAGAGAGAGAGAGATTGTTTCACTTACACTATGTACCCCAGGCTGGACTCAAACTCACAGTCAGTCAGTGCTCTTAATCACTGAGCCATCTCTCCAGCCCTATAGATTTATTTATCTTTATCTTATTTGCATTGGTGTGTTTTGCCTGCATATGTGTCTGTGCCAGGCAGGCTGTCAGATCTTAAGAGTTACAGTTGTTAGCTGCCATGTAGGTACTGGGAATTGAACCCTGGTCCCCACTCTTTTTCTTGTAAGAGCCAGTTACACTGCTTCTTTGGTATATTGCTGGATTCAAAGTTTAAAGGCAAACTGTTCTTAAATGTTAGCTGTGAAGAGACTATCTTCAGGCAGGGTACAAAATATGTTTGGGGGATTTGAATGAAATTACATCATTATAACCTATGAGGGGCTGAAGAGATGGTTCCTAGCATCCATATGATGGCTCACAATCACCTGTAACTTCATCTTCAAGGAATTCAAAACCCTCTTCTGGCCTCCCAAGCTACCAAGCACACACACACAATATATATATATATATATATATATATATATATATATATATATATATATATATGTACATGTGAAATACTCATACACAAAACTAAGACTAAATCAATCTTTTAAAAAATATATACTAATTCTATCTTTTGTACTGGGTAACAAGCCTCTCCTTCTCCATTCCTTCCAGCTTGCTATAAATTATTTTTCCCCCTTTGTTTTTCCAGATAGGGTTTCTTTTGTATAGCCATGGCAGTCCTGAAACTAACTCTGTGAACCAGGCTGGCCTTGAACTCACAAACAATCTGCCTGTCTACTGAGTACCAGGATCAAAGGCCTGCACCACCACCCCGTGGTTCAGTTCGCTAAATTAGCATTTTCTTTTTCAGATAAAGCCTCACTTTGCTCACTGCTCCATTCATATGAACAGCTTCCAGATCATATCCAAGTAGTTAGTCCTCCTTTCCCATAGTGTATACCTAAAACAGGACCTCTAAGTACCAGGAATATTATCACAGCATCAGTCTCACTATAACCATGCACTAGACACAGAATTACTAGTGCAGAAATGTGTCACCTCTAACTACACAGTTAATACCTAAAGCATATTCAGATAGTTGTTGAATGTCAAGCAAATGGATCTTAAGACCCAGTAAGAAAAACAGATAAAAACTTTAAAAGACTAAAATAGTGGTTAAGATTAGGAATATCTTCCAAAGAAATTGCTAGCTTTAGGGGCTAGAGAAATGGCCCGGAGGTTAAGACACTAGCAGGTCTTCTAATGAGTTCTGAGTTCAATTCCCAGCAAGCACATGTTGGCTCACAACAATCTGTAGTGAAATCTGGTGCCTTCTTCTGGCATGCAGACATACATGCAGGCAGAACACTATACATAATATTTTTTTTAAAAAAAAAGTTTCTAGTTGTAATGTGTTCTCCAAAGTTCACTTAAGTTCAAACTATTAGAAGTGGAACCCTAAAGAGGCATAAATGACTGTCCATATGAATGAATTTACCCCATTATTTTAAAGAGTATACTAAACTGTAATTATAGTAGGTTCATGATAAAAGAAATTCACTCCATTTAATCCCAGCACTCAGGAGGCAGAGGCAGGCAGATCTCTGTGGGTTTGAGGGTAGCCTGGTCTATAGAGGGAGTTTCAGGACAGCCAGGACTACACAAATAAACCCCTTCTCCACCACCTCTGCTCTTCTGCTAGAGGACAACACAGCGAGAAGGCCTTTACTGGAGAGGTGAGGCACTTGACCCCTGTCTTCTCAGCCTTCAGAACTACAAGAAACAAAGCTGTTCTTTGAAAATTACCCAACATAAAATATTCTATTATAACAGCACAAAATAACTGGAACGAAAATAATAAGCAATTTTATAATTAAATGTCTGGTAAATTTTATTTATAAAGAACCTTTGCTATATAGACACAGAATTTAGAGTATAATCATATGAGCATAATCAATGAGGCTTTAGATAGGGGCTGGAGATGGCTCAGCAGTTAAGACAAAAGAATAACCCAGAACACCTGGGTTCAGTTCCCAGCACCACATGGTGGCTCACAACTGTCTATAACTCCATTTCCAGGGGATTAAATGCCTTTTTCTGCCCTCTTCGGGCACCAGGCACACATGTGGTACACATATATGTGCAGGGAAAAGACATAAAAATAAATATTAAATAAGTTCACATACAGTGGCATACAGAACTGACACAACTGAGGTGGGGGAAGGAAACAGAAGAATAGAAAGTTCACTGTGTAACAGTGTCAGAAATTTACTTGCTGCTTGGGAGCAACTCAATCTATGCATAATTAGCCATGCCACAAACAATCAAACTAAGTATTTCAACTGAGTGATAAAGTTTCATCAAACGAAGTGTGGAAAATGAATTGATTAAATGAAATGTATGTTGACTTGAGTAGCTGGTCACACTTATTCTGATTCCCAACAAAAGGAGGGAAACATACTTCCAACTTCCAACATACAACCTAAAGCCATTCTCCTAATTGCACTTGGCCATTAGTTTGGCGCCTAAAACAAGGCAGGCACCACCCAGAACGTGCATGATGTTCACACCATTTAAGAATTTTGTTCTCATGTTGGCTTCTTCTCATTTGTAGCAGCTATCAGCTAGCATAGTATCCAAATCATAATCCAAATGCTCGAAGCAATTCACATGTATCTCTAAGCAACAGATGTGTAATCTTTATAGTATGTCTAAAAATATAGTTTAAAACATTAAATGAGTTTCATCTAACATTTAGAAATATGACTGAACAAAATACAGTCAACTCGATTCATGTTAACAGAGTCATTTAGCAGAAGGCAACATTCAAAATGATGAGTAATCCAATTCATAAAAAGTAAAAATGTTTATAGGCTATATTTTTATTTCAGAAGTGTCCTCTTCTCCTGAGGCTATGGAATACCTGTAACAGTAGGAGTTCTGTTTGATTTTATCCCTGCTGCTGGGGATTGAACCTAAGGCCCCTTGCATGCATGCTAAGCTTCCACTTGACTCCTGAGCTTCGCCCAGTTTAAACAGTCCTAGAAAGAAGAGTTCTTGACTGTCTTGACTTGTTTTATGTCCTCTCACTTCTGTTGAGAAGGACTCCTCTGAAGCACATTTGTCTTTCCCTGACTGACCTCATTAGCCACTAAAGCTCATATATACCCCTTAACAAGGCAGCTATACCAAACACACCTCATTAAAAACCCAATGTCCAAATACCCAGCCCAACCAAGAGATGGGCTAAGCGCCTGTTATACAAACTCATATGACTGATTCTTCCATCAGCTGGACCTAGTACTTGCACAGAAAACCTGATCATGTTGAGTTTTGCCTTCTCTAATCTATAAATTCCTCATCTCTAAAGCAAAATGGTCCCTAAAATGCACAAGGCTTCTTACAGGACCAAGGCCACATACAGCTGTAAGGCAGCAGTGAAACTTACAAGGTATGTAAATACAGACTAGCTCCAAAACATGCATTTCCCCCTACTTTAACTATATTCAAATAACACTCAAATTAGGCAACAAAAACAAAAAATTATGAATAATTTAAAATTTCCAGAGTAAGGTAACTACAGTGTGAGTATGCAGAGGAGAGACCTAAGTATTTTTATACTTAGGCATAAGATGTTATACATAGGCCTAATTTTCAGTGTTGCAAACCACACAGACAGAAACAGAAAATCAGTGTGTTTGCTTTTTAAATCAGTTAGACATACAGTTCATCTGGTAGAGTGTATGCCTAACATTCACAAGCACTAGATTCAATCACCCGAGAATAGTAGCACACACCTATAATCTCAATGCACATGAAATGAAGGCATAAAGATCACAAGTTCAAGGTCATCCTTAGCTACATAAGAGTCTGAAACCAGCCTGGGTGCAAGAGAACTTGGCCAATAAGGACTGTAACAAAGACAGTATACACTGATAAAAATGAGAATATATATCTACTCAACACAAATACAGTCACTCTAAAAAAAAAAAAAAAAGCCACAAAATATATGACTAACTCAACTGTCAAAGAAAATACAATTACCTTTATAATCTGCTCAGAATCATTGATAGATCAAACACATAAATTTAAAGCAGAAGTATCAAGTTGTGAACAATAATATTAAAGACTCAAAAATGTAGAGCTCTAGTCAAGAATGGAGGCTCAGATCTGAAATTTCAACATTTGGGAGGGTGAGGTAGGAGGACTACCATTAATTCCAAGCTAGATGAGGCTACATGGCGAGTTCAAGGAAAGCCAAGGATACAGAATGAAAATCTTTCTCACCTCCTCCTCCAAATTAAAAAGGGGGGGGGGGGTAAGAGAGAGAATATAAATAACACTTTTAATTTCAGAACTCAGTAGGCAGAGGCAGGATGATCTCTTTGAGCTCCAAGCTAGCCAGGTAAACATACATAGTGAGGCTCTGTCTCAAAGAAAAAATAAGGAAAGGAGATGGAGATGGACAGATACAATAGTTAGGGAACACATTTTTTGCATATGCAAAAGATTTGTGCTATCAAACCACATGTTAGGCCTCATAAAAAGGAAGCCTCATAAATTTCTTAGGATCTCTTACAGATTGATTATACTGATGTAGGAAATACGACAGAGCAAATTTTAATCCTCAAATTTAATTACACAACACTTAGAATTATAATTCTATTACTCTTAGGTTAAAAGGGAAAGCAATAAAAATTAAGAAAGATTTAATAGATGCACGTTAAACATCACAGTTTTATGAATCACAAAATAAGCCAGACGTGGTGGCACAAGTAGCCTTTTAACCCAACACTTGGGGCAGCGGACAGGCATATCTCTGTGAGTTCAAGGACAGTCGACATAGAGAATTCCAGGATTCCCAGAGCCATTTAGAGTGACCTCATCTCAATAAAAACCAAAGAAGCACAAAATAGATAAAGTTAAGGTAAAAATTTCAGAAATAAGAATAAAGGAAAGCCAAAAAAAAGAAAAAATAAAGTTAAGAGCAGAAATCTAGACCAGAAGAACAAGTGAAAGGGTTAATAAACAAAAGCTGCTTCTTGGAGACAAGGGGGGGGCTAACCTAGTGTTAGACAAAGGGGGGGCTAACCTAGTGATTTAACTAAACACTGGTGATTTTGTTTTTCAGACAAAATCCATCTAAGTGTTTTGCCTGCATATTTATATGCACCATAGGCATTATGCAATGTCTGCTGAAGTCAGAAGGGGGTGTCAGATCCCCTTGAGTTACAGATGGTTGTGAACCTGAGTCCTCTGGAAGAGCAGCCAGAACCACTAAGCCATCTCTCCAGTCACCACACTAGTGATTTTAAAATCTAGATAAAATGATAAAATTCCAATAGTACAGCATTTGGGTAGATTAAAAGAGTAAGAGAATAGAACAACAAAACAATCCCCAAACCTAACTCATGGGGGAAACTTTCTTTACAGGTGTTTAGGCCAAGAGTAGAGTAAGACCTGCTCAAAAACAGAGTTCAAACAGAAAAAAACTTGGTGGAAAAAAAGACACAATTACCAGTAGTTTGAAGCGAGATGAGTGGGAGTGGAAAGATGATTCCACTGGTGAGAGGGCTTGCTGGGCAAGCCTTGAGACCTGAATTCCATCCCCAGACCTGACTAAGCTGCAAAAGCACAAGGGCCTGTAACTGTGGTGCTGCACTGCAGGACAGAACTGTGGCTAGCAAGTGCCACCCAATCTAGCAAAATATGTGAGCTCTAGTAAAAATCAAAAAAAAAAAAAACAACCAACAACAAAAACCAGCCTAAAAAAGAAAGAGTGACATAAGAAGAGAACAGAGGTTAAGCTCTGGTCTTCATACACACATGCACATGTAATGCAAATCCACACTCTCACATTCACAACTAAACATTTTTTTAAAAATACATTAATGAGGCCAGAGAGATGGCTCAGTAGTTAAGAGCACTTATTGCTCTTGCAAAGGATTTATAACAATCCATAAGTGGAGTTAAAGGGAATCCAATGCCCTCTTCTGACTACTTTGGAACCAGGTATGCCCAAAGTGCATACACATACAATCAGACAAAAAATTCATACACAAATAAATCTAAAAAATAAATTAATGTCCAAAATGAGAGCCTCACCTAAAGAATCAATAACAAAAACACTTAGAAATGTATACAGAAAGAAGTTCTTAAAACTTCTAACATTAAAAAAAAGTTCTTTATTATATTTCAAGGTACATATTTACATGAGTCTGAATTATTTTCTTAAACCATGAAA
The DNA here is from genome assembly GCA_033318265.1 of Phyllotis vaccarum. Taxonomy (NCBI): domain Eukaryota; kingdom Metazoa; phylum Chordata; class Mammalia; order Rodentia; family Cricetidae; genus Phyllotis; species Phyllotis vaccarum. Next base: position 13,123,739 of record JARWLC010000017.1, on the reverse strand, counting down.
TGGGCTGAGATATGCTAATTTTCAGTTCCTATAAAAATATTATACAGTAACATTTGAAATTTAAATCAAAATGGGGGGGGTGCCTGCAAACATATGTGGTTTTCCCTTTCTCCTAGTTTTGTTGAATCTTTAAATTTAACACAAGTATTGAGTTCAGCTTGAAATGTAAAGAAATAACTATATTTATTCTATGATAGCCTCAAAATGCATGGAGCTGCAGTCATTAAAGGTATGGGGGGGTAGGTGCGGGGAAGAGGGGGCAGTGATGGTGGTATACACATTTCATCCCAGAAAGTTCCAGGACAGCCAGGGCTACACAGAGAAACCTTGTCTAAGAGGGGAAAAAAAATCAAAAAGGAAAAGTGTGTGCTGGCTGCCTAAACGCTATGAGTCATGTTTACTTTCCAAGATAACACTTATGGAGCATCAATCAGGAATACTGAAAAGTACATAAGAATCACTAGTGGGCCAGTGAGATGGCTCAGAGGTTTAGCAAGGAAAAGTACTTGCTTTGCAAGCTTGATGCTGATTCTTATTTTAAGAACCCAGTAAAGGTGGGAGGAAAATAACTAATTCTAAGAAGTTGTCCTCTGGCTTCTGTTCACATGAACCATGGCATACACACTTCTCTCATGAATGAATAAATAAAGCAGCATTGACTAAATGTAAATTTTTTAAATTAGGTCAACCAACATTCAAATGTTTAAAACTAAAACTACTCTATGTAAAATTTGGCAAATTTAACACACATAGAGCTATGGGTTTAAATAATCAAAATTAAAACCCCTGTTCACGCAGGATCCTAAAGATTAGGAGATAGCAGAAATGGAGTAAATTTTTTTTTTTTTTAAATGAGCCAGGCATGGCAATGTGCACTTGTAATCCTACAACTATAAAAGGCTAAGGTAGGAGATTCAGGAACCTGTGGCTACATAATAAGACCAATCTAAAATAAAATAAAACACCAAGTGAAAAAACACTACCTAATATCTTTCTCCACATAGGGATTCATCTTACTCAACTATGTAATATAAAACTATTTCTGAGTAGTACTCTAATCTAATAGATGTAGTGGGATTATATTACATTTACAATTTAACATACTAGTTTAATAAAAACGCTGATTGGCTAAAAGCAGACAAGAAGTGTGGGCGGGACTACCAGACTAAGAAAAATCTGGAAACAGGAAAAACAGAGCAGAGATGCCAGAGAAGCCAGCAGATGTAAAGGACAACTATGCTCCTCTGAGAAAAGGTACTGAGCTACATGGCTGAACAGGATAAGAATCATGGATTAGTTTAAGAGTAAAGAATTAGCTAGCAATATGCCAGAGCCATAAACTAATCAGCATAAAATTAATACAAGCATCTGTGTGTCTCTGCAGGACTGAGGGTATGCAGGTCTGGATCACAGGCCAGAAACCTAATAGAATAGACGGGCAGTACACAATACGAACAAAGTAACAACAACACTGTCCATTAAATAATCTCAGAAACTTAAAAAAAAAAAAAAAAAAAAAAAAAAAAAAAAAAAAAAAAAAAAAAAAACTTTGTGGCATATATAAAAATCAGAATTCCTTAATATTTCTTATTTAAGAAATATTTTCTTTCCTTATTAACTGTTTTGTTGCTGTGAAGAAATGCCATGACCAAGCAACTCTTATGAAAAAGTATTTAATTGGGGGCTTGCTTACAGTTTCAGAGGTTTAGTTCTTATCCTCGTGGTGGGGAGCATGGTGGCATGCAAGCAGGCATTAATCCATAGGCAGAGACACAGAGAGAACCTGGGCCTAGCATGGGTTTTTGAAACATCAAAGCTCCCCCCATGACACACTTCCTCCACCAAGGCCACACCTCCTAATCCTTCTAATCCTTCCAAATAGTGACACTCTCTGGTTACAAAGTATTCCAATATTATGAATCGATAGGGGCCATTCTAATCAAAGCACCACAGTATTAGCTGAGGCATTAAGTCCAAACTCCTTTTGCTGTGTTTTTTGTTTCATTTGCTGTTTTGCTTTCTGAGACCAGGTCTCTATGAAGTTTATAGTAATCCTCTTGCCTAAACCTCCAAGATTACAAGGATATGCTACTGCACTGTATTTTTGTCTTGTTTTATTGTTTTATCTGTAACTGGAAATGCTGATGCTTTCTGACAAAGATAAAGTTGTAAAATGAAGACAATACAAAAAAGAAGTTAGTAGGTAGGAAAATATATGCTAGACAATATTAAAGAACCATCTGAATGACTTAGAACAACAAATGTTTACATTGTTCAAATGTTGATCTAAAACAATAAAACATATTATAAAATAACAAGCTGAAAAAATTCTCTCCTTTCCCCCTCCCCCCCAACACAAACAAATATTTTCAATTAATAAACAGCCAAAATTTTAAAGCAGATCCAATTTAGGTTGTTTAAGCCCCAAGAGAAAAGATTATGAGATGGCAATAAGCATACTTTGGTCAACAATCAGATGTTAAAATAAGAATTGTAAAGGGTTAAACATTTTACACACAATAGGGATTATGTAAAGGCTATAGTTGAATTCCCACAAGGTTTGAGAGAAATCTATATTAACAGGAAAACAAGAGGAATCAAGTTACTTGTTAATCTCTTAAATGTAAATCTCAAGGTGGTGTGGTAAGGGGCTTAAATACCATAACCCAGTACTTGAAAAATATTACAAAGTTTAAAACAGATGTAAATGTGCTATCTAAACTCATTCAGACACTTAGGTGTACGGTATCAAAGGCTATAAACTATGCCAACGAAACAGGAAAGGTATTATATTCTAATTTTAAAACAGACTGAAGTCAAACTATCTTGCTTTTAAATTCTATTACGAAATAGATACTTATTTCTTTGCTATGACATATCTAACAATTGAAACTTGCCTTTACAATTACACTCATATGAGATCTCAATGGCTGAGGCTACCTATACAAAATCTGCACAAGATCAATCTAGTCAACATTCCACCAAGGATGGGAAGAAAGGGGTTCACAAGGTCCCACTCCTAGTTAAGAAGTTACAGAAAGTCATGACTGCTAGTAGAAAAAAAAAAAAAAAAAGTTTCTACAGGTTCAAGGTCCTGGCAGGTTGTCCTTGTGGCAGCCAAAAAATGATATAATGAAGGGGACGGGCAAGGAAGAGACTGAATATCACCAAGTATAAAGCAATGCAGGTGCTGTCACTAATCTCTACTGAAAACCAAAGCTGATTTACAGGAGAGGCCCCTCTTAAATATGACGCAGTATATCCTGCACTATTTTTAAACACAATCAGAAAATCAAAAGTGAGTAAATCGATGTACTCAAGAAATTATTTTAAGACTAATCACAATGAGCTAGAATAAGTTCCCTATCTTGAAATAAAATAATTACTATTTAAAATAAGTTCTATAACGTGGTAGTTTCCAGTGAAAAGGGTCACAAATGGCAAGAAACAGGAGTCAAGCATTCTACTTCCACCATCAATGACTTTTTAGCATTGAGCTATAGTAACTTTGCCACCACTGTTTTCCTTAATTCTAGCAACAGTCAAAGGAATTAATTATTGTTATTCTCGCTTGCACATGAAGATACTGAAGCCCAGAGGTTAGAGTATTAAAACCACAGAGGGATTCAAATCTGAGCATCTGAGGCCAAGAATCTCCATGAGTGCATTTGGTCTTTTAAAGTGGCTTCAATCTTAACAATCCACAAAGAACCTCATTCCCTTTAGTTTAAGAAACAGAAAAATACAACTGAATTCTCAATTTCTGAGCAAAGCATGCTAAAAAACAATCAATTCCTTGGTTTCAATCCCAGCTCTGAAAACAAAACTGGACAATCCACAAAAGATTTAGGGAGGGGTAATAACATCATGAAAAACAGTGAAGCTCACTGGTGCAAGAAGAATGCAAGTTAAAACAAGATATCCTTTTCCACTGTGGGAGGAAAACAGCAATGTGAGAGTGGGCCAAGGCAACCCCATCTCTTGCTGATACAAGTAAAACAAGCTTTCTGCAGAGCTGTTGGTACATAAGCATCAAGAGCCTTTGCAATGTAGGCATTCCCTGAGTCAGCAGGTTACACTTCTGTAGGTTTCACTTAAAATGCATTATGCAGAACTTAAGCTTCCAAACAGAACGCTTTATGATGATAGAAAATTTCAAGAAGGAACTGGGTAAGTACATTGTTAGGTTAAAGCTGATGCAACTGCCAGTCAACCATTCTTGGGGGGGAAGGGACATCATAATTCTAAATAATACATATATATATATATATATACACATATACATATACATGGACAGTGATTTAGCAAAGTGCAGCTAAGAAAGGAAGCTCTGGCTCATTAGCTGACGTTTACAGTGTGGTGTGCTACAACTCCAGTCCACACTACAGAAGTAAAATCTGAAAAGTGCAGGAAATGAAGTGGTACAACTACACATTTCACTAATTGCACAAAATCCATGCTGCTTCCACTAAGTCACATCTACCTACTGAAGTGCATTAGGAAAAGATAGTCTTTTGTTATATGCACTCAGGAAGGTGAGAAAAACTGTCCCATACTGGAGGCCACCTGAACTATCTTATACCCGACCAGGCAGTACAGCAAAAACAAAAACAAATCCTGCTGAGCTGGAGAGATGGCTCAGCATCTGTTTGCTGATCTTACAGAGAACCTGAATTTGGTTGCCAGAACACACAGCAAATGGTTTCACAACTAACTTCCAATTTTAAGACTACTTGGTCGGTATATAAATGTTCAAGAAAAAAAATTAGACCGTTCATAGCATTTATAATATATAAAACTACAACCAATTCAAATGTTTCTCTACTTGAGAATGAGTAATACACAAAATGGAATACGTTGTAGATGAATAAAAAATACAGAACAGAAAAAGCTCCATGAGTAAATGAACATGTTTACCTGAACATGTTTACCTGCTTATCAGTAGTAACAGTTGTGAAGTTAACTAACCTACTTTTTAGTCTGTCAATAAGCATTTAGTTTGTCTATAAGCATATGGCTTTTCTTTTCTCTCCTGTTTTTAAATACATATAATTAGGTGAATGGGCACATTATCATCTATTGAATCAAAAGAGATAGTAGTGATGCGGGAATGTCTTTCTGTATGCTGTGAATATCAATCTTTAAGGAACTGTTTTGGCCCATGACAGGCACCATAGAAAAAGTAGGAAAAATCAGAGCATAGGTAAGAGAAGGGCGGAGTCAAGAAGACTGAGCCAGAAGCCCAAAGGAGCAACATGTAAGGAACACAGGTGAGCCATGGGCCACGTGGCAGACAGATTAATAGAAATGGGTTAAGATGTAAGAGCTAGCTAGCAATGTGCCTGAGCCAATAGGTCAAACAGCATGAACTTAATATAAGCATCTGAGTCATTTCTGGGGGCCTGAGCAGCAGTGGTGGGTGGCTAAGAAGTCTGGCATGGCAGGCCTGTGAGTCTGGGCCTCTGGCCGCTGGGGACCAAGGAACCCTACTGTAACATAGTAGCTATTAGATATTCCCTTAAAACAAGGTCTTTTTTTTTTTCAGTCATAACAAGAGCAAAACCTTATCATTAACTCTCCTAGTGAAGGAGAGTAATAGCATATCTCTTACTTAGGAAAAAACCCCAGAACAACTTGCCCTCCTCTTACACATGATGCTTCTGGGCAGAAGAGCAGGCACTTAGCATGTGTGAGGTGCTAAGTTCAATTCCCAGCACCTGAGAGAGAGGCTCCACTTCTGAGAGATTCTCCAGCAGACACCAACTGGGTGTCTTACATGCACCTCAGATGACAATCACAAGCCCCAGGTTGTGATTCCTATAGATTAGAATAACTTCCTAGATTTTGATATGTTAAGAGTGATTCAAAGAACTCAGAAAACACTTATATACTTACCCATTTAATATAAAAATTAATGTGCATAAGTGAACACGAAAATAAATATATCCATAGGGTTAGGTATGGAAGGATGCTGAGTGGAAAAGCTTCACAAAGGTGAACCTTTCACCCTCTGGGCCCTCATGTTCTTTTTCTACAACTCCTGTGGAATCCCTTCAAATCTGGGCCTTCTGGGTTTTTAACAGAGGCTTCATTATGTCAAATAATCAATCACTGGCCATTCCTGATCAACTCAGCCTTCAGCCCCTTCTTTTCAGAAGTGTGAAGTGGGGCTGAAACCTGCAATCCTCAAATTATAAATGATTCCTCTACAAATTAACTCCCACAGCTTAGTGTCTTGCAAAAAGTACAGTGAATAAATATTTCAGCAACCCAAGGGTTTTAAAAACTGTATGTCAGACAGTAAAAACAGAAACCAAATACAGAGTTCTTATTATATTGCAATATTACAATGACCTATTTTCAGAAACTGAAAATGACTTGTTTCAAATTTAATGTCATAAAATACCAAGCCCAACACCAAAGCCACCTTGACCTCACTATCTTCTGTGCTGCCCAGGCACATACACAGCCTTAAGTGCAAAATTTTTAAATAGCCATATTTATGGCACAAAAAGTTATTCCAGAACTCTTAGGAATATACTAAAGTTGACAATTCTTTAGATAAATAACCTACTTTCAGAAACAAATCCCAAGTATATACTAGAAAAGCAGCCTAACTATATCTACTCTTCTATTCTCTAGTGAAACTCGGGGGGGGGGGGGGGGTAAGAATGTTCAAAAGTCTGCAATTTTGTAGAATTTCAGGTGTTTGGAATATATAAATATTCCAAATTATAAAAGCCTCTAAAACATGAACTCTCTGATACCAAGCATTCCATTTAATCAGTATCTCTATATATTGCATCCATGTACAAAAACTGAAGAGGGGGACGGAGAATGTAGTCAGTGTAGAGCATTTGCTTAGTATATTTAAGACCCTGAGTTTAAACTTAAGCACCAAAGAGGAAAAAAAAAAATCTGAGAAGCAAAACATTCTGTTTCTGAAGAGATAAGCTCGTTATGATGCTTGAAAATCAAAACTGATACTATCAAAGAGAATTTCAAAGTCAACGTAAATATCTTGGGAGGAGACAGTTTCCAACATAAGCAATCCAAATTTACAGTGAGTAATTTCTATCATCGGTGGAAAACTGAGTCACTTACAAATTAAGGTTTGAAGACTCCCAGTATGCCAACAAGACAACTGAGTTGAGCTATAATCTGGCACCTTTAAAATTGTACTCAAAAATGACACTCAAACTAAAAAAAAAAAAAACATAAGCAACTGTGTGCCCAAACCTTCTTATACATTAATCACTCTTTAGGGCTAACAATGTATTACCTAGACACCACAAAAAAAGCCTAAAAGGTTTGAGGAATATTATATGACCTTGGTTCAGGATCTGGATATATCATCTGATACACAGAACCCAGCATACACCCACCCACATTAAAAACATCTATGAGAAGTTCTGATATATAGAGCATCCAAACAGGTATTCACTTAAGATAACCAGAAGGATTTGAGTCACACAGTGCTAAGCTGACCATAAACTGCAACTGGTTTAAGTTTCTTCTCCAAACTCAACATAATTAGTATTATCTCACAGTTGGTCACATGTATGATCTACCTATACAATTCCAACTGTGGATGCTTAAGAATCATCTGGCTAAGTAAAGTTTCAATGTTTCTAAACATTATTAAAATTTACATTCCTATAAAAAATATTAAAAGTATTATCTGATGCTTTCATTAAGACAATCAGAAAGCTCTTATCTCTACCATTACAAAAAATATTCATTTTAAATCCAAACATTACCATTAACTGTTAAATTCCAAGACTTAAGAAAAAGCACAAGTAATTTTTTCAATGTGCTCACAGTAGTTACCAACTACTCTTTAAAGAAAACTTCCTTCCAGAGAAAGATTATCAGTTAGAAACATTACCAGCCAGAGCTAAGTAAAATGTAACCAGAGTGAGCAGCAAAGCATTTATACTTAAGGCAAAAAAGCATAATTTCAGCAGCCAGGAGGCAGATTTCAACCACACACCAACTTGCACCTAATCCCCAAAAAGACTGTTCAACAGCTGTTGCCCTTGCCAAAGCAGTCTCCATTCCCATCTAAACACGCCCCTAGGGTAAATGACAAGTGAAGGAAAGCAATCAGCCTTACTAGCAATCAACTTTTCCAGTAACTTGAGATAAAAAAGTGAACCATGGACCCATGTGCCTAAAATTAACCAGATATCCCACCAGCAACTCTTTGTAAGAATGACTTACATATCTCAAAGAGAGAGAGAGATGGGAGGGGGGGGGCACGACACACGAATGACGAATGAATGAACCAATGAGCAAACCAACCAACCTACAGGGATTTCTTTTAATCGCCCATTTGCCAATTTGGGATTCCTTTCTCATCTCTCCAAGAGAATACAGCCCAGAAATGAGAATAACTACTCCTCTTTTCTTCCATCATTCACTAACAAGTGATCTTAACTTGATCTTAAGTACAAAGACTCTCCATTCACTCCACAGTATTTCTTAAGTTCTACTAAATGTCAGGCAGTATCCTCACACTTTCCTGAGATGCTGAGAAACCCTTAGTGGCTTCTCTAAACTCAAACTTGTGAGATAAGTGTTACTTCTGCACCATAAATGTTCTCTTGACTCCCTTCTAAAGGAATGCCCTAGGACTCCTGGCAAGTATAGGAAGAAGATGAGTCACTTTTTAAAGTCTATCATTCAGGCCCAAAGCAGCAGAACGCTGTTCTCCGGACTCGTCCTCAATTCCTGAGATAGCCAACCACATCATGCCATCTCTCCTCCCACAGTGTATCTCAAATTGTTAGGGCTAGTAATAAAGACACTGTACATCCAACTCAGTGTACACACAAAGAAACCATCTTCATAACGTTTGCCACTACCATATACAAAGTTATTTTGATATTCCTATCTCACTTCTGATAAATGTTAGAAGTTTGTAAAAACAATGCCCTCTCTTAACCCCTTCCCTCCATTTATTCTGTAGTCTTTACGTGATGTTGTATAAAGAAGGATGACAAAATCTCAAGACAAAGAATCCTTATTCCCAAAGCTGTCAAGTGAGCAAAAAGGTGCAATATTAAATAAAAAGAAAACAACCCATCTTAAGTATTCCTGCTTGAAATTCTCAATAGTCCCAGATAAGTGGTTTCAGTGAGTTAAGGGACTCTGGTGCTAAGCCAGATGAATTGAATTCAATCTTTGAATCCCACAAATGGTAGGAGAACCAACTCCAACCAGTTGTCCTACGGCCTTCTACACCTGCACAAACGAAGACACACACACACTGAATACATGGTTTTGTTTTGTTTTTTTTTTTAAGAATGTTAGGGATCTGTCAGGTCAGTTTTGTATTCCTTGTGTTTTGCAAAATAACCACCACAAAAAATGTTTAAAAAGCTGGACATGTGCCTTTAATCCCACCACTTGGGAGGTAGAGGAAGGCAGATCTCTAGAGTTTGAGACTAATCTGATCTCAAAAAAAGGGGAGAGGGAAGATGCTGGAGAGAGGGCTCGGTGATTAAGAACACTGACTACTCTTCTAAGCGCCTGGGTTAATTCCAGCACTCACAGTAGCTCACAACTGTGTGTGACTCCACTTCCAAGAGAATCAACACCCTCTTCTGGCTCCTTCTGTGGACACCAGACACCCATGTGGTGCACAGACATAAACGCAGGCAAAACACTCAAACACATAACAGTAGGAAAGGACTTACGTAAAAGTTTAAAAGAAAAAAAAAAGTCCAAGAGGTAATTAAATGTACCATTTGAACCATTTGAAATTTAAAATTGCCCAAACCAGTAATTTTGCACAGCCTAACCTAACACTGTAACACACATTTCAGGGAAACAATAATTCAAATAGTCTTGTCAATATTGGCTTAGACTTAACCCTCATTTTAACAGTATCCACAGAAAGTTGAGTGTTAATGTTCTACTAAACAATGGACTGAAAGCCAGGCTACCTAAAAAGCCGCACTATGTCATGATGATCCAGACCCTGAATACATTTTCAACCTGACCACAACTGTTCTCCCTTTAACCATCATTCAGCAGAACCAGGCCTCTAATACAAGCCTGTTATTTTCTGAACCATTTGGGAGACTCCCTTTTATTTCGGCCTTTCTTACAGAGAAACTGTAATTTCTAGCAATAGCCTTGTGATATTTTCTGGAGGTCTGAATAATCAAATAAACAAATCACAGGCTCCTTAATAGTAGAAATAGCCCTTTCCAATCTTTGAAAAGCCTATAATAAAACATGTACTCCATTGAAGGGCAGAGTAGATAGATGACCTGCCCTATACATGAAAAGAGAGCCTAATTTCCTCAACACCTGAACCTCAACAGGGAATGAAGGCCCAGGACTATGGTCCCCAAGAAAGCCTCCACAATTCTGACAATTCTCCACAATTCTCTATGTAGTGGGAAATCTAAATGAATGACTGCCTAGCCTGATCTAAAGTATTAAATGGGCCCTCACTTCACATAACAGTTGATTTGCTCAATAATGTAAATGCAAACACTGGAAATTCTTTCTCCCTTTCTTATACATAACTATTCTTCAAAAGCATGTGAAACAGAAGCATGTAAGGAGATGAGCAAGAAACCAATTTTTAAATTTTTTTTTAATCTTTTATTGTATGTGAATAGGTGTTCTGCCTACATGTGAGTCTATATACTGTATGTGTTGGATCCCCTAAGACTGGAGATATGAGCTGTCATATGGGTGTTCAAAACTGAACCCAGGTTCTCTGGAAGAGCAACCAGTGTTGTTAACCTTGGAGCCATCTTCAAAGCTTGCAAGAAACTGCTGAACTTGCTTTCCAAGAATTAAAAGATATCCTTAGTTGTCTTAAAGAACAAATGTTTAACCAAAGCACAAATAATCACTTACCATATGATAAATACAAAAACAGGAAAATGAATTTTTTAAACTAGATCTCATTGCAAACTCTAGTTTTCTTCAAATACCTAAAACAGTATTCATTATTCAGAATTTTAAAGAAAGAAAGAAACGGGGATCTTGAAAGAAAGGAGATATTCTCTACAAATGTTCTGTTGAAAAATATATTTTTTCTTGGGGGCTGGAGAAATGACTCAGTGGTTAAGGGCACTGACTGCTCTTCCAGAGGACCCAGGTTCAAATCCCAGCACCTACATGCTGCTCACAACTACCTATAAGATCTCACACCCTGACATGAACACATCTGCAGGCAAAACACCAATCCACATAAAAATAAAATTTAAAAAAAGGAAAAGAAATTTTTTTTTTTCTTGCTGGTAGTGGTGGTACACAGCTTTAATCCTAGTACTTGGGAGGTGGAGACAGGTGAATCTCTGTGAGTTCATGGCCAGCCTGGTCTAGAGAGTGAGTTTCAGAACAGCCCGGCTACTTCACAAAGAAACCCTGTCTAAAAAAAGATTCTTAGGATACAGACATGGTGATGCATGCTAATAAGCTGGAGCAGAAGAATCAAAGAATCACCATTTGCAGGCTAACATGAACTACGTTCTACTTCAGGCTAGCCTAGGATATACAAAAGGATCCTATCTTCAAAAAAACAAAACAAAAAAACCCCAACTCTACACACACACACACACACACACACACACACACACACAGTCTTTTATTCTTTCAAAGAAAAGGAATGTTGCAATCAGCATTTCCCAAAAGCACTATGTATCTGAGCCATCTTAACAAATCACTAAAACAGCAATCTTAAATTTCTCCATCACAGACTTTCACCAAGTGTCTTAGTTATGATTCCTATTATTGTGAAAAAACACCAAAAACAGCAGGTGGTGGTGGCTCACACTTTCAATTTCAACACTGGGGGGCGGGAGGGGGACACATGAGACATAGAGTAGGCCGATCTCAAGTTCTAGGTTAGCAGCCTGGTCTATAGATGAGTTCTAGGACATCCAGGGAGATAAGCATAAGCAACTAGGAAAGAAAGGGGACTTAACTTACAACTCCTGGGTCATTCTACCACTGAAGAAATTCAAGGTACAAACTCAAAGCAGGAACCTGGAGGCAGGAACTGAAGCAGAGGCCAAAGAGGAATCCTGCTGACTGGCTTTTATACAACTCAGGAACCCCTGCCCAGAAGTGGCCCTGAAGGCTGGGGTGGACCACAAAAGTCACACTATCAATCAGTAATCAAGATAAGGCACCACAGACTTGCCTACAGGCAATCTGATAGAATCTCTCCTCTATTGAGGTTCTTCCTAAGTAACTAGCTTGTGTCAAGTTAACTAAACAAAAAAACACCAACCAGGACCACCTGTTAGACAAGATTCCTGTGTGCTTCACATATAACTTTGCCACTGTCTTCCTTACTTGTTCCTTTTCCTACCTAAGTAAAAACAGCAGCCGATCCTTTCCCATTCTCCAGTGTCCTGATCCCACAGAAGGGGACAATGGTTCAACAAGCTTTCAGTCCCTCCAAAGACTCTTCTCCCTAGAGACTACAGCGAACACTATTGGCTCTCAATTTACCAAAGCTGAACAAATGGTGCTACGGAGAAATTGTGTGAAGTCTACAGGGGAAAATGAGCATTGTGGTGCACACTTATAATCTTGGCACTTGGAAGGCTGTGTGAAGTCTACAGGGGAAAATGAGCATTGTGGTGCACACTTATAATCTTGGCACTTGGAAGGCTGAGACAGGAGTATCATCAAAATAAACCCTGACAAAATTTCAAGATAGAATAACACCTGTTCAACAAACACCATCCAATGTTTCATCCCTGAGGCTGCCCTCTCCTCCCCCCCCACTCAGGTGCGTGTGCACACATATACACATATACACACACACACACACACACACACACACACACACCTTTAAGCTACTATCTTTTGATTGGTATCAACAAAAAAAACTAATTTCTTTTTGTTTTGTTTTTCCAGACAAAGTTTCTATGTGTAGCCTTGGCTGTCCTGGAACTCACTCTAGACCAAGCTGGCCTCAAACTCAAGAGATCCACCTGCCTCTGCATCCCAGCGGGATTAGAGTCATCCTCACCACATGGCAGCAAATCTTACTAACAGACAAGTAGGAGGGATCCAGTTCTTCCAAAATTCTGTTACCAAATCACCAAAGTGCTCCTGTTAGAAGGCTGTAACTTTGGAAAGTGATTAGAACATGAATCCAAGAGCTAGAGGGGACAAGCTATATGGGTGCATGTCTTTCAGGGTAATAGCACCCAGGAGTTCTTACCATACCATGAATCTGCTAGTTCCTTGATCCTGGACTTCACAGTCTCTGTAACTGTGACAAATCCTGTTGATTACCTGGTCTAAGGTATTTCATCACAGCAGCAAAAGAAGAAAAATACAAAAACAAACAAACAAACAAAAGACCCAAGAATTATTGCTTTGGGAAGGAATGAAATTACTGATAACACAGTTTTCATATAGGTATTATCACTTCTTTTCAAAAAATTTTACAAGAGCAAAAGTACAACAGTAGCTTAATAAATGTATAGAACGCTCCATAAAGACATGGTAAAACTGAGCTGTTAGTGGTCAGTCATGTAATCCCAACACTAGAGGAGAACAGCTTGAGACTGAGACACACCTGGGGCAACACATGAATGTCATGGCAGTATATACCACAGAGACCCTGTGTCAAACACCCCCCCCCCCCAATCTGAACCGTGAATCAGCAGCACACAAGCTTCAAAGACTGGGAGCCAACCTGAGAGAGGCTTCCACAGAGGAAGATCAAGCCATCAGTTAATGAGACAAGGAGAGAACAAGAAAAAGCTTAAAAGAGCAATGCTGTTACACAGTCAGTGAGAACTTAGGTCACTATTATGACCAATGTTTGGTAGACATGCTTTCCCCTGAATTTTCATTTACAAGGGAAATGTTCTATCCATATTTAAGGGAACAATTTCATAATTAAGGGAATCAATCTCAGATGCTGCTACGTATGTGGAGGAAGAGCCAGAACTACCCTGTTTTCAAGGCAAATGTGATATGAAACCACTTATCAAAATGTTTGAGGTTCAATAGCAGAAAGTCACTTCATGTGACCAAGAGATGTTTATCAGAACTGCACCATAATAAACTTGAACAGTTTAAGAGCACAGACTGGTAAGCTAGGCTAGGCCTTCCTTCTTACTAACCTGACCAAAGCCATAGCTGGAATCTAAGTATAATTTAGGATAAAAGCTCAGCAGAACCCAAAGTTAATTATTCTTCTATTTAAAGGTCAACATCAAAACATTCTCTGCTGCTGCCGGATGTGAAGCTGTGGACACTCTGTGTATTTGCTGGCTGGCATAAAACTGGCACAACAGTTTTAGAAAGCATTTTGGCAATATGAATCAAGAGCCTTAAAAACTGTTTCTATTTCTTCAGGGATCTAATACTATTTCTGGAATTTTTAAAGACACAGTCTACAATTAGAAAAAAGAGGGAAAAAAACCCCTCTGGGCTCAAAAAAGCGTTACTCATTATACTAAATCATTTTAAACTATGTAAAGAGCCACTTAGAAGGAAAAAGGTAAATTACAGCGAAATATTCATCTAATAAAATTCTGAGTTTCTTAAAAGCATTAAAATGGAAAACACAAAAAGTAAGCAAAGCAAAATGCATGCAGCATAATCACCTGTACATAAGTCACAATGTAAGAGTTGACTTTAAGCAGATCTCTGTGAGGTCGAAGCCAGCTTGGTGTATAGAGTAAAATTAGAGTTCAGTACAGCCAAGGCTACACAGAGAAACCCTGGCTGGAAAAACCAAAATTCAAATTAAAAAAAGTTGTCCTTAAAACATGGTGTAACTGCAAAGAGAGATAAACAGCCAATCATGGAGTAAACATGGTTGAGCAACATGAGAAGGTGTATACATCAGAAGGTCAAGATTCTAGTTTTAAGGTAGAAAAACCTACCAGCTGAAAGCAGGGTGGGAATCAATGAGGAGAAGGTAAATTTCTTAAGGCATAGAAACAGAAGCAGGGCCTGGTGGCTCATGCATGCACTCCCACAGCCAAGAGGCTGCCGCATAGGGACTGCAAATTCAAGGGCAGATCATGCTACGAAAAGGAACCTGTCTCAGGGGGAAGGGGGGGGGGAGCAGAAGGAAGCAGCATCTATAAGTCTGTTTTCATCTTTTAAGCACTGCCTTTACCCAACCCTAATACTCTGTTTTCTAGATTACCAATACTACAGTTACCTGCAGAACACACTCGAGTAAGAAGATCGGGAATTTGGAAAATACTAGACTAAGTCGATAACCCAGTGAATGACAGCTGGCTGTAAGCTTTGAACAGCACTGTATTAGAATTCTCAACACCTGTAAGGTGGAGACAAAAGAAGTGTAAGGTCAAAGACATTCTGGGCTATAGTGAGTGTTTTAGGTTGGTCTTGGTTATGAGAGTCTAGCAACACAAACAACAAAAACACCCAAAAGTAAAAATATCTAGAAAAAAATACTAAAATATTTCAGTGATTTATAACCAAATTAAACAGCAAAACAGTAAATGTTAACGTTACTTGAAAAAGATACAGAAGTAATTAAAAATATTATCATTGCTCTTACTAAGCGAGCATGAAGTCATTCCAAAAGAGGGCAACATAACACAGTGGCTGAGTACAATCAAGAGCCAGATTTGGGAAGCCTGGCTCCAACTGCTAATGTTATATTGCTCTATGCCTCAGTCTTTTGATCTGGAACATTAATATGTACCACAGAGGACGAACCTTATACTATATATGTGCAATATTTTAAAAGAGTAATATTGCTTGAGTTAACTTATCTAAAGAATTTAGAAGAAAGCCTGACTGAAGCACCAGTTCTGCAAACTGTAAGATGATGGATAGCAGCACCAATCCTGAGATTGTATAAAAGTTCAAGATTCCCATTTCAAAAATCATTTACAACTAAAACCAATTTAAGATACTTTTCTTATTTTTAAAAAGTAAATTTCAAAACATGTTTTACTATGATAAAATTCTGATGTTCAAAATATTTAACTTGAATTGAAGCAAAAATACACTCTGGAAGTGGTGCAATTTTTTCAGCAACAAAACCAAAATACGCTATTCTAACCTGAAACAACTTGGAAACATCTATAAACTCCCAGCATAAGCATTTTAGTGCCTTCTACATGCAGAAGAACTCCACAAACCTTAAATATAACCAGTTATGAATAGCAACAAAAATCTTTAAATGTCCATTTTAAAATAAAAACTTACAAAATAGCCCCAAACCACTTACAAAATGAGCATGTGGTGAAAAGGGACAGAGAATACCAATTTACTATGCCCAATGCTGACTGACAATAATGTTTGTTGCATAGCAACAAGATTCTGCAATTTGAGAATGGTACAAGACTCCCTTTCTTGATTTGCCAAGCCCCAATTAACTCCATCAAGGTAACAAAGCATGCAAAAAAAAAAAAAAATATTGCACATACTCTCAATGCAATTCTAATCATATAAATAATTTATACTTCTAAAATTACAAAATAGTAAATCCAAATTCTAAATTACTTAGGACTTCAAAGTATTGTTATATCTTCACTCTCAATGTTTCTCTGTTGTTACTGTTTCTCTTACTTAGCAAAAAACTATTAAAGCTTATTTTCCGGCCATGCTTCATTTGAAAACATCATTTGTAAGGTAGCTCTAGTGGGTTTTTTGTTGTTCTTGTTATTTTGCATATTGGGTATTTTTGCCTGCACGTACAGTGTCCACTGAGGCCACGAGGGAGTCAGTCTCTGGACCTGGAGTTACAGAGACTATAAACCACCTGTGGGTGCTGGGTTACCTGGCTCTCCTTGGCAAGAGCAACAACAGCTCTAACTGGTGAGACATATCTCCAGGCCATTTAGTCTTTCAAATAAAAGGTGCACAAACATCCTGTTTCACTAACTTTGTGTATATAGGTAAACTGATATCATTCCACAAAACTTTTTCAGATAAAACTATTTCACCTAAGGAACAAAATTTTAAAATTGCAGTTATTCCTACCTTATCTTTAAATATCTTCGGTGTTTTGTGGTTTCTCCATTTAATTTTGAGAATGTTAAATGCCCTGATGTGACAGACCTAACACAGAAAAAGTTTAAAACAATTTCCAACACTTTAAATTCATAGAATAGTTAATCCACTTAGAACAACGTGTTGACTGAGAAAATTTAGGAGCACTTTGAATTCACTGCTTTTAAATGGATCTACACATCCACAAATACTTGATGTGCATTACAAATGAAGGCTGTTATACAGGATATAAACACAGAGTAGCGCACACTGGTTCAGGGTCTATAAAATGACTCTGTACCTTAAGCCCCAAGCCCTAAGTTTCAAGTTAATCTAACAGAAAAATTCAAATCATTTCAGACTGAGAAAAGCTATGAAAGCTTGGAAATAAACAAAGTTGGATTTCAAACAAGGTTCTACCACTATGTACTCCAACATAAGGCATCCTATATACATGTAATGGCTTAAGGAATTAGAATAATTTCTAGGAATTACATGGCACATTTGTTTTTCTTTACCACTCATCCCTTAAAACTTTATACAATCTTGTCCAATCTGCCATCTTTCCTACAACTTCCTTCACAAGCTCCATCTTGAATTCAGGCAGCACTGTGTATAATCTGGCACTGGGTATACTCTTAAAGACGAAAAATGAAATCAGAGAAGAAAACAGCAGTGAAAGGTAAATTTTAATAAGAGGCCATGTTTAGCATAAAGAACTTTGATTTGAATCTCAGCTGCCTTTTCCCAAAGGTATGACTTCAGCCAAGTCAACTAACCAGTCTAAGCCCCAGTTTCTCCACTGTAAAAGAACAGTAAGAACATCTGTGAGGTTGCCTGCCTTTCAATGCTCATCAGTAGCAATTACTTATCAAATGTTTACTTCACCTAAGTAAGGAATATTAAACATTGTCATATACAATTGGTTGGTCCACTTGGTTTATATATCCCACAAGTGAAGTCCAGTAATGTTCCACTCTATGATCAATAGCTCATCCTATAACAGGCATGTGTTCAATATTCAACTATCAGGCCTATAGATAAGTAAGGAAATTTCATAGCAGATTTTTTTAGAATAAGATCCTGAGTGTGCACGCACACACGGATGCTGGATGGCATGGTAACCACCCACCTGTAATCCAAAAGCTTGGGAGGAAGACAGAGGATTTGTGGAGCAAGCTGGCTAGTCAGGAAGCCAAGTCAGTGAACACTTGGTTCCAATGAGACCCTGTCTCAATATACAAGATGGAACATGACCAAGAAGATGCCTGACAATCTCTAGTCTCCACATATTCATTCAAATATGCCACACACATACACAGACCAAAAAAAAAAAGTGTTATTTTTCAAAGAGTGGTAATGCATGACTGTAGTCTCGACAGTTGAGAGGCTGAAGCAGAGAAGCACAGCTGGGGATACACACCAAGGCCCTACCTCAAAATAAGTTTCCTTTTAAAATAGTTTAAAAATTTAAATATTTGCACTAAACAATGAAATACATTCTTTTGAAGCTTAATTTTTTTCACATTTCACTACTACTAAAATAAAATTCGAAAGCATGCTTTCCTTCCTAATGTACTAATAGGCGTATGCCAATTAATAACTGTTTGCTTCTATTTTCAGGTCTCATGTAGCCTAGATGTCTAATGTCAAGAATGAGAAGTGTGCATGCGTGCGTGCGTGCGTGCGTGCGTGTGTGTGTGTGTGTGTGTGTGTGTACACTTTACTATGGGAAAAACACTAAATCTCACTCAGAAGACTGAGGAATAATTTCTCAGTATTACTTGTTAAAAAGATTATCTTTCCCCGCTGCATGATCTTATCACCGCTCTTCTTGCTTTTCTTGGGTTGTTTGCTCATTTGGTTGTTTTGGGCAAGTGTTTAAAGTAGGACAGCCTCCTTCTGTAGCTGAAGCTGGCCTCAAACTAGCAGCAAACCTCCTGCCTCATCCTCCCCAGTGCTGCAATCACAGGTCAACAAAGGCTTTTCACTCTTGTTGAATGAAAATAGACTGACCCCATATACCTGAGGGTTTATTTTTGGACTCTATTCTATTTACTGGTCTATAGATCTATCTTTATGCCAGTACTGGAATCTTTTGATCACTGTAGCATTTTAGTAAGACTTTTTAAAAAGTGCTAGTGTGTGTGTACAGGGTGCATGTGTGAACATTAGAACTTTAGGAGGGAATCAATTCTCTTCTACCAGTGGGTCCTGGGGATTGAATCCAGGCCAGTTAATCAGCTGGGCTAACTCACCAGCCCATTTCAGTAGGTTTTGAAACTGGACATAAGAGAGCTTCTAATTCTGCTTTTTAAAGTTATTTTGGACCCCTTGAAATTCCACTATCAATTTTGGATTTCAAAGATCACTGAAATCGCAACAGGACTGGAATGTCCATATCTGCATAGCAGGCTGAGTATAGTTAATATACTGTAAATTTCACAACAGTCAACTTTAAACATATCACAGAAGTACATCAAACTAGGGAATAGCTAAATGGTTTATCTAATTATTCCACATCATGTACTATATTATGTATCAAACATCCTACTGCACTCTAAAAACCTAATATAATTAAGATTCAACCATTTAAAATACCAAGAGCCTGTTAAACAAGGTACTGCGTTCAATCCTCAGCCACAAAAATTTTAAATGAAAACAAAGTAACATTGGCAATTCATAACTAAGGTATAGATACTATAGGAAATTTAAATATCATGTGTGACTGGTACTATTTAGAAGGAAATAAATCACAAAAATGTAAAACAAACAGTTCCTATCCTCTTGGTATCAAGACTCTTTCTTTATAGCTCTTAAGAACAGATGAAGACATCAACCCTCACTAAGCCAAATACAAGGGAATGGGTAATTTCCAACCACGTCTTCATTTATAAGTCATTTTGGGGATTTATCTTATTGAGTTACTTACTAACTTTGAAATCACAGAGTGGAAACAACCATGAAGGACTTAGGCCACAATAAAAGAAAAATCAGTCTTTAATTCTAAGAGCAACAGAAGACATGGAAGGTCATGGAAGACAAAGGATGAAGCTGAGCTAATAAAAACCTGAATTAGAAAGATCTGACTACTGTACAGTGACAGACTAGATGGGAATAATAGACCGATTCAATAAATGAATTCAGAACAATGCATCTAAGAAAATATAAGACAGGACAAAACAGACAAAAGGGCCTTGACGTGGAGCTTCAAGAGACTCCCAGAATTTGCCAGAGAGGCAAAAGAAATCCTAAAATACCCACTAAAGAACTCTAAGAACACATTATTATCGAGACCAGGTATTCCAGCAGGCCTTTCCCACTGGGAAAGCACTCAGTTGATTTAAAAACGTTATCATAGCTGGCCTATTCCCAAATGGCAAAACTCTCATTGGTCAGACTCAAGGGAAACACTCAGACTGAACAGTTTTCTAAAGAGCCTATAGACGTGCTTCATCACACTTTAATGGTGGCTTTTAGTCAGTATAGTGCCACAGGTACAAAAGGAGGTCAGAGCACAACCTGCAGAGGCTGTTCTTTCCTTCTGCCATGAGGGTCATCGCGTTAGACCTGATGGGCCATCTCACCGACTGTCACAAGGAAACTACTGTTAATTTAACAGAAATGTAAGGCTCTATAACTTGCTCAGGATTCTCAAAGGCACCACTGTCAAGGCTTCAATCTAAGCACTTGCATGACTGGCTCCCCAGTGTCAGGTCTTCAGTCTCTCTTCATTAAGAAAACATGAAAACATCAATATTAATTCAAAGTAATAAAAAGTGTCAGGGGCAAATATAAGAAAGAGATTTCCTTTTGTTATTGTCTATTCTAATAAAGAAGAAAAATAAATAAATACAAATAACCTAAGGCTTGGGGATAGAAGGAAGCTAAGCTGTAACTCACAACTATAAAATCCACCTTTTAATATATACACAAGGTTTTTTCACCAATTCAACAAGTTCACTATGTTAAAAGAAGGCACAATCATACTAACATACAAAACATATATATTCCTCCCTCAATCCTGACAACCACTAGCATACAAACAGAATCATCAAGCTATGTGGCCTTTGGATCTAGCTTCCTTCTTTTAACATATTTCCATCTATACAGTGCAATGTAACAATACTTCATTTTTGTGTGTTTTTTGAGATAGGTTTTTTCTTTGCAGCCCTAACTCCCTTATAGAGCAGTCTAGACTCAAACTCTTAGAGATCTGCTTAGGATTAAAGGCCTGGGTCACTACCACCTGGCCACTTTTCAAATTCTTAACATAAACTTCTAAGATGTTAGACTTTCCTAGAAACAGAGGAATTATTATTATTATCAAGCCCATTGTGTGCCAAGTGTTATGCCAGAGCCTTAATTTTCCCATCAACTCTGCAAAGCAGAAATTACCTCATTTTACAGAAGAAATTCAAATCTAAAATCTAAAAATAAAGTTCACAGATCACTTAAAAATCAGTTAGTAATTATCAAAATTAGCAAGCTAATCCAGAATTGATTTACTCTTTACACCATGTCATTTTTACAACATATCATTTAACACTTAGATACATACACATACACTGTTTCACATCCAAAGAACTCTTAGGCAAGTTGTATGTTAAAATTCTAATATGGAAATTTCCCAATATAAATACATTCCTAAAAATCATAAGTGACTTAGGTGTATAGCTCCCCATAATATTTTTCTTAGTAAGTTATTTGTAGTTAATTTTTAAAAGGCGTAGCTATGTATAGTACAAACATTATACAGATTACCTTTTCCCCTCAACAAATATGCAAGTATGTTCTGCTATCCAGACTGAATTGTGCCCTCTCAATTTATATGGTTGATGCCCTAACCCAGATTTTAGGAGTAATGTAAGAAACATCTCCAGCCATCCACTCCCACCCTACCAAGTGACAAAGAGCCCTTATCAGACCCCACTGGCTCTAAACTTTCACTCTCCCAGCTTTGAGAAAACAAAACTGGAATCTCAAGCACTGAAAAAGAAGAAGCAGTACTGTGGATACAAGCTAAACCAAAAGAGATATGTATGTCTGTTGGGCATATCTGAGTCTCTGATCAGATACTAAAACACCAGAATACTCTCATCTGTTCATTTAGTATTTTCCAATAAACTCAAGGAAATACAGTCCAAAGAGCTCTTGGGGATAGACAAACCTGAATCTGAGGTTCTGGCTACTTCTGACCTTTGATAATGAGTAAGAAACATATTCTACATCCATCTTGTTGTAGTGATGCTGGGTTTTTTTTTTTTTTTTTAAAGTAATTTTATTAGTACTTATATCTGCAAAGACTATACCACATCCTACCAGAGCTGTACCCAGTACAGTTCTAGAATGTTACAAGGCACTCCAAAACTCTGACTGTTACTGTTAGTACATAAGATTCTAAAAGAATACCAGACATAGTCAACCACATTTGGCTATAGACAGTATTCGCCAAGTATTTAACTGGTAACATAATATGTAAATGCAGAACATTAGGCTAGTGGTATGACTTGGAAATAGAGTATTAGATCCTTTAGAAACAAAGAAAAAAGTAGTTTAGGGACTACTCTGACGGTATCACAAGAAAGACTCTTGGTTTTTCTGTTAAGCAAAACTCTCAAACTTATAAATTTGGAAAAGCATCTCCTGTCATTCCTCAGTTCAGATCATCTTTTAAGTTTTACTTCCTCTCAATTCTACCCATTAATTTCAAAGGTGTCAAGAGGGGCTGAAAGGAACCATAAAGGTTTAAATATCTACTTACTAGCTCACAACTACATAAAACTGACACTCCCTTTTCCAAATACTTCCTTACTCTCCCAATAAAGCCTGGGTAATTTGAAAGTTA
Source organism: Phyllotis vaccarum (assembly GCA_033318265.1). NCBI lineage: Eukaryota > Metazoa > Chordata > Mammalia > Rodentia > Cricetidae > Phyllotis > Phyllotis vaccarum. The sequence goes on along the minus strand of JARWLC010000017.1, from coordinate 13,100,911 downwards.
CACAATCACACCCCCAAATTTCTATGTAGGATAAAATATTAAAATGATTAATGACACTTCCTCTTTACTGCCAAATGGTGCCTATTTTGTTTATTCCAAATGGATTAATAAGATACCCCAAACCCTGAATACTTTATAAAGTTAAATAAATTTTATCTATTTATCCACATTCATATTCAAGGCTTATTCACTTAATACTTATAATATTGACATCCAAAAAATGAAGGTGTGGCTCCTACTTCTAAAATAAATATCTGTTGAAGAGTCACATATTCAACAGCTGCAAGCATAAATGAAAACCCATGGAAGGGGAGACCACTATCTTCATCCTTTCATGGATGTGTTGGAACTTGGCACAACAATTCTGTGAAACAGGATTATCTTTTTACCAATATGGTCAATTAACAAGACAGTTCAAATAAACTGAATTTTTTGACCCTTCACTACTTCTCTCATATGTGTATTAAATGTATCATAACTATAAATTAAGGTATCAAAACCATAGGAAGCTCCAAAGACCTGACCATGCACAGGAAGAAAGCTCAACAAACAATCCTCACCTAGCCAATACAGCTGGGCACCAAGCAGTTTGATAAGTAATAACCAACCCTGTAAACCACTCTCTGGACCCCCTCAAGCAAACATTACTAATGAATACATGGTAGTCGGCCTCATCCATTCCAGAAATGTATCAATGCCCTTATCTGCACTTTAGCCACTACCTACTGGACTACAGTGGCAAGAGGTAACCTGTTTGACATCCTTAAATAAAGTCAATGGTGAATTGACCACAAGTTTTGTGTGCAATTAGTCGAAAGTAAGTTTTTAATCTCAAGAGAAGGGAAACTCAAAAAGTATCTCCTATTATTTGATCCTCACAACTCAGTAAAGAATTACCTCTCTATAAACTGGGGGCACAGATGTATTCAGTTGACTGAAAGCCCGTCTAGTATGTAGCAAGCCCTGCATAGAATTCCCAGCACAGCATAAAGCTGTGAATGTCGTCACAAGTCCATAATCCCAGCATTCTGTTGGTACAGGTGGGAAAATCAGAATCAAAGTCATCCTCAGTTATGAATTTGAGTCTGAGGCCAGCATAGAATACCTGAGACCCTGTCTCAAAAAGCAAACAACCTATATACAGCTATATACATATATTAATACTTACCACTGATTTGTATATAAGATAGGGAGATGGCTGGATTGTGTGTGTGTGTGTGTGTGTGTGTGTGTGTGTGTGTGAGAGAGAGAGAGAGAGAGAGAGAGAGAGAGAGAGAGAGAGAGAGAGAGAGAGAGAAATTATATGCTTAGCTCAAGGTTACTTAGGAAGCAGTAAGTAGCTTTGGTCAAATCCTCACAACCCCAATATGCTTTTTTACATGAGAAAGTCTGAATATCTTGTGTTTCAGTAGCCTGGACCATACAATATGGCATAAAAATGTCAATCCAAAATTTCTAGACCCCCCCCAACTCCTAAACCATTTTTTGTCTACCTCTAATCAAAATTTATAAATCTACACACACATTTAAGTGTGAATCATGTCTTATTATGACTTTCAGGAATGTAAAGTATTTAGTTCCCTTCTGTATAATATTAACTATGTGACAATAACATGCTGTTCCTAAAAACATCTGAAAGATCTTACCACAAATACTGTAAGATATTTATTCAGAGTTCTGACCAACTTAAATAGAAATTCTTACTCAATATTCCTATTTTTGGATGGTCTTTGAAACACCAAAACTATCTTTCATATAAATTAAAAAAAAAAAATTTCAGTTAATTGGTTCCTGGGGCATCTGAGATTACACAAATAACTAGCAAAAGCCCTTTCTTAAGCACCAAACTATCCCCATAACTGCTTCCAACACTGGAGTTTTTTAACCTCACACCAAGCCAACCTACCTCATAGCTGCCTAAGTAACTGCTCCCACCCAAGCTGCGCACACCGCCAAAGAATCCAAAGCTGTTCAAAGTGAAAAACTAGCTGATTCTCTTTTCTGCTCTTAAATTATTCAAAATCAGCCTACAAAGAATTCCTGTAGACTGCTCAAACATCTTAGACCTGAGGGGAGTATTCTATGTTTGTGATTTCTCTATCTCTATAACTAGTAAGAAATATAGCAAGAAAACAGCTTCAAAAACCGGTTACACTTCACTGGAAACCAGAACTTAAGTCCAGACATAATTTACCTGAGACAGACAATGTATGAGATTTAAGTTTTACCAAATACTTCAAACCCTAATATATTTTGTTCATAATCTTTCTGATAGCTTTGATCCCATGTTAAAATATCCTACTCTGTTCTGTACATTTAATGTTAAAAAAATTATTCCAGGTCTGAAAAAACAGTACACTAACTTGTTCTCCAAGACCTCTATAGTGTTAACTCACTAAAGTAGCAATCAACAGTATGTAATATTCTGAGACAGAGCAGTCATGGATTTTCTTAACAGTTCCTGAATTTTCAAGGACACTAGTAGCTTAAGGAAAATGCACAAAGAGTTTTTCACCCTGCATTGCACAAAGATAAATCTTGGTTTCTGGTTTGTATGCCATAATTACTTTTTAAACATTTGAAACAGCTTACGTGAAATCACTAAGGGAAAGAGGTCGGTTAGCATTAAGCAAAAAATCTAAAACTAACATAAAGATCTGACACTTGGAAACAGAAAAATTCATAGTAACCTTAAGTGAACAACAACATACAGCACAAGCACACAAGCACACACACACACACACACACACAAAATATTTAAAGTAAAACGGGACTGTGTTCAACTCTGATGGGAGGGTGGGGGGGAGAAATAAATATCAAAGTTTAAAACGGAACTTACTTAAAATGAGGGTTATTTTTTTTTCAACGACATAACATTTTCATGCCAAAGAGAAGGAATGTTACTGTACCATTCAAATCTCATGGCATTACATTATAAACGTCTTGGCAACGGTTGGCCATTAATCTTTAACACAAAGGAGATTCAAATCCAAATGAACTGAAAGACTATCTTAGGAGAAAAAAATGAAGTAATGTACTTCATCCACAATTGTTTAACCTAAAAGGAAGGCCTTCAAGAATGATAATGCAAAATGGATCAGCCTTCAGTCCACAAAGTCCATTTCTCACTAAGTCTTGCACCAATCCAAAAACAGGAGGTTATGGGCACAAAACAAGCTTAGGAAAGGCTTTGGGGGGGGGGGGTCCCCTCCAATGAATGACACACCACAGCATGGTTTATTCTCCTACACAATTGGAGAAACAAAAACCGGAAAATTATCACACCATATGTTCCATCGTATCAATCAAAAAGCATTTCACGACGGTACATCCAATTCTTTCCTTTGGGGCTGAAAAAAATAATTGTATTGATAACAGAGGAAAGGCTGCTGGTGCTGCAATGCAACACAGCCTGCTACAGAACAGGAGAGAAGGGCTTTCCAAACAAAACCCTCCCCCGCCCGGGCTTACAAACCTCCAGCAACTTATCCCAGCCTCTCAGTGTCCCCCGCCAGTGGAAGGAAACCTAGTAAATGCTCTCCCTTCCCCCACCACCGCGAAATTTCACCTTTCTCCGCTCCTCTGCTTACCCCTACCCACAGGCACTTTATTCCCCGCAGAGATTTCAGACCTTTCAAACTTTCCTCCCCCACCATCCCCCCCTTTAAAAAAAAATATTAAACACTGGAGCTTTGTACTAAAAGTGCAGGGAATTTTTACATATATTCGTAAAATACCTGTCCGTCGGCAACCAGCACTCTACGATTGTCGAGCCCCTCCCCATCTCCTGGGTTTCGCTAGCCGAGGCTGGGGGAGGGAGGGAGGGAGCAGGCAAATTAAATTGAGGAAGGGAAATCCTGGGTGAAAGAAGAGCATCTGAGGGGGATACCGAAGGACCCCTCCCCCAAATCAGAGAGCCTGGGCAGGGGGGGGCGGGGGGAGGAGAAACCCGAAGGGACAAAAGGGAGCGGGGTAGAGCCGGGAGTGCCGGCGCCGCGGGCCGGGGCAGGCGGGTCCGCGCAGAGCTGTCGCGGCGCCGCGGCACAATGGCTGGCGGCCCGCGCGCCCCTCACCTCATGGTGCCGGCGGCGCCGAGGCTTCCCCGGCGCGGGAGACGCCGAGCAGAGGGTCTCTCCTCAGGCGGGGAGGCGGACGCCGCGGGGACGCGCGGGCAGAGGCGGCTCCGGCTCCGGCGACCGGGCTACACCATCTCCGCGCGCAGAGGCGAAGCGCCGGCCCGCCGAGCGCGAGCGACCACGGACTGAGGAGGGGGCGCGGGGCCGAGTGGGGGGGGGGTGTCCCCGGCGGCCGCCGCCTCCTCCGCCTGCGTCGCCGCCTTCTCCTCCTCCTCCCCGCGGAGCCTCGTCCTTCGCCTCAGACGGGAACCGCCGGGGGCCGTCCGCTCGCTCGCCCGCCCGCCCGCCCGCCGCTCCACAGGCCGCTCCGAGCGCGCCGCCGCCGAGGCCGTGAGGAACCGGCAGCTGCAGCAGCCGCGGGAGGAGAGCCGGGCTCGCCGCGGGGCGCCAGGGGCGGGGCAGCGGAGGAGCACGCAGGCGCCGCCCTCCTCCCGCCGCCCCCGCCGCTCCCGCGTCGCCCGCTCCCCTCCCCCTCCCTCCCGGGGCGACGGGCAGTGCGCACGAGGGGGCTGCGGGGCGGCGGCTCCGGCGGGTCTTTGTTACCGCCCACCGGGCTCCGCGTCCCCCGTGGATGGACGGAGGGGCCTCGGCGCCCGCTCTGCCCTTGACCCCCGCTCTCCTCCCGCTGCCCGGAGGCTGGAGTGAGGAGCAAACCGCGGGGAGGCGTGACTAGCGGGGCGCGATCGCGGAGGGGACTCGGGCGCGCATCCCGCAGTCGCCCGCGTCCCCCTCCCCCTTGCGCGCCCCCGCTGCGGCGCGACTCCCGCCCCCTCCCCGCGGTGAGGGGCGGGGTGTAGGGGAGTCCCGAACACGCAGGAAAACGTGGTCATCGTCGTCCCCCAGGTTCCCGAGGACCCCCCCCCCCGAGCGTGCGGGACCTGGTGGCCTGGGCGACGAGTGCACGGGACGCGGATGATTGCACACACACACACACACACGCACACACACACACACACACACACACACACACGCAGAGCCTAACGCATCGGGGTTCGGGAATCGCGGTGGCCCGAGGCACGCGGAACCCTGTGCAGCCGCGAGAGACGCAGCCCGTGGAACCCTTTCTGTCGTCACCAGCTGAAAGGGAATCCCGGCCGGGGGCGGGGAGGGATGGGAACTGAGGATAATTTTAAATGTTCTGTCTTTCACCTAGTCTGGAGCTCACCTCCTTGGAAAGGTAGATAGATGCAAAATACTAACGCGGCGAGTGTTTTACCGTCTGATGGTGCAGGGGGTGTCTAGGCAGCCCGAATTTGTAAAGGGGCGTGGGGGGTGTTGGTATTAAAAAAAGAAAGAAAATTTAATGATCTAATAAACATTTAAACTGGACAAATAGCCCGCTTGTGTGTGGTACTCAAGATGACTGGAAGAGGATAAGGTTTTACTGCTGCGGGATTCCTATGGCATCCAAAATGGAGGACCTACCAATGCTGCAAGAATCCGTTCAAAAGTTCGATGTTCCTTATGAAATGGGCTACGATTCAAAAGCGAACGTGTTATAGTCATCCCTTGGTCAATGCCTGACTTGTTTGGAGAACAGCATAACCTGTTTTTAACTATGAAAAGCCTCCTGGTTTTCAGAGCTCAACAAAGACAATGTGCTTTTTGGAAGGAAGCCCTACAAGAAGCAGTGACCTAGAGCTGTGGCACAGGACCAGGGTGGCCTCGGGTAGTAAAAAGCGCGGTGCCTCTGCCCTAAACATGGTGTACTTGAAGAACACTAATTTCCACCCACATAGCTAATTACAGCTTGCCATCACAGCATTTTATTCAAGGATCTCCAAGGACTGAAGAGAAAACAGCCTTGTCAGTCAACTGTCCTCATTGCCACATGACAAAAGAGACAGAAATATACATATCAAGGGAGCCCATAAGTTTTTAGTAAAATAGCCATGACGCCATGATTAGAAGACATCTCAACTATGGGGATGTCTTTGTATAATTGCTGTAGTTTAAAATGCTTGTACCTCAAGTTTTCAACAAGTTAAGGAACATTTGCTATGGATGCCTTTATTCTTGACTTTTCAAGAGCATTAGTGTATACTGAATCATGTTGGGAAGGAAATTAAGACACATTCACACCAGCTTTTCCTTAGTCTGTTCATCCACTATAGTAAATGCAACAGAGCCTATGTTTCAGATAAAAGTCCACAGCCAAAGAGGGGGAGATAGTCTGGTAATGACTCAAACAATCTCATGTCAGAGACGAGAAACACTAATAAAAATTCCTTACAAATGATGCCATAATCGGCTTCTCATTTGTAAAAGTTTATCCATCCCGGTTTAAATAAATTATGTATCATCATCACCATCTTTTATCCTAACAGCAAATGTCCCAATAGCATGGGTACTAAATTAAGTGATCCAAGAGGAAAAATGCTGTTCTTGTTTTCTGTGTTTATTAAAAATGTACTAGCCAAGAATGTTGGCCGCCTAAACCCATTTCCATCCTTTTGAATGGCAGCCTGCCAGCTCACAGTTGGTCACACCATTGCCTTTGGATTTAGATCTTGCATTGGCTGCCCTGACCTCCAAAGGTCATTATGTAGAAGGGCAGTTTGTTAGCGCTGACAAAATATTACTTCTTGTTCATATTTGGTCTAACACTGAAGGAGAGCAAAAAGGAAATGAGCTAGAGACAGACTAATTCTGGTCACAGGGAGACTTAATGGATTGTGTTACTATATAGAATAAAACGGAGATGGGAGAAATCTTAAGCTGTTCGCTCATTTTTAAAAAGAATGTGAGAGCCAAAGAGGTTAAGTAACTTGCCCATTGTCATGAAGTGCCTTTGTAATAAAACTGAGCTCAAACCCAAAATTTCTAGCTCTCTGCCCATTGTTCTCCTCCCACATCATACTGACTTCCTATGGCATAAGTAAGTGTTCCCTTGGGAAAGAAGTACAGCTGATTGTCTTCTTACAGACCTTAACTACTTAAAAATCGGAGTTGGCTTGACTTGAATTGTAGAAGTCTTCAATTTGATTTGAACTCTATAAGGGTTGTCTATCAAACACAACGCCTGGCCTATTATGTAGGGACCTGGATATTTGAAAAGTAAATGAAAGAATGAATGATATGCGGCTGCTCTAATCTACAGAAGATTGTTAATACACTTGAATGTGCTGGGCATCTAACCCTGGGTCTTGTACATGCTAAGCCCTAGTGCGCTCACCCACTAGCTACATTCCCACCTCAACTTTCTTCCTAACACAAGTATATGGATCCCAGCTTTCCTTCACAGGTACTTTGTGCTGATGCTTGGTGGCAGGTTGATCCGCACAGCTATAAGCAGTGTTCACTCCAATGGCACAGAGTCAGTCTGTCTCAGGGCTTCCCTAGAGCAGGCCTTATTTAAATGCATCTGATAGCATGAGTAGGCTTGTCCTCCACTTCAGGAAGGGAGGAGGAAGCATGACAGACTATAGCTACTCCACAGCCAGAAAGTCATTGCCAAGGGCTGAAGGCCTTCCCTTTCCTCATCCCCTCAAATAAAAAGTCTCTCTGGAGTTATCTGGGAGGGATGTAAACAGAAAAGTCATTCAGAATGAGCTTTACGGTATGCTTCATAAGTGTATGTAGCACTACTGTATTTTCTGCCAATTCAGAGTGAAATTTTTGTCCCCTCCCCACAAAATGGCGGGAAGACAATATAGAACATGACATTCCAGCAGGTTCAAGATATTATTATTACTCCTCTTTCAGCTGCCTTAGCTGCCCATATATATTCTCAGTTCAAAACTTCTATCAGGAGACATTAGAAGAAACTGCTGGCCACTCTGCCATTGTTTCTTCCCATTAGTCATGTAGCTCCATTCCCTTCCCTTCGAAATTGGGATCGGTTTGATTGACCTCACTTCTTCCTTTCCAGAATGTCTTCCTTTTAGCTTGACAGTGCTAGACCCGGCAGATGACTCCTATAACCAGAAAAGAGTTATGTTTTTTAATTGATAGAGGTCATATTCTAGGTAGTATAGTGCATTATTTCTACAAAATCGAGCTGTAATTGCATTAATGAATGAGGCTTCATTTCTAGACATTAAGCAAGCCATCTGAACCCTTCAATCTAGCAGGTGGAGGGGGGGATAAAGTGATAATAGTCTTCCTTACAGTGAACTGACTTCTATTTATTGCAATCAAACTTGATAGACTACCAGGTGGTTTTCATGGATATTATGATCGGAGGACAACTAACCTTGGAGTATTTCCTCGAAAGGTGATTAAAAGAAATGTTAACCAAGCTTATTTCTTGGTTAATCACAGCAGAGAAGAAAGACAGTACCACTACAATATAGCCTGAACAAGTTTCCCCAAGACTAACGCACACTTCTTAACACTACCCCTTTTGTAGCTTTTTAATCTGTCTTTCAGATAGGGTTCACAGCTCATTAAAAAAAAATCCCAATTTTATCATTTTTTGAAAACAAAAACAAAAAACTCTTGATATCATAACAACCTAAGCAAGTTGTAGTTTGAAAATTATCTCCAAACTGGTGTGGTTATGAAGGCCTCAGTATCAGGAGGCGGAGGAAGGACAATCAGGAATTCAGTGTCATCTGCAGTAACAGAGAAATCCAGGATGCAGCCAGCTTGGGCTGTTAGCTTTAATCTTTAGTTCCACCTCAAGCTGAAGTAAATAGTGATAACGTACTCTTTTATGTGTGGAGTGGAGCCCTTTCCTGGGTGAATGCTGTAGTTGTAAATGAATTAAGCAGAAAACAAACCAACCAAAAATGAAAGCCACTGTAGCTGAGCATGCACACAGCACTGAGTTTGATTGCCTAGCACACACACACACACACACACACACACACACACACACACACAGAGAGAGAGAGAGAGAGAGAGAGAGAGAGAGAGAGAGAGAGAGAGAGAGAGAAGCCCCATAGGGAAGAATTTTTGTCTCATTTCTATCCTCTGTACAAATACTCCTTTAATGGGATCAGACATAGACACGCTTCATATGTGAGAAGAATTTGTAACTAGTAGATGAGAAAGACCAGCTCCATAGCACACAGCAGAAGATTGATTCTATTTCATTTTACTTCCTCTGATAAAGAAAAAAAGGGGTGCAAGCACGTCTGTAATCCCATCACTTGGGAAGTAGAGGCAGGAGGGACAGAACTTCAGTAATCTTCAGCTACAGGAACAGAGATTAAGGGAACCTGATCTATAGGAGATCTCATCTCAAAATAGAAAGGGGAGGAGCAACGGAGTCAGAGGGATTTAGTGGGATGGGAGAGGGAGGGAGCTGGGGTACAGCTCAATAAAGCCTGTCCTGCTCAAAGGTCCTGAGCTCAGTCTCCCGAAGTAGGAAGAGAGAGACAGAGAACGACAGAGAAAGAGCTTAAAGATCACTTAGGAAGTGTGACTAGCATAGTTCAAAATGAAACAAGATTCACTGATGCATCATTTGCCACAAGAAACCAGAGTGGCACCCTACACCAAATTAAAATTCATTTCCAGGCCCTGAGCTATTGGTAAACCCCTTCCTAGGTAGGCATCCCATCACCATGACCTACCTTGTACTTTTAATGACAAGAACTCAATAGCTGAGTTCAATGAACCTCCAAATTAATGCTAGGATCGTATTTGTATATAGGTTTATACATGTGAGTGCAGGAACCTTCTTGGGTCAGGCTGGTCAGATCCCTTGAAACTGGATCTCCATTTGGGAATATAATTTGGGTTCTCTGCAAGATTGGTACTCACTCTGAACCACTCAGCCATCTCTCCAATCCCCCATGAACACTTTGAAAGATCTTTTGAGAAATGTCTACATTCTCTTTATTAATATTCTGACTCATATCACATAAGTAGGGAGAAAATACATAGCCCTATGGTGACCCTGTGCTGTCTTTAGCTTTGGTTGTTTGCAAAGCAAACATGCAAGTCTTAATCTAGAATGAGATCCACGGAGCTCTTTGCAAAGAGCATGGATTCCTTCATTTGCATTCTTGTGAAAGACTTGGGATTTAAATACTCATTTAAACTTTATCACAGACGAATATGATTATAATGTTTCATAAAAAGGCCCTGAATAGAGCTTAGCTTCTCATTCAGGTTTTCGTGTCTTGCTCAGGTGCCATTTTATCTCTGTCAAACACTTCATAATTTGTTTTCTGTAAGTGGTTTCTGTTTTGTGTGCCTTTTTGAATGTCGCCTTCACTGGGTATCTCATTGTACTTGATTTTATTCAGTGTCTCTCACTTGCAAACAATATTTCCCTTCAAAAGTTCACAGTCTGGTCTCTTCCTTCCAGTTTTCACTTTGTTTTCTCTCCTATTACTAATGAGACAGTGGTTCTTAACTTGCTTTATTTGAGTTATTTATATCGTCAGGCCTCCCTCTAATAGCAAGTCTGACTTAGCATTCTTTTTCTGCTGCACAATGCCCAAATTAAGTTAAGAGGCAATTCCTAAGAATGCTGGCCTGTGATTCTTCATGCTCCTCTGGTGTCCTAAGCACTAGACAGTGTGTTTAATTTTGAAAGCTGATGTCACTGGCTAAGTTCATAGTCTATGTCAGGTGTGACTCAATAGTGCTTTCCAGAATAACTGCTCTAGACAGGAAGAGAGTGAGCCAAGAACAAGGAATGGAAGCAGGCTAGGTGGTGATTGTAAACGTGTAAAAAAAGATAGTGAAAAGTAACCATTTGATTTCTAGATTGTATTCCATTTGCTTGCCATTGACCATCAAACACAAGGCACATAGCCATCTTCTGATGATGGGGCTCCTCCTAAGAAAGCAGACAAGTACAGGAAGGTCTTGGTACTAACTCTTTTACTCTTAATATTTTCCTCATCAAAAGAGCATTTCAGGTTTGATCTATGGAAGATGCAGAGAGGGTTTTTTTTGTTTTGTTTTGTTTTTTCTTTCCTTGTTTGGTTTTGTCTGTCTTTGTTGTTGTTAAGATTCTGGGACCAGGAACAGAATCATCTCCCCAAAGCAGTTTAGTTATTGTGTATAGTCAAGTGTATACCCTTTGGGTGACTTAGTTCTGGGGGCTCGAACAATGTCACCAGCATCTCCATCCCTTCATTTTGCTTACCGATGTCTTTGCTTTGACTCATTCTCTCCACTTCATGGAACTGTATGCAGCACTGTAACCTCAAAGCAAGACAGGCTAACTTGCAAGGATTCTGACTGGCCAGGCTTGGGTTGGTAGCCACTGGCCATCCTGAGCCAGAGTGAAGAAGTTCTCTAGCTGATCGGGACCATGTCATGTCCTGACTGTGAGATTATGAGGACAACTTTATTTATGGAAGGCACCAGGGTTAAAGCATAGACTGGTGGCAAACACATCCCAACTGTAGAAAGTCCCTAGTTAGAGAGAGGGGATGGAGCTTCTAGCTGGAGAGAGTGAATATAGCTAAAACAGGGGCAAAGTACCCCTGTGAGGAATGAGTAAGGAAGGGTATGGTTTTTCTTCGGTGATGGGGTTTACAAAGAGCAGAAGCCTCAGAGTGATGCTTCTGCAGGCCCAAATATAGCCATAGGTACTTCCACAGATGCCGGGTGCTGCTAGAAGCTGAGCTTGTGCCAGCATCGCGTTCTCCTCAGCAGGATAAAGTCCAGGGCAAGGGAGGCCACAGCCACAACAGCATGAGGATCAGTTTCCTCCTTCTTACCTTTCTCTCCTTCCTAACTCATCATGGTGAGGTCCCTCCCTGTGTTCCTCCCTTTGGTCACACACTGCTGCCAAACTTTTCTCATATGATTTATTTGGGCCAATGGTACAATAGCAAATGTCACAGAAGCAAATTTTTGGAGTGGATCTGTCCTTTCTTACTGCTCTTTGGAAAACTGAGACGACCATGTGAAGTAGCCTGAGCTGCTCTTCCTGGCTGTGTAGAGGAGAATGGGGTTATTCAAACTGAGCTCCTGAACCAATAGCCTGCCAACCTGCAGACCATAAAAAGTAATTCCATGCTACCCAACACCTGGTGAACTGACTTAGTCCAAAGTAACTGGCCAATTAATCCACAGAATAATGAGAAATAATTTCTGCTTTTGCTGGGTATTGAGCCCAGGGCCTCACACATGCTAAGTTATCCACCCATCTTATGATTACTATTTTAAGGTCGCTAAATGTATGGGATAATTTGTTGTGTTACCAAAGTTAACAGATATGCCAGTGAGTTCCTCAAGCATTTCTCGACACCTTTGAGTACAGCCGTGGCTGCTGCACCAAGGGAACATGTGTTGGTTGAAGTTCTCTTTCCAGTCACAAGATTTGTATCCAGGATCTCACATCAGCCAGTGCTCATGACATACCATAACTGCTTGCTTGGTACACTTTAGGGTTTCCCTCCTGGAGGTAGAAACAAATCAAAGGTGAGGGAACAGAAGGATAGGAGGTTAGGCTCCTAAGGCACCAAATTATGTGGTGATATATTGTATATTTAATGAAATTAGTCTGGAATATCAGAGGACAGAGCCACCTCTTCAGCCTTTCTGTTTGTTTGTTTGCTTGCTTGCTTGTTTGTTTGGACAGGGTTTTCTGTGTAATAGTCCTGGCTGTCCTGGGACTTTCTTTGTAGACCAGGCTGACCTCAGACTCACAGAGATCCTCCTGCCTCTTCCTCCCAAGTGCTGGGCCTAACAGCATGCACCACCCACTACCTAGATATTAGGCCTTGAATTTTCAGAGATTCTATAGTGATGGAATTAAAGGCATCATTGGTCACCACTCCCTGACCTCCATGGCTTGACTATGGGTGATTCTGTCCTCTGATATTCCAGACAAATTTTTATTAAATCTGCAATATATTACCACAAAGTTATGTCACCTAAGACTGGTCCTTGAAGCTCTGAGCAAGAGCTGAGAGCTATATGCCAAAAGCCTAGCTCCTCATTTCCTTGTCTGCTTACTTTGCTTTTGTCATCTAGATATATTTAGTAAAGTTTTGTCTGCACATTTCAAACTGTTTTTGACTGGTGCACAAGGTAGCAAAAAGCTCAAGTTTCTAGGGGACATTAATCCGGTCAGATTCATGGATTGGTAGTAGAATTAACTGTCAGGAAGATGCTTTCCTTTACATACCTAATGAATTCTAGAGGAATGAACACTCTGAGCAGCTGCTACTCAGCCCCACTTGGCCACATTCTCTGTGAGACAGTTGCTTGTGCGTCATGGCTAAGGAGGCAAGCATGAATGGGCACAGAGCCACGCTTTTTCCCATCTGAAAGACACTGATGTCATCCCTCAGAAGAGTTCAAGGAATCCAGTTCACTCAGACATAGGAAGAAGGAAGGAAGCAGATATTCCTGGAGATCTCAGAGCAATAGTTCAGATCTTGGCTTCCACGTGTCTTAGGCTGCAGTCCAGGAATAACCCCTGGATTACTGAAGCTAGATTACATGAGATCCAAGAAGCCTGTTAAGGGAACTGAGAGCCCAAGATGTTCAGACCTCAACAGAAACAGACATCTGGGTGGGAAGGAAGGGAGAATAAATGCTGAGGAAGGGGGAGAGGAAACACTTCACAAACACGTGGGGTACAGTGGTCCATGGGGAGTGTCCTAGGAATCAGTTACGTGGAGGAGCCCTTGAGTTTCTTCCCTGGAGGAGCCCCAAACTCTGCTGCTCTGGAAATGTTGACTGGATTGTGATTTTGGCAGACAATAAGAAACCTATATGAACCACTCATTAAAAAAAAAAAAATTCAGTGGAAAAGACCAGCTTCAATTAAGGGGATTCTTTCTCCAGTGTTGAGACCTCAGGAGACACAGAGATGACTAGTTCCACATGGCTGAGGCTCTCCTCTTCCCTCCCTCCCTCCTTCCCTCCCTCCCTCCCTCCTTCCCTACCTCCCTCCTTCCCTCCCTCCCTCCTTCCTTCCTTCCTCCCTCCCTCCTTTCTTTCCTTCCTTTCTTCCTTCCTCCCTCCCTCCCTCCCTCTTTCCTTCCTCCCTCCCTCCTCCTCCCTCCCTCCCTTCCTTCCTTCCTCCCTCCTTCCCTCCCTCCCTCCTTCCCTCCCTCCCTCCTTCCCTCCCTCCCTCCTTCCTTCCCTCCCTCCTTCCTTCCTTCCTCCCTCCCTCCTCCTCCCTCCTCCCTCCTCCTCCCTCCTTCCTTCTTCCCTCCTTCCCTCCCTCCCTCCTTCCCTCCTCCCTCTCTCCTTTCTTTTCTTCCTTTCTTCCTTCCTCCCTCCCTTCCTTCTTCCTTCCTCCCTCCCTCCCTCTCTCCCTCCCTCCCTTCCTTTTGTCTTTCTTTTATTAGCTTCTCTCAGATTAGCAAAGATGTAACCACAGCTATCAGCAGCTCCTGGCTCATCTCTTCTTTGATCACCAGAGAAGGCCTGGGCTTCCCACCCCTACACCCCACCCCTACACCCCACTCGCAGTGAACCTAGGGTAGGAAACCTAAGAAAAGCCCCAATTGATTCACCTGGGTCATGGCCATAGCTGATCCTGACACTGGCCATCAGAATAAAGTACTTTAGTGCTTTATCTCACCAGCCTTGGGTCATGTACTCATCTGGAGAACCCTTTTAGAATCATATTCACGGAGGAAGGAAAGAAGAATCTGAAGGGGGTTGGCCTTTGATCTCAGCACACAGGAGGCAGAGGAGGACTGTTGAAGACATCCTGGTCTACACAGAGAGTTCTAGGCCAGCTGGAGTTAAATTGCAAGATCCTGTCTTAAAGATGAATACAAATTTTGAAAGGAGGGTGTTGCACAAATTCTATCTAGTCTTATAATAAAAACCCAGAGCCAGGTATTGGGGGAAAGCTGAAAGATCAGAGAGACCAAGGAACAAGCCACAGCCACTTCTTACTCAGCCACTCCTCACAAATCCTCAGACTGATGCATCCCAGTCCTCAGCCAAGAGGGAAGGGGGTCAAAGGCAAACGGCTCAACTCCTACTCCTTCCCATATATCACTCATTTTGAAAGCTGGAAAATAATAAAATTTAAATAATTGATAGAAATGATTTCTGAGTAATATCATGATCTTTAAAAAAAATGTTTTTTAATGTGCATGTGTGTGTGCCTGAATATATATGTACACCAAATGCATACAGATACTCTCAGAGGTCTGAAGAGGGAGTTGGATCCCCTGGAACTGGAGTTGTTGTAAGCTGCCCCCTGTGGGAGCTGGGAACCTTTGATCCTTTGCAGGAGCGCCCAGTACACCTAAAGGCTGAACCACTTCTCTAGCCCCCACCCATCACTGTCTTCCGCACTCCCATTTTATCACTTTCTATGACAAAATTCACATTCTTTAATGCCCACTAATCCTATGTGAAGCCTTCGCAGCCTCCCTGGGTAGAGCTGTTGTCTCTCTCTGGCGGTGTGTAGTTCACACTGTTCATGGAGTCCTCACCGTGGTCCACAGTAGCAGTTTGGCTACTTTGGATTTTTACCGTTTCTCCTTCTTAAATTTTACTGAAGAACAGTGATGATGGCTCACTTAACTCAAATTAACTCCTGCTTGATGACATTGGTTGATTGAGTGTGTGGGACAGTGATTAAAAAAAATAAATGAACAATAATCTGGCAAATTGCTTACCCTTGCTAGAGCACTACCTCTACATCTGTAAACTGAGAGGGTGCATGTAGCTGATTTATAATATCTTCCTAGTTCTAATGTTCTTAAGAGTCTACATTTGGAAAGCCAGTGAAGTAGTATATGTGTAGTATGAGGTTTCTGGCCCGACTTTTGGGCCTTGCCTCACGGTTTAGGGCCCACAGACCCGCAGACTCTCAGAGACACACAGATGCTTTCATTAGTTTTAGGCTGATCAGCCTAAGGCCCAGGCATATCACTTGCTAGCTCTTTACCCTTCATCTAACCCATGACTCATCCTGTTCAGCCATGGGGCTCAGTACCTTTTCTCACAGCAGCATGGTTGTCCTCTGCTTCTTCCAGCTTCTCTCTGGCGTTCTCTCTGGCATTCTGTTCTTAGAGTTTTTCTTTGTCTGGTAGCCCCGCCCACACTTCTTGCCTGCCTTTGGCCAATCAGCGCTTTTGATTAAACCAGTGGGTGGGACAATTATTTACCATGAAACAACACAATCCCCTACATATATGCGAACAGATTTCAAAACTAGGTAACAGATCAAATTACTAATTAGACTGTGCCTCTTAGCACTGGTGCTTCAGGGGCCAGCATCTTGTACACGGTAAAGAGACAAGATGAAAGTCAGGAAATTCTCAATTAATTTTGCTGCATGTGATAATGAAGAATTACATCATTTGAGTCTAATCCATAAGGCTTCAGTAACACGACATCCTCACAAAATCCTGTTCATCCTTGCTCTGTATGGCTATATGCCATGCTTTTTCTTTTATGGCTTGACACAAAAAAAGGGCAGAAAAATAAGATATAGTTTAGTAATATAGTCAAACCTAAAACAACCTAGTGAGCATTACTTAAATTGTAAGTTGTATTGATTACTTTTCTCTTACTCAGACATATCAAGTTAAAATATCATAGGAAGGCATTGTTTCCATATGGAATATGACAAATATTTTCAATAATATAAATTATTTGTTGTGTTTTTAATCTATAAATCTGAGGATTTCTCTTCTGCAAGATTATCCCACATGAACATAGAAATCAAGGTAGTTTACGATTAGCTGCTTCTTAACTTCATTCCGGTGTCATGACATTTTTTAGCTGACAACAACCAGAGCCAACCCCACAATTTGGATTTCAAGTTTAATAAGCAGTTAATCATTTGTAAGACCCCCAATACACAAAACTTCAGCAGTGACAATCCTCGAGCATTTCAAAAGGATCACAAGCACTCTGCCAAGATTCATTTAATACTCTACAAAAGTCTCACATGAAGGGATGATACCCAAAGGTCTGACGCTGCCAAAACTTTCAATTACTGTTATCTGTCAATTAATTCTGAAGCAATGACTGCTTATGGAATTATATAACAACAGCCTTCTAGGACTCTTCTTATATTTTTTTTTTGTTTAAATAATTCCTTCTTCTTACATTCTGCGTGCAACATCAAATTGATTTTCAATTCTGTATATCACTTTCCTATATGAATATTGCCAGACGCTCCTGATACTTAGAGGGAAAAAACGTCACTACTCCAGGAGTCTGGAGAGCCTCTCTGGATGTTTCCCTGTCTATAATATTGAAACAATGGTCCTGAGAAATAGTCTACTCAGTTCACTTCCTATAAAATGTTTCAGTTTTTAAAATTTGGGATTAAGCTGGTGAAACAGCTCAGCAGGTTGAGGTACTTGATGCCAAGCCTAGTGTCCTGAGTTTGGACCACAGAACTGATACAGAGGAAGCAGAGAATCGGTGTCTAAAGTTCTCTGACTTCTATGTAAACATCCATATACATGCATGCATACATAAACTCTTAATAAATTAAATATTATAAAACAAAACTTAAGTGATGTCCTCAGGAAGTTCTTTGAGACAGGTCTTACTGAGTAATTCTGGCCATCCTACAACTTACTGGGCATATCACACTGGCTTTGAACTCTCCACATCTCAAGTAGTGGGATTAAAGGTGTGCATCACTGTACACCCACGTGCACATATACACATACATAAATAAAAATAGGACTTTTATAGTCATTATTACAAGTCACACATAACCTAACTTACTGCTTTATATTGGAATCTCCTTCACTAACCAACAACGTGACAGTTGTGATTTGTATTGTCTGAAAGACAGCAAGTAACCAGTAAGTTAGCACATAGGCATTTGACAGATAATGACAAACTTGAGGCCTTGTGAAACATCAAATGGTGTGGCTCCTATGGAAATGGGATTACCAAATGACCCAGCAGTTCCAGTTATGGGAATATCCTCCAAAGAACAGAAGACAAGGACTCAAGGAATCATTTACATGTCAGTGTTCACAGCAGTAATATTCACATTAGTCAAAAAGTTTAAGTGACACATGTCCATTGATGAATGAATGAATGAAGAGTGCACTGTAATCATACAATGGGATATTCTTTAGCCTTAAAAAAAGATTCAGACGCGTGGTAGAATCATGAGTCTTGAGAATAGTATTCTATGAAATACTGTATGGTCCTGCTTCTGTGAAGTGCTTTAAGCCTCTGAACTCACAGGAAGAGCAAGGAGTTGGAGAGAGAAATGGATACCAATGAGTAGTTGAGGGTATTCACAGTTTCTGTTTTGAAAGATGAAAAGGTTTTGAGATGAGTGGAGGTGGTAGTTGACTGGCACGTGAATGCAGCCAGCGCCGCTGAGTTGTACACTTAAACCATATTCACTCAAGACAGCAGAGGTGAATACCTTTAATCCCAGAACTTGGAAGGCAGAGGCAGGAGGCTCTCTGTGAATTCAAGGCCAGCCTGGTCTATAAACTGAATTCCAGGACAGTCAGAGCTACTACAAAATCCTGTTTCAAATAAATAATAAGTAAGTAAGTAAGTAAGTAAGTAAGTAAGTAAGTAAGTAAGTAAGTAAGTAAGTAAGTAAGTAAGTAAATAAATAAATAAATAAATAAATAAATAAATAAATAAATAAATAAAATAAGAGTTAAGTCAGGCACTTAACTCACACGAGGCCTCCATAGGCTATTTGCTGGTCTTGTTTATGAAAAGTCTTATTCATTCTGGAAAGGTTGCTATTCTTGTTCCCAACCCTTCACAAACTGAAATTAGCACCAGGGAAAGAAAAAGAGGCAGGGACAGCTGTGAGTGCACTAGTCTGACCAGCATACATGGATGAGGGTGGTAGGGATGATGGAACAGCAGAGGAGCCCAGTCACCCTGGAGATCCCCAGCTAGAACAGCATGGGACCCAAGAGCCTGGCCAACACTAAGGAGTGTGTTTGCAAAGGCTCAAACAGGACAAATGCATACAATCAGGAGCCTGAGTTCTTAGCCTAAGACCTAGAGGGAGAGCTTGGTGTTATCTAAACAAATCCCTACCATAGGATTCAGGCGTTATTGAGAGACGCCTAGAGGTGGAGCTTTGTGGGGGGGGGGGTCTCTGGATCCTGAATGGGGCGTGGCTAGCCCCCATTGAGAGCCCTGCTCCATGCTGACTCACGGGACTGGGACAGGGACAGGACGTACTGCGCACCAGGCTGTATACAAGTGGGAGTAGAGACAGACAGGGAAGAGGAGGGCGGGAGGGAAAGAAGGAACAGGAGTGGAGGGGGAGGGAGAAGATAGAGGAAGGATGAGAGGAAAAGAGAAAAAAGAGAGAAACAGAGAGACACGCACACATTGGAACAGCATGGGGTGGAGGGTAGAGGATGACCGGGTGACCAGCTTAGCTACAATAGACTCTGCTTATACCAAGACTGAAAGTAGTTGCCCTCTCCGGCAGCCTGTGCCCAATTTCCTCCTGAGGAGACCTTGTGGAACCCTGGTCATCTTAGCCGTCATCCGTTTTAAAATCTGAACGTACTTCTCTTTGGGAACCCATAAACAATCAAGCGAAAGCATACTTGTTTCAAGAGTAGAGCTCGGGGTGGTAGACTCTCCATGGGGACAGCCTGGCTTATATCTTAATCTCCCAGGTCAGGGCAAGTCACTGCTTCAGTCACATTGCAAGACTGGAAAATATGCTATTATTTATCTCACCTGAAACAGTCTGCTAGCAAAGCTAGGTGTCAAAACTTTCAAGTTACTAGTGTCACACACAGTGCAACAGTCTGCCTCTGCCTCTGTTTCCATGAATCAAAACACTTGACCTAAAGAACTACTATAAGGCTGGTGAGGTGGCTCAGTCAGTAAAGACACCGGTCACCAAGCCTGAGGATCTGAGTTTGATTCCAAAGACCCTCATGATCACTCCTACAAATTGCTCTCTGACTTCCACATGTGAGCTTCTCCCCCTGCCCACCCCCAATTTACATTTTTACAAAGCATAAACATTAAATTCCAAAGACTAGGCTTTCAATTCCAATGTGGCCACTTCTCAGATATGTTGCCTTAGATGTGTCATATAGCGCTTCTGAAATGTTGCTTCTGCACATGTGAAATGTTTGCTAGTATCTTACATCCCCATAGCTTACGACGAAAATCCAATGAAGTAATACAGCTTTTGTATTTGAACTAAATTCATGTAAAGGTGTTTATGTCGAGTTGGTTAGTGCACTGAGATGATCGATATTTTCTCTCCTGGAATGTTTTGTGCCTAATTTGTCCAGGGGAAGAATGTTTCGATTTCTAAATGCAGGAAGAACATGTAACAAAAACTCATTCACAAATTGAAAGCTCAGGCTTCAAACATTGTGGTTCAGAGAAAGTAAGACTGGAATTCATCCTATAACCAGGTAACCAGAGCAGATCAAAATCCTCACACTGGCTGGGTGTGGTGCATACCTTTAATCCCAGCGCTGGGGAGGCAGAAGCAGGCAGAGCTCTGTGGGATCGAGGCCAGCCTGGTCTACAGAGTGAGTTCCAGGATAACCAGGGCTACACTGAGAAACCCTGTCTTAAAAATCCAAAGTAAATAATAAATAAATAAATAAAGCTCACACTGGCTTCACAAGGTCAGTGAAAATTTGTGTAGAAATGTTGGTGTCACTCTGGAGTCTCCCACAGGGCACTGTACCGGAATCTCTTTAAATGAAGAGTTCTAAAACTGAGGGTCACTGGACAGTGCCAATGCTCATGAATGGCTGCCAATACGACTTCCTTAAATACCTCACTGCTATCTCCCTGGCCTTTCAGCGGAGTAGGGCCTATTGCAGGCCCATTCTGCTTCACTCTCCTGCCTCCTGCTTGCTTTCTCACCTCCAGCCTTCGACACTCCCCAGTGATGTCTCATTTTCTCCAGTAATCCAGAGACAAGAGGCATCAGAAAAGACAAAGATTTAAAGAGGGATGACCAAAGTATCCACTGGCAGATTTTTGAAAATTAGGTAAAATGTGATGTACAGAGGCTGAAGAAATGGCTCAGTAGCTAACTGAATTTGATACTCTTGCAGAGAACCAGAGTTTGATTCTCCACATGCATGTGTTATTTCACAATCATCTGTAACTGTAGGTCTAGCAGTCCAGGAGACCCAAGGTCTTCTTCCAATATCAGTTGGCTCCTTCACATACATGGTGCACATATATACGCTCAGGCACATGCACATACATATAAAGTGAGTTTTGTAAAAATGTAATGTGTACACAGGATATTATGAGCTGGCTTTTAGAACAAGGAAAGGGCTGCGGATGCAGCTCAGTGGCAGAGTGCACCCCATAAGAGCGGGAATGGTGGCACATGGTAGAAAGATCAGTAAATTGAAGGTCATGTTCTGCTACAGAGTGAGCGTGAGGCTAGCTCTGGGTACATGAGAGCCAGGATGAAGAAGAGGAGGAGGAGAAGGAGGAGGAGCTACATTAGACATACAGTCCAGCATAGGTGAACTTTGGTATTTTGTTCAGTGAAATAAGCCAGACACAGAAAGACAAATCCCATATGCTTCCACCTGGATACGCATCTCTCTGTGCAAATTCCTAGAGATAGAGAGTCTAAGTGCTTGCCAGGGGCTGGAGCTGAGGAGGGTGGGGAGGTATGGTTTAAAGGGTACCAAGATACAGTTTGTTCAATGATTGAAAGTGCTAGAAAAGTAGGGCTGAGGTGTTGCATAGTGAGATAGCTCTTGCTTGGCATCTGTGCTGGCTTGGCATGCATGATGCCCTGGTTTCCATCCACTAGTGCAGAAAAACCAAGAAAAGATTCAAGTACTGGCTGGAGATAGCTGGTTGTAATAGTTCCACAACAATGTGAGCATACTTAAAGCCTCTGACGTGTCAAATGCTTAACAGTGTTTACCACAGTGTATGGGTTATGCCCCTACTGGAAATGCCTTCATGAGATCAGGCTGTAGGCAAGCCTGTAGGGCATTCTCTTAGAGACTGATCGGGTAGGGTGTTAGACTGGTGGTTCTGAGTTCTAGAAGAAAGCAGGCTGAAAAAACGAAGGGGAGCAAGCCAGAAAGCCCCATTCCTCCATGGCCTCTATATCAGCTCCTGCCTCGAGGCTCATGTTCTCCTGGAGTTCCTGTCTTGACTTCCTTTAGTGTTGTGGAATCAGAAGTGGAATAAAACATTTCCTCCCAAGTTGCTTTGGTCATGGTGTTCTATCACAGCAATAATAACCCTAACTGAGACACCACAGTAAGTTTTATAAATATCACCTATATTTTACCATTCTTCCAGTGCTCAGAACTGAACCAATGATCTCATGGAATGCAAGTGTTCTACCACTGAGCTATATTCCTAGCCCACCATACATTTTTTAAAATTGGAATCTAGTAGGATATTGTTTAAAAACCCTGTGTTATATTATATAGATATTTTTTCCAAAAAGCGCAAACTTAGAACCAGTTTAGATTCCCTCTCCAGAATACTAGGAATCAAAGAGAAGTACCCTTAGAATATCTTGTTTTATTCCACTTACAAGAGGGCCAGTGTCTTAGGGCTGTAAAGAGACACCAGGACCAAGGCAACTCTTATAAAGGAAAATATTTAATTGGGGCTGGCTTACAGTTTCAGAAGTTTAGTCTATTATCATCATGGCGGGGAATATGGCGGCAAGCAGACACAGTGCTGAAGAAGGAACTGAGAATTCTACACCTTGATCCAATGGCAACAGGAACTGAACTGAGATACTGGGCACGGCTTGAGCATGTATAAGACCTCAAAGCCCATATCCACAATGACATGCTTCCCCCAACAAGATCATACCCACTCCAACAAAGCCACACCTCCTACTAGTACCTCTCTCTATGAGCTTTTGGGGCCAATTACAGTCTACCATAGCCAGCTTAGCCAGTATGTCTTTTGTGACCTCAACACTAGCAAATGCCCTTAAGCAATTCAAGAGACTGCTAGCCACACTTCCTGAGTCTCCCACATCTTGGTTGTCAGCATATCAGATGTCTTTGAACCCTTTCAGAAAAGTATAGCGTTACTGTTGGACCTTGCTCCATATTTATCTACAAATCCATTTGTATTAGTGGTGAAGGATAAAGGCAGGACCACCAAATAAGCACTTTGGTATGCCTGTCATGTACAAGAAAAGGAGAAAAATACTTGACTTAATTATAATGTTTGGCCTAACATTCCTAACTCAAGCTTGAGAGAGACATTGCTTTGGATTATGGAATGACCTTAACAAACCATTCATTCACTTTTGACAGGGTTACTGTTGGCCCAGCCAGCTTCAAACTTAATACATAACAGCTATCCTACTGTCTCAGTCCCTTGAGTGCTGGGTTTAAAGGCATGTACCATTCTTCCTAGCAATATTTTCAAAATAACTTGTGAAACCAAGAACTTAGTCCTTGGGGGGTTAAGAAGGCTATAAACAGGGGTTTTACACAGACTGGACCTGAGCCACTTAGATCTTGGTAGCCAGTCCTAAGTAGGTTTTGTTTTTTGTTTTTTTTTAATCTGAGTTCTGAATTGGTTGTTCCACTCTTGGTTTTCTTATCTTTTGTGTTAAATTTTGGTTTAGTCATTGTATTTTACTTGGGAGTGCTTTGCCTGTGTGTATGTTTACATGCCATGTGTGTGCCTGGTGCCCACAGAGGTCAGAAGACAGCACTGGATCCCCAGGATCTGGAGTTTAAAATGGTTGAAAACCACCATATAAATGCTGAGAATTGAAACCAGGTTCTCTGTAAGAGCAACAAGTGTTCTTAACCACTGAGCTATCTCTCCAGGATACCCTTGTTACCTCCGACTTCTGTTTTCTTTTCTCTTTTTTCTTTTTTTAAAAAAGATTTATTTATTTATTGTATGAGCATTGGCGTTTTGCCTGCATGTATGTCTGTGTGAGAGTGTCAAATCCCCTGGGACTGGAGTTACTGACAGTTGTGAGCTGTCATGTGGGTGCTGAGAATAGAACCTCAGTTCTCTGAAGAGCAGTCAGTGCTCTTAATCACCGAGTCATCTCTCCAGCCTCCTAAATCCCATTTTTAATGTAAAGAAATTCTTCTTTTAGTGGATACTTGCAGAGATTTCACTCAGTCAACTCCACAAAAGGAACCAAAGCCGAGTAAACAAAGTGAGCTTTTAGGGAGCATTCCAGATCCAAATTATAACAGGAAGGTACCATCCCTGAACCCAGGTGCTTTACCCACATTCTATACTTGAGAACAGAAATCATCTCTCTTTGGTCCTACAGTGTTTGGTCACAAGGATCAAAATCACACACTGTCTGCATGAACCTGACATTATTACTACATTCTGTCTATCAGAATAGTTTTTCCATGCCAGGAGACTCTTTCCAAGGCAGGTAACTTTATTATTCATTGAAGGAATTTCCACCTCTTTCCACAGAAAGCAGTAACATTTTATGTCCTTGGACTTTTTGAAATGCAAAATTCTCACCATGCTGTATCCACTTGGACCATAAAACATACTTCAATCCTTATTCAGTCCTTTGCAAGCTCATCCCAAACTTTACATTTGCTATCAGTTCTGGCCTCTCCTGCTGCCTTCTCCTCTAAGACCCCAGCATTGTCTGCTCATCTGTGGTCTCTGTTACTATAGTAACCAACAATTACTCCAATAGCCAAGAAGCACAGCTTTGTTTTACAGACATGTTATGTAGGCAATATTTGGGGACTCAACTTTCAACATTCTATTTTTCATTTTATTATTTTAAAACATTTTTATTGATTTACATGTGTCTGTCTGTCTGTCTGCCTGCCTGCCTGCCTGCCTGTCTGTCTGTCTGTCTGCCTCCCTCTCTCTCTCTCTCTCTCTCTGTGTGTGTGTGTGTGTGTGTGTGTGTGTGTGTGTGTGTGTGTGTGTGTGTGTCTGCTATGTAAATGCAGGTACCCATAAAGGCCAGGAAGAGGCACCAGATCCCTCTAGAGCTGGATACAGAGAAAAAGTAATAAATACTTTGACAGTTATATTGATTTATAGTTATCAACACTTTGTCATGTGTCATTTCACTGGGCTCATTTGCCCTTGTGAGAGGTAAGTGGGGCAAATATTAGCATCATGAATCTTACACGTGAGAATATGGTCTGAAGAGAGCGAAGTGTCTCAATCGTCAACCAAAAGGGGAGAAGAGAACTGGACATACTCAGAGATGCAGCATGTGCTTGGCATGTGAAGCCTAGTGCTCAATCCCTAGCACCAAAGCAAGAGCAGAATCAAAAAACAAAGCCAGGCATGGCGGCACACGCTCTACGCTAAGGATAGTGAATTTGAGGTCAGCTTGGATTATATAGCAGTCGTTTTCTAAAAGGAAGGGAGGGGGCAGCTATTTAAACCAAACTTTTGAGCCTAGCATAACAATATACCCTATACTCCCAGTTCCTTAGGGGATGAAGTAAGACGATCACTTGAGCACAGGAATTTGAAGACAGCCTGGGCAACATAGTAAAACAGTATCTCTTAAAAACAAGATAAAAATGACAGTGTCTAATAGGCCCAACTTTTTGATATGATGACTTGATATTGTCATTTCTGAATTTTACATTTAAGAACAATATAATTTTACATTTAAGAACAGCATAATTTCTGGGCATGGTGGTGCACATCTTTAATCCCAGCACTCAGGAGGCAGAGGTAGCTCTCCAAGTCTGAGCCTAGCCTGGTCTACACAATGAGTTCTAAGACAGCCATGGCTACGATTTGATTCACACACAAAACAACCTCATAATGTTTTAAATAAGTCTACATATAGTTTTTGTGTTGGGTCATGTTCAAAAGTATCTTGGGGTTCATGTGGCCCACAAGCAACAGTCTGAACGCAACTGGATGCTTATTCCAGGTTCTATATTTCAGATGTCGACTAAAAACCCAGAGATCATAATTATAATAGTTAAATGAAAGATAAAGCATTTTCCTAAACCTTAAAGAACAAGAAGGCGTGAATTTGTGAGGGGCTGTAACAAGAGTGCCACAAACTGAGGAACTTAGAACAAGGGAGACCCTTTGTCTTACAATCTGGAGGCGACAAGCCCAGGATTCCAAGCAAGCACCATGCCAGGCCTATCTCCTAGTTTTGCTGTTGATTTTTTTTTTTTTTTTTGGACTGGGTGTGGGTGTCTCCTGGTATGGGGTTCCCTGGCTTCTGCAACCTGGTGTCTGTCTTCCTTTATACATGCATTTTCTCTCCTTGTTTACATCTGTGTCCCTGTCTAAATCTCCCCCCTCTTGAGGACAGTGTTTCTGCTGGATTATGGGTCCACACTACTCCAGTGAAACTTCCTAACACCTTTAAGAACATATCTACAATCACCCTATTTCAAAATAAGGAATTCTGAGACCTTGGGGGTTGGGACTTCAACATGTAAATCTGGTGCTAGAATATATACAAACACAATTCAAAGATACAAAAGTTGGTTCCATCCATGTAAACCAACACTTCAAAATTGATATTTCTATTCCACTGCATCCTTTGGACCAGGGAGGGTTTTAAAACAGTAAAGCATGCCTTAATGTAGCCATACTTAATATCTTAGAGGAAATGTAGCTCCTAAACTATGTAGCCAGTTTCTCTTTATTCATAGTAATAGGTAATCATGAAGACTTCATGAATTATTGTTGTTAAGATTATTTTAAATCATGCATGTGTACATGCATGCACGTGTGTTCCAATATGCCATAACCATACACGTGCTTGTGGATGCCAGAGGTATCAGATCCCCTAGAGCTGGATCCATAGGCAATTGTTAGCCTACACACTTGTGGGTGTTTGGAACCAAACTCAGGTCCTCTTCAAGAACAGCATGTGCTCTTAACCACTGGCCATCTCTCTAGCTCCTACTTTATAATTTATGGTGGTAAATGTATGCCTAGAAACCATTGCTTGTGCTGAGCTTAAAGAAGACATCCATTTCAATTAAGTTTGGAGAATGAGGGCAGTAAATGAATTGTGTCTCCTGAAGAACTTGACTTGTCTGCAACCCATTACTCTCCCACTGGCACAAATAGGTTTGTGCAGCAATGTAGTAAAAGGCAACAGATTTTAGTCAAGATCATGTAGGCATATGATCTGTTGTTGACTACGGTGAATTTATTCTGGAAATCTTTCTGCTCTAGCAGTCAAAGGCTGATCCCAGGAGAAAACTTTCTACCCTTCAACAAGGGTCCCGACTGACTCATTTCCCAACTATGAAAATGACTATTGGTCCTCACTGTCACTACTTTAAGGCAATGATGATTCTATTTTATTCATTCTACTTCTTCCCATATTTTTGTTGGTGGTGGTTTTGACATAAACCTCTATTTGTAGTGAAGAAATATGTGCTTACTATAAACATATGTGAATGTTCGTTTTGTTGTTTTTTAGCGTTTTTATTTTTAATTTCTGCTTACCTGTTTTCTCTCTCTTTCCCTTTCTCCCTCCCTCCCTCCCTTCCCCCCCAATTCAGCTTATGAAACTCAAGCTGGTCTTAAACCTTGAACTCACAACAATCTACTTGTGTCAGCCTTTAAAGTGCTCGGTTTACAGGCATAAACTATGACACCTGAAATCTTTATCTCCCCCCCCCCCCCCCCCCCCCCCCCCCCCCCGCCGCCCCGACAGTCTCGACATGTAGCTCTTGCTGACCTTGAAGTCTCAGTTTATATTGATTAGGCTGGCTTTGAACTCACAGAAATCCATCTACCTACCTCTGTCTTCCAAGTGCTGGGATTAAAGGCATGGACCACCACACCTAAATTACTCTGTAGCCTAAATTGACTTTGAATTTGCTGTGGAGCCCTGAGTGTTATGAAGTATTCAATCTTTGCCTCCCAAGTGCTGAGATTAGGGGCATGTAGCACTGCCTACCACAACATATGTTTTATAGCTAGTGTATCAGGCATTTTGTAGGTACATTGATTTTAGTTTTATATATTATGTTTATTAAAGTGTTACACACACACACACACACACACACACACACACACACACACACACACACACACACACACACACGGACCATATCTATAAATTATATATTACAGTAGTTGAACACCTGTAATGCCCTCCCTACAATTAAGCAACAGTACATGACAGATACCTTCCTCTTTCTTCACTATCCTAAGTTTATGACTTTTGGGCTTTAAAAGTAAAGTTTTACCATTCTCACATGGGGTGTGTGTGTGTGTGTGCGCGCACACACAGGAGTGCATGTTCATATGTATTTTATTGTTTAGGGACTTTATAAAAACAACATGCCTTTAATCCCAGCACTCAGGAGGCAGAGGCAGGCAGATCTCTGTGAGTTCAAGGCCAGCCTGGTCTACAGAGTTCCAGGATAGAGCTGTTACACTGAGAAACTCTGCTCAAAATGCCAAGAGAAGCCAGTGATTAATAGATTTTACATCATACTTAACAGACACATATTTGGAAGAAGGATCATTTAAAATCTCTATCCACAGGTGTTGAGATGAAAGGGGGGCAACCAAGCCCTGTAAGTTATCTTCTGATCTGCTCCCACTCACGCCATGGCATTCACATGCCCACATGCAAAACCAGTTAAGTGTGATATTTACCTATCCGGCTGTCTCAAGGAATGCAACACCTAAGTCTTAGTTACATAAACCTGCTGTTTTACAACAAAACCAACTGTTTTCTGAAAGGTTATACCAGTTTACACTCCCCCTAGCAATGTGCGGCATTGTCTGAGCTCTTAATTTTCCATGTGTGAAATAGTTGATCTAGATATTCACAGAAGAATTAGGTCAAGTATCATTTCAATTACTTGCCTCCTTGTCTTTTTCTCTTATCTTCTTCCCCCTTTTTTTAAGGAGGGATGAATTCTTGATCTTCTCGCCTTTATCTCTCAGGTGCTGGGATTCCCAGCATGGGCCACTGTGTCCATGTATTTGTCCCTCTGTGTTAGAACAGGGCACCTTTTAAAGAACTGGCATCACATTTAACCCAGGGTCCAATGGGAATATTATTTCTTTGGGGGATGTGTTGGGATTCAGGGGACTTCTGCCCTTAAAGGTGTGGGAGAAAGTGTGGCCTCGGTTTTTTCCTGCCTTGTATGGTTTTACTACAGACATCATCTATTCACCTTCGTTAGGAGTAAATTACCTCACCTCCATTCCTTACCTCTGTCTGTAACCCAAGCTAAGCACCATGTTTATCTGCCCTCTAGCACCGAGCTCCCCCCTCCCCAGGCTCTGCACGTTCTCCAGGCTTCATCTGATGCTGTCCATAGTTTGTAGTCTCTTTACACACCACATTCTTCCTCCATACTTTACTCCAAGTGGCAGAAAAACCACTCACCACGGGGTGCTAGTAATAACAATGCCTTGCCAAGAGACATGCCTTTTGCCTAGCTCAGGGCAATGTGGTTCCATAGCTATCTCTGGGCCAGGAGGGGCCTTCTCCTCCCATGACTTTGCATGGCAGTACATTCTATGAAACCTCTTCTTAAAGAAGATGGCCTTTTCCCATATCCAATTGTATCCAGGATACAGTTGAGATTTATGCTATCTGTTGTTGTTTGAAGGCAGCCTATACCCAGGCTTGCCTAAAACACACCATGTGCTCCTAGCTGGCCTCAAACAGAGGTAATTCTGCCTCGTGGGTGCTGTAATAACTGGAGTAAGCCACCATGCTGCTGGGTATGTTTTTAATTAAATCTGTCATAATATATAGGTAGCCCAAATGTCAGAAAAACAAAGATTAGAAGACTCATGAGCCTCTGTAATAATCAAGTTATGGGCCACACTTTGGGAGCATGGGCCCTGTACACTGGCTGTACAATCTGGAGCAAGGGTCACTGTTGCCCCAGTTAGGACTGATGGCATTCACTGCTCCTAGACTTGGAGGGCTCTGCTTCCCATAGATGGGTAGTTTTCAAATTGGGTTCCTTGGAGCCCTGTTATTCAGAGGGGGAAGAGAGGAGCTTCATTTCCCATCAAGCCTCTGTGTCAGCCTCTGAGATTCCATGGCAACCAAAGAAGGATGAGTAGGTGGCCAGGGCTCCAGGCCCTCTCTGTCTCAGCCAGAGATTCCTTTTGTTTCCTTTTGTTATAAACAGAATCCCATGTAAAAATTCACGTAAATACATTTTCCCCCAAGTGTGACTATCACTGGGATAGCTCACTATGTGACATGGTCCTTAAAATAGTTGAGATGGTAGCTCGGGAGGAAAGGCAGGCTGGTGTTTGCTGATGACTAATTTCTCTTGTGATAAACATAAAGTTCCTGACAATCTTAGCCATTTTTTTCCTTTTCTCTTCCCATTGTTGATGCCTGCTCAAGAACCCATGATCCCCCGACCCTGGCCAACTGGGGACTGTCTTCCCAGATCAGTGCCCAGTTCTTCCATAGTAATGGGCTTTAGCCAACATACCACTGTCCAGATGATTTCATTTCCAGTCCCTCGTCACAGTTCCATGTGGCTGTATAACCACGTTGTCCCCCGTGTGATATGAGCACAAGCGATGTGTGTCATTTACATACCATTTGCTTTTTTTTTTTTTTTTTTAAAAAAATTGCTCTCCCAGGAATCTGCATCCATCTGCCTACAAGTGGGAACTTACACAGTGACTCTGGACCTCTTCACACAGACAAGGATAGCCTAGAGGTTGGAGGGCAAACACACCAGAAAATGCCTGGGTTCCTACAGGGCTGTGTGAAGCCCAGATGTCCCTCCAACGGAACCAATTTGACTTCCAGATTGTTAGTTGGGTCTCGAGTCAGCCGCCATCTCAAAACCTTGTACCCTAACAATATCAGCAAATCCAAGAATGTTAGAACTGTGAAGTCTCTCTGGGACTAGTTCTGCGTTCTGCGTTCTGCCTTCTTTGGGGACAGAGAAGATACTCTTGACTGTCTCTTTGGGGACAGAGAAGATACTCTTGACTGTCTCTTTGGGGACAGAGAAGATACTCCTGACTGTCAAAGGCCTTGATATCCCCTTGGGTAGTGGGATCTGGGGGCAAAGTTTTCCACAGAAATGAGAAACTGATTAGAGCTTCAGGAGTCCTTCCTGTGGGGGCAGACATTTGTAGCTCTGGCTATGCGTGATGCAAGAGAGACAGCAGAAATCACCCGTGGCGGGCTTGGTGAGCCTCTCCTTTGAAGGATGTAGTAAATAGCAAAATCGGTCCTAAGTTTAGAGAAAATGAAAAGTCTATGTGATCCATTGAAGGTAAAGAGTGCCATAACAGCAAAGCTGGACCTAGAATCCAGAGCCTCAGCTTATTCTCAGCTGACTCTATAATGTTTTTACAATTGTCCTGATTTCCTCTGGATACTCCCCATTTCTCTCTGGTCAAGGGCCTGATGTTTCCAGAACACCGCTCTGACGTACAAGCTGTGTCAATGAGCCAGGATGAAATGTTTGACCACATTTGACAAGATAGTGTAAGGCAGCTGTGAATAAGTAGAAATGGGTATTTCTGTCTGTTGACCTTGGCCTCTCCTTCACTCTTGAGTCAGATAATCTGCTTTCCTCTCCTGGTTTCTCCTTCTGATTGAGAGTTCTCCCTTTCAGCTCCTTCTCCTCTTGTAGCAGACACAGGTTTCTGGCTGTTTCCCATCTGTGGCTTCTCTTCTCTTTCTGTCCTATCTTGGCATAGAATAGGAACAGTTGGCAGGATCCCCTTGGATGTCATCCCATACAATGGCAAGACATACAGGACAGGCAGCTTGGAATTGGGATCTTGTGAAGTCCA
The DNA here is from genome assembly GCA_033318265.1 of Phyllotis vaccarum. NCBI lineage: Eukaryota > Metazoa > Chordata > Mammalia > Rodentia > Cricetidae > Phyllotis > Phyllotis vaccarum. The sequence goes on along the minus strand of JARWLC010000017.1, from coordinate 13,069,214 downwards.
GAGACACATGACCATCAAGCCCATGGCTTGGCGTCTTAGTCAGGGAGGGTGTCTATGGCTGGGACAGAATACCATGACCAAGAAGTAGGTTGAGGAGGAAAATGTTTGCTGTTCATCACTGAAGGAAGTCAGGACAGGAACTCAAATGGGGGGTGGGGGAACACGATATGGGGACAGGGACAGACCTGAAGGCGGGAGCTGATGCAGAGGCCTGGAGGGTGCTGCTTGCTAGCTTCATTCCCCTAGCTTGCTCATGTAGTAGGATTATGTTGTTACATTGTAAATAATTGTCCCGCCTACTGGTTTAAAGAAAATGCTGATTGGCCGAAGGCTGACAGGAAGTGTGGATGGGACTACCAGACTAAGAAAACTCTGGGAACAAGAAAAACAGGGCAGAGATGCCACAGAGGTGCCAGAGAAGCCAGAAGATGCAGAGGACAACTATGTTGCTCTGAGAAAACATACTGAACTGCATGGCTGAACAGGGTAAGAATCATGGGTTAGTTTAAGAGCAAGACTATCTAGCAATATGCCAGAGCCATAGGCTGATCAGCATAAAATTAATACAAGACTTTGTGTGATTATTTGGCACTGCTGGTCTGGGATCTTGAGGCAAGTCTGGGCCAGAAGCTTCATACAACACAAACAGGGCTGGGACCTGGAGGCAGTAGCTGATGCAGAGGCCATGGAGGGTGCTGCTTACTAGCTTGCTTCCCGTAGCTTGCTCAGTTTGCTTTTTAGAGAGTCCAAGACCACCATGCTAAGGGTGGCCCCATTCACAAGGGCTGGGTCCTCCCCTGTCAATCACTAATTAAACTGGATATTAGGGAGGTGTTTTCTCAGTTGAGGTGCTTCCTTTCATAACCCAAGCTTTTGTCAAGTTGACACAAGACTAACCAGCACACTTGGTATCTGAAAAGGCCCACTCCACTGTAGACCCTGGGAACCATGCTCTTCAAACAAACGTGTGACTTCAAAGAAGGAACAGAACTATGTTAAGAGGCCTGTCCTGTGCTTTACATATATGTCTTCTGTCAATACCATTCTGGTTCAAGAGAAACAAGTAGGCTGTGATTCGTTTTCTTTCTGATGCTTTTATAATCAAGCAGGGGCTTAACATTCCCTCATTGCCAATCATGTTTCTTTTTCTTCTTTTTTCTTTCTTCATAACTTAAATAAAGATCAGTGCTAAAAACAAATCCTCATTTTCCTGGGTTCCCTATTATGCCACTTACTATATTCTTAAGTCGCCAGAGTCAACATGGGGTATGTAGACACACACCTGGAATATAAAACTTTGTTCTCCAAGAAGCTTCTGGAAGGCCTGGACTTTGCTGAGAGAAATGCATTTAGATTGTTACTATTCTTCCATCCTTTGTGTGTGAGAGAGAGGGGGGGAGGGATAGAGAGAGAGAAGAGAGAGAGTCTCATGTAGCCCAGGCTGGCCTTTAAACTTGCTGTGTAGCTAAGGATGACCTTCCCCTTTAGATTCTCCTGCTCCTACCTCTCAGGTGCTGGAATCACAGGTGTGTGCAGCACTAGGGACTAAACTGGTGTTTCATGAATGCTAGGCACATTCTCTGCCAACTCAGTTACATTCCCAGCCTCCTTCCATATATTTTTGTTCGGTTTTTCTCTCTTCAAATTGAGACAAATCTTATTTTGAAGCCAAGACTGGCCCTGAACTTATGATCACTTACCTATACCTTCCACAGAATGTTCTTTTAATCAGAATCAGAGGTCTTCCTTCTGCAGACAAAGGTTGATGCTAACACCAACGAGGTATTAGTAACACCTTGGGTGGGGATAGGGAGTTGAACCCAAGGCCTCACGCATTTTACAAACATGTCTTATGAGTCGGCTATATCTGCAGCCTTTAGCCCTTATTTTTGTTTTGTAAGCGTGTTGGTCAGCATTCCATCGCTGCAACCAAGTACCCGACACAAAGCTGTTTATACAGAGGAAAGGTCTGTTTTGGCTCAACGTTTCAGTTCATGGTTTATTGGCTCATTGCTTTTGGTCCTGCAGCAAGACAGCACACGAGCTTCAGTAGGAGCTTCTGTTTTAACGTTGGTGAATTGGAAGAGACAGAAGAAGGGTCCGGGGGCTTTTAGTGTCTGACTTCTCATAGCGCCTCAAGACTCCACTACCTTACAGCAGCAGCACAAGGGGTCAAAACACTGAACACGTGGGCCTCGGGAGCTTTATAGCAATGTGTTTTGTCTGGTTCTATGTGCATGAGTGTTTTGCCTGCATGTTTGTACGAACACCATGTGAATGCCTGCTGTCTGTGGAGGTCAGAAGAAGACATTGGATCCCTTGGAACTGGAGTCACAGATGGTTGAAGTCACCTTGGGTACTGGGAGCCAAACCTGGGTCTTCTTCAAGAACGACTGCTTCTAACACTTGAGCCATCTCTCAGCCCCAAAGTTATCTAGGCCCAATAAAATGCAGCAACTACATCATCGAGCAGCTAGGGGAGTTTCCAGTCAAGTTTGAAATTAAAATCGTGCTGTAAAAAACAAAACCAGGACTTTACCCCTGTTTTTAATTTTGTCTGTCGTCTGTCTGGTTGGCTCATTTGTTTATTTTGGGGTATCAGCCAAAAAGTGATTACTCTTTAAAGGGTTAAATTTGTGAGAGAAGTTAAACTCAGTGGGTCGGCTCAGGACAGAACATAAGTGAAAAACAGCACACTCTCGAAGCTTCGCAACTCCAGCAGCTTTGTGGATTTGGGTTAACCAAGGCTAGAATTCCAGGACTCAAGTTACCCATGTATGGCAGGCAGGGGAATTTCTGTTGGCTAGATGGGAAATCTTCAGTGTCCACATTTGTTTTCATTTTGTACTCAACATTTTAGCTCAATACACGGATGGCTTTCTTTCTATCCTTATGCAGATAAAGAAGAAGTCCAAAGGCAGGGGGGAAGTCTATGCGTCCATCTAGGTCTATATGTGGCCGCATGCCACACAGAATGTGGTGTCTATTCCCAGGCTGCTCTGCTACCTGTCTCTAAAAGTCATTGGACACCTCAGGCTACACACACCTTATTGTTCTTCTGTCCCTTTACCACAATGATCCCATATGGCTCTTTTAAATGCTCCATCTCTCCAGTGAGCTGGAAGCCCTATGAGGCTGAGCACTCATGTCTTCTGCTGTTCCCTTGCACAGCATACCTATTACTTTGTTAGGGCTCAACTGAGGGACAGATTATGTGTGAGCATTAAACTGTTTAGCTAGCCACCGTAGGAGGAGGGAAAGCAAGGGGAGGGTGTGTTTCTAAGAGATCTGTCTCTAACCAACTCCCCCAAGCACTAATGTGAATGTACCAGAGTGTGTCCTTCAAGGCTCGTGGGCAGTCAGGGCAGCCAGTTAGCTGGTAGAGAAAGAAGTGGGAATACTTCAAATTCTTTGCCCCCGGTGGTGGACTTGTGGTCTCTGTTGGTTGTAGGAAGGATTTGGGGGTCAGGAATGAAGAACAAGTATAAGCTGGAACCTACCATCCAGTCTACTCTCTCACATCTGAGCATCTCCCTTGGAACTGAGTCTTCGGGACTTGAAAATCAGAAATTGGGGCCAACAAAAAGGACCAGCAAAAAAGGTACTTGCCACCAACCCCGACAGCCCAAGTTCAATTCCTAGGACTCACATGATATAAAGAGAGAAGCAGCAACTCCTACAATTTGTCTTCTGACTCACATATGGGTGCCATGACACACATTCTCTCTACCTCCCCCAGCAAAGAAACAATTGTAATAAAAACAGAGTATCAGAAATTTCAGCTATGCCCTCAATGAACATGTTATAAAATTTGGAGCAAGTTATTAACAGATACAGAAATTTTTTTTTTAAAGCAACAGGTAATACTCTATCTCCACTCCTCAACACATGGGCCTGCTTTACTTCATCCACAGATAATACTCTCTCACTGTTCCTTAACACATGAGCCTGCTTTGCCACATCCTCTGGCTGTGGTGGCAGGAAGCTGAGTAAATATGGAGGACCTCCAGGTAGCTGCTTCCCCCCACTACCCTGGACCAACCACTATCAATAGCTGAGTGGAGTGGAGCATCATGCCAGGTACCTTCTCTCCAAACCTAGGTTATGTGTATAAGTAGACAATGACTCTGGTAGCCCTGTAGAACACAAACCTCATGTGCGCACACCCAAACTTTACCCTTCAGATGGGGAAGGATGGATTTTGCGGCAAATGGACAGTTAAGAAAAGAATTAATGGCTAAGAGGGCAGTGCAATGGTAGGACATTTAGCAAATATGAGGCCCCAGGTTCCATCCCCAGCACTGGCAAAGCAAACAAAAGCCATACACAGTATTATTTTTCACCATACTTTTTCATTAATGTGTGCTCCATTCTGAGAACATGGGTGTTTATTTTTAATCATATTTGGGGTTGAGGATCTAGTTCAGTTGTGCATTGGCTGCCTAGCAATCAAGAAGCCCTGGACTCAATCTCCAGCACCACAGACACCAGGCATAGAGCTGTGGCTATCATCCACATCTCTAGAGCAGTGGTTCTCAGCCTTCCTAATGCTGCAAGCCTTTAACACAGATCCTTATGCTGTGATGACCCTTCAACCATTATCCATAACTGTAGTTTTGCTACTATTATGAATTATAATGTAAACATCTGTGTTTCCCAATTGCCTTAGGTGGCCCCTAAGTGAAAGGGGGATTCAACCATCAAAGCAGTTGTGACCCACAGGTTGAGAACTACTGCTCTAGAGGTAGATGTGTGGGGATCAGAAATTCAAGATCACCCTTGGCTACATAATGACTTCTAGACCAGAATGGACTATAAGAAACTCTGTCTCTAATAATAATAGTAATCTGGGGTACTAAACATTTTAGTTCTTGAATACCCAGCATCTATGTCAACTAGAACCTGGTAACAAATGTGAAGCTATGGCATTTGGATACAAAGTAATATTTGACATCTTCAGAGATGACCAACAGCAGTGTTTTATCCTAAGCTTCCAGCTGTTAGCCTGAGTGGATTTATAAAGGCTCAGCCTTGTGTTACACCTTCCACATTCCCTCCATAGCCTTGCAATCCAGAGGCATGCTTAAACAAGCTGGCAGATGAACAGTAAGTGAGGTCTGAGTAGCTATATACAGTCAAGGACAAATATATTTTGGTATTTTAAAAGCCTAGTATAAAAATAGCCATGAAAATATTTCGTGATAAAAATAATCGGTTCCAAAGGCCTCTATTGGTTTCCCCCTTTCTGAATTGGAAGGACGTTTATGTGACTTATAGTACCAGGGCCCAGTGTCATATTTGTTATGTTTATGTAGTAACCAAAACCTCCGAATAAATATTTATGTGGTTACAAAACTTTTAACAGGCCCTAAACTTGGAATAATCCAAAAGAAAATGAAAAGCTCCATTTTAGGTTGTTGTAAATCCCTGTCATCAGTGTGCCTCGGACACTGGAAGGGGAAAAAGTGAGGCCCCCGGAATGACTCCCATATGTTTGCTGAGAACAGGCTTTGGGGGTGGGGTGGAGGGGGCCAGAGGAAAAGGCGGCTGTGCTGGTCTGCATAGTGTCCCAACAGTCTGCCAACAGGCAGGGCATCATTTTGCACTTGTCAGCTGTTGCCCGGGGCTGCCTGCATGATAAAGGACAAATGTGCTCCACCTAGGCTTCTTGTTACACTAAAAAATTCAGCGCATATGGTTCTGGCCTGTTCTCTATCCCATACTATATTTTTGTCACTCTGAAAGTACCTTTGTTCCCTAGACCATTAAAAAAGAAAAAAAAAAAAAAGAATATTGCAGCTTTCATTGGAGGATGGAAGCCAACAACTCATCAGTCTTTAGGGATGTGGCTTAAAAAATCATATTTGAAGCATGGGCTAAGAATCACAAGCATGTAGGGTCAGTGGGTTGGGAGAATGGAAACAAGAGAAGAGAAGCCAGCAAAGCTGTCCCTTTGGCTGGTGTGGAAAGACCCGCAAGTCTGCCTTTCCACTGGCAATCACTGAGGGATTTACTCTGTTACTAGAAAAGGAGGTTACCTCTGGGGCTATGCGCATGACAGGGCAGCTATGAGGTAGCAGTACCTTGGGGACAGGACACTGCATTGTGGTAATAAATATCTACACATGAGGTTGTAGAACAGAAAGAGCCTAGAGGCTGTGAGCCCAGTGTTAGACCCAGGGCTCGCGCAGTCATCTTGGCTACCAGTGTCCAACACTCCTGATTTGAAAAGCTGAGATTCACAGTAATCTGAAATGAAGTCCTTCTCTTCTTCCTGTTCCTTCATTTTTGTTTGTTTGTTTCAAGACAGAGTCTCACTATGTAGCTCTGGTTCTCCTGGAACTCACTGTGTAGACCAGAGACCAAGCTGTCCTAAAACTCAGAGATCTGCCTGCCTAGTGCTGGAATTAAAGGCGTGGGCTACCACACTTAGTGCTCACTCCTTCCTTCCTTCCTTCTTTGTTTCTTTCTTTCTTTGTTTCTTTTTCTCCTCCCTCCCTCCCTCCCTCCCTCCCTCCCTCCGTCCTTCCCTCCCTCCTTCCCTCCCTCCCTCCCTCTCTCCCTCCCTCCCTCTCTTCCTTCCTTCCTTCCTTTCTTTCCTTTAAAATCAATTTATCCCAGTACTTGGCAGACAGATCTGAGACAGACAGGACTACACAGAGAAATTCTGTCCGGAAAAAAACAAAACCAAACAAACAAATTAAAAAACCCATCTTATTTACTGTGCGCGCGCAATCTGTGTGGAGATGAAAGGCTATCTCGTGAGGATTGTTCCTCTTCTCTCATGTGCCCTGGGGATCCAGCTGGAGTCATCCGACCTGGTGCTGGACACCTTTCTCTAATGAGCCATAAAGCCTTTTCCTTTTTTTTTGGTGGTGGCGGTGGTATTTAGACAAAGTGTTATATTATATAGTCAAGGACAGCCCTGAACTCTCAAAGTAGCCAAGGCTGGCCTTGAACTAAAAGTCTTTTTTCCTACCTTCCCAGTGATGGGATTGTAGGTATGGACCACCACATTTTTTTTTTTTTAATGGATTTCATTATGTTACCAAGGCTAGTCTCAACCAGAAAGGCCCAATTGATCAAACACTTAGGGGGAACACTGGGCTACATAGCAAGACCCTGTTTAAACAAACAAGCCAAAATAACCCAAACTCTTCCAGTTCCAAGTATTTCAGATAAGGGGAACTCAACCTTTATAGCCATTCCTGGACACATGAGATGCTCACTGCTTCCATCACGGGGAAGAGCTAATATTAGACATTTAGCTGTGGTTACCAGAAAAAGAAAAGGTCAGAAATCTTTTCAGAGGTTTTTGGACTTGAAGGAATGATGGTTATACGTCAGTTCGCCAAAAATTACAGCCTACAGACACTGGAAGCCTTCCCCACCAGGAACAAGCCTATCTTAGCCAAGTTAGCAGAAGCCTGGGTGCCTAAGAACCAAGGCTGTTAAGGGGCTTTTTGTCCTTGAATAGTTCAAAGCATTTCTTGAAGCTTTGCAGGCAAGGCAAGGAATACTCAGTGGACCTGAAATAGCCCTGCCAGGGCTCATAGTCAGCAGCTGTGGTAATGACAGCTGTTGTGACCCATGTCACTGCACCTGACCTCAGGCATGGGAATCCCTAACAAATGGTCATGAGAGATTCACATTCTTTATCTGTCTGGAAGCCAGTTCGAGGTGAAGGGGAGCCAAATTGGATCCGAAAGCACTGGAATTCAGTGAATTCCGGTAAATTTTTCATTCTGCAGCCCCTTGCCTTCAGCATGGAACTCGCAGAGTGAGGGCTTTGAAGCTATGAGGGTACTGTCTTGTTCCTCTGTTTACAGAATAGTTTATTCTTATTTTAAAAGTCAAGTAAATCATGTCAGCCGATGGTGGCACATGCTTTTAATCCCAGCACTTAGGAGGCAGAGGCAGGTGGATCTTGATGAGTTTGAGGCCAGCCTGTTCTACAAAATGAGTTCTACAATAGCCAGGGATACACAGAGAGACACTGTCTTGAAAAACCACACACACACACACAAAATTCAAGTAAATCTCACATCAGGGTAGGTTCCTGTACCTGGGGGCTCTCTGGATACTGTTTTGAGCATGGAGCGTCATATAAGCTAAAATAATGACACCAACTCTTACTAACACCACTATAGTACTGCTTTACACAATCCTGGTCAATCTTATAAAAGCATAGTTCCAAATGCCAAAGCCACCAAGCCAGAGCATAGCAGAGTCCAATGTTACCTTTTCCTCTGTAGAAAGTTACCTAGTTTTTAAATGAATCTCTTGAAATGTTTCCTCTTTTAAAAGTATACTCAAGGCTGAGCAGCTGCTCGGTGGTAAAGAAATTGCATAGCATGAATGAGGTTCTGCATTCAATCCCAGCACCACAAAAGAAAGCCACTATTATTGGTATTATTTCTTCTTGAAAGTTTTTAATTTATTATTATCACACATGCATGTGTGTGTGCTTGTATGTATATGACATATCTTAGGGAAGGTGTGCCACAGAACCTCTATAGAGGTCAAAGGTCAGCTTCGTGAGGCTGGTTCTCTCCTCCCACCTTTATGTAGGCTCTAGGACTCAAACTGAGGTCACCAGGCTTGCACAGCAGGTACCTGTCTTAGTTTTCCGTTGCTAAGATAAGACACGGCTGGCTAGGCATTATGGCACACACTTTTTATCCCTGAGGTAGGAGGATCTCAGTGAGTTAGAGGTCAGCCTGGTCTACATAGCAAGTTTCTGGACAGCCGGAATTACATAGTGAGACCCTTTCTCCAACCAAACCAAACCAAACCAACCAACAAACAAAAAGAACCACAAAAACCATAAACATAATGACCAAGGCAACTTATAAAGGGAAGGGTTTGTTTGGGTTCTGGATTCCAGAGAAATAAGAGCCTGTTAGGGCAGGTTGGAGCAGGACACTGAGGACTCACATCCTGAACCCACAATAGGAAGCAGTGAGCAAGCTGGGAATGGTGCAAGGATTTGGGACCACAGAGCCAGCCCTTATGACATAATTTCCTCCAGCAAGGCCACACCTCCTAAATCTACCCAAACAGGGCCACCAAATTTTCCCCTAAGTTTTACTGCACGTGTATTTACAATATTTCTCTTTTACCCAAGTTGGATTTTAAAAGTTAAGACTTTCCAAAGATGTTTAAATTTTCCTGAAATAGCAAGAAAACTGTTTCAGCCGGTGAAGTATTGACTCCCAAAGTCCAACTATAGTTTGGAAAATTGACCACAGTTTCCAAGAGGGAACTAAATTTGGCCTCAAACTCATTCCAACCATATAGAGTCTCTAAGTGGCTGACCATTTGATCCTTTGGCAGCAGAACCACTTTCCAGTGGCACCGGATAACTATTAGTGTCATTATAAATTCTTAAACCATTTGGTTATTAATCATGCTCCAGATGTTACAAAAATTTAGTGACTGAAATGTACATACATTAAACTCTTCAGCTGCTGCGTCAAGGTCGTGGGAATATCAATTCATTCTCTTCTTCCAGAATTCTCAGCCAGCCCCCATCAGTTACAAATCAAGAAGGCTTCATTATGCATTATTTTATATTTTTCATTGGCTACCCCAAGAGTGTGCATGTTTCTTTAAAATATGTCTCCTTTAATAGTTCTTTTAAGGACCCTTTTTGTAGGCATGAGAAGTTATTCTGTTTTGATTGTCTCTGAAATACCATCCAGTGCTATTCTTTCTGTTTTGTCTGATCAAATAAAATTATTTTTAGTAGAGGCTCTTTGTTTGCAAGACAGCTTATAATCTTGGAAAGCCCTCTGTTCTGTAGCCATGTGGCGTTGGTGACAGTGTTCATCAGCAATGATGATATTGGCCTATGAAAAAATGACCTTTGAACCTACCCTTTCTATTTGTATTGCTGAATATGAAATCAGCTTGCATACTTTCTGATATCTCCCCCCTGAACTCCATCCCTGAAGGCTGTTCTTTTTGGTTCTCAATGTAGCTCCCTGGTGCTGAGGCAGACATCAGGCAGCAATAGAGAACCTACTGTAAGTACCTTCCCAGGGGGCAACTACACACAGTTTACACAGCTCTGCCAGGTACTTTTGCACACTCACTTAGCACACAGGAAGCACAGCCCCTCCCACTGGAGCCCCACGGGGTGAGTGTGGAAAAATTGTGAGGGCTGTGTCATGAACCACAGTGGAGTTTGCGTTCTGTGTAATTTGAAGACAAGATTCTTTTGCTCTGTATCATCTCCTTTATAGCCACTGTTGTCCAATATTTCGTAACCGTCAATTCTTTGCCAGTGCCCACATGCAAAAATGGGTTTGTATTTAAAGATAAATGAGAACAGCATATTCTGATGTGGTGTAGTGTGTCAGCAGTTTCCACCAGAAGCCTCACTGTTCGCCCTTCCTCCTCCAGGAGACAAAGGACAAAGGCAGAGCTTACTTATCCCAACATAGCGCCCGGTGAGAAGGGCGAAGGGATGTCAGAATCAAAGAAAAGCCCTTTTTCCCCTTTGAAATATCTAAATGTTCAAAGATAGGAACAGCCACAGTGGGAGAATTCTGTGCTGTGTATGTTGAGCTGGTTTTGTGGGTCATCTCTTTCCTACTGGGCAGCTTGATCACTTGAAAATCCAGACAGTTAGACTGGCAGTGGCTTCTTATTATGCTCTAGTAAGATCAGAAGTGGGTGGTCTAATCCCAATCCTCCAGAACTCAGGCGCTCCTGCCCTACCACCTTTACCAGGTCAGTATTACCCTGTGTGTGTTGCCTTCTATGCACCTTCAGGGCTTACAAATGATTCTTAAGATAGGAAGAAGGGATCTGTGGTGTGCTAATTACATGGTCTTCTTTCATGTGGACAATGAGTGGTTTCCCTGGGTCTGGATGTGACAGTGGGTGATAAAATCCAGCCACTTGGGCAAGTTAGGCAGGAAGGTCACAGGTGGGTTCCTAGGAGTTTGGGTTAGTCTGGGGGAAAATGCAACAGCAAAAGAACAAGGGTTTGGATGGGGGAGGTGAAAGGGGAGGGAAAGATTTCTATTAAAACCTCCAAAGATTCTTACTGTCTTCTCATTGGCCAGAAATGTCAATGTCAGAAGGCTTGGAAAGTCATTTTTAGGGCTAGGAGCTCAGTGTAGGGATGTTGCTTAGCATCAGCAGAGCCCTGGATTTCATCTCTAGCACCACAGAAACAAACAGGACAATAACAACAAATAAAAGAAGGTTTTAGTTGGGAATATCGCTGGCTTGACCCAGTCAGAGCCTCGTTAACTGGCTCTGCTAGTGGCATTCCACTAACTGGTCCTTAGCTAGTACACAGGTGACACTGGGGACAAGAGACAGAGGGAGAGACATACTGACTTCCTAGGGGAAGTGACTGTTGCCAGGGGTTTCTAGATGCGCCAGAATCACAGCCCTGTCTACAAGAGAATGGTTTCCATTCATCTGTGAGCACTTTGTAATAAATTGCTAATTCTCCATTAAAGTCATCATGAAAAAATTGTTTGTTTAGATTAACGGGAAAATAAAAGGAAATGACCATTTCACTCATTTGCTTAAACCCTTCAGGAACTTTCCAGAGCTTTCGTCTTAGTCTGTGGTCTGGTGGCATAACGGACGGTCATAGACGAATAAATGCTAAGCTAAACAGACTCATCTGACTCACACTTCTGCAGGCTAGGAAGTCCAAGAACAAGGTGCTGACATTTAATGAGGGCCTTTGCATGGACTCAGGAAGGCAGAGGGGCAGCTGAGCAGGCATGGGGCAAGTAGAGGGAGAAAGAGAGAGAAAAAAATGTATGATACTAAGTGAGAAACTCACTCTGAGAGAGTGACATTAATCGCCTCTTTGAAACTTCTAAACATTTGTATACAGGGGAGTTGCACATGCTGTCTCATGACTGTGGCAGCTGGAGGACAGCTTAGATGTATCTGCCCTTCTATCGGTTGAGTTTCAGAGACCAATGTCAGGTTCAGGTGCCGAGGCAAGCACCTATTGAGCCATCTTACCAGCACAGAAATCACTGCTGAGGATCCTGGATCTTTTCAAAAGTTATGGGCATGGATGTGCATCTGTATGTGGGTATGTACACGTGAGTACAATGCTCTAGGAGGCAAAAAGAGAGTCTCTGCTCCCCTGGAGCTAGTTTTGTAGGTGGTTGTGAGCCGTCAGATGTGAATGCTGGGAAACAAACCCAGATTGGCTGCAAGTACTGCAAGTGCTTTTAGCCATGGAGCCATCTCTCCAGCCCCAGAGCGCTACATCTTAGTGCTGTTACAGTGACAAAGACATCTCCCCATGAGTTTGGGATTGGACATTCAAACCTCAGAAGTTTATAAATAACAAGCAAAGTCCTTGGCATGGCCCTTGGCCACAGTGCACTGTTCTTTTTATCTCTTAGAGGTCTTCTGTCTGTTTGTCTGCCTCTGGGCCCTTGCATCTGACCTATTTCCTTAGAAACCTCATTCTCTATTCTGACTCTTGTACTCTCTGTTCATCCTTCAGCCTGAAGATAAAAACTTTCTTAAAGCCTTTCCAACTAGTTTAAACTCTAAATATTTTTACCTTTTTCTTAGCATTTACCTAAGAAAATAATTTACAATGCATTGCTCAAGTCTGTTTTACCTATTAGAATGTCTGTGAAAGTCCAAATGTACTTGTTTACTGCTGAACTGTAGCCCCAAGCTGGGCATCTGCTGTATAGTAACCACTTAACACACTTACTAAATAAATAAGAATCTACATGCATGAAGGTTTTTTTTTTTGTTTTTTTTTTTTCTGACATGTGCTAGTGCTTCTTGGAATATAATTCTCAAGCTGTGCTGGTCTGCAATGATTCGTTTTTAATCCCCAACAAGATGGGGATAGGAGCTGAGAGTATTGGAAAGTTTTATGGCAATCACTAAAGTGTTGATGTGCAATGATTTGGAAGTCCTTAACACTAAAAATAAAGTGAGTGCTCTGTTGCATCGCAAAAGCATTGCTGTGGATGATACACTGCAAAACATCATGCTGTGGATTACACACCACAGATCATCATTTGTAATGCACACTTCCCATCCCCCTGCTCCTCTCCCTGGTCCTCGTCTTCTGCCTTGTTAAGACAGTCTGGCTCCAGTAAATATCTGTTATTGTTGCCGCTTACAACATGCTTGGGAGAACAAGTTTACACAAAATAATGTAGGAAGAGAAGAAGGAAGAGGGGAAGGAGGAAGAGGAGGAGGAAGAGGAGGAGAAGGAGGAAGAAGAAGAAGACATCCTGTAAGGTGCCTTAGTAGATTAAGGAACTTGCCACCAAGCCTGATAACCTGAGTTCTAACCCCAGCACCCGCATGGTAGAAGGAGACAACTCTTTTAAGTTGTCCTCTGGCCTCCGGAGTCATGCTGTGGTACTCTGGTGCCTTGAACTGGTGCCTCCTCCCCCCACGTCCATGATAAAAATAAAATGTAATGTTTGTAAACGGGGCCAGTGGTACACTTGGCTGAGTTCATGCCTTTTTGTATTTAATCCCTGACATGTAAATTAATCCATAATAAAAGCAAAAAGAAAAGGTGGTGTGATAACAGGAACACCCTGGTAGGAAGGTGACAGAGATGGACATCTAGCCTGCTCTGGGAACACACGGCCCATGGAGGACAGAAGGCTGTATGCCTGAAGCAGGCTGAGGCCTGGCTCTGACCTCTCAGCAAGGAAAATATTTGCCTAACAGAGCTGGTTTGTTTATTTCCAGTTCTTTCCTGGGAAAAACTTGCCAACTGGACAATCACAGAAAGGGATGCACCTTTTATTTTTGCTTTTTAAAACTGTATTATTTTCTGAGGCTTGCAGAATATGTAAGCTTCTCCCAGGAGTCAAAGCCTTTTGTGTATTGTAGTAGCGGGGTTTCTTGGTCCTGGGCAGCCAGAGGCCCAGACCCACAGACCTGCTGTGCCAGACCTCTTAGCCGCCCACCGCTCTGGCCATCAGAAATGACTCAGACGCTTATATTAACTTCATGCTGTTTGGCCTATGGCTCAGGCACATTGCTAGCTAGCTCTTACATCTTAAATCAACCCATTTCTATTAATCTGCCACGTGGCTCACCTGTGCTCCTTACATGCTGCTCCTTGGGCGGCTTGCTCGATCTGCCTGACTCTGCCCTGCTTCTCCTACCTATGCTCTGATTTCTCCTCCTACTTCTTCTATGGTGCCTGTCATGGCCCAAAACAGCTCCTTTATTTAAAGATTGAGATTCACAGCATACAGAAAGGCATTCCCACATCAGTGTATACTGCAAAGACAACTTTAAATTACAACTGCATTTCCCCCACTCATCCACACTTGAGTATGAAGAAAGCCCCAGGGAGCAGTTTGTACGGTAGAAGCATTTTCTTGGCCTAGGTCTGGCCTGACATGTACTCCTAACACCATCCCTAATCCTCGAAGCCCCACTCATCACAGAGCAATTAACTTAGGAATACCTTAAATCTAAGGATCCCCTTGAGACTGGGAACACAGTGGTAAAGCACCTAAGCGGTAGTCACTATGCCCTGGGTTTGATCTACAGCATTGCTAAGATAAAATAAACGAAAAAAGAATAAAAGATTTCTTCGACTGCTCAGTCTTCCTGCCCTCCTGAACTCTGACAGGAAGTCCTGTCTCTGTCACTTAACTTAGTATTTATATTTTGCCTTCAGTGTTCGGCATTATTTGGTGTATGCTTACCTTAGCCATGCCTCTGCTCTTCAGGGCAATTTCCTGGTGATTTCTTCCTCCAGCACAGGGTGGTACACAGGACAGGTCTGTAATAAACCCTGTCATTGATGAGGATGGTGACTCTGGAGCATCAGCTGAGTCCAGGGGGTGGGAGGGGCTAAGCTTGGACTGATAACTGGGCTCGGTCACTTGTGACCTTACAGGGAACGTGTGATAGAGTAGGGCAAGGAGAGAGTACAGTGAGTGAGAATGGTGACCAGTGGAATCGGGAGCATATTGGAGAATCCAAGGTAAGAGTCTGTCAGTCAGCGAAGGGCAGCTCCAGGAGGCATAAAGAGGGAAGTGGGGAAGGGCTGGAGAGATGGCTCAGTGATTAAGAGTATTTGCTGCTCTTCCCGAGGACCTGAGTTCAGTTCCCAGTATCCAGCTGATAGTTCACAACCATCTGTAACTCCAGTTCTAAGGGAGCTGATGTCCTCTCAGGGTACCAGGTACACGTGTGATGGTATACATGCTGCCAAACATTATACATATAAAAACAAATAAAGAAGGGTATGAAAATGAGTTTGCGATAGAAGAGGGTGGTGGGGCACATGTAGGTGAGGCCCTGGTTTCAATTCCCAGTACCAAAAACACACTAAAAAGTGAAGAAAGGCCGAGGTCTACACAGCGGAGAACTTGCCTAACATGCCCAAGACTTGGGCCAACCCACTTTGAACGAAGAAAAAGAAGGAAGAAGCAGCCTGAGCTTGTGTGCCCACACCGAGGGAGGAGAGACTATTGATGAATTCGTGTCCCCAGAAGCGAAGGATCAAGGAGCTTTCAACCTTGGCTAGAAGATGAGGTCCAGTCTGGTTCCATGTGGCATGGCGGCAACAGAATATGCCCAGACTGGGCAACTGTAGAGGGCCCAAGTTCACTCCTCATAGCTTTGGAGGCTGGGAAATACAATACCAAGGTGATGGCACCTGTCAGGAGCCTTCTTGGCATAAAAGAAGAGGAAGGGAAAAATAATAAAGAGGGAAGGAGGGAGGAGGGGAAGAGAGGAAGGAGAAGGGGAGAAGAGGAAGTGGGGAAAGTGCAGAAGTTGTACTAGGTTTCTGGCCCAGACTTTCAGACCCACAGTCCCATAGTCCCACTAAAACACACAATACTTAATTGATTGTACACCGATTGACCTGGGGCCCAGGCATATAACTTGCTAATTCTTGCTCTTAATCCAACCCGTGACTCTTATCTTGTTTAGCTCAGGACCTTTTCTCAGAGAATTTCAGCTTCTTTCCTCAGCATCTGCTGGCATCTCATCGTGGTGTCTCCATGGCTTCTCCGTGGCATCTCTGCTCTGTTCTTCCTGTTCCCAGAGTTTTCTTAGTTTGGTAGCCCCACCCACACTTCCTGTCTACCTTTGGCCAATCAGCATTTTTATTAAACCAGTGGGTGGGACAATTATTTGCAACATAACAATGTAATTCCACTACATACAAAGGGGAAATTGTCATCAGGAGCTCAGCTCCCATCCACTCAGAGTAACAGCTTTCAAAGTTCTCCTTTGCCAGCATTGCTTCATTACTTACATCGGTGTAAAGCTTTAACCAGTGCCCAAAGCATGAACCTAAGGAGGAACATTCAAACAAATCCTTTTCTGACACGCGGGTAAGACGTAATTCAAAAATACTGAGCAGTAGAAAGCAGGTGTGGAGGGAGTGGGAAGGCGTTAGGCTCTTCTCCAAGTTCCCACCCCTCCCCAGTCCTCTTAAGGTCAAGAACCTTGGAGAGGATGCTCAGATGCCAGGATGATGAGTAGCAGAGCCAGTAGGCCAGAATCCATCCCCCAGTTATAGATCCAGTTCATTCCTTAAGGCTAGAGGTGACCAAGAGCCTGAGTCCCCTCCTGAGCATGCAGACTGGAAGAGGAGGAGGAGGAGGAGGAGGAGGAGGAGGAGGAGGAGGAGGAGGCCAGCACAGGCAGCTAAGGCTCCAGCAATGTTGGGATAATAGGGATTATGGAGTATGTTGAGCACAATGGCCAGAAAGTTATCCCAGGCAGAGAAAAGGATGTGGGTAGAGTGAGGGGAAGTAGTGTAGGTGAGAAAAAGCTGAAGCTAACGGGAGGAGGAGGAGGCTCAGATCCCAGGGCCTGAGGCTTTCCTCCAGGCTCAGGTGTAGCAGGCAGAGAGGGAAGGCATTGGGCAGCTGGGAGACCTAGGCTGGGAGAGCAGAGTCATGCATAAGCAGATGTTTAGAGAGACAGGATGGGTTGTCTGTCCAGCAGGCTTATTCTTGAGCCTGTGGACAGAGAGGCCTGTGGGGAATGTAAATGGAGAACAGAAACAGGATTCATGGGTCTGGAGCCCAGAGGCACTGCCAGGGTGTGAAGCTCTGAGAGACTGGACAGCACTAAGGGCTACCGGGGATAGCCAAGGTGTCTGGGAGAATGGATGAAAAGGCAAGATAAGATAAGAAGAACCAGACAGAGCTAGACCAGGCTAGACCAGGAAACAGAACAGTTTCATAGGAATGGGAGGAGGCCAAAAATGAAGAGCATTTAGGAGGAACTCACACTGGAAGTGGAAGGCAGAAACCAAAAGAGCTCAAGGGAGAAAAGCAAAGACCTTGGGGAAAGGTCGAGAAGAAAGGATCCGGATCACTGCTAGGTGAAGCTGGGGAGGGTGTGCTTGGGGATGACCAGCTGCAGAGCAGTGGGTGGATGGGTGGGGGGCGGCGCACACAACCCATACCATTTGATACTGGGAATGTGCCTAAGGGCTGGGGACATAGCTCAGCTGGTAGACCGTTTCTCCTGTTCAATCCTCAACACCCCAATAATGCCAGCACTCAGGAGCAGAAATGGGAAGATCAGAAGTTCAAGGTTATTTTCAACGACAGATATATGAGATCTTGTCTAAAATAAAATAAAAGACACTAGAGGGGAAGGGGGTAATGGCACAAACCTGTTGTCTCAGTCCTTGAAGACCAGGAATACCAAACAACTTCTGCTGCTTAAGGTGTCTGAGGCCAGCCTGGGCTACACAGACATTCATAAAGAAAGTTAATCAAAATAATGTGCCTGTCATCCTTGCGCCCAAGAGCCTGTAAGAATCCTCCCTCCCTCCCTCCCTCCCTCCCTCCCTCCCTCCCTCCCTCCCTCCCTCCTTCCTTCCGTCCCTCCTTCCCTCCCTCCCTCCTTCCCTCCCTTTCTCCCTCTCTCTCCTTTCGCCTCTCTCAAACACACACTCCCTCAGGCAAGCAAGGTCTTTTTTTAAACCTGGAGCTTGCCAGTTAGGCTAGACTGGCTGGCCAGGAAACCCCACAATTCTCCCCATCTCTACTTCCCCAGCTCTGGGATCCTAGGCCACTGTGCCTGGCTTTTTACATGGCTGTTGAGCATCTGAACTCAGGTCCTCAGAGTTCCTCATCGAGCATTTTACTGACTGACAGTTTTTAACGCATGCCTCCTCAGTTATCAGAGCTATCAAAGTGAGGGTCATGGAGCAGGCGGAAGGATTGAACTGAGGTTTGGTTCCATGGTGATGGGAATGGGGGAGGGGGAGTGTCAGATGCAGGTGAGTCTGCAGGCTTGGTGACCGAATGTGACCTGAGGCCTCTGTCTCTGAAGGGGAAGAGAAAAATGGCAATGGAGAGGCCAGCTGTAAAATTTAGCTGTCACCAGGATGAGTGGAATGATGGGTGAGCACCTGACAGGGTCAGGCATCTGGTCCTTCCAGCAGCTGGTGTGGCCAGAGAAGCTGGAGGCCCTGTGGGGCTAGAACCGGTTCTCACTAGTCTCTCTGTGTGTTTGCCTTTCACACCTGAGCTTGGCCTGAAGGGGAGAAGGTCTTCCTGCAATTCCTCCACTGAGTTCCAGAAGGGAGGAAAATCTCAGGTTCCCCGCCTAGGGTAACTTCCTCAGAACAACAGCCCTACTGGATCCTGGTTAAGTGTGGTGCCACACCCATGAGATGACCATTCTCGCTGGTCTTTTTCCCATAGGCTTTTGTAGAGATTTTGTAATTGGTATTTTCTTTTTCAGCATACCAAGTCTCTGTGGCAAAACCGTTTTCAGTTCTGGGATGTTTCACTCGCTCTACCCCTCATGGATTCCTTCCACAATCCACTCAGCGTCAACACAGTCAGCATCCATTCACGGTCCTCTCTGTCCCCAGTGAGAATGACGGTTTTAGCGCTGACTCTCATGAGATCTTGAGCTGTTGTGTTGTTAAGGCCTGCATCTCTGGAGCCTAGCGTGTAATGGATGCTCAGTAAAGGGTGTCAGAGGCAGGCGTGCATTTATTGTGGAAAGGACTTGCTCAGCCCTCTCTATGGAGGAGCTTTTTATGTGCTCTCATGGTTGTAGGGTTTTGTAAAAATTTAAAAGTAAAATGTTTTTTACTCGCTAAGACCTCTTTGTCACTCCTAATTTCCCCTTCATCACTTTTACTTTGCCAAGTGACAAAGAAACAGCTTTGGGGGCTTTGGGGATCCAGCTGAGAGGAAGTTGTATGATGTGAGGGACACATACATGTGGTATGGGAACAGTTAAGTATGTAGAGAAGATATTGTTGGCCATCTCACTATGGGAATGACTTCGGGGATATTCCTGTCATGTACCCTGAAGACTCACTGGGCATGTTACAGAGGTGCTAGGTCAGATACGGTGTCACACTGGATATGTCCTAGGCTGCTAGCACTGAGAGATAATGGCTAGAATAAGATGAGTTACAGTCCCTTGCCCTCAGCTTGATTTGGATGAACCCAGAGTTTAGGAACAGTTGGCTTAAACTTTACTTTTCCCTCATGCTTACATATAACAGAGCTTCAAAGCTTGTTCCTATTCCAGAGGATGCATGGAAACTTTCCAGGAAATGATGCGTCTTCCTAAAAGACAATTTTGTGAGAACAGTTTGACCAGCCTTTCCACAAGGCAGGCCGATCTTCAGAGCTCAAACATCTATCAAATTGTAATTCTTTTCAATGACCTAGCCACATGAGCCAGGGGGTGTACCTGAAATCCCAACTGCTTGTAAGACTAAGGTGGGAAGATTGTGAGCCCACGAGTTCAAGACTTCTTGGGGAAAAAAATCAGTAATAATAATAATAATAAAGTTAGCTGGTGGGATGGCTCATTGGTTAAGAATACTGGCTGCTCTTCCAGAGGATTTGGCCCAGGCTGTTCTCAAATGTGTGATCCTCCTGCCCTCTGTTCTTCTTCAGCAAATCTTACTGGCGTCTGCCACCACAACCTGCTTCCAGAGGATTTGGGCTCAGTTCCCAGCACCCACACGGTAGCTCACAACTGTAGATAAGTCCAGTTCCAGAGAATTTGACTATCTCTTCTGGCTTCCTTGAATGTCAAGCATGTATGTGATTCACAAACATATGTGCAGGCAAAACACCACATAATTTTTAAATTAAAGTCCAAATAACTATCGCCTATGCCAAAATTTTGTGCCAAATGCTGTACAGGCAGTATCATGCCATTTTGTTAATGGGTGCATTATTATTCTGATGTTATTCATTATTCAATCATTAGATATGCAGGGTCCTCGGTGTGGACTGGACATTGTGGGTAAAACACTATTCACAATGCAGTTCTCTTCTTTGAATAGCTGTCTTGGCTCTGTGTTGGGTGGGGGGCATAAACAGGAGATGACAGTAGCACAGGCAGAGGAGGTGATGAACAAGTGGAGGCAATTGGGTGGAGCACGTTCCTCTGTTAGGTATGAAGTGAGTCTGGGAATGCTTCTTGGAAAAGCTGACTCAACCTCTTTGCCCAGAGGCTCCAACCCTGTGTAGAAGGCTGAACTGGAACAAAGGTTCCCAAATCTGCCTCGTCATCAGAATCATCTGAGGAGCAGGAGACTCCCAGGCCCACCCTGGCCTACTGACTCAAAGAGTTACGGCAGGGTATACCTCAAGAATCGGCCTGTCTATCTTAATAGGCACTTGATGATGGTGGTTGTTTTTGTGAGATGGGGTCTCTTGTAACCTAAGATGGCCTAGAACTGCTATGTAGTTGAGAATGGCCTTGAACTCCTGATTCTCCTACCTCCCAAGTTCTGGGATTGCAATGTGTGCTACTGTGTCCATCTGGCTAGCCTGCTCCAGGGATCACTTCCAACTCCCTGGGGTCACAGGTCCACTTCTGCCCAAGATTTCTGTAGGTGCTAGGAATCTGAACTACAGTCTTCTAACATGTTAGAACATGTCCATTACCACAAAAGAAACCTGTGCCCATGAGGAATCACTTCCCATCCCTACCTTGCAACTACTTTTCTCCTTTTTTCTTTTTTGGTGTGTGGATGCGGGGAGCTGAAAACCAAATCCAGGGCACTCTACCACTGGACTATACTCTAGCCCCCTACATATGTAAATATTGTATTTATATACTTCTCTGTTTGGCTTGGAATTATACAATATGTGACCTTCACATCCAACTTCTTACACACACACACACACACACACACACACACACACACACACACACACACACACACGGTTTTTCAAGACAGAGTTTCGCTGTGTAGTCTTGGCTGTCCTGGAAATTGCTTTGTAGACCAGGCTGGCCTCAGTTTAGAGATACACCTGCCTCTGCTTCCTGAGTGCTGAGATTAAAGGCATGTACCACCACCACTCCACTAAACTATACTCTTAAGGCCTGTTCATTCTGTGCTGTGTCTGGAAACTCCTGGTTTAATTTTCTAAAGAATGGCCAAAGTATTTTCTTTTTTAAAACTAATTTATTTTTATTTTCTATGTATGAGTGTTTTGTTTAAAGTATTTTGATATTCCATGGTGTGCCTTGTGCTGCCAGAGCCAGAAGTGGGCATTGGATCCTGAACCTGGCATTAAAGTTATTTGTGAGCTGCAGGTGTTGAGAACTCAACCCTGGACATCTGCAAGTGCAGCCAGTGTTTTAACCTCCTAGTCATCTCTCCACGCTGTGGTTTGGAAAAAAAAAAAAAAAGGCCCTGAAAGGGAATGCCCCTATTAGGAGGTGTGGCCTCACTGGAGTAGACGTGGCCTTATTGGAGGAAGTGGGTCATTATGGGGGTGGACTTTGAGGCCTCCTATGCTCAAATGCTCAAACTATGCCCAGTGTGGAGGACAGTTCACTTCCTGTTTATTGCCCACATATCAAGGTGCAGAACTCAGCTCCTTCTCCAGCACCATGTCTGCCTGTCATGATGATAATGGACTAAACCTCTGAAACTGTAAGCTGTCCTAATTAAAATTTTCCCTTTATAAGAGGTGCATGGTCTCAGTGTCTCTTCACAGCAATAGAAACCCTAACTAAGACAGTCCAGTACATTGTACGAACATTGTCTGAGGGCTCTGATTTCCCCATGCACTCCACATCAGTTGTTTCTGTTCCTTGCTCTCATGCCATGTTGTAGGAAACTATGTCTGTTAGGCCAGGAGTAAACACACTGTGTTGATAAGCAGTACAGTGGTCATTGTGTGTCTATACTTCAGTCCTCAGAGCAGTTTGCCTTTCACAGGTGTCCAAAAACTTAATCATTTATTGATTTGATCACTGATTCTTTTTAGCTCCTGTCATATATCATGACCTTATTTGAATATTTAGGATGCATTCATTACAAAAAAAATTAGAAGTTTCTCTCCCTTTGATTTTTACATTTTTAAAGGCTTTTATTTTTCTTTTATGTGTATCTGCTTTTATGTATGCATGTGGTGTTCACAGAGGCCAGAGGTGGGCATTGTATTACCTGGGCCTACAATTACAGAAAGTTGTGAGCCATTCTTTGGGTGCTGGGAATTGAACGTAGGTCATCTGCAAACGCAGAAAGTACGTTTAACTGCTAAGCCATCTCTCCAGCCCCTGGTTTTACATTTTAACAGGGGAAAATGATACTGAACAGTAAGTATGATCCTTTAATACATACAGTTCCTCATGCTGTGGTGACCCTCAATCATAAAGTTGTTTTCATTGCTACTTTATAACTGTAATTTTGCTACTGTTATGAATCATGAGGTAAATGTTTTCCAATCCTCTTGGGTGTCTCCTATGATGAATGGTTTGACCCCCCAGGGGGTTGTGACCCCAAAAATGAGAACTTCTGCCTTAGATGAAAGAACATTATCTCAGGTAAGACCACTCAGTTCCTGGGAGAACCCACACTCAACAAAGGTCACTATGGGGGCTCAAAGGCCCAGTGCTACCCACAACTTGCGATTGCTCTGAATAGTCACCTCCACTCAGGAGATTCTACCCAAGTGGCTGAGGCCTCACTGAAAGGACACTGGGATCTAACCAGTGTCTATGCAGTCTTGCCTCCTTCCTTCCCTGTTCACTGGTATTCATCCTGAGAGCATATCCTAGAGACTCCTGCACTTAATCAGTACCTGCTTCTCTGGGAACACAACTCAAGAAGTGGGAACCAGCAGGCCTCCAAGAAAGCCACTGCTAAGATGGAACTCGGATTTACATCATCTCCTGCCAAACTAGTAGGGAGAATCACCATCAGCAGAAGGAGGAACTAGCACAAGCTAGCAGGGAAGTCCTCAATTCTGATTGATGGTGAACTAGAACAGCGTTCGTGGAAGGGAATACACTAGATGGTTGCTATATCAGGTGTTTGAGAACTCTGGAGGAG
Organism: Phyllotis vaccarum; assembly: GCA_033318265.1. Classification (NCBI taxonomy): domain Eukaryota; kingdom Metazoa; phylum Chordata; class Mammalia; order Rodentia; family Cricetidae; genus Phyllotis; species Phyllotis vaccarum. The sequence goes on along the minus strand of JARWLC010000017.1, from coordinate 13,045,909 downwards.
TTTCAACACGAACCTGTTGCAATTGGGCAGCTTTTGCTAAAGATAATTAACACTTTGAAAAGTAATGAAGGAATACTTGCCAATTAAATCTCAGTGTTCAAACCAAAAGACCTCCTTGGGAGTACATAAAGAGACTCAGTTTTTGCACCCGGAAGAAAAGGAATCCCGCAACTAAGGACAGACTTAGGTAGAGACTTTATCATCAGAGCAGCAGAGGTACACATCTTTTACTCACAGTGCTGGGAAGGATGGTAGAAATTCGGAGCATGTATAACAAAAGTATCCCATGGCCTCTCAAAACATGAAGCAGGTTCTGCTGGGTGAAACCAGCTTCCTCTTCTACAAGTACAGTCATCTGGCTACAAGATGCACACAGCAGCCATCAACTACATAGACAAGAAACAACTTTCACTGCTAACGACTCTATCCAAGGATAGCCCTTCTCTCATGTGGTGGTTAAGATAAATGCAGAGGACCATGATCATCCATGGGCACCATCTCTGGTACATCCATTAGTACAGTCACTTTAAGAAGCACCACAAGAACATGCCTGTGCACCTGTTCCCTTTTTCAGAGATGTACAGACCAGCAACATCATCACCATGGGCAAGTGCAGGCCCCACAGTAAAATAGTTCATTGCAATGTGCTCAGGGTCACCAAGGCCACTGGTACTGAGAAGCAGTTTCAAAAGTTCTAAGAGAATGCTGGCTAACTCCCCAGAACACTGGCTAACTCCCTAGAACATGATACAGTTATTTTTTCACATACAGAGGTTAAAAAAAAAAAAAAGTAGACAGATCTATGCCAAGGCCAGGGACCCAGTAGAGAATGGGCCTTTATTAGAAACAGAAGGCTCTAAGGGCCAGTTTATGTTTAGACAACATGGTGCTGATGTGAGTATCAGCTAAAATATAGCTGACACTGGACATGGAGGAGTAGACACAAAATGGCCAAGTAGAAGAGTCTAAAGTTCCACACCACTCCTTCCCCCAGGCGCCACGGTATCAAATCCAAAGCTGAAATACACTCCTGGGTCTTTCCCAGCAGCAATTCATAACACGTAATTATAGAAGATATTGAGAAAGACCTAAGGGATGCAGGCTGGTGGTCCTCACATTTCCATCTGAACCCTATGAAAGTCAGACCCGGAGAAGGACAACAGGGTAGCACATTCAAACAAGAAGTAGCCCCACAATAGCTGCTGTGCCTGGTGTGCTATCTTTCCTAGAGCAAATACAGATATCCTCAGGTATGAACCTGTGGCAGCCTGGGCCAATGGGTACATTCCTCTCTATCAGAATAGTTGATCCACTGGGAACACAGCATCATACATTTACAATCTTGGCCCAGGGTTATGTTAACGCTCTTGCTCTTGGTATAATTTAGCCTCAAGAGACTTGAACTGGCTGGAATCTGATGACATCATGCTTACTGAAGCATCTGAGCAAGAAGAGACTAGTGATTTTGAGGCTTTTGGAATGCATTCATTCCAGAGAGTGGAAGGCAAATCTCCACGAAGAATTAGAGGTTAGGGGTAGAGAAATGCCTTAGTCGTAAAGAACATACACTGTTCGTTCAATTCCTGACACCCCGGTCAGGTGTCTCATAGCTACAGTTACCTGAACACTTGTACACATCAACATAATTAAAAATAAATAGACCTTTGAGGCTAGAGAAGTTGCTCAGTGGCTAGAGCACTTGCTGCTCTGGCAGAGGACCTGGGTTTGGTTCCCAATATTCACGGAGTGGCTCACAAACCATCTATAACTCAAGTTCTAGGGATCTGTCCCTTTTCTGGCCTCCTCAGGCACTGAATGCACATGGTACATAGACATACATGAAGGAAAAACACCCATACACATCAAATAAAAGAACCAGAGACCTCCAATACCTATCATTTTTCTGGGTCTAATAGTCTCAAGCATGTAGTGACTTCCCTCTAAAGCAAGAGACACATGATTGGCTCTTGCAATTATTGTCTTTAAGAAGGAAGCCCAACACATAGTAGACTCCTTCTATTTCTAGATACAGCATATTCCAAATCTGGAGTTATCACTTTGTACAAAGTAACTTGAAATCCTGCCAGGTATTATATGGGGCCAGGGACTGTAAAGGGTCGTGCTGCATGTGCAGGTTCCAGTGTAAACATCTCTGATGTCTGGGTCATATGATTTGGTGATCTGTATGCACGATAGTAGTTCATAAAAGACATCGTGTAGAATTTATGACAATTTCCAAAGAGAATTACAATTCAGAATCCAAGTGTTCTGATGCAAGCTCATGGCAGTTGTGAAACTAAATATCTTCCTAGAAAATCTTGGCATACTATTGGGGAGCAATAGAGGTAGAACACAAAATCACTGGGCCAGTACTCCACCAGGCAGAACCGCTCACCATCAGCTGGCTCTGTCAGGGCTGTGAATCAACCACAGGCCAAGCTGAGGGACACAAAGATCTGTGTGACCCACTGTGTCATCATCCATAATCACTGCCCAGGTCTCTTCCTTAGCTTACATGAATGGCTCCTTGCAAATCTCTGGATAATTGGTTTCTTGCTTTGAACCTTAGTTTGATCCATGGATGGCTTAATAAGTGAGTGCAAATTGAAAATGGATTGTTTCTGTACTACACTGTCATTCAAGGGTGACATAGAAAAATGAGAGTGAGCCACAAATCCCATTGATGTGTAGACAGATCTTCAGGCAGAGAGAACATGCCATCCAGTTTACGTGTGGGGGAAAAGTGGCTTTGGCTTAGAACAAATTCAGACCTGTTGTGCGGTGCTGAATGGCTTAATCAGTGTCCTTGAAAGGAAAAGATTTCTGGAGGTTAGTGTTAGAGGTTCTTGGATGGATGTGTGGGAGCAGGCATATGGTACAAAGGTCATGGTAGCTGTTAGTTCCCACAAAATAGCACCAAAACCAGGTTGCGAAGTTGATGCAGCTAGCGTGAGCTAAACCATCTTTGTCACTGACTGCTCCATTGAAAGATAAAGAAGCATATACACAGAGTGACTCTGACAGGAGGGATGAAGGCTATGTCTGGGCTGGCAGTATGGGTTCCTGCTCACCAAGGCTGACCTCATGACTGCTACATGTCCCACACGCCAGCAACAGAGACCAACACGGAATGCTGCCTTTAGCATCATGCCTTGAGAAAACCAACCAGACGCTTTGTTGATTTTCAAAGAAAGAGACAGTTATTCTGGGGATGACTTTAGCTTTATTCCACATAGGTCTCAAAACTACCTAATGATTAGAGTGTTCTATTCACCAGCATAGGATCCCATGAAAACACTGTTGCTCTAACTCATCCCCCCACCCTTTTTTAAAGACGGGGTCGCTTTATTTATTCCTGGCTATCCTAGAACTCTCTATGAAGACCAGGCTGGCCTAGAACTCAGAGAGATCCTCCTGCCTCTGCTGGGATTAAAGGCATGTGCCACTGTGGCCAGCCTCCTAGTCTGTTTTTTTTTTTTTTCCTTACTGTGCTAAACACTGACCAAAACTAACTCAAGGAGGAAAGTGCTTATTTATTGCATACACACCCCATCCCAGTCCATCAAGGCAGGAACCAGGGAGGAAACTTTACTGGCTCTTTCTTCAAGGCTTCTCTGCTCACTCTTCCTTGTTTTGTTGTTTTGAGACAGGGTCTCATTATGGAGCTCTGGCTGGCCTGGAATCCACCAGCATGTGCCTGGAAGTCACGGACATCCACTCGCTTCTGCCTCCCTGTGCTGGGGTTAGCATCATGCGCCACCACATCCGGCACAATTTGCTTTTTAAAATACAACCCAGGCTACCTGTCCAGGAATAGCGCTGCACACAGTAGGTTGGGCCCTTCCACATCAATCATTAATCAAGAAAATGAACCACAAACTTGCCTACAGGCCAATCTGATTGGAGGCATTTTCTCAATTAAGGTTCCCTCGTTCTGGATAACTTTTAGCATGTGTAAAGTTCACAGACAAACAAAAACCAAGTAAGACGCACAATTTCATTGGACATGATGCCAAAGGAAGCATTCAGGGTGGGTCTCTGTTGCTGGCATGGAGGATATGTAGTAGCCAGGCCAAAGTTATCCTTGGTGAGTGGAAACCCACACAGCCCACAAGCAGCCTCCATTCCTCCTGTCAGAGTCACTTCCGTTAGCCAGTGGTAGAGTTGCATTCTCTTTGCAGCCTGGTTGTTGGTATTATCCTGTGAGCATTAACAGTCACCAAGACCTTTGAATGGTAACAAACCCACAATAGAGCAAAGGCCCTGGGCCATGACATCATATATACTCTCAGTAGGAAAGAATGAAGCAATGGCCTGATGAAGTAGCACCTAGGAGGCCTTATAATAAGGATGGTAGTGTTTTTTTCAGTCTGGAAACCCAGAGGTAGCAACAAGGATGACTTTACTCAGGATCACATTCAGTCATCTACTTGGGGGAATAATCTTGCAACTCCAGGCTCTGCAGGGCTAAAGGTCTTGTTTATAAGAGGAAAAATACTTCCACCAGAAATCACAGGAAAAGTCTCATTGAGCAATGAGGTATTGTCGCGGTCTCCCCGTACAGGCCACCACTTGTCGTGCTCTCCCTCGCTAGCAAGGTCCCTCGCTAGAAAGGATGACATGACACCAGGCTCTTCTTTCAGTGGTATATTCAGGACCTTGAAACTTCTTCTGCCTCTGCTTCCGCCTCTCCTACTGGGGAAAACCCGCTCCCAGCTATATACCCTCTGGACTGCTAGTCACGGGGCGCCACGTGGGCCATGCCAATAGATCCAGGTGCATGGAAGCAAGCCACACCTGGAAGCAATCCACGAGCTTAGCCTTAGCCAAATAAGGAGTTGTTTATCTCAGAGAGCTCTCAGCATCCGGAAGGTGGAAGGCGGAAGCTAGCACCATCTTTAAGGTGCGGCCACGCGGCTCTCTACAAGGTATGGATGCTACTTGGGCAAGCCACAGTATTTTTATTAAGCAGGACCAGAGGACAAGGAGAGTTGGTATTCTGACAGACATGTCAGACATTCTGCTACCTTAGAACTCACTATAAAAGTGGGGAAGATTTGTTTTGGGTCGCAATTATGGATATTTAGGTCTACGGTCACTAGGTGTCTTATTCACTGTCCTGTTGTGAAGAGACGCCAGGACCACAGCAACTATTATAAGAGAAAGTATTTAATCGGGGCCCGGCTGAGAGGGTTAGTCCATTAACACCACGATGGGGAGCGTGGTGGTGTGCAGTCTGGAGGGCTTTTTACTCTGAGTGGGAAAAGATTAGAAAAGACAACTGAACTGAGGAGAATGTTCATTGGTTAAAGCTCTCGCTACACAAACGTGACGTGGCAGTATGCACCTGTGATTGCAGCACTCCCCCCGTGAGACGGGTAGCAGAGTCAGGAGGATACCTAAAAGCTCGTGTGTATCAGCCGAGAACAAGAGAGCCTGTCTCAAATATGGGAGAAGGAAGGGGCTGGCGGCTGAGGCTGGCTTCTGATCTCCATCTGTGCCCTGTGGTATGAATGCATCTACACAAGGGCACAAGCGCGCGCGCGCGCGCGCGCGCGCGCACACACACACACACACACACACACACACACACACCATACAAAGATTAAAAAACATCAACACTAAAATAAATAAAGGTGGGGTGGATCAAACAGGGATAGCCATAAAGATGGCGGTTTAGGAGTCGGAATAACCAGGATGATGGCACTAAGATGGTAAAATACATCCTTATTCTAAATATACTTACTTATAGGTCAAGTCAGCAGATTTCCTCACAGATAAATGTCGAGTGTGGTGGGCCACAGGAAGCTGAGCCTTTCACATGAACTGTAAGGCCATGAGAATGAGACAGTTGGGAATACTGAAGGCAAGACACATGCAGGCAGTGGAAACGACTTTGATTTCATTAGGGTGGCCGTAATTCTTTGGTTGCTGTAAACTAAATCCAGTTGAGCGCGTAACTGTGTGCTCTCCCACTGATCTAAATCTCTAGTTCCTGGGTGTTAATTTCTAGATGTCTATTAAGACCTCCAACTATGAGCCAGAGAGATGGCTCAGCAGTTGAGAGCACATGCTGTTGCTACTTAGGACCTGAATTCAGTTCCCAGCACCGACATCAGTTGATCATAACTCCCTGTAATAAACTCAGCTCCAGGGGCATCTTAGGTCTCTGTCCTCTGTGGACACCTGCACTCACATGCACATACATGTACAAAATTATACGTTCGCTTAAAAATAAACTAAATCTTTTTTTTTTTAAACTTCCAAATAAAGATGTCATGTAGCCAGTCAGATATAACTGTGGATTTCAGGTGGGGAGTCTGGACAGCTGAGTGAATGCAGCTCACCCGCATGAGCTTCCTTTTTTCTTGCCTGCTGCCCCTCAGCTGCACTGGTGAGAACAGAATGTTATTCTGCAAATGTAGTTAGCAACCTGATCTGGCCAAGCTCTGGCGTCCGTTTCCCAGCAACCTCTTTGTCTTCTGCTGCTCTTCGTCACTCTCAGAACCCGTGGCCCTCACATGACCTCCGCCATCCCAAAGGCTACTTATCTCTTGCTGCAATGCTTCTGGGTTAGAAGGTAAACTGCACAGAGCAATGTAGAATTCCAAAAATCACAGTAATTTCGGGGTAAGAAATGAGACCGTAGGCAGTTTTTCCCCCCGAGAGACTGAGAAAGATCTTAGGTTTTCAGACCTAAGATTGTAGGAAAAGCTGGGAAGGCATAATAAGAGAAGCTGCTATAAGGCTCCCTATGTGATTATCCATTTCAAAGAATCCCCAGAGGATGCTTGCATATTTGAAAAATATAATTTATGAGCCACTTTTCCAACTTAGCTACTGTTGGAAAGCTTCCCTGCTCTTCAGTCTAGCCCTAGCTGAGAGAATGGCTGGCCCCAGCACATTATACAGGGCTTCTGGGGAAATAACTGACAGAAAAGGAAATAGATCTCCTCTGCCCTCACAAGCCGTTCACACTTTGCTTGGTTTTTCGATCTTTTCAGAATTATACATAATGCATTTACATAATCTATTTTTTTTCCAGTTAATGTGCATCCAGTGTCCTTGTAGCTTTCAGCCAGTGCTGGATTTACGCTGTTGTTGGTTTTTTATTTTCCCTGATTTTTTTGAGACAGGGTCTCACTATGTAAATCTGGCTGGCCCAGAACTCGCTGCATAGACCAGGCTAGCGTCATACTCACAGAGATCATCTGCCTTTGCCTCTTACATCATTGTATTAAATTCCAGTCTACGGATCATCTAAATTCATTTAGTTAGTCCTTTACTTTGGCATTTTTAATTAATTTCTTAGTTTTTCGGTACAATAATAAGAAATGTACAATTGTATAATTGTGGCGTTACATTGGAGAGAGCATGAATATTTTTAGGGTTGCTTAAAGTAAATTCTTAATGACGCAAATATTACACCAAAAAAAATCTTGACATACTGTATCTCAGCAGCAGCGTTCCAGCCTGTTGGTTTTCATTCAGCCAGTGATCCTGATCTCCACTTGTTCCATTGTTCCACAGTGTTCCCACCAAAATGAACAAGGAGAAAGTCCTTAGTTCCCCTTGAAAGAAAAGGTAGTTTCCAAAGCAAGGATATGTGGTGTGCTGGGAAGCCTGTTATCCAAGCAGTCAGGAAGGAGTCGAGGCAGGAGAATGGTGTGTTACAGGCCAGTTGGGCTGCACAGGAGAAAGAGGAAAGAGAAAAAGAGAGGAAATCTGAATAGTGGTGGGAAATGGGCTGACCATTATTTTTACAGTACCAGGGATGGACCCAGGGCTTCATGTAAGTTAGGCAAGTGGGATTCCATGGAGCTACACCCCACAGCTTAACATGTACAAAAGTGAAGAAGCATGTCTCTGTATAAAGAGACCAACCAGAGCTTCTGGAAGCTTCCACTCTGCTTGTATCCAGTAACATCCCAGATCTCTGGTTTACGCTGTCTGCATCTGCACCCTGTTATCTGCTGGAAAATATGATGGTGCTGAAGGAAAATCAGATCAGACATGGACATCAGCTGCCGCCGATGAGCATCTGGTGTTTTCTTAGGACCAAAAACACAAACACCAAACGAAGGACTGTCAGGAACCCCTTCATTCCACACCCTGGTCTCTTAATCATCAGGCCCCCAAATCAAGTTAGTATTATTTCCCATGCCCCTCGCTCCCATAATTCCTATGTTCAGCTAAGGCCATCATCACATCACGTGACTCTGATTTCTCTTCTAGCTCCAATATCAAAGCAGCTAAAATCTGAACCCATTTTATTCTTAGAGTCTCTTGTTTGTCATCTTGTGGCCCGTCAAAGCTTCATTTATCTTACCTGGAAGAAGGGCAGCAGCCTCCCAAATAGAGGTCTATACATCCTCCTGTAAACCACCAGCGACCTGTCACTGCAACACAGAAAACTGAGATAACCAACATAAAAAAAGAAAAGTTTAAGGCTACAGAGGAAGGCAGATTTCTATGAGCTTGAGGCTAGCCTGGTCTACACAGAGGGATCCTTTCTCAAAATAAAAAAATATTTAAAATAAAAAGAAAATAGAGAAAGTTTAATATAGTTCACAGTTGCAGAGGCTCTAGGCCACAGATGGGTGGACATGTGGCTTTTTGCACCTCTTGTGGGCTGCCAGATTCTGATGGCTGAGTGCACAGTGAAGCAAAACTGCTCACCTCATAGCATGAGTAAGGAAAGCAGAGCCAGAATCCTTCAGTCTCCTTTAAAGGCACCATTTGCCAATGGCCTAAAGACCTCCCTTCAAGCCCCGTCTTTAAAATGTAAATGTATCATTGTTGCAAGGAGGTTTCTGGCCCAGCTAGCCAGAGGTGCAGACCTGCAGACCTGCCATCCCAGAGTTCCAGACTGCTTAGCTGCCCGCTGCTGCTTAGCGCCCCCCCCCCCCCAAAAAAAATGACTCAGACACTTATATTAACTTCATGCTGTTTGGCCTATGTCTTAGGCACATTGCTAGCTAGCTCTTACATCTTAACCCATTTCTATTAATCTGTCTGCCATGTGGCGGGTGGCTCACCTGTGTTCCCTGTTTTTTCTTGGGCAGCTGGTTCAATCTGCCTCTTTCTCATACCTATGCTCTGATTCCTCCGCCTACCTCTACAGTGTCTGCCATGGCCAAAACAGTCCTTTATTTAAGGATTGATTTTCACAGCATACAGAAAGACATTCCCACATCGTACCATTTTCCTATCTTTGCAGGGCATTCCAAAATCCAAACCACGGCGAGTTCTTTCCACAGCCCAGCCTTAGTCTCACTTCCCGTGCTGTCAGATTCTCCCCAGAAATTGCCTATGTGGTGTTCATTGTTTCCCTCTCCCTCCTTCTGATGCTTCCCCTTCTCAGCCTGGTGAACTTCTCATCCTTAAGGCCAGTGCAGGCCTAATACCTGGTGATGCACACCTGTAGTCCCAGCTACTTGGGAAGCTGAAGCAGGAGGATCATGAGTTTGAAGGCAGCTTGGACTACATAGGGAGACTCTGTCTTGAGTAAGCTAATACGTGGAACACAAATATCAATCCTCTGTGGTTTTGCCCAGCAGAATCAGCCACCGTCTTATCTGTGGTTCTGTAGCATTTGTCTGTGACACTCAGGAAGCATCTATTGTGACTAGAAGCACCAAGTATCTTTGGACTGTTAGTGCCAGGCCTACAGTAGGTGTTCAGTAAATAATGGATTAAGTGGAAAGAGAACCCTTGTCCAGTGTCTTTTATATTACCCCAAGCAAAGATTTGCATACCTAGGGCAGACATTACCACATGGCCTAGGCGGCCATTCTTCTCAGTCTGTCATCTGATGACATTTCATTGGAAATTGTTTGTATGGGGGATGGTAGCCTCTCCAGTTAACTTGCAGACATCTCTGGGAAGGATTAAGCCTTCAAAGTATCCACATCACCATGAATGCCTCCAAAATTCTGTGCTAGAAGAGAAGCTGGTTGTCAGCAGCCTTCCAAAGAAATGTCTCCAAGAGCCCCCGGGGAGAAGCTGCAGTGGGTTGAGTATTCACAGGAGAGCTGAGAAGAAGCAGGTTCAGAGCAAGGACTGAAGTAAGTAGGGATGAGGGCCAGTTCTTGGTGACAGCCATGAAGGGAAGTACCAGGTAGTCTGTGAATGCAGAGGCCAGGGAGGGGTGGGTGGGTAGTAACATCAAAGACAGCTTCCTTCACAGTTTGGTCGAATGCCTTTCCTGGTTAGAGTACTGATTTCCAAATCTCTCTGTGCAGCGCCAGAAAATTCTCCAGTAATTTTCCAATTTTAATTCACCTTTAACTTAAACATAAATACATGCCTCATGGCATTTTTAAGAGGGGTGGGTGTTTGACGAGATGAAATGAGTGACATTAGGGTGTCACAACTCCAGACAGGTTTCACATCGCAGGGTTAGTTTCCCAGTGAGTAGGAGTGTGATGAACCGAGAAATGGCTTCCAAATCACTCTGCCCTACTATGCTGATTTGCAAACACACAGCCTTCCCACAGCGCTGAAAAGCTCCCTGCTCTGGGGTGAATGAACCCTGTGGAGCTGCTGCTTGGCTCTCACCCAGCAGTTTGAAAAGGCCCTGAAAGGAAATGTTAACAGTCATTTGATGCAACAGGACTCTTTGGGAGGCAGAGCCCCAGGATGGGACCAGCCAGGGCACTTGGGATGGGCATCCAGGGCATAGCACAAAAGGTTCCCTGGGAACTCACTGGACAATGGTGACTTGGAGCCCTGGCCTCACGTTTCACTTTAAAAGAGGCCACCATCTAAAGAGGTTGAGATGGTCTGTCTGTCACTTGTCCACAGATGAGCAGAATAAGTAAACTGGCCTCCATGAACCCCCATTTCTTCCTAGGCTTGACTCCAGGCAGCATGTGGTAGAAACGACACGATGACTCTTATGTTGGAAGGCAATCAATGCCCTAATTTCATGTGATTTTAACTCTGAACTGTGTTGAATCACTGTATGTGGTTGTTACCTTGGATTAATACTTCAAATAATGAGTTAGGCAGTGATGGCACATGCCTTTAATCCAGCATTTGGGAGGCAGAGACGGCCGGATCTCTGAGTCTGAAGCCAGCATGTTCTACTGGGTGAGAGTTCCAGGACAGCCAGGGATACATAGAGAAACCCTCAAAAAACAAAACGAAATAAAAATAGTGATCACTCTTTGTTACAAAGACAAGAGTTGGAGAAGATTATGAAGCCAGGAGTCTTCTTTTAGAATCAGCCAGACAGAGCTGCTAGTATGTGGACTCATGCAGAGAGCCTCAGCTGAGACCTAGGACTGGGGATGTAGCTCAGTGACAGAGCACTTGCCTAGCATGTCAGGACACTGGGTTCTATCCCCAGGACCAAAACTAAACAACAAAACCCTACTTCCTCTGGCTATTTGCTGTTTCTTCTACTACCTTTTGGTTTCTTAAGACTTTTTGGTTCCTCTGTGTAGCCCTAGTTGTCCTGGAACTCTGTAGACCAGGCTGGCCTTGAACTCAGAGATTCACCTGCCTCTGCCTCCTGAGTGCTGGGATTAATGGCAATTGACACCACGTGATGTTTCTTGATTGACCAAGACTGATGTTTCTTCTTTTAATGAACTATATAACATCCCACGGAAGAGGGGGAAGGATAATAAACAAGAGACCCTATTCAAATGAATCTATATCTGACCTCAGTGTATAAAACAAAAAAGGGCTGCGCTGTTTTGAGTGAACTAGGATTGGAGCTTATGAATTTGACCTCCTTCCCTTGGCCTCTGGGAAGCATACTCACGCTGGGTTCCAGAAATATGCCATCATCCCAATCATAATTTCCCAATCTCAAGGGAAATTTTGTCATCTGGTGCTTTGATGACTGTTTCCAAAAGTTACAAAAGATCTGGCAGAGACTCAACAGCAGAGGCAGACACTTACCATTGGGCTTGGGAGCCATTGGGTGTGATGTTAGTGTGTCTAAGTGGCCAGCTCTGTTCCAGGGCCTCCTAGCCTCTCATCTGACTTGTCTGTTACAGAAAGCTCCTAATGGGTGGGAGAAAGCCTTAAGAAGGACCGACCAACAGAAAGAGCATAACGCATGGAGATCAGGTGGCATGCCGGCTTTACTTTCCGAGCTGACTAAGGGCGCCTCCCACCAAGCTGCATGCTTGCTGAGGCCTGTCTTGAAAGCTGACAGTAGATGGTTGTGTCTACACAGAGCTTTTGCCCAGCAGCTGAAGAACCTGTAACAGATGCCTGCTGCAAATCCCAGAAGCTGCCTCCAGATCAGCTTCATTTTCTGAGCACCCCGACAGAGCCAGGCCCCACAAGTGGTCTTTCTGCTGGGTCAGCTGAGTTATTCCAAACAACTGACTCCTTGGGTTTATCTCAAGAAGAGGAAGGAAAGCCTAACCTCAGGACACAGAGGAGGCCATAATAAAGAGAACCAAATAGTGCTTTTGGGAATCTGATAAAGTTTTTTTTTGAAACAAAGAAGAGACAAGAGGTCAGGCCTGGTGGCTGGGACCATTTCAGGTGTCTGTGTCAGCAGCTGAGAAGAACTGATTTCTTAGTTCCCCTCTGCAATCAGGCCTAGTGGGGTCACCATGTTCTCTGTGCAACACAAGAGCTGGTCACTAAACACACTGTTCTCTGCAAACTGATCCATCTCAGAAGGTCATTGACAAGAATTCTTCTCTTGGTAGCAGGACAGGTTACCATGCTGCTGTGATCAAAGACCGAGGTTCCCAGATCAGCCACAGCATGGCCCTGGCTCTAGGGCTGGGCTATAATTATCTGGAAGTTGGCCAGGCCTCACCCGTGAAGAACATGGGCCTAGCATCATCTTGAAAAAGTCGTCACATTCCATCCACACTGTCCCAAGAGGAAGCACCAAAGAGACTAGTGGATATTCTGAGCTGTTTTGACTCTGCATCTGGGCTGTTTTGTACCTTAGTCCCAGTTCATATGGAGAAGGGACAGTGGTCATACCCACAGCTTCTGAAGCCATTGCTAAGAGCTGCTGTGTGGAAAGTGTTGGAGCAGCTTTACCATGTGTAGAAGATGCCAGGAGACACTGAATAATTTGCCTAGACCAGGGATTTATTTCCAGGTTATGCTTCAACCTCCCCCTCAAATCCATGGAGTCATACTCTTTTCAAATGCTGGATATAGAAGATACACAAGGCCACTTTGCTGTTCCTTCCCACACACCCCAAGCCCAGTGTCCAGAGCTCTGTATTGTGACATAGATCCTGGAGATGTCCTAACACCCTGCTTGAGGACTGACTGCAGGAGAATCTCTTGTCATTTGGTTGGAGAGATTCCATCTCCCTCTGATCCTAGGCTGGGAGGGAACAGAAGCATGTAGTCTAAGATTGATGGTCTGCGTTTCCCTAGTGATCTTTACGTGACTTAGCTGAGCAGTAAGTACAAGCAGGAGAGGCCCTGCAGGCACTCAGGGATCAGACTAGTGAAGCAATCCGCAAAGAAACTTGAGGGCCATGATCTCTAATGTTTGCTATTTGGCCACGTGCTCTTCGGCCAGCTATTTCTTCTCATTTCTGCCTCTGTAAAAATGGGGATGCGACTTGTCTCAGAGGAGACACTGATGAAGACGATTGCCAAGTGCCTCTTTAAATAGAACATACGGTAAGCATAAATGCTTTAGGTAATGAAATTCGGTCTTTCTTCCTTCTATGCAGCCTGAGCCACAGAATCAATAATGTTTTTCCAACTGCAACGTTCCCAGGACAAAATGTGAATCAGCTCTCTGAGCTGAGCCTACAGCCTTCCGATGGGGAGTGGCCTGGGTCCTCTGGGGCTGGCTGGCTCTGCTTGGGGCTGGCTCAGTGAGTACCCATCCCTTCCTGGGATACCATCCAAGATGCCAGAGTTGCAAACTTCTCTAATGTCAGAAGAGGCTTTGTTTGAAGGTCTAGTGCTCACAATGGGCTCTGCTATCTATCTCCATTTTGTTTTCTCAGATGTAGAGCGAACTGTCTTTTAGTGAGGACCTATTGTGCTGGGGCTCCATGGTAAGTACTGTCTCTTACAGTATCTAGTGTAATCCTCAGAGCCACTCACTCCAGGAGGTGGCTGTCATTATTATTCCTATTTTATCTAAGGAAATAGACCTGGGAAAGTTAAAGAAGTCAGGAGTAACAGCCAACAAAGGGCAGGGCTCCACTCTCCCACCTCCCTCTATTGTCTTGTAGGTGTCCTACATTTACAGACCTCCATCCAACAGAAAATCAACTGTGGGGTGAGAAGGCACTAGCTAGGGAATCCAGGCAGCAGGGGTTCCCACATCTTCTCTCACCTAACTTTAGAGACTGGTGCACAAGCCTACAGGTCAAAGGAGATGATTCATAAGCTACAGAGACTGACCAGAATGCCCCTGCACCCAGGCTCCCAGTACCACTGCAGGGCCCTTAAGGCACTACAGGATACTCAGCAAGAAGGTCAGCACCCATTCTAGTGAAAATCACCCAGCCTCTTGACAGATGCCCGCTTGCTAACTGTCTGCACTTTGTCTAGGCTATCTGATCCCGTCTTGTGGTGAATACAAATAAGCAATGGAGGATGGGAGAGGATCCTTCCCACAACTTCTTGTTGCTCTCCATGGAGAAGAATGCTCTGGTCACTAGCCCCTGCATCCAGGGGATCTGAGCTATAGAGCAAAGGGGAGTTGACTATACAGATCTGTTTTTTAACTTCCAAAAGCTCTCTGTCTGTCTGTCTGTCTGTCTGTCTGTCTGTCTCTCTCTCTCTCTCTCTCTCTCTCTGTGTGTGTGTGTGTGTGTGTGTGTGTGTGTGTGTGTACACACACATGCACACAGGCATGCTTTCTGACAGTTTAGCTTAGGCTAGGACAGAGTTTTCAGGTTCCCGAGTGACATCTGTTCTGCTCTTCCATTTACCTCTAAAGCTCCAAGCTCATCAGGGGTATTGTGACCCACTAAGGACTTCATTTGCACATCTTCATGGCTGCTGAGATATAAAGGGATATAGCATGAGGGATTTTCAAGACATTTACTTAGATGGCACTGACACAGATGTGTAGCTCACCCTCTGTTGGGCCTTCTCCCTCATCCTGCTGCTTGGATTGCAGACATGGTGACTGATGTTCCTGGGCCCTCTTGGATCATGAGGTAATGTGGGGGTGGGGCAGGGGGTGGAAGCGAGAGATAAGGATGGTGCTGGAAGAAGACAGACATGACTTTCCTAACTTCATGCCATCATTCTTGTCCTGGAATTCTTATGTAAGAGAGAGCAAGCCCTGGTTTTTTGTATTGTATACAGTTTATTTTATTTTATTTTATTTGTTTATTTTTTGGTGTTCTGAGACAGGGTCTCCCTATGTAACCCTGGCTATCCTGGTCGGTAGATCATGTTGGCCTTGAACTCAAAGAAATCCACCTGCCTCTGCCTCCCGTGTTGGGATGAAAGATGTGAACCACAATGCTGGACCTTGTATAAAGTTTTACTTAATCCTGAATGAGTTCTATCTAATAGAGGAACCTGGAATTTCTAGCTAGTCAGGGTCACCCGAGCCCTGTTTCCTGAACACTCATTCCTTAGTGCTCTGTAGTGTGATGAAGCAGTTACAGGAGCTTCTTTAGAAGCCTAAGTCTGAAGACTTGTAGACTAGCCTGAATTAAAGCTTGCTGAAGTCGTGGGTGCAGAGTCACTGCTGTTACCCTGGGGACAGTGCTGGGTATATGGCCTTTACTAAGCAATTAGATGTGCAGTGTACAAAAGGGCCCTAGTAGACAGCTCTGCAGGAGGCTCCCCTGGGAAATGGGAACCCATAGAGTGAGTTGAGGTCAGCTGAGACTGTAGCCAAAAAAGCCAGAGGACTTTTCTGTAGCTAATATGCGATCCCGTTTAGTAGACCAACATGGTCTACGGAATGAGAGCAGGTGGTCGATTTCTGCTGAGCGTGGATTCATCTTACTAGGATGGATACCCTTGGTTTTAGCAGCTAGTTTATCTGCTTCCTTTTTCTGCTTTTTAACCACAATCCCTCCTCCATGCCCACATCTAAAGCAAGAGATAAGCGTGAATGGACTGGGAAGTCGGCCTCTGTACAGAAAACAGGTCTCCCCCCACTGTATTCAGGTAGATTCATACATTCAGTGTGTGGTCCTAGGCCTTGACCTTGGCAGAGAGAGTGCTGGGCAGGGGAGTGTCCCTGGTGACTGTCTCTAGGGAACCAGTTTGACTTTGTTCCTCCCTGACTGGGTCATATCTAGGCAACTGGAGGCCTGCTGCTTCTGCTCTTTCTAAGACTCTGTTTTTGCTTGTATTGGAGATGAGGCTGCTCAGAAGGAAACAAAGCACAAAGGTGTCTTGGGGAAAGAGCAAGGGTTTTCTTTTTGTACATTGGCAAGGAAGACCTATGTCTGAGAAAAGATACCAAAACTCAGGGACCTTCCAGCCCCAGCTTTCCAAGTAGCTGGAATCACAGATAGGCCTACATGACCAGGCATGGCTAAATTACAAACACATTTGAAAAGCCACGACTTCATTCTTATTATTTATTTATTTTTCTATTTGGGAGAGCTTGGTCTCAACTTCCGATCTTGTAGCAAAGTCAGGAAAACTATAGCCAAAGAAGAGACACAGCTACCAAGTCATGCTTGCAGCCAGGGCCGGAGGTGATCAGCTCTGCCGATGGTACAGTCTACTTGCTGCAGCCATAGCCTAGGAAGCTTAAGGTTTCACCTTCCCATGTGTTCTCTGACCCACACACTGACTGCCGGGTTCAGCCATAGCTGGTCTGCACACTAGCTGAAATGTGAGCTCCTTAGGGGTGGAGTCTAACCTGGTTTCTCCTCTAGCCCCATGGTCTAGTCAGCTTTCAGTCAAATACCTGGTGCGTCAAATAATGCTGTATCTGTAGGCTGTGGATTTATAGCAAATGGAGCATTAAGTAACCCTCGATCTTGGAACCCAGAGGACTCATTCATCCTTTCAAGGACACGCTCTTTAGTAGAAATTGGATGTCATGCCCTGCTATTGCCTTAGCTCACAGACCTTTGTGTTGGGCTTTTTCTTTCGGAACACTGGCTAGCTCCCAAATCATGACGGAGACTTTTATTAGTTTGAAATGCTTGTCTTAGCTTAGCTTTTTTAATTTAAATTAACCTGTTTCTCTTTATCCACCGTTACTTTCTATCTATCTTACTTTTGCTGCTTCTCAAGTCGGCCGGCTAGGGTAGGCCTGCCTTCTGGTCCCTCCTTCTGATCTCTCCTCTCCTCTTTCTGAGGCTGTATTTCTTTCTATTTATTCTCTCTGCCTGGCAGCTCTGCTTATCCTTTCTCTGCCTCACTATTGGCCAATCAGATCTTTAATAGACCAATCAGGTACTGTAGGCAGGCAAGGTGAGACAGATGCAAAACATCTTTACGTAATTAAACACATCCTTACATCATTAAACAGATGCAGCAGAAACAAAAGTAGCTTATCTTCACACAGTTAAATATTCCACGACATAAACAAATGTAACACATCTTTGTCCAGTTAAAATAATATCCCACAGACCTTTTTCTCTTAGCCTTCTAGTCCTACAATCCCTGGCGATCCTCTAGCCTCCTGGGCTCTCTCATCACTCTCTGGTAAACAAATCACAGGTAAAAAGGACTCTGACCAGCTTGAGGGAGTATGGTGAGCGGTGGCTCCGGCGGGCCTTGGTCTCCCCCATTCCATCTCCTTGCTAAAAAACTATTAAGTTACATTCCTACAGCTAGCCGCCAAGGTCTATTCCCTTACTTGGCTACTTCCTCCTCCTGAGGCTGACTACCAAGGTCCAGCAATCAAGGTATTGAAGTCCAGTTATCAAAAGTCCCCTTTGGCTCACCTAATTGACATGCCCAATCAAAATTAAATACCTCATTCTAACATGGGATTTCCTCTTGTACCTTTATGAATTGTCAATTTCCTATGAGCCATGTTGGCTTCCTCTCTATCCAGAGGCAACCCTTTATCGTCACTGTCCCCCTTCCCCCCAGTACAAATACCCCTCTTCCAGGATATTTGATCACAATGTAAAACCCAAGATTGCATTATTTACTGGAAGAAACTGTTTCTAGAGTGGTGTGGCTCAGCCCTACCACACACCCCTTATCCCAGAGCTTTCTGCTTATTCTAAACAGGATTAAATAACATCAACCATAGGTCAAGAGGCAGAGAAAGTACCCAGCTGACCTTTCTCCTCTGTTGAAGTCTAAGAAGCCTCTCACTTCTTCTTTGCTGCACTGACAAGCCCTTCTACTTCCTGTGAGTCTCTCCATCCTCCTGACTTCCCCTTACTCTCCACATTTTCTTTTTTTTTCTTGTTCTGTCAACTGGTTGCTTACTCATGGGTGACTTTATTTAATCCTGTTCATTCTAAGCAGAAAGCTCTTAAAGGTGTGTGCTAAGGCTGAGCCACACCAAAACTAGAAACAGGTTTTTCCATTAGATAATGCAATCTTGGGGTTCACAGTGTGATCAGATATCCTGCAACATTTCGCCTATTTTGTCTAAATAAAAAGGAAAGGCCAAGTTTGTATTGCCCGCCTCCAGCTAACCCACCTGAAATCCTAGCTATAAGCCTCAGACTAGTGTTGTCACCCATACCACCATTGTGCTCTTTCCTGACAGATAACCACCCAATGTGGGGCGTGGGGGGTGGGCGCTCCCTTACTCTTTCTTTTTATTTAAACAAAAAAGGGGAGATATTTCAGGATTCTGTTAAAAACAACATACCCCTGCCCCCTCTCCCTTGACTCCTGCCCTTCCCCCTCAAACTCTATCTTCTGTCTGTGTCTTATTTCCTGCCCTTTGTCCCTCTGGGGCAAATAAATCTCCTTTGTGCTGAGAACTTGGTCTTGGAGGTCCTGGGCTGATTACAGGGTTAATGAAGAATTAAATGGCATACAGTCATGTGTGATACAACATGTTGATCAGCAAGCAGTGTCCCTCTGGGATTCTATGCCCTACTGGTGTGGTTACTATCTCAGTTTGTGTAAGGGCACTCAGTGATGTTTGCATGACAGTATCACCTAAGAACGCATTTCTTAGAAGTCATCATTAAGCAACCCATGATTACAATATGTGAAATACTTCCTCCTATGTAGTGGTTCTGGTATTTGCCGGTGCCGACAAGCCAAAGTTGTTGTGTGCTCTGTTTTGGGGGAGAAGGGCTAGGGAGTAGTCAGGTACAATCGCAACTATGTAATTTATAGCAAGTCTCTGGTCTACCAGGAGATGGGACTGACTAGTATAATTAGCATACAAAATCCCAGTCTCCGCCTGGGTCTTCTTGCATATAAGGTGCTCTTCCTTCAGTGTGAAGGTAAAGCTTTTTGGCCCGGCAGCTGTAGGTTAGATACCCTGCATAGGTGAGCTGGGAGAGAAGCACCGAGACCACTGAGCTTCCTCTATGCATAACACCTTACTCAGGGTCAGGTGCCTTGGTTAGAAAACTGGTTGAAGCTAATGGATACCCTTGTCACTACCCTGTTTTTGCCTTAGCTCTGCTTTCTCAAGCACAGCTCAGTCTTTGAGCATCTGCCAAGGGTCTTTCTTGTCAGATCAGCTTTGGCTTGTCATCTCAAGCATTCCTGCTTGCAGCTCCCCGACGCCACCCCCCCCCCCACTCCCCTGCCGCCCACTCTCCCAGGCTTACCCCGCCCCACCCCACATTCACCCCAAAGAAGACTGTGTCCCAAGCCGCTGCCCCCAGAGCCTCTCTTGCTTACTCCTTCGGTCCTACTTCCCAAGGTTGGCCTCTGAGAAGCAACATTTGTTTCTTTCTGCTATTGTCCACCTCCAGCATTAGGAACACAGTGACAACGGGCGACAGATGCAGAAAACAGGAGACATTTTTAAGAGGGGGGAGGGGGAAGAGCAAATAATTTCCAAAGGACATTAAGCTCTATTCAGGGCGACAATCTCCAATCAACAAAATGAAAAGCAAAGAGGGCTGGCCCCACAGGGACTGACTGAAAGGCAGTCTGGTGGTGAGAGTGTTGCCAAGCTTGCTTCTCACACACCCCGTGGGAGGCACTCCTCAGCAACTGATTCCCTCAACATCTTCCTGGCAACCAGCCCAGCCCTTGGGGGGCCCAGAGTGGACCCCACCCCAAGCCACAGGCTCTGGGCTTCCTTCTGCGTTCCTTTTCGTCCTCCGTGACAGGACTTGCTGAGGTTCCCTCACCAGGAATCGCAGAGGAACTGTTCTGTGGTGCACTTAGCTAACAGAATTCTTTGGCAGACAAAATGCTGTCTGAGTCAGCTTGGAGAAATAATTAACCCTCCTGATGCTTCCTAGAGGAAGAAGGGGCTGAACGCTGAAGGTGCAGGAAGAGCAGGGGCTGCCAGAGGCCTTGATGACTCAGGCAACGTGGGGGACCTTCACCTAGTTCATATCTGCTCTCTGGTGCTTCAGACTGTAATTGTTGGAGGATGAAGAGAAACCCCTTTGTGTGTGTGTGTGTGTGTGTGTGTGTGTGTGTGTGTGTGTGTCTATGTAAGTATCCTCAGAGGCCAGTGCCATCAGATCCCCTGAAGCTGGAGTTACAGGCAGTTGTAAACCACCCAATATGGGTGTTAGGATCCAGACCACTGTCCTTTGCAAGAGCAGCACATCTCTTTAGCCCCTCCACCTTATGTTTTGGGACAAGGGCTCTTTTCTGATTGTGAAACTTGCTTGCTCTACCAGATTGGGCATCAGCCAGCTTTGACCTCCTCAGCACTGAGGCTACAGGTGTGTACCGTCATACCTTGGTTCTGGAAGATGGACCTTGGGTTCTTGACTTCTGAGGCAATCATTTACCCACTGAACCAGTAGTTTATGACATTCTTCCTGAATACTTGTTTCTGCCTAGGGTTTCATAGCAGGCAGATAAGCAAAGCAGGAAAGCCATGCAAAGGTCTTTGGGTAGATGCCTGAATTTGTTTTAACAAGTCTGGAAGAAAGAGAGGACACAAGAAAGACATGAAACATGGACCAGTTCTTGAGGAATCCATCACCTGGTCATGTCACATGTCCAGTGTAAAAGGGCAGAAGGTATTTCTTTACACCTCAGCAGACTCTCTTATACACATTTGGTACTGCTGAGGTGATAATGTGGCCTGTGGTTCAGGATGCATCTTCCTTCTAAGAAGCCTTTGGTTCCTGCCAAGGTCTCCGGGAGCCTTGGGCAGATTCCCTTCTTTCATTTCCCTCTTTCCAGGGCCAAAATTTCTCATCCTGTTACACAACCAGTAAAGTCATGACACAAGCTTGGGCCTGGACTGCCAGGCAGTTAGCCTGAGGTCTGAACAGACTCAGGTGGAGTGCAGCCAACAGCCTGAAGAGCTGTGTGTACTGGCACAGCTGGGTGTGATGGCGCACACCCTTAATCCTAGTGCGGCAAGGCAGAAGCAGGTGCATCTCTGTGAGGCCAGCCTGGTCTACATGGTGAGTTCCGGGTGCAGAATTAGGTGGTGAGACCTTGTCTCAGAAGGAGAAGGAGGAAGAGGAGGAGGAGGAGGAGGAGGAGGAGGAGGAGGAGGAGGAGGAGGAGGAGGAGGAGGAGGAGGAGGAGGAGGAGGAAAAATCTCCACTGGCACCTCCATATTCCAGCACAGAGCAATTTTATTGAGTTTTTTATTTTGTTTCTGGTGGTGGTGATCTAACCCAGGGCCTCATACCTTACTTGGCACACTTTCTAATACTGAGCTGCACCTCCAATACCTTAGTGAGGTTTTTGCAGGGCACTCTTGGGAGAGGCAGACAGAAGACCTTAAGAGGAGAGTGGGCCGGATACTGTTGGTGGTGGTGGTAGTTTATGTGAGTTCTCTCTCTCTCTCTGGTATGTATGTGTTCTATTGTATTTCATGTGCAGTAGAGTAGAGGTCAGAAGTTGTTGTTTGTTTATTTTCCCCATTCACTTCTCCACTATTTATTTAGAGGGTCTCTCACTGAACCCGGAGCTCATCACTTTGACTAAACTGTCTGGCTAACTGAGCTCCAGGAATCTACCCGTCTCTGCTCCCCCTAGTGCTGGGATTATAGATGCGGCTGCTACTGTGCCCAGTTTTAACGTGGGTGCTGGGGATCCAAACTCAGGTCCTGTGCTTTAGAGCAAGTACTCCACCTGCTGAACCATCTTCCTAGAATCCCTGCTTTTTTTTTTTTTTTTTAACAAATAAGCAAAAAATATCCTATTGGGAGTTATAATAAGAAACCATTCTTGTAAAATAGGTCATGCCGAGCAATGATGGAACACGCCTTTAATCCCAAGGCAGAGGGAGGCAGATCTCTGTGAGTTGGAGGCCAGACTGATCTTCAGAGCAAGTTTCAGGACAGCTAGGACTACACAGAGAAACTGTCTTGAAGGGGGGAAAAAGGTCAATGGTAGATTAGATTCAAGAGCTAGCTACTCCCTGTACCAGGTGAATATATATAAGACCCAAATTTGGTAAAACATAAATGCTATTTTCTCTGTTTCTTGTTTTTTTGATCTCCCACCCTCTGACACAGGGTTTCTCTGTGCAGTCCTGGCTGTCCTGGAACTCAGAGATCTGCCTGCCTCTGTCTCCTGAGTGCTGGGATTAAAGATGTGCCACCATGATGGGCTAATTTAAATGCTTTAATCCCAGACAAAATAAAGTCACTTCTGCCAGGCCCCCAATGCCTTCAACAGGCACCTAGCTCTGCCATATACCAGCTGTACAATCTTGGGCAACATAACTATGTCAGTGATATTGGAACTCTCACGGAGCCTGTAAAGGGTCCTGTGACTTGTAATGAGGTGGGACAGTGCACAGGACATCCGCAGCACATGCCAGGCTGTTTGTTTCTTAGGACCAAACAAACCAAACCCCCCAAACTTCGGGGAAACAGCAGCAAGTTTCAGGCTGATGTATGTCCAAGACCATGAGATGCTAAGGAAAGCCTCTAAAAATCTGTATCCCACAGCAGTGATTGTAGGTGACAGCCAGCTGCCCTGGCCTCCACTCTGGGTGTGAACTCTGCCAGGTGGACTGCTTCCTCTCCCCCCCCCCCTGGGGGGCTCTGATGCTGGGGAAGAGGTGCCCACTCCCACAGATAGGAGAACATCCAGGTGACCAGGGGTTGGGAGGGGCAAGTGATAAGGGGAGCCATAGAGAGCATCTTGTTAGGTGGGCAAGGTTCAAACTCCCCCAAAGCCTTGGAGTCCCAGCTGTGCATATGTGCTCTGCCAAATATGGCTCCTCTCTCTGACCTTGGTGGGGGTGTCAATCGGCAGTGTGGCTCATATTGACCAAAACCACAAGACTGAGTGCTTACCCGGAAGAGGAAGGAGGCTGGGTGTGCTTGTCCTATTCTGCCTCTTCAGCCCCAGACGGTCACCTTGTCCTGATTTAAGGAGCCTGAGTGGCTGGATAGTGGATGGAGCTCCATTTGAATTTGGAGAGAAGCAACCATAGATCAGATTTCAAGACTGTGTGCCTCACCACCCTGCTTCTTCCAATCCATTCTAATATCTGCTTACAGTAGAACCTTCCAGAGGGCTTTGAGGAGAAGACCACTCAGCAGGATGGCCTCAGCTCACACCCGATTTCTGCCCCCTGCCTGTGAAAGGCAGGGACGCTGGAGTCTCTGTGAAAGGCAGGAAAGACCTGGGTGGCTCTGACATCAGAAATAGACACCTATAAGAACCCCATTAGAGTTCTACCAAGAAGAAAAAAAAAAAAAACTACAAAAAAGATCAACATTTTCCCCCACAGGAGGCAGGATTTCCCTAAATCAGAGCTGGGAACACTGGGAATTTGTAGACTTGTACAGGGATCCTACCCTGTCTGCAGGCGGCCTGCTTTTCTCCTATCTAGATGAACAAGAGTCAAATCCTGCTCCATTCTGTGAACCTCCTTTGTGCTGTCATCTTAATACCTTCATTGGTTATTTCGGGGAGAATGGGCTGGAGGTATAGCTCAGTGGAAACGCATTTCTTATCAAAAGGGAGGCTCTGGATACAGCAAAACAGAGCTTTAAAAAGCCCCGGAAGTGGGAAAGGCAGATGTGGTAGAGAGGGCTTTTCAAATGGGCAGCATTAGGGCATCAAATTCACAAGTCTCCCAGAGACTGTCCCATGCCACCCTTGGTGCCAGTCAGTGAACAGGGGAAGGTGCAAAGAGACATATTTGAACTGGGGAGTAGGAGTACCCTTGTTAAATCAGAAATATTGCTTTATTTATATTTTTAATTTTGGGTTTTGTTTTATTTTGTTTTGGAACAGGGTTTTCTCTATGTTGCCCTAGCCGTTCTGGAATTTACTCTATAAGACCAAGCTGACCTTAAACTCAGATATCTGCTTGCTTCTGCCTCCTGAATCACTTTATTTTTAACCCCAGGGTCCTCCTCCCTCTCTGGAGAGTGCACTCACAGTCATTCAGTTAGCATCACAGTCTCAGGCAGCTCTTAGCAGATGCTTTTCAACACATCTGGCCTCTGACAGGCAGGCTTATGCCAGGTACCCCAGTGTAAGAGTAGCCAACATCTTAAAGGAAGATGCATTTTAGATATTGTGCTCCACAGCCAGCTACCTCTAGCTTCAGTTCCAGCTCTGTCCAATGCCAACACACTGTTAACACGATTTCGCATTTTAAATAACATGCCTGATCTTTTAAAGAGTACTGATTGATGAGTAGCTATTAAGAGGTAAGCAATCAGTTGTAAATTACCAATAATTGCTGTCATTTCCAGTGAAGTTTTTCTTTACTCCATTCTCTGTTTTGACTCTAACAAATATTTATTGACCTCCTTTTAGCATGAGTAGACTCAGATAAAAAGATATACCATCTAAGTATTTTTATTTAAGGAAGCTATATGGGACTTGTGAGGTGTTTCAGTGGGTAAGGGTGCTTACCATCAAGCCTGAGTTCCATCCCCAAGACCAGTGTGCAAGAAGCAGAGGATCTACTCATGAAAGCTGTCTCTATGCTAGGCCTATAGACCGAAGATGGATGCCCCAATATTGTAGAGGAACTTTGGGTGACTGTCCAGGCAGCCAGATGTCACTGTCATTTTTAGAATTTTGGAAATTTCTTGCAATGTACTTCCTGTTTACTCAGGTAACATTATATCCTTCTGGGGTCTTTGATGAAGTTGAATACTACTAGATAGTTATAATTATAGTTTTCCTCAGTTATGATAAAATATAAATTAATATAAAACTTTAGACTCACAAAAACAGGATAGAATATTTTCATTAATTTTGCCAAATACAAATAGGCTAGATATTGTAGTTATAATTCTTGCTTGACAACTGTATTGTTATATGTAATTTTACTATGTTACAACCTTCCTTTTTGATTAGACAGAAAAGGGGAAGTGCTGTGTGGGATGTCCGCTGTTGTTGGTTAATAAAGAAGCTGTTCTGGCCTATGGCAAGACAGCTTACAGCCAAGAGGGAAATCCAAGAGAGATAGAGGAAGAAGAAAAGCAGGATTGGTGGAGATGCCATCCAGCCACCCAAGATTAAGATGTCAAAGCACTGGTGAGCCACCAGCCATGTGGCAATACATAGATTAGTAGAAATGGGTTGGTTTAAGATGCAAGAGCTAGCCAGTAATAGCCTGAGGCATAGACAAAACAGTTTGTAATTAATATAAGCCTCTGTGTGTTTATTTAGGACCAAGTGGCTATGGGACACAAGAAAACTTCCAGCTACAGTTCTCTGGCCTGCACACACACGTGCTAAATTAAGATAAGTAATAACATAATAAAGGGGCTGCAGAGATGGTTCAGTGATTAAGAGTGCCTGCTGGTCTTGCAGACCCAGATTCAGCTCCCAGCATCCATATGGCGGCTCATTACCATCTGTAATTCCATTTCTAGGGGATCTGACTCCTTCTACTGGCATCCTCAGGTTCTAAGGACACACATGATGCACACACGCACATTCATACACATAGTTTTTTCTTTGGTGGGGGGAAGGGTGTCCAGCCCTGGCTGTCCTGGAACTCACTCCATAAACAAGGTTGACTTCAGACTCAGAGATCAGCCTTCCTTTGCTTCCCAAATGCTGGAATTAAAAGCATGTGCCACCACACCTGGTTCATACGTATAAATTTTAATACATATATACATCATATACATATAACATACACATATATATGTATGTACATACAACATACATATGATATATGATGCATGTCAGTTTTTAAGAAGCTATTATTATTCTGGCTGATATAGTGTGATATATTATATACCCAAAAGGGGAGAAAAGCCCAAGTGTCCATACAGTGACATGTTGATAAATGCCAATTCTGCAAAGATGAGAGTCACACAGGATATGAAGGAAGTTTGGTGTAAGTTGCTTGAGGTTGCACACTATTTCCATTGCTTATAGGTACCTTCCGGTGTTTAAGTGGTAGCCCATGTGAAACTACATCCATAAACACTGATGTGGGTACAGAGGGTGGGACACAGTGGTAAAGGGTTTGCTTAGCACATTTGAGACCCTTTGTGGGTTCCATCCTCAGCACTGTGGGGTGAGGGGAATGTTTGACCAATTGATATCTGTTCTATATAAACATCATCTACACCCATAATTCAGGAAACATGCAGCATTTTTAAATCGCAGGACTCATGGGGTTTCAGGAGCTGAGCTACGCTATGAATCACCACACCAGACGGTGTCTGCAGTTGGCTCCAGATTTTATAGTTCCTCCTGCACATCCTTTTCCCACAACCAATGTGAATTAGCATCTTTCTAAACAGAAGGATTCCAGGGAGTCTAAATGTCCTGTTTAGGAGGCAAAAACCCAAGCCTGTTCAAGCTTCATTTTCTCCATGAAGTTTCTCCTCAGATTTCCAAAACCACTTGGTGCCTCCACATTGCCACCGGTTTGCCTTGAGCTTCTGTCTGTTTATACCGCTCCATGTCTCATCCTGACCAGCTCAGTGAAGAGACAGCAAGTACTCACTTGTGACAAATTACCTGGCTGTTTAACACACTTCAACAGCCTGGATAAGAGCAAATTCACTAAGCATCCCTGGCAAGTACTTAACTTCTCCAGACCTGTTTTGTCAACTGTATCTCACAATGTTGCTATGAACAGTAAGCTCCTGTGCCCAGCATATCATAAACATGTGGAATCACCACATGAACACGAATGGATGTTAGCTATGTTCACCAATCCTGATCATGCTCTAAACCTGGTCACCAAGCAAAGGACAGAGCACGCCTATCTGCAGAGAACCAGATTTCAAGGATATCCTGTAACACCGGGGCCCCAGATGCAGAGATGCTGTTTGTTTATCTCTTGCAAGATCTCAAAGTACTCTAAATTCTCAGCAACAGTTTTTCACAGGAATTCTTTGACATAGGGTGGAATTCACTACCGTGAGTACAGGGGGCACTTAAGGACCTGACCAAGGTTACTTACTTGGTGGGTCAACCACACGCTAGGAATAGAAATTGGCTCCTGCAGGCCCCTTTTGTCTCAGCAGCTTCCTCCCTGTGTGGCTCTGGCAAAGATAAAGCACTCAAGAGTCACGGCAACTGGGGGAAGGTCAAAGAATAGCACCTGGTCACAGGCCTCAACTGCCTTTCAAATTCATCCTCCTGCAAGATGGTTTATGCAGGGACCTGGGATGTGGCTCAGTGCTAGAGAAGCTGATAGTACAACACCGTGCTCCAGGCTTCCATCTGAACACCACAAACAAACAGGAAGCTTGGCTGTCTCTCCCTCAACATACTGTCCCCTCAGCCTAGGATCCCCTGACTTCCTTCATCCAGGTATGCCCAGGAAACAGCCCAATGTGTTTGGGGTGCTGGAGAAAGGCTCTGCCAGACAAGGCACCCTTGACCTCAGTCATGTCTGCACCCCCGCCCCACACTGGCCATCCCCCCCCCACACACACACTGCCTCAGAGTTACTCAGCTCCTTGGCTGGGCCTTAGGCGGAACCCACAATTCCCTCTGCTGCTTCAAGAGCAGGAAAACGTCCTCTGTAGCCAGTCTCCTGCCCCGGCATCTAGGGACTAAGTTGGCAACAGCTCTATTTACAGCTGCAAAAGCAGTCAAGTACGGGGGGGGGGGGGGGGGGGGGGGGTAGGAACCAAAATTGAACAGAAGACCACCTAAACAAAGCTATCCTGGCGCTCACACATGTGTTTCCAGGCCTCTCTCCGCCCTTGCTCTCAGGTTTCTCCAGACTCCGTGCTTTTACAATTAGAACAGTGAATTATTCATGGCACACCATACTGCTCCCAGAGTCTCCCATGAGCATACAGATTGTTACTACTCAAGGAGTTTGCTGCCAAGTCATTTGGGACAATGGGTATGGGAGACATAAGCAAGTAGACAGTGAGTGACCCAAGTTGGGGCTCCTAGCTTCACCAGTGAAGACAAAGGAAGAGTCTAAATTGCCTGAATCCCTAGAGGCAGGAATTGAGAACACTGGGAAGAGGGCACAAAATCAACAATGCAGCCTAGCATGAACTTCATTAAATTAAAAAAACCATCAAAGGGTAGGGATTCGGCCAGTAGGAGACTTGCCTTACAAGTATTGGGCTTAAGTCCATGCCTTGGGGCTGCACATAAAGTAAAGGTGAGAAGAAAGAAACCTTTAATATTAGATATACTTTTTGGTTTTTCTGATACAGATCATACACACACACACACACACACACACACACACACACACACACACACACACACACACATATATGGCTGGTCTCAAATTCACCATGTAGCCCAGAAAGACCTAAACTTTCTGACACTGAGTCACTTCCTGATCCTAGCAGATCCTGATTCTGATGTTGCCTCCACCTCCTGAGTGATAGATAGGATTACAGGTGTGTGCCACCATGCCTCATTTATACTGTTTTGGGGATCAGTTCCAGGGCTGCGTGCATGCATGCTAGGCAAGCACTCTCCCAAATGAGTTACACCTTAATCCCTACTTTTTAGTTTTGCATACCACCATGAAAACAAATTCTACCGCTGGTAAGATATATCCTTGTTTCATAGATATTAAAATGTGCGTTTTGCAATCGAAAGCATAGCTGGGTGATGGTAGTGCATGCCTTTAATCCTAGCACTGGGGAGGGAGACAGAGCAGGCAGATCTCTTAGTTCAGGACAGACAGAGCTACGTAGAGAAACCCTGTCTTTAAAAGATCAAACAAATAAATGAAAAATAGACTGATAACATATTATTAAATGAATCTCATATTTACCGGGTTCTTTTTTTTCTGTTGCGAGACAGATTCCTATGTCCCTGCCTCCTGTGTCATTGAGAATGAGGAAGAATAGCAAGGGTTGGATGGATTTAGTGTGCATGATGAGATTTTTGAGTTTTGCTTAGATTTAAGAAAAGTCCTGCTATGTAGCTCAAGCTGACCTCAAACCCTTGATCCTCCTGTCTCTACCTCTTTAGTGATGTATAGAGTGTACATCAACACACGCGGCACAATTGTGTGTATGTGTGACATTTTATAGGGTGACCGTGTTAATTTTCCTCTCCTCTGTTTCCTGTGTCAGCCAATCAATTTAGAATTTTTTTTTTTTTTTTAAGCTAGGTGTTAAATTCAGATGCTGTATGCTAGCAGGTACTGAATCGCTGAGCTTGTTATTCTTGGAAAGAGATCTGGAGAAGCAGAAGAGGGGTGCCTTCCAGACCACTTTGTACAAAATAAAAATACCCAAGGCTGCACCAGGCTGGGCTATGGGCATGGTTCTAGCAGTGGTCTGGGTGTAGCACTGGACCTGACTCAGAAGTAGACAGATAAAAGATCTCAGGAAAACCTCGGAAGCCTGGCTGGCTCTTTGGTGACATTGGATAGAGGACCACAGAGCTGGGAAGAATGGGCCATGGGGACTTGTAGGTAGTACACCAACAGTTAAGGATTTGGGGCTGTTTTATGCTGGCAGTGAACCATCAGAATGGTTTTTAGCTTGGAAATAATTGATATAAAGCAGTATTTAGGGGGAAATCAAAGCATTTCATGAGTGAGGGTGTCCAGAATCTTAAACAGCACATCCGTTCTGTTTGGGGTAAAGAGGTAAAGTGAGCAGAATCAATGACTGTCAGAATGAACCTTATTGAGTTCTGGGTACAAGAAGGAGCTGTTTTGAGACCACAGTGGCACTAGTGATCAACTTAGATGACAGATTTGACTCAGTAGAAGAAATGCCACTATGGGATGCTGAGGGCGAGATGTTTTGGGGGTCATTTTTAAAGAAGTAATAGTTGGGTCAAGGGGTTCTGATGTCATGGAGGAAAATGAGGTTTAAAATTGGAAGAATTTTAGGAATTCAATTAATTAAAGTTTTAATGACATTTAGTACACATGTGCATGTATGTGCACATGTGGGGTACATGCCACAGAGCACCTGTGGAGGCAGAGACAACTTGTGGAGCAATTGTCTTCTTCTACTATATGGGTTCCTGGGGATTGACTTCAGGTTATGGGTCTTGGTGGCAGGTGCCTTTACCTAATGAGCCATCCCCCATTCCTGAGTTTATTTTTGAGACAAGTTCACACTAAGCAGACCAGGCTGGATTGGAACTGGAGGTCTCCTGCTCAGACTCCCAAGTTTGGGGATTATGGCATTAGCCAAAAGGCAAAACCCGAGTGTGATTCTGCTTCTGGACAAGCTGCCAACTTGTAGGACATAGAGAGGTCAAAGACATCAGCTTCAGAATGTAGCACCTTCTTGTGGGTCAAATATTTTTCTAATCCTTGCACCTAAATGGCTGTCACATTTCCTGATTCAAATTTTCCACATGAACAACATGCACATTGTTGCTCTGTTTTCTTCTAATCTTTATTATTTTGAACTATGAAACTGATTTTTGAAAATTAATTTATAGAACTCCTTAACCAATTATTTTAAATAACCTCTCCAGGCTAACAGTGCAGCTCAGTGGTAGAGCACTTGACTAGGAATGAGGTCCCCAGGCTCCATCCCCACTAAAACAAGTTCTATTTGTCCATTCTCCCAGTCTGTATATATTCTTTGTGGGAGGGGTGGAGGGGTAGGAGAGGGTGGGGGAGTGTGTATGTGTGTGTGTGCTATGGGTGGAACCCAGAGTCTTGAACATGCTAGGCAAAGGCTTTACCACTAAGCTATATCCCTTACCCTGATTGCTTTAGGAAATTATGAAAATGGAAAAAGT
The DNA here is from genome assembly GCA_033318265.1 of Phyllotis vaccarum. NCBI lineage: Eukaryota > Metazoa > Chordata > Mammalia > Rodentia > Cricetidae > Phyllotis > Phyllotis vaccarum. Next base: position 13,014,784 of record JARWLC010000017.1, on the reverse strand, counting down.
AAATTATGAAAATGCCTAATCATCCATAAACGTTGAGAGAAGATAGCCAGACATCATGGTACATAACCTGTAACTACAGCTCCCGGGAGGCTGAGTTTGAGGCCAGCTTGAGCTATATAGCGATGCCCTTCCACACAAAAGACAGTTGAGAGAACAGTATGTCCAAGTAACATTTCCTGTTTTACTTAAGAGTTGGCATGAGTTAGTCAGACTTGTCTTACCTATTTTTCCCTTCTGTATTTCTGCGGACTTGTTTTAAAGAAAGCCCCACACCATGTAAAACCCATGTAAAAATCAATGCTTAATTGATTCAACTGTGGACATCTTCTAGAATCATCACTGTGATGCCCCTGATCAAAACTGAAATTTTTCTCATATTACCTAATAGATAATATTGAACATGATGAGGTTTTAATAGTTTTTGTACAGAAAAACAAAGGTACAATTGTCTGGCCTGGGATTATATTATCAGGCTTTCTTACATGAGGTGGCCCCAGTAATCTCATTACTGTCTAGGGAGCAGGCCCTTCTTCAGGATTCAGTCAGCTCTTTTCCATATCTGGGAGAGACATAAGACCTACTTTATCCTGTAGCTCAGGCAGCTGCTTACAGAGCACATGATTACTGTTCCAGTCACTATCTCTCTGACACCTCCATTGGAGGACGGCCATCACTAGAGAAGGAGCCTGTCTGTATCCCCAGCAACCACACCAGCACCTCCCTGGGGTTGGTGAGAGTTCACACAGGAAGTGCCTCTTGTCCCTCAGGGAAGAAGGAACAGAGAAATTAGATTAAAGGTGATTCAAGCTGAGATTTTAATTCCTGTCTTCTTAAAATGAAGAAAACAAACAATATTCTCTCTCTCTGTCTCTCTGTGTGTGTGTGTGTTCTGTGACTCCTTTTAACCACAACAAAAGAGTTTTCAGGTGTCTCTTGCTACTGCTTAACATGGCAAAGACCCCAAATCACTGGAATTAATGGTAAGACTGCAACAGTCCTGGATAAGACACCAGTGAGGTAATGTCTGGTTTTTATTAAATATCCCAAATAGATTACTCACTCTTGCTAGATAAGGGGTAGAGACCCTATCATGTTTTAAACACAAATCCTGCTACAGAGTCCTGTGGTTTCCTATCCTGGGGAGCCACCCTGATGTCAGGGCTGTTGGCTCTCAGGCTGGCCAGAGAGGAAAACCTGTTAGTTCTGTGATCTTCAAAAATTCTTTTACATTAGGAAGTCAGAGCATGATATGAATCTTGGATGCTTACATGTCACAAGATTCCCAAGAAGACTCATGGAAAGGTTCCTTCTCTTTGTCCCCAGAAGAAGGACTAGTTGGAACAGCCAGAGAGCCAGGCCCATAGGACTCTGCTTGGCAAAGCTTGTCCTCTGGGTTTCTTCTCTTGGGCCTGGAGCAATTTCTCCCATTCAAAGCATCTTAAAAGTTGCAGGGAGTTTCTTTGATGTTAGATCCTCACAAAAGCTTTGTGAAATAAGCCAAGAACATGGAGGCTTCCATTGGCTAAGACTTTGGGCTGGAACTCTAGCTGCATGCAGATCAGAAGCAGCTCAGGGCTGTTTTACAACCACTGATAGGATTGTAAGAAGCTCTGCACCCTGCAATCTAGGAGAGCAAAGGTGTGTACAGAACTGAGAAAACAACCAGAGGACCAGTAGCATCTTCTGCAGAGATGTAGAGCATCAATGGCATCAAGATTCAGGAAAAGCGAGCCTCTCTGCCCCATGATGTCATCCCACACACTCTCTGGCTCTGTGGTAGGGCTCTGGAAGCTCCATTTCACAACTTCCTGGCAGATCTCCTGGCTGTGGTGGCAGTCCCGTTAGTGGTGACCAATCACTAGAACAGACCCCAGGGCCTCCTGCTCACATTTAGCAGACTCCACCTCGCTATTCTGTTACTAGCCTGCCTTAATCTGGTGGCAAGCTCTGCGCCCCAAGCTCCTCACCCCTTGCCAAGAAGTCTCCAGGACACATGAATGCAGCCTGTGAGAGTCAGCAGCCATCAAGGTGGCTACCCATTTTAGTTATAAGCTCTAGCTGTGTGCTGGGTTAGCCTCACAGAGCTCCCCAGGCACAAGACTGCTAATGCTTCTTTCTCAGAAATGCGTATGTTTCTCACATCTGGCATCATCTATCCCCCAGGAGCTAAGCACACTTCACTGTTTCCTTTGTATGCTTTTAGATTTTCCTTTTAAAGAGGTCTCTAGGCTTTAGTAGAGTAAGTAAAAGGGACACAGAGACAGTTACAAGGAGGCAAAGTCCTAGCAGCTATTAGCAGTCAGGCCAAAGTACCTGCCCCTTCCTCATCCCTCAGTCATCAGCAGTGATGCACCCAAGGGGTGGAGAAGTCATTGTGTACTTGTGATTACCCAGAATGCTATGATTTACAGATTACAATGTCATTTAAAATCTTCAGATACATTGAAGGTGTTATTCCTTCCAATTCTCACAACAATGTCTGGTACAAAAGAGATGTAAATGCTGGTTCTTTGTCCTTCCAATGAGGTTGAAATGTGGGAAATCCTACTGTCTCTACACAGGAACAATCAGGGTTATGAGTATTCAAAATCCAAATAAATACATTGCAGCCAACCCGAGACTCAAATGCAGCTTTCCTGGCGTTCTTCAGAATCTCAGAGTCCTGGGATGTGTATGTGGCCTTCCTTCCTCTTCAGTCTCTTACCCAGTCAGTCCTGCTGTGCCCAAGCTTTTCAAGCATCTCAAGAATGCCCCATTCATGGACTCAGTTCTAATCATTTTAAATCCACCAACTAATGTGTTTCTTAAAAATCACCAAGGTGGGTATCAGCATTATTCCCATTCTTGATAAAGAAACTGTGGTGGGTAGTGCTTAGGAGTTTGGTCCAAGGGAATGTCCAAAAGCAGCAGAGAAGTGTTGGAGCTCTTCCAGTGTGGATCCTGGGCCTGGGCCCTTCATCATGGGCCTTTTCTCAGATTTTAGGAAGTTCCTTGAAGGCAAGAACTTTTTTTTTTTTTTTTTTTTTTTTTTAATCCTTATTTCTCAGCCCTAAGCATGACATCAGGTACAGGGTATATGATCAGTGACTGTCTACTGAAGAAATGCATGGGTAGCTAAGTGAGGAAGGAAGCCATCTGTTAAAAGTTTAAAATCCCAGAGCTGAGCTCAGGTTGGAGCTTAGTAGACAAGCCCTTGCTTGGCAAGGGGTCCATAGGTTCAAGCTCCAGTAGTGAGTATAAAAAACCAACCAAAACAAAACAATCCCAGGGCTGAAGATATAGCCCTGGTGGTTGGTGGAATACTTGCTTAGCAGGCAAAGGCTAGCATGTGCCCAGTCTTAGGTTCTAACCCCAGCCGCAGAGAACCGGGAGCACTGGCAGGTAAAAGCAGGAAGATTAGATGTTCAAGGCTAGTTTAGGTACACATCTTTAATCCCAGCGTTCAGGAGGCAGAGGTAGGTGGATCCCTGAGTTCCAGGACAGCCAGAGCTGTTACACAAGAAAAACCTGTCTCAATTTTATAAATAAATAAATAAATAAATAAATAAATAAATAAATAAATAAATAAATAAGTAAGTAAGTAAGTAAGTAAGTAAGTAAGTAAGTAAGTAAGTAAGTAAATAAATAAATAAATAAATAAATAACCAAAGAAAAACCCCAGAGCTAAATTGATGAAGTCTTTATCATGAAACATGAGAAAATAGATTCTTGATTCCAACTCAGTCCCCATATTGTGATTGTTTCTCCCGCTGAGCTAGTTTTGGTGCTGGAAGACCACTGCAGGGCAGGATTCTGTCTTCAGACTCTGAAGCTACAATTCTGGGTCAACGTTTAGAACCCTAAGTGCCCCATGGAAACTGGAAATGAGACCCATAGCTTCTGTGCTGAACTCAAATCAATGCTGAGGACTTCCCAGATCCCCTGAGGGACCAGCTGCTCAGTCTGGGACAAACCCAAAGCACATGCCCACAAAGGGTTGCAAACTGCAAATTGAGATCTAATATGAGCCATCTGGTGTGCTGAAATGGCCAACAGGAGGGACAGAGGCCTGGAACCTTCCCAGAAGTAGAAAGTGATGACTCAGCTCACACAGAACAAAAGCCAAGGAAACCCTTTGGACTGCGCCTCATGCAACCTTCCTGAGCAGCCAGAAATGGAGGCCTATCTAAAGGTGACCCCAGATACAGAGCTGTATAATTCATGGTCCCTGAGCACGACCTTGGGTTAGATAAATCTACTTTGCGTTGGAAAAGGAAGCACATGGAGTTCAGGAATCATTCCAGTAAGCCTGTGAGATGGCTCAGTGGGTAAGGGCAGCTGCTGCCAAGCCTGATGACCTGAGTTTGATCCCTGGGACCCACAAGGTGGAAGGAGAGAACCAACTCCAGCAAGTTGTTCTGTGACCTTCACAACTGTGTGCATGTCACACAAATTTTGAAATATATATATATATACATACATATATATATATATATATAATGCATCATTCTGCAGCTATCTAAGGAGTGATGAGAAATGTCAGACTGAATAGGAGCCCACAACTTGCCTTGGTGACACTTGGGACACTTTAGCCTTAGTTGTGGAGAAAAGGTTTCTGGTGTCTTCTAGACATAAGCCACTATTGCGGGGTGGGGGTGGGGGTGGGTGGCAGGGAGCAACCAATTACCAGGTCTAATTATCTCCCTTCAGCTACTTTCCTGGCAGCAGCTGTCAAGATTCTTGCCAAAACTTTACTTCACCAATACCTGGATCCAAAGAGCCCCAAGTCACAAGGGGGAGGTTCTGCATCCAAGAGCAGCCATAAGGCTTCCTGACACACAGACCAGGCACCAGAGGCCAATTCTGTGAACTTCAAAGCAACTCTCCACCTTGATTCCCCTAGTCCCAGCAACTGGATGGAGGAGAGATGGTGGTGCCAGCCCCTGGAATGGCACCAGAAGATGACATAGGGTAATCATCATACTTGCCCCGGCCCCCATCACCGCACCCTAGGAAGTTAGAAGGCATCTGGAAGGCCTGTTTGTGCTTGTAGCGAGAGCTTTTAGGTCAGGGCTTGCTTAGAGCTGAGGCCCTGTGAGCCTCACAGCTGAGTGCAGCTGGAGATGGGCCAGGAGCTGGCAGGGGCCAGCCAGGGTTCTCAGAGCACCTCGGGGTGACCCCCTACCTCCTTGTCTTCCAAAGTAGTTTGGTTGTCTGCTTCTGCTCACAGCTTAGCCTGAGACCTGTTAAACATCTTCTGCTGGGATAGGAAAACTCGCTCTTGGAGAGTGCCTGGAGTTTCTGGGGGCTTTTTTCTCTTTTTTCAGACTGGGCCAAAAAACCCCAAAACATTCAGCTTAAAAAACCCAGTTGCCTCAGGGTCCTGAACTAGCTGAACAGGGTTGTGGGGGAAACAAGGGGCCATCCTTTTGGGCTCCAATTTTGCAGCATCATGGAGAGTATGCTGGGAACTTAAAGAAACTGGCTGACTTTAGGCTGTTCCAAGCACAGCTAGTAGTATGTGGATGAGTCAGAGGCTATAGCAGCGGTTCTCAGCCTTCCTAATGCTTGATTTTTTAATACAGTTCCTCATGTTGTGGTGACCCCCAACCATAAAATTATTTTTGTTGCTACTTCATAACTGTAATGAATCATAATGTAAATAAATATTTTTGGAGACAGAGGAGTCAAGACCCACTGGTTGAGAACCACTGAGTGGAAGGCTATTTATTAATCTACAAACTTCATCCATCCCCACTTCTTGTAGAAGGAGGTCTTCTGAGCAGCCTAGGTTTCAGCTGAGTAGGGAAGGAAGGCTGTACCATGAGAAGCAAAGCTAGGCATGTTTCATAAGCCTTCCCACACATATAGACAGCCCCATGGATCTCAATGCACATGTTCAAGTCCACATATCCAGAGCTGCAGAATCTCCTTCCATCAGTGATGGAAAGGAATGTTTCTCTTAACACTGTGGGGGTAGTTCCTCCGTGCACTGTTATCTCGGGCACTAGTGAATACTTACCGGCAGGACTGATGGGTGATGTGAGCAGGGAAAAGCCAAGGACAGCAACTGGATGGAGAAGTTGACAAGGACAGAAGAGGACTGGAGAACTGGGCACCGAGGCTCTCAGGGCTAAACGGGGAAAAGCATAGACCCTACCCACCATCCCCCCCCCATCTTGTCCATCTGTTCTCCATAGTCTCAGAGATCCTAGCGGTAAGAGGTTTCAACCCTTCTCTCTATACTTTCTGTTTTGAAAGCAACAGTCCTTCGGTGTGCTGCATGCTGCAGCCTAAGATGCCACTGAGGTCCTCTGTGTGCTGCATGCTGCAGTTCCAAATACCATGCTGCTAAATGTGCTGTCACGCCAGTCCCATGCCTTGAAGCAGGGAGGCAGGAGGACCTTCCTCAGCTCAGTTCCAGTTCTCTTTGCCCACTCCGAGGCCCTCTTCCCCAAAAGGCTATCTAGGCCAGTGAGGTCATCATGACATTCCCAGGAAACCCTCCCCCTTACTAGCTCGTTGCTCGGTGTCCCTGCTCACCCCTCCTGGTATCAGAAAACCTGACCGTTTCATATGGCATAACTTGCCTTTCCCTCAGATTTCAGCTCCTTGGCACGGCTTGTACAAAATGACTCAGAAAAACCAAGCACTATCATGGCCTTACTCTGTGGCCTGTCCCTCTCCCCCCAAACTCAAGAAAGCTCTTACACCAGGAAGATGCCAAGGAAGGGTCTACTGACCATTTGGACTGAATGACCAATGACCTGACAGCTGGGAGTTGTCAGGATTCCACAGTCCCTGTTCTCCAGGCCACCCAGAGGGTTTCCACAGCTGAGTGGAGCCCGATGCTGAGTGGAGATGTCATCTGATTCATTAATTAAAGCAAACACTGTTCATCTAATGCTCCGGGGTATGGTTTAAAAAAAAAAAAAAAAAAAAAAAGAACTCAGAACATTTAACGTTTGATAAAAATAGCATTTGTCAGTGTAGAGGTAACTGAAGTTCTACTCTGTCCCTTCATCCCAGGAGCACCCCACCCCCACCCTGTCCCCTGTTCCCACCTTTCCTACCATGCTTCTTTTGTTGACAAGGGAATTCCTGCCAGAGTTTGCTAATTGGGTTAATGGAGTGACTGTGTAATTATTCTCTCTCCCACAGCCCAGCCCACTCTACTGGCTGCTCTCCGACTACCTGCCTCTCCTGGCTTCCAGGTTCGCTAATTTGCAATAACAACTTCCATTGTCATCCACATCTGGGACTTTGGGCTTTTAAGTGAAGCTCCCCAAGGCAGAGGACAGAAAACGCTATTTTGGTTTGTGTGGCCTACAATGGGGCCATTCTGCGGGGCTTCTGGGCAGTGTGGGGCTACCCAGGGAACTGGGAAATCGGAGCTGAGCAGTGATGGGACCCAAGCCAGAGGACAAGAGGGTGGGGCTCCAGGGAGGTGACTGTCAGGGTCAAATCCTGACCTTTTCTTCCAGCTACTGGGATTTTAATTTCATTTTAATCAGATGCAGATGAAACCTATGGGCTGAGCCTCGGAATCTCAGTGCCCCCCTCACCTTTGACCTCTGATCTCTAGAACAAGCAGTTTGTATCAAAGGAGATAGCCCTGAGGGTGGCCTTGCTGGTTTCTGAGATTTAGTCAGAACTTCTTTGTGCTCAGCACCCTTGGGAAAACACCAACCCCACACCCCAAAAGAAGACAAAACACTCCAAAGCATTTTCTTCTGCTGTTTTGGGGGGTGTGTGTTCAGATCTGTTTGAAATCTGACACACTTAAAGGGATGATTACTTGTCCTAAGAGGAACAGCTGGAGGCAGACTCCAGGACCCGGAGATGCCACCTGGAGTGTCTTGGCGGAGGAGCAGAGGCAGGACCGCCAGTCTGCTCCCTAGCCCTGGGCTTGGGTGCCCTGAAGCGTGTCTGTTGATTGTCCTCATTGCCATCCCCTCCCCTTCTTTCCTTTCCTGGCCCACCCCTGAGGAAGTTGCACAGCTCTGAGTGACGATCTGACTGGCTGCATAGTTCAGAAGTAGGGAAATTGCCCACTCACGTATCAGACCCTGTTCTATTGCCAGCACTAGAAAATAAAATAAATAAAAAAATGTGCCAGGCTTGTCATCCTAGCCCTTAGCAGGTAGAAACAGGAGGATTACCACAAGTTCCAGTCCAGCCAAGGGCTACAAATCAGGACCTTGTCTCAAAAGACCCAAACATACAAATAGTCCACCACTATCACAACAAAAACCAACCGATAAATAAATAAAATTCAGGAACTATTGAATGTGGGCCTTTGGAGACCAGTCTTGTGTCGCTTCCCAGAAGCATAAGTTTTCCCTGGCCTTTTGTACACACACCAATAGTTTATGTCGTCCTGGCTCATGGTTGGTGGACACATGGGCAGGCGAGAACTTTTAAGACGTCTGTGCAACCATCAGTGTTGTGCGCCCTCTTGTGGAAGTGCTCCATACATGCGCATTTCGACTTCCAGGTAAATTTGCCTGACCTGTGCTTGCTCATGAGCTTGTAAGCATCTGATGTGCCTCTTTGCAGTCCCTGAAGCTCATCTACTTGGATGGATGGCAGACCCAGGAATAGGCGCTCAGTAAGTAATTAACCTTGGACTGGGAATTCCTGGCCAAGGCTTTCTGGTGAAAAGGAAGTGTCTGGATTGGTGCTTGGTGGCTAAAGCAGCAAAGCAATGATGAAACGAGACCTAAATGTCAGTGTCTGCACAAAGGGCCAAGAGAAGGCTAAGACACTTGTGTTTCTGGGAAGCAGACCAAGGCTGATCTCCATGGATGCACGTTCAGTAGACCCTGGATTTGGAGCAAAAGGCTAAACTGGGTTCCTGCTGCTTGGAGTCTGGTCTCTTCAGGAAGGGCTGAAATCTGCCAGCATTTGGCTTGGATCTGCTTCATGGCATTGCCCTCCTCTGGACACAGAGCCAAGGCTCCCTAAGTCCTGTGTGGCCTTCCTCAGGTTTCCATCCCTCCTTCCTGGGGACGTGTGTCCTGGACAAACAGGTTTTTCAGTTGCCTGCTCATAGCAGGTGTTTACCCGGCCTGCCTCGCTTTGAGTCCATGAAACCTGGGATGCCAGAAGAACAAAGTCTTCCTTGACTGCTCTTGGCACATAGTGGGCTCTATAAATATTTAATTCTGGAAAATAAACATAGCCACACACATTCTTGGCATGCCAGCTGCACTTGGGACTATCATACTGCCCATTAGAAGAAGAATTCATTTAAGGATCCACACCTGTTCTTCATCTAGAACAGTTAGAGCCCTGTTCGTGGAAGACAAACCCTGGAAAACAGAGGAACAAAAGTTCAGGCCGAAGAAGACAACTCCGAAGCTGTCGTTCCAATTCCCAAACAACCGAGGTTCCTTTTCTGTTTTGCAGTACTTGAGTGAAACTCAAGACCTCCGTGTATACTGGGCAAGTGCTCTGCTAAGGAACAGAGACAGTCCTGACCTCCCTTCACACCGTACAGAGAAGAGTCCCTCCCTTCTCTTCTCTCAGGTATTTGCTGAGATAAAATACCTTGACAAAGGCAATTTAAGGAAGGAAGGAAGGAAGGAATTCAGTTGTTATGTGCTCGATCCATCATGGCAGGGAAGTCAATGTGTCAGGAGCCGAGGTGGCTGGTGGTTGCCGAATATTTCATCACACTGGGTGAAGATGTGTCTGTTCTTCCTCACCTGCATAAGGCATCTCCTGATTGGTTTAATAAAGAACTGAGTGGCCAATCGCTAAGCATGGAAGAAAAGGTGGGACTTCCAGGGTGAGAAACTGGGGGGAAGAATCTGAGAGGTGGAAATTCTACATCAACACACGCAGGAAGTTGGATGCACTATATTGAGGAAAAATAGCAAGCCATGTGGCAGAACATAAATTAAAATAAGTGGGTTAATTTAAAAGAGCTAGTTGTAAACAAGCCTAAGCTAAGGCCAAACATTAATCAATTAACAATAAATCTCTGTGTCATTATTTGGGAGCTGATGGTCCAAAGAAAGTCCAAGTACAGCTGGTCACATCACATCCACAGTCAGAAAGCAGAAAGTAATGAGTGTTTGTGTACTGTTCACTTTGTCTTTTTTTGTTTGTTTGTTTTTTTGAGAGAGTCTCTGTATAGTCCTGGCTGTCCTAAAACTCATTTTTGTAGACTAAGCTTCAAATTTACAGAGATCTGCCTGCCTTCACTTCCTGATTTAAGGTGCATACCCTCACTTTGTCCTTTTTATGCAGTCTGGGAACTTAGCCTAGGGAATGATGCTGCCCATAGTGGTTGGGTCTTCCCACCTCAATTAACCTAATAAATATAACCAGCCACAGGCATCCTCATGGTCTGTCCCCCAAGTGATTCTAGATTTCATCAAGTTGACAATGGAGGTTAACTATCTGCCACTGAAGCTTTTTGTTAAGAGATAGATAACTAAGGGTAAGTAGCAGATGAAGCTAGGGTATTCTAACTCTTAGGAATCAGAATACTCTAGCTCTTGCTGTGGCAAGCTTGCTGTCTCCATGTGTAGGTATTTGTAAACTTGCCTTCTTTTTCTCTGCTCCTGACCTCACTAGTCTCAAAACACTCTGCTCAGCACAATGACTGTCTTATTAGAAGTATGCAACTCATAGTTAATGAATTTCTGGATGTCGAATATTATGTATAAGTGATAATTTGTCAATGGTAGTAAGTCTTAAGGAGATTTAGATATTATTATGATTTGCTGATAAACTGGTTTTGTATCTCAAATTTAATTCTGGGGTTAGCCAAGGACCTGGCATATTTGGATATATGAGTGTCAAGCTCAGAGGAGAGGTCTTGAGTCAGTACTAATCCAGGCATCCTCCAGCAGGTATTTGGTAGTTAAAACTTCAAGGATGTCACTCAGGGAGAATTTGAGGTGGTGAAAAGCAATGATTGGTACCTTGGGATTCTAATGCCCATGGGCAGCAGAGGAGATAAAGCATTTCTTGGTGGGAAATGCCTTAATTTACCCAGAGAAGATGTTCAGTAGCTATGGCATGGGTACATGTAAGGAAAATCCATTTGCCAACCTTCTCCCAGCATAAGTACCTTTTTGCTGCACAGAAGTAGAAAGGAGCATATTTAAGGACCCCTCTGGATTGGCTTGACAACAAGTGGAACAGGCTTTAGAATCGTATCACAATGTCTAAGGAACACTGTGTCCGTCAAGACAGGTTCAGTTAGAATTGGAGAGATTTAGCCTTCAAATGTAAGGGCTTTTCACTAGGAGGATTCAGAGAGCAATGGCTTCATTTCAGATAACTATGCCTCTGGAGTGGCTGTGAAAGCCTGATCTAAAAGGCGTTTGTAAGATACATTTTGGACATGGGAGAGTGGCCTTGGAATTGTAGGTGACCTGACATGGGGGCTCAGCTACTCTTGGGCCTGTTGATCTGCTTGGCTGTTACCATGAAAGATGCCAGAGTGGTCTTTTTTGTGGACCTTGTGATGTGTAATGGCCATCTGAGTTAGAAGCCAGGTGGCTTCTAGAAGAGTCCAAATCCCAGGAGCATGTTTAACCTTGGTATACATATTAAAGGCAATGAGGAAGCCCCTTTCCATTCAGATGGCTGTGTGGTTGTGGGTCACATAGAAATCACAGGCTGAATCTGTAAATATAGCTCATGCTTGCCCTTGTCCAGAGGGCTCTAGAGAGGGTAATTAGTTCTGCTCTTGGGGTGGATGTGGAATTATTTAGAATATTGTAGATCCTATGCCCTCTGTGAAGTCCACTATTGCATATTGAAGCTCTGTCTTACTTCCATAAAATTGCTACTGTCCATGAACCAGGTAGCCTCAGTTTGGGGAAACAGGGAAGCACATGGATCTGGGCTGGTGCAGCAGGAAGGTTGATTGTTCCTCACGGGGATGTTATAAACACTCCTTGGAATTAGCATAACAGGTATTTTTCTCACTGCTGTGACAAAAAAAAAAAAGCCATCTAAGGAAGGAAAAGCTGATTTGGGCTCAGTTTGGGGTACAGGAATGTTAGGTGACTGGTCATACTACATACAGTCAGGAAGCAGAGAGATGACTACTGGGCCTCAGCTCACTTTATACTTTTCAGACCGTCCAGGACCCCAGCTCATGGAATGGAGCCACTCACATTTTGGATGGATTTTCCCAGCACAATTGCTTCATCTAAAAACTTTTTCACAATATTTTGCCTACTAGGTGATTTATATCCTCCCAAATAGAAAATCAATATCATAGTAAGATTTGACAGTAGGGTTATAAGATTTAAAGTTTGGACAGCCTGGTCTACAGAGCTAGTTCCAAGACAGCTAGGGATGTTACACAGAGAAATCCTGTCTTGGTGGAACTAGCTCTGTAGACCAGGCTGGCCTCAAACTCACAGAGATCCACCTGCTTCTGTTTCCTGAGTGCTGGGATTAAAGATGTGAGTCACCACTACCCAGGGGCAAGGCTTTATAGTAAGCTCTGAAATCTGGTTTTGTTGATTCTGCCATGGAGAGATAAACAACTGTGCATTATAAGGACTCTAAAGCTTGGATCAAACACCCAATGCTATTCTCTGCCCTTTCATTCAAATGCGTGTAAAGAGAGGATTTAGCAAGACCAGGGGAGATAATACTGGGACAAATCTAAGAGATCTAGAGTATTAGGGGGTGGATATGATTAAAATACATTATGAACGTGGATGATGATGTCATAATGAAACCCATTATTATGTATACTAAAAATGTTAATAAAAATCCCCTCTTCCCTGAGGGTCATTAGCTGGACTTTGTCTCTTTCCATTCTGTTGTTTATGGCTCTCACAGCCTAACATTTATGTCCCCTGTACTAACTAAGAGTGTGGGTCTCTACCTCAGAGCTTCTTCAGCATCTAATCCTCTTCTTGTTCATGTGTGACTTCAACCTTTGTATAGATGATTCAACTAACAATTAACAACCCAGCCTTTCCTGGAACCTGAAATGTAAAACCCTAAAATTTGAACAGGTCTTTAAATATCCCCACCATCAGATCGGCTTCATATGTCCTTGAAGTTTCATGCCCTCCCTCAAGTAAGTAACTACTATCTATTTAGCCTGGATGTCATGATGGCCTCTTCCCAGGACTATCACCATCTTATTCATTTAGCGACAGGCTCTTGATATATAGTCCAGTTTGGCCTTGGTTCACTAAATTGCCTGGGCTGACTTCAAACTCATGACATAAAAATCTGTCTAGTCTTGGTGGCACAATCCAGCTACTTAAGAGGTTGAGACACAAAATCATTCAAGTCTGGAATTACGTTTAAAACAACCAATCAACACAAAAAGAAAGAAAAGATAGGGAAGACAATATGGGAGAGAGAAAGTTGGGATTATAACTGAGTGGCAGGGACCTGGCCTAGCATGTGCAATCCCCAGGACTGTAAACCCAAAACAAACAAACAAAAAACTGCTTAGAGCTGTACACTGGACAGGGGAAAACAATTTATAGTAAAAGAAAGCATATTCACGGGGCCAGGAGTGAGGGTAGGAAATGAATATAGGGAAACATGAAGGAAATTTCTGGAGGTGAAAAATGTCCCAAACATTGATTATGGCATTAGCCATGTAGGTATATGCTCTGTGGGTGTGCATTGTGTGTGTATGTAATCTTTCAAAATGAATGTATATTGCTAAAACCGATGTTTACTGCACATAAAATATACCTTAATAAAATTTATTTTAAAAGCTATCCTGTGCCACACATTACCTGGAGAAAATAGCTCAAATTCTTTCTTTCTAACATTATTTTATGTGTATGGGTATATATGTTGTGCAGTACCTGTGTGTCTGGCACCTGTAGAAGCCAGAAAAAGGTGTTGGATTCTCTGGAACTGGAGTTGCAGACAGCTGGGAGCTGCCATGTGGATGCTGGGAATTGAACTCAGGTCCTCTGGACGAGCAGCAAGTGATCCTAACTGCTGAGCAGACTCTCCATCTCAGGCTCAAATTTCTTATTCTAGAAGATGTCACGACGTGGCCTCCTTCTCTCCTTGCGTCTTTTCTTTCTCCATTCCTTAAACACTGCTCCTATTAAGTAAGTACATCGCGGATCTAAAATGTGCTTAGGTGTTTCGTCCTTCTCTGCTACCTGCACAGCTCACCTGTGTCTACTACAGAAAGTTTTTGCTTGCACTCCTGTTATGTCTTCCCAACTCCTTGATTAGGCTGTGAGTGTGACAGCTGGGTCTTGTCATCACCACGACTGTTTGTAACTTGAACTCCGAGTCACAGAACGCTTCCCCCTCTTGGTAAAATGGGAATTTGATTTTATCATCAATCAGAATAGACAGCGGCACAGGCATCAACCCTCCAGCCCTGCAGGCGGCGCTGTGACAGCCGCCATCCTCTCCTAGCACCTTTCTTCTCTAAGAGGAGGCCCCGCCCCCTGGCAGCATGCTCCCCGCCTATTGGACCGGCGCGGGCGAGGCTGACCAATGGCGCGGCCGCTAGTGAGCCTCCATCTTTGTGCCGCCGGACCCCGGTGCCGTGGGCGGTTGCGGGAGGGAGCGGGCTGCCGGGGAGAGCGAGCTGTTTCCATCTCCGTGACCTCGTCTCTCGCTGCCCGAAGCCGCGATGCCTCAGTTCCAGACCTGGGAAGAGTTCAGCCGCGCGGCCGAGAAGCTCTACCTCGCCGACCCCATGAAGGTGAGTGGCCAGCGGGACAGCCCGGTCTTTGGAGCGGCGTTAGCACGTCCCGGAAACAGCGTGTGCCCTCGAGTCTCCCCGTGCCTTCCGTCTGACTCCGGGTCCAGGGAGGCTCCCGCAGATTCACCGGGCAGAGCTGTCTCCGCACCGGCGGACCCTACGGCGGCCTCAACCAAGGGAACCCCTAACTTCCGCCGTAGCTTTGGTTGGTTTACGTGTCGCTAAGGCTGGGGCTCCTCCCCCTGCGCCTTCTCTTTCCTGTCCGTCACTTATTTTGGTGCCCCTTTCCCTCCCACAAAGGCGTGAGAGTACCTAATGTTTATATCATGGTGATGTTATACCACCACTCAGACAGCTTTGCAAGGTCCCAACTGAGAAGCCTCTGCCCCACTCACCAGGGTAACGGGGATCCCTAGGCTTTTATCTAGGTTAGTGGTCGTTTTGAAGCCTTGAGACTGCGTGCACTTATACTTAAGCCCAATGCTGGAGTTATGGGCATAGACCATCTCTGGCTTTTCTGTTGCTCTGATAAAACATCCTGGCAGAAACAGGATGGGGAGGAAAGGCTCATTTGGCTTTCCATTCCAGGTAAAATCCAGTGTTGAGGGAAGCCAAGACAGGAACTTGAAACTGCTACAACCATAGTCAGAAGCAGAGGGGGTGAACAAAAACCCATGCTGCCTGCCTGCGGTTCTGCTCATACAGTTCATGGCTGTCACCTCAATTAATAACAGTTAAAACAGGCTTCCCCCTTGTGCCCACAGGCCAACCTGATCTAGGTGGTTGGTCCTCTTCCAGGCTCTCTTCTAGGGCGACATTTAAATTTTTCTTCTATTATAATAATAACATTCTATCTTAAGTTGACATTATTAGTTCACCAATTTTATTTACAAAGTGATAATAAATGGTGAAATAAGTATTTTTGAAATTGCAGTTTGTAGCAGGGGTTCCTCGATCTGGTTCATTTCCTTTCCCTTGCTTTGCCATTTGTTTGCCATTTCATCTGTTGAGCAATATGCTGTGAGGTGGTACAAGATTTTGTTCAGAAGGGCCTGATACTGACAACTGTAGTAGTGGTGTGGTTTCTTGGTCTCGACCGGCCAGAGACCCAGACTCACAGATCTGCCGCAGGAGACCGCCTAGCGGCCCGCCTCTCAGGCCCCCAGAAATGACTCAGACGCTTATATTAACTTTATGCTGTTTGGCCTATGGCTCAGGCACATTGCTAGCTAGCTCTTACATCTTAAATCAACCCATTTCTATTAATCTGCCACGTGGCCCGTGGCTCACCTGTGCTCCTACATGTTGCTCCTTGGGCGGCTTCATCTCGATCTGCCTCTGACTCCGCCCTTCCTTTCCTACCTATTCTGATTCCTCCTACTTCTTCTATGGTGCCTGTCATGGCCCAAAACAGCTCCTTTATTTAAAGATTGAGATTCACAGCATACAGAAAGGCATTCCCACATCAGACAACAGTATAAATTTTTTAATGTAAAAGAAAGGTAAAGAGTATACCAACACACAGAGTGACTGTATTCTTAAAAATGGTGGTAATTGTAGGTAAAATGAAAATAGAAGTATAGTCAGAAGTTTCCTGGCCTGTTGGGGCTCTGAGGTCTGGACTGAAGTCCCATAGCCACTTAGTCCCAAGTAATCATATAAAGTCTTATATGAATTGCAAGCTGTTTGGTCTATGACTCAGGCATATTACTGCCTAACTCTTATACTTGAAGTTAACCCATATTTCTTATTTATGTATAACAGTGTAGCTTGGTACCTTTTCTCAGAGCAGCATTCTCATCTTCCTCAGCATCTTCTGGCTTCTCTTCCTGACTCCGCCCTCCTTCATCTTTTCTTTGCTTGTATTTCCCACCTGCCTCTAAGCTGTCTTACCATAGGCCAAAACAGCTTCTCTATTAACCAGTGGTAATAAAACATATTCGCAGCTTACAGAAAGACAGGAGAGGAAGAACCTTACATTTCTGCCTAGATAGAAAATTCGAGTGGCTTATGGACTTCTGCATCCTTGCAGCATTCTGTTAGTTTTGCACGTTTTTCCCCAGTTGGCAAGGGATGTAAAGCATGAACCATGTTTTCAAGTTCCAAGATGGTTTGCTCTAAGACTTAAGCTTAAGTACAAACCCTGGCTTTGAACCCAACCCGTCTCATCCTTGTAGGGCTAAAAAAGACAGTTTGTCAAAATGTCAAGATTGTAGCACATTTAATGTGGAGGCCGTACATATCTTTTCGTCCGTGACCACGCTAACCTGCATGGTGTGAACTGAAATGCTGCTGCTGGTGGACTAAAAGAACCTGTTAGTTGAGTCTGTCTTCCTTTGAGTCCCTCCCTCCTTTACGTTCCTGCCCCAACTGTCAGAAAATGCAGACTTGCACTGTCCTCTGCTTAAAACTAGTTGCCCATTGATTACTGAAGAAAGTTCCAATTCTGCCCCCATCCTGATGCTAGAGTCCTCACTTCTAGACTTGGTAAAGTCATACATTGGATCTGATGTGAAAATGTCTTTCTGTATGCTTTAAATAAAAGACTTGTTTTGGCCATGGCAGGCACTGTAAAGTCTAGACCTCTGGCCAGACAGGACTAGAAACCTCTTGTTAACACGGATCTTTGGTAGAATGCTTCTTATGCTTTCTCTAACCTTCTCTGTAGAGAAGACAGGCATTCTTCAAAGCCACCTTCTAAGGTAAATGGCTCTTGCCCTTTCCCAGTATAAACTACTTTTCTCCCTTTAGCATTTTTATCAGTATTTTCTTTCTAGGACTTTGAATTCATTCTGTTTTGTGTCTTGATTTTTTTGGTTTGCTGGACTCAAGTGGATAGGAACCTTGAGTTTTTGTCTCTATGACCCAGTTGAAAATGGATACCTATCTTATAGCTCCATTAGGCCTGGAACTCTCCCTGTGAAAACAATGAATATTTTTTAGCCAACAGTTAAAATTCCACATTGTTGTTGTGCTTAGTTTATCTTTTAAATGTTGGTTTCTCTTTGTTCCTACAAACTAAACTAAAATTTATAATACTAAACTTAATAGTTCAGTGAATAAGTCGGGCATTAAATTTTAGGTAGCTGTTTTATATTCTGGGTGTTTCCCCTCTGTTCTCACCAAGACAAACATCTTAGAGGTGTAACACTTATAACCTCAGTAGGTGCGTGCAGTCAGACCAGCTACAGGTTGCCAATGTGGGATAATGCTTTTGTACACTGTAAAGATTTGTCACTGGTATTGGTTTAATAAAACGCTGATTGGCCAGTAGTCAGGCAGGAAGTAGAGGCAGGGCAACCAGACTAGGAGAATTCTGGGAAGAGGCAAGACAGAGGAACAGATGCCAGCCAGATGCAGGGGAAGCAAAATGAGAATGCTGCACTGAGAAAAGGTTCCAAGCCATGTGGCTAAACATGGATAGGAATTATGGGTTAATTTAAATGTAAGAGCTAGGTACTAGATAGTAATGTGCTTGAGCTACTGGCCCAGAAGGTACTATAATATTAAGACTCAGAGTTAATTACATAGGAAACTGCTGCCGGGTATTTGAGAGTTTCTGGAGGATCAGAAACTTGTAGCTACATCGTCACACTGAAATAATTTTAAATTTGTAGATTTTTGGAGTTGGGACTCAAGGGGCAGGATAGGGCTGGTGAGCCTTAGTGTTTTTTTTTTTAAAGTTACCTAAACAAGAGTTACTAATTGTAAACTGACTGCTTCAGCTTGTAGTCATTGGTGGTAGAAGTTTGGGCTGCTGTTGTAGAGGGGTGTACTAATATCCAAATCATCTCATAGCTATGCAAGTGTAGAATAGGGAGCAACCGGAAGTATCCTGTGACACGGTGCTCACTGTTCTGAGTGATTCTGGCCTTGGGAAGACATGGACAGTTTCCAGATGGACTCCTAGGTGACAGAGTCTCCTGTTGTGCCTTCGTGATAAAGGTGGCCAGCTGAGTAGTCTGAACCTGCCTTCCCTGTGAGCATGCACAGCAGAAGGTAGAGTGCACGGCCTACAGCATGGTTTCCTGTGGGTGGGTCTGGATTTAGCCAATCCTGCCCCTGCTGCCCCTTCCTTTCATTGTTTTACTGACAGAAGTGCCAAGCCTCCTCACAGACATTCCTTGATGTGTGTGTTGGGATTTTTAATACATTTTTTCAAACTACAAATGCAACACCCAACTTTAAAAACAAAAATATTTTGTTTTGTTTTTTTAAATAGGGGCTGGGGAGATGGTTCTGTGAGTAAAATGTTTGCTGTGTGAACATAAGGAGGATCCTTAGCACCCTGTACAATCCGGGCATGGTGTGCATCTGTAGCTCTAGCACTGAGTGAGTAGAACATAGAGGGAGACAAGCAGATTCCAAGAGCTCACTGACAACCAGCCTTGCCAGTCAGGATACTCCAGGTTCATTGAGGACCCTCTCTCGAGAATTAAAATGGACAGGGCTGGGGAGATGGCTCTTGGAGAGGACCCAGGTTTCATTTTTCCGTACCTCATCCAGGTGGCAGCTCACAACCATCTGTAACTGTTCCATGGACTCTAACACCTTCCTCTGGCCTCTGTAGGTTTCAGGCACACATGTCTACTCACATAAAATAAAAATAATCTTTAAAAAACAAAATGAAGATTAGAGCACATAACTCTGTATACATGTACAGCCATGCATATGCATGTGATGATATATTGTATATTTAATAAAATTAGTCTGGAATATCAGTGTCACCCACAGCTAAGCCTTGAAGGTCAGGGGGGTAACCTACACCTTTAAGTCCATCACTCGGGAGTTCAAGGCTTAATAGCCAGGCATTTAGTCCCAGCACTGGGGAGGCAGAGGCAGGAGGATCCCAGAGTTTGAGGCCAGCCTGGTCTACAAAACAAGTTGCAGGGCAGCCAGGGCTACACAGAAAACCCTGTGTCAAAACAACAGAAACAAAAAAGACTGGAGATATGGCTCTGTCCTCGGATATTCCAGACTACTTTATTAAATATACAATGTATCACCATGTATGTATATATCTATTTAGAGCATAAATAGAACAAGTCTAATTGAATTATTGGCTGGCTTCCCCTTTACCTAATTCCAGTGAAGAGGTTACAGGGGAAGCACTTTCAGGTGTCTGGGCCATTTATTCTAGGAAGCTTTTGCACTCCACTTGACTGAATTGTTTATGAATAGTGCCATCTGTCTATTTTTGCTGTTTTTAAATAAGTATTTTTATTGCAGGTACGTGTGGTTCTCAAATATAGGCATGTTGATGGGAATTTGTGTATCAAAGTAACAGACGACTTAGTTGTAAGTATACATTTTTATTTGTTGCATTGGGGGTCTGAAATGATCATTTGCAATTGTTTATGTAGAGTCCTGCAGAAGACCTGTCTAGGGTGCTTACTGTGAGTGCATTCCACAAAGAAGACTTCATTCTACAGCTGTTCTTTTTGGGGTTTTGGAGACAGGGTTTCTGTGTGGTCCTGGCTGTCCAGAAACTTGATTTGTAAACCAGGCTGGCCTGGAACTCACCAAGCCAAGCTGGCCTGCCTCTTTCTTCAAGGGCTGGGATTAAAGGCGTGCACTACCACCCAGCCTGAAGGGACCCAGGAAGTAACTGCACTTGCTTCATGAAGGCAGTGTGCCTAACAGTTGCTTCTCCAGGCCTTAAGCCAGAGGAACATAGAGACTAAAATTGAGCAGATTTCCTTTTCATGGTGAGAACTAAATTATATATATTGTTGTTGTTTTGAGACAGGTTCTCTGTATGTAGTTCTGGCTGTCCTGCAACTCACTGTGTAGACCAGGCTGGTCTTGAACTCAGAATGCGAGGGTCAAAAGTGTGCACCACCATGTAGATTTGAAACCAAGCCAGGGGCCTGTTACTGTTTGTCCGTTCCTCCTTCCTTCTCTCTGTGGCTGACTCTGCCCTCCACCAGCACTGCTCCTGATGTGAGCTCCGCAGTGCCGTGACTCACTTGTTCATGGTCGTTTATCTCTGACATTTCCTGTATGAAGCCCATATTCTATAGGAAGTTTTAGCCCTGGTACTTGACTTATGTTCACCTTTCTCTTCTGTGTTCCTGTCTGCTATTAGATGTCTCTCCATGAATATTGTGTTTTACCAGTATTCTGGCTTTGATTATCTTTGTATCGCTTCTAGAACAGTCCATTCAGTTCCTGTAGCTAGGTACTGTCTGTATTTGTGTGTGCTTACATATTTGTGTATTTGACTCCTGTTTTTCTTCTAAGGCTCTGACTAACTCTGAAGTCAAGTAACATTACTTCATGCACCCTTCAAAATTAGCCTTTCCAGAGTGGAGCTTATGAGCTCTTCATCTGGCTCCTTCTTGTCTGTGCTTAGGCATGCTGTCCCCCACTTGGCCAGAAACCCGGCACAGTATTTGGTTCCTTGTTTTCTGTTGTTGTTACACCTACTGATCGCTTATTTGAAAAAGTGACATTTTGGTCCCTTTATCTACGCTGGGCTGTGCGTATGGACTTCCTCTTCCGCCCCTTCCCGTTGTCTCCATCTTCACTGACACCCTCTGTAGATTAGCATCATACTACCTGCTTGGTTTATTAAATTGTCTCTCGATGGTACCTGTGCTTTTAGTTAATCCTGTACATGGCCAGTGACACACACACACACACACATTTCCCTCCCCTTTCCAAGGGCCATCCACATGCTACATATGCGCTATTACTGAGTCTCCAGCCCTGCCAGAATGATTTTTCAAAGTACAAACTTGATTGCTAACTCTTTTTTTAAAAAATCCTTAAATGTCATCCTCAGGTCCCCTCTGATATTTTTTTCTGCATTAGGCAAGAGACTGCTCTCTCAAGTTGGAAATATATAAATCCAACTTAATAGTAAAGCTCTTGTAGCCCATACTGGCCTGAACTTGCTTTGTAGCTGAGACTGGTCTTAAACTTTTACAATTGGTTTATTGTAGGTGTGTAGGTTTTGCTGTATTATGTATATCTGTATACCATATATATATATATGCCTGGTATTTAGGAGGCCAGAAGAGGGGCTTTGGAACCACTGGAAGATTTAACTTGCCATTTTTGAGATGTTTCTAACAGTTTCATTATATTTCATTTGAAACTGTGGCATTTAAAATAATGCAGGGAAAGCAATTGTTGGGTGCTCAGTTTGACTCCAGAGAGAATAGAGCAAAAATAAGGGTACACGAGACTCCCAGATATTTGGCCACTTACCTGTGTCCCTCATTACAAGTATCTAGCTTTGCTTAATTTGTGTGTCTTTAAATTTTCTGACAGTGTTTGGTGTACAGAACAGACCAAGCTCAAGATGTAAAGAAGATTGAGAAATTCCATAGTCAGCTGATGCGACTTATGGTGGCCAAGGAATCCCGCACTGTCTCCATGGAAACAGAATGAATGGTTTGAAATGGAGACTGTTTATATGTTCTTGGGAAGTAAATAGCTTTTGAAACTGAGAAAGTGTTGGGAAGAAAATATTTGTGACTGAGCTGTTGAGAGCTGAGAGACCGGCCTGTGTTCTAAGGTTTAGACAGTGGGAATATCAGTGCTTTCAATTAGAAAACCTTTATTTTTGAAAGCTGAATAAGAAATACCTTAGAAACGTTTTGCAGATCACTTGATGTTGGGAAAATATATAATTATTTTTCTGGTAAACACTTATCAGTGATTTGTTGATGAACTAACAAGAAAAGTTAGTTCTTTCTAGATTGTGTTTAAGAGGAAATAAAATGTAACCTTTTGCTGTGTTGGTATGTTTCTTTTGGAGCACAACATTTACATTTGTGTCATTTATAATAAGCTTGGCAGCTGAGGTCACTGCTCTGCAGTGCACATAATCGGCTGTTGTGAAGAGTGAGCCTGCTTATCCTTCTTGCCAGGTTCAAACTGACTTGTAGCATCAGATTGCTGAGCAGAGACTGAGTCTGGCTCCGATTGTTTGAGTGCACAAGCAGAAAGATGGTCACTGATGCGCTGAACCACCCTGTGCAGAATATTCATCATGTAATTCCCGCCTGTAGTTTCCCAGAAGGGTTAAGGATTGATCATTCAGTCTGAACTAAAGTAGTAAGCCTAGCATGCCTCTCAGAACTGCTAGCTTTCTAATAAGCCAGAAGTCTGCTGTTTCTGTATTGAGCCTGTAGCCTGTATTTGTAATCTGATTTCACCACCTAAATATAATGTCCCATGTTGTCTGCTCAAGAGTAAAGTGAAGGGACTGCATTAAAGTTGTTTTTTTTTTTTTTTAAGTTTGCCATGTTGAATAACATTTTAACTTGAAATTTTTATTTTAAGAATTTTAGTCTGTTTTAGAGGTCAGTAAATAAAATACAAACATTATTTTTGTTGAAGTTTTGGTTTTCTTGTGTGGGTTTCTTTCCTTCTCCTTCTTTAGCTAGGGTCTCTCTGGCCCTAGCTGGCCTTGAACCCACAGAGATCCGTTTGCCCCTGCTTCCCAGAGTTGGGACTAAAGGCATGGGCCACCACACCTGATTTGTATGGATTTTGTTTTGTTTTGTTTCTTGTTTTTCAAGACAGGGTTTCTCTATGTTGCTTTGTCCTAGAACTCACTTTGTAGACCAGGCTGGCCTTGAACTCAGAGATTCTTCTGCCTCTGTCTCCCAAGTGCTGAGATGAAGCTGGGCTTATATGGATTTCTTGACTGAGTATATAATATTCATTTAATCTGAAGTGAGTCTAGAGGTACTGAGGTAAATGTCTGTCATTTTTCTCATCTTTTTATTGCATGACTCTAAGCTATTTTTTGATGGTAAAATTGTTTACTTGATTTGGGAAATTACAATCAAATGCTACTTTTTTAGTTTTGAGAGTTTCCCTCTGTGAGCCTTGAGAAAATGCCTCCTGAGTGCTGGCATTATGGGAGAGCTGCCATACCCACCCAGCATTTATGTGATCCTTATTAAGTGTGTGGTAGAATATTATCTTAAGGTGTTTTACTCTTGTTTATACTGTGGAGCATTAGCTCGATTAAATAAAATTAACCTGTGGTCAGGAGGCTGAGTCAGCAACCAGCTGACAGGAGGTGGTAGGGAAGAGCCATGTGGAGCAAGGGCTTCTAAGTGGGGGCTCAGGAGAAGGTTTTGGCTTTTTGGGAAGTGTATACAAAGTGATAAGGTTAGCTACTTGCTGTTCAGCCTCTCAGACTGAGCAGAATTCCACCTCAACCTTAGAGTCTTGAGTTTTTTAGAGGGATCTTTAGATTAATTTCCTTAGTAGCTTTGAAAGCTGTGCCTGAGGAACCAGAATCTCCTCAGGCTGCACCCAGTCTTTTGGTCTAATTGCGACAGTAGAGTTGCCTTTGCTTAAGGGGCAGCCACTATACAGAATAAAAAAATAACATGAGTGCTTTAATCCACTGAGCCATTTCCCCGTTCCAGCCACTGTGTTCTTAAGTTGACACAATGGCATCTTACATCACAAGTGACAGTGTGGAGCAAATCACAGTGATGGGCAGATTCACTGTTCAGCAAACACCAGCTGCTGTGGCAGGTGTTCATATTGTCACCTTGGGGAAATTCTGTTTCAGACTCATTACATCCATGATGTCACCAACACAGCCTCAGGCTCACCAGGTCCCCCGCACTGTCTGCCATCCTCAAAGGCCTGCACCGTGTATGAGATGAGTGAGTAGGATGAGCAGGTCCATTTCACCTGTTTCCATTTCCTCTGTGGTTGATGGAAGTATGGACTGTCGGAAAGAGCAGGAAGAAGCATCTCTTGCTTTGGTTTCTTCATAGTTTGGTCCAGTTAAACCCATCCTCAGCATCCTTCCACAGGATCTTATCGTGAAGGCAAGCACTTCACCTCCATCCTTGCTGTGTTCTCAATGTCTGACCCACAGGGAGTACTTTGCATATGTTTGCCTACTGAGGAGATATATGGTGACCGGTACTTGGTGTTTCTTACTTGGAGTGAGGGGACTGAGCATCGATCACCAGGACCAATATGGTGGTAGAAAAAATCCAACTACTAGAAGTTGTGCTGTAGTGTGCACACACATACACACACACAGATAAAAAATGTTTATTTAGAAAAGGATGCTTATCTACCTGAGGCAAACCTGCCAGAAACAAATACAACACCCCCATTTGCAGATGAGAAAGTGAGGCTGTGTGTGTGTTAACTTGTCTTGTGCTGGACACATAAACCCAGCCCCTCCAGTGCCACCTCCCGTCTGCTGTATTTTCAACAACCCCAATGGCAGACACCATTTCCTACTATGTCATAGTTAAAGGGGCAGAGGCCTTAGGAAGAAAAGCCACTGGCTGAGATGCCCCACTGAATTCCAGAATTTGAGGACAGCACTGGGTTGTGTTCCAGCCCACCTCATCTATCTGGAATGTCACTGCCTCTGAAGCTCACAGTTAATATGCGCTTATTTCTGTCACAATACAGTACTAAGTAGTAAACTGTTTAAATTTGTCTCTTGAGTAATTGATGAGTTCCCCTTCATCAGCCTGGCAAATGAAGCTGGAACCAGCTGTGATGGAAGCCTGAGCAAAGAACCCTGGAACCCTAAATTAACCCAAGTTTCACTGGATTCCGCCCCCAGGTCTCCATCTACCCACACCAGATGGTGGGTGTGAGGGATGGTGGTGATGATCATTGCCCCATCCACTTCAGAATTCTGCAGGCTCATCCTGAGAGTGGCCTCTCCCTGGGAACTGTCCCACCACACCTCATTGGCTCCTCTGGGACATTTGCAAGGCAACTGGGGAACCACAGACTAGGTTCTTTGAGACAGCTGGCTTTCAGAAGGTGATGGTCATACAGAATGTGCTTAGGATGCCAGGCTTATTTGTCAGACTCCAGCCTGACTGGGAATGCACTTGAGTCCTCACATGGACAGGCAGACTGCAGTTAGTGCTTGCTCACAGAAATCCAGACTGACTGACTCCAATCTGACCCTGTTCCCTGCCACAGGGCTGAGGTGTAGCTATGACCCTGATGACTCTCTCCCATCTCTGCTAGATCTCTCACACCTAGTAGGTGAGTATGTTATCAGCCTCCACCAAGGCTGACTACCGCAGGAGAAGGAGGGCACCCCCTTTGTCAGTGGGATGTCTGCTCTGATAGGCTATCCCTTCTGCCTAGGAAGAAAGCTCTCTGCTACCTTTGCCAATCATATGGCTGGTCCTGTCCTTCAATGTTATTTCTTGAGCACTGGTAATTTGAATGTAATTGACCCCCATAAACTCATAGGGAGAGATACCCTTGGGATGAGCGGCCTCGTTGAAGGAAGTGTGTCACTGTAGGGGCAGGCTTTGAGGTCCCTTTTGCTTAAGCTTCACTCAATGCCACAGTCCATTTCCTGTTGCTGTCTGTAGGCAGCACCATGTCTCCCACTATACTCCCTGTCATGATGATAATGGACTGAACCTCTGAAACAGTGAGCCACCCCATTTAAATGTTTTCCTTATGAGAGTTGCCATGGCCAAGGTGTCTCTTCACATCAACAGAAACACTAAGACAAACGCCTTGAAGGTGTTAGGCATGGATGCGGATGCCAAGGATTAGAGAAACTAAGATAGAGGGTTCCAATATGAACCTGCTTGTACAGGAGGTCAGACGACAAGATCCCATCACTAAGTGGCAACTGAGGACTCTGAGGAACCCAAAACTGGTCAGCAATGGGAGCCTGGGGCATTGGGTGATGGCTTGAATGGGAAGCCATCTGTGAAGTGTCTCTAGGGGAGGGAGAGCTCCCACAGGGTAGTCAGAAAGATGGCTATGGCCTTGACCCACAAGTAGCCAGAAGTTTCTGGCCCATCCAGCCCAAAGTCTGGACCCGCAGTCCTGTAGCCACTTAACCCCAAATATTCACACAAAGGCTTATATTAATTACAAACTGTTCAGCCTATGGTTCAGGCCCATTGCTTGCTAGCTAGCTCTTTCAACTTAACCAATACCTGTGTTTCTTTACATCTTGCATCCTTGGGCTGCAGCTTCCAGCATCTCCTTGATTCTGCTCTCCTTCCCTGTATCTCCGCTTGGATTTCCCCACCCACCTCCAAACTGCCTCGCCATAGGCCAAAACAGTTCCTTTATTAATCAATTGTAATTCACAGCCCACAAAAAGACATCCCACATCATCCATGTGGCTCTTGGTGGTAGTAGACCACTTTGGGGCTAGGAAAAGAGATTGTGCAGGTGAACAACATAGAGTCGTTGGCTGTTTACTTTGAGTAGAGCCCTATCTCTAGAGTCAGAAAGGGATTCTCAGAGACACAAATATATAGAACTTCAGGCCTTCCCCATAATAGTGGGTTCAGGACATTCTCTAGGTCACCAGTAACTAGAGATACCAGGAACTAGAACCAGGGTCTTCAGACGCCTAGAGAGTCCTTGGCTTCCCCATCATACCCTCCTCAACTCTCAGCAGAGCCACATCCTCAGAAGTTCCCATGGAGAAGCTGGGGAAACCAAATGCTTCTTGGGATGTGCCTGGTATCCGAACTCTGATATGGGATGAGAGAGAACTTGGAAATCCCTCCAATCTCCTCTTCATTTAGCCCGGGACCCTTCTTCGTCTGTTCCTGGAAATGACTCGCTCCTGGAAATGACTGCCAGGTTTCCCTGAAGGTTAATGACACTTCTTAAGTGTCTGCAGACTCTGTAGAGGATGGTATGTGTCATCGCTGAGGGGAAAATGGAAGCCCTCTTGTTCAGTTACATACCATAATCCCATTGGGATGGAGGGAATAAACGCAAAGATTCCATTCATCACCTGTGTGGTCTCTGCCCCCGGTTTGCACACAGATGTCTGGGTGTATTTATAACACCTTTCTAGAGACTGAAATGTACTGTAGTATTTTACATTTTGCTGTCTAAAAGTCAATGGGTCAGATTAAGCCATCTGCAGCAAGAAAGCTGAAATATATGGTGAATGGAAAACAGAGAAAGGGTGCTTTTGCCAGCCCTGTGTGGTAGCAGACTGAAGCCTTCCTGGCTCTGAATGCTATGCTCTGAATGCTACACAGGGCTTTTCATGTCCAGAGTAATCAGAAACCTTTCTGTGACAACTGGAAGATTTGGGAGTTGGGAATGTTGGTTCTGGGCTGACCTGGGCAAGGGGGCAGAACCCAGAATCTGGAGGAAATTCTGCCAATCTTCTCCCTTTTCGTGCTGTCCTGCTTGGGCTTAGCTACTGTCCTTCCCACAGAGCTGGATTGGGGGGGGGGGGGTGTCAAATCTGATCCTTCCTGAAAGTGGCAGGACCAAACAAAGGCAGTACTGGAGGAGCTGCAGATGTACGAACCTGCCACCATGGTCCCTTAGTGTCAACACCTCAGTTCCTGGAGAAAGCTCTCCCCACTCAGTGAACCTTTGTGTGTTCACTGCTGCTGCATATGCACATCTGTCTCTCCCAAGATTAGGTTGGCGGTCAGTGAGCTCTGCATCTCGCTCCCAAGGAAAACCAACTTTGCAGAGGCACATAAGCTCCTAGGGTGCTTGAACTGCCTTGACTCAGTTTCAGGAAGATCCTGCCCAATCTGAGAAAGAGGTGGCGCAGGCAGTGTTGTCTTTTCCACGTCAAAGTCCAAGTTGTTGAGACCATGGACTTAGTTATGCTGATCCCACAGGGTAGGCTGGGTGGGGAAATTATCATAGTACATCTGGAAGGTGCAGGACAGGCATCCATGCACCCCGTACCGTGGGCACCCTAGAGTCTCAGGGAGTATAAGAGCTGCTGAACTAGAGCGGGCAAGAAGTGTGTGGGGTTTATGGCAGCACCAGTGTTGAAAAACAGGGGCAAACACTCACCCCAACTCTTGGCTCCCTTAGAAGTTGGTAGATCAGGGGCCCAAAGGCTAGTCTGGAGTTAGAAAAGATCCGGATTCAGTCATGACCCCTTGAATCTGTTCCACTGTCCTCAAGCGCCTGCCCTAAACGGGACCGAGATGGAAGGGCTCATCAGTGTTTCCCCCTCTACTCCACTCAGTGTGTTGGCCACTAAAGAACATACAGCAGATGACTATCAGTATTTTACAGGTTATTCTACCATATGAATCACTCTGTGCTGGAGATTCCACTAGGAAAAGTTTGGAGAAGTCCCATTAAACAAAATCTAGGGGGATCCCCACTAGGCAAAGCCTGAGGGGTGACTGGCGGTGGATACTGGCTGTTTTCTGTCTGTAACTTTCTCAGGTGCCACTGCTGTGCCTCCCTAACAGAAACAACTGTGGGTTCTTTCCACAGTCCATTGGTAGTGTGTTTTACATCTTTGGGCACACTTATACTTGTGGATAGTCAAGATAATTGATTTCTGATGTATAGAAATACCAGAATAGTCTTTAGTGACACAGGAAAGTAACAGTATTTTTAGTCTCTAAGACAACTAATCTTAGACTTCAGAACAAATTCAGACTAAACTAGCCCTGCAGAAAATATGCAAAGACTAATTTTCAGATGTTATTTATTGCTAAATCAAGGCCGGCTGTTTTGAGACCTACCCACCCCTTGCAATAGTTGGCTTTCTGCATGTCCCCTGACCACTCAAAGTTAGACCTGCTACTGTTACTGTTAAGTCCTGAATTTCAATGTCATTCTTGCTAGGAAAAGTTATGTGCAAAGCCAAACTTTACATTAGCTGGTCTTTGTGACCTTACTAGACTGAGAAAAATTGTATGACTTCATGTGTTATGACAATAGGCTGGACCCTAAAAATGTAACATATAATTGTCCAGAGTTTGGATAAGGATGCAGGAAGCAGACGCACTGTAGAGGGGAAGAGAGGAGGGATGAGTGTGTGTGAATGAGAGTGTGTAAGAGCAGCAGCAGTGTAGGGGTGATGCTGTGCAGCATGTGAGTGTGTGCTGAGGGAGGGATGAAGGAGAAGCCTAAAGAGAGGGTGAGAGAGATGTGAGAGAATGAATGGATGGGAGAGAGAGCAAAGTGAGTGAGGTAGAAGAAGCATATGTGTGTATGAGAGAGAGAAAGCTGTGAGAAAGGGCTGTCGCCATGTGTAGGAACTATGCAAAAGCTGTATGAAAATGTGTCAGGACAGTGTAAAATGCCATATTGTGGGAGAGCTGTCTATGAGATGAGTAGCCATGGCTGTGGAGAATTGTAACTGTGGAAATGTACAGGAAATGAAACTGTATAAAAGGAGACATGGAAGAGAAATGTACGTAAAAGAAAGATGTGAAAATAGATGTAACTGTGTATAGAGATGTATGGCTGTGTGTATATAAAGAAAGATGTGTAGTAATCTGTCATGGTCCGCATTAACTCAGGAACCCAGCTTTATACGAAGGGATTACAGGGTGACCGTCCAAAAAACGCTCCTTAGCCATCCTCCTTCCCATGAAAGACAGGCAGCAGGGTGCTCAGGTGTGGCAGCTTCCTATGGTTTCAGCCACAGTTGTTGACACTAGTTGAAGCCTGATGACCCTGCTCTAGCTGAGCTGTGATCTCAGAGCACCAAATTGCAAGTTGGGGCCCTGGTAGTGTATGCTCACAGCGTCTCCTGGTGGGCACGGAGGGTACTGCAGTCCACCCTCACTCATCTAGACAGGATTCCCACCAACCCTAGCAACCCAAGACATGCCTGACTACTTCCTTTTCTATACATTCTAAAGCCGGGAACAGTGAAATACTAGGCTCAAGTTATTACTTTTCAAATAGAAGCTCTGGGAGGTGAATTTCCTGAAAAGTCACCAGCTTCTGAATGGCAGAGCCGGACTGGAAAACCATTATTTCCAACCCTGGACAAATGTCTACTATTCCGTTCCCACTTCTCACTACAAGGGAGTCTAGAGGTCTTTGTGAATTTAATCATACACCACTACCTCTGACAGAAGTCATTCATTTATGGACTACCGAGTTCTATGCAGGAACCATGGTGGGCTCTGCAGATGTGAGGAAGGCAAAGATTCTTCCCTGAGGAGCTCTTGGGGAGACAGACGATAAGAGGGCACACACAACTTTGGATAGCACACAAAGGAGGACAGGACAGAGGTTACCGTGCATTGGAGGGTTTAGTTTACATCTGTGGTGGATAGCTGGGCTGAGCCCTAAAGGACATGGGACTGCTGTCCTGGCATTTGGGAAAGGTGGCCATTTTGTGAGGAAGTTCAGAAGTGTGAGCCCTTCGAGAGGGTGATGGGCTATGCTTCAGAAGAATAGTGAGGTGGAAAAGCAGGAGGGTGTGTTTGCAGACCCTAGAAGAAGCAGGGGCTGTGATTCCAATAATAAAACACTGGAGGGATGGCACAGGATGCTCATCTGGTTTGTGTGTCTTGAAGAAACTCCACGGGGATCAGGTGGGGAAGATGAAGCACATGGGGCCAGGTTGGCCAGAGAGACTGAGTTAAGCTTTCAGAACACAGTGGAACAATTTATTTGCCACCATCCCCAATACCAGAATTCTCTGTGTCCTCAATGCTCATATCTGGGCTGGCCTCTGAGGACTCCCACTGCTAATACCTGATTGGGCAAGGACTGCAGGCTTGGATGACAAATTATGTTTATTGGCTGTGACTAATCACTTTCATGCTGGAGTCTTGAGCCACTACAGAGGAAGCCCATCCACAGCCACTCTGTGAGGAAACCCGGGAAGATGCAGAAGCCATTGGAGTTCCAGCCCAGTTACTGGACAAATGTGCAAAACCCTCTCCAGATGTTCTGGCCTCTAGCCGTCCATCCTAGCCTTCAGGCTGGCCATCTGGGTGCTGTGCACAAAGGCCTGTGTACATGCATTGCTCTCTCTAGCTGCTAAGTCCCATGCCACATGTTTCCTTACTTCTCTTCTTTCTCTCTTACCCATGGACATAGTGAGCATTAAAGCCTGAAGGGTCTCCTCCTCTAGAGCATCTCTCAGATGCTCCCTCTTTTTCCAGTATACACCATCATCACCTTAGAGAAAGGGGTCATACATCACAGACACTGAAGAATGCTCACTGTCTAGATGGTACGCTGGATCCTGAGTACAGACCAGGAAATCAGGGCAAATACTTTCATGGGGGAGGGAAGTGGAGCAAAACAATGACACAAGATTGAGAAACAACACCAAGACAAACATCTGGATAAATAATTCCAACCTAGGTATTATTGTTATCATCACCACCACCCTCATTATCATCATCATCTTACAGTATGAGAAATGTAAATCATGGAGGGATTAAAGAGATAAAGCCCTAAGTTCCCACACGACTGAGCTGGGAACCATCAAATTAAATGGCTCATTAAACCATTGAACTTTTAAATATTCTATTGAATAACTGAAAGATTCTGCCACTAAGATAGAAAAGGCCATATTATTTATGAAGGTGGCTACGTCAGCCAGGTTTCTGTTACTGGGACAAATCAACTTGCAGGGCCGAAAAGTCTGTTTCTGCTCATTGTTTTAGAGGTCTCTGTCCATCACCGACCTTGGGCCTGTGGTAGCACAGAACATCATAATAGCAGCGTGCAACAGAAGAAACAACTCCCCTAGATATTATAGGAAGTATTTACAGCCAATTAATTATATAAAAGGATTAATATTTATTAAGTGGTTTATATGAAATACTCATGATACAAGATTGAATCTTCGGGCAATTTCCGGAGGTTTGAAATGTTTCACTCAGTGGAAATCCACTCTCCAAGGATGCAGGGAACAAACAGAAGGGCAGGCAGTGTGCAAGGTCTTCAAAGGGGGCTGGCCACACCCCATCTAGGGTCCTTGGGACCTCGAAGCCACACCTCTAGGTCTCCCTTGATAATGCCTACACCCACCATATCTCTCTCTTTTGTCTAACTAAGAAAGTTTTAAACTTAAGTATAAATCTATAAATAATAAAAATAGTTATAAGGCAACGTCTAGGTGAGGTAAAGGTCAAACTATAACTAATAAACAACAAACAAAATATTCTTAACTGTTTAGAGTGTTGGTAAGTGGTAACATATAGAGATTATTTTAAAGTTGCTTATCTTGAATAATATGAATTTAATATTTAAATGTTTTTAGCTAAGATATGAGATGGTAGTCATTTTAGTTTTTATAAACTTTATTATAATAAAGTTTATTATATATTTGAGAAACTTAAACAAAATGGCTGTTACATGGCAAACTTAAGTAACTGTGATTTGTAATTTTTATCATTTTCAAGACTGAAGCTTATATTATAAAAATAGACAATTTATAAATGGGTGTATAGTTTTTGAATAATGACTTTAAGTATGACAATCATAAAACATTAAACAAAGGTAAATGTATAATAAAAATGACAACAGTATCCTAAATATATATTATTATATAAAATATCTAAACAGGGGTATACAAAACATCTTTAACAGAAATAGAATATATATATAAAATGACGAGTACAATTAAACAGAAGTAGAAATTGCATAGTGAAAATGATGACAATATGTTTAATATGTATTAATGAGAAAAGTATTTTAATCAGAAGTAGAAGCATGTGTAAAATATGGCAATTGTAAATTTAATTTTGTGTCAACATATAAATTACTTTAGACATATAATTTTAGATTAAATTTTGTATTAATATATAAATTATCTTAAATAGGCATATAAAATAATTTTATATTTGTATCAATATATAAGAACGTATATTAGTGTAAATTGTCTATGGCTTATAATTGGCTAATAATTGTTTATAGGTAGATATAATTATATTTGTTTTATTTATTTTTAAAAGGGATTTTGAGTCTATGTTGTTTTATTTTTAGTTTAAGTATGACTTATAACTACTTTAATCGAATGTTAACTATTTATAACTTTTAGAGGGCAAAACTTATTGGGAAGGAGCATAGTTTTTTATAGGGTTGTTTTTTGTTGACTTGTGGGCAATGGCATCTTTGGGGGGTCTTGTAAAAACTAAGACAGTGGTTAGGCCTCAATAGACTATAAACATCTGTAACTGGTCTCAGAGTATTGGGTTAGGCCATCTGGAATTTTTGTTAGCTATTTTGTTAGATATAATGGTAAATGATACCTCATGGTGTCTGAGCCGATCTTGGTGCGTCTGTAGTGATAGTGTTTGGAGGGTAGAGGCAGGAGAATCCCGAGTTTGAGGCTAGCCTGAGTATATAGTGAGACCATGTCTTAAACAGTTAAACAAATATACAAAAAAAAAAAAAAACCCTAATGCCCCAACCACAATGTAATTTTCTTGCAATAAATCTCCTTTACTTCCACCTGCTACCTACAACACTTGCACAGGGTTTCAGTCACTACAGGACCATGCCTTTAGGGACAGGCCATGCTCCTTGGGTCAGCAGGACCATGCCTTTAGGGACAGGCCATGCTCCTTGGGTCAGCAGGACCATGCCTTTAGGGACAGACCATGCTCCTTGGGTCAGCAGGACCATGCCTTTAGGGACAGACCATGCTCCTTGGGTCAGCAGGACCATGCCTTTAGGGACAGACCATGCTCCTTGGGTCAGCTGAGCCTGGGTGAGGTCCCAGCTCTGGGACTTTTAGTTTTATGATCCTAGATAGATTCTGGCTTGTTTTAATTTATAGGGTGCTCTCTGAGCTAATAATTTCCAGGCCATTTTATCCTTGGGGAAACTTGGATCCCCTCCACCCTGAGGAAAACAATTTATTCCAAGACACAGAGCCACATAAGCTTCCCTTGTGGCTCAGTGGGTCTCACTGTGGGAAGTCCGTTCTTAGCAGGCAAGGCTGATCCAGGACCTCTCTTCTTGTTGGCACAGTGTGTTTGGATCTAGGGAAGGAAAGAACATGGATCTTGGGTTGGCTCCAGTTCTGTTTTCAGCCAAGCTTCAAGCATAGGTGAACCAGGTGCACAGTTTTTCCCGTTCTTTGGCGTCACCTGCTGGAGGCAGAAGTCAAGGTTGCTTAAGGCCCAGGAGTTACAGGATTGTTACTAACAGACATTTAATCATCCTACAGTCAGATGTTGCCATAAATGAGGGACGGGGAAGGGTTGGAATTCTAGCTTCAGCATCTGCCATCACTCTGGGCCCTTCGGAAAGAAAATGGCCTCTCTCTTTGCCTCTGAATTGCTGTGGCTTCCACCTCCTTGAGTTGTTCAAAGACATAAGACACCTCAGCAGAGCACGTAGGGTGCCTGGTGTACAGTGAGTGCTGTGTGTTGCGGGAGGAAGTGGTAACGCTAAACCTGTACCTCTCATGGCAGCTAGGAAGTAAAGACAGACAGGAAGAGGGGTCTCAACACCCCCATTCTAGAGCACGCCCCACTGGCCAGATTTTCATCCACAAGGCTCTACCTCCTACAGGTTGTATCACTTACCAACAGGACCATGGGCTGAGGGCAAAGCCTTCAAGCACATGGGCATTGTAGGGGCATAGAAAATCCAAACTCTAGCACATTCCGTTTAAAAGAAGGGAACAGTCTCTCCCCCTTGACTGTCTCAGCACATACAGCTCCTTGAACACCCACAGGCTAGGTTCCTGCTTCGCCTGCCTAACACTTGCCCTGGAGCCAACCAAGAGACAGGCCTACACAAGAAACTCAGAAAGGGAAAAGCTCACAGGACTACAGGCTGTAACACCTCTAAATAAGGCAGGCCAAAGAAAGTGCAAGAGCTTGGCAGTAAAGCTGCAGCCACCAGTAGTATGTTGGGTAAAACGTGGAAAAAAGCACAAACAAATGAATTTATCATCCTTCGTAGCGTACTTAGGTGCCATGACAGAGCATGCAATGTAAGAAAAAGCTTATTCCAAATCTCATAATGTCTTCACAGTCTTGGGGAGATCTCGTAACAGATACACATTTGGCGAACACAACAAACATGTAAACTTAGCAACTTCTATTTCACCTGTTTCTTTATCCTTGGCTAAATTCAAAATATTTTGTTTTTAAAATTAAATATATAATATTGGATGAATCCTAATTTTGGTCTTGTGACAAAAACTCGGAGCCAGATATTGAAAGATCAGAGAGGAACAAGCTAGAGCCACTTCTCACCTTATCAGTTTCTCAGCTGAAAGGAGAAGACCCGGTGTCCACGAATCCTCAGACTGAACAGGGGAAGCCAAGGGACGAACCCCAGTCTGTAGGCGGAGTTTACTTAGAAGGCACCAATACCAGATAGATATTTATTAAAATATAAACCAACACTCACGGTACAGGTAACAGATTACAGTAGCATCTGAACAGGGACTGGAGTCTGGAACAGTGGACTAGTGATGGACGGACGATGGATTCCGATCCTCTCTCCAACAGCCAGGAACCAGGAAGAGAGTGTCTCATGTTCCAGAAGCCCCTTTTCAATGGGCTTTCCCCGCCCCCTTCAGGGGCCCAGTACCCTGTCTTTTGACCTTATCAGCTGACACCTGAATCCCACAACACCAGTCTCTTTCTGCCCTAGTTTCTCCGCTCAGCCATTTCACTTCCTGTCTCAACCTTCCTGGTTCTTCACTACTGCCTGGCTCTGTTTTTCTTTTGGACTGGATTAAACTCATGCAGTCCAGGCTGGCCTTGAACTCACAGACATCCAGACAGATCTCTGCCTCCCAAGTACTAGGATTAAAGGTGTGTGACACCACTGCCTGACCTGTATGGCTAACTCAGTGGCTGGCTCTGTCCTCTGATCTTCAGACAAGCTTTATTTGATTCACAATATATCACCACAATATAATACACACACACACACACACACACACACACACACACACACACACACCAATGACATTTTACCTCTTCTACCTCCCCTCATTTATTGTTTCCCCTTCCCGTTCTTCCCTTCTTCCTGTCTTTCCTCTCTCTTTTCCATCTATGTTTTGAAAGAAGTCATGTCGCTAACGATTTTTTCTCTCTTTTTTTTTTCTATCTAGACTTGGTAGTGATTCCTCTCTTCAGTTTCGCAGCATTTTGGAGTACAGCTTATATCTCTTAAATTTGCATTTAAGGACCAGGATGTAGCTCAGTTGGTAGAGTGCACAAGGCCTTGGGGTTGATACTGTACTCTGCCTAGACTGGGTGTGGTGTTACACACTTGTAAAGGCAGGAGGGCCATAAGTTCAGAGCCAATCTCTACCACATGGCCTAGAGTAAATGATATCAATCTCAAAAAGGAAACAGGATAATCACCTTTTCTAAAAACTAATGTCTGGTTTTGTAGGGCTTGCATTGAGGCTGGAGAGATAAAGCTACATGTCCAGAGGTCCACAGCTAGCAAAAGAACAGAGGGTCAATGTAGGGAAAAGTGGCTAGCCAAAGAAACCCACCCTGGCTCTGAAAACAGAGTCAATGAAGGAAACTAACCTCGGCTCTAAAACCAGAGCCAGTGAAAAATATCCACCCCATCCCTGAACCCAGAGCCTGGATCTAAGACTGAGCCAGAAAAAGAAATACTTTATCCCTGAACCCAGAACCAAAAAGAAATGTGCCCTGACTCTGAAACTAGCACCAAAGAAACCCACGTTGGCCCTAGAATCAGAGAAGGGTGGTGAGGAGGAGGGATGAGAAGGGTGAGGAGGAGGGATGAGAAGGGTGAGGAGGAGGGATGAGAAGGGTGAGGAGGAGGGATGAGAAGGGTGAGGAGGAGGGATGAGAAGGGTGGTGAGGAGGGATGAGAAGGGTGGTGAGGAGGGATGAGAAGGGTGAGGAGGGGAAGGGGGAGGGATGAGGATGATAAGGAAGAGGAGGGGGAGGAAGAGAGTGGGAAGCCACACCAAAGGAAGCAATGCACAGCTGTGTGGAGTGAAGACACAGCCAAGGGGCTGTAGCTAGGGGAGTGTGTGGTGGGTGGGGCCATTCAAGTAGTGCCCATCGAGTGCCCAGCATGGACTGACTGGCCAGAGCCTAGGTGAGCTGTGAGTCTCCTCCAGCTAGGCTAGGCTGGGTGGAGAGACGCAGTGGGGAAGCTGAGGCAGAGGGGGTGGGGCTGGAAGAGGCTGAGGGAGTGGGGGAGGGGCAGCAGGCTATATGCTGTCTGGAGTACCCTGTGGCTCCTATGACTAAGCTGATCCTCACATGAGTCTTTTCCATGAGTCGCCTCTGTTTTCCCATTTATTAAATTATAGCTATGGGAGTGAGGCATTGGGCGTGGATGTGAGCAAACTTCTCTGAGATGCCAATGCAGTAGACTCTATTTGGTGGGGTCTTCTGGTGAGACTGCTGTTGGGTTCCTGGGAATCTACTTGCCCTGGAAAGGGTTCTGGAGAATACTGCTTTATTCACTGGAACCTCCTTTGTAGGTTCTGTAGCTTGGAGGTCTAGAGAGGGCCTGTGATACAACTGCCACGTACCTGAGCATCTATGTTATTTTGTTATTTTACTTTGTAAAGCCAGGGATTGAACTCTGGGTCTTGTGTATCTTAGGCGGATAGTCAGGGTCTTGAGCCTGGACAGAGGAGGAATCCTAAATAGGAGAGGGGCTACCTCAGGAGCCTCACTGTTAGCATCTGTGAATGAGGAAGATGATGTGATTGGTGCCACCTGTCAGGCTGGTGTGACACAGCCTGTCATCTCGGTTTCCAAAACTCCTCAAGAGAAGGCTGGGTTGGTTGGGGAATTTGTGTTTTGACATTATTATAACATAATCTTATATATGCAAAGTACTTTCTTTTATTTTTAAGCAAAAATTGTTTTGTACCAGGCACAGTGCGAGGAAGTAGGGTTATAGAAGTGAACCAATTTGCTGGGAACCTGTTTCCATTCCAATCTCATGTTGCTGTTCCAGTATCGTCTTGTCCAAGGATGCAAACAGTATCCATAAACGCAAAGCACCAGCTCCATTGGCATCTACCCCAGTGTTGACACCCATGACTATGCTCCTGTTGTTGAATTGTTCTTATTGTCACCTCTGAGCATGTTGTCAGTAGTGAGGGGACAGAGACGGAGTTTCACATTGTCTGTGGTTTTAGTGCCAAAAGGAATTTCAGGCATAACCAGTTTGAAGCAGAGTTGGAGATCTTTAAAAAAAAAACAAAAACATTTCAGGCTTGGACCTGGGAGGTAGGGAGGAAATGTGCTCAGAAAGAAAGACAAAGACACGCCCGAGTGTGGGTTTGGGCTTCTCAAGGGAGGGAACAATGAATTGTCCTTGCATTGTGTGTGTGTGTGTTTCTCAAGGATTCTCTCAGAAGATTGCTAAAGAAGCTTCCCCCCTTTCTTTCTCTTTTGACAGTAGGGACTATAGTGCCATTCCAGAGGTTCCTCAGTTAGAATTATGATCTGATAAGGTAAATCTAGGTGCCACTAAATTTGCCCATGGAGTTTCTCATACATGCCCCTTCCCTGCAGAATGAGGTTTCTGGTAGGATTACTAGAAAATTGCAGATGTAGAAGAAAAACAGCTATTAATTGTGGTGGAATTCTTGCTTTTTTTTTTTTTTTTTCTGGTGAGAAGCTTCAGCCAGAATCATAGCTGTCATGCTTAGCTTCAGCTCTCAACTTGAACAGAATTACCTGGAAAGAGGGAGCCACAGCCGAAGAATTGCCCTGGTCATGACCTGTGGTCAAGCCTGTGAGGCATTTTCTTAATTGTTATTTGGTAGAGAGATGTAGGTGGTGCCATACCTAGGCTGTTTCCTGGGCTGATTAAGGATGCAAAAGCTAAACACAGGCACCCACTCTAATGAGCAAGCCAAAGAAAGCAAGCCAGTAGTCAGCTGCCCTCCATGCTCTCTGCCCCTGTTTCTGCTTAAACTCCTGCCCTGGCTTTGCCTTGGTGATGGACTGTAACCAATAGCCCAATAGTCTTTCTTCACCAAGTTGCTTTTGGTCACGGTGTTCATTACAGCAACAGAAAGTAAACCTGGACACCAAGGAAGGAATATCTCTCCCTTTTCAGGTCTTCATAATTTTCCTTGTCTTCTAACCAAGTGTCCTGACTGAGAACCATGGGATGAAAGGACACCTACTGGGACATGACAATAATGGTCTCGGAGATGTGCAGATGGTTCATTCTGGAACATCTCGGAAGCCACAAAATCCCTGCTCTATTACTACACTGCCTAACTATTAACTAGAGATTTCTTTCTTTTTTAAGGCACATAGCTAGGTGGTGCATGCACTTAATCCCAGCACTTGGGAGGCAGAGGCAGGCAGATATCTGAGTTCAAGATCAGCCTAGTCTACAAAGTGAGTCCCAGGACAGCCAAGGCTTGTGCTGAAGGCCTTTTATTGAGGAGAGACCCTATATCGAAAAATCAATAAAATTTGAAAAATTTAAAAATTAAAAATAGAAGAAACATATGCCACTGAAAGTTACATGGTGCTTACTAGGGACTGGAAATGGCATTGGGGATGGTTAGGGTGAAGCAGGAAGAAGGGTTACTGGATATGATCCGTTCACCTCGTGTGACTATGGAAATACTTAATATGGAACTAATAGGTGTTTTAAAAAAGCATAGAACTGGTGAGTCTCTTCTTCTGGGGACAGTGGGTTTGAACATTCCTACTTGGGGTGGGTAGGACAGTTATAACGTTGTATTGGACTTGCCATCTGTGCGATGTCATTGTCACCCACAGGAAAGATTTAAGACCCTGTCAGATTCTTATCAAAATCTACAGGAGGAACACTTGTCTTCTCAAGAGGCTGCAAGAGGATATAATTGTCACTGACTGGTTTTGCATACTGGGTAACATATAAGCAAGGCAAAGCAGACTACCTCTGACATCTCTCAGGAAATTCCAGACAGCTTAAATGTCAGCTCTCTGGATGGAGCTTAGCCTGGTAGGGCCTCCTCCCCCCACCGGGGCTGCAGGCATGGATTCTCATCATGACTTCTGGTTCCTAGTTTTTAAAGGTACTACCAGGATCAGGAGAAGAAGTCCTAGGAACAGAACCATTTAAACACTGGAGGGCATGGTGTCGTTACCATAGTCAGCCATTTCTGGGGTTAAATGTTTTCTCAGCTGTTAGAAACTTCTGCTTACTTAGAGTTCTGAGTTAATAGGTATAGTTACTATGTTTTACTTAATAGTTAAAATTGAAAACAACAACAACAACAATTTTCAGGTTAAGAAGCTAGAAACAAAAAGAAAATGCAATAAAAACAGCAAGGGTAGGTTCGGGCGTAGCTCAGTGGCAGAAGAGCTTACTGAGCATGCGCAGGGAATGAACTGATTCCTAGTAATGCAAAGATGGGGTGGGAGAGAGAAAAAAAAGAATAGAAGAAACTATTGAAAGATGTCAAGTGGAGGTCTGAGGTGCCTTGCGCCTCTACTCCCAGCACTTGGGAAGCTGAGGCAGGGGGACTGCTTACTACTGTAGTTTCCCTTCCTGTAGTGGGGAAATTAGTAAAGCCATCTTATCTGGCATGAATACCAGCGTTGGTATTGTTTTTAGACACACCTAAACCCTGAGGAAATCTTTGTATCTGATCAGTGATTGTTTTCTGAGATTCAGGGAGCTGTTTTTCTGAAGGATCTTTATGGGCTTCACATGACTTTGAGACACAAGATGTTCCTGGTAAAGCCGGAATTCACGTATGATTGAGCACAGCAAATGGCGCACACTGAGGGATGAGAAGTGGACGGGTCATGTGTTCCCAACACATAGATCAGAGGCTGTGGTCCATGGGGCTTGACTTAGCCTAAAAATAACTGTGTAACAATCAATAAATACACTTCTGCAAAGCTGCTGGGGGTTCAGTCCTTTGTGAGTGTTGGCCCTGCTGCTGCAAAGCCACATTACATCCTCAGGTGTCTCTCTTTGATCGTCCCATGCACCTCAGTTTACCAACACACCTTCTGTTGATTTTTATATCTCTCTCACTCTTTCAGATTGGAGCTCCACTGCACAAAAGAGGTTCTTTTCTTCACTTCATTGGGAAGAAATTATTTTTGAGTTTGAGTACAAGTGTTTTGCCTTCATATACGTTTGGCACCATGTGCATTCAGTGTAGCAGGAGTTCTAGTTGTTATTAAGTGAAAACTCAGAGCCATATATTGGGGAAAAGATGAAATACCAGAGAGAGGTGTTACAAATAGGTTTCTTGGCCCTGGGTGGCCAGAGGTCCAGACCCACAGACCTGCAGTTCCAGACAGCTTAGCTACCCGCCGCTGCTTAGGCCCCCAAAATGATTCAGATGCTTATATTAATTTTATGCTGTTTGGCCTATGGCTCAGCCACCTTGCTAGCTAGCTCTTACATCTTAACTCAACCCATTTCCATTAATCTATCCTGCCACATGGCCCGTGGCTCACCTGTGTTCCTTACATGTTTCTTCTTGGGCAGCTGGCTCCATCTGTCTCTGGAGTTATGGGATTAAAGGCATGGGTCACCACTCCTGCTCTTTCCCATTCTGGGATTAAAGCCATGAGTTACCACTCTCTGACCCTCCCGAGATTTCCTTCCGATCCCCCATTATGTATGGTGTCATGTATTCCTATCAGTATGGAGTGATATATTCAGTTTGAACTTCAGTTATAATACAACTACTAAACCACTTATTTTATTAATCACGCTCTTCCAGCATTGGTTATTTAAAAATCTTTTAGTTCAGTTCTTGTGTCCTTTGCTGTGAATGTATATTTTGGGGACACATAATATATTTCTTTCTGGCATAATATTCTCAGGCTCTCTTGTCAGATTCTAGATGAGCCGCACCTCCAAGAAGCCATGTTCCGCTTGTTGATATATAATAGATACAGCTCTGTAGTCTGCTGGACCCACTCTAAGGGCTAAGGAGCTTACAGTGCAGGCCTGATGACACAAGTTCAAACCCCAGAACCCACATAAATGTAAAAGGGGAGACCTGACTACAAAACATTGTCCTCTAACCTCTACATGTGTGCTATGGCAAACACTAACCCCAT
The DNA here is from genome assembly GCA_033318265.1 of Phyllotis vaccarum. Lineage (NCBI taxonomy): Eukaryota > Metazoa > Chordata > Mammalia > Rodentia > Cricetidae > Phyllotis > Phyllotis vaccarum. The sequence goes on along the minus strand of JARWLC010000017.1, from coordinate 12,972,394 downwards.
ATACACATCGTACACACACACACACACTCACACACACACATACACACACTCACACACACATACACACACACATACACACACTCACACACTCACACACTCACACACTCACACACTCACACACATACACACACTCACACACACATACACACACATACACACACATACACACACATACACACTCACACACACATACACACACTCACACACACACATACACACACTTCACACACACATACACACACACATACACACACAAAGACTAATAAATAAATTTTGAAGTTACCCTCAGAAATTTATTCTATTATTTTAATTTTTGATTGACAAACAACTTTGCATATGTGTGTGGTACAATATAAGTCAATATGTGTGTACGTTAAGTAAGAGGTAAATCAGAAGGATGATCATTTTTCCAGAGGTCAGGGAGAGATTGGTAAATGTGTGCCCATGTTTTCTTCTAGGTTATATATTCAGGCTTTACATTAAAATCAATAACCCATTTCTGTAGCTTTTAGATATAAGAAAAGTGTTCAGTTTCATTATTTTGATATAAGATAAAGTCCATATTCTGCCACTATCCTCTTGTTCAAAATACTGTTCTTTCCCCATTGTGCATTCCTGTCAAAGATCAAGCTGCACAAGCTGCTGTCTGTATTTTTTGTTAGTGTCCCTGTTGGAGGCCGCTGGCTCCAGCTCCTCAAGGTGGCGCTATTATCTGGTGCTGGCCAACCCGCCTGAGTCAATAGAGAACACATGCGTGCTCTCGCGAGACTGGTTTCTCAGCCTCTTCCGTGGCGTCATGTGGGATACTGAACTGCAACCTATAGGAAGATATTACGTCTAAAGCGGGGGCCGTTTGGTCGACATAAAACCGGGTGCTTCCTACCTCGTGGTCTCTTTCTCTCTCTCTCCGCCCCGCCGTGCGCACAGACGCCGGCCCGGCTCCTGGGCGCGGGCTCTAGGCCACGTGGCGGATGGCCCGGCCCGGACCACGCCGGGGCCTAGCTCTCTCTGGCTTTCCTTTTCCCCGCTGGGGGCCCGCCGCCGCTGGTTCCTGCGCAGCGGCCCCTGCCTCTCTGCCGGCCCTCTGCCGGCTCTCTTTCTCCTCCCCTCTCCATTTTCCATAAGCTAAATGCTCTCCCCCAAGATACATTAAAACTGTACTGCAGAAGGATCCTTAATGTGTACTGCGTCTTTCCTTGCGGACGAGAGATAGGCGCGGGACAATTGGTGCCGAAAACCCGGGAAAAACACCATTTGCACCGTCAGGATTCAGAACTGCGGACAGGTTACTCAGAGAGGTATGTCTGAACTGAACTTTGGTTTGGGACTTTTGAAAGGATTTTTTGAGGCCTTGAGGCTTGTCTTGGCAGTGCTGTTGATTTTAGAAGATAAAGCCTGTAAAGATCTGATAGCTAAAGGGCGAGGCGTGATAAGGAGAGTTCAGGACAGCATGTCAGAAACCGAGCACAGTGTGAGGTTAGGCGCGCGCCGTAATACAAGGAAAAAGGACCCGGTAAATATGGGACAATTAAAAAACCAAAAACTACTTCGTAAGAGAAAAAGACCCTCCGGTAAAGTAATTATGGAGGAGTTAGAAATACTCGATAAGCAAAAAGGACCCCCCGGTACGATAAAAAATTTGGGGGAGCGAGAGAACCAGAAAATAAAGCCTGGTCCCCTCACTTTATACCCTGTATGGGAACTCGAAACTTTAAATTTAAAGTTTGGCTCCTCATGGTATGAGGAAAGACAGGGCCTAGGGCGGTTGAGACAAAGACAAACCACGCCCAAGATTCATAGGCAAAGACAGGGCCTGAGTTTTTCTTAGGTGCCACTGAGGCAGCACGACCCATACCTTAGAAAACAGAGGTACCGGTATGGGTTCCTCAGTGGCCATTGACCTCTGACAAGCTTAAGACAGTGATTGAGCCTGTTACAGAACAGCTTGCTAAAGACATATTTGTAAGCCCTCCACTTCTCCATAGAATATATTAATTGGCTTAGACCTTTTTTGAAAATTCCCACTGCAGATTTAAAGCCTTTGTTTGATGTTTCCTGGAAAAATTGATAATCATTATCCTAAATATCCTTTGTTACAGTTTGGCTTATCACCCTGTGGTATATCCACGTGTTACTTCCTCAGTGCCTTTAAAAGATGGCTTAACTGTATATACAGATGGCTCAGGAAATGGAAGGGGTGCTTATATTATAAATTCACAGACATTTTTCAAAGATTTTGGTCAAAAATCACCCCAGATTGTTAAATGTCTAATTGTGTTAGAAGTTTTACAAAAGTTTGATTGTCTGCTTAATATTGTGTCTGGTCAAAAATCACCCCAGATTGTTAAATGTCTAATTGTGTTAGAAGTTTTACAAAAGTTTGATTGTCTGCTTAATATTGTGTCTGATTCCCATTATGTGGTAAATGCCCTTCAGTTACTTAAAACGGCCAGTGTTATTAATCCTTCCAATACAGTGTCTGCTCTGTTTTGTACCATAGCCCTTCTATATTACCCATATACGGGCACATTCGGGACTCCCGGGCCCTATGAGCAAAGAAAATAATTTGGCTGACCAAGCTACAAGCCTGGTCACTGCTGCCTTTGCTAATCCGTTGCAAGCTGCAAAAGATTTTCATACAAAATTTCATGTTACAGCAGAGACTTTACGCAAGCGTTTTTCAAATCGTGACACAGTGTCAAAACTGCTGTCAATTCCTCCCTGCTAAAACTGTTAGAGTTAACCCAAGAGGCATTTCACCATTACAAATATGACAGATAGATGTGACACATGTTCCATCCTTTAAAAAGCTTCAATTTGTACATGTTTCTATTGATACATGTTCAGATATTATTCATGCCACACCACTTACAAGAAAAAAAAAAACCATACATGTTATTCAACATTGCTTAGAGGCATAGAGCGCCTGGGGCAAACCAGCTTGCCTCAAGACTGATAATGGGCCAGCTTACAGCTCCCAAAAATTCGCCCAATTTTGTGCACAAATGCAAGTGACACACCTTACCAGGTTACCATACAACCCTCAAGGACAAGGCATTATTAAACGTGCACATCAGACCTTAAAATCCTATTTGTTAAAACAGAAAGGGGGAATATAAATGGAAAGGCCCGGATCCTATTTTAATAAGATCCCGGGGAGCTGTCTGTGTTTTTCCACAGGATGAAAAAAATCCAGTTTAGATCCCAGAGCGCCTCACCAGAAAAATATTGCAAGAAAAAGAGCCTTCGCCTTCTCCAGTTGATGTGTTTGGTGACAGCAGTAGAAGATAATGCCCACCTTCTCTCTGCCAATGCCGGTGATGTATAAAGATTTAGACATAGCTTTAAAAAAAAAATAGAAGTTTGGGGTTAAAGAGAAGTTTATGTTTTAGTTAAAAATAGTGCAGATATATTACTAAAAAATTTCTCGGCAGCCTGACAAAGGAAACAGAGTTTGATAAAACCAAAATTGGCTTCCTTCTGCTCAGGCAGGCCAGATAAAAATTCAATTTTACCATGTAACAGTTGCCAATCCAAAAATATAGGTTGGGCCACGCCTAAAATATTTTCATTTTCTCCCAATTTAACCACCAGTTATTTAGATTGTTAGCAATGCTTCAGAAATTATAGATAAATTGAGATACAAATTTGATAATTGCCTTTATGCCTTATGCTGAGATGCTCAGCTTTATTTCTTTGCAGCAGCGGCCCACATGCCACGATTTGTGCCCATACCACCGTGGTTCCCCAGTAGCTCGCAGCTATTTAGACAAAAAAGAGATTTTAGAATCTCTGCTGTTATTGTAAAAATCATTGTCACAGCTGCCATAGGGGCCTCAGTGACTGCCTCAGCTAGTGCACTTTCAAAAATAGTGCAGACTGCACAGGCGGTTAACAAATTGTCCACCCCAGTAAATGGCACAGTTGAGGTGTGAGCAATAACTTGCTGGCTTATACATAACCTCTATTCAATATAAAAACTTTACAAAGACAACTAATCTTTCGAAAAGCCTCTCTCAATTTTCTTACAGAATTGGTCGTCTAAGTTTGAACAGACCCTTCGTGACCTGTAGGTGGCGATTGTCCAGGCCAATTCCACTCGGCTAGACCTGTCGCTGACCAGAGAGCTTACTCCATAAATTCCCTCTTCTTCCCCTACTCCAAAAAGTGGGTGGGGGTGGATATGTCTGACCTGGCCTTTTGCGGAGGACTAGTCATTCTTCTCTAGACGGTTTGCAGGTTCAGAATCCAAAGTCAGAGAAACAAAACAGTTTCGGCTCAAGCCTTAATGGCTCTAGACTCAAAAACCTCGATAGAGGTATGGCTAACTATGCTAAAGCAATAGAGATATTGTGGCTTAGACAGCTCCTACACACCTAAGACAGCCTTGTCTATTGCACTAGGTGGAGCGTTCAGCCCGTGTCCTAAGAGGTATGCTGAGCCAAGGGCATCGCACAGAACATACCTATGTCCTGAGAGACATATTATCCTGCATAAGGGTATCTGTCTTAATTCCCTTCCCAGCAAAAGGCAGAGGACAGGCTGGGGGCATCTCGATCTGTCGAGGGATTAGGGATGACCCCCACACAAGTCCACAATGTGTTCTGGGGGATAATCACTGTCTCCACCCTCTTATAGGATTTTCTTAATATTTGCTTAATATTTAAGAAGGGTGAGATGTTGGAGGCCGCTGGCTCCAGCTCCTCAAGGTGGCGCTATTATCTGGTGCTGGCCAACCCGCCTGAGTCAATAGAGAACACATGCGTGCTCTCGCGAGACTGGTTTCTCAGCCTCTTCCGTGGCGTCATGTGGGATACTGAACTGCAACCTATAGGAAGATATTACGTCTAAAGCGGGGGCCGTTTGGTCGACATAAAACCGGGTGCTTCCTACCTCGTGGTCTCTTTCTCTCTCTCTCCGCCCCGCCGTGCGCACAGACGCCGGCCCGGCTCCTGGGCGCGGGCTCTAGGCCACGTGGCGGATGGCCCGGCCCGGACCACGCCGGGGCCTAGCCTAGCTCCCTCTCCCTCACCCTCTCTCTTTCCCTGCTGGCCCTCTGCCAGCTCTCTCTCCTCCCTCTCCATTTTCCATAAGCTAAATGCTCTCCCCCAAGATACATTAAAGCTGTACTGCAGAAGGATCCTTAATGTGTACTGCGTCTTTCCTTGCGGGCGAGAGATAGGCGTGGGACATGTCCCTATTTTTTTATTATTTCAAAATTGTAATATCCCAATTATTATAGATTTGTGGTATATTTGAAATCAGGAAATTTAATGCTTATAGCTTTGTCAATGTCCCAATATTGCTTTGCCTAGTGAAGGCCTGGGCTTAGTCCATTGGATTGTTATCCATGAAGCTCACAGACTAGATAGTTAATAAAGAATAGAAATGTATTTTCTCATTACTTTTGGGAATTCCAAGACTAAAGCACTGATATCTGAATGAGGCCTTCTTGATGTGTGAAACCTGAGTTTGAATCACAAAGGAAGAGCCTTCATTGACTAACAATTTAATAATTTCTCCTCCTCCCCCTCCTCCTGCCCCTCCTCCCCCTCCTTGACAACGTCTCATGTAACCTAGGTTGGCCTTAAACTCACTGTGTGGTTAAATGTGGCTTTGGATTCCTGGTCTTTCTAACTCTATTTCCCAATGCTAAGGTATAATGTGCTCTCCCCTAACACTTTCAGGGCAGCAGCACCTGTACTTAGCAGAACACCCTCAAACAAAAGTGGTGTCTTTTAATAGAGGATTTTAGGATTTCCAAACATATTTCTGTATTAAAAAATCTACATTTTTTACAGGATTTTCATTACATCTGTAAATCATAGTGGATAGCATGGTAACTCATGATAATAATTTACATACCTAGTTAGTAAAATATAGGCCATGATGACTAGTGATGTATTAAAAAGTATTATAAATTCTTACATATTATATTTAAGCTATTTTATGGTGTAACAATTGAGTCTTCCTTTTGACCATAACCAAATTATTAGTAACTTGTATTATTTCAGAATGATATAAGCCTGAATGGTAGCCTATTTATTTTTGATGCATATATAAAAAATATATTTAATAGAGAAAATGTCTCTGTGTCTATATTTCTTATCTAACACAGAGATCACGTATGGTATGCCATGATTAATTACTCTGAAGCGAGTGTGCTAGTTTATGTTAAAGAAGCTTGTTCACCATAGAATAATCAGACATTTACTGTCCACCATGTATGGTTTTCAAAAAGTTAGTTATGTGTTGTTCAGTGCTGATAAACACCAAAGGACTGAGTGTGGCATAACCGCTAGACACAAACATCTGGATACAGCGGTGCATTGGGTCATTATTCCGCGTGTTTCTCAAGAAGGAGGCAACACAGTCCAAACAGTACATGACCACAAAGAAGCTCAATAGCAACAGAATGGTACGGAAAGCCCTCTGCTCTGGAGATGCTTTGGGGGAAATTCTGGTGCTGTGAAGGTGCTGACACTGCCTCTTATGCCTACACAGGACAGTCACCACATACACACTTGAAAGCACCATGAGCCCTATAAGAACAGCATCCCGGAAGCCAGCCAGGACACAGAGTAAGTATCTGATGAAGTCACTAAGAGGCCAGAGAGAGCAAGATTTAGTGATCAATATAAAAATGTGGGTAGTCGCATTGGGGGTGGCAACAATGGAGTTCATGAAACCACCAGTGGACATATAGAAGGTCCACAGGGAAAGAAAGCAGCATGTGTTGTGATATAAGGATTTATGTTTGAACTTGGACAAACAGGAACTTCTGGGGCTGAAGATGGTGGCCTGGAGGATGCTCAGGTGACATGTAGCACAAACGGAGATGCTCCTCATCAGCCTGTATAAGGAAATAACCGATTTACATGTGAAGTCATCCCAAAACTTCTGGGACCCCAAGATGTCTGTAGCTATGAAGGCCATGGTCAGCAGCATCACTATGTGACTTAGAGCCAAGAGACTAGTTATCAAGTTGGCGGGTTTATGCCTGTGCTCCTGAAAGAATGTGGCTACAAGGAAGAGCAGGAAGATGGTATTGGCTGAGATCCCAAAGGCAACCTCAGAAAAGAAGGCATTTCTTACGCCATTGTTATTGTACAGTAGGTCGTTTCTGTTCATTTTATGGGGGAAAGAAACACATAGGGCATGTCTGAAAGCAAAGCAAAAAAAATCGTTTATTACCTGTTGCTGTCTAACTAATCTCAGCCCCCACTGTTGCCTTCTTGGAAACACACGGACCAATCACAGTGCACCCACCCTTCCTATCTCTTCATATTCTCCAGAAACCACCCCACTTATTACTCTTTTTTTAAGTTTTTTTTTTTTTCAGGGCAAGAACAATGTCTTATTTGGTTTTAATCTTCTCCGATCTTTCCCTTCTTTCTGAGACAGGTTTCATGTAGCATAGGCTGGCCTCAAGGACACTATGATGACCTTAAATTTCTAAGCCTCCTGCCTCCACCCCCCCCCACACACACCAGTCTTGGATTATAGGTGTATTCCATTAAACCTGGTTTGTATGGAGCCTGAGATCGAGCCCAGGGCTCTGTGCATGTGAGGTGAGCATTCTACCATTTGAAATGCACCCTCAACCCCTTAACCTGCATTTCTTGATTGTTGACATATAGTAACGGTTACATCTTTTTGATGAACTTAAATGAGGAAGTTGTGAAAAAAACGGAACTGAGTGTCTTCCAAGCATAGTATCAGTGGATCAGATAAGTACATAGGTATATTTGCTGTGGAACAATCCTTTTCTGCACTATGAATATGTATTGCTCTCATTGGTTAATAAAAAGCTGACAGGCCAATAGCTGGGCAAGAAGTTAGGTGGAAAAGCCATACTGAGAATGAGGGGGAAAAGGGGGGCAGAGTCAGGGGAGGAGAGAGAGAGAGAGAGAGAGAGAGAGAGAGAGAGAGAGAGAGAGAGAGAGAGAGAGAGAGAGAGAGAGAGAGAGAGAGAGAGAGAGGGAGGGAGAGAGAAACTCTAGCGAACCACCTAGTAAGCAGGATGTGTAGAAAATGATAACAAGCTGTGAAGCACATGGAAAAGCATAGATAGATGTATGGGTTAATTTAAGTGTAAGAGTTAGCTAGTAACAAGCCTGAGTTATTGGCCGAGCATTTATAAGTACTATTCAGCCTCTGAGTGGTTATTTGCGACCAGGTGGTCAGAACAGAAAATGTCCGTTTACATGAATTACTTCAGCACTGACTTTATTTCAACTGATTTATCACCAGACTAAATCCTGACACACAGGAATGTTGGGACATGTGGCCTATGATATCACACTGTTTGAATATATATCTATATGAGTGTGATCTTAAACAGTCTGTAACTCCAGGGTCCAGTCATCTTGTTTATAAAATATGCACAATCACAGTTTGGATAACAGAGTTCTCATATAATAATAAAAAATGAACCATACATACCAAACAGGGGAGTGCTTCTGCTATATGATGATGTCTGTAAAAAAGCAATTGCTTTTTGTTACTATGCAGGTTCTCATACATGTAACTTGGGATATTTAGTACAGTTCTTTTGATAGTTGTTCAATTCAGCCTCTGTTAAAAGATAGGAGATACAAAGTTATCAAAACCTTAGAATAGTCTGTGATAGAATTTATATTTATCTTTAACTTCCCAAAGAGGAGTACAGATCTAATATGATTTTAAATTGTCATGCTAGGATGCCTCGTCCATTTGAACAAACTCCGGTTACTAACTGGTAGAAACATAGGCCAGTATGTTTCTCTGCAATTATGTGGAATCAGCATGGCTGGTAAAAATAGAATTAAATTGGGGTACAGGATAAATTATTTATTGGATTTTTAGACCAATAATTTTGCAATATAGGACACTAAAGGAATAGAGAAATGTTAAAGAATCCTAAAAAATTATCCAATAGCCCCCTTGGATTTTAAATTATGTGTGTGCGTCTGTGATTGTGTGTTTGTGTCTGCCTGTGAGTACAGATGTCTGCTAAGGCCAGAAGATGGTCAGTATTCTGGATCTGGGTTGTGAGCTCCTAATTGGGGTGTTGGGGGATGGAATGTGGAACTTCTGCAAGAGCAGTCTGTGCTCTTAAGTGCTGAGCCATCTCTCCAAGGCTCTTTTGGGAGAGGCAGTGAAAAGTTTTGTTTTGGGGAAAAAAAAACCTAAAAAAAGAATCATGGTCTGCCACTCACCCCCAAATCAGGTATTTATAGAGCAGAAAGGGAGGGAGCAGAGAAGGCTGACGAGTCCAAGATTGGCTATTGCTAGGAGGGATCAAAGATTGGTGAGTAGTAGTGAGTAAAAGCATGTTAGATGACTGACAAACACCTCTTATACCATCCGTTATTGGGGGCAAAAGCCCCAAGATTTTTTTCAGTTTAATTTTTTAAATTGAAAATAATTTTTAATACAATATGTTTTGAGTACAATTTTCTCTTTCACTTCTACACCCAGGTGGTCCCCACATCCCTACCCATCCAACTCTACACTTTCTCTTTTCTTTAGAAAACAGACAGGCAAAGAATAATAATAGGAATAATAATGTAGAATAAAAGAGAAACAAAGAAAAAGAAACACACACACAATCCATAAAATGCCAGACCAAGAAGATAAAAACATTCCCAAACAAAGCATTATGAGACAAAAATATCTACAAACTCGCTGGGTTTGTTTTCTATTGGCCATCTACTGCTGGGCATAGGACCTCTCCTTAAGTGTGGCTAGGGATGGGAGCTCATGATTACTGCCCTCTCAGAGCCAGGACCCCAGCTGACTCAGACCTATGTAGGTCTGGTGAATGCTGCCATAGTCTCCAGGTCTTATGTGTGCCAGCCCTGTTGAGACTGAAGAAGACATCTTTCTATTAAGTACCAAGTAAGACAAGGGACACAACTTTTCCATTTAGAATCACCCACCTATATATTCACACTTTTGAATCGTGGGAGGAGACAAAAGACAATACAACCCCAATTGTCCACAATTTCTACAGGGCACACAACAGCATCATTATATACTTATGTTTAATATTCACATGCATTATATCATAAGGTCTATTATTTTACTAGCAAATAGGTTCTGGAGGATGTGAACCCTTTGTGAACACAGGCTAGAAAGTGCCCAATTAGTGTCTTCTCTAACAGTGCCACAGTAGCCCACCATATCACTCTCCCTGTACTCACATCTGCCTGGTTTCACTTGGTTTAGAAGGTCAGGGCATAATAGAAGCTCCCTGGCATCTGCAGAATAGTCCAGAAGACCCTCCTCTAACACGGCTTGTAGGAGCCATGGCTATCATATCTCACTCACCTTATATACCAAGCATAAACACTGCATTTTGAGGGCTGAAGAGATGCTCCTCAGTCAAACATGCTGGTTGCTTTTCCAGGGCACCCGGGGTTGATCCCTAGGGCCCAAGTAGCAGCTACTAAGCACTGTAACTTTAGTTATAGGAGATCCGATGCCTTCTTCTGTCCTCTGCAGGCAGTGATGATTTGTGGATCACAAAGACAGGAATCATCAGGAAAATACCAAGGATTTTGGAAACTGGTCACATCAGATATGACTACCTTGGGAATGAGGAAGTATAGCCTAAGTAGACATTAAGGAAAGAAAACATAAAGAAATACTAAAGAGAAGTCTGAGCTAGTAGTAGTAATAAGACCCCTTTATTACACGAATCACAGAAGCAGATATTCTAGACATTTGTTTTGCCATTATGGAGTTGATGGGCAATCCTGTGACATCATCAAATGGTTCCCAAAATAATAATAAATGCTTGTCATTGTACTTAGACCAATGGTCAGGAGAGAAACAGGGAGTGAAGGGAAGAGAAACCCAGTTAGCAGACACCAGTAAGGTGGACAGACACCAGTAAGTGTGGACACTTACTAACTCCTGGGCAGTCATACTCAGAGAGGGCATATCTGGAGAATCCATTTATTTTTCTCATGTACAGCATATGCATAATCATGTTAAAATTGGGTGAGGGCTAAATAATATTTATGTCCAGGACCAGGAAGTACACGACCATCCTTACCTACAGGGAAGAACATGCTTTGGTTGGTCATTGTTCTACAGCTCAGCTTCACCAACTTTGTCCTCATTACCATCTACAAGATCAAACTGGTCCTGATTCGTGTGGGTGAGTTTAAGCTGAGGCTAAACTGGGCAGCATTGTTTACCATGGGGCACAATTCTGGCTGAGAAACTATGAAGGGCACAGGGGAAAAAGCTGACACCCCAGGGAAGAGAAGATGTCAGTGCTGTGTGCAAGTGGCATGGAGCAAGCTATGGGAATGTGATGAACAAAAGTTTAGAGGACATTTGGGCTAATGCAAGGCATAGTGACAGTTACGGATTGTTTTTGTAAATTAGCAAGATTATGAAGCAGAGCACAGGGCTCACACCTGCAGCTAACATGTTTAACAGAACATCCCGACTTTTACATCTCTGTTTGGAAAAAGCCAATAGCAAAGGAAGCATCCCTTTTAGGTAAGAGACAAGAAACCTCAGAGGACCTCAGTCCCAGACACCAAGCTGTCATTACTGGGACACACAAATAGTCGTGCAGGAGACTGGCGCCCTGAGCAACTCCACAATGAGACCAGAATTAAGCCAGCTTTCTTACCAAACATACTTAACTTCCATTTCTTGCCATATTTTTGTACCTTAGTAACAACCAAAGAAATGTCTGTTTTTGATGAATTTCTCCAGTGGGATATAAATAAAACCCAAATTTAAAAGATCATAGGATGGGCTTCAACTTCCCCACAGTTTCCTCTAAACAAAATGAGTTTTGGGAATACCTCTAACAGAGAAATGGGCAGGGGTATTGCTTCACTGGATCACACACAGAGATATGATTACTGGTCAGAAGTATTCTGTTTTCCCAGCTCTTGGATATTACATTAGCAGGTGTTTTGGAGTCAGGAAAAAGAAACAAACACAATTATTTGTTTTAAATATATATAATGGGAACTTTCATTCTCACACTCTCCTTTGACACTTCCTGACTGGTAGAAGACACGTTTATGAACTAATTAATTTGTATTTTGTGAAGGTCAAATCTGGACAGTCTTCCAAGGACATACTTGTAGCTGTTTTTCAGCAATGTGAGGTTACAGTGAAAGAGGCAATGTTTTTTATTACAAATTTCCTTTCCACAAATTTAAAGTATGTAATATTATTATTTTAAATTTCTCAACTTAGAACTCACACATGCCAATCATCCAACCATAATTTTATTTTATTTATACATATCAAAGAGGCAAAACAGAGTACTTACTTAGCATGAGTTAAAACTTACCTCTTTTCTGATACTGTACAGGATAAGCAATGCTTGAAGTCAGTAGAACATAATCAATGGTACTTAGTACTGATGTAGTTACATTATTTGAAAGATAAATGGATAGTTAGAATTATTTCTTAGGATACAAGGTTATTTTTTAAGTCTCAACTATAAGACTCTATACCCTAAAAAGGAAATTCCCTTGTTGAACATCCTGGCTGAGTAGGATGGTGGGAAATGAGTGTGTAACCTGAGGCTACCAAAAACCTTACCCGGTCATCCAGTTTGGTTCCTTCTAATGCTGACCAACCTAGTCACCAGTGGTTTCTAAGGCTATGAAATAAAGAACTACTCAGGCAGAGGCATAAGATTTAGTCCAAGAACTAGCATGTAAGTAAATAGTCTTTAGCTGATTTCTCTGCAGGTCTGTAATTTTAATGTCTCTGGTAAGATGACAGATGTCACTGGGGAGCAAAGAACAGCGGTGTCCCCAGTGGAACATTTCGCCTCTTAATTTTACTTTATTGTCTACTGTATAATAGTAATCTTGTGAGAGCTGTGCACAGAACTTTTTAAGTACCAGTGATACATCTGGGTGAGAAATGATGTCACAGTCTTGCAGACAGCACCAATATCCCTCATTTTCATGTTAAAACAAGCCATTCCATACTTTATCCCTCTCCTTTGTGGTCAGAGACATTTGTTTCCTCTCATGAGTTCTCAGCAGACCTGCAGGTCCTTTGCCTATCAAGAGGGATATCTTCTCAAGCACAATTCTAACATGGAAGACATGGTTTTCAGATTGTATTGTTCTTATTTATGACAGTTTCCACACCCCAAGTTTCATCTTTCAAAATGTAATGAATTTAAAAGTAAACTTTAACTAAGCAGCAGTGGCACAGGTCCTTAATTTCAGCACTCGGGAGCAGAGGCAGGCAGATCTCTGAGTTGGAGGCCAGCCTGGTCTACAGAGTGAGTTCCAGGACACCCCTGGTTACACAGAGAAGCCCTGGATTGAAAGAAACCAAAACCAAAATAAAAAACAAAAGAGTAAAATTTAAAGGAAATAAAAATTAAAAAATAGAAAAAATAGAGACAAAGCTAGTAGTTGGGACTGAGGCAGTCACAGGTACATAGAACACAGTGACAGATGGAATCCAGCCTGAGCAGGACACTGCCCCAAAATGGTCATCCTTCACCTTTACTAATGGATTCAGCAGGAGGCTTGAACTTCCCCTGGAAAAAATACAGAATTATGTTTCATTCTACAACATAGTTTGTAAAAAAAAAAAAATGTGATAAAACGGGACCTTTTGTAGTGATGCTCCAGGTGTAGAATTGAAGAAGCCCTGTTGGAGCAACTATTAAGAATTTCATAGAGGTTGTAACAGATAAGGTAGATGAAAGTCCAGGTAGTTCCTTGGAGAAATGGAAACTTAAAAGGAGCAAATAGTAATATAACAACAAGAATAATATTTACAGCCAATGCCTTTTTGTGGTTGAACCTGGGAAGATTGAAGGGGTGGAAGAAATTCATAACCAGCTTCTTGACTGTTTAATAAAGTCTACATTTAAGAAGAAAGGAAGAAATCAAACTTTTTTCTTGTAAGAGATACATTTAAAATAGAACCAAGCCAAATATGGTAGCATGCACCTTCAATCTCAGCACTCGGGAGGCAAAGGCAGGTCGATCTTTGTGAGTTTGAGGCCAGCCTGGTTAACAGGGAGTTATAGGACAGCCAAGACTATGTAGAACTAGTTTCTTAGAGTAATATGGAAAGATTTCAGCTAGAGCCATTGGAATTTTAATAAAAGTGTTTATGATAATTAAAATCTTATTGTCAACTTCAGAGATTTAGAATTACTATGGAAATGAACTTCTGGGCACATCTGTGGGAAGTTTATAGATCAAGTTAATTGCAATTGAAAGATCCACCCTAAATGTAGGTTACACCACTTCATGGATGGGTTGTGGTCCTGGACAAATTAACTAACATACGTACATCTCTCTCTCTGCTTCCTCCTCCTCCTCTTCCTCCTTTTCTATCTATTCTTTCTCTTCCTTCTCCTTATTTCTTCTTTGTTTTTCAAGACAGGGTTTCTCTGTGTGGTCCTGGCTGTACACCTGTCTCTGTAGAGCATGCTGGCCTCCAGCACAGAGACCCACCTGCCTCTGCCTCCTCAGTGTTGGGATTAAAGCTGTGTGTCAATGTTATTTGTCTCTGTCTGCTAACTGATTGCAGTGTGACCAGCCACCTCAGGCTCTAGCTGTAGCTTCCTCAGCATGATGGACTGAGCCCTCAAACCGGGAGCCTAAATAACCACCTTTCTCTTGAGTTTGCCTTTACTAGGATATCCCATCACATCAACAGGAAGTGTAGTGTAATGTCTTTTAATGCTTTGAATGCTTCATATATTCTGGATATTAACTCGCTGTTGACGAACAGCTAGAATCTTTATTTTTAACTTTCATAATCAGCCTAAGAATACTTGCATAAACTCTTACTAATTTCAAATCCTATCACTTTGTTTATTTCAGTTTATCTATTAACTGATTCTTTTCTCCATTTCATTGATTTTCTTCTTTCTTTTTGGTTTCTGAAACAGTCCCACCTGTCTTAAAACTTGCTATGTAGTGACTGGCCTCAAATTCACCTCCCTCTGCTCCCTGAGTGCTGGGATTAAGGTGTGCCCCGGGAGACATTGTGGTCAGGCTATTGAAGTGCCACATTATGATTCTCGTTATGAATTTTCTATATTGTGACACCTTTTCCTACTGTTGCCATAATTTATTTATTTTAAAAAGTCTTTTTATCCACGTATTCCCCTGCTCCCCCTCCCTTCCGTCCTCCCAATCCCTCTCAGTCAGCCTTCAGTTCCCCCCATCCTCCATCCCCTCCCCAAAAATGACAAGAAGTCCTAAGGTGGGTCAGCTTAGCATGGCACATTCACCAGGCAAGTCCAATTTCCTCATCCCAAAGTCAAGACTTGGTTAGATGTTCCTCTTCAGAGAATGGGCTCCAAAGTGCCAGCCCACACACAGGAACACAGTCTGATTCCACCCCTCGAGGCTCCACGTACTACCTATGCCAATCAATAGTTGCCTACCCTTGGAGGGCCTAGCTCCTTTTCCCTATGGATCTTGAGTGGATATTCTTGATTCATTGAGGTCCCCAGAGCTCCAGCTAGCCATCACTGTGGGAATTTTCCTCATAATCCCTATCCCCTTGCTCATAGAGACTCTCCTCCCCTGCTCTTGGCTGGACAAGGAGTTCAAGCCAGTGCTCAGCCAAGGATCTCTGCCTCCACCTCTATTCATTGTTGGATGTAGGTTCTCTGATGACACTTAGGGTTGTTACTCATTTCATTATAGGGGAAGTCCTGGTTAGGCTCCCCTCCACTATTGGTTGGAGACCTAGCCAGGGACATCCTGTGAGTGCTTGGAGGTTTCCCTAGCACCCAGCCTCTTTCCAACCCCACATTGGCTTCCTCTGTCAAGATATCATCTCTTTATCTCCCTCTTTGTTGCTCCTCTCACTCAACCATCTCCTTCTCTCATGATTTGTTTCCACCTCTTCTTGGTTGCAACCTGTTATGATCCTAATTTCCTAAGGAGATCCTCTCTATTTTCTCTTTCTAGGGGAATCTCTGGATGTCTCTCTTAAATTCCTTCTGATCTCAAGCTGTTCAGGGGTTGTGGTTTGCAGCTTGGGTATTCTTTGCTTTTTGTGGAAAGTTTGCCTACAAGTGAGTACATCCTATGCCTATCTTTCTGGGCTTGTGATACGCTCAGGAGGATATTCTCCAAATCCATCCATTTACCTGAAAATTTTAGAACACATTTTTTTTCTGTTGAGTAGTAGTACTCCATTGTGTATATGTACCACAGTTTGTTAATGTTTTGATGGGGATTGCATTGATTGCATTGAATCTGTAGGTTGCTTTTGGCAAAATTGCTATTTTTACTATGTTGATCCTACCTATCCTGGAGCATGGGAGATCTTTCCATTTTCTGATATCCTCTTCAATTTCTTTCTTCAGTGCTTTAAAGTTTTTGTCAAACAGGTCTGCTACGTCTTTGGTGAGAGTTAGGCCAAGATACTTAAAGCTATTTGCAGCTGCTATAGAGGGTGATGTTTCCCTTATTTCTTTTCCAACTCTTTTATCTTTAGTGTATAGAAGGGCTATTGATTTTTTTGAGTTAATCTTGTACCCTGCTACATTGTTGAAGGTGTTTATCATTTGTAGGAGTTTCCTGGTAGAATTTGGGGGGCCACTTGTATATCATATCATCTGCAAATAGAGACAGTTTGACTTCTTCCTTTCCAATTTGTATCCCCTTAATCTCATTTTGTTCTCTATTGCTTTAGCTAAAACTTCAAGAACTATATTGAATAGGTAAGGAAAGAGAACAGCCTTGTCTTGTTCCTGATTTTAGTGGGATTGCTTGGAGTTTTTCTCCAGTCAGTTTTATGTTGGCTATCGGCTTGCTGTATATCGACTGTATTATATTTAGGTATTTCCCCTGTATTCCTGATTTCTCCAGGACTTTTATAAAAGGAGTGTTGCATTTTGTCAAAGTCTCTTTCAGCATCTAAGGAGATAATCATGTAATTTTTTTCTTTCAGTTTGTTTATATGATGGATGACATTCACAGTTTTTCGTATGTTGAATCATCCCTGAATCTCTGGGATGAAGCCTACTTGATCGTGGTGGATGATTTTTTGATATGTTGTTGGATTCAGTTTGCCAGAATTTTATTGAGTATTTTTGCATCAATGTTCATGAGGGACATTGGTCTGTAATTCTCTTTCTTTGCTGCATCTTTGAGTGGCTTGAGGATCAGCATGATTATGGCCTCAAAAAAGGGTTCGGCAATGTTCCTTCAGTTTCTACTGTATGGAACAGTTTGAGGAGTATTAGTATAGTTCTTCTTTGAATGTATGGTAGAACTCTGCACTGAAACCGCCTGGATTTTTTGTTTGTTTGTTTGTTTGTTTACTTGGGAGACATTTAATAACAGCTTCAATATTCTTTGGGGTTATAGGTCTGTTTAAGTCATTTATCTGATTTTGATTTAATTTTGGTAAGTGCTACCTGTCTATAAAGCTGTCTGTTTCTTTTAGGTTTTCCATTTTAGTGGAGTATAGATTTTCAAAATATGGTCTGATAATTCCCTGGACTTCCTGGGTGTCTGTTGTTATGTTTCCCTTTCATTTCAGATTCTGTTAATTTGGATATTCTCTGCTTTTTGGTTAGCTTGGATAAGGGTTTATCTACTTGTTGATTTTCTCAAAGAACCAACTCTTTGATGTTGTATTAAGTTTCTGGCCCAGACCCACAGACCCACAGTCCCATAGTCTCACTGAAACACACAGACGCTTATATTAATTTTACGCTGATTGACCTGAGGCCCAGGCATATAACTTGCTAACTCTCTACCCTTAAACTAACCCATGATGCTTATCCTGTTCAGCCATGTGACTCAGTACCTTTTCTCAGAGCAGCATAGTTGTCCTCTGCAGTTGCTTCTCTGTTGGGGCATCTCTGCTCTGCTCTTCCTGTTCCCAGAGTTTTCTTAGTCTGGTAGCCCCGCCCACACTTCCTATCTGCCTTTGGCCAATCAGCATTTTTATTAAACCAGTAAGCAGGACAATTATTTACAATGTAACCATATAATCCTACTACACTTTGATTCATTGATTCTTTGTATTATTCTCTTTGTTTCTATTGTATTGATTTCAGCCATAAGTTTCTTATTTTCTGCCATCTACTCCTTCTGGGTAAGTTTGTTTCTAATCATTCTAAAGCCTTCAGCTGTGCCGTCAGGTCTCTTATGTGAGGTTTCTCTAGGTTTTTCATATAGGTGTCTAGTGCTATGAATGTTTCTCTTAGCATTTATTTCATTGTGTCCCATAGATTTGGATATGTTGTTGATTCATTTTCATTAAATTCTAGGAAGACTTTGATTTCTTTCTTAACTTCTTCCTTGACCCAGAGGTGGTTCAATTGAGAGATGTTCAGTTTCCATGAATTTGTAGGCTTTCTGTGATTTTTGTGGTTGTTGAACTCTAACTTTAGACCGTGGTGGTCTGATATGATATCAGGAGTTATTCTCATTTTTTGTATTTATTGATATTTGCTTTGTGACAGAATATGTGGTCAATTTTAGAGAAAGTTACATGAGATGCTGAGAAATATGTTATTCCTTTGTGTTTGGGTGGAATGTTCTGTATATCTCTCTTAAGTTCATTTGGGTCATAACATCTGTTAGACCCCTATTTCTTTGTTGAGCCTGGTTGCCTTATCCAAGGGTGAAAGTGACATATTGAAGTCTCCCACTATTAGTGTGTGGGGTTTGATGTAAGGTTTAAGCTTTAGTAGTGTTTCTTTTACATATGTTGGTGCCCTTGTGTTGGGGCATAAATATTCAGGACTGAGACTTCATCTTGGTGGATTTTTCCTGAGATGAATAAGAAATGACCATCCTGTTCTTTTTTGATTGATTTTAGCTTAAAGTATATTTTATTAGATATTAGAATGGCTACACCAGCTTGTTTCCTAGGACAATTTTATTGGAAAGTCTTTTCCTGAGCCTGTTTCTGTCTTTGAAGTTGAGGTGTGTTTCTTGTATGCAGCAGAAGGATGGCTTTTGTTTTTATATCCATCATGTTAGGATATGTCTTTTCATCAGTGAATTGAGTCCATTGACATAAAGGGATATTAATGACCAATGATTGTTGTTTTCTGTTATTTTTGGTGGTAGCTTGTGTGTATTTCCCTTCTTTGGGTTTTTCTTCTGTGGGATTATTGATTGCTTGGGGTTTTAAGGGGGGAGGTATCTGGTTCCCTAGGTTGGAGTTTTCCCTCTAGTGCTTTCTTTCTGTAGGACTGGATTTGTGGATAGGTATTGTTTAAATCTGGTTTTGTTGTGAAATATCTTGTTTACTCCATCTATGGTGCTAGATAGTTTTTCTGGGTATGGTAGTCTGGGTTGGCAGCCATGCTCTTTTTGTGTCCGTATAACATCTGACCAGGACCTTCTTTCTTTCATTGTTTCTATTGAATAGTCAGGTGTTATTCTGATGGGTCTGCCTTTATAGGTAATTTGGACTTTTTTCTTTGCAGTTCTTAATATTTTTCTTTGTTCAGTAGGTTTAGTGGCTTGATTATTATGTGGCAATCAGACTTTTTTGGGGGGATCTAGTCTATTTGATGTTCTGTAAGCTTCTTGTATCTGTATAGACATTTTCTTCTTTAGGTTGGGAAAGTTTTCTTCTATGATTTTGTTGGCTATATTTTCTGTGCCTTTGAGCTGGTGTTCTTCTATTTCTTCGATTCCAATTATTCTCAGGTTTGGTCTTTTCATGGTGTCCCAGATTTCCTGAACATTTTTGGTTTTAGTGTTTTCTTTGACTGACATATCTTTTCTTACTATTGAATCTTTCACTCTAGAGATTCTCTCTTCCATCTCTTGCCTTGTGTTGGTTATGCTTGCACATGATGTTCCAGTTCATTTCTTCAGGTTTCCCATTTCCAGCTTTGCCTCGGTTTGTGCCTCTTTTATTGCTTCTATTTCAATGTTTAATTCCTGGAATGTTTCTTTCACCTGTTTGTTTTCTTTTTCTTGGTTTTATTTTCTTTCAGGGATTTGTTCATCTCTTCCAATTTTTGTTTGTATTTTCTTCTATTTCTTTAAGGGAGTTTTTTAAATATCCTCTTTTAAAGCTTCTATTATCTTCATAAAGTTGTTTTTAAGGTTGTTTCCTTCTATTTCCTCTTCATTGTTATGCTCAGATCCCGATGTTGTAGAACCACGAGCTTCTTCCGGTGGTGTCTTGTCATTTTTTATATTGTTATATGTATCTTGCACTGGCGTCTGCCCATTGCTTCCTCAGTTCACTCTTAGTCAGCTCTTGGTTGGCTCTTTGTCAGTTGTGAGTCCAGAGGCTGTGTGTATCCAGTTGTCGCAGAGGACGTTCTTAGTCGGTTCTTAGTTGGCTGAAGACCAGGGGGCTCTTAGTCTGCTCTTGGTGAGCTGTGGATAAGGGGGCTTTGGGGTCTCCAGTTGTCTTGTTTCCATAATTTATACAGTGTTCATATGACATAATTAATATGGTGTGGGAGCTATATTTCTTATATTCATTAAAGTGAATGCATAAATATTAAAATAAACTTACTGCAGGCCTGGGAGATGATGGCTTAGTGGGTAGACTAAGGACCTGGGTTTGGATCCCCAGAACCCATGCATGACACTAAGTGTCTGTAACCCCACTGTTCTTACAATGAGATGAGAGGTGGACATAGGAAAATACATATGAGCTTAGGGGTCAACTAATCCAGACTACACAGAAAACAAAAGGCCATGTCTCAAATAATGTTAAAACCAGAGCTGATGCCATTTTTTTCCTTTGACCTTCATGTATACTTGTAGCATAGTGTGTGTGCATGCGCATGCACAATATGTTAATTAAACACAAATGCACAGCAATAAATGATAATTATGTTTGCCTCTCCTACCATGGACACACAAGTGTTTAAGAGCTTTCAAGCATAATGATTTTTTTTTTTTAATGTCTGTGAACCAATGATTAGCAGCACTAGAGGAAAGTTGAAGCCTTCAGAGGTCCTCCTAGACTACGGAACTTGCTCTTGAGATCGAGTGTGATAGCTCCAGCTTCCCTGGATTTGGTGCTTCTGACTCAGCTCTACTCTTGGCTTCCTCTCTCATTGGTTTTCTATCAGATTCCTATAGTTGAATTAAACTGATGAAAAGGGCCATTATTTGGTATGAGGCAATGTCCTTCCCTAATGTTTATCTGGTGTCACCGAAACCTTCATAAGTTAAACATTATCTGATTAATTGGTTCATATACAAATTTTATTTGAAAGAGAATTATATTACTTTCCTCCCTCCAGCCCCTCCTAGATACCCTATCTCTAACTTCTTTCATGTCTCCAACTCTGTTTGATGGGCACTTTTATTTATTTTTGTTACTTTCATGTAGACATATGTACAAATATATATACCATACATATATAAAAAAAGAAAGATGCTTCCATGATTTGCTATTCTATTTCCAATCTATAAACACTTTTGCCGTTTCGTTTTATTACTTCATAACTATCTCGCCTTTGGTTTTAATTTTAGGATACTTCTGCTTGTAGAATTTTTACAAACAGGATGAATTAGAGGCTTTGCTTAGTTCTGTCTCTAGAAGAATGCTTATGTCACTTCTTATGTTTGGTTAGCATTTCCATCTAGTCCTGGATATTTATGTTCATGAAGTATCATTTATCATTTTTTAAATGAAATCTGTTTAATAGGTATAGGCTCAGCCAAATTATCTAAAAGTGTGACTTTTGATATTTCTATTTTTCAGGGAATTAGTTCACACTTAAATCTAGTGATTGGATTGTGTGCTTAGATGTACGTGTAATGTTTCTTTAAAAAAAATAATGAGAAAAATTAATGTTCAAGGTAATTGTAGTAATTTTTCATTTTGTTTAAAAGTTTGTTTCAGAGAATTAGCTTTTGGATTTGCTGACTTTCTGTAATAATTTTGTTTTCAATTTCATCAACTTCTGTTTTAATTTTAATTTAATTTATTTTATGTTTCTATCTAATGTTGGTTTTAATTACTCTTCTTTGGTATTCTGAAGCTGAAGGAAGCTTAGATTATTGACTTTTATATAGTTTTTCTATAATAATGTGAATTATTTTCTGTGGATTTCTCTAGTGCCTTTGCTACACTCCCAAATTCTGCTAATTAGTAATTTTATTTTTTAATTATTTTATTATTTTCTAATTATTAATTTCCTTTGGTTTGAAATTATTTTTACTTTTTCTTGAGTTACCATCTTTGCTATATGAATTATTTAGAAATGTTTTAATTTTTATATATTTGGAAAATTTCTACATATTTCTTTGTATGGATTTTACATTCATTCTACTGATGCCTAAAAGATCTTTAGTCATATTTCTATTATTATAATTTGTTAAATTAAGTTTTATGACTCCAAAATGTGGTCTGTCTTGGTAAATTTTCCATGTAATCTTTAAGACCATTTGTTTGGTGATGAAATATTTAAAAATGACAATTAGATCCATTTTCTTGGTGGTACTTCTTATATATCTATACTGTCTGCTGGGTAATACTTTCAGTGGGTTTGTAAGGTAGTTTGAATATAATTGGCCTCTATAATCTCACAGGGAGTGGTACTATTAGGAGGTATGGCTTTGTTAGAGTGGGTATGGCCTTCTTGGAAGTATGTCACTGAGGGGGCAGACTTTGAGATTTCCTATGTTCAGGATACCACCCGGTAGCTCAGTCTACTTACTGTTACCTTACCTCCAGCATCAGGTCTTCCTGTAAGCCACCAGGCTCCCATTACGATGATAATGGATTGAACTTTGAAATTGCAAGCAAGCCACCCCAGTTAACGTTTTCATTTGTAAGAGTTGCTGTGGTCAGGGGGGTGTCTTCACAGCAGTGAAAACTCTAAGAGTTTGTCACATTTCTCAGTTTTCTTTCGCCAAATGTTTACTGAGATGACTGGAGAGAAAAAACACTTTAGGTGTAGGTGGGGAAGCAGAAAATTCATGATGAAGTGTGCCCAAGGGAAACTAACAATTCTGAAATATACCTAGAGGATTTGTGTAACTAAAGTTACCCTCTATTGTAAGCCATATTAACGAAGCATAATTGTGTTGGCGGAAAGTGACAGCTAATTAAAACTAGTCTCTATAGTTTATTGTCTTATTAAAGAAGAATAAAGTGTCTCCTAAACCTGTATGATGGTGAATACCTAGGGAGTTGGATCCAGTAAAATCTGGGATCTTATAATACTATTTTGAGAATATTTCTCACTCTTAACACCTTACAAACACCACACAAGAGCTCTAGTTCAACCCTGTGCTTTATAACCAAGGGAGCTGTGAGCTACAGTATCTACTGAAGAAAATCTTCAGGAAACTTTAAGGTAGTCAGGAGTGAAACTGAACCCTCTGGTGGTCACAGGGAATGTTAATAAGCCCCAGTGAAGTTACCATTAACCCTTATTTAAGGCATAACCCGTTATTACCTAACACACCATACCAGCTTTTAATGAACGTTTATAAGGCAGACTTCCAAAGGAGGATGGTAATTATAAGCTGCCTCTGTGTACGTGGTAGACAAGAGGAGTTAGGAAGATAACAAAGGAATATGGAAAGAGCACAAGATTCATAAGCAGGTAATGAGACAAGTTAAATCTAGAGGTGAAAAGGACAGGCAGTGCCAAGGAGGTGGGGAAGTATGTGGGTCCCCATCAGAAGAAGGAAAATAGATGTCTCTTCCTGAAGGTCAGACACAGGTGACTTTGGGGAAAAGAGACTGGCAGTCTCATAGGACAAGCCCATCATCCTCAATAGGTTTATACAAAATCGGGGGATTTGGTGAGTTAATAACTCCCCTTGATGATGAGTCAACATTTCAGAGGAGGACTATTTTGTTACTACCTGTATCTCAGAAGTCTGAGTCTTGATGACAGCTTGTTTAAAAGTGAGCTATTCTAGGGACCCCCAAAACAGGGAAAAATGAAAAACTGAGCCTGAAGAGATCTATCATGGCCTAAGTGGGAAATGGCCACGGGGAGTACTCACAGATGGGTGGATGTGGGTGACAGGAGACTAAGGTAGTCATCTGTACGTTGGTAGTTGATGGTTGCACAATGCTCAGTACCCTCAGCCTTGAAGGCAAGGAACAGATCTCAACATCTGGAGACAACTACAGAGGCTCACAGCTGAAGGTTACAAGGTGGCCTCAATCCTGGAGCCATTGTCTGCTGTATAGCTTACACCCAGCTGAACTAGGAACGCAAGTCAACCAGAGCTCTTCACTCCCACTATGTCCTCCTTTGCACACAGTGTTTAAGGCTAGGCAGGATTTGAAAGCATGGAGATAGATTCTCCAGTACGCATCTCAGAGATCTTTTTGCTTCCATAATTCTTTGGTACTCAGGAAGCACCGATTGCCTATTAGCCACTCAGAAGGACAGATAGTAAAATTAAAAACCTTGTGAGGCCAACATAGCAATGAATTTATAGAGAAGTGAACTGGTTCAGAATGAAAACATAGATTAACATTTCTACAATCTTAGAAACAAACTGCAAACTAACATATGCTTCTGAGAAAAATATTAAAAACTTTATCAAGAATAGTCATTGACCGTTCATGTCTTACATAAGCAGGGCACGACAGCTGCTGATCTTTCAAAGGTACCAATGGTTCTACCTTTAAAATGTTTAACTGACAAACCTGTATGGGTGGAACAATAGCCTTTGACATCAGAAAAATTATAGGCTTTTGAACAGCTGGTACATGAGCAGCTACATGCTCAACATATTGAAGGATCAACTAGTCCTTGGAATTCTCCTATATTTGTTATTTTAAAAAATCTGGAAAATGGAAAATATTAGCAGATTTAAGAGCCATAATAAGATGGTTCAGCCAAATAGCTCTTTATAGTCAGGAATTTCCTTGCCTTCCTTATGACCTAAGGGTTGTCTATTATAGCGATTGATTTAAAAGACTGATTTTTTTTTTACTATACTTTACAAAAACAGAACAGAGAAAAATT
The DNA here is from genome assembly GCA_033318265.1 of Phyllotis vaccarum. NCBI lineage: Eukaryota > Metazoa > Chordata > Mammalia > Rodentia > Cricetidae > Phyllotis > Phyllotis vaccarum. The sequence continues at coordinate 12,947,478 of JARWLC010000017.1, read as the reverse complement.
TGTCTTCACAGTGTCTACGTATAATGTTCCACCTGTTAAAAGATATTGATGGAAAGTTCTTCCATAAGGACCTTTCTCATCTTATGTCAATATTTTGTACAACGGCCACTGGAAATAGTTCATAAGTAGTTTCCTCAGTCTATAATTTATCATTATATGGATGGTATTTTACTGGAGGATTCAGATGCCTTTTCTATCACTTGGCAGCAAGTCAAGGAAATTATAAGAAAATGTCCAAACTCCAAGTAACTTAAAAGGCATTGAAATAAATGCAATTTGGCAAATGTATGTGTCTTATTTTTTAGTTTGGAGAATTAAAGTATGTGCACTATACCATAGATATGTATCCTCAAAGATTTCAATGAGCAATTATTTTAAGTTCTGAGAAGGCTGACTGTAATTACACATTTATTAAAAGTTATGTCTATTATAGGACTGTACAAATGAAGACTGATAATGCTCCAGCATATGTCTAGTAAAATGAAACAGTTTTTTGCATATTACAACATAAAGCATATTATAGGTATACCACACAATCCTATAGCACAAGCAGTCAAAGAAAGGTATAATTGTACTTTAAAAGATATGCTTAAAAAAAAAAAGAGTAATAGAGAACCCCCCCCCCCCCGAGATAGATTACACGGTGCTTTATTAACTTAAAAATTTTACAAATGACAATGAGAAAGAAAGACAGTTGTGGAGAGACATTGTATAGTAGGAAAAAACTGTTGAATTAAATCAGCTTGTATATTTTAAAGATGCGCTGACCTCAGAATAGAAACCAGGATATGTGTTATGCTGGGTAAGAGGTTTTGCCTTTGTTTCCTTAGGAGAAGAAAAGCCATACATGCCATTAAGATTGATAAAGGTTATATTCTAACAGAAGAGGAAATAGTTCATCAGACAGCTTAGTCATTCAGTCTAGATTAACTTATAAAGACTAACAAATGCCTTTTATTTTATTAAATAAAAATAAAAATTAGTAATATACTCAAATGATAATTTACCATATGTCTTAATTCCATGTTATAATGTTTGAAAGTGTCAAAAATAAAAAATGTTATAACTAACATAAGAAAAACCATATACAATAGGTACAATAAATATATACAATGGAATAGTGAACAAATTAGCATCATGTTTAATTAAGACTAGAATATTAAAATTTTCCAGGGAACAAATTCAGAGTAAGTTAACAAAAATGATATTTGCCCATTTGAAAAATTAGAAAGTTTTCTCCTAACACTGCTTCTACTATTAACAATAATAACAATGATAACAATAATAATAGGATATGGAGAACCAAATTAAACCAAAATAACCTTATGAGAATAATTTTATAAGGAATCCGTAGCAGTGGTTCACATCTTTAATCCTAGTGTTTTGGAAGCACATGCATTTAATTCAAATACTTGGGAGGCAGAGGCAAGTATATAAGAATTACAGTGATTTAAAGCGACATGCACAAGGCAGGCTGAAATTCATAATGAATGTCCCTTGTGATAAGAAATAAATGCACTTTAATCTTGAATTAAAGAAGAAAGGGAATTATAGATATGATTACCCACATATAGTAAGGTATACTCAGTTTTAAAATTTCAAAACAGTTGTTTTATTAAAAGATAATATTTTTTTTGTTGCCAAAAAAAATTTTTGCCCTAAGAAAGATATGTCCAGAAAAGGACATCCCTTTCCCAGAGTTAGGGTTAGGGCAGGGTTTTGCTTTTATCTATACAGAAGAATAAAAGCATCCTAAGGAACCTGGAGACCATTGAACAAATGAAACATCTGAAGAAGGGTGGATCATCAAGAGAACATGTCCCAAGAAAAGGAGTGAATTGGCCTAATGTATTGTCAACCTCCAACAAAGTAGAATGTAGCACGGATTCTGGTTGTACTAAAGGAAACTCAGAGCCAGATATTGGGGGAAAGCTGGAAAAGCAGAGAAAGGAAACAGACCACAGTCAAATCTCACCCATCTATCTTCCAGTTTTCTCAGCCTCCTCCTCATTACCACTTCTACAGAATGAATCTGTCTTCCTACGCCTGCCTTGAATACCTTATGAATATGGTATTCAACAATATTCAACAAAAAAATACCCAGTTGTTTCATATCCAGGTTAAGGTTAAAGGTATGAGCTACTATTATTTGGTAATTAGCCTTAAACTCACAGAAATACAGAAAGATCTCGGTCTCTGGAGTTATGAGATTAAAGGCGTAGTGGTCTTTCCCATGCTGGGATTAAAGCCACGAGTTACCACTCTCTGACCCTCCTGGATTGACTGTGGGTGGATCTGTTCTTTGATATTCCAGTTTTATTAAGTATATAACACATTACCACATATCCCCTTGTGTCAAAAATAAAAAAGGTTATAACTAACATAAGAAAAACCATATACAATAGGTACAATAAATATATACAATATATACAAACAATAATTACATGAGTAATATCCAGTTTGTTAACAATTGACAAATTCAAAAAAAAATTCCACTATTTATCCTATTTTGGTGAGTCCAAAGGATTATACTTATTTCACTTTCTATCTAATTTGTATTACTAACTAAAAACTATATTTTGATATCTCTCAAACTTATACACTTTAACTTCTAAGTGAGTTTCTTTTCTAAAACTGTCACTAGAAAACAATAACTGTCTCGTCTTCAACTCCCCCAGAGACCCAAGAAGGAAGTAATATTAACTAATTAAACAATATGGGCAAGCAGACAACTTCCAAAAAAAATGTAAGAAGTTAAACAGCTGGCTGCCTGGATAATCACCCAAGGTTCTTCTGTATCATTTAAACATCTATCTTCACCCTATAGGCCTAGCATGCCTGACAGACTTCTCTGAGAAGCAGGATATTCTCAAAGACCTTCCTATCTTGTCTTGGCAAGGTTCGGCAATTCTTTTGTGTGTGTGTCTCCTGCTTGTCCATTTTGAACATCATACTGTCAGCAGTCAAGGTAAGAGCACTTTCTTGCTCAGTGGCTAATTTTTGTCACAAAGAAAGTCAACTCCATATGAAGTATCTTTGATGTTCAAAATCTTCTCTGAATTATATTGGTGCTTCCAGGAGAAGATGCTCCATTGTCATAAAAATAATAAAGAACTTTTATTATTAAAATTCTTAAAAGCCATATTCTATGGATCTCTGAAGTGTTTGAGGAAGACCTGTTCACCTAAAATATATCTGATCTTGAAAACATATCTAATATGACTATAATTTTGATTGTAATGTCTAACTACTAACTTGCGTTTCAGCTGTTGTACCTTGTTTCTATACAACCTTAATGGTTTGGGACTGTTTCTCATACCTTCTAATTTTTTTTTCCCAGAAATATGTGTTGGTTTATGTTTTATTTCTGTTTGGAGGAATGTTAATCTGTTGTAGTGATTCCATTGTTATAGTGAATCTTGCTCCTGTAAATTTATAGCAATGTTAGCCATATATGGCTTTAACTTTTCTCTCTGTCCTTCTAGTCCTATATACTCAAGCTATCTTGCACTCTGTTTCAGCTGGGATAACAAGCCAATTCCCTAAAACTAAATATTTACCTCTTGAGGGGGACAAATTGGATGCCATTATTGTTACATCTACCCCTGTGTCCAATAAACCTTCAAACAACATCATTTATTTGTACTTTTAACTTTGGCTGTTATTCATTAAAAGAAGCTTGCCAAAATATTTGCCTTATAATTTTTCCTGAATTTTTTCCCTTTTTAAAAATATATCAATCATTCAGTGTAATATGTCTTTTTAGAATAGGTTTTAGTCTCTTTCATTGTTCTGGGAGGGTGTTTCCTACATGATAGCAGGGTAAGATTAAATTGGATTTGATATGGGAGCTTTAGAAAGCCCCCTTAGGTTATTTCCTGAAGGCAGAAAGTTACCTTGCCTGTCCCCTGTTGACCTGCACTCATTAGTATAATGCCTCCCTTTGCCACACCCTCTGCATACTCCAGAAGGAAGGGGTGTTCTCTTGAGATTATTCCTAACAAAGACACTGTTTCTGGGAACTCCTTGTTTACAATCTTTTTTTATTTTTATGTGACCTTGCCTTTCGCAATTGTAACATTTAACATTTTGACTTTTCTAATACTTCTAGAAATAACCTATTCTACCCATTTATCATCACAGTCTTAAGGCTCTAGATTAATTGTCTCACGAATCCAATTCTCCAAAGGTGCTGACCTTGCTTTTAACAGTCTAATTATTCTTTTACATTATAAGTTAGCATTCTCAAAAGCCAGAAATTCAATTATTATCTGCCTAGCTTCTGAATCCAGTACTATTCTATTTACCGCTGCAGTTAATCTCTGCAAAAAGTCTGTAAAGGTTTCTTTTGGGCTTTGAATTACTTTTGTGAAGGATTCGGTTTTCTGTTCTATCTCTAACCTGATCCCATGCATTTAATGCTGACATGATATAAATCCGGAGTATGTTCATTATATAAGGGTTGCCTTTCAATATCAGCATAATTTCCTTCCCCAAGAAGTTGATCTTTGGAGACTTCTATGCTTCTGGCTCAGCTTCTTTGTTCTATTGTTTTAGCCTCTCCCTTCCACTATGTTTTCCATGGTAGAAGTGGCCCAACCTTCAAAAAAGCAGCAACCATATCTAACCAGTCCTTAGAGGGTGATCCAGTTACATGATGACCAAGAAGTTAGCATTTGTTTTACAAATGGTGAGTGCATACCATATGTAACGATTGCTTCCTTGACTCTTCTTAATCCTAACATATTACTGGAGCCCAACTAACTTCTGTATAATTTTTATCATTTTGTGATTTTTTAAATAAGGTTACTGGATATATGAATGTTGGCTGTTTGATAACCTTAGGCTGTTTTTGTGTAATCTTAGAAGACATTGCTGAGATTGGTTCTTTATATTCCACTGTTTGGGTTTGAATATCTTTGTGTTCTCTCTTAACAGGCTTTTCTAAGACTTTCTTCTTGACATTTACATTAATTGACTTTTAAATAACAAAACAGAAGTAATAAATCAAATAATATTAATAATAAACAATATGATAAACATTATGAGGATAGTCCCAACTACTTTATTATCTTTTATTTTATATTTATATAATTATTTCTTTTATTATTATTTATCTTTTCCTTTACTGGTTCCAATATCAAATCATCTAGAGGAAGATCACAGAAAGACCAAGCACCTTCCTTTGCCTTAAATGAATTTCCTTTTTTAAAAAATCCAATTTACTCACCAATCTAGTTGTCAGTGACGATTCAAATGACTATGAAGTGGGAGAGATACCACTTCCTTTCAGCCCAAGGACGGGTTCCACAAGAGAAAAACACCTTACAACCAACTAAGAGAAAGAGGCTATTGTCTGAAAAACTTACCTGGATGAAAGTGAAAAGGAAACATGTGTGGCTGGTCTGCTTAAAACTGGAGGCTAACTCAGAACAGAAAGCCTAGCCAGCCAGTAATTATTCCTCCGGCCACGTGCTGCTCTGGCCAGCATGGGACTTTTTCTGGGGGAAGGGGGGAATTCATGCCCCAAAGTTGGATGCCAAGTGTAGCATGAATTCTGCTTGTATTAAATAAAACTCAGAGCCAGATGTCAGGGAAAATCTGGAATATCAGAGAGAGGAAACAGACCACAGTCAAATCTCACACAGCTATCTTCCAGCTTAGTCAGCCTAGTTCCTTATCAATTCTACAGAATGAATCTGTCTTTCTATGCCTGGTCTTTCCCATGCTGAGATTAAAAGTGTGAGTTACCGCTCTCTGACAACTGTTGGTGGATCTGTTCTCTGATATTCCAGACTGTTTTTATTAAATATATAACATATCACCACAGTAGAATGTCTTCCCAAATGCTGTTTTTACTGCCCTCTACAAACATAAGTGGCAAACGGTCATTTTTGGTCCCAAGTCAATTAAAAATTAAAGATGGTTTTGGAATTGGAGTGTGGCTCTCTCCTTCTTTAAACCCAAGCATGCTTGTTAAAAAAAAAAAAACCAAATCTCTGTCTCATGTCAGAGGAGCCACCTGATATGCGACAGAGGAAATAAAAATAAGGGACTATTCTATTGCCACTAATTACTCATAATCATTTGGTTTTCATTTGACTCTTTAAAACCTTTCTTAAGGTATAAATATTATCTTAAAATCCATAAGATTATTATGTATATATAAACTTTCTGTCGTGATATTAGTGGTTATACAGAGTACTAAATAATTCTAGAAATAAGTTTCATCTAGCTTCCTATACATGTTTTTGGGTTCGAGTCAGAAACAGGTAACTAGGAACTAAGTTTGTGTACTTCGGATATACTTAATAGACTGTGATCCACTATTCGCACAAATTCTATTTAGTATTATAATAAAATGCTGGGAAAAGGCCTGAATATCAGAGAGATAGGAAACAAACCACAGCCAGTTCTCACCCAGACAATTCAAAGGCTGAATGGGGTACATTCTATCTTTACAAGTCTTCAGACTGACTGATTTTTCAGGTAGAATCAGTCTGGCTTCTCCTGACTTATATTTCCACCCCCTCCAGCTATTTTAATTCCTGGTTCAACTTTCCCAGAGCAAGAAATAAAGGTGTGTATTACCCCTGCCTGGCTGTTAGGTCTTGAACTCACAGAGATCCAGAGACTCTCTAGTTCTGAGTGATGGGATTAAAGGCTTGGGTCACTACTCTCTGATATGCCAGATGATTTTTATTAAACATACAATATATCATCACATATTTCCTTTTGTGTCAAAATAAAAAGGGTTACAACTAATTTAAGAATAACTATATACAATAGATATAATAACTATATACAATATATATAAGCAATAATTGTATCAGTAATGTCTAGTCAATTAACAATTGACTAATTCAAAGAAAATATTCCATTATTTATTCTATTATGGTGAGTCCATATGTTCATATCTAATTCACTTTTTGTGGAGAGCAAAGCTCTGCCTAACTCTGACCCAAGGTCACATCTCATGTTTCACTGGCAATTAACAGGATCAGGCTGATGGCAGGTCTTGTTTACACCTTGTTTACTGTTTACGACTTTTCCTGGAAATGGAATGTGTCCTTGCTTCTCCACCCTATCACGCTCATAATCTCAACTACTGTATCCTTCTCCCTGCAACTTACTTTTCCTTTCAAGGTTAGCAGCAAGAGTGATAACCAACCCCTTCACCCTATATATACTCAGTTCATTCTCTTAATAAACGGGGGCTTGATCAGATCCTTTTGTCCTGCTCCCATTCTTTGCGTCTCTCTTGTCCTCCCCCTCATTCTCACTCCCCTCCTCCAGGGTCTCCGTTGACTTTACCCGCGGGCTGGGGCAACTTTTTATCTAACTTGTATTACCAACTGAAAACTATCTTTTGATGTTTGTCAAACTTATACATTTTACACCTCTTAATGAGTTTCTTTTCTAAAACTGTAACTAGAAAACTGTAACTATCTCATCTTCAACTTCCACAGATACCCAAAAGGAAATAATATTAATTAAGTAAACAGGAAGTGCAAGCAAGTGACTTCCAAAAGTGTGAAATAAGAAACAGCTGGATGCCTGGACAGTCAACCAAGGTCTCTCTGCAGTGTTGGTGCATCCACCTTTGGCCTACAGGACTAGCATATCTGACGTATTTCTTTGTGAAACAGTTTATTTCTACCTTATCCTGGCAAAGTTTGGCAGTTCTTTCTTGTGTGTCCTGCATGTCCATTTTGGACATCACATTGTCAGCAGTCAAGGTAAGAGGACTTTCTTGCCCAGATTGGAGTGATGGGAGTTGAGTTAAGATGAAAAAGCTAGCTAGCAAGGTGCCTAAACCATAGGCCAAACAGCATGAAGTTAATATAAGCGTCAGAGTCATTTCTGGAGGCCTGAGCAACAGCCACAGGAGGCTACAGGGTCTGGGGCTGCAGGTCTGTGGGTCTGGGCCTCTGGCCAACCAGGACCAAGAAACCTCATTGTAACAGATGGCGTCCCTGGGTGGGCAAATATCCACTTAAAGCCTGAGAAAGTTTTACAAAGGATTTTAGCACAGAGACTGAGTCAAAGAAGCTGCCAAATTGTGTATATAAAGCAAGTCATTGTACAAAGAAAGCATGGCGTCCAGGTCACATTCAAAATGGCACCGGCATAATGGCCATAGGCAGTGTAAGCTGCAACCAGACTGGTTCCTGAAATCTCATAGAAGACTCAGTAGCATGTTATTGGTTTAAAGTTTCTGTTTATTTTGACCAAAAAGGAAACAAAGACGGATACTTAGTAGCAGCATTTTCCTGGGTCTGCTCTGTTTGCTGGCCACAAACAGATGCAGTCCCTTTAAGAGAACTTACTGATTCAGCTTTATCTGCAAAAACTATGCAGCTCTTTAAGAGAGTGTATTTTAAAAGCTCTTATGGTTGGAAGATGATTAAGGATTCACAATAAAACATATTCAGATGAGAAGAAAAACCTGTAAACGGGTTATAATGTATGTAAAAGGTACATAGGCTTCAGAGAGAAAAGAAAGAGGATAAAGTTTTTAAAAAGAGAACTAGAGTAATAAAAAATATAATAAGCCATGTAAAGATGGAAAATAGACACAAAATCTGGATTTTGGTTGTTATTGTGTTTTCTTTTAATTTTTTGACTGTTAATGAGCTAGCTGCAGAAAGACAATGGACTGCAAATGCAAAGGCTACTAAGTTAAACAAGAATATATATATTTTAAAGGTATTTTGATTTTGAAATGTGTGTTTAAGGATGTATTGCTTTGGATGAGTCCTGCTTTTGTTTCCACAGAAGATGAGAACCTGTGGATTGGTTCCAGGCAAATATGGTTTCATCAACCAAAACCCCCTGAAAAAAACCTCTGATGGGAAGAGATGGCCATATCAGCTTCAGGGCTACAGACTATGATCCAGTCTCAAGAACCTGTGAGATTTTCAGCGTCCCTTAATCAACAGGAAGTAGTAATGGAAAACTACGCCCAAATTCCCAAAATATTGTTTCTAAATGTTTGTTTTCATTATAAGTGGTTAATTGTCATAGTTAATCTCTTTCTAAGAAGAAAAAGGGGGTATGGTATATGAATGATTTTAAAAAAATAGATTATTGAATTTACTTAGATCGGGATATCAGCTGTTAATCTTAAAATGTTTTACATTGGTATAGATTTTGGTTTATTGATACAAACTTAAGGTCAATGCTCTTATGCTGCATGTATTCTACTTTTGTTTAAGATATGATGTTTATGTAACTGATTTAAATTTGTCATGTATAATTAGAAATGCATGTTAGATTTTTAGGTATACAAAGATGTAATTCAATTAGATAGACAATCTTCAAACACTTCTAAGACCTATAGAATATGGCATTTAAATATTTTAAGAACTTAGACTTTTCTGGATGTCAGACAGATCTACTCCTGGCAGCACCAATTTACTTCAAGAGAAAAATGGGCTTCAAAGAAACTCCATATGGAGATTAGTTTCTTTGTGGCATCGGTTAGCCACTAGACATGAACCTGTTCTTATATTGACTGCTTGACAGTATGCTGTTAAAACTGGACATGCAGGTTCCATAGGAAGGTGACCTCTGAACTTTGACAGAACAAGCCAAGATGGTCCTTCAGGTTCCTGCTTTGCAGAGAAAACTGTCTGACATTCTTCAGGACTTGAGGAGAAGCAACTGATGAACTGTACCAAAATGGGCAGAGCAGATTTCCTCCTTCACTGAAATGAAAAGAGACTCTGGGCCTGTAGGCTGAAGATGGATGCCCCAACTTTATAAAGGAACTTTGGGTGACTGTCCAGGCAGATAGGTGTCATCTCTGTCATGTCTAGATTTTGGAAGTTGCTTGTACTTTCAGTTTACTTGAGTAAATATATCCTTCTGTGGTCTTTGATGTAGTTGAAGATTAGATAGTTATAGGTACAGTTTTTCTTAGCCATTTGAAAGGTATATTGAAGGTATATATGAAACTTTAGAATCATAAGGATAAGGGTGATAAGAGTATTTTCTTTAAGTTTGCTGAATACAAATAAACTAGATATTATAACTTTAATTCTTGCTTGATAGCTATTTGTTACATGTAAATTTGCTATGTTAAAATTGAAACCTTCCTTTTTGATTAGACAGAAAGGGGGAGATGATGTGGGAATGTCTTTCTGTATGCTGTGAATAGCAATCTTTAAATAAAGGAGCTGTTTTGGGCCATGACAGGCACCATAGAAGAAGTAGGAGGAGGAATCAGAATAGGTAGGAAAGGAAGGGCAGAGTCAGAGGCAGACCGAGCTGAAGCCCAAAAGAGCAACATGTAAGGAGCACAGGTGAGCCACGGGCCACATGGCAGACAGATTAATGAGAATGGGTTGAGTTTAGACAAAAAAGCAAGCTAGCAATGTGCCTGAGCCATAGCCAAACAGCATGAAGTTAATATAAGCGTCTGAGTCATTTCTGGGGGCCCAAGCAGTGGGCTACTAAGGGGTCTCGGGCGGCTAAGAGGTCTGGCACAGCAGGGTCTGTGCCTCTAGCCGCCAGAGACCAAGAATCCACACTGCTACAACCTTGAAATTGTTCTGAGCAGTTTGTAGTCCAAAGTCGATCTCTGGTTGATGTAAAGCATTATTTAATCTATTTCTGAGGGATTCTTGCTACCCCTTTCTTTTTATTTAACATATTCTTTAGGGTTTGATTTGATCTTTCTATGACTACTTGCTCTTTAGGATTGTGTAGTATACCTGTGATATGCTTTATATTATAATAAACAAGAAACCTTTATTTTACTAGAGACATAGGCTGGAGCATTGTCAGTCTTTATTTGTGCAGGTATTCCCATGATGGCCATAACTTCTAGCAAATGTGTGATTATAGAATCAGCCTTTTATGAACTCAAAACAGTTGCCCATCGAAATCCTGACAACATATTTATTGTATACACTGTTGAATGAAGTTTCTGGCCCAGGCTTGCTCCAAGATCCTGAACCAGCAGTCCCAAATAATCACACAAAGTCTTGTATTAATTTTATGCTGGTCATCCTATGGCTCTGGCATGTTGCTAGCTAGCTCTTTGCCCTTAAACTAATCCATGATTCTTATCCTGTTCAGCCATGTGGCTCCGTACATTTTCTTAGAGCAGCATAGGTGTCCTCTGCATTTGCTGGCTTCTCTGGCATCTCTGTGGCATCTCTGCTCTGTTCTTGTTCCCAGAGTTTTCTTAGTCTGGTAGCCCCACTCATACTTCCTGTCTGCCTTCAGTCAATCAACATTTTTATTAAACAAATAGATGGGACACTTATTTATAATGTAACAACATAATCTCTTTACATAGAAACTATTAGTCTCAAATATTTTGCATTGTTATGGATTTTTGTATATTGATATAATTTTAGTGTTATTTTTGTTATAACATACTGTATATATGTTTCTACTCTTCTTTAAGGTATTGTACTATGCAGCTCATTTAAAATTGAAATGTTAAGTTCTAGTCCTTGAGATATTACAAATTGTTTGGATAATTAAGAAACGCAGATTAATAGTCACCTATAGCAATCAAACTAGTGGTTGTATTAGGTATGTTTTCAAGGTTGAACAGAGATATGTTTTAGATAGATATTTACAAATATGGCATTTCAAATGCTGTAGAGATCTACAGAATATGGTATTTTAAGTTTTAGTAACATAAGGCTTTTCATGACAATGAGACATATCTGCTTCTAGCAGCACCACTGTACTTCAAAAAAGATGATGGGACCTGAAAAAAAATCTCCATACAGAATTTGCTTCAAAGGTGGCTAAACTAGCCACTGGGCAAGAGACAATAGCTACTGATAGTATTCTGTCCAAATTGAATAATCAGGACAGAAAAAAAAAATCAACTGTTGAACTTTCCCAAGACAAGGTAGGTCAGTCTTTCAAAGTTTCTGCTTTACTCCTGTTAGATATACTGAGCCTGTAGGCCAAAGATGGATGCTCTAATGTTGCAGAAGAATCTTGGGTGACTGTCCAGGCCGTCAGTTGTCTTTGTCACTTCCCTAGTTTTGGATGTTGCTTTCTCTTCACTTTCTATTTTCTTAGGTAATATTTTATCTTTCTCAGGTCTCTGATGGATTTGGAGAGCAGATAGAGTTTTACAGTTTTTCTTGCTGAGAAACTCACAAAAGAGGTGTAAAGTGTTGAGAGCCATAAAAACTTAAGGCGTTGGTTTAAGAAAAAAATTCTAAAAAGATTTTTTTTAGGTTGGTAATGTAAAAAACTTTGAACTCACCAAGAGAGGATAGATAATAGGGTACTTTCTCTAAATTTGCCAAATACAAATGGCCTGGACATTGTGAATGTAATTCTTACCTGATAATTGTTCTTATTGTATATATTTTATTGATGTAGAAAGAGCCTTTTATTGGACTAAAAGGGAAAGATGTTGGGACAATCTTTTTGTACACTTGTAGTGGCTTCTAAAGGGGCCGGAAGACCAGCCCAGCCCCAGACAGTACAAACTGGTGACAACCAGTGCCTAAGCACATCCACATAAGCCAATCTGACCTGGGGTCTAAGCCTGGGGTCTTGAGGGTGGAGTCTGGATACAACTTTCCTAGATCAGTGAGAGACCACTGCTGACAGCTGCAAATACCAGCAAATTAAAGCCTTTTCCCTGGCTGAGGGGAGGGTCTGGGATAAAAGTATTTAAGGTCTTCTCCCTCAGTAATAAAACTTGAACTTGCTTGTTTTAACTTGTTCCCAGAGGCCATGTCATTGCTTCCACACCATCTTGGCCTCCTCCCCCAAGGGAAAAGCAGGACCCTGAGCATAGAAACAACTATGATTCCTGACCCCAAACCAGGCACACCTCAACATACACTGTGTCAATGTGTGTCTCTGGCTAACTTCACCTGCCTAAGGCTCCTTCTGATTGGTTTAATAAAGAGCCAAACAGCTAATACCTAGGGAGGAGAGAATAGGTGGGACTTCCAGGGAGAGATGGGAACTCTGGGAAAGAATCAGATGCATGGGAGATTCACCAGCCAGATGTGACAAAACATAGATTAACATAAACATGTTAATTTAAGTTTTAAGAGCTAGTTGGGAATAAGCCTCAACTAAGGCCAAGCTTCCATAATTAATACAAAAATATCCATGTCATCATTACAGAACTAGCTATAAAAGAAAAGGTTCACTATATGAGAGACTTTTGTAGTTTAGAGCTTGAAAAGAATGGATCCATTTAGCTTGTGAAATTTATAGAAAGTGAGTTTGTGTGATGATATGTTGAATATTTAATAAAGAAAATCAACCCAGAATATCAGAGGACAGTCTCCACAGTTAAGCCAGGAAAGTCAGAGAATGGTGACCCACACCTTTAGCTCGATCACTCAGGAGACAGAGATCCTAATTGATGTCTGTGAGTTCAAGGCCTAAGAGCCAAGAAATGATACCTCCTCACACCTTTAATCCTAACTCTAGGATTATGATACAGAGTTGAACCAGGAAGTAAAACAGCTGAGTAGGAAAAGATATATAAGGCATGAGAAGGCAGAAATTGAACCATTTTATAGAAATGACCAGTCAGGTTGAGGACTCTTGAAGACAGCACTTACCCTGTTTGGCCTGAGAAGTTGTCTGGGTAAGAACTGACTGTGGTATGTTTCCTCTCTCTGATATTCCAGCTTTTCTCCAATATCTAGCTTTAAATTTTAATATATACTAATTAACATTTGCGCAATAAGTTTGTAATATTTTTCTATTTCTTTTTATTTTCTTTAGGATTTATGAGGATGTTTCTCTCTTCTTGGTAAAGGCATTTTTTCTCTTGATCAGTAACACATAAGGATTATTAATTATCCACGGAGGGATAAGGATATAACACATTGGTGGAGTGCTTGTCTGGTATACAGTGGGTCAGTTCCCAGAACTGGGATATTTCTACAAAGCTTTTAATATTTCATTTTAACTTCTTTGGTATATCATTGGGATCATTTACATTGTGAAGTCTTTACTTTTACTGGATTTATATCTACTTTGCTTTTTATCAAAGTTTTGAAGGCAGAATAGGTCATCATTATAAAACATTTCTTCTTTTGCTTTCAGTCCCTTCCTTTGGTATTAAGAGTTAGGTCAAACATCACATATATGCTAGGCCAGTGTTTTTATTTCCTGTGATAGTAGAAAAGAGAAATGTCCCCCATAGGCTCATATATTTGAACACTTGGCCCCCAGTAGGTGGCGATGTTAGGGGAGGTTGTGGGGAAGTGCAACTTAGCTGGAGGAAGTATGCCACTGGGGAGGGGCATTCACTCTCTTTGCTTCCCATTTGATTTAAAGATGTGATTTCTCAGCTTTCTGCACAAGCCTCCCTGACATTATGGACTCTCTCTGGAATCTTAGCACCAAACAAACTCTTTCTTCCATAAGTAGCTTTTGGCCATGTTTTTTGTTTGTTTTTTTGTTTTTCTGTTACAGCAACAGAAAAGTAACTAATGTCATCTCTAAGCTACATATCCTAGTCCTCTTTGTTCTAATACAATTGATGCTACTAAATTTTCTCTAAGAGTATACTTAGTTGCCTCTTAAAATAGTTATGACTCTGGAATTTTAATATTTTGTATTACATAACCTAATTTGTCTTATTTCCTCTTTTTTAAGTGGAAAATTTCTAAATTTCTACATTTTCTATTAATAAGTATGTTTTTTATTTTCAAATATTTGGGGGTTTTTGAAAAGTACTTTCCTACCCCTTTTTAAGTGCAAATAGATTTTTTTCAAAAAGCATATTCTGATTACAGTTTTTCCTCTCCCAACTCTTCCCAGATCATCCCCATCTTCCCACCCACCCAAGTCCACACCCTTGAAAAATACTTTTATGTTATTGGTTTCTAGTTCAATTCTGTTGGTTTGTATGAAATTATTTAATAGATATTGAAATTCCTATAGGTGTTAATGTAGTGCATTTTGGTGAATATTTCATGTGTATAGAATGAATATATATTTTGCTTTGTTGGTTTACATTGCTCTATAAATGCCAGTTTGCCATTATGGCTAACAGTATTTCTAGGCGTCCTAAATGTTGTAATGCTTTACAGATTCATTCCTTCAATTACTCAAAAGCTGTTCAATTCTCCAGACATTGTACTTTTTCATATTTTATGGATCAACTATATATGTTTTGAATATTTACTTAATGTACACTGCTGTTTTGCTTAGAACGAAAGTTACAGACAGTTGTGAGTTGTCATGTAGGTGGTGGGAGTTGAACTCATGTCTTCTGGAAGAGGAACCAGTGCTCTTAACCACTGAACCATATCTCCAACCAGATAAACTATATTTTAAAAGCAGTTTTACGTTCATGGTATACTCAGTGTTGTAGTATAACACAATGGTCTCCATGGCCTAGAACTTCTCTGAAATCTGCCCATTTATTCTATTTTCCTTCTAGCTCCATAATGGAGATAAGATAAGCAACTGAGGCTAAATCACCTCAGGGTGGAGCATCAATTGGGGGAACTCTGATATAGATACTTTTACCCATGTACTATGGGATGGTGTGCCTCTAAGATGTGGTGGCAAGTTGCATGTGATAAGACATACAGCTGAAGCTGGGCTGGCAGACCAGATGAAAAATCATGTGAAATATCCATAGGCTGTCTTCTTATATATGTTGTGGATTGACATATCTTCTTGCTGAATGTAGCTTGCCATGTGAATATAGGGACTCCTTGGAAACTGAGAATGGACTACAAAATATAGTGTAGTACCTGAAATTGGCACACAGTATAAGCTTTGTTGGCAGTTGTGTGGTCCCTGCTATGGATGGTAATATATCTGCTTGTGTAACAGAAGATTACAAAGGGAAGTAGGTAGGCAGGATCTATTTTCCATTTTAGCCTCTGATTTGGCTGAGAAGCAGATATGGAGATGATCTGGAAATATGATATTGCTGTGTCCTATAGCTGGGGTGCAGCATGTAATAGAAGAGAGTACATATTTGATCTGTGCCAAAGAGTCACCCCAGGATCCCAAACTTTGCAACCCATGAAAATAATCAAATAGTGGGTGTGATGGCGATTCTTGGTTGTCAACTTGATTGTATTTGGAGTTAACTAATATCCCCAAACGGAGAAACACACCTGAGAGGAAATGTTGCTTAATTTGAAGTGGGAAGATCCACATCTCATCAAGATCTTTAAGGTGGGATGTAGTTGGACATTTCTCTCCTGCCCACAAGTTCCCAAATACCAGAAACTGCTTCTCAAATAATTGACGCAGAGGCTTAACATTACTTATAAATACTAGGCCAGTAGTTCAGGCTTATTACTAACTAGCACTTATACTTAAATTAACCCATAGTTCTATTTATGTTTAGCCTTGTGCCTTGGTACCTTTTCTCAGTAACTTTCTCATCTTGTTTCTTCTCTGTGTGGCTAGTGAGTGTGTCATTACCTTTCTGCTTTCCAGAATTCTCCTACTGTGATTGCCCTGCCTATACTTCCTACCTGGTTACTGGTCAATCAGCATTTTATTAAATCAATAGGAGTGACAAATCTTTACAGTATAAAAGAGCATTTTCCCACAGCAGTGGGCATATGTATCTTTAATCTAGATCTTTGAGGTGAAAAGCCCACTCTAATCTGGGCCACACCTTATTCCGGAAGCCTACATAAGGGCATGGAAGAAGGAAGCTTGCCCTCTATTTACCCCTTTGCTCTTGCTCTCATTAGCAAGCCCATTCCTTCGCTAGCATTAGAGCCTACGTCTTCAGGACTCTGGCAGATACTGAAGACCCAGCCTGGTGGCCAGAATAACTACTGGATTCTTGGAGCTTTTTTTCATAGGCAGCCATTGTTGTATTAGCTGGATCACAGGTTATAAGCCATTCTAAGAAATACTCTTTTACATATAGTGAGAGATTTATTATATATGTTCAGCTACCTGAACATATATGTTCAGAACCCTAATACAGTGAGGATGAGGAATGGGGTAAAAATGGCAGTAAGGGAATCTGGTGTGATAGAGGTGGTGTTTGATACTCACCGTGTTCACCAGAGACTTAGTAAAGAATGCTGGAGGGACCTAGGGATTGATATGATAACTACACACCAAGGAAATCTAGAGAATCATAAGGTCATCCTTTGAATATCTGTACTCCAATAAATTGGGAAGCCTAAAAGAAATAAATACCACCTACCAAAGTTAAATCAAGATCAGACAAGCAATTTAATCAGACCTATAGCCTCTAGAGAAATAGAAGCAGTAATTAAAAGTCTTCCAACAACAACAACAAAACACCTAGACAGATTCAGCACAGAATTCTACTACTTTCAAAAGAAATTAACACTAATATTCGTCTAATTAATACATATAATATATACTTAATACATAAAATGATACTTAAACCATAAAAAGACCCAACACAGAAAGTAATTTCAGAACAAATTCCATTATGAACACAGATGCAAAAATTATCAACAAAATACTGTCAAACTGTATCTACAAACATGGTAAAAAGATCATCCATAATTATCAAGTAGGATTTATCCCAGAGATACAGGAATGATTCAACATACATAGATCCATCAATGTAATCCACCATATTAACACTGAAAGTTAAAGACCACATGTTCATCTCATTAGATGCAGACAAAATCCAACACCCTTTCATGATAAAAGTCCTGGAGGCACTAGGAATACAAAACATACTCCAACATAATAAAGGTAATTTACACCAAGCCCACAGCCAATAGAAACATAAATGCACAGAAACTTAAAGCATTTCCACTAAAATCAGGAACAAGACAAGGTTGTCCACTCTTCATATACCTATTCATTTAGTACTAGAAGTCTTAGAGCAATGAGACAACTGATGGAGACCAGAGGGATACAGACAGGAAAGGGAGAAGCCAAAGTATCTTTATTTGCAGATGATATGATTGTATGCATCAGTGACCCTAAAAACTCCACCAGGAAACTTCTACAAGGGATAAACACCTTTAGCAAAATAGCAGGATACAAAATTAACACAGCAAAATCAGTAAGTAGTCTTCCTATATACAAATGACAGACTCTTAGTCAAGGAAACAACACCTTTCACAATAGCCTCAAAAACCACAAAGTATCTTGGGGTAACCCTAACTAAGCAGTGAAAGACTTGTATGATGAAAACCTTAAGACACTGAAGAACATATCAGAAGATGGAAGAATCTCCCACGTTCATGGATTCATAGGATCAATGCAGTAAAAATGGCCACCTCACCAAAAGCAACATACAGATTCAGTGCAAACCCCCACCCTCAATTGCTCACACAATTCTATGCAGAAATTGAAAAGGACAATTTTTAGCCTCATATGAAAATTTTAAAAAATCTTGTTAAAAAAATTCTGAAAAATAAAAGTACAGCATCAAGTTTCACCATCCCTGATCTCGGATTGTACTACAGAGCTATAGTAATAAAAATCAACATGGTGTTAGCATAAAAGCAGACACATGGATCAGTGGGATTGAATCTAAGATTGGACATACGTCTACACAGCTATGGACACCTGATTTTTTATAAAGAAGCAAGAAATACACAATGGGAAAAAGAATCAGCACCAAGAACAGCAATCAATAAATAAGACCTTATGAAATGGAAAAGCTACTAGCTGGGTGGTGGCACGTGAATTTAATCCCAATACTCAGGAGGAAAAAGCAAGTGAATTTCTGAGTTTGAGGCTAGCCTGGTCTACAGAGTGAGTTCCAAGACAGCCAGGACTACACAGTAATAAAAGCAAAGCTTCTGTATGGCAAAGGATGCCATCATCTGGACAAAGAGGCAGGCTATGGAATGAGAAAAGATCTTTGCCAATTACATGTTCTGTAGAGGCCTAATATCTAAAATATATAAAGAACTCAAAAAAAAAAAAGCAGGATATCAAGAAAAAATAACTGGGGTACAAGAAAAAAATGGGGTACAGAACTAAACAAAGTTTACAAACTGAAATCATGGAATTTGTATATAAATGGCTGGAGCTTAAAAAATATCATCCTGAATGAGGTAACCTAGACCCCAAAAGACAGATACAGTATGCATTCTCATATGTGGTGCTAGCCTTTAAGCTTTTCATAGGGATGCTGTTTGGATAGCCACAGAAGTTAGATAGAGAGTAAGGAACTGGTGGGGAGGGAAATCCCTCCCAAGAAAGGGGAGATAGAATGTATATAGAGAAACTGGGGAGATGAGAACAGGAAGAGTAAGTGGAGATGGGGAGGGGCAGCTAGCACTAAGGACCATTTAAGGGGTCGTGTGGAAACCTACTGTCCTAATTAGGGACAAGACACGGTGACCAAGACAAGGACTCACAATTTCAGAGATTTAGTGCATTGCGGTCCTAGTGGGGAACGCGGCAGAGACATGGAGCTGGAGCAGTAGCTGAGAGCTATGTTCTGATCCACGGGCCAAAAAGGGGGAACGGTGGCATGAAATTTGAAACCTCAAAGCCCACTCTAGTGACAGATTTCTTCTGCCGGATTAGCCAGCGATGAGGCCTGAGGAAGGCCTGGTCCAGCTGGCTACCTCCTGGGTCTGAGCGGGATGGTGAGTGCCCAGACCTCCCCTATCCACCGGAGAGAAGCACACTGAGCAGGAGTCTTGTTGAAGCAAGATCTCGCTTTATTGTATTGGGCAGAGAGTTATATAGACTTAGATAAGGAGAGACAGGAGTCTTGGGTGAGGGAAGATGGATGAGGGTTTAGTGCCAATGAGATTGTGTTATGACAGCAGTAATTAGGCAGAGGTGGTCTTTGGGTGGGCTATGCTGAGTCACTCATATGCGGAAGTCATGCCCAGAGACAGGTTGCCAAACTTGAGCTGGGCTTGGAAAGTTACACCAGGCCCCAGGATTGTTGTTAAAGGCCAAGCAAGAGGTCCAACACTTCTTCTACTGCAGCCACACCTCCTGATCCTAATCTTTCCAAATAGTTCCACTCCTTGGTAACTAAGCATTTAAACATATATCTATGGGGGCCAGCCACTCTTATTCAAAGCACCATACCTACTATGGTTGACCTTTCTTTTCCTTCCCTCCTTCCTTCCTTCCCTCCTTCCCTTCCTTCCTTCCCTCCTTCCCTCCCTTCCTTCTCTTCTTCTCTCCCTCCCTCCCTCCCTCCCTCCCTCCCTCCCTCCCTCCCTCCCTCCCTCCCTCCTTCCTTCCTTACTTCCCTCTGTCCCTCTGTCCTTTCTGTTTGATTTGTTTTTGAGACATGGTTTCTTTGTACAGCCTCATCTGTAAGAAACTTACTCTGTAGACCAAATTAACCTTGAACTCACAGAGATCTTCCTGCTTCTGCCTCCTGAGTGCTGGTATTAGAGACATGTGCCAACACTGCCTGGAAAAGTTTCTTTAAATACATGCATATATGAAAGAAATCCAAATGGAATCACCAAATAATAGGGGAGACAAAGTCCCAACTAGGCATCTCTCACCACCAAGTGAAACCTCCAATACCAGGAATGGGTTACATCTAAATAATCTGTTGGACAAGTGGCTCCTATGGAAACCCACAAATAATTCAAGTGATTGCCAAGGCTATTGATTGCAGACCCTATTGCTGAAGACAACACCTACATAACTCACTGAACATGGAGAAGGAGAGCCGGTGCCCATCAAGAGCCTTCACTCCTACTGTGCTCATGGTTTTGGAAGGCACTCTGCATGTTACCAGGGCAGAAACGTAAACACCAACCCTGCTACAAACCCTTTGATCTACAATGGTGACCTTCCCATATGATATGTTGGCTCAATAATAGCACGAATGTGGGAGTTACTACCATCTATGACCCTCTCCATGAATTAGAACCCATGCCTGACAGCGTCAGGTCACAAACCTGAGACTAGATAGGTCTTATGAAGGACAGAAGCCCAGCAGGAGTTAGCCAACACAAAACCAACTCAAAAGGAGTTCTGGAGACTTTGTTTCCTATTGCTTTGTTTGTGATTTTTTTTTTTTTTAACTTACTGGCTTTGCTTGAGTTTTATCATCCCCAATTTTGAGTTTTTATGGGTTGTTGTTGGTGTGTGTGTGTGTGTGTGTGTGTGTGTGTGTGTGTGTGTGTGTTATGCTTTTTTTTCCTTTGTTTTGTTTTATCCTTGCTTATCCTTTTTGTTTGCCTGTTTATTTTCTTAAGAAAGAAGACAGAAGGTGTGAAGACAGAAGACTGGGAGGTGGGGGAGGATCTTGAAGGAGATGATGGTGGGAACCGTGATAAGAATACATTGTATGAAAATAACTTTATTTTCATTTAAAAAAAATAGCAACAAAGGAACAAGACCAGCACCAGAGGGAGCTTTTTAACGTTCTGACCCACTTTCTGGAGTCCTGGCCAACATCCTGCCTCAAGCTCCCTTTAAGTAAAGACCCCTTTTCTTTGCTTTTTTTTTTTTTTTTTTTTTTTTTTTTTTTTTTTTTTTTTTTTTTTTTTTTTTTTTTTTCTCTTCTCCTTCTGCCAGAGGCTGCATGCATCTCTGGCTCCTCCCCCTATCTCTCACTCCCCCTTACTCTAATAAAGTCTCTTCAAGTGAGTGCAACCTGTAAGAATTGTCTCTTCCCGCAGCTCCCATCCATCTCTGTCCCCAGACGCCTGCCCGCTTAGCAGGGCTGCCTTGCATGCCTGGCTCTCATCCGCCAGGTATTGTCTCTGGCTTATATTACAACTGGAGTTGTTGATAGAGTGTGAGAGCAGAGATACAGAATGCACCTGCAAGGTGAAATGCTGAGCAATGATCCAAGACCAGGAATCAGTGGGTTTCAGGTTCCAATCCAGTGAAACGGGCCACATCCACAGTGTGGGACTGAGAGCTCAAAGCTCTGGGGACACTTGGAGCCTCTGCTGGCTGGCTCCAGATGCACACACCCTACCACCTATCTAATATCAGATGCTACACTGATGTGGCCCATGCCACCATAGTTCTAGGTGTCCATCCCTTTATGGGGTCCAGGTAAGAAAACTACTTCTTTACTAACTCTTCTGATAGGCTCTTGGGCCTGTTTTCCCTGATAGGGTTTTAACATGCCCGTGGGCCCTGAGAGTCTTAACTGATCCCTGTTAAGTTTTGAGTGGTTCAGGCTTTGATCTCAAGAAGTAATTTGTCACTCTGTGCTTCTTGGGTGGTATAAGACAGATGAAGTGGTTTATGGGTCTACCCAGGGCCTGCAGTCTTCCCCCCTACAACTGAAGTAAATGGTATCTCATAAAATGGAATCTCACCTAGAGCAAGATGCAGATTAATTTTTTAATGTAATATTGAGTAATGTAGAGTTAGGCACAGCCTGTTCTCAATATGAGAACTAGGCTTTACTTGTCCGTACTAGTTTCCTTGTCAATCAAGTTGGATGAGAAGTACATGATGGTATCATTTTTCCTCAGCTGTCCCTGGGGAAGATGGCAATGATATCTCACTTGCATTGGGTAATGTGCATGTGTTCATATGTGTATTTTAGAAGTAAGCTCCCCACATAACGCCAGTGTGTACTGTTTCTTGATGCTTTTATACTTGCCCTTGTGATACTACAAGCTAACAGGAGCTTGGAGCACTGCCCATTTCCTCCTGTGCCAGATGAGAGGCTTCTGATATTCTAGCCAGACAGATTTGTGTCTAAAGAATGATAAACCTTTCGGTTGATCGATGGAGACTCATTCCCTGGAGCAACCTTCTATCTCCTTCATACGCAGTTTCAGAGCCGTTGGCTAAATTCCTTCAAGACTTAGTTTAAGAAGTAAAAGTTTCAAGTATTTACTGCAAATAATAAATAGAAGGCTTACCTGAAACAAGTGATAGAACATTTTGTGTAGATGGGGGCAGGGTTTCCTGATTTTATGCATATTGTAAGGAGACTAAGGCACACGAGGCCTAGTCCTTGCCTGTAAGGAGATGGTTTTTATCTTTTGTTTTTGTTCCCTGTTGCTGAGGGTGGAACCCAGGGCTGTGTGCATGCCAGGTGAATGTTCTTACTGGCGAACTACATCTCCACTCTGTCTTGTTAAGAGCTTGATCCTAGATAAGTAGGTAAATGAAGTAAGCCATAGACTTCACTCCTGAGGGAGGGAATGAATGAAAGTGAGTGAGTCTCAGCCTAGAGATTTCGACTATAGAAAGAAAAAAAATCAAGAAAAGAGGTGTCAAGGTATTAACAGTGCTTACCCTGGATTAGGAGAAGGATATCTTTCTGATATCTGCCAGAAACATGGATTTCTCTTTCCCCTTCCTTTGCCTATGCCTTTCTTTCCCTATAACATGTAAGAACCCATGCCTTTCACAGGGTATTTAAATACTTACAAAAGGCCTCGGTGTTGTCTCTGCTGCTCCTGAGTTCAGGTAAATGACTTGCAGAAGAGTAACATACATAAACTGGGTTTTGAGAGACTAAGTGTGGGGCATACACCTATAACCCCAGCCTTCTGGAATTAGAGACTAGGATTAGGAGTTCAAGGTCAGCCTCAGCTAAGGCCAAACTGTATTAAATTAAAAATTGTTTAATAATAATAATGTAAAGTTTGTAAAGAAAAATGCAGATGCTTGCCTCAGGTCAAGGTCCCAGGTCCAGAAGACATTCTACCTCTCCCTTTCCTGCATGAGTGCTCATCTGCATGTATGTTTGCGTGCCAGAAGAGGACATCAAATCCCATTAGAGATGATTCTGAGCCACCATGTGATGGCTGGGAACTGGACTCAAAACCCTTAACCACTGAGCCATCCCTCCAGCCCCTTAAATGTGTAGAGGCTGGCCTTGAACGCCTGCCTCTACCTCTTTTTAGCAAATCCTATTAGAGTGCACCATCACGAACAGCTAGATGACTTTCAAAAAGAGAAAGGGGGAACTCTCGGGAAAGTGCTCCTCACTCAGCATGGGCATTTCCTATCCACTGTCTCACTGTAACTTCTGGATTCCCTCCAAAGGCCTTCAGTACCCCTGAGCACACCCAACCCCCACCAAGGCAGTAGAATTGGAGACACATAACACTCCTCCAGTTGATTTCTTCCCTTCCACAGTTTCCATTCCCTTGGTTTTGAGCGCTTCACAGAGACCGGGTTTGGGTTGAATGCACATCTACACTGAGAGGAACAAGATGACGTACATAGATGGAAAAGTAAACTTACAGCGTTGGCAGACAATGTGGAGAATTTTGGTCTGTCTCCAACTTGCCACTGATGTATCCTAGCTTGCAGGAAGGATGAAACACATATGCCCTGGCCTCAGAGTTCCGTATATTAGCCTCCGTCCTTACACGGGAATTCCTACAGGAGCCTAAGGCCCCAGCACACACCCTTAGATTCTGGTAATACCAGGAATACACTTGTTAGACAAGTTGTGTCTAAGCACACTGCACTGAGGAGACAGGAGACATTATCTTCAGAGAACTGAGGGGTGTTGGGAAGAACCGAGATGACTTGGGTTTGTGGTGCATTCAGGGTAAGTTAGTAAGAGGCTTTGAATTTCCATCTGAAGCCAAGGATGTAATTCTGAGGTTCCACACCCTACTAATCTCGGGGTAAGGGCCTAGCAGTTTTTTAGCATTTCGGGTTTTAAATCACATTTAATTAATTTTAAATTTGGACCTAGGCTAAAGCTGTGACTGGTAAAAAGGAGGCACTTACTTCTATTAGTCAAGTGGGGTGGTTGGTCATATCTGCAGTGAGAAATGCTCAGGGTTAAACAACAGGAAGTGCTCTTATTCTCATCCATGACAGTCATGTCAGTGATGGAAGTGGGAGGTCGAGGAACCTGTGGTCTGTGTGTGCAGAGAGCAGTCTAGAGAAATTAGTTCCCTCCCTCCATCACCATTCTAGAGACCAGACTTAACATGTTGGGCAGTAGATAGAAAAATCTTTTCTGCCCACCAGTACCTGAATGACCAGTCAGAGGCTTAATATTAATAACAAACTGCTTAGTCTATGGCCCAGGCTTATTGCTAACAAGATCTTACATCTTAATTTAACCTATAATGATTAAACTATGTATTGCCACGTGTCTGTGGCTTTACCTGTGTTACATCTTACTCCCCTCGTGGCTCTCAGCATCTGCTCTGACTCAACCTTTCTTTTCCCTGTATTTCTCTTGGGCTTCCCACCTGGCTATATCCTGTCCTGCCATAGGCCAAAGCAGCTTCTTTATTAATCAATAGTAGTGACATACATTCACAGCATACAAAAAGATCATCCCACAACACTTTCCTTTTTCTGTCTAATCAAAAAGGAAGGTTTTAACTCTAACATAGTAAAATTACATATAATGAAACAGTTATCAAGTAAGAATTACAGTTACAGTATCTGGTCTGTTCGTATTTGGCAAAATTAAAGAAAATATTTTATCACCTATCCTATTTTGTGAGCCTGAAGTTTCATATCTAATTTACCTCTTGTCATAACTAAGTAAAACTATAATTATAACTATCTAGTCTCCAACTACATTAAAGACCACAGAGGATATAATATTATCTGAGTAAACAGAAAATGCATTGTAAGCAACTTCCAAAATTCCAGAAATGACAGAGACATCTGGCTACCTATTCACAGTGTACAGAAAGACCATTCCTCACCATTAGGCTGCATGGCAAACTCCTCAATCCTCACTTCTATTGTTCATATGTATGTACATATTAGGTGTGAGTGTGGTATAGGCTTTGAAACTATAGAGAGTCGTAGTGACAAAGAATGGCCTTGTACTGTCACAAAAAACCGATATCGAGACCAACAGGACAGAGCAGAGAAACCATATAGATATTGCCTCTTAATATTTGACAAACTTGAGTGAAAAGACACATTATTTAATAGATAGCATTGAGGGAAAGACAAACTAATAGACAGCACTGGCAAAAATGGATATGTACTTATCGAAGAGTGAAATTGGAGCCATAACTCTGAACTTACACAAAAATCACCTGTTAAATGAATCAGAGACCTTAATTTAAAATCTGAAATGCTAAAACTGATAGAGGAAACACAGAGTTGTGGAGAAGCTAGATGTGGTGGTGCAAGCCTGAAATCTCAGTATACCAGAGGTAGAAGCAGACATCTCTCTGTGAATTCAAAGTCATCCTTACAAACTGAGTTCCAGGACCACCAGGGCTATATAAAGAGAGAGCCTGGCTGACATCAGGGCGCACCTAGAGAGATACTCAGAGATTAAGAGCACCGGGTACTTTTGCTAAGGAATTGGGTTTCTTTCCCAGCACCCACATGACAGATCTTAATATTCATAACTCCAAGGAGTTATGGTCTCCATGGGTACCAGGCATGCACACAGTGCACTTACATACATGCTGGAAAAACCCCACTCATACAAATAGAGCAAAAAAAAATGTAACATGAAGAACTTCCTACACATTTATCAGCATAGGAAGTAGTCCCAAGAATCATCCAATGGACTATACGAAGTGAAAAGTATTTGCACAGCAAAGCAAAGTTCAGCAGAGTGAACAGACAGCCTGCAGAATAAGGGAAAGCCTGTCAGCTCTATGCCAGACAGGTGACTAATAACCCGAATATATAAACAACTGCAAAAATTACATCTCTCCCACAAAAAACCTGCCCATCAACAAATGGGCTAATGAAATATACAGATTGTTCAAAGAGGAAGTACAAAAGGCCAGTGTCTTTTTTTTTTAAATATACTCAATTTTCTTAGCCTTTAGTGAAATGCAAAATAAGATGACTTTGAGATTCCATTGCACCCCAGTCAGATGACCATTCTCAAGAAAACAAACACCATTAAATGCTGCTGAGGACATGGGGAAGAACTAGTCTGGTTCACCGGTGGGAAAGCGTGAATTAGCACAGCCGTGGAAATCAGTATGGTGGTTTCTCAAAAGACTGAAAAAAATCGCACTGCCACGTGATCCAGCTAGCTCCACTGGTGCACATATATTTGAAGGACTGATCTCATCACAGAAGTGCCTGCACATCCGTGTTTATTGCTGCTTTATTCACAGCAGCCAGCCAAAGGAATCAGTGTGGGTAAGTGCATAATAAAAAGACTATAATTGTCTTCTACCCATTGCCTCTGGGTTTCCCTACACAAGTACAGCATACAGCTGATTCATCACTTTCCAGGAGACCGTCTTTTGGCTCACTTTTCTGTGTGTAGTCACATTATCTGAAACTTTTGTTAGAGCCTTAATTAATTAAAATAAGTTGGGGGGGAAGTAAATTAGTGTAAGAAGGTCCAAAATGTTGCATTTTGGAGCATTATTTTAATAAACAATTTCCCTAAAATCCTTACATTTTGTGAGCTCATGCCTGCTAGACAAGCTCTCTTCACTGGCATCTATAGTCCTACAAACTTCTAATATGTCACTATAATTGGGTGTGGGGACATGCACTGGGTAAATTACAAAGTCTAGTCATCCTGGCAGCAACAAAGCCGTCCTAAGGAGACAAATGCATCCCTACATTCAGCTATCAGCTTACTAGCAGAATTTTCTCCAAAGAATTAGAATTTCTCCAGGAAGCTTATTCTGGGAGAAAGGTAAGGTTGGGCCAGTCAGGAAGGCATCGGTGCGCAGGGGAAGGTTCTCACACACTTCTGACAGCTCATCAGCTCATTTTGCAGATGGGCTGGAACCTAGACACTGATGGCTCAGTGATGGGAGAGACAACAGTGTGACCATAATCGTTCAATTAAGCACACTCTTTGCTTTCTACTTAAGCCTAACCCTCATGTCAGGATGCAAAAGGGGGGATGAGGAGGGGAGGAGCATGAGTGGGTGAGGTTTTGTCCTTAGACCTTTTTGTTTTCCTTCCCAATGTGGATACATTTGGCTGAATCTCCTTTTTTTTTTTTTTAACCAGAACTTGCTTCTTCAATGGCCTATGAGGTCAGACAGCTGAGTATCCACACAGGACTTCTATGCTGTGATGCGATTCCATGACTGAAGCAACTTGGCTGGAAAGGGTTAACTGGGCTTATATATCACAGACCGTTGAAGGAAGCCAGGCAGGAACCTGGAGGCAGGAGCTGATGTGGAGACTGTAGAGAGTTACTTCGTGGCTTCCTCTTTAGTTCTTGCCATGCCGGATTTCTTATGGAACCCAGGAACACCATCTCAGGGGTGACACTACTCACAATGGGCTGGGTCCTCACCTATCAATCACTCATTAAGAAAATACCCTACAAGCTTGTGTTGTGGAATATTATTTTAAGTGGGCAAGATGTCTTCCATTTGTTTACGCTGAGGGATGTTACTTTAACTGTGTGAAGGTGTGCTACATTTGTTTGTGCTGTATTTGTCTAACAGTATAAAGATGTGTACTTAATTATGTAAAGATGGGCTGCATCTGTCTCACTTTGCCTGCCTAAGGCACCTGATTGGTCTAACAAAGAGCTGAACAGCCAATAGCTGGACAGAAGAGGAACAGGTGAGGCTGGCGGGGAGAGAGACCAGGCTGGTCTCAAACCTAGAGATCCTTCTGCCTCTGCCTCCCAAGTGCTGGGTTGAAAGGAGCGCACACCACCATGTTTGGTCTTATCAGTTTTTTTTTTTAAATTTTCTTAAACTTGGAGAGTCATCTTATATAGAGTGTATCTCATGTCTCTAATAAAGAGAAGTATGTGGCTTTCTGTTACTTCATGTTTTAATTACTTTTTTTCTGAAGGGTAACTGTCCTAAGAATTAGAAAACTTCTGGAAGATTTTAAACTACCAACACTGTCTTTTTCTGGAAAAGGTCACATTCTATTGCATTCATTCGCTGTGCTTCTTCACTTACTGAACTTTCACAAAAGCTTTTCTTAAACAAGAGATATTCTAGGTATGAGACAGATACGCATAGGGAATGCTTTAGTCGTCTGTGACTCCATTTTGGTTTGGGTTGTACACACATCTCTCTAATAACAATGCACTTAGCAACCTTGGACCTTCACGTCCATGTACTATTTACACCCACGCCCTCTTTGAACAATATACCTAGCAACTTAGGACCTCTACTTGCATCAAGCTGGAAGTGCACCCACTCCAAACAATGGAATACACTCTCCCTCTCCCAAAGGATCACCAACGTAGATAGTTTCTATTCATTCCTACTTCGGTGATATCTGGGTTTCAGGGTAGAGGAACCGATTATGTTTAAACTAGATTTAGGTATTTGTTCAATCAGGTAAATTGTATACTCTGAGATAATTTTTATGGAGGACCCCATAACTCTTATGACTATGCACAAATTTGCATGTATGTGATTAAAATCAGGTGTATATGGGAAGAAAGGGACATGTGTAAAGTATGAAATCTTATATAAGCCTGTCTATTAAAACAGAGAGCCGCCCCTATTTCCTAAGCAATTAAATTCCTCTTTCTCTTGAATCCCACAAAATAAAGGCCCAAACAATAATCAGGGCTCTTGAGTACTCTTCCTCATGTCCCACTGTCATTCTTGACATATTTCTTTCTGATATGTACATTTGCTTCATGTTTTAACAAACTTTCCACACCACTTTGAAATGTCTTTGTACCTCTGTTTTAATCCCTTGACTAAGAGGCCAAGAACCTGAAATATCCAGCATAGACCCTACCACCAGAAACAGAAACAGGCATAAAAAGCTGATGGTTGCTCTAATAAGCCAATGTTGAGGACATTTCTTCTCCAAAACCTCATGAGGATCACACAGTAATGTGCTGGACAGTGCCTTCAGGGTGGCATCTTTAGCTCACCATGCCTACCAGTTTACAGATTCCCATGCTGGCAGCTTTCTTTGGGACTGACATTTCACACTAAGAGAAACTTAATGATGTGTCTCTTCACGTAGTGTTAGGGCAAGGCAGTGCAGAGGGCAGAGGTTCCTCCATCTTGTATTCTTATCGAGGCCTTTTTAATCTATTTTGATCTCCTTGATGGAGAATCCCTTGGAAAATTACTCAACTCTAATCTAGAAACCTAATATCAAGATGCCCAATCTTGGCTTCTGTTAACTGCTTCCTTGAGCAAGACCACTCCCTAAAGCAGCCAAGAAATATACCAAGATGTTGTTTTGCCTTTAAAAAACCTTCACCCTAGACACTCACCACTACACATGGATACAAATACCTGAATGTAATCCTAGCTGGCTGGAATAAAGACTTTTAATTAGCTATAAACTGAGTGGTTATCTCTGGTGGGCTCCTCATAATAATGTGTGTGCATGATTCTTCTTAAAGTAATTAATTCATAATGTCAATGCTATAAAATGTAGTTCACATGTAAATCATGAGTCAGAACAATAATCAAACACTCTTGAAACTATCATCTGACATACATTTTTGTCCCTGTCTTGCAAGTTCTGGAGAATGTGCTTTGTGCATATGATGAAGCACAAAGTATTGAAATTCTATGACTGTTCAGATTTTTCTCAATTTTAGCATCTGATATGATGAGCTAGCTGAGAGAAATTGCCTGCCCACTCAAGAGTTGGATTTTAGATGAAGGATTAAAGGATAATGTCTTGGGCTCAGGGCAACTGGTGCCTTCAGAGTGAAGCAAGTTCCCCTGCTTCTCAGCGGGCTGCGCTCAATCTTAACAACTTTGTATCTAAACTGAGTCCTGCTTCTGATGTCCATGCCCCAGCTGAGAGTTGAGGCGAGTTTTCTCATCTCTGGTGGTTTCGTTCTTAGTGATGGGGAGTGACTTCTGCTGAGACTGTACACCGACTCATTCAAACTCACGAGCAGCCTTTACCTTTCCCATGCCGGGTGTCTGCTTTTCATCTTTATATCCCCGCACCTGCACTGAAATCTGTGCACACTACAACACTGGTGTGGAGTCAGCCCGACATGGATTCAGCAGCCACTCCTCTTCCTTAAGAATCTGTGATGTGGATGGAAGTGGGTGGTGCATGACTTTAATCCCAGCTCCTGAGAGACAGAAGCAGGTGTGAGATCTCAGCCAGCAGCCTTATCTACATACTGGGTTTCAAGACGGACAGTCAGACAGGATCACCTAGGGAGAGTGGCGGGAAGGAAGAAAACAAAAAGGAATCTCTGATGCGGGGTAGGGAGATGGTTTAGAGGGTAAAGCCTTGCTTTTTAAGCATGAGGACCTGGGTTTGAAATGCCGGCACCAACATCAAACCCAGGCGTAGCGGTGGGTGTGAGTCTGTAACCCAGCTCCGGGGAGATGTGGGTCTCAGGGCTTGTCAGCCAACCAGTCCAGCCAAAACAAACAGTGTCTCTGGGTTCAGTGGAAGATCCTGTCTCAAAATACAGTGGAGGCTGGTAAAATGGTTTAGAGGGTCAGAGTTCTTACTGTGCAAGCTTGCAAACAAATGTTATTTCCCTGAAGCCACACTTAAAAAGCCAGATGTGGTGATGCACATCTGTAATCTCAGGACTTCTTTGGGGACTTGGAAGAAAGAGACAAAATAGGCTAGAAGTTCAAGTGCCAGCTAGCTTGGCGTATCCAGCAGGGCAGAAAAGCTGGGTCTGGTGTCAAGGGCCTGCAATCCTTGCTATTGGAAGTTGAGGCAGAAGAACTAGTTTTGAAGGCTCCTTGGTGAGTTTAAGGCTAGTTTAGGCAACTTTTTGAGGCTCTATCTCAAAATTTAAAAAAAAAAAAATGTAAAAGGACTGGAGAGGAGACATATCCTTGGGGTGGAATGCTTGCCTAAGAAATGTGAGAGAATCTCCACTGAATATCCATTGGGGAGGGGAGCCCCAAAGAGTGACAACTGAGCTCCACTGGTTTCAGAAGTAAATTTATAAATAATGATTAAAGGCAATCCCTCACTGGTGACCTCTTGGATTGTTACACAAGCTACTTTAAGTCTTACCTTTCCCCAAACTCACAATTTGTTAGAAGGAACATACACCCATTTCTCAGATTATTAGAAAGTTAGATGAGGTGTCCTATAGAGCACTTGCCCTAGTGTCTGGCTTGGCCTTGTATGTCCTTCATAGAATTCCTGGGAATGACTCACCCAGTCACAAGATGCTGGCCTCACTGACAGTGCCTGCAGAGTAACTGAGGGCATATTTCATGGTCAGCTGCCAAACTATCTTGTGCAGTTCCAAGCGATGAGTCTTCTGAGTCGGAGAGTGAGTGTTCCCTGCACACAGACCCACTACCAGAGCAGTTTGTAGCTGCTGTATGATGTGGGGATGCCTTTCTGTATGCTGTGAATATCAATCTTTAAATAAAGGAGCTGTTTTGGCCCATGACAGGCATCATAGAAAAAGTAGGTGAGGAATCAGAGCATAGGTAGGAGGAGGGCGGAGTCAGATCAGATTGAGCCACAAGCCCAAAGAAGAAACACGTAAGGAGCACAGGTGAGCCACGGGCTATGTGGCAGGCAGATTAATGGAAATGGTTGAGTTAAGATGAGAGAACTAGCTAGCAATGTGCCTGAGCCATAGACCAAACAGCATGAACTTAATATAAGTGTCTGAGTCATTTTGGGGGCCTGAGTAGTGGCAGGCAGCTAAGGAATCTGGGGCTGCAGGTTTGTGGGTCTGGACCTCCAGCTGCCCCGGAACAGGAAACCTTATTGTAACAACTGTAGCTCCGTTTTTTCTTCATATTTTTAAAATTTATTTTGTCTTCATATATTTTAAAGTAAACTTGTTGGCTAAAATTACAGATGTGGTATACAGGGCAGCCGGGAGGAGGGAACCCTCAAATTCAATTGAGAAATATCTCCTCTGGCTAATCTTAAAAGTCTTAATGATTGTCACTTGGGATAAAAAGCCAAGCCAAACCATAAGAGGCTCTCCAGAGCCAAGGAAGCAAAGAGATGAGCATTTTCACCTTCAAGGGCTTCTATGACTGATGATGCCTAGCAATGTGAACCTAGATCAAGAATCAAGTCCTTAAGCAGTAACTGGGGACTGCCAGAAAACTATATCTTCTAATGGGATTTCCCCTTGAGACTATGCTGAATAGATTTTAAGGATGTGTGACCAGGATTTAAAGTTAGATCCCTCTGTTTGCAGTGAATGGTATTGTTCTTGCCCACAACCATCCCTGAGGGACAGGTCACATACTGGCTAGAAATTCTACCTCTGAAAGAAAGGCAGTGCTTCTCAGTGAGGATGTGTGGGGGGTAGGGAGAATTAGCACCTCTGGGAGATGTGGGACCCACAGGGAGACTTAGGGACCCAGAGTTACCAGAGGGATGTCATGTGAACAACCTTGCCCCCTTTGAAGGAATCATCTCACCCCCTAATTGAGAATTGAACCTTTACTAGTCTTTGATTAAATGATCTTCTTTGGGAGAAAATGTTCTAAGTGAGTAGTTTATAGGTTTCCAATTAGAGACAGGCAGTTCTGGGGGCAGAAGTTTCTACAGGCCAAGACTTTCATAAAGGAGGTGTCTATTGATAAAGGGACTAGGCTTGCTGATGATCCATGCTTTGGTTTTCATGTCATTGTTATCAAATCTGAAAAGACACTGCTAATACCAGCTACCTATATCGGTTAGTATGATATGAACCCATGTTAGACTTGTTATTATGAAAATTAATATAATTATTAAATAATGATTGATATAGGTTAATAGTTAAAATGTAAGCTCTATGCATTATTAGTAAATAAATGTTTCAATCTCCACATTTTAATTTGAATACTCATTTTCTATGATATTTGAATCATATGACTAATGGTCTGATTATTTATTTGTTTACTGGGAATTAAACCTGGGACTCCCAAATGAGAGGCAAGTGACCTCGCTCAAGGCTACAGCCCCAGCCCTTCCATTAACATTGACTCAACTTGAGGTATTCTACCAGAGCATAGGACTACACTGCATTCTTTGGAACAGACTCTCATCTCCCGAGAAGGTTAACACTCACTGAGTATGTGATACATTTAGTCAGATTCCCTGAGGAGAGTACACAGTTAATAAAATTTAAGTACTATTTTGGGGAACCCCGGAGTTGGCCTGGTCTACCTTCCTTGAGAGGCATGCATCCAAGGCCTTTCAAAGGTTAGAGTCCTGGGGCACATGTCCTACCAGTTCTTGAGAGTCCAGCATACTCTCTCAGGCTGTGAAATGTTCAGTCCACTTTGCGTTCCTTGGTATGTTCCCTTAGTAGTTAAGGAAGCCTGGAGACTTGACAGGACAGTTGGTCTTAGATGTTAATCTCCAGTGGCCTGTATAGCTTGCAAATGTTGTTGTATCCTGATAATTGACATTATACTCTGTTTCTGATAAAGGTATTAAAAAGTATGATTGCTTTCAAGAAAACTACCACAGCCTAAGTTTTGCTATGGACCCTCCAGCCAGCCTGGTTTAATTCCTAGTGACCCTATCAGGTGA
The DNA here is from genome assembly GCA_033318265.1 of Phyllotis vaccarum. Classification (NCBI taxonomy): domain Eukaryota; kingdom Metazoa; phylum Chordata; class Mammalia; order Rodentia; family Cricetidae; genus Phyllotis; species Phyllotis vaccarum. Next base: position 12,913,257 of record JARWLC010000017.1, on the reverse strand, counting down.
CCTTGTCCCAGTAAGAGAAGGCACTTACACACTGTGATTGTTACTTATACAACAAGAGTGAAAAATAACTTGCATTTCATGTTTCCTTGAGAGTGTTTACTTCCATTGGAAGGAGAATTGTCCCAGGAAAAATAGCTGGATGAAAATATTGATAATGATTGTATTGTACACAATTTTAAATCTTTGACTTTCTTATAGTGTCCAAATTGTCTTTGTTGTGGGCAGTGACTACTTTTGTAATAAAAATTTTAGTTACCTTACACAATAGCGGGTCTCATTATGACATCTTCATGCTCATATACGACCGTACTGTATTCACGTTCTACTTCAAAAGCATTTTAGCCATCAAGTTAAAGCAATAGAGTGGTAGAACCAGTCAGCACCAACACCTTTCTTATTAGTTAAACAGACTTATTTTTATATTTCCACTCAGCAATTAGCTCAAGTATATCAAAGAGTTTTGGGGACTTTGTATTTCCCTTTTCAAACTTGGAACCTTAAGTGGCATTTGGTGCAAGGTTACGTTTGACACTGTGCATAAACACTAGCATTTATATGTGTTGTGTAATGTCAGCTCTCTAGCATAGCCCTTACTAAGTAAAAATATTTCAATGATTTATGTGATGGCTTCTTTCTTCTGAATGGATGTTTTACATTAAATGTAGCATGGACAGGTAAGAAAGGATGCTTACTTCTCACTATATAGTTTTTTCCACCCATCTCTTTCTTCTACAGTTTAAAAATATTCTAAGTGAAAACAGAAGGTCTTTCCTACTGATCTTTATTAGATTCCTTTGAAGAAGTCCCAAGGTCTAATCCCCATTCAGAAATACCAGTTAATGTGGTCATTGGTCGTATGTCATTCAAATATGATAGAAAATGAATGTTCAAAGGAAAATATGAAGATTGAGACGTTGATTTAAGGAATTTTCTTTTTAATAAAAATATTCTATCTATCTATCTATCTATCTATCTATCTATCTATCTATCTATCATTTATCTATTTATCTATCATCTACCTATTTTCTTAAACAGGGTTTCTGTATGTAGCCCTAGCTGTCTGGTAGCTCACTCTATAGAGCATATTGACCTCAAACTCAGATATTGGCCTGCCTCTGAAGCACTGAGATTAAGGCGGGTACCATCAATACCTGACTCTGTAATAAAAGAACACTTAAATATTTGGTTTTTTATTAATATGTATGTCCATGTGGGTTTTGTGTATATGTATGTGCATGCACATGTATACATGTGAGTGTCTAAGCAGATTCCACACTCTTCAGCTTTGGCAGCTGTGCTCAGCATCTGCAAAAGGCCTTTTTCAGGGCCACACAAAAACAAAACAAAAACCATTTGGCTTTTTTCTGGGCCTTTGGAGCAACTAAGAATGCATAAAATATGCTCATCACATTACAGGGGTACATACCTCTCTGACTGGCTCCAGAATCTTCTCTCTTTGCTCTGAGACAAGAAATGCCAAGAGGGATGCTTGAAAATGGACCAGGCTTAAGTCTCTCTGGGCTCTCAGTTCAGTTCTGTCACTCTGGATATTTAAAAATGCTTGTGGTTTGGACAGTGAACCTTTACTGGTGTTTATTTTCAGCATTAAAGTTGCATTCTGAAGGGCTGGAGAAACTGCTCAACAGTTCGGAACACTGGCTGCTCTTCCTGAGGTCTTGAGTTCAGTTCCCAGCAACCACACAGTGGCTCCTAACCAATTTTAATGGGATATGATGCCCTCTTCTGGCATGGAGGTGTACATGCAGATACTGTACTCATACACGTAAAATAAAATGGCAATTTTTTTGCTATGACCTTCAGTCATTGTTCTGGAATATTTAAAACACTGCCCCGTGTTTTAGGCAATTATGATAGTGGCAATGTTGTTTGTGTGTTTTTAGTAACAGTGTATTCACTTTCACAGCCAAGGCATTGGGTGGAGGTAACGGGGCCTGCTGCCTTCACCATGAATTTGGTTTGCTTATCAATTCTTTTGGCCGTATAATAAAAACTTGGAGCTAGGTAGTTGAGGAAAGCTGAAATACAGAGAGACAAGGAACAAACCACAGCCATTCTCACTAATGACTTCAAGTTCTCCTGTCCTTGGCGGACAAAGGAAGTGGCAGGGGAAGCTTAGCTACTCCCTTCTCTCCTTCCAACCAGCCTTCTTAATTCCTAGTTCAAGCTTCCTAGAGCTAGGATTAAAGGTGTGTGGCACTACCACCTGGATCTATTAGGCCTTGAACTCACAGAGATCCAGACTGATTTATGCCTCCCAAGTGATGGGATTAAAGGCATAGGTCGCCATTCCCTGACCTTCATAGATTATCTCTGTGGGTTTCTCTGTCCTCTAATATTTCAGACTATTCAAAGATACAATATATCACCACAGTAGTTTTCTCCAGTTTCAAACTATGGTATCTGTGCTTCACAAAACCTGCTCCCTTCTCTACAGTGCCTGTGGGGACTTTAAATGTGCACTGATCTCTTTTCATTCTGTAATTTTCTTTAAAAGTTTTCATTTGTATTCATTTTTAATTTCCCTCCCTTTGGCTTCCATGAATATTAGAGTTGTATTGTTTGAAGTCCCAGCAATGTGTACTTCGCTTCATTATGAAGTTCTTGGATTTTTTTGGGTTGTTGTTGTTCCCATTTATTTTTGAGATTTGATTATCTAGGGCCAAAGAGATGGCTCAGTGGTTAAAAGTATGTACTACTCTTCCAGGAGATCTTGATTCTGTTCCCAGCACCCACATAGTGGTTCACAATCGCCTGTATCTCCAGTTCCAGGGAGTCTGACACCCTCTTATGGCTTCTACAAGTACAAGGCACAAACACGATGTATATACACACACTATTTACTCACATAAAAAAAAAACCAACAAGTTGATGTTATGGAATGATCTTTCTGTACTCTGTGAATGTGTTGTTACCGCTGGTTAATACAAAAGCTGCTTTGGCCTACAAGACAGGATATAGCCAGGCAGGAAATCCAAGAGAGATACAGGGAGAAGAAAGGTAGAGTTGAGGAAGGCATTGCAAGCTGCCAGGTTAACAAGAAGTAATGGAACACAGGCAAAGTCATGCGATATGTGGTGATACAGAGATTAATAGAAATGATTTAATTTAAGATGAATGAGCTAGTTAGCATAAGCCTGAGCCATAGACCAAACAGTAAATAATATCAAGCCCCTGAGTGATTACTTTATAAGTGGCCACGGTGTCCAGGTAAGACAGAGAAAAGCTTCTGCCTACAATTGATACCTAGACATGGTGGCAAGAATTTCCATCCAAAACCTAAAAGAGAGAAAGAGAGAAAAGATTCTAAAACAGAGCCAAGAACAACTTCCTATTTCATTTTGCTCATTACAGGCCAAGCCACAGTACAGAGACACATCCCCTGGTTTTAGGGGGCTTCAGAAGCAACAAGATAGACTCTCAAGGTCTCTCACAGGCCTCAAAACAAAGAGGCTTGTCCTAGCCACTGCCTGAGGGCTTGGGAGCACAGCTGTGGGCTTAAAAACACAGCTACATGCTATTTAATACTGCTTCCCAGAATTGGAGAGGCAAGCCTGACTTGTTGGTACCTGAGCCATGTTGAAAATCTGAGCTGGATGGAGCCAGCAACCAAAGCCACTGTAGCTTAGTAGTTTAAAAAGTCTCCTGGTCCGAAAAGGATTACAGCTGCACAATAAAGATAGATTCAGATGAAAGAAAAAAACTCTAAACAGATTGCAGTATATTAAAAAAATATATACATAGACTTGGGAGACAAAAGAAAACAGAGAAAGAAAAGTCTTATAAAAAATAAATAAAGTAATAAAAAAGCTAAGTAAAGATGAAAAATACATGGAGAGTGGATACTGTATGTTATTGTATTATATTTGGGAATTTTAACTACAGAGAAACATTTGATTGTGGGAGCTGTTAAATTAAACATATAAATATGCTAAATTAAATATATATTAATATATATTATATATATTTAAAAGATACCTTGACTTTGAAATTTGGGTCTAAGGATGTGTTGCTTTGGAAAAGAGGTTCTGCTTTTGCTTCCACAGAGGATGAGCAGCTGTGGATACCTTCCAGATTAATATGGTTCCATCAAGGAAGTCACCCTGAGAAGACACCAATGGGATTGATGGTCCAGATAAACCAACATCTATATAAGCTTCAAGGCAACTGGCTAAGACAATGCTGCCTCACAGACTACTACAGCCAAGATTTACATAATTCTAAAATTACTTAGGATTCCATAAGATTGCCAGTGCCTCCAGCCAATAGGAAGTAGTATGAAAAGCTACATCCAAATTCCCTAAAATATTGTTTATGAATGTTTATTTTTATTTAAAGGAGGTTGATTATAAATACAATATATTTCTAAAAAGGGGGAATATGATATAAAAGATTATTGAATCTACTTTAATTCCCCCAAACCCAATTGTTAATCTCAAAATACTTTACATTGGTACGGACTTTGGTTTATTAATGCAAATTTAAAGTCAATTTTTCTCTATTGTATGTATATTTTTACTATTGTTTAAGATATTATATTTACATAGCTTATTAAAAGTGTAATGTATAGTTAAGAAATACAAGTTAATAGTCATCTATAGTAGTCAAATTTATAGTCATGTTAGTTAGGTTTTCTAGATATGTAGAGATATATTTCAGATGAATAGCAAAGCATCAAACACCTCAAAGACATACAGTATAAGACATTTAAAATGTTTTAAGAACTTAGACTTTTCTGGACAATGAGACACATCTGCTCCTAGCAGCATCAATTACTTCAAGAGGATGATGGGCATTGAAAAAATGCCATATAAAGTTTACTTTCTTCATGGCAAAAGTTAGCCACTAGGCAAAAAAGTGCCCTTGCCTCAACTTCTTGACAGTATGCTGTATATAATGGACATGCAGGATCCATATAAAGTGACTACTGAATTTTGCCAAAACAAGGTCCTTCATGTTCCTGCTTAACATCAGTAACTGATAGGCATTCTGCAGGACACAGAGGAAAATGACTGATGAACTTTACCAAAAGGTGAGACAATCCTTCAAATTTCCTACTTCACTAAAGTCTTCAGAGACTCTAGGCCTGTAGGCTGAATATGGATGCCCCAACAGAGGAACTTTGGGTGACTGTCTAGGAAGCCAGATGTCTTTGTCATTTCTAGAATTTTGGAAGTTGTTTGCATTGCCCTTCCTGTCTACTCCAGGTAATATTATGTCCTTCTGGAGTCTTTGATTTAGTTGAAGACTAGATAGTTATAGTTTGGATTAGTTAGGATAACAGGTAAATTAGATTTGAAACTTTAGACTCACAAAGATAGCAGAGATGATAGAATTTTTATTTTTTTAGTTTTGCCAAATACAAATAGACATTGTAATAGTAATTCTTGCTTGATAACTGTTTTTTATATGTAATTTTACTATATTAAAGTTAAAACCTTTATTTTTGATCAGACAGAAAAGGGGAAGTACTGGGGGATGGTTTTTCTGTGTGCTATGAATATGTGTTGCTATCTATGGCAAGACAAGATATAAGCCAGGCAGGAAATCCAAGCGAGGTACAGGGAGAAGAAAGATGGAGCTGTGGGGAGATGCTGCAAGCTGACAGGGGAACAAGATGTAATGGAACACAGATAAAGTCATGAGACTCATGAAAATATATAGATTAATAGAAATGGGCTATTTTTAAAATGAACAAGCCAGTTAGCAATAAGCCTGGGCCATAGACCAAGCAGTTTGTGATTAGTGTTAAGTCTCTGAGTGATTTACTTTATAAGCAGCCACTGGGGCCAGGTGAGACAGAGAAAAGCTTCCATCTTCAAATTGATCATAAGCATATGTAAACGCCAGCATCACAGAGCAGGCTTCACCAAGCAAAGGCCTAAAGATTGAAACATAAACACACATGTGTGGGCCACTCTTGAACCAAGAATGCCATTTATTGAAGCTCAGGGAAAGCCTTAAATATTGGGGGTTGCCCTTTGATCTTGAATAACTCCTGAAGTTCTCAAGCAACACATGACCTTAGCCAGTTTCTTTGTACTTTGCTAAATTTCTCATTCCTAAATTGCAGCCCCTGCTGGGGCATAGTTCCTAATAATGGAAATGGATTAATTGATTACTGTAAACAATGCATGCCTGTAAACAGTACTAAGCCCTGGGGGCTGCAGGCTGACCTCTATAAGCATATTCTTTAAAAAGATTCAATTACCTGAACTTGTATTATATACACTGCATGTAACTTCTTCTTGGAATAGGTAACACATGCGTAGACAGAATATCTTATTTTTAAAAATCAGGTATAAGCTAGGCATGGTGGCTCATGCCTTTAATTCTAGGTTGGGAGATCAATGTGAATTCAAGGCCATTCTGGTCTATGGGTGAGCTCTAGGACAACCAAAGCTTTTATACAGAGAAACCCTGTCTCAACAAACAAGCAAACAAAATCAGGTTTATTATCAGAGAGTTAAATCTGATCATTTTCTTGAGGTATACTTGATGACTAAAAATCATCTCGTTCCTGTACATGCATTAAAGATACTACTAATAGTTTTGTCTAGAAATTGTTTTTCATGAACATATAAGAACTCCTGACAGACCTGCTTTACTACAGCCTTCATTTCTAGCTGTAGTTTTTAGGGACTTTGCACTGAAGTCACATACTGAAACTGAAATTAGAATGCTTTCATTTCTGTTTGATGTGTCCAAGAGCCAGTTTTATTATAGGTATGGATAAATATACCATCACAGCATCTTTGTGGGAAGTTTGCTGCTTTGAGTAGCTCCACTATCACATAAATTATCACCTTAACGTTCTAAACCATGTCATACTCAACTTTTTATCTGCAACCATGTAACCAGTGATGCAATCTTGTAAAGTACTCTCATTCCCATCGACTCCAGTGTTATGAGATTTTATATGTACATAAAATAGGCCATTATATTATAACTCCATGGTGTCTAATTTGTATTATGGTTTTTTAATTACTATGGAATTCTGTTTCATTTTCAGTTAGATGTAGTTGAATTTTCCAAAAAGGAATGGTAACCATTACCATAAGCTGAGTAAAACAGCACAAAGATGGACCACAAAGGGCCAGGGTTTTATGACTGCTGTGTCTCCTCGGGTGGTACTGTATTAAAACCCAAAAGGTAGAAAGTATCTGATTGGAATTATTCCTCCTTTCTTCTTGAGATCCAGCGTCTCCGTGTATCTTTGGCTATCCTGGAACTTACTCTGTAGACCATGTGGGCCTCAAAATCAGAAATCTGCCTGCTTCTGCCTCCCAAGTGCTGGGATTAAAGGCCTGCATCACCACTGCCCACCTCCCAGTCTCAGAATTTTTATCAGTCTTATTAGAATATTATTTGACCAGCTTTCTTACAGTATCTAGGAACATCAGCCCAGGGGTATCTCCACTCACAATAGGCTAGGCCCTCTCCCACAGAACACTAATTAAAAAAATATCTTATAGCCTTACCTATATCCTGACTTTATGGAGCATTTTCTCAACTGAGGCTCCCGCCTCTCTGATGGCTTTAACTTGTGTCAGGTTGGAACAAAACTGCCAGCACAAGCATGAGATGATTTTTTTATCTGTTTATTGGTCATCTGAATGCATTTTATGTCTTCACACTTTGCTCTTAAAATTTCTGAGCTGTTTCTTTCCTTACCCAGTTTAAGTACAGCTCTTGGTTTGCCATAGAGTGACGCCTTTCGTCAGCCATCCATGGTGAGGCTTTACTTCTAGTCTGGAGCTCATCATTTTGTGGACTTTAGAGGCTCCTTTTAAAAGATAAGAGCTTCTATTTTAAACAAAGATCCATTTGGTGTTTTTTTCTTGTGGGTTTGTGGTTTGGTCATAAAGAAACAGTGCCTGTTCTGGGAACCATGAGATAGCTTATCAGGGTAAAAGTGCTTGCCACACATGCCTGATGACCTGAGTTTATCTCTAGAAACCATGCAAAGCAGTAAAGAAAAAAAACCTACAAAGTGACACCCCCCATATGCAAAGCACAGCACATCTCCACCCCACACTAATAATAAGGAAATTAATAGTTTTTAAAGAAAACTTGTAAAAATTTTGGCCCAGCATTGTGTGTGTGTATGTGTTTTCTGTAGAAGCAGGATAGTTTGAACTTTTAGATTTAGATCTATGATCCATTTCAAGCTATAGTCGCCCTCACAGTGTAGGTAACTGTTTCCAAGGTCTTTGCAGATAAAATCCATGGACGCTAACATCCCATAAGACTGCATTTGCAACAACCTGTGCAATACTCCCACTCATGTTCAGTCAGCTCTAGTTTTTCTGTAATACCTAAGATACTATACATATGTCTATAATAATCTTGTTTGCTTTGTTTGAGTCAGGTATTTGAAAAAGTATACCTTTTCTGTTCTGAGTGACATATTTAATCTGTCTCATTGGCTATAGGGAATAGTATCCTATACTAGCTGGCTTCTAATGTAACGGGCGGGCACCCCTAACTTTAGCACCCCTAGATACCCCAAGACCACGGCTAATGACCACTGTTAACTTTAAAGAAAAAGAGTTTAATGAATGAAATACCGGTACACACATGTGTGGGCTCAAGACACTGTGGAAGCCAAGAGCCCGGAAAGCTACATCAGGAATGTGGTCCCAGGGCCTTATCTTGGGTGGTCCTGCTTGAGTGAAGTCCAGAAGGTCAAGCTTCTGACCAGGTGGGTCTCAGGAATTCAGGAAGTATCTCGGGTGGTCCCGCTCAGGCTGACCGGGTGTGTCCCAAGCAGCCATCAATCCTGTGAACAAAGCTTTTCCGAGAAACTGCCATCTAATTTAGTGATACAATGGAGCCGAAACTCTGTCAACCTTGGCTAGTTTCAGGGACCTCAGGAAGGGGATCGAGGGAAAGAATCAAACAGGACTTTTCTATCTTCACACTAAGGAACAAGCACACACTTCACATGGGTCTAGAGACTGAGAAGCCCAAGCCAGAGCTACACAGAGAAATCCCGTCTTGAAAAACAAGCAAACAGAAACAAAAACCACAAAGAAGGTAATAATGACAATATTCAGCAAAGGACAAATGGAAAACCGGGAGAAAGCGGTTTTTGTTTACATTACAAAGAGCTGGACAGTGATAAGAACAATAACAAGCAGGAAAATGGAAAAGAGAACCAGGAGTGGTGGCATCTACCTTTAATCTCAGTGTAGGGTGAAAGGAGTAGCCAAAGAAACCCACCCTGGGCCTGAAACCAGAGCCAGTGAAAGAAACCCACCCTGGGCCTGAAACCAGAGCTAATGAAAGAAACCCACCCTGGGCCTGAAACCAGAGCTAATGAAAGAAACCCACCCTGGGCCTGAAACCAGAGCTAATGAAAGAAACCCACCCTGGGCCTGAAACCAGAGCTAATGAAAGAAACCCACCCTGGGCCTGAAACCAGAGCTAATGAAAGAAACCCACCCTGGGCCTGAAACCAGAGCTAATGAAAGAAACCCACCCTGGGCCTGAAACCAGAGCTAATGAAAGAAACACACCCTGAGCCTGAAACCAGAGCCAGTGAAAGAAACACTTTATCTTTGATTTCTATAGAACCAAAGAAACACACCCTGACCCTGAAATCAGTACCGAAAAAACACACTTTGGTCCTAGTATCAGAGGCAGTGAAAGAAATAAGCTGCGGCCCTGAAATTAGAACCAAAAAGCCAAAAACGGCCAGTGAAAGAAACACACTTTGGACCTGAAACCCAAGCTACATCTGCACTTGACTAAGCAGAAAACCAACCAACCCCTGAGCAGGAAAAATGAACCAATCCCTGAGCAGAAAACCAACTAATCCCTGAGCACGGGTTCTAGCCAATCTTAGCTCAAGGACTAAAATCTGACCACTTTCCACCCTGAAGATCTTCTCCCTGGAAAAACTCTGCCCCTAAGAAGTCCTGTGTTAAGTCTTGTGACTGTTCGATTACTGCTGCCTTTTCCATCCTGGCAGCCGCAGCCGCCCTCCAGGATTTCTTGCTCCCAATAAATTTCTTGCATGACAGAGCTTTGGCAGAGCAAAGGCTGTAACTCTTTTCCTTAGGAAACCCTTCCTTGCCCAACCAGAGCTGGAAGAAACCTTTCCCTGGAACAGAGCTGTAAGCCACTATGCTTACTGTGACCTGTGGCATTCTTTGGCTCCAGAAGACCAGAATGCTTTTCTATTTGAGCTGTAACATTTAGTATTCCTTAGCTCCTGACTGTCAGGATCCCTATCCATCTGAGCCAAAATGCTTATACCCAGCACTCCAGAGGCAAAGATATGAGATCTGTGTGCATTAAAGCCCAGATTGGTCTACATAGTGAGATGCAGGCCAACCAAAAGGATAAAGATTATAAGCAACATTAACAGGAAGGGAAATGAGCTTGTAGGCAGACAAGTCTAGTCACTGGTAAGTAAAATGTTCCCATATCCTGATATTAACTCTCTCCAATAATACAGTAAGCTGAATCAAGTCAAATTAAAAACATAAGACCAAATTTATTGGGCAAAACATTCCTGGGTGATTTTTCCAGCCCCAGAGATGAGACCAGGAGAGGAAATTGGGGGGAAAAATGATTGCTCTCCAGGAGGCAATTTAAATACCCTGTAGGTATAGTCTTGAGGAGCTCCAAGGGAGATAGCTCTACTTGGTAAACTTTCTGAGAGGGGATGGGGTTTGGAATGGGGGAGACCGGCTGGAGCAGAACCTCCAACTTAAAACAGTAAGGTCAGCAACTAAACTGTTTTTTAACTTCTTAGTCGACATAAGCTCTGATTTGGCTATGGTACAAGGAAGCCTTGGGCAACAGTCTAGCATGTGTGCCACAATTACAATCTAAGAGAAGTTGATTACGAAACTCTTTGCTTTTAAGTTATCTTTGGAAATGTATCTGTAAGAGCACACTTATTGGAGCGTTTTTTATTTTATGAAGAATAAAAGCGAAAGACTGACTCTGTAACCATATAATGAGTCATGATGCAACTTTTATAAAAAGATTGAATAATAGCTTTCAAACACTGTTACACAAAAGAAGAGTAAGAAGTATTGTGTGTGTGATATATTGTACTGTGATATATTGTACTGTGATATATTGTAGTTTATATAAAAAAAGAGAAAATTATGAGAGTTAGTATTTGGTTGTATACGCAGAGGAAAATGTAAGGGGAGACAGAGATGAGGTGGACAAGGCTCTTTTACTTTCTAATATTTGTGTAGGTTTTGTGTTATTGTTTTGGGTTTTAGTGTTCGGGATTAAACCCAAGGCCCAAACCATAAGGAAGTATTTACTACTTCCAGACAAAATTTTCTTACATATTTAATGTTTTCTACCCTGTAGTGGGATTCAGGTGTCAGCTGTTAAGGTCCTAAGACGCTTATCCAGGGTCCTGAGCTCCTGGAGGGGTGTGGCCAACCCCATTGATAAGGGGCTTCTGGGACACGAGGAGGTCTCTTCCTGGTTCCTGGTTGCTGGAGAGACAGGATCGGAATCCATCGTCCATCCATCGCTCGTCTATCGCTCGCCCATCGCTCATCCATCGCTCGGATACTCCAGTCCCTGTTCAGGTGCTACTATAAGCTGTTACTAATATCGTGAGTGTTGATTTATATTCTAATAAATATTTATCTTGGACTGGTGCCTTGTAAGTAAAACTCCACCTACAGCCTAAGGAAAATTTAACATAATTGAAGTTTTACAAAACTTTTGAGGACTGATAAGATAAAGACATTTAAAGTTTCTCTTTGGGATAAATAGGTAGGAGTAGCATTGCCATTTAACACTGAAAAGGTCAGTGTGGCATCAGTGAGCTTCCACTATGTGCCTGCTGGATTGACAGAATTTTAAGAGATTAGCCACAGCCAGGGAGTCAAGGGTGTGATATGCTAGAAGTCTTGTATACTGTCCTGGAAACAGCTATGCTGGGAACCATTCTGGCAGTTCCTTGGAATGGTCAGACACTTTAGAAGACTTTATTTCTGTCTGTCTCCATCCAGGTGGTTTACAGATACAGGTATCTCTTGACCTGGTTTGCAAACTTCCCTGGACAATGATGGAAATGGTGGCATATCCTAGAAAGGAGCATGTGCAGACTCTAGATTGCAGGAGCAGGGCAGAAGGAATGCTGAGTCCACAGCTAGGGATGCTGTCACCGAGGGCCATAGACGGGCATCTTAAACAACAGGGATTGTGGTTTCTCACTGTTTTGGACCAGACATTTAAGATCAAGATGTTGTCTTGACAGAGTTCTGAGGTTTCTGTCCCCTGGGTGTCCTCTTCATCCTGTGTTCACATGTCCTTCCGTCTGTGCATTCTGAAACTTCCTCTTGTACAAAAACCCCAGTCCTTTGGGACTGAGGCTCACCTTCACTGCTTTATCTTACCCTAATCACCTCTGTAGAAACCCAGAGCCAGCCACACACTGAGGCCCTAGGGGTTAGGGCTTCAATATAGGAGCTTTCAGGTTACTACCGGAAGAATGCAAACATAGTCTAGTACTAAAGACCAAAAATGACTAAAAAGGAAGAGGTGAAAAGGTGGAGCACGGTCTTCCTTACAATAGTATGTTGACTCTGATTACCAACTCTCTGGCAGTTTAGTTTTTACTGTACATTGCATAAGAGGTGCTTAGGCCATTTCCTGCTCCAATGTGGGGCAAGTTGAACAGCTACTGAGGAGAAATGGACCAGCCGATTCACAAGGATGATGCCGGCACTCCTGCAAGTAGGAAGGAAGATGAACATTTTACAGTATTCTCTGCATTCTACCAGACACCCATCTGTTCTGTTACGGAATGTTCCCAATCCACACTAGGACCATCATCTATATTTTATATATAAAACAAACAAACATCAAAAACAAGATTGAGATTGTTTAAAGCGACCTCCTCCTACAGTCTGAATTATAACTTGTGGCTGCCTACATCTTTGCTGATGAAAAAGATCCACTCTCGTGTTCAGAAATCTCTGCAATGATACACACTGTGCTAGCATGGTCAAAGTCTCCATTTTTTTCCTAATGTATTTTTTGTGCTCAGCATTGCCGAGGTGATAGTGAATAAACACTGAAACTTCTGCCCATTTCTGTGTGTCCAGCAGATATTGTGGGCTGATCCACCATACCATCTCCCTTCTACCTAAGAAGGACTCTTGCTGCTGGGGCAGTAGTGATGTCTGATTGGTGTCACATACAGAGGGATGAAAACAGCTTCTGCATAGAAAAACCCAAGATAGAAGCTGTTTCCTACCATAGTGTTGCATCCAAACAGTCTGTGGGGGAAGATCCCAATGTGTTTTTAAATGAGCAACATAATTTTTCACCTGATTTTGGAAAAGCACCTCAAACATTAAAAACAAAAATACTGGGGATGTATCTCTGTGGTAGAGTGCTTGTCTAGCATGCACAAAGCCCTGGGGTCAATTCCTAGAATTGGAGGTGTAGGAGAGATTAAAACAACAACTATATTAGTGTTGAAAATTTAGGCTGCTTAAAAGTAAATGATGCTGCTTAAGCTTGTCACAGCCTCATCTTCCTCCATGCCCTCAGAGTAACAGGCACAACATTCATGTTTATAAGGATTCCTGGGATGTAGTAGCCACATGGTAAATCCAACATGGCGCTGTGTGAGATGAGAATTCCTGGCATGTAGCAGCCAGGTGGTAAACCCAACATGGCGCCAGCAGGACACACCACGTATGGAGGGCATGCCCCTGGGTGTGGCTATGTAAATCTGTGCCCAACAGTCCTCTTAAAAGGAGCCATCATATGAAAGTCTGTCTCTTTCTCTTCTGCTTCTCTGCCCTTGTACTCGCCTGGCAACTCCTCTGAATAAACTCTAGTGTGGCGCTGGTAGTGTATGACTGTTTTCATGCGTGAAACCAATATTTTGGTGTCGTGACTCAGACAGGCTCCTTCCTGGGCTTAGGTGCACATAGGCCAGGAGATCCTGATCCGGGGCCACCTTCCATCTGCCCTGTTGCAGCTTGTTGGAATACCAACCTCGATTGATAAGGCTTCCCTTTCCAGTCAGCATAAGTGCAAACTAGTGTCTCCAGAAAAGACTGCTTTCCGATCTCGTGGAAGATCACCCCCAACCACGATCTTCACTGGTCCTGGCTATCCCTTCTTATCTGACATTCATTTTTGGCCTTTCCTGCTATTAAAGCTAATCCCAGATCCTTGGATCCTGCTCCTGGACTCTGTCCCCAGGGTTCTGCCCTAACATCTACCCTAGGTGCTGACGAGTAGCTAGCATAGGATACCCACCTTGGGTTCTGATGAGTGCTTGTGGTGGCTTAGCATTGGGTTTTTATACCTTTCCTAAGAACTAAAGAGTTTTTAATGGTAGCAAGTATTGGTTCGGGCTTTGCCCTAACGCCTATCCTAGGTGCTGACGAGTGTCTAGTGATAGCTATCATGGTTTTTATGCCTACCCTTGAGAACTAAAGAGTTTTTAGGGGTGGATAGCATTGTTTTGGGCATTGTTCTCCTGGGACCACTTGTTGGCTGGGTGATGACCCATATTTAGTGGTGGAATCCCTCTACTCTGGGCCTCAATAATAGGGAATAAGCCAGTGAAAAAATATCTCTCCATCCTCACCTCTAGGACGTGTTCTTGAGACTCTCAAACCCCTTAGCCTTTTGCCTTACCTAGACACCACAAAGCTTATTTGTTATTGCACAAAGAAATGGCCTAAGTACCCCTTAGATAACTATAAATAGCTGCCTAAGGCTCGCTGGACCACAATATTTTATGGGAGCTAAGTTTTTCAAGTGTACGGGCAGATGGAAAGAGTTTCCCCTGCCTCTTTCCGTATCTCAGCTCTAAACCTTCTCTTCTGGCTTTCTATTCTCCCACCCATCTGTTTCTAGATCCTTCTCTGGAACCTCCACCTTTCAAATCTCAACACTCACCTTCAGCTCTTCCAACTTCTTCCTTTCTAGGAACTCCAAACCTGGCACCTACATTTACCCCATTGGTCATTTGCTCTCACACTCCTAAGGATCCTGATCCAGTTCTTCCTCTGCAGGAACCAGCTGGCATAGGTAGGATAGTGAAAGTTTATAACCTGTTTCCTCTGTCAGAACTTTCTCAGGTGGCAAAAAATTGGGCTCTAGAGTGAAGGCAAGTTTGGGAACAGGCCGGAACTCATGCAGATGGAGTTCATCAGACAAATGTAGTACACTCCCCAGGAACCAAGACTGTTCCAGATGTTGACCCCATTAGAATTACAATACACCACGGTGGGTCTTAGCCAGAAACAATTTTGTGACCTGCTTACTGGCGAGTCTATGTAGAGCTGCTCTGAACCAAGAGAGAGTCTGTCACAGTTTTTAAGTGCCTCACAAATACACTCACAGTATACTAACTTAGATCCTGAGAGACCTGAGGAAAGGCAATTTATCATGACTCATTTTTTACCCAGAGCTACCCTGACATCAGAGTTAAATTTATATCTCTTTAGAGGGGACCACTGACTTCACAGGCAGAAGTCTTAATGCTGGCTTTTAAGGTGTATCACAGGAGAGATAGGAAAACTTGTAGTATGAGGTTTCTGGCCCGGATTTTTGGGTCTAACCTCAAGGTCTAGGCCCACAAACCCGCAGTCCCACAGAGACACACAGATGCTTCCAATAGTTTTAGGCTGATCAGCCTTAGACCCAGGCATATAGCTTGCTAACTCTCTACCCTTAAGCTATCCCATGTCTCTTGTTCAGCCATGCGGCTCGGTACCTTTCTTTAGAGCTGCTTGGTTGTCCTCCGCATCCTGCAGCTTCTCTCTGGTGCTCTGTCTGGTGGTCTCTTCTCAGAGTTTTTAGTCTGGTAGCCCCGCCTACACTTCCTGCCTGCCTTTGGCCAATCAGCTCTTTTTATTAAACCAGTGGGTGGGACAATTATTTACCATGAGACAACACAATACCCCTACAAAAACTCTCCAAGAAAGATACCTCCTGCTGGCCAAAGCTATCTGACCAGATCCTTGGCCTCCACCCATGGCAAAGACCTAGACCTCCCGGTGCCTGCTTTAAGTGTGGCCAGCTTGGCCACTGATCTTGCTCTTGCCCAGCCTCATGGAGGCTGTTCAGGCCTTGTTCTGGGTGCCATCAAGGAAAACACTGGTCTAAGTGACTATTCCCAAGCCCCACATGGCAGAGGGACATTATACACAGACCACTCCCCAGATGATCTCCTAGGCCTGGCCGTGGGTGATTGATGCTGCCCAGGCTTCCCGATCACTGTCATCATGAAAAGGGAGCCTCGGGTAGTCATAACAGTATCAGAGTGGTCCATCTACTTCCTCATGGACACTGGTGCCACAATACTAGGTCCTGCAGAGCTTTGGGGTTCTACCTCTCTAGACTCTTCATTGTCGGTGTGGGAGGCAAACAATTCCAGCCTCACCAGATGCCACCACTTAATTGTATTTTCAGATACATCCCTGTCACCCACTCATTTTTGGTCATGCCAACCTGCCCCATACCCCTAATGGGAAGGGATTTTTAAGCAAAAGTAGAAGCTTTCGTTTCTTTTAGTAATCACATTCGCCTAACTCCAGCCTCAGCAGTAGCCCCAGCCACTCCCTTGCTTCTCTGGCTATCTGCTCAGCCTGTTAGTACCAATCCCCCTACCACACCCTTTTCCAGCCTCCCAGGTGGAACCCAAGTGTGGGACACCCAGAATCCTTTTGTTGCTAGACACAAGTCCCTGTCATTCCCTGTCTCTGAGTTTTGCATTCCAGTCTGCTTCTCAGAGCTGGAGTCAAGATGATTACTAGAAACACAAAGCTCCAAGGTATTTTTGCCTTGCCCCTCCCCTCCTCCAGAGACTAAGCCTCCAGCTGCAGCTTCTGGAAAATGGAAAAAACCCAGAAGCCATCTTACCACTAGAAAACAGTTGACCACTACCCCCTAAGGACTAGAGAAAAGGAACCAGGAGCCACTTTAACCTCGGCAACGGGTAAACAAAAAACAGGAGACATTTTAACCTCTTCCCATCCCCAGACCTAGCAGAGATACACAAACTTTATTGGCAGCTGGATTCCCCCTAGAAGGAAGAAACACAGAAACAGCCACCTTAAGTTTTAACGTATAGACAAAGCCTAACTTAATATGTGTCCCAATTTCAAACCTTCTTTCTCCCCCTTTTCCTCTCCTCTCAATCTGACTCCAGACCCCGTATTAGCAGACACTCACTATATGCGCCACTTCCCAAGGTTCTCTTACTAACTCAGCTTTTTTTTTTTTTTTTCTGAGCTCCAGAAAATCAGAATTCATCATCCTATGCCTTCAACTCACTCAGACTGCAGGAACGAGCCACAAACCCCAGCAGACCGAACGCAGAAGATACAGCTCTCATCTTCCAAAAAGACAAACTTGACCCTTGAGACAGCTTGAAGCAGCCTTTAGAGATCCATCGACCCTGTTCCGGTCCAGTCCATTTTCCCCCTGCCCCTCCTACATAAACCCAACTTTATTTTTATAATAAACATAAGGATGAGATGTAAGGATTCCTGGCATGTAGCAGGTGCTGTCAGAGTTTGGAAGGCACACTCCTGGGTGTGGCCATGTAAATCTGTGCCTACCCACTCTCTTAAAAGGAGCCACCATGTGAAAGTCTGTCTCTTTCTCTTCTACTTCTCTTCCTTGTATCCCGTTCAGCAACTCCCCTGAATAAACTCTAGTGTGGCGCTGGTAGTGTGTATCTGATCTCACGTGTGTGCAGAACCAACAATGTTGTCCTGGTGAGACGATGACTTGGGCAAATGTGACGTGTCGCATGAAAGAATGAGACTCAGGGATAGATCTCTGAAGAAGTTGGAGATACTAGAGGGAATAAATACCACAGTCAGATCTTACCCAGCTGTCTTCCAGCTTCCTCGGCCTCACTTCCCTTGGAATGGCTTCCCTCTGTGTTTCAATCCTGTCTTATGTACCCTTTCATAAATTAAGGCGTGGCCCCACCACACCTGCTTGGAAGCCTGGAATTCCTTCTATAATCTGAAGTGACCTTGACTTAGTTGGGATTAAGGGTGTAGGTCACCACTCCCAGGATACTCCCTGTGCTGGGATTAAAGGTTTGAATCACCATTCTCTGATTTTCCTAGACTGACTGTGGTTAGAACTCTGGGACTTCTGGAGCTTTTACTAACCCCCCACATAGACTGTGGGTAGATTCCCTCTGATATCTCCAAAACTTCTGAAACTTTTATTGAATCCCCACAGTGATGTAGTGACAGGACATGGACAATTAGATCTCTCCACTGACTGGACCACATGGTCAGTGAGGGCTGTGCCACAAAGCATCCTTAATTTTGCTACAGCTTGGATGGTGGATCTTACTCTGATGTTTTGGCCAGCTATGACCAGCCTTCCCCGACCCGCAGGTAAAGTCAATGGAGACCCTGGAGGAGGGGAGTGAGAATGGGGGAGGGGAACACGAATTAAAAAACGCAAAGAACAGGAGCAGGACAAAAGGTCTGATCAAGCCCCGTTTATTAAGAGAATGAACTGAGTATGTATAGGGTGAAGGTGTTGGTTATCACTCTTGCTGCTAACCTTGAAAAGAAAGTTGCAGCTGCAGAAGGGGGAAGGTAGTTGAGATGATGAGAGGGGTAGTGTGGGAAAGCAAGGACACTCTGAGAAGAAACATTCCACTCCCAGCAAAAGTCATAAACAAGATCTGCTGCCTGCCTCATCCTGTTAATTGTCAATGAATCATGAGATATGACCTTGAGTCAGAGTCAGGCAAAGCTTTGCTCTCCACAGCAGCCTTAGGCTAAGGAGCCCCTGTGTCCTAGAATGCTTTTGAAAGCAACTGTTTCTATTGGCCAGTCCCACAGGAGCATTTTGTAAAACAGAGTGCCTGGAAGCTGAGAGTGTAGTTCCTTATTACAATTACAGTCTAATTACCATCTATTGCATAGACAACAAAGCCTGGTCTCCTACTCCCGCTGCAGGGGGCCTGATGGTGCACCATGGATTCTCCCCTCTAGGCTCTGTGAATCTACTAGTTGAAGTCTCAAAAGCAATATTGCAGACAACAAGTGTTTCACAGCACCTGAGGGCTTTAGAAGGGGAGATGCTGAATTATTGACAGTTCAGGGAGCCATCAGGAAAGCAGCCCCTCAAACTAAAAAGTTGATTTGTAGAAGTTATCAAATGGGAATTAATTTGATGCTTTTGATACCTCAGGTCTGATAGGTTTTCACTCCCTCCTTTGTTCCCAGCTCAGATTCTTAAAGTTTTAATTTTCTCTGCCTCAGTCTATAGTCCATTTTAGATTTGTATATTTAAATGAACTGAATTGTGTCTACTTTAATCTGGTGACATGGGGTGGGAAAAATGAAGATGGATATATTTGTGCACATTATCTTACTATGTAATGGGCGGGCACCCCTAGAGCACCCCAAGACACCCCAAGACCACGGCTAATGACCACTTTAAAGAAAAAGAGAATTTAATGAATATGAATACAGGTACACACATGTGCGGGCTCCAGGCACTGTAGAAGCCAAGAGCACCAAATACTTTTGGGGTAGAATTCTTATACTGTACTCTGGGGGTGGGGAGGGGTATGGGCGGGCTTGGCATGATAACAGGGTGGGGCCAAAGGTCAGCTTAGGACGGAGTTTAGTAATGCAGGCAGGCAGGCAGGCAAGTGTATTTCCTGTGAAACAATAGGACCACCTGAAGACATTCATTTCCTGGAGCAATGGTCATGATGGGCACACTGTGCAAGCTTCAGAAAGTTCTTGCCTGCTTTGGTTAACAATTCTCATGGTAGGGCTTTCCTGGGTGACTCCACCCAGGTTGCTACATCGGGAATGTGGAATGCGGTCCCAGCCAAGTAATGGAGAAAGTACATCCTGTGAACAAAGCTTTATCCGAGAGTTCTAAGAGCCTGAGTCTTTGAGCAAACAGCCATCTGATCAATTGTCCATCACATAGGGACTGAAACTCTGTCAGCCTCAGCTAGTTTCGGGGACCTCAGGAAGGGGGCAAGAGGGAGAGAGTTACAGGATTTTTCTATTTTCGCAACTAATCCACCAAAACCAAGTACTTGGCTTAGCTGTTTATTATAGGAAAAAACCCACCAATCTATAAATTTTACAGTATTTGGGGTCAGAAAAGTCACAAAGCAAGGTTATTATCTGCCACCAGATCCGGTGTCTCATGTCCCCACATGCCACTTCCCCACACCTCCCAATCTCCAACAATAACCAGCTCCCTCTGTAAAGATTCCTGGCATGTAACAGCCACGTGGTAAACCCAACATGGCACCAGCAGAACACACCAGGTACGGAAGGCATGCCCCTTGGTGTGGCTATGTAAATTTGTGCCTATATGCTGTCTTAAAAGGAGCCGCCACATGCAAGTCCGTCTCTTTCTCTTCTGCTTCTCTGCCCCTGTACTTGCCCAGAAACTCCCCTGAATAAACTCTAGTGTGGCACTGGTAGTGTATGTCTGTTCTCAAGAGCCAAACCAACACCCTTGCTCACTGCTTCTGAATCATTTTAAAGAAAATACAGAAACTGTATCACTTTCTTTGCAGGGAGTGGGGGATGGGGGTGGTTACTATGTAGCCCTGGCTGTCTTGGAGCTCACTTTTTAGACCAGGCAAGCCTTGATCCCAGAGATCCACGTGCCTCTGCCTCTGGAATTAATGCCTCTGGAATTAAAGTTGTGTACCACCACCATCTGGCTTTTTTTTTTTTCTTACTCCGCCCATTCTGGCTTCTTTTTAATATTTTTAAAAGATTACTTTTTAATGTATATGGGTGTTTTGCCTGCATGTATTTCTATGTACCACATGCCAGAAGGGGTCCCAGAACTGAGATGAGGAAGTGGACATAGGTTCCCACCTCTAACCAATTCTTGACACCCACAGACAAAGGGAAAAATCTTTTTTCTCTAATGGAGTCTCACTTACAGGCAGGCCCAATACCAGGGGTGGTTACCCCAACACAAAGCAAACTCACTTGCATTTCTATAGACGCTTGTCTCCATTTTCTTTGTTTGATTTTTTTTTTTTGTCTTATTGGTCTTTTGCTTGTTTATTTTGAGTCCCATTTTTTGTGTGTTTTATGTTTTTGTCTATTTTTTTTTCTGACACAAAGAACATAAAGTTGTCTGGATAGGAAGGTGGGGAGGGCCTGAGAGGAATTGGGAAGGGAAAAACATGATCAAAATATATTGTATAAGTTCTTTTTCAATTAAAAAGACTGTTAACTAACAATGTTAGAGTTTGCAATGTTTTGCTTCAAGTTGGGTTGTCTTCTTATGGGAGCTGTTTAATCAAAATGCTGCAGAAATCCTTATATCATCTCTGTTTGAATTCTCTTCTCTGTATGATGCTGGGATCTGCTGAGGATTCACCTGGACCACATAGCTGATCTGTTATGTCAAAGTCTCCATGTGGGGCCTGGGTGGCTCAACTTAAGTGTCCCTAGGTTTGAAACCAATAAGATGCCTCCTTGGGTAAGTGTGCTAACTTCTAAGCCTTATCATCTGAGCTTTGATCCCCACGTAGTGTTAAGAGAACTGATTCTTGCAAGTTGCTTTCTAACCTCTACAAGTGCAGCTTGGCATATGGCATCTGAGTACACACACACACACACACACACACACACACTCACACACATACACCACACACTGACATTCACATACACACAGACACACACACACACACCACACATTCACACACACACATACACACACACTCACACACCACATACACTCTCTCATACACCACATACACACTCACACACACTCACATACACACACACACAAATGAATAAATGTCAAACATGTAACGCTTCTCCAGGTGACTGATGTATCTTGACTCAGACCCTACTCTTCCAGAGTAAAGATGAGAACTATACCCCGGGACCCAGATATAATCTCCAAGAGCACACAAGTGATGCCCACACATGGACAGCTTGAGCCCAGTTTCATGTTGCTGCTTGCTGTCTCTCTGCTATGAAGGTTTTCTTCCCCTCCGCCTGTGGTGTGGTTGTGAAAGGAAGGCAGGATGGGACACCCAGGGTGTGGCTCCCAATGTGTCTCACACCCTTCAGGAACACTCAGAACAGTATCAGGACAGTGAGGGAACAGGAGAGGGCTGACAGATGTGGACAGGGGTGTACAACTGTTGCTACTTGGACTCCCAGCATTCCCGGTACCCCAAAACACGTTCCAGTGTCCTATAAGGCTCTGATGTTGTTTTCAGGGGGTGCCAGGGCCCCGAAAGGGGATCTGATTCTTGGCTAGGACACATGATTAGCACTAGTCAGGCACCTTCTATCTGCACCTGCACTGCCAAACACACAGACTTCCTATTATAGCACTCACATACCAGCCAGTGGTGACATAAATTACTCCAGACTCAACTTTTGACTCTCCTTTTCAGAGACTGTCCACTTTGACAGTTTCCTGAGTCCTGGGAGGAGAAACATGGGGGAGCAGATCCCAGCTGATGCCTCCAGACATGGGTGTCTATCTGCATCCCTCCACCTTATCTCAAGAAACTGCTAGGGATGTGTTCTTCTAAATGAGGAAGTGAATTGGGGAAAAAGGCAGAGAGCATCCCAGAGGAATGAGACTCGAGGGCCACAGCTACACTCCTACTAAAAAAAAAAGGGAGGGAAGTGAGTCAGCGCAGAAGGCTCCAATTAGTGAAGGCTTGTTCAGAGTTATAGGCATCAAGCAACTGGTTGTCCTGATGTGTGGGTGCTAAATATTCAGGTGTAACTGGCATACAACACACCCTGCTACTAATATTCCTTCAAGCAGTTGCTTCAGGGTCTCAATGCTGACTAAAAACCCCAAGGCAGTTTTTGCCCCTTGACCAGATTTTTCCTGGAGAAGCAGCCTAGTTCAACTGCACATTCTGTGGTCTGAGACCTTGGTTTGCCAAAGGACTTGAAACCCCAAAAGACCTTACATTCAATGGTGTTACTCTTTCCTACCTAGTTAGATCTGTGCTTCATGCTCAGCTTTTCAAAGTTCAAGGATTTTTTTTTTTTTTTTTGAAGATTCACACAAAAGTCAGTAATTCAAAAGAAATGCTAGGGAGTGGTTGGCAGCCAGGTCAGGGTGAGGGTGTCCTTTGTGGGGAAAGAGGATGTGATGAGCTCTGGGTCTTGGTCTTGGGTATGTGCTCTGTTTCCTCATGCTCTGTAGGTCCTAGGTTTCACCCTAATATCACTTTCTCATGCACACACACACACACACACACACACACACACACACACACACACACAGTGCTCTCTCTGTGTCTACAGTTCATAATAAAAGCATTTCGAGTTGAGTTTCACTTCTGGAAAATAATCCTCAAACTTCCTGCTCAACACAGAATGGAGTGCGTCCTAAATTATCTATAATTCGGTGCCACTGACTGAAGCCCCAGCCAACAGAGGGTAAACTCCGGGCTTGTGAACCTTGGCTGCCTGCCAACCTTGACTTACTGTACAAACAAATTAACCGTCAAAAACAGGCACGATATGGATGCCCATTGGTACCCGCATCAGGACAAAATGCACTTGGTGGAGAGTTTAAGGTACAAAGCACAAGCCCTGTGGCGTTGTGCCCACATTTTCCACCTTCCCTTTCTTGGCTCTTCGTCTTCCTGGAGCCAAGCCTGTGAGCTAGTCCACACAGCTGGCTGGCTGGTGGGTGGACACATAACAGTGAAATGTTTCTTCAGTGGTCACCACAGGAGTTTCCGCCGCTGTCTCTTACAGAAAGGCTAGACAGAGAAGTCTTTAAACGTCGCGGAAGCCAGGCATGGTGGCCCATCCCTTGAATCCAGCACTCAGAAGGCAGAGGCAGGAGGATCTCTGTGAGTTCAAGGCTGGCTTGGTATGCACAGAAAGTTCCAGAACAGCCAGGGGCTACATAATACATACAGAGACCCTGGCTCAAAACAACAGTGATGACTGAACAGTGCTGTTCTGGCAGGAGGCGCGCACAAGGAGAGGCAAATCCCAAGTAGCCTCTGTGCTTCTGCTTAGCACGTTGATGCAACTGGAAATCTTCCCGAGAGCGACTTTTGCTCCCTTGAAGAACTGTATCCCCCAGCCCTCCACACGTCCACTGGAATCCAGAACATTCCGGTAGCAAATTAAAATGAAGTCACTCTCACTTCAGGTGATTCTAATCTTTTTTTTTTTTTTTTTAAAGGAAAAAATATCGCCAAGGTATAATATTATAATTTTGAGTTCATAGTTCACCTATAAATTCTAAGTTGAAGCTGGACGAACAGAATTCCAAGTGGGAGGAGAGATTTCGTTAGTTTGTTCAACAAATATTTATTAACTGGCAGCTGAGGTACTTGGCGGCAATTGAGCTATGGAGTGAAGCAAACCTCCTCTCCAATGGGCCGTCCTTCCTAGGGGGAAGGCAGAGAGAGAAAAGTGAATGTGTGTATAAATACGTACGGACACACATGTAAGACGTAGCAAGTGTAACAAGTGGCATGTGCTGTGCGTGAAGAAGGCCTAGAGAAACCTGAGTGTGCTCGAGCTGAGGCGGCTATTACACAGGTGGGTCAGAGTGATCACATGGTGTCCTCAGGAAGTGGGTGATGCCAAGTCCAGTGGGGTGCATGTTCAAGGTTAGGCCCGGCTGTACAGTCAGATCTTTTCTTGACAAAAGAGAAAGGAGGTAATACACACGTGGTCTGCAAATTGCAATTAAACTCCATAGCTCTTCCCTATAATGCACACATAAAGGAAATGGAGATGCTATTGCGTTGGAGGATGTAGGTTTTGTCACGGGATGCTAGAAGGTGACCTTCCAGGCACCTGGGCAGCCCAAGTCAAGGGCAAGTAGTTTCTACCAGTTTGAACTACTGCCAAGTTCCTGAAAAGCAACATATGTAACTGTGACCTGAGGCCCACGTCAGAGGTGTTTGTCATGGAAGCCAGCTATGAAAAATAAATGAAAAGCCAGTGAGATCTGATGGTGAGGTAGTGTTTTGAGTAAAGCAAAGCAGAGTAACAAGTGCAGCAACTGCTTCCCACTGGCTTTTCTTATGACCAAAGGCACCAAGAACATAGACGAGGTCAGTTAAGGGCAATGCACTACCTGGAGCCACCTCCTGGAGAGTAAGAGGAGACAGTTGTTTTCATGGGGGCTCACCTGAGGCCCCTTCCACATCCTGAGGGTTGGCATTATGCACAGGAAATGGGATCTGAGGACAGGGCAAGCCTCACAGGAGGGCTTGTGTATTGCACAAATTCTATTTGGTATCATAATAAAAACCCGGAGCCAGACACTGGGGAGAAGCTGAAATATCAGAGAGCCAGGGAACAAGCCACAGCCACTTCTCACCCAGCCGACTCCTTGGGCCTGCCTCCATGAATCCTCCAACTTCAAACATCTCCTTCCTCAGCCTAAAAGGCAAGTGGCAGGGGAACCTCCCTTCTCTCTCTCTCTCTCTCTCTCTCTCTCTCTCTCTCTCTCTCTCTCTCTCTCTCTCTCTCTCTCTCTAGCTTGCTCGCTCTGCCCAGCTATCTCACTTCCTAGTTCAACTTTCCCAGAGCTAAGATTAAAGGTGTGAGCCATCACCTTCTGGTTCTGTTCAGCTTTGAACTCATAGAGATTAAAGGTGTAGGTCACCACTCCCTGACCTCCGTGGCTCCCCTCTGTCCTCTGATGTTTTTATTAAATGTACAATAAATTACCACACTTGCATCATGTTCATGACCCAAATCACCCATCCAACTAGAGACATCCTTAGGGCCAAATCTTACAAGAGACCCAGAGGGGTCACCGTTGAGGTAGACTGTGAGTAAGGTGTAAACCTTTCTGCTATGCTTCTGTGAGTTTTCCACAGAGTAGCCATAGAGAATTGAGCAACTCTCCACAAGGTATTCTGAGTAGCTCTCCAGAGCACACACTGGTCATCCACCCTATTCCCAGCTCCCCACAGGAAACCAAACCCAGAATTAGCATCAGCAAGAGCATGCAAGGTCTGCCAAGGTGGGATTATATTTACACCTTAAACTTTGACATTTTTCATGATTTGGCGTTTCTACTTTAAGGTGGACCTTTGGGTGGACACGGACTGTTCTCTCTCAGCCATGAGCAAAGTTCTTCTATTGTTTGCATGCCACTTTTGTGAAATCTGCAATTTGAGGATGTCCAGGGCCTTGAGACTTCGTTAGGAATGATATAGAGAGACACTGTAGCCCCACTGGAGCAGCACAGCACTCAGGACAGTGACTCTTGGTTCAGAGTTCTTTCTGGATTTCTTCAGGGCCTTCTCTGCTCTTGCCCCCACAGGAACCTCAGAAGCGGGCCTTTGCGATTGTGTGCCTCTCCTTCCACTATCCTCAGAGGAGAAGTTTGTCTTTAAAGAATCTTGTAGTGCAGGATGGGGTGTAGCTTGGACAGTAGCATGCTCACCTAGTGGATATGAAGCCTGAGCTGCTTCTCTGGTGTTGCTTCAAATCAAGTGTAGTGACACAGGCCTGTAATCCTAGCACGCCACAGGCAGAGTAGGGAACAGAAATTCAAGGTCATCTTTGACTACACAGCTAGCTCAAAGTCCGATTTGGCCACACAAGCTGTGTCCTCAATCTTACCCATCCGGGAAAATACTCAAAGCAAATGTAGAAGTCAGTGAAGAACTCCCGTGCAACCAACAGTGGGACTGTTCTTTCGGTGTCCCAGGAAGGTCAGTGGGTCACGCCCCCATTGCCCACAGGAGCAGTTCTCATCCCTAGTTAATCTGCAACCTGGTCACCTTGGACGAATGTGAAAGAGAAATTACTTGGGAAAGTCTCCCCCAAAAGCTGGCCTCGGAGCTGAGGGCCAGGTGTAGGGAAAGACGTGGTTGTACTGGACTCTGATTCAGGGTCCACAAGGAAAGAGCTGAGGGGGCCCTGCCATGTGACAGTCTTGGGGCTCCTGGGGCTGCATGGTCAAGGAGGAGGTGAGAAGAGAGGGGTGTGGGAAAAGGGGGCCAGAGGCCCAAGGGCTGCCCCTCCCAGAGGGTGAGAGTCCCCAGCATTTCAACTTACCACTTCCGGGTAACATCCCTCTCACAGCAGGCTCAGCTCTGAAACATTTTCTCAGTGTCTAGTCCCAGGATAAAGATTTATATAAATAATGCAATTAAAGAAGCAAATCAAATGAAGCCAGGAATGATAGTACGTGCCTGTGATCACAGAACTCTCGAGGTGGAGGCAGAAAGATCAATCAGTCCAAGGTTAGCCTGGGGTACATGAAACTGTGTTTCAAAAAACCTAAGCAACTAACCAGAGATCATGTGACCATGCATGACAGGGAAGGCACAAACATAAATGAGGAACCAGCTTTAATATCTTCAAGTTTTGCCTTTAAATATGGAAGCCTGGCTTCTATCCTCACAGCTCAGCCCTGAGCTCAGAAGAGGGTACAGGATCCTAAGGCCCAGTGAGCATCTCCCCCAGTTCCTTCTACAATAAGAGCAGCCAGCCCACAGGAAGAAAAATGCAGCAGAGTGTTGACAGAGATAACCCACCTCACGCTGAGGAGAGTGACTCCACCCCTGACTACTACTTCTCTTTCTTACCGTGTGTGTGAAACCCGCTCTGTCTTAGACACGGAGAGACAGCTTAGCAATTAAAAAAAAAAAAAAAATCCTTAGGTCAAAGCCACAGAAATAAGCAATTCAACTTGGGTAGTTGCCAGGGAGTTGGGGAAAGGCTGGAAAAATGTTAATAGGCATCAAATTTCAGTTCTGTAAGGTGAGAAAGTCCTGGGGATGATTGCACAATTCTGAGTGTATTAAATACCACGGAATATACGTGTGTTTGTGTGTGTGTGTGTGTGTGTGTGCACATGTAAGGCCCAAGAGAGCCAGAAGAAGGTCTTCTGCTATAGGTAGCTGTGAGCTACCCAAAGTGGGTTCTGGGAATTGAACCTCGGTCCTTTGAAAGAGCAGCCAGCATCTTAACCACTGAGTTCTCTCCAGCCCTTGAATTATGCACTTTAAAATGATAGCAACTGTGAATTTTACCACAAGATATCAGACAATATCTGGGCAGCAACACTAACAGCTGATGTCTAGTACACCTGTGACTGGCCTTGCTTTCCGTCTGGTTCAGCCATTGGTCTAATTCTCTGATGCTCCCAGGGACTACAGAAATCTGAACCTCTGAGGCACCTGTAGTGACAAAGCCCAGATGACTTTCTCTGACCTCCAAGCCACTACAGTGGCCTCATGGGTAAGGTGACAATGAACTCAGAGAAATTACCTGCTCCACCCCCCATGCCAAATTTGATTTCCTTTCCTATGCGCTGACATATCAAGGACTCCACTCACAGGTTCTTCAAGGGCCTGAGTTTGAGGTTTATCTACATGGCCTGAAGAGGATACCTTGAATTGAGACATTAATTCAATGGGTTTGGCCTAGTTTCCTAACATGGCAAGTGGACCATCTACATGAGCTGTTAGGAATCGAGCTTATAAAGTCATATGTGTCTAAGATAGCTATGAAAAAAATGCTTAAACTTGAGCTCCAGGGCTGGAGAGATGGCTCAGCAGTTGGGAGTGCTGGTTGCTCTTGTAGAGGACAGGGGTTCAAATCCCAGAACCCACGTGGCAGTTCACAACTGTCTGTAGCTCCAGTTCTAGGGGAATCCAAGACCCTAACACAGACAAACATGCTAGCAAAAATATACCAATGCACATACAAACAAAACAAAACCCCTGACTACTAGGCAGCAAGACCCTCCTTTTCTGACTTATAAGTCAGCATTTTCTGACCAAGAAAGTGCAGAAAAAACCGGAGTTCAGAAGTGCCAAACCCAACCCACTACTGGTCTATCCTTGTGTTCCCTGTAAAGGGCTGAACTGATACAAAAAAACATCATACAGTAGAGTAATTTGGAGGATGTCTCTGAATCTGAGGGTGACATTCGTTGTAAAATTCTTTCTACAAAGTTGTAGACCTTGAATCTAGACACTGGATTTGAACTCAGGCTGTCTGGCTCTACACAAGTATCTGTTCTTTCCTACTATTTTCTTGGATGAATCACAAAAGTAATACATGAAAATTAATCAGTCCATAGAGACTCAAACAATAGAGTGGGGCTCAGGGCAAAACCCTGTCCTTTCAGTCAGGATTCTCTGGAGATGACCACATTTGTGGTTGCTGCCCTTTCGTTTTCATGGAGCTTGACTTCTTAATATTATTCTGTGTGCTAGGTTAAAGTTTTTCCTACACTCTAGCTCATGTTATTAATTTACAAAACAAACCTTTCCAGGCCAAAGTCACCTTCAGCCTGGCCCTGACAGATAGGGAGAAATGTCACCATTTCTCTGGAAGTACTGCTATAAGCCTGACCTTGGGGCGGAGATCAACACACATCATCCCTTTCTCTTCCTCCTGGAATCAGGATGGGGTCGAGGATGGTAGAATCAAAGAGTGGAGAGAGCCAGCCCTCACCGTGAAAGAGTGTCTTTGCAATGATCACATGTTGTAGAATATTATTTTGAGATGTGTTGCATTTGTTTTTGCTGTGAGGCCTTTGTTTAATAATGCAAAGACGTGTGTAGTCTGCCATAGACATGTTACATTTGTTGGATTAAATGAAATTAACTTGTGGTCAGGAGGCTGAGTCAGCAGCCAGCTGACAGGAAGTGGTGAGGAGGAACCCAGTGGTGCCAGGGCTTTTAAGTGGGGGCTCAGGAGAAGGACTAGTGGTTTTGTGGAAGGAAGGAAAGGGAGGTGGTTAGCTACTTGCTATTCAGCCTCTCTGAGTGAGCAGAATTCCACCTCAACCTTTGAATCTTGAGTTCTATAGAGGGATAGAGATTTAGATAAAGTTCCCTCAGTAACTTTGAGAGAGTTGGTGCCTGAGGGAACAGGCAGCCAAAAAGCCGCTGGTATCAGTGGAATTGCAGTTGCTAATTAGGACAGAGGTGGCTTAAAAGGCTTTTTCACTGCAACAAAGAAAACAAACAAGCACATTTTAGGCTTGGATTATCATCCAGTCCAATCAGGATTTACCAATGCCCTACTTCTTATTTCCTAGTGAATGACAAGTATTATGGAAACTCCCCAGTAGTGGGTAACTCTGCTGCTGCAATGAGCCAAACCAAACTTGAAGTCCAGATTTAATGAACAAAGCATCCTTGGGTGATCTCAAGGGAAGAGGGAAACCATTTGTAAGGTTTATGCACCAGACCTTGAATATCCTGTAGGTACAGTCTTGAGGAGCTCCGAGGGAGCTGGTGCTTGTTGACTTTCTGAGGATGGGGTTCAGAACAGGAGACGCGGGACAGAGTTCCCAGCTGGACATCTGGGTGAGGTCTGGAATGAGGCCTAAACTGGAGATTCCCAACAAGTTTCCGAGTAATTAAAGGGTGATGTCACAGGGTGGGGGCAAAGGCTTGGATGTAGACTAGGGATGGTTTAAATTACCAGGGGTAGCTGGTTCTTCCACCACTCTAAGGACAAGCTAATCAACTTAAGAGATGTTACCCAACAGAGGTCTCAGTTTCTTCTTTTAGAGGAAGATCAGACAATGTTCTTTCTAATACGTATATTCAGTGGCGATGATCTTGCTAACTGGAAGGATGCCATTTTTCCAAGATAAGATTTCACTAGTGATTATTTTTTTAAGATGGTAATATAGGAGCAAATAGAATGTACAGGCATGGTGCCCATATGAGTAAACTCAGGAACCTTTTGGGAGCTCTGAGGCATGGTGGCCTGTGCATGATCATCCACACAGAATAAGGATTTAAGGGCAGTGAGCTAAGAGCCAGCTTACTTTCAAGAGAGCAGGAGTGTGTAGGGGGCGGGGCTTCTAAAAACTTTCTTTTTCCACCCCAGTGGAAATAAAGAGCCCCAAATTCTCTTAAGACAGCCAAAGACTTGTTCTAGCACGTGTCAGTAGGCGGGGCCAAGGCTAAGAAATGACAACAGGGTCACAAAACCCAATGCCTTCCACGACTGCAATTTTTTTTTTTTAAAACCATGATTATTTGGCGAATTCTCTTGTTTGCTTGTGTTTTTTTTTTTAAATCTATTTTTGAGAACGTGACAGTTGAAAAATTATATTTGAGCAACTGAAGGATGTCAGCATTGAACCAGAACCTGCAGTTGTTTTCAATTCTGAGTCTTTAGTGGGGTGGGGACACAGTAGAATGAGCTCTTACACTGGTCTATGATTAAATCTCTATGAAGAAGTCCCATAGACGATGCATGGGCTTCTGAGCAGTCCATGGTCCTGTGGGTTGATGAGACTGGACAGTAGCTATGCACAAACACTTACTCTTTGTGTTTGTTTGAAAGTCTCTGGGGGCCTCAGCATTCTCATGGTGATGTTGAATTGGTATGTGTTCAAAACCTGGAAAGCTGATAGATATGAAGTGTTTTCTCTGAAGAAGACAACAGGAATGAACTAACCTTTTAGCTTAGGGAACACCCAGCCTGTAAAGGAAATGCAGATTCTGGATATGTGCTTATAGCCACCAGGGAGACGGCTGTTCAGAGTGTGCAGGATACACCCACTCATTTCAGAAGAAATCCTAGTTACTCTTAAGGGAATGTGAGGCTTAAGTCACAAACTGGACAAAGGAAGTGTCACTCAGGTCTTACTGAACCTTCCCCAGTGGCCCGGAAGAGCAGCCTTTGAGAATCATTAACACAGGAGAGGGATTAGGGAGACTCTTCTTGGATTAGAAATTGCTGACCAGCGGATTTGGAACATCACAGAGAGGGCATGTCTATTCTTGCCGGCCTCAGTCACAAAGCATCCATTTATCCCTTTACAGAAGATATGTACAGTCATGTGTGCCCAGTCACCATGAACCCATGCTTGACTACAAAACTATGTGGTCCCACCTGTCTTCCCAGAAGGTTCTGTTCCGGTTGCCCCACCCCTCATGCAGCCATGCTTCACAGACCCCCTGGGACTCTGCCCTTACCTTTGTATCTCTGTGTCCCAACACACACACAAACACACACACACCCCCTTTGAGAGGCATCACCTTCTGACCCACAGTGATGCTTGAAGCTATCAGCACTTAAAACCTTCTCTGGAAGTATTTTACTGGCTTCCTGAGCCATCTTTCAGAACAGACTGATTTGGGCGTAAGTTAAGCTTTTGTATTTTGGATAAAGATCCCCATTGTTTACCCTGCTATGTCACTGACTTTACAAAGAACTCACTGATCTGACAACCTGTACAGCCACTTGTCAAATCCTACCCTCTCCTAAGGCAGGACCTCCCACCTTGGCTGTGCCCTAGCAGAGCCGACTGGCTCCAGGCCTCCCACTTCAGGTGGCTGTAAGAGGCCTCAGCAGTGCCAACCCTAAGTATGCTGAGAACATTTTACAAGCTTATTACACTCTTCTTGTTTTCTCTGGGGCCATCATTAACCCTGCCTTCCCTCTTTCATTCCCAATGGCAACAGCTCCTACGTTTTCTCTGACAAGAGACAAAATATCTCTTGTCCAAACAGCAAGATCTTCACAGTCAACAGTAGGTACAATGACAGAAGCATAGCCTTTGGCAGGTGGTACAAGCACTCACTTTTATGTGGTCTCAGACTGCTCACCTGTGAGCCGAGTTGAACAGTAGAGGTGAAGCCATCAGGGTGACATGGATTAGACTGATGTCTACAGATGGTAAGACAAACAAGCATCCTCCATCCCATCAGGCCACATGCTGACCCTCCTGCCCGTGTGAATTCTGCTGAGCAGAACACTAGCATCATATCCATCTGGCTCCATGCTCTGTATTCCTACTGCCTCGTGCAATGCCTGGTGAGAAATCTACAGAATGAGCAAATGAATAAATGCGCCTTTGCCGTGAATTTAAATGTTTCATATTTAAACCTTACATTGCTCAACAGCATCCTAGTTTTATGTATGTTGCTGTCCAGACCAAAAGAAGTCTAGGCAGGAACCGAAAGCATCACGGACAGAACTTAAATCTCTTTTAGCTTTAGTGTTTATCTACGAAATGAATTGGCACTCAGTACAGAGGCAGACTATGCATACATACACACCTCTGTATCTGTATGTAGAAATGCACACAGAGATGCTGATGCCAGACAGACAGAACTGGAGTTGGGGGACTATCTCAGTGGTACGTGGCTAGCATGCGTGGAGCCTTGGACTCCATCCCCAGTGCTACAAACAAGAGTAAACTAGAGGTGAAGGATAGCTAGCAAACACTGCAAAGGGTTCTCAATAAACATGCCTTGGTTTAAATATATTGCATTTATCTAAAGGTTACACAGGCAGACACTGTCTTTGGCTTTTAGATAAAGCCCAATAAAAATTCCAGAACTCCAGTGTCATCTCATTAGCCAAGCCTGCAGTCTAACACTGGGTCTGTTCCCTTGGACAGAGGGAGTCAGCAGTAGCTGAAGGCACATTTTACATTAGACCTGCAAGGGAACTGGTCGCTGAAAGTGGCTCCTGACCTGCTGTGGGCCTAGGCTGGAACACGGAAGGCTGGCCTAAGGCAAGACATTGGAGAACTGTGGTGAAGGCCCTGAACCATCTCTCTGCCTCTGCAGGTGCCAGGGCCCAGCCTTTCCACTCACTGCCCACTTGGTGAATCTCTTCAAGAACAAATGAGCTGACAGGAGTCACAGTTCCTCAGGTAAGGTCAGAAAGGAAAAAAAAAAAAAATCCTAGGGGTGACATTGGGAATGTGGAGGTTTGCCTATCCTGCAGAGGATTCTCTCTGTTCAGCTGTCAGGACATCTCTTAACAGAGCTGACATTCTAAAACTATCTTCCTGTATTGCACTGCATTTTCTTCAGTGACGCTTTTGAGGTAACTGGGACTGCTGGTCTCGAAGCACGAGATGTTTGCTATTAGAGACCAACTACCTACCACCAACCAACAGTGTTTCCACAGCAACGCAAGGACATGAAGTCTGATAGTTGCTTCTGACATGAGAGTCAACACAGCTGAAAGAGGAAGGAAGGTGAATATGGGCATGTGGTTACATTCTAAAGACTTTATTCAGGATCCAGCTGTGTCTAACTTAGGTGGTGTGGATAATAGTACAAATTATGAATTAATAATTTGCTGGTTGGTCCACACCTTTAATCCCAGCACCAAGGAGGCAGAGGCAGGTGGGTCTCTCTGAGTTCAAGGCTAGCCTGGTTTACAGAGTGAGTTTCAGAATAGCCAAGGCTACACAGAGAAACCAACCCTGACTCAAAAAACAAACAAAAACTAACTCAGTGATTTATAGAGAAAGAAATTTCCATTTCAGCCTTTTATGCTTATGTCTTTCGCAGGGGACATGAGACGATGACTTTGATCTAGTTTGGATCCCAATATCAGATCAATGAAATGATTTGCCTAAGTCTCACTTAGTAAACCAGTTTATTTGGGCTACCTAATTAGCAACTCATCGGCTGTTGTATCAATGAAATGCCCAGCATAGGTGACAAAATCCATGGGGAATCCTTGGCCCTGAACTCACAGACAACACCTCCTGAAAGCCCTTTCTGCTTATAGAACCTTGAGGACAGACTTTGATAAGAGAATTTTATCAGCTTCCTGAGTCTTTCCCTCCAGAAATAAACTTTTGAATTCATAGGAAAGTCACACAATATTATATGAGCTCAAGTCAAGACTGTTAACAAAATTTCTGAATGAAAATTTAAGTTTCCCTGGCACCCTGGTAACTTGAACATATAGTTAATAAAATACAAAATGCAATGAATATTAATATACTGTGATTAACAGTTCAGTTTATTAGATAGTTTAATAAAGTAAAACTTTATAGTGAAAAATAACATAATAAGCTTTTTGCCATATGCTTACAATATGACAGACAAGGTAGAGCCACCCTTAGTAACAGTAATACCGTGCATAAGTACAGGTGAATGGGCACAAGAGTCCAGCTGTTTGAAGGCTGAGCAGCCTTTGATGCCATGGAGATCCTAGTTGGAAATTATGCCAGTGCGCGCATCACTGATCGAAGCTTAACAAGATAAAAATTCCACTTTATCAGCTATGAGGAAGCTGTGCAGAGGCACTCCTTTGGCTCCGGTGATGTTTACTCCAGAAGCTCATTCCCTTTTGGAGGCCTCTTCATCCGTGAGTAGGGACTTATTGTGTCATCCGTCACAAAATCATACAGCACCTTGATCCAGGAGTTATACTGGGGGAGTTTATCATAGTATTCAGCTGCTATTTTCCTCACCTGCAAGTGAAAAAAAAACACAGCAAGGTGAACCTTGAGTGTCTGACAGACTGGGGCTGGGGACAATACCAAATGAGTCAATGAAACACTTTTGCGCATGGTCCTTCAGACCATGAAATAAAACGGTCTATATATAGCTCATATGCATGCAAACAGCTCCATCATAATCCACACTGAATTTAGGGTAAAGTCAGTAGCAATCTGTTTAGTTTAACAGCTGAACAGACAGATGCTCGAGTTCCAAATCATGAAATCATAAAGCCAGTTCAGAGCCTGGACAAGCACTTGAGTCAAGACCCTCCTGATGCTGAAAATATACTAATGATCATCATTAATACAAGAAGTCAATGAACTGTAGACATTATAAAAACATAAAGCTAAAAATCCTCAAATCCTTAGTACTAAGAATTAAACCCAGGGAATCTGTCAGCAGCGTCCAATTCACATACTGGCACATGATGGCTATGGCTCTTACAAAACTGGGAACAAACTGGGGAAAAAAAAAATGTATGCTTAAAAAATGTTTTCAGCAAGTATAGTGGTGTACTCCTTTAATCCCAGCACAGGAAGCAGAGGCCAGCCTGATCTACAGTGAGTTCCAGGTCAGCCAGGGTGTTACACAGAGAAACCCCATCTTGATAAACTAACACTAAAACAAACAAAAAAGTTTTATGTTGGAGCTAGAGCGATAGCTCAGTGGCTAAGAGCACTTGCTGCCTATTCCACAGAACCTGTGTAGGGTTCCCAGTCCCCACATGATGGCTCACAACTGCCTGAGGCTCCCACACTCTCTCTTGGCCTTTGAGGGCAACAGGTAATGCTCATGGTACACACACACACTTGCCAACATAATACACAGAAATTAAAATAAAAAGTCTTGTGAGCAGCAAAACTCATTAAAAATACATAAAAGCCCTTTAAAAATTAGAATACTAAATGCACATAGGGACTGTGTAGTAAATGTCAGGTAGTTACTGAATAAACAATTCCTCATAGACATCTAGGGCTTTCAAACTCTGGGGCTGTTGATAGTAGATTAACTAATAACACACATATAGCTTATTTTGGATTTTTTTTTTCCCCTCTTTTGCTTAATGGTTGGTTGATTCTTCTTAAATTGTGATCCTTTAAGAAAAAAAAAAAAGAATTCCTTAAAAAAGAAAGTAGGGAAACATGGCTGTCAGACTGTCTGCTGGTACACTGTAGGATGACACCAGAGGCTGGGAAGAGGACCTCCTGCAAGTTCAAGGCTGTCTCTTGAGACTTGGTGCTGCTTTTTCCCCAATGAAAAGCCAACAGGATACTGAAGGAACCTTCACATGCCCTTTACCTGTTTCCCAAGTGGCCCTTTGACACACTTACTTTACATGTGTACTGTGTTGGTAACAAAAGCACACTTTGCTTTCTTCCTTAGCCACGCCAACTTAATCCTGTATTTCAGCTCCAAATACTGCAACACTTATTTCCAAAGGACACTTGTCCTACAAAACCATGTCAGTATTGTTACAGTCTTCTCTGAACCAGATCCAAAGAAATAATCACATTTTTTTTCTGCAACTGGTTGTCATGTTGTGTGTAATTTTTCAACAGTGTTTAAAAATTTGAGTGGGTGAGTATGAAGTCATGAAGTATGTTTGGGTTCCATGTATATATGTAAAGAAAAGTATTTTTCATCTCACCTGTATTAGCATTGTTTTAGAATTATGGAAAGTTTCTTCCTCTTTCTTTTTCCAGAACAAGCTACTCACTTTGTTTAGTTTTGCTTTTTTTTTCTTCCCTTGAGACAGGGTTTCTCTGTGAAGCCCTATCTGTCCTAGAACTTGCTAAGTAGATCAGGCTGGTGTGGAACTCACAGAGATTCCCCCGGCAAGCTACTCACTCTGAAGACAGAAAGCAAGAGAATTACTGAGGTTAAAGGATGGCTGCTGTTGGCAGAGATGAAAAAAGGAAGGTTGTGATCTTTTCTTTAGTTTAGGCACACCGTGCAGAGAGCCCCTTCCAGGGGAGGGAAACATGGACATACTGATGCTGTCACACTGATGCTGTCAGTTAAGCAGGTCACCTCACCTGTGTTCCAAAAGCAGCACACTTTGCCAGCTACAATAGCTTAACAGTGATGAATGTTTTATGATCGGATACTTCCTGCAGAGGAACAGCTCTCTAATCCAGGTAGTTCACCAGCTAAGACATTTTGCACACCCCTAAGGTTTCTGAAGTTTAAGCACGAGCACTAAGCCTAAGAACCCAACACAGAAGATCCGAATCCTCAGTAAAGTTAGGCTGGCAGACAAAAGATATCTGTTCTCCTGTTTTTTAATCTGATAAAACATATTGGATCCTTTTTACAATAAGCAAGCCAAGACTAACTTTATTACATCATCAGCAACAAAACATCAAGTCTTTCACTTACCAGAGGCAAGTTTTTTCCAGGAACGTTGGGGAAGTCATGATGTTCATTATGGTAGCCCACATTGAAGGTCAGTAAATTCAGAGGCCCATAATATGAATATGTTTCATGTCCTTTTAAAAACATATAATGTTCGGCTATAAAATGCCCAGAAATTGGGTGCAAACCCAGGCCAAGCAAGGAGGCTGCTAACATGTAGACTAAAGATTTAATTCCAAAAACATAGTAAACTATAATGTCAAAAATTATCTGGGTCACAGTATTGATGATTTCCAGATAAGTAATTGGCTTCGGGTTGATTAATAGAGGTCTAAAAGCATAAAAGAGAGGCTGAAGGATAACCCAGACCAGCTTCCTGAAAGTGGTGCAAAAGAACCAGCCCTCAAAATCGGTAGGAATATCCACATCGATGCCATCAGCCCCGAGGTATCGATGATGATCCATGTGGTATCTCTTAAAGGAAACCGAATATGGGACACCCAATGGGAGGTTGGCAAATATTCCAAACCAGCGGTTCCACAGTGCCTTGTGGTGGCCAAAGGGGAAATTGTGGGAAATCTCATGGATCCCTAGAGTCATCGAGTGGTTAAGGCAACTGCCGAAGATATAGGACCAAAACAGGACCCATTTCCAGTCCAAGTCTTTCACTAAGTAAAACGAAACCAACTGGGCGAGAAGCATCATAATTATAATCCAGATAAGGTTGGGGTCAGGTTTCATCAAGGATTTTATCTCTGGATACTTTGCTGTAAGAAAAAAAAATACAGAAAATCAGAAACAAAGGAAAGCACACAACAGTTGAGCAACTATAATTTATGCAATTAGATTTTTCCTTCCCCCCTCCCTCCCTCCCTCCCTCCCTCCCTCCCTCCCTCCCTCCCTCCCTCCCTCCCTCCCTCCCGTCATTTTTTGAGACAAGGTTTCTCTGTGTAACAATCCTGGTTTCCTTGGAACTTGCTTTGTAGACTAGGCTGTCCTGGGACTCATAGAAATCCACCTGCCTCTACTTTTCAAGGGCTGGGATTAAAGGCGTCACCACCACTGCCAGGCTGATTTTTCCCTTTTCTAAATTATAATATTCCCTCCTTACAGACTTTACAAAATATTCATTTCCTAAAGGGAAGGGCTATATTCTGGTGATAAAGTCACAAAATAACTCGACACAACAACTTATGCAAGAATAAAAAATTAAACCTGGACATTCCACATCCTCTTCTATCAAAATTACATCTATGTTTAGACAAATATGTGGGTATTTAATATTTATTTATTTTTTATTTTATGTGTGAGTGTTTTGCTGCATGTATGCCTGTGGCCATGTGGGTTCACTGCCTGCAGAGGTCAGAAGAGGGTACCGAATCCCCTAGAACTAGAGTAACAGACAGTGTGAGCAACCATGCAGCACTGAGAACTGACCTGTGTCCTTCGCAAGTGCTCTTAACCACCTAGCTTCCTCTCTAACCCAAACTCTGGCATATTTATCTTATACAAGCCATTAAAACTAGCACAGCTGACACAAGAAAAGCATGACATTTGTCCTCACAGGGTCTCCAATCCCAAAACTAATTTTCATGGTTCTCTTGGACCAATTAACTTTCTTCAAGTAATTCTATTCTGAATTTTCACAAAACTTTAAAACCAACTGGCACAGTGGCGCACACCTATAACCCCAGCATTCAGGAGGCTGAGGTGGTTAGTAAATTCCAGGCCAGTCTGGACTACACAGTAAGATTGTCTCAAAAAGGAAACCAGGCAAAACAAACTCACCAGGCCCATACATAAGGGTCCCACAGACCCAGCAGGAAACAATCAAGCTAGACCTCTTCCCTACACCAAAAAAAGTTAACCCAGAAGGGATAACCCATAGGTCTAACTAACAAAATTATAGAACTCAAGAAAAAAGGAAAGATAAATTGGAACCAATCTTCTTTGCTGTAACAATACCATCAAAAACAGGTGACAACCTAGCAGCAGACACGTTTACAAATCACCTATCATAAGAGAATCATACCTAGAATATGTAAGGAGCGCTTCAAACTCAATTAATAATTCAATTTTTTAAGACAAAAAATTCTAACAAAAAAGATGTTTACCCCCCTGCCCCCCAAAAAACATATGAAAGATACTTGACATTAGGAAGATACAGAGACCACTAAAACTGTTGTGATTTAGAAAGACAGTTGCACTCAACAATGCCAGAGCACTTACTTGACTAGCATCCCTGAGGTCCTAGATGAGAACTCCAGTAGAAGAAGTGAGGGTGGGCTCAGGAGAGTTGAGAGTAACCCTGGGATTACCACATAGAAAGCAGTGTGTTCTGCACATTTGTAATCCTGGCAGCAGTATGGCATGGGAGGTGCTGAGATGGAAGGCCGCTCCAGAAGCTGGGAAGCTTTGGGGGCAGCTAGCTGACATCACCCAGCACAGAAGCAAAAACAAGAGACCCTGCCTCAAAGGTGGAAGGAGAAAGCTTTCCCTGAACGCTGTCTTCTGACCTCCACAATGCACACTGTGGCATGTGTGTGCACAGTCACAAACAGGAGCACACCCACATGCCTACACAGCAGACAAGCATTTCCAAGAAACCAGAATCTACGTACATTGCTGATGTAAGTGTAAAATGGTGAGTGGAGAGGTGGCTCAGCAATCAAACACTGACTGCTCTTCCAGGGGACTTGGGTTCAATTCCCAACACCTGCATGGCAGGCAGCTCACAACTGCCTCTAACTCCAGGACCCAACATCCTCACACAGACATGAATACCCCTAAAACACTCATAACCATGCCATATAGGAGGGAAAGCCAGTCCCTTGGAGACATACCAGAGGTCGTGCTTCCGCCTGCTCTTTCGGCTTCCTGGTTGTCATAAGGGGAAATCCTTTAAACCTCATTTTACCAGACCACCACACAAAAGCAATGACAGGTGACCCCCGATGGAAGACATCAGCTAAAATAAATCCTTCCTCCCTTGCGCTGCTCAGGAATTTATCGCAGCAGCCAGGCAATGACTAGCAAAACCCAAGAGCCCAAAGCAACTAGTTTCATCTTTGTAACCTAGTCACACACTTCAAGTTCTCCATCAGGAGCCAGGGGTGCAGGTTAGTGGTGGAGAACCTACTAGCACCAGGAATCTCTGAGTTTGAATTCCAGGACTAGAGAGGAAAAAAATTCCATTTTGAACGGCATCTAGTCACTCTTATTTGTGAAACCTGAAATTTCTAAGTTTAGCTACTACAGCAGTAATCAGGGACTGACCCACCCAATGGGCAAAAATTTTTAAGAAAGAATGTAAAAATGGTGGGTACAAGACAATTCCTCATATTAAATGGCTTTTCATTGATTCCCACAATTTTTAAAGAAACAGCAAAAGTTAAAACAAAGAAAACCTTTCAATTTCTATCTAGCACCAGGAAGGGGAGAAAAAGCATATTTTCGGCTGCACTCTAACCTAGACTGGAATCCTCTTAATAGCATAACCTCATTTTATTTTTTTTTTAATGGCGGCTAGACGAAATACTGGAAAAGGAAATTAACTGGATAATACACGCAAAAGTCACAACCCAACACCTTATCATTACCCTTAAGATCAGTGATGAGACTTCTCTATCTCACGCAGAAACTCCTAACATTCTCCAGACTAAGGTAGGTCTAGCCCGTCCTAAAAGTCTAGGAGGCCAAGCCTCGCGCCTTTCCTACCCAGCCAGTCCGGCCGATGGCTTGGGATAAGGACGCACCGGAGCCGTCCAGTCTGGAAAGCCTCGGGCTACCGGGAACTGGTCCCCCGCTAGGCCTGCCTTACACTGGACCACGTGATCAAGAATCCCCGGGCCCCGGGATGCCCCAGGACCACGCCCTGAGCCTAGCGGGCGGTCCGGCTCGAGCCTACTCACCTCCCCCCGGAGGGAGGGGAGCATTCGGTCGTCGTCGAAGGAGGGGGCGAGCCCCGGTCGCCCTATCGGGGACCCTCAACTCACAGGCCGGCGGGGGCCACCAGCGACAAGCGGAGACCCGTAGGCCCCCAACCCTGGGGCCTTGAGCCCGCCCCGCGTTCCCGAGTCCGCCGCCTCTCCCGCGCAGGCAGCCGAACAGCCCGAGCGGCTGGAAGGAGCTTCGGCGGAGGCCGTGCTCACACGGTGCGCGCGGGAGGCCGCGCAGGGCCCCGCACACGGCCGCGCGCACATAACGGGGCGCCGATCCTCACCCAGGATCTCCCGGCGCCGGTCGGTGTGCGGCTGGTCCGTATAGACCCACTCAAACTCCTCTCGGGACACGCGGCTCCCCATGGCTGCGACACGCGAACCGCC
Source organism: Phyllotis vaccarum (assembly GCA_033318265.1). NCBI lineage: Eukaryota > Metazoa > Chordata > Mammalia > Rodentia > Cricetidae > Phyllotis > Phyllotis vaccarum. Next base: position 12,871,347 of record JARWLC010000017.1, on the reverse strand, counting down.
TCGGCCCCTAGCTCGCGTCCCGGCTCCGCTAAAGTGACGGCAGCGGCTGCAGCTGGTTTCCCGGCTCGTGTCGGTCAGCCGCGGGGACGCGCTGGGGGCGGAGCCTCAGACCACGCCCACCGTGGGCACGCCCCCGCCCGGGCCGACTGCTTACGGCTGCGGGGTGATGGGTGGGGCTTGGATTCTGAGGACGTGAACTCTTCTTGCTCACGTAGCCTGGGAAAAGGTGGAAAGAAAAATCTGCTTTTGGATAAGGCTGCCGCTTTAGCGCCTCCGTGGGTGGAGTACTTCGGGGCGGCTACCTCTCCACGAGTCCAGAAGATCACTGACTTGATTAAGTGGCAATGGCCCAGGTTTCGTTTAATTTTTAATAGCATATTATCCATTAAGTCATGATTGGTTGCCTTCTGGAACTAAAACCTCCGGGTGGGGGGGGGGGGAATGAAAGCTTTTTGGATTGCTTTTATCTCTTCCCCCGTCCCCTGGTGTGTTTGCTTTGTTTACTTTGCTTTTGTTTGTTGAAGTAGGGTCTCACTAGCTAGCCTAGCCTGTCCTCCAACTGGTGATTTTGCCCTTGCCACAGGCTTGTCTCACCATGCACCATGACATCAAGAAAATGGGAGAGATGGGGTGGAGTTTGTGGCTCTAGAGTTTCTCTTATAGTGATTGTTGCTTAATCATGAGTGTCGCAGAAGTGATTGTGCGAAACTTCCTATGTGCGTAGGGAGGGGAGGGCGAGTTTCAAAACTCATTACCCCTTCTTCACTAAGGAATTTAAGGGATTGGAGGTGTAGTGCAGTGTTAGACCACAGGCCAAATAAATTGACTAGGGCCATGGCCTTATCCTTTCACGGAACTACTAATTAAGATTGCAAAAATTAAGCTAGGTGGTGGCACCCGATTTTAATTCCTCTCCCAGCCAGAGGCAGACAGAGCTCTGAGTCCGAGGCCAGCCTGATCTACAAAGTGAATTTCAGGACAGAAAAAAACCTGGCTCAAAAAACAAACAAAAGCAAAAAGATTACAAAGAGTAACAGACAGGATGAGTCTCCCAAAGAAGTCAAGTGCACAGGAATATAAACCAGACACAGACATGTACCGCTGCACATGCATACTGTAACAAAAGAGGTGAGGAGACAGAGACACAGATACTGTAACAAAAGAGGTGAGGAGACAGAGACACAGACACCCAAGACTGATGAGTCTGTAGATAACAGGACTAATGTATAGAAAACTATAAACAACAGAAGAATCTGCTAACTACACCACAGCATGTAGTCAGCAACATCTCAACAACTCTTGCGTTCTCTAATTAAAAAAAAAAAGGAAAACCAAGTTAACAGACTTAATAGATAACTAACCAACTGTGATAGTTTCATCTTATTTGTTCCAAAGGGTTACACTCTTTTTTTTTTAACTATCAAGAAGTACTTATTACTAAAAATAAAGCAACTGAAGTTTATCCTAGGGTACAGTCAGCACAGAAACATCCACGGTGAAGTGCTAATATCGTCTCTACCTCTCAACTGCTACCTTCTTTCACATAGATTAAGTTTTAGTTAAAAATTCTTGATGATGAAAAGGAAGTGGGTCTGCTCCCTTTATTTTCAATCTGAAGACTGAATTAGGCTACTTCAAGATGGCCTACACGTCCAGTGCTTCAGGTCGATGTCTCCCCAAGGGGTCATGTGTCAGGAACTCTGACTAGCTGGATGACCCAAAGACTTCATGCTTAAGCTCAGGTAGGTCCAGGAATCCCAGAAGAATAGGATCCTCATGTTCATCATCAAAGGTCTGCCCAAGGAAGTCAGCACCACACGAACGTGGATTAGGTGTCAGTGTCTCTGTTGTAATACTGATGGCCCCTGAGCAGTTCTTCATAACAGGCACCTGCAGGAGAACCGCTGATGGTATTCTGGGGGTCATCTTCAGAAACAATTTCAAACTGAGGCTGCACACTACCATCCTTGATCTGACAGGTATCTAGACAGTGCAGTTCCGGGAACTTCATGAGAGCATATTAGTACTGCATAGCCCATCATGGAAGCCAGGCCCGTTGATTATCTCCTCCAGGCTATGTATTAATAGACTCCCTAGTCGGCTGGGGAACACAGGCTGTTCAAAGAAAGGTCTAGAGCAATGGGCCAAACCAGCTTTCAAGCACCTCCCTTCATTTTCTTTTTCTTGGATTTTTTTTTTTTCTGAATTTTCAGTTTGTTGTTTGTTTGCCTAGTTCTTTTTTCCCCTTCTTGGATTTCTTCCCAAATAGTTCCTTAGTCCCAGTGCACGGCGCAATTCCTGTGGTGATAAGTTTTATTAAATATACAGTATATTACTACAAGCTCCCTGGAGAGTTCCCACAGAGCTGGCCACACCATAAGCCAGGGGCAAAATTGGAGCTGTGGGAAGGAGCTGTAGCCTGTGGGTCCTTTCAGTTTGAGCCTGAAGCTGGAAAATCACCTTCAGCAAGGGTCTTCTTTCCTCTTTTAAGAAATTTTTTCTTCACAATGAGCAATTTCATCGCAAACAACAGCATCTTCAAACACTATGGCCTTGCTCATTTTGTGCAGCCTTAGGTACTTCAACTGATACTTCTCATTCTTTTCTTCTTTGGGGAACTTTTTCATCCTGGCCTTGATGGGCAGCTGGATGTGCAGCTGGGGAAGCAAGCCCATGATCCGACCTCAGCTCAGGGGGCTTCGGGCTATGGAGGGCATGAAGGGGAGGTAAAACCACCTGGTGCTTGAAATAGGAACTCTTAACCACTGAGCCATCACTCTAGTCCCGGATGCAATGTTATTTAATTCAAGTATCATTTAGACAGGTGAAGATATTAAGAAATGCTTGATGGGCTTGTGGTCCAGTTGTATGTGGTTCCAGCTTCGAAGAAGCCTAAGGCAGATAGATCACAAAGTCCAGAATTGCCTGAGCCACAGGGCAAGTACGAGGTTACTCTGGGAAAATCAGTAAAACCCAGAGCCTCGAGCTCACAGAGAGCTACGTATTCTGCCTCCCAAGTGCTGGGATTAAAGGTATGTACTATCACTGCCTGGTTTACTTAATTTTTAATATTTATTTGTTATCTTATGTGAATGGGTGTTGTAAGCCTTCATGTGAGTACTCAGAACTGAACCTAGGTCCTCTGTAAGAGCAACAAATGCTCTTACCCATCTCTCCAGTCTAGTATAGAGTTTTTAAAGTTCTTAATATATATGCATAGAAAAGCTAACAGAAGTATAGTCAAGACTCTGGGGTTAACAAATTCTTCCTTTCCTTCTTTCACATCTTTCCCTTAACCCTTGCCCATTGACTTGCAACTAAGCCATTCATACTTGTTACTCTAAACACTGTCTGCATCTGCATAGTTCATGATGGGCATCTCAGGTGAGATTAGCCATTGTAATGCTTTTTCATCCGGATTGAAACATTCCTTTCTGAGCATGGGTTGCTTTTGCAGAGGACCCGGGTTCAGTTCCCAGAACCAACAGACAGCTCACAACCATCAGCAACAACCCCATATCACCCATCTAAGAGAGTCCAACATTCTCTCTCCATCTGAGGGAGAAAAAAGTAAAAGGGGAAAAGTAGGGATGGTGTGATTATACTATAGTCTCAAAATCAAAGGATAGTAAAACAAAAGAAAAACCCTCTGGAAGTTCATGAAACTTAAAAGACTCGCAAGCCCCCTCCTTGAGATTCTACAAGAGTCTAAAGCTGCGACAGAGGACTCGAGTGATTAACCCCCTGAAAGACGAGCAAGGAACTCCAGCGATGCAGATTCATGCTCACTTGGGATCTTTGTTAACAGCTGCTGAGTCACTCGTGTTCCTGTAAGTATTGCCAATAAAACTGCTGTTGCACCAAGTCAGAAAGAATTATTTAAGTAGGTTGTTATTGCTCTCTGTCTGGGATAAAGAAATAGCTTTCCTAAGAAAAGTCTTACAGCAGCCACACCTTGAACATGACACATGCTTTCATATAAAACAAATGTTTCCCTTTACTTAGTTTACTTTTTGGATAAGCAATTTCTTTTTTTAAAAAAAAAAATATTTATTTTGAGACAGAGCCTCACTATATAGACATAGCTGGCTTGGATCCGCTATAATGACCAGACCTAACTTCAAACTCACAGAGATCAGCTTGCCTCTGCTTCAAGAATGCTGGCATTTAAGGAATGTCCTCACTGTGCATGCTCAGTGTTTATTTTTATGACGTTTCAGTAATCATTTGATTGAAGTCTAATACTAATGTTGAAAAGCGTTCACTTGTGGGAAGCTTTAGCAGTACTAAGTCATTAGTGAGTGATCACCAAAAACATTCATTATGGGCTGTAGTTGTTACAGAGTGACTTCGCTTAGCCAGTTTGCACAAGGCCCTGGGTTCTAGCCCTAACACTAGGGGCATCACCCACAGGAGTAAACCAGACTTCAAACAAACCCTAACCTAATTCCTGCCTTCTGTCTCTAGACACCAAGCAACATAGACATCTTATCCAGCCTCACAGAGAGCAATTTTAAAATGTGCTTCTGAATTAGAAAATTAGCATTTTGAATTTGCAGCTAAAACATTCACACATCTGTCCCCATTTTCATCAGATTTAGTGTTGAGGGACAAAGACTCTGCTTTTGTAGCCAACTACTCCTGTCCAGGGTTGGAGGTATCATGGGCTTCAGTCTACTGCTGGATTTTCTTGTCCCACATGTTTTCGGTCTGAGTCTACACACAGGGTGGTCAGGAAGTGGATTTTGTTCCTATGCCGCTTTGTACTATAAACTCTTACTTTAGAATTTTTAAGTTTCCCAGGAAAAGTTTTGTTTGCTTTTCTGTTGAAAAGCCTCATCTATTATGTGTATAAATGAAAATGTGTGAATAATATGGCTACGGTATACTTTTTTTTTTTTTTGACTTGTTTTTAATGCCTGAATTTACATGTTCTGTATGGCTTGGTGAGAGCTCAGCTGTTATCACAACGAGCCGCGTGGGCTCAGAGTGTGATGAGAGTTGTTTTATGCTGTTCTACCTCATTACAAAGAAATTACAAGCAGCTAAGAAACTGAGTATGGTTTATAGGTTTGTGACTCCAGATTGAAACTGCTCTGAAGAACACCACATGATCTGCCATCACCCTACAAAACACTGGCAGCTGCCACCTATGGCTGAGGTCAGAGGACTTCACTGACATCTTTTGTTCGGATGATCATATGGACTGGCCGCACCAAGGAGATGTTAGGTCACCAGTATATTTTTTCTTTATGATAATTCCTATCGTGTAATACAAATAAGGTTTATAAATGATAGAATGTAAAACAATGCTGGTTTAATGAGACATTAAAGCTGTACCTCCATGCATTCATGTACAAGGATGTATCTTGCCGAACAGCCAAATTTTATAGCAAAAGAGTATTCCCTTATTATTGATTTAAAAACACTAAATTGTTTACAGTGTTGACTTGGTTTTGCCTTATGATTATATCTTAGGACAACAACTGAACACTCAAGACTGAAATATTTTTTCCTAATCTTGTTTTTACCAGCATTGGTAAGCTGTAACTGATTGGGAAACTCTATGTCCAGATTTAGCTCATTAGTTAAACAACATTTGTCTAATTGGGATATACCCGGGTTCTCAGATACTTCAGGGATCTGAGAATATGGCATTTACATAAAAATAGAGACGTGCCAACTCTTAGCAGCATCCTGTACCTCCTCCAAGGAACATGGAAGTAGTACCACCTGAAAGCTTGTTTTGAAGGTGGCAAAGCCAGCCATGATGCAAAAAAGAATTGCTTTGCACTTTAAACCAGTACCAAGACCCCAGATTGAACAAGAGGCAATCTTTTGATTGAATTGGGCAATCTATTGCCTCACTTTGCCGAGTTTATGGTGGATCACTCTCTCCAAATTCCTAACTCACAGGAAAGTCTGTTAAATCTTCTGGACTTGGCGGCTGAAGACAGGTGCTGCCTCTGGGATTTCTGTCCCCTAACAACTATGGAGAAACCTGGGACGGCCTGGGTAGCTGGAAAGCTGTCTCACCCCTGCTCATTTACTTATCCTTCTCGAATCTGATGGCATTTAATGACCAGGGTACTCACAGCCTTGCCAGTTTAATGGCTCTCCCCCAGAGACTCCGTGGATTGTGGATTTTACTGGTCCCAGGCATTTAGGCCTGCATAAAAGCTTTTGCTATGATGTAAATCTGTTCCAGTTGTCTTACAGACATCGGCATGTTCCTCCCTGCACAGGTCCACCCCTCCTGCCAGACTCATGCCAAGGCCAACCTGCAGGGGCCCTCCAGATTCGCCAACCCCTGAACCAGCTCTGAAGAGATGAACCGGGCAAGCACTGACAGGTTGATTTCACCCACGTGCAACTCCTGGAACATCATTGCTGGTACCATCCCTACAGACTTGAGGGCATATCTGGGTCATTCACCGCTGCCTTTTCTGTACAACCAGGGCACATCTCTGATTCATTCTTTTTCCCACGGCCAGCCCTGTTTATAGGGTAGGTATTAATAGTCTTTTCCCCCCACCCCTGGCAACCTGTCTTTTTTGCTTCCTCAAGAAACAGATGCCTAAGGTCTCCAGAATAGCAGTTAACCAAATGCTTCTTCACCCCCACCTTCTGCTGAGCAGGACCCCATCCACTCCTGACTCCCCCTTTTCACATCATTCCATGCCCACAGGAAGCATCCAGAATTGAACCGGTGCCCCTATGCCCAAGGAGTCTGGGATGTTTAGGTAGAAGCCCTGCTGGCATCCATATATACCCAAAAAGGTTGGTATGTTGGGGATCCATTCCATAGTCTAGCCTTACACCTCCCGTTCTAGACTCCACCACCTATCCAGAGAAAGCCCGCCAAGGGTCGGCACCTCCCATGCCTTCAGGCTATTTAGGAGCTGGTCATTATACCTGTGTTCTCTTGATTCCTCTCCTGCCTTCCCAATAGTCACCTGGGAGTTGCTTTGCTCTGCTCAGATTAAGCCTGAACTTATTAATTTGACCTGATCTGACTTATTATATTGGCGGTGTTACTTACTACTCAGGGATTGAAATTTTTCAACGACCTGTCACCCCTACACTTTTCTTTTTTCCATCTAGTGTTCTGTGCTCTGGGAGATACCTTCCCTCAACTGAATTGCCTACCATGAGGGGTTCTACAGCCTTCTGTGAATTTGTCTTTAGGGTGTGTGCTGTGGAACTATGTTCTTATACACTTAAACATTTGCCATTGTAAATATTGGCTTAATAAAACGCTGATTAGTCAGAAATTAGACAGGACATAGAACCAGAGCAACAAGACAAGGAGAATTCTGGGAAGAGGAAAAGTAGAGCAGACCCCAGAAGACACAGAGGAATCCAGATGAATGCTGCACTGAGCAAAAAGGTACCAAGCCACATGGCTAATAGAAACATGAGTTAACTTAAAGTGTAAGAGTTAGTAAGTATTAAGCTTGAGCCACAGAGCAACAGCCTGTAATTAATATAAGCCTTTGGATGATTATTTGGGACTAAATGGATATGGGACTGGTGGGGCGGGACAGAGAAACTTCCAGCTACACCTGTGGATTTAGATACTTCACTTATCAATTGCTAATCTAAATGCTTAATCTACATACCACAAGCAGGCTTACTCATGAGGCTCCAGGGCTCTCTTGTTTTCCCAAGAAAGATAGACAATTACTTTCAGAGCAAGAAAAGCAGTATATAATGGCTTCAAAAGAAACAGGAAGGGGGTTTGATAAAATTAAATGCATTTGGCTTCATCTATGTAGGAAATCTAAGAATTGAATTGTTACCATGAAACAACTAGGTGGAAACTCGCGTACAAAACTATTTTGTGAGCCAGGCTTGGTAGCGCACACTTGAAATCCCATTGGGAGCTACAGGAAGATCAGGGCTTCAAGGGGTTCAGGTACTTAGTAAGTTTGGGGCTAGCCTAGGATACAGAAAACTCTGTCTTTAAAATGGATTTGATTTGTTTGTCTTATTTTTAGACAGTGTCTCACGTAATACAAGCTGGACTTGAAGTAACTATGTTGCTGAGGCTACATGATGTGAAAATGGTAACAGTCCCATCTACAGTTCTTAAGGCCATAGTGGACCCTCTTCACTGACCCTGCTCCTGACCTCACTTGGTGAGGCTGCATGTTTTTTGCCGTCCTGCCCCCTCCCCCTCCTGTCCTGCCCCCTCCCCCTCTCCCTCCTCCCCTCCACACACACACACACACACACACACACACACTCACACACATTTTGGCTTCATTCAAAAGCCTTGATACCAAGGTGAAGTCTTCTCAGGCCGCTAGCCCTGACTCCTGTTGGGTGCAGTGATGACCCACTGAACAAACAGCTTGAGGTTTCCTTGTTTTGCCCTCCCTGCGTCCTTCGGATGCCCTTGCCTATAGGTTTAGGACATTCCTCTTCTCCTTACCCACGGGAAGGTGTCCTCCATACCTTCCGGCTTCCCCTTGAGATGCCTCTTAGAAAACTTCCAGCCTCTCTACCTGGCACCTGACCTGAAAGGTCTTACTTTTTTTTTGGTTTTACAATCAAATCTGGTTTTAATATCCTTTAGAGAATCAACCAAAATGTGGTCACCTAACAGCACCCTTGATCCCAATATTATTTGGGACCTTTACAAACACTGCAAATCATTTGGGGGAAAGAAGAGGGTGTCCGCATTCCCCATTGCTCAGCTCCAAGCCCCAATTGTTTCTGCCTGGATTATATCTGACTATGTGTCATCCTTGTACAGTTCACCACCCCCAACACTGTGTAAATGTCTTTCCCAAACTTAACGTTGATGCATCTGTTGTTCAAAGAGGGAGCCAGACCTAGCAGGAGGGGAGGAAATAAATGAGACCAGCTAACCCACAAGTGCCCCACCCCCACACTCCTTATGGCTGGCTAGTGAATGTTTTTGCCCTCTCCTGTAGTGTCGTCTGTCTATGCCTTCTCTCTGCTTCTTGTGGTTCCCCACATGCCCTTTCCTATTAATCCAACCATTTTTGTTACCTGGTCTGTTTTCACCTACCCTTTACTGCCCTTACTCAAGTACCTCTCTCCTCCCCTTCTCCTCCTGGCCCACTCTGGACTCTCCAAGGGAGGTGTGTGTGTGTGTGTGTGTGTGTGTGTGTGTGTGTGTGTGTGTGTGTGTGTAACTTGGATTCAACTCTCATTTAAAAAAAAATAGATCTACTAGAAAAACAGATGTTTTAAATAGAAACCATCTTGAATGATGACCTCGTCAATATGGAATCAGTGGTGTGACTGACAGCCATTTTTACTAAGGTTCAAGAGTACATTCCATTGACTTAACCACCATGCTTTTTAAAATTTATTTTTTATTTTGTGCATTGATGATGTGGGATGGCTTTCTGTACACTGTGAATTACCATTGGTCAATAAAAGAACTGTTTGGGCCTTTGGGAAAACAGCTTATAGGCAGGCAGGAAATCTAAGCATAAAGGGGAAGGAGGGTGGAGTCAGACAGAGATACTTCAAGCTGTTGCTGAGAGAGCAAGAAATGAAAGTGGAGATGAGCCATGAGCCATGTGGCAAGCAAGACATAGATTAGTAGAAATGGGTTGAGTTAAATTATAAGAGTTAGCAAGTAATGAACCTGAGCCATAAGCCAAATGATTTGTAATTAATATAGGCCTCTATGTGTTTCTGTTGGGCTGTGGTTCTGTGGATTTGGACTTTGGCTGGATAGGCCAGAAACATCAGACTACACACTGATGTTTTGCCTACATGTATATCTGTGTGAGGATGTATCATATGATAATAGGGAAAGGCCAGTTTAGGCACCCTCTCTAGTGTTGCTTGGAGTCCTAGCTGGACTCATCTTGTGGGTTCTTGAGTGTTCCAGAGCTCCAGGTTTCTCTGGACCAGGAGTTAAAAACAGTTACGAGCTGTCATGCAGGTACTGGGTCCATCTTGGAAGAGTAGTCAGTGTTCTTAACCAATAAACCATCTCTCTAGCTCTAAAAACATAAAACTAGATAAATAACAATATATATTTGATAAATAAGGTATAGTTGACAAATAAGTTTTATAAATTCCTCAGGTTTACCCAGGTTCACAGTAATATTGGTTTAGCTTATTTGTCTTTGCTCACTTTGTTAAGAGTTAGCTGTTTGGATGAACCCATCACATAAATAACTGTAACATTTTATAATGGCACACCATAAAAGGATCAGAAAAGTTCTCCATCTCCCTATGGACTACATTTATGGTTTAAAGTTTACTGTATTTATTGTATATTTTGATGCTAAATGATCTTTAATTAAACCTTCAACACAAATTTTATTTTTATTCAAGAAAATTGTTTTCCCATACCCACCACTGCTCCCCATTCCTGCCCCCTCTCCCAGTCTTCCCCCAGCCTCTCCTCACCACCCACCCGCTTGTTCGCTCCCCAGAGAGGGCAAGAAATCTCAAGGTGAGTCTGGCATATCCAGTTGAGATTGGAGTGAGGCTGAAAAGGGTTATTCTAATAGAAAATTCTGGCCTGCAGGGTTTCTCCCTGCTGGCCTGGATTTAGGGGAATATTGGGGTAGTGCTCCAGGGGTGGTGTCCCAAGGCCTGGGTCACAGAGACCAGGCTCTCTGGCTGGGCTGGGTGAAGTGTCACTCGCCTCTTGATCCAATAGGTGATGAGGAACCTTGGATCTCAAGTAGCTGCTGAGTAATGAGAAGGATTCAGAGTTGGGGCAGAATTTTTAGATGGGGTATGCAGGTAACTGGGCTTTAATGGAGGAGTTTAGGCTCACAGGGTATTTACCTGCTGGCCTGGATTTAGGAGAGCATGTGTGGGGGTGGTCTTTCAAGGATGGTATCCTCTACATTTTAACGCTCAAACTTAACAGGGATAAGGCTATAAAATTCCTAATCTTATAAAATCTACTAGCTTATAAACCTATGTATTTCATTTAGTGATAAGCTTTATTTAGCTTCCTATATATGTTCTCAAAGTTAAACCTAAAATCAAATATACTCAATGGATGGCCCTCAAACTCTTTGGAGTCTGCTGAATATGGCATTTAAAATATTTAAGCTTCCCATTGGAGATATGACCCTTCAGCTACTGGGAACCCTGTGGTCACCAAACAAGATAGATGGAGCAAAAGGACTCTGTCTGAATTGTAGTCACACTAACTACTGGGCAAAATGCCCCATGCCTTGCCTTACCTACCAGGGCTATGATCAAACTGTGGACACTTTGGGACTGATTGTCTTAATCTCCCTAGTGAAATAATGTCAGTCCCTCAGTTTCCTCCTCTACAAAAAATTCTCTTAGACCTGAGTCTGGCATGGCATCTGTTTTGGATAGCTGAAGACCCACCACTGCCCACAGAGAAGTCATGGAGACCAGGAGGGCCAGGGCAGTCATGTAGGTAATGGGGAAGTCTCTGTCGTTTTAAAGATACCTAAGTCATTTGGATTATCTGATGTGTAGGCTAATGATAGCTTTGTCAATTTAATAACAGTAAGCATTCTGGTCCCTCCACCAAGGCTTCAGCTGACTTCTAGGTTCTCTTCATAAGTAAGTATCAGACTTGGAGCCTTACTTTCTTAGAGTTCTAGGTCTCCAGCTGAGAAAGACAGCTTACCTTGCTACCAGACTCTGAAAAGAGATAAACTCACAAAAGAGTAACTTTTTACCATTCCTTTTTTTTAAAGGAACTTACTTTGCAAGGATCGCTTTCAGTAACCAATCACCTGTATCTCATGGGAAATGTTTAGTTAGAAAGAAATAGTTTGTCTAATCAAGTTAGAAAGGTCTAAGAAAGAATATACGGGACATAAATGTGAGTTGCAAAGGTCTTTGTAAAAGCTGGAGTTGTGAGGGCCTATGAAGGTGTTTTAAGGTGTGCAAATTCAATATGTCAAGGTATATGCTTTAAGCTACATAGAAAGTGATTTAAGGCACTTAAAAAATGAGAAATGCTTCAGGCTTCTTTTCCTCTCTATGCTATTGGTTGATAAAGACTTCAAAAGTTCAGAGTTTTAACATTAATCACCAGAGTTCTCATAAGCCATTACTGCAGCTCTGGGAAGCACTGACTAGTGTTATAGTCACAAGCCTAAGATTTTCCATTTGTTCTCTTTAGTTGTCTAAGAACAGACTTACAACTGACTTCCAGTCTCAGTCTATCCATGTATCTAGCCCTCTGGAAAGAGTGTCAATGGTTTGAACTCAAAATTATTGGACTCCCCAAGCCTCTACTGAGATTTCAAAGGCATGAGTCCACTGCCTTATCACAATGTAAATTTCAACACAGATTACGGTGGTGATGCTAATATGTCTTTGTAAACTTTAAAAAAAATCATGTGAGCTTCAGGGAACCGAGGGAGTCAAAAGACTTGGCTCTATCTCTCACAGGCCAAATGAACTCCAGATCAGTGTTTCTGAGTTTCCCCATTTGCCTATTCCTGAGGTGGGAGCTTTCTCTCTCCCCTGGTCTTGGGCCTCTCCTCCCCAACTACCAAGACTGTGACCTGGAAGTTTCAAATATACACCCAAGATATAAGTTTTCCTCTAAACTCCTTGACTTTACCTTCTGTCCCCACCACTGTATCTCTATTCCAGCATATTTCCAATGAATTAAAAACTGTAAACTGCTCCATTGCAGCCTGTGCTTCCCTAGCCCTAGATATCTGAGGAGCCTGGGCACCAAGCTAAACAGCCTACTCTTCAGCCTTGGCCACTATTCCAGTTTTCCTAAGTCCCCAAAGGTGATGACACCAGCAGACAGTAGGAAGCAGCCTAAAGAGCACGGTGCCGCAATCCCTACCTCACTTCTTATTTCCTCACCTTTTATAATGAACAAAAGAGAGGATTGTTAGTCACCTAAGAACCATCCCCATTCCAGAACCAAGAGCTCCTGCAATATCCACCCTGCCTTCAATTCATCATCACTAATGGAACATGTTTCTATGCACATGCTCCGTAACCTCCCCTTATAGCCCATGCCATCACAGCCTGCTCTCTCTCTCTCCCATCCTTGTTCAGCAGCAGCCTAGGGTGGCCTCCCCTTCCCCAACGAATCTCTTTTGTGAGATCTGTTTTGTGGTGTGATTTTTTTTGTCAACACTCTTGGCCCTGATCACCAAGGTTCTCTTTCAACACAAAACCCCTTCTGTACTTTTGCAGAGACCCTGTGTTCAGTTCTGGTACTCATACTGGGCAGCGCATAACTGCCTATCTGTAACTCCAGTTATACATGCTTGCACATGGCGCACATATAGACAAGCAAACACAAACATATACACAAATAATAATTTTTTAAAAATTTAAAGGACACGATAATAAGACAGAATGGAGAAATAAACTTTGTAAATATGTGGAAGTATAAGTTGTGAATAAAAGAAAAAAAATTGAAAAACCACATCAGTCACACTATATGTAAAATTACTGTGGCTTAAATGTGGAAGGATGAAACTAAGGAAGAAGGATGTGCCACTTAGGAGGTTTGGAGGATTCTTTCTGATGACAAATTTCAACAATCACAAACCATCAGGAAAACGTAAGTTACTGAATTGAATTATAGAACTGTTTACCAAAATACACTATTTTTACAAAGAATTTAAAAAGAATGTGAAAGCCACTCATGGTGCACAACCATGATCCCAGCACTGGGAAGATGGAAGCATAATCTTCAGGAGTTCAAGGTCATCCTCAACCCTATAACAAGACTGCATGTGACCATGACTTTAAATGAGAATGTTAAGACCTGAACTGTGAGGAAATATTTCCCACACTGTAGTCAAGAAGGGATTAGTATTATGAAGGGCCAGCAAAATGGCCCAGCTAGTGAGGGTGTCTCCTGGCAAGACTGATGACCTGAATTCAATACCCAGCACCCACGTGGTAGAAGGAGGAAACTGACTCTTACAAGCTGTCAAGTTTCTGGCATGGGACACCCTATCTCATGTAAAATGCAAGAACTTTTAAGAATCAGTAAGGATAATGTGGGTAAGAGAACAGGAGAAAATGAGCATAAGGAAAAATTTAACAGAACAGGAAGGATTGTAAAATCTCATCAGTGGAGTCTAACCAGGGAAAAAACATTGCTTAAAGCTCATTCACAACACAAGAAATTTATTGCAACAGGTTGCGTAATCAGGTGACAGGAGCTGAGAGAGAGAGAGAGAGAGAGAGAGAGAGAGAGAGAGAGAGAGAGAGAGAGAGAGAGAGAGAGAGAGCACAAGGAAGCAGAGATGCAAGAGAGGGAGAAATGGGAAGAGATCTTAAAGGAGACTTTATGCAGGAGGACGCCATCGTCGTGAGTTGGGGGCACTGAATGTTAACTTCCTTTCCTTTAATTATTATAAAAAGGTGAGTTGTAGATGGCAAGTAGAGAGGAGAATGGGAGCTCTGAATTATTGAGACTGCTTCTGTTGATTTGGGATGAAGTGGGGAGGGAGAAGTTGGGAGTCAGGGTCATGCACAGCAGGAGGTATGAGCGAGGTAGCATTCAGTTAGCTGTCATCCTGGATACCTCAGGTACCCGTTCCTTGTGGGAACAGAGAAGGCATGTCACTAGGAGAAAAATAGAATGTTACCATCGGCCTCATGAGCAGGGCTAGCCATGGGAAAAACGAATAAAATGGAGAAGTGCCCTGATTATACAGAAGAGGCAAGGGTGGAAGAGCCAGATGAAAGAGCAGATATGTCCTTGAGTCTGGAGGGGTGGTACCAGCACTGATGTTCCATGAACTTGGAGAAGTCATACACCAAGTCAAGGGATGATGTGGCTTCAGTGCAGGAGTCAGCACATCTGCTGTTTCTCTGTAGGTGGGAAATGCCTCTATCCATCCCGCAAGAGTGTAAGCAGATTAGAAGATAAAGGAGTTTTTTATGAGTGGTATGTAGGTGAAGATAGCCTGTCAGTATTCACCTGGTTGGTGTTCTCAGTTGGTGTTGTGCCTGGTTTGTATCTGGAGAGCCCCTGAGGGTTTGGTCTTGGCATGAGTCTGGCAGGCGAGGTGAACCTGTGCAGGAACCTGTACGTGCCTGTAAACAACTGGGACAGACTTAGGTCTTGGTGTCATAGAAAAGCTATAGCTTTGGATTAAAAGGTATGAACATTTTTCTAGGCCCTGCTTTTAGTCCAATGAAACATCTTTAACTTTGTAACAGAGGAAATGTACTGAACGGAAGTGATTGAGTGAGTGAAGGGGGAGAGGGGGCTTCCATACCCTCTCTAATGCTAACCTGTCTCTACAAGCTAGGACCAGCAAAGTCCACAGAAATTTAAGAGCTCTCAGGACTGTCTGTAGTCAGTCAGTGCTTTATCAGTTTATCAAAGCTGCATTTATAATCTTAATGCAAATATCTGACATTCAGGTAGTCCTAGGCTACCCCTCTGAACTTTGGCAGAATAAGCTGAGACATTCCTTCAACTCCCAAGAGGTCAAGACTCATTGGCTTAGAAGTTGCTCCAAGCCCTTTGGCAGACTACTTAGATCCCTGCTGCATCACAAGAAATAAAGAATCCAGATCATTACAGGACTAACAAAGGCAGACTCTGGGGTGGTTTCCCTTTACTGCTACCTTTTCTCTGTAGTGGATCCACATTTTAAGCAGAGCCAGGAAGTTTCTAATGACCCCTGAGTGGTTAACATAAAAATAGCATTGCTGTCCTAATGCCTTGCACAGGCCCCCTTGTTGAAGAAATGATAAGCAGGGAACCCAATTGAACACATTTTAGATCAAGGCCCCTTCTATCCTGGAGAACTATTTCAGCTAGAGAGGAGAGTCAGTCCTCTTAATGTGTAACAGATTTTTCTAGGGCAGCGGTATTTGCATCTACTGTCATTTTTAAGATCCTGCAGTTCTGATCTTTGAGTACAGCTAGATTATAATCTTGAATAATTTATATAAAAATAATAACTTTAAGGCCATATTATACTTCATTGGTTCTGCATAAAGAAGGCCAAATGTCTTATCTTATTGGAGAACCATTTCAGTTAATAAATCTATCAACTGACAACTCTGGGCTCAGTTTCCTAGTATGTCAATAGGAAATACGGGCAACCATTTTGTTTCCTATGCAAGGGAGTTTTCTTTTGACTCAACATTTCGACCTATTAGGGCAGGGAGTACAGGATGACATATTGCCTTCTGTGACTACTTCCGGCTGACACTGGGAGATTGTTGGTGTTGTACCCATGTTGAGGGACCCCAAAGACCACCAGGGAGCTGGATTCAATGTAAACACATGAGGGTCTGTTTATTGCTTTAGACAGGTTCAAATGAACCCGGGTCAAAACCCTTTGTTTCGTCACAGCGGAGGGTGATTGGGAGGGAAGGGAGCCCAGAGGTGAGGGGTTTTTATAGAAAAGCCTACGTAAGCTTGGTGCTACACATCTTGGCATTCCAGGATTGGGCAAAGAAAAAGGTATGGGTTACAGCAGCCATTGGCTACCCTTTCAGTGTGAACCCAAGCCCTGAATCTACTGGCTGAACCTTTAGTGCAAAACTAAGTTTTGAATCTATTGGCTGTCAGACTCTTTCTAGACTCCCAGACCTGGGCCCTGCGCTCAGGCACCAAACATTGCTTTCCTGAAACAAAGCTTTGTAAGGATAAATCCATGCCTTCACCCCCCTCCCCCACTGGTCCCTGAGAGTTCCAATCCTGGGATTCTCCTGCCTCTAGTTCCATCCAGGCCTGACTCCAAAGGGTCCGTGACCAGTCTCAACAGACAAAATCATCAGTAGGAGCCACACAACCACTTTGAGGAGTTTGGATCTTCCCATCCTTCACTCTGAAAGTCTTCCTTGAGTGTGAAGGAGTCCACAGAAATACAAACTCACTAGGGAAGCTTTATGGTGAATATGAGGTGGTGGAAGAACCCTTTATCAAATATAGTTTATCAGAGGCGGTTCAATTCAAGGAGGAGAAAGATGTATACACACAGACACACATACACACAAACACACACAAGCACACATACAAACACACATACATACAAACACAATACACACACATACACACACAGACACACACACAGACACACATACACACAAACACACACACAAGCACACATACAAACACAATACACACACATACACACACAGACACACACACAGACACACATACAGACAAACACACATAGACACACACATACACACAAACACACACACAAACACACATACAAACACAATACACACATACACACACATACACACAGACACACACACAGACACACATACAAACATACACACACACAAACATACACACAGACACACACATACACACAAACACACACACAAATACACATACAAACACAATACACACACATACACACACAGACACACATACACACAGACACACAGACACACATATACCCACAAACACACAGACATACACATACAGACACACAAACACACATACAAACACACATACATACAAACACAATACACACACATATACACACAGACACACATACACACAGACATACACAGACACACATATACCCACAAACACACACAGACAAACACATACAGACATACATACAAACATACACACACACATATAAACATACACACAGAGACACACACATACACACAAACACACATAGACACACATATACTCACAAACACACACATAGACACACACAGACACACACATAAACACACATACAGACACACACATACATAAACACACATACAGCACACACACATACATACAAATACACACACACAAACACACATACACACAGACACACACAAACACATAAACACATACAAACACACACACACACACACACACACACACACACACACACACACACACACACACAGACAGGGGTGAGATTGTATATAGATGGGAGCCAGCCATCCACAAGTCAAGGAGAAAGTTCTGGAGCTTTTATCCCTCACAACTTCTAAAAGCTAGCAACCATGCTAACCCTCAATTTCTCAGCTCTATCTGGAGGATGGGACAGATAGTCACAGACCTCCAGAACTTAGCACAACTGACTCCACAGCGGAAGCAAAATCAGCACGTAGACAGCACGTAGACGCCAGCACCACTGCCAAAACTGCAAACAAAGGCCCCATCCATCAAAGTCCGCGGTGCTGGAAAAGTCTCTAAATGGACTGACTAACCTTACTTTTTGGCTCCTGTCGTTCTGCTTCTGGCTAACTGTTCTTGTTAACTGAAGTATGCCAACCCAGGACATGGTTTTTGTGACTAAAAGCTCACCCTGAGACAAGCACAAGGTTATATGGGGATCCCAAAAACCTGGTGTAGTTACCAGCTGCTTAAGAAAGGCTTTCTTTTGGCTTACAACCATGTCTGAGTGGTCTTCTCTGATGGATACCCCACACTAAAATCTGTTATTTCAACTGTGCAGTTGTGGATCTGCCCTAGAAAACACACACACTGCTATCTGCTATCTCTTATACTTCCAAATGGACCTGAAAAAGCATAAAATCGGCTTTCTCTTCTTCTGTAACTATCCTGGCTGTTCTGAAACTCACTCTGTAGACTCGGGTGGCCTTGAATTCACAGAGATCTGCCCACCTCTGCCTCCTAAGTGCTGGGATTAGAGGTGTGCACCATCTCCCCCCCCCCCCCTGCAGCTTTAGAGTAGAGCTAATTAACGGGACTCTTTAAAGTGACGTCACAGTGAGTAAGAAAAGCTTCTCAGGATGGGTTCATGAAAAAGATACGAAAGCCCATTTGTGAGCGAGCGTTCTTTACCCCTTAATCTCTATCTGAAAAACAGAAGTTATCTTTTCTAGAAGAAGAAAGTACTTTTGTGTGAAATTACTGAGAGAGCAGGGTGTGAAACAAGACCACTGTGTTTCTACTTGTATTCCTTCCTAGAGGAACTGGACCCCTCTCCACCCCTCCCCACCCCTCCCCCTGCCCCCTCCCCATCCCCCTCCCCACCTCTCCCCATCCCCCTCCCCCACCCTCAAACCAGTGTGTCAGAGGAATCTTCTAAGAAGGTTCTAGAGGTACAACTTTGCCTTCTACTCTAAGAATGTTGAGATTGTACCCTGCCACTTCCTTTTGCTGGTATTCTTTTCCTGTTGTTTTACTCTTAAAAACTCCGCCCTGTGCATTTTCAACATAGGCAGGAAGCAGCATCTGTGTCAGTCCTCAATTCTTATCTGCACACAGACCAGCAGGGAAGACGTATTCAGACTTGTTGAGGAGAGCATGACAGTTGGGAGAGCGTTGACTGAAAGTTTACACTTGGAAGTCTGAGTAGATTGTGTAGTTGGATAGAGCTTTGGGTTTCCTTTTTTCGTTTAATTAGAGGCTTCCCATATTATGACCATTGGGAACTACATGGTGAGACATTCCAGGAGTCTTGGTCTGTTTGGGTGGTGTGACAAAGTGCTGTGAATGAAGAGGTCCATAGACAGTCAACATTTATTTCTCAGGTTCTGGAAGCTAGGTTCTAGCTGGCAGTCAGAGCTGGTGAAGGCCTGCTTCCCAGGCTCTCTGGGACCTATTTTGCCCTTCCTTTGTCTTTGTGTGTGCTTGGAGTTTGTTTTTGAGAAGGGTGATTACCATATGGCACAGGTTGCAATGCCTCAGCCTCCCAAGGGTAGGGATTACAGGCATGTGCCACCATGCTGGCTCTGCTCCGGGGACCTCTTCCATAGCAGAGAGCGACAGTCACCATGCTGGCTCCAGGACCTCTTCCATGGGGGAGCGACAGTCTTCACCTCCCACTAATGATTCCCCTCTTACCCTCTCTTTTAAACAAAGGCATTTAATTTCTCAAAGTTACATGACTTTAAACCAAAGAACTACCTTGGCTGTCTTAGCAGGGAAGAAAATGGCTAAAGAAATGAATTGTAGTGATTCAAGATAAAAACTGGCTGGATTTGGAGAAAGAAGGAATAAGACATAATAATAGGAACTAATAAGTAACTGTGGGATTTTTGTTTTTTGTTTATTTTTAATAGATACAGAGTTTCTGGTCAGGATGATGAAAAAATTTCTGAAAATAAATAGTGGTGGTTTAGTGCTCAAGGCTGTGAATATACTTAGTAGCACCAAATTGTAGATTATTTTATTATTTTATTTGAGACAGGATCTCTCTGTAGCCCTGGCTGTGCTACAACTCACTATGTAGACCAGACTGGCTTTGAGTTTGCCTGACTCTGCCCTCAAGTGGTGGGATAAAAGGCATGCCCTGCCACACTGAACTGTAGTCTTAAAGATAATTAAAATGAGACAGGGGGTGATATTGCAAAGCTTTAATCCGAGAACTGAGGAAGCAGAGGCAGGCAGAACTGTGAGTTCAAGACCAGCCTGGTCTACAGAGCTAGTTCCAGGGCAGCCAGGGCTACACAGAGAATATATCCATCACAAAAAAAAAAGCCAAAAAAAACAAAACAAAACAGAATAGTAATGTGGGAATATGTTTCAAATTTAATAAAGACCAGTTTCAGATATCAGAGGGATCTATCCACAGTCAGTCTAGGAGGATCAGACAGTGGTAACTCACACCTTTAATCCCAGCACAGGGAATATCCAGGAGTGGTGACCTAAGCCCTTAATCCCATCAAATCTGAGTTTGAGGTCATCTTAGTTTACAGAAAGAGTTCCAGGCTCCCAGGCAGGCGGTGGTGGTGCCACGTATTTAATCTTAACCTGGATATGAAACAACTGAGCAAAAAAAGTATTTAAGGCAGACATAGAAAGACAGAGCAGGCAGAAGAAGCCAGGAGGAGCGAGGCTGAGGAAGCTGG
This sequence comes from Phyllotis vaccarum, assembly GCA_033318265.1. Classification (NCBI taxonomy): domain Eukaryota; kingdom Metazoa; phylum Chordata; class Mammalia; order Rodentia; family Cricetidae; genus Phyllotis; species Phyllotis vaccarum. The sequence goes on along the minus strand of JARWLC010000017.1, from coordinate 12,850,611 downwards.
AAGACAGTTGGGTGAGATCTGACTGTGGTGTTTCCTCTCTGATATTTCAGCCTTTCCCTGAGATCTGGCTCTGAGTTTCCTTTATTCGTGCTACATAGTAGCAAACAATTAAAACTGAAAAATGGGCAGCTTCCCCAAATGGATGTATACATAATTTTCTAAAGACTATCTGAGATGCATCACCAGCATGTGTAAGGCAATGTTCTATGATCCTTTGCTGTTGCAGGGTCTCTACTGCTGTGATGAAGCACCATGACCTAATTAAACTCTGAGAGGAAAGGGTCTATTTGACTTAATTTCCACATTGCTGTTCATCACTGAAAGAAGTCAGGACAGGAACTCAAACAGGGCAGGAACTGGAGGCAGGAGCTGATGCAAAGATCATGTATGGGTGCTGCTTACTGGCTTGCTCCTCATGGCCTGCTCTGCTTGCTTTCTTATAGAACCCAGAACCACCCAGGGATGGCACCACTGACCATGGGTTCAGCCCTCTCCCATCAATTGTTAATTAAGAAAATGCTATACAGATTTCAGATAATTCCAGCTTGTGTCAAGCTGACATGAAATTAACCCGTACATTAGTTATCTGAGAAGTGCAAATTCCAGATACAATGGAATATCTTACATAGCTATATTGGTGTTAAAACACAAGCCCCAAAAGCTGTAGATCCTGTGGTCGGTAGATGAGGTCAACAGCTTGCTGCATGTGATAAGGACTGCTTCTAACCATGCACTATTTCTACAGAACAGAGCCTATGTCTCTGAGGTAACACTTTGGTTGGCTCCATAGCACGTAAAGGGAGGTCAGAGACATTATCATTTCTATTATTCCCAGAAGATTCTTACACAGCCAAAGGGAGAGCCATGTTGGTGTCTGTCAGCACATGGCAAAATAGACAAATTGCACTACAGTATATCGGTACTCTAAGGTACTTGTCTTAGGGTTTCTATTGCTGTGAAGAGATACCATGACCACAGCAACTTTTACCAAAAAACAAACAAAAACCCCCAAACACATTTAATTGTGGTATTAGCTTCTGATTTCAGAGGTTCAGTCCATTATTATGATGATGAGGAGCATGGCAGTGTTCAGGCAGACTTGGTGCTGGCTGAGAGGGCCAGGCAAGTGTCATCACAGCCCGTCCTAATAACTTAACTAGGAACTAAGCCTCAGCTCCTCTGCTTTCTGAAACCAAGCAGGCAGTTTCTGATGATGAGCAATGAACAAAGGAGGACAATTAATCTCTAACACCCCCATCAGCAGGGACAAGGAGAATAGCACATACGCAGGCCTAACCCAGTTCTGAGATAATAACCAAATAAGGACAAAGCCTGGGACTTGTCCAGGCCTGTCCCCAATGGAAAACTGTAACCCTGACCAACCCCCAGCCAATCTTAGCCAATTAGAAGTTACTAACATGATTGCTACTTGCATAAACCAATCATATCTAAGATGAGCTAACTTCCTTGGACATTCCCCTTAGATTTAAAAGGGGCTTGCTGTGGGTCTATGCTTTTGTACGCTGTAAATATCTGTCACTGTAAATATTGGTTTAATAAAATGCTGATTGGCAGGAAGGCAGGCAGGAAGTATAGGTGGGATGATCAGACAAGGAGAATTCTGGGAAGAGAAAGAGCAGAGAGAGAAGGCAGCCATACACAGAGGAAGAAGGATGAGAATGACACACTGAGAAAAAGGTACCAAACTATGTGGCTAAAAGATGGATATTAATCATGGGCTAGTTTAAGAGTAAGAGTTATCAAGTAATCATAGGCCAAACAGTTTATGATTAATATAAGCCTTTGTGTAGTTATTTGGGACTAAATGGCTGTGGGGTCAGCTGTGCCGGACAGAGAAACTTCTGACTACAGGAGCCCACACCTCCCTCTCTAAGTCTTTATCTTTGTGTAGGCCCCAGCATGCTGGAAAATAAACATTCCTGCTAATTGCATATGCAAATGGTGGTCTTTTGTGGGACTTCTCCTGACACTGGTTATACACAGCAGGAAGTCAACTGCTGTCACACTGACTGAAGCTTGAGAAAAGAGATCTCAAAGCCTGCTCCCACAGTGACTGACATATTTCCTCCAACAACACTTCACCTCCCTAATAGTGCCACTCCTTTTGGGGGCCATTTTCTTTCAAATCACCATAGTACTATTTGCTAAAAAGGTGAGCCCATATCAGAATCTCCCAAATTTCACTGGATAAAGGAGCTGGGTAGGTGTATTTTGTCTGTTTTGGCAACTTAGTAAAAGCCTACATCATCTGGGGAGAGGGTCTGTTAATCCTAAAGATTCCAGAAGAAAGACCATTGATCCAAATCTTCCTGGCTAAATTAATTAAAGCAAGTGGTTAATTAAAACAAACTTAAAAAAAAAAATTTGTGTACATGGGTTGCCTCCCACTAAGGCAGGCTTTGAGAGCTCAGCATTCACATAAGGAAGACTAGGTTTTTATAGCTCAGGAATAAGAAGTTTCAATGGGGGATTTGACAGGAAAAAATAGGTGGGGTTACAGGAGCAGAACATAAGTATAACAAATTAGTCATTGCAGCCTCCCAAAGAAAAGACGTGGTTGCAAAGTGGGTATAACAAAGTAGTCATAACAGGTAGTCATAAGGGGTCAAAATAACACTTTGAAACAAAGGTAGGTTTGCAAGATGGTTATTATTGTTTTTGAAACAAAGGTTTCCTTGCTGTTTCCTGGAGCAGGCAGTACAGATCTATTTGTAGTTAAGGTTACATGTGGGGCATATCTCAATCCTTGAGAAATAGAGATTTCATCATAAACAGAAAAGCACCTAGTTTGTCTTTACTATAAGATGACTTTCAAGCTTAAGATGGAGTCAGGCCGCTGGCTCATCAGGACCTCAATTGAGAAAATGCTTCCATCAAATTGGCCTGTAGGCAAGTCTTTGAGACATTATCTTAAATAGTGGTTGTGTTGGCTAATTTTTAGTGTCAGCCTGACATAGGATAGAGTCATTTTGGAAGAGAGAACCACAATTGAGAAAATACACCCACAAGATTGAACTGTGATATATTTTCTCGATTGATGATTGATGTGGGAAAGCTCTGCTCACTGTGAGTGATGCATTCCCTGGGCTGGTGGTCCTAGATAGTATAAGAAAGTAGACCTGAGCAAGTCAGTAACCAGCATTCCTCCATGGCCTCTGCATCAGTTTTTGCCTCCAGGTTTCTGAATGATAGATTACAAAGCTGTAAGATGAAACAGACCCTCTACTTTACAAGTTGCTTTTGGTCATGGTGTTGTTATAGCGATAGAACCTATAAGACAGTGTCTGATGTAGGTTGTAGACCTGAGTTATACTAAAAAGCAAACAGAAACAAGGAAAATGAACCAGTATTGATGTCCTTCTATGGCTTCTGCTTCAGTCTGTCTCTGGGTTCTTGGCTTGGCTTGTCTTCAGGATGAACTGTAATCTAAAAGCCAATAAACCCTTTTCTCCCCAAGTTGCATTTATTCATTGTGTTAACGACAGTAATAGAAATCTAACTAGGACAGGTGCCTTACTCCAAGGAATATCAGAATCCCCACCCGCTGTGAAAACATCAAAAGGCAACTTGAACCTAAAAGGCATGAAAGGTCAGTGGTTATCTGAGGCTGAGAATCAATATAAATGTTGTGGCAATTATGGGAAGTTTTATAGAAACAGAACAAAGAAAGTTACAAATCAAGATACTTTTCCAATATGATGGTGGGTAGACTGGGGAGGCAGTTGACAACAAAATGGGGACCCTCTACTGGAGGCCTCCGTTGCTATCTGATGACTTCCTTAGATTTTGCATTGGTGGAAGCTGGGGAATCCATCATATATTCAAAAACAAACAAACAAACAAAAAACCCCAAACTAGCTAACAGTTACAGGGTATTAGATCGTAGACAGAGGTAGACAATAAATGGCTACTGGAACCTAATTACAGCCCAAGATAAATTGTAGTTAAGTTCCTAATTGTAATTAGAACTTGCAACATTTTATCTCTTTACAATTATTAAAATTTTGATCTCTTAATCAGCCTTTATAGAAGGTTCAATATAGGGTACAGTTTTGTTTTTGAATTTTCCTTTCAAAATTGAAGTATATGAAAATGTAGACAGAATTTTCTAGTCCTGAAGCTTAGAGGCTTAGTATTAATTACAAATGCTTGGCTGATAGCTCAGGCTTGTTACTAACTTTTACATTTTAAATTAACCCAATTCTTTATTTAGCCTCTGCCAGGTGGCAGTACCTTTATTAGTGTGGAAAGTTCATCTCCTATTCCCTCTGTGTCTGGCTCTCCTGCCTAACCTTATTCTGTTCATCTATTGGCAAGTCAGCTTGTTTATTAAACCAATCATAGCAACATATATTCACACAGTAAATAAGAATATTCCACAGCATAAAACTTTCTCATTTTATAGCTGCCTAATGGTGTTTAGAAGGATACACTACAGTTTATTTAATCAATTCCCTATTGATGGACAATGTGATTTTATCTTTACAGTTTCTTTATTTTCAATATTTGTTTTTAGATTTATTTATTTTATTATGTTTTATGCATGTGTGTTTTGCCTGCATATGTGTCTGTGCTCCATGTGCATAACTGATGCCCTCAGAGGCCAGAAGAGGGTATTAGATCCCTGAGACTTGAGTTAAGGATGGTTGGAGCTGATAATCCATCCTGAGTCCTCTAGAAGAGTAGTAAGTTCCCTTAACCACTGATTCATATTCCTTGACAATAGAAATTTTGATACAAATTTCTTTTTGTGGCATTGAAGTTGATGAAATGCTTTCTTGTTTGGTTGGCTAATGGCTCTGAGTAAATGTTGTCCCTGGCCAATTTTATGTTTTAACAGTATTCCAGGCTTGTCTTAAACTCACCATTGTGTATGGGCATGACTTTGATGAGCATTACAACTCACTATATGGGTGTGGGATTACTGCCATACCCATAGGGATGCTAGGGATCAAACCCAGGGCCTCAGGAAATCCAGGCAACTTATTCTACTAACTGAGCCATAACCGCCAGTCCCTGAATTCAGATTTTTTAAATTTTTCTCTTTGTTCTCTCCATTCTTTTTGTTTCTATAGTGGTAGGGAGCAAGGAGTTTGGGATGTTTCGTTTCAGAGTCAACATGCTGTCAGCTTGACACAAGCTAGAGTCACTGGAATGGAGGGAACCTCTGTTGTCAGAAGGTTCTCTGTCCTGCCCAGCCAGTCCTACAGCCATTTAGTCTCAAATAATCATGCAAAGGCTTATGTTAATTGTAAAGTATTTGGCCTATGGCTCAGGCTTATTACTTGCTAACGTTTAAACTAACCCATGATTCTTATCCATGTTTAGCCATGTGGCTCAATACATTTTCTCATTCAGCATCCTCATGCTCTTTATCTGGCTGGCTTCTGTTCTGATCCTCCTCTTCCCAGCATTCTCCTTGTCTGGTCACCTCACCTGTACTTCCTGTCTGCCTAGCTTCTGGCCAATCAACATTTTATTAAACAAATATTTGCAGTGACAAATATTTACACTATACAAAAGCATATTCCCACAGCAATCTCCCCCTTTTTTTACTTTTTAAAACAAGAACCCCAAATACAATCTATAGATTTTCCCCTCATCATTATCTATATCAACTTGTAATCAACACTGTAAATAATGACAAACATCCATAATCCATTTGGGGGCAATGTGGGTGTAGTTCTCTAGACTTCTTCCTGCTGATTAGGGACACTTGTAATTTTATGAGAATCCTGAGAAAATTCAGGATTATGATCAAGTGTTGACTGGAGTATTCCATAAAGCTGGGTCATCACAGCTAGTCTCCTTGAAGCTGTTCTGGATGCAAAGTTCAGCGGAAAATGCAACAGAGGTGCTCTGAAATGTTGGATCATCTGGGCCATCTATTCCCATCTGAGTTTTTTTTTGGGGGGGAGGGTGTCTTCCTCAATTAAACCTTATTTTCTTTAACCCAGAATAGATCCACAGATTTTCATTTTCTGTGAAAATAAAAACAAACCTTCTTCTCTAAAGTGGCATGTCTTTTGACTTCAATTTTGAAGTTAAGGCATTTACAAAATATATAGGGTGGATTAATCCAGCAACATTTATAATCAAATGTCTTTCAGAAGCTCTTGCTACTTCCTTTGCAGTCAGAAACCTCAAAAACAACACAATAACATACAGTATCCAGACTCTTGTATATCCCATCTTTATGTGATTTATCATCATCCCTTTTTGCTCTATTTTTAAATGACTTTCTCTATTATTTTTCTTTTTCTCTTCCAAGCCTACATTTATTTTTAATCATACTCCACGCCACTTTGAGGGTTTTTTTGGTCTGAATGTGTCTTTACTGTATAGTTCTCTTTTTCTGAGCACACCAGCCTTTTAACCTGGGCGTGGCTGGGATTAAAGCATTGTGGCTAAGATTAAAGCCCAACTCCTTGGTCTGTGAAACCTTAGTTTCATGGCAGAGGCACTGGCAGGGACCTTATCTACCCTCCAACTCTGAGAAATTTTAGGGTCCATGTTGCCACCAAGTAGAGCACAGCTGTCCACTGCTCATGAACACCGTTTAAGTGTATGACAGTAGGGCCTTTTTCAAGTTTTTTTTTTTCCCCTAACACTGAGTCAGGAAGCCTTTCTCAAAGAACCCTGCCTCTACTTGTGACCAGGAAACAGAGCCCACTAGAGAAAATCCTGCTAACCAGAAGCCATGCTTGACTCTGTTCTGTTTATGTCTGCATGACTAGAAACCTCATGCTTATACCAAGGCTGTGGGAACCCACTGTGCTACAGCTCTAGCCCGCAGGCCACTGCATCTCTGTACCAAGGCCCACTTGAAAGACATAATTAGAAAGCTGATTTTGGCTCCATTTCTGTGTTTTTAGAATGCCTTTTCAGCCTCTATGTGGATATGTGTGAACCATGTTATCAGACGTTTTTCTGTCCCACCTGGCCATTCCCACAGCCATTTAGTCCCAAATAATCATACAAAGGCTTATATTACTTATAAACTCTTTGGCCTCTGGCTCAGGCTATTACTAGCTAACTCTTACTCTTAAACTCACCCAAGATTCCTATCTATGTATAGCTACATAAGCTTGGTACCTTTTCTGCTTACAGCATTCTCTATTTACAGAGCATAAGAGCATAGTCCCAAAGCAAGCCTCCACTGAGAAAGTGCCTCAGTAGGATCAGGCTGTAGGCAGGTGAGCCTGTAGCACATTTTCTTAATTAGTGATTGACGGCAGAGGACCCAGCCCATTGTGGTTGGGCTTCCCCTAGATGGATGGTTTGAGTTCTACAAGGAAGGAGGCTGAGTCAGCCATAAGAACCATAGCAAGCAGCACCTTTCCATGGACTTTGCATCAGCTCCTGCTTCCAGGTTCCTGCCTTGCTTGAAGTTTATATCCTAACTCCCGTAAGTGATGAACAGCGGTGTGTAGGTGTAAGCCAAAGATACCCTTTCTTCTCCAAGTTGCATTGGTCATTGTGTCTCATCACAGCAATAGTAACCCTGACTCAGACGGTCAAAAACTGTTCTTTGCTAGTACTTTTAGCCAATGTTCACCTGGAGAATGTTTTAGAATGTAGATTTTGGAGATGCTCCTCAGTAACTAAAAGCTGCTGGTATGAAACAGGAGGCTTGTGTGCCTTTTTTTTTCAAGGAGGAAGCATCCATATGACTCACCAAATAAACTTTGTGCAAATTGACATCGGCTGTCACTGTCTGTGATGGCAATAACTTCTTAGAACATTGGTTAAAAAAAAAGTTGGTGGACCAGTTTGTGAACCTACTGGGTCAGCCATCTGCATTGATGCTTTTATCTTTTGTCTCTGACTCAAAACTGGTTGAAGTACTTTGCTTACTAATCTCAAAATGTCTTTGTCAATCAATGTCTTAAGGTTTCTATTGCTGCAACAAAACACCGTGACCACAAAGCAAGTTGGGGAGGAGAGGATTTAATTGGCTTATGCTTCCACATCATGGGCTATTCCTGAAGGAAGTCAGCACAGGAACTCAAACAAGGCAGGATCCTGGAAGCAGGAGATGATGCAGAAGGCATAGAAGAGTGTTGCTTATTGGCTTGCTCTTCATGGCTTCCTCAGACTGCTTTCTTGTGAAAGCTAGGACCACCAGCTCAGGGATGGCATCACTTACAATGCACTGACCCTCCCCCATCAATCACTAATTAAGAAAATGCCTTAGAGCAAAATCTGATGGAGGCATTTTCTCAACAGAGGCTCCTTCCTGTCTGATGACTCCATCTTGTGTCAAGTTGACAGGAAACCAACCAGGACACTCAGGAAGTCACTGCAGTCTCCTCTGAAGGCAACACAGATGCTTACAACCTTTACCACAGGGCGCTTTTTTTTTGTTGTTTTGTTTTGTTTTTTTTTTAAGTTGCCTTCAAGTTTTGGTATGAATGGGAACACCCCCCATTGCCTGTATATCTGTATTCTGAGCTTCAAAGGCACTGCTGTAGGGTGGCTTCCTGATCAACTTGTTCCTCATGGGAGAGTAAAATGTTAGTCAAGAGGAGTAGAGGGACCTCACCTAAACTTCACCTAGAAGTCTGGCTGTGAGAAAGAGTCTTACAACATTTCCTGGAGTATCTGTGCCAGTTGTCTGGGTACTGGTTTACTGGAGAAGTTCTAAATGATTTTTGTTTATTCTTTGACTGTTTTGTACACATATCTTGGTCACATTATGGTATTGTCTTTTTAAATTTTTATTTATTTTTATGTGTATGGGTGTTTTGCTTGAATGTATGTCTCTATACCATGTGCTTATATGCCAGCTAACCAGAGTCTAGTAGATCCACTGTGACTGGAGTTACAGATGGCTATGATGAGCTACCATGTGGGTGCTGGGAATTGAACCCTGAACCTCTGGAGAGTAACCAGTGCTCTTAAGTGCTAAGCCAGCCCCCCCCCCATTTTTTAAACAAATGAGGATATTGAACCTCTGAGATATTAAGCTATTTCAAGGGCAACAGCATTCTTAGGTATATGTGTGCCCCTGTGTGTTCTGTGATATTTTTGTTCTGACAAATACAGCTTTGCCTAGAGATCAGGGGGCAGAGCTAGTCATTAGTTAACCATAGAGGCCAGGCAGTGGAAGCATGAGCTTCACCTGTGCTCATCATTGATGCCTCAGGAATAAATTTGGAGCTGCTATGGGCCTGTATCACTATGTAACCTATATTCTGTCATCACATCTAAATATCTTCATGTCTGCACCATGTTCTGGGCAGTGTAACTGCCTGACGTTCACCCTTTCGCTATCTTCTGGAAAAAGCTAGGTAAGCTGCCTTTTCCAGCTGATTTGAGAATAGAGGGCAGATGTGATCCCAGCTGCCTAGGATCATAGAATCTAGCCCTTTACAGAGCAAGTGCTTCTGATCTTGCTCCAATCCAGCAGAGGAAGCGCTAACTCAGCTTGTCCTTCCCTGGTCTGACAGAGCAGGGGTACCACTTTTCTTCCAACACAGAAGGGACACCCCAGGTTTCCTATTTCCAGGGCCAATTTACCATTTATATTGCTACCTCACAGACTCAACAGATCAGAACCTGGCAAACAAAGAGGGAATTAAAAACATAGAAGAGGGGCCAACAAGATGGGTCAGTGGGTAAAGGTGCTGTACAAAGTTGAAAGCCTGATTTAAATGCCTAGAAGGCAGAAAGAAAACTAGCCCACAGACTTGTCCTCTGGCCTCCACACATGCAAAGTCCCCCATTATGCGCTGGCTTGCTTGAGAGTACATCTCCTCCCTGAACACACCCCAAACACCAGAAGGAAGGTTGAGGGCCAGTGAGGAGGCTCAGATGGTCAAGATACTACTCCGACAATCTGAGTGAAGTCCCTGGAACCCATTTAAGGGTGACAGCTGACTCTACACGACTGTCTTCTGACCGCTACACTAAAGGTCACCCTTGGCTGAGTGTTGAGTTCGAGGGGAGGATGGGATACATAAGATCCTCTCTCAGAAAAAGAAGTTGAGATCTACACAGCTATGTTTAATATGAATGACATTTATGAAAGTGCATTTTTTTTCCTAGTATCCTAGGGATTTGGGGCCTTGTGCACATGTGATGTCACTGAGCAGCACTCTTATTTAAGGATGGTTTTACTAACTTGCCCAGACTGGCTTGCAACTCAGACTGGCTTGTACACAAAGATTTTCTGATCTTGCCAGGGCCGGCAGTGGGACAGATTTCTCCTATCTGCGGTCCTGCAGCCAATTATAAAATAATTACTCAGATACTAATATTAATTACAAACCGTTTGACCTATGGCTCAGGTTTCTTGATAGCTAGCTCTTACATCTTAAAGTAACTCAGTTCTATTAATCTATATATTGCCTCGTGGCGTGTGGCTTAGAAGAACTTTTAACATCTTCCTTTTTGAATGGCCGAACTGAGTCTGCTGACTCTGCTCTTCTCCTGTAACTCTGTTTGGATTTCCTGCCTGCCTCTAAGCTGCCTTGCCATAGGCCAAAACAGCTTCTTTATTAACTAATGGTAATAAAATATATTCACAGCATACAGAAAGACATCCCACATCACTGGCTGAGACAGGCTTTGAAAGTATGATCGATCCTATTTTTGTCAGACTACTGAGGAGCTAGAATCACAGACCTGTGTCACCAGGCCTGGCTTGAAGCTCACCCTTGGTCTGTATCCTTCCTGGTATAATTTGTACTTCTAGCTCTGACACCTGCTCTTATGGGAATTCTGTGGTCAGTTCTATAGCCAATTGAGAGGACTCTTTTTGGTCCAAGAGGCTGGGTTTTCATTGGGGATGGACGTGGACAAGAGAAAAGGCAGAGCTGAGACGTGTATGGCCCTTTCTAGCTAGGAGACCTGCCACTGGTGAAGGTGGTGTTGGCAGAGGCTTGCGATTTGGCTCAGAGTTTCCTTTTGTTCTTTAATATTTATACATAAGATTTTGCGTTTTAATAAATTATAATGAAATCTTTATCAGTCTACCACTTCAGTTTTGCCTTAGATTCTCCTCACATTTTGCTCTGAGATGATGCACTGAACCCACTGATATGCATGTTGAAATGAGATAAGTCTTGAAAAGACCCTGCAGGAGTAGTTTCAGAAATTAATGTGGGGAAACTAGGGTAGGGCAGGATTTGTTTTGGTATTGGGGTAGGAAACCAGAAACCAAACTTTCTACATGCTAAGCCTGGGTTCTACACCTGCCTGTTTTGGCATTTTGAGACACGGTCTTACAGCATATTATAGGCTGGTTTCAAACTCATGCCATAATCCCAGAATAATTCAGGATTGCTGTGAATTCAAGGTTTATCTGGGCTACCTAGTTCACTTCAAGGTAACGTGGGCTACTCTCAAACAAAAGAGAAAATAACAAATGTTGGCATGAATATGGGAGAAAAGGACTCTTAGGCACTGCTGGTGGGGACGTACTTGGCTAAACCCCCTGGAAACCAGCAGAGAGGGTCTAAAGAGGTGGCTCAGTGATTAAGAGCACTGACTCCTGTTCCAGAAAACCTGTGCTAGATTCTCAGCACTCATTACAGAGGAACTAATACCCTCTTCTGGTCTTCATGGGCACTGCATGGTGCACATGCAGGCAAAATAACCATACATCTAAGTCAAATCTCAAGAACAAATTTTAAACAGAAAAAGGAAGTATCATACAATGTATCAATACCACTCAGGCACATACCTGACAGGTCACTACAGAGACATCCATATATATTTTACTTCCACAACAGCTAATGAAAAGAACGCATCTGGTGTCCATCAATGGATGAAGAAAACGTACAAATGCACACAGGAGCTTTATTTGACAGTAAAGGATGCAATTGTGTTCTTTGCAGGACAGTGCAGAGCTGGAAATCATGTTAAGCAAAATAAGCCATCCTGACAACCATGTTTTCTATGTGGAATCCAGAAAAGCAAAGGCCATGGAATTAAAAGGGGGGTGCTAAATATGTGGAAGTAGTGAAGGTAAAGGAAGGTAAGATTAACATAGGGCTGAATACATCAGTGTGAACCCTGTATAATTTAATTAACAAAAATGATCTGTGTAATTTTAGCTTACCCCAAATTCTTGTGTTGAGAGAAGGAGGAATTTTGAAAAGAGAACAGCTGTTCTTCCCTGACAGAGCTTAAGAACTAATGGTCACTGCTGATAGACCAGCAACATATGCGATGGTGACTACAGAGTTGTTAGTGGCCTTGGACCTAGAAGTCAGCAAGGCTTTTACTTGCACCCTATGGGGAAACTACTGTCAGAACACTTGAAGTGTTTCTGAGCCCAGCCCCTTTCCAGTATCGGGGACTGAACCCATCGCCTTGCAGAACACGCTGTTCATCCCCAGAGCTCCTGGTCTTTTCTCAGTCAATTCTACCACAGTGGTTTCGCATGACTTGCTTTGAGAAGCTGTCTAGAACAACACCCACATGGCTTCTCACTGCTCCTGGACTTTTTAGGATACAGTACGGCACAGCAGGGACCAAAGCTTCAGGTAGGTGATCGAATCCCACTGAAGTCACTTTCTTGTCTTAATGCTGTGGACATATTGCTTACCAGGGCTGAACTACCCCCATTCAGAGTCAAACCTGCTTTGCACAGTGACTTTGAGTACGGTGATGTGTAAACAGGGCAGTGGCCCAGGAAAGGAGCTACCAAGATGGTGTCTGTGGTAGCTCCAAACTCTGGTGCATGAAATAAAGAAACAAATAGACCCGGTGACAACACATTTATTTCTGTGCCGTTGTGTGACTGGGAGGTACTTCTTTTTCACCTCCCAATAATTGATTAGGTCATAACAATGAAAATTCCAGAAGGTAAACTAGTGGTTTATTGTTGCTCATGAGCATAAGTAAACAGACACATGATACCACATAAAGGAATCTTCAACACACCTAACCTTTTGGCAGTATGAACCACTAGACTTTGGCAATAACCTGATCGGATTCCTATACTAAAGCACGTGGCTATCTTCAGACACAATGAGAAAAAGGTGGATTTAATGCTTGAGCTTCTGAAATGTAACCATGATTCTCAGGAAATTGGGAACAGCCAACACTACTCAAGCCTGCCCTACACTGCTACTCAAAGTGAGAACAGTCGTTGGCCACACTCCACTGGTGGTGGTTACTGAAGTGTTTTTTGAAAATAACTTCCTGCAGATGGTAGGCTCTACATTTAAATAGTTTTAACTGAATCTCTTGTGCCTTAAAGGAACTCATACAGACCGTAAGCCAAAGCACTGAAGAGTAAATTGCCTATTAGAATCAATAATTTCCAAGCAGCTGCATCATTTCGTGTGTTCCCTTTCAGGCTGTTTATTCCTGCTTTCAACTCTCACAGCATCTACTTTCTGATGGTTTTGTTTATGTAACAAACAGGCACTACTCACCACTTAGAAGAGGATCTATGACTGTTCATCACCAAGGATAAGGTTACATTAAATTAAAATGCTACGCTGCTGGAAACAGGAGACAGGAGTTCTCAGGTCCTACAAAGTATTATGGCTAAGGAAGCAGAGAACTCAAACAAGGCAGGCAGCTAAGGACACAGACTCAGCACATTGAAACAGAATTGGTGCTGTCTTAGGAATGAGCTAGCTCACTAACAAGGAATGGACGCCACACATCATTTCTTTGGAGGTTAAAGTGCAGGCTATGAAATGGCATATAAAACAGTGCATGAAATAGTGCAATCCCAAGGTGCCATCATTCTTTTGTTCATGACGCATAGTCCATTTTTTATGTCTACTTTCTCTAAAAAATCCAACTGTAGTGACACCTTTTAGCTTATTTATTTAGGCATTAAACTGTTTTACCCACTCTTGGGGCTACATAGAATATTTTAACATTTCAACACATAGATATTAGAGCATACATCTTGAAACTACTAAATTAAGGCAAACCCCTGTGAAGTTCAGTACTCCAAAAAACATGTTTTACAAAAAAAGTTGATTCCAAATCATTGGCTTTCGACCTGGGGCACCCAAAAGTCTTTACAACAGTAGGGTCACTGTTGGTTGTCACCATTATCTCCAGGCTCTCTACATCAGAAGGGAAGTTTGAAGAGCTTCTGTAAGCCACACTGGGTGGAAACCAGTTGAGCAGTCTGTGTGGGGAGATGAGCAGGGCTCTGCAGGACAGGGGCCAGTCCTCTTTACCTCTCATCCAGGTCTCTTCATGTTTGTATGCCTGTGTGTAGTGTGTACCATGGATACCTATGGGAATGACCCATTCAAACAGAGGAATCGCTTCTCAATGAAACGGGCTGTAAACCACCTATAGCATGTAAAGTTCTGCCAGGAAATGCAAGAGGTCTCTCTCAGGAGGCTGGTTAGGTTTCCCCATGGCAAGTCAGTTTTAGCTATTAAAATAATGCATGACTGGAGAACTCTAAATGCTACTATGCTATCCCAAAGAACTGCATTAAGGGGTGAACAACTTCCTAACATGTGTTGGCTACTCTGAGCAAAGCTGAAGACAAATGAGCTGTGGGACTTTATTCTCATAGCTACAGAAACTCATGAAACAAGCGCAACTCAGTCTGATGGGCTGGAGGTCACAGGTGCATGTAGCAGACATTTCCCTTCTTACCTCACGAGTGTTCAGTATGAACTCACATTAACTAACGGAAGACAAATGATTATATTTAGGCTAGTTAGATGTACTCTGAAAAAAAAATTGAGAAACTTTTAATAATTATTGAAGAAATAATTCAAGGCTTACTTCTTTGTTGCATAACAATTATACTTTGAAAATCTGTATTTTGATGCTTTAAAAAGTCTTCCTCTACCAGAACAGTAGACTAAACGCCAGGCTCTGAGTGCCCAGGGGCCTCCTCCAAGGCTACAGTGATATGGCTACATCCTAGGGCTGTAGAATTGAGACCTGCTGAGAAAACAAGTTCCAGACAAGGACTTTTACGGATGACCTTGGCTGACAAATCTTTTTAGGAAACGGTTTATTTTAAAATTACCTTCCCAACCACGAAAACACTTGGATGCCATGTGACGGTTTCTCACTGAAAACATACTACATTGTAAACGGACTTTCAAAGTCAGACTTGAACACAAAATCCAAGGGCAGGATCACGAAGGGACAATACTAAGAATGGGTAGGAGAGTGTCACTTGAGGAAAGTGACCTAAAGGATGCATAACATGTCATGCTGGACGGATGACAACCTCATGCTTTTCTCCCACTGGGATTTACCAAAAACCTCAGTTTACACAGGTGTCAGCTTTCACCTGGAAAGGGATAGTTTTTACTATCTCACACCAAAATTTACTATAAATAACTAAAGCCCAAAGAAACAGATGTTTAAAAGAACAAAACTACATAATTTAGTACATTAAAATAAAAATAGGACAGTGATAGCTGAACGTTTCAAAAATATACAACGGGGAAAAGAACCACTTTAAACAATTGGGAGGCTGTTAAAGTGACCACTCAGAATGTTGGACAGTGCAAGACACACCTTTCCAGCTACAAGCTCAAAACAGGAGTGTGAACAAATAAAGCTTCTGTTCAGAGATATCATGGGAGCTTGAAGGTGGCATTCAGAAGCTTCACTCAGCTCATTCCCCAGAAATGAAATTATTAAACTGCTTTTTTCTGGTACAACTTTCTTCAATGAACTTTCCTTCAGTTGGGTCCCTATTCAGTCATGGTTGACCTGTGAGCACAGAGTCTACAAAAGAGGGTGGGATTTGGGCTTCTGTCTTTGCCAGTGTACCTGAACCCTACAAAGAGACAGATCAACGGACTTTACAGTCTCTTGTGCCTGCAAAATCGGAGGACAGTTCTCCCCCTTCAGGAAAGCTGCTACAGAGGAAGATGTTAAGCATTTAAACCAATGAAGGTGCAGCTCTGCAAGTGGTGTAGAGATTCAAGATCAACACCAGTACAAGAGCTGTGAAGTGTGCTGACTAGGCAATGCATGCATCCATTCATGCAAATGTAGGACATGGCTCCAAAGGAAACTGAAAACATGTATCTAACAACTGGACACACCCCTTGCCAGTAGTTTATAAAAATAGACAGTCAGGACTGTAGAGCCTTTCTACAGTCAACACTATGCAGTCCTTTCCACTACCCATCACTTCAATACCAACGCAATAACTACTCCTCAGACATTCCAGACAAAGGTCACTTATAACAAACAAAAAAAAAAATCAACTTTTTTTAAAAAAAAAAAAAACAAGATAGTGTCTGTCCATTTAAAAAGTAGAATATTTTTCTTTCAAGTGAACAGGACATTGTATGTATTAAACTTAACTTCTAGTCTGTCAAGAATGGTTTTGTTTAAAATCCGTATGTAATGTGCATATATGCTGAAACAAACGTAACACGTCATCTGCACAGGAAAAACGTTATCTCCCAAACATGACAGCATGGGTCTGGTTAGTACAGATCTATTGCAAAGAAAGGAGGTTCTGTGCATCAGCTCCACAGAGAAGCATGAGAAGGATGCCAGCCACAAGAGCCACGTGTAAGTTGTGTTCTCATCGTCGGGAAGCCTAAGGGACACCATATTGCTCCAGTATCCTGACAGGAATAACTGTTTAAACTCCCAGCCATGGGTGTCTTCCTCTGGAGCTAGCGCCACATTCTGATTTACTTTCTATTCCGAAGTCTTTTGGATTTCCTAAGAGAGTCTATGGCTTCTGTGGCCTTCCTTCGTTTCCGAGGTGATTCCTCACTCTGCCCAGACCCTGAAGATGTTCCTACTGCACTTTCCATGACTTCCCGGAGCTTCCGTTCCAGCTCTGCCAAGCGTGCGTTCTGCTCACCTATGATCTGGGTCTGCTCTAGCAGTTTCTGGTCTTGGTCTTGAAGCTGTTTCTGCTGTTCTTGCACTTTTGTGCGAAGCTCAGAAATTTCACGCCTGAGGACAGTCACGCCAGCACCATTGGTTTTAACCTGCTGCTGGAGTTTGGTAACTTCTTGTCTTGAAGGGTTTTGCTTGGAAAAGAGCTGCATTGTTGTCAGGGCTGCAGATGGTCCAGGAACTGGAAAGCATTTAAAGGGTTAATCATTCATGTTTCCTACTGGGAACACTTGAGATTACACTAGGTTTTGGGGTTTATTACAATACAAAACTCACTTTACATCAGTAGTTGTGGTCACATACAAAGAGTTAGCAATGGAATAGATCTAGAAAGCATAATTTAAGCAACCCTCCCCCAAGAAAAAACAAACAAAAAACCTCAATCAACCAACTAACCAAAGAAAAACACCAGAAGCAGAGAGCTCCGAAGGAGTCTTGTAGCAGAGTATGTGCAAAGCTCTGAGCTCCATCCTCAGCACCATACCAACGAAGTATGGTTAAATAAAAAAAACAAACAATGGAGTTATAAAGTTATCATGATGGTTATTAGAAACTGAAGACAGAATGGAGAGAATGGAGACATACCCTGAGGGGAGCTGCTGTGCTGGTGGTATATAGGCACATTCCCAACACTCAAGGGGCCAATGCATGGCAATCGCCATAAGTTTGAGGCTAACACAGACTATATAGTCTGACACCAGCATGGGCTACAGATACATAGTAAGAACCTGTCTGCAAAAGAAAAGAACCAAAATAAAAGAAAAAAAAAAATTCCAAAAACCAAAAAAGATACCTGGAGGAGAGCCCATGAGTCTTCCAGACACATCTGATCCTGGTAATTTCCTTTTGAGAATTGGAACAATCTTCTCATCAAAGTACTCCATTGCCATGGAGGAAATATCCCGTAATTCCTGTAGTACTTCATGGGCTCGCTGAGGGGCTCTGGTAGAATTGACATATCTCAGTACACGGTAAATCTCATCAATCACCTATAATAATAAATTCTTGTTAGCACTTTATAAAGTTTTAAAAAAGAGATCAGCTAAGTAGTAAAGAAGGGATGACTCATTTTGTAGTTGCTGTGAAGACTCACAGAGCATTTTACTCATAAACCAGCATGGAGAATCCACAGCAGAGGCTTTTAGACTTAGGCCAATACTTTATCCTAGACTTAGTAAGCATCATTATTGTACCAGGGTACCATGCTAACGCTAAAGACAGAACAAATAAAATACAGCTCCTGCTCTGAGGGAAATCAGAGCAACCAGGGAAACACATGAGTAGACCCAGTACAAGAGGAGCTACATGAACTACTCTTTAGATGGGAGTAGTGTTAGTGTGAGGGGTTCCCCAAGTCTGCACTCAAGACCCAAGAACTCAGTCTGACCTCTCATACTCTTGGACATGGTCACCACATGCTCCAAAGTTGACACATCATGGAATAAGCTTTCAGACCACACACTTCACCACCAAAGGGCAGCCAAACATACTTTCTATTTTAATGACAATTGCAACAAGGAAACTGAAGGCATAGCATCAGTGGAGAAGAAACAAGTGCCTGCTCTCCTAGCTGAACAATAACTGAATGTCCTTAGCAAGTGTTGTCTCAGCTTACTCCCTGCCTGGGTATTGTTCACACATCCACGCCTTCAACACAGACCTGAAAACAGTGATTCACATATTTGAAGACCACATCCAAATAACGTCTATTGAAATCACAAGAACTGGGGCTAGAAGCCAAGCCAGTATGCCACCAGGATCTCAAGCCTCCTTGAATCACATTTCCTCTCGCTGCAGTCATTCCAACTCTGGGTCAGTTCTGTAATCTGCCTTCTCTTCTTGACTCAGAGAATAGACATACAATGTTTACTAGTTAAAAGGGGACATAGACTCTAGCCTAACAGTACAAACCCTTAATGTTTTCAAGTTCAAGGTGATGATCCCGGTCAGTCTAGAATGGCTTCCCAGTAAGCATCAGCAAAATTAAACTGTTAGGAATGGTCCTTTGTATAAAAACAAGATGACTTCACAGGAATGGCCAAATCTGTGGCAAGGACGGACAGAAACTAAATGAGCTGAGGCAGTGCATCAGGCAGACGGAATGGGAATAAGTGTTGAACTCAATGAGCAATCAGGTGATGCCTGTCAGAGGCAGCTGGACCAAGGTCAGGAGGACAGGAGGCAAACTGCAGATGTGGGCAGATTTCAGCAGGGAACAGACAGCACAGAGGTCTGAGCTCACAAAGGAAGAACATGAGGACCAGGGTGTCAAACACCCAAAGAACCAAGGGCTAGTGCTCCATTTTTCTGCCATTACTATTCCACACAGAACTAATGTTAGGAAAAAATTAACTTTTTCAATATCTCATTAACTACCATGGTAGAAAGCCAGAGTACTTCCTAATGCTGTGATGTCTCAAAGTATTGTAGTAAACTAGGGAACAGGAACGATAAGATTCTTATTCTTGGCCAGGCATGATGTGGGATGTCTTTCTGTATGCTGTGAATTACCATTGGATAATAAAGGAACTGTTTTGACCTAGGCAGGCAGGAGCCCAAGCACAGTTAAAGGAGAAGGAGGGCAGAGCCAGAGGAAGGCACTGTGAGCTGCCACCCAAGAGAACAAGATGCAAAGCGCAGGTAAGCCACGTGGCAAAACATAGATCAGAGGCAGGTGGGTCTCTGTGAATCTGAGGCCAGCCTGGTCTAATACAAGTTCCAGGCCAGTGAGGACCTCAAAAGGGATTCTACATTAACAACAACAAAATTCTTATTCTTATGAGGCTTGGATAAAAAACAAAAACAAAAACAAACAAACAAAAACTAAATAATACCACAAAGGGAAAAAGAAGAGAGTCAGGGAACATTCTTTGACATCCTTAAGAATGAATGAGGAGGTAGCTTTGGTCACTTAAGTCTGAGGGGGACATTCAGGCAGTGCTTCCAAGGTCCAAGGAGTTCAAAGGCTACAAAATGGAGTAGTTCAGAAGTGCACCATTTTAGAAGGCTGTGCATGTTGACTAATGCCCCACACACTTGTGCCAGGTTAAATAAGTCAGGGTCTCTTGTTTGTGTACAAGTCTTAGATGTGAGTTGAAAAAAACAAAACAAAACACTCCAAAAGTTGATTGATTTCGGGGTTTTCTGCTTGTTTATATGCTATTCCAAAGAGTAACATATTGCATTTAGTTCTCTGAAAATAAATCAGGCCCTCAGCCCCAGGTTTTTGTGCATTCTGATCTTTTGACCCCTTTTCTAGAATGTACAATGTGTACATTTTAGGTCTGTTTAGACATTTGGTCAGCTTCTTGACCATGTACAACTATTTATATTTTGAAAACCCTCTCTCTGAGGTTTCAAGAGAGCATAGGGATCATCAGGTCTTCAAGTAATTGTTAAGAGCAGACCCTATCCATGCCACTCTTCCTTACTGTATATCCAGAAGACAACTTCCCACCACTACTGTGCAGCCCAGACCAGCCTGTGGACGCTGCTGCTGCACACAATGTACCCAGAAGAGGTGCACTCTTAGATCTGAAAGGTTAATGTACTCAGTGTGGTGGGGAAGTTAGCCAACTAGAGCCCTGTCTGGGTCTGCATATAAACATTCTATTCCTTTACTCCACAGTGCCCCGTTGTCTCTCAGAATTGAATATCTGGGGGTGGGGGTGGGGGTGGGGGAGCCCACATGACCCACAGCGCCAATATACTGATTCTCAGTGACAAAGCCTGAATACTGTGATGTCTGGCAACCCAATTTAAATCAGACTGTTTTTTTTTTTTCTCATTTACTTAAGCAACCTAATAAAGTGCTGTTTATCTCAATTTCAGAAAAATGAATATATTATAATAATCTAAAGGAACGTATTCTTAGGGATAAGAAACCATACACTAAACCAAGTTTACACATTAAGAAGAAAATTAGTTATTAATTTTCAATCTAGAATGACTTCAAGAGGCTCATATATGAAAGGCTTGTTCCTCAGTTAGGTGCCACTTCCAAGTCTGCTAAGAGGAGAAGCCTAGTGGAAGGAAGTGAAGTCATTAGGGTATATCCTTGAAGGGATTACTGTGGCTCTCTCTTTCTGTCTCCCTTTTTCCTTCCTGCACACTATGGCCTCCACTGTCCAGACTTCCACAAAGCCCAGCAGCCATGGACACAAATCCTACATTCACAAGTCAGGATGAGCCCTCTCTCTTTCTTCCTAAGCTTATTTATCTCAGGGACTGGGTACAGTAACAGACAACAAACATAAAGATCTTAGTTAAACTTCTGGAAATTAAAATGCTATATGCTGTTATTTGAAGATAGTGTGAGGTGAGTTCATGGAGAAAAAATTCCTTAAACAAGACAACAAGTACATAACAATCCAAATACTACTAACCTCGTCGTTAGCTTTATGGGGGTGGGAGTGGAGGTTCGAGACAGAGTTTCAGGGTTTCTTTGTGTAGTGTTGGCTGTCCTGGAAGTTGCTTTGTAGACCAGGCTGGCCTTGAGGCCAGAGGTCCATCTGCCTCTGCCTCTTGAGTGCTGGTATTAAAGGTATGTGCCAATACCACTTGGTTTAAATGTACTATTTTAATTAAGAAATATAAAGTAACAGCAATGTATTTTTAAAAATTTATTTATTTTATGTGTAACAGTACTCTATTTGTATGTAATGCCTTTCTGCCAGAAGAGAGCATGAAATCTCAGTATAGATGGTTGTGAGCCATCATGTGGTTGCTGGGAATTGAACTCAGGACCTCTGGAAGGACATCAATCGCCCTTAACTACTGAGTTGTGTCTAGCCCATAGCAACATATTAAAAAAAAAAAAAAAAATTGAGCATAATGCTGTTGTTTTAGGCAAAACATAAAACTATTAAAGAAGTAATTTTAAGAAACAAACAAAACTTAAAAGTATGCTAGAGCATGGATCTGGTTGTTTTCAGTCAAGCACTAGTTTGCTGGAGGATGGACACGTAGTGAAGAAGGCTAGAAGGCTGTATAACTGTGTGCCACACGACAGTCAGCTCTGCTTCAACCAATTTCCCTGGGCCTCAGTGTCCTGCCTTTGAGACAGGACAATAGTGTTTATCTCCCCTCCCACACATGGCTGCGGGAACATAAACACAGAAGCACATATGAGAGGCTCTCTGAAGATGACCAGAGGAAAGGGTCCAGGGAAATCCATTTTCCGAGGTGGACGTCATACGAAGTTCCCCTCGAGTGAGTCCTACTGTGGGCAAACGAAGGCCTAGTCTAGAAGCTGGAAACCTGAAGATGTGTCCATCACTGCCCACAGGTGGACTTCACTGCACTTGCCCAGTCAGCACAAATCCATGCGTCAGTCATGTGATTCCAAACCAGGACTGGCAACAACGTCTACACGGGCCAGATAACAAGCACTCATCTTCGCAGGCCCCCAGTCCAGCCACTGACCCCTGTTAGAACAACTGGTAGCACTTTCTTTGACAGTAGGAAACTGGAAACTGTGTCTCTGCTGCTTCTATTTTTAAAAATGAGACACACAGTAAAACTGTCTATTGGAGAGCACAAGCCATATAAGCTCAAAGGACTTCTCAGCAGCACATAAGAATTAAGCCCTAGGCATAGATAAAATTAGCATAAAAAATCTGAACCCAGTTTTTAGTTAGTCATGCTCTTACAGATCTTATAAAAGTATTTGTAGGTCATATGAGGAAATAAAATACAAGGAGGATTTGAATTAGCAGTATAAGCCATCAAGACAGAAGTACTGGAAACTGAGAATGGGAACATTATCCACATACAATAGTGCCACTGTAAGCTGTTTATGGAAATCACTTCACTAGGTATTAAAGCTCCCACCACTGAAAGGACACGGTTACCAATGTCTATCAAGAAGCAAAATGATTCTTAAATCCACCTCCATTATTCATATCTCACTTGAATCTACACTTCATTCACCAAGTAGGACGCTCCCAGAGGTTTTCGGTCATGAGTGTCGTTGGGGAGGGGAACGTACTTAGTAACAATAAGTACCACACTTAAGTGTGGTAAAGAGGACCACGCCTTAACCCTGGTGTAGTCCTACACAAGTATGACTCTGGTTAAGTCTGAAAACTCTCAAGTTCATCATTACCAACATTTCTCAAAAGACAAAGCAAGAACCCCAAGAAACCCACTATTCTACCTTCCCTCCAGCTACAGTCTTGAAGACCACACAATCTGCATCCTGTTCAATGCAGCATTTCTGCTATTTTGGCCATAAAGCTCAAAATATATTCTTAACTGTGGACCCCACCAAGCCTCTCACTTCTACTGTGCATCTTACAATTAGGCTTTTAATGTCAAGATCACATGAATAATACATATTTATAATTGTACAGAAAAGCTAAATATAGCCATCAATAAAAAGTCATTCAGAGAAGTAAATAACTCTGACATCATAAAAAGTGCCTTAACATTGGTAAAACTTAGTTTACACAGGGCAGCCCAGCTTTCTGGATACACAGCACTCGTTACCTTTCCTGGGATGAAGCAACAGAGGTTGGAATCCACATACTTCATGAAAGTCATATTTAACAGTGACAGCCTTGTTTCCACGGCAGCAAGGATGTCTGCATGACGAGCTAAAGAATGGTTTCTCCTTTCAGACTCTCTCCTGAAATAACAATAAAAATCAGTGGCAACTATTAAAGTACTTCTGAAGAATAAAATGTTAACCAATCAAAACATCTTAATCAAACAGATGAACTTTAATATGCTAATTTAGACATTTGCAACTGGGTTATGACTCTAGTGCTTATACATCTTTAATAAGAACTTTTGCTAACAAAATACCAGGTTTTTTTGTTTGTTTGTTTGTTTTTTAAAACACTGTTTGAAGACATAGTAACAGCTGGCAGTGTATCACAGTGGTAGACCACTTGTCCAGTACCTGTGAGGCCCTGAATTTGATCCAATGCCCCTCTCTCCATCCATCTTTTCTAACAGTTTTATTTAAAATAATTCATATGTAAAATTGAGTATTTCATTACCACATAAAGAAAACGTGTACCACCTGTCTGTCAACTCATCTATCTACCTTGTTTCTACGATTTCATTATTCTGAACACTGGAATAAATGAGATTGTGATGGGTAGCCCTTTGTGGCTTTTCACATTTCTATAGTTCACACAGTTCACTGATCTTTTTACTGCTGAGTAATACCCCTTATACACAGATATCATCCCTGTATACATCTAGGTTGTTTCTACATTTTGATTATGACTAAAGATCCTAAGAACATCTGTGTACAAGTTATGTGTTTTTGTTGTGCTGGAAACCATGTATGTGATTTGAAAGAAAACAGCTCTCAATGGGAGTGACACTATTAGGAGGTGTAACCTTGTTGGAGGAAGAGTGTATTACTTGGGGGAAAGGGGAGCAAGTTAAAGTACCTTATGCTTTACTTGGCTTATACTGCTAATTCAAAGCAGGAGAACTCAAAGCTTAAGCTACTCCCCAGTGAGACAGACTACTTTCTACTGCCTGCAAGATATAAGACTCTCAGCTACTTCTCCAGCACTAGGTCTGCCTGCATGCCACAATGTCTTGCCATGATGATAATGGCCTAGACCTCTGAAACTGTAAGCCATCTCAATGAAATGTTTCCTTTAGAAGAGTGCTATGGTCATGGTGTGTCTTCACAGCAACAGAAACTGTAACTAAGACACCATGTCAGGACCTTATACATGCTAGTCAAGTGCCCCACTGAGCCATAGCCTTCAAGTTTTTGTATGGACACACATTTTAATTTGTCTTGAAAATGCTTTATTGTATTATGTCTGTTTAACTTTTAATTTGGTTCATTTTGTTTTTTAAAAAGGATTTATTTAATTTATATGTATGGATTTATGTATACCATATAGCTAGATAGATGGTTGGATACCTATGGAAGTCAGAAGAGGGTGTTGAATTCCCTGGAGTTACAGAAAACTGTGAACTGCCATGTGGATGCTGGAAACTGAACCCGGGTTCTCTGCAAGAGCAACAAGTGCTCTAAATTGTTGAATATCTTTCCAGGGCTCAGTTTGTCTTCTTTAGACAGATCCCAGCACACTGCTCAAGCTGGCTTCAACCTTGCTTTGTGGCCAAGGCAGGCATCAAACTTAACTCTCCTGTCTCACTTTCTTGAGTTCTGAAGTTAGAGGTGTGTACTATGCTATCTAGCTGCTGAAGCCATGTTTGCTTATAAATATTATATGCTCCAGGGGTTCAAGAGCAAGTACAGTCACCTACAGACCTTTCCTATAGAGTGTGGTAGTAGCCAGCTTCATACGTATAAGCTTTTGTTCTAGCCTCATTTTTTAAACGTGTGTGTGTGTGTGTGTGTGTGTGTGTGTGTGTGTGTGTGTGTGTGTGTGTGTTTGTTATAGAACAATCTGCAGGAGTCAGCTTTCTTTACATCATGTAAGTTCCAGGAAGAACCCAAGTCATCAGTGCCCTTACCTGTGAACAATCTTGCTGACCGCTAAAGACCCAATTTATTTTATTATTAGCATTATTTTGAGACAAACTCTCTGGGTAGTCCTGTTGTCCCAGAGCTTGCTATGTAAACCAACTGGCCTTGAACTCACAGAGATCCTTCTGCCTCACCTCCCAAGTGCTGAGATTGAAGGCAAATATCACCTCGCCTGACCAATTTTTAAAAAACATCATTCTTTCTTTAACTGAACTTTCTTGACATCCTTACTGAAAAAGTACAAGGGTTTATTTTCCAGACTATTTTATTCCATTGATTGATTTATCATTATACTTGTACCACACTGTTTTGATTATTGCACCTTAATACTAAGTTTTAAAATGAGGAAGTATTAGCTTCCAACATTGTTACTCAAAGCTGTGTTAGTTTATCTTGGTCTCTTATATTTCCATAAGAATTTACAGAATCTTCCAAGCTACAAATATCCGTACCTTCCTATTTATTTATGTTTTTCCTCTTCCCCCATTCTCTCTCTTTCCTTTAATTTGGTTTTTAAAGATCCTTCCTTCCTTCCTTTCTTTCTTTTTTAAACATAGGGTTTCATGTAACCCAGGCTGGCCTTGAATTTCTGATTCTCCTGCTTCTACTCGAGTGCTAGGCTTATAGATGTGCACCATCACACCTGACTCAATTTTTGTTTGCTTGTTTTTTTTGAGACAAGGTCTCCCTACAGAGTCCTGGCTGTCTTAGAACTTCTCTGTAGACCAGGCTGGGCTCAAACTCACAGAGATCCACCTGCCTCTGCCTCCTGAGTGCTGGGATTAAAAGTGTGAGCTACCACTGTCTATGACTCTTCAGTATTTTGGTCCTCCACAAGAACAAGTGTTTTAACATTTCTCCAACCTATTTTTCCTTGTTTTTTCATGACAGGGTTTCTCTGTGCATCCCTGGCTATCCTGGAACTTGCTCTGGAAACCAGGTAGGCCTCAAACTCAGAGATCCGCCTGCCACTGTCTTCCAAGAGCTGGGATTAAAGGAGTGGCCACCAGTACCTGGTCAGATTATTCATTTCTCATCAAGCAAACCGAGATCTAGCTAGGACGTACCTTGGCAGCTGTGCTTTAACTTGCTTCTGACAGAGATTGTGGTACCTCTCCACTTTCAGAAATCCCTGATTCAACATTCTCTGACAGACCAAGTCCATTCTTTTACAAACCTATAAGCAGAGGGAAGACAGATCTTAAAATAAAAGCAATAACTAAATCATTACCGATGAACTTCGATGGGACGTCACTGTACGGTACTGTTCCCAAAGTGCTGTCTATCCTAATTACTGCCAGTACCGTCATTGCCATGGAATCATTATGGCAGCTCACTAAGAAATTAATGTTTGAGCAAAACAGTATCACTTACTTAGGTGAGAAGCATATCCTGTCTGCAGTACGGAAGAGCAGTAAAATGATGCACCTGGGAGCTTTTAGTAGTTTGAAAAAAAAAAAAAAAGTGCATTCAAATTTTAGCCTAATCTCAGAAATATAAGCAGAATGAGAATTTTTATTTCTTCTAGTGATTTGGGTCATGATGTCCAAAGCATCTCAATGTACACCAGAAAGGCAACTACTTTTGGGTGCTGAAGAGGCAGATTTTTAACAGAGAAACAGTCTGCCATCTGAAAGCCTGGTCTGTAGGTGTGGCTGGTATCACAAGGTGTGGCGATACAATCACAAGAATGAGATTAAATTACACATACTAAGTCCTTTGGGAAACTCTAAAACTGCTTTATAAAATTGTTAGGTCACCTAAAAAGAAACCTGAAGTATCCGTTCTAATTTCTGTATTTAATTTCTGTATTTCTGAGTAATCCTAGTATCTTTTTAATCTTTTAATATTTTTAATCCAGCACATAAAACTTAGTGTTTTTTCCCTGAAATTTTTATGATGGTTGGTCATCAACCTAGGCTGGATGCTGGGAAGTACAAGCCAGTGAGAGGAGGGCCTATCAAGGCTGTGCCAATTAGCAGAGGCTAATTATCTGTCCCATTCCATTACAGCATCTAGGTACAAGTACTTGTTACGATTTTGTTTAGATGGAATCCCTAAGTTTACTTCTCCTAGGAACACAGGAAAACAAAAACTCCTGTACACTAAGCTGAATTTCATGAAGACGTTCATGTTTTAATATTGAATCACAGTATGCTACATGAAACACATTAGGAAAAAAATATTTTCAACTGTGTAATAAAGAATACATTGAGGGTAGTAACACACATCAGTAATCCAGCACTCAAGAAACAAGAGGCAGGAGGGTTATTTCAAGTTTGAGGAGTACAGACTGAGTTCCACGTCAGACAGGGCTATGTAGCAAGAACCTGTCTCAAAAAATCCAAATCACTGTTTTTAAACCCACCCAGGGTCTATACATTCAAAGGTAAAGAGTAGTTGAGATTTAGTTTCAAGTGGAATGCAGAAGAATCTTTTGAATAAAGCACAATAAGGCATTTCTAGTTTACAGTAAATAAATACACTTAAAAGTGAGGTATCAAGAGGGTTCAATGTCACACACATTGAGAAAGGCAGACAAGGTCACACATAACCAGGCTGTCCTTGAACTTACTATGTATCAGAGGATGGCCTTGACTTCCTGGTCTTCTGGCTTCAAACTCTCAAGTGCTGAGATTATAGGCATGTGCATCACACCAGATTGTGAACATCCATGTGTGTGCCTGTGTCAGAGGGGTGAGCGGTGTGTGTGTGTGTGTGTGTGTGTGTGTGTGTGTGTGTATTTAAACAGAGACTATATGGTTTGGAACTCATCACATAAAGCAGGCTAGTCTCAGATTCAGAGATCTTCCTTCCTCTCAAGTGCTGGTATTAAAACAACTGCTATCTCACTTGGCTTTCAACATGTTTTAAGCAAAAAATAATTTTGTTTTAAACCATGTTTAGCGAGAAGCACTATTTTATATTTTTTCAAAGTTCTTTGATATAAGAAAATTCTAAAAATTACATAAGAACATACAAATAGCTATTTTAGTTGTTACTAACATAGACAAGGTCACAGGGCCCAGAACTACTAGAAAATGCTACTTTAAAAGAATGAATGAGAAGCACAGTGTCTTAGTGCTGTAACAGAAGTCTGCAGGATTAGCTGCTTGTCCAGCACTCATATGGTGGCTCACAATCCTCTGGAACTCAGTTCTAGGGGATCCGATGTCCTCTTCTGGCCTCCCTAAGCACCAGGCGCACATACGTGCACAGACATACATGCAGACAAAACCCATAAACACTAAAAACAAAAACAAAACCCGATGAATGAGTTACCTGCAATCTTACAGAGCCCATCTCCGGAACTCTGTGCGCTCTCTAGAGCACATTTTAGACATTCAGCATCCTGATAATACGGAATAAACATATTACCACAAACACGAATACTAAATTCTTTGTGAAAAATGTCAGGGAGAAAAAGATAGCATATTTACGCATGAGATGGAAACAGAGAGGGCTAAATTCTCACCTTTCAAGGCAGAAAGTTAAGAGAAAATGTAGAATAGAGTGGTCAAAGACTTCAAAGCGGTTTATCCGGAGTAGGGAGTGGAGATGGCAGAAGGCACTATAGCTAGTAAGCCCCCCTCTGTAAAGGTCTAGCTCCTGTCTCTGTAGACTCAGCAATATTACTACGTTCTGAGATAAGTTTTTGAACAACCATGTATTTACAACCCCCCTAAAGCAATTAGTATGTAACAATTGTAAGGCAACATTGAAATTACTTGTAATGAGTTTTATTCCACTGGATCTAGCTGGTTCTAAGGTTCCATTGTCTTTCTTTAACCACGCGGAAATTCAATAATATGAGTGTTTTATTAATTTGAGTAGGTAAGGGCCACTAACGAGAACCAACTAAACACAAATGTCAGCCAAGGGAAACGGCACATGACTAAAGATTTGAAGTAGGTTTCTAAGGAAGAAAGGGTAAGGCTGCATGCAGCATAACAGGCAAAGGTGTCTGTAAAAGGACAAAATCCGGATGGAAAAGCACAAAGCAAGTATTTCTAAGGACAGATCACATGGACAGGGAAGGTGAGGGGATTTCCCAAGTCTTGAGCTTGGAAATCATATAATGGGGAATCTCTCTTAAAAAAAAGATCCCCAATCTTTCCAAAGATCTGACACTAGACAGTTAGCTGTTTATTTCTGTAAGCACTGTAATAACAGGGCTAAAGAAAACGTACTTCTGAAAACTCACTGGAGACAGCTGAAATCAATATGGATGAACCCCAGAGGAAAAAGAAAAAGATTAAAAAAAAAAATGCTTATAAAACGAAGTGTCCACTCATGTCTGATGTCCGTAGACGAAGTGAAACACAAAGGACAAAAACGGAAAAAGAAAAAAAATAAACTCATCACGAAGACAAACTAGAACAGAGCCACAGAAGCCAACATCAAAATCACACGAAGCATTAGTCACCAGCGTCTGACAGTGTTTTATTGGCCCTCCTTTCATGAATGTTCAATAAACACGGACTGCACAGACACAAAGATACAAAACAGCACACACATCTTTTGCTTGAGATCCAAAAGGAGGCAGTCAGTCATCTTAAGGAAATAGGACGATACTGAATTTCCCCATAGCAAGCATGTAATGAGCACTGCTGTCAATGCATGCTAGCCCAAAGCTCTCAATTACCCACTTAGGGTGAGGAGGTAGAGAAGTGACAGAGGACAGAGGTGCCGAGTTCAGCACCACACCACACTCAACTGCAGCACACAGCACAGCAGAAACAATTCCCAAACTGCCTCATCTAAAGTGCAGTTCTAAATTTAGGAGTATGTTAATAATTTTACAAGGCTCAAGGAGAAAAAAATGTTTCTCTAGTTAGTAACATCAATGAAAATCCTAGCAAATTGGCAGTTTACCTAAGACACAAATTAGAAATATAGACCATAATAAACAAAGATGATGCCTGTTAGAAACCATAAAGAGGCTAGAATGGTAGAAAGGAGAGGTTGAGAAGACCGAGTGGGGTAGGAAAAGGCCAGCAAACAGTTAGCCGAATGAATGATCATGTATAGGACACTCACAAAATGCCAGTAAGATTTTAAATGTTTCCACTCTAAGGTTTGTGATCCATGTTTATCCTAATTTGGACATTATACAATAGATATGTGTGTTCAAGCCTCCTCCAAGCATTGGTGGTACAGGTCTGTGATCTCAGCACTTGGAAGGAAGGGTTAGAGTAAAGCTCATGACTAGTTTGGGCTACATATCAGGTCCAAGCTAGCTTGGACTACACAGTTAAGACTGTCTCAAAAAACTAATTTACTAATAGCTTTCCAAATATGAACAATACCTATGGATGAACTTGAACAGAATAAAGGCTGGGAACAAATGATGTAGGAAGCAGCCTTTGGCAGTGCTCATGGTTTTAAAAAGTTAATAAACATGTCTGCTATAAAAATCAAGTATACATGACAAATGTATTTATGTTAAATTTTTAAAGTTATATGTCTAGATTTTTGCATGCATACATGTCTATGTGCTATGTATAGGATGATGGCTACAGAGGCCACAAGATCCCTGGAGTTACAGGTGGCTGGGAGCTGCCACATGAGTGCTGGGAATGGAACCCTGCTCCCCTGGAAGGGCAGCCAGTGCTCCCACCCACTGAGCTGCCTCTCCAGCTCTGGTTTTTCTAGTTTTATTAAGAAGAAAAATAAATGCTACATAGGAATTCTTGGAAAACTGTAACACCTCTCCCCAAACCCCAAACAGAGGGACTAATAAACCCCACTGTACAGGAATGACACGACTGTTCCAGGAAACTGATACAGGGCCCTAATTCATTATTTCAGGGTTTAAAATGTCATGTTTATCCTTTCTAAAAAAATTATTTTTAACAAGTGGTAATAAAAATCTCTCCATATATACATATTTTTAAAGATTTTTTTAAAATTGGTGTTTTGCCCATATGTATGTCTGTGCGAAGGTGTTGGACCCTGGAGGTACAGACACAGTTGTAAGCTGTCATACAGATGCTGGAATTGAACCTGGTTCTCTGGAAGGGCGGACGGTGCTTTTAACAACTGAGCCACCTCTCCAGCCCCCTTCACATATATCTTTTTAAAGATTTGTCATCATGGCCTTTCTCGACAATGCAAAGCCACTGCATGATAAATTTGTGAAACCTGCAATTTTCCTTTAATCTCTGAAGTCAAATTTTAGTTAATTCTAAGGTGGCCGCTTAGCTGGGAAGCTTATAATATAATCCTATTTTAACTTGAAGTATTCCCTCCTCTGATGCCTGAGCTGTCCTGATAAATGCTGCCCTAGAAGTCTTTAATTTTGTGTAAGATACTGTAAAGACTTTCAGATTTAACTCATATAAATCACCACAATAACATATACAGGTCAAGAGACACTCTGATTTCATAAATGCTAAGTTATGAAAACACTAGCTTTCAATTGAGAAAATTGTACAATACAGCTCAATTTTGCAACATATTCTTTGGTGCTCTAGAATAAAAAACAAAAACAAAAACAAAAACAAAAAAACCAAACCAAACCAAATACCCCACCAAACCCAAGCACTTGATTTTTTCTTTAAGTTCTCATTAAAGAGTCAATGCCTGAGTTCAAACTACTGATATAAGTCTACAGAATAGAACTTTCTTATTTACTTGTTTTGACTGTTTGGGATGGGATTCTGAGTAAAGCCCAGGCTGAATTTTAACTTGGAGCAATCCTCCCGTCTCAGCTTTCAAGTGCTAAAAATCACAATTAAGTGCTACTACACCCAACTTAAAACAGATTTTACAAGTTATGCCCGAACTCTTCCAAAGATCAATAGCAGAAAAGAATAAAAATGTGTAATATTCTAGAGCTTAACTCTTTATCACATCTGAGAGGCTCCTCTTTTGAAGACGTTTTGAGGAAAACCGAGAAGGTTCAGTATAAGCTGGAATCTCATACCCTGGAAACAGATGACACTGTGGTTACGAGACAAGTATTTAGAGGTACGTTTTACACTTGGACTCTTCAAATAGGTTGGCAAAAGGTGAGCTACATCTTTGCCCTGCTTGTTCACCTAAACTGCTCCACCCCATTTAGAGCAGGAGAATGAGCAGACAAGTGAAGGAACCAAGGCAAACGTGCCCAGAATCAGACAGATGAAGATATATAATTCTCAATCAACAGCAGGTACAATTATAAGAAATATTTTATCTTGGGTGGTTTGTTCCCTAGATAATACATTGAAAGAAAATAAAAATTCACTTTACATTAGCCTGAGAAAAACAAATCCCAGGATTCCTGTAAAGCCAGACTTTTTTTTATGATTTTTCTGTTATCTGGACTGTTCCCCTCAGTAAAGGAAGTGAGCACTGATTACCCTCAAGGGGTACATTAAAAGTGGTTTTCTTGTTTATACTATGCTTATTCTCAGAATAAGGTTAATGCTGGTAAACTTCCACAATCTCTCTTTTGTTAGCCATTTGAAACAGTCTCTTAAACCCAGGGTTTCCCAATACCAGCAAGGCTTGAGGCAACTTGTTTCAGAGATTTCTACCTTTAGAGGCTAGAATTACAAGTGAGCTGTCATGCCCACCTGGTATACAGGTAGGTTTGGGGGATCGGAACTCCCATTCTTCTGACTGCAAAGCAAAGGTTTTAACTGAGCCCCCGTCCAGTCCCTGTTCTACTAATGTTCTCAGACATTTCTCCTCACCAAAGTCTGTCAATCTTTGAGAATACTAAAAATAGTTTCTTAGATTTCACTGTTCTGTGGAATAAAAATCAAACATAGGTGGAAACTACCCAAAAGCACATTTAAAACTTTATTCTTCCAGATTCCAGCTCATGCCAAACCCCTTCAGCCAATCCTCCAGGTTCTTCCAGACTTTCAGGGGTTTTTCTGCAGGTAGTGTTCTACTTGTACTATCTGGTAAAAACTATAGTCTTGAAGAAACTTTTTCTGCTTAACTTCATTCAACTCTTTATTGATGCCTTCTGCTTTATGATTCTGGTGCTTTGTAAATGTATTGGGAAGGTATGCCTGTATGTCTTCAGAACTGTTGAACTCCTTTCCTTTGTGAGTTCTCAAGGAGAATGGGCAGAAGGGAAGAATTCTCCTCACAAGGTTATTACTTTTTACCTTTACTTAAGTACCTGCTAGTAGAGAACTGGGGGTGGGATCGGGGTGGTGTCTACAATGTACTATATTCTGTCAAACAGGGCAGTGGTTCTCAAGGTAGGTGGTGAGACTCCTGGAGTTTCCAATCCCCATTTTAGGAGTCTACATGGCCAATCTATTCTCACAATGGAAAAGAGGTGACCCTTAGATTCAGTCCCAGGTATCCAGTTGAGGTTTCACGAGCAATACAGTAATAATGTGATGTATGCTTTGTATTCTTGTTTTACGGAATTGTCTCAGATAAGCTCTTGGGATCATCAATAACCTTTAGAAAAGAGTATTATGGTGTATACTGAGACAAAAAGGTCAAGAACCTCTATTATACAGTGAGGAACAGGGCAGAGAGGATGCCTAATTCAAAGCAAAAGAAAAAGGCCTCTTCACTGTCCATCTCCCTATCACCAGCCTAATCTCTAACTAAAGCTTTCTGATATGTTAAAAACAAACAAGCCATGAAAGGAACTATAAAGAGCAGAGTCCACTCTCTAGAGTGATCTAGACAAGTCTCTTGGGAAGAGCTTGGCTTTATATATTTGGCTGACTGGAAATTTCTATTCCAGATAATAAGCAAGAATTCTTGGTTTAACATGCAGTCATGTTGATGCTCTGAAATACTAATAGTTCTGCTCTATTTGCATGACACCACTTGGATTTCAGAAGGAAACCATTGAAAGTATCTCTATTATCTTGAAAATCTTCTCATATACAGAACACTGGACTCTTGAGCCAAAGTAATGTGTTCAAATCTCAGTTCGTACCCCTGGCTATGTTTCAAAGTCTCTCAGGTACTTATTAAAGGGTATGAGAGACACACCAAGGCTGCATCAGCACTAATTTGTCTGTCTTTCTGGGAAAACAACCAACTCAAAGTATAAACCTTGCCATTTGAAAAGTTGTATTCAGCCAAATACATTATAGAAACTAGATATTTAAATTTCTATGGAACCAAAATTTTCAGGCTGCATATGTTTGGGGAGCAAAATTTTGTGGTAGAAAGAGCCAATTTAATAAGGCATTCAAATAGGCACTTAGGAATCAGTAGACTGAAAAATCAAATTTCAATTATGGTTACAGGAGGCAAAAGCTATCATCAACTAACCTAAAAAAAATAACTCAAATATCTTACTGTAGCAACTTCAGGTCAGAGATCTTTCATAGAAAATACAGATTACTAAGTTTTTGAATTGTGCACCTGCCCTTTAAGAGGGTGCTAGGAATAGGTAAGATGGACATCTTACAGGACAAAAAAGAAAACTGGGAAGGAAGGGGGGAAAAAAGCAAATGTCTACCTCAATAATGCATAAATGAGCCCATGGATCACAATTTGGCTTTACAGAAGCCAATTGTGTTCTTAATATCGCTCCCTTCCAAGTTTATCCAGCCTGACTTCTCACTCAAGAAAACACAATGGAAGGAGCTTAAGTAATGTATGTCATAGATGCCAGAACATACACTTAAGTTTCTTGATGTTTTGGCCAACAATTTAGGTAAAAACAGCCATTCAAATGGAAAAGATATATACAAAGAGCCTAACCAGGCAATGTCTTTTTTTCTACCAATTTTACAAAAAGATCATAATTAAATTAATGCTGACACCTAGTGATAAAAAAGAACATCTTGTATTTTATGTTACTTAAATTGTATTTTCTGAAACCAATGAATCTAAAACCAAAGATCCATCTTAAGCCACATAAAGACGGGCAGGAACATTACATAAAGAAAGGAATGAGACCTCCTTGTTTCTAAAGCCATCTGAGCAGATATAAGTGGGAACGGGAGCATCAGAGGGGCTCCTTATGGGAAATATTGTAAATTATAAGCTGTAACACTAGGCCAGGAAAAAAAGCTTAAGACAGAAAAATAAGTTATAACTGCAGAACACTCATCTAGCAGATGCAAGGCTGAGTCTGAACTCCAGAACAGTAAAAAACCAGTAACACAACACACACACACACACACACACACACACACACACACACACACACAAATGAATGAAGGAAAAAAGGAAGATGACAAACATGCAAACAGAAAGCAGTTTTTCTCAACACTTAGCAAAACAACTGTGAACATTCCAAGCTTTCCAAAGCCATTGTCTAGCTGACTGGCTCAATTCAATCAAATGTTGTGCCCAAATACCAAACATCATGTACATGAAGCATACATTTCAGTCAAATACCATTCTTAAGAAATGTTTACGATTCATCCTGAAATTTTAGGATGATGTTTTGAAAATCAGGGGCACTGTATTCTGAAATACCTACTTCTAACTGAAGAAAATTTCCACTCTGGAGACTAGCATGGTTGAATTGCTATTGACCAGGGGAAAGACACACACAAAACCTGCCCATCGTTTGAATGAATGATTACAGTGTTAGAAGATGGTTTCCTTTGAAATGCAATTACAGTCCATTTTGAGCTGGAGGTATAGGTCTAAAATATGGCATATTGATTATTAAGAAATGCTACACACAGCACATTCAGAAAGATGTCTTTGTCCTTTTATAAACAATCCTGAATACATTTAGTGACTACATGGAACCGGCTCACAATCACTTCAAAATGTCCACCTCTTCCAGTTTCCTGACCACTTAAAGATAAATTCACTGGAAGGAAGTGAGATCTCTTTCTGAACCAAGGAATTCATCAAATCCTCCGCCAAACCTCTGGGATGTAGCAAAATTCCAAAGGCAATTTCTTTTTTCTTTCTTTCTTTTTTTAACAATCTTTGAAAGAACGTGTTATTTTTAGAGTATAAATAAACCACTCTGACGGCGGGGGTGGGCTTGAAGCATTAGTTTAAAAAATGATTGCAAAACCTGGGGCGGGGGGGGGGGGGAGGTAAACAGCTTTTCAAGTGCCAAGTTGCTCCACTACGAATAGGAAGTGTCAGAGAAGCAAAGCCGGACCGGTCATTTCCCAGAGCTCTACTTCGTGGTCAAGTCAGGCTCGGGTTAAAGCCACGAAAACACCAGTCATTTCAGAACCTCAACTTGGGGTTCGCCGGGGAAGGGGGTGGACCAAACCTACTTGATCCTTTCCAACCAGGAAGCTTGGGTGGTTGGAGGAACAATACATGACTCTTGCAACACAACCCAAGCCTAGCTGGGATCACCTGCCTACTAGGGGGTGGACTCCTGAAAAGCCGGGCGAGGGGATAGACGGGGCGGTAAGTCGAGGCAGGTCTCCAGCCCCCTCGGGGAGGGAGGGGGGAGAGGATCCCCGTTTCGCCGGACGGCGGGCACCAAGCCCAACTCCGTTACTTCTCGCTGGCGGGCACGTCCCAGGCTAGGGGCCAGGAGACCCTCCCAAGGCACGGAGCCTCGCCCGCCCGGGAGTCAGGATGCCAAAGGCAGCAGCGCCCCGCTGACCGGCACCGGGGACACTTCCCGGAGGGCTGGGGAGCGCTCCGTGTCCCGCGCCGGCCGAGGCTTCGCCGGGGCACCCTCCCCAGGAACGCGCCGCCCTCGCCGGCCCTCCCCAGACCTCGGGCCGGAGGAGACAGAGGCGGGGTCCCGCGGTGGGGGGAGGCCTCACCAGGCGGAGCTGGCTAATTTCGTCGTAGGACATAAAGCTGAGGATGTTCTCGATGGCTACGATGGGCAGCGCCACCAGTGTGTTGTTTTGGGGCAGGTGGTCTGGAGCCAGCGCGGGCGCCGCAGGTGCCTGGGATCCCGGCTGCGGGGTCTGCGACGGGGGCGGTGGCGGCTGTCGCTGAGCGGAGCCGGCGAGCGAACAGGGGCCGCTGTCGCCGTGGCCGCCGCCTCCTTCCTCAGCCATCCGCTCCTCGGACGCAGCCGCCATCTTGGGAGTTTGGTTCCTTCCTCCACTGTAAGGGGGCCAGGATACTTCCTGTGCGTCACTTCCTCCTTCTGCCTCCTGGGGCGGGGGAACAGAAGGAGAGGGAGGAGCCTGCGAGATGACTGGAAGAAAGATGTGTGAGGATGCTGTGTATTCGATGCAAAGGACTGTACACCTCAGGAAAGGTGGTCTTTGAAATGATCAAAGGTTCTGTAAACTCCAAGAAAGGAGGTCGTCATAATCCCTTATCTGATTGGAAACTACCTGAGGGTAGCGTAACTTGCCTTGTTAAACTGGGTCAGTTTTATTTCAAAGCAACTGGACAAAGGATGATAAAACCCATGTTAACTTCATAAGTTTAGGTGGAAATTTGTATTTAGATTATCTTTCTCAAGAGTCATTGTAATAATTTCAGCATGCAAAAGGAAATAAAATACTGCTACAAGACAGTAGACAAGCCCTGAAATCATGTTAGTGAAATAAAAATGGAGTCATATCCTGTACGACTACTTTTAGATGGCATGTCTCATATAGGCAAATCCATAGCATCAGGGACCAGAGATATGCTAGAAGTTAGAACACTTGCTGCTCTCTCAGAGAACCTGAGTTTAGTTCCCAGCACCCACACTGGGCAGTTTACAATAGCTAAATTCAAACAATATACTAGTGGTTGCTGGAAATTGGGGACAAAGGAAGTATGAGAGATGACTGACAGTTAATAGGTGCATCGTTTCTTTTTGTGGGTGATGAGAAAGTGGAATTAGGGGGCAGCAAGATGACTTAATGGGTATAGACCACTTGCTAGCAAACCTGACTACCTGAGTTTGATCTCCAGGACCCACAAGGTGAAAGGAGAGAATTGATACACACACCCAGACAAATAAATGTAATTTCAAAACTAGATTAGGGGCCTGGAGATAGGGTTCAGTGGTTAAGAACACTTGTTTATGCAGAAGACCTTTGGTCCATTCCCAGCACACACATGGCAGTTTGGTACAGAGAGATACATGCCAGCAAAACCACTCACACACATGAAATCAATCTAAAATATGTTTTAGTGGAATTAATGAGTAGTAGGTATACAGCCTTGTGAAAATACTAAAAATTATGAATCATATGCTTTAAAGTCTCAGTTTTAAATGTATGTATCTATGCACTTGTGTACACAGATACGGTTTTTCAAAGATGCCAGGGAGGTTGTTAGATCTCCTGGAGCTGGAGTTATAGGCAGTTTGACCTGACCAGTTTTGATGCTGGGACCCAAACTCAGGTGTACTGGAAGAGCAGCAGATGCCCTTAGGCTGTAAGCCATCTATCCAGCACCTGAATTGTGTGCTTTACAGATAATGACGTCTATAATATGTGACTTACCCAACAAAACAAACAATTTAGACACAAACCACTGAAAAAAATTCTAAAACTAGAAGCCGAACACTTGGTGAGGTGCGACACGCAGTCTCAAAATAACCCCCTATGTGTTACATATTAATTACAAAAAGTGAAGTGTTGCAGAAATTCAACAAGCAGGTTCCTAATCCAGTGATTAAGAATACCACCATCACCTGTGGGAGACGCCAAGATCAAGTACCTCTTACTGTGATGCTCTGTCAGTGACTCAACATAATGTCGTGTTCATGCACGAAAATACATAATCTGCATTTGAAGTAGACAAATTTAGATTGGACTTTGTAGTGGTTGGGTGAGAATGTTTCCTATTGGTTCAGCTATTTGAACACTTAGTTCCCAGCAGAGCCTTGCTGAAGGAGGTATGTCTCCAGGGGTGGGTTTTGACTGATTGTTGTCTCATCCAACGTCCACTTCCCTCTCTGGTTTGTGCTTGAGATTGAAGATGTGGTCTCTTAGTTTCCTACACCTACTGCCACGCTTGGCTGCTAGATGCCGTGTCTCCCCACCTCAGTGGACTCTTTCTTGTGTAAGTTGCCTTATGACAGTGGCAGGAAAGTGACTAACACAGACTTGAACTTGAGAGGATTCTGTCTCTGCCTCCCATGATTCCATTTCTTAAAGGTTTCATCCATGACGATCAAGGTTCCAGTGCATGAGCCATGATGAACACACTCAAACCAGACTCATACCATAGCAGGGTTGGTTAGTATTCAACATGCGTCTTATGTCTAACTGTTTCTAGATGTTTACATACTTATAATGTGTTAATTTTCTCTCCACTAATAGTAATTTTACTTTTATGCTTAGGGCATTGCTACCTCTTCAGAGAAGCAGTTGCAATTTAGTCTAAATTGAAATCATTTTCTACCTAGTTTTATTCGAGTTGGAAGCTTTCTTAATGGGTTAAGCGAAATAGAATTTCTATAAGTGAAGTCATGCATTATGAAAACTGTCACTTAAAGGAAACACATAGAAAATCTTATAAAAATGAATCATCGTTTTCTCATTTAATTCATGTACCTTGTTAATTGACTTGTTACATGTTGTATGAGGTTGAGGTTTTTGTCCCAGAATTTCAGGCCTAGTCTCTAGGTTTGGACCGGCAAACCCACAGAGACTCACAGACGCTTACGTTAATTTTAGGCTGATCGGCCTAAGACCCAGGCATATACCTTGCTAACTCTTTACCTTTAAACTGACCCATGACTCTTATCCTGTTCAGCCATGCAGCTCGGTACCTTTCTCAGAGCAGCATAGTTGTCCTCTGCTTCTTCTAGCAACTCTGGAGGCTCTGTGGTCTCTCTGCTCTGTTCTTCCTGTTCCCAGACTTTTCTTAGTCTGATAGCCCTGCCCACACTTTCTGTCTGCCTTTGGCCAATCAGCGCTTTTTATTAAACTCATAGGTGGGACAATTATTTACAATGTAACATCATAAATCCCCTACAGTTACATGCACTTGTTTTATGAAATGATCATACAAAAAGCAATCCTAGTCTCTTAACTCTATCTGTGGACAACTGGTTAATAGATCTGTTGATCTGAACAACAGGATATGAGTTTGGGAATAATTTTAAGCAGTTCATGCCACTCAGCTCATTAATTTATTTTTTCTTTGTATATGCTCTAGATTTCCACCTTTTCATTTCCCATGCTTGTTTGGGGGTATTGTTATTGCTGTTGTTTTGGAAGCACTCAGGATTGAGCGTACATCCCTGTGTGTGATAGCCAAGGACTCCACCATCCACCATTTATATATGCTAAATATATAATATATCACCACAAGTTATAGCCCTAGCTTCTCTGAGTTTTTCATAAAGATAATTTCAAAGCAAATGGAAATCTTTATTTTGGATGTGCACTCTTAGGAGGAATTCTGAATTCCAAGTGTAGGTTTAGGTCAGCCAGCTATCAAACGTAATTTACAAGACAGCAGATTCAAGTATGGGATGGACTCATGTTTCCAATTTCCTCTTTGTGAAAATGTGGAAGAGAATATTATCTTCCTCACACAAGGAATACAAGGATGGACGGAGACTGTGAGCCAGCGGTTTAGTTTATTTATTTATGTAATTAGTTGATGGGATGGAATCCAGGAGCTTGTGTCTGATAGGCAAGTACTCCTCAGCGTTTTTGCCCATCAATTTATTCTTTCTGTGTTTTGTGAGACAGGGCTTCTCTGCCCTCAGACTTGCAATCCTTCTATACATTAGGATACAAGCTTGCACCACTATGCACAGCTACAGATGACACCTTGTTTTCTGATTTAAACCATTAAAACCAATTTACTGTGATGCTGACACTGTGCACTTTCCCATCTTTCTGTCTTTCTGATCAGGGTATATATTGGGAGATATGGTGAGGCTGGGTGCAGGGGAAGGTGACTTGTACTTCCACACACAGTTAGGTTTGTGTATAAAAGAGAAAGGTATAACCATACCCCCTTTTCTGCTACATGGTAGCAGATTTGTAGTGTTTTTAAAAGGAATAAAGTTTGAATTCTTATTCTAAATAATAAGAGATATTGTGCTTTTGTGAATTGCAATTACCTACATTAAAAAGATTTGCTGATTTTAATGTGTGTTTTGCCTGTATATATGGTGTCTGCGCACCATTTCTTGCTGTGCCTGCAGAGGCCAGAAGAGAGTGTCAGATCCCCCTGGAAGTGAAGTTACAGTTTTGAGTTCACCAAGTGGGTGCTAGAAATTGAAGCCAGCTGGGTCCTCTGAAAAAGCAGTCAGTGCTCTTAATTGCTGAGTCATCTCTCCAGCCTCACCTAGACTTACAAAGAACCATCTTTTGGAAATGAGGAGATAGCTCAGTTGGTAAACTGAGTCTGCCAAGCAAGCATGAGAGCTTGAGTTTAGAGCTCCAGCACCCATGTGATAAGCCAGGCACTTCAGCATCCTAGCAGTTGGGAGGAGAAATCTTGGGCTTGCTGCCTTAGCCAATCTATCTCCAAATTCAGTGAGAGGTACTATCTCAATAAAATAAGGTGGGAAGTCATTGAGAAAGACACCCAACATTGGTCTCTGGCCACTACATACATTTACACTTGTACATGTACATGGATGTACATGCACCCTGCCACTGATCTTTTGACTAGATGAGACATTTTCTGTCTTTGCCAATATTTAAAATTGTATTATGAAATGCATTTTAAAAAAATTAAAGTTTTGACTCCGAGAAAGAATCCACTAAACTGTTAATTCAGGAAATGTTGCTGCCTGCTAGCAGACTAAAACATGAGGGACATGCTAGGACATAAATAATGTTTCTTGCAACTGGGGATACTGGGAATCTGGCTACAGTAACAGCTCCATAGGGATCAGCTGAATTGATCTTGTTGATCTGGTGGCTGGACTGACATCTCCTTGTTTCTCTAAGGGAGGTACCCATATATATATTCTATATTCTATATTCTATATTCTATATTCTATGTTCTATGTTCTATGTTCTATGTTCTATGTTCTATGTTCTATGTTCTATGTTCTATATTCTATATTCTATATTCTATATTCAGAAAGTGACTCAGCTAACAGTGTTCCCCTGCCTTTAGAAAAGTGTGCAAACACGAGCCACCACAGGGACCCGTAAATAGAAGAGCCTACTTCTGATCTTTCAGGTCAGAGAAAGCCCACAAAGGAGGTCATACTTTGGCCTCAAGGGGTGGAGCTGTTACCTTTTTGTCACTGTGACAAAAAGCCCGAAGCAACCAGCTTATCAAGAGGGATGTTTATCTGGTCTCACCACTTCTGAATTAGTCATAGAGAACCCAGGTTGTGGATAGAAAGGCACAGTAGGAAGGGACTTGGAGATCCACAGGGGGTTTTGTCATCCCTTTTTTGGTCTGAGAAGTGAGGAGAGAAGGTCAGTTGGTGGCTCCTCTTCTGCTCTTTTGACTCCTGAATTTTTATTGATATTAGGACATATGAGGTTAATACAAGAGATGGGCTATTGAAATACCTCCATATACCACACATCGGAGCTCCCTCACAGAGTCCAGCCTAGTAGCAAGTAAGTTGGGTCGCTGGGCAGGATTTTATTACTTGGCCACTCAACCTGGTCTTAGGTGAAGGATGTTTAGGAAATGGGACAGCTAGATGTTCCTCTTACAAGAAGATCAGCCTGCATTCTTATTTACTTCTTTCCATCACCGCCCTCTCCTTGCTCTGTCAACCTAATCATTTTAACGCCATTTAAGGAAACAAGATTTCCCCCTTCTGCCTCCAAATGCCTTAAATACCACCGTGATCTCCTCTATACCTATAATTCACCGAGTAATCCAAGTCAGGCTCAGGTTTCTCTTCTTTCACCCGGTATTACCTGAGAACATTACTGCCTCGTGAGTACCTAGAAGAACCAGGTTGTGGTTCTTTAATAAGAGGGATGATGAGCGGAATGAGGCACGTATACTTAGGGGGAAAATCAATTGATGGATTGAAGATTATATTGACTCTTTCAAGTCATGGTGACGTCATTTGGTGCCCTAAATTAGTGGTTACCAAATCACCAGTGCTCATTAAAGACAAAGCTTCCTGGGTACCTCCCTTGGAGATTAAGGTTCAGTGGATCTGGCTTGTCTGGATTCTGGGAACCTGTATATTGAACTAGAAGAGAGTCTTGGTTCTCAGCAGGTTTGGAAAACTCTGTCTTGAGGAGTATATTGCTGAATAGTGGCCTCAGGAGCGAAGAACACATTTTATTTGGTAGCATCATGAAGATGCATTGACTCAAAATGAAAGGAAATTTAAAAATGTAATATTCTGCCAGTCTAATATGCCAGTTTCACTTTTCTGTGATTACTTATAATTTTATTCACATGTATATATAAAGACAAAAGAATGCAAATTCAGATTCTTCTAGGCTCTCTCCTTTTTTCTTAAAAAGAGGCTGACCTTGAACTTGCTGTATGGCCAAGGTTGAGCTTGTTCTTTTGAACTGTTCCTCACTAGCCAAATTTACATACTGCCGGGGAACAAAACCCAAGCCCCTGTGAATGCTAGGTAAGCACTCTACCAACTGAACTGCATCCCTAGACTTAGTCCTTTACATTAAACACCAAAAATACTTTTTCTTTGATGTTCCATAAAATTGATGGCTTAATCTATTCAGGTTGCTATAACAAGAGTGTTCCAAAGTGGGTAGTTCTTCAGCACCAGAAGTGTGTATCTTATAGCCCTGAAAGCTGGGGAGCAGAAGATGAAGGAGCCAGGAGACTCACTCACTGTCTGGAGACAGTCCACTTGGTTTCATGGATGATGCTTCCTCATCGTGTCTCATACTAAAAGGCAAAAACAAACTCCCTTGGGCCTCTTTGTTGTTACTGGTTTTTTGTGTTCTATTTCATCTTTTGAGATAATGTCACCCTGTGCTGTCTTGACTAGCCTG
This sequence comes from Phyllotis vaccarum, assembly GCA_033318265.1. Classification (NCBI taxonomy): domain Eukaryota; kingdom Metazoa; phylum Chordata; class Mammalia; order Rodentia; family Cricetidae; genus Phyllotis; species Phyllotis vaccarum. The sequence goes on along the minus strand of JARWLC010000017.1, from coordinate 12,806,553 downwards.
GCCTTGAACTCACAGAGATCTACTTGCTTCTGCCTCCCAAGTAGTGGAAAGATGTGCACTACCATATTGGGCTCCCTTGGGCCCCTTTAATAGGACACTAATCCTATTCACAGGGCTCCATCCTTCTGACGTAATAACTTAGACCCTCATCTTTGTGTGTCTGTGTACATGTTCATATAGTGCATGTCAAATTCAGAAGTTTGATGTCCATTGTCTTTCTTAGTGTCTGTCAACATTTTTTACTTATCAGTTACTATTGTTATTTTAATTTTTGTTTTGTTTTTGAGACAGAATCTCTCTACATATCCCTGGCTGCTCTGAAACTCACTATGTAGACCAGGATGGTGTTGAATTCACAGAGATCCTCCTGATTCCCATTGGGATTGGGATTAAAGATGTGCCTGGCTTTTATTTCTTAATTTTTGAAATTACATATATAAATTACATTAATAGATTTTGTGTGTGAGGGGTGCATATATGCATGCACACACTCACGCACACATGCACACACACTCACACACACATACACACCTGTTGCCATGGCCTGTATATGACAACCAAAGAACGACTTGCATGAGTTGGTTCTTAAGCGAATGATGGTGGTTCACGCTTCTAATCCCAGCACTCAGGAGGCAGAGGCAGGCTGACTTCTAAATTCAAGGCCAGCATGGTCTACAGAGTGAGTTCTAGGACAGCCAGAGCTACCCTGAGAAATCCTGTCTTGAAAAACAAAGCAAAAAACAATCAAGCAAGAAAAGAGCTGGACCCTTCCAGAGACTGAACTCAGGTTCACAGGCTTTGCAGGAGGACTTGAGACAGGGTCTCCCACGGAACCTGGAACTTGCTGATTCAGCTAGACTGACTGGCCAGCAGCACCTCGGGATCTTCTTGTCTCTGACACCCCAGCACAGGAATTACTGATATGCACTACTGCACTGGGCTTCTTGGTGGATGCTAGTGATCCAAACTCAGATCCTTATGCTTAAGCACTTTACCAGCAAAGTCATATCCCAGGCTCTTCCTGCCTTTCAATATTATGTTGTTGTGATTAGGTTTTGACATATGAATTTTAGGAGAACACAAATATTTAGACAACCACTATAGAATCAAGTACCTATAATTTGTCTTTTTACCAAGTATTGAATACTTTTGTTGTACTTAAGTTTTTGTAGACATTATAAATGATGTAATAGCTATCTATAACTCCTAAATAAAACTTTTTGCAGTATCAGAGATAAATTTTTTAGTACTTTTTTTCAGGAACAATATTAATCAGTCCAGGATTCTTAATATCATAAATTCAGACTGATTAATATTGGAACACAGCATACTTCATCGCTGACAGAAATTGGGCAACTAGTTTTATTCTTAAAATGCTTGCAAACCTTCTTTCTGCAATACATTTCCTCCACATCTTTATATTTAAAAGTGCATTTCTTTTATTCATGTGACAGATGTTTGATGTTTGATGATGCAATTCCAATCAAGATACTGTGATGTGCAAAACTGGAAATGTCCCTGTAGAACTCAGATGGAGCAAGAGAGACAGCAGGCAACTGTTTAGAGGCAGGGGCAAGGCAATTTTAGATAGGAATGGCCGAATGCATGATATGTAGAATATAACCGAGATGAAGTGGCTTTGAAGGGTAGTAATGAGAAATCGAGGTATACTGTGACCTGAATGACAAAGAAAGGGCCCAAGTGCAAGGTTATGTTAGAGTTCTTCAAAAAAGCAGACCCAAAATAATGTGTATAGATACATAGATTGTTAGGTATGTGTATGTATATACCTGACCATTCACACTTGAAAAATTTTTTATCACATCAAAAGGTTGGTGCCTTTTTATAGCTCATTTCCATTTTTATCTCTTTACCACCAGCAATCATTGATATTCATATTCATTCTGTAATTGTTCTAATTTGTTTGTTTGAGATAGGTTTCACTCTGTAGCCCTGGCTGGCTTAGTACTTGCTATGTAGCCCAGGCTAGCCTCAAACTCATGTTGATCTTTCTACCTTAGTTTCCCAGATACTGGGATTTTAGGTGTGAGACATTATGCCTGGCAGTCCTAGAATTTTTCATAAATAAAATTATTAACACCAGGGAAAGAGATGAATTAGATATCATACACTGTCTGGTAGAGGCAATCACCCAAGATCTTGTGTATTCTAGGCAAATCTTCTACCACCAGCCACTTGGTCTTTTGTTTGTTTTAGACAGATTCTCTATTTAGTTCAGGCTAGTCAGGAACTCCTTGTGTAAGCCAGGCTGGCCTTCATCTTGCGATTCTCCTGCCTCTACCAAGTGAATGCTGACATTACAGGCAGGTGCCCTGAAGCCTTGCTCACATTTCTCAGCTTTGAATTCTTCATTCTTTCTAGATAATGATAGGAATCGCAAGTCCTGTCCTTAGAGACTGTGCAAGGGCCTATTACTCCTACTTTCTCATGGCCTCCAGAGCCAACCTTTCTCTGTATGTTCTGCATACTAGCAGTCTTGTTGAACATTACTTTAAAAAAATTTACAAAAAAATATACACTTTCATTGTTTTCAAGTATGAATTATACTGTACCATTGTACTGTGAGTTTACCCCCTTGTCACTCTTGAGAACCCTTCATCTGTTCTAATGATCAGATGCTAACAAAGACCCTGACCTACTAAAGGATATTCTGGAAAGACAGAGTAGTGTTTCCTCATCATATCTCTCCATAAGTGCCTGCTTTTTATGGATACCAAATATTTAACCATCCCAAACCAAAGCAATTACTCATGTCTTTGTTTTACATCCCGTGGCTTCCTGATATTATTTTTAATAGCTTCTCCATAACCATCTAACAGCTTCACTTCTAAAAGGTCACTGGGCTCTAGGAAATAATGACCATTTAAATAGGCTAGCCAACGACTTCAAATAGCTGCATAGGGCAGGACAGTTCCCAGCTGGGCTGTTGAGGTTGGCAATGAAAGATTTAGATTTCACAGCAGAGGTTTAAAAATGATCATGTTGCAGCCACAGAAAGAGAATATGTAAGCGTTGGAATTTGTGTGCTTTAATAGTGAAATCACAGCGTGTAGCACACACACACACACACACACACACACACACACACACACACACACACAGAGGAAGTTTAATCTAAAGGAAGTAGTTTACTTTTTAAGGAAACTACATATTCTGTTTCTTCTTCCTCTTCTGTGTAGGGTAGATGAGTTCGTGAGGATGTGTTCATGTGTGAGTTCATGAGGCTGTGTTCATGTGTGAGTTCATGAAGATGTGTTCATGTGTGAGTTCATGAGGATGTGTTCATGTATGAGTTCATGAGGACGTGTTCATATGTGAATTCATGAGGATGTGTTCATGTATGAGTTCATGAGGACGTGTTCATATGTGAGTTCATGAGGATGTGTTCATGTATGAATTCATGAGGATGTGTTCATGTATGAGTTCATGAGGATGTGTTCATGTATGAGTTCATGAGGATGTGTTCATATGTGAATTCATGAGGATGTGTTCATGTGTGAGTTCATGAGGATGTGTTCATGTGTGAGTTCATGAGGACGTGTTCATGTGTGAGTTCATGAGGACGTGTTCATGTGTGAGTTCATGAGGATGTGTTCATGTGTGAGTTCATGAGGCTGTGTTCATGTGTGAGTTCATGAGGCTGTGTTCATGTGTGAGTTCATGAGGACGTGTGCAGGAGGTCGGTCAATGTCAGGTGTCCTTCCTCAGTTGCTTTCCACTTCGTCATTTGACACAAGGTCTGTCACTGAACCTGGACCGATTTAGCTGGTCACTGAGTACTAGAAATCCACCTGTCTCCACCTTCCCAGCGCTGGGGTTACAGACACACTCTACATTCTTTGTCCTCAATCTCCCACAACAGGCACATTAGTCACTGAGCCGTCTCCTCAACCCGTCATTGCTCTTGTAAGATCCATGTTCTATGGGTAGTTTCAAACTTTATCTTCTCTTTGGGCTCCAGTCTCACAGCATCTCAACCCATGCACAAACTACCAAGCAGCAGTCAGCAGGTGAGAGTATTGTTTTTTTCAGACTGAGAAATAAAAAGTAAAAGGTGAGCCAGGGAGTGATGGAACATCCCCTTCCTTTATTCTCAGTACTCAGGAGAGACAGGTCTCTGAGTTCGAGGCCAGCCTGGTCTACAGAGTGAGTTCCAGGACAGCCAAGGCTACACAGAGAAACCCTGTCTTGAAAAACAAAAAGAGGGTAGGTGAGATTTTGGTTACTGGAAACTCTGTGCAGCAGCTGAGAAGCCGCAGTGAGTTGTTAGCCTAGTTTCATGTGGGGAGGAGGGCGGGGCATACATGTTCTTGTAATGGTGACTTTGTTTCAATGTCCCTTCTGGAAGAAGGAAGTTGATACAGTGTCTTAGAATATGGAGTTTACGGGAAATTTTCCTCTGGTTTCAACCAGGAACATATTCTTTTCCTCAGAAACCAAAGTCTTTAATCTTTGGGAACACTGTGTGTTATGTAAAACTGGTCACCTATTTTTCTTTTGTCCTGGATTGTTAACTCACAGTCCAGCTACCTTATGAATAAGAATATATAATGTTCAGTTTGTTCGGATCTTCATTGTGCTTTTTAAAAAAAACTTAAAAACATTGTCTTCATTCTACTGTACCCACTTATTTTTATACTATAGGGTATTGGTAGAAGAATTCTGATACTTTACAGTTGTCTTTGTAAACAATGACATGTAGGTAAAGTAAAAATTTGAAAGGGGACCTACTCATTTTAATAGGGGCCTGTTTTTTGTTTGTTTGGTTTTTGGTTTGTTTTCGAGACAGGGTTTCTCTGTGTAGCCCTGTCTGTCCTGGAATTTTCTATGTAGACCAGGCTGACTTCGAACTCACAGAGATCTACCTGCCTCTGCCTCCCAAGTGTTGGGGTGCCAACACACCTGGCGTAGGGTCTGTCTAATTAACAGGCAATTTACTATGGAAGCAGTCTTTTGCAGTGTTTTGACGCATCCACTCTGAATTCTGGCTAATGACAAGTTCAATTTTTTTCCTAATCCCAGGGCAACATAATGAGTCCTTGTCTCAAAAAAACCAAACCAAATTAAAACAGCAAAACCAAAGCAATCAAAAATTTCCTAGTACCCTGGTTGACCTAAGGTATTTAATTTGTGCCTCAGTTTTCTTGAATGTGGTAACAAAAATAACAATAATTTTTTATTAAATTTATTAAAAGCATTGAGCATTTAGAAGTGTGGTTGGCATTCAGTTTGCAGCGAACATTGCTAACCTAGGTTCTTTGTGCTTAGGATGTTACTAGCTTTTGGTCATGACATAGCTAATACATTAGTTACACATACCACTGTATGACAAATTACCTCCAAATTTGTTTGATTAAAATAAAATATAGGGGCTAGAGAGGTGGCTCAACATCAGTTAGGAGCACTGACCATTCTTGCAGAAGTCCTAAATTCAACTCCAAGCACCCAACCATCTGTAATTCCAATACCAGAGGCTCCAATGCCTTCTGTCTTCCTCAGGCATTGCACACATATAATCCACAGACATCAATCAGGCAAAACACCCGGATACATAAATATTTCAGGTCAGTGCTCTTGACTGATGATGAGCGCTATCCATCCTCCAGAACTTATATTTTATTTTAATAACAAGAGCCAGAAATCTGAGAAAGGCTTACCTGGGCCTTCTGTTCCAGTATCTCAGAAAGCTACAGTGAGCCTCAGTTGAAGTTGTTAAGCTGGAGAAAAGTAACCTTTAACCTTACTCAACTCATGTAATGGTCATTGAGTTTCAATTCCTATGTGTCACCTGAGGTTTCTCTCAGTACCTTGGCATTTGTTCATCAGAGCCAGTATGGAGGGCCTTCTGCTATCAAGACAATAGTCACAGGCTTTGGTGACTTAATGTCTTGAAATAAAAATTTTCATTCTGTTCTTAAGAGATAACTGTCACTTGTTTGGGATTTCTTGACTTACAGGAGTGTCTGTGTCAGTCACTGTGAGGCCCCTCAACCGTGCCTGAGTTAACTAAGGAACTGGCTCATTTCAGATCCATACAGTTTTAGAATCCAGGGTACTATATTGGAAAGAGCAACCATGTGATTAGCCAAGGTTGAGCTTTCAACTTAACCATCAGGAAAGAGACAATGTTGGTACTTGAAGTCAATCAGTCACCTGGCCAATTATCTGGTGAACCAGTCAGTTATTATGAAAAGATGACAAAATCTCTAGACATTGAATTTCAGGCATACTTCTAGTTCATGATCATATTGATGTACTAGAAGATTGACACACCTTGACTCTCAAGAAAGAGCCCAACGCTTAGGAAGCTGAGGAAGGAGATTCTTGAGTTCAAGGCCACTTTGAGTTCTGAAGTGAGTTTGAGACCAATCTGGATGCATAGCAAGACTCGATCAAACAAGTAAACAAAAGCAAGAGCAGAAAATGGAACAAGTGAATGAACAAGAAACAAATACACAGGAAAAAAAAATGAAGCTCACGATGAGTCCAAAGAATCATGACATGTCAGAGACCAACCCGCTAACAATAAAAAAGCGGTAAGGTTGTTAAAGGAGTGTGGAGGGAGTATTGATAGCTTTACTTTTTGAGAGAACAGAAGGAATCACTTTCTTGGGATTTCTTCTTTTCCTTTCTCCTGTCTATTGAAAGTAAATTGCCACAATAGCCCTTGACTCTTGACAGAGAGTCACAGCAGGCAACTGAGGCAGAGGGAAGTGAAGTGATTTGTTTCAGGTCAGAGGTCAAACCAATACTTGAAGTCTGTTGGGCTCCGCAGATGTCTGCTGATGCCCCCCCCCCCCACTTATTTTATTTCCCCATTGGCCGGGCAGCTAGCTCCTGGACACTGGCCTTGGAACTGCCATCACTGGGGGGTGGCACTACACATTGGTCACTCTCCAAACATGCACAGCATAGGAAAATGACCCTCCGGTCTGTTTCTACCAGACAAGTTGGTGGGCGGCTGCTTGTTAATATCAAAGCTTACACACACTCATAGTTGGTGGGATATCTGCAGGAATATCTTTAGATGAGATCCAAATATCGAAATTGAGATTGCCATTAGAATTCAGAAAGACAAGCTATAAGCATTACAAATGTTAAAACCCAGTTTCCTTTCCATTTCCATTAAAATAGTTCTGAGACCTAAAATGTCATTGAAGCTTGAGCTTTGGAGTGGCAGTGAAGGGCTGTTGTCATTCAAGAAGAGGGCTTCTAACTGGTCCCATTGCATTGACCCAGGAAAATGCCTTAATCCTCCCAAGCTTCCATTTCTTATATAACAATAATTTTAAAAAAATCCACCAGTGTAACTCTCTCCCAAGAGAGTCACAGCATCAGAACTGCCTTTAATATAAAGGAAATTTGTGATTAGGTTAGACTGAGAAAGCATCAAATGAAAAACGATGTGTTCTTGGCATTATCTAGAGTCAGTTGTTGGTCAGTAGTTCATTGTAAGTGGGTTATTTTATGGCCACATTCTAAACTCTTGCAGGAAATGGTTCCTGTCACAATGCTTAAAACATCCTCATATCACAGCTCTGGGTCTGGCAATATCACCTTCATCTTTATAGCCTGAAAAAACCCCCAACACTTCCTGTAAGTATTTACACAGCACACAGTATTCTTTCATCTGCAAAACACCGGTCTCAGCATTGCATATTTTCATTGTTATTCTTTTGACACAGAGAACTGCCCAATGCCGCTTTGGTGTTTTTCTTTGCTGGTTATTATTTCGATTTCTTCTTTTACTCCTCCCCCACTCCTCTTCTGCCTCCTTCCTTGTCCTCTTCCTCCATGTCTTCCCCTCCTCTTCTTGTACTTTGTAAATCCCCCCCTTTTGAAGGAATGAGAACACCACACAGGCACAGATCACTCAGATTCTCCCTGAAGATGTTACAGTAGCATTCTCCCTGAAGTATTTCTTGGAAAGGGACACCTTCAGGACAAACAGATCGGAGACCGATTATAGTACGAAGATGAACACGCAGGAATGTAAGTCAAGAGCGGTGGTACCGTAAGTCAGAGGAGATTCGGGTCTAGGCTTAGGCAGTTTACTCCTTTAATATGACCAGGGATTCTCCAAATGATGCAGAATTAACATTTCTTGGGATTAGGGTTTTGGCTGCCCTTTGACTCACTCGTTTCCTGTTCTGTGTGAAAATGTGTCACTGACCCACTGAACACCACTTAAACTGGATAAAGGTGACAAACCAGAGTCTATGTCATATGAGGTCATGGACTGCTCAGGGGGAAGTTCGGTTTGACATCCTATCTTATACCTTTCTCCTTTATTCTCTTTTGAAAAATAGCACATCCTGAAGATCTATGGCATGAAGTAGGTGGGTAGAATGGGCTTAGGGACAGGAGGAACTAGTGAGACATTGTGCCACTAGTGTCTATGTTGAAGTTGAATTAAGTCTTTGTCGAATGGCTGAATAAAAAAATCTTAAGAGAAAAGTGTTGGCCATAACGAGAAGCCCATGTAGTTAGTCTGTTCTCACTTGCTATCTACAACCATCTCCCTGGCTGTCAGCCTTCACTGTGTTCATGACTTAGAAGAGTAGGAGGCAATTTGCTTTGAGAGATCCTCACTTGTGGCTTACTATATCCCAGAGCAGAATGTTTGCCAAGACAAGGAGGAGAAGGGAGTAAATAATAAAATAAGAATTTTTTATTATATTTATATTTTTTATATTATGTTTATATTTATATATATTTATAATATTTTATTATATGCTTAGTTGGGCATGATAGTGAGTGTGGGCAATCCCAACACTTGAGATGTGGAAACAGAAGGATCAGGAATCCAAAGTCATTCTCAAACACATAGTTTGAGGTGCTCTACATTATGAAGAAACCCGCCAGGGCTGGGAAGATAGCTCAGTTGGTACCATTGCTTTGCAGCAAGGAGGACTTGCTGACTGACCAGCTAGTCTAGCCTACTTGACAAATTCCAGGCCAACAAGAGACTTTGTATTAATGAAAAATAAATAAATAAGGATGGTACCTAAGGAATGTCACCTAAAGTTATCCTCCAGCCTCCGTACATGAGTGCATACATGTGCATGTTCATCTCCCTAACCTGCATCCGTGAGCACATAAATGTACACGCATACACACAAGAGGATACTTAAATTCAGGGAGGCTATTTCTGTGTGACAGTGACGTGGTGTATATGAGGAGAGCCTAATATGACACATCCCTGTATTTATTGTCCCCTTAGAGTCTCTCCAGGAGAGTCTGGACACTGGTGAGTCTTTGTAGTATTTTCTGGATAAGGACAGGTTGGTCTTCTGGTGTCACAGCTACTTGCTCCTCCTGCCTCCACAACATCCAGATTCTTCAAGCATATCTGTTCCTGGTCCCTCCAGATTCACTAACTTGGATACAGTTCAAATTTCAACAACATGAATAGAATCTAGGGCATCAAGTTATTTTGAAGATGAAGTGAGTTAGTGCACAAGAAGTACTTGGAATCATGCCCTGAGAGTTACATAATCATTCGATACCATCATATAATTGACTGTAGCAACCCCATCCACTCCCTTCCTTTCCTTCTTTCCTATTCTGTGGGGGAGGATGTTTACTGGAGAGTATACTGGACAAGCTAACCACTGAGCTGACATCCTCACACCCCCTTTGGTTCTTTTTTTTCTTTCAATGTGCTTGAGTATGTGGCTTGCACATATGAGTATGTGTGTTCTTAAGTGTGTGTGTGAGAGAGGGGGGAGAGAGTACACATTATGCACATTCATGTTGAGGCCTGAGTTTGGTATGAGCCATATTCCCCCATCATTCTTCCACTTTATTCTTTTGAGGCACGGCTTCTCAGTACAACTTGGAGCTCGTAGCTATGGTTACCCCCCACTAGCATCTTGCTCTGGGGATCCCTTGTCATCACTTTCTGAGGCTGGAATTACAGGTACATGTAGACTGTCATGTTCACAGGTTCTGGGGATCCAGACTCCAGCCCTCTTGCTTTTGTGGCAAATGCTTTAACCTCGGAACCACCTCCCCCTTCCTTCTTTTTAAAAGGACTTTCTTTTGAACTGGTTCTACTAAGTCTCCTAAGATGGCATTCAACCTGCAACCCTCCTGCCTCAGCTTTCCAAGTAGCTGATATTATAGATGTGTGCCACCACACCTGAAAAAAAGGTATCTCATGAATTTACTAAATTTTCCTCAGCAAACCAAACATACATAGTAGCAGGCACTGGTAGACACATGAGTGTATTCAACAGTCACAGAACATTCACTTCCGGAGCAATGAGGTACACAGTAAGTGTGGCAAGGATGTTTCCTTCTTCTGACAATAGATCCAGACCTGGCCATAGGATTGTCCAGTCAATCCTTTTGGCTCTGATAACCCAAGGCTGGCCCATGTATTTGCTCCTTTGTTCAGGTACTGCGGTAGCCTCCAGCAAACTTTCTTTTCACAGATTCTCCTGCTGGAGGCAGAAAGGACCATGCTGTCTTTTAATTCTCAAATCCTCAATCTGGAAGGATAAGAAACAGTGGAGAGAGTAAGAGCTACTCAGAGAACAGAATGGACAGGGTCAAGAGAGGGTGGTTCTTCCTCATTTGTCATGGTAACATTGATTCCAACCCAGGATGCAAATGAGTTAGTGGATGAATTTCTATATATGAGCTGCTGTGATAGAAAGCTGGCATTGTGATAGTCAGCTCACAGATATTGAAACAGACACTGTCTTGGCTTTTATAGAGTTACTGTCCACTGAGAGAGTTCTAGAAGTTGAAGCTAAATTGTTGAATGCTACAGAGCCCTAGGTAGGGGAAAACCTGTAGATCAAGAGATCGGAGAATGTATCATAGAGCCACATAGGGAGAAAAGAGACGTAGGAAGTAGGCAGGTTATAGGACAAATGTGGAGAGGGATGAAGGCACCATCTTTGTGTGATGAGGCAAGAGCGGGAAAGGATCCCAGAGAGGCCATTCAAGAATTCATATCTCTTTCTGATCACTTGGTCTCCCACTGAGGAAATGAAAATACTTGGTCTGGGAGACTGCATTCCTGGATTTCTATTTTAGAAAGGGCATTCTGCTTAGGGTGATGTTTTAAATTTGGCAATATGGCTACACTTTAATCTTTTGCTATTTCAGCCAATAATTCGGACTCTGAAGTTACAGGGCTTCTTCTCTGATAGCAGCCTGGCTGCTCAGGGCACTGCCTGGTGGGAATTCTGTTCCCACAGCCACTGGCTCTGCTGCTGACACTAAATGTAGCTTTAGCTATGTCTTTTTTGTTCTGTTTATAAATAAAATCAAGGCTCAAAGGCTGGTGTGAAAACCTGCTGGCTCAGAAAGGTTGAGTATCACCTAGCTAACCTTCTCTCCTTGCTAGCATCTCCCAAAGAGCCTGTCCTTCTGGTCTAACAAACAAACAACCACAAACCCCCATGCCATTCAAATTTCTCCCTACTACTTCCTGTGTCTCTTTATCTCTTCCAGATGCCCTCTGATGCTCCATGATGACTTTCTGTCAACTAATTGTTAACTCAGCCTCCTGACCTTGGGTTAACTTAATTTAATTAATTCAAGTGTAAACTTGGGGTTCACAGTGTGATTGAATATCATCCAACATTTCCCCCTCTCTGTCTAAATAAAAAGGAAAGGTTTTAACTCTAACACTGTAAAACTATATTAGGAACAATTATCAGGTAAGAATTATATTCACAATGTACAGTCTATTTGTATTTGGCAAATTCAGAGAAACTTTATTGTTTGTCTATCTTGGTTAGTCCAAAGTTTGGTATCTAATTCACTTTCTATACTAACTTGTATTACCAACTCCAAATCATCTTTTTAGACCTCCATAAACATTTCTTAGATAAACAATTTAAGCTTTTGTGCCTCTCAGCTTTAAACACTTTATACCTCTTTTGTGAGGTTCTTTTTTGAGTTTGGCAACAAAGAAAACAGTAATTGTAACTATTTCATCTTCAATGTTTACTGCAGAAAACTTAAACAGTTTAAATGACATATGTAGCAGATCTCAGGGAAGTTAAAGGACCACAATCTATTAAGTATATCCAGGGTAAATAAACTTAATTCCTACTTACCTACTTTAGACTCAAGCCCCAAATCACATATAGGAAGCTAGATGAAGCCTATTTCTTAGTACTCTATATGACCATTAATATCATGACAAAATTCATATGTATATATCATATAGATTTAGAGATAATATTTATAACTAAAGAAAAGTTTTTAAAGAGTTAAAATAAAACCAAAGGATAATGAGATTAGTGGCAACAAAATAGTCCCTTAATTTAGGTGTTCTTTGTCCCATATCAGGTGGATCTTCTGACATAAGAGAAAATTTGGGTTTTTCTTTAACAAGCTTGCTTGGGTTTAAAGAAGAAGAGGGCCATGCTCGAAACCCAAAGCCATCTTTGATTTTTAATTGAATTGGGGCCAAAAAAAAAAAAAAAAAGACCATTTGCCTTTTTATGTTTGTGGAAATCAGGATAAACAAATATTTGGGAAGATCTGTGAAATTTTATACTTTTGGAAATGGGCTATACCATTAGAACAAACTTATTGCTTTCCTTGGGACATTTTTCTCTGGATGATTCATCCTTCTTCACGTCTCACTTGTGTAATTGTCTTCAGATTTATTAGTTGGATGTTTTTAATCTCCTGGAAAGACAAAAATAAAACCCCCTTCCAAACCTAATTTTGGAGAGTTCCTTCTATGTCAGGTTATATCTTTGTTAAGACAAATGGGTTATTTTTTTTTTGACAACAGAAAAAGTATTTTTTAAACAAAATTATTATTGTTATTATTAGCTCTCTTTTTCCGTATCTGATCAAAAGCATTTGTAACTCTTAGAAGTTAGTTTGTATTGAGTGATCAGGCTGTTTGATGAACTATTGCCTCTTCCAATCAAGAGGTCTCTCCTATTTGTATCTAATCTTTATCAATCTTGATGGTATCCATAGGTTTTCTTCTCCTGTGGAAACAAAAGCAAAACCCCTTTACTGGTTTCCATTCTGAGGTCAATACATTTTAAAATAGGCTGATTTAATTCAGCAAGTTTTCTATTATCCTGTAGTAAGAGGTTTCTGTCCCGGACTTTGGGGCCTAGCCTCAAGGTTTAGACTTGCAGACCCACAGACCTGCAGAGACACACAGATGCTTACAATAGTTTTAGGCTGATCGGCCTAAGGCCCAGGCATATAACTCGCTAACTCTTTACCCTTAATCTATCCCATGACTCGGTACCTTTTCTCAGAGCAGCATAGTTGTCCTCTGCTTCTTCTGGCTTCTCTCTGGCCTTCTGCTCTGTTCTGCCTGTTCCTAGAGTCTTCTTTGTCTGGTAGTCCTGCCCATACTTCCTGTCTGCCTTTGGCCAATCAGCGCTTTTTATTAAACTCAGAGGTGGGGACAATTATTTACAAGGGAACAACATAATCCCCCTACATTATCCAATGACTCTCTGAAGCTGTTGTTCATTTTTCATAAGTATTTAAAAATTTAGAAGTCAATAAATCACTCCATAATCTATCCCTGGTTATTTTTATTACCCCTTTCTATATACTAAGCATATCTTTAAAAGTGTGATTAGATCTTTCTATAACTGCTTCCCCTGTAAGATTGTGTGATACACCTGTAATATGCTTTATGTTGTAATACGCAAAAAGGTTTTATTTTACTAGATACATATGCTGAAGCCCTGTTAGTCTTAATTTGTACAGGTATCTCCATAGTGACAAAGACTTCCAATAAGCATGTTCTTACATAATCAGACTTTTTAGAACTTAAAGTAGTTTCCAATTAAAATTCTGAATATGCATCCATGGTATACTGCACATATTTTAATTTTCCAAACTCTGCAATATGAAACACATCAATTTGCAAAATTTAATTTATTTTTGTACCTTTTGGGTTACTTCCTGCAGGTAATGGAATTTGATTATACAAAGAAAAAGTCGGCAATTCTTATCATTTCTTTGGCTTATTCCTAAGTGATAGAAAAATCTTCAAACATTCACATGTTAACATATTAACATGGTGTTTCATATGAAATTCTGAAGCTTCTAATGTATTTCTTACCAATAGCTGTTCAATTTCATCATTACCTGTGCTAAAGGGCCTGCTAGACTTGTATGGGATCTGATATGTGTTATATATAAAAGCTGATTTCTATTTCTGATTACTTATTTTAGTTAAATAAATAACAAAGTTAGTTCTGAATCGTGTGGAATGAGTTCAGCAGTTTCAATATGTAAAACAACCCTTTCTGCATATTGAAAGTAGTAATTATGTTAAGAGGTTCTGGAAAATCTAATACTACCATGAGAGTAGTATATGATTCTGATTTCTAAACTGGATCATAAGGACATCAATCTATTTCACTTAATTTTCCTAACTTTTAACATGCCTTTCCTTATTTATTTGCATCGGTATAGAGTACGGGCTTCAAATATTGGTGTTCCCCATACAATGTGAGGAAGAATCCAATCCGTTCTTTTTATAAACTGAAATCTCTTGCTTTTGGGGTATTCATTGCTAATCTGTGCCAAGAAATTACTGCAAGACCCTTGCCAGTGCTTATTTTCTGCTCATAATGAGGTAATTTTAGCATTAGTAAAAGGTACCACAATTTCTCCTGTGTCTATTCATTCTAATTGATTAAGTGTCAATTTTCTTTTCAGAATCAATGTAGAAACATTTTCTACATAGGTCATTAATTTTTAACTCGTTTGTGTGGTTAAATATCCACTTTAAGATATATTCTCTCTGCATAAGAAATTTCTTTAGTAAAATAAGTAGAAAGTAAAATAACCAGAATACAGTCAAGCTCTGGATCTAAGCAATCTACATGTGTATCCTATAACTTCATTTTTTTTTTCTGACAGAGCCAATTCTCTCTCAGGCTCAGTTGATAGTATTCTTGGACTATTTAAGTCCTTATTATCTCAGAAAGTCTGAAATAAATTAGTTAATTCTTGAGTTGTTAATCTAATTGTGGGCCATAGCCATTAATATTGCATGACAATTTTTGATAATCACTAAGTATTCATAATTGATCCCTTCTGATTTGCGCTTTCTGTGGTTGAATTTTCTGTAAACTTATTTTATGTACCAGATAATTTATAGAATCTTCTATTTGTATTTTTTTTTGGGAGAAATTTGTAATTCTCAACAAAGTAGCATTCTCTTTACTACATCAACATTTTTCCTAAGGTATCTGCATCTGAATCATCCAATAAGATATCATCCATACAATGGTAAATTATAGATTGAGGAAACTATTTACAAATTATTTCTAATAGCTTTTATATAAAATATTAAAACAAGGTATAGTATGAGGTTTCTGGCCAGGACTTTCTGGCCTAGCCTCAAGGTTTAGGCCTGCAGACCCCCAGACATGCAGAGACACACAGATGTTTACAATTGTTTTTTGGCTGATCAGTCTCAGGCCCAGGCATATCACTTGCTAGCTCTTTACCCTTAAACTAACCCATTATTCTTCCTGTTCAGCCATGCGGCTCGGTACCTTTCTTTAGAGAAGCATAGTTGTCCTCTGCTTCTTCCTGCTTCTCTCTGGCTTTCTTTTTTTCAGAGTTTTTCTTAGTCTGGTAGCCCCACCCACACTTCCTGCCTGCCTTTGGCCAATCAGTGCTTTTTATTAAACCAGTGGGTGGGACAATTATTTACTATGAAACAACACAATACCCCTACAACAAGGTGAGGCTGTTTAACATTCCTTGTGTTAAAATTTTTTTACTGATATCTTTAAACAGTTTGAGCATTGTTATAAGTAGGCAATATGAAGGCAAATTTTTCTCTATCCTGCTCTTGTAAAGACATAGTACAAAAGCAGTCTTTTAAATAAATCACTATAGACCATCCTTTAGGCAATATGGAAGGCAGGGGAATTCTAGCCTATAAACAACCCATTGACTGAATCACCTTATTTATGGCTCTTAAATCTGTTAATAATCTCCATTTTCCAGATTTTTAAAAAATAATATAGGAGAATTCCAAGGACTGGTCAATTATCAATACGTTGAATATTTAACTGCTCCTGTATCAAATGTTCTGATGCCTGTAATTTTTCTGATGTCAAAGGCCATTGTTCCACCTAGACAGGTTTGTCAGTGAACCATTTTAAGGGTAGGGCTGTTGGTACTTTTGAAAGACCAGTAGCTATTGTGCCTTGCTTATGTTCAGCCTGAATGGTCAGTGACTATTTTTGATAATACCTTTTAATATTTTTCTCAGAAGCATATGTTAGTTTACAGTTTGTTTCTGATATTGGAGGAATGTAACATGAGGTTTCTGGCCCAATCTGGCCAGAAATACAGACTCACAGACCTGCAATCCCAGACACCTAGCTGCCCGTCACTGTTTAGGACCCCCAAAATGACTCACACACTTATATTAATTTCATGCTCTTTGGCGTATAGCTCAGGTGTATTGCTAGCCAGCTATTTTGTCTGAATTCAAAATGTTAATCTGTGTTTTCCATTACTACAACAAATCACATCCCCATAAATTCATGGCTATGTTTGACACATATGGTTTTAATTTTTCTATCTGTTCTTCTAGACCTATATACACTTGACCCATCTTACACTTTGTTTTACCTGAGATAAAATTCCACTCCTTAGAAGCTGAACATTTACCCCCTGAAGATACCAATCTAAATGCCAAGATTTGGGTAAAATTATTGTCACATCTGCACCTGTGTCTATAAAACCTCCATTTTCAATGCTTTCTATTTTTGACTTTGGTCTTTGATCATTTATAGAAGTTTTCCAAAAAACTTGTTTTATGATTTCTCATAAAAGTTTTGTTTTATCTACTGAAGCTTTTCCTTTACCTAGAGCAGTATAGTTCTTAACAATAGGTATTAAATCTTTTAATCGATCTATGGAAGAGTTTCCCCCAATATTGACCGGAAATGTTTGAATCAAATTTGACATTTGACCTGTGAGAGGCTCCCTAAGGTGTTTCCCATTTCCTGATGGAAAGGGTTAGCTTGCCAGTCTTATGTGAATCCACATTCATTAGTCTAGTGCCGGCCATTGCTATACCTTCTGCATACTCCTTACTGTTTGGATTATTTCTAGAAAAAAAAATATTGTTTCTAGGAATTTTTTGTCTACAATCCCTTTTCAGATGACCTGGTTTACCACAATAAAAACATCTGACCTTCTGATTTTTCTTAAAATTTTTAGAAATTTCACCATGTCCTCACTTCAACATCTTGAATGCCTGGAAAGAGTCCCTGGTGGTCATTTTTATATGGTAACTGGATAAATTAAGGTTGGCTTTCTAATAACCTCATGCCATCCTCTTCAGTTTCATAATTCAACGGGACAGCAGGTTCTTTTCTAAATTCCTCTGTCAGTGTCTGAGTATTTTTTTTTCTTATTTTCATTAATAGGTCTTTCTAAAGCTTGTATCTTATCAGTTAAATTATCATATTTGGCACAGTTATAAAATCACTTTTGTAAGGGTAAAATATTAATTACCAAAACCGATAATAATTACAATTGACATTAGTCTCAGATAAGTCATTTATCCCTGCATTTAAAGTTTCCATTTTCAGTTAGTCTATAGTAGCAATCATTACACAGGGTCCTGGTGCCCTGCTTTGTGATATTCTCCCTCTTAAGGACTTACCAGGTATCTCAGCAATCTTCTCACTTTTCAGCTTGTCCACAGTGTTGCCTGCTTACTCAAACCCAAGCCTGAGCCTGCTTTCTGGAGTCCTTCCAAGCAGCAGTCAATTGATGCAAATGCTCACACCAAACACTAACCTTGGCAGAAGTATCTGGAGTGACTTCTCTGTCCATGTGGTCATGCCGCACATTGTAGTGCCAAATTTGTCTTAACTTTGGAACAATGGTTGTGCCTTAATTTACTCTTATTTCAGCCAAAATCTGGGACCCTACAGTTACTGGCTTGCTTCTCTGGCAGCAATCTGGCTGCTTAGGCCACAGCCTGGTGGGGATTCGGATCTCACAGGTGCTGGCTCTGCTGCTACCACTAAACATAGTGTTAACTAAATCTTTTTGTTCTATTTATAAATAAAATTCAAGACTCAAAGGCTGGTGTGAAAACCTGCTAGCTCAGAAAGGTTGAATATCTCCTAGCTAGCTTTCTCTCCTTGCTAGCATCTTCCAAAGAGCCCATCCTTCTGCTCTGCCAAACAGCAACAAAACCCCTCCCTAGTACTTCTGATGCATTTCTCTATGTCTTCCAGATGCCCTCTGATGCTCCATGATGACTTTATGCCAATTGGTTGCTAACCCAACCTTCTGACCTAAGATTAATCTTATTTAATTAATGCAAATGCAAACTCAGGGTTTACAGTGTGACTGAATATTCCTCAACAGAGTGGATTGGAAAGGTACAAGTCTAGAATCAGGGAACATTTTAAACTATGGTCTCGGCTAAATAGAACAAGATGGAGTTAAAGCAAAGTGCATAAAATCAAGAAATATATGGAAGATGAACTTGGCAGTTGGTGGTGGGTGACTGACTCTGCCTCCTTCCCACTGGTCTAGTTACGTGTTTAAGTGTTGGCCTTTACTCAGGGCTCATTTTGGCCTCTCAAAGTATTGGATTAGTTCATTTTTCTCATCATTCACCATTATAGACTTTTCTTCTCAGCTATCTATTTTTTCTAATTGGTGCTTTTAATCGACAGTTTTTAGTTAGATGGCATTCTTCCTTCCTTCGTGCACTTATTCATTCTTGTTTCAAATTATATATATCAGACATGGTGGCTGTTGTCTATGACTCTAGCACTTGAGAGGCTGAGGTAGGAGGAAACTCACAAATTTAAGTCTAGCCTGGCCTTCAGAGTGAGACGTCACATAAAAAATAAAAACCAGAACTCAGACAGCTTGTTACCAAACATGCTTCTCCAGCCAGAGAAAGTTTATAAATCTTTTTTATTTTTCCTTTTGGTGTTTATCTCTCTCTTCTTCTCAGGCCTTAACCACACTAAGTATTTATTCTTCCACTGAAATACTCCCATCCCAGCCTTCCTTTTCCAAATACCATGGCCATACAGTTATTCCTTAGTATTTCTATTTTGAATACAATGAATAACTTTTTGTCACAAAAGAGAAACATATAATTCAGTTTCACCATTGCCCCATCTCAATACTATCATATACATATGTGTTTCCCAATGTTGTCATCCAGCATGAAGCTAAACCAATCACATCCCATTCTGGTTAGGGTCAAGATTTCACATTTTCATCATAACTCTGTAAATAATAGTTTCAGATGAGCCATGTGGCACACTATGATCATTTGACCTTTCTTGCACAATGTTTTATTTTCTCTGAGGTTAATAATTGCCATATTCTTCTCCCTTTGATGTCTTCTAAAGTATAAGTACTTTAACCACAAACTCTCCATGGTTGTCTAAATCCCCTCTCTCCATTGGCTCAGACTTAGCATTAACCTATCATTTTCATCTTCTTCAAGAAATTTTTCCTGTGTTCTCTCACTTGCTTTGCCCTGACTTGGCTGCTCTCTGAGCCTCCCAGATGGCTCTCTTCCAGAACACTTCTTCAGTATGAACCTAGCAAAACTCTGTGTCTTGGGGTTGAATGCTATTTCTTTTATCTTCTTCTGTTTCCTCTGTGTCTTGCTGATTTATGTTCATCACTAACTTCCTGAGAAACTAAGGCCAGATCGTAAGTTCAAACAGTTCATGTGTGAAAACCAAAAACATCTTTGTTCTGGCTTCGTATTTAAGATTATCTTAAAATTTTGTGTATGCATGTGTGCCTGAATGATTTTCTGTGCACTATATGTATACAGGGACTTATAGGGAACAGAGGTATAGGATTCCCTGGAACTGAGTTATAGGGGGCATTATGGGGGGCTGATTGTGTGCTAGGAGCCAAACTTGGGACCTCTACAAGCAATAAGCAATAACCACTTAGCCATTTCTCCATCCCCCTGGGTTTTTATTGAGCTGAGGTACAAGATAGAATTTTGAGTCATAGATAAATTTCTCTTAGCCTTAAGAAAGTAGGGCTCCTCACTCCCAGTTTTCAAGGCATTCTACCTTCTAGTTCTTTATATGTCGCCTGCTGTCTATTCTAAAAGCTTTTACAACCTTCTTTTATCTCTCGTGTCTATAAGTGTCCGGCATTATGTGAGGTTTTATTTCCATGTGTGGTTGTATTTTTTTTCTTTTAATTCATTTCTGATTTAGTCTACAACACAGGTCCATGTACAGAGATGGTCCTGTCGAATATGACCTAATGTATCATCTTACTTCTTATTGCTGCAGGATGTGACATTCTGCCTTCCCCCTGGTGTTGGGTAGCCAGTGGGTGGGCTCTTCCTGGCAGAAGACTAATTATCTTGCTCTCACCATTCCCTCATCACCTCTAGTTATTTGTGTAGGGTTAAAGCATTCTGACCCTACCCCTGTGCGCTCTGAAATACATATCTATTAATGTCCCTGTTCAGCTCATATTTAGGCAGCCATGTTGGTGAAACTATAGGGGTGTAGAATGTGACTCTTTTTACTTATTTATTTTTAGATCTTGTTCTGGGCAGTATGGGGGCCCTTTGCTTTGAATGGCTTCAAAGTTTCTGTTCTGAAAAATTTCCTGAACTTATTATTTCTCCTACTTGCCAAATTTCTTTTCCTGTTAGCTTTTAAAGCTTTTTCCGCATAACTTTTTCCTGTTAAATGTTAGATGTTCCTGCATGTATATACATGGAATTATCTCTCTGGCCCCTACTAAGTGCAACTTTCACACACTTGGTCTATTTTCAGCTTCCCTCATGTGGCTGATTCCCATCTCCCTGACTTTGGGAGAGCATGTATAATTCTTTATTGCTTTCCCACTGCTGGCTTAAGGGCTAATTTTTCTCAGATGAGCTAAGCTCCCACTTCCCCATCAGCTTTCAAAATTCTAAAATTGGGTTGATCTCATTTTTTAGTCTCAGCCTTTCCAATCTCATCTTCATAATTCTGAGCCTTAGAACAAAACAACAACGAAAATCCAAAACACCATGTGTTGGTTTATTAGGACTTTAAAAAGAAGCTAAACGTTACAGAAGGTTCAGTCTGCTCTCTTATAGCCCCTCTGTCGGGCTTCCTGTCTAACTCGTGTGGTACAGTCTAAAGAGGAGACCTCGGCTGTGGAGATAACTCCCCAGACTGACCCATGACTGATATAGGAGGGCCCAGCTCACTGGACAGTCCATCCCTAGCCCGGTGGGCCTGGACTGAATGAGGAAGGGAGCTGACCTGGGAGCCAGGAAGTAACGCTCCTCCGTGGCTTCTGCTTCAAGCTGCTGTCCTGAGTTCCTGCCTGGACTCTAATCTGTAAGCTGAAATAAACCCTTTCCTTCCTGAGTTGGTTTTGATCATGCTGGTTATCACAACAGAAAACAAACAAAGGACACTTTGCTTTTCTGGAACTTTCTTGTTTCTTCTTCCTTGAAGGTCATCAAATTCTCTTTGCCTTGAACTTCTCTTATAGGATCTTTCAGTACTAACATGGTGAAATCCAACAGAGGTAAAGTGCAAAATTCTACTTTTAGAAAAAACCCAGCAACTAAAAGACATAGAATTCAGGAAGTATTGCTTAATTCCCACATAGAGGAAAGAGCATAAGATCAAAATAATTTAATGACATGATATGGCTGCCCTTCAAATGGTGGGAACAGTGATGTGATCTACATTAATAAGAGCATAGCACTCAGAACAAGGGAGGGGGTGTGTTTAGAAAGGGTTCCCCCATTCTTGATGTTTGTCAGGAATTCTGTGGTATCCTCTACCCCACCCTTTGACAAGGATAACAACAGCTTATGATAGAAACAGAGTAGAGGTAGAGAACTTCAGGTAAGGAATGTGGGAAGCAAGTAACAACACAGCATTGGAACATGGAATACAGGAGGGAAATGCACAATGTCGAAGGAATGAGTCTGGGTGATGCTCTGTGAAAGGCTAAATTTGGATAGTGTGGAATTTGGTGTCTGTTTAACACACACACACACACACACACACACACACACACACACACACACAACTTTCTCCTACTAAGAACTATCTGGAATAGGTGCAGGTTGGTAACCAGGAAGCTCTCTCTCTCCCTAGAAGGTCAGTGGTTGAACTGAGTAACTTCTGAAGCATTTTCTAGCCCTGAGTATGATCTACAATCCCCCCAATCCTCCTAATCCCCCCCATCCTATATATACCTGGGCAAATCCTTCAACCAAGCCTTCTGCTCCCAATGGAAGATTCCTTCTGGAATGTTCTTTCTAACCTTCTATTATCCAAACTACCTCTGTTATTTCAGACATCTTAACACATGTGCACACCTAGAACGAGAGTACAACTATGGAGACACATGCCATTGTTCACTCTGGGCATTCATGTTTGTAAATGACAGTTTCCTAGAATTTAAGTACTTCTTGTACCTTTCTAGTCTTAAAGGAACACTGAGCTTATTGCCCTTGGGGCATCAATGGCATTGTTGGCACAGCAACAGGTAATTATAAATCCTGCCTTGGGAGTGAACGCACAGTGAATGCTCTGATTGTATGTCCTGAGATTGAAAAGCCCATCACCTTTTAGAGCCTTAATACTACCTATGATTTATAAAGCTTGTATATATAATAAGGAAAATGATGCTTGTATATGTAATAAGGAAGTGTAAGGTCTTAGAGGAAGCCTTATATCCTCAGGTGAACAGTTGCATGCTCCCTCAACCTTGGGCTGTCTCTACTCATTAATCATAAACTCTGGGTTTGGCTGTTTCAGACTAACAATGCTGCCATTGTCCTTACACTGTAAGGATTGGCCTGATCAAGAAGTCCAAGAGTAAAAAATACGAACTGAGCAGAAGGCAAGCTGTGTGTGTGCAAAGCAAAGGTGAAGGCATGTGTTGTGTCTGGAGGTCAAAACTGGGTCAGATATTGTCGTGAGAAGTCAGAAGATAAGCAACAGACAAAAACCAAGAGGCCAGGGTCCAGCCCTAGGCGAGAGTCAGACATATAGCAGCACATGAACACGAGCCTGGAAGTCATTTTTCTCTGTGGCTTTCTGCTCAGAAAAGAGGTCAGGTTCTAGGTGGGGTCTGTTGACTCAGTCAGAAAATAGGACTGAGACGATGCTGCGCTTCCTCTTAATGAGGAAAATGCTGTATGGTGACCTCATAATTCATAATTTTTCTGTCCCCAACAACAGCTAATTTGTTCCCCTTAAACTTCCATTGGGGAAAGCAGTTGTAGGGCACAGGAAGAGGGCCATTATGATGACAGATTCCCAGGTTTCAGTTTTTAGTCTTGATGCAAAATTTGAAAGAGTTTGTCCTGTTGAGCCATCAGAAATAAGCCATGCCCCCTTACGGAACAGGTCTTACCCTATCAACTCCTGTGTGCAGGTAACAGCAGAGGACCAATGTCTTTTGATTGGCTGTAGCTTTTCTCTGTATGACTAAATACCCATTTCTTCATAGACAGGATGAGTGAGCACAGAGGAAATGCTCTGTAAGCCATGGCCAGGCCACTGAATCATCTAGCTTGAGATGACACATTGCTATTAGAGTAAATCACAGGGAAAGGAAACGCTGGTCACCTTCTCTGCAAAGCTTTTCATTTTCTCCCCTGGATGCAGCTTATTTTTAGTCAGTATAATTATTCCTCTCGGCCCAATCAAATAGCTTCGTTTTCTTACAGTTGGTTCTGGCAGGACTTGAATAGAATGACCGTGTCCCCAGAGCCTTCCTGGATGGATGTCTCTGAAATGAGAAGGAAGGAAATACATAAGGCATTTTTTTCAAAATCATGGCTGCAAAAGCTTTTAGAGGGTATTTAATTAACTTTTCTGAGTCACAGCCTCTCCTGGAATCTGAGCTATTTTGGAAATTAACTTAAAAAAAAAATCTGTGTGTGTGTGTGCGCGCGCGTCTGTCTGTCTGTCTGTCTGTCTGTCTGTCTGCATGTATCTTTCTTTCTTGTTTCTTTCTCTCTCTTGCTTTCCCACTGTTGGAGGTTGAACCCCGGGCTTTGTGCATCCCAGGCAAATAATCTATTGAACTGTACCTCTAGCCTCTGAATTACTTTTCTTGAAGATTACCACAGAAGAAATTCTAACCAACCCAGCCCCACAGGCAAGTACTACAGACTCAGGCTTCAGGTAAATGCATCCCACTTCCTTCTAGGAGAGGTTACAAAAAAAATCAGTAACCCTTTGTACTTCTACATATTCCACAGGAAAACACACCAATGTAAGCTCAGCATGTACCTCAGCAGTAGAGAACTTGTCTCCTCTGGGTTTGACAGAGGTGGGTATGGGAAGGAAAACAAATGGATGGAAGGATGGATGGATGGGTGGGTGGATGGAAGGATGGATGGATGCGTGGGTGGGTGGATGTGTGGGTGGATGGGTGGGTGGGTGGGTGGATGGGTGGGTGGATGGAAGGATGAATAGATGGACGGACGGATGGTTGGGTGGATGGATGGAAGGATGGGTGGGTGGGTGGATAGGGGGATGGATGGATGGACAGACGGATGGGTGGGTGGATGGATGGAAGGATGGATGGATGCATGGGTGGGTGGGTGGATAGGGGGATGGATGGGTGGGTGGAGGGATGGGTGGGTAGTAGGTGGATGGATGGGTGTATGGATGGATGTATAGTAGCCACCAGGGACAATTAGGGACAATTTATTTTCTTTTTAACATTTATTTATTTATTTATTTGTTTGTTTGTTTGTTTATTTGTTTGTTTATTTACTTATTTACTTATTTACTTATTTACTTATTTACTTATTTACTTATTTACTTATTTACTTATTTACTTATTTACTTACGTATTTATTTATTTATTTATTTATTTATTTATTTATTTATTTATTTATTTATTTATTTATTATGTACACAGTTTCTGTCTGCACATATGCCTGCAGGCCAGAAGAGGTTGCCAGATCTCATTACAGATGGTTGTGAGCCACCATGTGGTTGCTGGGAACTGAACTCAGAACCCCTGGAAGAGCATCCAGTGCTCTTAACCTCTGAGCCATCTCTCCAACCCCATCAGTGACATTTTCAAAGCCAACATCTTTCATGCATCGAAGACTGATATGAACCTATATTATTATGGGTCTCAAGCAGTTCATGGCAAGGTGAGCAGGAATTGACCTCATGAGTCCAGAAAGGCCCAAATATGCCTACTCTAGTTTAGACCTGCTGTTTCTGTGCCTTGACCTCACCAAAACCCTATGAGGAGCTAAATCCCCTAGTACGGAAGAAAACTGTCTTCTGGCATGAAGAGTGGAAGTGATGAAATATGATGGGGTTATCCTTTATCAACTGCCTGGAGGGGTGCTGGTGTGGTTAGCAATTTACTTAGGACGCAACTTTCTTGCATGCTCTCTTTTCCAGCATTCTATTAGCCTGCCAGAGAGGCACCAATAACACTCATTGTGTGTTTTTGACAGAAGACACATACACGTATTTTAAGGTCAGACTTCTGGGGCCTTTAAACTCACTTTCCTTCTTTCCTTCCTTTGTTTCAATTATGAAACAGGGTCTCTAAGTTCCTTTGGACTCTCACTGTGTATCCCGGGCTGGACTCAACCTTGTCACAGTCCTCGGCCTCCCAGGTCCTGGGCTTACAGGTTTGAGCCACCACACCTGGAAGACTCATTTCTTTTCATGTCTTCGTCCATGAGCTTGTGCTTAACCATTTTGTACTTTATGAGTCAAGGCTTATTAATCTTTCTGTTTTATTTTGTGTCTGCCCAGAACATTATTGGCCCTAAAAACCCTCCTAGTATTTGTCATGGGTATCATAAATCACTACGCAGAATATCAGCCAGACTTTACAGGCAGTGGCCTCAGATGTGTCCAGCACACTCATAAACACGGGACAGCTATGCCCCTGCAAGCCTAGTGACTTGATTCAGCATTTGCTGAGTACTTAAAGACATCAGCCTTCTCTATTTGTCACCCAAAGCTATTTCAAACAGGAGTTCATAGCTCATCTCCCCAACTTTTCCCTTAAATTTCTCCATAGTGGAGAGTAGGAAATAGCAATTGGGTTGGAAATCTGGGGTCCCTTCCCCCAGTTAAAGGGCCAAGGTCCTAGGACTAGACTAGAACACTTTCAAAAACTCAATTAAACCAGAAACAACGTGGCTTTTCCCTCTTCCTCCCTTCTCTCTCTCTCTCTCTTTCTCCCTCTCTCTCTCCCTCCCTCCCCCCCCCTCTTTCTTTTCCTTACTAAGACAAGGTTTTAATCTATCCCTTGCCACCCTGGTACTTGCTATGTAGCCCTAGATGGTTTCAAGCTAATGACAATCCTCCTGCCTTAGTCTCCTGAGTTCTAGAATTAAATTACAAGTATAAGCCATACAAGCAGCTTAGATCTGTCTTCTTAAACAACAATAAAGAGGTCCAGCAAGATGGCTCAGTGAGTAGAAGTTCCTGTCACACAAGTCTGACAACCTGAGTTCAATCTCTTGGACCCACTGTGAAAGGTGTAAGCTGAATCCCAAAAGCTGACACAAAGTAGAATAAAATAAAAATTTAAACAAAGATTTGGTTAGATGTGGTTCAGACCTACGATGCTAGGGGATAGGGTTAGGGTTAGGCTAGCACTCAGAAAACTGAGGCAGGATTGCTGTGGGTTCTAGGCCAGCCCATGCTATATGGTGAATATATATGGCATATTATAATATAATATAATAATATGGCCAGTATGGCTACAAAATGAGACTCATCTCAAAAAAAAATGTTTTTTAATTCCCCATTTCTCACAACTGAGAAACATTTGTGAGCTTCATATAAAGCCATGTAACAGCTAAGGAATGTAGCTCTCACAGCCCATAAATTAACTATGAATGTCAATGGATTTGCCTCCTGAATTAGATACCTGATCCTCTAGATTAGATAGAAAAAGGAAGGCCTTAGGTAACATGTGTCCAGGAAAAGCTCCTTCCCCTGATCCTGACCAACTCAACCATGGATTTACCCAGGGAGCTGGGACCCGGGCTCCCCTCCTCTCTCTTCCTGCTTTCAATCCTACCTTTGCCTCCTTAGTGATGCGATGATCTTTCCACAGAATGGTTCTTTTAAGAGATATGGATCATAATCTGCAGGTTTAACTGGCTTTCCTTAGCCGGTCTGGCCTCAGTTGTCCACTTGGGCTGTTTTTTCAGAGCTTTCTGCTCCCTCCCACATTACTGTGACTCAAGTTACTGTCTCCTCTGGCTTTCCGTAGTCCCGGAACCCATTTCATCTTATAAACACATTCGCCGTCTTCTATCTGTGTGACGTGGTGTGAGCTTGCAGACCCAGCACTTGGGAGGTGTGGGTACGAAGATCAAAGTTCCACATCATTTTTTTCTACACGGTGAATTCAAGGGCAGTCTGTACTACGTGAGAGCTACCTAAAACAGAACAAAATTTCTTCTTCGTATTTGTTTTATTCTTCAAACCTATTATGCAAATAGAACTTTTGTGAATATTTGTTAAAATTCAAGTGGAAACGGATGTTAGCTTTGATGGTTGACTTGACCTGGAAGGGAGCCTCAGTGAGGGAATGTCTCCATTCGGTTGGTCTTTGCGCATGCCCGTGAGGGATTTTTTTTAAGGATGTGGGTGTCCTGATTTCAGAGGCTGAGCCTTGGACTGAACGGAGAGAGCGAGCTGAGCACCAACAAGCATCCCTTCACCATCTG
This sequence comes from Phyllotis vaccarum, assembly GCA_033318265.1. NCBI lineage: Eukaryota > Metazoa > Chordata > Mammalia > Rodentia > Cricetidae > Phyllotis > Phyllotis vaccarum. Next base: position 12,778,823 of record JARWLC010000017.1, on the reverse strand, counting down.
TTGCTGATCATGGACGCCATATGAACACCTCCTCCAATCCTGCCCCCTGTGAGTTCCCTGCTGTGATGGACTGGAGCCTGGAACCCCCAGCTGCAATAAGCCACACGTCAGCATGTAATCTCAGAATCCCAGTGTAGAGATGGGAGGTGGAGACAAGAGAATTCCTGGAAGCCGGTGTTCCAGTTAGCCTGCAATCATGAAAAGGAAGTCTCCCCGCAAGGAGGAAGGCAAGGAGCAACACACCCGAGGCTAGCTCTGACCTACATGCGTGTCATGGCATACGCACACACCCACCACACACAGATTTTCTTTAACACTAAACTAACATAAGAGCTATGTGTCTTTTTCTTACTTCACATAAAAAATATATAGAAGATTGATGTGGAAAATCTGGTTTCTTTTTTCTTTTTTTAAGACAAGGTTTTGCTGTATAGCCCAGGCTGGTCTGGAACTCTTGGTTCTTCTTTCCAGCCTCCTAAGTGCTGGGATCACAGCTGTGCACCTCTGCATCTGGATCCTGATACATACCCAGAAGTGGTGTGCTTCCTTTCTGGGACATTGCATCTTGCTACATACTTCCTGATGAGACTCATTGTCAGTTTGTTCCGCGACTGGGGATGTTACAATTTTCTGATGCTTCATCGCTGATGAGCAGAGGAAGAAACACAGGAACTATGTGTCAGGATCCAGTTAGATGGAAAGATTTCTTAGATACATGTCATACGTTTTTGAAGATGTTTTGAGGGGGTAGGGTGGGAGTGTCACTGTTTCTTATCATCCTTTTATGTAAATACCTTACACATTTCAGCTAGTATAGATAAAGCAAGCCTATGTAGTGGTGCTGTAGCAAATGGGGTTTAGTAAAGAAGGTTTACAGCAGTTCCTAACTAGGCCCAAACTGGTCAGCTTGGAGAAACAGACCAAGGACCAATGGGCTCCCCATCACCGAGTCTGCAGGTGTTCCATCTTGGGACTTCCCAAAGATTAGTGCTTCCTGGAAATCATTCTCCAGTTTGCATCCTGCAGTCTAGGCGGACAATCTGTTGCTTTCGATGCTACTTTATACAAACATGCTGTTTTAAATGAATGGGCAAAGAAGAAAGTGATGTCTTTGAACTTCTGCTCTAACCTACTTGTTTTAATACCAGATAGGTGAAGAATGGTCTACCAAGTCAGCAGAAAGGGTAGTCAAAATCAAAATCAAAGCCAAAGGAGAGAGGTGTTGTCACCCAGAAATTTGTTGTCAAAGAGACTCCCCTACTCTTTATAATGTTTTGCTAATGTCACACTGGGACTTGTCACTGGGAATCAGACAGGTCTCTCTGTGGAAGGCCCTAATTATAATTCTATGAAAAAAATAGGTCTGAATGTAAATGCTGATCTTCAATCATCCAAACTATTTCACAGACTAATCAAGAGGAGTGGTTGATGAACGGTGTTCTGTAATGAATGAACTTCTCATGCAATGGTAGTGAAACGAGCAGTATTTGCCTTTGTATTGAGAAGTTCATTGTCACAGCATTTGTACAGAAGAATGGCAGATGGTACTGGAGCAAAGGGTTGATTTCCACTAACTACCAGGTCTCTTTGGTGTGGAATATAGGTGTGTGTGTGTGTGTGTGTGTGTGTGTGTGTGTGTGTGTGTGTGTATGTGTGTATATGTGTATGTATGTGTGTGTATATGTGTATGTATGTGTTTATGTGAGTGTGTGTGTGCGCATGTGTGTGCATGTGTGTATATATGTGTGTATGTGTGTGTGTTTATGTGTGTGCATGTGTGTGTATGTGTGTGTGCGTGTATGTATGTATTAAGTATTAAGTGTCCATGCACGCATTTGTGGAAGCCAGCGACCAGTGACTATCTCCCTCTGTCATTATCTACTATATTTTCTGACACAGGGTCCCTCATGGATAAGAGTTCACTGCTTGGCTAGACTGGCTGGCTGAAGAGGCCTGAGGCTCCTCCTGTCTCTGCCTCCTGGTGCTGAGATAACAGGTACATACCACCACAGTCAGCTTTTATGTGGGTGCCTGGGTTCTGAACTCAGCTCCTCATGCCTGTAAGGCAAGCACTGAACCCAAAGAATGCTCTCCCCAGCCCCTCTGAGTGCCTAATTTTGATAATTAATTCACATACAGTAGTGATGTGTTCTGCGCGTAACATTTCCAGAAAGATAAATTGTGTTGGTTGGAGAGTGAAAGCACGATCAAGGACCCTGGAAGCAATGATCGGGAAGGAAGAGGATTTGGAGGAAGTATATATGGCTCACCTGGAGCCACTTGACACTTCTGTATGCAAGTAGAGTTGACTGAGTTGAAGGGCTCCTTTATTTTCCCAGTCCCTGAGTTATTTGAATTGTCATTTTCTCATTTAGCCACCAGATGGCCCTGAATTCTTCAACTCTTGCACAGGGAACAGGTCCAGCGGGGTTGCTGTGGATGGTCTGCCATGAGTACCTCAGGTGGTACATCAAAAGTCAATCCTACCTTAAGTATTCTTTGCTCTGCCAGGAATGACCCACTTCAGGGCCCATCTGGTCCCCTGCTCTGCCGCCGTGCCTGCCAGATGGACAAACTTTCCTCTGGGAATGTAAACAAACATTTGCACAAAGCCTAATAAACACTGCAGTATAAATTCTATTGTGCCAGGTTCCTTTCTGCCTTTCATAAGCTCTCTGAGTAGACTATAAAATTGTGACAAGTGCTCCTTTATTACTTAATGTTCTGGTTGTGATAGAATGTTATGCCTCATGTTAGGATTACTATGGTCTGTATAGCTTAATTTTAGAAAATAATGTTTCCATGTACCTCGTGTTCTGCTCTGACTATAAAGAGTGTTCTGACAGGGACGTGGTAGTTTTGTGTTTCAAAGTTAAATTAGAGGAACAAAGAATGATTCCATAATTTGTGTTATACATTCCCGTTATTAAAAGTCTCTTTGGTTGTCACTTTTGCCCGAAGCCTCTAAAGCATGACTAAATTATCAGTTGTTAGGGGATGGCTGGATGGTTCAGCTGATAAAGGCTCAGCTCACCTTGTCTGGTGACTCGAGTTCAGTCCGCGGGACCCACATGTTGAAGGGGAGAGGCTGTAAACTGTTCTCTTGTCAGCCCTGGGCCACCACAAATGCACACTCACTAAGATGTAATAGCAATAAAAAGAAGAGGTTGGAATGAGTATCTACCTGCCTTATAAAGTGCTTCCCCCTCCATCACGTCTTCTTATTTTAAATGGAGTTTTTTGGCAAGCAGACAGAATAGAGCATCATTATGGCATTTTTCTTACATGTGTAGCCCTATGTTTTGCTGACATTCATCCCTAATGCTGCCTCTTGTTTCCTGTCTTCTGATTATCTCTTCCCATAAAGTGATTGGGTGTGTGAATTTGCCCCCCCCCCCCCGCCCCAAGCACACATTGTATTTTCAGATTATATTTTAATGTGTTTCTGCAGATACACAAACCCACAAAGAGGTGAAGCCTAGTGGGAGATCTTGGTTATTGAGGAGGGAAGGACACATCTTCAAAGCCTGTTTCTCTCCCTCTTGTTCCCATCCTGGCTCTGAGGTAGGTAGCTTTCTCTATCTACCACATTCTTTCCTCCATGATGAACTGTGTCTCTACTGGTCCAAAAGCAACATGGCTGACAACGGAAACTGAGTCACCTCTCTCATATTTAGTTACTTATTGAGGTGCTTACTGTTCTTACAGAAAGCTAACTAAGGCCACTCAGCTGTGAAAATCTGAGTGCATGCCTTAGCAGTTTTTATTACATTGATAAGTTGTATTTTTCATCCTTATTTCTTTAATTTCAAACTTTTTATCTAAAAATTTAAGTTGTATTATTCTTCTGAAGCTATTTTGAAAGTGTGATTATTTTCAAATAGGCAGTAAAGTTCATAAGAATAAAAATAATAAGTTCCTATCCCATTTTAGTCTCCAAATTTCCTTTTTTCTTTTTTTAAAAGACAACCACAGGGTAACTGGCCACATCCTGAATGGTTTTGAGGTCACTCCATGGCAAGAATTCACATCTGGTACTATAAGCCTTGTCAAGAGCCTGCAGTCTGGAGGTCACCGCCTTAGTAGGAACCTGTTGATGTTCTATTGTAAGGGGACATGATGTGCCCATTGAATTGCTGATATTTATGTTTATAGGTTAATGTTGCCATCAGGCTTGGTCTCAGGAGCTTCATTCAGTGGTGGGCAGAGGTATGTGCAGAGACTGAAAACTGGTCAAATTGCTGAGATTAAATAACCGTTGAATGATCAATCATAAACTGGACATCTACCAGGACTCAGGAAGCATCACTGAAGAGGGAATGGAAAGAATGTAACAGCAGGAGGAAGGAAGGTAGGGAGGGAGAAAGGGAGGAAGGAAAGAAGGGAGGGAGGGAGGGAAGGGAGAAGGGAGGGGAAGGGAGAGAGGGAGGGAGAGAAGGAGGGAGGAAGGAAGGGAGGGGGAAGGAGGAAGGGAGGGAGGAAGAGAGGGAGGGAGGGAGGAAGGAAGGGATGAAGGGAGGGGAGGAAGGAGGGGAGGAGAGAGGGAGAGGGAGAGAGGAAGGGAGGAAGGGGTGGAGTGTCGTATATGACACTGCCTTCTGGGTATGACATAGCTGTTGTCAACATTCCATCATGGAGGACAGAGAGGCTCATGACACTCTGCTTCTCTCTGAGGGGGTATATAGGTAATTAACGATTGTTGAGGGTGAGAAATAAATATATTCTTCAGTGATATAGCCATTGGTATGGATAGGGCTGGCTTTGAAGACACGGGAGATCAGGTATTATCCCCATGTTGATTTTATTCCATCATAGTGGGACCAATGGTCAGAAGCTACATTCTAAAGCTGCTGACACTTGCTCTCCATCCTCTCACTGAGACCCTTCCTGTCTACCAGTGGTGTGGCATTGTCAGAGTGAGAGGTGGTCTTATAAACAGCGTGTTCTCTTTCATAACTATTGTCTGAAAAAGGACAGCATTAAACACTGCATATTTTACAGATTTTTTAGAAATGTAGTTGTGGGGATAGCCATAGACATATAGCATGAAACTTATTTCTCTCTCTCTCTCTGTCTGTGTGTGTGTGTGTGTCTGTGTGTGTGTGTGAGAGAGAGAGAGAATGAAAAAGAGAGAAAGTGAGAGACTCAGGTATGACTAGAAAAAATGATATCAAAACCCTGCAAACTGATTACAAAGTGATAGTATCATTCATGAAACATTAAAATATTTAGAATTTATTTTTTATTATAATTTTGTTACTTTGTATACATGAGTGTTTTGCTTGCGTATATATGTGTACAGTGCCTGCTATGACTTTAAAAAAAAAAAAAAGGCTTTGGGTCCTCTAGGACCAAAGCTATAAACTTTGTGAGATGCCCTGTGGGTGCGGGGGGATTGAACCTGGGTCCTCTGGATGACTAGCCAGTGTTCTTAACCACTGAGCCATTAGTCTAGCCCTAGTACTTAGAATTTGTTGTGGCCAGTTTATTGTGTTTCTAGGTTGGGAGTTAAACTAAAATTAAAAGTTAGGTTTGTAAAAATTTGGGTTTTTATATCTAAAATGGGCTGAGCCAAGTGCACAGAAAGCTGTATAAACAAGTTTAGCTGTGAAGAAAGGAGAAAATCAATTGTGCTGGGGGTGTAGATGAATAAAAGTTTCTTCCAAGTTGAAGAATTTGAGAATTTATGGGACTGGGCACATGCCTTTAAATCTCAGTGTTAGGATGGAAAAGGCAGACAGAACGCTGTATGTTCAAGACCAGCCTGAACTACATAGTGAGTTCTAGGCCAGCCAAGGCTTCATAGTAAGACCTTGTCTTTAAAAATAGTTTATGGGGGAGGTAAATGTCAGAGCAAGATGCTGGAGGAATAAGGATTTAGACTTGTAAAATTAAGGGACAGGAATTCCTGAATAACTCCCAGAGCTGGTGGGAGCTGGGAGTGTTTAAAACCGAAGATCAAAAGAAACAAATAGAAGACATCATGAAAAAAAGGTGGAGCCCAATCCAAGAAGGGGAAAGACTTCTATAGATCATGAAACTTTAAAGGCAGAGGAACTAGAAATGCTCATTAGGAACAACTGTATAGAGTCAGGTATGGGCTATCAGAGGATACCTGAGAGCTAGGTATTTCAGCTCATATCTGCCATCCCAGCACTCAGGAAGGCACCATGTTCAAGTATAGCCTGGACAACACAGTGAGACCCTATCTAAAAGCACAGTAACAAAAGTGACCCCAAGAAAGCAGGCTTAGATCCGACCCACCACTAGGCATTAGGGTTGTTGGGACCCTTTGGGACTTATGGTACACAATAGGTGTCTTAAGGAGAACAGAGTCACAGTACTGCTGTGCACAGGAATGATGAACAAAGATGGAGGAAGGGCCGTCTCAGATCTGTGGAGGGAGTAGCCTGTCATGACACTGGTGAAGATAGGAACCAGGGGACACCTGAGCAGATGATGACCAGGCATGGCAAAAGCAGGCTGTGCATCATCAGCAGTTTCCCTGAAGGCAGTAGATCCCTCCACAGGCATATGCAGTCTGTGCCAACAAGGCCATGGCAGCATCGTAGTAAGAAATTCCATTCCCACTTTTTCAGTTGCTTTGGGAGTTCCTTCAAGTCAACAAAACTCATTATAGTCCAGATGGATTGCAATTACCCTCTGAGGAGGAACAAAAATCCACGTATTGTAGATCTTCAGTTTTTATGTTCTCACACAGGTACCCCTAAGGCTATTGTGAGAAAGGGAAGAACTGGGATACTCACATACAAGAAACAGGGTCCAAGCCAAGAACACTCTTGAGTCCCATCCTGGTTGAGCTATGAGCTGCTAGGATGTGTGTCTAGGAGAAGAAGGCTTGCCTCGTAAAGGAAGCAAAATTATGACCAGGAAGCAAATGGATGTGAGTGAGTGTTTGAGTGTTTGCAATGGTATGTGTGTGAGTGTTTGCAGGATGTATGTCTGTGTACTCTATACCTGCAGTGCCTGCAAAGGCTAGAAGGTGCTGAATTCCCCGGAACTGGAGTTACAGATGGTTCTAAGCTGCCATGTGGGTGCTGGAAATTGAACCCTGGTCTTCTGGAAGAGTAGCCAGTGCTCTTAATTGCTGAGCCATCTCTTCAGGCCCACAACCCATGAGTTTTCTGGTTTAGGACCTGATGTGGGATGTCTTTCTTTATGCTGTGAATGTGCTTTGTTGCCATTTGTCAGTAAAGAGGCTGTTTGGCCTATGGCAGGCAGCTTAGAGGCAGGTGGGAAATCCAAGTAGGGATAAAGATGAAGAGTGGAGTCAAGATGATGCTGCCCAGAGAGCAAGATGTAATGGGGCACAGGTAAAGTCATGGAACACGTGGCAACACATAGATGACTAGAAATGGGTAGGGTTGGGTTGTAAGAGCTGGTTGGTCATGAGCCTGAGCCATAGGCCAAACAGTTTGTAATTAATATAAGCCTTTGTGTGATTATTTGGGACTAAGTAGCTGGGGGATTGTGAGTCATGACCTCAGGGCTAGGCTGAGCCAGAAACTTCAGGCTACAAGGACCTGCATTCTGTTTATCTATCTGGTGATAGACTTGTGCCTGCCATGCTGACAAGTAGACTCGTGTGTTAGGAAAAGTTCAGAATAGTTTACAGAAAAGGTTTCTCTTTCCAGAAACCAAAATGCTAGACCTCTCATCTACATCATGATGTCATCATTTCTAGTGTGATGGCTCTCGGGTGACTACGTAATCATTCTAATAATCAGAAATCACTTCTCTAAGTAAAAACCCCATAAGGTTATATTGTGACTGTGGGCAGCTGTCACCTGTATTTCTATGAAGCCCGATGAAGACGCCCTTCTCATCAGAAGATGCTTCTTCAGTGGCTGCTCTGTCTGATAATGTTGGAGAGGTGTTGGATCTTGGATGGAGCAACAGGTTTTGGGTGACTTTTGCCTCCTCAAGTCAAGACAGATCCTCTGACACTTACTTCTGTGTCCCTTTTTGCCAAACCAAAACATTTCCTTCTGGAGGAAAGAAGGAGACTCCTAAGACTCAGAAAGCTCAGGAAACTTTACAGAAACCCCTTCCTCAAGGCTGCAAAAGCAGAGGACAACTGCTGAGGACAGTGTGCAGGAAGCTCTGGGATGCAGCTTCCTGCCTGGGTCATCATCTATACTTCGGGTGACTTTCTGATAATGCAGCACCTTTCAGTCACTTACGTTCCTGTGAATAACCCAGTAAGCTCACTGATCCACCTAGTCTTGGGAGGATTTTTTTTTTTTCCTGTTATCCATGTCCTAACTGGGGTGAGCAAACACTCATCCCAGAAAAATCACAAAACAACTCACATTCTTCCTTTAGGTAATTTTATCATCATTGATTAATGTCGCAATCAAGGGCAGTTTCTGTTAGCCTGGCAGATGACAGGGTCAAAATGGGCAGGATTTGAGGAGCAGATCGCCATCTTAGCTGCTTCTAATGATCAATTCAGGAGCTTGGGGTGGACTTCCAATTTGAGTTTTTTCAAGTTGGCTAGTCTGTTACTTATGTTGGGAAATTAATATGATCCTTTTTCTCCATGGCCCTGGCTGTTACCTGCAGTTTCAGGAAAACAGGAGAAGGTACATGGATGAAACATGCTAGAGTCTGAGAAGTGTTGGCATATAGAATGGGCTAAGATAGTCCCTCGATTGTGCCTTTCAGTGTGAGTCATTAACCATGAGCTTCTGAAACTTCTTTCCCACTACACCAGGCTTCAGGGGTTTGTGTGTGTGTGTCCTCACAAAACTTTATAAACCACATAGTGGAGAGCCCCTTTCAGATTCTCACAAGCACCAGAGACTGAGCCTGTGTTATAAGGATGCTGACATGGACTGTCGTTCACGTGAGACTCCAAGAGCGTGGAAGCAGATACAACCCAGGACAAATGAAATCCTTCAGGATGGTTGTCAGGTTGGCACAAGGGTAAGGACCAGACAGGATGAATCATCTTAGGAAAGGTAATACATGGGTGGAGCTTGGAGGCAACTTCACACTGTCACACTGCGTGCTCTTGTTTCATAGGAACCTGTATTGATCCCCAAGGACTGAAGTAAAACACAGGGCTATTCTTTGGGTAAACAGGCATGGAAAGCCCCATGCTGTCACCAGGGTTAGCGAATAGGGCTGTTGACCCCCAAGGGAAGGGTGCTGACCTGGGCTAGGACGCCCACTGTTCTTCAGCTGTGAGCTCCCAAGTAGGTCAGGATCAAACAGTAGGAAACAGTGGGATTTGGAATTAATTAGACTTGGTTTTAATTACAGCTCTTCCACTTGCTCAGATTGCTTTACTTTGTAAAACTTTGGGTTTTGTTGTCTATTTTCTCCTTTGTAAAATGGAGATAAATCTACTCGGGGGAGCTGAGAGAGTGAAATAAAATGGTATTGTAGATGTGCTTGCTAATTCCCAGGCCCCGTGCTGCTTGCAGTCAGCTAGCAGCTTTGACAAGTCTGGAGGCCTCCTTTTCAGCTCTGGAACCTTGGGTCCTGGGTCTGTTTTGGTTGGGTACTATCAACTTTATCCTAACACCGCAGTGCTGTTGCCAAGTCAGAAAACACACAGTTCTGGTGTTGTCATTGCTGCTGTTGTGCCGAGGGGAGTCTAGCCTGGATTGTGCAGAACTCTCCAAGAAAAGAAGCTTGGCTTTCTAGTAGACTCTGAACACTCAGGTTCTGGCCACACTAGCTGTGAGGACTCTCACCAGGCATGTGACATGGGTGTCCCTGGGATGAAGATTGAGTGATGATGTGACCGCCAAACACAAGTCTCCATTAGGTTTATGTGAGTATGAGATATTTTAAGAGCTGTGGGTCTACCAGCTGCTGATGGATAATGAAAATGTGGTACCTATATGCAATGGAATTGTATTGACCTGTAGAGAGAAATGAAATTTGCAGATAAGTTGATACATCTGGAAAACATTATGCTGAGTGTCATAAACTGGACCCAGGAAGATAAAGCTTCATGTTCTCACTTGTGGATCCTAGATCTGTGCTTAACTCAGAGTAACTGTACAGTCCTGGAGATTAAAAATGGGCACTGGTATGGGGGAGGCCTTAAGGGAGGGAGGTAGTAGGCATAGGTGATATGGGCTGAGGGAATAATGGAGGGGGGTCTAAGTGGGGGAGGAATCAATGGGTAGGAAGAGGATAAATGTCACTAAGGATGTTTGGGAAAGCCACATGGGGGCTGAAGAGGTTTAAAGCACCTGTTGCTCTTGCAAAGGAACTGGGTTCAGTTCCCAGCGCCCACATGATGGCTTACAACTATCTGTAACTCCAGATCCAAAGGATCTGATACCCTCTTCTGGCGTCCATGAGCACCAGATATGCACATGCTGAACCTACATAGATGTAGATAAAAACATCCATCTACATAAAACAAACACAAATTTTAAAAAAAATTTCAAGAGTTCAATTGATGGTGCCTTACACAGAGGATAGTGTTCCTCCCAGAATTCATTGGTTCCAGATAAAAAGCCAAATCCCAAGTATGGGATAGTCTTCCTTGAGTTCTGGGTCAAGAGTATTCTGGATACACCCCCAAACAATACAGGGCATTGCCATTGCTATTGGCTGTCCACCAGAACATGAAGGTTAGGCCCTATTGGGGAAGACATTATATACTTTGGTCTTAGGACGTGAAAATCAAGTTGTTACTCATCAGGAAGCCCCCTCACTGTTACCTAGCTCTCAGAGTACCAGAAGGTGATGTACTAGCAGCTAGGACCAAAAAGAAAATATCAATAGTCTCCACCAACTGTGAACCCTGTGATTCACCATAGTGACCAGTATGGCAAGATCTGCCCAGGGGTGCAATAGCAGCATGAAAGTTATGGGGGATAATCAATTGCTCTGTGATTGGATTTAAGTCCTGCTTCATAGGGGAAAATACATGCCTGGTACTGTTAATCTGGCCAAGAAGTCATAGTTAGGAACTTTCAATTGCTATTTTGCTAAATGGACATAATATCAAACTGCCTTCTAAATTCTGATTTTGATATTCAAAGATTAGTGCAGCTCTTGGACTTCATCAGAGAAATTCCTTCCTTCCTCCCTCCCTTCTCTCTCCCTCCTTTTATTCCTCTCTTCGCCCTCTTTTTTCTCTCTTTCTTCCTTTTTTTTTTTGAGACAGGGTTTCTCTGTGTATCCCTGGCTGTCTTGAAACTCAGCCTGTAGACCAGGTTGACCTCAAATTCAGAGATCCACTTGCCTCTGCCTCTCAAGTGCTGGGACTAAAGGTGCACACCACCACTGCTGGACCAGAGAAGTTTCTTCTGTGCAGTGAACAATGGTTCATACAGAAATTCTCAAAGAAGAGAGTGTTACGTGTCTGCAGAGCACAAATGGGACATCTGCATCTACTCCCTGCCTCCAAACTGGACCAGACTGTAAGAGCCAGAGGCTGGGGCCAACTAAAGTAAGGGAGTGTCTTCTGGACAGTACCCGCTGCTATACTCACAAACGCATGGCAGCTGTGGTTGCCTGCACTAGATCTGTTCATCAAGTCAGTTAGCACTGTGGCACTCTTCTCACAGGCTCCTACTTCTAGATGAGGAACTATTACCAGGTGATGAGCAAATATAAGTTGACCACTTTCCAGTGAATGGCCCCACACTTATGAATAAGTGCACAGCATAAATTAGAATCGATGGGCTATAAAATAAAAGAGAATGTACAAGTTGGGGTGGGTTGAGAGGTAGATCTGGGAAGAGTTAGAGCAAGGAATGGGGGATATTGTCAAAATACATTATATATTATGTTATATTATATGTTCATATATACTATATTACATATACATAATTCTAAAACATAATGTGTTTAAACAAAATAGCTATTTTTATGCTCCTCATTTCAGTACACACATAGTCATTGATGACTCTAACTTAATAGTTTATGACAAGGGATGGGGGATAATGGGCATCAATAATAGGAATCGATGATTATTCTATTAGTTACTTATCTTACAGACAAATACCTGACAAAAACAACTTAAGAAAGAAAGATTTACTTTGACTCCAGTTTGCAGGATAATCCATCGTGGTTGAGCAAGCGCAGCAGCAGCAGCAGCCGGAGGGAGAGGTAGTCAGTCACATCACATCCATATTCAGAAAGCAGAGGGATGGATGCTGATGCTCGGTTCCCTGTAGGCTCCATATTCCGTCTCAGATCCAAGGCCCTGGAATGGTGCTACCCACATTCAGGGTGTATTGTTTCCCTCATAAACACCCTCATAACACCCTCATAGACACACCTAGGGGTCTGTTTTCATGTGATTCTAAACCCAATCAAATTACAATGAAGGTTATGGCACGTTTCTGTGATTGGCATCATAAATATTGTTGGTATCACTGCACAGGCTGTGTCTGGAACTTCGGTGTCTTCTTAGGCTCCTCCTTCTGTATTATCCCCTGTGCGACCTGTCTGTGCAGTGTTTCTGGCACTCACCCGTTCACACTAGCAGCCTGGTTTGGATCCTCTTACCTGCAATGATTAATACAGATTTTCCCCAAAGCGGAGGCAGATTCTAGAGTTTGGATAATAGGGAATAGAAGTGAGGGAGAGAAGAGAGCGAGCCAGAAGGTGGAAGAGCCAGCACAAGGATGCATTACGGTAGGGACAAACTACTTGGGCCATGGAGATGTGATCTCCTGGGGATCATGAAAATAGGATAGAGAGTGCCTTCTAGAACAGTCTAAGGGAGAGAGGACATTCTTTCAATATTTATCCCTACTGGTTGAGGAGAACCCTGTCTACACTTGCCCTACATCCGATGGGGCGATGGGATTCCTCAAGAAGACTTGAGCCATCAGCTGAAAGACCAGAGAATGTCACCTCAAGTCACAGGTAGTGTGATGTGACACAGTATACACTTCTCACCATCTGATGACCAGGCAGCTGAGAAAATGTTCTAATTAATCTTCCTGTCTCCTAAATCTAATGACTCCTGACCCTTCCTAACAAACAGCTCTTTCCATGTATTCCTTGGCTCAAAAAATCGCCTCCTCCTCTTCCCCCTCCTTCTCTGAGACAAAGTTTCGCTGTGTAACAGTTCTGGCTATCCTGAAACTTGTTTTGTAGACCATGCTGGATTCAGACTCACAGAGATCCGCCTGCCTTTGCCTCCCAAGTGCTGGTATTAAAGGCGTCACCTCCACTGCCGACCTGCTTGAAAATCTTTAATATTAGCTTTTGTTCTTGATAGTTCAAGACTCCTTTGGTGGCGCTTCAGGTCCTTGTGAACTTACTTCAAGCGCATGACACTTAGAGACTCCTCGGAACAGTCGGTCAGCATTGATTATGCCCAGGCACACTGGCTCTTCATCTGGGCATGCGCTATACTGAGCCTGGAGAGCATTCTTTCTCCTTGGAAGTGGAAATCCTATCCAATCCTCAAAGGACAGTTCAAATGTCACCTGTACGGCTTTCAGTTGTTACATAACAAATTACCAGGGACACGGTGGCTTCCCTGGTTAGGATGTACAGTCCCTCCCAAACTCATGCTGAGGTTTAATTGCCATAAAACAGTGTTGAAGGGAGGGAACTTAAGAGGTTCAGTCCCAGCAGGCAGATCCCCGAGTTCAAAGCCAGTCTAGTCTACACGGTGAGTTCTAGGACAGCCAGGGCTACATTGAGAGACCCTACTTCACTCCCCCAAAGTAATTAGGTCATGAGGGTTCGGCCTTCTCTGGTGAGTCTAATGCCTAAGCCGAGGGCTTGGGGTTGGGGGAAAGCAGCCATTTACTGTTCCATCCTCTGTCACCTGATTATAGCCTTTCTTCCCTCAGAGCATGCCGCATGCCTGCTTGGATGAAGAAAAGCTGTCCTTTTTCCTTTTTGTTTACTTTTAATTTTTCCCATTTCCAAAACTGAGCGAACACATTTGTTTGTTATACTTTGTTTAGTCTGAAACGTTAAAGCATGTGAACAGCCCCTTCGTGCCTCGAACTAAGGAGACTGGAGGTTGAGAAGGCTCAGCTGGGCCCTCTGCTTAGAGTTTCACAAGGTACAAGCTGAGGTGTTAGCAGGAATGGGTGGTAACTTTGAGAAGAATTGGACTCCAGTCTCCCCCAAGCTCTCGGCCAGATTCTGTTCTAAGTGGCTCTAGAAACAGGGCTGTGTATTCTTATTGGCTATGGGCTGGGGAATGTTTTCAGGCCCCTCCTGTCTCAGCAATGGAGAATTTGTGGCACTTTACAGTCTTCTTCACACTGAATTTCTGTGACTTCCTCTATTACCGGCAGAAGAAAACCACACTTTTTTAAAGGGCTTTCGTAATGAGCTGGTCTCACCAGGACAAAAGGCAACATACCGTGGGGGTGACGTCTCTCATATGCACGGATTTCATTGCCACAGGGAAAGAAAAGCATACAAGGGTGAATGGGTACTGGGGTTGAGATTAGAATTCTGTCTCACCACCCCTTCCAGAAGGCCTGTCTGGGCTCCTGGTAAGAAACAGTCTCCTCCTCTGCACTTCACAGCACTTCATGCTAATGAGGTCATTATGCATGCACCGGAGTCACTATGATCTCATTTTCCTGTCCACAATGAAGGGCTTTGGGCTTGCTGACTTGTCATTTCCCTCAATATTGGTTAATTAAAATGTGATTACTATTACGCTAGAAGGTATTTTGGTATTGCCTATACTTTAATAATAATAATAAAAAATAAAAGACACAACGTAAAAACCATTAGAAGAAATATAAAGTGAAATAAGTGGTCTATAAGTATGTATTATACATAATCAATGAGAGAGAAAGAGAGAGAGACTCAACTATTGTACCCAGGCTGGTTCCAAACTCCTGAGCTCAAGTAATCCTCCTGCCTCTGCCTCTCAGATGTTTGACACAGTGAGCATCCCCAAGCTCAGCTTGAATATAGTTTAGAAAGTATTTTTATGACCTTTTTTATTCCTGTGGAACTAAAATTTTTAATAAGTGATAAGGTGTATGCCTTACAAAAGAAACCCATTTAACTGGAATGTTAAAATTCAACCTAATAATCTGTGTTTTAACTGGTGCATTTTACCATTTATACATTGTGATAACTAATGTTTTTAGACTCGTCTTACTATCTAATTTTGTGAATGTGTGCATCATGTGTAGGGATGGTAACCCTGCCTTTTTTGCTTTTTTAGACAGAGTCTCATGTAGCCAAGGATGACCTTGAAGTCTTGATACTTCTTCCCTTCACCTCAATTGTTGGCATTACGAGGGTGCACAACCACATCAGCCATTAAAATCACTACCCTTTTGGTTTCTTTGTCTGCCTTTTAACATTGGCAGTTTCTTCTTTTTCTTATGATGGTTTTAGGTGTAATATTTTGGTGGCTACCATAATTTTTGACACGTGTACTGCTTTTGTCCCAGGGAAGTGTAAAGTTAAGCAATATTTTGTTTCCTTCCTTCTAAATCTTACTCTCACGCTTAATCTGATGTTGGTTTTATTTTTAATTGCTTTCAAGTATGAAAAAACCACACACACACACCAGTTTTATTATTACTAATTGATGATTAATGGTTTTCACACATTTCAGTGTGCTTCATATTTAGATATATTGCTATCTAATACCATTTTTTTGCTTTTAGCTTTTGTATTTTGTAAATTTTATTTTTTTCATCCTTTGCAATTTTTCAGTGACAGTATTCATGTGAAAAATGTTCTAAGTTGTTCTTGGAAGAATTTGCTTCCCGCTCCCCACCTGTTATTTCCCCACCTTTTTCCCCTTTTACGATCTGATGCATTTACTGGTGTTGCCATGGTATTGCCTTTTCCAGCCTGTTCCATGAGTTGACTCATACAGGATGTTACTCTTTCAGAGTATCTCTTCTTTCAGGTATATGTCCTTTGAGGCTGTACTTCTTTTTAAATATTGTTTAGGCTTTTTGTGTAAATTGATGTCTCTAGTAGCTTTCATATACATACACCACAAACATACACAAAGCACACATATTCACACCATACATACACTATAATGTACCACACACACACAACACAGAAACACACACACAGAAACACACACACAGAAACACAGAAACACACACACACACAGAAACACAGAAACCACACACACACACACACAGAAACACAGAAACACACACACACACACAGAAACACAGAAACCACACACACACACACACACACAGAAACACAGAAACACACACACAGAAACACAGAAACCACACACACACACACACACACACACACACACACACACACACACACACACACACACACACACACACGCACGCACCTAAAGAAGTCCTGGGCCTCTGAACCATGGGAGACTAGGATCCTGACCCGAGGGAGTCAGGGAGTCTGACTTGTCCAGAAGCTTTCCTTTATAATATCATCACACTAACAGTAAGTGGTTCCTTGTGGAGGAAATGACATTGACAATGTGTGATCATAATGGCAGCTACTCCTTATGGAAGCTTAGCATGGGCCAGGTTCGGAGCTGAATGTTTTGTATATACACACTCCCTTAATTGTCCTGGTTTTACAACTGATACTGATGCCAAACTTAGGGTGACACCTGGTCACATAGCATGCTCTACAGCCCAGAACTCCTGTCTCCACCATATGTGTATGCTACCAAGCCCAACAAAGGTGTAGCCTAGGCTGGCCTAATCCTCACTTCCTCATCCTTAGCTGTTCATCACTGGCATCCCACCACAGATGACTCCAAATCTAAGAATTTTCCCTTTTACAGATAGTGAAGCTGAGGCTCCTAGTAATCAAATAAATGGTCTCAAGTCACATACCCATAAACTAGCAGAGATGGCTTCTGTTACAGTTCTGTGTGACACTCAGCCTGTGACTTTGGCCACTCTGTATATTTCTTTGCAACACTGAAGTTCTTAAACAGCAAATGGACTTTATTTGGGGGAGAAGTTTGGCAGATGAGGTCACTATCTGTAAAGAAACTAATTTGGGTGTCAGAGAATTAGCTCAGTGGAAGAGCGCTTACCAAGTAGGTATGAAGTCCTGCTCCAATCCCAGAAATAAATAAGGTGGGAGAAAAGAGAGTACTTTCCTTCTTCTGTTGTGTGTGAAAAAATGTTTGCTCATGAACAATCAGCTGGTCTTTGATCTTTTTTAAAAAAATTGTTTATTGACATAATATAATTACATCATTTCTCTCTTCTCTTTCTTCCCTCCAGGCCCCACTACCATACACCTCTCCTTGCCCTTCTTCAAATCCATGACCTCTTATTTCCTCAATTGTTTTTACATACATTTTGTGTGTGTGTGTGTGTGTGTGTGTGTGTGTGATTTATAAATACATAAACACAACCTGTTCAGTCTATAAAATGTTACTTGTATGTGTTTTTAGGGCTGACCTTTGCTGTTGGACAGCCAGCTGGTATGCTCCTCCTTGGGGAGACTGTTTCTGTCTCTCAGCGTTTCTCAGTTGCTCAGAGTTCTTTGTCTAGGATTGAGGCTTTATGGCTTTTGCTGTCCACTTTATTTAGCGTGTTTTTCATTGTTGCCCCCGTTCAGCTCCTGTTTAGGCAGTCACGACAATCTCTGAACCCTTCATCAAATCTGCTTCTGTCCTACATGCCTTGGCATCCAAGAACTAACATACTTAATATGCTAGGGTTTCCAGACAGCTGAAATTTCCATCTGGTTATTGATCTGTACATCCTCTTCCCTTGGTGATATATTCTCAGACTTATTTCAAATGTATAGTTAGGATCTGGCATTATCTGAAAGGAACCACTTAACTTACCACCGTCCACTAAAACTGGCAAATACTTCTCATCATCTTTAGGCTCAACCAGTTTTTGGTTCACAGGTCTAACTTCCCACCAGCTTATCTTCATCTCCTATTTTCACAGGCTGCTTGTAAATATTGTCTCTCTAAACCCAAACACATTCATCCCCAGAGGTAATTGTGGTAACCTAGCTGATGCTGCTACAAGGCCTCTGCTCATGCCAACTGTGTCTGGGAGGACCCGGATGTCATTTGGGTCAACAGGTTCTGCCAGTTAATGTGAAGTTCAGGAAGATGCTTCATAGTTGAATGTGATATGTGTCCTTGTTGGGACATTTAGATCCAAACTATGTACTTGGGCCCATTGTAGGACAAGTGATTTTTAACCCTTTTTATGGTGACCTAAGACTTTTGATAGCCTTGAATGTAGGAGAAATCTGCCAGTTTGTGGATGTTAGTGGACAATTTGGCCATATAAAGAACTGGGTAAGCTGACCATTAGGAACCTTTCTCAGTCCTCATAAATCTCAAAACTAGAAAAACCAGTAAGACCCTG
The DNA here is from genome assembly GCA_033318265.1 of Phyllotis vaccarum. Taxonomy (NCBI): domain Eukaryota; kingdom Metazoa; phylum Chordata; class Mammalia; order Rodentia; family Cricetidae; genus Phyllotis; species Phyllotis vaccarum. The sequence continues at coordinate 12,760,524 of JARWLC010000017.1, read as the reverse complement.
CTGAAGGGTGGGCATTAGATGCATTTTGTGACACACTTGGAAACTTTCAACTTGAACATGCTAACAAAGTCACATTCTTGGTTAGTAAGTGCATCGGCTGTCACTGAGGCTGCCACTGCAGCTGATGGGGGCTCTGTGGGTTCCTCTCAGCATTAGATGGCACCATAGCTTAGGTTTGGGAGTGGATCCTGCACTTACTTCAGGCCAAGATGGGATAATTAAAACTGGAACTACCTTCTTTCTGTAAACAACCAAAAAACTGGGCAAACTGGACAAGGGAACTGCTGCCTGGAAATGGCAGAACACTGTATGGGATAGGAATGTGTTAGGAAGGAAGCTGATGGAGCAAATGAATAAGCTCTTACCTGGGAACAGTTTCTAGACTGCAGCATCGCTAAGGAGAGCCATCACAGAGCACAGGAGAGAGGTCCCTTCAGAGCTGAAAAAGCAGAGTTTGGGGTTGTAGACCTGGCTTCAGTCTATGGGGCTGGGCAGTAGAAATGAGCATTTTGCAAAGAATGGAAAGTTGTTACAAGATATGGAAACTGATGGGACAAGATGGAAAGAAGCCATGTCAACTAACTGGGGAACGGCAGCTGTCCATTCCATACAATTAAGGATTTGGGAAAGACACTGTAATTTAGTATCCTTATCTAAAATCCCAAAGTGTTTTGTGTTGGGATCATGTGTTTGCTCTGTCATGGTACGATAAGGCTTTACTCATTTAGCTGACGGCAGATATCTATAAATGGAGAGACCTCATGCCCCAGAGACATGGGACAATGGATGAGAGGCTGATGTGGGAATGCCTTTCTGTATGCTGTGGATCTCAATCTTTAAATAAAGGAGCTGTTTTGGGCCATGACAAGCACCATAGAAGAAGGAGAAGGAGGAATCAGAATAGGTCGGAAAGAAAGGGCGGAGTCAGAGACAGACTGGGCCAGAAGCCCAAAGGAGCAACATGTAAGGAACACAGGTGAGCCACGGGCCATGTGGCAGACAGATTAATAGAAATGGGTTGATTTAAGATGTAAGAGCAAGCTAGCAATGTGCCTGAGCCATAGGCCAAACAGCATGAAGTTAATATAAGTGTCTGAGTCATTTCTGGGGGCCTGCGGTGGGCAGCTAAGAGGTCTGGCTCGGCAGGTTCTGAGCCTCTGGCCGCCCAGGACCAAAGAAGCCCCACTACTACAAGAGGCAGTGGCAGACAGGAGACACTTAGATTGTTGCCACATAGAAGGACTTTATTATTATAATAACAGAGAGAGAGAAAGGGAAGGAGGGAGAGAGAGAGAGCACTGTCAGGAGGAAAGAAGCAAGGGAGTCTGTGGGAAGGTGGGAATTTTTTTCTTTTTATTTTATTTATTTAAAAAGGTTCTCCATATCTACCACTGCTCCCCTCCCTTCCCTCTGCCCAGTCCTCCCTCAGCCTCCTCCCACCCCTTCCCCAAGGAGGGCAAGGACTTCCAAGGTGAGTCAGTTTGGTCTGGCATTTCCAGTTGAGGTAGGGCTGAGTCCCTCCCCCCAGTCTCAAGTCTGAGTTAGCTGTTCCTCTGTAGGGAACTGGCTCTGAGATGTGAGCTCATGCACCAGGAACATAGTCTGGTCCTACTGCAAGAGGCTCCACAAACTGCCCAGGCCATTTCACTGTCTTCTACCTTCGGAGGGTTTAGTTACTTTCCCTGAAGGCTCCTCAGTTGTTGTTTCTGAGTCGGTGAGCTCCCAATAGCTCCGGTCAGCCATCTCTGTAGGTCTCCTCCTCATGATCCTGATCCCTTTGCTCATATACTCTTTCCCTTCTTTCTCTTCAGTTGGACTGGGAGCTTTGACCTGGTGCTTAGCTATGGATTTCTGCTTATGCCTGCCTCCATTGCTGGATGAAGGTTCTACAATGACAATTTATTTGATATATGAGGAGTCCTAGCCAGGGACATCTTGTGGGTTCTTGGAGGTTTCCTTAGCACCAGGTTTCTCTCTAACCCCACAGTAGCTCCCTCTATCACGATATCCATCTCTTTTTTCTCCCTCTCTGTTGCTCCTCCCACTCAGCCATCTCCTTCTCTCATGGTTTGTTCCCACCTCTCCTTGCTCGCTCCCTGTTATGATCCCAATTTACTCAGACGATCTTCTCTATTTCACCTTCCCAGGGAGATCCCTGGATGTCTCTCTTAAGTTCCTTCTGTTACCTAGCTGTTTGGGGGTTGTGGATTGCAGCCTGGTTATTCTTTGCTTTATGTCTAAAATCCAGTTATGAGTGAGTACTTACCATGTTTGTCTTTCTGGACCTGTGTTACCTCACTCAGAATGATACTCTCCATATCCATCCATTTTCCTGAAAATTTTAGAATTTCTTTTTTTTTCTTTTTCTGCTGAATAGTACTTCATTATGTAAATGTGCCACAATTTTTTAATTCATTCTTCAGTTGAGGGACATCTAGGTTGTTTCTAGGTTCTGGCTATTACAAATAGTGTTGCTATGAACATAGTTGAGCTAATGCCCTTGGAGTAAGAATGTCCATCCTTTGAGTATATGCCCAATAGTGGTATTGCTAGATCATTGGGTAGACTGATTCCCAGTTTTCTGAAGAACTGCTATGCTGATTTCCAAAGTAGCCGTGCAAATTTACATTCCTACCAGCAATGGAGGAATGTTCCCCTTGCTCTGCATCTCTTTCAGGATAGGCTGAAAAAACAACAGCTTTCAGAATAGGAAAAGATCTTCACCACCCCTCTATCTGGCAGAGGACTGATCCCTAAAATACATAGAGAACTCAAGAAACTAGAGACCAAAAACCTAAATAACCCAAATAAAAAATGGGGTTCAGAGCTAAATAGGGAATTCTCAACAGAAGAATTTCAAATGGTTGAAAGACACTTAAAGTATTGCTCAGCATCCTTGGCTATCAGGGAGATTCAAATCAAAACAACTCTAGGAATTCTTCTTAAATGGTTCCTGAAGTCAGAACTCAGGGTGGGGCGTGGTTTCAGAGGCTGGAACAGAATCTTAACATTTTGAGTTGCAGATTTTTCTTAATAATATGAGAATATTTAAATGTGTACAATGAGATACTTTGGAAATGTGATCTAAGTCAACATGTGAAATTCATAGTTTCATATATATCTCATAATCATAGCCTGAAGATTATTTTTATATTTTTAGCTCATTTATGGTTTGACTGTGACTTGTTATTAGAGTTCAGATGTGGGATTTTCTGCTTTTGATAAGTCAGTACCAAAAAGTGTTGAATTCTAGAGTACTTGACATTTCAGATTTTTAACTTGTATGAAGAAAATGAAAAGACTGAACAAAAATTGAAATAAATTTTTCAATATGGATGTGCAGCAAAGGACATTTCCAAAACTATGTTTAAGTTTTTACAACTCAGCAATCAGGCACGGAACTCACAGGTAGGCTTAAGACTTCTAGAAAGGAAACATAAATGACCAGTAGCACAAAGTACAAAGATGTTTATCACAAATCATAAGAAAATACTACCTGGTCTCTGAGTTCAAAGCCAGCCTGGTCTACGTCTACACCAACTAAGACCATACAATGAAACCCTGAGTCAATCAAACAAACAAGTGAGTTTCAAAAACACTGTGCAGACTATAGGATGCTTGTTCAAAGAGCAGATGTGCTGTGGAATATTCAACTACGTAAATATGCATTATACTTGTTCACGCTGTGGAATATTACTATAACTGTGTAAAAGTTATGCTGTGGTACATTTGCTTATGCTGTATTTGATTAACAATGTAAGGATATTTTACACTTGTTTCACCTTCCCTGCCTATGTTGAACAGCCCATAGCTAGGCAGGAGAGGAATAGGTGGGGCTGTCAGGCAGAGGGAATAAGTTGGAGAAGAAATGTAGGCTGGAGAAAGAAGGAGGAGGAGGAGAGAATGAAGGAGGGAGAGAAGGGCACAGGGGTGGGAGGGGCAGAAGCCAGGCAGCCACCAGCCAGCCATGGAGATGACAGGAAACCAAGATATACAGAAAGAAAGAAAGGTAAAAAGCCCCAAGGCAAAACAGAGACCCAGAGAAACAGATTAAAATAAGAGCTAAACTATGCCAAGCATTCAAGACTAGGAACAGTCTCTGTGTCATGATTTAGGAGCTGGGTGGTGGCCCCAAAAGAAAAAGCCTGGTACATAGATCTTCAATGCCATTACCAAACACACACAGACAGTGGCTGTGTCTTGGATGAATGCATTAAATAAGTAGATCATGGTAATAGTTGTACTATCTTTACATAGGCCAACACATCATATTGTCCATCTTAAATATATCTAGCTTTGTTAGTTAAGCCACAATAAGTGGAGAGGAAAATAAATAATACTGAGAGGCAACTCACAAATTTTAAAACAGACAATGGAAGATTTAAGCAGCTTTGCATAATTAATATTTCATCTTATCGCTTTAAAAATTGTGTCTAAAATGATCCCGACAACCGGAATCTTTCTTCAAGGAAAGGATGCTCCATTTTGTACTCACTTAGGTTGTGTGCAGGGTTTGCCAAGTTATGATAACAGCAAGAAGTCAACAACTACAAAGGTTGAGCAGAAGTCACGTGTAAAGGAGTAGACACTGATAGTTCTACTCACATGATATTCTAGGACAGGCAAACACTGTCTAGTGCCAGAAAGCAGATCACTCATGTCCAGGGTAGGGATGATAAGTAGGAAGGTAAACAAGTATAACAGAAACTCCATATTCTCTGGTATCTTTAGGCTTATATATTTGTTCAAACTAAAATGTATGTCCTAAGTATATGCATTATGTGGTGTGTATGTTAAACCTCAATAACGATGGTTGAAACAAACACCACATGTATATGTGTCGAGGTAACCAAGCTGCCACTTCTCATTAATACACAATCTTGGATAAGCTCCTTAAGTTCAAATTCATCATCTTTAAATTAGGGATACTATGAGGATTGAACAGGATTCTGAGCCATTTGAGGGTCAGGCATGAATCTTAAAATCAACCGTCAAGAGTTTTTCCCGATCATATTAAGAAATAATATGGTATCTAATTTGTTTGTTCTTTTGAGAAGCTGCCTCTGAAGATATCAGGAAACTTCAGCCACTCACATAGCATGGAGGTAGAACACACAAACCTGAACTAATCAACCCAAAGGCTTTGGAGATTTGTGTCCACAAGGGTTGGTCCCTGGCTGCTTTGGGCCTGGGATGGATATTTGGATGAGAATGTGTGGAGAGAGTTGTTCACTCCACGGTATCCAGGAAGGAAAAAGAGAGACAAAAACAGGCATCCACAATATCTTTGCAGGGCATGCTGCCAGAGGCCTATATTAGTTGGCTCCACTCTTAAACATTCCATCACCTCCCAATAGTGTTTGTTACTCTTGAGTCCAAGCTCTTGATACACAGGCATTTGGGAGAAATTTCAGATTCAGACTGTTGTATTATTCTCTGGAGAAGCATCTTCCAATAAGTAAACAAACAGCAGTGGGGAAATTGGATTATTTTCTTTCCTAGCTGAGTATCTTGCTCCTAGATCTAAGTATCTTGCTCCTAGATACAGGGAAAGTTTGGGCTCTTTAAGACAAAAATCACATCTACAGGGGTCAAAGGTGTCCAGTTATATTCAGGCTGACCTGAGTTAAAATGGACTAAAATGATCCAGCTAGGTGTCAGAGCATTGTGTCTCTTTTGGACTCATCTATGCTGTCACATTTCCCAAAGGTTTCTGCCTTTCTTGTTTATGACATCTCATCTGGCAGTTTAAGCCTGCCCTGCCCATGATTTGTTCATCCACCACTTACCTTATGATTACTATCTCACCAGCAACTCCTGTCTGCATTTACCACATTCTCACATATATACCATTTAATCACAATCTGACCAGCAGATTCCATGTGTCTCCTGTCTGCTGACCATGCTTCCCTTGGACCCATCAGAAGCATGGACTCTTCAGTCTGAATAGCTCTCTCCTCATACCTGGGAGACTTTCTAACATTTTTGGCAGGAAGCTTATCTAAACTTCTAAGCAGAAGCATCAAAGCTACATTCCTGCATCCTTGCAAGGGATTACAGTCTAAGATAAGAAATGCAAATGGAACGGATTGAGTTTAAGATGAGAGTTAGCTGAAGAAGCACTTTATACTGTTGGTACAACGCCATTCTTTACTCATCTGCTTATGTTCTTAGAGGAAGCCTTTCTACTCACTGGAACATCTTCCATTTCAATTTTTAATTCCAGTGATCTTTAGATGTTCCCATGTTAACTTAAACACACACTCCATGATAACAGTGTGCAGAGCTTTCTTCCTTGTTCCTCTGGGCAGTGCTGCATGGAGTGGAGTCTAGGCTTTCATCTTGGGCAGATGTGGATTTGAATATCAGCTCTGCTGTTTATTAGTGCTGTGGTTCAGAGGAGAGCTCTCTGCCCTAAACAATCTGGGCTTGCTTTTGCTCATCCAACATGCCAGCATCACCTCCCTTGGCATCTCTGCACTTGTCTTCCTGCCTGATGTTCCCCTTTGTATAAGTCTTCTAAAGATAGTCCTTGTCATCTCTTTGGATGGGACCTTCTTGACCACTATTTCCATCCTACCCAGCCCCATTCTCTAGCCTATTTTACTTTTCTTTACGTAATGATCCTGAGTACTTAACTATCTGGTCATCTCAATTAGGGAACATAGTTTTCATAAGCAGGACAAGCACTTATCTTTTCCTCTGCCATATCTCTAGTGCTCTGAATTGTACCTAGTCCAAACAAGATAACTTCTTTAGAAGTATTTGTGGAATGAAGCAGTGAGTCGGCACCTCTAAGCTTTAGTTTCTCTGTCGAACAGGCCACAGTCCTTCCCTTTAGGGTTGGTGAAGGTTAGTATTTATGAACAAATGGACATGGAGGGACTAAATACAGGCATGGCGTGCACTAAGTGTGCTATAAGGGACAGATCTAGCTGTAGTTGTTTCTGCCCACGATTCTCTCCTCTCAAGAACATAAATTCCCCTAGGAACTTTGTACACATCATATTGCTATGTACATGGGATGACCTTGGTGAAACCTGGTTTATCTGTTTATAATTCATTTGAGATAGGGGGTCTCACTTGTGGTCCAGGCTGGTCTCAAAATCCCCAGACTCAAGTGACACTACCAACTCAGCCCCCCAAGAGGCTGGGGCTACAGGCACCATTTAGTCAAAATAAAATTTCTTCTTTTTTCAAATGTAAACTTCATGGTAGTGGGGTTTTTTTTTGTTTTTTGTTTTTTGGGTTTTTTTTGGCCCCAGTTTGTGAATTTTGAGGGTTTTCCTCACTGTTCCCAATGACAAGGTTAGGGAATTAGGTGACTGGTTTTTGTGTGACTTTTTTTTTTGAAACCAGGAACTTACACATTTGATTTCATTCATATACTTGTAGATAGAGCCTCCTCTACTAGACTATACATGCTTTGAATCATCCTTTTGTGTTCCTACTGACAGGCCCAGGCCTGAGGCACTCAGGATGGAGTGTGAGAGAACAATGACAGTGATAAGGATGCAGATTCTGGGTCCAAGGCATCCAAGTTCAGCTTCCAGCTTCTGAACATGTCTACTGTAAACAGCAGACAAAGTGCCTTAGGTTTTTTTGGCTCCAGTCCCTTATTCATAAAATGAGAATATAAATATTAATTTCACTATTCTCATAGGACTATAATAGTCTCTTCACATGTTTTTTTAAAAAAGTACTTTCAATTCTATAAGCATACCCAATGTCACTGAGATGCTACAGATAGCACATAAATTATAGTAGACATTCAATAACAGTCATTGAAAGATATGCAAATTAAAACATTTTGACAAATAAAACATAATTAAGTAGGCAAAAACATAGCTAAGCTTAATAAAATGATTCATTTCATTTTTTCAATTTCATAACCATTCTAGTAGATGAAGTAAATGTATAAAACATTTGAGAATGGATTTATATTCTATTAGAAATCAATATATGAGCACTCTTAGAATATAAACTAAGGAAAAGATGCTTCAGTGGTTATAATTTGGTAACTCACCAGTTTGAACTGAAAATTCTTTTCAAACAAATACTTTCCCTTATGCTTTGGGTTTCTGTCTTCTGTGTACCTTTTTAGAGCATCTTCCTAAGGCTCCCCTGAGCTTTATCTACAGTAGCAATAAAGTCCAAGTTTATTAAGATATTTAGAAATGTTACATTTCCTTAATTAATAAGACGGGTTGTTCTCACCTATCAATGAATAGCTAACTTGAAAGTTACATCTAAGAGTTATTACATGTCAGTCACGGACATGTAATACATATATGAAGTTTAAATGACACACAAAAATTCCTCTGGGCTTGGTGTAAAGCTCAGAGGTAGAACACTCGCCGAGCATGCATGGTGCTGTATGTTCAATTACTAAGAAGCCCCGTGTTTGTTTTCACTAAGAAGCCCTGTGTTTGTTTCCCCCAAACACCTGGTTAGTTTTTCCCTTTGTAATTGTTTTTCTTTATCTATTTGGATAAAACTCATATAGTGCACACAACTGGCAATAAAATATTATGGGTTGCATTCCCAAGAATAGCACGAATTTTGCTTATCTGCCATAAAAGCAGTGTATTTTTCATAGGTGTAATCTTCATTCACTGTGACAGTATACCTGAGATAATCTACTTGAAAGGAGGAAAGTCAGTGCTGGAGGGTGGCTTGCTGGATAAGAGCTCTTAGTATTTTTACAGTGGATGTGGGTTCCATTCCCTGAACCCATATCAGGTGGTTCCCAACTGCCTGTAACTCCAGTTCCACCAACTCTGAGGCCCTCTGGTCTCCTTTGTCCTCCTGGGGCACCTGCACACACATAGTACACACAAACTCATGTAGACACACATACAGGCATATACTAATAAACAAATACATCTTTAAAAGGGAGGAAAAGTTTAGGATTTCAGTTTTGCAGGTCTTTCTCCATGGTTGATTGGCCCCACAGCTTTTGGATTTGTGGATGAAGTCTATTGCTGAGGAAGCAGTACCTCCTGCTATTCAGGAAGCAAAACAGAAGAAGGGCTAGGGTCCCAATATCCTGTTTCCCAATATGCCCTAATAATATAATTTCTATTATGTCCCACCTCCTAAAGATTGCACCACATTCCAACAGTGCTACAGGTTGGGAATCCTTCAACACATCACACAAGCTAAGCATTCTTAAATTCCTTTGCACCTGAGGATTGAAAGTGCAGGACTCTGCTGGTGACCAGTGGGCCTTTGGGACGCCTTGAACAAACAGTGCCTGAGTATTTTAGACTGGACTGCTTCTACTCATCAGTAGTGAAACCTTTACTTAACTTCTTTCTCAAACCTCAACATCTAGACTTTCTTTTCAAATGTGCACAATGTTTATAAATAATTCTCTATGGATGATGGCACCATTGACCATCATCAGAACAGAAGACATTTTAAGATTGTATTCCAGGACTGTGTTTAGGTCCCACAGATTTTATTCAATAAGACCTTCTTAAGGCTTTATAAATTAACCCTTTGGGGGTCACAGTATATCTATGTCCATAGAAGTGGGAAATGTGCCAAACACTGATTTGAATCACACAAGCTGAAGACAAATAACTCACTTGAACTATTGTATCATGAGCTCTGTTTTAGGCACTGAAGAATTCATGCTACATAGGATGAGCAAACGAATTTTGACCCTGTGGCTTCCAGCCTTATGTGAGAGACAGAACCTGACTGGAGACCACTTGTCAATGGCAATACAGAGTGTGAAGATGAGGTCTTTAGATTTGGGTATGGTATTGCTGGAGAATGCATGGCAGGTGAGTGAGGCTGAGAAAAAATGATGTGGCTGAATCTCAGAGAGGGAGAGGATTGTGGTAAGCAGTTAGGCTAAAGACAGGTACAGACAGACACGCCAGGACCTGGAGGAATAACTACGGCCAGCCTTTCATGGGGACTATCTGCTGATCAGGTCTATGGAAGGTGACGATAGTTTAAACAGTGTGGTGTATGATAGATAAAGGGAATTTAAGTCATTTAGGATATAGAATAGAGTAAGAGATTGATGTGGGAATGCCTTTCTGTATGCTGTGAATATCAATCTTTAAATAAAGGAGCTGTTTTGGGCCATGACAGGCACCATAGAAGAAGTAGGAGGAGAAATCAGATCATAGGTAGGAGAAGCAGGGTGGAGTCAGACAGATCAAGCAAGCCGCCCAAGGAGCAACATGTAAGGAACACAGGTGAGCCATGGGCCACGTGGCAGACAAATTAATAGAAACGGGTTGATTTAAGATGCAAGAGCTAGCTAGCAATGTGCCTGAGCCATAGGCCAAACAGCATGAAGTTAATATAAGCGTCTGAGTCATTTCTAAGGGCCTGAGCAGCAGCAGCTGGCGGCTAAGGGGGCTGGCATGGCAGGGTCTGGGCCTCTGGGCTGCCCGGGACCAAGAAACCTCACTACAACAAGAGATAAACAAATTTCAGCATGATTCCTAGGTTTGTGGCCTGAGGAAATGAGCACAGGAAATAGGAGAGGATCAGGATGGGAGAGAAAGGCTGGGTTTGGTTTTAGACACGTTTGCAAGAGGAAGTGGTCAAGTAGGCATCTGAATATGATAAAACGCAGACATCTAGCACTGTGATGGCACAAGCATTCTCCACCAACTGCCTAGTGTTTTAGCTATTACATACACACAGCAATTTAACTTAAATTTAATTAAAATAGAAGCATTGGAGGAATGGAGAGATGCTTCTCCAGAATGTTTGGGAATGATTCCCAGCACCCATGTCGGATGGTTCACAACTGCCTGTAATCCTGATCCAGAGGGCCTCTGCAGGCATTTATGTAAACACACACACACACACACACACACACACACACACACACACACACACACACACACGAACACGCAAATCTTTAAAAACTTTAGTCTCTCTGTTTTACTAGTCACATTTCAAGTAGTCAATAGCTCTATGTAGGGGATTGGGGTTTAGCTCAGAGGCAGAAAATGGCCTTGACAGGAGAGAGGATTTGGGGTCTATCCCCAGCTCTTTGTAGTGTAGCTAGCAACTGTCATAATTACCAGCCTGGTTCTAGAGCACAGACAAGCTTATGCATGTGTAGAGAAGGTTTGACCATGTAGAAGACTGTGTAGGAAGAGAATGGCCAGTGAAATGAGAAGGTGGTAGGATTGAGAGTCAGTTACCATCAGCATGCAAAGGCCAGTGAGGAACAAGGCTTCAAGGGGCACCGAGAAGAAGCAGTCAGAGGCAGAAGGAAAAGAATATCCTTAAAAGTCAACGGAAAAGCGTGGACAGAGGAGACTGGAGGAGCATCAGCCACATGCCGCTGCGAAGGAGGGTGAAGACAGAACCTGCCAGTCAGTCCGTGACTGACTCCAGCAAGAGATGTCTCAGTGCAGGGTCGGGTGAGAAGCAGACTGGATGAGGGCGTGAGGGCATGGAGAGAGAGAGGACTGTCAACAGAAGACAAACGTAAGAGCTGTCACCGCAATTACATTTACAATTTAGTGTAAAATAGAATCAGCGTCACAGACACATCTTTAGAGCATCATCTCTGCCCCTCCAGGTTACCCATTTTGACTATTTTGTCATGACTACGAGGAGGCATGCACACTGTACTTCTCCCTCATCCTGACTACCTTCGAGGAAGGGTAAGAGTTGGTGGTCACACAAGGGCTCAGAGGACGCCATCTTAAGGAGTATCCTTTAGCCTTACAACCACAGAAGGTGTTTCTTACTTTTTTGTTCTCTAGAATTTAGAGAATGCATAAGGACACAGAAAAGTGCAGACCTTCATGTCCACTCAGTTGGCATTTCCATCCCTCAGCTCTGCCTCACTCATACCCTCTTACAGTGTGGAAAGGTTTTAAGTCTGAGAGCAACATGATTACATGGTTGTTGAAAAGATCATTCCTGTTTGAGAACTAATACACGCACGCATGCACGCGCACGCACACACACACATACACAAACAAACTCTTGGGCTGAAGCCATCCTTCTGCGTCAGTCACCAGAAGAGCTGGGACTATCAATACTTCTCCATGCTAGACCATACATATTTAAAGCCTTGCAGGTCCAAACTGCTGGACTCTGTTGTTCTGCCCTGAAAGCAGCCCAGATTTATATTAATAAATGTGTGGCTGTGTTCCAATAAAATATTAGTTATAGACTGAAATTTTCATGTCCTTTTAATGTGGCACAAATCTTTGGATTCCTTCCCTCATGACTTAAAAACACAAAGATCATTTTTTAAAGGGGAGGGCAGGCTGAGCTGGTGGCACAGGCTCATAATCCCAACAACTTGGGAGGCAGAGGCAAGAGGGTGACAAGTTCAAGACCACTCTGAGTGATTTAGCAATATTTGTGTCAAGATAAAATTTAAAAAGAAAGAACTCTGAAGACATAGTTCAGTGGTACTTCTCTAGGTTCAGACTTCAGTACTGCAAGTAGACGAGTCAGAAAACAAAACAAAAATAATCTTTTGCTCAGTAAGCAATATAAAAACAGGGGGAGAGCAGATGCGGCCTGTGATTTGCTACTCATTAGGTTATAGCAGTTTTTCTCAACACGTAGGTCACTACCCCTTTGGCAAGCCTCCATCTCCAAAATAGTTCCATTACGATTCATAACAGTAGCAAAATTATACTTATAGAGTGTCAGTGAAATAATTTTATGGTTGGAGGTCACTACAACATGAGGAACTGCATTAAAGGGTTGCAGCATTAGGAAGGTTGAGAACCGCTGGATTAGAGAATGATTAGAGGTGTAGATGCAAGAAGACCTGCCCAAGGCAAAAGTCAAAAGAGTTAATATACCTAGGAGACAGACAGCGGGGACTGGGAGGGAGGGACGGAGGGAGAGATTTGTTAACTACCACCACTTCTGCATTTATTGAGTACCTACTATGCCATAAGCACAATGTTAGCGCTGAAGATGAATAAGTGTATAAGCCTTTCTTGCCATTGAATCTGGTTAGACAAGAGCTTTGGTCTGTGATGTGTCATGTGCTACAACATGGCACCATGGAATGTAGAGGTTAGTTCCTCTTGAGAAACATCAAATAGCACATTCAAGAGTCACTTTTAGGTAGGAATTCCAAAGATGCATAGAAGCCTTGTCATTTAGTTAAGTGGTATTCCCAAAGCAGGAATACAAACTTCAGCTCCATCTCCTTGTTTTTGAATACTGCGAGTTGAGGAGAAGGCAGGAAAAATACCAGGTAAGTTTAATGGCCAAGGAACCTGTAAAGTAGCTATGGTTGAGAACAATTAATTCTGTATTTCATTATAGATAGACTTTGAATTTTTCCTACAAAGATATGGGAAATGTCTGAGGGGAAGATGTGCCAGTTAATCTCACTGAGTCATTAGATACTGTATACATATGATGAAATATATATTGTACCCTTAAGTGTACACAATTGTTATGAATAAATTAAAATGTATTAAAAAGTAGAGTTGTAAAGATGGAGTGTCTGGGAAGCACAGCTGGATCATTAAATTGTCCTAGATGCTCCAGGCCCTCTTCATTGCATCTAGTTCTAACCTGTCTTCTTCAGTTCCACACAGCTCCAAGCCCCTCCCACTACCTCTTTAAGATGCGAAAAACAAGACAGTCTCAGTCCCTTTGACCTGGCTGTTCCCTCTGCCCAGAGTCCTACCTATTCATCTCTTTCTTCCTCAGAGGACTCCTCTGGTCTGTCTCCCTTTCTGAAACAGAAACGATGCAGTTAGGCTCACTTGATTTTCCTGCTCACTGCAGCACATTTATAATTACCTCATTCATTTGCTTATTGTCTGATTTCTTTGCTCAGAATATAAGCTTCAAGAAGGAAGGCTCTCTGTCGCCTCTGAAATCTAGAATAGTGCCTGGCAAAACAAAGACACATTGGAGTGCAGCTTGTCTTCCATATCTACAGGCCCTGGGTATGCAAAGCTGACTGACCTCAGGGTGGATATTTTCAGGAAGAATTCATGTCAGATCCAAACTTGTATAGACTTTTTCCTTGTCTTTATCTCTTTATAGGGTAGTGAGTATCTGTAAGGAATTTACATTGTATCAAATAGTATGAGCAATACATAGGTGATTCAAGGTATACTGGAAGATCCGTACCGGTTATATGCAACTTCATTGATTGACTGATTGGCTGGGTTTTGCCCAGGCTGGCCTTTAACTCTTGATCCTTCTGCCTCAGACTCCCAGTGCTGGGGTTACAAGCATGTGTCTCTATACTCAGCACACGAGGGATTGAGCATTTGAAGACTTCGATATTTAGGGGAAAACCTGAAACCTGCCCTCCATGGATATGAAGGGATGATTGTAATAGTCAAGTCAGTAAGAGAAGTAGGAAGAGGTGAGGAGGGCAACAGAAAAGGGGAGAACGAAACTGCAAAGGTGCAAGATCTGTTGTCTTTATCTAATTGCCTCAGTGACATGGCAATGCATCTCTGGGGGGGGGGGTAAGCCGGCAGAGTCAGGGTTTGGAACATCTGTGGGAAATGGGCAAGAGTAGCTTGGGGAAGACATGCCAAACAGATAGGTAATTATGCCTAGGGGTGGGGTGAGGTAAAGAGAGAAGGCAGCTCCTCCCCAATTAGCTTGTGGTAATTTCATTTATCTTTCTTGGAGTCAAATAGAGAATTATGGGGTGGGGAGGACCAAGTTGAGGCTCTCAGAGGAGTACATAGGTGAAGGTGGGGATATAGAAAAAGTGAACCTTGGAAGGCAGCTGCCCACCCATCTGACTGACTTAGACTGAAGTAAGGCAGTGAAACAGACCTCAGACAAGGTTTCTTTAGTTTCATGCTACTATGATTAAAGAAAAAAAAATCCCTCCACTATAAACATACCTGATATTTGGCATCCGGAAATTCTCAGTTGGCTGGCAGTGAGTTTCAGGACAAATTGCCAGCGACTGTTCCTTTTTCTCTGTTAGGCAGGGCATTTGTGTCAACAACAGTGAAGGCAAACAACTGGAGTATATCATTCACATTCTTTTGCCCTTGTTCTACTTTTATGCATTTTTAAAAACTGGCCAGTGTTGCCAGTGTTCACACTAACCATAACGTACCACATGTAGTCAGTTTTCTGGTAAGAATGAGATAAATCCCCCCTTCCTTGACCTGTTGAGAACTGGAGCATTAGTGACCAATGAGAATTCTTCTTCTGGGTGACTGTATGTAGGTCATATCTCGGGCTGTTGTTTGAGAAAAGCAATAAAAATGTGGAAAATGAGAGACTTTTAGTGTAGAATAGTCTCTGTATGAACTGCTGGTAGCTGAAAATAACTTTCCACAATTGTGTAAAAACTCAGTGTTTTGATTTTCTTTAATTTTTTGTTAAGATTTTGGAAGTTAACATGCTCCTGATTGATTTTCTCTTTCATGAAACCTGTTCTGCTCAGAATGCTCAGTTTGTAGCAACTTTCATCCTTCAGATCTTGGAGTTATTCTTGACTTCTCACACATGCCACATTTAATCTGTGTAGAACCCTATGGGTTCACCTTTATAGACCCTACATCTGACCATTTGTCACCACATCCATTGTGATCATCTACACCCAAATTACCTCATCTCTTGTCTATGGTATTACAAGGGCCTCCTATAGTTTCTCTAACTTCTGTCTTTTTTTTTTTTTTTTTTTAAAGACAATGATAGTGTATTTCACTCCTTTGCTAAAAACCTTTCTCATTGTTGCTCTATTGTCTTAGTCAGGCTGCTGTGAAGAGACACCATGAACATGGCAACTCTTATAAAGAAAATGCTTAATTGGGACCGGCTTAGAGGTTCATTGTGGGAAACATGATGGCATGTAGGCAGACATGGTGCTGAAGAAGGAGGTGAGAGCTCTACATCTGGGTTGGCAGCCAGCAGAAAGAGAATCAGACACATTAGGCCTGGCTTGAGCTTCTGAGACCTCAAAGCCCACCTCCAGTGACACAGTTCCTCTAATAATGCCACTGCTATTCCAACAAGGCCACAAAACCACACTTCCCAATAGTGACAGTCCCTATGATCCTATGGGGCTCTTTTCATTCAAACTACCATGCCCATTTTACTTAGTTTACTTACTTAATATCCTTATAATAATAGCCCACAAGGTCTTGGTTGACTTGATTCTTTTATGTGTATGGATGTTGCTTGCATTATGTGTACGATGTGCGTGCAATGTCCATGGTGGCCAGATTCCCCACCCCAGGACTAGAGTTAAAAATAGTCGCTAACTGCGTTGTCGGTGGGTGCTGGGAATTAAACACAGGTCCTCTGGAAAAGCGGCAAGTGCTCTTCAGCTCCTATTCAACCCTTCCTACCACCCTGTCTTATATCCTACTGTTTTCAGTCTCATATCTTGGCCTCTTTGGTGGACCTGAATACACTAAGCAGGATCTTCTCTCTGGGGCTAAGTATTGACTGAGTGGGTCAGAAGTTTTCTTTCATATATTCATGTAGTTTACTTCTTCATTCCTTCAAGTTTGTGGCTTTCTAGTGAAGCCTGTCTTGAATATTCTACTAAAAAATACACCTGCAAACCCTTTACAGTCTATTTCCCCACCCTGAGAAATATAATTGGTTTTTAAAATATATATTATCAAAATCCTTAAATACTGATTTTATTGTCTATTCAACTATATTTTGTTCATTAATCCACAGTACTTAGAATACCTAGTGCATACTTAGTATTTTGATAAATATTACTGAAAAAGTGGGGATCTGAATTTCCTTTACTTAACCTAGGATAATTTTAGAAGAAATAGACTATAACTAAACTAGGTTTGTTAGAACATTAAATTCTAGCTGCACCAGTTATAATTTCGTATTTAGATATAGTAGCTGGGATGGTGCCAATAGGGAGTTTGATGCGATTTTGATTAGAGATATGTTAAATTAAGAAATAATTGATCTTTTATTTGTTGTTTATTTATGTATTTGGAGATAGCGCATGTAGCCCAGGCTAGTCTCAGACTCTCGATTCGTCTTTCCTCAGCCTTCCCAGGGCTGGGATGACAAGCATGGAGCTCTACTCCAAACAGGATTGTTCATCTTCCTGGTGTACTTCTAATTAAAACCAAGAAGTTATTCATGTGAAATAAGCACTCTATCATCGAGCTATGTTTCCAGACTCTCCTTTTTCCAGTTTATGTTTTGAGACCTATTCTGCCAAGCTGCCAGTTACGCCTTTTATTTGGGATCTTCCTGCCTCAGTCTTCTGAGTAGCTGGGAATATAAGTCTGGGAAAAAAGGTAGGAGTGTGTGTGTGCATGCGTATGTGTGTTTTGTAAGGGCTTGGTCTTTCAACCCAGGCTGGCTTCAAACTCATGGCAATTCTCTTGCCTCAGCCTCACAAGCGCTGAGGTTTCAAGTGTATGCATGCCACTTGATCCAACTGGCTTCATTCTTGAATGAACATAAACTCAGGTCCTTCATTTCATTTCGTTTGCAGGAATCTTGTGTAATGATACAGAATTGAGTGAATTAGCATGGGCTAAACCTGGAATGAGCTTCTGTGATTTAGGGTTCCTGAAACCTGTGTCTCTCTGGATGGTGGAAGGGGCTCCCCAGCTAGTTCTGTTGCCCTACCAAAGCGAAACAGTGCAGTTTTTCCCAGCGTGAGATTCCGCTGCATGAAAAAAAATGATCCTTGTGTTAAGTTTGTAGGGTGTGACAAGCTGAAGAGCGCCTCAGCTGTTTTACAGATTTTTCAAACCTTTGACTGTTCAAAGCATACACAACACCTCCCACGTGAGTAATAACGAAGTACTTTTTCTTCTTGCGTCATAGCAAGTAGCATTTTAGATGAGGCCTGAGGAGTGGACAGAAGGACAAATACGAGAGCTCTCGCAGTCAAGAACGTGCTTTTGGTCAGGCGGAGTCGCGAGTCTCCATTTTGTGGAGCGCTCGGATCCCGATCCCCCAAGGGCTCTCCCAGTCAGGTGTGTGACGTGGCGCCGCCGGGCCTCGGTAGGTACGTCCAGTGTCTTGAGGTAGGATCACGATTCCTAAGGCGAACAGCTCGAGAGTCTTGTGCAACTCGGAACTGCGGCGGAGGTGAGGGACACAGCCCTGGGCTCCAGTCCCGTGTTTTACGATTATTGTTCTCCCGAGGCACCGCCTTCCCGCTCTCTGGCTCCGCCCGGAGGGACACATCGGAGCAGCATCGCTGTGCCCCAGCGCCTATATGAAAAGGTTCCCGCCCCCTCCGGCCCCGCCCCCGGAGTCTGCACATGCGCGATGGTCGCCCCGGCCCGGCCCTCCCCCTCCCTTCCACTCAATGCTCTGGGCGCGCCATGGGCGGGGCCTCGGGAGAGGGGGCGGGGCCAGCGCGCCTCTTTGGGGGCCCAGCGGGGATTAGTTGGTTTCGGAGAGGAGGAGGAGGAGGGAGTAGCGATCGCCGAGACAAAGCCGCGTCGCGTCCCGGGGACCAGCGGGAGGGGTCCTGGTGGCGTCCCGGTCGGCTGTGGGGATTCGCGCGCTGCTGCCTTGCAACAGGTCGACCGCCGGGCGCGCCGCGTCGTCCTCGCTCGGTTTCCCCGGGCCCGCGACCCCCGGGCCACTTCTGCTTGGCCAGGCCGCGCCTGGACCCCCGCTTCCATGCGGTTCGGGTCCAAGATGATGCCGGTAAGCGAGTGGGCTTGCTGGGGCCCGGGCGTGGGGCCCGGAAGTGTGCGGGGCGTGGGGACCGGGTCAGCCGAGCTAGTCGAGCTCGGGGCTTCGGGACTCCCGAGGCTCCGTTCCTCTCGGCCCCCGAGAGGGTCGCGGGGCTACCTCTCAGGTCAGGGCGACTGTCCTGGGCCGCCGCTCCAAACTTTGTGGGATTGAGACATTCGAGGGGATTGTTTTGAAGGTCAACTGGGGAACCGAGAACCTTTTTCTTTCTCTTAACTATTTAAGCTTTTTTTTCTTTTTTTAAAAAAAATATTATTATTACTGGAGTGAAGCGTAACGCTTGAAAAGGCTTGCCTTTCCTTTTCTTTTATTTCTGCTAATCTTTTTCCACCTTGAATTTCGATCTGCCGTTGGCGATAGCAGCCAAGTCACCCTATCTCTTTGTGGAAACAGGTTTTAGTAAATGTAGCCTTAAAAGTTTTAGTTCGCAGGAAAACTTTTGTGCCTAGCTGCTACCGCTTGTTCTCCAAGACCTCCGAGAAAGAGGAGTTATATAGGCATCTGACTGGGTCACCACAGGTGATCTGCAGGTTAGATGGAGATGTTTTAAAGCCGCTTTTCTTGAGCAAGAGCAAGATTTTGCTGGTTGTGGTGGCTTTTGTAGTCATGGATTTCCTCGTGGGTGCTGTCTCCTCGCAAGCAGAACCATTCTTACAATCAACGAGTTTTTTGGTTTTTTTTTTTAAGAATAATTTTTATGTATTCTTTGGAAAGTTCATGTATTTCAATCATATTCGTCCCTAAACCCCTCTCAACCTATGTTCGTATAGCTTTACTTTTTTAAGGAAACAAAACAAAAAGCCTAAAGCAACTTTTTTTTTCTTTTGTAAAATCTGTGGAATAGAATGGTGAAATTTATGTGCGTGTGTGGGGTTCTACTTTGTTTTTGTAATTACACATGCAGAATATACTGTATTGTCTCCTCCCCTCCCCTTGTGTTGTGGAAGGAGTCCTAAATTTTTCTATCATGTACATAAAAATTTGATTTTGGGGGTTTAAATGGCTTGGGATGTTTTTCATTGGTTTAGAGTCCAGGAATTTGGAATTGTTAGCGTTTTCTATCTTTTGATTTACTACTCATTTGTTGACTTAGGTTTGTGATGTGAATGTCTCCTCATAGTAAAATACGTTCCTTGGTCATGATTGGTTTTGTAAACTTTGTTGTTGTTGTTTGTTTGTTTTCGAGACAGGGTTTCTCAGTGAGGCCCTGACTGCTCTGGAACTCTCACTGTAGACCAGGCTGGCCTCAAACTCCTGGAGGCCCGCCTGCCTCTGCCTCCAGAGTGCATGCACCACTATGCCTGGCACGTTGTTAACTTTTTTATTCTTTATGTTTTTATTTCTTTGTTGTGAAAGAAACGTTTGTAGGTTGTCTACCAGGTTTTTATGAAAAGGAAAAGAATAAGGGTTTTGTTGCAATATGACTTCTTCCTGAAAGAGCCGTTTAGAATCAAGGATCCTTTGTTTTTGTATGTTTTTCTTTTTGCCTTAGGTAGGGATTGTTCTCTCTCAGCTGCGTAGCAGATCATTAGAATTCTTAGAAGAAGCTACAAATCTTGGAGCTAAAGTCACTTAAGTAGTGTGGTTTTGACTGCTTTTATGATGTCAAAATAGCATCCTAATAGAAAGGTGTAGGGTGCACACTGCCCTCTGGAATTTTGCGCAGCATTAGTGATCCCAGATATTAAAAACTGTTTCTCTGCCTCAGGGTCTGTAAGTTGGGGATGATGGGATACCAGTTCCATGGTAGTTCGGAAGATTAGAGTTACTGTTTATGAAGAAAAGGATTAATATGGTGCCTGGCCCCGGATAGGTGCTAGGTAAAGCTCCTCTATTGGCAACAGTGATTACGCCTGAGGTTCTTATTC
Source organism: Phyllotis vaccarum (assembly GCA_033318265.1). NCBI lineage: Eukaryota > Metazoa > Chordata > Mammalia > Rodentia > Cricetidae > Phyllotis > Phyllotis vaccarum. Next base: position 12,739,993 of record JARWLC010000017.1, on the reverse strand, counting down.
TGTGATGCTAAATGAAGGCTTGTGCTCCTTTTAGAAAAGATTTATTTTATGTATATGAGTATTTTCCTATAATGACCGTGTACCATATGTGTGACTGGTGCCCACAGAGGTCAGAAGAGGTCATCACATCACCAGAGTTACGAATGGTTGTGAGCTACTGTGTAGGTGATGGGCATAGAACTCAGGACTTGTGTAAGAATAAGTTCTCTTAATCACTAAGCATCTCTCAGCACTCAAGCCTCAGGTTACATGTACCTCTATACTTGTATTATCAGGGTACCTGAAAGGAAAACTTTATGTGTGTGGCAATTAGGATGGAACCCAGGGCTTGTATCCAGGAAAGACACACATTCTGTCATTAAGCTGTAAAGCCCCTAAAGTATAATTCGGTTCTTTGAGATAGACCTTGCTTTGTAGTACCTGCCTCGTGTGGTACCTGCTCTCTAGCCCAGGCTGCCCTATAGCTCCCAGCCGTTCTCCTGCATCAGTATCTGGAGTGCTGGGATAACAGGCATGGGCCACCATTCCTGCCTTAAAACGATTTTCTTAAGTGTGATTTTCATCCTTCCCTTTTAATATGCATGGATTTTTATTCTAATAAAAGTAAGGTTTTGTTGTATTTTGTTATTACTTTGGAAAACTACAAGTTTATCAGGAAAAGCATCATGCTAATGGAAAGATGGACACTCAGAGACCAGTTGCCTTGATGTATTTTTTTTAATGTGGTAAACTATACATAATTTAAAATTTTACCTTAGTAATCATTTTCAAGGGCAGTTTTGTGGCACTTAGTACATTCCTTGGTTTGTTTGGGCAGGCATTTTGGAGTTCTATTGCATTATATTAAGTGCATACAAGCAGATGGTATTCTTGTGTTTTCTTACCAAATAGTACAGACTCAAGTAGTTTTCCTTTATGTGGGACACGAAGTGATAATTAGTTACAAAGCCAGAAGTAAAGATGCATTTTAGCAGGCTAGCTAAAAATAAATAGAGAATCACAGTGGAGCTAATGATAGGGTACTACACAAGTGGCAATGATTACTCTCGTTTTCAGATACCTGCCATGGTTAGCACCTCGAGTACTTAGTGAGGAGAAACTGATTTTATAAAGGACACCTTACCTTCATTTAAGAAGGGTTATTTGTACTTGGACTGAGTAGCTTTTTAAATTTTCCACTCATTATAACTGATTTTCAAATGGAGGTAATTATCCAAGACAAAAATTCTCACCTACTCGAAAATTATACAAGATTTCTTTTATTTATTACTTTCATTTTGTGAATCATTATATTCCAGCAAAAATGTGTTTTTATGAAAGAGCTTATTCATATCTGCTACTAAAATGGTAAATTAAAAAGCAAAAACTACTTATGAAAAATACACCCTATAATCACTGGTGCTCTGTAGAAGGCCAGAGGGCTTGGATTTGCCTGTGTGGAGCATTTGGGCTATTGTGTTGCCAGTGGGGTGTACTGTCCTGTATTATCCCCCAGTGCCTTGTTCACAGTGTGGCTATTGTGAGTGAGGAACTGAACTTGAAAAATGATTTCATTTTAATTATATTTAAATAGCTCTATGTGCCTGGTGGTGACTGTTTTGCATGTACAATCAAACCAAATGTCATCATACTACAGATAATCTTTTCAGACACCCTAGCTTATTTTAAAAAGCTCAGCTCATCTGACCATGGCTTAGTTTTAAATTTGTGGCATATTTTTCTGTCAGTGCTGCAGGGGCGTAATTACTTGGAGTTATTTTATAGTGCTGGAAAACAAAACCTGATTCTTTGAGTTTCTGGTATCAGGAGAGCTTGTTGGTTATCAAAGTGACTCCTCAGGCGGTTTGACACCTGGTCAGCAGTTTTTTATTGTGTAGTTCAGCTCTGTGCTGTTTATGATGCTCTTCTGACCAAAAGCCCCTTGCTTAAGTACTGTATTTTCAGAAGTCCAGTTCTATTTGCCACTGGCTGCTCTTCCAGAGGATCTGAGTTCAATTCTCAGCAGCCACATGGCAGCTCACAACTATCTGTAACTCCAGTTATAGGGATCCGATGCCCTCACACAGATAAACATGCAGGCAAAATGCCACTGCACGTAAAATAAAGATAAATATTAAAATAAGTTACAGATGTGGAGCATTGAGCTTGTGTAAATTCTGTGCTCTGAAGGATTCTTTCAGCTGACTAGGAATATAAAAAGGTAGCGTATGTTGGGTTTCATTCCAGAATGAAATTTAGGCTCAGTTCTTAAAGATGAGTTCATAGCTCTAGAGTTGAAATTCTCAAAGGCTATGGAATCATCTATTTTTTAAAATATGCAAAAGATCTCACATTTCATATGTTTAGTTTTGTGGCCTTGTGACTTCACTTATATCACATGTGATTTTTTTTTTTTTCTAGGTGGTTTTGTTTTTGTTTTGCCTTTCAGAGAATTCAGATTTAAGACAGTATAAAGAAATGTAGGCAAGTATGCACTGCCCCATATTTGAACAATTAAGGAGAATTAGCTTCTCTGGAAGGGACGTTGGAGGGTCGGTCATTCTTACTCTCCTAGGATGAGCTGGCGGTCCCCCCGTCCCAGCAACCTCTAGGAACAATGAGGACTTTCTGGACTGGAGCTTTTAAGGAATACTTGGCCCTTTATCTGTTGGTGATCTGCCACAGGTGGTACTCTTTTAAAAGGCACAGGGAGCAGCTTTGACTAGGTTTTCTTCAGCTCAAGCAGGAGAACTTTGTAGCAGTGTCTGATGGACTGATATGTTGTCATGTGTTATAAACCTTTTCTTCAGTTTCTCCACTAACAGATGTCCCAGAGAATTAGAAGTCTGGGCTGTAAGAGCTTAGGAATCCAGAGTGTTCTTTTCAGTTTATGCCACTAAATCAAGCCAGACACTATTTACTTTAAATACTGCGTTTTGATAGTGTGCTAGGTACTAGACAGAACATTTTTCTCTTATCAGTTAGAATTGAGAAAATGTAGATAAAATGACCACATGTGAAATGTATTCCTAGTTGGAATGATAAGTGAGACTTCTAAGACTACTCTGTACTGGAAGTAGAGGTGGGGTACGGGCTCCTTACAGGAGACCAGAAGTCATGTCACTAACCACTGAGCACTGTGCTGTTAGAGAAGATTGTAAGAAACTTTGCAGATATTGTGTTGGTGGTTTTAGTTCTTTTTCTATATAAAATAATTTAAAAGCTGATTTATTTAGATTATACTAACACCGAGTTGTCAATGAAAATAAATGCCCAGTTAACTGGTCATAAATGCTGAACTTCTGAAACACATATTAATTGGTTTCTTGGACAAATTTTAAAAAGAATTAATTTAAAAATGATATGTATTTGTGTGTTTCTGTGTGAGGGTATGTGCATATGAGTGTACCAGCCTGTAGAGGCTGGAGGGGTCAGATCCCCTGTGGCTGGAGACACAAGTGGTTCACAACCTGGGTGCTGGGAATTGAGAAGTGTATGTTCTTAACTCCTGAGCCATCTCTCCAGCCCCTTAGAAATTTAGATACATTTTAAACATTGTCGACTGAAAGCCCCAAGAAAAGTAGTATTCTAGAAAGCTACCGTGGACAGTTACAGAGTAACCGATTTACGATTTACGCTACTAGTGATGCTCATAGCATGGGTAGGACACTTTACTGATTTTCCAGTGTGGGGCAGACTGTCTGAAAATGAAAACCTGGAGTTGGAGGTGGGGGAGGTGGGAGGTGGGAAGCCTGACTTCCTGGCAGGTCAGATAAAAAGCTCTGTCTAGAGCCTCTTTGTCTCCCTGTTACACAGTCAAGTGACCTTTCCATTCTCATTCTACAGAATTTGAAGCTCAGAGTTGTTTTAGTAGTTCGCTTCTGGCCATTCTGTTGAAGTGAGATTTGAACTAGCTGTTTGCCCATGTGTGCTCCGTCTGAGCTTGCAAGCACTTGGGCTATCAGGTACTTGCAGAGCAAATAGTTGCCATGTTATTTTGGCTAATGGCTAATGATAGCTTCAAAAAAACGGCTCTTCAGAGGCTAGGGAGGGGGCTCAGTGGGTAAGGGCACTTGCTGCTCTTCCAGAGGACTGGAATTGGCTTCCCAGTACCCAAATCAGGTGGCTCACAACAGCTCCTGCTCTTCAGGTCAGAAATGCCCATTTCTGGTCTCCATAGACAACTGTACACACATGCATATACTCTTTCTCACACACATATACACATAAATAAAAATAAATCTTTAAAACTCTCTCTAGAATGTAACTAATTTTTGATACAGAAAAAGAAAACAGACATAATTTCTATTTAAATGAAAAAAATTGGTAAATCTCTTACCAAGTCCCATTGAAGGGAGATGGTTACCTGCCCCTGAGTAGAGGAAATACCTGAGTGGACTTTAAAAAAATCACTCTCTATAGCTGTAGAGAGCTCAGATCTTTCTCATTCACAGGTGGAGAATAGGGCTTTAATTATCTCTTTATGAGCGATGTTTAATAGATCTTTGGAGTGGCAGTTTTCCACAGAGTGTAAAGGAGATGGCATTGAAAACAAGAGGGACAGAGGGTGGACTAGAGGCCCTGGGAGATGCTGAAGATGAGACTGAAATGGCTGGGCTCATTCTACAGCCAGTTCTGGTTGGTTGGATAGTACAAAAGGCCCTGAAGATGTGTTGAGATGGTGGTAGGGTGGGACCTCTTCTGTTCTAAGGATCATCTGTGTGGTGAGTACATTGAGGACTCATTTGGATGGAGTCATAATTGGATCATGTCTCTTCATTTTTTCTCATGCTGGCTGTTTGGGGACAGCACATGTTCAATACATGTTACGTGACTATTCACTGGATTTCAGGCCCCTTTCTGAGTGTCATGGACACAGAACAGAATAGAACATCTTTCAAGGGGATTGCCTTTCATGGAGCTTGGGGAGGTTGAGACACATGTTAAAGGAAGTAATGGCATTAGATGGAATTTAAGTTAGGCTGGTGTGACTGGGTGGCTACTTTATATCGGATGGCCAGGGAAGTGACATTTCTGGGTGTGCGTGGCAGGAAGAAATGAGCCAACACTGAAGATTTCCACGTGGAGCATTTCAAGGACAGAATACCTTGTGTATAGTTAAAAGTTTCTGTCCTGTCAACAACTCCAAAATAAATGCCCAGCAGGCACTACCCAAATAAATGACTTAGAGGCCTAATATTAATTCATAAATACTTGGCCAGTAGATGGAAGCTTATTGCTGACTAGTTCTTACACTTAAATTAACCCATAATTCTTATCTCTGCTTAGCCATGGACCACTTATAAGAAGTTAAAACTTGGCTATTAATACAAGAAGCACCATTGTGAACAGGTGAGAAACTTAATCATGAGCCAAGGAGCAGTTAGGCAGGATCTGATGGTGCTAGAGCCACATGACTGTGCACTTACAGGGCTGCAAATGTGAAATTTTCACATGTTAATGTGAAAATCCAACCAATTAAAAAACTGAGCTGAGCCTGGAGGCATGCACTATAAACAAGCTGGGTATTTAGAAAGCTGAGAAAAGTGGACCATATATTTAAGGCCTACTAGGTCTACATAAAGGAGTCAAACTAGACTGGACACCTATGAAAATCCTGTCTGTGGGACTGGACAGATGGCTCAGTGGTTAAGAGCCCTGACTCTCTTCAGAGAGCCTGGGCTCAATTCCCAGCACCCACGTGGTGGCTCACAGCTGTCTGTAACTCTAGTTCCAGGGGATCCAGCACTATCTTCTGGCCTCAACAGGCACTAGACATGCACATAACAAACAGGTAAACATGCAGACAAACTCCATTTTCAAAATCAATAATCACGGGCTTTTATGTTTTGAGAGAGAGCACTGTGAATAGTATATGCAAAGCCCTAAACTGACTCACAATACACAACGGGAGGTGAAGAAGTGAATGAAACATAAATAGCTCCATTTCCACCCTGTTCTGATTCCCACTCCACAGACTTCTCAGTGTCACCTAGGACAAGCTAGTAGGGCAAGTGGTAAACTGTCTACACTGAATCTACAACCAGTTCCTACCTTCAGCTGGGCCCTTCAGGTAGCAGGGTGACCCTTTCGTTGAATTTTCGGCAGTGTTTTTGCAGCCCTTTCCAAGTCTTCCATGGCATCCCTAGAATCCTTTCTCCACACAGCCAAGAAAAAAGCTTTCCTAGTCACCAGATCATGCCAAGTCTCACTATCTTGCACTCCTCAAGTGGCTACCACACCCTGTCCACAGAAAATCTGAGTAATGCCAGTTCTCTGCCACTCCCTGCCACTCTCCCTCTGCCCTCAAAGCTCTGGCCTAGCTGATTTCCAGTGCTTCATAATGAGCATCTCCCCAGACACGAGTGTTGTGGAACAATGCTCTTGCATTTGTTTTAATAAAACTGACTGGCTAGTAGTAGCCAGGTAGAAAAAGAAATAATTTATGATGCTGTGATTTTGCTTTAAATAACTCAAATTAGGCTGATAGAGATGGATAAACTTAGGTTAAAGGTATGTCAGGATAAAAAGCAGACAATTAGCACAGAGGAGTTTTAATATGATTGAGTCTTCATAGAGGATTGGGAGATAGGATTCATGGCAGTTGATGAGGATTCTCAGCATAGCTTGACAGCCCAGAGTAGACTAGGTGGGAGAAAGAGCTCAGCAAGCATGTCAGGCATGTGAGTCGCCATCTGCTGAGAACTGTAGTATACAGCTGGAATGCCCTCAGGAAGGCTGGGAAGGCACCCAGGATGAAGTGGCCTGGCGCTCTTGAGAGAGGTTCCACATCCACTGAGACCCCATGCTACCTTCTCAGAGCTTGAGGTAGACCCCAATGGCTTCATGCGGGAGAGGGCAGAGCATCCCTTCCTGGGGAAGCCAGTGACTTGCTCTGGAATATTCCCTGCCAGCAGAGTAACCACAGAAGCAGGAGACTGACTGGAGTGGTCTGATCTCCACGTGAAACTCCTTTAAGTCCTGCCCAGCTGTGTTCAGGCTGGAAGACCGCACAAGGCACAGAGATGGAAGGGAACTTTGGTCAATAGTCTGTGCCCCCCCCCCCCCCCCCCCCGTTTTCTCTCTCTCTCTCTCTCTCTCTCTCTCTCTCTCACACACACACACACACAGACAACACACAACTTTATGGAGACATTTCTTCCTTTCCTGCTTTATATCTTGAGGCTCAAACCCAAGTTATCAGGCTTGTGTTGCAACTTATTCACCTAGCCATCTCATTGGCCATCTATTTCTTAAGTCCTCTCTCTGGGGCTGGGAGGACGGATCTTTGGGCAAAGTGCTTGCTGTGTAAATATAAGGGCTTGAGTTTGGTTTCCCTTTCACCCACATAAAAGCTGGGTTTCAGTAGCAGAGATAGGTAGGTTCAGGGGTGGGGGTAGGAGGCTCATTGGCCTGCCAATGGTTCAGTGAGAGATGCTGTCTCACAGTGTAAGCTGAAAGACAGTACAGGAAGACACTTGATGTCAGCCTCTAGCCTCCATGTGACATGCATTTGCATGTACACACACACACACACACACACACACACACACACACACACACAGAGTCTGGGGTTCTCAATGGATAGACAGAACAAAAGATAAAACTGGAGCGATTTCCCGTATGTTCTTCACAGAGGATAGGGACCCTCAGCTTTTCCTCTAAACCTCACCGCTGCTTTAATTACCTGGCAGTTTTGGGGAAGTTTCTTATGTTAGGAAGTTGGAGAAGGATTTTTGACTTTTTATAGATTGTTCATTTTTCTTTGAAGAGCAGGTCTTTCTCCTTGTACTTCTGACTTCCTGTAGGGACAGCTAGGGCAAGTGAGTTTTGGCAAATGGCAGCTCTGAAGGTGTAGTGGTCAGTCTTTACTTCCTGTCCCTTACAACAGCGGCTTAGACCTAGGTAACTGGTGTTCTGTGACTTCACATAGCTTTAAAACCAAATGAATAGGGTGCTGAGGTGGCTCAGTGAGTAAAGGTTCTTGTTTTCACCCTGACAGCCTGAGTTTGATCCCAAGGAACCACGGGGTGGGAAGAGAAAACAATACCCACAGGTTGTCTCTTGGCCTTCATATACACAGAAACATGTGTATACCACCTCCAATGAATGAGTGAAGCAATGTTTAAGTCAAGTGAATAAAATCAAACCTCTGACAAAGTTAATTTCTTACAGCTCCCTAGCCTGTGTTCTGTGTGTTCCCTTGGAAAGGTTGATCTACTTCCGTCTGAAATAACTTCTCTTTGAAAACAAAGAATTCTTATGTCAGTGACATTGCATTAATTACAGTGACTGCATGTTCTCTCACAATGGCGCTTTAAGCTAAGTCTGTGACCAGCTCTTAACTGAGTATTATCTGTACCCTGTGTTTCTGAAAGTTCTGTGCAGAGAGGCTTTGGCACAGATTACTGTGCTGTGTTTCTGGGTTGCATTTTATCTTTCCTGTGTATTTCCCCTCTGAGATTGATCATTATAAGAGGCAGAAACAGGAAATAATCATATTAGGCATACTTTCAAGCTGTAAATTATTTTTAAATCTTCAACAATAATAATTAGCTTGGAACTTAAAATTCTCCTCCCTCAGCTTTCCAAGTGTGAGTTACCACAGCCATCTTTGAAATTTGGTGATTTAAAAGTCACTTGATCTGAACAAAACAGTAACTGCTTCATTTACTGCTTTATTCCTGGGAATTAAATTGTAGATTTGAGACTATTTGGATCCTTTAGGAGAGCACATTTGTAAAACAAAGCTAAAAGGAGGTGGCTGTGTGAGGCACTGGCCTGCCCTCACCTTGGCCTTCATTCACAACACACAGCTAGCTTAACCTGCTCTCTTTCCTCTCCCTTTATTTTCTTCAAGTAAAGGAAGGAGAAAGGAATTCATATTTATTGGAAACAAGTCTACATTTCATTCTCTTTATAGCATTTACAATATAATTATAGATTGTCACATTGAAAATCCTTCATTGTGACTAGGTTTTAAGTTTAGAGACTTGAAAATGATATTTAACCTTTATAACGTGGGTGAATACTTAAGGAAATGTTTGACATAATTTTAAAGCAATATTTCAAAGTTGTGGTAATTCATTTTGTTATTTTTTTCTTATGTCTTCTAAGAGGAGAAAGAGGCAAGTCTTTATCTTCTTCCTGAGCCCATTGGCAACGATGGACCCATTTATTATTATTATTTGTCTCCAGGGATCTCCTAAATCACAATCCAAGATCCTTGTTTCGGCCTTTGATAATGGCCCTTGGTAGATTTCTATAGCAGTTTCTTGTTAGAAATGGAGGGTCTCAGCTCCCTTCCCTGTCTGCTGAATTAGAACCTGTCAGGGTGGGGCCAGCAGTCTCTGAATTGCCCTCTGTCCTTGCCAGCAGTTAGCACCTCATAAAGGCTTGCCTGCTGGTTTCCACTTGCTCCTGTAATCTTTTCTTTTTCCTCCACAGAGACTGCATCTTCCGCAGATGTGACCAACTTGCTTCCTCTTGGGGCCTTTGTTTTCTGTGTGACATGGTTGTCCAGCCCTAGCTGGGCTTGCACCTCATTTCTTTTAGATGTTGTCTGCCTGCTTAAGAGCCCTCCCAGTATTGTGGAGTGGAGCGCAGCTCTACAGCTGGCAATTTGTTCCTCCCCAGGTTCCTCCTCTGTCCCCTTGTACCTTAGGAGGGTCACTTCTGCATGTGCACCAGAGCTCCCTAGCCACCTGGTTTTCCTTGGGGTTACCCAGTAGGAAATGAGAGAGAGAGGGGGCTTCTCCCCGTGCCTTTTCCACATAGATTTTGTGTTTTCTGACACCTCTCTTCTCTCCCTCCCAACTGTCTCATCAGATTGTTTCTGCATTAGAGTCCAGACCATAGGTCATCTATAAATGTTGGATGAATAGAAAGAACACAGAATCAGAAGTAGAATGGTGGTGGCTGAATGTAACTGACAATGTTAAGGCTATAGCTTGACACAGACCTATAGCTGTATACTATATATATGCAAGACAATTTAGTGATACCCGAGGAGAACAGAACTGAATCCAGCTTAGGGTAAGATACTGTGTTGTGGGCAAAAACATTTCTCTGAAGGGCAGAAGTTGTGTCAGTTTCAAGTGCATCCATGTTTGCTGTTGAGAGCAAAGTGTCTGGAGGAAACCAGCCTTGGTTTGGATCTTGGCTTTGCAGACTTTTACTCGGTCTGTGTGCTTCAGTGTGTTACCACAAAGTGCAGTGTGTCTACAGCGTTTGATGCATGTTATGTGCTGAAGACACACTAACAAAGACAACCCTTGACTGTACAATACTCATATTTGTAATAAATGGTAAGCTGAGGACTGTCAAGTACAAAACCTAGGCTAGTGTGTATGTGCATTTGATGTTGGAATTTTAGGTGGGGAGGTCAGGGAAGATGTTACTGCAAGTGAGAGCTGTGTAGATGGAAAGGGGGACACATTATGTTGCTCAAGAGCATGCTGAAAAGGAACAGCGAGTGCAGGCTCCATGGTGGACAGAGGCCTGGCCTGTTTCTAACAGATTGGAAGACTCTGGTAGAGCAGAGACTGGATAGAAGTGAGGAGTTGTAATATTAATGGTTGTTGGTATGGGCAGGCAGGGCACAGTCTTGGGGTCTGTAATCAGGCTTTTATTGTGGCACCCAATTAAATGGCAGTTATCAGGTAACAAAAAAATTCATTTTAAAGATAAGAGTGTTGGGCTGGAGAGATGGCTTAGGGTTAAGAGCACTCTTTCAGAAGTCCTGAGTTCAGTTCCCAGCAACTACATGGTGGCTCACAATCATCTATAATGAGATCTGGTGCCCTCTTCTGGCCTGCAGATAGAATGTAATTTTAAAAAAAAAGTGTTTCAGGGAGGTATCTTTCTTAAGGCAAATGTGCGTTCTAATTAGATCTGTCCAGGAAGCCAGCAAAATGCCATTGCTTGTCCAGCATTGAGGATTTGAGCACAGGCACTGGATCATTACAGCTTGTCTTTATGGGGAAGAAGGGTGTTGGTCAGGCACTTGACATTCACACCAGTGTTAGCTCCCTGGGACAAGTATCCTAGGAGGAGTACTTCTCTCCTATTTTTATAGTAGTTATGCTTTTAAATAACAGAGCCCTTGGTTTTCAGAAAGTAAAAGGCTAGATTGCTGTTCAGTTGGGGTGGCTGGCTAAGTAGAGGACTTCCTAATATTTTCCTGTGAAAAGCACAGACAGCTTGAAGAGTAGAGGGTGGGTCAGAAAGAGTTGTACTCTGACCTTGTTTCAGTAGCCAAGGAGATCACAGCTCTGAGCCTTTTCTTCATTGAGAAAGAGAAAATAATACCTGTTCTGTTTGTCTGAGCTTTGCTGTAAGTCTGATGGATAGTCTGCAGGGAGCAGAAGTGCACAGTGGCGCTGTTGCTGCTGTGTAACGGTGTTTGCTGGTGTGCTGTGTTCATGTTCTTCTACCTGGTGTTACTAGAATTCAGTAAATGTCTTCAAGTCTCAAATGTAGAGTGAAGACAGTTCCGACTTTTGAAGCTTTAAAACTTCAGAGAATTTGTTGGTGTGGGTGGGGAATATGGAGAAGTTCTGTTTAATACCTTGTGGCTGTGGTTAAGTATGCTGCCTTTTCTGGCCCAGCAGCAAACAGAGTAACATTCTCTGAGCTTGGTAAATCTTTATTTTTCCCAGTGTTGTCAAGGCACTGTGTGTAAGGAGATTATGTGCTGCCTTCTTCCTTAAGTTGAGGCAGTTATTGGAATGCACAAAGCCTGAGATAATTAGCTTGAACTCATTCAGTTAGGAGTCTTGACAGCATTTCTCCTTATATGATCTATTTACTATTTTAACAGAATCCACTTCTATTGTTTCTGGATTACTTTGTATGTGATAGGTGTTTATGTAAGTAAATTAGGAGATGCATTTGCAAAAGGTGGAGGTGAAGTGCCCAAGGAAATGGGCTTCAGCACACTGAGGTGGAAAGCCCAGGTGCCTCTGGTCCCCTCTGTGATATCTGAGTAAGTTTCTGTCACAGTCTCTCTCAGTGCTGCCCTTCACAAAGAGCCTAGTGCAGCTTTCTCACTGGGATGATGGCCAGTTGCAACTTGCAAGGGTGATCAGGTGACTTTGGCAAACCCTGTAACTGTAATAATGGTACTGTGCCACCGTGACCAGTGTAGATTCTACTTACTCTTTTTTGTTGTTGTTGTTTACTTGCTTGTTTGTTTGTTTGAGACAGAGCTGCTCTGTGTAGCCCAGGCTGGCCTTGAACTCAGAGATTGCCTGCCTGAGTGCTGGGATTAAAGTTGTGTACCAGCATTGCCTGATTAAGCCATACTTTCTCAGGGATCAGCATAGTGTCATTTAGTTATTCTGAAAGGCAATATCCTGATCTTTGTTTATCAGGGTTGCATAGTCTGCATTTTTTTCTTCATTCAGAATGAAAGTGGGATAGCACCTTATAAGTGTGATTATACATGGAGTAGGTGCTCATGGGATTGGATGAACAGGCTGTTTTGATTTGCATTACCATCAAACATTTGTTTGCAGCTTGTTAGTGCTTCAGCATTAGGAATTCATAAAAATTTTAAAATAATTTAATAGGCATACTTTGGTAGTGCATTTTAAGGTGTTTATTTTATTTTAGGTTTTTTTTTTTTTTTTTTTTTTTTTTTTTTTTTTTTTTTTTTTTTTTTTTTTTTTTTTTTACCAGAAGAAAGATTTATAGTGAGTTTTAATTATCTGTTGGACTGAATTTATATACAAGATCAGGTAGCTTTTGGAATACAACTAATTTCTACTTGTTAATGAAATCTTAAACTTTAGACTGGTATTAGATTTGACTGAAACATTTCAGTTTAAAATCTTTGGGAGTAGCTAATGTATGTACATGATATAAAAATAAGTTTTCCTTCTATGATCTGGCTCTTGTTTCTTATCACCTACCATCAGAATATGTACTTAACTCTATTTTTATATATACTTCCAAAAAGAAATGCATCAGTGTGTGTATTTGTAGCATTCACTCTCTAGGAATCAGCATATTGAAGCTGAATGAAGTGTGGACACCTCATTAGTGTAGTAGTGCATTACAGTCCAGAATTCCTAAAGTAAGCAATCCTCCTGTCTCAGCTTCCTGAGTAGCTTGGGCTACAGGTGTATGTGTCTACGCCTGACATGTATGGCATTCTTTAATTAACCATAAAAAGATTCATAAAAAGATGATCTAGTTGATGTCTTCTTGGTCTAGCTAAGTTTTTGCTTAAACAAATACTACAAAGGAAACTGGCAGAAAAGATGTTTGCTCTTCTATCTGGAGGCTGCCCATGGCTGTCCTGTGGGAGGACAGGGAACAAAGGGAAATGCTACTCTAGCAGACAAGACAGGTGATGGTTTCTCTCTGTTTCAGATGTTCCTGACGGTGTACCTCAGTAACAGTGAGCAGCACTTCACAGAAGTTCCTGTTACCCCGGAGACAATCTGCAGAGATGTGGTGGATCTGTGCAAAGAGCCTGGCGAGAGTGACTGCCATTTGGCTGCAGTATGGTGTGGCTCTGGTATGGACCTGGCTTCTCTTTGAGTTCTGTCTTCTGTTGGTTGCTCTTGGGTCTATGATTGGCACTGTGAGGACACTCATTTTCATGTACACACAGCAGGATAGGCTGCACCTTAGGAGGCCATATTCTTGCTCCAACTTTTGTGACATAAAGCCTTGTGTTCTTTTCTTTTCCTGCAACAGAAGGAAGTCACTGCATAAGTGTTAAAGGTCCCAGGCCTTAGGACAGGTACAAATGTGTTCAAATGAGTTGGGTGGAAGCTTAGGGGTATTGTTATGGTTAAGTACTTGGTGCTCAGAAGTTGTTTTTGTGTTTTAGTCCCTGCCCCCCACATAATCCCAGCGTTTAGGAGGCAGAGGCAGAGGCAGGTCTCTGAGTCTGAGGTCAGCCTGGTCTACAGAGTGAGTTCCAGGACGGCCAGGGCCCCAGAGATACCGTAAAGTGCTCCTTAGTTAGCAGTGGGAGCGCTCCTCCTTCTCTGCTCTTGTTCTTTCCTTTCCCTTCGCATCCCTTCCCTCCATGGTGGGGATTCTTTTTCTATTGCTGTGATAGAATACTCTGCAGCTACTTCTGACTCACAGTTGAGGAGCGCTGCCCATACTGCAGCCACACACAAGAGCAGAGATGGTGAATGCTTGCTAGTGCAAGGTCTTTGATTCCCTGACCTGAAAAAATCCACTGACCTCCAAAGCTGTCTTCTGTCACTTCACTCTCCAAATATTAGAGCCTCTCTTCCATCTCTCCTTCCCCTTTCATTCCTTTCTGTGCACTCATGCGTTTGCTTGGAGATCATTTCTTAGTTGCCAAGGTGTTACAATGAGGTTTCTTGGTCTCGGATGGCCAGAGGTCTAGACCCACAGACCTGCAGTCAGCCCCAGACCCCTTAGCCTCCTGCTCAGGCCCCCAAAATGATTTAGATGCTTATATTAAGTTCATGCTGTTTGGCCTATGGCTCAGGCACATTGCTAGCTTGCTCTTAAATCTTAAATCAACCCATTTCCATTAATCTGTCTGCCACGTGGCCCGTGGCTCACCTGTGTTCTTACATGTTGCTCCTTTGGGCTTCGGCTCGGTCTGTCTGACTCTGCCCTGCTTCTCCTACCTATGCTCTGATTTCTCCTCCTACTTTTTCTATGGTGCCTGTCATGGGCCAAAATAGCTCCTTTATTTAAAGATTGATATTCACAGCATATAGAAAGGCACCCCACATCACCAGGGTACTCGATTTTAAGGGATGCAGAGATGCAAATGCTCCTGCTTTTAGATATCTCACAGTGCAGGAGAAGCAGGTATCAGCTAATATCCCCCAATGCTGTGAGGGCAGCGCAAGGCAGTAAGTGGAAGGGGTGGATGTGCTCCATCCTCCAGAGGAAAGGGTACCAGGGGCACATATGCTAGTGCCCATCTCTTCAGAAGCGCTCCCTTTTGTGGGGGACTGTACAATTCGTGTTTGTAGAAAGTAGTTACAGCATCACTGCTACTGGAAGAAGAACCAGCCCAGCCCTGCACGCTGTTCCAGCCAAGCAGACTAAGTTCGGGGTTAAGTCACAAAGTTGGCTGCTAATGCTTGGCTGCTCTGTCTTTGTCCATGTTGTTTATTTAAGGCATCGACAGATGCTGTCATTGATTACTGCTAAGTGTATAGTTTTCTTGGAACATTTCAATGTTCTTATACAAATTATACTGGTGTTGAGAACCCTGAGTTTATGCACTTGCCTTCTAAACTAGTATATTGGGTTTTAAAATCCAGCTTCCTTTCAAAGTGGGAAGGTTTTTTTGTTTTGTTTTGTTTTGTACTAACTCAAGATGCATTGTTTCTACTGAAGCTCCCAGGTTTGGAGTATTTAGCTGTGTCTTTTTTGCTTGTTTCTAGAAAAGTTATTCAAGCTGGCAGTCTTGCTGCAAAGGAGCCAGATATCTTCTCATTTTTTTTGCAAATGAATAAGTTTCACTCTTAACATTATTTACAAACATAATTTATAAATATTATGTTTGGGAAGTTGGCTTAGTGGGTAAAGGGCTGCACACAGCATGGACCTAAGTTTGTATCCCCAACACTCATCTAACTGGATAAGCTCTATCACCTCAGTGATGGGAGTGTGGACGGGGGATCCCAGGGACTCACTGTCTAGTCAGTTTAGCTAAAGTGGCAAAAAATCCAAGTTCAATGAAGAGACCCTGTTTCAAGACGAAGAAAATAGAAAGTGATGGAGGAGGGCATCCTGATGTTAGCCTCCACATGAGTACATATGGGCATGCACATCCACACACACGTCACATGTGCGCGCGCACACACACACACACACACACACACACACACACACGCAGCTTTATACCATCAACTGAATTCATACAAGGAAATAACCTGTATTAAAGGCTTTAAATTAAAACTTGAGCTGAAGTCATTTAGAAAGTTGCTTTTGAGTTTTTCTTCGTATGTGTAGGAGTGCATAGAACATTAGCATTAGTGAGAGTGGGTCTCAGCTATGTCTATCCCACAAATCACTGAAACCCTAAGAAGTTAAATGGCAAATGACATGCAGATAGATCCTAAGGAGCCACTGACCTATATCTTAAGACACTGATAACTGATATATACCCATTATTTCTATTAGTTTATCCTGATTTGACAGAGATTTTGGAAAATCTGTGATGTATCATTTTTCTGAGTTCTATTAGTGGAAGCAAAAAATTATGTCAAATACCAAGTATTTCCTGTATTTGTAACATAGTTTATGTAGAGGGTATATTTGTTTTTCTTTTACCTGTATATAATGTAATTTTTTTGCTTTTAGAACGCCCAGTTGCTGATAATGAACGAATGTTTGATGTTCTTCAACGGTTTGGAAGTCAGAGGAATGAAGTTCGTTTCTTTCTTCGTCATGAACGCTCCCCTAGCAGGGATATTGGTACGTAATATTCTGTGGATTATAACTAGTGTATAATCCATAGAGTTGGATTGTAATAGTTGGGGAGAGGCATAGGATGAGAAGCTAGGAAATTAGAGCGAGGGGGAAGTTCTTAGTCTGGACTTGACTGATAGTGGGGAGAAGAGGTTTGCCTGAAGAGGGGGACGTTTGACTGCAGATCCTAATGTGGTAGGAAGGAGTCTGGAAAGCTAGAAGTGAGAGGGGGAGGAACGCTCACTAGGTACAGAGGTCCCCGAAAATGGGTGTCTCTACCTGAAGTTCTCCTCCAGGATAAAAGGAATCTGGACCTCTTTACATTAGCAGGAAAGAGAGAAAACCACACACACTCCTAAATCTGGGTGTCTTCAGGTGCAGGTGGAGGTGTTTCCCATCTGAGAACGTGTATTTTTTTGTTTATGGAGATGAAGTTATATGGAAGTGATGGTGATGGAGGTTGAGCTATGAAGAAGAAGCATGTACACTGGAGTGTGCCAGAAGCATTGAGACGACCTGATGAGATACTTGAGACCTGTGTTTTCCCTCTAGGAGAGCTCTGTAGCTCAGGAGGTTGAGAGGGAGACAGACTGGCATAGAGCTGGCTTTCCCAGATGGACTTGTGCAGTTCAGTGGTGATGATAGTGTTTGGAAGGGAACGTCTAAGCTGGGTGGGTGTCTTAGTGATGTTTACTGTTGTTGTGATAAAATACCTTGACAGAAGCAAGGTATTAGGGAGAAGGGTGCTTATTCTGATTTACAGGTCAAGGGTACATACAGTGTGTTTGGTGGGAAGTCAGACTGGTGGGAGCTTGAAGCAACTGATGACCTCACATCCAGTCAGGAGGCTGGATCATGAATATTTGTGCTTACTTTCTCCTTTATGCACACCTGAGGTTGTTAACCCCGGGAATGGGGCCACTGTCAATGAGCAGGTCTTCAAGCCCTAATTAGCCTGATCCAGATGCTCCCTCGAGGTATGCCCAGAGGCTGATTTCATGGGTGATTCTAGATACTGCAGGGCGGTAGACAACGCTAACTACCATCACAGTGGGGTAGGGGTGAAGGAAGGATGGATCTATGGGGAGAGAGGAGATTGCATCCAGTGACCGGACCTCATGATTAGATTAACAAGCAAGTGTAGTGAGGGGAGAAAGGAGTGGTCAAAGAAGAGAATGTTTAAATAGGAGATTTCAGATGCAGACCACTCCCAATGGTCCCCCCCCCCCTTTGGGTTAGACCTGAAAAAGAGCCTGCTTTAGGAACAAAGCTTGTCAACAAAACTTAGATGATCTCTTGAGTAGCAGGGTCTAAAATGAAGGCCGATTTGGAGGGCATAACAGAATGGATGGTTAAGTCTTTAAAACTGATGGTTATAGGCTGAGCTGATACACAGGAGAGGACAGACAGTAATCCAAGGGGAGATGTGTGGGCTGAAAGTTGTTCAGACACTCAGAAAGTGGCCTTGTCTGTAAGATGCAAGTGAATCCACGTTGAGTCTGGGAAAGAGCCCTCATTGGGAAGCTACTGGCTGAAACATGATTACTCTGTATTTCCAAACATGGTGGGATTTTTAAAGGAAAGTTATGGAACGTTTTCTTGGGAGTAAGAATGGAGATGAATGGATAGTTTAACATCCCAGTTTTATTATTTGCTGTAATTTAAATTCAAGTGTCCACGTAATACCTGGTCAGAATTGACTTAGTTTGGCACCTTCTACTCTGCAGATGAGAAGTGCTGATATGTTGGGTTAAGTGGCTTGATGGGCCACACACCTAGTGGCAGAGCCAAGAGGGAAAACCCGAATCACCGGACCAGGCTGAGTTACAGCCTTTCAGTTTTCACTGGTGTTCATTATTTAGAGTTATTCTCCCTAAGCCTTCTTTAAAAATACATTTTGATTGACATATGCATTATGTTTTTATTTTGTTCTGTATTTACATTACTGTATACATTCTGAGTTCTAATAACTTGGAATTTGGCTATCCATCTCCTAGTTCAAATGTCTCGCTGTGTGCTGCACTGGGTGAATTATTAAGTAGTCTCCAATAGTGCATTATGCAGTTTCGGAGCATCTGTAATGTGAGAAATAAAGTGTTAACTAAGACAAAGGAGCTGTTTACACATTGTTGCAAACACCAGTGCCCCACAGTGTTTCTGCTGGAGAGCAAGATGGCTCTCCAGTCTGCTGTGCTCAGGGCTCTACTTGCCTGTTTAGTTCTGACTGTCAAGGATTAGGAGCTGATAATGCCTGCAGCCAACGAAGACTGATCAACAGTGTGTTTGAAATTATTTTTTTTAACTTTTGCTGTTTATTCTAATTCTATAACTGGCTATAAATAAAAGGTAGTTGAATGGTTTTTTTCCTTAGAAGAGAAAATCAGTTATTTTGTACTGTAGAAAAATATTTTTCTTGTAGAGATACTGTAATAAATTATTCAGGTTATTTTCTTAGAGAGTCAAATGACCCTTAAAAACTAACATTAGAGATAAACTGAGTGTAATGCTTGGCTCCTAGGCTAGCAAGTCATATTTATTAATTGATTACATAAGGGTTTGTTCTAAGTTTCCTGATAGGTATAATATATAGTTGATTTAAAGAAATGTTTGTCTTAAAGTCTCTAGATAATTGTAATGATTATTTTAATTTCTGGAAAGTATGGGAGTGAGTTTTACACATTTAAAAAGTTGTCTTTTGATATTTCATATATGTATTAATTTGAATTAACTTTTTTCCTTTATTGTACATTGAATAGTGCCAAGTTAAATGTTTTGGCTTGAAAAACTCTTTTTAGTCAAAAAAGCAGAGTAGTCATTAGTTTTTAGTTGGACTGTCTCAAACCAAGAGAAATGGAAATATTTTTCATAAACTAATGAGGATATACTTCATAGAATGTCCCAAGAAATAAAATATCAAAATGCCACTGGTTCTGTTTTTAACTACTTGTATAAGGTTTTTTGTTTTATTTTATTTTATTTTTTGACTGTTAATGAATACAGAGGTGGACTGATTGCATTTTAAGTTATTTCTTTCACTGAACACGTTCCCATTCTTGTACTAAGTAAGCATTGAACTAGCATTCTATACACGCCAGGAAAGCACTCTACTACTGAGCTATCTGCATATACTCCAGCCTGCTTATCCTTAAAAATTATGCACACGTATTTAATCCATATAGACATATGTATATCTGTGTGTGTGCACGGGTGCTCGCATGCTCCTCCCATGGTGTGCGTGTGTGCTCCTGTTGTGGCATGTATGTGGAAATCAGAGGAAAATTTATGGGAATGAGTTCTCTTGCTCCATCCTGTGGGTCCATGGAATCAGACACCTCATTGGGCTTGGCAGCAAACATATTTTGAGCCCGCTGAGATGTCTCAGGTTCCCCCATCCCTCCTTTTATTTTGAGACGTCAGGCTTTGAACTTGGGCTCTTCTTGGTTGAGCCTCCTGAGTGACTGAGATTATAGGCCAGTGCTATCAGGCTTCTCTGAAGCTCTTTAACTTCATGACTACATGGCCTAGAGCTCAGAGGAACTATAAGCAAGTGGTATGAATTACCCAGAGTCGGGTACAGCAATTTCCTACTGATGCCGAGTGAATCAGGCAGCTTCCCAGGTATAGGTGGGATGTGAGCTTCCTTGATGCTATTCATTGTTTCAGATAATTGTATTTTCAAAACAAGCCTGAGTATGAGACCTAAATTCTGTTGCTCTTAAGTATACATTCAACCTAAGTATCCTATAGCAGTGAAACAGAAAGCAGAAATGAACTGCTGCATAGGACTTCTGTCAACTCTAATGTTAATGTGTAGTTTTTAAATCTGTGTTTAGCGAGTGGACCAAGATCCCAAGATCCAAGTGTAAAAAGAAATGGTATAAAAATTCCTGGTGAGCATCGGAGAAAGGAGAATGGAGTAAGTGCTTCTTTTTATCTTATTCTATGTTTTTAAATATTGTATTACAATCAGTGGTATATTTTTAAACTTTAAATCTCACTCATTGTTATCTTAATTCAGTGGATCAATAATGACCACTTTTTCAAGGCTTCTTTTTTTAAACCTTTTTAAAATAAAAGAAATTAATTGTTACTTATTTGTGGGGGCTGGGTCAGAGGGGCATAGATCGATCACCTGGAGCTGGAGTTGCAGTCAGCTGTGAGCTGTCTGCTGTGGGTACTGGGAATTGAACTTGGGTCCTCTGCGAGGACAGTGTGTATTCTTAACCACCAAGCCATCTTTTGAGTCCCTTAAATGTTTCCATGGTTCTTGTATGGCTATTACTCGTAAGAAGCCAGCTACTGAATATACTACAAATTCACAACAAAATAAATGTTTAGCAAGTTCCAGGAAATATTTGGTAATTTTATTTGTTGCTGTAATCACTTTTAGAAAAATTATTAATTAATGATCTTGCTATACATTTGAAGGTGTAGTTTTTAGAGCCCAGAACTTTGAATATCATTCTAGATTTCCCAGCTTATCTTACTCTGTAGTTAGTTTTTGCCGAGTTCTGGGTATCTAAAGTATTTGCTGTGCATCCCCTCAAGTGTGTCCTGTCCTGTCTCATTTACAATTGGTTATCTTACTGTGAAGACCAACACAGGATGACAAAAGTAGCCTTAGTCAGTAGCAGGGTATTGCTAAGTGGGACCTAGCACATTTCTACCAAATTGCTGCTTACTTTCCCATAGGAAACTTTATGTAAGTAGAATTGAGACACTACAAATTGTCCCCTCCCCACCTTTTTGAGTCAGGGTTTTACTCTGCAGCCCTGGCTCGCCCGGGGGCCTCCTTGTATAGATCAGGCTGGTCTTGAACTTGTGACCATCCTCCTGCCTCTGGATCTTGAGTGCTGGGATTACAGGTGTAAGCTATCACACTCAACTTTAGACTGTTTTTAGGAGATTGAAAAACAATAACCTGCCTTAGCCTCCCCACTGCTGGGGTTATAAGTGCGCTCTGCCAGGCGTATCCAGTGCTGATTTATGGTGAAGTCCTGTTTTGATGACTACATTCTGGGTTTGCTGTGGACACCCTAGGTACTGTGTTTATGCAACCATAGGCTACTATCCTAATGTAAATTAACCACAGGACAAAGTAACTCTGAATTTTTGTTTGTTTTCCTGAGAAAACTATTTATAAAATTTACAACTCCAAAGATCATTGGCCTGCATGTTAGTATATTTTATATCTTAATAAGTCGACTCAGTGAATATTAAAGTAAAAATTAATGCCCAGATAACTTTGATTAGTTTAGATGGAGCTTTTAAGTAGGCCTTTGAGTGGAATCTCTGAACATAATATGGAAATAGATGGTGGTGTGTTTCCATTTGTAGGTTAATAGTCCTAGGATGGACCTGACCCTTGCTGAGCTTCAGGACATGGCATCTCGCCAGCAGCAGCAGATTGAGGCCCAGCAACAAATGCTGGCTACTAAGGTAGTGTCTTCACAGAGCTCATCACCCCCTGCTGTTTACAGTTTACCCTGCTTATTAGGGCAGTTGCCTCTCTTATATAAGAACTGATGTGACCACCCCCAGGGGACCTGCTGTGTGACTTTCTTCAGCATTTCCCAAGATTCCTGTATCATTTTAGTTCAGGATTTTCATGACTTAATTTTTGTTACTTTTTTTTTTCTTTTTTGAATTAAGTGTCTGTCTCTGTTACCTAAGCTGGTCTCAAACCCTTGGACCCAAGTGATTTTCCCTGCTTCTGGCTCCTGAATAGCTGGGATTATAGGTTACATCATTGTGTCTGTCTTGCTCTTTGATTTGATAAAGGCTGATTACCTTGTGCTGGGAGTTAGAGAAAGGAGAGTTATAAAGTACACTTAGCTTTGCTCCCCAGAGCCCCGCCTGTGCTGCAGAGGGAGCAACATGAACATGTGCTCAAGCTGTCACTGCCACCTTCTGCTACTTGGCCCCAGTGGGGAAAAAGGTGCTTTATTCAAAATCCTAGTCCTGACCTTGAATTAGAAACTGCCCTGGGTTACTGTCAAAACTAGTCTCTACTGCTGCTTCTGCTGGCTTAGAATCTACAGCAGATGTCAGCACAGGTTCCCTAGAGCTTTGTAATAAAAATCTTAGCCTTTGCAGGCCACTCTGCCTCCAGGATTTACTCACCTTTGCCTGTGAGTAGCCAGATGTGTGTGGCATGTTCCAATAAAGCCTTACTTATGAAACAACAAATTAGGGGCCTAGGAAATGGCTTAGTGGGTCACATGCTTGTCCAAGTGTGAGGATCTGAGTTTGGACAAGAGAACTCACATGAAGCCAGATTTGGTAAACGATGTCTGTGACCCCAGCATTCCCCCAGCATTCCTATGGTGAGGTGTCCCTCCCCCATTCCCATACAGGGCGGCAGGGAGAAGAGGAAGATGACTGATTTAAAACAAAAACTCGGCACGCTGTTTTATCTTCAGGCTCTACCCTGTCAGCTTGCAGTCTACACACTCAGGATCCTTTAATTAGCAGTTCTTTAGTGACTAGGAGTTTCTAGAAGCTGGGATAGCTTCACGATGACTCAGCAGGTTACTTACCGATTGAGCCTTAGAGGTAATATTGGGAGATCTTAGCTGTTTTCAGCACGCACTCTGCTCTCTCGTGGACATTTCCATGAGTCCCTTTGCATCCCTTTCTGCTTGTGTATGGTGCCTGGGTTTCTAATTCAAAGTTTGGAGCCTGAGATCCTGCATTTCTAAAGAAGAAGCAGATGTGCCATCACCGTAAGTAGGGAGAACATACCTTCATCTAAACAGTTGATTATCGCAGAGTAAATCTCTCATCTCAAGACCGTCACTTTGAAATTCCATGTTACTTATGTGTTTTAGACATATTTGGAGATGGTTACCTTTGTAGATTTTGTAGTTGATGGTTTAAAATTATAAAGTAATAAAAATAAACTTTAAATCGCATAACTGCCGTTTTCCGAAGGTGTTTCCACCTTGGCTCTTTACAGGTCCCACCTATGTATCATATATGATATATATGATACTCCTCAAAGATTTATATTCTCTGTTTAATTTTTGCCACAAGTAGTTGTTTTTCTTATTCCCTTGTTACAGATGAAGAAACTAATGTGTAGTCTTGGCGAAGCCATATAATATGTCCAAGATCATACTGTAGCTTGGGCTCGAATCAGAATTTGAATTTGTATCCTCCACATTTAACTAGTTTTTTGTTTCTTTTTACATGTCTCCCTACTCAAATGGGCTGCTTTTTAAAATTAGCCTCTTAAAAAAAAGTGTGCATACATAAATGTGCATGTATGAACTTGCACATGCTGTACGTTCCTGTATGCATATCTCTACCACAGTACAAGTGTGGATGGAGATCAGGAAACCTCTTGAGAGCTTCTTCTCCTTCTCCCTGTGGGCTTTAGAGATTTAACACAGTTCTCAGGCGAGTTACTTGTACTTACTGGCCCAAGTTAGCTTCTTATAGATGGCATCATAGCGGCTTTCTCTGTGATGTGCCTGTTATGAAAGTATGGGGAACTGGGTTTGAATCCTAGGCACTCATGTAAGAGCTGGGCATAATGGCAGCATCTGTACCCATAGCACAGAGAAGTGATGATCATGAGACAGGCCATCGACCACCTCATTAAGTCAATCCAGTGTCATCAAGTAACTCATTCTCTGTTGGTATAATAACCCTTCCTCCCAAGGCCTCATTGCAGAAGAGGGAGCAGAAAGTCTGTAAGAGCCAGAGGCAGTGGGTAACCTCAGGGAAACATTTTCCAGATACAACAGGGCATTTACACATACGAACTCATTGTAGTTATGACAACATGCATAAAACCTGTTTAATCTCAAGCCACAAACAATCCCAGCATGGGAAAGGGAGAGGGTGTGCAGTCCACACCTAGCTGTCAGTTGATAGCTTCTGGGAGACGGGAGTCAGTTCTCTTTAGAGGTATGAGCCCGGGTAAGTTGGTCACCCTCCAGTGGAAGGCACACTTCCAAGAGTACAAGAACAGCACAAACTCTACTTGATTTTTTTAAAGGGGGAGAAGGCTCAGCAGTTAAAAGTGCGGACTGTTCTTCCAGGAGCCTGAGTTTTGTTTCCAGCATTCTGGTGACTTAGAACTGCCAACTCTCGGGCTCTGAGTCCCTTGGCCTCTGGAGGCTCCTGCATTCATGTACGCACACACAGATACATATACATTATTAAAAATAAACCTCTTTTTTTTTTTTTAAATAAAAGGGTACACAAAGTTGGGTGGATAAGGAAGGAGGCATAGCTGAGAAGATGGGGAAGGGTTTGAATATGACCAAAATTCATCACACAGAACTCTTCAAAAACATTAATAAAAGTGAGGGAAAGAAGATGATCAAGGAAGACAGCCATTGTTGACCTCTGGCCTTCTGTGTCTTCATGCATACATATATCCAGAGGCATATACACGTATATACACTGTACATGCAATCTATTTTTTAAGCATTTCTTTATGAAAGTACTTCCAGGATTACTTACTTACTTGCCTACTATGTAGGAACTACTTGGGTTAAAAATACTACTTTCTAGGTCTTCTCTCCAAGAGCTTCTAGGATGGGCCAAGAGGTCTGCTTTTCCAATACTGCCCAGGTAATTGTGGCAGCATGCAGGATGTGCGGGGAGAGCAGAGCTGTTAGAGGAGCATGGGTCTTGGCACGCAAGGGTTGGGTGAGGTTATGCTGAGGCTGGTAGTGTACCTGTTTAAAGTGATGGGCCCAGTGAATGCTGCTTTTTCTATCTTTAGGAGCAACGCTTAAAGTTTTTAAAGCAACAAGATCAGCGGCAACAGCAACAGGCTGCTGAACAGGAGAAGCTTAAGAGGCTCAAAGAAATAGCTGAGAATCAGGAAGCCAAGCTTAAGAAAGTGAGAGCCCTGAAGGGTCATGTGGAGCAGAAGAGGCTGAGCAATGGGAAGCTGGGTACGTGCTTCGGGGACAGTGGAGGCCGGGTTTGAAGTGTTCTGGTAGAATGAGAGCATCGCAGACAGTTCATGTGGATTTGTAGTGACAATAAGTGTTTGTATTTAAAGGAACTTTTTAAGGAAGTATTTCCCTGTAATTTTGATGTTGCAAGTTCCTCTTGCTTGAAGTTAGCATTGAATGTTTTAGGTAAAATTTTAAAATTACATTTCTTAATTATTTTTTTCTAAATTCTTGGTCAAGAATTTGAAGATAAAGATTTTTGTTTATGTGGTACCTCCAGTTATTAAATTGCCATATTTTTAATAATTAAAATTTTAGTGATTTAAATAATTCAGTCGCTTTGTCAATCATAAAATTGAGAACAGAAGTTCCAAAGGAATTTGATTTTCAAAGTTTAGAGTTTAATGTTTATTTTATCCACTGTATAAATTCTTTAGAGTCTTCAAATGTCTGTATCTAGACAGTAATGCAGCCATTTAACGATTTCTGTTGCTTCTAAAAGTAGGTTGGTCCTAGGACATTCTCAAAGAGTTTTCTACTTATTAGAAAGTCCATTATAAAGCTTGGTTGCCTGGCAAAGTTCATTCTTACTTTTACTTTCAACCATGGTTGTTCTCTGTATTCTAGTGGAGGAAATTGAACAGATGAATAGCTTGTTCCAGCAGAAACAGAGGGAGCTAGTTCTTGCTGTGTCAAAAGTAGAGGAACTTACAAGACAGCTAGAGATGCTTAAGAACGGCAGGATCGATGGCCACCATGACAACCAGTCAGCTGTGGCTGAGCTCGATCGCCTCTACAAGGAACTGCAGGTACGTCACAGCCCCCTTCTCAATGCAGGGCCAGCTTGTCCCAGAAATACAAACTGTCCAGAGGGAGGACCATGATGTTTGGACTTTAGCAGCTTTTCTTAAAGTGGGTGGAAGTGGAGGCCTAAACCCCAAGAATCCAGAATAAACTTTAAGATACCTCAAACAGGAAATCTGAGGCGTAACCACAGCCAGTGGTCAGGCACAGATGTTCTTAAGTTTAAGCCAGGAGGTGAGGTGTGCAGAGAGGTGGAAGCATGAAATCATGTAATAGTTAACCATGGGATTCCCTCTTGGAGGTGTTTGCTTTGCTTTTCTTTGGTTATTTTTGTGCTTCCTTCCTGTTTTGTTCAGTTAAGAAACAAACTGAACCAGGAGCAGAATGCCAAGCTGCAACAACAGAGGGAGTGTTTGAATAAGCGCAATTCAGAAGTGGCCGTCATGGATAAGCGAGTTAATGAGCTCAGGGACCGGCTGTGGAAGAAGAAGGCTGCACTACAGCAGAAGGAGAATCTCCCGGTGAGTGAGTGGGCTGCCTGGGCTGGGCCTGGGAGGGGACAGTGACTTCCTCAGAGAGGACAGCGCAGCGTGAGTTGACAAGAGACAGTCCGTTAATTCCTACCTTTGTTTTTAACCTGATGTGTTTAGCTTTTCTTTCTAACTTGCAGCATGGTTGTATGAGAGTTTGTTGCTGAACATTTCTGTTGGAATTTTTTTTTAGTAGACTCTGCCTAAATTCTGAAATTGCTCATTCTGAAGTTTTCATTCTTTTCTGAATTGGTCATCTAGTAAAGCATGTAATATTAAAAGATCTATGCTTTTTGATAAGGTTTCACCTGATGGAAATCTTCCCCAACAAGCAGTGTCAGCCCCAAGCCGTGTGGCTGCTGTAGGCCCGTACATCCAGTCATCTACCATGCCACGGATGCCCTCCAGACCCGAGCTGCTGGTGAAGCCAGCCCTGCCGGATGCTTCTTTGCTCATGCAGTCAGCAGAGGGGCCAATGAAAATGCAGACACTGCCCAATATGAGGTCTGGGGCTGCTTTGCAAAATAAAGGTAAAAATGGCTTCCAAGCTCTTTCACATTTAGCTCTTCCCCTATCCCACTGTATTTTCAAATTCTGAATGTTTTAAAATCTCAAATTTTTTTATTATTTGCTAGTGATTGTAACCAATACAGTTCCACTCAAGATTAAATAGATTGGAGTTACTTCAGAAATGTCCTTGTTGGATGTGTGACATTTACCTCTAAGTCCAACACTTTCTGCAGAGGTTGAAGCAGGAGGATTGGGTTTTGCAGACAAACTGAGCCTATACAGTAGGGCATTATCTCAGAAAAGAATTCTTGTGATGAAGGAAAGTTTGATTTGATACTATAACTTTACATCTTTCATCCTGTATGAAGAAACTACACATATCAGTAATGCTGGTTTTATAGAGGCGAGTTATGAATCTTCTCTCTTTGAAACAGTGTTAAGGATTCATGAGCATTGCTTGCTGACAAGTTTCAGAATAAAAGTAAACATCTGGAGATGCAACAGTGGGAAGAGCATAGGCCCCACTTTAGTCAGCTTTGCACTCTGTAGCTGTCAGGTACTTGGAGAGATGCAAGCCAGAATCTCCTCATGGAAGGACAAATGACAGAGTTTTAGCAAGTGCAGGGTCTAAGCATCCTTATCATTTAAATAGCCATTATTTCTTCTTTTCCTTACCATTTATATGAAAAAATAACTAATTTTAAATTATTTGTTGTTTTGCCATAATTGTTACTATAAAGCAATAATACTTCTATAGTTTAGAATATATATGTATTTGTTATTGTTGTTTTTGTGGTAGACTCTCAATATTTATAGACCAGGCTGGGCCTGAACTCACAGAGATCCACCTGCCTCTACCTTCCGAGTGCTAAGATTAAAGTGCCACCATTCCTGGCTGGCATTTGAAGTTTAGATACCAATGTAGAAAAATCATGAATACCCTAAATAGTGAAAGCTGGGTTGGAGTTCATGGGCACACACTTACGAATCCATCACTAAGGCGTTGTTTGTAAGATCCATTTTATGTACCTCGATCTGTTGTAATGGAAATTGTCTTCTGAGTGATGGCCATGCTTCCTTACACAGTCAAGAATAATAAACTAGGGCTTCTCTGGTTCAGGTCAACTTTTTCTTTGCTTTGCTGTTTTTTAAACTGCTTGTGTAAGGTAGAAACTCTAAAAGAAGAAACAAATCTAACATAGATGTTTTTCTACATTAATTTGCTGAGAGGCTATATGCCCAAACTGCAAAGCTGTTTTTATAGAGACTAAAAGTCTTGGCGGCAAAGTAAACTGAGTCAGTGAAATGTCTTTAGAATGGGGTGACTTAGTTGCTTTTCTGCATTCTAGGCTCCAAACCTCAGCCAGCTGTCTCTGATTGGAACTCTTCCAATGCAGACCTCTTACCTAGCCAAGGCTCTTCTGTACCCCAGAGCACTGGGAATGCCCTGGACCAAGGTGAGTTTTCTTTTTGCTACTCTTGAGCATTGTACTTTGACTCCAAAAAGGTATTTTTCTAGGTTTTTGTTTTGTTTTGTTTTCAGCTTCTTAAGACCAGGTGTAGTTCATTTCTGTGATTCCCTTATTTAACTGGGGAGCTAAGATATTAGCATTGAAGTCTTCTTTTTCTAGCCAGTTTAGAATAAAAATATGAAAGTGCTTAGGGGTGGAGTGTTCAGAGAGAGAGAAGTGGGTGAGAACTAACTTTACTCAAACAGCTTGAATATCAAGGCAAGTTTTCCTCTCTGTCTTCAGTCGATGATGGGGAGATTTCACTGAGGGAGAAAGAGAAGAAAGTGCGCCCCTTTTCCATGTTTGACACAGTGGACCAGTGTGCTGCTCCACCCTCCTTTGGTACGCTGAGGAAAAACCAGAGCAGTGAGGACATCTTGCGGGATGCTCAGGTACATAGATCTTAGACCTAATGTGTTTCTCTAGTGCATTTTGAAAGAAAGATTTTAAAATATTGTCTGTGAGAGAGAACAGCAGAAATATAATATCTGGAACATGAGGAAACAGAATAGGCGTCTGTTATTTTTATCTGTGTTATTTAGATACGATTGTGCACTCCCTCCTTGGGGATGGCTGCCTATTTGCTTCTGGGTCGCAGGTTTTTGTGATTTCTGAAGTGTGTAAGTACTCTGAATAAGAAAGCATTCATGTTGTCTGGGTATTTTATTTCTCTGAAATCTGGTATGTGGACATGGTAGCTCATGCTTATTCCCAACACTGGAGATGCTGAGGCAGAGGAGTTGCATCAGATTTGAAGCCAGGTCGAACTACAGAGTACAATTCCATCTCAAAGAATGAAAATACAGCAAAACCCTGGAGAAATCTAGAGCCAAGGCTATGTCAAGGCCATGATGGTGAATCTTCGGTGACTGTTAGGATCTTAGGTTAGAATGAACGCTGCAACTTAGGTGGTTTCCAGTGTTCCGCATGCATGCAACTCTGGGATTGCTTGTTTTGGAATTCTTTTTTGAGACTGGGTTTTACTCTGCCCTCAAACTTGTGATCCTCATGCCTTGGCCTGCCAATGGGTGAGGGTACAGTTAGACTGTGTGACATTCTGATGAATAAGAATGTTTTGTATGTATTGATGCCATCTGTGGTTATGAAAAACGGCAGTGTAGAGTTTTGCCCAGCTAGGAAGCTAGACTACGGAGGAAGTCATCGATTGAGGGAGGAATCGGATCACATCACTGTAAGCCCCTTCCTTATTAATCAGGTTTAAAATGTTAATGATTTTAAAATATAGAAGCAATATTTTTTCTACTTTTCATGAGTATATCTTGTGTGCAGGAGTATATCTGTGTGTGTGTGTGCACCTATGTGCGTGTGTGTGTGCATGCATGTGTGTGTGTGTGTGTGTGTGTGTGCGTGCATGGGTGCATGTCTGTGCCCATGGGTGTGGAGGTCCAAGGTTGATGTTAAGAATGTTCTTCAATTGCTTTTCTTCCTTATTCTTTAAGGTAGGGTCTCTCAGGCATACCCAGAGCTTGCTGTTAGGGCTAATTTTACTAGACAGCCTGCAGGATGGAATTATGAGTGAGGTCCCACTCAGCATTTATACAGGTTCTAGAGTCCAAACTCCAGTCCACCTGTTGTGTGGCAACTGCTTTAGCCCTTGAGCTAGCTAGAGACCCAAGAACTGATGTATGTGCTTTTTTTGGTGGAGTGAGCTGACTAGGGTAAGGTGTTTTGTTATTTTTGTACAGTATTTTAACTACCTTGCTGTATGTGTGTATATGTGTTACAGGCTGCAAATAAAAATGTGGCAAAAGTTCCACCTCCTGTTCCTACAAAGCCAAAACAGATTAATTTGCCTTATTTTGGACAAACAAGTCAGTCATCTTCTGACATGAAGCCAGATGGAAATCCTCAGCAATTGCCAATAGCTGCTCAATCCATGGGCGCTAAGCTCAAGCCAGCAGGGCCACAGCCAAGGGTGCTGCTGTCTCCTGGTGCACCATCAGGTGGCCAAGACCAAGTCCTTTCTCCAGGATCTAAACAAGAAAGTCCACCTGCTGCTGCAGTCCGTCCCTTTACGCCTCAGCCTTCCAAGGACACCTTCCCTCCAGCCTTCCGAAAACCGCAGACTGTGGCAGCAAGCTCAATCTATTCCATGTATACCCAGCATCAGGCGCCCGGGAAAAACTTCCAACAGGCTGTGCAGAGTGCCCTGACTAAGACACAGCCCAGAGGCCCCCACTTCTCCAGTGGTATGCTTCTGTTTGTTTGGATTTTTAAGTGGGGGGGAGCATGTGCAAGAGTGCACCTGAAAGAGTGTGTACCAGTGCAGTGTAGAGGTCAGAGGACAGCTTTTGGAAGTCCGTTCTCTCCTTCCATGGGGAGTTCCAGAGATGGAACTCAGGCTGTCAGGCTGCTGTGATGAGAGCTTTTATACACAGCCATCCCACCTGCCCTTGATTGGTAAAATGGTTTATTTCATTTTTACCCATTTAGATTTTGGGCTTAAATCCTATTCCAGGCTGCCAGCAG
Source organism: Phyllotis vaccarum (assembly GCA_033318265.1). Taxonomy (NCBI): domain Eukaryota; kingdom Metazoa; phylum Chordata; class Mammalia; order Rodentia; family Cricetidae; genus Phyllotis; species Phyllotis vaccarum. The sequence goes on along the minus strand of JARWLC010000017.1, from coordinate 12,708,823 downwards.
ACAGAAGAATGCCAGGTCTCCTAGGCTGAAGCTGTTCTAAGAATTTTAACCATGGCTCTGCCTAATTGGGAGTTTAATGGAGAGTGTGCCACATGCCAGCTACTACAGTATTTACTGCAGACACCGCATAATGTCCTATGACAGAAAAGCCCTACAAAAGGCAGCAAAGGAGAAAAGCTTTTGCTTGGCATGTAACTCCAGGTTACACTTCATTATCGTTTAGGAGAAGTTGAGTCAGAAGCGGAAGCGGCTGGTCACATTGTATTCACAGTCAGGAGTGGAGAGAAATGACTAACCCCACGCTGCCTGCTTTTTCTCGGTTTCTTCTGTTCCACGGTTCAGGCCCTCTGCCTGGGAAACACTTACACGTAGTAGGCTGAGCCTGCCCACGTCAGTTAGACATGCCCGCAAGCCAGCCTGATGTAGACAGGTCCTCAGTCAGCTCTCTTCAAAGGTTATTTTAACTTGTGGCAAGTTGACAGTTAAAAACTAACCCTCACAAATGAGTTGGGTCTCAGTTCTGAAGGAGTCACAGGGTTGTATGATACAGAAGACCACATCTTTACTATTGATACAACTATTCTTGGCACGTAGAGGGTGGGGCAATTACATAGTCTCTTGATTTTTAAGTTGTTCTAGTAAGGATACCACCTCTAATTAAGTATGGAACCATAATAAAATTAGTTTGTGTTAAACATGCTGTCAGATTTTTTAGTTTTTTTCTGACTCATTGGTTATATTATAAAGCTAGGATACAATTGACCATGATTTAATTGGTTGGAAATGGCTTTTTAGTTTTGAAATAATCATACAATTATGGTTCAAAGCTATCATAACAGATACTAAAGTATCAGTGTATGAGTTACCTTCTAGTTTTTTTGATTAATCCTTGGTAAATATTACTAATATAATACATTGGAAATCAGGTAATTTTGACATAATTGGAATGTTTCAGGGGAATGTTTTTGGGAAAGACAAGTGGTTCTCAGTTTTGTGAGCTGAATATGATTTCTCACATTGATCTACATTTGAATGGTGTGTAAGATGGATAGTAAATGTCTAGATACACGGACAGAGCACCAGCTGTCCTTGATGCCCTGCCATAGTCCACGGTCTCTTATAATTGGCCACACTTCTTCTTCTCACTGTTTCACAGGGCAATGGTGCATGCTCTAACCCATGAGCATTTCAGTTCTTTAGTAAAGCCTATTATGCAAAGATGAAATCCTTTGTCTGCGTTATTTTAAGGAATTAAGTGTATGTGGGAGGATAATGCAGTGACTGTGAGAGACTTCACTTACCATTAACTGTTTTATTTTCCTTTAAAGAGCTTGGATATTCTATTTATTTTTTAATTCTTTTTTTATTTTCTTTTTATTTAAGGGTTTTAAAAATTCATTTTACATACCAACCACAGATCCCTCCTCCTACTACCCCCAGCCGTCCATGAGGAATCATGCGTGCCCTCTGCATACCTGAGACAGTTGTGTAGTTTGGTCTGTTTGAGGGGCCCTTGGTAGTGGAGTGAGGATCTATCCCTAGTGCATGGGCTAGCTTTTGGAGCTCACTGCCTCTGGTGGGATGCCTTGCTCGGCATTAGCTGTTTTCCTACTAGTTTCGCTGTAGCACTAACTGGGCCTTTTCCTTTCTGTTTTCTACAATTAGTGTATGGCAAGCCTGTGATCGCTGCTACTCAGAATCCACAACAGCACCCAGAGAACATTTACTCCTGTAGCCAGGGCAAACCTGGCAGTCCAGAACCCGAGACAGAGCCTGTTTCTTCAGCGCACGAGAGCCACGAAAGTGAAAGGATTCCCCGACCACTCAGCCCTACAAAGTTACTGCCTTTCTTGTCTAATCCTTACCGAAACCAGAGCGATGCTGACCTAGAAGCCCTGCGGAAGAAACTGTCTAATGCACCAAGGCCCCTAAAGAAACGCAGCTCCATAACAGAGCCAGAAGGCCCTAATGGGCCAAATATTCAGAAACTTTTGTACCAGAGGACCACCATAGCTGCCATGGAGACCATCTCAGTCCCCTCATACCCAGCGAAGTCACCGAGCTCAGTGACAGTCAACACAGACAGCCCACTAGAAATCCCAAATCCATATTTACATGTGGAGCCAGAGAAAGAAGTGGGCTCTTTAGTTTCTGAACCATTGTCCCCAGAGGATGTGGGGAATAGCAGTACAGAGAATAGCGGTGTGCCAGCTCCTTCTCCGGGCCTTGACTATGTGCCTGAAGGAGTCACAGACAGCAGTCCAAGTCTTCAGAATAACACCGAAGACACAAACTCAGAGGCCCCCCATTTACTTGAAGTATACCTAGAAGAATACCCACCGTACCCTCCCCCTCCATATCCGTCTGGTGAACCCGAGGGGCCCGAAGAAGACTCTGCACGCATGCGCCCTCCTGAAATCACTGGGCAGGTGTCTTTGCCTCCTGTAAGTAACCTCCCATCTTTATTTAGGAGACCTTTCCTCATGGTGCTCATCATGGTGGCTGTTTCCTCTATAGATTGCCTTTTTATCTTACGATCCTCTGGCATCAAGTGAGTCTTTGTGGTCCTGGTTTCTGACAGGGCTGGGACTCATTCGTACTGAGCTTTATGTTCAATTCTTGGTTTTATTTTGAGAGAGTCTCAGTTGCCCAGACAGACTTTTAGCCTCTGGAGTATCTAAGCTATAGATCTTTGCCACCGAATCACCCTCAGGGTGGGAGTTATAGATGCTGTAACATTCATTATGAAAAACAGTGCTATATTTTGGGGTTTGTTTGTTCTTAAGCCTATAAAGGCTGCCTTTATTGTCCTTTCTCTAGCTGAAGGCACGTTAGGGAAACAACAGTGGATTGAAAATACCAAGTTTCACATGGATTGCTTGCACAGTTCTGAAATCTGCAGATAGTATAACTTCTCATTGGCCATGTCACTGCTTTCTGGGCTTTGATTTTTCTACCAGTGAAACTTTAAAACTTTATTTTTATTTTTCATTTTATGTATAGGAGTGTTTTGCCTACCTGTATATGTGCATGTGTGCATGCCTAATGCCCAAGGAGTCCAGAAGAGAATGCTAATACTCTGGGACTCGAGTTACAGATGCCTGGGAGTGTTGGGAATCAAACCGGGTCTTCTGCAAGAGCAGCCGCTGCTCTTAACGGCTGAGCCGCCTCTCCAGCCCTCTGAAACTTGTTTTTAGTGAAATGTTAGGTTGAGTCTCAAACTTAAATAGTGATAAAGTTAGAAGGACTGGAGAGACTGGGAGCAGGAAGGGGAGCTGGGCAGAGTGGAGTAGGCTCTGGCCTGGGAATGCCTTCTACACATCTTTCATATACTAACATTGTTTCAGAAATTTATCATGTCACTTTGAAATAGGTGGGAGAGAATCCCACAGTGTCTGTAGTCTACTTTTCTACTGCTTGCTTGGAAGCCATTTTTGATTCCTTAAACACAAACAAAATAGAATGCTGAGCTGTGAGTTTAAAACACAGTAAAAATCAAAACTTTGAATATTTAAATTGATTTTGAATATTTGATCTCCTATTTTTTTGTGGTGGGATGCAGGTGTTAGCTGATAAGGTTGGGAGGCGTGTCTCTAGAGTCCTAAGAGCCTAAAAAAAGTGTGGCCTGCCCGGTTCAAAAGACACTGCTGAGATCTTGAGCACCCTTTTGTTCCTGCTTTCTTAGAGATTAGATCACATCCATTACCTAGATCATCCTTTTGCCAAAAAAATTGTCCTAAGGCTTAACTTACAATTATCAGTGTTAAATACCATCCAATAAATATTAATCCTATATTTAATATATTATAAATAAAATTTATTACAATAGTTGGTGTCTACTAACTTACAATATGCCTAAGCCATAGGCCAAACAACATAAAACTAATATAAACATCTAAGTCATTTTTAAAAAACCTAAACGACAGACCTAAACAGTCTAAAATTACAAATCTGTAAGTCTAAACCTCTGGCCGCCCAAGACCAGAAAACCTTATTATAACATTTTTTGTATCATTTTATGCTTCCTTTGGAAGATTGTCATCGCTCCTGGGAAGTGACTGTTAGTTCACAGATGCGGTGATTGTTATGTTTCTTTGAAAGTGAGTGCCTAGGTGCTTGTCTAGGGAAGCAGGTGGTGGACACTTGTAGCATCCGAACGCTGGTAGTTAGCACAGTCTCGGGCTGGTCACACTTTTCTAACACTTTGCTCTTTCCCATCTGTGAGGTATATTATTTGTCACAATGCTTCTGCAAAACTCTGACTCTTCATATCTGAGATAAAAAATGAAAAAGAGACCAGTAGGTTGATTCAGTGGGCAAAGGCTCTTGCCACCACGCCTGACAGCCTGAGTTCTGTTTCTGGGTCACATTGTGGACAGAGAGAACTGACTCCTGAAAGTTAAGTTGTCCTCTGACTTCCACACTTACACTGTGACACATGAGTATATGCGTGTGCATGTGCGCACACACATGCACATACACACACATAATCACACACACAAACACAAATGCACATACATACACATGCACTCACATACACACATTCATACACACACGCACATACATACACGCACATGCACATACACACACGCACATACACACATACACGCACATGCACATACACACACACACATACACACCACCCACATACACACTCTCTCTTACACACATAAATAAATGTAGTTTAAATTATTTATTTGTGTTTTATGTACACTGGTGTTTTGCCTACATGCATGTCTGTGTGAGGATATCGGATCCTCTGGATCTAGAGTTACAGAGAGTTGTGAGCTGCCATGTGGGTGCCAGGAATTGAACTTCTGGAAGAGCAGACAGAGCTTTAGCTGTTGAGCCATCTTTCTAGCTCCAGATAAATAAGTCTGGGGTGTGTGTGTGTGTGTGTGTGTGTGTGTGTGTGTGTGTGTGTGTGTGTGTGTGTGTGTGTGTAAATCCTGTTTCATTAGATGTTAGATCTCATTTTAAAAATGAGGAAAAACCTTTCCTCAATGTGTCTAGTTATAACTAATCATATTTCTTATGTACCCTAACAATTTGCTTGTGCCTTAAAAAGGGCTATGATGTGAAATAGTTCAGATTCTGGTTCTGCTGTTTTCAGATTGTGCATGCCTGTTCTGTGTAATAAAGATGATTTGGTTTTAAATGAGGATTACGTAAATACTCGCTTGTGTATGAGAGTTGATATGATTCTGAGTATGACTCAATTTAAGAATGAGGCTCTCTGTGTTATACTGCTAGATAAGTGATTTAGAGACAGTCTTGTCTGGTCATGGTCCTCCACAGAGAGACATTCAATTTGCTACCAAGTTCAGCTCACTCTGAGTTCCACAGCCAGCCATTAATAGTCCACTCTATGATCTCAGGACTTGGGAGATGAGGCAGGAAGATTGCAAATTCAAAGTCAGCCTGGGCCAAATGGTGAGACCATCTCAATAAGTAGGTAGGTGGGTGGGTAGGTAGGTAAGTAGGTAGGTAGGTGGGTGAGTGTATAGGTAGGTAGGTGGGTGGGTGGTTGGGTGGGTAGGTAGGTAGGTAGGTGGCTGAGTGTATAGGTGGATAGGTAGGTGGGTAGGTGGATGAGTGTATAGGTAGGTAGGTTTGTAGGTAGGTAGGTGGGTAGATAGGTAGGTAGGTGGATGAGTGTATAGGTAGGTAGGTAGGTTTGTAGGTAGGTAGGTGGGTAGATAGGTAGGTAGGTAGGTGGGTGAGTGAGTGTATAGGTAGGTAGGTAGGTTTGTAGGTAGGTAGGTGGGTAGGTAGGTAGGTAGGTGGGTGAGTATAGGTAGGTAGGTAGGTTTGTAGGTAGGTAGGTGGGTGGGTAGGTAGGTAGGTAGGTGGGTGGGTGGGTGGGTGGGTGAGTGTATAGGTAGATAGGTGGGTAGGTAGGTAGGTGGGTGAGTGTATAGGTAGGTAGGTGGGTAGGTAGGTGGGTGGGTAGGTGGGTAGGTAAGTAGGTAGGTAGGTAGGTGGGTGGGTGAGTGTATAGGTAGGTGGGTAGGTAGGTGGATGGGTGAGTGTATTAGGCAGGTAGGTGGGTGGGTAGGTAGGTGGATGGGTAGGTAGGTAGGTGGGTGGTGGGTGGGTAAGTGTATAGGTAGGTAGGTTTGTAGGTAGGTGGGTGGGTGAGTGTATAGGTAGGTAGGTTTGTAGGTAGGTGGGTGGGTGAGTGTATAGGTAGGTAGGTGGGTAGGTAGGTGGGTGGGTGGGTGAGTGTATAGGTAGGTAGGTGGGTAGGTAGGTGGGTGGGTGGGTGAGTGTATAGGTAGGTAAGTGGGTAGGTGGGTGGGTGGGTGAGTGTATAGGTAGGTAAGTGGGTAGGTAGGTGGGTGGGTGGGTGAGTGTATAGGTAGGTAGGTGGGTGGGTGGGTGAGTGTATAGGTAGGTAGGTGGGTAGGTAGGTGGGTGGGTGGGTGAGTGTATAGGTAGGTGGGTAGGTAGGTGGATGGGTGAGTGTATTAGGCAGGTAGGTGGGTAGGTAGGTAGGTGGGTGGGTAGGTAGGTGGGTGGGTGGGTGAGTGTATAGGTAGGTAGGTGGGTAGGTAGGTAGGTGGGTGGGTGAGTGTATAGGTAGGTAGGTGGGTAGGTAGGTAGGTGGGTGGGTGAGTGTATAGGTAGGTAGGTGGGTAGGTAGGTAGGTGGGTGGGTGAGTGTATAGGTAGGTAGGTGGGTGGGTGGGTGAGTGTATAGGTAGGTAGGTGGGTAGGTAGGTGGGTGGGTGGGTGAGTGTATAGGTAGGTAGGTGGGTAGGTAGGTGGGTGGGTGGGTGAGTGTATAGGTAGGTAGGTGGGTAGGTAGGTAGGTGGGTGGGTGAGTGTATAGGTAGGTAGGTGGGTGGGTGGGTGAGTGTATAGGTAGGTAGGTGGGTAGGTAGGTGGGTGGGTGGGTGAGTGTATAGGTAGGTAGGTGGGTAGGTAGGTGGGTGGGTGGGTGAGTGTATAGGTAGGTAGGTGGGTAGGTAGGTGGGTAGCTAGGTGGGTAGCTAGCTAGGTAGGTAGGAGGTCTCCAAACCGTAGTTCTTTTCACTAATACAGCTGAGTACTGCCTCTGTTCTTGTTGCTCTCTTAATTTCCACACGTTTCCTTTTCAGGGCAAAAGGACAAACTTGCGTAAAACTGGCTCTGAGAGGATTGCTCATGGAATGAGAGTGAGGTTCAACCCTCTCGCTTTGCTCCTAGATTCATCTTTGGAGGGAGAATTTGACCTTGTACAGAGAATTATCTATGAGGTAAGATTCCTTAAATATAACTTTGTATCTTATTTTAAAGCTCAAAATAGAAAACTACTATAGGGAAATCCTATTTTTAAATTTTCTTATTTTGGGACTATGGAGTTGTGGAAAGGAATATTGAGCATGCTCTAAAACAGGCTGTGTTATTTTAAGAATGTAACTGTAAGGTTTTGATTGAGTTCAGTTTGCACTTGAAATACTTTAGCCTACTTCTCTTCGTTAGGAAGAACATTTCTCTCTGAAAGTTGCTCTGTATGAATTTGTACTCTGGAGTATTGAGTAGTTACAGTTGTGGTTTCCACTCAGAAATCTTTTTTTTTCTTTGAGATAGGGTCTTGTGTGAGCCTCAAATGCACGGTCCTATCTCCACGAGTACTGGAATACGGGAGTTACAGGCCTGTGCCACCATGCCCAACTCCTGTAAAATGTTCTCAGTTGACTTTTATAACTTCTCATAGCAAATAGGATATCTACTCAGAAAGTGGTTTGTGGTGGGGAAGGAAGGGTGAACAAGGGTAACTAAGTGTATTGTCTCTGACGCTATGAACAAAGCCTCTTTCAGTAAGTACTTTATTCAGCTATCCTGTCTGTCCTATTTCTAAGATTTTTCTTGATAGCTTTCTTGGCTCCTTTCTGTTTCAATTATGACTTTTAGAATGTAAGCCAAGTTTCTGTTTTCTTGATCCTAAGAAGCCACTTAGTAATGACAGTTGATGTGACATGGAATCGGGGTGACTCTCTCCCCTTTTTATTGGTGTGGCAGGTTGATGACCCAAGCCTGCCAAATGACGAGGGCATCACAGCTCTTCATAATGCCGTGTGTGCAGGACACACAGAGATTGTGAGGTTCCTGGTACAGTTCGGTGTGAATGTAAATGCAGCAGATAGTGACGGATGGTAAGTTTTACTTTAAACTCCAGTCAAACATCAGTTGTGGGTGTCTTGTAGAAGCATTGTTGTTGTGCTGTTGGAAGGCAAAGAAATATGCCAGTACCCATCCTTCACATCCTTACATGGGCTTTTTTGAGGAGTAACTGTGTCCTCTTGTAGTAGCCATTTTGTTCTATTTCTGGAAGAAAATGGAGTTTAAAATTTAATGATGGTGAATTGTAATAAAATTCCCAGCATCCCTACTCTGTTCTTTGAGGTCACTGAGTTAAAATACTTTTTACGAGATTATAAGTACAGAGTATGGAGACTGGCCAGGGTTGCCATATGGCCAATAGGTAGGTGGCAGTGTAGATTCTCTGGATAAAGTGATGAGTCACGTTGCAGGGGGACACATACACAGTGCAAGATTCCATCATGGTCTTCATCTGTCTTGACACTTCAGAGAGTGAAACCGAAGGAGAACAAAGTTCTTTTTGTGGAGGAATATGGAATTTTTTTCTATAAAAGACTGAAGATGCTACAATTTAATCTCAGTTATTTATTTTAATTATGTATGATTTTTCTTTTAACGTTATAATACCAGATGCTCTTGTGCATAAATCATAAATTTGAATTAGCCTATCATTTCAAGTGACTGTGATCTATGAAGATTTTCCTTTTCACTAGATATTTGTTGTTATAAATAATACACATTTTTAAACATGTCAGAGTAGTGTATATCCACTATGGAAAAATAGAGAAAATAGTAAAATAAGAGGAAAGCTGTACCTCCGTAGTTTCTTCCATCTTGTGTGTGTGGGGGGGAGTTCCCTGCATGGTAAGTGCAGACCCTGTATCCAAATGCTCTGCGAGTCCTCAAGCTCTTGCATACTTTGATGTGTTTATGTATAAATACATATTTATTTATGTGTCTATATAAATACGCACACATGCCCTTTTTGGCTTAGCATAAGCAAATTCTTTCTGTATCATATTATCCTTGTTTAAGACTTTAACTTTGTATGTGAAGTTTTCACTTTTAGAAACTAGCACAAAAAACAGATCTGCATAACACACAGGACTGGGCAGATATATTAGGTAAAGTGCCTAGCTGCAAGTGTGAGCCCCGACTTTGGATTCCTAGGTCTGTAACTCTAGTGCTGGGCAGTCAGAGACAGGCAGATGGATGAGCTCACTGGCCAGCCAGCATAGCCAACTGGTGAGCTCTAGGTCAGAGGGAAACCCTGTCTCAAAATAAAAGGAAGGTTCCATTGATAGAGGAAGATACCTAACTGACCTTTGACATTGACATGCATTCATATGTGCATAAAACCAAATATGTGTACAAAAGCACGCACTCAAACATATGCTGCACATGTATGCACACACACAAATCTGTATGTAGTCATATTCACCAAAATAGTAATAATAGTATTCTGGAGAATAAAGGGTCTGAATTTCTTTTAAAAATATATCCAGCTGTGGTTAGTGACATATGCCTGTACTCCTAGCATTCAGGAGGCAGAAGCAGGTGGACCTCTTTAGTTGAAAACCAGCTAAGGCTATATAGTGATATCTTGTTGTAAATAAAAAATAAGCAACCTTTTATCCAAATCATGGGTGAGGTGTAGCTCAGCTGTGGAGCATGTGTCTGGACTTCCGATCCTCTTTGGTTAGAAGGGGTAGAATAAATGAAACAGGAGACAGAGAGAAGCAGCAAAGCCTGTGTCCAAGGGAACCATTAGTAAGGAAAGAAATATTAGGCATGTTGGAGCCTGATTCTTAACAGTCTTAAGCCAATTTTCTGATTTTGGAGATTTGGGAAGCTATAGATATTTTTCTATAATATTAATAAGTTCCTGCTAACTCATTGCCTAAAATTGATTGAATTATGTATGTGCATCTGTGTGTATGTGATACAGTCACTGTTTTAAGACTGTTTTCAGGAATAATCTCTGCAGTTTGTTATAGTCACATTGTTACTTAGAATTGAATTGACAAAGTCAAAATTTACTTTGAGCTTTAAAAATATAGGTAGTCTATATGTGCAGTGATTCCTTGACAGTTGGTGGTGACAAGGAATAACGATTGGCATTCAGGCTGTAGTTTAAGGACAGATTTTTTACTCTGATAGAAATGGTCAGGTTTCAGGGCTAGAGAAATGGCTTAGAGGTTAATAGCATTGGTTCTTCTTCAAAGAACCTGGGCTCTAATCCTAGCACCCTTTATGCCATCCCTATGTGACTCCAGTTCCAGGGGGTCTGCTGTCCTCTCCACACCTCGTGGGCACCAGGCACACAAGAAGTGCACATGTGCACATGCAGGCAGTGCACATACACTAAAAAACAAATAAACAAACCTAAGGATTATAATAAACAAACACAAAAGGATTGTAAGGTTGGGGAATCCAAACAGAACCAAATCCACTTTATTCTGTTCTTTTTAGATCGCGGTGCAGACTTTACTTCCTCGATTCTTCTCACTGTCTCTCAGCTCCTGACGCAGTGTGCTCCATTGCTTTAGATGCTTTTCTCTGTAGCTGTGACTCTTCCATGGCTGCAGCCATCTGTCTCGGAGGCTAATAGGAAAAAGACTGAGGAACTTTATTCATGGATAACTTAGCATGTGGAGGGTCATTCAACTCAGAGAAACATTTCTAACCAGTGCTGTGTTCTGTTTCACAGGACCCCATTGCATTGTGCTGCCTCCTGCAATAATGTGCAAGTGTGTAAGTTCTTGGTGGAGTCAGGAGCAGCTGTGTTTGCTATGACCTACAGTGACATGCAGACAGCTGCAGACAAGTGTGAGGAGATGGAGGAAGGCTACACTCAGTGCTCCCAATTTCTTTATGGTATGTAACCAGGGCCATCAGATGTGTTGGCTGCTGTATCCATGACCCCTCTGTCTCTAGGGAGTAGCTCAAAGCTCATTAGGTATTTAATATTTGCTCTATATAATTCTGGATACTGAAAATAGAACAGCCTGGGTCATAGATACAGTACAGCATCCGTACATGTGCCTAGAGGAAGCTTTTGTCAGAGGCATCTTCAGCCGCAGCTGATTATTGGTGTTAGTTAAGTCTTTGTATGTTCAAAAGATCTTCTGTTAAGGCTTTAGTGCTTAGTGGATTATGGCATGGTGCAAAATGAGATATATAAAAAAAGAACACATGTAGTGTAGTTTTTTTTCATGATTTGAGTTTATGATTTTGATTACCGTCAAAAGGTGCCCTGTTAGGACTGTACCTAAGTACAGGTCTGTTTAGGGAAAAATGGAAGTGAAGTCAAGATGGGTATATGTTGACTGCCTTTTATGTAGGATTTTTTTTCTTTAATTTACAAGACTTAGCAGTTGTAGTAAAATTTTCTGTTCATTTTGGCTTGAGAGAAGACAGGAAATCAGGAGGTTTCAGGAGGCTACATTGCCCAGGCTTTCAAAGCTTCTTACCGATTTTTCAAAAAGTTTCCAGAGATTACAGGCACAGGCCTTTGCCCTCTCTGTCTGGCCATGCTCCTTAGGTCTTGGATGTCTTTGCCTATTTCAGGCTATAGGATGAGATGGGTTCTTGAAGCCCACAAAATCCCTGTCATCTTTCTAAGTGTTTGTGCCTCCCTCCCCCCCCCCCTCCCTCCCTCCCTCCCTTCCTCCCTCCCTCTCCCCTCCCTCCCTCCCCCCCCCCCCTCCCTCCCTCCCTCCCTTCCTCCCTCCCTCCCTCCCTCCCTCCCTTCCTCCCTCCCTCCCTCCCTCCCTCCCTCCCTCCCTCCCTTCCTCCCTCCCTCCCTCCCTCCCTCCCTCTCCCCTCCCTCCCTTCCTCCCTCCTCCCTCCCTCTGGCCCTCCTTTTCTTTCTTTTCTGTTTGTTTTGTGGAACTAGTTTTGAACCCAGGACCTTAAACATGCTAGCAGGTCTCTACCATTGAGTACCACGCAACCCTTCAAGCTGTTCAGATTTCATTATTAAGACTTGTGATTACATTTTGCTTATTTTCAGCTTTGGACCAATAGAGTATTCTGACATTAACATTATGTATTCATATGATAGACAATGATTTTTTTAAAAAAGACATTTAGGATTTTTGGTTAGACTTTTTTTTACCAAAAAAGTCTATTAATTATACCACAGACGTCAGGGATGATGGTACATTATGAAAGTTTACAATGGATAATGGACTGGGCACAGTTCAAGAAGAACTTAACCTCTCTGATGTGTGGATCTTTTGTAAAATTTATTCTTATATTTCCTTTTCTTTTATTCTATGCATGCGGATGGTTTGCAGGCATGTGCACCACGCTCATGCTCTGGAAGAGCAGCCAGTGCTCTTAACTTAACGTCTCTCCAGCCCCCGCCCTGTTCTTAATGGGATTTCATTGAAAACTGAGAACGTACTATAGTACCTAGGATTTCTGTCCATTCCCAACCCAAACAAAAACAAAATGAGGCCTGTGTGAGGTTTTGTTGTACAGTCTCATTTGTGATATTGCGCTGGGACTGTCGCCTTGAACGTGTTTCACGGATGACTTCCCACCAAGTGACACTACCAGCTTTTGTCCTGTTACTTAAAAAAGTTTTATTGTCTTTTGGAGAGAGTATTTTATTTCTTTGGGTTTTTGGTTTTCTTTTGTTTTGCCCAGAGTAAGAGATACAGCACATGTTGGTTATTAATTGATACATTAATTGTCATATTCTGATAACTAATTGTTGAGCACTCAGATTTGAAAAAGTTGTTCCAAAGTCAAGCAGATATTTTCCTGTAATTTAAAGACATAAAGGGAATGGAAATGAGCTGGCTTGCTGTAAACCTTGCTGCCAGCCCCCTCTCCTTCCTCAGCTTCCTTCCTGTGGGGGCAACACAAGGTGTTTAGTGTCTCTAGCCTTGCCCCCCTTCTCCTTTAGGATAGAAAATGAGGAGGGTGACCCGACTCAAGCCATTAAGTAACTGCTGGAAAATGGCCTTTGGAGACTCTTCCCCTGCCTTGTTTGTAGATTTTAGCATCCAGAATTCTGATTTTCTGTGTGTAGAAAGTATCCGTATGTAAACTTTTCTGTCTTACCTAAACTGCTGTATTCTGCATTCTAACACATGATATTGTCCTTTCTTCTTAAAATTACTAGGAACTGATAAAGAGCTCTTTGAAAGTTTTCCTTTTGCTCTGAGTGTCTGGGGAGGACTGAAGTTGCAGAGATCCTTGGTCTGCTTAGGAGTAGGCCAGAAGCTGACAGGCCTGTCATTGCTTCTATTAATGTCATGGATTCAAGCAGGTTTTGCTGCTGTTGTTTTTAAGCTCCTGGGCTAGCAGAAGGCTTCCTTTCTGGGGAAGGCAAACTTTTTGAGATGCTTAGATGTGCCGGCTTTTGGCCTTTGTAGTATGGCGTCATCCAGTGTTCTATAAACACTGCTAGGTTTCCATTTTCTCTCCCACGGCTTGATGTAGTAGTTCTGATGTTCTCGTGAGTATCCTTTTCCCATTTGTTTCATGAGTTTAAATTCTTATGAGTGGTGTAATCTGAGTGCTAATCCTGTGTGTAATTCTTCTGTCTCTATTGTAGGAGTTCAGGAGAAAATGGGCATAATGAACAAAGGAGTCATTTATGCCCTGTGGGACTATGAGCCCCAGAATGAAGATGAGCTGCTCTTGAGAGAAGGAGATTGCATGACAGTCACCCGCAGGGAAGACGAGGATGAAATTGAGTGGTGGTGGGCTCGCCATAACGACAAGGAGGGATATGTTCCACGCAACCTGCTAGGAGTAAGTTGCCCGGACACTGACCACATCTCTGTGTGTTAAGGCTTTGCACCAACTGTTGTGTAGATTCAGTGCAGTTCACTGCCCCTTGTTAATAAGACATGATACCAGGCTGGAGAGATGGCTCGGCAGTTAAGAGCACTAACTGTTCTTTCAGAGAACTCAGTCCCAGCATCTCTATGGTAGCTCTCAACCACCTATTAACTCTAGCTCTAGGAGATTTGCTGCCTGCTCACTGCACAAATATACACATACATACATTCAGGAAAAACACTCAGAAAATCTTTTTTAAAAAAACATGAAGCTTAAATTTCTGGTGTTAATTTAGACTCACAGCCATAACTATAGTGCACCTGATTATACTTAGGAAAATATTAATAGGTTTGAAACTCAAAATAAAGATTTTTGCATTAGGCTCTTCTATAGGTTTAAGGCAGGTGCCATAGGCCATGCCCTTATCTCCAGCATTTGGGGAATGGAAGTAGGAAGATAAAAACCAGCTCTTTGATGATGGGCTTGGGTCTTCTACATGACCTGTGCACATAGAAACCTACATGACCTGTGCACATAGAAACATGTTGTGTACAAAAGAATGAGAGAAATAATTTCAGATCTGCTCTTGGAAAGAGGGTGGAGGTGATGTATTCATGTGTCACGTAGGTCACAGGCACTGAGTTCTACAGTCCTGAGGTGCTGGGAAGGACTGGAACAGCCTGCCTCCTGGGCTTGGTGTGCAGTCGGTTCAGGGAGTCCCTGAAAAGCACTGGTAGGATGTCATGGAGTGTCAGATAGACAAGGTCTGTCACATAGGTAACAGGTAGAAGCCTATGGGAGGCTTCTCCAGCATCACACCTGCCTGCTAAGGTTCCTCTGCTTGGGTGTTTCAAGTGACTTTGGTCTTGGGACCTGGCATTCTGGATTCTCTCCATTCTGGTGACTCTCCCCTTCCTGTGATTGCCTATCAAATGTCCATTTTAAGTCATTTCCTATACCGCAATTGCTTAAATGCTGTTTCCAGAGAACAACATTTATTGTGAAATCACCTGCTGAGCCATCTCTCTAGCTCCATCATGCCTTAGTCTCTCAAGTGCTGGAATTTTAATTGTTCCAACACCATGCTTGATGAGTCCCCACCCCCATTTTTGTGGGGGAGGGGATGAGATGGCCTTGTTATGTAGCTGAGGCTGGCTTCAAACACTCAATCCTCCTGCCTGAATTCTAGGTTTACAGATAGGTCTCACCTACCTAGTTCATCTGTTGTAAATTGATAACTAATTGTGCATATTTGCAGTATATAACATGACTTTTAAGGAGTTTTGAAAACAGTCTCTGTGTGTGTATGTGTGTGTGTTTATTCATGTGCCACAGTAAGAAGACAATTTGGGAATTCAAGGATTGAGCTTGGGTAACGAAGCTTGGCAGCCAATGAGTGTCCTACCTGCTGAACCATCTTGCCAGCACCTATGTTCCCATCCTCTTACCCAACTTTAAAGAACAGGTTTATATTTACAAGATAGCTAAGTTAGGCTGACTAACATGCATAACCTTACATAGCCAACTTTCCATTTTGTGATGATAATAAAGTCTTTAACAGTTTTCAGTTAATATGCATGTTTTTAACTATAATTCCCATGTTGTGCAACAGAACTCTTTGGATACTTTTAATTCCCTAGTAACGAAATGCCCTGGTTAATAAGGTGGGAGGATTATTCTCAAGGGGAAGCAGTTGCTCTGAGACTCTGTTGAGCTCTTAGAAGGTTCTGAAATTAACAGACTGGGATAAAGGTTGTAATTTTAGTCCTAAAAGATACTCTTGGTTTTCTGGCAGTTTCTTCTGTAGAAGTGTGTGCTACATATTATGTTTTAATATCTTTTGTGTTAAAAAAAAATAAAGAAAATTGCATAATATTGAGTTTTTAGACTGGTTCAGCTATGAATCTGGAATGTGCATTGGTGAATGTCCTCTCAGCTGAAACTCTTAGAAACTCACACTGTCCTTCTGTTTCCTTGTCCCTAGAACAAAGAAGGGGGGGCTTTCTGTAGTTTGATGGTTGACTTCTAGTGGGACCTGCTCTGGCCTTCTGACAGGGCCTTGTAACCCTCACGTAGCTTCTCCTCAACCCTTGTTATGAAAAGTACAAGCTTACAGAGTTCCAGAGCATTTCCCCTGTCTTCCCTAAGTCTGCTGACTCAGGCATTTTGTTTTGGATAGACTCGGGTTCCACCCAGATTTTCATGTCCCTGTAAATAAGGTTGAAGAAGTGTGGTTTAACATCTGTAGTTCCAGCACTTAGGAGGCTGAGACAAGAGGATTTTGAGCTTGGGCTACCTCAAGAGACCCTACTTTAAAAAAAAAAAAAAAAAAAAAAAAAAAGACTCTTGTCCTGTCATAATGGACATTACAAATCTGGAGCATTTATACGCTGTCAGCAGTTTGGCTTCCCTAGGCTGCTGTGTAGTTGAGTTAGTGCCTGAGTTTCCATGTCACTGCTCTGTGGTATTGTTCCAGCTGATGGACCCTTGTGACCTTGAAAGGTCTTTCTTTCATCAAGTAGCCAGTGTGGCCAGAGCTAAGTGTGAGCTCTTAGGTGTACTCAGGTGGCCAGCAAGCTTCCACAGCTCAGTATTTTCCCGAGTCAGTTTCCTGTGTCACATTCCTTTCTGTAGTTATTGAAATATGTGGAATTTCTGTATATATGGCACATATAAATATTTTTTAAAACTCTGTTGCAGCTATACCCAAGAATTAAACCAAGACAAAGGAGCTTGGCTTGAAACTTGAGTTACTGAAGAATTAATAAGCTAGAAGAAATACTGATTATTTTGGAAAAAAATTTCAGAAGACTTACTTTAATGACAATGTAGCCTGAAAACAATGAAGAATGTGTCCTGGAAAAAAATGAAGGATGGAAGAAGGGCAACATTAGCAGAGGACGTGAGGGTTGAGAAATGAGATGCTGAGTCAGCACTGCCCAGTGCTGGGGCAATGCAGCACATAGACAGGCTGCAGTGACCCCCTTTTTGCCAAGAAATGGGACCATTTATTGGGCTGTGGGAAATCAGCCTCTTGTCCTGCTTAGGGTATTTTTGGCACTGTCCCATACCAGTCTTCTGCCAGAAAGGACCAGTGCCATCTGGCACCATCTCCAACTGTTCCCAACACCAGCAGGCTTTGGGAGTCCCCAGCACTGCACACTATGTATTGTCAGTGAAGAACCGTTAGCTGCTTGTCAGTGAGCAATAACTATTGTATGAGTTCCTATAACATTTTAAGAATTATGCATATATTTGAAGTACTTAAACTAAACTACACTACCTAATCTAAATTAGATTTAGAGTCTTGTTTTTAGGTTGAATTTAAATCTATATTTATTGTCTTTTTGTATCTTGGAAATTAGATTTGTTATTGATTTACCTGTATTTGTCAAGATAGTAGCTGATTTTAAAAATGATTGTAATAAAATTAAACTTTATGTCTCTAAGCCACTTGTCAGTTTTCCTTTTAATGTCATAGACCTCTTTGGTTATAGGTCATAAGCCAGTGGGCTATCCTGCACAGCTGAGAAATAATGAACTGCTTGGTATGTCAATATGAGTCATGGTAAGATTTCCTTACAGTGGTGTGATTGAGAAGCAGTTCTCAATTCCAAAAAACTCAGCTTTGCAGCTCATGAGATCTTACTTTGTGTGTGTGTGTGTCTGTGTATATGTGAGTGTGAGTGTGTGTGTGTTTCATTCATAGAGGCTGGGAGAGGGTGTCCGATCCCTTGGAACTTGAATTAAAAATAGATTGTGTGCTATGTCTGTACTGGGATCCGAACCATCTCTCCAGCCCCTAATTTTATAATTTTTGCAAAGATCTTTGAGATCATAGTAACAGACCTGTAGCCTCTGCTGGACTGTCCAATGCTTTTGTTTCTTTCTCATATTCTTCATGAAGTTACAGGCATTGACTTTTAAATTTTATTTCACTGACAAACAGTTAATGAGTCATTTTATAACCCATTTTGCTTAGTGGAACTATAATTTCATAGAAGATACAAATGCAAAACCAGTGGTTACTTTCTCTAGCTGAACTCTAACAAGGAAAGCAGATGAAAAGAAAAATAAAACCTTTCAGATAATGAAGAAAGAATCACAACATGAATTAAATATGGAGGTTATGCATAGCAGGCAAAATTCAAAACCCAGACGGCCTCCCTTCCTCCGTTACTGAATCTGGCTCTGATCTCAGGGCTTCTCAGACTAAAGTTCTTAATGAGCTAACACAATGGGGAGATCAGCTTGGATTATCCAGGTAGGCCCAGTGTAATCACATGAGCCCTTGAAAGGCAGAATAGGAGGGAGGCAGGAGGCAGGAGCCTGAGACAGGATGGGTGGTCAGCCAAACCTGGGGTATTTTTGAACATGAAGGGTCATGAACCAGAAAGTATAAAAACTATGAAAAATTGGACTGGACACCTGCAAGGTGACAAGACCTCAGCTTGCAGCCATGTGGACCAGCCAGGCAAATTGATCTGTCTGGAGTTGATTCCACAGCAAGGGGTGGGCTCTCTAATGAAACTTTTGCTGGACTCAGTCTGCCCAACTGTAGGATAGTGGGTATTTTTGTTAAGCCACCGAGTTTGTATGAAATGTTACTGTAGGGAACAATCACAGATTCTAGAACTAGACTGTTACACCGAAGTAATTAGTTGTATAATGTTGGCAAGGCAGTTGACTGACTTGCCTGAGGGTTTTTCTGCTAATATGTATAGTGAAACCTAAGGAGTTGTTGAGAGGAATCTAAAGTGCTATAGAGTAAGCTGAAAAATTACGTGCATCTGTGAAAACATAAGATGTGGAAATTAGGAGAGGGAGCCAGGAAGGTCTCTTACATACTCCTTCATCTTTACCATTTGTCTTTATTCTTGTAAATCTGGCACCACCACCAGGTACAGCATATTACCACACCCACTAAGAGCTGCATAGAGTTGCCTAATGATACATGATCCCTTAAAGGCCTGGCCACCCCAAATTGTTCCCTCTGTCTTTCTGTTCTTTCTGTCTGTCTCTGTCTTTCTCTCATGTCCCCACTCCCAGACTTTCCTTCCTCAACAAGCTGTTTGCATTAGATCTGTGTGATATCTCAGCAGCACACCATGGCTGGGTCTGCCAAAGTTGCCTTATCCTAAGAATTTTCTTTGTAGTTTTGTTTTTTTTTTTTTAACCTGCTTTATTATTACATATCAAAGCTTCTTGGGAGTAATACTTCACAGTATAAAAAAGCATTAAAACTCAAAAAACACAGCTTTGGAGGGAATAAGAAATAGTTTATTATGGAGCCAATTTCAAGACCAGGGCCTAAGAAACAGGTTCCATGTTTCCACATGGAAGCAGCTTAGAAGTACAGGAAAGAAAGTCATAAATCAAGGCAAGTTTAAAAGGAATTAGTACATAAGAGAGGCAGTTACAGCAAGATGGGGAATCTCTCCTATAGGTCTCAGATGAACCTGATGACATTCTTAGACTTTAGGTTCATAGACTCTAATTTTTATCTATTAGTCACCAGCAAGAAATGGCTATTCAGGGGCCTCAAATTAGCTCAAGATAATGGTGATTAAGCCCTGGCCTGCAGCATTACAATCTCTTCACATCACTGCACTCCTAATCAGTCTCTGAAGACACAGCTTCTTTCTAGGAATTCTTGTTTAGAGTTAGGCAGTGAACATGGGAGAGACATTGTTAGGAATATTTTTTGTAGTCTTTCTGGATTTTTATTGCCTAATTGGGAGCATGCTATAAGTAATTCTGTATTCTGTTTCTTGCTTGTCGTGGTTAAGATTCGGTGGCTATAAAACTCATAATTTATCAAATGACTTAATGTTTAACACGGCTGCTTTTCAGTTCCCTGTATTGCTGCTGTAACGCTAACAGCAGAATTTATAGGTTTTTGCAAAACAAGGGAGGCAGAAGCACCAGGCAGTGGGCCATGCTAAAGAGAACAGTGGAAATGTTGCTCTGATGTAATAGGCAGGGAAGCCTTGGCTGGATGTGGTGTCATGTGACTGGAGTCCCAGCTGACGAAAGGAACAGAGCAAACTTAGGGAATGTGGACTCGGGTCAGAGGAGTAGTAGATGGAGTTGAAGGCTGCAGAGGCTGGGTGGGATGGGCTGGAGGGTGGGAAGGCAAGCCTAGGAGTTGGTATGAGGAGATAACTGGTCCTTAGCCATGTTAGAAGACTAGTAGGCTGTTAATTAACTAGATGGTACCCGGTGGAGACTCGATTTGGGGAACAAAGAAGTGGATGTAGGAGGGACAGCTTAGAACGCTGGCCCTGGGGGAAGGACAGGTCAGACGTGCAATTAGCTGTGTGCCCGGTCCATAGAATGGCCAAGATAGGTCTGAGCTTGCAATTGAGGGCAGAGGTTTAGGGGAGCCGTGGTGAGATAGAGGTTAGTTTAGTTCTGTGGAGTTTATTTCCTCTGTTTTTATTTCCAGACTTTATGTGTGTGGTTTTTTTTTGCCTGCTCGTATGCTAGTGCATACATGCATACACTCATGTAGTATCTGAGGAGGTCAAGAGGCCATCAGATCTCCTGGAACTGGAGCTACAGAAGGTTGTAATGGAGTTCCATGTAAGGATTCCATGGAGTTCTGGGAACTGAACTTGGCCTCTCCTGTCCTCTTTGTTAGACTCCTGTTCTAGCCTCTGAAGCCAAAGTTCTGATGTCAAGGCCCATTTAAGAATTCCTGCTGCTGACATCTTTCCTTTGCTCCTGAGAGCTCTCTCTCTCCCTCTCTTCCTCCCTTCCCCCTCTCTGTTATTATAACAATATCTCTGTTATTATAATAAAATCCTTCCACATAGAAACAGCCTCTAAGTGTCTCCTGCTGCCCGCCATTGTCTCCCACCACGTCCCCTGCATCGGACATAAGGCCTCTCCATTCATAGACATCTGCAGCCAGCTAACCGGGTTAAAGCATTATTGTACCATGCCAGATCAAACATAATGATCCCAACACCTATTGCAATAAAGAGCACAGTTGGTAACAGTCATCCCTTGAGATCAAAATACAACAGGAGGGGCTGGCTGCCTGGTACCAGCCAGTAATACCTTGAATAGCCTCTACCATTTGGGAGTGGCCAGCTCTTCTGCCCCATTCTACACCTAACCCAAGACCTTCCTTCTCTGTTTATTAAGGCAGGACCCCTGCCCTCACTCCCACACCTTCCCAGCTGGGTCTCCTAAGCCTCATATTTCAAAATTGTATTATCTCCCTCAACCCTATCCCATCATCAGTCCCTTGGATGTCACCTGTAGTCCTGTGACAATCCATTCCTCTCTATCCAGAGACCCCTAGTCCTGAACAGAAGCTCATACAGTGACCTGAGTTGGCTTCATAGTCATGCTCTCCAACTTCTAAGCCTTCCCAGCCCACTCTAGCTGCACTCGAGAAATCCATCTACTGCTTAGCGGGGGCTGTAATTCCCATTGTGGGTAGATAGAGGCAGGAAGATCAGGACTTCAAGGCCAGTGTTGGCTACATAGTTCCAGATCTGTCTGGACTGTGTGAAGCTCTGTTATATATCCCTTGCCCCTGAGGGGGGCCGGGGAACCTGCACTAAGCTTGCTGTGAAAGAATAGGTAGGTCATCCTTTCCCATTTTATTCTAAAGGTCACCAGTGACAGCCATAACCCTTGATTTTGATTTAATAGTCGAGTTTTCTCAGCTCACTTGCTGGCTTCCTATCCCCATGGGAGCTGGCTTAAATGTTGGAGCCCCAACAAGCAGGTGAAATTAGGGCTAACCATTCTTTGGTCAACTTGTTAACTAGAGTTTTAACACACTGTAGGTTCCAGTTTAATTACAGGTAAGATGTCTTCTCAGCTCTTCTGTCCCATTCTACACCTAACCCGAGACCTTCGTCTTCTCTGTATGAATTTTCAGCAGACCTGTTTATGTAGAACCCAGTACGTTCGAGGACTAGGGAGTCAGAGGCAGACAAACTTCTGTGTCCTCATAAACTCTCCCATGGCAGCCACACTTGAGGAAGAAAAACAAGGTGTGTTTCAACTGCTTTGGCAACTCTTTATTAACAGTACTTTAGAAGGAGATAAGGCAATATGCTTATGATGTTGCTAGCATTTACCCAAGATCCAGATGGCAGCTTGTTTGTTTTAAGAAGACCTCTGTCCTCCCCAGCTCAAGGCACAATCCCTGGGGCTAGTGAAGAACATAAGATTTTGAGGCAGCCAACAGCCTGTTTGTCCTTTACCATGATTTTGCAAACTGGACACTTGGCTCTGATGCACTGCTACATTGCTCAGGGTGTAATTGCATCACTACTGTTTGTAAGACTTAGACGTGTAAGGCCAAATACGGTCAAGGAATTGACTTAAGAAGGACTTGCTATTTATGACAGTGTTTAAAAAAAATCATCTTTTGTTAGACCCAAATAATGGAAGCATGCTTTTTTTTTTTCTCTCTCTCTGATTCAGTTTTGGAGCAGTCTTTCTAGGTAGCCCAGGTTGGCCTCTGTCTCAGACTCCTAGGTACTACCACTCCAAGCTTCTGGATTCTTTAGATGTGTCCATCAGACCTACTTCAGGATCCCTGGACTGCTGTGGCAGATGTCACCACTGCATTTTAAAACTTTAAAAGTTTACAGTCCCATCGAGGCCTGAGGCCTTTGAGATTAATTTACTGTTTGCCCATTTGCTTAATATGCCTCTCTGCATTCCTTCCTGATTTAATATTGCTATGAACAGGAAAATGTGTAGGAGTAAAAAGTATATACTATTTACAGACATAAAGCTTTCTTCGAGCTTATCCAGGGTTATGCAATGTATTTGCATTTGGTTTAGTGATTTGCAAACCTTTAACTCTGATATGTGAAAATTCATCTATCTCAGATGGTTATATTCTTTGAATAATCATCCATTTAAGTAAATGTTCCCATAAGTTCAAGATCCAGATACAAAGTGTTTGGAAGGTTAGGCATTGGCTGTTTTCTTCCTTTAGAAGTCTTCAGGCATGTAACTTCAGAGTACTGAAAAACTCAGCCACTGTGTGAAGAAGAAGAAATAGTTATTCAGGGACCATTGTTAAAACAAAAGGCTTTCTAGGTGGCTTTGGATTATGCTGGAAGATGGTTGAACCCAAAAGCTTACCAAGGACTAAGACATCAGTGCCCTGGCCGTTCTTTCTGCCTAACTTCTGCAGTCTAGTTTGGCAGCTTCATGATCGGTGTGATTCAGTACTGATACTGAATATACAAAGAGTGACATTCAAATAACATATGAACCAGCATTTTCATAGCTTTGCATAACACATCACATCAGGGGTTTGTTTTGGAGCTGGTGTATACCTTACGTTCTAGTACTAGGGAGTCAGAGGAAGACAGATTGCTGTGAGTTTGAGGCTAGCCTCATCTACATAGAGAATTCCAGGCCAGCCAGAAATCTTTTGAGATTCTGTCTCAAAATACATAATACATACATGCATACATACATACATTTTAAAGAGGTTTGGGATGTGGACCACTGACTCTGGCCTTGGTTTTATATTGGAGCGATAGAACTCTCAGACCCTAAACTGGTGTGGAATCTGCCAAGTCATCAGGACTTTGTCGAAGCCCTCCAAGGCAATGTACCCCACAACTGAGGTTGGAAAATCATGAAAATCACAGCATAATTAAGGGAGACTTTCTAGGCAAGGCCAATCCTTGGCAACACCTCCTAAGGGATCTTTAGGAACCTGTAGAGGATAAGCTAAATGGAGTTCCTTAGGAAATGGCAAGGGACTGGTCAGAGTAGGCAGGCAGGCCATATGTGTGAGCAGGGGGAGTCAGAGTTGACTATCCAGCAGGATTGAGAAATAGGCTAGTTTTGAACCTAGCAAGGCATATTTCATGAACCAGTTGCACCGACTTGCTTTTTAAATTGCAGGCTCAGACTGAGGGTGCTTCCTAGATTATATAACATAGGTATCTTTAAGCGACTGGTCATTTGTAGCTAGCTAAAAGGTTTCCACTTGAATACAGGTACTTTACAATGTGCTGCAGGGCAGTAAACAGCTATTTGAGTGTTGGTTTAAACTAGAGTTCAAAATTCAAGGGGAAAAAAAAGGTTGTTAGATCCTTAGCCCCGTCTTCTTGCCATTCTGCTCCTCTGTGTGATGTGGGGAAGTATGTATGGATGGCCGCCATTTCTACCCAGGACTGCATTCTTCTGTGGCCTTCTGGAGTCATGTGGTTCTGGATTCTCTGCTGCTTTTATTTTTTTCTACCATGCTGGGAGTTGAACCCACAGCCTTGTCAATGCTCAGAAGGCTCTCTAATGCCCAGTTGCTTCTGTGAGTGTGACCTTTCTGTTATCAGGTTAACAAGAGGATGTCCTATGCTTTGTTTTTGGTGAAGCTGTCTGCCACATTGATTTAGACCAGTGGTTCTCAACCCTCCCAATGCTACAATCCTTTAATACAGTCCCTCATGTTGTAGTGACTCCCAACCATAAAATTATTTCCTTGCTACTTTATAACTGTAATTTTGCTACTGTTATGAACCATAATATAAATATATGAGTTTTGTGATTGTTTTAAATGACCCCCATGAAAGGGTCATTTGATCTCCAAAGGGGTTGGTTGCAGTACTTAGGTTGAGAACCACAGACTTGGATTGACCTGAGAGATGGATGTTCTAGACACATTATGGCATATGATAAATGTATATATTGTTGCTAGTTTCATGTTAAAGAGGAGAGATAATAGAAATATTTGTCTCAAAAACTAATTTTGAGTAGATATGCCTTAAAATGGTAGGTCTTCCTAGAACCCAGAATGAATTCCACCCAAAGAATTTTGTTTTACAAACACATTCTTTCAAGTGCTGATCCGTTCTTTCCTTGGCCATCTGATTTACCCATTCATCTTAGTTTAACCTGGTTCTTATGCTCCAGTCAAAGCTCCTGGGACAAGAGAGCCAGGCGTGTTTTCCTAGGCAGGAGAATCAGCAAGTAGTTCAGAAATAGAAAACTAAAGTGCATCATGGGAATTTATAACCATTTACAGGCTTATCCCCAACGGACCAGGGAAAAACTAAGAAGCAAAATTTCTAAAACAATGTTCCTCTAGGAATAGTCTATTTAGGTCACCCCAAAGTGGCCTGTCCAAGTCACCCTAAGAAAAGTTTGTTCAGATCATCCCCAAAAAGGCTTGTGTGCCCCATATTCCACCAGCCTCCCCAGGAGTCAGGGTGGGTATAAGCTGATGACTTACAGAAATAAGGTTGAGTTGTATTGTCCCAGTGTTCTCAGGATCCAGCTGCTTGAATATCTCTGTGGAGAGAGGAGTCGGGGGTGAAAAATGAGGGAGCAGACAGGCAGATTGCAGCACTGTCCAATTTGGCAACTAATTTTTGTTGGATGACATAGGCTACTACTCCTCCCAGCTTCCCAAGTTTAACAGACAAGAAATTCATTCCCGACTCATGGACAGACACATCTGGTGACTGCACCTCTGGTGAAAGGCAAGATATGCCTTAACTCTTGAGTGAATGAAACGGAAAGAGCCACGTACTAAATAGCATTTCCAGCCGAACCAAACACCGAACAAAGTTGTTAAAATCGATGATGAGTTCGTCATCAGCAAACCGGGCAACGATGACTTGGTGGAGCTGATAGGGCAGCTTGAAGCCTGGAGGGGAGTGGAAAAACAGCCATGGTACAGAACACAACTCAACAGCAGACACAGGTGAAGAGCTGTGGGCGTGGAGTGTTACCTGCTTCTTCCAATGCTTTCCGCATCTCATAGGAATTCATGGTTCCAGACCTGTCCACATCGCTTTCCCGGTAAATTTTCTGGAACACGCAAAATACTTATTAGAACCCTGACCCAAAGCAAAACAGGTGTCAAGGTGCCTGAGAGGTGTGTGCTGAGTGGGTGTGAACTGCCTCCATCTTTGCGCCTTTGGTTTGGCTAGTTTGGTTTTCTTGCCAAGTCCTTGCTTTGTGCGTGTGTTTGGCATATCCAGGCCTTTACTACTGAGTTCCACTATAGATAAAGTGCAATTCTCTTAGAAATCCACCCCCAAAGGAGTTCCATCTTAAGGTATGTATCTAGAATATCCTCCAGCACTGATCTACCCACCCCAGGGTCCCCGGGATCCTACTTGGTATTTCTGAATCTTCGTCCAGAGGATGTAGAATTCCTTCAGGCCCAGCTTGCCACTCCCATCTTCCTGCCCTCGGTCAAGGAAAGCTCCTGGAGTGTGCAGTCACTGGGTACACTGGCAGGGCCTTGGCCTGCCAGCTAGATCTCCCAATCTTGCTGACATACACACAGGGAGGTTTTGCAGAAGAGTCTGCCTTCTGCTTTTCATACTCCCAAGCTTCCTCAAAGAGCAGCAGGGTGTCTGCTGTCTGGGGTGCCGTGGCTCCAGATCTTGCTAATAGTTTCTTATGAGATGATAGACAGATGACTTGGCCCTTGACAATTATTTGTATATTTTTAAGGTATCTTGTGAAGGGAGCTGCTGTGACATAGGTACATGCCACGTGGTTGGTAGACAATAATGGAAGCTTGCACTATTCCATTATTGAGCATTAGAAATGGAGAGCATGGTTAGTCTGCTTCCAGGACAGGTGGGTGGCCCAGGGGGGGGGCTAGGCCAAAGATAAAGGATGACAGTGTAGACAGGCCATCAGCTTTGGGTCTAGAAAACTTTTATTTATTTATTTTTTTAGATAGTCTTACTATGTCGCCCAGGTTGGCCTCCAATTGGAAATCCTTCTGCCTCAGTCCCACCACATGTAAGAATTAGCAGAAGTGTACCACTGCACATGGTTTTAGAAGGAAACCTTGCCACCGACATAGATTCATATCAGAAACACTATTAAGGAAGTTCTGCTTTGGAAAAATAGGGCAACACTGTCACTTAAGAGGCTACCTGACATGGTGGGTATATGATCAGGGTTTCTAGCCCTGGGCCTGACAGGCTGGCTGTCAGCACTCCGAGCCTATGATGGACTCACTTCCTTTATCTGAAGAAGCTGGTCTCTGTTCTGAGCACATTAAAGGATACATCCAGCATGTCTACCATGATTTTGCAGGTCTCGATGCTGAATCCATCTGACTTGATATCCTGGCCTAAAAGACAAAATAAGGATGTGAACAAAGCCTTTCAGATCACCTGACAGAACTTTATACAAAGATAGACACGTTCTTCCTCTGTGCTGGCCACTACAAAAGTCCGTGGCCTTTAGTGACCTGTGATAATTGGGCTGTCACACTGGGGTAGCACAGAGGATCTAACGTGTTCCTGATTTCTCAGTGTAACTACCATGGAAAAAGCAGGGCTTTAATATTAAAAGAAGAAACAAGTAAATTAATTTTTAAGAGACGACTAGATTGCTTTTCTGGACAGAGTCTTGCTTTCAAGCTCAGGTAGGCTTCAAATCCACACTTCTGCCTCTTAAGTGCTGAGATTATAGGCACGTGCTATACCACTCCTGATCATGTCTGGGCCTTTAAATGCTGACAGGTTGGAAAACTGCCTGTGGGCACATGCAGCCAGAGAGCACTTGTGTTCATTGTATGAGCAGGGAGAGGAAGGCAGCTTTTCCATCTGTCCATCTGCAGAGAGCTGTGTCTGTGTCCCAGCTGACTGAGAAATCTGAGGACCTAGAACCTTCTGTACTTCACTAGGTGAGTCCTGTACTGAGTCTGGTCACACACCTCACATATTTCATGAGGAGCAAGTGTGTGTGTGTGTGTGTGTGTGTGTGTGTGTGTGTGTGTGTGCGTGTGTGTGTGTGTGTGTGTGACGGGTATGTATGAATGTGTTTGAGTATGGATGGTTGTGAGTATGGATGGGTGTGTATCACACGGCACATGTGCAGAGTCATAGAACACCCTTGGTGTCGGTCCTTACTTTTCACCTTGTTTGAGACAGGGTCTCCACTGTTAGCCTCCATACATACTAAATTGCCCCAGAAGCTTCTGGAAACTCTTGTCTTCATGTCCCATCTTGCCAGAGGATGACAGTGTATGCTACTGTACCTGACTTTATACAGGTTCTGGGGACTCAAACTCGGGTCCTCATACCAGCCTGGCAAACACTTTACCTCTATAGCCATCTTTCAGGGCACAAAGAACAATCCTTCTGGTGATGTTTTTGTAGAATATTTGGGCTTAGCCTGTCTTAAACTTACTCCAGTAGACACCACCCCATTCCCTAGTATGGGCATCGAGCTGTGTGGGGACACTAGGACAGAAGGCTGGAGTCACCAGGCAGGCAGGGGAAGGGCCTGAGTTAGAGGTCCATACACACACAACACATACTTTTCATCAAGTAGGAGTGGGTTGTGCCAAGCATGGCTTAGCTCTTCCTGCATTCCAGCTGTGTGGGACAAAGAGACATGGTCTTCACATGCACCACAGCCAACATCTGAGGAGCCCTGTGACTACCTTGTGTCTGACAACCACAAGGGTCCACACTGTTCCCTTGTCATATAACAGGTAGTGTACCCGCCAGATCAGCCCTGGGGAAACCCTGCACTGGCTGCCTAGATGCTAGCTCCAGTCATCCTCCCGGTAAAGGCTGAGTGCTCTGTGAATCATAGATGCACTATGCATCTATGCTGTCTGTCCAGGAGCCACAGGCAACAACCCATTGCCTCCCAAATCTGTGAGGCACAAGACCTTGGACTATTCTTTGGGTTTCCTTTGGGTTTAAAACAAGGATTTTATTTTACCCTGAGGGGTCAAGTGAGAGGCCATTTAATCTGGTGCTAGATTGGATGTCCATGATGATTTACAGAGCTGATGTTTGGGCTGTCACACATAACTTCAGGCATTGCATACTATTTGTAATGTTTTGAGGGGGGAAAGTATATTTTCCTTCTTCTCTGGCAGTAAGCAATGGTAGGGGAGTTGAGCATTAGTCTTTGGGTGGTTTTTATTTAAGAAAAAACTCGAAGAGTTGGCATGGCGAATGATACCTATAACCCCAGTACTATAACCCAGTGCTCAGGAGCCCCACGCAGGAAGATTGCTGTGAGATCAAGCTCAGAATGAGACCCTACCTCAAAGCAAGGCCATCAAAAGGGCTCAACAGGTAAAGGTCTTATCACCAACCCTGATGACCTAAGTTCAATATCTAGAACCTACACAATGGAAGGAGAAAACAGGCTTCTGTAAGTTGTCCTCTGACTTCTACATATGCACTGTGACATATATATGTATACACATACACATGTACACACACACACACACACACACACACACACTATACTTTTTAAAAGAAAAAAAAAGGTAATAGTCACAAGCTAAAAAAAGACTGATGATGACCTTGGCCCTTCATCATCCTCCAGCCTCCACCTAGTCTTGTTCATTCTTTAAGGGAGCCTCCAGCCTGGGCCTGGGCAGACATTTCCAGAGTCTAAAGTTAGTTACTTGAACCAATGGCTCAAGTGAATTGAAGCTCATTTAAATTCAAGGTTGGGAGTTAAGACTTTGTGATTCATCCCCTTTAATTTGAGTGTAAGCAGGCATATTATCTGCCGTTCTGGCCCATCGGTGACCTCTTCTCTGAAACATAGGCAGAGAACTCAAAACTCTGGGGCCCATCATCTGCACTGACCTAGCCTTTCTTACCGACTAGTCATTACAAGAATTTCTATGTACAACACGCAGGCTCTGGACCAGACAGATTTTATATAACGATCAACCACTTGGAAGAGGGAGTCATGGGATGTCGATTTTACAGATAAAAAGTCAGACAGGTGGTCTAGTTAATGTGGTTTACTCAGAGCTTGTAAGTAGACGACTTTGGGTTTAATATGCCATCTCTAGACCCAGGAACCTTTGCCTGTTAGCACTACTTTATGCACATCCTCCTCTGTCAGGCCTGTCCTTGGTGCTGGCTGAGCAAAGGCAGTATTTATGGAGGAGCAGAGAGTGATGGTTACCCACAGCAGCTGGCGTGTGCTTGAAGGAAGGAGTCTCATGTTCCCTCATGTCCATGGGGTAAGGGTGTGATGAGGGATTTGCAAAAGGGACACTTACGCCTGGCTAGAACTCTTCTCATGATGGTCTGCAGCTCGAAGGCCGAGATCTCTGCATCCTGTAGGCATAGGATCAGACATCATTATGGGCTCCCTGTGGGAGCTGGGTGAATCACACTGAACATCTTCGACGGATCTGGTTTATATTGCTAATGCTCCAAGTGATGTTGGTTCTAATGTCCCCAGCCTGCGCTAGGTATGCCCCGGCTTGTGTTTAACATCCTGTTATGCTGTAGCGCACATACTATGTCAATTAGTCATCCTTTCTACATGGCAGGAACATGTTCATGTGACCAACAGCCCAATTCTCTCACACAATCACTCCTATCAGGCAGGCCTTCTCTACAACTCAGACCCTGGGCTTCCTGAAATGGCTAAAGATCAACCATCTCCAAGATGGCCCGGCTTTTCTCTGGGGTCATTTGCCAGAGCTTCTCAGAAGTAGTCCAGCTACCTTGTTCACTTAGCTGTATTTGTGTGATTCAATCGGTGGAGAGGGTAAGTTTCTCTGAGCCTCTTCCCTTGAGAAATGGTCTTGGGGGGGGGGGAGCACTACTGGTGCTGCAGTGTGAACAGCATCTGCCTAAGCCCTTTGACGGGACTGTGGCTAAACAGGAGTCAGACCTCATGGTAACACTGGAGAGAGCCACACAATGGACAAGGACAGTTTGCTTCGGGAGTTGCTGGGAAGAAAGGGTGGACTATCTTTGTAGTGGGACTGTGGGAAAGAAAAGTAGTACTTTCCCCCTTTGGTATAAAGTGCTTACATTCTGGAGGAGTGGGACTCTCCCATCTCAGGTATGTTCATGGAGGTCAACAGTGGCAGTCATGTTTCATGGCTCAGTTGGCATGGGTCAGAGGTAATAAAACCACCTCAGGGTGAGCCAAGAATATAAAAAAAGGGCAGAGCCAAGGCCAACCTCAACAGATGAGGCTCTGGAGCCAGCAGACGGCTTGAGAGGATGAGCAGGCGGTGTTGAGCTAAGGGTCTGAGCGATGACCAAAATTCTTCTGTGTTTTCTTGGTTTGTTTTCTTCCTCCTTAAACTGAAGTCCCCTCCAGAAAAATCGCTTTTCCTTTATGTCAGTAGAATTTTGGCGACACCTACCTCTCCCGCCAGCTGAGCAAACAGCCTTCTGAATCCATCGTCAATGTCCTCCTCATTGGCTTCAATCTAGTAGGTGAGGCCATAGGAAATGGGTTAAAGTGAAGGTTGACAGCAAGGTACCTTTTTCTTCCATGGCAGCGCCCCGACTCTTCCTGTCCCCAGGCTGGAATTCTAAGGACACTGGGCTTACAGTGAATGGCAGTGTGAGAAAATTAAATATATATATATAGACAAGGTCTCACATAATGCAGGCCTTGAGTTCCTGACCCTTCCCCCACCTCCCCTTACAGTGAATGGCAGTGTGAGAAAATTAAATATATATATATATATATAGACAAGGTCTCACATAACGCAGGCCTTGAGTTCCTGACCCTTCCCTCACCTCCCAAGTGCTGGGATGATAGGTATATGTCACCACACTTGTCTTTTAAGACTTTTCTCCCTTCTTGAGACAGGATCTCAAGTAGTCCAGGGTGGCCTTGAACTCATTACTGAGGTCCCCATCCTCCAGCTCCTACTTCTTCAGGGCTGAGATTACAGGTGTGCACGACCGTGGCCAGCTTTGCTTTTCTGTTTTGTTTTGTTTCTTTTGGCTAAAGCCCGTGAGAGGCAGTGGAGACCACATGGCAAGGGATGTTACGCTTTAACTTCTTGTAATTCCAAGCATCTTTAATATTTAACTAAAATGA
This sequence comes from Phyllotis vaccarum, assembly GCA_033318265.1. Lineage (NCBI taxonomy): Eukaryota > Metazoa > Chordata > Mammalia > Rodentia > Cricetidae > Phyllotis > Phyllotis vaccarum. Next base: position 12,677,123 of record JARWLC010000017.1, on the reverse strand, counting down.
CCTTGTATGGTCTATTCCAACAGAAACCAAGTGGAATGCTGTGGAGCAGTTTGGGCAATGACAAACTATTTGGTGTCCCACTGGATACACATGACAAGCATCAGGCTTCAGCAACTATGATCCAATGAAAGAGCCACCTCAGGGCCCAGAGAGAGAAGGAATAGCCTTTTCTTTCCCAAGCCAGTGGATTCGTACTATGGGTACTAATACTCAGATCTGCTAAGATTGGGCTTTGGGTAAAATTCCGGAATTGCTCTAAAAGCCCATCAGGATTTACCACTGACTCTCTCTTAGAACTCTCAGGAACTTGAGAAATCTTGTCATCCCTCGAGTCCAGAGTCCAGTTTCTTTATAGATGATAAAAGGGAGGTTGGGCCAGAGAACCCAGAACTCAGTCTGTTCAGAGCAGCATTGGTCTTCTGTCCTTCGCCACTACCCTCATACCCCTGCACTTGGATAAATGGGACCTCAGTGAACAAGAGACTGACTACCTATAGCCTCGCTTTCAAACCCTGTTCCCACAGTCCAAGGGGTGCCCAGGCCCTTGCCATGTTTACGCTCTCCTGCATTCTGTAGCCATCAGAATGAGAAGGGAAGGAAGAAATACCTCTTCAACGTTGGCCTCGATTTCATCATCCACAGCTCTGGAAATGGAAGGAAATGTTGTTACCGAAGGGCTGGGGAGGGTGAACTGGGAACATCACAGAAATCATCTTATAAAATTGAACAGCAGCGTTTAAATCCAACATGTTATGGGAGAGAGGATTTCTGCACCCTGAGTTTCTGCAATAGCACAGCCCCTTAGCAGCAGAAGCTGAAGCAGAGAGTCTCTGTTGTTTTGGGGGTCTTTATCAAACAGCACAGGCTTCCTATGTGGAGAGGAAGGGATCCATAGACCTACTTCCAGCTGGACTTCTTGACATCTGTTTGTTTTGTCTAAGTACCCTGTCACTGAGTAACATCTCCAGTCTCAATGGACAACGCTGAAGTTCCACCTAAATACTCTGCCATGGGAGCCCTTTCATTGCAAGACTTGCCCACATGAACCTTTGTCCCTGTTGGGCTGGAGCAGCCCATAGAAAAGCTGCTGGCAAGGTTACCTGACTCACACACAGTTCCTTATAAAAGCTGGTCCTTCAGTGAGGGCACTTAAGCCTAGGAGGGGCTTCCTTGGGTGCCTGTGATTTGTTTTGTTTTGATTTTCAAGACAGGGCTTCCTTGTGTCACAGCTCTGGCTGTCCTGGAACTTGCTCTGTAGACCAGGCTGGCCTCAAACTCACAGAGATCCACCTGCCTCTGCCTCCTGAGTGCTAGGATTTAAGGCACAGGCCTGAAATCATAAACTAGGTCACGAAGAGTTCTGTCTGTAGACTTTAAGCTTCACAAGAGAGTAAGTGCTGCTAACTGGGATAGAAGGTTGGCTATGCTGGGTCAGGGCAACAGCTTTGAAGGGCAGATGGCTCACCTGGGGTGAGCAGAGGGGGCTGACACTTCCCTTGGAGAGGCTTGTGGTTAGCAGAGTAGGATAGGGTTTGACCAAGATCAGTGTCTTCCCAATGATATTTGGGTTTGTCCTTGGCTCATCAGTGGAGACTAAACTGGTCATACTAAGCTCCCCCACCCCTGTAAGATGAAGCACAGGGCCCTTTTCCTGCAGCATGCTTCAAGAAAACAAGAGAGCATGTCCTGGCGGGAAGCCGCAGCCACACTGTAGTGGCATTTACTGGTCCACAGCTGCTGGGTGCTGGAACTCTTTCTCTGTCATGTATTGTTTGAAGCAAAGGTTTCCTAGTCTCTCTCCCACTGACCCTTCCCTGTCACAGGAGGTGATGGCAGGGGACTGACCTGCACACCCCTTCAGACATAATCTATGGGTCTTTGGGATCTTTGGAACATGTCCCAACCATGGTCCCCCAGAACACGCTTGTTACCGTCCTTTCCATTTTCGTTCCTGATCCCCACATCAGTGCTGGGGTCCCCCTAGCTCAGTGATCTTCCTTTTGCTCACACTGTCCAGGGTTGGTTCTGTCTGCTGGCTAAATGACTGACACAGTTACAGATGTGGCCCAAGCTACTGAGTGCAGGACACAGGGACAATGGCAGGAACTTGTGATATCTGCCTAAAAACCTCCACCAGAGATTTCCTGACTGACAAGGAAAGTTCTGGATGCACAGACTATCAACATTGTCACTTACATATGGCCTCGTAGAGCAAGGGCTCGCTCTGCAGAGTGCAGGCTCATGGAGGGTGTACACAAGTCATTAAAATGATATTAACTATTGGTAATTCAGAGATGTACTGTGGAACCGGACTGCAGACTAGTCACTTCCCCAGCTGCCCTGTTCCAGCCTAACACATCCTGCATCGTGTTCCCTTTGCTCCCTCCTTCAGTGTTCCAGTTCACCTATCCTTACTCTGATCTGGTAAACAGGTCAGTATCACAAAGAGAAGGCCAGAACCTACTGGTAGTCAGCCTTCTTTTCTGAGAAGACGCGGATGCAGAAATCACCGTCCTTGTGGGGCTCGAAGGTTGAAGGAACGACAATGTACTCCCCCGGGGGCAGCTTGAAGCGGTTGAGTACCTCCCGGAGGTTGATGAAGGTATCTGACCGCTCTCTGGCTCTGGTGGTGAGGAAAAAGTTCTTGCCGAGGTGGACGTTTGTCTGGCCTGTTAGCTGGTGAATAAGCAAAGGACAAGGTAAAGGGGTAATGGGGACAATGCCTGGATGACTGCAGATGAGAAGCAAAATTTCCACCCCAAACAATGAACGCATGGCTGGTAAGCTGCTCAGGTGTGACCAGGTGTGACGGGAACGCCCTTCAGCCATCCACCTTGCTCTAGGTGACTCTCAGGGTGCTAGAGACCCCCTCCCTCACAAAGGACCCAGGTCAGTTCTGTGTTGTATTTCACACACTAGGGCAAAGAAAGGGGCCCAGTTGTTAAACCAGGTGTCACTCAAGGCTGGGCCCACAACTTATAAGGTACTGTTCAATAAAATTCAACTGTCTATTGGTGAAAGTAAAGTGCCTATGGGCGAGTCGGTGAACCTGGTGTAACCCTGCTGTTATGTATCTTATTACTTCTAAAACTCTGTTCATGCCTACAGTGCCCAGGGAGGTGATGGCTCACCGTTTATACTGGAAAAGAAACTGAATATCAGAGAGAATATGTCATGTACAGGGTCACCTGGGCTGGGACAGTGTACAGTTCATCCTCCCCACCCTGCTTGTTCTCAGAGCCACACAGGCCTTTCTGCAGTCCAAGAGCAATGGGCTGCCACCACAGCCAAACTCGACACAGCTTCTCTAGGGCCACGGGGAAGCAGTAAGCATCAATGAACTTTCTACATAGATGTCCTGAGATCCAAAGCTGGAGGCATCCCCATGGGGCTCAGAGGGGACAGGGCTCATGCTTCAGCCATCAACACCTCCCATACTCCATACTCCCTGAGTTCAGGCAGTCTAGGCCTCAATCAGCTGGAGCCCTGGGGTTGGGGGTGGCAAGACGTACCTCCTCTGGAACCTGAAAAACAAGGAGACCTGATTTAGATTTGGGGAGTATGGACACCCCATCACTGAGACTGACTCTTTGCTGTGTGCATCTCTCTGCAGCTCTGCTGCTATTAACTAGCTCAACACAGAAATTATTTTTTCAAGCAAACTTAAATTACTTTGGCCACATTGGAAGAAAAACCCTCTTAGAATCTAGTGATATGGTAGATGGGCCTTTACCACCATTCATGCCTGGAGACATGTGGTGACTTGTTTTAGGTCACCAGCTAGCTGTGTTGAAGCCCACACCCACCTCTCATTTAGAGAAAGTAGGGCAGGGTACAGTTGGAGGAAGAAGCAACAGGCCAGGCTGTGTCAGCCATATCCAGAATGTATGTATTTCCTTCACTAAGACATGTTCCCTCATTGACCTAGGTTTTCTTACATCTCAAATGGGACTGATAACTGTCAACATCCTACCCAACTCTGAAAGCCCATGACTGGACTCCCAAATGTATGTGTGAGTGAGCACAATTCGCTTTGCATTTCTGAGCTAGTCTGCCCAAGTCTGAAGTTCTCAGCTTCTATTTCAGAGACTGAAGTCCAGGGATTGTGTATACTCCACAACTGGGTTTTGTCCAACTCCATTTCCCAAGTTGGTGGATAGGGTTCAGATAAGTAGCCAATCAGAAGCAGCCTCAGTGCCAGTGATGAGCACACCTAGTCTGGGTTCCTAGTGTGCTAAGGGTGTGCTTGGAGTTGATGGGCAGAAGCCTAACTTGGTAATGTTTCCCATTTCCCAAAGACATGTTCAGGCTACTCAGGTGACCTTGCTAAACATGGGGTGGAGGGAATGATAGGGGTTGCTTGCAAAACTAGGAAGAGTCCAGCAAATCACCAGATTGTGCTCACTAAACAAAAAGGCATTTATGCAGCTATACTGAGGTCTCCCTCCCATGCTGCATGCATCTCCTGGCAACTAAGGCCATCATCTGTGCAGCAGAGTCCTGACATGGAGTCGGGTTTTCTGATTCTAGCCCTCAGCTTAAAGAAGAGTGACAACCATGACAAGACTGCTCCTTGGCACAGTTGAACAGCGTGGCTTTCCTTTGGCTTGAAATGAGAGAAGGCCCCGTGGACAGTGAGGGGTTTGTGAGAGCAGGACTGTAGCCAGCAGACCCCAGCAGAGCATAATGACCCTTCTTTATCCTGTCCTGGGCTCTCTCCCATCAAGGCCAAAGACTTGGCTCAGCTCTGACCATTAGGGCCTATTGGATCAGCCCAGCCCTCACAATAATTCTTGGTGTGTTCTAGAATATTCTGTTCTAGCTTAAGTCTTTTCTGTTCTTTGGAGTTTGTGGGGCTGATCAGAATTCCAGGACTAAGGGATGTGAAAAGAGAACAGAGGTCTTTTCCAAGCTCTGGGGGCCCAGAGAGGGACCACGAGGTCCTTGGAGACACAAACAGCTGATTAGATCTTGTGTCAGCTTAGACTGGGTGTGCTGGCATCTTTACTTTGGCTTTGGACGACTTGTCTGTCCTCTGTCTTATTCCAAGTCCTGACTCGAGGGTCTGTGTGGCTGGGTCTGGGAGAAGGGAGGGAAAGGCAGAGCGCTACCCCATCCTCTGCCCCTACCTCATAGATACCAAAGCCGATAGTATGCATGTCCTCGCCCATCTTCCTCTGCCGCCGCCGGTGCTTCTGGATGAGGCCCACCAGGAAGGTACAGCCTCTCTCCCCATCCTCATCATCTTCATCTTCTTCCTCCAGCTTGATCAGGTACTGAGGGTTCATCCAGAAGGTATCTATGAAACAGGGACACAGGAGCCCAGCACTAGATAAATGCCCAGAGGCTAGGAAATGGGGTTAGCCCTGGTCTTGGACAAGAATGAGAAAGGGGGGGGGGAGGGTGATGGGGAAGCCGAGTAGAGGCCAACTGAAACCCCTGGCTGGGGTGGCTGCAGACAGAGATGGGGCGTAGAGGCAGATCTGCACCTTCCATGAGGAAATGGCTTCCTGTGGTTCTCTCCTGCTGCTACAAGGGTACATATAGCTCAGGCTGGTCTCGAACTTGCTATGAAGATAACCTTGATCCTCCTGACTCCACCTCCTCAGTGTAGGAATTGCTAGTACTAGGGATTGAACCTAGGGCTTTGTGCATGCTGGGTAACCACTTACTCCCACTGTGAAGTCTTCCCAAAGGCATATACACCCCCGCTCAGCCCACAGTTGGTGAAATGAAAAGCTGCTGGGTTCCTGACACACTCTAAATCTTATAAGGACCTAAATCAGGAATTTCCCCTGGAAGGTTTTTGTTGGCCACTCCCCTCCCTTCGGTTTGCTTGTCTTGATACTCCCTAAGGACACATATATGGTGCCTGACTTTTGTTCCTACCCTGTGGAAAATGCAGAGGCCAGAGATATTCTATGTTCGACTTCAGCATCTCTGTCTCTTGTTCATCCTCACGGAGCCTCTAACATCCCCACTTCCAGAACCTATCTTCAGGAAGGCACCGAGACACTCTTGTTTGAGGTAATTAAACTGAGTGCTTCCTATCCATCATGCAATTAGAAGTGTGGTCTTGCAGAGTTGGCAGCCATGGCAGACACTCATTTATACACGAAGCTTCTAGGCTACCTCAGTTACACGGAATAAGTACTGTTGAGGAAGAGCATCCTATAAGGCCAAGAGCATTCACTGTGAGGTCCTTGAGAGAGTGTCTCCTACCCACCCCCTCCCATCTAATAGGTACGGGTTGTCTTTGTGGGTGGCAGAAGGGCTTCCCAGTGGTATCCTCTAGACCTGTCACGTGGTAACTGCATGCTGGGACTGGGGGGACTGGACAGCTAGTCACACACAGTCTACTTGCTCTGTGCATCTGGCACACCACCTAGAGCCTCAGTTTCCTCAACTGCAACAGAGTGTCGGAGTATGGCCACCACCTGCTACCAGACTGAGAGTGATGTCATAACCAGATTTCCTGGGTTCAGATCCCAGAAAGCTCCGTGACCCTGGACCAGCCACTTGTCCTTTGTTTCTGTCCCATCATCTTCAAGACGGAAACGGAAATGAGTCTATCAAGAAGATCACTACACAGATGAAGCTCTTTGGGAGAGTTCCCGGTGCTCCATGTAGGCAGATACCATCGAAAACAGACAAGAAGAGCAGGGCAAGGCTGAGCCATCAAAGCAGCAGAAGAATAACAAAGTAGGGCAGAGAAGTTCTCTCACTATGTGATCTGGGCTCAGTCAAAATTTCCTTCCTTCCTTCCTGCCTTCCTTCCTTCCTTCCATCTGTCCCTACTTCCTTCCTTCCCTCTCTCGTTCCTACTTCCTTCCTCCCTTCCTTCCTTCCCTCTCTCGTTCCTTATTCCTTCCTCCCTCCCTCCCTCCTTCCTTCCTGCCTGCCTTCCCTCCCTCCCTCTGTCCCTACTTCCTTCCTTCCCTCTCTCGTTCCTACTTCCTTCCTCCCTCCCTCCCTCCTTCCTTCCTGCCTGCCTTCCTTCCTTCTTTCCTTCCTTCCTGCCTTCCCTCCCTCCCTCTGTCCCTACTTCCTTCCTTCCCTCTCTCGTTCCTACTTACTTCCTCCCTCCCTCCCTCCCTCCCTCCCTCCTGCCTGCCTGCCTGCCTTCCCTCCTTCCTTCCTTCCTTCCTTCCTTCCTTCCTTCCTTCCTTCCCTCTCTTGTTCCTACTTCCTCCCTCCCTCCTTCCTTCCGTCTTTCCTCCCTTCCTTCCTTTCTTCCCTCCAGCTGTCCTGGAACTCACTCTGTAGACCAGGCTGGCCTCAAACTCAGAGATCTGCCTGCCTCTGCCACTCAAGTTCTGGGATCAAAGGTGTGCACCACCACCTCCTAGCTGTCTACATGTTCTAAATGAAGTTGACACACAGGAGGATGGAAGATTGCAATGATAGGCTGGTGTGCCCCACGGATGCAGTACTCGAGGGCCTAGGGTAGTTAGCTACAAACTGGGACTTAGCACTACCTCCATAAGCCAGATGGAGGCCACGGGCACCAGAGGATCTAGGGCCCGAAGGGTTTATCACAGCCAATAAATGCAGGGAGTAGTAGTAGCATGGCTGAGAAAACAGGGCTGGAGGTGAAGGAAGAGCTTGAGGGGTTGGGTGAGTGGCAGCCCCCTCCCCTGGGCTTCCACATTGACGTGGCATATCTATCAGAGTAAGATACCATGGCTGCAGCCTCTCATGGCCACGACCCTTACTTGGGTAGTTCCTGCAGCCCCCTGCAGTGGAGCCTCGCCTCCAGTTTCCATCCATCTTGGTGAGTTTCCATTTCTTGTAGGAGTCAGAGGTGAGGGTGTCAGGGGTCAGGTTGCAGATCTCCAGGCGAGAATAGTGCCTCAGGAAGTCACTGAAGGACATCCTGGCAAAGCAGAGACAGTGTGTCCTGAGTTATGGAAGACACCGAGCCTTTTACTCGGCCAGATTAGGAGCTGTGCACCCAGTGGAGGGTACTAGAGTCACAGACTCAGAAGGCCCCACATCTAGTCCCGTAACTGCCACTTTCTAAGCAGGTGACTTTGAGCAAGTTGATTGGTCAACCCCAGACCTCTCAGATATGAAATGAAAGCAATAAGTAAATAGCAGCTGGGGCAACATACGGGTCTCAGGGAGACTGTAGCTGCGGGCAATGCACACACAGGAGGTCTTCTCTGTTTACTAAGGACCTGGTTTTTTTTCTTTTTTAAGACTTCTTTTATTTATATCACGTGTGTATGCTTACATGAGTTTATGTGTCCCACAAACATGCAGGAGCCTAAGGAGGCTAGATCCCCTGAAACTAGAGTCCCAGGTGTCTGTGAGCTACCATGAGGGACTGGGGACTTAACTCAGGTCTGTATGAGCGGAGAGTGTTCTTAACCACAGAGCCACCCCTTCCCCTGGGAGTTGGTTTCTTAATGAGCTGTGTTATCTCTTTGGAAACTAGTGGGAAGAAAGGTCTTATCTTTCTCTTGGGGTCTGAACTGAAGGAATTCCTCTCAACCCTTGTGACGTTACTCAGAGTGTCGACCCTACTGTTGAGATGGGCAAGCGGAAGAGTTAAAAGTTGTTCAGAATCGTATAGAGAATTTTTTTTTCTTTCTGTTTTTGGAAACAAGTTCTTGCTAGATAGTCTAGGCTAAGCAGCTTTGTCTCCCATTTGAGAGACCTTTGCCTCAGTTTCTAGAGTGCTGGGATTACAGAAATACATCACCCTGCCTAGCATTTAAGAATGGCAAAGCCAAAGCCAGGATGCCCTGCCACATGCCCTCAGCACGAATGCATTTCTGGCAGATGCTCTGGTTAGCCACTTTCCCCATGGAGGAGTACAGGGGCTGGGCTCTATCATGGAGCCTCCACTGTCTTACCAGAATTCTCCATCCTCCCGACGTTCCGCCAGCCTTGCCCTCACTTCTGGGTCAACTGTGTTCCAGCTGGGGCAGCTAGAAACAGAGCAACAATAAAGGCCTTAGAAATGAGTATGTGAGAATGACCATCTCTCTCCAAAGTCCCCAGATGCTGAGGAGCAGAGCGTGCCCACTCTCCCTACTGAGGGCCTAAGCCTCAGGAAGGAGGGGATTATCCCACCTGGATCCAGGCCCCACTGAGAAACACAGACCCTTGTACAGGGAGTAAGAGGAGAGGCCGTGCTCTCCTGGAAGATGGTGGACAGAGAATAGAGAATGAACAAGGCCCACCATCAAGGGGTGAAGGAGCATCACCTACTCCAGGGAAGATGCTCCTAGCGGCTCTTTCAGGGGCAACTGGAAATCCAACCAAGAACCCCCAGAGCCAACCTGGAAGGCCAATTTGCTGAGGCCAGTGCTGCCTAGAACAAGCCAGGAAAGAGGTGGAGGAAGAGGAGGTATGCAGCTAGGGGGGGGGGCACCCAGAGGAGAGGATTAATGGAGCATTTACCCCCACAGGGTTGAAGCCTAACAGCTAATAGCAAGCTCTGGGGACCAACAGTCACATCTCTGTTCTTGGCACAAAGGTTATGTCCTTGAAATAGAAATGTTCCTAGGACGAGTGGTCCTTCTCTTTAACTTTTCCCCCCTGTTTTACACTTATTTATTTAATGTGTGTGTGTGTGTGTGTGTGTGTGTGTGTGTGTGTGTGTTTGTGGTGCTTTTGTGAAGGTCAGAGGGTAACTTGTGGTAGCTGATTCTCTCATTTCTCCTCGTGGGTCCCTGGCATCAAACTCATGCCATTAGACTTGGTGCCAAGCACCTTTGCCTGCAAACTCATCCCACCAGCATATCGGAAGCATTTTCCCCAGAGGACCCAATAGAGTGAGCTCCAGCTGGAAAGGGAAAGAACGCGCTCCCCTGGAGGCCTGGATAGAACACCCCAGTGCTGGGAGTGGTCCCTGTTTACAAAAACTTTTAAAGGGCCACAGCCCTGGGACCCACTTGGTGGGATTAGTGAGTGACCTTAGAACCTGGCTTCTTGATACTGCATGCACCCAGTGCTTCTTTTCTGAGTTTTAATGGATCATAATAGGAAGCATGCACCCTGGCCCACCCCACACTCTAGCCCACCCTGTGTGTACCCTGGCTCACCCCGCACCCTGGCCCAACCTGCACCCTGGCCACCCTGCACCCTGGCCACCCTGCACCCTAGCCCACCCCTCACCCTGGCCCACCCTGCACCCTAGCCCACCCCTCACCCTGGCCCACCCTGCACCCTAGCCCACCCCTCACCCTGGCCCACCCTGCACCCTAGCCCACCCCTCACCCTGGCCCACCCTGCACCCTGCTCACTTGTCATTCCACCTTCCAGTCCACTCTACTTGTCCCCAGGGATTCCGGACTCGGATCAATTTCTGCAGGCTTCCTGAGCTTGCAACCTGAAGGATCCAAGGAAGGAAAAGCTGAGAGCCATGGGGGCTTGGAGGGACTTGGACCCACACCTCACTTCAGCATGAGCCAAGTGGGTGGAGGAGGAGGCTAATAAGATGCTGGAAGGGACTTGACCCTTAGACCCCCACTGCTGCCCAGATTTGGGAAATGGGAATTAAACCCCAGGCATCCAGCTGGCCTCACCCCTTCACCCCAGGGAAGCCAGAGCTACATAGTGAGACTCTATCGCAAAACAACAGAACCTCTCCAAAGCAAAAATAAATAACTAAATAAACCAAAGAAAATGAGAATTAAAGCTCCCAGGGTCTGGCTTTTGAAGGACTTGACCCTTCCAAGATAACATCTTTGTCAGCAGCCAGCCTGCCCTGCCCTAATATCTGTCTGTGTTTGAGGTGTTAGGACTAACCCTCAACTAACTGGAATCAAATGCACTTTTGGGCTCTTGGAGAAGCTTTCTCACTTGCTTAAAGGTGCTGGATGAAAAAGAAAGATGCAGGGTTTTTTGTTTGTTTTAATACACGATTTCATTGGGTTACCCAGGTTGGCCTGAGTACAGTGACTCTCCTTCTCTGCACTGAAGTAACTGGGACTACAGGCCCATGCCACCATACCCGCAGCTTACTTATAAATGGCTCGGAAAAAAAACAGCCACGCATATATATGGAGACAGCATGTGTGGCAAAACTTAGCAATGTTGAAATACACATAAAAAAAAAAATCTTAATAAGCTAGCACACGGGAGACAGAGGCTATAGGGTTACACAAATGGGGGACCACGCCCACTAACGGCATTTTAGAATATAACATACCATACAGATGCAAAGTGCGGTGTTTGTGTTTTGTTTTCAAAGCTCATTCAGAGATTAAGACTGTAATTGTCCCGGAATCTAAGAACGCCTGCAGCAGCCGCTGTGGCCAGCAGGTGGCAGCGCGCGCCGGGCTGAAGCGGGCCTGGAGGCTCCACCCTGAACAACCACGTGCTGGGGGTGCCGGATGGGGTGGGGTTGGGGAAGGACTCATCCTCTCAGAGGGCCAGTACCTCCTCGGCTCCCGTGACGGAGTACGCATGTCCTTTCACCAACTTCTGGTACGTAATGGCCTCCGAATCCGCAGCACTGGTGATCTACAAACACAGCAGTGCAACTCCAATACAAACTGCTCAGAGGCATGCATAAGGCACGGGGCGCGGGGGTGGGAGATAAACCTGGGGAACTCTGCGCATTCATCCTGCTCTCTGGAGGAGTCCCGTGCCACTTTCAGTTCCTGGTCACCAAGGAGCAAATTGGCACCCCCGCCACCCTCCCGCGCCATCTTCTGGATGGGAAGGGCGTGAAGGAGACAAGGGCCGTGGGGGCCCTAATGAAGACACCCAACAATGGGCAAGATGCTCTGGTCTCCCACCCCTGCCCTACTCAGCCCAGTTACACGACTGCAGTTTTTATCTCCACCTTCACCTCAGAATCAGCGTACTGAAATTGCTAATTCCTCAAAACCACTTCTTTCCCATCTTTTGGGCACAATCTTGGGAAACTTCTGGGGCCTGGACTACTCCCACTTCCCATCTCCCTCTTAAGGTTTGCCCGCAAAGCTATTTTGGGGAAACAATTCCTTCTCATACTCTGGAGTCTTATCTAGGACCCATGGGCACTGGGACAAGGTGAGAAGCACTTGAGCTGCTCAAAAAACCCTGCAGGAGGGTTTTGGGGGGGGCACTTTCCTGGAAACTGGGTTCTGTGAATGGGATGATTCAGAACAGAGTTAGAATGGAAAATGGGCAGGGGACAGAAGAGCTGGAAGCACCAAATGTACCCCCAGACAGCTTGGCTATTGCCTAGCAACTCCTGGCTTCAAGTGATGAGCCGCACTATGAACCAGAGATACACTAATGCTCTTAATGAGCTCCTGGGTCCTGTCAGGGTTTCCCCTGAGCCTCAGCAGACTGGAGCGTTGCCAGAGGGTGGTGGGAACTTACATCAATAGAACAGCCAAGCAGAGAGCCTTTCTGGAGAGCCTTCTGGATGATCTTGAACAAGTTGGGAGGAGGCCGCTTCAACTCATACCACTCAGCGATGCCTCCTGTGAAGTCCTCAAAGCCTTCTGTGGTGGCGCCACCGGAGAGCGCTTCATAGCACCCATTGATCCTGAAGGAGGGAAACGTATGCCGCTCACTGGCCTTGTTACTGCTGACACTTCATTAATGAAGCCAGCTTCCCTGAGGAGCACACAGTGGGTTCCTGGGGTCACTCCTACTGGCTTCTCTATCAGTTCTTGAGCTCTAGGTCCCAAGTTTTCTTGGCAGAGGATGTGAGGCCTCCTGTCTCCTTTCTAGCCTAGGGCTGTGGGGATTCTAAACCCACCAGACTCTAAAACTGGCTCACCTCAATGCAGGGGGCCCACTAGCACAGCCAATGCCCCTCTGCAGAAGGTTGACACCCTGGGTGGGCCCAGCACAACTTTGGGCAAGTTGGGTGAGACACAGTTAGGATTAGAACCCGGAAACGATTCTTACCCATCAGGTGATTTGTTCTGGGTGAGTTTCCACAATTTCCCTACCTCTGCAATGGGTATTTTACCCACGGGCAAAACTTTGGTTCTTTTTAGTTAATAAAATGCTATGGTGCCCACCAAAGAAACAGAGTTCCTTTTCAAGGCCACAGCAGTCAGCCCCGAATGTTCTGGTTCACTTAGTTAAAAACAGCAATGACTATCGTCATTTATCAGCATGTCATGTGACCAGGCACCAGGCCCACATGACCTCCTTGAATTAAGAGCCCAATTTGGACCAAAGTCATCCCTTTATAGAACAGAATTTCTACTCAAAACATTCCCGAATAGCTCCTGCTGTTCTGGAGCCCAAGACGGCAGGAGCAGGGTGGGGTATTGGGAAGGGCGCGGTTACTTACTTGGCATAGGCCTTCTCCAGCAGGGCACTCCAGAACTCACTCCCCTCAGCTGAGTGTACGAAGAGAAGCTCCCCATCCTTAGTGGGCAGCCTGTCATCCACCACCACCTCCACCCATTCACCATATTGCCAGAACTGCCAAATAAGAAGGACAAGAGATAGTGTCACTGGGAATCGTCACCTCAGCTTCATCTGGCTCTTTCCCACCCAGCCCCTTGTAGGTCCCCACAATGTTCCTCAGTCTCCGACGGCAGGCATATCCCTCACCAAGCAACAGAGAAGAATGGAGCTTGTCTCTGTCTCCAAAACCACACGCACTGCTTTTTAAAATATCATTCCTCATTTGCAATCATAAAATGAGGAATTTTTTTAACCTTTATCTTAAACCTCAAATAAGAAACTTTTAAAAATGACTGTGGATTACTTCCTGAAGGCATTACTTCCAGTATACCAAGATCTACCAGTCCCACCCTCAACTCTCAGCCCTTTTGATGGACAGGTTGGGAAAATCTTGTCTCCTTTCCCAGCATCCTTTGCAGAACAACCCTGATCTCAGGAGCTTACAAACCATCAGGGACCGAGGATGTGGGGAGCCAGCCATCCCAGGGGACTCTTGAGCTCCTGAGCCTGAGTGAGGAGGTGCCTAAGCCAACTCTTAGGTTACCTGGAAGTGGAAGATACCAGCATAGTTTTGCTGGAAGCTTTGGTCTAGGGGCACAACCCGAGCCAGGATTTCTTCATTCAAGGTGAGGGAGGCAATGGCAGCCAGTAGCCAGCAGTCCCCTGAGAACACAAAGCCAAGAGCTCTGGTCAGACCTTAGATCCTGGAGGATGCTAAGACTTGTTCTTGCAGCTGAGGGTTTGAAGCCCAGCATTGCCCTTTCATAGATAGAGTGGTATTCCAGTCCTCATCTGAGGGATAGGTCAGCTGGTTTGGTGAATCTTTTAATGGCATTGCTAATGGAGAAAAGTCATGTTGTGTGATGGCAGGAAATAAGAGAGGTTTATTTTCCGAGAAACTCAGAACTCTGTGGTGGCTGAACTGTGTCCTTGGAGCCCAGCTCTGTGGCTGATACACAGGAGCTGTGACCACCTATGAATGACTGAACTTGCCTGGGCAACAGAGGCTTCCGTGAGAAGAGGGTCTTCAAGGGGGAATTCGAAGAAGAGGAAGGAAATACAGCAATAGATGGGAAGGAGCTGATATTGCACATCTCTTAGGATTTTTGGAGATGAGGAAGAGATGCCAGTAGGCAGCATGACCTTGAGGAGTATGTGGCAGTGCAGACTGAACAGCCACGAGCCAGTATGTGTGAGCTCAGACTGACTCTGGGGGTTCCCGAGAAGAGGCAAAGCTCACTTCTGGGATGTGGACACAGAAGGCACTGAACAGGGACAGGGAAATGAGGTGAGGCTCTCTGAGCCCCAGGTCCATCCTTTGTGAGGGATAATGTGTGTTTAAAGCACAAAGTCCTCACTGGTGCCCATTGCAGGGGCTTCATGTAGCAAGCCATGGTCATTCCTCATATCTGCAAATAGCCAGGTCCATCACTAGCACAGAACAGTTTGCTGACAGGGACACTGTTCAGCACAAAATACCAACAAAGGGAAACTGGGAAGAGAATGATGTTTACTGCAGTCTTAAGGAAGGAACATTTGCATAAAATTTTCCACCATAGGGAACAGCTTGGCTATTAGAAATACTTGGAACATTTATGAAGTTCTGAATTCCAGCTGGCTATTGAGCAAATATTGATGGAACCTGAGCTAGATGATCCTGTCTACACAACTGCCTTCAACCCTTCAAGGCCTGGATATGCCATGACAAATGCTGACTGTGAATGGTGAGTGGACCCACAGCCTCCTCAATTAGTCAGTATGAAATTAAACTCCGCTGCTCCTGAAAGAGGGTGGGTGGTGCAGTACTGTGGATGTTATAGCTCTCCAACCAGAACCATTTGCGGTCCTCCTAGTGACACCAAGACCTTCCCCAGACTCTGTCTCCAAGTTCAGTAGCTGTGGCTCTGTCCCCAGTTCCAGAGGAACACTAGAACAATAAATGGGGCATTGCCTAACTTCAAACAAAGTGTAATGATCCCCCAATTGAGCTTGGGGGAGAAGGGGCAGATGGCCTCCTCTACATTGTGTCTATAAAGATGTATGTGGACTAAAGGGCTGACAGCATCCCTCCTCCACAGAGGGCCCGGCAGTCTGCCCAGACTCTGCCAATACTGATGAACTCATGTTCATGCAGGACAAAGCCAGGTTTCTGAGTCGAGCTGTACCTGAAACCAGACATGGCTTGAAGTTTTCCGAGTTACATGAGCTGATCATTTCCCCGTTTCCTTACCCAACACACTGCACTGCCAGGTCCTGCTGTTTCACTTCTAGGGGAAAATGGGCAAGAGTCTACCTACTCAGGCCTTCCTGCATGTTGGCTTCTGCTCTGGGAGATTCAGATTCTTTCCATTACTCTTCACAACAGCTCTAGGAGGGCAGTGCAATCGCTGTCTCCAAGTTAAAGCTGCGAGTAACAAGGCTTAGAGAACCTCTGTCCACAGGCCCACGTTTTAAACATAGGGCTTTATTGGCTGTTGAACTGCCAAAGGAAGCCTTTGGGTCAGTGAAGCCATTATATAGTCCAAAATGGAGGCTCTCTGACACATTGAGCCTAGGGAGTCTCTGAAATACTTCGTAGTGACTGTTTTTAGCTCTGGCTATTGGGCAAAGCTGAGGATCAGTAGGGATGGACATCTCTCTGGCACTTTCCCCCACATAATCCCAGGTGGTGCCTTGGATGAACTTGTGGATGCTGTGATTGAAAAAAACCTTCACATTTTTCTCAGATCTGCTACTCTTCCATTCAAGTCCTTTCAAAATCTCCACATGGAAGGACCAGCTCGCCAGGCACCAGCCTCCCTTCATCTCAGCCCCCCTTGGCAATGCCTGGGATTCTAGCTTTCCCTAAGCTTATTGGATTTTCTAAGAATCTTGCAAGCGGTTTAGCTTTGAGCCTGTCTACATCACTTGAAGAAAGTGGGGGTGGGGTGTGTGTAAAAAGACGGACCCAACTATAGAGAGTCAGACCTGAGCCAGGAACTCCACATGGAACTCCTACTATGTAAGGTTGAATCGGGCGTTCCTAGTACTGTCTGAGCCCATTAGTGACTATCTTGATGTCCCTCCTTTGGATTCTGCAGTCCCAGTAATCAGTGCTCTCACATCAGCATGCACATGGCAACACAAGCATGGACTCAGCCAGTCCACTGTTTTTATAGTCTAGGAGATCACTGCAAACCAATGAGCCTTTCAGAAAACAATGACTCTGGCTTTGGAAAGTTATCCCGTATTTGTAGTTCACGTATCCATGCCATTGTTGAGATTAGGTTTGCACACTATCTCACATTACTGCTAACCAGCAGTCTGTGTTCTTACTACATCCTGAAAATCAGTGCGCATGCTGTATGGCTCCTGGTTTTCTACCTTTATATCTCAGAAACACATCTCCAGTTCAGCCAGGCGGAATTAGCCTCTTCCCAACCCGCCTTTGGAGAGGGCTGCTTTCCTCATCACTTGCTATCCAGTTTCCTCTGAAAGAGTCATGATCCTAGAGGGTTCCCTGAGTGATAAAATGGTGGCTCTAGACTAAGCTACCAGCTTAGCTCACAGGTCTTGGAAGGGGCACAGCCCAGACACCTCTCCCTCTAGTCCATGTTCTTCCTACCAGCAGGAGGAAGGCAATGCAGGAGGTGACCTTTAATGTCTGATCTACAGAGCAAGTTCCCAGACAGCAAGGACTGTTACACAGTGAAACCTTGTCTAAAAAAAAAACAAAAAACAAAAAACAAAACAAAAAAACAAACAAACAAAACAAAACAAAAAAAACCAAAAAAACCCCCCTCAAAACAAACAAAAAATCCTCAGAAGTAACTAACACTTGTGCAATACTTTAAAGCTGTCAGAGAATATTTAAATTTTTTAGGACCTTCTCTCAGTCCTTCTGAGATGCTTATCTTCTCACAAAGGTCAGGACTCACATACGTATTCTCTGAGCCCAAACCCTGGCTTGTTTTTATTGTTTTCTTGAGAAAAGGTCTCACTGTGGATCTCTGGTTGGTTCGGAACTTGGTATGTAGACCAGGCTGGTCTCAAACTCACAGATCTCTGCCTGTCTCTTCCTCTGTAGTCTGTAATTAAAGCTATGTGCTATCACACCCAGCCAAACCTTGGGTTTTGTTTCAGGGTAATAGATAGCATGACAGTGATTTCTTTTGACCAAGAGTACCCAGTTCCCACTAGGAGCATTCAATAATACATCGATTGGTTTATTGTCTTTCTTTCCCCATAATTCTCCTTAGCAGAATAATTTTTAAATAAGTTGGGAAGCTCCAATATCCAATTTAAAAATATATTGATTCATATATGCTTTCTTGGCATCAATCTCCATGCAATGATCGTGCAGTTGACATGCTCAAAGGCTTGCCAAGTGCCAGGCTTATGTAAGAGTTCGTACATATTTTCAGTGTCATGCCCTTTCATGGTCACTAAACAGTACAGGGTAAATATATATCCATATCCTATTTCACGGTTAAAAGCAATTTCATTGGGTGCAGAGGCTCACCCACAGGGCCCAGCCAGCCAATACCTGCCACTGTTGCCTGTCCATTAAAACTCTCTCATGGACACCATCCCGCCCTGCCATGGAAATAGGCTGGTGTCACTTCCAGAGTCACCCAATTCAAAGAGCAGTGCCTGAGGAGAGGATTGTCTCAGTTCTTACCCCACCTCAAACAATTTCATCAAAAATGGCCTCATCCCTTAGACCCACCATTCTTGATTTTCCCCACCAAGGTCAGAATCCACCCTCTCTAAACCATGTTATGGAAACACTTCCCTTCTGCATAACCTCTATGACTTGTCTTTGGACAGCTGCTCTAGGTGGAGATGCCCCGAGGATTCCTTCTCAGCAGAACTTGCTTGGGCAGTTACAGCCTGGGAGGGTAATTAGCCAGTTGGCTGGTTTGGGACGGGTCTGATAACCAGATTAACTGAAATTCTACAAAGGGACATGAATATTCTGTTTTAGCTCCAGGAACACCCTAGAGAGTGCCTTTAGGAACCAGGGGTGGAGGTCCCTGAAATGGGGAAAAGACCAAACAAACAGGTTTTAACCTTCACCTGTAAGAGACTCAAGACTTGAACACGGTGTTCTTCATGGGAATTATTTTGTCTCTGTTCTCCAGATATGCAGGGAGAAACTGTGGGAGAAAGGGTGAAATGGCCCCTCAGACCTTGGCCCACTCCTGGGGGAAGGACAGTCTCTTGGCCTTTTACCAAACTCCTGTCTTCCTCTCCTGAACTCATTGCTGTTACCCAGGTACAAAGCTGTTTACCCTTCATTTCCTGTGGACTATTTTTGGGTCCCCAAGAAACGCTTGTCTCTGGAGCCTGAGTGCTGGACTGCAGTGCACAGAGGTTGAGTGCCTGGTCAATACCCTCTGCTGGCCTCTGTGTTCACTTTATAGTCTCCATCCTGGTCTATGCTTAGGAGCCCTCTGACAAGTAGACCCAGGGGCTGAGTGCTGAGTGGTTTAGCCAATGGAAGACCTGGAGACCAGAGGCCAGGGCATGTTTTCCATAGTCCCGCTAATGGCAGCTCCTTCATGGTGGCACAGTACAGAACCCACTTCAGGTTTTAGAAGTCTGGCAATAGCCTTGAACCTGCAGGTTAGTATCCAGAGATTTTCATTAACAACTCTAAAGATGTCCAAGAGCCTGTCTGTAAGGGCAGAGACAGTCATCTACTCTGGTTTTTTTTTTTTTTTTTTTTTTTAAGGAGTCCCCATATTTTTGGTTACAAAGATTTATTATCACAAAAATGTCTTTTCCTCTGAAATTGGTCTATAAAAATATGATCCCAATAAAAATAGCAAAAGACTTTTAAAAGCTGGAACCTAGTTGACACCCAAGTTTACAAGGGAAATTAAGTTTGAGGCACAGCCATAAAATGGTATCTAAAAGAGGCCTGCAGTAATGGTGCACCCTATAATTCTAGCACTTGAGAGCTTAGAAGAATTCCCTAGACCCTTGGACTTAGGCCTACCACATGTTTGCTGCCATCTATTCTCCTAAGCAACAGAGCTAAGTGGTAAAGTAACCATGGGTTAAAATCTCTGAAACATGAGCCAAAGAACGGGGTTGGGAGGTGGCTCCTGGTTTGCCCCCCAGAGCCTCTGACCTCCACACGCATATGCACCCTCACACAAATAAATACTTTTTCAAAAAGAATAAATAATAAATGAGTTAATACATATATAAGCAATCATATTATGCATCTTAAATTTATATTTTTACATATGAATTTATACATTCTTAACCATGATAAATTATCCATTTATATAATTTGTTTTTATTTATGTATTCATGTATTTTAATGTCTATATTATGGCAATATTTAACATAGTATGTATGTTAATCCATGAATAATTATAGAAGAGAAAGTGGGAGAATTCTATTATAATCTTAGAGAGGAAACTGGCTATCTAACTTTAATAACTGAAATTTTAAAATTATAAGTTAAAATCTTTAAATCTCAAAGGATAAACTTAGCTACATTAAGGGACTGCATGGTAAAAGTCACAAAAAGTAAAATAATGAAAACATAAAAAATAAATGTTATTCAGACCTAGACCAAAGTTCACATTTTTTTTTTTTTTTTACATATAAAGGACAAAAGGCTAAGGTTATTCAAAAAATGAAAATACAGTTCATGGAAAGAGGAATAACTGATGAGTTTTCATGGGCTCATGTGTATGCATATAGATGAACAAGAGGCTGTCAGTGCCTGTGTACGTTCATTCATGTGCATGCATGTACATGAGAGCAGGAGGCTCTGCAGCTGTGTGTGTGTTGTTTACATGCATAAAAACAGTAGGCTGTGAATGCATGTGTGTCTGTGTGCATACAGAGCAGGAGGCTGTGTATGTGTGTGTGTTTGTGATGTGTGTATTATGTGCATACATGGAGCAGGAGGCTGTGCATGAGTGTGCTCATGTGTGTATGTGCCTGTGTATGTGTGTACACGTGTGTGTGTGCGCACATGGGTGTGTGCATGTATGTCTTTGTGGTGTGTGTTCATATGTGTGTGTTATGTGCATGAACAAGAGCAGAAAGCTGTGCCGTGTGTGCAGTTCATCTTCAGGTCCCTTCACTCTGCTTTTTGAGACAGGCTTTCTCACTAGACTGCTGAGGCTGGCCGGCCAGGGAGCCCACAAACCCCCAGCACAGGTCCATCAGCTGCAGCTGAAGAGCCTCTGACAGTACCTATGCTTTTCCCTCTGGGCATCTTCTTCCTTCTGGGTATCTCTCTTTTTTCTATTTAGACAGGGTCTCAATCTCTGAGATTAGCTCAGGCTAACCTAGATTTACTGATAGCCTAGGCTGGCCTCAAATCCATAGCCATCCTCCTGTTTCAGACTCCTGAAGTGCAGGGATTACAGGTGTCTGTAATTTGTCTGGGTCTGGACTGTATTTTTTTTTAAATAGTGGTTTTTCTTTAAAGACCATCCTGTTTTATATTGTCATGTCTGTGTTCCCTGGGACAACATACAAATATAGATAAATTCTGCCTTGGCCACTGTACAGCTGTGACAACCATTTCTGGTCTGCTTTGTACTGGCCTCTGCCCGGCACCCTGGACACGAGCAGGGATAAGGGTCAGAGCGGGGTCAGTGTAGCACTTATCACTCATGAGAGTCCCCAAGGCTGTGCTTCCCAAGGGTGGGAGCTGGCAGCTGCTGAACATGTCCTAGTTACCCCAGAGGTTACCAAGCTGCCCTGTGACCATGTCCACAGAATGCCAATCTGTCATCAGGCTGCCCCACATCAGTAGGCCTAACATCATCCGGAATGACACTAAAACTTCACAGCCTGAGCAGCAGAGGCCTTCTGTAACCTCCTACTCCCACAGGATTTTGTTTCTGTGGTAAAAGATGGATTCTCTTGCTCCAAATAGAAAGACCAGACTTGGCCTACATGTACCAATGCAGAGGGGACCTTTGGATTACAAAACTCTGAGGTAAAATGACTGGCAGTCTGGGGGAGACAGGGGAGGCATGATTGTGGGAGTCTAGAGCCAGCACTGTAAGGGTCAGGGGAGAGGGTGAGGGTCTCACAGCCAGCCTGGCCCCTTTATCTTTTGCTTGGGGAGACACTGAGAAATCCTGCTCTCCTCTGCTGGGCTCCTCTAGGATTCCTGTCTAGGGTGTGTTTTGCTGCAGGCAGAGTGCATGCCTCTTCCTTCCCACAGAGACCTGGCCTCTCCGGTTCTTTTTCTAGTTTTTCAGTCTCTGTCATGTTTCACATACCTGTTTGTCAGCACCAGAAGGCACCATAAGCCTCAATAGCTAGCACCTTCTCTAGCCTCTTCGCTCTCTCCCCTGTAGCTGTGGCTTACTTTGTCCCTTTGCTCAGGCTCTCACTTCCTGGGGATTTTCCTTCCTTGGGTCTGACCCACCCTTCTTACATTGTCCTAGCTCCACCGTGTCCCACGTGCCAGTAGGAGGCACACAAACTGGACATAACGGCTGCCCAGTGAGGTCATGACCTGAGAGTCTTGGACCGTAATCACAGGGACAGCAGTCACTTTGGGCAGAGGTGCTGGTCTAGCTTAGACGGCTACACAGATGGGGGAAAGCCTCAGATGGCCCACAAGAGGCAGATGGAGGCATACAATTGTGGCCAGAAACCTAGATCTGGGTTCTGATCCTGCCACTTATTCTTGGGTGAACCAGGCTGTCTATTTTCCTCATGTGTAAGCCTTAGCCACCTTTGGCAGTTTTGTTCTGTAAGGTCTTCACCAGACCAAATTTTCAGGGGAAACTGAGTTCTTCTCCACTTCTAGAGATAGACCCTGGACCTGAGAAGCCTGGGCCCTTTCTGGGTCCCTTCTCTGCTTGGTCCCCTGACAGAGCTCAGGCTGCAAGGCTCTCAGGAGCCTGCCAGCCTCTTTCTTCCCGAGTCTATGACTGTGCTATCAGTTTTCTCTCTGGTGTCCTCACTGTGGGTTCTCCCAGAGCCACTTGCTTAGGAAGACCAGCATCCATTTCTTGACTTATCTATTCTTCAACTATTCAGTTGAAGTTCAACTCTCTAGTCTTGGGAACCCGAGAAAAGGAGACATTTAAGTCACTTCTATACATGGGCCAAACCCACACTGGCTGTTCTCCCAGAGGACCTGAGTTCAATTCCCGCAACCACATGGTGGCTCACAACCATCTATAATGAGATCTTTGGTGCCTGGTTCTGGTATACAGGCAGAACACTGGATTCCAAATAAATCTTTTTAAAAAAATTCAACATTAAATATTTCCACATACATTCTTTTAAAAATATTTTATTTTAAAATTGTATCTATGTATGTATGTGTGTCTTTGTGTGAGAATGTACATGTACCCATGAAAGCATGTTTTAATTTGCTTGACCAAAGCCAGTTAAAGCTGGAGTTTGGGCTTTTCCATCTTTGGCCTAAGGCTTGGGGACTCACTTAGTCTACCTGGATGAAAAGGCTCATTGTTTAAGTTGCTCTGGCTGCTATGAGCACCCCTAGAACCCACAGCCTTTCCTGCACACTCAAGCCTCCCAGACCCTCCCTTACGACTGGCCTTATGAATGATTCCTTTAAGCTCTAGAGCCCTCTTCTGAAAAGATAAATTTATTCAGGGTCCTGTCAGTAAATTTCCAGAGCTGTGCTCCTGATGTCTGCACCCTGTGTGGTAGCCCTGTGTCCAGGCCAGAGTCACCTGTACCACTGTGGGGAATGTCTGTGACTGGGTTACTCATATTTAAAGCTGCTTGTAGGAGTTACCAAAGGGGAGATGAAACATTGTTGGGTGTTTTCTCTTTCATTCCCTTCACCCATCAACATCTTTCCTTCCCAAACAGGAAAATGAAGCAGAGTGGGAAATCCGCTGAGGGAACCCAGGGCATGCCGGGCTCGGCACAGCTTTGCCACACCTGAGGACAATAACCTGTGGATAGTCTGGCCATCCGCTGTTTCAGCTGAGCCCTGCCATGGGTATGCCAGGGAAGGAAGATATTCATCATTCATAAACTTCAAACACAGGCCAAGGAGGTGCTTCAGCTCAGGGAAGGGAGACAGGATACAGCCCCGCCAGCTACACCACTCCTGAAGCCCTCCCTAAGCCTACGTTCCTTCCTCAGGCTTTCATGCTTACTTTCCTCATTTGTACTTAACGTTCTTGTGGTTCTTCTGTCCTCCCTCCCACACATTCGAGCAGGAGGATGATACTATCCTCTTATACCTCCAATCCAGTCTTAGGCTATAGCTCACAGCCAGTAAGGACAGCCATGGAAATGGGATCCCGATGATGGTCACAAACACTGGCCTGGGCAGGAAGAGTGGGGCTGTGGAGTGGGCTTAGCAGAGCAGGAGCTGAGACTGTGAGAGGGCGTGGGAACAATTTCAGGAAGAGGAAAGAGCCAAACGCACAGGGTAGAAAGGTTGGTTAGTTTCGGAGAGGCCAGGTCTTGAGACACTGGGTTGGACACCTAGAATATGTTTGGAATCTGAAATGGCCCTTGGGGCTTGAGGCTGAGGCTTCTTACCCCTTGACATTCTGACACCAGCCTGTCTCAGCTTGTTGGAACCCCAAGCACAGTAAAGCTGCACCAGCTGACTGAATCTCCAGTAAACACAAAAGATGCCATTGCCAGGATGCCCAGGACATCGAGCCACTCTGCACACTACAAGGCACCCTGGACCAGGATGCCCAGGACATTAAATCACTGTGCAGGCTATAGGTCCTGGTCCAGGATGTGCTACCCCGCACACTTCTGATGAGTGGTTTAGAATAGACTCAGAGGTGGAAAACTAAGAAAACCCATAGATAAGCCAGACGGAAACTCAGAAAAGAGCCCTTCCACCCCTTCTTTGTGAAACTCCTCCCAGTGATGATGAGAAGCCTGGCGTTCCTCTCCCACATGCTCAAATATGCCAACAATGGTGAACTTCCTGCAAGCTGGCTTGGCTGCAATGTTGCTGATACTTAATCTTGTCTCAATTAAGCTGTTGCAATGCTGGAGGTGTGTGGAGCCATCTCTAGCGCTCACCATTGATCACAGCCACCCATCTGGGCATCCTTCTTGCTGGCCACTTCAGCATTCCAGGCTTCCAATGTGGCATTCTGTGGCTTGGTGCCCAGAAACCTAGAGGACTTTAGGCTTCCACAGCTCCCCTACACTCTTCTGCTGGTGACTCCAACCAAGTGAGATGTTTTCAATCTCCCCATACTGGGAACATTCTCAGTGCTAACACGTGATGGGTAGAGACCCAGGACGCTGCTGAACATGCAAGAACCATGAAGAATTCTCTGTTCCAAATGTCAGGAAGAGCACCCAGGAGAAAGCCCGCTTCCAGTCCTGCTGGGTTTGTGGTTCATTCCTGCAGTGGTGGTGGCTCTGTTCCTTGCCTCCCTTGCCCACAGCTGGATGAATGATAAAGGGCATAGAAGGAGCAGCTAGCTACATTGCTGCCTACAGTCTCCAGTCCATCTGACACCTTGTGAGGAAGGGACAGGCCGCTCTCCTGTCCAAGCAGCCCAGAGAGGGAGGGGACCTCAGTTCTCAGATGGCTGAAGACCTCAACTTCAAAAGACCAGTGAGTCAACTAAAGGTCCCTCTGGAGCTGGCTTGTGGGTTTCTCTGGAGCAGCGGTTCTCAACTTCCTAATGCTGTGACTCTTTAATGCAAGTTCCTCATGTTGTGGTGACCACCAACCATAATATTATTTCTATCTCATAAATGTATGTTTTCTACTGTTATGAATCATAATGTTAAAATCTGATATGCAGGATCTATGATATGAGAATCCGCTCTAGAGGAAACACCCAGTCTAGAGCCAAGCCTGTGACAAGGCAGTGGTGATAAGTCACTTTGGGCCTTCCCTCCTGTTACTCACTTCATAGCCTGGCAGCATGCCAGAAAAGGCTTCCCCAAATGGGAGTTTCCCAGCACATGTGCATCCCTGTCATTTCCATTAAACGTGGGAGGGTGGAAGCCTGCACTTAACCCAACTCCTCAATATAGGGTCGCCAGTCTCTTGTGTGGAAGGCCCCCAATTTATTCTCCTGTTGTGGGGAGGCCCTGCAGGGAGGGGGAGGGAAATGAGGCTGCAAGGCTTTTGTTAGACTTTCATACTCTGGAGTCTGTTGGTCACCAGGAAGCCTGTAAAGCCCTCTTTCTCCCTCAGCTGTCCTGGAGTAAGAAAACACATCTGCTACATGTTTATCATGTTGTTTCCTGAAGTCCCAGCCCTCTTGGGTCACCCCAGGGTCACTATCTGAATAGGAACTTTTTCTCTGGTACCCAGGCAGAGTGGCTCCTTGTAGTAGGAGGTTTCTGGCCAGGACTTTTGGGCCTAGCCTCAAAGTTTAGACCCACAGACCGCAGATTCACAGACCCACAGAGACACACAGTTGCATATGATAGTTTTAGACTGATTGGCCTAAGGCCCAGGCATATAGCTTGCTAGCTCTCTACCCTTCATCTAACCCATGACTCTTATCCTGTTTAGCCATGTGGCTTGGTACCTTTTCTCACAGCAGCATGGTTGTCCTCTGCTTCCTCTAGCTTCTGTCTGGTATTCTGCTCTGTGCTTCCTGTTCTCAGAGTTTTCTTAGTCTGATAGCTCTGCCCACACTTCCTGCCTGCCTTTGGCCAATCAGCGCTTTTTATTAAACCAGTGGGTGGGACAATTATTTACAATAATCTCCCACAGCTCCTCGCCCATATGGTTGCCTTCCCATCTTCCTCTACTCCATTCCTCTCCTCATCAGGCAGCCCAAACCACCCCTTCCCAGTTCACTGCCTCCTTCCTCCACCCTCCGAAGAGAGAGAGTGGAGGGAGGAGGGCCCTTGCTGCTCACTGAGGCTCCTGCTCTCCAACAGCCTCCCTTCCTCCCCTCCTGCAGGACCCAGATGGATGGAAGGGGCCTGAGCTGAGGCAATATGTAGGAGAAACACCAGAGGGAAGGTTGGCCTGATGAGGACAATTGCCAGTTTTCCACTCATCTTCAGAGGGATGGAAGAACCCCCAGAGGCCCTTGTCTTAAGAATACCTTAGAGTCAGGAGTCTCAAGATGCCCTATTGTGTGGAGAAAGGAAAAAAAAAAAAAGATTCAAATGTCCTCATGGTACCCATTTCACAGATGGGTAATTGGAAACTAATGACTAACATCCCCAGGGTATTGGAAGCTAGCACAGGAGCCCTGGCCCTGTGGCACTAATATGTCTCTGGTTCTGGGACAGAAACAGCTGGAAGTTGTGACCATCCCAACTTCAATGTTCTGGAGCAGAGGAATCTTGAACTTTCTCCAGTACTACCTTCTCGGACACAACTCTCTGGCACCGTGGTCACCATGCTAAGTGCTAAGGCTGGACCCGTACAGGCATGGAAGATGGGCAGTGAAATGCAACCTCATTTGAGCATGCTCCCCTGGGGCACACTGTCTCCAGAGATTTTATTAGCCCTGTACCACACCTCAGCCTCTTTCACACTGAGCTTCTGTACATTATTCCATCTCATCTTCATAATTGTTACAACCATTTTAGAGAAGAGTACTCTAGCTGCCCGACCTGATAGAGCTAAGGGGCTAGCCTCTAACCACTGGGCCCCCAAGTCTTCCCTCTCAAACCTGATGTTTTCAGATGCTTCCTTGACATGCATGCCTTACTTGGCTCTGATGTGAGGACCATGCCATGCCAGACAGATTACGGACATGATGCTGGACCCCGAAGCCTCTCTCTCTGCTGCACTATTCTTCGCCATAGTCACATTTAGATAAAACCTACAATTTCATTTCTTCCACTAGCTATGAGGTGCACATCTACAGTCCCAGTACTTGGGAAAGTGAGGCAGGATCAGCTACTTGAATTTACGGCCATCCTAAGGCATGGAATGAGACTTCATTTCACACAACAAAATACCAAATTCGGTTCCTTAGTTGCATTCTTCACATTTGGCTGGTGGCTACCATACTGCGCAGTGCAGCTGGACATTTGCATCATTGTTAAGTGGTCTAACCTGCCCCATTACCCACCTGCCTTCTAGGCCACCTGCTCTTAGGCAAGTCAGAGGTAGCATGGACCCATCTTATCCTGGGGCTCATCATCCCCACAGTGCTCTGGCCAGAACCCCATTGCACCTCACAGGACACAAAGTCCCTACTTCTACAGCCCCGATTAGGAGCTTCCCTGGAGCTAATACTGTTGGGAGCTGAGGTTGATGTAGGCGTCTTTACTTTGGACTGTGCTCCCAAAGACTGTTGAGGTGACGAATTTTAAAATCACAGAATGTTGCAAGTATGGACCTTAGGAAAATCTGATCCAACTATTTCTTCTCGGACATGAGAAGGCTGAGGCTGTACAGGGGTGTGGTGTGGTTTCCAGACAGACACGTATTGTGAGAAAGTTAAACGAGTACCCAGACAAACCAAAGATCACATCTCAATCTACAGACCTAGAACCCAGTCATATTCTACTACCTGCGGGGCATGCTGGAGCTTCAGAGGACAGTCTGAGGGGAGCTGGAAGCTCTGATGGATTCCCACCACTTCTAACTGCCAAGCACAGAGCTAGCTATCACATGAGGTTGTAGCCTTGCTGTCTGATGGCCAGGCCTGGAGCCAGGCAGGACAAGACAGGGCCTCGAGGCAGCAGGCCAGCACCTCACTGGAACCATTCTCTGCTGCCTTAGCATCAGTAGGGAAGACATCTGGGAAGCAGGCAGCAGCCCCAGGAGAAAGCTGTGCAAGTGTTTGTAGCAGAAAGGAAGCTGCGGAAGCCATGACTCATAGATGCTAAAGTGTTCCGGGAGGGGCCTCTATGGAGGAGGGGTGGGGTGATGGAGCAGGAGGGTGGGGTAGGGCTGGAGCTGGGGCTGGGACTCAAGGACTATGAAGAGAGAAGAATGGATTCATGTTCTTCATTAAACTAACTTACACCCATTTCTTGGCTATTGTCTTCTATTTTAACTAAGGCATCTTATTATTATTATTATTATTATTATTATTATTATTATTATTATTATTGTTGTTGTTGTTGTTGTTAATTTGGTGTGTTTCTGAGATAAGGCCTTGCTACACAGATCAGAGGCTAGCCTGGACCTTTTAGCAATCTTCCTGTCTGGGATGACAGGCACCCACCACCATGTTTGACATATATTATTTTAAAAGAGGCAGCTGCAAATTCCAAGAGAAGGTGCTCATACAAAATTCTTGGTGGGTACTCTTTGAAACTGTCAAGTTCAATGAAAACAAGAAAGCACCAAGAAGCTGTGCCAGTTGAGAGGTGCCCTGGAAGACACGCAGTGATGTAATGTGGTGTTCTGGAAGAGACCCACATCATAACAGGTCACTGGGTAAAACCTAAGGAACATGAAGTATGGACCTTAAGAGAATTCCCCGATGCTGGTTCATCAATGATCATAAGAGTGGAAACTAGTTCTGGGGTGCAGGAATATCTTCCCGCTTCCTCGATTTTTCTGTAAATCTAAAATTATTCTAAAAGCACAAAGTTTATTAAAAATGCAAAAAATGCCTATTATAAAGGTCAGTTTAAAAATTCACATGTTGGGGCTGGAGAGATGGCTCGTTCAGTGGTTAAAGGCTACTTTCTAAGAGGATATGGGTTTGATTCCAACACCTACATGATGGCTCATATGTCCCTGGCCTCCTTGGACCTTGCATGAATATGTGTACACACACACACACACACACACACACACACACACACACACACACACACACACACACACCGCCAGGCATGGTACTCCTTTAGTATCAAACAGTCAGAAGGCCAAAGCAAGAGGATTGTGAGTTTTAGGATGAGATAAATATGAATTCTAGGCCTGGGCTACTTAGCAAAACCCTTTAGAACAAATAAATAAAAATTTCAGACATGGTGGCACAATCTATAATCTTAGCATCTAGAGTATAAAACGGGGCATGATGGGAAACATCTGTAATCTCAGCACTCAGGAAGCTGAGGCAGAAAGATCTCTTCACGTTTAAGGCCAGTCTGAGCAACACAGCAAGACACTATTTCAAACATAACAACAATAAAAATAAGGTAATGATGACACATGCAATTTTTTAAAAAGATTAACAACTAGGAAATGGATGTTGGCTACTTTGGTGGTGCCGGCTAGTCCATTCTCTCTCTATACAGAGTGGAGACTGGAACCCAGCGTGTAGGTCTCCAGTCAGTGGCCTGCCTGAGCTACATTGTGAGTTCTAGGCAATTCTGAACTAAAGTAGAGATGTTTTCTTTAAAGATTTACTTTCTGACTTAAACCTTTTATTTTTAGTTGTTTAAAATATTTGAAAGCTCAGCTCACAGAGCTGAAGAGCCATCACTTGCTCCGTTATGCTTCCTTCTCCTCCATTTCTAGCTTCTGAGTGCTACGGACTTGGGCATGTCCTTCCCACCTTGTATGCACACCCTTGGATTCCCAGCCCTTCGAAGGGCAGAGACTCAGCTTCTACTCTAACTGATTTCTTCCTTTCTCTCTCTTTGCAATTTGGCAAAAGCCTTTCACATTGCTGGGCTCCCTTGTCATCTACACCCCTTCAATGTCTTTATGATTCTCCAGTGTGCTAACTCTGGCTCCTACATTACGTATACTTCTCCAGCCCTGGGAAGGGGATATTTTCATTATAAATGTTTTTTGATCAGGAATGGTTAGAGTTAACTGTTACCTTGACAGACTTTAGGATCAGTTGGAAAATGGGCCTCTGGGCAGACCCATGGGGGATCATCTTGATTACATTAATTGAAGTGGGAAGACCTTTCCACTCCGGGTGGCACCATTCCCTGGTTAGTATCCTGAGCTGTGTAAGTGAATACGTGGAGCTGGACAGTAGTTATGTTCATGACTCTTTGTACCCGATTGTGAACATGGTGTGGCCATGGCCCACAGCTCCTGCCCCTTTGGCTGCCCATCCACTCTTGAACTGTGAGATAAAATAAGTGCTTTCACCCTTAAGGTGCATTTATAAGGGTGTTTTTACCATAGGAATGGGAAAAGTAGGACAATGAGTCACATCCCAACAAATCCATTGCAGGTATGTGTGTGTATGTGTGTATGTGTGTGAGCATGCGTGTGTGTGTGTGTGTGTGTGTGTGTGTGTGTGTGTGTGCAGTTAATACAAAGCCTAGTTTCCCTTAAATGTCCCCAGAGCACTTACATTACAGGAGGGCAAACTCCCCCAACATAAGGCCACTTTGTTACAAAGTGTTGAGTGTCTCACATAATTTAACAAATGCAGCTGAGTGCCCCCAGAATACTGTATATTTCCCCTCATGATTAAACAGTTGGATGAAACTGTAGTTCACTATCTCCCCCCCCCCCCGCCCCCAGCATTTGTGATTGAGTTCTGGGGTGCATGTTGCTAGTCAGGAAAAGAAGAAGTCCCAAGTGTGGTGTCTAATTGCAAAGTTCATTCCTACTATTACAGAGGGAAAGCTAAAGCGCACTAAAGTCGGGTGGCCTGCCCCAGAGCCTATAGGCTATGAGTAGGAGGGGGCATAAAATTGGAAACTCTGCCCTCAGCCAGCCACTGAGCCGGCTCCCTTCTGCCTCTCCGACTAGGAAACACTAGGAGGTCATAGAGAAGGGCACCCTGTAGCCAGACACCTTCTGGTGAGTCTTCTGGAGCCCTCCAAAAAGTGAAAGTCAAGAGA
Organism: Phyllotis vaccarum; assembly: GCA_033318265.1. Classification (NCBI taxonomy): domain Eukaryota; kingdom Metazoa; phylum Chordata; class Mammalia; order Rodentia; family Cricetidae; genus Phyllotis; species Phyllotis vaccarum. The sequence continues at coordinate 12,646,106 of JARWLC010000017.1, read as the reverse complement.
CTCACTTCAAGGGCCCAGGCAGCACAGGTCTTTGGGTTGAACAGCTGTGACAGCAGGGTAACCTTACACTCCCTGCTGGATGCCAGAGGCCTGACAGGCTCACAGGCTCAGGCACCATCAGCAGTTACATAGCGCCTGGCCTCTCTCTGGGCCAGCCTGGCTGAGACTCAGTCATTCATTTCCAACCTTCCTTGAGGAAGGGTAGATTTTTCTCTAGTGAGCCCAGGCCTGGCCCAGCCACATTCTGCAGTGTAAAGTGGTTCATGGTGGGAACACTTCTAGCACATACACACACATAAAAACACACACACACATATACACACATACAGACACACACACACACACACACACACACACACACACACACACACACACACCCCATTTGAGGGAAGGCTGCAAGTTGATCCTTCCAGGAAAGCAGGTGAGAGTGTGAGTAAAGGACTCCAGGGCATCACAGTAAAGGGTGTGTACAAGTCTAAGGCTGTTTACATAGTCTCCTGGGTCAGTGAATGCTTCTGGGAAGGAGGACAAGTGGAGAAAATGAAGGAGTGGGATTCAGACCCCGGTTCAGGACATGACTAGGGAGCAGCCTTATATGGCCTTCTCTTTCAGTGCTTCAGTTTTTATATCTGCACAGTAGGCGTATAAGTATTTGCTTGGGGGGGGGGGGGCTGGAGATGGCTCAGTGGTTAAGAGCATTGATTACTCTTCCAGAGGTCCTGAGTTCAATTCCCAGCAACCACATTGTGACTCACAACCATCTATAGTGAGATCTGATGCCCTCTTCTGGCAAAATGCAGGTAGAACACTATTATATACATAAAATAAATAACTCTTAAAAAAAAAAAATGTATGTACTTGAGACTTGGCATGGTTCCGTATGATAAAGAAGACAAACCAAACAATGCTGAGTCACACGCTTTCTTAGGTGATGATACTTATTGTTCACATACCAGACCACTGAATAAGAACCAGCTAGCCAGGAACAGGGACTGGCTTGGTTTTGTTGACTGATTGGTTACTGTCACTGGGACTGAATCTAGGACCCCCCATTCATGCTGGTCAAGTGTTCTACCACTGTTCCAGCCCCCAACAAGAACAGCAGCTTTAGAGGACTGTTTGCTACCTATCAGTGGGTTCTGATGGCATTTTTTTTTACCCTTCCTTCCCTCTGCAGTTTGGGAAAACTGAGATGCCCAGTGATGCCCAGGTCAAGTTCCCCCAACCACTGACATTACTGAAGCCTGTGTCTCTGCCACAGCCCTGCTGTTACTTCTAAGCCATTTGGAGCTTAGGGGTGTTGTCACCAACTCTCTTGAGCCTGTGTCTCTGACACAGCCCTGTTCTGTCATTTCTGAGCGTTTGGGGACTTAGAGATGTCACCACCCCTTCAAGGCCTCATGCCAAAAAGCCAAAGCAAGGGCCAGAGTTCAGTAGACTTCATTTCACAGCCTACGATCGCATTAGAATCTTTTAGAATAAAAAAAAAAAAAAAAAAAAAAAAAAAAAAAAAACTAAGAGAAAATAAAATGGCTAATCTGGGACCATTAGAGACTTTAAATATTAGATCAATTACCAAAAAGTTTAGGAAAATTTACATTTTTTTTCATTTGCTTCTGGAAATATAACAAATTATCCCAGGAGTTTAACCTTACGGCCCCTTCCAAAGAATTGAAATGGGACTCAATGGTACTTAATATGTGTGGCTTGGTCCTTAGGATGTGTTCAGACTTTTGAAGTAGCTGTTTAGGCTGTGAATAATGCTCAGTAGCTGTTGTATTTTCTAGATCCTTCAAAAACTCCCAGGTTGGTCATAATCTTAATAAGTGCCCAACACTTATCATCTCCATTTTCTCTAGCCAGAACACTCACTTTAAGTACTGTGGGACACTGGTCAGCTCTTTTCTGAGGAAAGAGGGCAGAGAATGTAGGCCTGTTTTCTGCAGGTGAGAAAACCCTCTTGGCATTTTAGAAAGCCACACCTAGCATGGTTGGGTTCCAACAGGCCTGGATCCGGTTATCCCTAGAGGTTACCCTGTCCTGAAGATTTGCACAGGCTATGGTATCCCCCACAGGGTGACTTTTTTTCAGGCGTCTTTCTAGGGAGGCCACCTTGGCATTTAATACACACAGAGACACATTGGTCAGACCAAATGCTAAGCCTTTTCTCTGGCTACAGTCTGGGGCTTTAGCACACTCATCTGTAAAACGAGAGTGATTAGGCATGGTTTTAGTGACTGATTTAGTAAATAGTGACTGCCATCATTAAGAGATCAGAACCCTATGCAGTGGGCACATAAAGGTGGTAAATTCTAGCTGGTTAGTTTTGTTACAGTGGACTTGTTTGGGAAGCCAGTTGAGGAGAATAGCCTATTTCTGCTTTATCAGAGCAAATAATCTACTTCAGTAATTATAGGACCATGTTTATTATGTATAGCAAAAAATAAGGGTGGAAGCCTGGGGAGCTTCAGAAGCTGGAGACCCTGGGAGCCCTAATCCTCAGGCATGGCCCTCCCAATCTTGACTGATGCTTGGGTTAGTTTACATTTTCGCTCTGTAAACATCAAATTCTCCTAACAGCAATCTCAAAAGCATCCCGAAAGAAGGTAAGGCCACACTACAAAGATTTTACCTAGTCCACAGTGATATTTTTTTTAAAACTGGTATACAGCACTCAATGAATGGTTTTGAACTACAGACTGTTTAGGACAGTTGCAAGATGACTTACTATGATTATCCGTCATATCACATTTCTAATAAGAATTCCAGATGGCCTTACCTAGTACTCTGAGACTGGTTATAGATGTTTATAGTCAGTCCTTTGGAACCTAACCGTTGTCTTAGTTTTTACAGACCCCACAGAGATACCATCGCTCACAAATCATCAGGAAGCAGCTCTATGAAAAACTACACTCCTTCCCTGATAAGTCTTGTCTTCTAAGGGTTATGGATAATTTTTATTCTGCTAGGGTGGTTATAAGTTACATTTGGGTTGAGAGTGAAAAAATAAAGTAGACTCAGGAATCCCTTTTAAAGAAAAGGGGAGTAGATAGGACAGATATAGGTAGATTAATGTATCTACCTGTAAACAACTATTAACAAAATATGAGCCTTAGCCAATTTGCACTGGTATAGATTCTTGTATATTGATACAAATTTAAAATTCTTTTATATGTCTAAGATAATTTGTATATTGATACAAAGTTGGATCAATATATGTCATATTTTGCATGTGCTCCTACCTCCATTTAAAATATTTTGTACATTAGTGCATATTAAGCATATTGTTGTCATTTCCACTATTTAAATATTCTGTTTAAAATATTTTATATATATTCTATCTCTGTTTAAGATATCTTGCACAAGGATATATTAGTAGGACACTGTTGTCATTTTGCACTATACATTTACCTTTGCTTAATGTTGGTATGATTGTCATACTTGAAGTCATTATCCAAAAACTGCGCACCCATTTATAGACTGTCTACTTTTACAATGTAAGCTTCAGTCTTTAAAATGATAAGAATTACAGATTACAGTGACCTATGTTTGCCATGTACTAGCCATGTTGTTTAGATTTCTCAGCTATATAGTAGAATATGCCAAATGAACAGGAGTCTTCAAACACTTTATAGACCTAGAGAATGTGGCATTTAAATGTTTCGTTATTCAAAATTTGGCCATGAGAGACACAATTGCTCCTGGCAGCGCTGTTCCTTTCCTGAGATAGTGTTGGGGATCAAAGGCACCCCACATCAAGGCGGAGCTGTCTGGTACTTTCCACTTCCTCTCAGCAGTGAGAGGGCTCCCCTTCCTTCACACTGACTCATTGCCTCATTTAGGGACCTCCTTGGTCTTCACAGACCTTCCATCTTAGCATGGCGACTGGCTGGGGGACACTCCCAGGAGACAAGGAGTCCAGGCAGCTTGTGGAAATGGAAGTCGTCGCTTCAAGATTCAAGAAGAAAAGCCACAAAGCCGGCAGCTGACACACACAGCTTGCCCCCGACCACACTACTTACCCAAGGCTCCTTGGCAGATGTCTGTTCGGGTGGCTCCTCCAACAATGAACTGGGGATCCGAGCAGATCTCCTGGAAACAAACCCACAGAGCGTGGTCAGCACAGGGGCAGGAGCTTCAGTTCCCCCTGGGTGCCTCCAGCTCCTCTTCCTCCTCATGAGGCTCAGCTCTGAGGAAAGTTTCATAGTCAGACCTCTGTGCTAGCCATCTGACCCTGCATCATTGGCCCCAGTGAATGGAGGATGACCTCCAAATTACCTGCATTCTGTTCCATTATGCTGTTTGCCCAGGGCAGGGAACATCCAACTTCCTCTACCAGGCTTTGAGACCCTCCATGCTAGGTGCCCCCATGCCCACCATTCTGACACCTTCTCTTCGGGGTCTGCATGCGAGTGGTTGAGCTTGCATGGTACTCCTTCTTTGCCTACATTTTCCAGATTGTCCATACTTTAAATCCCTTCTTCCTCTCTCCCAGAATGAAATCTTTGCCCTTATTTATCTCCACTCTTCCATTTGAGTCCTGTCCCAGAGTCTTTGGGAACCTAAACCTGTGCTGTGTGGTGGTGTTCATGGGTTCTCCCGCCTCCTCCATCTTTCTCATACACATGCTTTTTGTGAACAGAGGGCTGGATCCAGCCCTTCTGAGTTTTCCCAGAACGTGGAGAATTCATGCGCTCTGCATCCGGTGTGCAGACACTGTGTGGAGCCTTATCTCTTACTGCCTTTTGAGGAACCCAAGGTGGTGTCAGCTCCTCTTACACGTGGAGAGCGGCTCACAAGTAAAGTGATTATTAAAGCTTCATGGCTCCCCGGTGGTGGAGACCACTGGGATTTGAACTCATTGGTCTCAAGTGCAAACTGTCCACTCCTGCTGTTTACTGCTAATGACCTGTGCCTCTGAGGTGGTAGTTCCTAGCAGCCTGGTGGAAGCCAATGTAGAAGGGCTCAGGCCTCCAGCAGCCCCCTGGATGTAACTCCGGATTCTGAAGAGCTCCACCCAAAAGCCACAAAGGAAGTCAGGGCTCAAATCTAAGCTGCTTTTGACTCAGAGATGTTAGTTTGTAGGAGTGCCACATCTGCATAGAATGGCCTTGCCTCTTGGCACACTTCTGTCTATAGGAGTCTTCCCTGGATAAGAGCCAGATTAGTACCAGGCCATCCTAGGAGCCTCCAGGAGCACACCAGCTCACAGAGCATGCGCTCTTCCTGCTTCCCCATTGGTCTGCTTGGAAGATGATGAGACAGTAAGAAAGTACTTATGTCCTGGCAGGGAAGTCAATTTTTTCTAAGGTCTGAGAGTCTCTTATCCAGGTGTGGTGCAGACCTGGCTCAGTTCCAGGAGTCCCTTAATCACACTGATCATCTAGGGAGCAAGCTCTCACCTCAGGAGGGGCTTCACTTCAGAAACTGCCTCAGAGTCTCCAGAAAAGTCCGAAGTTCAGACTTCAAGGCCCAGAGACACTTGAGAAAACTGAGCCCCTCTCACAGCCTATGGAGTCTGGAATTAAACAATGAAGTAGTCACATAGCCATAGAATAAAGGAGGGGGATAGCTAGGGCCTTGGACTCTGATAAGCCAGTGAGAATCTTGGCACTGCATTTATTGCCTAAGTCCTAGGGTGCCAGTGGGTTACTGGACACCCTGAAGCCTGTTCTGCATCTGTAAAATGGGCTTAAAGAAGACAAATTTACCACCTACTGAGACTGTTCTCAGGGTTAGGTGAGATGAACATCAATGGCCTTGTCAACAAGTCTACAAATAACAGCTGGGATGAGCTGATGTGCCAGCCTGGGATGAAGCCAGGCCGTGCCACACTTCGGTGAGGCGTGGCACTGGCCCCTGCCCTCAGTGTGGTTGTGGTCATGTTTTGTCTCAGCTCTCTTACAGTGGAGCCCTGTCCTTCCTGCCAGTGTTGTGACACCCGCTCAGGAAGAGCTATCATCCATTACCCCCCCCCCCCCCCCCGCCCGCCCCTCACCCTGCATGGCTAACCAACTCCCTTGCCCTGCTTTCTCTTCCTCATGAATTGCGTTCTTTCTCTGGCAGTCATCTTTCTCCCTTCCTCTCAGCCTCTCAGACTCAAGTTGCCCACAGCTGAACGGCTGAACGGTCTCTTAAATTAAGCCTTAGGTGTTTTGTGCTCTCTCTCTCTCCTCTTCCTGTTGTTTAGACATCCTTCTTAAATGAGTGAGGCACACACCTAATTTCCAGTTTTCTTCCTCTAGGCTCTGCAGCCTGCCTGGCTCCTACCCCACACCATCCACTGGCATTGCTCTGTTCCACTTTCCAATAACAGACTAATGAATCCAGGGGGTATTTACTGTGTCCCATTGCCTTTCTCCACAGGGACTGATGAGACAGGTCAAGACAGAGGGCAGCTAGACTAGTCCTGGCTCCACTCCAGTTTTGTTCAAGTGTGACATTCCCAAGCTTCAGTTTCCCTACCTGTAGAATGTTTGTGTGCTGCATGACCTGCCTGCTGGGAGTCGCAGAAGTATAAAGTGGGAATTTAGTTGGTCCAATAAGGATGACCCATCAGAGTCAAGGGCCTTGGTAGCAGTAAAGCCAAACACTCAGTGAGTTTTGTATTAGTTGCTTTTGAATGTGTTAGCCGTTTCCTACAGAGGATTCTTGTGTGTGGTTACAGCTTCCCCATTTGCTATTTCCTAGGAATTTAGTTCTCAGGAACTTTTAACTTTTTTCATTTGTTGGACACAACTTCCTCCATGCATTTGGGAGCATATGGATAATCTCTCCCATCTCTGTGTGAAAACAGTCACACAGACAAGATCTCTTATCTCATACATTAGGTCTTTGTTCCTCCACCCAGAGCAGACTCAATGTCGCCTTCCCTGCAGTTCTCTTTACTAGTAAACAGCGGAGTCAGCCCTCAACCAGTAACCCATTTGAAACTTTTCTCAGGTATCCAAGGACAGCTACAGACAGATGACACATTGATATGCCCCAAATTCACCAGCCCTCAGTAGAGCTATCCGGAGCTAACTAACCTTAGGTCCTTTTAACTCCCTGTACTTGCACCTGGATTCGTTAACACAGAATCCTAAGGTCTGAGAGTCTAATGGTTTAAGAAAAAAGATAATTTACCAGCTCCTAATTGCAGGTATCAAAACAAACATCTATTCTGAAGCCTTAAGACCTGAGCAGCTGAAGCTTCTTGTGCAAATTAAGCCTTTACAGTGCCCCCCTCCCCACCCTGCATTGCCTTGTGGGGGAATCTGCCTGCATGGGAATATAAGCCTCTGCCTTCACTGTTGTAGTTTTCCTGCCAATAAAGATGTAAAAAGAGGAATTGTCCTGATTCCTGTAGATTCCCAGTTTCACCTGCAGTCACCTATCTTTTGGACCCTGAGAAAAAAACCTTGTTGGGACTGGTCCCAAAAAGTTTTCATTACCTGCTGGCCCTAGGCAGTGCCCCTGATGTGGCTCTACATCTCTATTTTTCTATCTGGAAGGCCTACAGGATCTATCATCAATTGAGGGAGTCTTTCTCTCCCCTGTAGATTTCAGAGACAGAAACTAAGTATACTGTGCCTGAAATATAATAGGTGTTCAATAAGTGCTCATTGACTGATGGAAGGTTGAAAGAAAAAAATGTGTGTATGTGTTGGGGGGGGGGTGGGAGCTGTTAATGTCAACTTGCTTCAACCTACAGTCATGAAGAATGGAGTTGTTTCAAAGAAGTATTCAGATTTGGTTGGCCTGTAGTTCTGTCTATGAGGGATTATCTTGATTGCTAATTGATTTAAGAAGACCTAGCCCACTGTGGGCGGCACCATTCTCTAGGCAGGGGATCCTATATAAGGCAGACAAAAACTAGATATAAGCAAGCAACGTGTGTCATTTGAACATCTCTGCTCTTGACTGTGGATGTGACCAGCTGCTTGAGTGCCTCCTCTGACTTCCCCTCAATGATGCGCTGTAACCTGGAACTGTAAGCGGAATAAATCCTTTCATCTTGTCCGTTGCTTCTGGTCAGGGTGTTTTATCATAGCCTCAGAAATGAAACTAGAATGAAAAGTAAGTTGCACTACAGTATACAATGTAAGTCACATGTTCTCCTGCTTGCGAATTATCTCCTCAGCCAGGATGTCACGAAAGGCTCACAATGACTGACTCCATCCATCCATCCATCCATCCATCCATCCATCCATCCATTCATCCATCCATTCATCCATATTAGTTCATTTTCCAAATAGTAATTAATTTTGTTTTTGTTAGTCTTGTGATTGTACATGGATGTCTCAATGTCTGGCCTAGAATAAGCACCTCATAAATGTCGATGAATGAATGCATGAGTTAATATCGAGAAGAGACAGTACTCTGGCGAGACACTAAGAGCATAGGGGCAAAGAACACACGGCAGCTTAGCAGAACAAGAAAACCTATGTGACCACATTGGTTCCTGGTGAAAATACCAGGGCAGAAATTAGCAGAGGGCAGAGAACAGCAGGGTGGGAAGGTCTGCTAAGAATGGCTAGGAAAGACTCTTTGGGGAGGGGACTTGTGACAGCCAAAGATGTAAATGAGCTAGACTTGGGGCCCGGGAGAGAGCTTACCTGGCAGGTAAGAAGGGCAAGAGAAAAGAACTGGGTGTTTCTGTTAAATTAACACCACTGAGGCAGCTGCTCCTAGTGTGCTGGACAAGAGAGGAAACAGCATCTCTCGTGTTTTATTTTTATCTTATTCATTTATTCAAAACTTCCGTAGTTTTAGATTGGACTGAAACTTGCTAAGCAACCAAAGCTAGCAGTCCTGAGGGCTGGGACCATGGTGTGCACTGCCACGCCCAGCTGAGGTGAGGAACAGAAGACCATGACTCACCCAGTGCACCCAGGTGCTCAGGATCCTGCTCTGCAGAGACTTTTCTGGTTTTTCTTTTCTCTTATCTTTTAATTTGAGCCAAGTTCTCATGTGGCCCAAGCTGGCCTCAAACATACTATATAAGCAAGGCTGGCTTTGGCCTTTTGTTGTTGTTATTATTATTATTAATCTATTTATTTTATGGGCGTGCATGCCTGCAAGAGTCCACATGTGTACCACGGCGTGCATGCGGAGGTCAGAAGACAATTTGGAGGAGTTGATTCTCTTTTTCCACATGGGTTCTGGTTGTTAAGCTTAACGGTCAATGCCCTTCCTCACTGAGCTATCTCAGTGGTGCCCAGCTTTGAACTTCTGATCCGGTTGTCTCCACTTCCTAAATGCTGGGATTATCCGCATACACTACTAGGCACCTGATTTTATGTGGCGCTTGGGGTAGAACCAGGGCTGGTCGAGTCTAGGTCTAGGGTACTTTCTGGATCTTGAGCTGGATTCGGGATACAAAAGTGGTCTGGGAGGACCAAAGGATGGAAGCAGGGCACGCATGCCCAGTGTCCTAAGAGGAACCTAAGTAAGGGTTCCATGGAATGAAGGCCCATAGGGCTTCCATTGGAGAGTGAAACCACAAGGGAACTGGGAAGGCTTTAGAGCAGAGACCCTGAGGGATGGCTGGAGGGCATTTTAGAGTGGGACAGTCTCCCAGGTGAGGACTCTAGGCCAGTAAAATAACAGGATTCTTGGAGCCTTTCAATTCTTTGTTAAATTACCCAGGTAAACATTAGGGGTGCGGGCCCACTAGTGACCACTTATGAAAGCCATCGCCAGGCTGTGCCCACCCTTGCCTTTCCAAGCAGTCCGAAGTCTTCTACCTTACTCTGATTCCCCACCCCCACAGCATACCCAAGTCCCCTCCCTCCGTCTTATCACTGGAGTCCAATAAAAGTTTCACCTCAGTGGCGCTGTGTTCCCGAAGCTTTGTGAAGCCAAAGGCAGCCTCCCTGGAGTGCCCACTAGTGGGTTTTGGGGTCCTATCCTGCTAAACGCGCAGAGTGGGCCGCACCCTGCATCTGGACTCCCCCTAGCAGCAATCACAGGGCACAACCAAGCCAGCCCTACTGACCCAGCCCGGGCGCCCGGGGTCTTGGCTCTCAGCCTTCCACTGCAGCCCCTCCCGGCCCCGCCCGGTCCCCGCGCGCTTCCTACCGTGGGCCTCTTCCATTCGATGCCCCGAGTTTTGCTGGAGTAGGGCCCCAACTCCTTGTAGCCCAGAGAGGATGGCAGGGCGGGGAAGGAAGGATCCTGGAAGAGCGTCCCGGCCTCCAGGCACTCGTTCCGTAGCGTCTGGTAGTCCTGGTTGAGGTACTTGACGGCTCTCTCGTGCGACCCCAGCCCCTCGGCCATCTCTCGGTCCTTGGCCAGTTTCATTGCGATGCCCGCCATGGTACCAATCGCGCTGGCTCACTGCACGGGGAGAGGGGTCGCGGAGATGCCGGGCGCTGCACTCGGCAGGGGTGCGGCCGTGTCCGGGGCGCTGCAGCGGACTGCGGGAGCTGCTGCTGCAGGCGATGATTCACCGACGGGAAGCGCCTGGGCCGCGCGGGGTGTGGCCTCCGCCTCTCCGGGCCTGCTCGGCGTCTAGCCCCGGACGCAGCCTGCCGGGGACCTGCACAGCGCCAGCCCAGTGGAGGACTGCGGGACCGCTGCTGCCACCTTCGGACGGTTCCCGGGATGACACGACCGGTGGCGGGGGGGACACTCACAGGTTTGGGTGGGAAAGTTGAGGCTCAAACTCCAGCCGGACGGGAGGAAAGCTGGGGAAGACTTTGCAATGTCTGTCCAGGAAACATTGGATGAGTCAGTAGCAGTGCGAGGGCAAAGACTAACCCAGTTGCCACTCACTGGTCCATGATCCTAAGACACAGAGCAACATCTGCCAATTCTGCAAGAAGTGGCTGCAGGTGTGTCCATTTTACAGATAAGAAACTGAGTTCCACACAGCTCAACGACATAATCCCGTGAGTTACAGCTAGTCATGGGCAGAGCAGGGATTCTAAGGCCCCAGGGCCTCTGCAGTTACCGGACAGTTATTTGCGCACGAGTAGGGGTTTGCAAAAACTAGCCACCCGGGTTAAATCTGAATTTCAAGTAAAGGGGGAATATGTATGGTTTTAGCCCTCGAATATCACCTCAGGTATCACTAGAATAATTAGGTGATGCGTATCTAAAATTCAAATTTTACCTGGGAGAATTTATTGAGTTAATGCTGAGGGAGCACTTAGGATGGAGCTCATATTGGTGGCTAGTGCCACTACTCTGTCCAGCGAATTTCTGAGTTGCAGCTCACATACAGCGAACATGTTTCTGGCATGAACACTGGGGGAGGGCTTAGTACCTGGGGCGCTGTGAATGGTTTAAAGCAGTTCTCAACTGGAGGCAACCCCCATCCACCCATGTGACCCAAGCAGATTTTGGCGATAACTGCAGACGTTCTTTATATTGTCACAACTGGGAGGGGAGCGCTTCTGGCCTCTACTGAGTGGAAGCCAGAGATACTACTACAGTATGAGTGAGTCTAGGCGGCTAGCTACAGAGAGAAGAGAGAGAACAATGCTGTGTGAAACATCTCTCTCTGTGCCAGACTCAGTAACCACGGTTTGGAGCCCCCCTCCCCCATTCAGGTTGTCATGGTCCAGCATTGTTTCCGAGTTAGTTTGTAACTCTGGAAGTTGTAGGCAACTGTAGCAACTTGAAATATCTATGTGATATGCAAATGACTCTGTCCTTGGAGGAATCGGTGTCTTTCTCCCGGTGGTAATACCAGAGTTTGTCTGTTTACAGGGCCAACACACTGTTTTCTCCCACGCATATCTAGTGTCCACTTTGCTTTTAAATCCCGAGCCCAGAAAGAATGGGATCAATGGAAATCAGACATGGGGGGGGGGGGGGTGAACAGCTTTTGGGAAAGGGCTGTGAAGCTTCAGAAACCATCTCGCTGCAAACATGTGCCTGGTGCATGATGACACACACCTTTAAATTCCAGCATTGGGGAAGCAGGGGAGGGGGGAGTAGATCTCAATGAATTCTGAATTCCAGCTCAGCCTGGTCTGCATAGAGAGTTCCAGGCCAGCTAGGGCTACCCAGTGAGTCCCTGTAACCAAAAACACAAACAAAAACATGATGTGTCTGGTACTCAACCTACATTTGTCATGTCAAATAAAATCTTTTAAAATGTGCTCATTTTATATCAATATGATAGCCATAATTTTAGCTTTAAGAATTATCCATATCAATATTAGCCTCCTTACTGTCTTATTTTTTATTTTTTCTTAACGGGCTGTCCACTGTTGCCCATGGATGACCCTCTGCTTTATTTTCTCAGGGTTCTTTCTTTCCTTACTGGTTCCAGAGCACACACAAACTGAGCACCTCCCCTCCTTCGCCATCTTCTGGGAATGGGCCAATGATAGCCAGAACTTTCCTCTGCTTGTCTAGGCACTTCAAGTGTTTGGCCAGCTTCTCTTTCGGATTCTCCTTGGCTGTTTGTCCCTCCTCTGCCACAGAAAGACAAGCCCCTCCCCCCTCGTTCTTCGGTTTGAATCTGAGATGCTTGCAGAGTCCTAAGGTGGGGCCATTCTGCCCATGACTACAGTCTTTCTTGCAAATGTCAGTCTCTTCTGAAGTGTGACTTTGTTTAACATTCTGTCTTCAAGTTTCAACTCTCAACACATTACCTGATGGGTACACTGCTTGTCACCACACTGTCTTGTGTGCCACTGGAAGAACTGGGGGGGGGGGGGGCACCACAGCGGTCATCTGTAGTTAAGGGGTTTCCTGTGCAATGGTTCTTGAAGTTTCACAGCTCTTTTCTGGAAGCTGTTAGTTTTCCCACTGTCTGATTTCTATTGGCCCCACCCTGATTTCTCCTGGGCTTAGGGTTCTTACAGGAAAAGTTTGTCCCAAATCTGCTAGAGTGGAATTTGGTTACCAGCTGGAGGAAGTGCCTCCTTCCCAGCAGCTGGAGGCCAGACCCTCTCCCTAAATCCTTTTCGAAACAAATGCCTGGGCAGACTACACCCACCACTGTGATCAAGTCAGAAGCTTTGCAAGGCTGGGGAGGAAGATTGTCTCTTCTCACCTCACCTGGTGTTTCCTCTTCTGGTTTAGTGAACACCCTTCATGGTGCCATCTAAGGCTGGGCAGCAGACCCAGCCAACTGTGTACTTAGAACTCTGCTCCCCAAAGGCTCCAGATTGTCCAAAGCTACTGTAATTGATTCACAAACACATAAAGATTGACCTCACCATTTGGACACAGGCCAGTTTTTAACCCAAGTCAACATTGCTCTTTATGCTTCCTAAAGCATCCCTCATGATGTTATCTCAGGCAAACTGGCTAAGTCTTCTCTTTCAGGGAAACAGGACCCCTATCAGGGAAACACACAGATCCCCTCTTCCCAAATGACTCATCCAGCCCATAGTGGCTGGATCAGAAACAGCTGTGTGAAATATGATCGAGATGGAGGAGACGTACTGGAGTGCTCTGTTGGGCTCACAGACCTCACAGCTGCCCACAGGAAATCCTCACTCCTTGTTTTAGGAGGGATACGGCAGCAGCTGACATGTGATGAAGTGAGCCTTGCTGTGAAACCCTAGACCACAGTCCCAGGGCCTCCTGTCCTGGCTTCAGATGGCAGAGGACAAGGCAGGGCTAGCATGAGGAAACCCACGCTTTGCTCCTCTCCCTGTTGGAGGCCTGCCACGTGAATCCATGACAGATCACACTATGTACTCTAGTGTTATTAAAAAATACTTGGAGCTGTAGTTTAGTGGTAGAGGACTTGTCTAGTGTACACAGGCCCCAGTATCAGTGTACAAGAGGTAAAAACAAAGAAGCCAGTTTTGTGTACCACCTTTTGTTTGAACATTAGTGTCCCTCCCACAAGGCTTGAGTGTTGAATGTTGGTTCCCAGTTGGTGGTGCTACTTTGAGAAATGGTGGAAATTTTAGCAGGTGGGGCTTAGTGAGAGGAAGAAGTCCCTGGGAGGTGGCCTTTGAAGTACACCTGGCTTTCAGGCCCCTTTTGATTGCTTTCTGTCTACAATGAGGTGAACAGCCTTCTTCTCTATGGGTCTCCTGCCTCCATGGTGTTTAGTCTCATTTCAGCCCTAAAATAACAGGACCAGCCAGGTGCAGACTGAAGTCCCCGAAACCCTAAGCACAGAGGAGTAATTCCTGCCTTTATTCTCCCAGCGTTTACATAGTGTGTGACTTCCTCACCTCTGGAAAGATTATAGAATTTATTCTTTCCTCAAGACTATAGAGTGTGCCACAAGGCAGAGAGGGCTTTTGGGAGGTGGCTGCAAGCTGAAGAGGAGACGGGACAAGCAATCTTTAATCTTACAAAACTTGGAGTTCAGAGACTAGAAGAGGAGAGGTAAGACCCTGAAGAAAGTCCCCAAAGTTCCAAAGGCCCAGATGCTTTCTGAATGTCTGCCTGTGTCTCCAGCCTGCACACAGGGCCACAGACAACACACCTCAGACACCCCAGGCTCTCTGAACGGAACTTTCCTAGTAGCAGATCTGCTAAAGAGAAATTATATCTTCATTTGTGTGACCCCTCAACATTTTCAAAATCTCAGCTCCTTCACTGTCATCTTACCTCCTGTGCCTGATCATTTTTGTCAGACATTTAGAGACAACTGGGATGGGGTGGCCTCCATTATATTGGCTCCTGAGCATCTCCGGGGGTGCACTGATGGCTAATTGATGCAGGGGGCCTGGCCCACTCTGGTCAGTACCCCCAGGTAGGCCCAGGATGTTTGTATAAGGTAGCAGAGTATAAGCCTAGAAACATGCCGGAATGCAGCGCTCTCCTGAGATGTCTGCTTCAGCTTGCCTCTAGGCTCCTGGCCTGAGCTCCTGCCCTGACTTGCCTCTGTGATGGACTGTAACCTGTGTAGGGTGAAACAAACTTCTCTTTCACCAGTTTTGTTTGGCCTGTGTTCTATCAAAGCAACAGAGTAGCAAGTTAGGGCATCTTCTCAAGTGGGGACTCTCTACCGCCTTCTTTGCAGACTCAAAATTGTTACAAGTATCAGCTCACAATCGTCTGGGGAACAGCTGGACCTTGGGCATTACCACCATTACCACCAACGGTGTCTCCATCATTGCCATCTGTAGCAGCAATGGTACCTCCATGTGAGAGCACATAAATGCCTGGGCTGCTGCAGTTGACCCTCTATACTCCCAGTGCTTGATGGAGGGAACAGATATAGAGAATACATGGGAAGTATCCCATGGCGCCAGAGAGGTGTGGCCTAACATGGTTTCCATCAGGAGTGTCCCCAAGGCCTCTAAATGAATGTTTTTAACTAGAGCAAGTTGCTTGCTAAGCAAAAAGAGCTACAAGGCAAGCTCCAAGGGTATCCTTTGCAACTCCACCTACCACCTGCATTTTTTAAATTCTTGAGTCCCTCTCAAGTAGAAATTCTAGAACTGTCCACACATATGCACAAATTCACATGGCAAAATGCTAATGTGGCATTATCTGGCTCCTGAGAGTGCAGTCTGGATGGTGTAATTTCTCCCAATACACCAACCACAGCTGTAGCAGTTCCCAGGTGCTTTCAGGATCTCTAAGCATCCCTGAGCATATCGCACTGAGTTACACTTCTTACTGTTATGACAAGATACCCTGACAAAAGCAACTCAGGGTCTCTTTTGGTTCCAGTTTGAGAGATACTGTCCTTCATGACAGGGGCACATGAGATGTCTTATCATACTGTATCTCTGGTTGGGAAGCAGACATAGATTCTAGTGCCAAGGAAGCCTTTTGCTTTTCCCATTATTCAGTTTGGGACCCCCAACCCATGGGAAGGAGCCACCTGCAGCCAGAGTGGTCCTCCTTCCTCAGTTAAGTTTTTCTGGAAATACCCCCAGACACATCCAAAATTGAGTTGTTTCCAAATCCATCCAAGTTGGCAACAGAGGTTAAGTATGACTCGGGGCTTGTTCAGTTACGGTCTGGGAGGCACAGTTGCAGGAGTGTGGGCCTACCTGGTCTTTTCATTTTTTTTCCTTCACTAGATTCCATTCCTTTCTCAACCATTGGATGAATGGGTTTATTACCGGGGAGAGATACTGAAAATCCTGAATAGCACTGTGATGTCAGACACTGAGCTGGTAGAGGATAAGCTGGTGTTAGTCCTGAGGTAGGAAGTCTGTCAGCCATTAATCATTCGGTGGATGTACTGGAGGGAGCATATGGAGGGTGCAGATAAGGGGCCAAGGGGCCAGGATACTGGCATTGTAAAGGGACAGGAAGAGGCTGGGAGAGCCAACCATTGAACTTGTGAATCAGCTTTCTACCTCTCTGACAAAAACATCTACAATAATCAGCTTAAAGAAGGAAGTTCATTTTTGGCTCATGGTTTCATAGGCTCTGTTTTGTGGTCAACTGGTCCAGTGAGTTTGAGCTTATGGTGGCATAGAATATCATAGCAGGAGTATGTGATGGGTTGCTTATTTGCTACATGCCCACCAGGAAGCAGAGAGAGAGAGAGGCAGGAGAGGTTGGGGTTTTAGTAGCCCTTTAAGGTTCATGCTCCCAATGACCAAATGTACTAGTTACTTCCCTATTTCTGTGCTAAAGCACCATAACCTTGGCAACTTATAGAAGGAAGAGTTTATCTGGGCTTATAGCTGCAGAGGAATAGGGTCCTTTTTGGTGGAGAGGCATGGAAGCATGTCAGGCAGCAGGAACAGGAAACCAAGACACTCCATCTTCAGTTGCAAACGTGAAGAGAGCAAACTGGAAGTAGGGGAGGCTAGGATCTCAAAACTTGCCCCTCAGAAACAAGCTATCTCTAGCAAAGCCTCCTAACACCCCCCCCAACACTCCCACCCACTGGGGATCATGTGTTCAAACATGTAGGGGATGGTGGTTTACATAGGAATGGCTGGGTAGGCACATGTATTTAATCTCTTGGCCATTAGGGAGTGGTGTGACTTGAGAGGAAATAGGAGGCATGGCCTTGTTGGAGGAAGCATGTCACTGGTGGTGGGCTTTGAGGGGTTCAAATGCTCAAGCCAGGCTCAGTGTCTCTCTCTCTCTTCTTGCTGATCTGGATGTAGAACTCTTCAGAACCATGTCTGTCTGCATGCTCCACCATGCTTCTTGTCACTATGATAATGGACTTAAGCTCTGAATGTAAGCAAGCCTCTATTATGTTTTTTTAAAATAAGAATTGCTGTGGTCATGGCATCTCTTCGCAACACTGACTAATCCATGTATGTTTCTCAGTCAACTGCTTCAAATTTCCTCCCACTGGACCCCATCTCCTAAAAGTTCCAATATCTTCTAATAGTGCTGCAATCTGGTATCTAGCTTTTAGCCCACAGGCCTTTGACAGGCATTTGGAATCCAGATCAAAGGCTAGAGAGATGGCTCCAAGGTTAAGGGCACTTGTTGCTCTTGCCGAGGACCTGGGCTTGGTTCCTAGCACTCCTGTGATGGCCTGCAATCATTTGCAACTCCAGTTTCAGGAGTTCAACGCCCTCTTCTGACCTCTGAAGGTATCAAGCATGCATGTGGTGCATATACAAACATGCAGGCAAAATACACACATATAATAAAATGAAGAAACCTTCTTTTAAAAAAAAAAATCCAAGCCACAGTAATCAACTAATATACTAGATGTAGTGGATTTATGATGTTACATTGTAAATAATGGTCCCACCTAGGAGTTTAATAAAAAGAGCTGATTGGCCAAAGGCAGATAGGAAGTGTGGTGGGACTACCAGACTAAGAAAACTCTGGGACCAGAAGAACAGAGCAGAAATGCCACAGACAAGCCAGAGATGCAGAGGACAACTGTGCTGCTCTGAGAAAAGATATCGAGCCACATGGCTGAACAGGATAAGAATCATGGCTTAGTTCAAGGGTAAAGAGTTGGCAAGTTATATGCCTGGGCCCCAGGTCAATCAGTGTACAATTAATATAAGTGTCTGTGTGTTTCAATGAGTCTATGGAACTGTGGGTCTGAAAGTCTGGGCTACCAGGGTAGGCTGGAAAGTCTGGGTCAGAAACCTAATACAACAGCTAGGCCTCTGCATTTCCCATGCTTCCTGTTGTGTGTGTTGTATGCCAGTTGAGACATGGTTCACATGCTTCCTGCTGTGGTCTACTGGGAGTCAAGTATTATTTTCTTGCTATTATTAACCTGCCTCAGTGATATAGCAATATTGCTGTGGTCTCATTTATTCTAAGGCTTTGATTCCAAATACCTGTCTGGTCCCCAATCCTCATCTACCAGGCCCTTTGATATCCATCTATGTGTCAAACAGAGGGTAACTCAATGACCACTAAGAATTTGCTTGACTGCGGATCTGAGCCAATGTTTTTAACTTCTTAGGCGTCCGTTTCTCTGTGAAAGAGGGACCAGGACATCCATAGCGCCGACCAAGAGCTCAGTAACTCTCAGGTGGATGAAGGCTTACAGACATAACTCTGGTATTGCTGATGCATTGCAGACATAGCTCCAATATTGCTGATACATTACAGAGGAGGGCTTGAGTTTCCTTGCTGCACAGTGTGGCCCTGGCTGTGCCATACTCACCCAGAATGCTTCACAATGTGAGATCTGCAGCACAGAAGCCAGGCTTAGTTGAAATTTTAGAGGTGTTCTAGTTCAACAATTTGCAACATGACTCAGTAAAGCAGACCACGTTTCATGAGATGTCAGTAGATGGTCTCTGTGTGGATGTGGCTCTGTCATTTTTCATCTAAGAGATTTTGGAAAATGCTTCACATTCTATTTGCCTCTTGATGAGCCATAATGCTATTTATATATTAAGGACTCTGACCAGTCCTATAGCAAAGAATTATTACATTTAACTGAGTGTACCAATTTGTGCTATCTAGGAAGCAAATTCCCCTCTCCCTAAAACAACAATATACTCCCCTAAACAACCCCCCCACACACACACACAATGTTAGAGGTTGTGGCAGACAATTTTCATTGTCAACTCGATACACCTAGGTTGAAGAATTGCCTCCATCAGACTGGGTATGTAATTTTCTTGATTGCTAACTGATGTAGGAGGGCCCAACCCACCTGGGCAGTTATCATTCCTAGACGAGTTGCTGTATAAGAAAGGTAACTGAGAAAGCCAGAGGGAGCAAGCCAGTAAGCAATGCTCCTCCTTGGTTTCTGCCTTAAGCTCCTGCCTAGAGTCCCTTCCTACCTTGGCTTACCTCTGTGATGAACTGTAACATCAGCCAAATGGACATTTGCTTCCTTCAAGTTGCTTTTAGTTATGATTTGTATCACAGCAACAGAAAGCAAACTGGGACAGAGGTACATGAGGCTGGGCATGGTGATTCATACCTGTAATCTCAACCCTTGAGAGTCTGAGGCAGTGGAGGTTGCCCTGAGTTTGAGGCTAGCCTGGGGTATAGAGTAAGAAACTGTCTTAGAAAATGAACAAATGTTGCAAGAGGCTTTGGGCGTATCTACTGTGAAAATATGGAAAGCGGGAGATAAAGGAAGCCTTCAGACTACAAGGCAGATCTTACAAGAATAACAGAGAGAGAGAGAGAGAGAGAGAGAGAGAGAGAGAGAGAGAGAGAGAGAGAGAGAGAGAGAGAGAGAGAGAGAGAGAGAGAGAGAGAGAATAAAGCTGGCTCCATAGAGGTCTGCCAATGTCGAAATAGTCAGCCCAGAACCCCTGTGTGCTGTGAAATAGTCAGCCCAGAACCCCTGTGTGCCATCGCTGGCTAGTGCTAGCTGGGAGTCCATCTCTCCTCAAACGTTTAGCACACTCATTAGATCCTCACAGTTGCCCAGTGAGCCCTATCTTGCCATGGTTACCACATCTACAATTGAGAAAACAGAAGCATCAAGAGATTCAGGTACTTTCTCAGGACCATGCAGGAAGTTCCAGAAAAACATTAGAAGGTATTATGAGAAACAGTCACAGACTATTCAGGTTATAGAGAAACAAGCCAAAACAGCTGCTGATCTTTCAAAAACACCCACAGCACTACCTCTAAAATGGCTAACAGAGAAGTCTATATGGGTTCATCATTGGCCTCTAACAAAAGAGAAATTGCAGGCCTTAGAGCAACTGGTACAGGAGCAGTTAAATGCTCAGCATATAGAAGAATCAACCAGCTCTTGGAATTCTCCTGTATTTGTGATAAAAAAAGAAATCTGGAAAGTAGAGAATGGTAACAGATCTAAGGGAGATAAACAAGGTGATACAGCCAATGGGCTCTCTACAATTTGGGATTCTTTTGCCTTCTCTGTTACCTCAAGGATGGCCTATTATAGTTATTGATTTAAAAGACTGTTTCTTTACAATACCTTTACAAGAACAAGACAAAGAAAAATTCGCCTTTACAGTGCCCACTTATAATAATTCTCAGCCTGTAAAGAGATACCAGTGGAGGATCCTCCCTCAAGGAATGTTGAATAGCCCCACTTTGTGCCAGTATTTTATACAAAAGCCAGTAGAATAAATATGTAACAAATTCCCACAATCTATAATTTATCATTACATGGACGACATCTTGTTGGCCAATTCAAATATCGATACCTTAGAAAAAGTTTTTGAAGAAGTGAAAAGAATTTTGCCTGCTTGGGGATTACAGATTCCCCCAGAAAAAAATACAAAGAGGGGATTCCATTAATTATTTAGGATATAAAATAGGCCAACAAAAAAATCAGACCCCAAAAGGTACAAATCAGGAGAGATAGATTAAAGACACTTAATGATTTTCAAAGACTCCTAGGAAACACTGCCAATTTACAGCCCACTGCTGGAATTAAAAATGATGAACTGGATAATTTGCTCAAAGCCTTAAATGGTGACAAGGACTTAAATAGTCTGAGAGAATTGTCACCTGAAGCTGAGAAAGAATTGGCTTTTGTGGAAAAGAAATTACAGGATGCCCATGTGGATTGTGTGGATCCAGACCTTAATTGTATTCTAGTTATCTTGCCCTCTAAGCATTCTCCTACAGGAATTTCAATGTAAAGGGAAAAGTTATATTGGAATGGATATTTCTTCCACATAAACTGAGTAAGAAATTAAAGACATATGTGGAAAAGATTTCTGAACTTATTTTTAAAGGAAAATTAAGACTTCATCAATTGACAGGAATGGACCCAGCAGAAACTGTTGTACCTTTAACTAATGAAGAAATTGACCAATTATGGGTAGAAAGTGAACCTTGGCAAAGCGCCTGCACTAATTTTTTGGGAGATATTAACAACAAATGTCTCCAAAGCATAAGAATTGAATTCTAAAGAAAACTAATTGGATTCTCCCTCATATTGTACAAGATAAAACAATTTCTAGAGCCCCTACATTTTATACTGATGCAAACAAATCAGGAAAGGCAGGTTAAAAATCAGAACATATAAATAGTGTCTCAAAGGCCTTATAATTCTGTTCAAAAGTCAGAATTATATGCTATCGTGATGGTATTAAGAGACTTTACTAAACCTCTTAACATAGTCACTGACTCTCAATATGCAGAAAGAGTTGTTCTACACATTGAAACAGCTGATTTTATTAATGATGAATCAGAATTAACTTCATTATTTATTCAGTTACAAGAAATAATCAGGACTAGAAATCATCCCTTCTATATAACACATATTCCATCCCATACAGGTCTGCCAGGTCCTTTAGCACAAGGTAATGATGAAATTGATAAATTATTAATAGAAAACATATTAGAGGCCTCAGAATTTCATAAAAAGCTTCACATCAATAGCAAAGGATTAGGAAAAGATTTCTCTATTACTTGGCAACAAGCCAAAGAAATTGTAAAAAGGTTTCCCACATGTTCTTTCTATAACCAAACTCCATTGTCAGCAGGAAGTAATCCTAAAGGTATACGTAGAAATGAAATCTGCAGGTGGATGCATTTCATTTTACAGAATTTGGGAAATTAAAATATGTCCATCATACAATAGATACGTTTTCAGGATTTCAATGGGCAACTGCTTTGAGTTCAAAAAAGGCTGATTCTGTAATCACACATTTGCTAGAAGTTATGGCCAGCATGGGAATACCTGTACAAATTAAGACTGACAATGCTCCAGCACATGTCTCTAGTAAAATGAAACAATTTCTTGATGATTATAATATAAAGCATATTATAGGGATACCACACAATCCTACAGGGTAAGCAGTCATAGAGAGATCAAATCAAACTCTAAAGAATATGTTAAATAAATAGAAAGGAATAACAAAGACCCCCAGAGATAGACTACATAATGCTTTATTAACTTTGAATTTTCTCAGTGCTAATGAGAAAGGAACAACAGCTGCTGAAAGGCATTGGACTATAGAAAAAACAGCTGAACTAAATCTGCCTGTTTACTTCAAAGATGTACTAACCTCTGAATGGAAGCCAGGATATGTGCTATGTTGGGGAAGGGGTTTTGCTTTTGTTTCCACAGGTGAAGAAAAGTTATGCATATCATCAAAATTAATAAAGACTCGATTTGAAACAGAGAAATTTCATGAAAATAAGAACTGATAGCTCATCCACCCTTATTACAATTCTTTAAGTTGTAAGAAAAAACAAAGGGTGGGGGCAGGTTTTTGTTTTTGTCTTTACAGAAAACTAGAAATACCCATCTTCAAGAAGTTGAAAGACCTTGGACATCTAGACATCTAAAGCAAAAGAGAGGCTATCCAGAAAAATTTACAAGCAAAAGAATATCATAACTATTGGTACCAGTATACTTAATAGGGTAAAACCTCATTGCTTAACCTCTACAAATTTTTTTTGTAAGTTGAAGTCCCAGTTTAATTATAATTTAAAGTTGGCTTTAGAGTTGGAGTGTGACTCTCTCCTTTTCTAAACTCAAACATATTTATTAAAGAAAAATACAAAATCTCTGCATCATATCAGAAGAGCCACCTGATATGGGACAGAAGAATAACTAAAAACAAGGGACTATTCTATTGTTACTAATCCTATCTGAATAAATACTTATATATTTAGCTTCTTGTACATTGTGTTGGGTTTTAGTCTCTTATAAGTTTTCTGCACTGATCCGTGACAATGCCTAATTGTGAACTTGAAATATCCAAAAGGAAGATGGGGCACCACAACGCTAATTTCACATGGACTCTGACAAAGCCACTAGGCTGACAAACACCAACCAAAGATCAGATTTGGACTACAAACTGCTCAGGACAATTTTCAGGCAGCTTGCTGAGATGAACCAGCTTCACAGACTACTATAGCCAGGACTTGAGACAAGCCATGCACTTTCCTGTAATGCAGAGATTGGACAACAAATGACACAGCTACTTATTTTAGGAATTGACATTTAACAAAATTTTTTCTTTTCAGGATCCCCAAAAGATGCTGTCACCCCCAGAGAGCAGGAAGCAAATTTAATAACACGGTGCCCACATTCCCAAAAGGTGGGGTGAGTTGTTTTTCATTGTTCAATGGGTTATGGATGATTGTCATTGTCTAGGTTAATTGGTTAAAAATTGTTAATGGTTATGGTTAGAAAAAAGTTAAACAAGAACGATTAGATTCAAGATTTGTGTTTAAAAAATAAAATAGAAAAAGGAGATACAGATTTATAGGATATAAGGATAGATTATGGAATCTTCTTTTAAAAGGTTTTACTAGCTTTAAATATTTTGCATTGAATTGAATTTTTGTATGTTTTATACAAATTGTGTATATTGAGATTAATTGTGTTACTGTACAAATACCTCTATGCTTTTCAAGGTATACTTATTCAGTTCATCTAACACAAGTTGCTAGTCCATAAAAGTTTTTATTACCAACTAATTAAAATATAAAGCAATGCAAGTTAGTAGTTAGACACTACATTCAAACATAGTCATACTAGATATGTTTTCAAGATCAAACAAATATATTTTAGATCAACAGGTCTTCTTCAAACACTTCAGAGATTCATAGACTATGGCATTCAAAATATTTTAAGAACTTAGACTTTTCTGGACTGTGAGACAGGTCTGCTCCTGGCAGCATCAATCTATTTCAAGAGAAAAATGGGCACCAAAGAAACTTCATATGGAGTCTACTTTCTTTATGGCAACGGTTAGCCACTGGACAAGAACCTGTTCTTGTACTGACTGCTTGACAGTATGCTGTTTAAACTGCACATGCAGGTTCCCTAGGAAAATGACCTCTGAACTTTGACAGAACAAGCTGAGATGGTCGTTCAGGTTCCTGCTTTGCAGAGAAAACTGTCAGACATTCTTCAGGAGTCGAGGAGAAGCGACTGATGAACCATACCAGAATGGGCAGAGCAGATTTCCTGCTTCACTGAAATGGAAAGAGACTCTGGACCTGTAGGCTGAAGATAGATGCCCCAACTTTATAAAGGGACTTTGGGTGACTGTCCAGGCAGATAAGTGTCGTCTCTGTCATTTCTAGATTTTGGAAGTTGTTTGCACTTCCTGTTTACTTGGGTAAATATTATTTCCTTCTTGGGTCTCTGAGGTAGTTGAAGATGAAATAGTTATAGTTTTCTAGTGGCAGTTTTAGAAAAGAAACTTTGAAGTTAAAGTGTATAAGTTTAAGAGACATCAAAATAATAGTTTTTAATTAGTAATACAACTTAGAAAGAAAGTGAATTAGGTATAATCCTTTGGATTCATCAAAATAAGATAATTAATGAAATATTTTCTTTGAATTGTCAATTGCTAATGGACTGGACATTACTCATTTATTGTTTGTATATATTGTATATAATTATTGTACCTATTGTATATTTTCTAATGTTAGCTATAACCTTCTTTTTTAAATTTGACACAAAAGGAGATATGTGGGGATATTTTATAATATAATAAAAACATTTGGAGATATCAGAGGGATCTACCCACAGTCAATCTAGGAAGATCAGACAGTGGTAACTCACACCTTTAATCCCAGTACAGAGAATATCCCGGGAGTGGTGACCTACGTCCTTAATCCAATCTGAGTTTGAGGTCATTTTAGTTTACAGGAGTTCCAGGCTCCCATGAAGGCAGTGGTGGGGCCACGCCTTAACTGAGTGAATAAAGTATTTAAGGCAGGCATAGAAAGACAGAGCAGGCAGAAGAAGCCAGAAGAAGCAAGGCTGAGGAAGCTGGAAGACAGCCAGGTGAGATCTGACTGTGGTGTTTATTCTCTGGTATCTCCGCCTTTCTCAGAGATTTGGTTCTGAGTTTCCTTTATTCGAGCAACAGGTCACTTCACTTTTGTGGCGGCTACCTGGCACTGTGGCCCTCTTCCCTTTACTGGGTGCCTCTTTCTCCTTGCGTTTTCCTCCTGCTGTCTTGGACAAATTGTCTTTAAGCTCCTCATCCAGCCCCTTCACCTCTGCTTGTGTCTTTGTGTAGCACAATTTACCTTTTCTGCTTCCAAATCTGCCTGGCTCCAGCTTTCGCCTTTCCATCACCGGGGGCCACTTGTGAATACTCCTAGGATCTGGGGTAAAATAATCAGGATGCTCCAGCTTCCTCTCTTCCGGTCTCCCCCCTCTTGCCCCTCCCCCTTTCCCCTACCTTTTCTACAGACTTGGGGTTATCTGTTCATTTAAATTTTAGCTTGGGTTCTCAGGCACAGCTAGTGGACGTTAAGTGGGGCCCCTTATCGATCTGAAGTCCCGGAGAGACATTCCTTGCACCCAGCCCTTCTGGAGAGTAAGCCTGAGGGCTGTAGCACCCATCTGAGGCCAGTTGAGAGCCTGGGAGAGATAAAGAAAACCCTCTGTGGGGCCAAAAAAGGGCATATTCTGGGAGGAACCTCAGAGCTGAGCCTGTAGCTGAGTCATGCTCAGCTATGTGTCCCCCACAGCTTCTGACTCAGAAACAGATTCCTCAATATTCACACAAGCAGAGCCCAGAGGGGACCAAGAGGACTGGAGGGACCTCCCCACGCACCTAGTCCACTCTCTGTGGCTGAGAATAGGGGTTCCGGTAGTGAAGGCTGACAGCTCAGTGAAGGTCGAGCTCTTCTAGGAGTGTTTGGTGTCAGCTGTTGGCTCTGCTCCTTAGGCTGTGCCCGGTCTGAATGGACTGAGGGGAGGGTGTGTCTGAGGCCCAGCCATTCTGTCCTGAGCAGGTTCTGCAGGGAGGCCTCAACCTCCTGACTCATATCCGAAGGGAGTGCCCAGAACAGACTAGGAAGTAATTGAAATGCAAGTTGCATCAGGAGTGTGACTTGTGCTTCCTGAGATGGAGACTCAAACCAGAAGCCACAGTTGTGGATGAATGAAGCTCTCTCCTTTTCTTTAAAATTTAATTTTATTCATTATTTCATTATTTTAATTTGTGTGTGTGAAGGGTTGCCATGTACCTTTCACTGGGGGCAGAGGGGAGCACTGGGTGTCCTCCTACACCACCCTCTGCCCTGAGGCCTTTTGTTGGACCCGGGACTCACAATTGTCAGCTAGGCAGATGCCAGCAAACCCTAGGTGGCCTCCTGTCTCTGCCCACCTCGTTGCTGCAGTTACAAATGTGTACAGGACCTCTCCCAGACCTTAAGGGTGTGTTGGAGTTGGAACTCCAACCCTCATGCTCACCCAGCAAGCCTCCCCTTCAGCCCCCTTAGCTCTTCTTACACGACTTCTGTTAGAAGACTTGTCCCCTGGTGCCACGAATACCTGCCCAGGTGTCCACTACTCTGGGGTCTTCTTTGGTCACTCTCTCTCTCTCTTTGGAATTCATTTTTTTATTAGAAAGTATTAGTTGTACAAAACAATTGTTTTCATTTTGACGTTCTCAAATATTTACATGAAGGACTTTGATAATAGTTACACCCTTTATTACTCAGATGTCCTTCCCTCTAGTCCTCCTGCTTTGTCCCCTATTCCTGGACCTGGGCCCCCTTTTACTTTCCACATGTTCATTATTATTATTATTTCAAGTTCCATTTCTGAAGCTGAGTGTGGTGGCACCTGTCTGTCTGTAATCTGGGCACTCCAGAGGAGGAGCACAGATCAAAGAATGTGTGTGTGTGAAAGAGACAGACACACAGAGAGAGGCGAGAGAGAGGGAGAGAGGGGGTAGAGAGAGAGCTTATTTTGCTTATCACAATGATCTCTAGTTCCATCATTTACCTGAAAACAACATAATCTCATTCTTTGTGTCTGGATAACACTCTTCTGTGTGAAAGGCAGCACATCCCCCCCCCCCCCCACCCGTATATCCACTGATGGACTGACTCCTAGACAGACTTCATAATCTGGCTTGTGAATTGTGCAGGGATAAGTACGGCATGCAGGTCTTCATTGGAAGCTGACTTGGGTTCCTAGACTTAGTTTAGATAGATTGTATAGAAGTTCTAGTTTTTGAAGTACCTTCACACTGACTTTCATAGTGGAATCACTAATTTATACTCTATAGTACCTATAGCGGCTCCTCACCCCATTCTCTGTTGCTCTTCTTGACTGCCATTCCAGCTACAGTGAGATGGAATCTATGTGAATTTCCTTGATGGCTAAGTGATGCCTTTCTATATGCTGTGAATATGCTTTATTTCCCTTTGTTAATAAAGAAGCTACTTTGGCCTATGGCGAGGCAGCTTGGAGGCAGGCAGGAAATCCAAGCAGAGATAAAGGGTTGAGTCAAGGCTGCCACTCAGAAAGCAGGACATAATGGGAGGGAAGTAAAGCCACAGAAAACATGGCAATGCATAGATTAATAGTTGCAGGCTAATAGATTAGCTCAGTAGGCTGAGTTAAGTTGTAAAGATAGATGGTAATGAGCCTGAGCCATAGGCTAAACAGTTTTTAATTAATATCTGCCTTTGAGTAATTATTTTATAAGTGGTTGTGGTACTGCTGGTAGGAGAGCTTTGTTCAGACCTTGGGTCCCGATAAGTCAGAAATCTTCAGACTACAAATGGTACCCAACATGGTATGTACATCCATATGAAACCCGAGAAAGCTTAAGAAGGGTTCTAGAACACAGAAACTGAGCTAAAAACAGCTTTCTAGTTGTGTCTCTTAAGTGGGCCGTGGTGCAGAGTGGCACACAGACTTGAGCTATGACATGGCTGGTTCCTTCAGTCTCACAGAAACCTTGGTTCAAACATGAGCTGCATATGACAGATTTAAGGTTTCTCTTTTTATAGACAAAAAAAGGAACAGAGTCAAGCACAGCTTTTGGTAGCAGCATTTTCTCTGGAGGGCTCTGCTTGCTGGTGGTGAGCAGAGGCAAGGCTCCTTTAAGAGAGGCTTCCTGACTCAGCCTTAGTGACAAAAACTCTTTTAAGAGGTCCTGCTGCAAAACACTTAAATTGTGTTTAATTGAGTAGCTGGCAGCTGTGTTCTACTTGGTGGCAGTGTGAGCCTAAAATTCTCCAGAGTTTGGGTGGTAAACATGGTTTCTGCCAATACCTCTACCATAAAGCTAAACTCTCACAGACAAAGGATTTGGTTGGAGCAAACAGCCAGAGCCTTTAATCCTAGCCACACCTTAGCAGATTAAAGGTGTGGTCAGAAAAAGAGATAAACAGTAAAGACAGATTCAGACAAAATATAAAAAACTTTCTAAATGGTTTACAGTGCGTTTAAAATATAAATACACATGGGAGAGAAAATAAAAAGGAAAAAGTATAGAGAAAGTCCTTAAAAAATGAAGTATATGCCACATAAAGATGGAAAACACACAGAGGGTCTAGATACTGTATGTTATGTTGTCTTTGAATTGTTTGGCTACTAAGGAAGGCGCAAGAGCTTCTAAGAGACATTTGATTATAAATGTTGCTGGATTAATTCAACCTATATATGTAATAAGTGCCTTGACTTCAAAATTGTTACTTTGTTACTTTGGAGAAGGATTTTCTTTATATTTCCATAGAAAATGAGAGGTCATGGATTCCTGATAGGTAAGAAAAACCAGGTTTGATTGAGGATTATTCCCTGAAAAATCTCTGATAGAAACACATAGCTCAGATGATCCAACATTTCAGAGCACCTCTGTTGCATTTTGCTCTGAGCTCTGTATTCAGAAAAGCTTTAAGGAAACTTGCTGAGATGACCCAGCTTTACAGACTACTCCAGTCGGCAATTGGCCATAATCCTAATTTTTTTCAGGATTCCCATAAGATTATCAGTGTCCTCCAGTCATCAGGAAGTAATCTAGAGAACTATGTCCACATTCTCCCCAAAATGGATTGTGAGTGCTTGTCTTTGCTTACAGTGTTGGTTACAAGTTATTATAGATAATGGTGAGGAAAAAAGCTATTCAAAGGAGATTAGATACGGGGTTCTGGTTTTAAAAAGAGAAAAGGGGGAAGTGTGGTAGGACTATGCTTTTGTACACTGTAAATATTTGTTACTGTAAATATTGATTTAATAAAACGCTAATTGGCCAGAAGCTAGATAGGAAGAAGAGTCGGGGCACCCAGATGAGGAGAATTCTGGGAAATGGAAGAGCAGAGCTGGAGACACCAGAAGACACAGAGGAAGGAAGATGAGAAGCTACACTGAGAGAAAAGGTACAAAGCCACATGGCTAAACATGGATAAGAATCATGGGTTAGTCTAAGAGTAAGAGTTAGCATGTAATAAGCCTCATCCATGAGCTAAACAGCTTGTAACTAATATAAATTAATATAGACTTCTGTGTGATTATTTGGGACTAAGCAGCTGTAAATTTGACCTTGGCATTAGGCGGGATGGAGGAATTTCTGACTACATCTAAGGATGCCAAATGTGTTTTTTATGTTTATTGGACATTTTACTTAATCATTCTATTCATTTATTTGTCCATTTACTGATTGTATTTTGTATTTAATTTTTGATGTTCTTTATAGATTCTGGACATTAATTTTCTCTTAGATATAGAGCTGGCAACAATTATCTCCCTTCCTATAGGCTCTCTTCACTCAGCTAATTGGTTCCTTTGCTGTGCGGAATTCTTTTTTTTATTCAACTTTACTTGCCAATTCTTGTTATTTTTTTGTTCATGAGCTATTAAAGCTCTCAGAAAATCTTTGCTTGCACCTGAACCTTTAAGCACCCCTCACCCTATGGCTTCAAAATTTTAACCTCTTATATTAAGGTCTTTGGTGTGTTTTGAGTTTATTTTTGTACAAGGTGTGAGATAGTTTTATTACTCCACAGTGAATATCCAGTTTTTCCATTTGTGAAAAGGCTACCCTTTCACCAACTTAATAGACTCTTGATACAATTGTCAAAGATTAGGTGATTGAAATTTCAACAGTTGACAGTCAGGATTAACCATTATAACATCCCTTCATGCTAAGAGTCTCAAGAAAATAGAAAACACACCATGACATAATCAAGGCTATGTGCACAGCAAACTTACAGCCAATGTCATACTAACGGAGGAAAACCTTGCAAAATCAGAACAAGATAAAGTTTCCTCTCTCTGTCTTAACTAGAGCAGTAAGACCAGAGAAATGATAAAAAAGAGATACAAACAGGAAAGGAAGAAGTCAAATTATCAACTCGTAGACATGTAGAGTCACAATGGAAACACATTTCTAGGTGCATCTATGAGGACATTTCCGGAAAGGGTTAACTAAGGAGGGAGGCCCACCTTGAATATGGATGGTTAGTGTCCAAGGATGAATAAAAAAGAGAAAGTGAGCTGAGTAGCAGCATCCATCTCTCATTGCTTCTTGATTTTAGATGCCATGTGACCATCTGTGATGCCTCATGCTCTTGTTATCATGCCTTCCCAGCTGTGATGGACTGTATCTCTCAACTCTGAGATCAGATGAACTCTTCTTTAAATCGATTTCATCAGGGGTTTGATCTCAGCAACAGAAGTAACCCTTACAGATGCTGAACTTCATCAAGGTCCTTCTCTGTATATATTGGGATGGTCATGTGATCTATGCCCTTAAGTCTGTTTAAATGTTTCATTACATTTATTGACTTATGCTGAATAATTCTTGCATCCTTGGGATGAAACCAACGGGCTATAGTGTATAATCTCCTTAGTTGCTGTTAAATCCAGTTTGCAAGTATTTTCTTGAGGATTTTTATATCAGGATATTGGCCTATAGCTTTTTTTTAATGTGTCTTTCTCTGACTTTGGTGTCAGCATAGTGAAGGCTTCATAGGATGAGTTTGGTACTGTCTCTTCCTGTTGTTTGATGGGACAGTTTGAGGAGTATTGCTCCTCTTTAGGAGTACGGTAGAACTCAACAGTGTAGCCGTTCAGTCCTGAGCTTTTATTTCTTAGCTTGTTTGCTATGAATCTATTTAAATGGTTCATGATACTTAATTTAATTTTTGTAGGATATATCCATCCATGAATTTGTCCATTTCTTCTAGATTTCCCAGTTTGTTTGGCACATAAGTTTCTAAAATATTTCTTAATGCTCTTCTGGATTTTACTGAAATCAATTGTTGCATTTTCTCCTTCTTTTTATTCTACTAATCTGGATTTTCCCTATTTCTTTTGGTTAGATTTGTTAACTACTTGGCAATCATGTTTTTATTGTCTAAACAACTATTTATTATTATTTTGGTCTATTACCTTAATTTTTGTTTTAATCTTTATTATTTCTTGTTGTCTACTGCTTTTGGGTTTCGCTTGTTTTTTTGTTTTTTTGTCCTCTTGGAATTGCTTTAGTTATATTCCTGAAGTTCTGGCAAATTGTGTTTTCATTTTAATTTAATTCTAGGAATTTAAAATATTTTTGTTAATATTTTTAATGACGCATTGTCTATTCCAGAGTGTATCCTTCAGTCTCCAAGTATTTCTGTTTCTCATGCTATTTATTTCTAGTTTTATACAAGAAATTATTGGGTTCTTTAGTATTTGTTAAAACTTAAATTGCACCCTTAAATGGAATCTACTTTAGAAAAAGTTCCATGAACTGAGAAGAATGTGTATTCCATGTATGTTTGATGGAATATTCTGTAGATGTCTATCTAGCTGATTTCATGTTAGGTTCAGTTTGAGTGATCCATCCATAGATGAAAATGGAGTATTGTATCAGGACTCATCTGCATCTTATGCTGCAAAAGTGTAGCTTGGATTGAATTGGAGATCTCCATGTTGGAGATGCCAGCTCTGTGTGATATCTGCCAGGGAGAACGCTGCAGACAGGGAATGGAACAGACCTGAGAGGCAGATGTGTTGCAGTCAGCAAAGCAGGAAGTGGAGAGGGATCTGAGCCCTTTGACATCAGACATGGAGTTACAAGGCTTGTAGTTTTCCCTCCTGAGTTTCAGCTCTGCTGGGTTTCAGGCTTGCTTTGGTCCAGCATTTTTTTTTTCCTGTGTCTCCATTCCTCCATTATGGAATGGTAATATACAATCTGTGCCATTGTATATTGGAAGTACATAATTTGATTTTGGTTTTACATAGGATGACAATTAAGAGATTGCCTTGAGTCTCAAAAGAGACTTTGGATTTTCCAACTATGCTGAGACTGTGAAAGACTATAGGGACTTTTGAAGTCAAACTAAATATATTTTTTGCCTAATAGGGCCAGAGAGTAGAATGTGATACTTTCAGGAAAGCCCCTATAAGTTCATATAGTTGAATACTTGTTCCCTGTTGGTGGCACTGTTTGGGAAGGATTAGGGGGTGTGGCCTTCTGGAGGAAGTATGTCACTCAGGGTGGTTTCAAAAGCCTTTGCCCTTCCTGGTTAGTTCTCTCAGTGCCTCCTCCTTGAATAAGGATGAAAACTCTTGACTACTGCTTTAGTACCATGCCTGCCTGCAGCCATGCTTCCTACCATGATGGTGATGGACTCTTACCCTCAGAGACTGTGAGCCCCAATAAACTCTGCTATAAGTAGCCTTGGTTATGATATCTCTTCACAGAAATAGAAAAGTAACTAAAAATAATTAGAAGGAAGGGAAATATAAAACAAAAACCCCATAAAATGAACTCAAAATACCTCTAAAAGTATGCATAAATAAATGTACAAAAGGAGAATTCCAAATGGCATGTTGCGTGCCAGGCTGAGTTGAACCTGGTGTTTGCTATCTTCACATCAGTGAATACATGGAGCTGCTGAATACAGGTGAGCCACCCCTGGCTTTGCAGTTGGCATGCCAAACCAGTTCTTCCACTCTTCCAAGACTCCCTAGTTTGTACCCTCTGGGTTGGGTGATGTTCTTAGGGGGTGTCTCCCAAGTGCATTGAGAGTAGAGGAGGAAGCAACCACATGGCAAGGCCATAAGGGAGGGCCACATGGGAGAGCCTGTATCCACACTTTGAAAGCCCTCTAAGTATCCATTACCCCACTGGAGAGATGCAGCCGTAGATGCTGAGTGCTCTGCTGGGGTTTTAGGGGTATCTGATGACAGCAGTGAACCTCATGGTACATAGCTGGCTCTAGAGGTTGGCCTTCTCTGCTGATCCCTGGCTCAGGGCTGTCAAGTTCTGGAATTTTTCTCAGCCACCAAGAAAGGAACCATCTTTCCTGTGTACTTGACGTCTATCACTGCTTCCGCTGTTTAACTTCCTGCCATTTGAGGAAGACCGTTCAGGGCTGCCTTCTCACCCTGCAGCTGTGGCAGTTTGGCCCCCAGACTTGGGGCTTCTCCCTGGTTCTCAACTTCAAAAACACTTATTCTTAAACTCTAGGTTACTTCTCAAGCAAGATGGCACCGAGCCACAGTCCTCTGAGCGAGGGCAGCTTCCCTAATGGCTGTCTCCTTCCACAAGAAAAGCCAGTGCTTCAACACGACTTACACTGGGATTTGAGGCTTGTGAGCTCCGTACACTGGCCTTCTGGGGAGTGGTGCCATATGGATAGGACTGTCATGATGATCGAGAACTGTCTTTCTATGTAGTGTTCAGCCTGGCTGTTTTCTTTTCAAGGCCTCCTTTTCTATTTCTCTGCACTTTCCTGCTGTTTTATCACCCTTTTTGTGGATTTCTGAAGCTCTTCATTCCTGTTTCTTTCTTTGGGAAAGTCTATTTTTAATTTTTTTTCTTACTCTGGTACCTCTCTTTTTCCAGGCCACACAAAGATAGGTTCTGGACTGCCATTTTACCTGGAAGTCCTATCCTCTGATTGTTTAATATAGGCATTGATAATTTTACACTTTTCCCCCTGTGTTCAAAGATATTGCATATTGTGTTCTCATTTTTGTTTGATTTTAGAGAATTAAAACTTTTCTTCTTTGACATCTTTAATGGCTCACTGATTGTTCACAGGCGCGTGCTCACTCTCATATTGCTGCTTAGTCTCTCCAGTAACTCTTGCCATTGCTTTTTAGCTTTGTTATATTATGATATCATAAGATAGGAGTTTGTGTCCTTGTGGGTTTCTGTGGTCTTGGCAGAATGCCTGATGCTTGGCAGCTGCTTTGTAAAGGTTTATTGTTGTCAAAAATTATTTTGAAATGTGTTTCATTCTTTTACGCCGTGGTACATTTGTTGATGATGCAAACGTGTTGCCTTTTTTTATGTTGCATTTATTTAACTCTGTGAAGCTGTTACTTTGCCTGATTAACACAGCTGATGGTCGAATAAAGAGCTGAACGGCCATTAGCAAGACAGGAGAAAGTATAGGTGGGGCTGGCAGGCAGAGAGATTAAATAGGAGGAGAAATCTGTCATTAAGCAGGACGAGAAGATGAGGGATTTAAAGGAGAAGGAGAGAAGGCCTCCAGGGGCAGCCACTCAGCTACACAGCAAGCCATGGGGTAAGGAGCAAAGAAAGGCATACAGAAAAGTAAAAGCCTAGGGACAAAAGACAGACGAGATACTTTAATAAAATCCGGCTAGAAGTAAGCCAAGATAAGGCCAGACATTTATAAATAAGAATAAATCTCCGTGTATTTATTTGGGAGCTGGGTGGCAGGCTCCCTAGAGAAAAACAAAACCAAACCAAAAAAACCCAACTACAGTTTGCTGAATGGCAGATACACAGATCTTTCCTGAGGCAAAGACTGATGGCATCTTTTAGGTCAGTGTTATTTATGTTGGCTGGGCAAGGGTGCTGTTGATCCTACACCCTGACTTTAAAATGGGGTGTGATGTATGGTCCCTCTTTACAAGAGAGCCTCCCATGCACTTAAGGTAGAGTGCCTATCTGCAGGACAATGGCCTGGGACAAAGGCCCTGCAAACATTCCCCATTGTTTCCATTTCTTACTCTCTGTGCCTCAGCTCATCCCTAAATTAAGTTTTGACTGACATGGAAGTGTGAGGATAGGGATAATGAAATTTGGGAGGAGTCTGCTTAAGTCCAGATTGCCCATCCTCACTTCCATGAGGGCATTTTTGAAGTCAACTGGCAAATCATGGAAGCCAAATCTTGGCACCTATCTTGGCCTCTTGAGAATACTGTGTGGGTGAGATGCCGTGATAGTGATGGTAATGTAGTGATGGGGGCTTTAAAGGAAAAAAAATGATTCAATGGCATGTTTAAGTACTAGAAAGACTTTTCTGAACCATCATAATAGGTAGAAAGACGTGGCAATGGGATTTGGGAACAAGGAAGCTAGTGACCAAGTAGGAAGTACTGCCAAAGAGCAAGGCTGGGTCAGTAAGTGGTGAGGGGGTTGGCTTCACAGTGATTAGTGACTCAGTTGTCCTTGTCATCACTGAAACTAGGTCCCTGGCAAAAAGCAAACTTTGGGGAGATGGGGTTGTTTGCTCATGGTGTGAGAGGGTACCTCAGTCTGTCATTGTGGGAAGGCATGGCAGACTGGCAGGCATACCTCAGATCTGGGCAGGTCAGGAGGCAGAGAACAGGCAAGATCAGTGCTCAGTGGGCTTTCTCTTTATTTTTTTTTTGTGCAGTCCAAGCTTCAGCTTGCAAGATGGTGTCACTTATTAGGGTAGGTAGGTGCTCTCTCCTTTTTAAGCCACTCAGGATACTCTTGTAAAACGCACCTAAAGATAGGCCTCACTACTGCTCTACATGTTTTGTTTTGTTTTTTAAATTCAATCAAGTTGACAATCAATTCTAGCCATCATACCCACCTAACAGCATTTTTGATGAAGCCAAGTCAAGGTGGTTAGATGTCACTCAGAGGATAGTGGAAGGTCAGGGAACCCATGACAGTGGCAATGAAGGTAATTTTAATTTTTCATCCATTTATTTATTTGTTATTTATTTATTTGTGTGTGTGTGTGTGTGTGTGTGTGTGTGTGTGTGTGTGTGTGTGTATTGTATGCATGTGTTTGGGGAGAGTTCATATACATGCTGCAGTATGTGTGCACATGTGTTTGTCTGTGTGTATATGTGTGCCTGTGCAAGTGTGTAGGTCACAGGACAATTTGAAGATGTCAGTTTTCTTCTCCTGCCATGCTGTTCCAGGCATTGAACTCGGGTTGACTGGCATGGCAGCAAGTCCCTTTATGCTCCTGATAGCTTGAGGATGGGCACATTCTTGATAAGGTGACTAAGAGTCCTTTGTTCAAAGTAGATTTTATGAACCGTGCTCAGAAGGTTCAGGAGGCTGACTTAAGTTTGGCCAAGCAAAGAATCTTTGTTTAGAGGCTGTGGGAGGCCAGAAGAGAGGCCAGGAGGTACAAAGAGGTACCTGTGAGACTATAGTGTTGTGCCCTGGCTGCAAGACCCCCTCCCCCTCCGAAGAGACCACCAGAGAGACGAACTCTCTGAAATGCAAAAGCAAAGTTTATTTAAAAGTACAAGCCTTGGCAGGGACCCTGCCCTAGCCCTGAAGGAGGTACCTTGCTGAGTTTTAAAAGGCAGAAACCACAAGGTTATACATCAATTAGGGGTCTCAGTACAGATACAATTCTGATTTGCTTGGTTTTTTTTTTTTTTTTTTTTTTAGGAACTTTTCAAAGTTCCCCTGTTATCTTAGCCGGCTGTTTGTCAGATCTTCATCTATAGACTATCTCCTGTGTCTTTGTGGCTATCAGATGGTGCTAGGCTACCTCCTGTATTGGGACATTTCATGGTTAATTAGTTGCTATCAGATGGCCCTAGGCTATCTTCTGTTTTGTACTTTTGTACTCAGAGTTCTGAGAATTTGAAACTCAGGCCTGTTTCAAGCTGAGGCTAAGGGTTTACTTAAAATGGAGGCGCTTTCCTGGTTCTTCAATAGAAGGGTGGTAGGTACGGGGAGGGTGTTGAAGGGAAGGATTGTGCATGAGAGGTGTGGCAGGAGAGAGATCTCAATAGACACTGTCTCAGGCATGCCAAGGGCAACTAAGATGCATCCCTGGGAGTAAAGCCCTGGTCAGGAGCAATCTCCCAGCCTCTCTCCTCTGCAGACCCGGGAAGGATTTGGTTTCCTTGATGACAGTGACAGCTTCTCCCAGTTTATCTCACTCACAACAGCACTCAGCACTTTTTAATCTCGTCCATCATGCTGGTAGCTCTCAGGAGAGAACATCTCTCTTCACCTTTGTATGGAGCTCGGGGATTTCTTTGAGTATGGAGCACAATAAAACTCGCTGAGATTTCCTGAACAAATACAAAAACTCTTTATACTCAAATCACTCAGGGAACAGTGGTGGGTAATGTCACAACCAGTCAGAAAGCACGGACAAAATGGCGGCTGTGAAGGCCTATTTGATGTTTCGTTGGCGCCACCTTGTGGCAAAATAAAGTAATATTATTTCAAGAAAAAAACGTTTAATTCAACAACGCAAACGAAAATCTCTACAAAGTCATTTCAGCATAAGCTATTAAAACAAAATACACTGATGTGTTTATCAAGTTTCTGGTTTCAAAGGTCTCAGGAGTCTGATACTGATCCTTCACATATGTGTAGGTGATATCTATCTAGTTATTAATTCACATACTTATCAATTATCTGTTGATCATAATAGATCTACCTACCTACCTACCTACCTACCTACCTACCTACCTACCTACCTACCTACCTACCTACCTATCTATCTATCTATCTATCTATCTATCTATCTATCTATCTATCTATCTATCTATCTATCTATCATCATAATCATCTATCTATATCTATTATGTATCTACCTATTATTTACCTATCTATAATCTACCTTTTTTCATTATCCATATATTATCTATCTATCTCTCTATTTGTTATCTGCAATTTGTCTTTTTTATCTATCTTTATTTATCATCATCTATCTATCACCTCTACTTTGTAACATGTACAGATGAGATCAGTCCCTACTCACCTTTTTTTTTTTAATGTTTGTTCCCAGGGCTAAGCTGAGGCCCATTGGCTGTGGTAGGCTGAGCAACAGCTCCCTGAAGATGACAAGACCCTCATCTTCAGAACCCACCATTACTGTGTTACTTTGCAGGGTAAAAGGAACTTTGAGGATGTGATGTTAAGAATTGAGTTGGGGAGAGACTCCTCAATTGTCTGGTGTCATTGCAAAGGTGCTTAGGAGGAGGTCAGGGGTCTGAGAAGCAGTGTAACTGCTGAAGCAGGGGCATGAAGGGGTATGAGGAAGAGGTCCCAAGCCCAGGAGTGCATTCAGTTTCTAAGTCCTGAGAACAAGTACATGAACTTCTCCCGAGTGCAGGAGGAACTCCAAGTTCCCCTCAGTGAGATGGATCAGCACCCTTCACCTCTCGAGCCACTCTATTTGTTACAGCAGCCCTAAGAAAGGAAAAGAACAGGAAAGGTGTGGCATTTTATAGAACCCAAGGCTGAACATAGCTTTCCCTGCACTCTGGGGCCTGGTTCTCAGGCACAGTGCACAGGGCATGGCTGTGAACAAGTTCCTTAGTAATGACAGTGGAAGGCAGATTCTTTGTGGGATGTCTGGACACTCAGGTCTAGCTGCACCTTGGGGGGTCCACTGCTTTAGGTGGCTAAAGATGAATGAGTCTGCCCGGCATCTGACGTCTGACAGGACCAGGATTGTCATTCCCCACTGGCCCCCTCTACATTTTATTATTTTTTATTTTAAAAGTTTCAATTTGTTATGCATAGGTTAATTATGCACATGTTTTTATGATGACATCATGCATGCATGCATACAATGCATTTTATTCTACAAAATAATCCCTTATTACCTTCTCTGGTCTTCTCCCACTCTGCCTCTTCCTGATTAATTTCCCTTCTTTCCAAGTGTCCTCCCCTTTTGGAAGAACCAATGAATATAATTAGCATTACCAACAGAAGCAAGGGTGAAAGGTTACTTAGGGTGCATGGGCATCTTAGCAGTGGCTACATCACTGAAGAACATCTCCTGGCACCCAACAACCATTGATTGCTTGTAGGTCCTCAGGGTGGGGCTTTGCAAAACCATCCCTTATCCATGAAAGAATGTTTAGAGGCCTGATCTCTAATCGTTTGTTTTAAAACAAAATACTTTAGAAATACTTGATTAATTCTTTGAGAATTTTACGTTTACCTTCCTTCTCCAGGTCTTCCCATCACCCCTCTCTGTCCCTTCCCATCCAACAGGGAGAGTTTTCCTCCTCCACAGGGGTGGAGCCTGTCCTGGCGTGTTGTCAACCTCCCAGGCGTCACATCATTAAGGAAGACTGCCTCTCCTCTCCCAGAAACTATCAAATAGCAATGATTTCATGCCCATTCTCTACCCTCTATATTGTGATTTTTCTCTGGTTGGACCTGCACAGGTCTGGTGGTCATGATTGCTATGAGTTTGTTATAACACACTCTCCAGAGAAGACTGCTCAGACATGGGTTTAAGCCAGTAAACATTTTTATTAGCTGGTGGGCAACTACACTAAGTGTTTGGGATCCCATGGTAGCCCTGAGCATCTCTCAGGGTGAGCTTTTAGGCACAATGACCATGTCCTGGGTTGACGTACTTCAGTTAACAAGAACAGTTAGCCAGAAGCAGAATTACAGAGCCATAAGCAAGGTTAGTCCATTTAGAGACTTTCCCAGCACTGCGGACTTTGATGGATGAGACCTTTGTTTGCCATTTTTGGCAGGTGGTGCTTGCTGTCTATGTGCTGAGTTTTCCAGCCTGAATGGTGCTTCCACCATGGAGTCAGTTGTGCTAAGGTTTAGGAGCCTACTAAGGTCTGGGATCCTGTGACAAGCTTGTATGTATATCTGCCATGTTGTGTCTGGAAAACAAGGTTTCCTGCATGTTACTGGCCACCTCAGGCCCCTACAATCACTCCACCCCATTTTGATCACTTATTTTTATGGCACCAATTTGGTTGGGGTTCTGGGCTCCAGGCCTCTGTTATGTTTCTCAGATGGATCTTCTCCAAGTGGGACAGGATTTTAAAGGGCCTCAGTGAGGTCATCAGAGTCTGGAGCAGCTTGTGAATGAACTGTTCCCTCCTGTGGAATGCAGGGCTTGCTTGTTGAGGACCGTGCAGAGAGAGTGAAATTCCTTTCATCTGGACTCTTTGCTCGAGAGTGTGCTGGGGCTGACACACTTGGCTCAGAAGATAACAAGGAGGATAGAAAAAATACTTGGGGGCCAGTTTCAAACACAGTGTCATTTTCCAGGTTGCAGTTGTATGTCATGCCTGTCACAGCAGAGCTGGACGTCCATAACCTCCCAGAGCCCCTGAGGCTGGGGCTGGCCCGCAGGTGGGATTCAGAGAGTAACAACCCCCTCAATGAAAGCATTCCTATTTCTATTTCTGGATGTGATCATCAGGAGGCAGCTTCCAGAGCCTTGAAGGCAAGAGGAGCGTGACCCTCCTCTGTGGTGATGTGACCAGGTGTTCTGTTTTCCGTTGTCATTATGCAGATGAATTCCCGTGACGTCTAGTGTCTAATTCTGCTTATAGGGAGTATATCTTCCTGTTGCGTCTGTTTTTCCGTCAATCACTAACCCTCTCGCTGAGATCACAAATCTCTTTGTTAGGTCAAAGTCTTTTCTAGCATGTTCTGCACATTTCCCCCCCAATTGTCAAATTGTGGTTTTGAACCTGGAGGTTTAATCTTTGAGATTTTTTTCCTTCATGAGAACATGCTGGGTTACCTGCAGCTGACTGTTGGAGCTCTGGTTCCGTTTTCCTTTGTTCTCATACTTCCTGTAGGAAGCCTGGACTCACAGTACCACAGGTCACAACATGTTTCTGGACAGGCAGGTCCTATAGCTTAGAGCGTCAGGGACCAGAGGAGGAGAGATCTCTTCCCACTGGTGTCCGTGGGTTACTCCGCTGTGACTTGGGGCTCGTCTTTCCTCTTTCATGGATCCCTGTGTGCTGGGAACTATTGTCACTCTGACCCTTTCTATCCAGTGACCCAAAGGGGAGGACAGTGACACATTATTTGTTCCCTGATTGGGAATTATGGATTGTTGCTTTTGGGTGCTGCCAAACCATTTGTCCAAGACCCACCCTGGGCTCTGATGGAGGCCGACCCAGTCTTTCTTGGAGGACTTTTCTCTTGATAAATGCTGAGGTTTGCATGTGATGTGAGTGATCTGCAGGCTAAAAACACTGCAGTGTATTCGCTACAGCAAGCCTTTAAGAAGCAGAGATCTTTAGCCCCTCTGATGTTTAGAGGTGAGGCCATAGAAGTGGATAGAATTAGGTGAGGTGATTAGAGCTGATCTCATGATTGTGGGAATGGCTTTAAAGAGAGGAGGTGCATGTGTAAGCTTGGGGATACGGACACACCTCTCTCTCTCTCTCTCTCTCTCTCTCTCTCTCTCTCTCTCTCTCTCTCTCAACTTTCAAGAAGTTTAGAACTGCAAACTCAAACAGGCTTTTCCCCTAAAATTAGCTTTATGCATTTCCTTATAGTAATGAAAATGAACTAGTATATTGAATTTCAAACTTATGAAATAATAGTACCAAAACCTCCTGCATATATCATTTGCCCAGATTCACCAATTGCTTGCTTTTTGTTGGTTTTTTTGCTTTATTCTATTTTATATATCTACCTACATTATCTCTACCATCTATTTATTTACCTACTATTATATGCATACAACACACACACATATATAATTATTTATCTGCATATGTGTGTCTCTGTTTCTGGAACACCTGAGAACTGGCTGCAGACATTAGGCAGTTTACCCCTAAAAGAGTTAAAGGTATATTAAAGACTAGATACTTAACATTGATACATTGTTACCACCTAACCTATAGTTTATATGTTAAATTCTTTAGTTTCTTTCACAGCCACGGGGACTTCCTTGTAAATGGTTCAATGCAAGCACACGGAATGCAGTCAGATGTTATATCTTTTCAGTCTGGTTCAAGCCACAGTGGTTTTTTTTTTTTGCCTTATATTGTCTTTCACAATCATGACATTTTTGAAGAGCACAGGATATGGTTGATGCAAATGCCTTCAGTCTTGGTTTATTTGCTCTTTGCAAGGGATTGAATGCTATGCTTTTTGTACACTGTAAATATTTGTCATTTGTATTGATTTAATAAAATGCTGATTAGTCAAGTAGCTAGACAGGAAGTAGAGGCGGGGCAAGCAGACTAGGGGAATTCTGGGAAGTAGAAGAGCAGAGCAGCGGAGGACAGGGAGACACAGAGGAAGCGGGATGAGATGCTGCTCTGAGAAAAGGTACCGAGCCATGTGGATAAACATAAATAGAAATATGGGTTGATTTAAAGTATAAGAATTAGCAAGTAATAAGCCCGAGCCATAGACCAATCAGCTTGTAATTAATACAAGCCTTTGTGTGATTATTTGGGACTAAATGGCTGTGGGATTGCAGGTCCAGACCTCAGGGCTAGGCTGGGCCAGAAACTTCTTACTACATTGAGATGTGATTTTTTTGGCAATAACACCACAGGAGTAGTGTGCCCTTTGTAGGACATTGCTTTAACGAGGCATGCAACATCGATTTGATTCATTTCTCATGATACTAGTTTTGATCACCTAGGCAGAGAAGGGGCTGCCAGTTTCTCCATTACCCAAGTATTTATCTCTTTGTAATTAATCAGCCTTTTGTTGGGACACACTTTGACCCCAGATGCTTTTCCTCATCAAACATTCACCTACTAGTTTTAACCTTTGTACTAGGGGCCCCAAAACCTTGGCACAAGTGACTCCATGGTGGAGTTCAGGCCATAAACTCAGCCTCATCCATCAATGTCTCTAGTTCTGGGAAAGCCTCTAAACGGACTAATGTTGCTTTTTTGGCATTTGTAGTTCTACTTCTGGCTAACTGTCCTTGTTAACTGAAGTATGTCAAGCCAGGACATAGTTTTTGTGCTTAAAACTCACCTTGAGAAAGACTCTGGCCTACCCTGGGATCCCGAAGAACCAGTGTGGTCACCGTCCGGTAAATAAAGACCTTCTATTGTCTTAAACCTAAGTCCAGTCAGTCTTCCCTAGTGGACGCCTCACAGCAGCAGCCTTCATCAGTAAAATTCTTATAAATCTTTAATGATGTCTTTATTCTTTGCTGGTTGCCATTTAATGATTAGAAAGAGCTTTCCTTCCGGCCATTATGTAGATAGGGACACACGGAGTCTCACTTTACCTATGGCTTAGAGTGCATTACCATTTTTATTTATTTTATGCTCCCCTTGAAGGATTTGTCCCTTTAAGCCACCTCTTCTGCCCTCCTGCCATGTCCTTATCATTCACAGAGAACAGATAGTCTAGCATCTTCTTACAGATGTTCTGGTTGCCTCCTCTGGAATGAACTGTGTCTTGAGGAGCCATGGTCTCTTTTAAGGAGAAACTGAGATCTGAGCATTTATTGCTGTGGAACTCACTGTGTTTTCTGGTCCCCAAGGAAGACAGAACTCTCCTGTGTATAGACAGCGTCCAGTAAACCGGCTCCCCCGAGGATGTTCTTGTCATTGTACAAAAGTCTATAAAGTCACATTTTAACATGTAGATTTTTAAATCGAGTACAGACGCAAATAGTTTCTATCAGGTTAAAAACAAAAATCATAGTCACAGAAACAAAACTCAAAATAAAACCAAATTTAGAAATTCCCACAAAGTGTCAACCACTTTGTGCCTCTTTGAACCAGCTTTATTATCTGGATGGTTCTTCCATTAATTATAAGCAAATCATAAAAAGCTAAGTATATGCCAGATGGTAGTGGTACACACCTTTAAACCAACACTTGGGAGGCAGAGGCAGGTGGATCTCTGTGAGTTCAAGACCAGCCTGCTCTACATGGCTAGTTCTAGGACAGCCAGGGCTACACAGAGAAACTTTGTCTTGAAAAACAAAAACCAACATCAATAAATAGCAAACAAATAAATTAGGTGTATAAGAGGGGTTGTCACCACCGTGGGGCTGCCCGGCAGAGAACTACGCTCTCACCTTAGTCCAAGTGGCCACCCTTCTGGTGTTCTTGCTCTCCA
The DNA here is from genome assembly GCA_033318265.1 of Phyllotis vaccarum. Taxonomy (NCBI): domain Eukaryota; kingdom Metazoa; phylum Chordata; class Mammalia; order Rodentia; family Cricetidae; genus Phyllotis; species Phyllotis vaccarum. The sequence continues at coordinate 12,602,091 of JARWLC010000017.1, read as the reverse complement.
GGCTTGCCTAAGGCTGCTTGCCCTGTCCTGGCCACCCCACCTGCAGCCTGGTCTTTCCCTGCCTGGTCACAGGCTGCTTCTGAGGCAGTAAGGTGAAGCACCAGTGCAACAGAGAAGGCCCTTCACAAGACCAATGAAACCATGGAGAAACAGCCAAGAAGAAGCAGGTTACAGGTCATGCATCACCCGCTGCCGCTCCCGGAGATTTTTGTAAAGCACGATTGTGAAGCAGATTAGTGGGTAGAGAGAAGGCCACCAAATTGCAGGACATCAAAAACACCCGGAAGGAGTCCTTAGAAATCATGGTGGCCTACATGAGCAACCTGGTGCCCCCTGTGGAGCTATCCAACCCTGAGAATCAGCTCTGAGCAGACAACATTCTGAACTGAAGGTGTAGAACTTTGACCTTCCACGTGAATTCTAGCAGCATGCCACGGTTCTGTGAGAGAATGGGGGAGTGCATGGCTGCTACCAGCGCTCCAGTGGGCACCAGCTGACTGAGCCCAATACTTCTTGGACAAGGGTCAGTGTGATCAAGCAGCCCGACTACTACCAAGGGGCCAGAACCTGCTTCTCTACCACATCCTGACCACTGGAATCTTTGAGCCCAAGTTCCGGATGGACAAAGTCAACTCCCACTTATCTGAAGTGGGGGGCCACTGCTATGCCACACGTGGATTGAGTGTGTCAGTGACGTGACTTCTGTGATTGCCATGTTATCTTTGTGGTGGCCAGCAGCAGCTACAACGTGACCTCCAGGGAGGACAACACAGACCATACATACATACACCTTCTGGAGGCCGTGAATCTCTTCAAGAGCATCACAGATGACTGCACACCGTCTCTGTGATCCTCTTTTTCAACACACAAGACCTGCTTGCTGAGAAAGTCCTCTCTGGGAAATCCACGACTGCCTCCACACTCCTCTCGAGTATGAGAATCCCCAACCTGGAGAGGACCTATGTGCCCCCCCCCCCCGCCCCAGTTAGCTACACCACCTGGGATGAGTTTCTGAGAATCAGTGCTGCTCATGGAGATGGGAACCTCTGTGTCCTCAACCCCAACTTTATCAATGCCTAGACACAGAACACCTTTGAGGACAGCCGTGACATCATCCAGCGCAAGTATTTCTGCCGATACGAGCTGCTCTAAGAAGGGAACACCCAAATTTAATTCAGCCTTAAGTACAATGAATTTAGAGTGAAACAATTATACAGCCAGCTCATCGTTCCCCATAGGGCATGATTAATGATACAACCTTTTCTTTTTCCAAGGAGATTCTGAACACCCCCCCCTTCCCTTTAGCTTGCTTAGATATTCCAAATTTAGTAAGTTTAAGGTAGCCGATAGAAAAAAAAGGTCATGAAAGTACTCTCTCACTTCCAGTAAATAAAATAAAAGCAGCAACAGACAGTAAGAAAGAAATGAAATACAAAAGAAGATACATATTGTATTCTATAGCATTAAAGTCAAAGGAAAATTAAACGGAGCCAAATAATTAAGTACATAAATCCATGATCACTTCATGCTTATCAGAGTGAATAAATAAAATATGTTAGCCACAAAATATTATATTTTGCTATGTGGCTTCAAGCTGGGCCTATAACCCAAACTGAGCATCTTGTGGCTTATTTTTACTCTCTTTCCATCTTTGTAGTTTTCAAACAAGAACCATGCCTTCTATTGTTGGTATAGCATATTTCAGCTAGAAACACATAGGAAGTAGCTTTAGAATCACTAACTCATATGACTATGAAAAGAAAGAAGGGCTATGTAGTATTTAATATTTGGTTATGGTGGTGGTGGTGGTGGTGGTGGTGGTGGTGGTGGTGGTGTGTGTGTGTGTGTGTGTGTGTGTGTGTGTGTGTGTGTGTGTGTGTGTGTCCCCAAGCACTAGGGTTCACACTCAAGGTCTTATCTAGTCTGTGGTCAATATCTCTCTGATAAGTATCTTCTCTCATCCAAATACTAGCCAGGTCTGACCCTGCTTAGCTTCCCAGATAGTGTGGAGAATAGATAAATGCAAGGTGGTATGGCCCTACATGTACATTCTAATCTGAACTATGTTTAGGAAAAACTGCCTTGGTTTATTATGCTGTCTTTAGCTAGAAGATTCTCAACTATGGCAGTTCTTTTTACACACAGACAAGGCTTCTTAAAAAATACAAGATGTCTATGCAATGAGAACCAGTAAATATCCGTGTTACAGAATGCCTTAAAAAATTGTGTATCCATCACCTTTGAAGAGTGGTTTGGATTCACCAAGAACTTGTGAGTGTCCCAGCCTTTGCTGCTCTCCTAATGACCAGTTAGTTCCACTCTGTGGGCAATGACTGAATTGGCACACTTTAATTAACTCCACATTATTCTTCTCTGTTTAGGATTCTGAGAAATTAACACTTCTCCAGAGGACCCCAGATAATAAACAGCAATTCCAGCTCCCTAGAGCTGAGCCATCCAGAGTCAATTTTAAGCAGAGTTTGATGTCTTCAAGTATTCGAATTTGTGTACAGCATTAGCATAGGGGGAGGTTAACGCCTCGTATCAATGACACCTTAAGTTCTAGGTTTTTATAGTAGGGCTGTGTGCTTTGCTCTCAGTGTTAGATAGATGGCTGTGTGACTTACATCCTCATCAGTAACAGAACTCAACAGTGGCTAAGTGAGCACCATCTGGCATTCATCTTTAGGACTCTTCTCCAATGTCACTTTAAGTGTCTTCTGTCTTTATATTTAAAACCCTTTACATAAGTACCTGAAGTTCATCCATGTTAGGGTTATGCAAAAGCCTTGAACAAATGTTCCTCCACTCTTCTGGGCGCTCTAGAAATAACCAAGTTAACATATGTTTACCCAGGATTATGATTAATAATATAATTTTCACAATTCTGCAAAATAAACACTTAGCCACTCCCCTCAAAGGGCTATTAACATCACTACAATAAACTAAGTGTGGTGATTCACGTATTTGGGAGGCTGAGGCAGGAGGATTTTTGAATTCAAGGCAAGGGGGACATAATTCATTAGATCTTGTCACAAATGAAACAAAACAAAAGGAGTCCACAAATATAAAAGACAAAGCTATGCCTTTGTTTGTTTGTCTGTCTGTCTGTCTGTCTGTCTGTCTATTTATTTATTTATTTATTTATTTATTTATTTATTTATTTATTTATTTATTTATTTATTTTAGGCTAGGGAGAGGGTGTGGTTGGTAAAATGCTTGAGTTTGGATTCCTATCATCTATCTAAAATCTAGACAGCATGCGTCTGTAAGCCCAGCACTGGGGATATAGAAACAGCAGGATTCCTGAAGCTTGATGGATAGCCAGTCTAACTGAACCAGTGAGGTCCAGGTTCACTGAGAAACCCTGTCTCAAAGAAGGAAGATGCACGTGATTGAGGAAGTCACTGAACATCAACCTCTGGCTTTCACATTCACACACACACACACACACACACACACACACACACACACACACACACACACACACACCACTTCTTTTGGCTTACAAGGTATAGTAAGGAGAATAATGGTATGTGAGTAATAGCATCAATTAAAAATTATACCTTTTAACTATATTTTCTGCAATACAATGGACACTTAATATGATTGATCACAGAGTTTTTCTGACTTATTTTTTGCATATTTGTTTATTAGACCATAAAACTTTATGTTTTCAACATGGCAACAGCAGGTTACTGAATCACCTTTAGGCGCTGTAACTGCACTGTTGCTGCCCATGCTGCTAGTCCCCTGATCTGTGCTGCTGGTTCCCCAGAAGTAAATGCTGAGCTGGAGTTTGGTTTGTGTGTATTTATTAAAGACTGACATCTGTGGGTAGGAAGGGAATGAATAGTTGGGTCTGAAGGAGAAGTCAAATGTGAGATAGTTGTTGTGGCAAAGCTCTGCCTTCTCCCAAGGGACACTCTGGTCCATACATGGTCTACCAAACATACTTCATTAGGCTAAGATGTCTGGGTGTAGTGTAGAGACACTTCTAAGTGTAGAGACACTTTTATTGTGCATTGGACAAGAGCCACCCCAGTGGTTGGAAACATTATTAGAAGAGGGTTACACTCAGGCATGGTTGAAGCTTTATTGCATGCTATTAAATGACAGACACAGAGCCAAATGCTATGTAATTGTTATCAAAAGTCTGGAAAGACAAAACTATAGAACCAGGATAAAGATGGATGTTTTGTGCTTGGTGGAGAGAAAGAGGAAGGAATGACCGCATGTGAGGGATGTTTAGGTCAGTGAAACCACTCCATAGACGCAATATTTCAGATGCGTATTGTACTTCTGTACGAGCCCATAGAATGCACAGAGGCAAAGATGAACCCCTAATTGAGACTGTGGTGACAGTATGTTCACTGTATCACTGTGACCCAAGCTGTTAACAATACAGCAAAAATACACTGTAAGGGTCAGGCTGTATGTGGGAACTCTATTTTTTTTCTTCTAATTTTTCTGCAAACCTAAAACAGACCTGAAGTTTATAAATTTAAAGAGTTACTTTCAGACTGGGTACAACGATTCTTTTGTTATAAATTATAGAAATCATCTTAAACTAAGCCCAAAGAAAACAGTGCTGGGCTCTGCTGAGTGATGGCTTATATCTAGGAACATGACAGCCGTAGTTCAATGCCAGGCTATGATGTGCAGGACCTAAGCAGAGAGCTCAGGGATATGAATCAGTAAGCAGCCGAACTGAGAGGTCCACTGTGAATCTATGTGAAAGTGGCCTGCAAAATCATTCTTGTGATTAGGAAGAATTGATGGGGCTGCTAAGTTTCAGAGTAGAAGGCCCAATGCCAAAGCTTACTGGTGTAGAGTATCAGTTCTTTCCTCCCTTCCAGAACTCGCTTTCTCTGTGCTGGACCCAATCCTCTGTATAGACAAGAAAGCCTATACATACGCAAGCAACCCCAAGAGTCAGCAAGGAGAAACTGAGTCAAAATGTAGCCCCAGAGTAGAATGGTGGCTGTCAGGGGCTGGACAGAGAGGCGAATGAGTGTTGTTTCATGAGCTTAGAGTTTCCTACTGAAAAGATTAGAAATAGTTCTGTGGATGGAAGGTAGGGATGCTGCTCTGAGATGTGAATGTGCTGAATTCCACCCATTCCACTATGCTTCCTTTGCTTTAGTAGCAGGCAAAAAACCAAAAACCCCAACAACAACAAAAAACAAACAAACAGAAAACCCAAACAACTTTGGAAGAAAAAGTGTTTATTTAGCTCACAATTCCAGAGCCTGTCATTCTGGAAGTTAAGGCAAAATCATAAAGCAGTCCCAAGCATAGTGAAGAACAGGGGAAAAAATGATTATATACATGCTTGCTCATGCTCAGCTCTCTCTGAATTTGTACAGCCCGCGATCCACTGCCCACAGTGGGCTGGGGTCTCCCACTTCAGTTAACATAGGGCAGATCCCTCACAGGCATGCCTACAGGCAAATCTGATCTAGGCGGTCCCTCATTCAGACTCCTTCCAAGTGATTCTGGACTATGTCAGGTTGACAAGACTAACCCTCACATCATCAAACTGCTCACTTAGATGAACAAGATAGAAAATTGTTTGTGATATACCTCCCGGTAACGTGAAAACTCAAAAAAAAACCAAAAAAAACAAATGCAATGTGCAGATTTTGGAAGGGTGTGGAGAACAGTCGGAGCAGTAAGTTACATCTTAGAGGAGCAAAGCAGGACATGTAGCATTAGGGCTCTCTCTCCATATTTTGTTTCTCTAAACAGGTCTCAAAACACTATTAACTATACTGTTCAGATTGTCTGTGGCCTTGTTTACATTTTATCTGTTCATTTTATAAGTTACTAAAAGTACTGCATTAAGATCTTACGCTTTGGACTGGCAGAATTTTACATCATGTATTCCGAGGCTGTGTTGAGTATACAGAATCAAACTGGTTATTGTATCTTCCCAATGAGCCCATCTGTTAGCGTCTTGAAAGAGCTCTCCTTACCTCTAGTACTTGCCTGCCTTCAAGGTGGTCTCTTTGATACTGGCACAGCAATTCCTGCTTTCTTAGTATCTCTTATGCATTCCCGTTCTTGCATTTTAACCTTTAAGCTGCATTACTTTGTTTTCTTAACATCAGAGCTGATCAACTGATTGATTTTTTTTAGTTCTTCTGATAGAACCTAGGATTCTATTGGTTAGTTTTTAATTGTCAGTTTGACACAAACCAGAGTCAACTGGGAAGAGGGAACCCTCAAAGGAAGAATTGATTCAACCTGGCTGGCCTGTAGCAAGGTCTGTGAGACATTGTCTTGATTGGTGTTGGAGGTTTCCACTCCCTGTGGGCTGTACCATCCCTAGGCAGGTGGTTCTGAGTTACATAAGAAAACTGATTGTGGTCTGGTTATCCTTTGATTTACATCAGGTATCTACTTACTCATGAATAATATTGTGTTTGTCTTCTTGGGTCTGGGTTACCTCAGGATGATTTTCTTTCTAGTTCTGTCCATTTGCTTGCAAATTTTATGATGTCATTATTCTTTATTGCTGAGTAGTACTCCATTGTGTAAACATACCACATTTTCTTTATCCATTCTTCAGTTGAGGGCCATCTAGGTTGTTTCCAGTTTCTAGCTATTACAAATAATGCTGCTTGTGGTATGAGCATCTTTTGGGTATTGTTGGTCTTGAAGTAGGCTGATTACCAATTTTCTGAAGAACCACCGTACGGATTTCTAAAGTGGCTGTACAAGTTTGCACTCCCACCAGCTGTGGGAGAATGTTCCCCTTGCTCCACATCCCCTTCAGCATCAGCTGTCATCAGTGTTTTTGATCTTAGCTATTCTGACAGATGGAGTAGGTGAGGCTTTGTTGGAGAAAAGTTGTCACTAGGGCGAGGGCTTTGAGGTCTCTAATAATCAAGCCAGGTTTAGCGTGACATTCACTTCTTGATCCATTCTCAGCTCCTTCTCCAGCACCATGTCTGCCTGCACGCTGCCATGTTCCCATGCTCCCCACCATGGCAATTGTGCACTAAACCTCTCAACTGTCAGTCCAGTTAAATGTTTTCTTTATATGAGTTGCCCTGTCATGGTGTCTCTTCACATCAATAAAACCCTAAGAAAGTTGGTTAGTTCATTATTCGGTTATTTTTTGGTGGTCATCAGACCATGTTAATGGTTCAGGGGTTGAGAAATGCCACCTAATCTCCCATCCCTCTACACTGACAGTTAACAGAGAGATTTGGTTAGATTCAACTTGTTTGTGGGAAGGAGACAGAATATCTCACAGGTAGCTCACACTGTTGTCCTAATTTAGCACATTACAAGGCAATAGTGTCTCAAGTGCAGATGCTCAGAATGACAATGAGACTTGGGTGTATCAGCCTGTTCCATCATCTATCCCAGGGCTTCTTATTAGTTCCATCTAATCATGCCAGCATCCTAGGTGACAGCTACCTTTGTCCATTGTATCATTAAAGGCTGAAAATGTTGACTTCTATCACCTGTTCCCTGATTAGCTGTAGTTCTTCCATAAGGAGAAGCATTCATTATCAATTATTATTTTTATTTTACAATTAAAACCATTTACTTACATGTATTTATTTGAGACAAGGTATCTGTCACTATGCAGTTCTGTGTCAACCAGGCTGGACTTCAACTCATAGAGACCCACCTGCCCCTGCCTCCCAAGTTCTGAGATTAAAGATGTGCATTGCCACACCTGGCAATTAAAAAAATATGCGTATCAGTGTTTTTCTTACACGTATGTCTGTGTATTATATGTGTGCTGGTGTTCATGGTGTTCACAGAAGCCAGAGAGGGTGCTGGATCCCATGGGACTAGAGTTAAAGAGAGTTGTGACCTGCAATGTGGGTGCTGAGCATTGAACTCAAGTGCTCTGCAAGAGCAGCCCTCTTACCTACTGGGCCATCTCTCCATCCCTTATTAATTATTAATTACTCTGAAATACAGTCCACGCAGGCAAGCTATAGAAAATGCACAGTTCTTTCTCTTTGTCAATTTTCACTCTTCCAAGTCACTTAAAAAATGTGCTTACAATATGCTTTGTAGGTGTTTTCTGAGCACCAGCAGCAACTACCCAAAGACAAGAAGGGAGGTTGCTACAGAGCTAAGGAGGCAGTTTTAAGCAAGTCTACAGGATTGTTGGGAGTGAACTTGGTCCTAGGGGGCAGCAGAGACCATCAGCTGCTGCCGTGGAGCAGCTGGGTCCTTACCTTCTGACAGTTGTTGTCACTGATTCAAGCTATTTAGAATCACCACCAATCTAGCATCCTGTATTCCTGTGATCTCTACAGAATATTCCTCAACCATTGCTAGAGGATTCCTGTGTGTGTGTGGGCGGCGGGGGAGGAGGAGAATCATTGGGAACATTCAATACATTGTAAAGTAATACCTGACCCTTTAAGCTGGTGTTTCTCAACCTGTGGGTCACAACCCCTTTGGGGTTGCATATCAGATATTTACATTACAATTCATAATAGTAGCAAAATTGCAGTTATGAAGTAGCAACAAGATAATTTTATGATTGAGGGTCACTAGAACTGGAGGACCTGTGTCAAAGGGTCACAGCATTAGAAAGGTTGAGAACCGCTGCTTGAAGCTGTGCCAACACAATCTCTTCAGATGCTGGTATTAGCTGAGACTGAGTTCAAAGTTTAATTCTGCTATGGATGGATAAAGGATGAAACCCCATTTTCCCATCTGCAGAACAGGCTGATGGTGGTGGGCATTGCACGGGACTGATGTGCCAATGAGAGGTGGTACAAGGAAAGTACAGGTTTTGTTTTTTCAGACAGGCTTTCACTCTGTATCTCTGCCTGGCCTGAAACTTGCTATGTGTAGACTAGGTTAGTCTTAAACTCACAGAGATCCTTCTGCCTCTGCCTTCTGAGAACTGGGTTTAAAGTGGCTATGCACCACCATGGCTGGCTACTTTAATTCGTCCTACAGTCAAATCAAATCAAAACAACAAAAACCAAATCTTCAAATAAAGCCGATGCTTATGTTTCTAGCATGTCACTCAGAACCCACCCTGGGGTTCTAATGGCTTCCATGATGGTTGGCAAAGTGACCCCGACAACCTGTTCTTGTGGTGCTACTTTCATAGAGAAAGGAAGGCTGACTTCTGGGAGTGCTCATACTCTGATCCCTGGAGTGTGGAAGTGGCAAGGGCCCTGGAGGCTATAGTGGAAAGCTGCCATTCTCCACCACAGCAAATAATCCTTGGCTTCCTCAGTGATCATTAGGACTCATGTGGTGTGATTCAAGGATCTGAGACAATTAGGATCTTCCCTCTTGGGAGTTTGGGCTGAGAAACAAAAGAGAGAGTTGGCACTGGAGAGCCTGTGACAGACCAGTGAGGAGTCCAAGTTGTGCTGGGATGAGGACAATGAATGTCAGGATGTAGCAAGAACAGGATTGGACTAGATGGTTAGCCCAGGCCAAAGATAACTGATGGGGGAACAGTGGCACCAGGACCCACATGTCTTTCTAGGCCCCTAGAACTGTGATTAACTCTTTGAAAAATCCACCTTCTGAATTTTGGAGGCTCAGCACCACGAAGTCTCTGGTCTTTGACTTTCTAGTTTTATGCCTAACTGTTTAATCTAGCTTTTTGCCCACACATGTATGACCTACATAGTAGGACATGACTGGCCTAGAATATAAATTCAAGATGCACTAGTTTAAACATGTGCCCTTATGTCCTCTCTTTAGAGGGAGAGGCTAAAACCTCCATGATTAGAGCCAGCTTGACACAGCCATCTACTTTACTAGTAGAATAACTCATAAGTAATTGTGCGTCATTTCATGATCTGCCTTTTTTAGGGGATCAAGTGGCCTGGAATAAGGTACCCCCTGTGTCATGAGGACACACAAGCAGCTCACAGAAAGTCTCATTAAGGAATTGAAGGATCTGACTCACAACATTGTGTGCAAGCCATCCTGATTCAGATCCTGCTACTCCATTCATGCCCCTTCCTCCCCCAAACCTTCTCAAAGCTGTAGCCCCTTGAAAGATTCTGCACACTAAGGTCACCCCTAAATTTGTTCCCCTCAGAAACTGTGAGATAACGACACATCACTTTCATGAATCTTTATTGTGAAGAGAAAAGTGGAAGCAAGATGTGATGGCTCCCATCTAGTGCTTGGATGGTGGAGGCTGCCGGATTTCCTATGTTGTAAGCTCAGTCTGAGCCATACAATGCAATCTAGATTAGTCTGGATGGCAGAGTAGTTTCAAAAAGCCAAACTGAGTGGTGGTGATGATGGTAGTGGTGGAATGATGCAGGCATGTCCATGACCACTTGGCATTAGGGACTTAAGGTAGGAGAGTATGACGGTGAGGTGCCCAGTAAGAACAACCTCCAGGTCCCTGTGTTAGCAGGTCCATGTGAGACTATGACTACATGTGAAGTCTGTGAAGGGCCTGGAACTGTAAGGCTCCAGCTCCCGTCTCTATAACCTTTTATAAAACCAAAAGAACCTCCACCTCTGTGCCACTTTTCTCCTAATTAGTGACTTCCTTCTGGAGGACACGCCAGCATCTCCCCATTTCTCTGAGCTTCCCCCATGTGTGAGGTCAGGCTAGTTGGTTCAGGGTCATCACCAATGCTGAGAGACAGAGGGAGTTCTTCCTGCTTGTTTTGATTCACAATCTTCTTTCATTTCCCTCCCATTGACTGATTCTCCAACACCAGCTGTGTGTCTCATATTTCATTAGATTCTACAGTCTTTCTGAGGTGAAGGATCGGACCTATAAGGTGCCCCCTCTTTAGATCTCATTGCTAGCATTGGGTGCCCACTCTTGTTCAACTTGGTCAAATTTGAGAAAATTATCTTTTGAGACAAAGTTTTGTCTCGCTATATAATCAAGGCTGAGCTCAAACTCAGAACCCATTCACCTCAGTCTCCCAAGTAATGGAATTGTATTACCATGAGTGTGCCACCACTTCCCATACAACTTGGTCACAAGTGAAAGTTCATAAGACACTTACCTCCTCATTGACTTGAATAGCATATCTGATTTGATTCAGGATGGGTTTACTTACTAGGGTGCTCACTTACACATAAGTAGCCTTTTGGAATACATGCCAGGGGCTAAGTGTGTGTGTGTGTGTGTGTGTGTGTGTGTGTGTGTGTGTGTAGCCCAGGGCTGCCAAACCCTCCCTATATGTTCTACTTCCCTATCATACCACATGGTCCACAGCCTGAAGGCTTACCCACCACATCATTGAATTCCTAATGTAACCAGAATGGAGATTAGTTCAGTTTAGTGCTTCCCTTCCTGGGGAATAGGACCCTAATACAATTTCCAGGCCCTTGGTAGCCTCTTTGATTTTTATTTGTTTAGTTTTTTATTTTTATATTTTTTTGTGTGTTTTTCTTTTACTTTTTTTTGACCACTCCTGATCCAGAAGCCCATCCAGAGACACCCCATTAAAGCAAAGATGTATTACTACTCAGGAAATTCCAAGGGATTTAGGAGCTATGTGTTAGGAACTTGTATCAAAGACTTGCTGTTGGCATAAAAGATGCTCCTACTATCCCTAATTGCTTGGGAAATTCCAGGGGTTTTTGGAACTCTGTGCCAGAAAAAAGAAGACAGTGTGGAAAGGAGGGAGGGAGAGATTTTATTTGCACACTACTATGTACAAATTTTATAGGTACAATAGCATACAAGGGCCCTAACCATATCTCTTCCTCTTTACCCATACCAACTCCTACCACCCATGGCCTCAAGGGGTGGCAGCTCGGGAACTAGTCTTCCCCCTGCTCAACCTTGCTGCTACTACCTATTTAAATTGCCACCATTTCTTGCCTGGTTCCCAGAAGTTGCCTTCTAATTATGAGGAAATGTCCTTGCCAGGAAACAGCATTCAGGGCCTCTCAGTATCTCTTCACCTATGGATCCTCTTACTGCTCTGCAGTGCAGCGTGGATATTCTCTTGGTGCAGTGTGAAGGATTCTTCCTCACCGCCATGCAATATGCAGGGCTTTTATTCTCATGTTGTATGTAGCATTTATGCTATGTGCAAGATTCCCCACTGCCATGCCATGTGCAGGATTCCCCACTGCCATGCCATGTGCAAGATTCCCCACTGCCATGCCATGTGCAGGATTCCCCACTGCCATGCCATGTGCAAGATTCCCCACTGCCATGCCATGTGCAGGGTCTTCCTCACTGCCCTGCCATGTGCAGGGTTTCCCCCTGCCATGCTGTGTTCAGGGTTCCCCACTGCCATGCCGTGTGAAGGGTTTTCCTCACTTTCATCTCTATCCTGTTTCCCATAGTTCATATGGTTGTTTTTCACTGCTCTCCCCCAAATCCCTAACCTCAAGCCCCCTCATAACTGGAATGTCGTCTCTTTCCTGAATACTTTATTATTATTCATCAGCCTCAGATACCATCAGTCTGCCCTTGAGTGCTATACCATCTTGTCATGACACTGAAGTTTGGTAGGGACAGGCTACATTTATTTGTCCTTTATTTTTCTGCTCTTGGTATCCCTTGCCCTCTTGGTGTTCTGTGGACGATGCATCCTGCCTTGGAAATTGTAGGTTTTAGTGGTGGGAAGATAAAAAAAATCAAATCAGAAATTTTAACCTTAAATTCACTACCTGGGTGATCCTGGGAGAGCCTGGCCGTGGGCTTGCTGTGAGTCTGATCAGCCAGTTGATGTAAAAGCTCTGTGTAGACCTCATTTATTCCAACGAGTAGTTTACCACCCTCTTTTAGCCATAGTTCAGCAGGACCTGCATTGGCCACTGGAGGGCAATCTCAGCCAGTCTCCCACCTGGCTTGATTGGGTCCCTTCTTGCCTGGGATGAGGGCCTGAAGTATAACCCCAAGGTGTCATGAGCGATCTTACAGACCTGGGGAGGGATATACCCAATACTGTCACTTGGTAAGCTTTCTCTTTTTTCTTTGGTGTGGCTAGAGAAGGTTCTGCAGACAGCTCTAGAAACCTGCTTCATAATGGGCAATTGATGTCCTGGGCAGATGGGGGGAAGCCAGCTTGTGCTCAGATCACTGCAGGTCTTCCATTATGTAATATTTTCCCCCCTCTCTCCCTCACACTCTTCTCTCCCCACACCCTCATCCTCATTATTATTTTATCTACTCTGGTACCACATTTACTCGGTAACTCAGGCTGCTGTAGCCTCCTGAGTGCTGACATTCCAAGCATGAGTCACATACTCAGCTCCATTTAGACTTTGATTGAGATATATTTCACATCATCATTTCGGGCGTGCATTTAAGGTGTGACCTTTAGTTGTATACCCATCACCTCTAGCTAAGTCCATCACCACAAAAAAGCTGTAGACCTTGTAGCAGCCAGCCCCAATTCCCCCTCTTCCCAGTTCCTGGCAGTCACTTTCTGTCTCTACAGCTTTACCAGCTTTGGAAGTCTCATGTAACTGGACATGATGGTTAATCTTGACTTTCTTGGTTTGTGAGGGCATTTCTAGAAATTACTAAGGGGAGAAAGCTGCCTTGGATATAGATGGTGCCTTTCTGTAGACTGGGAGCCCAGAAAATGGGAAAGACAAAAGAGAAAGCCTTCTAGAGAGCAGCTGTTCTTGTTCTGGGACTGCCATGAGGTAAGCTGCTCTGCTGTCAGGCCCTCCCTGCCATGAAGGATGGAAACTTTGAAACTTGATTGTTAGATGTTTCATTGCAGTGACTTTGAGAGTCTTTGATGATTAGCTTTGTTTAATTTGCATAAAGTTTTCATGCCTGTCGCAGTATTTTACTCTTGAGGTTGGTATTCAGGGCCCTGCTAGGTGTTATACTGTGAGCTACCATGCTAGCCATTGGTTCTAGCTGGGCCATCTGGGCTAGCCTTGAGCTCATGCTTCTGAATTTGCCTCCAAAGTGCTGAGGTCCCAGGTATATGACACAGTACTTAGGCACTACACTCATTTTTATGACTAAGTACTATTCTGTTCTCTGGATGTACTACAGTTTGCTTATCTGCCTATTGACCGGTGTCTGTTTCTTTCTACCCTTTGGCTGTCATGAAGAACTCTGTTGTACAAGCATCCATGTACAAGCTTGGAGCGGACATATGCTTTCTACTCTTGTTCAGTTCTTGGTAACTGGAGTGCTGCTGGGAGTTACCATGCAACTCCATGTCTAGCATTTTGCAAAACTGCCAGACTGTTTCCCAAAACATCTGTACCGGTTTCCATTTCTGCCAACCACATATGAGAACCCCCAGATGCCCTTGACATTGAGTCTAACCCCTGTTTCCCTTAGCATTCTGAACATGAGAGGCTCAGGGGATGAATCTGCCAGCTTTAACCTACCCCTTTTTCAGCCTTATAGTTATGCAAGACAACAAGCTTTGCAAACTTTAATTGGCCAAGAAGCATACTTGGGCCCTTGGGTGCAACCAGGGTGATTCATCTTTCTCACTGAGGGGGTAGTACTACTGCCTGGCTCCCTGTAGCCATGGAGGGCTTATCTGTGGGTAAGTTCAGGGGCTGCCTTGGCTGATGTGCACTTGGGCTGTTTGCCAAGAGATGTTCTTATAAGTGGGGACTGCCAGGCAGGTGTCTGCACATTCTCCTTGCCTCTGTAATGGATTCCTGAGGATTCCTGGCAGGGAGCTAACTCTGGCTCTTGCAGCTGTCTCAGGCATGAGTTTGGGAAGACATCTGTCCAGATGGGCAGAGACCGTGGGTGCAGGCTGCTTCCCTCTTGATGCCTGGCTGGATAACAGGTAGATACTGGCTGCCAGATCAAGAGGGGCTTGTGAGCAAGAGCCCCCCCTCTACTTACCATTCATTTCGTGACTGGGTAAATGAGGGCTTTATTTGCAGCGGCTCAGATCTGCTTGCTGATGGGGAAGGGCTTCTTGGTATAGTATCTTGATCGGGAGTGAGCGGGGAGTGGGGAGGAAGGATAGATAGCTAACCCCAAAGGAACTCCCTCGTGAGGAAGCAAAATCACCAGCTGTGATACACAAGTGCTTGCTAGTTTTTGTCAGTCTATGGGGAATATTTTGGGGAAGAATAGGAAAGAAACAGGCAGAAAAACACTCCCATAAGGTCTTTATTAATTAACTAGTGGCCCTGCATGGGTTTGCCAAGTCTGGTATGTCTGGTTTAGATTTATTCAGCTACTGGCATCTAGATATGGCTGTTTCTTCATGTAACAAACATTTAGAAGTGTTTTAGGACCCAGGGATTGAATGACAAGTGAAACCAGCCCAATAAGTGTCCTTGTGGAATGCTAAGCCTGATGGGGTCGAGGGACTTTAATTCACTGATGGCAGAAGTCCATACTGGGCAGGGCTGAAATACTCATCTGATAGTGTAAAACAGGGGTGGTGGCTAAATTTGAGGGATGGGTTTGGAGAACATCTTTCCTGGAGCACATATCTGAAGGATGAGCAGAGGGCAGAGCAGGAGGGTATTCAGTTGACAGGAACAGCCGTGCCAAGCCCTGAGGAGGGACAAGCATGCCAGGCCATAAACAGAAGGCAAGAGGAGAACATGAGGAAGAGGCATGGAGATAGGTGGCAAAGTTAAAAGGGCCAGTGGGTTGGGGTTCCCACTAGCCATGCAGAAGCCCCATTTCTACAACGCTTGCTGATGATGGTCAGATCTGGGTTTGAAATGGCCACATTGTTCCTTGTGACTCATCATGTACTTCAGATAATTAGATGACAGAGTCAGAAATAAGAATAAGCCTTTCCCCCACTACCCCACTAATAAGATGGGCTTCTAGAATCTTCAGTGTTTCAGGCAACTTCAAGGGATGAGTAGAGCTAGGTCAGCTTTGTGCATGGGTAAAAATTTAACAGCAAGCGAGTACTGATTCAAAGGAAAGGGAGCCTTGACGGAATAAAGGCGAACTCCCCAGGCATAAGGGGAATGAATCCTTCAGATAACTGACTTGAGCCTCTGAAGGTCATTCTGACCTTGTATTTCCGACGAATCCTTAGTAACCAAGTTCTTTTCTTTTTCGTGGGTGGAGAGGTGAATGTGCTTTCTGCTTGCTGAAAGGTACCTAGCTCAGCTGAGTACATGGCTTCACATCGGCGGGAAGGAGAGAAGAAGCAGGTCTCAGAAAACACCCAGATCAGAACCCTTGGATTAAAATCATCTGAAGGGTAATGGTCTAAAGACTGTGGGTTTTTGCATCTTGCCCTACAAATACTGAATTGTGATTATTTTATATTTTGTTTATTTCATTTTAGAGACAGGGATCTCATGTAGCCCAGGCTGGCTTTGAACATATTATGTAGCTGAGGATAGCATTGGATTTATTATCTTCTTGTTTCTACTTCTGAATGTAGACTCTCTTGCTTGTGTGGAAAGTTCTCTGTGCACTGGTAGGCATCTCACAGCCCCAGAATTCCCCCAGAGGCAGTGGCAATGGTTCAGGCTGTCAGAGAACATGTGTTGTAAGTAAGTGATCCAGAGAATTCTTGTCACACTGTATTAGTTGCCTGTGCCTTCTGCAACAAATAAACACACATGTAGTGACTAAAAAGAGCAGAAGTTGGGGCTGGAGAGATGGCTCAGGGGTTAAGAGCACTGACTATTTTTCCGAAGGACCTGCATTTGATTTCTAGCACCCAGATGGAAGCTAACAGCTGTCTGTAATTCCAGCCCTGTGACTTTGATACCTTCTTCTGGGCCCCAAGGACACTGAACACCTGTAATGTGTAGACATACATGCAGTCAAAGCATCATACACTTTAAAAATAAAAAGAACAGAAAGTTATATTTTTATTTTCTGGAGATCCACAGTCCTGAGTTATTCCCACTGAACTAAAATCAAGGTATGTGCAGGGCCATTCCTTGCAGAGGCTCTGGTGGAGGACCCAGCCCCTGTCTTATCGAGCTTCTGGTAACTTCTGATATCCTCCACCTCTGGCCTCTGAATAGTTTGTGAACAGCATGAGAAGGTGGGGCAGATTTACCTGCACCTTGGGTACATATTTGATCCTGTTTATGACTCATGTCCCTTAGGAGCAAGCTCCCTCAGGTGAAAAGTTTACAGGCCCCACCCCCCTTGCATGCTGCCTTATAGGGCAGCAGCCCCATAGGACATATGTCTGAGAGGACACAGAAGGCTTGCTCTCCTGTCCACCCTACAGAACTCACGGACAGGCCATGGCAGCCCTGGCAGCTGGAGTATCCAAACAACGTGCAGCTGCTAAGGGTCTTGGCTCTAACCAGAATGCTGTGAAGTATTTGGGACAAGACTTTGAGACCCTGAGAAAACAATGCCTGAACTCAGGAGTCCTATTTAAAGACCCAGAGTTCCCAGCATGTCCATCAGCTTTGGGCTATAGGGATCTTGGACCTGGCTCCCCACAAACTCAAGGCATCATTTGGAAGCGGCCCACGGTAAGGCTCAGTTGAATGTGACACAGGGTGGAGGGCTGCCATATCTAGTCAATAAGTAAATGATAGTGGTAGATTTTGTTTTTGGATCCCACAGTTCTGACTCCAAAGAACACGTAAGTTTGGAGCTGGACAAGGTAGATCTCAGCAGTGACTGTGCTGATGTGGCCATGATCAGATAGCTTAGTCTCTCTGAGTTTCAGTTTTTCTGAAATGGTACGGCTGGAACCATTGTGCTTTGGTATTGTTATGAGAACTAGAAAATAATGTCAGAGGATAATTGTCCTGCATGTAAGAGTCACAGAATATATAGTACTTAGGACTATATAGGGCCCCAAGGGCACACAGGGGAACAAACCAAGGTTAGATACAGTCAACTATGGGCAGACTGTGATCGCATCACTGCTGAGAGGCATAGGGTCACTGAAGGTCATGGAAGGCTCCTTCAGGGCTGGAGAGTGGAGAGGAGAGGAGAGGAGGAAGCCACCCTAAATATGGGTGTGGTCACGCTATGGTCTTGATTTGCATTTGCCTGATGATTAGGGCTGCTTTATCTTTTCATCTTTATGCTTATAGATCATTGGTGCATTCTTTAGAGAAATGCCCACTCAAGCCCTTTGTACATTTTTTCAATGGTTCTATTTGCTTTTTAGTTTGACTTGCTACTTTTGAAAACAACTCTTTACTTAGTTTGGAAATTGCCAATTTTTTTAAACTAGTGATTCTACAAATTCAGGTGTTTTATTTCCTCACCCACACCCCGACAACCATCCTTTTACTTCTACACTTCCCCAAGATCCATAAACAAGGGAAAATATGTAATATTTCTTTGTGAATTGGACTCATTTCATTTAAAATGATTTTTGCTTTTGTTTATTTTCCTAAAAATGACATGATTTTTATCTTCTTTACAGTGAAGGTTACTCCATTATACACACACACACACACACACACACACACACACACACACACACACACACACACACACACACATACACACACCCCTACCTGCATAAATATACAATATTTTTAATCTACTCATCTACAGGTTAATACTCTGACAGATTCCATAAATGGCTATTGTGTTTAGTGCTATAATAAACATGGATTTCAGGCATCCTTATCTTAGCTGACGGTGATATTTGGATGTACACCCAGGAGAAGCATAGTTGTTTTGTTTCTGCTTACTCTTAAGCTTATAAGGAGAAGATCCGCCCAGGCTCTTGTCCCAAGGAATGGAAGACATTTGTCTTTATAAAAGTTCTAAGTCAGACCCAGGTCCTCAATAAAAACTTTCTATTAGGAGGTAGAAACCCCCTAGGGCTTTTCTGTTTATGTGGGAGAAGAGCAGCAGCCCACCCACAGAAGACAGTTGTGGTGATCTCCAGTGCTCTTGGCTCCTTGCCTCACCATCTGGGCTCTGTCCATCCCAAGACCCTGTGATGTGCATAAAGCCCAATGAATGGACTTAGTGCAGCCCGGTCAATATTCTTTTCTGTCTCAAGTGTCTCCCTCCCTAAAACCCCCAGCAATTAAGTAGTTATTGATCTTAAGGAGAAATATAGAGTCAGGAGTGAAGTCATGCCAGGCACATAATAAGGACCCCAGCTGAGAGGTATGTGGAGGGGCTGAATTGTTGAAAGGGTAACGGATGGTGGTAGGCTCAGTTTGGAGCTTCTTTCTTTTCCCAGCGGTTACCTCTTAGATTTGTGGCTCCAATTCAGTCATGATTTGCTGTGCACTTGTCCTGTGTGGGAGGTACCTTGAGGAGACTTAGTTGGTTAAGGAGGGGCAGAGACTAGACAGATAAGTGAGAGACACTGGAGTGGACAAAAACATGTGTTTGGGTATCAGGTGGTCAAGGTTCTGATCCATTTCTGAGACCCTGCTTTCTCATCCACAAAGTGAGAACAATAGTATTAGCCATCTCCTTGGGTTATGAGGAAATCTGCATGAAAGAATATGCAAATGTTTAGAAAGTGAGTTATGTCTAGATGGCATTACATGATAAACTGACAAGATAGAAAGCTATTCAGGGAAGAAAAAATGCCTGGGAGCCCGGGGCGGGGGGGGGGGGAAGCAGTGATGCTTGACTGTGGAGTTGGACAGGAAAATTATAAAAGAGACCAGGCTGGATTGATGGAGAAAGAGGTCATAGGTGAGATCAGAGGAAAGGCTTGGGCGTGAGTCAAAGCACTGGGCTGTGGAAGGGCAAACAAGCAGGAGTGTTTAGAGAAGGCGGCTGCCAACGATTGTTAGAGCAGATAGAAACAGGCTGGGAAACTGTGGAAGCTAGAACATTCCGTGGACCAGATCCTGGAGGGTCAGAGTGATGTGGTGATGGAGTGCTGTCATTGGGCTTTTCAGCAGGACCATTCAGAGTCCCTCAAATGCCAAAGCAAGTCTCCCAGTCACACTGTCCTCCAGAGCAATGTTTCTGAGTGGCCATCACTTCTGAAAGTGTGTGGTTTTTACAGAACCTCCTATCTTAAGTTCCTTACAGGAACTAATAACTTCTGTTTCCTGTCTTTCCATGTTTTTCAGGGCTAATTCAAGGCTTGGGAAGTTTGTGTTAAGGAGTGATCAGGGTCATTACTTGATTGCAGGAAGCATGATCCTGAACACATAACAGATGCTAAAGAAGAAAAAAGAATATCAGTCTAAAAATGTAGGCAGATGAGGGCCTGCCTTTCTTCAGGGTCTCTATCTTTACAATCTCTCCAGCTGCCTGATTATCTTGCTTTGGGTTTAATGGTGTGTGGTGAAATATTTTATATTTAATAAAATCAGCCGGGAATATCAGCGAACAGAATCACCCCCAGTCAAGCCATGAGGGTCAGAGAGTGGTAACTCATACCTTAATCCCAGCACAGGGATAGCAAAGTGGCAACTCATGTCTTTAATCCCATCACTCAAGAGACAGAGATCTTTCTGTGTTTTTGTGAGTTCAAAGCGTAAAAACAAAACAGTAGTAGTTCACACCTTTAATCCTAATCTAGAATTATGATGCAGAGTTGAACCCGAAGTGAAACAACTGGGTGGAGAAGATATTTAAGGCAGGTAGGTGTAGGCAGACATTCAGGTATTCTGTAGAGGTGGAGGACTCTTGAAGATATCTTTCAAGCCTGAGAAGTTGGCTGGGTGAGATTTGACTGTGGTCCGTTTCCTCTCTCAGATAATGCAGCTTTCCCCCAATATCTGGTTCTGAGTTTTCATTAAATAACAACTAGAATTTATGCTTTAATATTCTTTAAAGTTCTTGTGCCCTGCAGAGGTCTTATCTCCCTGTGAGCTTGTGAAGTGAGGACTTTCTGTGGCCCTTGAAGGATCCATGTAACATATAAGTCATGGCTATTTTTTTCTGGGTGGGGACATGCTTTAGTGAATAACACTTATTAAGATGAACATCCCACCTCCTTACCAACAGATACCACTTAAAACTGTAGCCTTTGACAACATTCTCTCTTCTTACCCAAGTGTAAGATTGTAGCAGAGCTTAGAAGACTTATTGGGTATGAGTGTCCTTTGCTTCTGTCACATGAATAGTGTGACAGGGAATTGATCAAAAAGGGTAGTGGGATTGCCCTGAAAGCATCAGCACAGCCTATAGTTAGTAGCTGAATGAGTAAGTTCGAATAATTTCCCCGACACTCTGCTCAGAAGGATACCACTGATGTGTGAAATGGGGCCAGAATAGAGGCTGAGAACCAAATCCAAGGTTCCTGGACCCCTGGAGTGAGAAGACAAATGTCCTCAGGGGAAGCCAGGACAGTATTGGGAAATGTGACACTCAAGAGCCGGTGAGGGCAAGTATTGCACAGGAAGGCTTTTAGAGGAAGAGGAAGCCAGTGATAGCAAATGTTAGTTAATGTTAAGATGGGGTAGAAAATGCTCTTTCTTGGGTTACTGGTGACACAGGAGATCTGTTTCATGGAGCTGTGAAGAAGGTATATTTCATAGGAGTGCTGGATGAATAAACCAAAATGTACTTTTATTAATTCTTTGAGAATTTCATATATGCTTACAATGAACTTCAATCATATTTACCCCACTCATCCCTGTAACTTCCTTCAGACCATACCTTCCACATTCCCACCCTGCCCCAACATCACAAGTTCATGAGAGCTGGTCCTGTCAGGTCCATTGATCCTGGCCAACCACTACCTCATACAATTGTTCTGACCCCTCTTCTGAGATGGTCCCTGAGTCCTGAGGGAAGATGGAGTGATAGAGTGACCATTTGTAGCTGAGCACTCTGGTGACACATAGTCTCTGCATTTTGACTGGTTGTAAGATTCTGCATTGACTACCGCCTTGCTGCAAGAACCCTGGTATAGAGAACAAGCCCAGAGGGCAGTTTGGCATTGAGTCTCTCTAGCAAAGTCACAGTAGCAGGGATGAGTAGAGTGCTTTAAAATGTTTAAGGAAGGAGAGTCTTTAAACTCCTATTCAATGCTCTCTTTCCTTCTGTCTTGAAGTTATCTCCTTTTTAAAGGCAAAATTTAAATTAAAAGGTTTTCCAATCTGTTATTTTTTAATTAGTTTTTCAAATTCCTCTACCTTTCAGTTGTCAGGAAATAATGGTCTAGAGATGGGTGTTCTTGAGCACCTGAGAGCTGATTGTAGCTACAGATTTTACATTTAATACTGTGTGTGTGTGTATGAATGGTGTATTTTTGTGTGTGTATGTGGTGTGTGTGTGTGTGAGAGAGAGATGTGGTGTATATGAGTGGTGTATGGTGTATATGAGTGGTGTGTGGTGTGTATATGTGATGTGTATGTATGTGTGGTGTATCTGTGTGTGTATGTGGTGTGTATATGTGTGGTGTGTATCTGTGGTTTATGTGTGTGCATGTGTGTGTATATGTAGTGTGTGTGTGTGGTGTGTGTACACAAGTGTCTCATTACATGTGAAGACTGAAGGAGTTGGTTCTCTCCTTTTCCCCTATGGGTCCTCAGGAACTAAACTCAGGTATTCAGGCTTGGTGGCAGATAACTTTACTGGAAGAGCCATCACTATGGCCCACCACACCCTCTTTTCCCTTGTCACCAGGGACTGTAAAAGATTAACAAAAATCTAAGCTCCCTCATTGGAGGACTGGCTGTGTGATTGGATGATTCATGATACTTTAATGAAACTTAAAACTGTTTTTATAAAAGATGTAAAAGGTACATGTGATCTCTCTCTTTCACACACACACACACAGAGGAGAGAGAGGTTTTTCCAGATTGCCCACCCTTAGCACCACCGGGACATGTGGTCTTGGGACAGTTAGAAGCTGTGCCTTGCAGAGGGGTCATCGCCAAATGTCTCTCTGAAGGTGGAGTTAGGACCCTGGGCTCTTCTCTCCCTCCCTCTTTTTTTTTCTGGTTGGCAGGAAGTGACCAGGCCTCGTCTCCCACATGCTGCATAAACCCCAAACAGTGGAACTGTTCCTAGACTGAACCTCCAAGGATGTGGGGCCCAAATGAGATTTTCCATCCCCCTCTTCCTTCTTGTGCTCCCTTCTTCTTCCTAGCTCCTCTCTCATAGAGTCTTTAATAAACCCTCCAAATAATATCTGTCTGTTTTATTCTTCCAAGTGCTGGGATTCTGGGTATGTACCACCACACCTGACAACTTTTCTTCTTTGTAAGTTGATTCTCTCAGGCACATTGTTATAGCAATAGAAGCTCAGGCACACGCACATGCATGTAAATGTGCTCTCATATCAAAGACAGTTTTTGAAAGAATGTGTTAGAAAATGTCAAGAATAAAGAGCAAAAATTTAAGTATTTTTATTTTATAGTTTACTGTTAGAATTTTGTCCAACAGTAAGAGTTACTTTCTCAACAAAAATGTAAATAAAAAAATAATGCATGGGGAAGGAGAGTGGGGTGTTAAGGGAGAGGGGCTGTTTCTGGCCATCTAGGCAGGATCTAACTGGTTCCTATAGGTAGGGCTGCTTTCCAGAAGGTTCCATTGCCTACAGTAGGATCTCAGAGCCCCTGTCCACTGCTGAGCTCTGCCCTTTTGCTCAGCTCACACTTCTCTTGCTTCCTCATTATGTTGGACCTCTCATTTCTTCATGTCTATGGAGTGGGCAATGATTCTCACAGTGTAGCCAGCCAGCTCTTGCTGTGGTGCAACCCACTGATTTGATGCCTCTCAGAAAGTGTTGTCCAAGCTCCCTTTGGTCCTTCCAGGTCCAACAGTTTGTCCTGTGTTGATGACTGTCTTATGTGGACACTCCTCTGCAGACTGCAGTGGAGCCCACTTTTCTAAAAGACAGCCATCATCTTCACGTGGCCAGCTGGTCAACTAGAATTCCCCTGAGCTTTTAATATTAAGTTTTTTTAAAAAAATTCTGTTTTCTAATAATGTCAGCTTGGTTTGCCTGTGTAATTCAAAAGCACTTAAGGCCAGCATTTTACCTTTTCTATTTCTGCACTTTGCCAATCCTTCCTTCTCCCCTGCCTGCTATGAGACCATAAAACCCAGAATGGGGCCCAGTAGGTCCTTCCTGGGCAAACACAAGGAAAAGGTTAAACACATGCCACCTGGTCCCCTTCCTTCTAGTCTAGGGTGACATCACATGTGAACAGATGCCAAGTAGAAGCTGATAAATGGCAGATATAGGCGGGCATGTGACATGACCTTATCAGATCTGAGTTCTCCTGTGTGGAAATGGGACTCCCTGATACCCCATCCTTGGTCCCTGGCTTCTGCCTTGACACCTTTAGGATCAGATTTGCTTCATAGTCATGATTAAGGAATGCCCACAGCATGCATTGCCTTTTACCAAACAGCCCTCTAGTTGGTTCTCTGTGTAAAGAGGGGTGTTGTCCAAACGGTCAGGGTCATATCTCATTGGCTCTCTGTATAAAGGAAGGATGTTGTCCAAGTGGCCAGAGTCATCTCACTGTATTAATCTCTCAGTCTTTACCTTTCTCCTAACACACCTCATCCTGAAGCCTTTTCACACCCACATAGATACACACCCATGCACCCAGTGTGCAAAGTAATCAAAATCTGCTCATTACAGAGGCTCTGGGGTTTCAGCTTTTGTCCTATGGACCAGTAGCTGTGTGACTATGATGTCCTCCTCAAAGAGACCAGAGGAGGAAAGGCACGCATGTGTAGTAGCAGAAAGCTGTTAAGCTTCTTCCAGGTCTGAATTCTGCACTGATGTTCTGACTTCTGGGGCCGCCACCATTAAACAGTGTCCTTTGACTGTGTTTTTCCCTACATCACTTTCAGGAATTGTGTCTCAATCCTCAGTTCATTGTTGGTGGAGCCACACGCACAGACATCTGCCAAGGGGGTCTAGGTAAGTAACTGGGTCCAGCCCTCTTTATTGAGGGTGAGGGTGGGTGTGAGGAATGAACAGCGTCAGATTAAGCTGTTAGACATGGCCAACCAAATTACTCACGTGCGGGCTCCTGTTTTTGCGGGGACCTCAATGTTGCCACTACCTTTTGGCTTCCCTTAACCAGTGATTTTCTGCTGGATTACTGCGCTTCTTTCACGATGGAGTCAGAAGCCAGGATTACAGACCTACAGTAGAAAACCTGTCATGTTTTCCACAGCTGTCCTTGAGCAGACAGAGCTTCCCGTGAAATGACCTGATCTGTGTAATTACAGCAGTGAAAATGCCATCATCATTAGTAAGAAAACATGATCTTATCTCTCTCGAGTTATTCTTTTACAGGCCTGGGATCCTTGAATTAAAAACTCTCTTTTAGTGAAGTCAAGACTCATGGAGGAATGAGTACCCAGCCATGGTGAGGTCCTGGGTCGAGTCCTCAAAATAGATGAACAAGCAACAAACAACCCCCCCCAAAACAAACAAACAAACAAACAAACAAACAAACAAACAAAACCACAACCCACTGTTTGATCAAGTCTCACATTTTTAAGCCATTCTGAGAAATAATTTTTATCTTTGTTTTGCATGGCCTAGGCTCTCTGGGGTGTAATTCCAACTGCAGAGGATTCATACTAGAATACAAGAAGCTGTGGTCCAATCCCCAACACCAAAAATAAATAAAGTTTACTGATGAGTAGAGCCTGACAGAGCACAGTAAGAATTTACTTTGGCAATTACAAAGCTTGTGTCTCATTTCCAAACAGACTTATTCAAGATAGTTTTTAGCTTCTAATTTTTAAAATATCTTCTCATTAGAGTTCATATGTGCTGATAATATCCACAGAGATGTACCTAGGAATTTTTTGGATAGAGGTGAAATTTATCCTGAGTGGGTCTCAGACTGGCTGAGTCAGAGGATGAGCATGAAGTCACCCACTGCCCTCCATCTCTGGAATGTCTAGGATTACAGGTCTGTGTGCCACACCTACACCCCATTAGAGGTGGTGTGGAGGATTGAACCTATGACCTTTGGTGTATTAGGCCAGCTCTCAATCCACTGAGGAATATTACTAACAGAATTTTGTTTTCTGTTTTTAATTTTAAGTCAGAGTATTGTGAGGAAGCAAAATTTACCTGAACCTGTATCAAGTTTTAAACAGTTCTTAACTGTTTAAACACAGAGCAGGGGCAACTTGTTATGTTTCTTGAAAAGAAAAGTAATTATTGGCTTGTAGGAATAATGTAGCTGGGAGCTTGTGTGACTACATTTTTTTTTTAAATATGAGAGAATATTCAGAAATACTATTCTCAGGGCTGGGGCTCAGAGGTAGAGTGCTTGCTTAGTATGCAGGAAGCCCTAGGTTTAATCCACATTGCCATCAGAAAACACACACACACACACCAATCTTTACACTGCATGGTTTCACAGTTCCATTATATATACAGTTCAAATATCCATAATGTATATATCTTGTAAAATAGGAAGACGCATAAGTTATCTTTGGTAACAGGTTAACTCTGTTGACCTCCAGCCCTCCTAACTCCAGAGCCTCCCTGATGGGAGAATCTACAGAGAGTAGGGCAAAATTTAATAGGTTTTATGACCCAATGGAATCCTCAGTTGAGCTTGTGAGGCTTCCATAGTGCCTTGCCACCTGGTTAGCAGGCAGCTACAAAACAGATAAGAGACGAAAGCCAAAAAAATAAAGAAAGGAAGAACGGAAGGGAGGGACCCCTCGATCAAAATGAACAACACCCCGTTCACACCAACCCCTTGGCCTTCTGTCGGGTCCCCCCCCCCGTCCCCCCCTCCCCGTCCCCCCCCCCCCCCTCCTCCTTGGTGCAGCAGGGAAAACCTCTCTCCCCTCAGCCTGTGGGAAACCATCACGACTTGGAAAATTGCAGGGCATTTGATTTTAAATGCTTCCAATGTTCTGTGCTTTACTGAGTACAGCAAATGGCTTAGTTTGAATGAACTCAGGCACTGTGACTACAAAGCCAGAAGCCCAATTGGGGTGCCACACAGCAGCGCCCCACTCCCAGACACTCACACCCTGCATCTCTCTAGCTCTGGTGTGAGGCTCCCAGTGGGGTGAACTTGCTGACCTTTTGTACGCTCTGGGTGAGGGCACGCTGCTGCCCTTTCCCTTCAAGCTAAATAGTTAGCTTGATTTAGCCCGCAGCCCAGGGAAACACCACTTTGAATGTTTGTCTCTAATGGCTCCTTGTTAGAGACCTTTTAACTTTGGGAAAGGCCGTTAATGAGGGCTTTTTCATTGATTGACTTGGTGGGATTGTCCTTTGATTGCTGTTAAGCAAAGAGATTTGAGGCTTCCAGAAGGGGCTGGAGCGTTACCATGGAGAATGTGCGTGGTGGATGGAGACCCAAGCTGGAAGCGCAGGAAATGAACCCACTGAGTCTCACTGGAGCCTTCACCATGGTGCTGGAGTTTAATGTACAGGGCTATAAAAAGAGGCCACGGAACACCTGAATGGGACAAGTGCCTGGGAAAGTGCCTGGGTCCCTGTTTATCAAGACTGTATTTGCTTTATAGCAGAGGCTGTGGCCAGAGGCTGAGACAGCATCTCTCATGGCCTGTGAAGTTTGAGCCAGGGTCAGCCTTGAATTACCAGGAAAGATTTCTCACTGGGTATAGCTCACCTGCCGGAGGGCCCAGGGAGCTTGATTTGAGTGTGGTAGAGAGTATGTTTTGTTGGTATTCCAGAGCAGTTCACTGTCGCCACTGGGATGTCTCTATTATTTTTTTCTTTAATTAAAGTTTAAAATATTTGATTTATATGATAAAAAAGAGGTCAATTATTTGTTGTCCAGGGAGTTGAACCCAGGGGTTTGGGCCTGCCAGGCAGAAATCCACTGAGCTATGCCCCAGCTCTCCTCCTTTTTAAAATTTATTTTAAGATAAAATATTACTAAGTTGTACAGACAAGGCCTCAAGCTCACTCTGAAAGCCAGATGGGTCCGTGTGCTTACAATCCTTCTTCCCCAGACTCCTTGGAACAGTAAGATTTTAGGTGTGAACCAAAACACTCAGCTGAAAGTGCTATCTTTTCGGTAGAATTCTTGGGATAATTTTCAGTAAACACATTTAAAAATCAAAACATAACAAAGTTTTAATGTCTCAAAAGAATACTCGAGGGCTGTAACCCAGTCCTCCACCAAACCCCATGCCTCTATCAAATGTCTCACTGTTCTCTTCCCAGTGCACCACCATCCTGCCATATTGCCCCATTTACCCAATTAGAGTGCTCCACTGTCCCATTACAGTGCTCCGTTGTCTGCTATATGCTTTTCTTTCTTACCGTAATGCTCATGCTCCCACTCCAGTGCTCTACTGCGCCATCACCGTCCTCCATCATTCTATTACAGTGCTCCAGCATCCCATCACAATGCTTTCCTGTCTTACAAAACGTTCAGCTGTCCAATCCTCATCTTCCACTGTCAGGCCACAGTGTTCTCTATCTCTTCACAATGATTCACTATTAGCAGGGTACTTCACTGTCCCGCCACAATGCGCCACTATCCCGTGACAATGCTCCACTCACTGTCCCACCATAATGCTTTGCTCTCCTGATTCATCACAACGCTCCACTGTATTAACACAATGCTCTATCATTTTATCACAATTGTCTCATCACAGTGCCCTGTCTCATTCAATTCTCCACTGTCCCATCAGAGAGCTCCACTGTCCTATGACAGTGCTCCATTTCCCATCATAATACTCTGCTGTCTCATCACAGTGCGGTTATCGCAATACTTCATTATCCTATCACAATGTGTATCTGTCTCAATTTAATACCCCATGTCCCCTACAGTGTCTCATGTCCCCTCACAGTGCCCATGTCCCCCCACAGTATCATGTCCCCTCACAGTGTCCATGTCCCCTCACAGTGTCCCATGTCCCCTCACAGTGCCCATGTCCCCTCACAGTATCATGTCCCCCCACAGTATCATGTCCCCTCACAGTGCCCATGTCCCCTCACAGTATCCATGTCCCCTCACAGTGTCCATGTCCCCTCACAGTGTCCATGTCCCCCCACAGTATCCATGTCCCCTCACAGTGTCCATGTCCCCTCACAGTGTCCCATGTCCCCTCACAGTGTCCATGTCCCCTCACAGTATCCATGTCCCCTCACAGTATCATGTCCCCTCACAGTGTCCCATGTCCCCTCACAGTATCATGTCCCCTCACAGTGTCCATGTCCCCTCACAGTGCCCATGTCCCCCCACAGTATCATGTCCCCTCACAGTGTCCATGTCCCCTCACAGTGCCCATGTCCCCTCACAGTATCATGTCCCCTCACAGTGCCCATGTCCCCCCACAGTATCATGTCCCCTCACAGTGCCCATGTCCCCTCACAGTGCCCATGTCCCCTCACAGTGTCCCATGTCCCCTCACAGTGTCCATGTCCCCTCACAGTGTCCCATGTCCCCTCACAGTGTCCATGTCCCCTCACTGTTTTCCATATCTTATCATAATGCTTTACCATCCAATCACAATGCTCCACTGTACTATCAGAAAGTTCCATTGTACATCAAAATATTGTCACAATGCACCACTGTCTGACACAATAGTCCATGGTATCATCTCAGCTTTCTCCTATCTAATCACAATGTTTCACTGTCCCATCAGAGTGCTCCATATCCCATCATGGTGCTCTAGTGTCTGCCACAATTCCATTGTCTCATATCAGTGCTCCATTGTTCCCAAACAGTGCTCTGTTCTCAAAGTTCAATGCTTCCCGTGAGCTATCCCAATGCTCTAAAATTTTATCACACTGCTATACCTCACTTGTATAATATTCCACCACAGTGCTTCATTCTCTTATTACTGTGCTCCACAATCCCATCACCGTGCTCTATGGTCCCATTATTGTGCTCATGGACACATTTGTGCCATTACAGAGGTCCACTCTTGTATCTCAATGTTCCTTTGTCCCTACTCTAGTATTCTGTTTTCTCACTATTGTGTCTCCCCTCTGTCCTTGCATTTTTGGCTAGTGCATGTGTCAGAGCATCTGGATATCTTCTGTGTCACTGAGCTTAGTGCTTTTCACACAGAAAGTCACATTTGTGTACCAGAACCCATCTGGTGCTTGGCTTTAGATGTTCTACTCAACTATCCTATCCTAAGAAAAGGTTGGGAATATACTGGCTCGTGGATAGGAGATTGCTGTGTTGTTGGCATTGGAAGAGCTGATATCTTGGATCTAATTGTTCCTGGTAAACTTCCTGGCCATCTTCCATCTCTGGGAGTCTGGATGAGTTGGCTGGAAGAGATGCTGCCTATGGCAGAAAATCTGACCACTACTGGTCTTATGTTCTTCCCAGTAGTTTTCATTTTACAGAAGTCATAGGAAACCTCTGATGTGATGGTTTGGATTGTCACCCACATGCTGGACAAGTTGCTGCAGATAGAAGAGTGAGGATTCTCATGGCCAGCCCTATCTGGAGCAGTGCTCACTGTTAGGGTTGCAAGCACCCTACAAGCCACAGGAAGGACTTTCCAAAAGAAGTGGGTTCTTGGCAGATCGTATAAAAAAGGATATACTTATACAACATTTAAATGTATGTCTTGAGTGGAGGCAGGGGTCTGATGCAGTTTGGGCCTTTCCACTATCAAGTCATGTCTGTCCTCTGAACCCAAGGGCCTGGTTTCTTTCCTCCATCCAATCCATCACCCTGTTATACTCATCCACATTCATTTCCTGGGGACTCCCATTCTCTTTCTGGGTCTGTCATTAACCTAGACTCTTTCAGCTCATCTCTTGGGCAACTAATGATTGTCCTGACCACGATTTCACAGTTATAATTAAATCAGCAGGATAAATGTGATTGGGTAACTGGCACTTGGTTCCTTAGCAGCCCGTGAGTGGTCACTACTGTGGATAGAAATGGGTGATAATATCTCTGGTCATCATGACTGTGTGTCCCACAGGACATGGTGTAAAGCAATATTCAGAGGGTGTTTGTAACACTTTGATCTTTTGACCTAAACCTCCTGTCATTGTATCATTATTAAAGTACTTGAAAACTGACAAAAACCAAAACTGGACTCTTCACCTGCTGTTCTTCCTGACTTTCTAGTATTCTCAACGATCAGGTTAGACCAGGCATAGAACAAAATAGTTGTCCTGAAGTTGTCTATGTGGAAGGCTATCTGATTGTCTCCGACTTTCTGATGTGGCTGGGTAGGAACGCTGAGAAATGTAAAGGTGTCTGAAAGGGCTTGGTCCTCAATAATGAAAGAATGTTCTAGAAACAGTTCATAAATGGATCATTGATAGTAGTTGTGGAGAAAGGCACACAAGATGGCTCCATTCACTGCTACCTTATTAGGATTCTCAGAGATGGCTGGCCTATTGTACCCCGCTAGGATTCTCTGAGAGGGCTGATTTCTAGTCAGCTCAGTGGAAATGGCTAATTCTTTCTTCCTCAGCTCCATCCAGTCCTTTCTTGTGCTCATACAAGGTGAGGAAAACATTGACATGTGCTGTTCTTAGTGCCCATGACTGTGGAAAGGCGAAGAAGGTAAATGGCTTTAGTTGCTTATGGGTCACACACTACAGGAAGGATGCACTCACATTGGTCCCTGGAAAATGAAATTCTGAAAGCTGTTGTCAGATGAAGGGCTCCCCCCCCCTTAACAAATATGGACCAGAGCCTTCCAGAATATAGAGAGAAGCCAGTGGGCTTTCTGAATAACAATGTTTATTCAGAATTTTAATCAATTGGATGGTTTCTTTTCTTCTTACTGCCTGTTCCCTTCACTCCCCTCCTCCCTCCATGCCTATCTCTCTCTCTTCTTTTCTTTCCTCCTTTCTCTCTTTCCTCATTGTCTTTTCTTTTGTGTTAGGGGAGACAGACAGGCCCCGCATAGCATGTAAATGCTCCACATTGATCTATCGATTTTTCCTTATATTTCTCACTTGTGAACCCAGTGAGCCTGGGCGCTCGCTTTCCTTCACCCCGTTCTCTATTGACCTGGGTTTTCTCTCCACCTCTCTGGAATTGATGTCTTCTTCATCTTTGTTGCATTTATTGAATAGAGTTTTATATTCAGTATTCATGTTTCAAAAGGGAAAGAGTGGAACATTTCATGTCTCTAACGAAAGCTCGGTAGTGATGACCTAAACGCATCACCCTCTCAGATGCAGACCTTGCATTGATTTTCTCTGTGAGCCAGCACTCGCCCACAGAGCAGGGCCTGGACTCCCGGAACAGAGATGGGAAGGAGCACTCGACAATTGAGAGCAGTGTCAGCAGCCTTAAGACATCTTCTGATCTGAAATGTCCTTCCAGGACTGGGGTGAAGTAAATCAATTCATGAGTTCTGGATGTTTACGTTTAATGAGCAACTGGGAGGCTTCTGCTAGCACAAGGGACCAGGTTGGCTTGTTGATTCTCCAGAGCAGAGGTCAGACCCTCAGAAAGCAGGAAACCCGCTAGGCCAGTTCCACGGCCCAGTGGGGTGACGTGGGGCGCTGGTGAGTTTGATTCTCACGGGTCTTATCTCCCTGCCACTGTTCTCACTTTCTGTCCTTGGTTTCCAGTGCACTCATGTTCTGTTCCACCGTGACCCATCTCCTTTCTATAACAAAGATGCTGGGGACAAGCATTAACATTTGATGTGAGTGTGTCATGGTGAGATAGTAAAAGATATTCATATTCAAGAGCATGGAAGAATTCTATGTTATATGCTTAGTTCCACTCACCCTCACTTACCTATCTCCTCTGGTAGGACTGAGATACCGAGAAACAGGGCTGCCACCCAGACACTTACTATTTTCACATCATAGGGCAGTTGTTACAACTATATAAAGTATCACTTCTCCAGTATTTGTCCTGACGATTCTTTCGTACCTCCCCATATCTTTTATGACACAAACGAAGTACAAACGTTATAATTGAGCTTGCACACCATTATTTTTTATTCTGTGCATTTAGAAACGCTATTCTGAGATCATACTTCCGACTTCACTGAGCTGCCATGGGGATCATGTCACAGGCAAGGTGAAGGTCACTTACAATATTACAATATACCAGTCCACTTCTCCAGGAGCTTTTTTTTTTTTTGGTGGTTGTTTATTTGTTTTGATTTGTTTTCTGGTTTTTTGTGCTTATAAAGAATAGTTCTCAACTGTAAAGGTGCATTTGTGCTTCTGAGTCTCCAGGGAGACATTCTCTTCACCCCAGGAAGAGACGGTGTGTGGGCACAGGTAACAAACAGGCTTTTCTCGAGGCTCTCTCTTAGCTGAGCAGCCTGAGTTAGGATGTCTAAGCCATATCCCACAGTGTGGTGGATTCCTAAGCAGGGACTCCATCTGAAATCCATCTGTGCTGTTTTAATATATTCCACACGTCCCGCTGTGTGTGCCCCACCGGTGGCATGGCTGCCTGCTTCCCACCTGTGGTTTGCATCTTGAAGGTGTCACTTGGAGACTCAGAGATGAAATTTTTATCATTGACAAACTATGATGGTTTTGTTTCTGTACTTTGCCTGGTGCTTCAGGAACCCCCAACTCAGACATCAGGCCAAGACACGTGGCTGGGTAGAGACACAGTTATAGGAGGCTCTGGACTTTCTGAAGACAGAGAAGATGATGAAGCACTGAGCACTGGTAATTCAATGTCTCAGTCCTCAGAATCTCGGGAAATCTTTGTGTGCAGGCTCAGGGGATTGAACAGGAAAAGGTGGATACAGGCCAAAAGCAGGGCAACCTGGTTAAGGCCTCAGGCTGTGCTCAGATCCTTCACATTCAGGGAGCTCTTAGGCTTTACTGGAAGCTCCAGCAGTTACATCCCAGGTTGTAGTCCAGAGGTGTATACTTCCATCCCTGAGAAGCCAACTCCCACTATTGAAGGACCAAAAGCAGGATCCATGAGACCTTGGTCCTGCTGCAATGAATTCATACTGTCTGCTCACAGGTGCTAACACAGTTGTATCTGCTGAGGAATAATCCTCTTGTACTCTGTACAGATTTGTCATGAATTGGTTTGATAAAATGCTGATTGACAAGTAGCTAGGCAGGAAGTATAGGCTGGGTGGTCAAACTGAGAATTCTGGTTAGGAGAAGGGTGGAGTCTGGAGTCACCAGCCAGACACAGAGGAAACAAGATGAGAGTATTCTACTGAGAAAAAGTACCAAGCCACATGGCTAAGCATAGATAAGAAGTATGGGTTAATTTAAGTGTAAGAGCTAGTTAGTAATAAGCCTGAGCTACCAGCCGAACATTTATAAGTAATATTAAGCCTTTGAGTTGGTTATTTGAGATTGCATGGTTGGGAAAGGGAAACATCCTGCTACCTGCATTCTTCTTCCAGGAGGCAGCCACTCTGACACACAGAAACAGAAACTATTCCATGAGCCATTCAAGGCATCAGTCTCTTGTGGATGCTTTCCCTTGCCCTTGCCTTTCTCTGGTCCCTTCCTGTCAGCTCTTGACTGCCATCTCCGATGTTACTAGTGATCCTTATCCGTTCCCAGAAACTGGTCTGGGCCTCCTAGTCAAGAGACAAAATAGACCTCCCACAAACTTCTTCTAGTCCTACATTGAATTTGTAAAGTTACAGTACAGTTCCCATTACCTTGGGGGGGGGGTCACTTCGATCTCCCCTCAAATATTAGCAATTTGAAAGAAACTCACTATGCTCTACATCAACCATGATCTACATGATCTCCCCTATACCAAATGCTTCAAGAGTTCCTACAGGATTATTGTGAGTCTAGGCTCTGCCCTGCATCACCATCCCAGCCTTGGTCCCTGGTTTTCTGGCAGCTGTACATTCATGTAGCGGCTTCCCCTCAGTAAAACAGACATGCAGGAGTTCCTCATCCTTGGGCCAGTCTTAGAATTCATCTGTGCCCTTGTCTATGTCCCAAGAACTGTTTCTCCAGTACATCCCAGGCCAGAGCCATCATAATCATCCCCCTCACACTGGATGCGCAGCTCATGGTTTTCTATTGTCTTCTCTTGTTTGCTTGATAAGCCATTCTCATCAGCCTGGAGGTCAGCATCTCCTTCTTCTCTGAATCTTGGGAGCCAAAGTTGGGCCTGTGGGAGTCTAAAGAAGAACCAACTCTAGAGGCTGTGACTCCAGGACCCACGGGTGCTGCCTGAGTAGGCCAGGAGTAGGCAACGGGAGGCAGAAAAGGGGACTGTGGCAAACAGGAGAAACCGGACAAAGGTGAAGCCATTCCCCAGTTTGAGCAGATGTTACCATGAAGGGATCTGGACCTTCTCTTAGCCCTATGTGTATGATAGAACCTACAGGCCCCTGCCACCACACCGCTTAATTTTCTTTATGACATTTATCGTCACCAGGCGTATTATTTATTGCTTGTTTTTCTCACTAAAATGTACCATGCATGATGTCAAAGATCTTCTTTGACAAGGATTCTTGGAGCGGGGAGTCAAACTTGGTCTAGAATAGCTGCTCAGTGAAGTGTGAAATGAGTTTGTAGAGGAAGTCTTTAGAGGCTTTTGGGTGACAATACTTCTTCTGCAGGATGTCTCCCTGTTCAGTACAGCTTTCTTCTTCCTCCTCACACTCTTTCTGCTCTTGTGAACTGTTCCCAGGTTATTCACCCAGCCTAAAAAAATGCTTTGGTTTTTTTATCTGTAACACTCTCTTGCACTTTGCCAGGGAGACCCACCTACACTGTGTTTAACATGTAATATCCTTTAAGAACCCACATGCCACTCTTGGAAGCTTTACGCCCTTCCACTGACTTCTTAGCACCATCCACTTTCCAGCCAGCGTTAAAGGAGGGGTCTTTAAAAAAAAGCTGTCTGTGGCTTTAACCGCGGCTGGTGCTACTCACTGAATCTCAGCACCCACCATGTTTCTCTTAGCATTCAGTATTTCCCTCTTATTCCAGAGGGCATTATAACTAAACACAGTGAGCAAACTAGGCACTTTGCAATATATTTAGATCCACCCTGAATGTATTTACCTAATAATGCCCTGCCCTGGTGAATCAATTTCATTTTTATAATTTACTAAGAAATTCTTTCTTTCTTAATAGCATTGCCTCATGCCAGAGAGTCTAATTTCTTCAACAACAGCTCAAATAGAGGGTTGATCTACAGGGCTTTCTATGCAACTCCAAAGTGCTCCAAAGTGATCCCAGGAAGCCCCATGACTATGAAGTATTCTCCCCCTCTCTCTCCATGGATAAGTTAGAAGATAAGCACAATGGCCTTGCATTCACAAACAAGCTGCTTCTCTTCCTTCCTTTCATACTTTTTTTTTTTTTTTCCAACTGTGTGAAGTCTGAGGTACTCTACAATTCCTGGAAGCAGAGACCCCCTCTCAGAATTGTCCTTGGGCAAATGCCATTGTGCATTATAGCTGTTGTCCATGCCGAGCTGTCCCACACTACTGTGGCTCTGCTGTCAGGTTTGAGGAGCCTTTCCTGAGTCACCATGGGAACCAGGAGTGGAGGCGAGAGGCGACCTGTGTGGCAGCAGAAGTGTATTATTTAGTGTGTGTTATTATTATATGTGGTACATCTGGAAAGAGTTATTTTGAGGTCATAAAAAATATAGTTGCAAAAAGGGATTATGCTACCACCGCTCTGAAAAAAATACCAGGAGGACCGAGGATTGGTTTTTGAAAGTAGCTTCTCTTCTCAGAGTGACCACACAGTACTTCATCTCCCACAGAGAACCTGGTGCTGGGCTCTTGAGGATGCCTGGACATGTACAAAGCACAGGACTGACTCACTACTAGGTTAATGATAGCTTGCTGTAATGTGGCCCTGGGGTCAGGATAGTACTCCAGAAAGCCGTGTTAGATCTTCGATTGTAGTTAAAGCTGCAAAGGTTGGTTGATGATGTTGGGTCCAGGCTGGTGCAAGATGCCTGGAAAGGGGGAGAAACACGTGGTTTACCTGATATACTTGTCAGAGTCATGAAGAACATCCATGGCTCTTTCACTCATTTGAATGGGTAGTACTAGAGAACAGGTGATGAGCCAAGCCCTGTCTGTCTCTCCTCTCTGGCCTGGGTGGGTGTGAGGAGAGGGTTCAGAAATCTGAATAGAGCTCTTTCACCTAGAAGAGCATGTGGTTAGGGGATTTGCAAGGAGAAAGTTGGATAGGGCAAATGGCATAAGGGACCCAGAGGCTGCACAGTGGCCTGATCCTGGGGGGCCCCAATTCTGTGTGGAGAATTTGTTCCCAAGGATAATGGGGAACCACAAGGATTTCAAGCAGAAATGTGTGGCTGAATGTGGTGTGCGGAGAATGGGAACCCTGGAGAGCACAGCTTCAATAGAAGAAACCCTTGCTGTCCTCAGACAACCATAGGCATGGATGGAACTATGAACTAACCTGGAAGCTCTCATTTCATAGCAAACAGTTTCTTTTAAAAAGGTGTGATTAGCACATCTTTTTGATTAATGATACAAGAGACTCTGGAACATTTTCTCATAGCCCACCATACTTAGGAAATAATTGCTGCACGACACGGGTGGAGCACCCTCTGTTTGGACTGTCAAAGCAGGTCTTGAAAGCCCTCAAGACTCTAGGAGTTCTTCCAAGATCGCCCTCACTCCTTAGCACTCAGACTATTCCCCCACCCCATCCCCAGGAACCCTGCAGCTGCTGAGGTCTCTCTTCCTGAAAATGTAGCAAGTCACTCACTGCCACCGTCTTAATCTATTCCTGCTACTTGTAACAAAAGACCAGAGACTGGGGAATCCTTGGATCACAGAAATGCACAGGGCTGATCAAAGGGCTGTAGATCTGGGGTCTCTCTGTTGTTACTGTGTCCTCTTGGAGGGGGTGTATACTATGTCCTTACACAGCAGACGGGAGAGAAGGTGGCAACCCTGTCATCTCCTGGGTAGCTACTCCCAATTGTGAGGACTGGCCTCTAAAGATTCGGTTTCCTGCAAGTCAGTTTCAATGGGGTAAGTTCCACATGAATTTTGAAGGAGACCAGGATGTTCAGATCATACCAGTCACTTTGCTACCCACAGGCATGCTGGCTTGGTTGGCACTACTGTTAAGCGAAAGTGGATGTTTGGCTATATTTTTGTGTTGTGATAATTTTGGTAACTTCCTAATTATACCTCCTAGATCCTGACTATTTAGAGAAAAGGGTCCCATAGAGTCGCAGTATGAGAGATGGTTGGGAAGATAGATTCTAAAGGTATTTAGGACCAAATCGAAAGCATTTGGGAAACAACTGGATGTAGGGAAGATGAGGGATAAGAAGTCATCATGGCTTCCAGGCTGAGAAGGGTGACACCCCCTGGTGGCAGTGTGTGTTAGAGAAGTCTGAGTGGGGGTAGCACAGGTAGATGGGGGTCAGTAGACAGCACTGCTTCCTGTATCAAACTTGGGTGACTCAGGGAGACCACAGCATCTCACTACTGCCATTATCAGGTTTACTTATTTCTGGACACAAAATAAATGGCTGCTGATTCAGTTTTTGAGGGGATGCCTCAACTGGGCTAATTGTTGGGTGGTAATAGTGAATAATGGGGAGGCTTATTGAGGGCTTTCCTTATGTCAGGCATGAGCTAGATGCGTTTCCCATCTTACCTCATTCTTCTCTTCCTAATAGCTCTAAGAGGTAGTGAACGCTTCATGTCTCTGCTAGGTAAGTAGATGCTATTATATGAGGTAGGTGGCAGGGTGAGATCAGTGTTAATAAAGGTGGGGAGAGGGTGTGTTCTGGAGGGAAGTAGAAAGTGGAGTTGAGGAGAGGCTGAGAAGCTGTGTGTGGGAGGGTGGAGAGGAGGGACCAGTCCTTTGTGCAGAGGTGTAGGTATCTATTTCAAATGGTGATAATGATGCTGCTTACAGCTCCTGGCTGTCCATGGTATGGGAGAGGCAGCAAGCATATAACCTGTCTGGACACTTGACCTTGGAGATTGCTTGGCTGGCTAGGGCCTCAGCTTTACTCATCTGCAAGTCGGTATTAAATTTATAATCTACCTGTTCGCAGTGTGTAGAGAGTCACGTTCAGGAAAGCGCTCTCTCATCTTTGTATGCTCTAGCAATGAAGGGGTGGTATCCATGGGAGGGGGACTGCTGGAGGAAGAAGGGCTGAGCCTAGATTTATATTCCCCTTCTTTCTTTTGCAAGAACTTGTTGGGGGCCCCTTTGGGTTTCCCCATTCAAAATGTAATTTCAGCCGGATTTATGGCGTGTGGGAGACTTTCGGATGCGCAAGGTCTGTTGATCCTAAGGACGTTTCGCAGGCTGACAGATGTACAAGGAAATGGCATTTTGAAGCAACTCAGCAGGTGGGTGGTGACAGGATGATCCACTTAGAGCAGAGTCCCAGTAAGGGGCTCACAGGAATATATCTTTGTCTCCATACTGACCTTTAAGGGAAAGTAAAGAGATCCTCAGACTCTGGCACACACCCTTCCACCCCTATCCCAACACCATGACTTCAGGAGGCAGAGAAGATGCTGTTTGCCCTGGATGTAGAGAAGCCAAAGAATTCTTAATTTTGAGCATAGAAGGAGTTGCTGCCTGGGTGAGACTTTAAAGTTTCCTAAGTGGATTTCCAATTGCTTCTCCAGTTCCTGCTAGTCCCTGGATTGGTCTCGAGGACATGTCTGATATCTCAAACTGCTTTGATCTTCCTCAAGAGCACTGGCCAGGGAAGTGAGAAACTGGATGTGTTCCGATATGGTTTGTGATTCTGTCCAATTCAGTAACTGAAACTGTAGCTCCAGCATGACAGAAGGGTCAGTGTCCCTCTGGCCTTCTCATGGTGCTGAGTGTGCCCTCAGAGACCTTCTACTATGGTCCTTGCTGGCACTGAGTAAGTGATTCCTGTTCTTTTTTTTTTTTTGAGGGCCAGCTAGGAATTTCTGTCTAGTTGTGGCTCATTCCTTTTCTAACCCAGGGAGCTGCCAGTTCCATGTCAGCTTTCTCTGTGAGTCAGAGGGAGCAGAAGCAAAAGGGTCCATGATCCCCTGCACACTTGAGCTGCTTCATCCCTGCTCCGGGAATTTGAAGACCACACCTCACTACTCCCACATTCCTCTTGCTTGAATTGGTGGATGAAGTCATCGAGAAAGATGCTCACTCAAGGTGTTTACCTGGGCTCCATAAATGCTTTCTGATTCATGCGACTCTCATCCATGTTCTATGTCATACAAATAGATGTCCTTTCTATCTAACCAGAGATATATTTTATACACCGCCTAATGATGGGGCAAATTCTGAGACATCTGTGCCAGTATTGTGTACTTATAAACCAAATGGTACGGGTAATCCCTTGATGTCATTGGGAGATGTGGGAAATGCAAATGTGTGAGGCTGGTGCTGGGGTGACATGGGATAAATTTTACAAATTGGACTTCACAGTAATGATTAAAAATTATAGTGTAGTAAATACATAAACCATAACATAGTCATTTATTATCATCAAGTGCTGTGTTTTTTGCATAACCACACCTGCTAGCCTTTCATAGGACTGGTTGGCCTCCACAAAGAGGTGTAATGGGGTGCACTAGACTTCAATGACTTCAGTGTTACTAGATGAGAGGAATTTTTCAATTCTATTATAATTTTACAGGCCCCCATCATATATGTAGTATATTGAAAAATGTATATATAACATATAATTTTAATATAAATTTCATAAATTGTATACTTATAGGTATAAATATATATACTTTATATCTGAAAAAGAATATTTTATATATTTTTATAATATATTTACACACACATGTGTCTCAGTATCAGTTGATCTGTATGATAAGCTGTGGGGGACAGACTCATTTTACAGAGGAAAATTCTGAGGCTCACAGGGGTTTAGTAACTGCTTCTGGCCAGCCTGCACAAATATGGCTACCAGGTAACGATATGCCTTAGGGAGCAAGCGACACATCTCATAGTTAACAGGTGTCATGAAGATGCCAAGGCCAGAGTTAATTTGGAGCTAGGTGCTACCAGGCTGACCTGGGAAGAAGGCAAAGGTGAAGGGTGACCACAGAGGGTGAAGGTGAAGGGTGACCACAGAGGGCGAAGGTGAAGGGTGACCACAGAGGGCAAAGGTGAAGGGTGACCACAGAGGGCAAAGGTGAAGGGTGACCACAGAGGGCAAAGGTGAAGGGTGACCACAGAGGCTGGTCCAGGCCTACAGGTTGGGTGGGTTCAGAGACACCAAGCTCATGTTGGTTCGCAGGAGTGAAAGATGGTGTCTCTGTTGTTTGAAGATGGTGTGTGGCTTGAAGGGTTTACTGGAGGCCACAAGGCCAGCCACCCAAATCCAGGTGGGCCTGAGTGACCACCAGGAACTAAGAATTTTCAGAGAAATGGCTGTTGGAAGCTGGGTGAGATGCAACACCAGGTTGGTATGGTGCGGGGGGGGGGGGGGGGGGGGACAGGGCAGGAGATTGTTAAAAACTGATAAAAATTTCTTTAACCAGAGAAGGCAGACATGAGAAAAAGCAAGAGGAAGAAGAAAGTGGTTCTCAAAATCTCTATGTGTTGTCAGGCAAAAAGGTGTATGAGAGTTACCACTAATGACATTTATAATAGTAAGCAACAGTGCAGAACTACTGTGGAGAAGATCATTCTGTCTGTCCTCTTCCAGTGGGGAAGCTTTACTTAGACACCCCCCCCCCCCGTGTGTGTGTGTGTGTGTGTGTGTGTGTGTGTGTGTTGTGTGTGTTGTGTGTGTGTGTGTGAGAGAGAGAGAGAGAGAGAGAGAGAGAGAGAGAGAGAGAGAGAGAGAGAGAGAGAGAGAGAGAAGGGGGGAGGGAGGGAGGGAGAGAGAGAAAGAGAGAGAAAGAGAGGGAGGGAGGGAGAGAGATCCCCTTTTCTTTCACTCAGAGGACACTTGGCAACATCTGTATCAGTTTTCAGTTGTCACATGGGGGAGGAGGTGCTGAGCCTGGCATCCATCCACTATAAGTCAAGTTCACAGCTCAACACTTAAGATGGCCTCCACCATTAAAAACAAAAAAAATCTGTTCCCTAATGCCAACCGTGCTGTGACTGAGAACCCTACTCTAGCACATTATACTTCTCTTATAAGAGTTTTACTCACCAAAAGAGCAGCTCTGACATA
Source organism: Phyllotis vaccarum (assembly GCA_033318265.1). Lineage (NCBI taxonomy): Eukaryota > Metazoa > Chordata > Mammalia > Rodentia > Cricetidae > Phyllotis > Phyllotis vaccarum. The sequence continues at coordinate 12,560,310 of JARWLC010000017.1, read as the reverse complement.
AGCCTGGTTCTTGTCTCACACAGCATCAACACATACCACTTCGTGTTTCTCTGTTGGAGAAACCTTTTGCAAAATGAGCTAAACTGGAGAACCTCCCAGATGGTCAAAGCATGCACATTCAAATCACTTCTGACATTCGTCCAGAAGGGATAGGATGAATCGTGTGCTGGGGTCTGGAGGAGCATGCAGAGCCCATCATCTGCCTCCAGCCAGCTTCCAGGCCAGGCAGAGAGATTGAAATTGTCAACAAAAGCAAGAGCAGCCAAAAGCAAATGTGTATTTTAATGCAGTCAAAATGGCATGAATGGAATGCTATGAACTTGAAAAGGCGTGCTCGCCAACAGGATGGAGGAAGGATGCTTCTGTGATTGCTGAGCAGCAAAGTGCAAAGCTAAATTAGTGCCCTGTGTGGAAAACCAGTTTGAGAAGTCTTTTGGAGGAAGAGCAGGCAAAGGGTGCCTCAGCTGTGATAAAATATTGAAGATGATTTTTTTAAAAAAAGCATTTGTTAGTGGGGTCAAATTCTTTGCATTACATTTGAATATGTAATCAGAGAGACTGTTTTTCTCAACTATTTTCAGCTTGCTAGAGTGTCCCATTTCAAGTGACAGCGAGTGGGAGGGAGGAAAGCAGAAGCTAGCCAATCAAAGGTATCATGACTTTTTCTGTTTTAGGTTCTTGTCTCTTTGGAATATATATTCTTCCTTCAGTTATTCTAAGTGAGAGTTACTATATGGATGAATGGTTTCTTTGTCCCTTTAAAATTCATGTTAAATTTCAGCATTCGGTGTGGTAGTATTAGGATTTGAAGATGTAAGGAGATGATTAAGTCATGAGGGGCTGATATATTTTTTGTTATAGAAGTCTGAAGGTGGGTAGCCCTGAGCTAGTTCTTAGAAACCCAGATACACACTGAGCTTCTGCTCTGCTCTCTCAAGTGTATTGACTTTCATCCCACGCTGCAGCCCTGGGTTTATGAGATGTCTCTGGATCTCCAGGCAGAAGGCTGACTTCCTAAATAAGAAGATAGGGGGAACAGAGTGGGCAGGAAGATTCTGGTCGGCAAATCTGCCACATGCCACACTCCATCAGGAAAGCAGGGGCTTTCACAAATTCAAACTTAAGTTCTTGGGAATGCTAATCTGGTGACCACGAGTTGGGAGGTGAATGGAGAGAAGACATTTGTCTGTGGAGACATTTCCAAGCTTTCTTGAATACATCATTGGCCAACAAATATAGATTCCAACAAAAATGACTGTTTTTGTAAATCAAAACAATGTTCCAAGATCAAGGTAGGCCCCTAAACAAGTGTTTTAGGCATTTTTAGCAGGAAAGTAAATGTGTGTCATTCCAAGAGTACCTTTGAAAAAAGCACATTAATTTGGGCATTTTAGAAAAAGCATCCTGTAAGAAGGTCCACTATGCTTTATGCAGTAATTGGCAAGGATCCAAATGTCTGAACCTACGGCATTTCTGTGTGCTTTTACTGTGGCAGCTGGATGGACCCTGAGAAATGTCAGGAGTGGGGAAGAGAAAGAAAATATTAAACTCTCTCTCTCTCTCTCTCTCTTGGCTGGACAGACCTGTTAGATGTTAGCCACCAAGGGATATTTCTGCATGTTTTATTGGAATATCTAGGAAGTGCCTGGAGTAGGGTGTCTCATTCAGCAGCTTAGATTGGGAGTGCGAACCTCCACAGCAGAAGGGAGCCTTTCTGGTTTCCTCGAGAGGCCACCTGCTTCAGAGACACCACAGAGCATTCATTCTGGCCCTTCCCCAGGGACTGTGCCCTTCTCATCTGCTGTCTTTTTCTACTACAGTGTTTTGAGTAGCCAAGCATCTCGGTGTGGGACAGATGTCATTCACTTGCGAGGTCTGCGAGGTTAAATGCATGGCCCTGTTCGCCTCACCCCAGACCCAGGATCACCAGATGCAAACGTGTGGGTGCTAGTGTTGACTCACAAAGGGATAGAATGTGATTCATGAATTCCTTTGGTCATTTGCTGCCATGTTTTTATTCGTCAAAAAATGCACTAGCTCTTCTCTGTGAGCTACTGCCAGGGATGCTACCAGGAGAGACTCCGTGTTCCTGGTTGGCAGGGAGAGATCAGAGAGAAGTAAGGATAAGAGACAGATGTATCAAGTAGCTTTGGCAGGAGCTAGGTGCCCTGTGGAGGGAAGCCTTAGGGCTTGGGGGTTAATCAGGGATGGCAAGGAACGTGTCATCATGGAGCTCCGTGTGAGTGGACTTGGGAGTCCAGCTTGTGCACTGCCTCTGATCAGCTGAGAGAGATAAATAAGGTCTCTGGAACACACAAAGAGCAAAGGAGGTGCCTTCTGAGAAGGCAGGCTTTGTAGAAAGGGTGAAGACCCAACTGGTCAGTGTGGGATAATGCTCATGTACACTGTAAGGATTTGTTTCTCGTATTGGTTTAATACAAAGCTGATTGGCCAGTAGTCAGTCAGGAAGTATAGGAGAGGTGACCAGATTAAGAGAATTCTAAGGCAGAAAAGCAGACTCAAACCAGATTCAGAGTAAGCAAGATGAGAATGTTGCACTGAGCAAAGGTTCTAAACCATGTGGATAACAATAGATAAGAATTATGAGTTAATTTAAGTATAAGAGATGGCCAATAATATGCCTGAACTACTGGCCCAGCATTTACTATACTATTAAGCTGCGGAGCTAATTATTGGGAAGCAGGTCCCAGGCATTTGAAAGTTCTGGGTATTTGAGAGTTCCAGGCCGAGGTAGAAACTTATGACTACAGGTCAGGTCACAAGAAGCACTGGACAGACAGATGGAACAAATAAGAAAAGAAAGGTAGGAAAAATTACCAGGGTTCACTCTGTGCTTTCCAAGTTTGACTGGAAGCTACCCCCACAGTGAGAGAGACCAGGCAGGCAGGGCAGTCACTCCAGGAAAGCTTTGTATTTGTTTCTAAGCAAAGAAAGGCAGAGAATGACATTATACCCTGAGTTCATAGGAAGAGGCTGAGCTGAGGGGATGCTGTGGAGAGAAGGAAATATGTTTCTACTTTTAGGAAATTGATTGTTAAACCCCACTGAAGTTTTCTGTTGAAAAATGCAATATAGCACAATGCTATGCAAAGCCATACAGAGTCATACAAGTCAATCAAAGGTCATCTCCACCTTCTCCTTGAACTTCACCTTGAATCTCTGAATCACCTTGAATCATTCTGAGGGATAGTGCTTGTTGGTAAATATCAGGTTATTTACTTCAAAAATCAGAAAAAAATTTTCAAAAAGTAAGTGTGTGTGTGAGAGAGAGAGGGAGAGGGAGGGGAGAGAGGGAGGGAGGATGGGGGAGTCTGAAGAAAAAATTAATTTGGGATGTACTCTTGAGCCCCTGCTTTTTGAGAAAGGTTAGAGGTGACAATGTGATGGAGTTCTTGCTGGTGGTAACAAAGCCTTTGAGATGGTTCCTGGGTCAGAGTTTGACTACTTAGTCAAGCAGTCTGAGTGTAAAAAACCAAGTGTGTTCATTCCTGGGCTGTGGAAGCAACTTTATTTAGCTCCACGGTTAAGATGAAAATATAAAGTAGAAAAAGACCTGAATAGCCTTTAAAATATTGCCAAGCTTTTGATCTGTACATAGGAAGTACATAGGAAAGGTTAAGTGCATTTATTTATTTATTAGAATATCTTTTATCTATTATTTAAAAATTTCATGTATGTACAAATGTCTTTTGTTCATATCTATCTCAACCCCCTTTCCACTCTTCCCAGGAACCCCAACACTCCTTCATGTCCTGTCCTTTCCTTTTTTTAGATTTATTTTATTTTATTTATACGGCAGTTTGCCTGCAAGCATATATGTACACTGTGTGTCTTCCTTCTTTCCTTCCTTCCTTCCTTCCTTCCTTCCTTCCTTCCTTCCTTCCTTCCTTCCTTCCTCCCTCCTTCTCTCCCTCCCCCTCCTTCGTTCCTTCCTCCCTCTCCCTTCCTCCCTTTCCCTCCCTCCCTCCCTCCCTCCCTCCCTCCCTCCCTCCCTCCCTCCGTCTTTCCTTCCTTCCTTCTGCAAACATAACCCACCGAGTCTAGCTAGCGCTGTGTGCTAAACTTGTAAGCTCGACTTTATCTAGGTCTTGTGCAGGAACCTGAGTGTGTGGTTTCATGAACACAATGGCTATGCTATATCTAGTAGACAGCATCCATGGCACTGTTTCCACATCTGGCTTGTTTGTTCTCTCTTCCACAATTCAGTCTTTCACAGTATTCTCTGAGCCTTGCTGAGGGAAGGACTGAGATAAATGTCCCACTTAGGATCGAACACTCAGGGATCTCTCAATCTCAGTCCTTTGACTGGCTGGGTCTTCACTGGTGCTTCGTGTAGGAAGGAGCTTCTCTGGCTAAGGTGGAGAGGGTCTAACGTTTCACATCGCACAGTGATGCCTGGAACACACAGGATGTGTTAGAGCTGGAAGACTCAGATGAATAAGAGGAAGAAGGACTTTTGCACTAAACTCCAGATTCCTAAGGCCTGGGATCTGCAGTGAAGCTGGAAAGAGGCAGGACTGGGCAGAAGGATGACACGTTGTTTTATAGTGAGGGATACCAATAACATTTTGCTCTTAGGCTCTGCAGTGCCCGAACATATACACAGGTGTGAGCAAAACCATATAGCTTCCAAGAGGCCTGTCCCTCTCACTCAGCGGGTTAAGGCAGACATTTAGTGTCTGGGGCCTGTGACATCCTTTGATGTCACTGGGAGTCAGCGATGCTGTCTTGGGTGGCTTTCCCAGGGGTCTGGGAGGTCTGTCTCACACCGAAGGGAGGTTTTTATCTGCCTCTAAATTTACTCAGACATTCAAAGTGACCAACATCAAACCCTAGGATGCTTAACCTCTCTTGACTTTCATTTCTTCTGCTTTAAATTACGGTGATTTCAGGCTAGTCAATATCTTAAGGGTATTATAGCCAAGGCTCTCGTGGTGAACTTTGAAATGTAAAAGGACCATTATACTCTACACAGATCATGCAGAATCAACTGTCATTACCCCAGGCCACAGTGGGAAAGGATCGATCACTCACTCCCTCACTTGCATACTGTATGAGCTCCTGAACAGCTTCAGTGTTTCTCCCAAACAAGGGTATCTGAGTTGTCAGCAAACGGAATAAAGGAAGCCTGGGGACCATGAAGTGGTCAGCATGCAAGGCACAAAAAATAGAGTTGAACAGAGTTTCTATGCCTGAGTTAAATCCCTCCCAGCGAGGCCTCAGAAGCTGAATGTGTGTGCACTTCAGCCATGACAGGAGACTCCACATGTGTGACTTAGGTCAGTGGCATTATGCCCTTTTGTTGAATGTGTCCAAGCCCAGTGTAATCATCCTAAGAAGCAAACCTTACTGGTCAGGTCAATGCTCCTTTAATAGGTCGGGGGAGGGGGGAATTATCCAGATCCTTTAGTCTGTCCACCTTTCTGTCATGAGTAAACACATCACCAGTGCCAATTCTGTCGGCTTCTTGAACTTGGGATAAATACATTTCTGTTGTTTATACATAACCCACTTCCAGGAACTGTGTTACAGCCAAAGTCAGTCTACAACAAACATGAACTCTGGGAGTGATGTGGACAATGGGGGCCTGGCCTGACCCCCTATTGTCTCCTGATTCCTTGCAGGTGATTGTTGGCTTCTGGCAGCCATTGCCTCCCTCACCTTGAATGAAAAGCTGCTCTACCGAGTGGTCCCCAGGGACCAGAGCTTCCAGAAGAACTATGCAGGCATTTTTCATTTCCAGGTATGAGGCCTTGCTTGGGACCTTTGCCACCACTTTTGTATCTTAGTTATTACTCCAATTCTGTGGAATCAGAACTCCGGATGTGAGGTGGTACTGATGTTGGGCTATCTCTCTGGATGACTTGGGTACATACTCCGGTTTGAGAACCATCCCTTTGTGCATCTATCCAACTGTCCTCGGTCCCTTTTCTTCTTCCTCCAGCCCACGGGGCCATGAGGAATCCCTCTGGACTAAGAGGCAGGAGATGTGAGTCAGAGTCACCCACTTCGGTTTCCTGGGTGACACTGAGCCAGCTCTCTTCTTCACAGACTCATAGAAAGACTAAATGGTCCTTGGTGACTGTGACATCTCCTGTGTGTATGAGGCATAAGCCCTCTCAGGGCACTTAAGGTTCACAGAGCCTGGAGACTAGGAGGCCGCTGAAGGACCTCTCTGGACTTCTGCGTGTGATGGGTGTTGTGTTTCCCACCCCTAGTTCTGGCAGTATGGAGAGTGGGTGGAGGTGGTCATTGATGACAGGCTCCCCACCAAGAATGGACAACTGCTCTTTCTGCACTCGGAAGAAGGCAGTGAATTCTGGAGTGCTCTGCTGGAGAAAGCCTATGCCAAGTAAGTGACAGGGTGAGGAACCACAAGCCCCTGGGGCCTCCCTGAAGGCTCTCTCCTGACCTCCCACTCAGGGTACCATGGCTGCGTTTATCCCAGTATCCAGACATCCACAGGTTAGACAGAAAGCACCCCCTAAAGAGAAATGGAAACGTGGGCTGAAGATTTAAGATCTTGTCTCTGGGGCTGGAGATGTAGCTCAGGGATAAAGTGCTTGTATGGCTTGCTTAAGGCCCTGGTTCAACTCTTGATATAAAACAAACAAAAATACAATATATTCATACACACACCCTATGTATGTATGTATGTGTGTGTGTATATATATATATATATATATATATATAAAACCCTAGCTCTGTCTCCTTAAGATCTCTAGCCATTATATTTTCTTCTCCCAGATCCAAGGTAAGATCTTGGGCAGGATGAATGTTTAAAGCCCTGATGATGAAGAAGAAAAGAAATATTTTTAGCTACCAAACTCAAAGTTTCTGCTCATTCCTTGAGCCTCGAGAATCATTTTCCTTATTGACATTCAGAGTTGAAAGTCTTCTTTGAATTAATCCTATTTACTGACACCCCCATTACTTTCTCATTCTGTTAGGGCAATCCTTAGCAGATACCCCTCAGCCTCAGTGGTATGGCCCCCATGCCTCACTGTGCCTAGACACCCCCAAACCCAGGCAGTCAGAGCCAATTCTGGAAGGGTTTTTGGTTTTGAAATGGAGTGAGAGATCTGGAAAGGGGCTGCCTGAGGATCTGTTCCTAGTAAAATCCTGGGGCATCTGTCTAAAACAGTAGCCTGTGAACCCCCCTCAGCTCCTTATCAAAGCTGGCCAAGGTCTTTCTCTGGCCGAATGTCCTGGCCTCATCCCTTTCCATGTCCAGTGGTTTCCTTATTAGGTTGTTCATGGCTGTGGATGGTGTTTATTTTTTCTCTCTTTCATCAACAGGCTTAATGGTTCCTATGAGGCTCTCGCTGGAGGCTCCACAATTGAGGGCTTTGAAGATTTCACAGGTGGCATCTCTGAATTTTATGACTTGAGGAAGCCCCCAGGCAATCTGTACCACATCATCCGGAAGGCCCTCAGTTCTGGATCTTTGTTGGGCTGCTCCATTGACGTGAGCCTCAATTCTTCTTCTCTTTTTCTCTTTGCTCTGGTGACGTGTTGGTTTACAGTGTGTGGGGACCAGTGAAGACCTAATGGGTGGATGGGAACTAGGGTTAGTCACGTTATAAAATTATGTTTCTCTGGTAACTGCTGAAGTCACTTTAGTACAGTTAGTTAGACTCCCCAGAAGAGCATAACCTCATCCCCTGGATCCTAGGCCCTATCTACTTAGCATCTAATTGCTAAATCATCTTAGACTTTGGGAAAACAAATTGGCAGCTGACAATATTTGATGGATTTGGAGATCCCTGAAGAAAGGAGAAGGGTCCACCCCCGAGAGGAAGATTGGCTGTGTAGAATGCCAATCAGGCCTTCGAAATCAGATCTGGAAGCCGCCAGCCTAAGGGCCGGTTATCTGTCTACCCAGATGCTCTCTTTTCTTCTCTGGCTGTCATAATGGGTCGTTTCAGGTGTTTGCTTGCTTTGTTTTGAGGCATCTAACTATGCTCTCAGTCACACTCCGGCTCGGCAGCTACTCACTACCTGCCTGACTTATTAAATAGGGCTGTCTAGAGATGGGTCTCGCCATCTGTGGGCTGTTGCTGCTCCCGCACTCTTCCCAGCTGGAGATCTCTGGAGGTGTGGTGTACTTTTAGAAGGCTTTCTAGTGCTGGCTCCAAGGAAGTCAGTATCAGCCTCTCTGATGGAACTCTTTCCTTAACCAGGTCTCAAGTGCAGCGGAAGCAGAAGCCACCACCAGGCAAAAGTTGGTTAAGGGTCATGCATACTCTGTGACTGGAGTCGAAGAGGTAGGAAGGGGTTAACATGAACTCTGGGGTGTCCTAAGAAAGAGGCAGAGATCACACTGAGAAGTTTTGAAGTGTATTTGAGTTTTCCTGCTTACTCAGGGCAAGTTTCTCTCGGATGCAGTGCCCCAGACAGATGTGCAGTTAACAGGGTACTCACAACTCTTAGCTTCTCAGAGGACAGTATCTGAGCCTCAGTCATTCTAGCTCTCTGGTTTTAATTAAATTTAATTCTTTTCCTGAGATGTGATCTGAAAGGTTATAGGAACCATCAGTTAGATTCTATAAGCATTCCAAACAAATGTTCATGTAGACAAAGGAGTATAAACCCATAGGAGTCCCTAAAAGAAGAAAATTTTTACTCCAGTGTTCAAGATTTAATAATGAAAGCGTGGATATTCTTCATTCTCGGGCCCCAGCATGGCCTATAATATTCATGATTTTTATTTTGTATGGTTTATCTGCATCCAAGTGGGATTTGAATAATTTGGTTAAAATAATAGATAAAGTTGACAATAAGATAAAGGTAAAATATATCAACCCAGACAGCGCTACAGCTGAGAAATGAGTTTTCTTTAGGTTTCCTGGTAGTTGTGCAGAAAAAGCCACACACCAAGTACACCAGCTCTTGCTGCTTATTGCAATGTTAATAACACTCGCTATACGTCTTTCATTTTAATGTGGTATTATTAAACCAAGTCAACTCCGTAAACATGAATTGAGTGTGTGAGGAAACTTTGGGCTAGCTTATGATAGAAACGATGATGATAAAGACCTAATAGACTGACTTCTAATAGACTGCCAGTAGGTATGCAGGAGTGCATGGGAACCATACTTGAGTGCTCATTAAATAGCAAGAGGTAGTATCTTATTTCTTTTTTGTTATGATAACATGATACCTGAACCTGGATGATTTATAAAAGAAAATAATTTTTTTTTTAAATCTCATGCATCTGGAGGCTGGGAAGTCTAACACTGGGTGGCTTCATGAAGCTTCAGTATCAATTGGAAGGATAAGTTTACACACTCAGAGGAGAGACAAATAAGAGGCTTTGCTTTATAACACCTTTAGCAACTAATCCAGTCCTCAGAGAATGAGAACTCACACCAGAAGAATGAACTCAGGCTCTCAGGAAAGACATTAATCCCATCTCAGGTTTTAATCTCTTGAAGCTCCATCTGAAAACCCCATGACAGTGGTGATCACATTTTATCACAAGTTTCTGCGGGCATTTATACATTTAGGCTTTGGGGACACTCTGCTAGGCTCCTATCCTTTTCCTGGAGAGATATTGACAAGCATTTATCAACCAGATAAGGTACCAGTGATGACAGATCAAAGAAACAGTTCCACCCAGATCTACCTCAGTGAACCAGTAGTTATATTGTGGTTACTTACAAGATCATGGATGACGCAAATATAGCTGTGTCAGCAGAAGAGTTTTCATGTGATGACCCATGATGCATCTCCTTGCATGACTTGCAGGCACCCAACGAAGAGTCCCTGCTGGCCCTGCAACTGTTTGCTGCTTTTATAACTTTAGGGAAGGGCTTTGTGAATCCTGTAACTTTCAGGAACTTCCTGGGCCCCCAAGTTTCCTTTACTTCCCAAGTTTTATTGAGGAAGGGATAGTTATACAGCTAATTAGGTAATCTTGAATAACTGAGTTTCTCTGAGTCTCATATGGTTGAGGTCAAACTGTGAAGCTTAAATAGAGCAACCATGCATTTGAAATGCTTAGCATTGTGCCTAACCTAGTAGTAAGCAATCAGTAAATGTTAACTTCTACACTATTGGTATTGTTTAGGGGGCATTTACTAGGATGCTGTCTCTGATATTTAGAACAAAGTCCAAGTTAATCAAGTGCAAAATCTAAACCTATGTTTAAGTAGATACATAATTGGTTTTGTGGTAGATTCATGCTTCATTTGTTCTAATAGCCTGTGAAAGCAAAACGTTTGACCAAAGCTTAAAAATGAACATGGCAAGAAAAGGAAAGTGTGGTATTTTGGAGACATTTGAATCACTGAGTGCCCTGAGTGCAGACATATGCTCCAGGCAGCAGCAGTGTGGTGATTTGCCTGTGTGTGGCTCTTGCAGGTGGATTTCTGTGGTTGCCCAGAGAAGCTGATCAGACTGAGGAACCCGTGGGGTGAAGTGGAGTGGTCGGGAGCTTGGAGTGATGCGTAGGTCCCTCTCTCTCTTCCCCAGGGCTCACCTCTCCCTGTATAAAGATGTCGTATCACACACATCAGAAGTAATGAGACCCATTGTTCAGTGGGTTCTGCTTCACTTACTGTTCATAGATTACATGGTATGCTGTGGAAATAGTTTCCCATGATTCCAGGATGGGAAAAGAAGAATAGAAACCACTTTGCTACAGTTTTTAATTATGTATTTCTGCCTTGGCACTTGGAAACTTGGCAGCTCCATGGAATTTTGCCTGGTGTTGAAGACCTACGTATTTCCTATGCACCACATGACTTAGATACACTACAAGATAAAATCGATCACTCACAATCTGATATTTCACCGCCACAAACACTGTTCCCCTCAGTACCAAGAAAAAACAGACACATTGGAGAAGCTTGATCCTGAAAGCCTTGAGCCATTCAGGCTGATATGAAAGGAAATGTCACTCACCCGAGGAGTTCCTGACTAGATGGGTGTTGAGGACAATCTATGGGCTGCCTATATACTGGTAATGGAAGTCCGTCCAAGGAGATGAAGGTCGGGGATGGCTATACTCTGCCATTTATGCCCCTGACATCCTCCACCGGACAGAGACACATCTGGACTATTTATGTACCAGCAGTTGGAGGAGGACATGGAAGCTCTTAGGTGACATGTGTGGACTCAATGAGCATCCAGCTGTGTTTTGTTGTTAAGTTTGGAACATCAATAGTAATAACAACAAAAAATTAAACCTAATGGGGGATGAGATTAGATCTAGAATTCTCAATCAGATCCCCTAACTTTTGCTTGTAACAAGCACACTGTGGGACTCCGTGCTGATGAAATGAATGTTTTGATGACTTTAAGAAGCCCTAGAATACTTCTGCTGGTCTACAAGTGTTTAGAAGCCAGTTGGAGGGAAAGGCTGGACCCTGTTGTCTTCGTGGCTGGGGGAGGGAAGGGACGGGACTTTTGCTGAGTGTGCTCGGGGAAGAACCTTTGTTATTTTTAGGATTGATACTAAAACTGTTCATTAATCTAGATATCACACATACATTTAGGAAAACCCAAAGCTGAAAAGGTCAGGCAGTTGTGGACGGCATTTGAGCAAAGTACATGGACATTACCACACAAAGGCCACCAGCAGGAAACTGGGTGACCTTACTTCAAGGAAATTTCCATAAAACTGAGCCTAATGATCAGGGCCATAGACTTAGGAAGTGGACAGCGTCTATGTCCCTAAAGCTGGCTAAGTCCTCATAAAAATAAATCCACCCCAGTCTGACAGAAGATCAGAGAGACAAGTTACTAATGAATACATGCCTTTCTTGTGACAGGACCTCTTTGTTCCTATGGTCAGAGGTCTGTGAGTCTTAATTGGAATGCAAAATGTACCAAGAGAGTGAAAATTAGAATAAAGCCATTACATTTCTGCTGCATGCCCACCCCTACAGCAGCCATCTCATCTCCTTGGCCTCATCCCTTCCGCCAGTGGTACACTACTTCACACCAGGTCCAGCCTGTCTTCTTTCCTTGGTGGGGGTGCATCCCGTTTGTGGTCCTTTGGGGGTATTTAGCTGAGGCCAGCAGTTTGCATCTCAGTAATTACCACCCCTGGCTCATCGGCCCATAGTGCACCTGAGTGGAACTGCATCGATCCCAGGAGGAAGGAAGAACTGGACAAGAGAGCAGAGGATGGAGAGTTCTGGTGAGAGGCTGTGTGCTGACAGGCTGTCCCCATAGTGGTCAGTCTGCTCCAAGGTACTTGGGAGGGCCGGTCTCCAGGACTTCCAGGAATGTGATGAGGTTCCTAAAATGGGGGCTTCCTTCTCTGCCCCTTACCCTAGTATAATTCTACACTATTCTCATGTCTAAAGCATTGGAACCCAGCTCTCTGTGCCTACAACATGGCCTGGCCAGAGCCTGTCTGTCTGTTGAGAGCCTAAAACAATACTCTTCCATCCCCCACCCAATTCCAAGGTCTAGCTTAAAGTCAAAATGAAATTCTTTCCTCTGTCTGGGTTGGGAGGAGGTCCTACAGAAGAGGAAGAGACTTAGAGTTCATCTCCACACCGGATATCACAGAGAATTCTTCAGGACCCTCTGCCAGGCTTAGCTGTGATCTAGCCTAGAGGCGAGGGTTGGACTGGCATCCCCTTCTGGGCTATCGGTTCCCTTTGGGTCATGGTTCCAACTCTGTGTGGCTGGCAGATACAGGAGGAAGATTCCTTAGGGATTGAGATGCTGACTGCTGTAGCTCTGCTGGTTTATGCCCCTGGGCTGTAGATGGCAATCCAGCCAGTCCGCAGTGACAGGAAGGCAGAGATTTTTATGGGCCTTCAATCTTCCAGTCCAGCCCACTTCATTTGGTCCCTTCTGGTCCCTCTGTTCTTCAGGATGTCCTTTTCGGATTTCTTGAAGCAGTTCTCTCGACTGGAGATATGCAACCTGTCCCCAGATTCTCTGAGCAGTGAAGAAGTCCACAAATGGAACCTGGTGCTCTTCAATGGCCGCTGGACACGAGGCTCCACCGCTGGGGGCTGCCAGAACTACCCAGGTGAGACAAAGCCATCTGTCTTTTCCTCTCTGGGTTGCATGGCTTTTTAACATGGATCACTGAATAATCAAATGCTCTCGGATCTGAGGTCATGTTTCTACTTGGGCTTGGAGATCAGGCAAGGGTGGACAATGGTTTTGCATCTGTCTACCTGAGGCTCCTTCGTCTCTCTGTGTTGAAATCATCCTTGCTTCAGCCACCCTGCTCTCCCAGCATGCTGCTTTTCACTGTCTGTTTATTCTTGGGCTGTCATTAGGCCTTCTGTTCGTCTCTTGGGTTTCTGCCTGACCTAGCTGGTCCAGCTGGCTGACACCACACCGCTGAGCCTGGGAGATAGAAAAGTTAAGGATGTTGGTAAACAATCTAGTTTTTTTTTTTTTTTTTGGTGGGCTGTACATAGAAGGGTAGCCATTTTGCTTTGTGTTGCCTGAGTTATGGCTGAAGGGGTGAGGCTATTGGGGGGGGGTCAAGAATGGACAAACACAGGCTATGTATGGGTCATATTCCACCCCCCCCCCCATGTGTGTGTGTGTTGTGGGAGTCATCAGGGATCTCTCTCTGGTGAGGGTATCTTGGTGCAAACCATTGCCTCTGTCTTAACTCTGTCTCCTTGAAGGCGAGAGAGGCCTCTCTGATTCTTGCAAGATGACTAACATGTACTTGTGCAGACTCCTCCTAGGTCAGTCCACAGAGACAGCTGCTGAAGAGACAACTGAGGAACAACCCCCAGCTCTCAGGAGAAACAAAGGGAAGAAAAATCACGCTCCCCTCTTGCTATTTCCTCACCTTCCTGCTTTCCGGGGTGCTGTGGCTCAGTAGATTTGTGCTGATTGACTGAATATTTCCATGCAGGGGTTGGGGCAGCCACATTCTTCACAACCAGAGTACTGAATGCTGTAGAAATGGCAGCACTGTAAACCCCATGTGGGTACAGACTGGGAACACAAGCTCTTACCTCCTTCCCAAACCATCTCCATTTGGCTGCAAAGACCTGCTGTTGAGAGGCCTGAAGGGGGAGCTTGAGGCTTGCCCCCATCAGTCAAATTAACAGTTGTGAGGCCTGAAGGGCATTCCTTTCTTGAAGCTTCAGTTTTTCAGTGTTCACAGGGCTTCATAATTCCTACCTTCCAACTCGCTGAGGCGCAGTGAGCATTGTAACATAAAGAGCACGGGGAAGCGCTCTGTAAACTGTACAGTGTTATACAAATGGGATGTATTATTTTTATGGCCCATTCTCTTTCTCTAGTACTGTTAAGGAGTAAACAAAAAATGTAGGGATTGCAGTAATGCTACATTTGGGAGAAATTAAAATATGCTTACCATTAACACGCTCTTAGAAAAGACATAGGAAATTTTCATGGATCATTCTGGAAGCTCAGAACCATAGGGGGTGCCCAAGGTATCTGCATGCACCAAATCATAATCCCATCTGTGCTGCCAGCTAGCTGTCAGAAAGAAATGGATTGTTCCTGCCTTGTGGTAATGAAGTAAGTACAGAAGATTACCTAATTTTCTGTCTCCCCTGGAATTCATAGACACCTGATCTTAAAATCTATATACGCCTGTGCCTTGAGTGGAAAAAAAAAAGTCTAGAAATGGAGGCTCTGGGAAGAAGGAATTGAATAAGTACTCTCACTCTTAGGGAAAAAATATAATGAATGAACCTTGGACATATGTGAGTGCTGTGTTGTTCTATAGGGTTTTTACTACCATGCAGAGATTGTAAAAATACATGCCGGCCCCTGCTCACCCCCAAACAAACACTCCGCTCCAATTCTTTGTTGTAATTGAACATCTAGCATTGTGGAGTTTGTCTTCTTCAATTATAGTCTTAGCTCAATTCCATCAAAGAACTGTTGTGTGTCTATAGATGATCCCTTAGGCTTCTCTGTGTCTGTCTTGGGTAGTTACTGAGTTGGAAGCTCTTTTTCAAAAGTTGTCTTTGAATAAAGATGCCATATGTGCATGTGGAGTGTTGTATGATGTTTCTGGCCCAGACTTTCTGAGCTACAGTCCCGTAGTCCCAATGAAACATACAGATGCTTATATTAATTGTACACTGATTGACCTTGGATCTAGGCATGTAACTTTCTAGCTCTAACCCATGATTCTTATCCTGTTCAGCCATGTGGCTTGTACATTTTCTCAGAGCAGCATAGTTGTCCTCTGCATCTTCTGGCTTGTCTCACAACTTTGTGGCATCTCTGCTCTGTTCTTCCTGTTCCCAGAGTTTTCTTAGTCTGGTAGCCCAGTCCACATTTTCTGTCTGCCTTTGGCCAATCAGTGTTTTTATTAAACTAGTAGGTGGGACAATTATTTACAATGTAACAACATAATCCCCCTACAGTGGAGTGTTGCTTTGAGCATGTTCACTTGCAGAAGATGCTAGCTGTCCACACTGCCTCTTATTCACCTCTTCTTATCTATGTCTTTTATCCCCTGTCTCTTACTCCTTTGAGACATGGTCTTTTATTGAACATGGAACTTATGCCAACAAGGCCTAACAAGACCTGTTTGTATCCCAACAACACTAGGTTTACAGACACATGGGTTACAGGCTTTCTTGGTCCACCAGACCCCAAATTATGACACGGAGACTTACTATTAATTATGAATGTTTGGCCTTAGCTTAGGCTTGTTTCTAGCTGCTTAAATGAACCTATTTCTATTCATCTATGTGCTGCTCTGAGGCTTGTTTAACTCATCTAGATACTGTGTAGTCTGATTTCCTGTTTCCTCTTTATCTGTCCTGCCCCAGTAGCTGGCTTCCTTTTAATCTCTGACCACCAGCCCTGCCTATTCTTTCTTTACCTAGCTATTGGCCATTCATATTTTTATTAGACCAAGCAGGTTCCTTAGGCAGGCAAAGTGAAACAGCAACTTATGTTTACATAGTTGAACAAATGCAGCAAAAACAAAAGCAACACATTGATACATAGTTAACTATTTTGTGACACAAACAAATGCAACACATCTTTACATAGTTAAACAGATATATATTCTATATTTACCCCCTTTGTCTAAATAAAAAGGAAAGGCTTTAACTTTAATATAGTAAAATTATATACAATAAGAACAATTATTTAGTAAGTATTACAACTCCATTTGTATTTGGCAAATTTAGAGAAAATATTTCATTATCTATTCTATCTTGGTGATTCCAAAGTTTTGTACCTAATTTACCTTCTATCATAACTAAGGAAAACTGTAATTATAACTAGTCCTCAGGTCCATCAAAGACCCTAGAAGGATATAATATTACCAGACTAAACAGGAAGTACAGTGCAAGCCACTTGTAAAACTAAGGAAATGACAGAGACATCTGGCTGTCTGGACAGTCACCCAAGGTTCCTCTGCAACATTGGAGCATCCATCTTTGGTCTATAGGCCTAGAATATCTGGCAGACATTTCTATAAAGCAGGAATTTTAAAGGATTGTCCAACCTTGTCTTGGCAAAGTTCAGCAGTCATTTTACTTTGTGGCCTGCATGTCCAGTTTGGATGGCATACTGTCAGCAGTTGAGGAAAGGACAGTTTCTTGACCAAATGGCTAAATTTGGCATAATGAAAGCAAACTCCATATGGAGGTTCTTTGACACCCTTCATCCTTCTTTGAAGTAGATTGGTGAGGCCAGGAGTAGATGTGTTATGAAAATCCTTAGGTTATTAAGCATTTTAAATGTTATATTCTGTAGGTCTCTGAAGCATTTGAAATTACCTATCTATCTAGAATATGTCTGTTTAACTTTGAAAACATACCTAGCATGACTACAAATTTGATTATTATAGATCACTCTTAATTTGCATTTTTAATTATATGTTACATTTTAAAATAAGCTTAATAGGTACAATACCTTAAATAAGAGTTGAAACATATGTACAGTATAACAAAAATAACTTTAAATTTGTATCTATATATCAAAATTCATACCAATGTAAAACATTTAAGGTTAATAGTTGTCTTTTTATCCTACATTCCTATATCCTCCCTAAATAATTGCAAATATTCATAACCCACCAAATGACCAAAAACCTCCTACCACATCTCTTGGGAATATTGGCATTGTCTTCTCTAGATTTCTTCTTGTTGTCTGGGAGCAACAACATCTCCAGGGGCCCCTGAGAAAATTGAGACAATGGTCAAGTCCTGGGGAATTTAGTTTTAACACCTTTTTGTCTAGTCTCAGAACTGTTTCCATGCAGAGGGATCATCAGTATAAACATCACCTGTCTTGTAGTTTTTTTGTTTGTTTTATTTTATTTATTTTTTATGTTTATAGCCAAGATTTTCGTGGGATCTCTCCTGATCATACCTGATCTTTTTTAACCTTGAAGGAATCCACAGTCTTTCATTTCCTATGAAAACAAAAGCATAATGTAGCTCCCAATACAATACATTTTCTGAATTCAATTTTAAAGTTAAGGCATCCCTAAAGTACTTAATTTAACAGTCCCCTTTTCAATCCCATGTCTCTCAGTACCTGCTGTTCCCCCATCAGCATTAAAAAAAAATTCAAATTCAACACAACACTATATAGGATCCAGACTCCTTGTGTATTTACCACCTTTATGTGCCCCCCCCCCCATATTACTTTACTCTTTCTTTAGGGACTTTATTATTTTTAAACTACTGTTTTCCTGTGACTTTCTCTACCTATTTTCTTTTCTTTCTAAACTACAAACCATTTAAAGACACACTGTAATATGTTTAGAGATACTTTTTGGTCTGTATCTTCTTTACTGCCCATCTGAAGCATTCTCTGACCACATGAACCAAACCTTAATCTTGCTAAGAAAGTTTGTGCTAACAGTTGACCCTCTCTGCTCTAGTCTTTGAGAGCTGCATTTAATCCACCCAGTTCTTGGTCCCTGCATTGTGGTGAATGTTTTCTTAGCTTGTTGTTTCTACTTAACATGTTGGATGCTCAAGTGTTTGCTGTACGGCAGAGCTGTGTCTGTTACAAGTGTTAGGCTACTACTAGGAAGATGTGTCCTTTTTTTCAGCTTTCTCAGACCCTGTGTAGAAATAGGTGCGTCATGTTGGGCACAATGTTGTTTTAACTTTGACACAGTGACTGTGCCTTAATCTACTGCTATCTCAGCCAGCAATTGCAACTCTGCAGATACTGGCCTATTTCGCTAGCAGTGGCCTTGTAGCTCATGCTGTACCCTATTGATAATTTTGCTCCTGCAGGCACCGGCCCCGATGCTGCCTCTAAAGGTAGCTTTAACTAAATCTCTAGGATTTTAATTATGAATAATAGTTGAGATTCAAAGGCTGGGGTAAAAATTTGTGAACCCAGAGAGGCTTAGTAACAACTACCTAACCCTCTCTCCTTGCTGATATCCATGGAAGACTCTTGCTTTTGTTCTGCCAAAACAGAAAAGCTGCACCACTCCAAACCTCACCCTACTACTTCCATGACTCTATCAGTCCCAGATGCCCTCTGAGATTCTATGATTACTTTTGTCAACTCGTAGCTAACTCAGTCTCCTAATCCAAGGTTAATTTTATTTAATGAATAAAAATGCAAACTCAGGGATAACAGTGTGATTGAACATCCCCCAATACACATGCATAACTAAAACTGGCATTTTGACATGGTGCCGGGATCTGAATTCAGGTCCTCTTGCTTGCACAACCCCCCCACCCACCCACTGAGCCTTCTCTTATTAATAGATGATGTAGCAGGAATTTGAATGACTTGGAAGGTCATGTGTTTTATCAATAGGCTGCAACATGGAATATCATGGGAGGTCCCTTGGGCTGAGGGATAGAGGATGGGTCTCAGGACTTCACGGGTTTAAAATCCAAGGTTGGGACTTCCCCTGAGCTTGGTGGAGCGCATGACAGTCAGATGGCTTTCTGGCTATCAGGCAGAGAGATCCTTTTTTCTTCTGGGGCTCTGCTGCCATCCATTCCAGGGATACATGTCTCCCTAAAGAGCTCCTTCCAGGTGGAGTCTTCAGCTAAGAGCAGGAAGAAATGAAAGAATTCCAGGAAAGCAAGATATTGCTTCCTGGTACAGTCCAGAGCAGCCTGGGATAACAGTATCTCAGATTTCCCCACAGTTCTGGGCTACTGGTTGATCAAATAGACAAGATAGACATTCTAAGTCTCTACCTGGTTAGGGGGATTGCTTTCCAGTTCTACTGTGCCAGGCAGTCTGGCCCAGGTTATCCTTTCATTGGGACGATAGAGGCTCTTTCCTTTTTTAAAAAATTTCCCTCCCTCATCTCTCACCCCTGTTGGACCATTGTCACTGAATGACTTCCAGCCACCTACTGGACCAACCCCCAGTTCAAAATCCATTTGGATGAGGTGGATGAGGACCAGGAGGAGGGCACCAGTGAAACCTGCTGTACAGTGCTGTTGGGTCTGATGCAGAAGAATCGCAGACGAAAACAGAGGATCGGCCAGGGCATGCTCAGCATAGGCTATGCTGTCTACCAGGTACGGCTGAGTCAGGTCTACCATTGATATCTTTGATTAGGATGTGTAGTCAGTGACTGGAGTATGTCTTTCCTATTACTGAAATTCTCTTAATAAGATGTCCTTGCTCCCTTACATCCATAGAACTCTTACAGAGGCTAGGATTCTATAGTTAGAGATTCATCCCAATGCCTGGAATTTCTGCTGTCAACACTGAGATGTGCAATTCATTACACTCTGCCTATCATTGAGAATGCAGTGAAAATTTGCATGTTAGATTCTTTTCCAAGAAGAGGTGTTTCAGGGGACTGGAGCCCAGAACATGAGGTTGAAAAACATTTGAGCAATAAAATGCATTTAAGAGCAGGAGAAGGTGGTTGAATTCAGAAGCCAAATGCATACAGTGCCTTCTTCCTGCTATCAGAGGTTACCTGAAAATACCCAAGGCACTAGCTTGGGTAAGAGGAAGTACATAGCCTTTTTTGACTCTGGAGTCTCTGGATTGAAGAACACAACAGGTTCTTGTCTCAGACTTCAGTTTCTGGTCCAGGGTGCCAGTATTCTCCAGTGACTACCCTGCTGTAGATTTTTGTCTCCCCAATACAGTAAATCAAGTTTTCAGGGCTTGACAATCTAGTTAGTAGCAAGCTGCAGTCTACTTCTTAACCCAGACAAAGACTCTATACAATGTATCCCACTGGGACTCAGTTTTTAGCTTTTTAGAATATTACAAGTGAATTCATTGGTTTAAAAAAACAGTTCTAATCAGGAAGACCCAGAGCTGCTGGGAGGCCAAATACCTCAGTATAAATTAATGCACATAAAATAAGTATTGTAATAAGAAGTATTGTATTAAATTTTGTAACAATGAAAATTTCAGTTGCTAAGCCCATATCATCTTCCTCTGGCCCCATTTATCATATTCTTAAACTTAGGGTTTCAGGAGAGTGTGTATGCATGTGTGTGTGTGTGCGTGCATACGGTACATGTGTACATGTGTGTGTGTATGTGTGTAACTGGAAGAATGGGGATTAAAAATAATTGCTACTTAATTGCAAGACAAAAGAATTAAAAGTAACTAAACTCCATTTTATTCCAACTTAGCTCTTCCAGTCCTGTCTAGGCATAAATATTACAAACCTGTCTCACTGCTTACAGAAACAATAGCCCTGCATACATCCTAATACAATAAACTTGCCTGGCATCTACTCTGTGCCATGTGCAAATCTGAGTACCAAACACACGGTTCCTGTCTTCTGGATGCTCCCGATCAGGAATGGGAATCTGATGACAGGGTAGGAGGGATCTGTGATAGTGATGCCACCCTAACAGCAGTCTGGGCTCCTCGGCTTTATGCTGGGGGAGACTTTAATCAGGTCTTCAAAAAGATGACCTAGATTTAACAGGTAGAGGAAAGAAAACATCCTAGCCTGAAGGCATGCCATGTGCTCCCTGATGGCTTAAAACTTAGCGACTGTTTTAGAAAACTGACAGTTGGCAGGAGCAATTGCAGGGTGAGCCACTCAGGGATGGTGGCCAGTGCTTCGTCTGCCAGGCCTCCTTCACTGTGCCAGATCAACAAAACATTCTTCCTCAATAGCTGTGTGTGCTATGGTGTTTGCACCAATAAATAATACACACAGAATGTCAGTTTCATGTATCAAATTATAGCCATTTATAAAATACTCCAGAGTATGTGATCTGTGGCTCCAATTCCTGTCATTGGAGGCATATAATTTAGAGCTTGACCTCTATGAATAAGATTGGCTTTAAAGTCAAATTGAGGAGATAAATGTAGAGAGCAGCTGGGGTAAAGGGAGCAGCTGCAGTGAGGGGAGCATCTGGGGTGTGGGGAGTAGCTTGAGTAGGGATGTTATATTTTCATTCCTGCCTGTGTCTCCTTTCTCTGGCTCTGTCTGCAACTAGACTCTAGCCAGAGGTTGAAAACCTGTGACCAGTTGAGAGGCTTCCAGACACTCCACAGATGGCCACCCTTCCAGTCTCCGTGGGCAGTGGCTCTTCCTGTCTGGCCCCGGGGAGTCAGGGCCAGGTGGACTCAGAGCATATTGTCAGAAACATCCAGGTTGTTGAGGGAAAGCAGGACAAAATAATTATGGAAGCTCCTGATGGGTGGAGAGGCCTCTGTGTGGCTGATGGTGTTTTAAACTCCAACTTAAAGAAGTACTGGGTCCCTTGACCATTGCAGCTCCGAGGAGAGGACACCAGCCAAACCCGACTTCCCCTCAGAGTGGAAGGCACTTGCACAATGGGCCTAAGCTGTCAGTAGACTCAGGAGCACTGGGCGTAGCAGGCTCTCCCTCTGGGTCTGAGAGCTGTTCTCCACAATATCTTCATTTGTGTTCATGAGGGCTGCAGCTGAGTCAGTGAGTGAGAAAGCAGCAAAGGACCGAGCAGGGATGCTTGGGATGAGGAAGGCAGATTACCAGGACACTTTGCACATCTCCTTTTCTATTGTCAGTGCCATTTTTCCTGGTCTAACGTTCTTTACTGTTCAGCGTCACTAGCACAAAGGAAGGGGCTCCTTTTCTTCCAATTTAAAAATCTTGGAGGACTCTCCTATGTGCCAAGTTTGGGTCACTATGGATGAAGACAGAATCAATTGTGACTTAAGATGAGTAGAATTTTCTTTCCAGCCACGTATTTGATCTGGCAGGACAGGGTAGGAAGTCTCTGGGAAGAATTTTACCTCAAGCATTATTACCTTTGAAGAATTTTGGAGATCTGGGTAGATTACACAAAGTAAAAACAGGGACTTCTTCAGACCCAGATTTCTAGGACTCAGCAGTCTGCATATGGCCTTGGATCACTAACCACTTTCCAGGTTGGAAATACACCCCCCTTCATTTTAGCTCAAATTGAACTCCCTATGTCTTGTGATCTGTCTGTCTGCAAGGTGTAGGAGGCAATGCACTAAGGGAGAGGCTTGAACTCCCAGGTGACTTTCTCTTGTCTTTTGCCCTGCAGATTCCCAAAGAGGTACGTGAGTATTGCCTGCACGGAGGTGCTCTTCAATTGGTAAAAAAAAGGCATGCCTGCCTTTGCCTTTCCTGCAATGGAGGCAGGCTTTCCTGTGGATTCTCTTTTGACCTGGCAATCAATACTCTGTCTACACATTGGTACCACCCACCTCAGCTGGTTGAAGGCAGGAACATTCCTGAGAAGGGACCTGCATGGCCCCACAGGAAAGCACAGTCAACACAAAGCCAGTTCCCAGAGTGTGCTAGCTCAGGGTCATCTCAGCTGCAACCTAGGAAGTCTTAAAAATCTCAGTGTATGGACTACATCCCAGCAAGTTATAGCAGCTTGGGGCCAGGGGAATATAGACATTGTAAGTTTATAAAAAGCCCCTTGGCTCCACCCTATAGGGTTCACCTGTTGACCATAACCTCACACTGAGAATCACCTTCAGTTGACCCCCTTGAGATCTATACCATCATTGGTAGCTGAGGTATACCAAGGAAGATGTGAAGGCCACAGACCCTTGACACCTAACTGGATGGGGGGGGGATCTCTGATAGCACGGAAGAAACCCAGTTCTTCTGCCAGTGGTTCTAGGTCCCGCTCCACTCTGGCCTCCTATACAGGGATTCTTTGGTTGGCTCCCCCAATGGATTATTCCAGAAACTCTGTCCTTCTCCAGACAAGTCCAGATATCAGTTAGCTGTCCATCACCACTGACGGCACCTTCTCCTGCTGGACTCTTTCCTCCCTCATTTCCATCAGGGATACCAAGAATGACATTCAACGTTTTACTTAGATGTTGACTGTGGTCCTGCCGATGATGTCCCAGCACACTTATGTCCAGGGTGTAGACATTTTCAGAGAGAACCCCAAGCACTGTGGCTGTCCTAGTTGCCACCTGAAGGATCCCCGAGGAGTCCCAGCTGGGGAAATGACAGGGGCCAGGGGGTCCTGCTCTTCTCTGCTAATGAGCAGAACTGAGATCCAGGGAAGGTCTGGGGACCATACATGGACACTGACCACTCCAGCGTGGGTGTTTCAGCTCTTGCAGCTTGTCTGCACCTGCCTCTGTCATAGGCATCATATAAAGATTGATTGCAAAGATACAGGACTCAGGGGAGGCTTAATTACAGCACTAACAGTGTTGGCACCTGTGTTTTCAGAGCCCTCTGCAGTTAGTAATTAGCCTGTGTCACACACTAGCAGCATCCTCCTACCATTTCTTAGAACAAATTCATGGGAGTGTTTTACCCTCTCTGAGGAAGAGTCCTCATCCCCGGGAGGCCAGGAGGGACCTAGAACAAGGCTTGAATAGATGCCTTCTCTGTCCATCTTTTTCTCAGAGCTTGGTCACTTTAGTCGCAACACAGAGCACTTCAACTGTGGACCAAGGTTAAAGTTTCCTTCTTCAGCCCCTGATCTGGGCTCTGAGAGTCCACGCTGTTCTCACAGACACAGCTGCAGTGTGCTGGCTGCTAGAATCATGAGGAAAAATATGCAAAGCTCACACTAGACAACCCAAGCTCAACCCTTTACTTACTGGAGGGACCTAGAAGGCAGAGGGGCTGGTAAGTCACAGTTAAGGCCACAGCCTCATTGGGTTGGCACTCAAGAGGCACTCCAGCTCACTTGATGGTTGAAACACAGGGAGTTAGCTTGTGTCTGGACTGAATGCCTCCTGATTCTCACACATTAGGTGCAGTGAACAACCTTAATTTAACGGGGTCTGGCTGAACTCCAAGGAGAAACTGACTCTGCCCATTGTTTTGTGCAGCTGGAGAGCCACACGGATGCACACTTGGGCAGGGACTTCTTCCTGAAACACCAGCCCTCTGCTTGCTCCAGCACATACATGAATCTGCGGGAAGTGTCCAGCCGGGTCCGACTGCCCCCAGGACAGTACCTGGTGGTACCATCTACCTTTGAGCCCTTCAAGGATGGTGACTTCTGCTTAAGGGTGTTCTCAGAGAAGAAGGCCGAGGCTCTGTGCGTCTACTTTGTGGGAGATGTGTTCTGAATTAGGCCACAGGTGGAAGTGTAGCATTGGAGGCACCCATTGCTAAGTGACCTGCCCCTGGATCTTAGTTGATGCTTCTAGAGGAAGCTTGAAAAGCATGATACCTCCTTGGGGCTGTCTTTGGGTGTGTCTTCTGCTGCCTCCACTTTGCTCTATAGTACTGGGAATTTATTCATCCAGAAAAGTCAGTCCAGCTGTCCTACCGCATGGCAGAAGATGATAAGTTCTGAGGCAAGAATGTGCACACAGTACACACATACTCAGGATACATACCATACGTATGTACAGCAGTATTCATATTACACACAACCCATAATAGTAGACAGATATACAATATATGTACCAAATATGTACCATCTACGCATCCTCCATCTTATATTTGTATATAATACCACATATACACTATAGATAAACATATATACATGCATAGCATGCACACTGTGCATATCATGCATACATAAAATGCACCAAATGCATAACACACACTGCAACACACATATATTATGCATACTATACCATATATACACCACAATATATGACACACACTACATACATAACACACACCATATACTTCAATACCATATACCACACAGTATGCACACATATCACTAATACATACTACTCATAAATCACACAGACTATTCACATAGACACCAAGAAGCTATATACACAACCCATGTACCATATACTACATGCATCATATACACATATCACATCACAAATCTCTTAACACACACCACATACATACTGCAATCTCTAGCCTCCATCCCTCATACTTCACATTCTCCATGAGGCCAGCAGAGGATCTGGCAGTTTTCAGAGGAGAGAAGAGCAGCCACTGGGGCAGGATGGGCCAGTATCTCAAAATTCGCCATACTCAGTGTTCTAGATCTCATGGGAGAAGAGAAATCCTCATTGCTGATGAAAATTTCAGGGTGGGTTGGGGGTTGGGGCAGTAAAGGGGAAGGATTCCTCTTAGGGGTTCAGCTATACAGTTTTTTTTAAAAGCAGGAACTAAAAATTCTGGGTATGAAATCAATTTTCCACTAGAGGAAAGTCTCTCTGAAAGAACTCAGTCAATGGCTAAACTTGCTATTTCATGTTTAATCCATTTCTGTCTAAATTTCAGGGAAATTGGGGATACCGTGGCTGGAAACCCACATGAGGTATGTTACAGTAGTACCTTCTGGTCGGGACCACCAGTCCCCAAATAATAACATGGAGACTTACTATTAATCATGAAAGCTTGGCCTTAGCTTAGTCTTGTCCCACTAACTCATAACTTAAACGAACCTGTTTCTATTAATCTACATTCTGCCACATAGCTTTCTACCTTGACTTCATTCTATGTCTGACCTCCTCCATAGCTCGCTGGCATCTCACTCATGCCTAGACTCAATTGCCTGAGTTACTCTCTCTCCCGGAAGGTCTGCCTAACTTCTTCCTGCCCAGCTATTGCCCATTCAGCTCTTTATTAAACTTATCAGAAGGCTCCTTGGCAAAGAGACATCTTCAAAGTGTACAAAAAGATTATTTTACAATGGTTATGCTAAGTTCTCACACCACTGCATAGCAGACATTCAAGTTTCTTATTTTTGAATAGAGTTTTAAAGAAATATATTAAGAACAGTAACATTTTATTTCTCTGGGACATAGTACTATAGTATTTAAGGAATGACACCAGAGGCTGTTTACTAGTCTACACACATACACACAGTCATATATGTGCACATGTACCCTCCACATACATTCACATACATGAACGTGTATGTGTTTATATGAGAGAGATAGAAAAAGAGAGACAGAGAGACAGAGAGATCTTTCTGCTCCATGGGACAGGACCCAGGGTGAGGAAATGTCTTCACATGACACAAGTCCAGCTTCTTCCCACTGCTGTTCACCCAAATAGATGAGTATCTGTACGCAGCTGCTACTAAACATGCCCTCTAGTGGGCTGAGCCTGCGTTCCTGGACTTGGAAATAATCATCCGTGTAAGCTCATGTTTCTACAGATGAGTGGAAACATCCCACCTGAGGATCCATCTGCCTGGGGCTTGGGTATGAGTTTATCTGGCAGGAAATGCCCTGTCATATTCCTATAGTTAGTCTTTACTGAATGTGACAGCTCCCAGGTCTGCAGCTCACTTTTAACCTTCTCCCTGCAATATAGACTTGTCCTGGGCTTGACTCCTGAGCACTAGGTCAGCATCATTCCCAGGGTCTCATCATTCTCTCTTTGGGGCACAGGAACATTAAAGGAGCCTCAGTGTGTCAGGATGGACAGTGCAGAATCTACAAGTCTGCTTGGGTTTCTCTTAACTGGACCAGGCTGGCAGGAGCTCAACTCTGGTCATCCCCGGACTCCCTGTCTCCACCTCCTGTAGTCTTAGGGTTTTCCAGAGCCTCAAGTAACACAAAGTCTCTTCTGGCCATTGGTCTGCTGTGGCCATCCTGTGATCTGATCATATATATGGTCCTTCATAGGTTATAGTTCACAGGTGGTTGCATTTGGCTTGTAGCTTGGTAAGGCACTAGCCTTCAGACAGAGAGCCTTCTGTGCCCTCCAGAGCATGACAATGGAATCATACTGGGGATTGTGAGTTTCCAAGGCCTGGGTCTTCCAGCCTATTCTGGTTCATAGAAACTTTGATTATCTTTCTGACTGTGTTCAACTCTGTCCCAACATTATACATACCATACCATATGCACCAAACTTTATACACATACTGTACATACCTACCACATCCTCACCATAAAACATACCACACATGCTACTATACACACACCACACACATCTCACATGCATACTATTGTTGCATGAATAAAGGAAACTCAGAGCCAGATCTCAGGGAAAGGCTGAGATATCAAAGAGAGGAAACACCACAGTCAAGTGTCGCTCAGCTGTCTTCCAGCTTCCTCAGCCTCACTCCTCCTGGTTTCTACTGCCTTCTCTGTCTTCCTATGCCTGCATTAAATACTCTTTTCACCCAGTTGTTTCACATCCAGGTTAAGATCAAAGATTGTGGCACCTTCACTGCCTGCCTGGGAGCCTGGAACTCCCTCTATAAACTAAGATGGCTTCAAACTCAGATCTGCTGGGATTAAGGGTGTAGGTCACCACCCCTGGACATTTCCTGAGCTGAGATTAAAGGTGTGAGTTACCACTGTTTGATTCTCCTAGACTGACTTTAGGTAGATCCCTCTGATATCTCAGACTGGTTTTTATTAAATTTGAAACATATCCTCACATGCCATATAACACATACACCACCACCACATACATATACTATGCATGCATACTGTATACACATTACACACATATCACCCATACATTCTGTATACCGCATATAACTATCAAAACCCATTGTGTATGTATACTCACACCTGCTATATAGACTGCATGCTTTCACAAATACACACTATGTATATATACTATACACAGCATTATAACACTACACATACCATGCATATGTAATGCACACATAACCAGACATACTACAAATACACTGCTCTCTTGCATTTGTATATGCCAAGCACATACACAGCACACACACACACACTTCAGTGGTAATCTCTTTGTTGAACTTAGGACTTTGTAGGTGGTAGGAAGATCCTTGGCCATTTGTAACTCTTATGTCCTCACCTTCAAGTCATGGGCAGTTAGATATTCAAAGGGCCTGGCTGCCTTGCTTGGATTGAGGGAGATTTTTGAAGTGAGCCAGCCACTTTGGGGTTCAGATGTGTGCCTTTGAGCAGAGCTGCTAAGGTGATATCAGCACCTGGGTTAGTCAGAAGACTCCTTCCTTGCCTTTATTGGGCTGCTGCATCTTTGCCAAGCTACCAGAGAGTAGACATTCCTCTGGCAACACACTGAGATGACTGTGAGGTCTTGTTCACCACCCACTATATTTACTTACAGACCCAGGGCAGTCTCCAGTTTGTACCAGGTGAACAAATGAACAACTCTGAGGTACTTTGTCAATATATGAACACATCCCTGCCATTCCTGGTGTCCAGACATGGCCACATCCAGTGGTATGGCTCCCCTTTGTTGGCAGACTGTCTGCTACACACCCTCTCTGTCCATATGCTTACACTGGATTGCTGTGTATGTGCCTGAGACATGGCCTTGCTATGTAGAACAGGCTGGCCTTGAGATCCCATTCCTCTTGCTTTATCTCACATGGGCTGGGATTCAAGGTTGCTCTGCCTCACTTTGCTCTGCTCTTTAAAATGCAACTTCATACCCTTTCTCCCCAGAATAATAGAATATTATGCTCCATCTAGAATTAATAGCCTCACCACTAGACTTTAAAGTACATTACATGAACAATATAACAACTTTCTCTCCTGAAAAACCACTTGAAATCATGTGTGTGAAAACATCACATTTTCTTTCTAAAGAACCTATGTGTGGCTTTGGGCTTGTGCAGCCTGTGTGTGACGGGAGCATCAGTATCCTTGTGGTAGAGGCCGGAAGACTGAGAGAATAGGATGCAGGAGACACATCACGGCCTACCAGAAAGGGTGCTTTCTTCCTGTATAAATCTCTGTCACGGTTTGTTAAGTCATTCAGCAGTCCCTGGTTGACACACTAGAGGATGGTACAGAAGGGTATTTGAATTTTGATTCCATCATTTAATCGCAGTGTGATCTTGGCCCTGTCACTTACCTGTTATTTTTGTATCTTAATTCTATATTCTTGAGCAATATATTTAGATTATATTTATCCCCACTTTTCCTTAACCCCAACTTCATCCTTGTTTCTTTCTTTTTCTCCTTCATAACCTACTGAGTAAATTAGTGGTGACTATAAATGGGAGTAGGGCCATTTATGGGCAATCTACCGTGACCTCATGGGTGATGAAAACTGACCTTTCCTCCATCAGCATCCATTACTTGTCCAAACCTCCTCAGTCAGGGGTAGGGCCTCATGTATCCCTCATCTACCCACACTGGCATGTTGACTGGTTCCATGTTGTGCAGATTTGCGTGGGTAAATCACAGCACCTGTGAGTTCATGAATGAATCAGCCTTCTCATGACTAGAAAACACAGCTTTGTCGCTGTCTTCCCCAATCTCTGTCTCTTACTATCTCTCTGTGATGTTACTTAGCTCTCTAAACCTCAGTTTCCCCATATGTGAAAAGTATATAGTAATGAGACAACCTCACAGCATGGTCACACTAAGTCACAGGCAGTAAGGAGGACACCACTGTAACCTATGATTACAGCATCATTGGGCTGTCTTCAGCTTTGTGTACTTTCCCTAGGGATGGCTTTTGAAGAACTCAGCCTGGTTTCTGGACACTCTTCAGGCTATCTGGGAAGCTGTGACTTTTCTATCCTGTCTGGGATGACAGAGATAATTTTCAAGCATTTGGTCAAAGGCATTTATAGGATGATTTGTGATTTTTAAAGGACTGACACACATTAGCTCTCGTTTGATTTTCAAAATGACACGATGAAACAGTCCTAGATAGTTTAATATTAGCATTAGAAAGTGGATGCTCCGTCTACAGACATAGGCTCCAGTAACTGGCCTGTCTGTATTTAAGCTCTAGTCTTCTGGCTTCTGGTTCTCCTGTATCTGCTAGGCCTTAACTATATTTTAGTATTTTTATTAATTTATTTACTTGGCTCTGCAAAAGCTAGAAAAGCACATATAGGCAGCCTCACATTTTTCATATTATCTCTGGAGTTCAGCTTCCTGTGAGGTTGTTGGTGAAATCCTTAGGCATTTTCCAGACCAAGCCTGAGATTTTTTTTTTCCTTCTTGTGATTCAAGGTTAAAACACAAATTCAAGACTTAGGGATCTGGAGAGATGCATCATCAGTTAAGAGTGTATACTCCTCTTGCAAAGGATCCAAGTGTGGTTCCCAGCACCCATTTAGGTGCTCACACCTGCCTGTCGCTCCAGCTCCCAGGGATCTAATGTCTCTGGCCTTTACAGGCACCTGCACTCACATGCACATACCCCCTCCCCACACATATAATTAACATTGAAATAAGTCTTAGGAGAAGTTCGGGGGTCGTAGACTCAGAGAGGTGCTCTGGATCAGGCGTGGCAGTCTGCTGGACTGCCAACCCTCTGGGTGGCTCCCTTCCTTACCACCTGTATTCATCTCTTATCTGTTGCTAAAATAAGACAACTGTGCCCAAGGCAACTTATGTAAGAGTTTATCTGGGCTTATGGTGCCAGAGGATAAGAGTCCATCACAGCAGGGAGGCATGGCAGCAAACATGGCTGCGTTTGCTGCCATGGCAACAGGAGCAAGATGCTGAGAGCCCACACTCCAAATGCAAGTCAAGGCCGAGAGGGCAAACTGCAAGCAGAATGAAGCTTTTAATCCCAAAGTACCCCCAGCCACAAACTCCCTTCACCAAGGCTGCACCTCCGAAGCCTCCCCAGGCAGTGCCACCAAGTAGGAACCGAGTTCAAATGCCTGAGACTGTGAGGAACACTTTTCATACCACCATATGTCCCCACTTAGCCAGAAGCCTGGCACAATATAGTCTCACAGTAGATGCTAATGGGTTGCTTGGGATTCTCCATGTTTTACTCCACAGTACCTGTTTTAACTTTATCGCTGTCCTCCTTTCCAGCCACATCCATGTGACACGGATGGAGAAGATGAACATTTCCTGAGCCTGTTGGAGACATTTGCAGACAAGGTGAGTGGAAGGCAGGTGTCTTCTGTGCTAGGCAGCCACAGGCTCGGGTCATGCTTATCTGCACTGCCCCTGGTCTGCAGGAGTACAGAGAGCAAAGCTGCATATTCCAGGTCTCCAGTCTGTGTCTACCATTTGTCACTTCATCCTGTCCGAAGCTGGCAGGCTTTTCTTGTGTTTTTGGAAGAGAGAGAGAGTAACTATTGTCCAGAGGCCACTTTTCATCTGCGTTGTCTGACTTGAGAAAATAGAAAAGCCCAATCTCCGGGTCTCACCAAAAGCCTTTCAGTTTGTAAATTGGTCCTGTCAGACAGGGCCTCTGACTAGAAAGCCAGGGCAGTGTGACCTCTAAATCCAGCCTTTGGAGGTGGTGGAATTGCCCAACCTCAGCAGGAGGCCATTTAGTTAACCTGCTCTGGGAGTGGGAACACAGCTTGGTCCACTGAAGACCTGTGGTGCTATGGATTCTAAGCCTGGTGGCATGTGTATGAATATGATTATAATCAGGTTATGCATGGCTACCCCCCTCCCCTCTTCTCCCTCTGCACTGCTGTCCCGGGCTCATTTTCATCCCAGTCATTTGGTAATCATAAGTCTGAACTCATTCAAAACTCAGTGTGTCTCCACTGACCTCACAGGAATTGTGGATCCTTGATGGGTCATAAAGTGCTAAAAAGACCCCAAGAAGGGAAAAGTCATACTTTCCATCCTAACTTCACCTCCTACCCCACTGAAGCTCCAAGAGACATTCTGGACTTAAAAGTGGTGCAGTGGTCTGTCATCCTAGGTATGTGGGAGTCAGAGTTTACATCAGTTGGGAGTTTGAGGACAGCCTGGAATATTTGGTGAATTCTCTGTGGGGGCAGAATGAGGGAGGAATGGAAAAATACAAGATATACCAGAAACCCTTGCAAAAAAGCAAAGCAACCTTGTAAGCAGTCCCTCTGTGTGGCCATTGACAAGAACTCCCACAGAATCCATCACTACATTTTATGTTGATGCTCAGGCTAGTATTTTTCCCCAGCTGAGACCTTTTTCCTCAGCTGCCAAGGGACCATGTTTTATTTAGCACATCCAAAGCACCAGAGAAAAGTCATGTTTTTTGCAGATTTCTTCCCAAATTTGTCTTTTCTTTCTGGGTGAGGGGTGATAATGGAGAGGGGACACAGAGCACCATCCCCTCCTCTGCTAGAAAAATGACAGTAGGTTAAGGAGTTGGTCCAAGATCACAAGGCCTCATGAAGGTCACAGCCAAGGTCTAGTATGAATTCTGACCATCTCATTTCTTTCCTGGTGGTGAATGAGGTTTTCTACTCAGAGGTTTTCCAGAGGGGTCTCCTCCGGTGTTATGCTAGACCTGACCACCCTGTGCCCCAGGGAGACCATCCAGAGACACTGCTTTGTGAAGTTTTGGTGTCATCTTTCTGATGCTGGGGGTGGGGGAGGGGAGTCCAGGAGAACCAGAGAGAGCAGGCTAAGGTCACAGTGTGAAAAGTGGGCAGAGTCTACATTGGAACCCATCTCACAGCCCACTGCTTCTACTATGCACCTTGTCCCTCACCCTGTGTGAACCTTATCATCTGTCTGGGTGTTGAGATGTGCATATTCTCTCCGGCCCAGTGTTCACACCAAATATACATGGACTGCTTCATTTCTTGGATCTGAATTGCAGCCTGAAATGTGTTCCTGCATGGAATAGCAGCCCCACACATGAGAAATCTGGCTCTTTGTGCCTGTGAGCCCCAAGCCATTATACTACAATGATACATGCATGTCATTTGTATGTGTGCAGTGATTAACATTCTCTGTAGTTATGGCTCTTTAACTGTAGCATGGGTGCAGCTTTGTTAAAGATTTAATGATGCTGCACACCAGGCATGTGGTACATTAGTGCTGGCTCCCACTGTCTCTACTCATCACACACTGTTCTCTGACTAAGCAAATCCTATGAAACACAGTGAGAGGCTGGGCTGGCAGCTTCTATGGAGCTAGGTGTCAAGCTTATGCCATTGACATCTCTCCCTCTCTCTTAACCCTTCTGTGCTCTTCCAGGCTCTTGGACCCCAGAGAAAATGGGAAAGTTGAGTTCCTAAAGATAGCACATGTTTTGAAAACTCAAAGGGCTGGTGGTCCTGTGGTCTGACTGGGGAGAGAGTTCTACATCAATTGGATGCCATGAAATAGCTCATTAGGTCTGACACAATTCACATCTGGGCTCTTTCTAGGATTCTGAGATCAGTGCTAATCAGCTCAAGAGGATCCTGAATGGAGCATTTTCTACACGTGAGTTCTCCCCTGGGGACAAAAAGAAAGTGCATGGGCATCCAAGAGAGGTGCCAGGTGGGGTGAGAGAGAAGGCAGGTAGAGGAGGTGGGGTTCGGGCTGCCTCCAACCTTAGAGATCCAATTCTGTCTGGGGAGGCAGTATCTGGCTTGTAGGAGAGGCTGGGGGGGGGGTGCCCATGACATTAGAAGAGGTGAGACTCACATGGTAAGTACCTAGACCCCACAGGACCAAGAATCTTGACATCAAATGCAATTATTTGTAAGTTCTGAGAGAAAGGAATCTGGGCTGTGTCTGATTTATGTGATGCTCTCCTACAGAATTAATGTTGCCTAAGGATCCTTTACTGTGCATGCTTCTCTGGGGAAGCAGGTGGAAGAGACGATTCTGACTGTTCTTGCCTATTTTCAGTTGCCCAAAGCTTCAGACTTCTGCTAGCCTTGGGGACTGCCCAAGTGTCAAACTATTCCCAAAGGAGGTCATGGAAGCTTATTTCAAGCCTCGGTGCCATTGGAGCCAGCCTGGAGCCAGCCACTTTCTGTTCCAGTCCTAGCATGACCATGTTAAGTCCTTCAGCTGCTTGGGCGGTGGACTGTCCTGCTAGCCCAGAGACAGACAGGGACCTGAGCAGTGTCCTGGGGCTCAGAGCTCTGCTTTAGCTTAGAATAACCCTTTAACTTGCTCTCTGCCCTTCTCTTATGACATTTAAAGGACCCATGCCTTGTGGCTTAGAATGGAGAGTAAGAGGGGGCTACAAGGTCTTTAGCACCCAGGTAAAGGTGGGTAGGGATATCTGGAGCTCCAGAGAGATACCTATCACTTAACTGTGACAGCTTCATTGAGACATTGTGTGTTGTAACGATGGAGCCAAGTAGCCTATGTTTAAAACCCAGCGCTGTTCCCTAGAAGTTAATGACTTTGAACAAATTATAGAAGCTCCCTGGGCTTCAGGGTCCCTGTATGCAAAAGGAAAATGATGATAACATCTGCCAAGCAGGATTATTCTCAAGAGTAGATTGTATAGTGGATGGAAGAGTCAAGGAGGAGCTGGGGAGGGGATGGAGAGTAGGTTGGCTTACACCAGTATCCTGGTAACAAAGCAGAGATGTTTTAGTAAGAACTTAACATGCTTCACTTTTCATACATCAATGCTCAATCAGTTCTTGGTTGCAAGTACATCATTATTACCATTGTATTTTGATTTGATGTCAGATAAAACTAAAGCTTACAAACAAAAATCTATCTATAGCAAGGGGCACAATTTCAGTGCTGGTCAACACTGTATTCCAGGGTACCAGGAGGCTGGTGGCATCTGTCCTGAGCCTCCCAGGATGCTTTTAACACTTTGCATTGAAAATTGACTCTCTTTGATGGTCTCCTACTCTCTGGATCATTTATTTTCCCTGTCTTCAAACACCCCTGACTCCCATCCTGTTTTTCTTTTTAAATATTTAGGGACAGATATGAAATTTGATGGATTTAACATCAACACATGCAGAGAAATGATCAGCCTGCTGGATGTATCCTTTAAATGTCCCTTTTTTGTTTTGTTTTGTTTTGTTTTTTTCTGTTTTAGAGACTCCTCTACCTTTTTCTAGTAAGGAGGGAGAGCAGAGGAGAGATCAAAAAAAGAAACAGATTTACTGATAATATGTCAGGAATTGTGATTGAGCTTTAAAAAAAAAAGTATCATTTTGTAGATTGTCTTTACCACAATTAAGACTATTTCTCAGTTATTTATAGAAAACCAAGCTATCTCATAGTTACCTAGTCTAAAATTATGACTTAGAGATAGGACTTCTTCCTCCATGCTGTGTTAATCAGAGTACCCCCACCTGCTGAAACTCATTCTACTTTCCATCCTCATCCGAACCCCTCTTTGGCTCTCCACATCACTATATGATGTTTGTTTCAGATTCTCAATATGGCCCTTGGGTATCCACTACTGATAGTTTAGGATTATGGTACAAGATAAAACCTATTTGCTTTCTTTGATTTTATCTCCTGTTGAAGAATAGCTTTTGCAGTGTTTGCCAGAATACTATTACACAAGACCTTAAACTGTGTGGCTTATAAATAATAGACATATCTTACAGTTTGAGGCACTGGGAAATCTAGGATGAAGATGTGGTAGATGTGTCTGGTGAGGGCTTTTCTCCTGGTTCCGCCCAAGGTGGAGGGGGATTTCTCTGGAATTACCTTTTATAACAGGACAGTTGCATTCATGAGGAGTTTCCCTCTGTGACCCAGTTACTTCCCAGAGGCCCCATTTTTTGATACCGTCATACTGGGATTATATTTCAACACATGGATTTGGGAGGCACAAACAATCTATTATAAATGGGTAGGAGTTTTCATGATGAATAGAGAAAGGACATTCTACATGCCAGGGGAAATCTTGGGAGAGTGCAGGGCACTAACAGTTCAACAGCATTTCCTTAAGCTTTGCCCACAATAGGTCCAGATGGCCATTATCTAGTTACTGGTGGTAAAGGGGAATCCTTTAGCCTTGGGAAGCCAGCCTGCCTCAGTTTTTAGGACCTCATTCATAATCTGATATAATCTGAGATCATATCTGAAATCTGATAACTTACTACAAGGACCCCTTACCAGCCCCAGAGAAGACAGGAAGGATAACTTTTCTTTGCACATGGCAGGGTTTGTGCAGAGTCAGGGCAGTGGAGGCTATGCCAAACTCTGTTCAAGTTATCACTGATGGATAGATGGTGCTGTCCAGTGGTCCTGGAGCCCCAAGTGACCACTAGCTGAATAATGCCAGAATCCTTCTACCCTTGTAGCCTTTCAGAGGAGTGTAGTGAATAGTTCAACCTGTGGCCACAGAAAACTAAGTTTGATTCACTTTGCTGTGAGTAGGTCTTTGGTTTTAAAATCATCCTCATCAAAGCTTTTTGTTCATTTCAATTCAGATTCAGATTTTGTTGTAGTTACTCACCTATTGTTCCCAATGACACTGTACCTTTATGGCTATAAGGGATGCTGATTTGGTGATTCTGTCTTGTTCTGGAGTCTTTGCTCTAGTATGGGGTAGTACTTAAATCTCCATGTGCAGAAAAAATGCCAGTGCAGATTTAAAAAGATGACAAGTCTATTAAGGTGTAGTTCAATATGCTTAGTTGGGATGTAGACTCCATTCAGTGGCTTTTGTTAGGTTTGGAGTTGTATAGCCATCACCATCTGGTTCAGAACATCTTTGCCACCCTCCCAAATCCGCATCCACTCTTCATTTCTCTATTCTCTTTTCCATGGCAGCTACTGCTATGTAGCTCCCTCTGAAAATCTGCACTCTGTGGACATTTATGCCCATGGAATCCTACATCAGATGGTACTTCCTGAGCACGATGTTTCAAGTACTAGAACACATGTCACTATTTTCTTACCCATGGAAACTTGAAAATGCCAGTGATTAAATTTCAGTTCTGGAGAGCCTGACTCAAAAGGTTTATCTGGACTTCAGAACAAGCAAAGGTTCAAATTTTGTCTTCATTATTTACCGGGTATATAAATTTAGAAAAGTTACTAAATGCTTGGACTGTCAGGGTCTTTTACTGGAGAAGAATGGCATAAGAATGTCTAGTTTGTACAGCCATGGTGGGGATGGTATGAGATATAAGCATGGAAAGTGCCAAGACTTGGGGTGCTATTTTATTTCCCTGAGCCCAGTACCCTGCCAGGAATGGTGGTTTGTGCTATAGTATGGGTGTGAGCTGTGGTCCAGCCAACATTCAGTGCTCTGTGTAGACTGGTTATTTGTGTTGCAATGAGAGTGTGAAGGATGTAATCCAGAAAACAAACATTCAACATTAATCAGAGGAAGATGTCAGTCAGCCTTCCACAACATAAAGGAGAACCTGAGATAATGAACTTGTAAGGGGAAAGGTTTATTTGAGTTCACGACTTTGGCTGTTTTGATCTGTGATGAGTTAGCACATAAAGGTGGAAATGAGATGTTGAACCATTGACCTCACAGCATCCAGGAAGTCAAAGAGAGAGAGGAAGAGGAAGAGACAGGCTCCAATATCCTCTGCAGAGGCATGCCTCTGATGACCTGTAGTGTTCTACCAACCCTATCTCTTCAAAGCTCCACCCCCCACCCCCGCCCAAGAGTGCCTGGGCACTGAGTCTTATCAGGTGGACCTTTGGTGGCCACTCCAGATCCAGACTGGAGCAGAGAGCTTTATGCTCCTGGGTGCAAATGGGGCTCCTATTTATCTGTCTAACATACACGGGAGGGAGGATTGATGGTCTGTAGCACAGCGGTGTTTATTGATTTGTTGTGATTGGTGAGAAAAGAGACTGAAATTTATGAGGGTAAGGGCAATTTAAAATCAACTCCCCATGTCTAGTTCAGCACTCAGTAAATAATCCTGGAAGGAAGATAAGCCAGATATGGAAAATTCCACACCACCTCCCCAAATATACATATATACCTCTTCATGTTTTTATTTATGAAAAGACTCTGTAGTTACAACACCTGGTTAATTTTTTGACATTCTGACAATACTAACATGGTTTGAACGAGAAGTTTCACTAATCACAGAAATTTTAGTCTGGAAGTGAATGTGTAAGCCATATAGCTCCACCCACTGTTACCCAGGATAATGAGGTTATGATGGCAGTTAGTGTTAAGAGGTTTCAGGCTGCTGGTTTGCTTTTCATTTCTACCTATGGGCCTGGCCTCTGGAGTAAGTATTTGACCTTCTAATCTTAATTTGAATTTGCTTCCCACCATCACCTCATTGTGTGGCTTGCTTCAGACATGGAAAGCCCACTAAGGCTTCAAGGCACTCACACAAGCTCATTGATGATTCAGGGATTGTTCATATTGGCCTTTAACAAGCTTAGAATGACGGCACTGGAACTCTTGGAGCTGACGAGTTCAAGACACTTTGGTTGAAGATTCGCAAGTATCTGGTAACTAATTCCCCCACCTCTCTCTCTCTCTGGAGATAAGGGAATCTCTCTAGGCCCTGGTCCCTTTTTCTACTTCTGATCCTTTATAATACTCATCCCTGAACTGTCCCAGACCCTAATCTGTCCAAACTCTGGTCAAAACTATCCAAACCTGGACATATTGTCCAGAAGGGAGCTGGAAGGCAAGGCAGTGAGAGACATTGATGTCAACCCTCTAATGAAAGCCCTATTCAGAGGACAAAGCACCACACTGACCTTTAGATCTGTTTCTCTTTGTTATGAAACTTCTTTGGGGACATCAATACATTCCCTTTAGAGTGTATCCTGGGCCTCCCAAAAGAGGAGCAGAGTGGGAGGAAATTGTTGTCCAGAGCTGATCTTGGTGTGCAATTTCTCTCTGGCTTCAGGAGATCTACCAGGAAATGGACCACAGCCATGTAGGGACCATTGATGCCCATGAGATGAGGACAGCTCTCAAGAAAGCAGGTGAGGACCCATCCTGCAAAAGAGGTCTTAGGCCCCAGACGTGCTAGCTGTAGATAGTTTTTCTCATGATGATAGTGGCTAAGGGTCATTCTCAAGAGCTTTCTTACATTGGGTGCCAGTGTGACAACAGAGCCTGGCTGAGGATCCATCTTACCCAGGAAGGAGAGGACACTGCAGCGTTCTGCACTCAGCCTGTTACTGACACAATGGCAATGACAGTGGTTATAAGATGTGGGCCCCTGCAGGGACCACAGACACAAAGCCCCTTACTTTTTTCTGTTTGTACTTACTGTGAGCCATGACTGTCCTAGGGATGAGCTGGTGCTGGATCAGGCAAGGAGCTGTTTAGACATCCGTAAGAGTGGAGAAACTTGTTGGCAGAGCATTTCCTGGGCCTCCCTAGGGGAGTCAGAGTAGTCCCAATTTACAGATCTATTCAGAATCACAGAGGATCATTGTGATGCCAGCACCTCCAAATGTATCAGGAAAAGGCTAAGACTTTTGTACCACCTGTGACATAGAATCTCTCTGCCATTAGGCTTCACTCTCAATAACCAGGTCCAGCAGACTATCGCCATGAGGTATGCATGCAGCAAGCTTGGCATTGACTTTGACGGCTTTGTGGCTTGTATGATCCGACTGGAGACCCTGTTCAGTAAGCTTCTGTTTCTTTTTAGCCTTGCTTATTTTTTCAGAGACACAGAGTATTGGAGAGACCAGGCCAGGAGGCGAGGCCTGGCAGTGCCTTTGGAGCTAGGGACTAAGGAAGTATAGATGAGATTTTTATAACTCAGGAGGAAGGGGAGGTAGACACTTTAAGGGCTACTACAGATGTCTGGGCTGGTCACAACTAAGGGCCAAGTTTGCTTTTCGTTGGCGACCTGGAGAAAGTTATCCTGATTATTGAGCTACATGAAGTCATTTGAAGGTCCCATGTTAGGAGCTTTTAGTGTTTATTCTTCTGACTACCACCATGAGGGTCATTTGAAAAACCGCTTTCCAGGAAGAGGGTGGGCAACCCCTAGAAGACAGTAATCATATTCTTTCCTTGGGCCTTGGGGTGCTGTTCCCTTGTATCAGTATGGTATCTTTAAAAAAAGGGGGGCTTCCTTCCTTTGGGAGGGTGC
Organism: Phyllotis vaccarum; assembly: GCA_033318265.1. Taxonomy (NCBI): domain Eukaryota; kingdom Metazoa; phylum Chordata; class Mammalia; order Rodentia; family Cricetidae; genus Phyllotis; species Phyllotis vaccarum. The sequence continues at coordinate 12,520,360 of JARWLC010000017.1, read as the reverse complement.
AAGGCAAGAAGCCTTGGGGGCAAAATCAGTTGGCCAAAAATAGCCAAGGGACTGGACTACCCGCAGCACACTTGACTGCTGGTCTCTGGGGTTAGATGAAATCTGGAGGGCAGGGTGAAGGGGAAAGTTGCCTCTTGGCATGGGCTTGCCAGAGACAGCTCTCTGAGGTTCCAAAACCCAGAAACAGACCTGACTGACTTTCTTCTCTTACTGCTCTTTCAGAAATGTTCAGGCTTTTGGACAAGGACCAGAATGGCATTGTCCAGCTCTCCCTGGCTGAGGTAAATGACCCAAGGCTTGAGGAACTCCTGGTAGACAGAACTTTGAAATCACTGGACAGCATAGGTGCTACACTGGACAGCATAGGTGCTACCAGAGTATTGCCATGGAAACCACTGCATGTTCAGTGATGGGCATGGGAAGGAATGGGACAGTCTCTTAGAAAGTCAGTTAAGCATTTTAATCAATTAATATATTTAATCAAGTACCTCCCCCCTTGACTATTTCACCCCTTTTTTATCTTAAAGATAAAGTAATGCCTAGCTATATTGAAAATCATTTCAAGTAAATTCTTCTTAATGTGGAAGGACTTGTATGTGCATGTGTGACTGGTAGAGGAGTAGACCTAATCTAGAATGCCTGACTTCAGAGTTGACATATAGGAGGGTGCTGGAAGCCAAAATGAATGTCAAACAAGGTAGAATGAAGGTCAATATAATGAGTATTCCTACTGTGCTCAAGTCACATCATGCTTTATGCAGAAAGTGCCAGTCACTGCCTCTAAAGGGCATACATAATGGAGGCTATTTCTCCTGGATACCAGGGAGGGGGAGGGGAAACAGGAAGTGTGGAGATGACCCAAGGGTCTAAGATATGAGGCAACATCAGCCTCTGACCTGCTTCTGGGGGATTGGAGCTAAAGAATTGGATTATAAGCCTCCCTGCCATGTTAGAGGACTGGGTTATTACCCTCCTGCCATGTTAGAGGGCTGGGTTATTACCCTCCTGCCATGTTAGAGGGCTGGGTTATTACCCTCCCTGCCATGTTAGAGGACTTGGTTATTATCCTCCTGCCATGTTAGAGGGCTGGGTTATTACCCTCCTGCCATGTTAGAGGGCTGGGTTATTACCCTCCTGCCATGTTAGAGGGCTGGGTTATTACCCTCCTGCCATGTTAGAGGGCTGGGTTATTACCCTCCTGCCATGTTAGAGGGCTGGGTTATTACCCTCCTGCCATGTTAGAGGACTGGGTTATTTTAATCATACCATATTGTTTGGGTTCAACTGCTTCTCATTGTTTTTGTGAATGGAAATGGTATTGAATATGCCTTAAGATTCAAAAAAATAGCTTTCTTTGTAACATATCTGTGAATTTCTGTAGACATCTGGAGACTTGCATAGGACCTAAAATGAAGTGTTTATGAGAAGTATACACAGACACATACAAGATCATACATGCACACACATATATGAAATACAGATATAAATACAGGAATATATGCATATATACACATACATATAGGAATGCATATAAGTATATATCAAAATATATGTAAATTTGGGAATATATACATATATGTAAAAAAAGAGACCTAACAGTACAGGAATACATATATAAGGATTATGTATGTTTGTAAAGATATATATGTATATGAACATAACAGTCCGTATAGGCCTTTGGTTCCAGACCCTTTCTAAGATACCTTGATGCATCTGACCTTTGTATAAAATGGTACAGGGTTTTCACAGGACCTATACCCATCCTCTCTCACACACAACATCTTCTCTATACTATTGATGGTGCCTCAGAAAGCTGCTGATGCTTGCTACAGATCTGTTTCTCTGCATTGGTAGAGAGATAGTGACAAGGATAGAACTTGTTCCTAATTGTTCTTTTTCTGAGGAGTTTTAATCTGCCCTTGGTTGAATCGGGGACTTGGAACTTGCAGATAGACAAGGCCCTTGTACTCATTGACACACCTACTTTTGGAAGCCCCTTTGGGGTAGAGAGTTTTTCCTAAGTCACGTTTTCTGTAGTTCTCTGAGTTGGGAGCTAGCGACTTTATTAAGGGCTTCCTGTGAGTGAGTGTGGCGCTGACTGGAGAATGGGGCTGTGACATCTGTGGCCAAAGTCCGCTTACCCTGGAGGTTATGCACTGGTTTTTGTCTCCTCTTTTGCAGTGGCTGTGTTGTGTGCTGGTCTGACTCGGTGTTTTAGACATCAGCAACTTCCCCGTCTTCACTTGTCTCTTTGCGGTCTGATGAACACATACACTCAAGTGACATCTTTTCTGATTGTTGTATTATTCCAGCTAATCACTATACCTGATACACTAGACTGTCCCAACAGAGCAGGCTCGGGAGCTTCAGATCTCTCAGCAGCACAGAACTATGAGATATTTGAGCTGATCCCAGGTCTAGTGGAAGGAAATTAGTCAGCTAAAGCTGTGAGCCAGAATGGTTTCTGCCGCCTTCTGGAGGTGTTCAATGCTGAGGGACCAACCTGGGCTTTTCATGTGATGGGAAAAGATATGAGTCTAAGCTACCAGGAGACTGAAAAGTTGGATGTTCTCTTCAACCTGTTGGAAACAAGACTGCTTCTGAGGGTCCTTGGGGAAAGAGGCAGAGTTTTAGCTTTGTCAAAAAAAAAAAATTCTAGATAAATTATGTCACTGAAGGTGTGCTTTCAGAGATTAAACCATGCTTGTGGTTCAAGATGCTCCTACCACCCCATCATGTGAGATGCTCACCCTCTGCCACCCTAAACCCAAATAAGTTCTGTCTTCTATAAGGAGCCCTGGTCAAGGTGTTTAGTCACAGCAGCAGAAAAGTAACTAATACACCTGTTTACGTTCTAAGACACTATGACTGTGGTCTCAATATTTAGTTCAGTTTTAAGAAGTCTCCATAGTCACAACAGCCCTGGTTAAAAATTTAACGTTTCTTCAAAGACTTAAGGCAAACTCTTAGCTGTGAACGTCTACAAAAATAAGGAGCTTAGATACTTTCAGTATACAGTGGGGCAGAGGGAGAAATGGGAGGTCAGTAAGGAGAGAACCAACCAAAGCAAGGCCAAAGCCAAACAGAAAACACTAAATCATACAGCTCCATGTCTGGCATATGGGGCATATGGTGACATCACTTGAACTGCAAGGGGCTTAGTTAGCCCCTTTCCAGCTCCCTGAAGTACACATGGGATCCTTTAGGGACCACCTCCAATTGCTGCCTCTAGCTTTTATTAGCTTATGTCACCTTTCTTGGTGTTTCCAGTGTCCTGGATCCATTGAATCTTAGCTTCACCTTTACAGCCTACCCAGGGGGTCCGTGTAGCAGACCCAACTCTGCTACCTGTTTCCTGGCCTTAGACTTTTCTCTGGACTCTCATAGCAAAGCTCTACATTTGTATTCTATTTTTTTTTTTTTTACCAACCCAGGCTATAAACAGGATTCCAAAGATGATCATGGCCATGGATTCTGCATAACCCAAAGGCTTAGCCTGAGGAAATATTTCCCGAGTGGCCCCTTAGGCATTCTTTTATAGACACTCTCATTTCAAATGAAAGTCTCTCAAATGAGTTTTTATATCCTGTGGTCTTCAATAGGTGGGCTCTTTGCCGTGAGGTTTGCTCCTGTACCAGGGCAAAGAGCCCACTTTGTCTTTAGTGGCTGTCCTGGAATTGCTTGCAGCATTCACTTGGCTCTCTAACTATATTCAGACCCCTTTGCTGAATGTTTTATAAATCCTTCTACTCTACTGTAGAGGTTTGAAGAACATGGTCCCCACAGGGAGTGGCCCTATTAGAAGCTGTGGCCCTGTTGGAGGAAGTGTGTCATTGTGGGGATGGGCTTTGAGATTTCTTCTCAAACTTCACTCAGTGTGACATTCGACTTCCTGTTGCCTCTGAAAGGGCTCTCGGCTCCAGCATCACATCTGCCTGCATGCCACTGTGCTTTCTGTCATGATGATAATGGCCTGAACTTCTGAAACTGTAAGCCAGCCCCCCCACCCCCATCCATTAAATGTTTCTCTTTAAGAGTTGTCATGGTCTTGGTGTCTCTTCATAACAACCAAAACCCCTAATTAAGACACCTACTCTTTGTTCTCAGTGGACCTCCCTGTAAATCTGGCTAAAAACAGCTGGTGATAACCATGCCACAGCCTGTGTGCTGTGCCGACTTAAAATTTCCTTTACCAGATAAATTAACCCATGACTTTTGAATTCAACTTCAATTACAGACATGTGAAATCCATCTAGATTCTTTGTCAGGGTGTAACATAAATGACCTTGAATTCTCTTCCCAATGTCTTTGCATCTACCTGAAATCTACCTGAAACTTTACGAGCACCACCCTAACTGTCCCTTTTATTGACATTCTGATCTTCTGCCCTCCCACTAGAACCTAGCATTTATCAGAACTTACACCTTTTTAGCCATTCTCTACTCTGCATTTATAAATTCTTTCAAATTTCTACTGAGAAGCAGTTCCAAAGGCCAGAGAACCACATGGTCAGGCTTATTGCCGTAGTGATCCCATGGTGGCTTTTCTTATAACCACCACAAGATCCCTGATGTCAACTTTATGAGAAAAGGTTTATTTTGGCTCATGACCCCAGAAGCATCAGTCCATCCTGGTGGGGAAGATGTGGTCGAGTTTACAGTGATAGAAGGTATGGCCTGAGCCCTTTACATCACCATCAGATGGGAAGCCGGACAAACAGGCTAGAACTAGACACATATAACCCTCAAAGGCATACCCAAAGCACTGCTCCCAGGCAGTGCCCACATCCTAAAGGTTCCAAAGCTCTCAAAATAGTGTCACAGACTTGATGGCACAGGCCTGAAATCCCACCACTCAGGCGATGAAGCAGAACTGTAAACTCCAGACCTATGTGGGTTGCACCGTGAGTTCAAGGATGGCCTGGACAGCGTAGTGAGACTGTTGCCTAAAGTAAAAAGACCCCTGAGATGATAAGTCAGTGGCTGGAAGAGGTAGGACTTGCCTAGCACGTAGGGAAGTCCTGGATCCAAGCCCTGGTACCAAAGAAAGGGTGAAGTGTGCAGCGTGAGGTAGGTGACTAAATGCTCAAACTGTTCTGTTTTACTGTCTGTTGCTGTGACAAACACCATGACCAAAAGTGACTTGGAAAAGAGAGGGTTTGTTTTAGATTGCAGCTTGCAGTCATTGCAAGAATAAGTCCCGGTACCACCCCTGCGCAGGTTGTCCTGGGTTCTATAAGAAAACTGGCTAAGTAAGTCACGGAAGGCAAGCCAGTCAGTAGTTTCCTCCATAGCTTCTGCTTCAGTTCCTGCCTCCAGGTTCCTGCCCTGACTTTCCTTCAGGATAAGCTGAAATAAATCCATTCCTTCTTCAGTTTCTTTTGGGGATGGTGTTTATCACAGAAAGCAAAACAGGGCATACTAGTACTAGAGCATAGGCTGCTGTGGAGAGAGACTGAACCATGGTGTTATGGAGAGGATTATGGAAGTGTTTGGAGCGCGGGTTGGGAAAGCCATTAGTGTTCAGAGCTTAAGGGACATTCTGTGGGACCTTGGAAGAGAATCCTGAGAGAAATGCAGACAATAGAGGCCTGGCTTGGGAAGTTTCAGAGAGAAGCAAAGATTCCATCAGGGTTATTCATATAACGTTTTAACTAAGAATCTGTGGTTGCTGGAAATCTGGAGCAGAAGAATCAGCTTTGATTAATAAGAGACCAGCAACACTGAAGTGAAACCTTTGCTATACCAGGACAACGGACACTAGTAAGCAGAAGCTGAAAAATCAGCTGTGGTTAATAGAGGCTAACACCACTGAGGTGTGGTTTTGCTTGGATTATAACTGGGCCCTGGCTCTTCCTTGTTGGAATAAGAAAGTGTGTAACTTATTTTTGATTGTGAGGGGCCCACAGTTAAAAAATTTTGGATGCTTTAAAGAGACTTAACTTTTAAAGTACTTGACCTTTTAAAAGACTGGGACTTTTAAAGTAGGATTGTATTTTATATTGCGATATTACTGGAAACATTGTGGATAAACAAGTAATAAAAGGCTATGGTTTAATAGTGATGTGTTTCTGTGTCAAATTGATTGGGATTTGGTTGTCCTGATTAGTGCCAATGGCTCATGAACTAGCGTCACTTGGAAAGAGAGAACTAAGGTATTGGCTCCATCAGACTGGCTTGTGGACATGTCTGTGGGCACTTTCTTTATTAACATTTAATACAGGAAGGTCCAGTTCACCGTGGGCAGTACCATCTGGACGGGGGCTCCAAGGCTGTCTAAAAAATCAAGCTGAGTGGCTCTTGGAGAGCAAGCCAGTCTGTAGTGTCCCTCAGAGCCTCTCCTCAGGTTCTGTTCTGATTTCCTGTCGTGACAGACTGTGAACTGCAAAGTCAAATAAACTTTCCCTCCGCAGGATGCTTTTGGTCCTGATATTTACCACAGTCATAGAAAACAAACCAAAACAGAAATGTTGGCTCTTGTTTGGTATTTACTGGATGCCTTTCTGTGTGGTAGCGTCCAGAAGCCCCAGCAATACCTTCTGTACTCCTTGTATTCAAGTCCCCAGTCCAGAGTTGTGGGCTTGCCGTCATTTTCCAGTACTCGGAGAGACTGCCACACCACATATCCCTAGCCTGGAAAAAGATCAAAATTCTGAGTTCAATGTATGGTATCCACTGAGTATATAGAGTACTTAGAAAATGTGGTATAGTTTTACAGGGCTGCATTATAATCAACTTACAAGTATTTTGCTTTAAGCCTTCAGGCTTCACTTACTTTAGGGAACGGATTGGTAATAAACCCGTCTCATTACAAAAATGGCATTTGCTTTGATATCTTGCAATTCCTCCACAAAGCAGGCTGAGGATCCCAATGCTATAACTCTTCAGAGGATGCTTCAGGCCCCCTTTCTCTGCTCTTCTCCTGGATGAAGGCATTAGAAACATTGCTTTTAGGCATGGCCTCTCCCTTGCTTCTCGCTTTAGTTGGCTTTCTGTCACTATAATGAAATACTGAGACAATATATTTAGAGAAGAAAACGTTTATTTTCTTTGTTGTTCTGGAGACTTACCCAAGATTGGGCAGTCTCATAACTTGAGGTCCCTGAGGACAGCAGCATGTTGTGGCGGGGAGTGGAGTGAACAAGTTACCCCATGTGCTAAGATGAGCACAATGGTGGAGTCCCAAGTCCCCTGCAGATTCTATCATCCCTCAACAGCACCGTCTTGGGAAACAAGTCTCAAAATGTGGGCCTTTAAGGTATATATCTATATCCACACAAAAGCCTCCCTCAGATGTTGCTGCATCTCAGGAGACATTTTGCCTCTACAGCATCCCATGGTCCCCCATCAGTACCCATGCCACTCTTCATTGAATTATTGCATTGATGCTGGCCTACCATGTTCCCACTAGATAGTCTGTGGAGGCAGGAGTGGTGTTTTCCTTGTACCTACCCCCACCCCCAGCCTACCATAGTGCCTGGTATGAAGTAGGTAATCAGTGAGATGATGTCTTTACCAGTGAAGAGGCTCTGGCCATTGGGCACTTCATTTGGTTTCTGGGCAGAAAGGATGGGTTTTTAGTGGTCCCATACAGATGACACGAGTTTAAGGCATTAGGAACCCAGCCTGGATACAGATGACACACAGATGTTCTGAAGCCAAAACCCTGTCTAGTGTGAAGGGCATGCTTCTCTTGGAAACGTGATATTGTAAGGTCCCTCTGAGCACTTCCCTCACCATCCCTGCCCCCAGTGCCAGAAACAGAGGAAGTTGTAGCCCTATGGCTTGACTCTCAAACCGACAGGTCTTTAATTTATGCAGGTATTTCCTGAGAGCTCCTGGATTCTCTAATCTGCCATGAGGAGAGTCAATCAGTTTAGTGGGGTGCTTAACTCAGCTAGGAGGGACATGTGGGGGGTGGTGGGATTGCTCATCACTTATTGTATCTAATCCTCTCTTGCCACTCAGCCATTCACTTTGCTTCTTAAAGGTACTGTTTATTATTTATTAGTCATCTGGGAAAAAGAAAGGCCACACAAACCCCAGATTCATTGTAGTCCCAGGAAATGGGGAGCTGGGATTTAGGTGGAAGACATTCCAAATGTACCTGGTATTCTGTGCAACTACGTAGTAGCAAGAACATCACACTGAGATGGTCTTGTGAATTAGCTTCCTCCTCACCTCCTCCTGCCCAGGCAGGGCTTATTGTAATTATACATAATCACAGAAGCATCTTGGAGCAGGGCCGAGGAGAATCAGACATACAGTCCATCTCTAAGCCATGGGAGATTCTTCTGAGCTGGCTCTGCAGAGCTGAACCTACATCCAACACATCTGGCCAAGAGCCCCTCACTCAGGTGGTCTCTCTGTAGGCCTCCCTCAATGGCAGGTGCTCTTCAGCTTGTCTCTGGGGCTAAACCTTCTTCCTTCAGTCAGCTGAGCCATCTCTGCTTAGCCAGACTTAATCACTTGTTTTTCTTCTGTCCAGTTCAACCTGCCCGGGTCCTCAGATGTCCATCATCTTTCCATCTTTACACATTGTAGTTCTTGTGAGTCCCTGCCCTAGGACACGGCTGTTTTCCTGTTCCACAGTCTGTCTAGTCTTCTCCCACAAGAGCTCTGAGTCTCTCTTTAATCATGTGACTCTGAGTCAAAGCTGTGGGTGACCTTATGACTTGTGAAACAGACAGGGAGTGACAGAGTCTTCTTCGTACTCACAACCTCTTTGATTTCAGAAGAAGATATCCACAGGACTCATCGAGGGGGACTGTTGTCACGCTAGGCAAGGGTTCCAGTTGCTTCACCCCAGCTATTTCTTTGGAGACAAGATCTTCCTAAGGAACACAAATGGTTTCAACCTCACTATTCTACTACCTCCAAATCCCAAGGGCCAAGATTCTATATCTCTATCACTATGTCCATCACCCTATCCATTATTTCCTATAGAAATTAACTTACTATTATTTAATAATTAAAATATATAAAATTTATCACTTATATGTTTATACAAGTCTAATATGAATAAAATTGAAACAATAGCATATATTACCCCATATATTGCCAACTGCACTGAACAATTTTCTTCTTCTTTTGCTTTCTTTCTTTCTTTTTTTTGTACTGAAGACATTTTTGCTAAAGTAAAATGTCAGCTATCATGCCATGGAATCTGACATTTTACTTTATTGTATGCTTCCCTGTGTGTGTGTGGGAAACGTTATACAGCCACAGCTCCTGATCCAATGCAACAAAATTAACAATTCTTTAATCGCATTTACAAACCAATCTCCATTCAAATTTCACTGGTTGACATCAACATCTATTTATTTTTTATAGTTTGTTTATTTGGGTGAAGATTCAAATACTCCTTTGTAATCTTGGAAACCTACAGTGGTCTTCCTTTTTCCATGCCTCTGAGTGAGGAGTTTGAGAAGAGAACGTTGGAGATGTGAATTTCTTCTACGTGTTGGTTTCTCAGCTAATCAAATCTCATGCAGGGTTTCCATTCTATCTGCCCCCATCCCCAGAGAGGCACACAGTGTGCTTTACAGGCACAGCATAGTGGGAAAGGATGTCTCATTTTCACTCTGACAGGGATGCTGTCTAAGCCTGCCTATCTTTGGAGATGGCCTCTGTCTCCTGGGCCTGATGACTGGGGACTATCTGGGCTAAAAAAGCCCTTACCCAATACTCACACCCAGACTTTCTCAGTATTCTACTTTCCCTGAGCCCCTCCCAAGGATGAGAAACATGTCCTTCCTGGCTTCTTAAGAATTTCTATTTCCTTTCCAACTCATTCTCAGCTCCCCCCCTCCTCCAGACCATAAGCTTTCAGATAAGAAAAGGTCTGAACTGGATACAGTTCAGGGTCAAGTTCTCACCGAGGATACTTGGGGTCAGGGTTGCATCTCTAGCAGTCCAGACATAAAGAAAAGCCCAGAAACCATGCTCCCTGAATTGCTTCTATGCTACAATCATCCCCTGAGGCCAGAGAGCACAAGGCTAGCTCTCAGCGGGCACATGGGAAGAGATGCCATAGAAAACAATATCATAAACTTGAGGTCTTGTGAATGATTCTGCATGTTAACATGAAGCAAAGGAGTTCAAGGGCTCTCCTTGGTTGGAATTTTCTGTGACCGGTTCCTTCATTTACGCAAACATATCCAAACAAATGTCTACCTGCCATCTTGTGCCTCTTTGTCAATAAAATGGGCTGAAAACAGACACGTGTCAGACAGGGTTGTTGAGAATGTCTGTGGATACAACTAGAAAGCCCAGGTTCTACAAAGCCAGCAGTGAGCTCTGGTGTTGGTGTTGGTTAACCTTGATGTCTCAGTTTATTGCTGATCCTGAGGCTTGCCTGCCTTCCGTGCATTCATTTCAAGCCTGAGGAACCTGAGGTTCAGCAGGCCTCTCAGAACTGTGTCACTAAGTGCCCCTGTGAGTGTCGCAAGCACAACTGTGTTCCTGGTGGCCTTCCAAGGCTTTGAAAATTCAAGTCTCCAGAAGGGTCACTGCTAAAGCAGCTTTCAAGTGTTCTGCAGGTAAGGATGGTTAAGAGAGAAAGCAGATGGGAACTCTCCAGAATCTTCACAGGGCAGAACAAGCCAGAAGCCTCATCTTAGGTCTTCCTAAGGCACTGCAGGCCAGAGTCCTTTATCCTAGGGTCTTCATCCTACACTGCAGGCTAGAGGCCTTCAGGGTCTTCACAATGCACTATAGGCCCACGGCTTTTATTTCACGGTCTTCATACCGCTCCAGGCCAGAGGTCTCCATCTCGGGCTCTTCACAGGGCACTGCAGACCAGAGGCCTTGTTGAGTGGAGTGAGATGAGAGTCATGAACTGCTATTGATGTTCTAGCTCAAACTTTCCTGTAGTCAAAAGTATCCTCCTTAGGCTCTGGAAATAATTCTTGGGTAGTCTTTTAAGATATCATGGATGCTAATGTTCTGTACCTTGGACACGCCCCCTTCATTCTTAGTTCCCATCTTCTCCTGATCAGCTCAATCATCGAATCAATGAGTGTTTCTTAAGCAGTGCCTCTGCCCTGGGAGTTTCCAGTGGAATACACAGGACAAGCATGGTGGCTCTCCAATGGGGAGACACTAGCACCAGAGTAGCAGTCATTTAAGCCAGCAATGACCAAAGCATGGTAATAAAGTAGAGATAAGGCCAGGCAAGCAAATGGGGAGGGTAAAGTCACCTCAGAAAACAGGGGATTCATGCAGGATGGTTAGGAACTTGAATGATGGAGTACCATTAATTGATTCAGTAAACTCATGGACCACACATTTCTAGGGATATTTGAGGCCTGGAAGGCATATCTGCTCAGAGATGCTTTCTGAGTAGAATCATCTTTTATAGTTGCTGTCCAGCAACGGCCAAAACCCATTGATTGTGTGGCCGGCTTGTGGTGTTTACAATTATGTCCTTCCCACCCACTGAGGGTAAGGAAGAGGGGGGCCCCAGGATTTCAGTGGTCTGAGTGGTGTTCCTTTATAGAGAATTAGAAAGGGTCCCCAGGAGCTGGAGAGCAATCCAGCTGCATGGTTGATGGAGCACAGTGAGCCCCCACTTCCACCTGCATCCTCAAAACATTTATTGCTAATTAATTTCTGAATTACACAACAATGCACTTCCTAATTATTCAGGGGAAGCACTAGCAGCTATAACGGGGTCCTTATCTATTGCACAAGTGATTCTAATATATGCTACCAGGATGAGAAAGGGGAGGGTAGAAGAAAGGGGAGGGAGAAGAGGGAGAGAAGGGGGAGGGGAGGGGAGAGGGAGGGAAGGAAGAGGAGAAGAAGGGATGGGGGAGGGGAGAGGACAGGAGACAAATATGGATCTGGGGAAGAAGATCCTGACTGGCACACCCTCTAGCCTTGGAGCAAGGCCTCTCTCTGAGGACCTTAGCAGCCCTTCTGGGAGCTGTGCATCAGCCTCTGGGCTCAGATAGGAAGGGCTTCCTTGGGAACTGTGCCAACTATGCAAACACTACCACAGAAATGTAAATAATAACATGCAGACTCAGTGCAAACATAATTATAGCCCAGCGTCAGGAGGAGGGAGACTCGCTGGGGACCTGTGTGTCTTCACATCTGAAAGTCCCAATTTGCATGGTGGTGATTAAGGCGGAGGGAGGCTCCTGCTCTCTCTCTTTCACTGCCACCTGGATTCCTCCCTCCCTCCCTCCCTTCCTTCTGTCTTTCTTTCCTTCTTTCTTTCAATTTACACCAGTTTGGACAGCACATAAAAATGAGGAGTTTCGTATGTGTACCAGGAAGTATCCCAGGCAGCAGGGTTATGAATATAATAAGATGGGAGCCTGATTTGGTACGTATCACAAGGGGTGACAGATACCAAAGCAAATAGCCTCAGAAGATTGAGAGAAGTGGAGGAGTCGGTGTGGAGGGGTGAGGGCATAGGGGTCCTGAGCTCTGCCTCAGGGTTTAGGCGGCTCCACGGAACAGATGTGGAGCATATAAAGCAGGAGTCACCTCCCTAAGCTGTGAGGCCAGGGGAGTGCTGGCTGCTCTTCTGGACCCATGCTCCTGGCAGAAGCTTAGGCAGGAAGGCTGTGGGTGTCATCCTGAATGTGGGCTATCTTCACCCTGTCCTTTGGGAAGAAGAAACCACAGCAGTTATTTGAACAGTAGAAATGGGATAGAATACATTTAAAATAGGCTGGAAAGTTCTAAGTAGGAGTTGAACAAATAACATGAGAACTTCTAGGTTCCATGAAGGCAGCTGCTTCAGGAAGTTTACTGAACAAAGGCACGAGGTTGGGAATAGTATTACTGACTGAGTCTTGCTACTGGCATAGACTGGAGTGCAGCTCCTGAGTAGTTGGGAGCATGGGCATGCACTGCTGCCTAGCTATCACCAGAGCTAAAACTTAGGAGTTCATTGAAAAGATCCCAGTAAGTAGAACCTCAGAACTCTACGGATCTGGGGTCTTGAGAAGGGAACAGCTATGCAGTTGATAGAGGCTGAAGCTGCAAATTATTTGGGAAGTTGCATTGAACTGGCTGCTCTTTGCCCTGTTGACAGAGTTTCATGTGCAGCCAGGTTTCATGCAAGTCCATCACGTCAATAGCTTTGGGAGTCAAGACCATCTCATGAGCCTGAAATTCAATCTGTTGACCATTTTTGGGGGGCTGTTAGGTACTTTCTAGCTCCAGAGGCACAGCAGAGAACAAAATATTGAAGAAAATCCCCATCTCTGGGGAGGCACATTCAAGTTGAGGGACCAGACAACAAATGAGTAAATTCTACACCCCACCGCAAAACACATATTACACATTATACGAAGAGAAATAATAGCATGAGTGAAGAGAAGGTAAGGAGTGAATCTGTGCACGTGTAAGTGTTCACTTTCACATAGAAAGTTCTGGAAAGGCTACTCTGAGGTTGCAACATTTGAATAAGGATGAAGAAGACAGAAGAAACCCGCTGCACGACTGTTCAGGTGAGCTTCAGGCTGAGTCAGTGCAAGAAACACATGCAGTAAATCTGAAGGGGGAGGGGGCAAGATCATAGCAGGGCTTTGGGCCAGACTAGGAAGTTGCTCTTGAATGAGTAACAGTGTCCTGCCAGAATCTGCGTGGAAAGAACCTAATCCCCATTATGATCCCATTGGAGATTAGGACCTTTGGGAGAGTGATGAAGTCTTTGGAGCTGGGCCCTTGTGAGTGGATTTGGGCCTTATAAGAAGACTGGGGAAAATCAGTTAATTGCCTTTTAAAATTTCTCCTTCTGCCTTCCACCATGAAAGGACACTGCAAGAGAGGCCTCACCAGACTCGGGGCTTGCCTGCTGCTATGATCTTGGATTTCTTAGCCTCTGTAAGAGGTTTCCATAATATATCACCTTATTGTACTTGCTTTGTCATGCATGGCATAAACAGACAAGGACAGAATTCTTTGGAGGGTTCAAGCTAGAGTGACAAGGTGGTTCCACTCTACCTGTGTTGGCTGGCTGGTGAGTTGAGGAGAAGCAGAGACCTTGCCAGGAGGCTGTGGTCCCAACCCAGTGAGAGGGGACAGTGGTATGGGACAGTTTACAGGGATGGAGGTAGGGTCAAACCCTGAACGTGCTATAAAGGAGAATTGACCAAGCCTCTTGCCATAAGAATATAAAGAATGATAGGGTGGCAATGCTTTCAGCTGGAGCAATTGAAGGGTAGACCTGTTTGTAGCTGAGAACTCTGTCTATTAATATTTTAGTAATCTGTGATTATAAAGGGATGAAAAGACTTAATTTTAGTTCATTAGAAGAGAACAAATCAGGAAAATGCAGGCATAATAATCTGAGGTATATAAATTATATGACTCCTCTAAAAATTCATTTTTTCTAGAAATGCCCCCAAGACATCACTTAAGAAGAGCTTCAACAATGTCCTCGAGGACCACACTGTCATAGGCAGTCATAACCCCCAGCCCACCCCATTGCCACATCATTTCCTGCCCAGTTTCTGGACATGGTTTTAACCCACCTCTGGAATCCCTTGGGATTTTTCTTCAGTCTGGAAAAAGAGAGTGGGTCTGTAGTTCTGGACTGGAATTCTCCATGTCTCTAGCTGAACACATTCCACTTTCCTTCCCACGTCCATGATGTTGCTTAATACCAACACCCTGCCATCTAGCCATCACTGATTGTTTTCCTTCCTCATCCCCAGGGCTAGCTCATCACTGAGTCTTGTACACTTTATTTCTTTCTCCTAAGTACTCTTTCCTTCCCATAGGTGTGAGTCAGCCTGATTCTGGAATGGGACAAGTCTTCATGGAAGCAGCCAGAAGTCTCATGTCAGTAGCTAAGTTTCTAAAAGCCCACCCTCTGCAAACTGAAGGAGTATCTCCTTGGCTCTCTTACGTCAGCATCTGCTTTCCTCTGAGTTCTGTGCCCTGGCACCCCCAGGCCACCCTCCCTTTAACTACGCCTAACTAATAACCTTCACTAGCTTTTTCACCAAAGCCCAGCTGACTTGAGTTCCTTTTTCTTTTGTACCTGATCCTGCTTGAACTTTAGAGAACAGAATGGGGTCTTTCTGGGCCCCTAGTGCTGGTATTACTCTTTTGGCAAGTTTAGGATATGCATCTGCTTTCTGTTTCCCCCGCTTTATCTCCAATCATGTCATCAGGCCAATCAGACTAGAATTGCCTGCATCAGAGATAAACCTCGTAAACTGCCCAGATGTGTTTACATAGCTCCAATGATCTCTGCACTGGGGACCAGTGGCTTCTGGTCTCTGGTTCTTTTTTGGAAAGCCCACCTCATCCTCCACTCATGTCTTTCTCCCACAGGCTCAGGCACCCTTCCTGCGGCAGCGTGGGGCTCACTTATGCACTTCAAGGGTGCTGCTTATTTAGTTTGAATTTGGAATCCACATTTTTTTTTCTGCCTGCAGAATCATAGAGACTAACATGCATATGTATAGAATGTAACATGCAGAGAGAGCATTGGGCCAGAGCCTTGTCCATCACACACAGGCCTTGGGTTTGATCCCCAGATTTCAGATAAGAGTATGGGACACTGAGTTTACTCAGAAGAGAAATTCATGAGGTATCAGGAGAGCTACCCTTTCTGCTGGGCTCTGTTCTCACTGACTTGATGATTTTTGCAAGCCTCAATTTTCTCGTTTGTAGTGTGAAGAACTTGCCTTGCCTGGGGACTCGGTTTCCTTTTCAGCACTCCCAAAACACTCTATATTTGGGGAAATAATTAATGGATATGGAAGGAAGAACTTCTAAAGTGGGGTTTAAGTTGATGACTGCTTTTGACAGGGAGGCAGAAGCACAGAGCGTGGCTGGCAGGATCCCATCTGAGCAAAGCTGGGTTTTCAGTTGGTCTCTGCATCCTGGCAATCTGCACCATTAACCAGGACACGAGTTGACAGTGGCTGAGTTTTTTTCTTAGGGTAGAGAGTCTACAAAGAAGTTTGGGTATCTTCCCATCTAATTCACGAGGTACTAGTGAAGAGCAAAGGTTGCTGAGATAACCATCCAGCCACAGAGCCTGACTGTGACACTCACCAGCTGTATGGCCTGGTTAGCTGGTGGATTGATCTTTGTATGACCTTAGTCAATGTCCTATCACTTTGAAGAGCCACATGTCCTAATCTTTTCAGATAATGTCCCTCCCTGTGAACTTATTGGGACATTTTCATTGAAACCACTGTATTCCAGTCCCTGGCCCCTAAAGGCTTGTAGCCATATCATAATGCAAAAATGTATTTAGTCTATAGTCTATAACAGTCTCAACATTGTTTAAAAGTCCAAAGTAACAAAGTCTCCTCTGAAACTTGTGGCAGTCTCTTAACTTCTATCCCCTGTAAAGCCAAAAATAGATCACACGTTTATGACATACAGTGACACAGGATTTGCATTACCATTCCAAAATGGAGGAAAGAGAATATATTGAAGAAATACTGGACCAAAGTAAGACCAAAGCAAAGCTGGGCAAACTTCAAACTCTGCATCTCCAACTCTGATGTCAAAATGTGCTTCAGATCTCCAATTCCTTTCAGTGTTATTGACTGCAACATGATTCTTTTTCTTGGGCTGGTTCTACACCCCATTATCAACTTTCCTTGGAAAGTATCCCACGCATCTGGCATTTTTGACATCTTAGGGTCTCCAAGGCTACACCTTAATAGCTTCACACAGTGGCTACCCTGGACTTCCATGCAGGAAATCCCTGGCACACACTTGGCCTCAACAACTTAACTCTAAGGCCAGAACTACTTGGCCAAAAATGCCAAGTCCTGCTGGTGCAGGAATATGGCCTCTTGTTTAATTGTCTCCAACAGCTTTCTGTTTTCAACGGATTTTCTTTACTGCCTAAGATTGACTGTCCTGGAATTTGCTCTGTAGACCAGGCTGGCCTTGAACTCAGGGTCTTCCTCCAGAGTACTGGGATTAAAGGTGTGCACCACCAACCCTTGTCCTAAGATTTTATTTATTCTTTTTCACAAATTGGAAGCTTAACTGGGTGGAGTCTTGCCTTGAGGTTACCACTTCCTTTATTCCATTTAGCATCAGATTTTTCTTTAATCTATTTATCTCCTTGAACACAATACAGGATTTAGCTCCATTAAACTTCCTGGTGCTTCTTTTCTCTTTAAACTGTACATTTTGTATTTTTCCTTGCTCAGCTTGACTCTTTTATTAAGTAACTGCATAAAGCTGGTCATTAATAACCATAGAACACAGTCAATTCTAGGCTGTTTTGAAATCTTCTCTACCAAAGCTGTTAATTCATAATTATTCAATGTTTCCTCAGGCAGATTTTTGGACAAGGGTAGAAAGCATTCACATTTTTCACCAAAATA
Source organism: Phyllotis vaccarum (assembly GCA_033318265.1). Lineage (NCBI taxonomy): Eukaryota > Metazoa > Chordata > Mammalia > Rodentia > Cricetidae > Phyllotis > Phyllotis vaccarum. Next base: position 12,503,031 of record JARWLC010000017.1, on the reverse strand, counting down.
TCACAAGAACAGTCTCTAGGACATATAGTAATATTCTCCTCTGAAAGCTCTTGAGCCAGGCACCCACAGTTCAAATCACCCTGAGTACCACTGTCTTCCATGTTCCTACTAGCATGACCCATTAAGCCCCACTTAAAGCATTCAGCTGCTTTCTTAATCCAAAGTCCCAAAGTCAGGGTCAGGCCTAGCCTTTCATGACAATACCCCACTCCTGGTACAAACTTCTGTCTTAATCAGTGTTTCTATTGCTGTTCAGAGACATCATGACTATGGCAACTCTTACAGAGGAAACATTTAATCAGGAATGACTTACAGTTCCAAGGTTTAGTCCATTAGAGACATGGTGAGAAGCCTGACAGTGTGTAGGCAGACATTTGTTTGAGAAGGAGCTGAGAGTTCTGCATCTGGAACAGAAGGCAACAGAAAGACAGAGTGAGCCACTGGACCTGGCTTGAGTAGCTGAAACCTCAAAGCCCATTTCCAGTGACATACTTCCTCCAACAAGGCCATACTTGCTAATCTTTTTAAATAACGCACTTCTATGTGCCTATGGGGACCATTTTCTTTCAAACCACCATACTGTTTCTATGTTTTCTCATCTGAAAATGAGCACAATGACTGTAGCAAGTTCATAGAGTTGGATGATTAGGATGACATCAATGTTTCTTGTGCTTATATCAGTGCCCAGTATACAGTACATAATCCACTGAATTTATTTATTAATGCTTAGAGGTCCTGAGGCTTAGAGAGGTTAAGGAGTGGTAGAACTACAGCTCTTGTCTGTCCACACAGCTGTTATTATCCCACCCATTGCTCTGGATTAACACTCTTCAGCTTACTGTCCCACATAGGGCTAACTCTGAGAGTTTTGCTGCTCTGCTCAGAGCTTCCTTTCCATTGCCCTTTGAGATTCTTGAGTCAAAAGGGAACAGTTTCCTCAGGAATCCCAAAGGACAAAGTCAGGCAAAGAGGAGGCTATCTTCCTTTGCTGCAGCACTCATGCTGGAGACACTGAGTCAGCCATACTCCCCCAGCTGCATTGCTCACTGAAGACTGGAGCTTCCCCAGATGTGCTTGCTGCACTATACTTAGGCTTCCAGTAGCAATCCACCATAGGAGGGAGACCAAGCTTGTCCCTACTCAGTGCTTAGAAACCCACTGGTTTGCCTACAGGACTAATGAATTCTGCCAACTCGATAATCAGCAGGAACAGAAGAGTCAACCATAGCTAATTCTTTCTGGAGTGCATGGTAATTAATTTTAAATGACTTATTTAGTAAGATGTAATGATGAAGCTAATGTTATCTCCCCAGATGATGAGCCTATTAGCTGTATAGACTGCCTTTGAGGTGAAGCAGGGAACAGGGCAGTCACACAGGAACGAGGGGCACCTTATAGGGCATTTTCTTCCTGCTCAATCCTCTGCTTCTGTGTTGAGTGGGACATTGGTGGATTGGTTCTGCTTCTTTCTAGAGTAAAATGACAGCCAGAACCTGCTTCCCTCACCCCAGGAGACACAGGACCACAATAGCTAGATGTTCTCTTCCTGCTTTATTTGGGTGAGATTGCTCCTCTTTAAGGCACCAACATACCCCATAAAAATCAGCACAGTCACCAAATCTTTGTCCCAAGATCTGAGGCCTCTGCATCCACTTACTCACAAACACCCACTCTAACCCTAAACACCAATTCTATATTTTAATAAAGAACCTTGTCCTTCTCATTTGGCCACAGTGACTATGACAACTGGTGGATGTTGATGGACCAGGAATTCAGAAAGAGGCTGTGACCCTAGTTGATACTGGAGTGAGTTCAGAGAGTCTAAATACAAGACATCAAATTTCAAATCTTTCCTGCTACCTCTTAGCAGTACTTTGGATAAATTGATCAACTTCTTGTCATTTTCTTACCCCAGGCTGAAAACGGCAATGTGAGCCTCCTGTAAGCACCTAGGCTCTCTTTCCCTACTATGTGCTAAAGACACTAGAGATACCACAATGTCTTATACCCAAGGATAATTTTTATAACATACATTGCCCTTGAACTTTCTGTGTCTTTTTTCTTTTTCTTTCCTAGCTTCTGTTCCTCACTCATGAGAAGTTGGTCGGTCTTTTATGTTGTTTTGTGGGGCTCTTTAATCTATTTCTGGGATAAAATAAGTCACATGTTTTAAAGATTGACAGCTGTCAAGTGTCAGGCCTCTTATGGATGCTCCTTCCAACTCTTGATCATAGAAGCCCTTGTCTTCTTTCCATTATCAGTTTGGGGGGTCCACATGGAGGCCCGAGAATCTTAAGACTCTGAGGAGTTAAGGGAATGTCTGCCAATCATTAAAAAGGAAACAGAGGCAAGAGCTAAATGGGATAGTTGGCCCAAGACGTATATCACCATGGAGCCAGACAGAAAGAACAGAGCCTTGGTACAAAGGCTAGAGCTGGTGAGTTTGGGGTCAAGGTGGGTAAATGTTACAACCTGCAGCAGGTCTTGAGCCATAGAACTAATGTTGGAGATGGCTTTTTACTGAGAATGTGGATACCCTAAAGAGGTTAGTGAGTTTAGCTGTAACTGTATGTGCAGCCATAGCACACAGACATTTAAGAGGTTGCTGTGTGTTCCAAAAGGACCAGAAAAAACTGTCTTGGCATGGTTGAGCTAGTAACCAGACCTAGAAGGACAATCTGTATCCTGTAGGTCAGCAATGGCCTCTCTCTTGACAGTCCTGGGACCAGCACAATCAAGACTTAGCAATCTCTTTTCAGCATCATTAACTAAACCAAAAATGTTAGTATAAACCTGACAGAAATTGCGACTGGCATAACCAGAGTGATACTTGATCTTTGCTTCTGATACTCTTAGCTAATGAGCCTTGAGTTCTTTGGATTCTGGCTTTCCTTGGCAGAGGACCTACCTTCTAGAAGTCTGCATTCTGACCCAAGGGATGAAGAGCAGAAGTGTGAAGGAAGGTGTAGCAAACCCTTTCTCACGCTGAACAGAAGTCTAGCTCTCTCTAGCTTGATGAAAATAAAATATTAGTGATAGCAGAAAGAGAATTTTCCTCATCCACAAAATGGGTACCAGTGACATCTACTGGCCTGGGTTGCTATGAACTGGATGGATAATGTAAACATTCAACCCGGGAGGCAGGACAGACACAGAACACACTCTGTCAACACAGTATTACAAGTAAACACATACATAGAAAGCCTGAAAATGTGTTCATTCTATAAACCCCATGTTTTTCCTCTGCCTTATTGACACCAGAAGGCACATATTCTAGACCTCTACAACAATTTTATAAATGCAGATGACTTTCTCTTGGACTTCTGCTCAGTTTCTCCCAACCCAGTGAGAAAGGGGTGCTAGGCTGCTGACGGATTCAGCAGTCGATGGCTCTGAAATGAGAATTTAAAATGTTTTGGAGTAGGTTCAATTACACTTTTAAATGTGTGAGGAGGGACACAATTACATCAAAGCTATCAAGTATGATCACTGCGTAAACAAAATTAAATGCTGTCTATTTTCTGTAGAAGATTTAAAAGTCAGGACTTGCCTGAGTAGCAGGGTCCCGTAGTAGAAGTGGATGAGTGGATGAGTGGAAGATTTAAGCTAGTATGTGTCTGTGCGTGTTTAGGATATGCTAGATATGTGCAGATACTTGGAGCATTAATCTCAATTTACCTGAGATTTCCTCCAAGGCTACTTAGGGATGAAAGGAACATGAGACATTAGGCTTGACATTGCTATAATGGTGGTAAGGTGGTGCTGGACTCTCTTATGACCCCTTTCTGCTTGGAGAAGGGACAATATGTAAGCACCACAGGGAATGTGTGAGAAGAAGTAGAAGGCCCCCGAACTAGGGGCTTGGTAAGAATGGACACGAGCACCATGTCACCCTTGTCCATCTGGTCCTCTAGCTGTGGAGATCACCAGCAAAGAGAGTGGGGTGGACATCCAGGCCCAACTGGCCATAAGCACCAGAGCTGACACCCTCAGATGTCTCTCAGCAGTGGTCTCCAAAGGGAGGTGTCTGGGAGTCCGGACAGGAAAAGACTGTGCCTGGGTGATACTGTGCCCAAGGACCACAAGATTCCATTCTCCCAGGACCTTTAACTTGGTCACCATGTGTTTATCTGATTTCCAGCCTCCCCCTCTTCTTCCTCCTTCCTTTTGTTAAACTTAAAATGATCTTATTCAATAGTTTTAAGGAGGCTTATGGAAGGAAGAGGGGTAGTTACAACTATTTCACTCACTGCCTTAGCCCAGACATTTGCTTTTTGTTTCTGGGAGTGAATTAAATCATTTAGGGAATTATTTAATTCATCCAAGTTTTTAATTTATTGGTTCAAGATTGTCCATATATTTCCTCATGATGCTTATCTACTGTTCTATTGGGTTTCATTCCCATTATATTTTATTTGCACTTTTTGTTTGCCAAATTGCACTGCGGTTTCAAAGGTTTGGCGTGTCTGTATTCTCCATCTGTCCCAAGTCGGAGCAGGCTTGGCTAGTCACCAGGATGGCATTTTGTGTTGACTCTGCTTTCAACTCAGAGATAGAACATTTAAGTTGTCACACTGAATGTCTGTGTGACTTTATACAATCATATTCTGCAGATTTTCCCCACCTAGAATAAAGCTGTCTCAACATTGTTCTATCAAATGGAGGTGTGTGTGTGTGTGTTGGGAGTAGAGGTTGGCTTCAGACCATCTTTATAAATGACCTCCTTTTGCTTTGTATGTTTTTTGTTTGTTTGCTTGTTTGAAGATTCTGACTGTACAAGGCAGGCTGGTATTGAACTAGAGATCATTCTACCTTGGTTTCTCAAGGGCTGGGAGTATAACTATGTACCATCTGCCTGGCTGTAAATGACATCGAGCTAAACTAGATACTGTGACAATGTGAGGTAAAGGTAGACTCCTCCTGCAGAAATCTCTCCAGGCAATCAAGGCATGAGGGCTTAACAACCAGAGATAAGGCTGAAAATTAATGTTCATGTCTTATTCTCTTCACATTTCAGAGTATTAAAGGTAGCTGTCAATAGAATCAGAGTTACCATAAATACCCCACCAGAGGGCCGTTTGAATATTTTAAATGGATTATGTTGCTGGTGATTTTCAGGCCACACTGGTGCAGCCCTGCTGTCTGCGTGTTGTAGTGATGGGAAATGAAGTGCAGGAGAAAGTCTTGGCTAGGTTTACTTCTCAGCATACTGCAGGCACCTCACTCCCAGGGCCTTGGCTTCCTGGCATGAAGACGTGGGTCTCTACCTAAAGCCAAGGACTTTTTTTTTAAACTACTGTTCACAGCGTTCTATAGATAAGGCAATCACTTATGTGTAGAGTTATTTGTGTGGCACTTTGCAAAATGCCTTAAGAATACAATTGCTCTTCAGTTATTTCTTACAAGCCCCTTGTGAGACGACTGCATCTTGACATTAAGCTGTGGAAGATACGGAGGCAAAATGCTGTTTGCTGAGGTCCCATGGGACAAGCCGGATTCCAAGCTGCCACCTGGGCTGCCTGTAAGCTCTGGATTTCTCTATTTGGGCTTAAAGCTTCCTCTATGGACTCACTTCCAGTTCAAAGAGAAAATTTTCAGAAAATTTGCCAAGTGACCATAGAGGTTGTTGTGGAAGGGAGCCCAGGAACCAAATGACAAGGTTTCTCCCTATGGACAATCTTCTTCTGGAATGGTTCATGTGGGCTATTACTGCACTTATTTTTTTTTTTTTTCTGTTTACTTTTGGAAGTACTGTGGGTTAAACCTAAGGTCTCAGGTCTGCTGGGAATGGGCCCTACCACTGAGACCCATTGTTCTACTTAGAACCAAAGAGAAATTGAACGGTGTCTTTGGAACCACGATGTGGCATATTTAGGTATTTCTCAGGATAAATAAGAGGGGACAGAGATGGTGACCATTGTCCTCCAGGATCAGAACTGATTGGATAATGACTGAATCTGTCAGCAGTAACACGGCCTCTTGAGGACAGGTCCAGCCTGTGATTGGCCGGAAAAATGAATGCTGGATTTGGTAGCTATTATTAGCATCTTCCTTAAGGCTTGGCCTCCCTGTGGGGACAAGGATGATAGCTCCAAGGAAGCAGGTTGGAGGAACAGTGTGGAATAAGGGCAACTATGGGTCCTCAAAGGTTTCTATACAAAACTGCACCCCATACCATCCAGACCCTGGCTGATGTCACTCTGAAGGTTAGCATCCGCAGCTGGGATTCCCTGGCTAGCTCTTTCCACAGAATTGCTACATTAACGGAACAAAAAAGAGCTCATGGAATGAATGTGTCCAGCTTCCTGCTGCCTCAGGGACCCTCATGCAAGTGGAGCAGCTTCAGAGATTTCCTCTTGCAGAAAGGAGTATCCTCCGACACACACTTCTTCCTTTCTCATGCTCACGCTAGCCCTGCCCAATCAACACTACCAGAGACTGGTATTCCAAGTGCTTATCAATCTGCTCAAGATTATGTCATTAATTAGGAGTGGAAATTGGACTCATTCACCTAGCAATGAGCCACAAAAATGGCGTGTGTCTCTCTGAGGCCTTCTTGGTTTAGAGCAACTATTATTCAAATCCCTTCAGCTCAAGTGGTCTGCTGCCCTCTAGGGGAACTCCTTCCTGGGCCCTTACCCAGGAGTAAGAGGGCAAAATTCCTTTCTGATCTGCTTGTTTGATGCTGTCTCTGGTAAGTCCCAACTTCTTCCTGGCTTCTTGGAAGACGTTGGAAGTGCACAGGAAGAACGATTGTCAAAGGCCACAGGGCCCCTCAGTTAAATGAGATTTTTAACTACTGCAGGTTGGAGAGGCTGCACTGTTTTAGTGAGTCCCTACCAACACCTTGAGGGCCAAGGGATTGTCCCTGTCTTTGTGTCTCTGTGGGGGGATGAGGCTCTCTATAGCTTGCGGTACTTTGCCTCTGAACTACTGTTCTCTGCTCTTGAAAGCCATTTGGATTTAGCTCTTTCCAAGGGGCCTGTGTGAAGCACCCGTTTTAACTTCAGAGCGTTCTCCCCCGTGTCCCAGCGAAGCCAACAAAGGCCTTCTATTTCCAGACCTGGGGTCAAGGCTCCTAACTCTGAGGGGTCAGCTTTGGTTTGGTAGGTAGCTCTTCTGCAGGGTCTCTGGGCCTGAGCAAGTCAGTCTCTCCAGTGGCTTGAGAATAAAAACATGGCAGGAAGAGCTGTCTAACAGGCTTAGCAAACATGGCGCCAGCAGGTTTCACCCTCTCCTTTATCCTTCTTAAAAACCTACTTCTGGAAAAAAAAAAAAAAACCCACCTAGTTTTTGCTTTCTTGATTTCTTGCTTGCTGCTATACTGCTGCTTGCTGTCTGCCTTTGCCCGCTCGCCCCTCTGGAGTAATAAATCTGCTTTGTACTAAGACTTTGATGTCTGATGTGTCCTGTACCAGCTGGGAGGAGGCTGCCTTCCTTCACATGGCAGATGCAGAGATACTTCGGGTTCAGTATCACCAGCTACTTTCTTGATGAGAGGAAGGAAGTTAAGGCCTGGCTCTTGGTCCGAGGAGCCAGACATACTACCCAGGAAACAGAGATGGGGCCAAGTCAGCCTCTGCTGGTACCCAGAGTCCCCGCTGTGTGCAGCGCATGGGCCATGCTGTAGGAAGGAGCAGTTGCCTGAGGTAGGAGACATACAAGTGAGCTTGGGTTCTGTCCAAATCTCCTTCAGCTCTGGTAGAATGTGTGCCTGGGGTAGCCTAACATGCTGGCAGACTTCCTTGCAGCGGAGTGCACATGTAATCCAGTCTTGATTAAAGAACTATCAAGGAGAACCTTCTATGGACCTTCAGGGAAAGGTTTTCTGACAAAAACGGAGCGGTGCAAAGATGTTGTCACTTCTGATGCAACCATGATGGACCTGGGGATTCACAGCCAACCTGGATCCACTTTGCAGGATCCAGGCTAACACTGCAGATACAGAGAAGAGCAGAGAGCAACTGGCCCTTGGTGACTCCATCACATGGAATTAAGCAAGCTGAACATTTCCTGTCTGCAGACTTCTTGATGGCATGGGTGATCAATATCTATTGTGCAAGGCTCTTCAGCCGGGATAGTCCATACTCAGAGAAAAGCAATACATGCAGGAAACAGAATCTTCCAGGAAGATCAGCATCCAATAAAGACAGGAAACGCTCCTGTCAGGCCCCTGGAAGGAATTCAGCAAGCCATGCCATACTCCTAATTTACTGCTCAGTCTTATACAAAAAGAAGACAGTTGTAGAAACAGTATGCGAAGCAAATTACAATTCTCCAGAGATTTCCCTAAATGCCTCTGAGGTAGTCTCATGTTATTCATAATTGGCATTCAACTAATGATCACTCCTAATACTTTGGGATTTCTTTCTTCTGTTTTGACAAGTGGTAAATATCGAGCAATTTCCTCCATTAAGTTACTACGTAAACCAGGTATCTTTTTGCCAGATGAATATTTTTATCTTTTCATCGGTTGTTCTTATAATTTTGGATTTTGGAAGTAGGAGCATCACAGGGAAGCCTCATCTGAGGTCTTGCCTGAATATTAGGATCTGCAATCAGTGCTGTAATTTCCAAAGACAGAACTGGGGCTAAAACTCAGATTCCATTGTCTCTTCACTATTCCAGGTGTTCGTAAACAGATACTGAAGGGGAGCACATTAATTTCTTTTCTGTTGCTGTGATAAAATACTATGACCCAGGAAATTCACAGAAGGTATTTTGGCTTATGGTTCCAGAGGAATGGGGGCCTCTCATGGCAGGGAGACATGGCAGCAAGCAGTAGACATGGTAGGCACAACAGGCATCTGAGAGCTTACAGCAGGTACAAAGTGGGACTTGAACTCTCAAAGATCACTCCCAGTGACCTACTTCTCCCAGCAAGGCTGTACTACCTAAAACTCCCCAAACAGGAGCCAAGTATGCAAATACCAGAGTGTGTAGAGGGGCATTTCTCATTCAGATCACCCCAGGGCTGAAGCTCATACAGTTTATGTCCATCGGTCAAAGGAAGGAGGTCACGTGCAATCATACAGTGCTTCCAAACCCAGCCATATGTCTCAAACCTTCCTCCATAGTAAGCAGGTAGGACTTGAAAAGTAGAAAGTGCAATTTGGGGGAATAATCACGGTGCATTGGTGGACTGGCACATGACCTCTGCTCTCTCTTGCTCAGGAAGCCTAGAATCTGACAGTTCACACTTGTCAATAAGAATATCTGGAACCAAATTTAGAGGCACAGAGTAAGTTAGATCCCTCTTTTTCTTCCATCTGGTAAAAGCAGGGATGTTCTGGCCATTATGGGTTTTACAGACAGTTATGTTCCCTGGACAGTCTCATCTCAGGACAACCAGGCAGTGATCTTTGGAGATACCAGGAGGCCGTCCTAGAATCAACATGTAAAAGTAACAAAGGTAAGCCACAGGCCACGTGGCAAGACAGATTAATAGAAATGGGTTGAATTAAGATGCAAGAGTTAGCTAGCAATATGCCTGAACCATAGGCCAAACAGCATGAAATTAATATAAGCGTCTGTGTGATTATTTGGGACTAGTCAGTCTGGGACTGCAGGTCTGTGGGTCTGGACCACCAGCCAGATGGGCCAGAAACTTCATATTACAAGTCAGTGTTCCCTGGAGTCACAGAACTTATGGAGTGAATTCCCATATATATGGCTTACAGGTTGAGTCCAACAATGGCTAGCTGTGAATGGAAAGTCCAAGGATCTATTAGTTTCTCGGTTCCACAAGGCTGAGTATCTCAGCTGATCTTCTATATATGCTGGAATCCTGAAGGAATAGGCCCCAAATGCCAGTGAAGGAATGGATGTGCGCATCAGGAGAGGGCAAGCAAGTTAAGAACAATACTTCCTTCTTCCGTTGTCCTTGTATAGGCTTCCAGAAGAAGGTGTGGCCAGATCAGAGGTGTGTTCTCCCACCTCAAAGATCTGGATTAGAAGTCGATCTTCCCACTTCAAATGATCAAGCAAAAATCCCCTCATAGGTGTGCCTGGCCATTTTTTGAGTTTTAGTTAATTTCAGATGTAGTCAAGTTGCCAACCAAGAATTGCTACCACAGTTTGTGATCTTGGGGTCTTCCAGGGCAAAAAGCTGTGAACTCCTCCCTGGCTATTAGTGGTGCAAGGCCAGTGTGGGTCCTATCAAGGAATCCATCTAGGTGGGATTTTGACCTTAGCTTAATGGAGGGAAAGGAGCCATTGGTGTTTGAAAGGCCAGGGAGAGAGAAAGTGCCAATCCAAATGGAGAAGTTTGTACCCAAGTCAAGGAAGCTGACAAACAAGAGGCTGTGGTTCAAGGTGGACCCAGAGAAGTTCTGGGAATGTCTACAAGACAGAAACACTCCCTAAGTTTAGGGGAAGTCTTCTTCTTGCAGGATTCCTAACCATCTTCTTGCCTCCACAGGCTTGGACTAAGGGCAGGAAAGGGAAGTCCCTGGCTAAGATCAGAATCCTGTCTCACGGCTGACATTTTCACTGCTGCAGCAAGATCATGATTGCCAGTCCAGCAGTACTGAGAGTGTTATTTCGGAGTGGCTAGAAGAACTAGGGCCTCACTTTTCACCAGAGTTGAGAGAAGATGGGCTTTAAAAAAGCCATTCAATGTAGCAGATACACAAATCTGCTTTTTCCTCTGCATGTGTGTTTGTGTGTGTGTGTGTGTGTGTGTGTGTGTGTGTGTTTGTGTGTGTTTGTGTGTATTTGTACAAAGAACCCAGAAGCTGTATCTGGTTTATGGTAGCCATTCAATGAGTAGATTTGGTGAGGGGGGGGGGTGTTTAAAGATATTATACTAGTCAACTTCTGTCATGTTTGAAGATATTACACTAGTCAACTTCTGTCTTCTTGACAAATGACTTGGGAGGTGGTGGCATTTCTAGCTTTCTCATAAGCCTGAGTTCTGCAGAACTTGGCTGGTTTGGGCTGCGCTTGACCACAGACTGTGGGTTAGGTATATCTCTGCCCCACATATCTCACATTCTTCTTCAGACACTGGACACCGAAGATGTGCTCTTCCACATCAAGGGGCAGCAAGCCCACCCATTCCCTTCTGCCAAAGGAAGTCATGTGGATACCTCCAAAGTCCACGGGCGGGAAATCCAACAGTTTACGTGGAAATAAAGAATTAAGACCAAGAGTTCAGTCAACCACAAATACCATGCAGTGTTCTTTAGTCAAAACTTGAAGATAAAGACGGTTTGGCTTGTTCCTTTCTTTTCATATGCATTCTCAGAGGACTGGGACCAAGCATGGGCTGCTGCTGGAGACTGGTAGTCATCAGGGACACTGAACTTGGCATCACAAGTTCTGAGTTCTTTATCTTTCTCTGTGGAGTAAACCAGAAGAAGAGTGCCATGAAGCACAGGCCTTTTTAGGCTGGGAACTACTGACTGAAATTGGCACTGGTCATTTCCTGCATGGGGAACCTGTGTACTAAGGAAGGACCATGCTTGCATCGACATTCCACTGTTGCTGACCTGAAACTGAGGATGATTTTTGGACAATGGATTCACACTTCCGTCTTGCATAGGGCCCTGACTTCATGTGGCTGGATGTGCATGGAGTGGGCAGGTTCCTAAAGATTTCCCAACGTCATTTGTCTCTAGAGGGTCTACTGCTTACAGATCTTTCGTTAGTTCAGCAATAATAATGAAGATTGCAAATGCCGTTTATTCAGTGCCCACCAGAGGTTGGACACTACACACAAATGAGCACTTCATAGGCAAATTCCTTACCCCTTAAGATACACTCCAAATCTTACATCAAAGTTTCAGATAATGGAACTGACCTTCATTGTCAGCTTATTGTTAACGTATCCATGATCATACAGATAGGATTTGAGGCTATCATTGCATGTACCCTACACCTGAAGCGTAAACCTTTAATCTTATCAATAATAACCAGGAGCCAAATATCAGAGTAATAATCTGAAAGATGAGAGAAGCAAAGGAGCAGCTGCCAGTGACTTCTTATCTCTCTGGATCCTTAGACCAAAAAGCCAAGATCTTATATCCACCCACTTTATATTCCTGTTTCCACCTCCCAAGTGCTGGGATTAAAGGTGTGAGTCACCACCTCCTAACCTCTATGGTTAAGTAGTAGCTATCCCTACCCTCTGATCTCCAGGCATGATTTATTTGTCAGTGCACAAAATATCATACAACATAAACCTTTCTGTGAGATGATTTTGCTGTGATGTCCCAAGCACTAATGTAGCAATCTGAGGATAAAGGGTGCTCTCCCAGTCTTCAGAGATTGTACATACTGTTAACAATTATTGAAATGCATGCGTGACACCTTTAATATGCCTCATGTTGTTCTAAGCAATATAAATATGCATGCAATACATATATACATGTAAATATGTATGTTTATATATTTCCATATATGTGTGTGTGAGAGGGAGTGGGAGAGAGAGGGAGAGAGAGAGAGAGAGAGAGAGAGAGAGAGAGAGAGAGAGAGAGAGAGTTTGTATGTGTGTTCATTTAGTTCATGTAGGAACTGTTACTAGCCCCATTTAAGGGAGGGAACACTGAGGGACAGAGTGGCACAACTTGTCCACAGTTGTGAAGAGCCAGTCCTTGAACCCAGGCAATCTGTTTCTAGAGCCTAAGTGCCAATGTGCGCTCTTTCCACCTCTCACCTGAATTGCCAAGGCAGAGAGAAAGAGCTTTAGAGCTAAAAGTGGTCCATGCAGGGCTTTGGGAGTATTTGGGAGACCAGAGTAGGGGAGGGGAAAGGCCAGAAAGACCCATGGGGAGTAGCCAGAGAAGGAAGCAGAGAGGGAGGGTCTAGAGAATGTTCAGGTGACATTTAGCTCCTGGGGTGTCCCTGACAAGGGATAAGCAAAAAGGGGAGCAGGGAGGCCCCTCTCACAGCTGCCTGGTTACAGAGTTGGCTTTGTATCCAGTGGAACCAGAACCATCCTCATTACACATTTGGGTCTGCGGGGATTGAAGGCAGGTGAGCATGTGGCAGTAGGTAGCCTGGATATGCCATGAGGGGCCTGAGGTCAGGGTGGCAAGGGATGCAGAGGTCAGGGTAATTCCGTGATATCAGCAGGCAGATCTACATATCCAGCCTCATGGAAACTGTTGGGCAAAGCCTAGTTCTGCTGTTTCTGAGTCCAATCCATAGTGACTTTTCTCACTTCTGGTTTCAGTAGATGGTCTGTCTGATAATACTGCTCATGTGCAAAGGCAAATCTCTCTACTCACCCAGATTCTCACTCTCTTGGTGTGCTGTTTTTATATCCCCAGCAAACCTAGACCTGAAGAAAGGTCCAGCTGGTGAAAGCATACCCTGGGACTGCCTATATCTCCTATGCTGGGCCAGGAAACAAAGGGCCTGGGATGTGGAAACAATATGTCTCCAGCCTGCTGCATGCCAGTGGCCTGTGCTCACAAAATGGCATTCATTTTAGTAGTGAGCCAGCAGAGGCATCCTTTAAGAGTGGATATTATAAAGCCACCCAAAACACTCCGATGGTAGCACCTGAGCCACTGGCATCTCTATGCAGGTAGCAGAAAGCTAGAGCCAAATCCATCCATGCTACCAGTTAGGCAATCATGGTTTCCTAGAGACATAAAGTTAGCCTGGCTGAGGAGAGCTGGCAGGTGAGTGTGCGCTAAGGGAGGAAAAAGAAGCAACATCCAGGTGGCAAGACAGAAAGGGAAGGCTGGTGTGGAGGAAGGAGGGCCGAAGCAAGGGGATGCAGGTGTAGACTGAGGTACCTTACAGAAGCTTTTATTTATTTACTTATTTTATGTGTACTGGTGCTTTTCCTGCATGTATGTCTATGTACCACATTCCTGCCTTGTGCTCTTAGAGGCTAGAAGAGGTCACTGAATCCTCTGAGACTGGGGTTACAGACAGTTATGAGCTGCCATGTGGGTGCTAAGACTCTAACCTAGGTCCTCTGGAGGAGAGGCAAGAGCCTTTCTGACATGTTTCTGATAAGACAAATGTCTTCGATAAGCAACTTGGAGAGAGAAAGCTTTATGTTGGTCCTGAGTTTTTGGAGGTTTTGGTGCAACATTAACTGCCTTGGGTAAGCCTGTGGAGTGGCAGCACGTTATATTGTGGTGGAAACCAAGCTAGCTACCTCACTGTTGAGACTGGTGAAGGAACAAGAGACAGAGCCATACCCTCTGGTCATGTGCACACTCCTTATGTCTGGGGCCTTCCCAAGTCAACCCCAAGTTGAGGACCAAGCTTTAACACATGGGATTTGGGGAGAAATTTAATATAAAACTGTAGCAGAAGGCACATTTGGAGGAACGTTGATGTCCTCTCTGAAGGTCTCAGAAATTGAGGTCCTTGAGAATATTTATGTTCCATAATAAAATGTTCAGTGAGGATCTGAGTTACTGTCAGGTCTCAAGACTAAGCTAGTCCTCAGTTGGCTGTTGGGCTGGATGCTTCAGATAGATATCCTGGAAAGAGCAGAAGCATACCCCTGTGTTGAGTCTCCAACTACTCCAGGTACCCAGGCACTTAGTGGGTTTATGATGTTACATTGTAAATAATTGTCCCACCTATGAGTTTAATAAAAAGTGCTGATTGGTCAAAGGCAAACAGGAAGTGTGGGCAGGGCTACCAGACTAAGAAAGCTATAGGAACAGGAAGAACAGAGCAGAAATGCCACAGACAAGCCAGAAGATACAGAGGACAACTATGCTGCTCTGAGAAAAAGTACCAAGCCGCATGGCTGAACAGAATAAGAATAATGGGTTAGATTAAGAATAAAGAGTTAGCAGGTTATATGCCTGGGCCCCAGGTCAATCAGCGTACAATTAATGTAAGCATCTGTGTGCCTCTGTGGGATTGTGGGACTGTGGGTCTGCGGGACTGTGGATCCAAATCTTGAGGCTAGGTCCAGAAGTCCAGGCAAGGAGGCTTGGCTGGAAAGTCCAGGCCCAAAACAAGATACTACACAGGCACCATCACCACACAACAGTTAGAGTTGACTCTTCCCTGTCACCTGTGTAGGTGCCCAGGCCCCTACTGGCTCATGGCTGGCTCTTTTTCACATGGTTTGCCCTTTGCACCCTAAACATGAGAGAGACCAGAGAAAGGGGGAAGGGACCGAATAGAGGCTGCTTCCTTCTTTGTCCCCTCCCCTTTGGATAAAGATTGAGGCAAAGTCAATTAATGTGAACGGGTGGGTTGAGAAATTAAACAGAAAAATCAGACAAAACACGTATCACATTCCTTATGGGAGTCTCACTGATGATGTTTGAGCAAGGTAGGGTCTGGATCCTTGGGGACCTATGAGTCTGCTATATATTCATACTGCCATTTTTTGCTATTTTGTATCTAAAGCATTTATAATGCAGTTTAAGAGACTCCTCACCAGGTCACTCTCATTTATGAGAGGTTATTCCCAAAGGATCTTATCTAGAACAACAAATGGATCAAATTATTAAATTTATTAACATCTAAATTAAAAAGTCAGAAAAAATGAGTTTTAATTAATCAGCTTGCAAACAGCTACCCACAGGGAGAAGATAACAGGCCCTCCTCAGTAGCCTGGGACCGGGAAATGTATTTTTTTTTTAAAAAACAATAATAATATTTTCACCCCAGCTCATATCTGAGGAATTCAAAGCTGTCCTATAAATGTTAATTATTTAAAGACTTTCTGAGACTGAAACAGATAATTACTATTTTTCTCAGGCTTTTTAATGAGGAGATGGCACAAGAGGGTGAATAAACGCCTTTGCCCAAGGTCGTAGTGCAGACTGTGGGAGACACTGTGGGAGCTGCTTGGCAGCTGTCTGTCCCGGGTTCTCTTGTGTCTAGGGACCAGCCTCCTTCCCAGGTTCTATCTTGTCAATAACTCCAAGGATAGCCCTGTTTTCATACCCAGGGGTCTGTCATAAGATTGCATGATCCCAGCTCATGTTACCAGGACTGTATTTGGAACATGCCTTGGGTTCAATTCTGGGACCCACACGACAGAAAGAGAGAAATACCTCTCAAAGTCTGTCCTATGACCTACCTCCATACACAGGCCATCACACACACACACACACACACACACACACACACACACACACACACACACTCACACACACTCATACACTCACACACCAAAACACACACCACACTCACACACTAACACACACACTCACACACCAACACACACATTCACACACACTCACACACTAACACACACATTCACACACACACTAACACACACACATTCACAAACACACACTCACACACTAACACACACACACTCTCACACAAGACTCACATACACACTCACACACTAACACACACACTCACACACACACACCTTCCCACTATATACAGATATACACATATATGAAAATAAATATAATATAATTTAAAGAAAACAGAAAGTGGGTGCTTAGAGAGGTTAGGAATTACGGTGAAGGTCAAACACAGCTGATTAATAAAAAGAGACTAAATTTGAGCTGTTATGCTCCAAACCTAGCACTTCTCTCTGGCCTCTAAGGATGGTAGGTCCTGAGACCCAAGAAATACCAGATGAGACTCTCTGGGTGTGGAGTCAGTGGGGGCAGGTCTGAGAGACTAAGTGCCTTGACTGGATAGCCAGCCTCTCTCCTCTGCACACTCATGGCGATGAGGCCAGGACCTTCATGAATGCCTGTGAGTTACCTTGTAATCCAGCTACTAGGAGGTCAGGATTGGCTAGGAGCACCTTGGGGACCCTCTCTAATCTCTGTATGTGTAGATATGGAGGATGTAACTTTCTGGGACTAACTCACTCTCTACCGCAAGCCGCCAGCTCCCTGTAGTGAGAAGAATCAGGCCCCTGCTCTATTTGCTGGAAACTAATTAATTCTCTTCCCTTCCCGGAGTCCTTTATCATCTAGAGAGCCGCAGTTCTCCATGGGAGGCTGGGTGTGCCACAGCAAGGGACATGGCATGGGACACAAACAAGATTCCTTCTGGAGGGACCAGGGGGCAGGAGTCCATTCTATCCATGGTGCTCTGCTGTAGATCAGCCCTTGCAGGTGGCGCTCTGGCCACTCCTTGCGTCCAGTGACTTCCATGTGCTACTGTCTTGCCGACTCATCCCCCTTTCCACTCATTTACTTCCTGGGTGGACTTGGTTCATGGCTCAACTCTTCCTCAATCTGTTCATCTTTAAAGTGGAAACTCTACCAACCCTGTCTCACAGGGTTAACTTGGGGGTAGGCGGGAAGGTGTGCTTATAGCATTTAGCTAGTGCCTGACCCAGAATCGGTGCTCTGTGAGAGTCAGCCATGGCTGAAATCGGGGCCATTAATCTTATTGAATGTGTTCTTGCTCTTCCTCAGCCACCAGCCGTGGAGGAGCACACAGGTGCTTGAGGACAAGCTAAAAGAGACACCTAAGATGATGCATTTGTCTAGCAGTGACAACTGTTTATTAAATGTTTGCACAAAATCCTGGCGACTCAGACATAAGGCAAGGAGTCGTCTGCCCTTTGTGATCAGGGCTGACTGGATGTAGGCTGATGCCTATCACTGTGTCTACTTCCTGAGACATGCGTGCTGGAGCAAAGGACAGAGATGATCCATCCATAGAATTCTCTTTTCAGTCCTAAAAAATGAACAGGGTCCTGTGCCAATCAAGATTAAGATTGAAATCTTCCCAACGTGGGGCGTGCCCTTCAATTTACAGGCTGTTTCCTTATCCATTGCCAACTTGACTTTTTACCAGAAAGCATCACCGCTGCCACACTGTCAACAAGGAAGCCACAGCCCATGGCAGAGTCGTTTCATTTAGTCTTGAGTCAAGGGTAACTGTGACTATCATCAGTTTGTTTAGTATAAAAATATCAGACACCCACCTTCCCCAGCCCTTGATGCTGTGAGGCCAGCCATGATGGTTACCGCCTTGGAGAAAAGAAGAAGTCTACGTCTGATACCTCAAGTACCCAAGGTTCCTGTAGGAGGGAAACTTGCTTTCTACGAAAAAAAAAAACAAAAAACCCAACCCCCCCCCCAAAAAAAAACCATAGTAGATTTTCTATGCAAAAAAGAGATGTGAATTTCCTTATTAACTGTCTGTCTGCCCTCCCTATATCCTTCAGTCTGACTCTGGCTGGATTCTCTGGCTTGACTTTTTGGCTGTATCCTCTGAGTGGTTTTTTTTTTTTTTTGAGTTGGTTAATTTCTGGCTCTAAAACGTATTCCCGGTGAAATCAAATCAATGCCAATGAATGCCAGGGAATAAGTCTCGCTCGCTTTCTTGCCTAAGTTCATTCACTGAGAAGCCAAATTCTAACCTGAACACGACCTTCCTTCTGGCCACACACCCTGGGTGACCTGGCAGCAGTATTGTGTCTCTTAGGGGTGTAGCAGTGGTGACAGCATGGAGTTGAAGAGTCTGTGGCAGGACACTCTGTTCTAGGCACATGGTTATTGTTTACTGAAGGAAGGCAGCATGTCCTGGTCTCTCTGGAAAGTACTTGTCTGATGAACAAAGATGCCCACCGTTGCTCCTGGCCACGGTGTGTTCTTGTGAGTTTTGGCTCCAATGGCTGTGCTCACAGACTCCCAGAGCAGGCCCAGGTCACAATCGTCACTACATGAGGGACTTGGCATCTTCCCAGGAGGCAGCTCACTTTCTCTCAGCTCTCTCTCTTCTCACCACACCTTTGGTGAATTCTTAAGTGGGTGGGTCTTGAGGGAGGTTCTTATTTTTGTAATTTGTCCAGCTTTTAGTGGGACTCCCAGAAAGTAAGGGAAGGGGACTTTATTAACAGAACAGGAGAGGTCTTTGTAGACCTCCTGCTGACACAAGTACCCACTGCTTTCTAACCTTACCGAGAATTTCACCTCCGGCCTGGACACCCAGTCTCCACTTCTTCTTCCATGAAGCTTCCTCCATGCAGCTTCCCTGGAAACTGTCACCCTGCCTGGAATACCTCCCTCTTGAGTCCCCCCATCAACCCTCTCCCCATTCCTACATCTCTCCTTGTACCTGTCATCCTTCCTGCTAGGATCCAGAGCAGGGTGAGAATCACTGCCCTTTGTATCCCGGACCTGTTGGGAATGGAATGCCTGCTTGCTGACTGCAGAGCGCAGGCAGATGCAGGCCCAACCTGCAGGCACGTATTCAATGGCCCTTGAGAGTAGCAGGAAACAGTACACCAGATCTTTTCCTTTAAACTCCCACACAGCTTCCTTTGGCAAGTCTCACTTCCTCCAGAATGTGGGGTATGGGGAGGGGGCTGTAAAATCCCCCGATATTCAAGGCTGGTCCTTCCCCCTCTGCTTCTTCCTTCCCTGCTGTAGAGATGAGCAGACCTGATATCAGTGCCTGTTCCTGATGCCACCTTTAGGGCACTGGGGTAGGACACTGGGAATCAGGAGGCCTGGCCCTTTGACGAGGCCTGTGATGTCAAAGAAATCCTACCATTGGCTCATTACTCTCTTCTTACTGTACCAACCACTTGCAAGTGTCCAGTTCAGTAACATTAATATAATCTCATCACTGCCCAGCCATTATCACCATGCTTGTCCAGAGCATCCTCACCTCTCACCTTGTCAAGAACTCACTCTCTATCCAACACCAGCATCTGCTTTCCATCTTTATGAATCTAGAGCCAATTATTTCAATGGCACAAAAGGCCTTAGACACAGAGCGAACCAAACTCAGAGAACTCTTGTATCATCCCTTTTGCAAACTTGACATAAACTGGAGTCAGGAAAAGGAACCTCACTTGAGAAAATGTCTCCATTGGATTGGCCTGTAGGAGCATTTCCTCAGTTAACGAATGATGCCCACTGTGGGTGGCGCCAACCCTGTGTAAGTGGTCCAGGGTTGTATAAGGAGAGAAGGCTGAGTAAGCAGAGCTCCTCCAGGAACCTCTGCTTCGGTTCCTGCCTCCACGTTTCTGTCTTGGCTACCCCTGATTTTGGACTGTGACCTGTAAAGAAAAAAATCCTCTCCTCTTCAAGTTTTTCTGAGTGAGTGTTTTATCACAGAAAACAAAGTAGGAAGACTCCAGGCTCTCACTACTGACCTGTTCTCTGTGCAGGTGCAGCAGATATGTCAAGGATGCTTCTCCAGTTGGGTAGAACTGAAAGCAGAATTCAAGCCCCTCGGACTCTCACCCTGTGCTCTAGACGGTGAGGGATTAAGCTTGAATAGTGCCATCTTGGGAGCTTTGTGACAGAAGAGACTGGGGCAGGTTGGAAGAGTGGACAGTTTGGGAGTCCCTCCAGTCATATTTGGCTGCTCATGTGATCAATTTCGTTTGAATATACATGGTTCCAGACTGAGAATTTATCACAAAGATAGGCTCCGTAGAGCCATCAGGACCATGTCTTCAGGAGCTACCGTGGATGAGGACTCACGGACCCCTTATATCAATGGACTTCCCTGCCTAAGTGAACTACTCAGGGCCAGGCATGGTGAGTGATCATGTGAGCATTTAGCATGCCTGCAGCAGATCCAGCAAGGTACTGGTTCTTGTAGGAATGGTGATCACACGGACTTGCTTGAACTGCACACCTAATATTAAGCCAGGCATTGTTCTGCGTGCCGAATCTCATCTGTCTCAACAGTGTCTACAAGCAGACCCGAAGCAGCAACTCTTCTACAGAGGGCTGACTGAGGGAACTCAGTAAGGAGGGGCCTTAGCATCCCTGAGAGACATGAGAGAGGGCAGGGCGAGAGGCTGAAAAGAGGCGTGGTAGCTGGGTTTCTTTCACCTTAACCTTTTTACCCTGGAAACAGGGTGATTGACATAAGGGCTGTCTTGCTGAGGTGTGAGGTTTTGTTTCATTTATTCTTCTCAAGGACTGCTTATCTCCAGGAAGCTCTGGCTGGGGTAGCTGAAGGCCAATTCTTCTTTGTGGCTATGTGTGTGACCTTCTGCCCGCCTGGCTCCAGCTTTCTACATTGCATATGTAAATCTCCGAATCCATGAGAATTGATGCAATAGGTACCTCCTTTTTGTTCATGTGAGGTTCAATTAGTGGTAATGTTGACAGGATGATTAGGGAAGGAGTGAGTCAGTGTCCTACAGGGCTCTAGGCTCATGGAAGCTGGAGATGGGGGCCCTTTGTAGAGAGAAGCTTGGATCTAGATTCTGGCGCTGTGCAGTCCATGGGGAGACCGCCTATGCACTGACAGGCCTGGCTTCCATTCTCAACAGCTTCCTTTAGTCAAGTAACAGTTTTTAGGTGGGCTGCAAAGTTTCCAGCCCCTTGCAGGATGCTACCTGCCTTCTTCTGGGAGAAAATCCGTTTGAGGGTTCTAAAAGCTCAGATAACTGCGGAAGAGCCTTGGGAGGCGCCACCCAGCTAACTGGCCACCAGGGCAACTTCTAAAGCGTCTATTCCTCATTCTCTCCGACAACCTTCTGGGCTGCGAAAGTCTCCCTGAGCCATGCATGACTTGGTCTGTGCTGCTGCTGCCGGCCAACCTCACAGGGTCTTTATGGAAGGGCGGTGACACTGTCTTCCCTCCAATGCCTCCTACAGACTTTGTGAGCCATAGTAGCTTGTCAGTTCATGGATTAGTGGTTCTGGCTGTGTGGAGAACTGTCCTGGGCTCATCCAGGACACTGGGATGCATACTCTCTCTTTATATCCCCTTGAGTTGTACCCTTCCCCTTCCCTTGCCTTCGGGACATGCCTGTTTGCACAGATGTGTGGAGGTTTCTTCTCTGAATGTCAAAAACCACTAAGGCCTTAAAACAAGAGTAAACACTCAGGAATTCCAGCTATTAGGAAGACACCGCTTATCCCGAGCAGGCAAGTAACCGTAGGGCTTGGCTATTCTTACACTATCACACAGTAGGCCGCAGCTCCCAGATGAGGCCTGCAAAAGACTCCTGAACAGCCCAGATATCCAGGTCGCTTTTCTGTCCATATGAAAACATCCAGCTCCTGGATTTTCAGAAAGGCAGGACAGACAACTACACTGTCTGAAACAGTAGCCTAGGCTACCCCCCTAGGGAAAATGGTGAGATAGCAAAGAAGAGGAGAATGGACCACTCTGGGTAGCCTCTGAGAATTCACCACCAAACAGAAGTCTGGTCTGATGTGAAGATTTGTCTACTGGGAAGACGCGTCCCTCCTCCTGTGTTCCAGTTAATGAAGCTACTAACAAAGCATGTGTCAAGGCTCAAAGAAAGGCCCATTCTAGCACTCAATCTGCTAAGCCATTCCGCTAGTCCCCCGGCTGGACAACAACAATGATAAACGTCCTTCTACAGATAGGAATTCTCCACACATTAAGCCCACACAGCTTTCTATCAGGGGTGGGTGCTACCTGGACCTACCTGGGCCTCTGGAACTTACTCAACTTAACTGAGACCGTGGTTTTATATCTGGAATCACATTGCTCATACACCCTCATTCCTGTCAGCATTTTCTCTGGGTGTGTAACACAGGCTTCACAGCCAGCGATAAGTCCTGACGCTGGTTGGGTGTCAGCTTCAACAACCTACCTTTGCTGATCTTCAGCTCTCTCCTCTGTACAGTGGGAAGCTGCTTCCTAATATGGTGATGAGGTTGTTAGAGGAGACACGAGTGTCAGCCACTCTCCTCTCTCACCCCCTCCTCTGTATTCCAGGCTTCCAGCCTCATCCTGGGTATCGGAGATGACAGTCAATGTGACAGGATTTAGACTCATCCAGGAGACAAGACCCTGGGCATTTCGATAAAGGAGTTTCTAGATTAGGATCATTGAGGTGGGAAAGTTAGCAGGAACATGGAAGACAGTGGCTCAGAGAGTGACTTGAACTGTGGGGCCTGGCCCAGATCTCAGAGGAGAAGAATGTTAGCACGTAGCCTAGAGGTTCCTGTGATATTTTGGTAAAGAGTGTGGTTGCCTTTGCCCTTGTCCAAAAAGTTTACCTCAGGCTAAAATGAAGAGATTTGGATTAATTTCACTGGCAAAGGAGATCTCAGAAACAGTCTAGTATAGACTCTGTTGTGTGGTTATAATGAAGATATATAACGAAAAGAAGCAAGCTGAGCAAGGAAAAATATTTGAGGAGAAAAGGGGGCACTAGGGAGTGGAATGGACCCAAATTCCGTGTTCAAGGAGATAAATAGAATAAAGAGAATGGTGACCTTCGGGTAAGATCCCACACAACTAAGCTTCTAACTTGTGAAAAGGGATTAAAAGAAAGCTCAAAGCCTGGTTTGATAGTGCACATCTTTAATCTTATCACTGCAGAGGCAGAGGCAGAGAGGCAGAGGCAGAGGCAGAGGCAGAGGCAGAGGCAGAGGCAGAGGCAGAAGCAGAGTCAGAGGCAGAGAGGGAGAGAGGCAGAGGCAGGTGGATCTCTGAGTTTGAGGCTATCCCAGTCTACCAAACAAGTTCCAGGACAGCCAACCTTAGGCAGTGAAGGAAACTGTGGAAAACAGAAAGTTGGTAAATACGTAATTAAATGAGGGGGCCGTGTGTTCTAGCCCAAGCAAGCAGCAGAATTTGGCAGCTTCAGCCATGTGGTTCAGCCATGTGGTTCTGGCTTTAGAGTCAAATACAGAAGAAATGGGCTATAGAATCTACAACTAAGCCACTGAGGCCAGCCATATCTCAGGGGTTGTTCCTGCATGAAGGCCTTAGAGAGGCCATTATGTTAAGCTGTGAAGGTGAAGCCTAGATTGCCTTGGGGACACTAAGATGTTGGAGATGTCAGAGTCATAGGACACCTGCCAAGGAAAGCTGATAACAAGGAGTGGAATCAGCCCAAGAGAAAGTGTGATGCAGTCAGCAAACCGAAGAGAAATGAAGGTCTGAAGAGCACCTTAACATCAGACATGGAGATGCAGAGTTCTGAATTTTCCCAGATGGTTTTTGTTCTTGCTTTGGTCCAGTATTTTCTCACTATCCTCTCCTTCCTCCATTTTGGAAGGGTAATGTATATCCTGTGACATTATATGCTGAAAGTATGTGAACTGCTTTTTGATCTTGATTTTACAGGGATTATAGTTAAGAGATTGCATGAATCTCAGAAGAGACTTTGAAGTTTAGACTTTATAATAAGTTTGAGACCATGGGGACTTTTGAAGTTTGACTGAATGAATTTTGAATTATGTTATGGCTACACATTTATGGGGACCAGGGACTGACATGTGATTTGAAAGAAAATGTCCCCCATAAAAAGTTGTACTATTAGGAAGCATGGCTTTGTTGTAGTGGGTATGGTCTTGTTGGAGGAGGTGTGTCACTGTGGGAGTGGGTTTTGAGGTCCCCTATATTCAAACTATGTCCAATGTAGGCACAGACTCCTGCTGCCTTCGAATCAAGATGTAGAACTCTCCGCTTCTTCCTCAGAACCATGGCCACCTACATGTCACCATGTCCCACCATGATGATAATAGACTAATCCTTTGAACTGTAAGCCAGATCTAAGTGTTTTCTTTTGTAAGAATTCATAGTGTTTCTTCACAGCAATAAAAACCCTAAGGAGGACAAAGACCCATTATAACTGAGAAGCAGAATTCCAAAGAGAGACCCGAACTGATAGGAGAAAGTGAGCTGAGCACCAGTGTCACCTCTCTGATTCCCAAACTATAGATGCAATGTGACCAGCTGCCTCATATCCCTGGCATCCTGTCTTCCTGCCAGTGGCGGACTAGATTCTTAAATCACAAACCAGAGGAAACCCTCCTTTCCTTAATTGACCTTTGCTAGGCATTACATGGGGAAAGTGTCAGATACAGCCTAGCTAAGGTATGCTATCTTGGAATGTGAGCTCCCAGCTCCCTTTGGGCTCCTAATTTGACTTTGGCCTTTTCTCAAATTTCTCTCTTCACACCCCACACAATCCAGAAAGGTTAATGGCTTCCAGGGAGTCTCTTACCTCCTACTGGAAGTTGCTCGCACTTTGTAAAATGGCTTTGGGAAAGATGCACTTCATTAACTTGTGGGGCTAGAAGGGACCTTTAGAAGCCATTTGCTGCACCACAGGCCTCTCCAGCAGTGCCGGCTCCAGATGGAACTTCAAACTTTTAACGGGAGTCTCTGTGTGGGGAGTGGACACGATGTCACTTGAGGAGGAAAGCATATGCCTTGCATGACATTTACTGCTCAGGAATGTTTAATGTACTTTCTCTAGGTGCAATGCTAGGTATGGTTAAAGGTAATAGAATTTTCTAGGCCTTTGGGTCTTTTTGCCTTCCTTGGGAGAAAAGGAGGATTGAGCATTGATGGAAACATCCACAACAGGACTGTATAGGAAAGTCTTTTTAAAACCCAAATTTGCCCTCAACCTCTACTCTGGCATTTCAAAATCTCATCTGGGGGTTCATGCACTGACAGATACCTCAATAATTCCCATGCACGTCCCTGCCTCTCAGAGACTAAGGCTGAAGGACACAGGATGTCAGTGTGCTGCATAGCTGCAGTCACCACTGGCACATCCCGTTCACAGATGCTTCACAGGCATTGCTACACTGAGTCCAAGTTCATACTGGCCAGTTTGTCCCTGTTTCACAGACAAGAGAGCCAAGGCCAGCTAGGGCAAGTCCATAGGCAAGAAGAGAAGGGCTGAGTCTTATTATACTCTGCAGGGGTCTCAGACCATGCTGATGGCATGTCCAGGGCAACGGTCGCCATCATTCAGGTATAGGTTTGGACATGTTAAAGTAAGCGTCTATTTCTTCTCTCTTGTATTCACTGACAGGACACTGGTTTTTGGATGTCACTTTGGTCTGGGTTCTCTTCATTCTTTTAGGAATAGTTTTAGTGGGTGGCCCTCCAACTGCTATGGGTATGTGGCATCTTTACAATTCTCTTGGCACCTTCTGAACCATCAATCAAAACAAACCCCCTTTCCTTTGGGAAATTGGCCTATGTCAGGTATTTCATTATAGAGACTTAGAATGGGTTAATGCCTTTCCATTGCATGGGACGGCCTCCTCCAATCAGTGAAAAGCCTTATTAGAACAGAGACTGACTCTCTTGACAGAGGAGCCGCTGCCAGCTGCTGGCCTTCAGCTTTCCACAGCACCAGGACACTGGCCCTTGCCTGGAATCTCAGTTGCAGCTCAGCCTCTCTCTCAGCCCTGCTTTACTCTCTTCCTTGACTTGCCCCAGGGGTGGCTTTGAGAACAACGGGCAGAAGCCCTCCTGTCACTGATAAACTTCCCTGTCTTCTCTCAGTACGTCTGCTGCCCAGGGGCCCAAACATCCCCTGACCCCCGTGTGGGAAGCACCATAGTCACCAAAGCCTTCATCTGCTCATTTGGGTCTCAGGTAAGACCTAGCCCAAGCAGTCCTTGTGGGCCTTGGAAACATGCACAGATGCAAGTCACTGGAGGAAAAGCACTGTGGGCATAGGAGCCTGTCTCCCGTTATGCCACTCCCCACCTAGGAGATACCCCAGGAAAAGCAGACTAAACAGAGTCCCAGAGACTAGCCTTACTGGGTCTTACCTCTAGCCAGACAGAGAGTGGAAAAAGATCTGCAGCCAGATGGCAGACAGATCTCTGAGTCTGAGGCTAGCCTAGTCTACAAATTGCGGTCCCTAGTAGCCAGGGCTACACAGAGAAACCCTGTCTCAAAAAAAAAAAAAATTAGTAAAACAGAACAAAAGATCTGCATATAGTCTCACCCCTGGGTGGTAGTCAAGACTCTCCAGAGAAACAATTAATAGGACATAGAAAAGACCAGGAATTTATAGTAAGGAATTGGTTTATATGATAATAGAAGCTGCTAGAAAGACTAAAATCTACAAAGTAGGCTGATAAGATGGGCCCCAGGAAGAAGCTGGACTGCAGAGTCTTAAGGCTGCCAGCTGGCAAGACTTCCTCTTTCTCAGGGAAGGTAAGACTTTACTCTAATAAGATCTTTCACCCATTGGATGAGACTCACGTACATTATGGAAGCGTTTTTAGCTCATCTTACATGACTATGCTGAAATACTCAAAGTAGACTAACCTTATAAAGAAAATATTTAATTCAGTTTTAAAGGTGCAAAGAAGAGCCTGGTCTGGCGATGGCAGTCTCCTTGCAGGAACAGAGTCCTGAAAACAAGGTATTGTCTGTTAAGAGACAAGGAGAACACAGGTAGGTGTGTGTGTCTGTCTGTCTGTCTGTCTGTCCACTCTCCCTAATCTTACAAAGCCACCATGATCCAATCCGGGAAACTGTAGCATCAGAATCTCCTCTAACCCTCCTCCCCTGAAAAGCCTCATATCTGCACACTGTATCCAGGGTAAAGTCCCCGCCTACTAATAACTTACAATGTGATTAAATGTTGACACAATGGCCTTGAGAAACACTCAAACCATAGCAAGAGGGCAATGTGTCAATATCCAAGTATATTTGCCTGAGGACCTGGGTACAAGACCCAGCTAAGCTGACATGACAGTGACCGTCAGACCCTTCATGCTGTACAGTCTGCATCACCTCCATCACTGGGAACTGCCACCCTGGAGACCTTAACATACCCTGTGGTAAGCGGGTAGAGTTGGGCTGTGGGCCAAGCCCTGAGCCTGTCATCCTCAGCAGGGACAGACCATTGTTCTCATCAGAGATTCTGGGTTTTTAATCTTTTTTTTTTTTTTTTTTTTTTTTTAATCAGAACATGGTAAATCTCTGATCCACAGAGACTGGAAGATTTGCTGTGGAAAGGGCTGGAGGCTAAATATTTTAGGCTGTGTGTTCGTGGATGTCTCACTAGCACAGATTTTGTCTGTCTCACAATCCCTTAAAAGCACAAAAGTGAAGGCCCGTTTACTGCGCACAGAGAGACAGGCGGAGGGGCTGGACTGGCCTGCAGGCTGTAATTTGCCAGCCGCTCATTTCAACTAATCTTCCAGGCGCACCTGGATGCTTGACATTACTGAGCCACTACAAATCAGTAAGAGCCTTCCTCCTCCGATTGCCTCTGAGGCCCAGTTATGCAACAGAAAACTAAGTAGCAGGGATGCCAGCTGGTCAGGAAGAGAAGGCCCTCTTTCCTTCACTCTCTAATCACCCAATGGTCCCAAAGACATTCCAGAGGCTTCTTCTAAGGGAGCAAAAATACGGGCTCTTACAAGGGTGTCCAGTGTGAAAGCTTTACGGCACAAGGCTCAGGGTGAAGAAAGGTCATTGACAGAACATGGTGGCTCACCATATGTATCTCCAGCTGCTGGTGGTCTATCATTATCACCCCCGAGCCTGTTTCTTGCTGAGAGTTTGAGCATAGAGCAGCAGCCAGAGGTGTCTCTGAGGCAGCTTGTGGCCCAGCAAGGAGATCTCAGAATGAAGCCACACTCAGCCAGAGCACTGGCCCCCCTGCTAGGGGTCTCTGGTGATTAAACTCTACTTTTTGGTATGTATTTGGATGAAGGGATTGGAAGGAGAAATGTATAAATTCCCTATTTGTTGTGAAATAATCTTTTTGTACATTGTGAAGATGTGTTACTTGGATTGGCTTAGTAAAAAGCTGAACAGCCAATAGCTAGGCAGAATTTTCTGGGCAGAGAGGACATTGAGAAAAACAAGCATGATATGTAGGAGTTGAGGTAACAAGCCATGAGTCATGTGGTAGCTCATGGATGAAAAGAAATGAGTTAATTTAAGTTATAAGTTAGTTAGAAAAAAGCGTAAGCTATAGGCGAAGTTTTCATAATTAATAAATCTTCATGTCATTACTTGGGAACCAACAGTCACAATAAAAAAAAAAATCCACTTACCTGTGAATCTATTGAAGTACATGATCTTGTCAAGTGAAGACCTAAAACCTGATCTCTGTGATATTTCAGCATGAGTGGGTTTGTAGGTGGGGTTTTCCCGTCCCAACTGCCTGTTCCTAAATAACCAACACAGGGGCTTAATATTATTTATAAATGATTGGCCAGTAGCTCAGTATTATTACTAACTAGCTCATACATTTAAGTTAACCCATATTTCTTATTTATGCTCTGCCACATGATGATACCTTTATTAGCATGGCACCTTCATCTCCTGCTCCTTCTACATCTGGCTGGAACTTCCCTGACCCTTCCCTTCTTTCCTGGCCTCAGTTTGGTTTTTCTGCCTAACCTTATCCTGTCTAGCTATTGGCCAATCAGCTTCTTTATTAGACAATCACAGTGACATATATTCACAAGGTGTAAGGGATATTCCACAGTATGAATTTCCTTTTCCCTTGAGTCTTAAGTGATAAGTAGAAATAGTTGAGTTTCAGGCAACCTGAGTTTGATTCCCAGGACCCACAGGAGAAGGAGAGAACCAACATGTCACTTCACTGCCACAGGCACACCTTGTAATGCATATCTTGGCACTACATACACACACAGACACACACACACACACACACAGACACGGAGACACAAATACACACACATATACACACACCACACACACATACACACATGCACATATACACACAGACACATACATATGCATACGTACACACGCGCGCACACATATGCACATATACACACATATATACACATATACATACACATATACACATGCACACACACATACATGCATACACACACAGACACACACCAGAGACACGCATGTGCACCAATAAAACAAAAGGAAAGAAAAAGAACCCCCTTCTCACAACTTGAATCCTTTGTTGAGTTTTCCTTCCTTCCCTTAGCCTGCTCTCCTTCCCTGCCTACTGGCTCCCTGCTCCTGGCCCTACCACAGAGAACTGCCCAGGAATGGGAGGTCAAAATCCCAAGCCTGGAGCACAATGTAGTGTGGAGGGCAGAATTAGAAATTTTCCTTTCAGGCTTCTGCTGCTAAGGGAACAGTAGCCAGACTCCTCATGGTGCCACTGATGGATGTTGTGGACTATTGTCCTCTGAGCTAACACACGATCTTCATCAGAGCAGCTGTGGCCACTTGCAAGAGACCCTCAAGATCAAGTTGAGGGTTGATGTTTCCTCAGAAGGATAGATACTCACTCTAGAGTTTAGCTACTCTCTGTACTGTCTCCCTCCCAGATCTATGTAATTCTACACAAGCCTCACACAGTCTTGTGATCTTGAGACGTGGTCTATAGAGTGTAAAACTGAAGGGGGCGCCCCATTTATGTAACTATGGGGAAGTCATCATCCATGCTGGTGAAGCATTTTGGTGATTGGTTATGGAATAATCTGTTTGTACAATGTGAATATATGCCCTTGCCAAGGCACTTTCTGATTGGTTTAATAAAAGAGCTGAGTGGCCAGTAGCTAGGCAGGAGGCATAGGTAGTAAAGCAAACACAGAGGATTCTGGAAAGAAGAAAGGTAGAGTCAGAAGAGCCAAAAGCAGATGCAGAGGCATGCAGTGCTTATAAAAGGTACTAAGCAACATTGCAAAGCATAGGTAGAGAACATGGGTTAGTTTAAAATGTAAGAGTTAACTAATAACAAGCCTGAGTTATTGACCATGCATTTATAATTCATATTAAGACTCCATGTTGGTTATTTGGAAACTGTGGGGCAGAAAAGAAATGTCCACCTACAGGTGATGCCACTGCTTTGGGGTTATTCAAGCTCCTGGAAGTAACACCTCACCAATGTAAGCCTAACAAACTCACTGGTTCCCCAAGTTAGACTCTTGGCAGAGTCATTACTTTGGCCTGTCATCGATGCCCTATTTGGGGTAAGTACACTTTGTTCATGTCTCCTCCAGAAAAGTTTAACAACTGGGTAAATGTAGAACAATTTCTAGAAAATGAAATCACGGACTTTACAAGATTGCAGTGGATGTTTTATTTGAATGATATTTATTGTTGCCTCTGGACTTGGTTTTGAAATGCAGCAACTGCTGCTTGGATGAGCTGGAAAGAAGTCCATCAACAGCTTTGGAGACTGTTTGAAGTCTGCTTGGTGACTCCGGGTCATTGGAGGGCATATTGTAAATGTGTCTATATGGCTACCAGTGATGAGGACTTGGGAGCCCATTAACACACAGAGTTTCTCTGGTGTTTTATGACTTATGTAGAATATCTAGACCAGTCCTTCCCACTGTCAAACACCCAGAGCCCCGTAAAGTTCAGAAAAATAACAGATGCTATGAAAACCATTGACTATGTATCTAGAAATTGCTGTGCATGGGGTCTTCTAGTTTTTGAGTGAATACAGGTTTTAATTCATAATAGCAATGACTATGGATTCAAGCTCCAGATAATAAAGCTATTTTCATCTTTGCCTGAATGGTTCAAGAATCATATGGCTTTAATCTGCTGAAAAAAAAAATATATTCTTGTGACTGTCTGAAGGAGGTTTGATAATTGTGGAAAGTAAGCCATCTTTATATGATGGAAAGGTGGAGAAAAATGGCATTGTCCTTTATTAATGTATTCATCTCATTTACTTTTTCATTTTTCAGATCAGCAAAATCCTAAGACTAATGATAAATAACCTGAACTTACAAGGTTGTGGGACTACTTACATGAAATAAAGTTTGCAAATTTCCCTGAGCACACCCTGCTTTCAGGTATGAATATGGAAAGGACTGGTAGTTTCCAAAGCTTCATCTGTGACCCTGGAGGTGAGTCTAACCTGTCTGAGGCTTGGCATCTTAAGGATATCACCAGGATCCTGTGACTGTAGACTTTGTATTCCTCGGAGTCAACTTGAGCACCATCTACCTTTATGCTTTTCTTAGTTCTTAACCACATAGGGGATTTGATTTCTGTCCCACACCATTTGGTTCTTATTTTCTGTCATGGCACTTACAGCTATAAAGTCATAGAGTTGTGAAGTCCCAAAGGCCCGAGTCAGTGGACAAATCTTAGTTTTTCTTTCCATGGCTGATGGAGTAGAGCAGGGATTATTCACCCCTGCTCAGTTTGAAAGCTTATAATACTAACTAATATTTTGTGAAGGCTTTTCCTCACGAAAAGCCTTTTGCACAGGCTTTTCTCATGTCATTGTCACCACCTCCTCATGGGTCAGGTGCGCTGATTATCCTGTGACAGCTCAGAGAAGTGAAGTAATGTGCCTGAAGGTGCACAAGCCAGAGGTGCTGTCTGGCCACAGTCCAAGCTCTCCAAACTCCATGCTGTCAGCCAGCTGGCTCACATACTCTGGATAGTGTGTCTGTCTTCACAGCTCATAGAATAGCAAAATTCTTCCCAAAGAAGAGATAAAGAAAATCTCTTAAATACCAATGCAAATGAAACTTGGCCGGCCTTGGGGTTGCCTGCAAGCATTTTCTATGTGTTGTCACATGTGTGTGTGTGTGAGCATGTAGAGGTCAGAGGTCAATTTTGTCTTCTCCAGTTGCCCTCCATCTTGATTTTGAGACAGGATCTCTCACTGAACCTGGAGCTCACCCATTCAGCTAGACTGGATGGTCAATGAGCTCCAGGGATCAGTCTATCTCTGTTGCTTTTCTCCATTTTTAGAGCCCAGGATCCTACCCAGGGAATGGTACCACCAATGGTGGGCACAGCGAAGTCTCCTTACCTCAATTAACAATGAAGGTAATTCCCCACAAACATATCCAAAGTCCCATCTTCCAGGTGAAACTAAATTCTGTTGTCAGGCAACACTCATCACCACAGGTAGTATTTATCCATAGCTATGTGGGGACATATACAGTCCACAGGTGACAGGCTGTTTAACTCTCCAACAATCCCAGTCTGACCTCATCACACGTGGCTATGTGACTCTCTTGTCCCTTCTCCATTGGTGAGGGCCTTGTTCTCAGGGAAGCCTATGCTCTGCTCAAAGTGTTGGTCTTATGTTCCATAGCATTCCCTACCTATGCCAAGGCATCAGTCAAGATGGAGTCTCCAGAAAGTCATCTCTGGTATCTCCAGAGCCTAGAAGGCTGCATAGATCCTGGAGAGCTTCCATCGTTTATTGTGTCCCCAGCCTCTGTCGCCTGCTCAGAACCTCTCCCTGATCCCCACCCCCACCCCAAAGCCTCTACACTCAGGATCCTTCAGCCTTCCAGTGACATGTTTCTTCCAGGAGAGGAATCCCTAAGGACATACACAACACCATCTCCTGTTCTTTCTGCTCACCCTGATCTCCAGTTTCTACCTTCCCCAAGTATCCTTCCTGACCCAAACCTTTCTAGAATAGAAATCCCTTCCTCACAGGCTACCTGAGCCATGGTTCCAGAATCACAGAGGCTTCCCCTTGGCCATGGTGGTGATCATGAGTGAGCTGGTCTCAGAGCTCAGTCTTCTCATCTGAAAATGGGTGTGAGGCTTATCTGGGGAGGTTATTGCAAGGGTGACAAGAGTTGATGGCCAGAGAAGTCCTGCCGTGGGGGTGGTGTTTGGTGAGCATCAGAGCATTCTCTAGAAAGCCTTGCATATCACATGAAGAATTTTGGACTTTGGGATGTCCCTGTGGCAGCTGAAGTCCTAATCTCCTAATGCCAGGTGGTTATAGATCCTGTTGGATATGATGGGCCTAATTTAGTATGACCGGTGTCATGATCTGTGTACAAAGTGTCTCTTAAAGGTTCTGTATTGAAGACTTGGTCTCTATGCTCAGAGGTGGGTCCTTGGGAAAGAGATTGGATAATGAGGATTCGGCCTTCACAACTGATTGATCCGTTGATGATTCCTTAGTCTGTATAAACTTCAGGAGGTCGAGGAACTATGGAAAACCACATTTTTCTGGAAGTAAGGAGGTCTCCAGGAGTGTGTTATCCCAGGGTACCCTGATGGGGCCTTTCCCCCTCTTTCTCTGCGAGATGAGAAGCCTCTTCATCCACACACTCCTGCTACCATGATGTTCTGCCTCACATGGAGCCTGGCCATAGACCAAACCACAGAGTCAAAGTTAATCTTCCCCCCTTTAAAATAGTTACCATAGAAAAGTCCAACACCACAACTGACTAGACAGACGAAGTCTGGAGGCAAGAGTCCCACACAGGGGACAACTTTGGACTCCGGAACAGATAAATGTCTGCAGTTCAGGCCTCATGATGGTTACTATGGCCAACCTGACAGGATCAGAATCACCTAGGAAGCAAAACTCTAGGCACGTCTGTGAGGAAGTTTCTAGATTGGGTTATCTAAACATGAGTGGCACTATTCCATGGGTATGCCCTGGGCTAAAGAAAGGGAATCTGAGCTGAGCACCAGCATTCATTTCTCTCTGCTTCTGACTGTGGATGCCATGCCCCTCCAACTCCTCCCCCTTCCCCCGTGCCACTCTGCTTCCTGTCAGGTATTTTGTCACAGCAACAAGACCTGATGCAGGTCTGTGGCCTATTGTGGCATCACAGCACACTGCCAAGTGTCACTGGGTAAACTGGTTAGAGGAATGTATAGGGGAGGGTAAGACATTCAGGCAACCGCAGGGGGGGGGGAGTAACTAGAAGAGGCAGAGGAACACAGGAGAAGCTAGAGGCCATCAGAAGTGAGGTGACAGGTGGAGAGACAGGTTGGGATAGGAGGATGATCTGAGGAGAAACCTTGAGGCTGGGCCTGGCAGGCACACAGACTTTTGGGGAGAGGGGGTTGCCACCAGTGGGAAGGTTGGTGAGAATCTCAATCCCAGTTCCAGGCAGGTGTAGGCTTTACCTCCTGCTGATCTGGCAAGACCCTCCCCTGAGAGACTTTGGGGATTTGCCTTTGATGTAGGCCACACACCGAAGGGGACACCTGGCAGGGTGGGAGACCCCACTGTGCAGCTGCCAGGAAAAGCAGAACAAAGGGATCTGCAGGGGCACCAAACAGGTGTGAGGGGTTCCAGAGAGAAGGGTTCCAAGGGCACAGCCCTAATGAGTAACTACACTTTCCTCGAGCATCTAGCATGGGGGGTGGGGGTGGGGGTGGGAGGTAGCTGACAACCCTTTCCCAGAGACAATGATGAAGAACAACAGCTGTGTAATTAATAACCTTCATCATATTTGAAATGCAAATGAAAAGTCCCAGTTCTCTCAGACGTATCAGCTGGTCGGATTGATCAGCACCTGGTAGAAAGGGAGGGGTTCCTGCAGTCTGGGCTCCTGTGACGAGTATCCTTTCCTGCAGTTCTTCCAGGGGCTGCCTTTCAGGAAAGAGGAAGCCTGCTCTTAGGTTGAAAGTGTACGCCTTTATTTATCCACAGCATGTTTTTTTTTTTTTTTGTTTTTTTTTGTTTTTGTTTTTTTGTTTTTTTTAACCTTCACTGTATGTCAAGGGCTACTGGAGCCTGTTTAAAGGTGAGTCAAAAAGGAAGCTCCTGGCATCAGGAGCCTAACCCCAGAGACCCTGTGGGGGATTCACCTGCTGAGGAGTGGGGATATATTGAGAGGGAATAGGGGGCTCAGAGACAGCTAGCTGAGGACAGCTATGTCAGGTACATTGGGATAGTGTGGCAGTGGGGTTCAATCCCCATGCTCCCCCAAAATAGTTCTGTTTGCTTGAGACAGGGCTGTCGCACGAATGAATGAGACTCAGGGATAGATCTCTGAAGAAGTTGGAGATACTAGAGGGAATAAACACCACAGTCAAATCTTACCCAGCTGTCTTCCAGCTTCCTCAGCCTTCCTCCCTTGGAATGGTTTTCTCTGGGTTTCAATCCTGTCTTAAGTACTCTTTCAGTAATTAAGGCGTGGCCCCACCACACCTGCTTGGGAGCCTGGAATTCCTTCTATAATCTGAAGTGACCTTGACTCAGTTGGGATTAAGGGCGTAGGTCACCACTCCCAGGATACTCCCTGTGCTGGGATTAAAGGTTTGAATCACCACTCTGATTTTCCTAGACTGACTGTGGTTAGAGCTCTGGGACTTCTGGAGCTTTTACTAACCCCTCACATAGACTGTGGGTAGATTCCTTCTGATATCTCCAAAACTTCTGAAGCTTTTATTGGATCCCCACACAGGGTCTCATCATGTAGTCTTGTCGAGCCTAGAACTCACTACGTAGACCAAATTGGCCTCTAATCTGAGGCAAAGTTCTTGCCTCTGCCCTGAGGGCTGGAACCATGGGTAATATACATCACCACAAGCTTTTGTCAATTCTTAGGTGTAAGCCTGAGGTCCATGGAGGAGACGGAGGTGCTCCTGAGACCTGGTGAAGGTGAGGAGGATGTTACAAATATAAGAGTAAATGTGACACATGCTTTCATGGAGCATCCTGACCTCTTTGAGTCATACTCAGTGAGGACCTACTAGGAGCCAGCAGCTCAGTAGCTGTGAAGACATTGTCCAGAAGGGAAAAGACCCAGAGAGCCTGACTGCAGGTGTCTCTTGTGTGGAGGTTGAGGCTTGTAGAGGGCAAAGGAGCTTTCTCCAGAATCACGGCCATTTGTCATCATCAAAACACACTTATTGAGCAACTAATTGGCTCTGGTTCTGCACTTGGGTTTTATTTTCCAGTGCCCTTCTGAACTAAACAATGTACAGCAACTTATTTGTACCATTAATTTTCCTTTATTTTGCTTCCTTTTCTCTTGGAAATTGCCTACTCATAGACTTGACTAATTACAGATGACTTCTTCATACAAAATGTCACAGACCTGGTGTGAGTGAGTGCCTGCAGTAACCACCTCTCACGTGTCCCTTCTCCCCAACACACACTTGTATACACAGAGCACATACATCGACTCCCACTTAAATCCGCGTCCTCAACACTTTCAGACAGCCACAGATACACTACACTGTTATGGAAACAGACACCCAGACTACATATTCACAGTTTCATGCCTGTGGCACACAGGATATACATCCACAGACACCCCAAAATATCATACATTTTGCAAGACACCTGAGGTGGCTGCTCCTGTCTGGTGAGTTGTGAGGAAAATACAAAGCCTTAGCCATATTGGGCCAGGAACAGAAGAGGGGGAGTTGAGGGCAACAGGCCAGCTGAGGATCAGTTACTGTGGTGTAGCCTCAGCAGTCCTCAAGCAGGCCTGGGATTCTATACTTACCTCCTCTTTATGATGGTCTATTCCAGCAGAAGGAGTAACATGCTCACACTGATTCCTCCTCCTAGACCAACACTCCAAAGGTGCAGGGAAGCATGTAGAGAATGGCTGCTGTCCTTTTACCCTTCTCTAGAACACAGCCCTGCCCCTCCGCCTTTCTACCCACACCTCCTTACCCCTAACAGAGGCAAGTAGAGACACTGGAAAGATTCTTGGCTATCCCGATGTGGGATTCATATATGACATTGGGCTGGAAGTTTGGGAGTCACTGATGAGGAGTTTAAAGTCATGATTTTGGATGAAACTCCTGAATAGACAACTAGAAGGTGAGAGCCCCGAGACTGCTCAAGATTTAGAGGCCTGGCAGGACATCATGAGAAATGACACGTAGGCAAGCAAGCGTGTTCAAGAGGGTCTAAGTGTAAGCACTGGTTACTTTCTGTCAACTTGGCACAAACCTAAACAGACCTTAGAAGACAGAATCACAACCGAGGAAGAGGTAGGCATGTCTTTGGGTCATTCTCTTGACTGATGATTGATTTGGAAGGTCCACATCATTGCGGGTGGTCTCATCCATGGACAGGTGGGTCTGGGCTGCAGAAGAAAGGTAGCTGAAAAGCCATGAAAGAATGAACCAAGAAGCAGAATTGCTGTTCGGTTCTGCTTCAGGTCTTGACTCCAGGTTCCTTCTCTGAGTCCTCTTGGGACTTCGACACAGAAGCCAAATAAACTCCTTCTTCTCAAAACTGTACTTGGTAATGACGTTTATCAGAGCAATAGAAACCAAACCAGGGAAGCACGGTTCCTGGAAGGTATAACTGTCAGCTATAGTGTGTAACAGTTTCCAAACTACAAAAAAGATATAACAATAAGCATTTATTTGCACTGTAGCTCATCTGTGCTGGTTGTATCAACTAATGCGATCCTGATCCACTTCCCACATCTATTAAATCAATTGGATCTTCTCTTGGTTAACAGACGTAGAAGGCATCGGACATCGGGCACAATTGCATGGCATTTCTCAAGTCATTGACTACATCACAAAGCAAGTCACAATTTTAATACTAAAGTCAACGGCATGAAAATAGGCTTCTCTTTATGGTGAGAGGCACTGCAAAGTCACATGGCCAAGGGAAGGCACACAGGGAGATGTACAGACTCACAGCTACAGGCATGGCCTACTACAAAGGCCAGAGTAGACACTGCTTCCAGAAAGAAGGAGTGGCTGACCATGAGAAGAGCCCCAGAAGCCAAGGAAGAGAATACAGGAACTTGACTGCTGGGCGGGGCTGGAGGCGACTAGAGACATTAATAGCATGATGTGTGATAAAACTTTTTCTGGGTAGACACAACACACACATCTCACCCCAGACAGAGAGGCCACAACAGAAAAAAGTATGGATACTATCCAAGTCCAGTTTGGTGAACCAATGAGTTTTATTGGGGTTTCTTACAGGAATATGGGTGAAGATTTACTTATACGAGCAGAAATGACTCAAAGACAGCTCCATCACCAAAGCCCAATCCAGAATGGGTGACAGTTTAAAAATCTGGGAACCTGAAGCACACTATACAGCCTGCATGAGCCTCAACAGGTTAAAGAGTGTCCTTTCCTGGTGCCTCAGTTGGTCTAAACCTCTCCAGGCAGGTAAGCTGGTTTCTGCTTCTTCCCGGCAGCTGGTCTGGTCTCAGTGTTCTTGGCAGCTTGGATCCACTCAGAGATTTCTTTGCAGCTTAGCTTCCTTCATAACTGAGGAGGGACTCTCAGCTTTAATTGTTGACTCTGGCATAAAGGGGCCTAGTGAGTCTGCTCAGTTTCAGAGACTTCCTGAAGCTATTTTGGGTTGTTTACCTTTTTGCTTAGGGAGCTTCCTGTAGCATGGGAGGTTTCAATCTTGAAACTGTTACACAGCTGGAACAGTGAGGTTCAGAGACCCAGAGCTGACATCACTGAACAGAGGTGGGAATTAAGAAAGTACAGACAGTGAGCACAAACCAGGCTCAAGTTCACCGTGAGAGCCTGAGAGACAAGAGGTACCGCTGTTGGGGGGATGAAGATCCAAGATGAACTCCCCATCCTACCTTCCCTTTCTCCTTCTCTTTTCTTTTGTCATATCACTTATCCCAGTAGTCAATACTAATAATACTAAGTCAATATTAAATTATATTTCAATATTACAGATTAAATGGGTCTCTGAGAGGCTGGTTAGTAATTACAGCTTTGTCCTTAAAGGAAACTGTATCCCAGGTAACCAACAGCCAGCTCCAAAAAGTAGTTTTAATTTGGAACTGTAGTGGTGTATAAATGTCCATTTGTAACACACACTACCTGCCCCCAGAAGTCCAAGGTTAAGCCTAAGTGGTAACATGGCAGGGAGCCGCTCTCAGGCAGTTAGGAAAGTGGAGACTGTGATGGACAGTTCAGTTATAGGTAAGGGTCCTGAGGAGATGAAGAAGAAAACCCTGCTGGACCTAGGAATGTGGGATGCGCCTTCTACATGGGTGGTGAAGTTCACTTCATTTCTGCTGTCAGCTATCTGGTATTCTTTGACAAATTCATCGTGCGTGTGCATCAATGCACGCACACGTGTGCGCTGCATTGTTTACTCTTATGACCATCCTCTTGTCTCCCTCCTTATTCCTGCCACCCTCTTCATGGGTGCTTTCCTAGAATTCATACCATTTTGGTTTTTGTCTCATGGCCCAATGGTTTTAAGCCAGAGTCATCTATGTGTCCACAAGTTTGGAACTAGGCACTGGAGACTGGGCGCACCATGTGGTATATGATGGAGAACAATGATTGACCTTCAACTTCAAGCTTTCTGTCCCGTTTGCTTTCATGGAAAGGTGCTCCAATGCATTCTCTGGTCCCAGGGTACCTGTCTTCCATCTCTATATCAATTCCATAGAATGTTTCCAGGCTACATAACCACTAAATGACATCCCATGCATCCTCTAGAATTCTACTTAAACGGTCCCCCGTCCTTCAAGGGCCATAAATCCCGTGTGTGTTCTGATCTTGTCCTAATATTCTCAATGTGTGCCACTCTTTGCACCTTCCTGTGGAGGAGTCACATTCAGTTTTAGATTTGAGACATTGTGTCACTGACTTGAGTGTGCATTTACTGACTGGGTGAATGTATTTGTGCCTCATCATGTTGGCAATGGACAGAAGAACACAACACTGAAAGAAACTGGTCTTTGCCTCCAAGAAATGTATAATTTCCTGGAGGGTCCATTGAGTTGGTGACAAGGATACTCTCCAGGGCAGTGACAGAAGCTCTGTCCTCCATGTGCTAAGTTAGATGATCCTAGACGGCTGGGATAGTGCTAGTTTGGAATCTGGGCAGTGTAACCCAAAGAGCAGCTACTCTGTCTAAGCCAGCAGCAAGCCTTCTCTTAGTTCCTGTCTCCTCTCTCTGTCTCCTCTCTCACATTCAGACCAATTTTTACTACTTTTTTTTCCTTCCACTGTCACAATTTTACCTCCACCGTCCAGAGCATCTTCAGGCTGGAACATCACACTGCATTAGGACTTTGCCTTCAGTGCATTAGCACCCTAAATCATCACAATGCTCTAAATGCCAGAGGCACGGAGCCCCATAGATCACTCAGCACTCATCCATGGTTGATGAAGATGGAGCTTGAGCAGCAGGGAGCCCATGCCCTTGTTCCCGTAGCATGGTGGACTGTTGAGAAGAAGGTCATTTTATTCAAACCTTGGGAAGGGTAGGGTGAACTGTAGGTCAGACAAAACCAGGAAGCTGTGGAAATAGATCCAGATTTCCAGATCTTCTGCCCTCCCTCCCCCACCTCCTCCCCTCCTTAACTCTCCATTTCTTCCTTCTTATTTTAGCAATTACTTCTTGAGCAAATTACCACACCACTAAAATATACCTGACATTTTAGGAACCAAAATCAAAGTTTGTTTATCCTGTCCTTGGATGAATGTACCATCCAGGAAGCTCAAGTTAGAATTGTTCCTGATAGAGAGACAGCCTGCATAAGCCCCAACACCTCAGCACTCTTGGGATAGATAGATTAGATGAACCCCAGATGGTATGGAGTTGCCAAGGGACTCCGTGGGACTC
The DNA here is from genome assembly GCA_033318265.1 of Phyllotis vaccarum. Taxonomy (NCBI): domain Eukaryota; kingdom Metazoa; phylum Chordata; class Mammalia; order Rodentia; family Cricetidae; genus Phyllotis; species Phyllotis vaccarum. Next base: position 12,462,149 of record JARWLC010000017.1, on the reverse strand, counting down.
ATGGAAGACTAGAAGCCAGGCTTGGGGGTGGTGGGGTGATATGCACAGAGAGCATGTGATTCTGGCCAGTACAATATGAGATTTTAGCCCCTCATAGAGCAGAAAGGGGTCTTTGAAAAAAAATACTCTGTAATCGTTCCCACAACACTTAGGCTACCTTGTCAGTCATCACATTTTGCCTGTAGACATTTGTCCAAGTTATTTATTTTCTTTGGGCTCAAATTTCTGTGTTTGTAAAATGAGGAAATCCTCCATTATCCTGCCTAGCAATGTTATCTAAGAGAATAACTGAAGACTATCCTTAACTCAGCATCAAGTGTGCTTCAGCACAAAGTATTGAAAATGATATAAATACCCAACAACACAGGAAAACCATAGCAGTGCTTCATAGCCATAGGATTTGTTCAAATGAAGTCTTAAAAACCACATTGGCAACATCTGTAACTCTAGATGTATGTGTGTATGTATGTATGTATCCATCTATCTATCTATCTATCTATCTATCTATCTATCTATCTATCTATCTATCTATCTATCTATTGATGTGGGAATATCTTTCTGTATGCTGTGAATATCAATCTTTAGATAAGGACTGTTTTGGCCCATGGCAGGCACCATAGAAAAAGTAGGAGGCAAAAATCAGAGCATAGGTAGGAGAAGGGCGGAGTCAGAACAGATCGAGCCAGGCGCCCAAAGAAGAAACATGTAAAGAACACAGGTGAGCCACAGGCCACGTGGCAGACAGATTAATGGAAATGGGTTGAGTTAAGATGAAACAGCTAGCTAGCAATGTGCCTGAGCCATGGACCAAACAGCATGAAATTAATATCAGCGTCTGAATCATTTTTGGGGCCTAAGCAGCTGCAGGTGGCTAAGGAGTCTGGCAGCAGGTCTGTGGGTCTGGACCTCTGGCCGGAATGGGCCCGGAAACCTTATTGTAACTATCTAAATACCTACTATTTATGTGTCATCTGAGTGAAAGACAGTCACAGAGGTTGTTCATGATAAATTTACAACGTAGTATAAAAGCTAGCACAGAGTGTATCTCCAGCTTATTTAAAATGTAGCTACATCTGTATAGATCCAAGAAGAAAACAGAAACCTGAGAGAGAATGTTTGGAAGGATATTTGCTACTACTGGTGGTTGTCTCTCAAGGAGGAGTTAAGAATTATTTTGATTTGCATTTGAATAATATCAATTTTTAAGTTTTCCATCAATGGTCATAGTTATCTGCACGATAAAACATTACTGTTAAAATGATAAACTTTAAAAGTAGTATGTTTAATTCAATATATAATATATATTATAATTCTATAATATATATTAAAATTAAATACACACACACTCATACGCTCATATGTCTGTGTTTGTGTGGCAGTATGTACAGGTAAGAACAGGAGCCCACAAAGGTTGGAGGTGTTGGGCTCATTGGAGCTCGATTGACAGGTGTTTGTGAGCTGCTTGACATATGTGCTGGGTACTGAACACAGGTCTTTTCAAAGAGGAGTAAGTGCTCTTAATCACGGAGCCACCTTTCCACCCCTACTTACAGCAAGCATCATTTATACTGACAGAAGACAGATGCAATCAGGATGCCCATCTGCAGGTGACCGGATAAAGAAAGTGCCTGAGGAAAGAAGAAAGGAAATGGTAATAAGACACATTATCACACAGATGTGGGCTGCATTATTCTAAAACACAAATGTCAGTTACAAAAAAGCAAATATTGTGTGGCTTTATCCATGTGGGACCAGGAAATTCTATAGTCAGAAAGTAGAACAGTGACTAGGGGGCTGGGGTGACAAGAGGGCTGGAGTCTGGGGGTGGGTGGGTAACGCAGAGTTGCTTATTGGGCACAGAGTCTTTGTTTGGGTGGTGGAGGGGCTCTGGAGATGTTGTTGGTGATAGCTGGAGAGCCACCACCAAAGAGTAAGTGTCCTTAATGCTCTTGATCTATACGTTTAAAACTGGTTGAAAGGGCAAACCTGGGCTGGCAGAGCAGCTCAGTAGTAGAAGTCTGCTTAGCTTGCACAAGCCCATGTTAGATCCTTGGTACCTTCCCACTGCTTCAAAGTATGTATATATGTATATGTATGTGTATGTGTATGTGTATGTGTATGTGTATGTGTATGTGTATGTGTATGTGTATGTGTATATGTATAGTTTCTTTTACCATAAGAAAGATGGGCAGGTGATAGCAAGATAGGTGATAGATAAACAGGAGATAGATTTATATAGATCACAAAAATGATGATGATGATAGATAAATGACAGGCAGACGACAGACAGATACATAGATAGATATGGATGAAAGATGGGTGGATGGTACATAGATAAAATCACATCAACAAGACAGCTCTACTAGGTGCCTCCCAGTGGTGCATCCACCCCTAGCTCCATGACTGTCCACCTGTGATAGTGTCACACCCTTTGGCGTCCTAGAGTAATGAGCGTGGCTGCAGAGATCTCACTTTCCATCATTAGCAGAGCAAAGGGCCTTGTTCAGGAAGCTGAGTCTCCGGCTACCTAGTGAAAGGGTCCATCCAGAAGCTGGGACAGAATTGAGGATGCTGTCTTCACAGGCTAATTCAGCAAATGTGTTTCCCTTCACTGTGTCTATGTTCTCATATTAGTTTTTGTTGCAAAGAGGATGTTAGAGCTAATTAGATTCACAGCTTTGGAAAGATATCTGAATAAACAGTAGGTTGATTCTTGGAAGCATACTAGTTGATACCACTATCTGTAGCCAGAAGTTTTTCTGACCCTTCTGTGCCTGCAGGACAAGGCTCTGCCACCCGTGGTCCTGCAGCGGCTTATAAAAGAATTTCTCAGAGGCTTATAGTAATTACAAACTGTTTGGCCTATGGCTCAGGCTCATTACCTTCTGTAATTTAACTCAACCCATTTCTATTAATCTGTGTATTGCCATGCATTCCGTGGCTTTACCTGTGTTCCATTACATCTTGCTTTCTGAGTGGCAGCCTGCATCATCTCCTTGACTCTGCTTCCTTTATCTTTATCTCTCTTTGGATTTCCCGCCTGCCTCTAAGCTGCCTTACCATTGACCAAAACAGCTTCTTTATTAACCAATGGTAATAAAGCACATTCACAGCGTATAGAAAGACATCCTATGTCAACTAGCATTTACCTTAAACCACATGTCACTGAGGCCCACAGTGAATCAAAGATCTGTGGGTAGGAGGCTTGCGGAGTGGAATGTGAGCAACCTTTCCTTCAGCCTCAGGGACACTGTTTAAGGCCTACTTGAGACTAGCTTGTGTTGTCTCCCTTCATAGCAGCAAGAAAGAAGATTCCTTACTTCTTTGATCCACGGGGGGGGGGAGGGGGAGGGAATGGACGGGACGGGACGGGACTGGGACTGTCCTGCAGAGCTTATGGCGGGAGACGCTGTACACTCACTGTATCTTCCTTTCTCAGCACTGAGCTGTATACACACACAGGTGAGCAGTTATAGTCAAGGTTCAAAGCAGCCTTGAGCCTGGCCCCGTTAGTATTACACCGACCCAGGAAAATGCAGTCCAGAGGCTAGTAAAACTCAGCTAGTCTCTAGGTAGCCTGGAACGGAGATGTGGAGAAAATGACTGAGTATTTTTGCTGCAGCCAGTGGTCTAACCCTGGCCACTTAATCAAGGAATGATCATATGACTCCAGGTATTATGGAGTAAATGGAATAGCATTCAATATTAAGTGATGGGGCCTCCAGGGCTATCACACATGTGATTTTACCCCAACTTTTGTGACCCTTTATTTTAAAGTTATGTTGGAGAAACTGCCTCACTAGTTCAGCTTGGACAAGGCATCTACCCTTGGGCCAATCGGCTTGAAAAAATTGCAAGGATAGACATCACTCTTGAGGTGTCATTCCTGAGAAGGGGGAATTCTACTGGCTGGACAGTCCCTTGTGAGACGTCTGAGGACCAACTATAATGGAGACTGAACAGAGGAAAGCTATGTTCCCAGACAGGGGCAAGGGAAATGCCAATGTGCAGCGAGAAAGAAATGCAGCAGAAGAAGGGCAGAGGGGCGGAGACTAATAAAAAGACAGTGTCGTGTGAAGTGAGGAGTGGGTCCCCAACCCGGCCTTTGAATCCTGATTCCAGTGATCCTCTGCTTGATGAGACCATATCGCATTCATCATTTCTCCCCCGAGAAAGGTAGCGTGTGAATCTGATCCACTTATGAGGCACTGGTGACAGGTTTGCTGTTATCTATTTATACCATTTGTGGCTGAGCAGGCCAGGCCTATCAATCACTGTGACTTCATTCCAGAATGAGTGCCTTCATGCCTCTACCAAGATCCTCCCCTCGACCTTGCTACCTCCTGGAAACTGAATCTAAAGTATCTAATCTCTCTTCAAAGATAAGAAGGCCCCAAACCCCAGCTAGGAGATATTTGGTTTTCCATCTTAAGACTTATTAGCCACTGGGGGTATCCAACCTTTTGAAAGTATGACATGATATTACCTTCTACAAATGTTTTAGGCTACATTTATAGCTTCCCTGGGAGAGATTGGGCATGCCTGAGCTGCTAGACCAATATTTGCCTGGGCATCAATGTTTCTAAAGCTCAAAATACCATGTTGACATCTGGTCCCCTGAAGTTGAAGAATCATACAGCCCATGTCCTTCAGGTATCTCTCACTCTCTTGTTGTATCTGGGCCTAGAAAACAATTGGCTCACATTCTCTACAAAACATCAGGAACAAGAACAAATGGGCAACACCCTAGGATACCATGCATATGGACGCATGTGACAAGGGTTAGTCACAGGTCACATCTCTGAGGGACAGTCCCATGGAGGAGGAGCAGGTGTAAGTCTTAACTCAAGAGCTTCTGACACCTCATGTCATAAAGGCTGTGAATGATTTGGGCATAGAACAGGTGAGTCCAGGGAAATTACTAGGGGTGGTTGTGTGCTTTCAGAGTCAATCTGAAGACAGGAATATCTGTGAGTAGGAAGAGAATGATGGTGACATGAGGTGACATAGGGTCAACCTCCACACAGAAAGACAGTGGCTGCAGAGACCCTATGCAGAATGGTCCAGGATGGACCTGATCCATCCTCTAGCAATATCAGAAGAAGATATTGAAGCTAGACATGGAGAGAGTGTGAATTTTTTACAACATTGTAATTATTACCCTCAAGGCTAGATAGCTGGTCCAACTCAACCATAGACCAGGGCTCTCCTGTGTTAGGACAGTGGTTCTCCAGGACCTTGTTGAGTGAGAACTGATATCAGTAAGAATCTCAGGCCTGAAAGGAAGGAAGAAGGATGCTAGAGAAGTGTCTGACTAATCTACATGTAATAAAATGGACATTACCAAAAATCAGTGTCCTAAGTCACCCCTATATTCCTCCTCCAAGATAACTTTCTGTTCACTTGGCAACAGTGAGAGATTTCCAACAGGAATATTGTACAGGATGACCCACTGGCCCATTGGCTGTTTCAGAGGCAGACACCAGGTCCAGCCTGGGCAGGACAAATCGTTTGCTGAGCATTTGGGGTCTGAAGATTTTCACTTCTATCTGGGTCAGTACCTTGAATAAATTAAATAAAAAAGATCCAAGACTCATGATTCTTAAAGCTGACCCCATGGTAAAGAAAAGAGAGGGGGGAACCTGTGTCCCAAGCTCCATTGTTTTCTCTGTCTCATTGTACATCCCTACAGCCCTGATGTTACCCCTTAGATGACAAAACTTGTTCTTGCTTGGCAGACAAGCCTTCAATATTACCATGGGTTTTTTTTTTTTTTTGACACTCACATGGTATTTCTTCATGCCTCACTTTCTCTTTTTCACTGTAGACCTTCATAATAGTGATTACTAATAACCACAGAGTCAATACTAGGCTGCCTTAAAATCTACCCAGCCAGCCAAATAAATTGGCCCATTACCTTTCAATTTAGCCCCAGGTGGATTCTTACAATAAGGGCAGAGAGCAGCCACACTCTTTCCCAAAATATCACAAAAATGGTTTCCAGCTCATGAGATTTTAGAGAACAGTATTAATAAGCTGGGCCTCTACAGTCTGAAAAGCTCTCAACACTACTGCAAGGTCCTAGGATGGCCCCTTAAGCCCTGCTTACTGTATTCAACTGCTTTCCCACTCCAGAGTCCCAAAGTCTTCCACACTCCCCCCAAATACCACATGGTCATGTCTGTTACAATAATAGCTCGATTCCTGGTGCTAGATACTATATTAGTTACTTTTCTATTGCTGTGATTAAACATTGTAACAAAGGCAACTTACAAAGGATAGCATTTAATTAGCTTTACAGTTTCAAGGGGTTCAAGTCCAAGATGACAGAGCAAAGGCATGGCAGCAGGAACAGCTAAGAACTCACATTTCTAACTGCAAGAAAGAGGCAGAAAACACACTGGGAGTAGATTGAGTCTTTTGAATACTTAGTGCCCACCCCTAATGACATACTTCCTCCAGTGAGGCCACACCTTCTAATCCTTCTGAAACAGGTCCACCAGCTAGGGACCACATATCCAAACATGAGTTTGTGGAAGCCATTCTCATTCAAATCACCACACTAAAAGTAGCTCCATTAAATGGATGGCAAATAGCATATAATTCCTGATAACTACTGATATTCTCATGACACGAATCATTAATTGATCATATTTTCCCTGCTTCTTTCAGAAACAGTTCCAGCATTACAATTTAAGTACTTGTAGTGGGTAAGAGCTACACTTCAAAAATGTGAGAGGGACTTATCTCTCATTCCTACAGTAAGAGTAGGGAGTGAGAAGCCATGACATGGAATGCATTTATGGAGTGCATTTCATAAATAAGGCTGGATTCCACCAGAGACAAGGATGAGGCTGCTAGTGGACTCTTTATCCTGCTCATAGTAGGTGTCAGGCATAGATAATATGGATAACCGAGTGAGTGTAGGGGGGAGGAGCCAAAATTAGCTGCTCTCTTAAATGCCTAACAATAAAACAGAAGGAGGCTGGGAGTGATAAACAGGACACAAGAGTCCTAATGAAAGGCTCTACTGGACATGGGGATCCTCTGACCTAAAAAGAAAGCTCACTGCATAGGGGATGCCTGTGGTGGGTATGGGTGCTCCTGGGTAGTAAGGACCACTAGTAAGGACAAGAGTACATTATGCCTCTGTCAGAAGAGATGGACAGGGCGAAGCAAAAAGAGACATCAGGACATTGGGAGTTGGGTGACAGGTGTCAGCTGTGGTTCACACACGTCAGGCATGGTACTTAGGTGCCAAGTGAACCACTTTGTAAATGGTGATGTCAAAAGACAATGAACAGAGGCAAAGTGGCTAGAAGGAACCAGAGCAAGGCAAACAGGCGCATGGGAGTTAGTGCCCAGAAAGACATAGCGACTCCAGCAGAAGAGAGAGGTTGAGGTTGTGGCTCTGTCCAGTCTTGGCATTGGCACATCAGGAATTCTGACACAAGGACAGTGGGTGATGAAGATTGCCAAGCATGATAGGATTGTGTGTGAGGAACTATGCAAAGTCTGAGAAAAGCTGAGTTAATATTTAGAACAAAAGAACCAACAATGAGAAGCCCAGACAGATGTTAGTAACTCTCAAGGTAGGAGTGGAGGTGGCCCTGTCTCTGTTCACTAGACAAGCTTCTGGCCAGGAAAGGTCAGTGATAAAACCTGTGTATGGAACAACAAATGAGGATTCAAATCCTCAGTTCTTTGAGGTGAAAAGCCACTTAGAGAAGGGACTCTGGGATCTATTACAGTATTTCCAGTGTTAATTGTTTCTTTGAGGGGGGCACCCTGTATTGAACACAGGAGTGTATTTCACAGATACCCTACCAACCCTTTGTTAGAGCCCTCTGGACCTAAGAAAGCCAGAGTTCGACAAGCTGTGCTGTGGGATAATGTTCTTCTACACTATAAAAATGTGTTACTCATATTGGTTTAATAAAATGCTGACTGGCCAGTAACCAGGCAGAAAGTATGGGTGGGCAACCAGACTAAGAGAATTCTGGGAAGATGAAAGGCAGAGCAGCAGACGCTGGCCAGATGCAGAGGAAGCAGGATGAGAATGTTGCAGTGAGCAAAGGTACATGTTAAACATAGATAAGATATATGAATTAATTTAAGTGTGAGAGCTAGATGGTAATATGCTTGAGCTACTGGCCCAGCATTACTATAATATTAAGCCTCTGAGTCAATTATTTGGGAAGTGGTTGCTGGGTATTTGTGAGTTGCTGGCAGAACAGAAGCTACTGGCTACACTGTTTCAGTCCTTGAAATGGGAGCATTTACTACCCTATAGTGTGGGAAAACACTTTGACTGGGAATTTGTCTTGAAAAAGCAAAGTAAAAATTGTGAATCAGACTAATTTAACTGATTTAACACAGTTTAAACTATATTAAAATTTTTCTCTAATTTTTAAAATGGATGAAAACCAAGTTTGGGTAGATTAGAAAGGTGCCCTCTCTTTCAGAACTGTCAGATAAAACTGTAGGTTTCAGGTAGGAGAGATGGTTCAGAAGAACTAGATTTTGGGAGATCAGACTCCCTCTGATCTCTGCAGTCACCTGCACAAATGTGGTGCACATAAACTCATGCACACATACACATAATTTTTTAAAAAATGCCTCTAAAAAGTGGAAGGTTTCGCTTCTCCACTTTTGTATTTCCAGGGCTTGGCATAAAAGCTATCTTTTTTCACTTATCTTTGGGGGGCTGTCTTAGAGTTTCCATTGCTGTGAAGAGACACCATGACCACAGCACCTCTTATGAAGGAAAATATTTAATTGGGGCTGGCTTACAGTTTGAGAGGTTTAGTCCATTATCATCATGGAAGGAAGCAGGGCAGCAAGCAGGCAGACAAGGTGCTGGAGAAGGAGCTGAGAGTTCTACATCTTGATCTGTAGACAACAGGAAGTGAACTGTGTGTCACACTTGATGTAACTTGAGTATAAGAGACCTCAACCCTGCCCCACCCCAGTGACATACTTTCTCCATCAAGGCCACACCTCCTAATAATGCCACTCCTTATGGAGACCATTTTCTTCCAAACCACTATAGAGGCTTTTATAATTTTGAGGGACCTCCCTAGTTGGTTGGTGTCTAGATTATTGATGGATAAAGCCCCTTTGGAGTTGGTAATCACTCTCTTTGTTTATCTCTTTAGTTTTGGGAAGCAATGATTCAGCATGAAACCTGACATCATTTTCTTTGAGTTTATAAAATTCCTCATTTCTACCAAGAACCGCCATCTAACTTTAGAATCAACTGTGGATACTTAAAATAGTCTTTCATCATAGTCATAGTGATGGGCAAAGATTGGGCAAAGCAAATCTTAGGCCAGCTGGATTGGGTTTATCATGGTCTGAATCAATGCTTAACACAACTTTCTTTGTCAAATACAAGTATCTTCAAGGCACAGGTGCTAGTAGTTAGCCAATGCAGAAATCTCTTATATGGACAAGATGTCAAGAGGAGGTAGTGTCAATGCTGAGCCCCAAAGAGAGAAGATGATAGATAATCAGAGTTCAGGGTCAAGCTCTGCTAGCAGGAGGGCATGATGTTAGCATGAGCTGAGATTGGCATGTGTATGAGCAAGCAGACCCAAAGACAATGTTGGAAAGTGGAATTGGGACAGAGTTTTGGAGCCAGCTCTTGCAGAATGTTGATAAATGGACATTTTTTTTTTTTTTTTTTGCTCAAAAGGAAGCAATTGATGGCTCTGGATCCTGAGTTTAGCATGGTGCTTGACCCCTATTAAAAGTTCAGAAACAGTTATTAAAGAAAGCTGATATTAAATTGGTATTTAATAATATTAAATTTGTATTTAATTAAAGCTGATATTAAATTTGATAGATACTGAGTTCCAGCACACATAAGTAAAATAAAGTCTATAGGTCAAAATTGCATAAACAAATCCTCACTAATTGTTAATTTGATTGAAGCCCAGGACCGCCCCTTTTGGTGGTCTTCAGGTGGGTTTTTAGATCCATACTGCAAGTTTCCCTTTTAAATTGGCATGCTGGTGCATGTATTGCACATACAGGAGTTACTTTTTTTTTTTTTAAGCTAAGACTTAAATGGCATTCAGTCACTATATATCCCAGTGCGCCGTTTGAAGCTGTCACTGTAAAGAGGGAACCTCTGACCTCTCTGGCTACATGGAAGATGAGCACAGCTCACTGGGCTCACTTTCAGATCTAATTGAAACCATTTGTATTCTAAATTTGAGTTCCCAGGGATTCAGCCTGCAGGAGCCTTTGGGTGGGTACACATGCGCTTGACAGGTGGCTGAAAGAATGGAGTACAATTGGCTTTCTTTAAGCAATAGCTAGGTTTTTCTGGGGACTGAGGAACAAGAGTTCTAGAACTTTCTGGAACTGCTGGACTGAATCCTGAACAAACTCTTTAACCTACAGTGAACAGGCTAATATTTAGATCTTTATGTAATTATGAACTTTAAAGAACTTCTCTCTCTCTCTCTCTCTCTCTCTCTCTCTCTCTCTCTCTCTCTCTCTCTCTCTCTCTCTCCCCCTCTCTCTCTCTTTCTCTCTCTCTCTCTCCCCAAACCTGATAGGAACTCAGAAAATGATAGAATTTGAATCTATACCAGGAATGTTAGCTCTAATACTAATGTACCAGGCAAGGCTAACGCTTGCTGTGACTTTTCAGGTAGGGAAGAGGGAATAAGAAACAATGAATGCTAATTAGCCTGCATTAATCAGAATTGTTTAAGCTTCTTGTTTTTTCTCTTTTCTTTTCAGAGCCCTTAAGTGTACAGAAGCAGGTTATTCAGACTTCACCCCTGCTTTTCAAAAATTAATAAGGGCCATACATTAGTGTAACATTCTGCCTGCTTAGTAGAATATATTAGTAAAGGTTTTAATTACTGAAATTATACAGTCATAAAGAGATGATTTAATGAAAGCAATCATATCATTTGCATTCTGGGCCTGCCTGCATTCAAATGCTGTGAGGAGAAGAAAATTACACCGACCTGTGGCCGAATAATTACCACCATTCTAACTCTGCCTGAGGGTGAAGGACTCAGATGTCTCTACATTCCAAGGAAATACCTGTTTGTGGACAAGAAAAGCAGTTTCTTTTGAGAAGAAGGATTAGCCACAACAAGAGAGTCCAACAATTCCTTTTCCTTCCCTAACCTGGAGCCTCTCTTTGCTAGAGGATCCATCATGACCTCCTCTCCAATAAGGGAAAATTAATTGCTATGCTGTTTTGTTGAAGAGGGCTTTGCGGTGCTTAAAATAATTAGAGCAGACTCTGGAAATGACAGCCCCAGGGTGACAAGAGACAGATGTATTCATGTGCAGCAGGATGACAGGAAGCATGTGAAACCGCATATGGGAGGGGGCTATGCTAGCAGTTTGTACAGGTCCTCAGTGTGGGTGGGTGCAGCGAGATCTGCTTCTGTCCTCCAAGGTGCTCCCTGTAAAATAAGGGCCAGTCACGAGTGACCTGTACACAACATCAACCATGTCCCCCCAAGGAAGCATCTAGAATTATTTATCTTGTGATGGTGGTAGGCAGTGACATGAACAGTATCATTCTATTCATTTATACTAACTTTGATGAGTAAATTCTTCCTTCTAAAGCAACATTCTGAAGACTTCCAGTGGTTACACGTGTCTCATAAAATGCCCCGACTGTATGAACTCTAGGGTCCCTCCGATAATGGGCAATGATGGAAAGACAGCAGAGACTTGGGGTACACACACACCTCAGTGGCTTCTCCACTAAACTAGCCAACTGATGTTCACTGCAAACACACCATGTACAAGATTATATGCTGGGTCTGCATAATGTAGTATAGGGTGACATGTTCCCAGCCCATAACACAACACTTAATTTAAAATGTTCTACTTTATTATATTGTAACTCTGAAGGGGTACACATGCCACAGTAAGTTATGGCAGTCACAATGAATGGCATGGGAGTTATGGATGGCAACCTTGATACATTTCTCTCTTCCACCTTTACATGGGATCTGAGGACCAAACTGCCATCCTGCCTGCCCCATACAACGTGGGGTAGAATCTTGTGTTCCCTTAGGAATATATGAACTGAGTCACAGTGGTTTCATGGGATGGAAGAGAAATCTCGACACATTTAGATGAACCGAGGGAAGGATTTCTGAAAATAAGTGGCCAAAGGGAACAGAGGAGATGTGGGAGCTATAGATAAAAGACGAGGGTGACACAGGTGTGGTGCACTAAGAAAATGGGCAGTGGCCCATTTGGGGGAGTCGGTAGTGAGAACAGTGGGACAGGGCACCTCTAAAGAACCAGTTCTTGTCAGGGAGGCGGGGCACTGAATTCCTTCACAGGAAGTGTGCGCCCAAGGCTGAGATTTGAGGCTGCACACTCAGGAAAGACGAGAAGCAGGAGACTCCTGGGTCTAGGCAATGGCAGTTGGATGGAAGTTTGCAAACAGGAAGAAAAGAAGGTAACTCTAAGCCCCAGGCAGCTAAAAAGACAGAAGTGAGATCAGATGAAATAGAGGCCACTGAGGTGCCACCATGATAGACAGGCAGAACAGGCAGAAGGGAGAAGTCGGAGGTGTGGGAGTCTATTCAGGGTTAGGAATGGTTTCCACAGCTTCACAGGAAGCATATTCTGACAGACAATAGTGTGCTTCATACAGACTGGTCACTTGGCCACAGGAGAGTCAGCCAAAGAGAGCCTTTTTCTTACTTTTCCACTGGGCATCCAGACTCTGGGTGCTGGACTTTGAGCTTGGAGGAAGGTTGTCAGACGTGTACACTGGCTGAGAGGGTGTCATTTGCCAAGCTCATAAGGATACACAAGACGTGTCTTTCAGGGCCATTGTATGAAGAAAGCAATAAAAGTATCATGGACTATTGCATCTAGTCATGACACAATAGCATATATCAGACTCACATCTACTGATCCAAACAACTAAAGAAGCTGGACAGAATACAACTGATTAATGACCCTGGGCAGGATACGAATCAGAGATCCGAGTTACCATGATCCTTGAGGTTGGTCTAGCTCCACAGTTCAGCAATTTTATTTGTTTGTCATAGTCTTTCCTCCTTGGCACAGAACCTACTGTATCCCCACGCAGGACTTGAACTTGAAACCCATCTGCTTCTGCCTCTGTGTGCTAAAAATCCAGCCACTCCATGTCTCTTTCTAAAGAACATGCTAGCTGGCTAAGGTGAGGAGCAACGCCAGGGTGCTGAAGGCACTGGAAGTTTCAGAGTAAAAATCCTGGTAAAATGAAAACTGGGAAGATGGAGGCCCCAGGGCCTGCAGCCTAATTCTTCCCAAGTCACTGGTGGCATCTACACAGTTTGGAACACAGGCAGAAATAGTAACTAGGAGGGTCCAGCACTAAGCAGAGATTTCAGCTCTTGTAGGTGCTGAGACACCAAAGGCTGGAGTTCAAAGCCGTGAGGTGGAGTTCAAACACTGCAAGTTTGCAGCTGATTCCCTGGAAGAGCTACCTTTTGAAAGGAAGGATTATGCACTAAGAATAAAGGAAAGACTTGTAGAAGGCAGGAAACGGACATGTGTTTGAGAAGTTACATGATCATTAAATTAAAAGAAGTCTAAGCCAGCTAAGGCACATCTTAGAGTAAAAAGAACATGTTCAGAGGATTTACTATACTAGATATTGAGATTTCTTCCATGGTGTCTGAGAGAGCAAATAAAAATAGACCAACGGTACAGAACTGAGCTTTAGAAGGCAGACTTATGTCTATATCCATCTATAACTATATTTATATATTGCCTCATGGAAGTCAAAACACTATGAAATTTGATGAGAAAATTGATTTTTTTCCATAGTAATACTAGGTCAAGGGGGATGGCCACATGTGATAGATACATATAAATATCTTGACCATCCACATCACAAAATATACAAAAGTAATTTGAGAAAGGTCAGAGACATAAATATGAGTGATGTATCAATTTGGTCTTCTTGAGAATGACTACAAAATATCTTCATAATCTTGGAGTAGGAAAATACAATTTTATAATGAATTAGTCACAATAAGATAGTAACTTAGTTCTTCAAAATAAGCCACTAATAGAGAATAATTTTTTAAGGCACAGAGATTGGCAGATGTGTGTGTGTGTGTGTGTGTGTGTGTGTGTGTGTGTGTGTGTGTGTGTGTGTGAAGCACATGCAGAGGTCAGAGAACAATTTATTTCCGAGTCAGTTCTCTCCTTCTACCACTTGGGATCTTGGGATCAAACTCAAGTCATGATGCTTGATGACAAGAGTCTTTACCCATTGGGCCATCTCCAGCCAAGCAGGTAACCTTTGTGGAGTAAGTGTCTAAGAACTCACCCAGAGAATATTTAAAGAATGTCTATCTACAAATCAAAATAAAAATTAGGTGACCCAAATTAACTTTTTAAAGAAGTAAGTATGCTACTAGGGAGATGGTTGAGTTGCTAAGTGCCCTTGTAGCCTGTAGTTGGATATTTCTCTCCTACCTGCCAGTTCCCAAATTGCCACACAGAGGCTTATATTAATTATAAATGCTTGACAGATAGCTCAGGTTTATTATGAACTAGCTCTTATACTTAAATTAACCCATAATTTTTATTTATGTTTAGCTAGGTGGCTTGGAACTTTTTCTCAGTAAGGGATTCTCATCATACTTCTCTGCATTTGCTGGTGACTCTCTTGACTCTGCCCTTTCTCTTCTAAGAATTCTTAGTTTGTCTTTCCTGCGTAACTGTATTCTGTTCAGCTATTGGTTAGCCAGCTTGTTATTAGCAAATGAGAGTAATACATATTTATAGTGAAGAAAAGGATTTTTCCACAGCATTGGATAAGCCTAATGACCTGAGTTTAATCTTGAGCACTCATATAAAAAGCCGTGTATGGGCTTTGCTGGCCAGCTAATCTAGTTCCTTAAATGCTTTTTGGTCATTTGAGATTCCTCTGTTGAGAATTCTCTGTTTATATCTGTAGTCCATTTTTAATTGGATTGTTTGGTATTTTGATATCTAGTTTCTTGATTTCTTTATGTATTTTGGAGATCAGCCCTTTGTCAGAATTAGGCTTGTTTAAGGATTTTTCCCATTCTGTAAGCTATTGTTTTATCTTTATTTACCACATCCTTTGCCTTACAGAAGCTTCTCAGTTTCAGGAGGTCCTACTTATTAACGGTTACTCTCAGTGTCTGTGCTATTGGTGTTATATTTAGGAAGTGGTCTCCTGTGCCAATGTGTTTATAGCTACTTCCCACTTTCTCTTTGTCAAAATAATACCTCTTATGATAAAGGTCTTGGAGATATCAGTAATACAAGGAACATAAACAGCAAGCCAGCAGCCAACATCAAACTAAATGGAAAGAAGCTCAAAGTGATTCCACTAAAATCAGGAACAAGACAAGGCTGTCCACTCTCCCCATATATATTCAATATAGTTCTCAAAGTTCTAGCTAGAGCTATAAGTCAAAATAAGGAGATCAAGGGATACAAATTGGAAATGAAGAAGTCAAACTTTTGATATTTGCAGATGATATGATAAAATACATACATGACCCCCAAATTCTACTAGGAAACTCCTACAGCTGATAAACACCTTCAGTGATGTTTCTGGATTAACTAAAAAAAGCTCTCCTATATACAATTGATAAATGGCCCGAGAAAGAAATCAGAGAAACCTCACCCTTTGAAATAGCCACAAATCATATAAAATCACTTGGGGTAACTCTAACCAAACAATTAAAAGGCCTATATTACAAGAACTTTTCTTTGAAGAAAGAAGCTGAAGAAGATATTGGAAAATAGAAATATCTCCCATGCTTATAGATAGGTAGGACCAACATAATAAAAATAACAATCTTCAAAAAAAAAAAAAAAAAAAAACAATCTACAAATTCAATGCAATCCCCATCCAAATACCAACACAATTCTTCACTGTTGGATATTTTAAGTGGGACTTAATGGACGATCCTAACAAGAGCATGGAAGACAATGCTGAGGGTGATATGGACTGTGGGGACCCAAAACAAGAAGTTTCAGAGAGGAAAATATTATTAAGTGGCCTAGAGGCTATTCTTGTGATATTTTGGCAAGTAATATGGCTGATTTTCACCCTATAATTTCAGTGGAGGCTAAACTAAAGCATTTGAAATAATGACATTGGCAGAGGAGATTTTGAGACCACCTAGTCACTTCATTATTGAGTTACTCGGTCACTCTTATGTGAATCTGAAATGAAAAGAAGCAAGCAGGAGAATAGAAATACAAAATGTACAGTTTGGGGAGAAAGGAAGCACCAGGAAATGTAGTGAAGCCAAGTCTGATAGGCAAAGAGATTTAAAAGTTTAAAGAAAAGCCTTATGCTAAATAGATTAAAGGAAGTGGTAAACTCAGGGCAAGACCCCATCCAGTTAAGCATCCAAATTGTGGAAATGAATTAAAATAAAGCTTAAGCAGTGAAGGAAATCTTTGACAACAGAAAGCTAATGTAGGTGCAATTGAACAAAAGGGGTCAATTTTCAGCCCCAGCCAACAAAAGAACTTGGCAGCTTCAGCTTTAGAGTCAAGGATACAAGAAAGGGTTGTGGAATCTCCTTCTGTGGTTAAGGAAAGCCTCTGTGGTCGGGCATGTTTCAGAGGTGTCCCTGCATGGAGGCCTAGAGAGGCCATTGTGTGAAGCTGTGAAGGTGAAGCCTGGACTTCACTGGAGACCCTAAGAAGTTGAGGATACCAGGGTCATGGGATTTAAGGAAAGTGCAGAGCTGGTATAGAACCAGCCTAAGAGAAAGAGAAGTATGCTACAGTCAACAGAGCTGAAAGGAACTGGAGATCTGGAGAGTGTTTCGACATCAGACATGGAGATGCAGAATTCGCCCAGCTGTTTTTGTTCTTGGGTTGGTCCAGTATTTCCTCACTGGTCTCCCTTTCCTTCATTTTGGAGTGATAATGTATACCCTTTGCCATTAGATGTTGGAAGTATGCGATACGCATTTTGATTTGTATTGCCTTGAGTCTCAGAAGAGACTTTGAACTTTTAAGTAGTGTTGAGATTGTAATAGACTTTTGAAGCTGGACTAAATGCATTTTGCATTAAGATATGACTCTGAGTCTATAGGTGTCAGAAAGTGGGATGTGGTGGTTTCAATAAGAATGTTCCCTCATAACCTCATACATTTGCATGTTTAGTCACCAGAGTATGACACTATTTGAGAAGGATTGGGAGGTGTGGTTTTGTTGGAGGATGTTTCACCGGGGGTAGGCTTGGAGGTTTCAAAAGCCAATACCAAGCTCAGAGTCTCCCTCTCTGCCTGTGTATCATGATCTCATCTACTGCTCCAGCACCCTGGGCATGGTCATACTCCTGTCATGGTGATAATGAACTAAATCTTTAATATTGTAAGCCATCCCACTTAAATGTTTTCTTTCACAGGAGTTGCTTTATTCATGATGTCCCTTCACAGTAACAGAACAGTGACTAACACAAACCCCAAGCTGTTTCTGTTCATGGTGTTTATCACAACAACAACAAGTGACTAGGAGTACACACAACATCTTATTCAGACATTCAGACACCCTAACAACCCAACCCACCATGTGTAGTAAAAGAGAAGAGAATAACTTCTAGCTTCACTCAACAAGGCTAAATGAAAGAATCACTTCAGGACTCTATTTATATGATACTCAAAATTTAGCAAATCTGATGTACAGCAATAGTAAGTCAAGAGAATTGGTACCTATTATAAACATTGCCTGGTAGGGAAAGAACTTTCTAGAAAGCTACACATTTTCTAGATATTGGTTAAAGTGTCAGAGACATAGGCACAAAAAATTCATGATTTTACCTTTAAATACATATTCTCTCTGTATGCGAGTGTGGATGCATATATACATTATCAAGCTCAACGAGAGAAAGTGTGGTTCAAGTTCAGGGTTTTTGGGGGTAGATGCAAAGAGACAATAGTGCACTGTGGTTTGCAAAGTGAATTCATAAACCTAAAGCTTTGGATTCCAGGTATAACCAGTTGCTTCAGCATCTCAGGAAATCTACTACTCTGAGGTGTGTACATGCAGTGAGTCCTTAAGAAAAGGCTGGAGCAGATTTGAAGGGAAGGAAAGAATGGGAATGTATGAGTGCTACATCTCCTTGAAAAACATGGGAGTCCTGGGAGTACATAGTAATAAACCGAATAAGGTTCCATAAAGCAGAGCCTCTGACATTTTTAGGTCTTCTGAATTCTTACCACAGTGAGAGATGTATGTTAGTCATAGGGCTGGTACTTTGCTTTACTCAGGCAGGAAGGTAGGATTTACTGTCCTCAAACAATAGCACTGAAGTTCAAGTATTTGCTTGTATTTGTTTATTTAAAAGATGGATAGAATTCCATGACTGTGTTGGGGATAGAACTTTGTTGTACATTGTCTGTTACAAAAGCATAAGGTTTACTGCCTCGGCAGTGGCCAATTTATAGCTAAGGATTAACAAATGCCCTGAGCAGAAGAAATTTGCCTTGACCATTTATTTTCATTCACAAGACTACTCTGCACCCAATAATGCATACTGGGGCACAAAATCCTATGAGACCCTGTCTAATTAGGGACAGCTCTGTAAACTATTCCACATTCAATTCCAGATAAACTTCTGTCATTAGCCAACATTCCAGTTACATGTGGCAAGGGCCAACATGTGGTACTCTTTTAAAACTTATGCAAAGTATTAAAAAAATTAGAAGATGGCAATGTTGTATAATGGCTTCCTCTGAGATCAAAACATTCCATCCTACAGAAAACCCTATAATCAGGAGGGTGAATAACAAAATAGCTTCAGGAAGTCCCTGAAACTGAGCAGATTCACACTAGGTTCTTCATGCTAGAGTCAACAACTAAAGCTGAGAGTCTCTCCTCGGATGAAAGGAAGCTGAGCTACAAAGAGATCTCTGAAATGAGCCAGCTGCCAAGAAGACTGAGGCCAGACCAGCTTACCTGCCTGGAGAAGTTTAGACAAACTGAGGCATCCGGAAGGGACACTCTTTAACCTGTTGAGATTTATGCAAGCTGTATGGTGTGCTCTAGGTTCCAAGATTTGTAAGCTGTCACCCATTCTGAGGTGGGCTTTAATGATGCAGCTGTCTTTGAGTCATTTCGGCTCCTATAAGTACATCCTCACCCATATTCCTATAATTGTTGTGAAATATTATTTTAAGGTGCGCTACATTTGTTTATGCTTCATTTCTTTAACTCAGTGAAGCTGTGTTATTTGGTCTAAAACCCCCGATGATCTAATGAAAAGCTGAATGATCAATATCAAGGAAGGAGAAAGAATAGGCAGAGCTGAAAGACAGAGAGAAGAACTAGAGGAGAAATGTGGGAGAAAAGAGAAGGAGCAAGGGAAAAAGAAGAGGACGTCAGGAGCCAGATACACAGCCAGCCATGAAGTAAGAGTGAAAATAAGATCACAGAAGTAAAGAAGCAATCCCAGAGACAAAAGATAGACAGGATAATTTAAGAAAAGCTGGCTAGAAACAAGCCAAGCTAAGGCCAGGCATTTATAATTAAGGATAAGCCTCTCTGTGTGATTTCTTTGGGAGCTGGGTGGTGGGTACCCCAAAAGAGAAAACACAAGCAACAACAAGGAACCCCAATAAAACTCATGGTTGACTAAGTTGGACTTCGGTCATGGGCTCTCTATCTGAGGTGAGTAGATGTATGTGCTGTGTCTCCCCAGGAAAAGTTTTGCCACACAGCAGGGCTTAAAAGTTAATAACTATAGACTTGGCACTTGTTGTCCCTGGACTCCTAATCTCTTATCTCAGATGTGTGAAATACTAGGGCTCAAAAGAATGTTATGGCTAAGTGTAAGATGAACTTAAGAAGTGTAAAGTCTTTGAAAAAATACCATGTGTGTCTGATTTTCCATTTAGGTAAGGGTGATAGTTAATCTCTATAACAGAATAGTTGGCCAAAGCACCTTAGGGAAGAATTTATTTTGGTTCACAGTATGAGGGAACAGTCCATCATGGTGTGAAGTAGTGCATGCCATTCCTGGGGAGACATGAAAAAACTATCTACTTATCCCAAATAAAGAATCAATAGTTGATCAAAGTAATGATTCCACTTGGCAACCAATGAATTTATTGAGGTTACTTCCAGGAGTATGTCTGAGGAGACACAGGTTCACAGGTGACTCAAAGGCAACAATATTAAAGACTAGTCTACCATAGCCTGAGTGACAACTCACAGAGACTGTAGCCCTTGGGCTCTCTGCAGAACTTACAGGAAGCTTGACAGGTCAGAGAATCTCTTCTCTCCCAGTGACGGTGATAGGACTGTGTGTGCACACTTTGGATCTTGTAAGTTTCAGGGACTTTCTGAGACTTAAGAGTGTGCTACTCAGGTCTTAATGAGCATCCCTTCAGGATGGTTCCAATTCAGATGATATTGCTATGCAGCAAACTTCACTGGCAGGAGCTGCCCTTGGCTGTGGCCACAAGAAAGAACGGCTGCTTGCCCACATCTCAAAACATTAGGAGGTAGAGCGAGGTGAATTTCAGTTTCATCTGGATTTCTCCTTTTCAGTAGGGTGCAGGATACACGGAGCAGTTTGTCCCTACTCAGTGTCTTCTGGTAGTATCCTCACAGACACACCAAAAGGTATATTTCACTTACGCTCTAGGAATTTCTTAATTCATCAAGTAGATAAGCCATAACCAGCCATCATCACAAGTGGAAACATGGAATTTCTGCCATCTAAACCAATGATGAGTTTAACAATAAAAAGTGAATATAGACATAAAGCTGAAGTTTCTGGACTGGCCTAGCCCTGAGGTCCAGACCCACAGACCTACAGATGCATAGTCCCAAATAATCACACAAAGTTTTTTTTATTAATTACAAATTATTTGGACTATGGCTCAGGTTCCTTACCAACCAGATCTTACAAGTTAACTCAACCCATTTTTATTAATTTGTGTATTGCCATGTGGCTCTATGGCTTTACTTGTGTCCCATTACATCTTGCTTTCTCGGTGGCAGCCTGCAGTGTCTCTTTGACTCCACCCTCAATCTTTATATCTGTTTGGATTTCCCACCTGACGCCAAGCTGCCTTGCCATAGGCCAAAACAGCCTCTTTATTAACAAATGGTAATAAAGCACATTCGCAGAAAAGCATCCCACATCAATATACATCCCTAAAGAAATTCAGGGGATAAAGTCAAAAGGACCAAAGCTCATGATTTAGAAAAAGAGTGAAGTCTTGCTGCCTAAATTCTCCCCCCACTTCTTCCTTGGAGAAGCTGTGGGAAGGCACAGGACTATAAAGCATAGGCACAACCTTCTATGGCCTTGAATAAATTCCCTTTCTTTCCTAAAGCCGGGTTCCTCATCTGTGTGTAGAATTTAGCTTGCATAAATTTCTCCAAACTGTTAGCCATGAAATATCAGTGTTTCATAGGACATTAACCAATGTTACCACAAGAGATATTCTATGACTAAGGGGGTTAGAGGAAAGCAGCATACTGTCTACCCTTCTGGATGTGCACTTTGCTTATAATGGATTAAAGAACTGTTCCCCAGCATTTTTGATATAGTTATTTCTACAGTTCACAAGAGTGGATTGGAAGGGGTTCACATTTGCATGCATTACACTTCCCTTTACATTTTATACTTAGAAAATAAAACACAGAACTTTTACTTTTCAAAAATATGTTTGCTTTTCAAAAAAAAAAAAATAATGTTGGGAAGCATGCTTGCATTTGCAAGCCTCTTTAGATACCAAGGTTTTTGTACCAAGTGGCAGCATAGGAATCTTAACCAAGATTTTAGTAGTCAGCATTGAAAGTAATGTTTATCCATACACACATGTGTTAGCATAAGGCAGAACTGTATTTCACATTCCTCAACTGGCCAAGACTTCCACACTGTCAGTCAGAAATTAGATTATCTGATTCTTGAAATTGTATTTTAAGGGAGAGTGGATTCTTTGAATCCAGAAGCAATGCCTTTTCTATATTTCCTTTGGCTAACATATTATCTTCTGGCAATACATATGATTTGGGAATGCAATCAAATGGGCCTTATTGAGCATTACTAAACAACAGCAATGTGTCTCCTCAAGCTGACACAGCTGTGCCTGACAGTGTTTAATCGTTTTTAAGACGTGTGTATTATTCTAATTAGTATTAGAATTATAAATCATATTAGGCTTACTTGTCCAAAGTTAAATTTTCATTTTGAATACATATATTCTGTTTATATACATTTATGTGTTTCCTGCAGATCCAGTAAGTTTTAATTGTTTCAGTCTTATGCTCTAAAACGAGTTAAACCATTTCAAAGTTACTAGCTGCTCCGTAGACTGTATGTTTAGTGTGAACAATTTACAACATAATCTCCGGCCCTTCCTTTTTAATTCTTAAACTGCTATTATGATCCTGCCTCTGACCAGCCCATATATTCCAGTGTCAGAAGTAGATAACGGTGCCATTTATTTAGAGAGAGCCAGGGACTGATGAGTTCACATAGCTTTGGTTTTATTAGATCCTCATTCATCTCTCATTGTGAAATTCAGATCTACAGACACCCTCATTCACACAAAGGCTTTCCTGTGAACAAAGCCATGGTCACTTGCATCTTATGGCCTCCAGAACAAACCCTCCATCTTGTTGTAGAATCTCTACCATCGCTGCATAGATTTGCTGAGGACTCCACGGGACCTGTCCCAGTGCTTGCGGTTAACCTGTGGTTAATTTTGTTTCTTTAATGGAGAACAAACAAAATTCTCCTTAGCCTTTTCTTTGGGAATTCCAACGAGTGTTATTACTGAATACTGTTTGCTTACATCTGTATGTGCACTAAATAGCTTGCCATGGAAAGAAACATCTGGATTCAGTTGTTCACCTGTATGCCCCTCCCACTATTCAACTGTGGTCTCTTTGCTTTCTGTTGGTCCCAGACACAGGGCCAACAATCCAGGCAGCCAGGTAAAGTGGGTTATTGTGTAATTAAATGAGGTGTTTTAGCTTTTGTTACTGACTGCAGGAATTACAGGTGAAGTTGTAATATCTTTTCATGAGGAGAGCAGAGCAGTCATCTATTTACCCTAGACAGAGAACAAACCACAGAGCAAAGAAAGAAGCCCACCTCAGTTCAGTTGGGTGAGTCTGTGACTTCATTAAGCTTCACTACAGGGAACTGGGCGAGGGGTTGCTTACAGGAACACCATTGAAAAATTCCAACCCAGCTCAGGTGACAACCTCCCTAAAGCTACATGGATAGAGTACTGGCTGGTTTTGTGTGCCAACTTGACACGAGTTAGAATCATCAAAGAAGAAGGAGCCTCAGTTGAGGAAATGCCTCTGAGATCCAGCTCTAAGGTTTCTCCATTAGTGATCAATGAGGGAAGGGCCCAGTCCATGAAAGGTGGTGACATCCCTGGCTGGTAGTCCTGAGTTCTAGGGAAAGCAAACCAGTAAGCAGCTCCCCTCATGGCCTCTGCATTAGCTCCTACTTCCAGGATGCTGCCCTGTTTGAATTCCTGTCCTGACTCTCTTCAGTGATAAACAGCAATGTAGAAGTGTAAGCAGAATGAACCCTTTCCTCCCCAGCTTGCTTTATGGTCATGATGTTTCACTGCAGCATGAAACCTGTAACTAAGAAAGCTGGAGTCCTGTCTCCATTCAGCCTCTCATCTCCTCTGTGCTTAGCACTTCCCAACACCACACGTACCTGGAGTAGGGTTACAGATAGCTGGTGGGGGAAAGTGAGTGGTTTTATGGGTAGGTGAAGCTTGAATGACTCTTGTCCAACTCTATGAGGGAATGCTAACAGGGTCAATCCAATGAGAGTCTCCTGTTGATAAGTACAGTTCTTCTTAAGATGCTGATGCACTTGGGATGCCCAGAGGTCAGTGTTCAGAGAAGTGGCCCCTTTAGTTTGATTGGCTAATGTTGCACTAAGAGACATACAGAACATTATTATTATTTTGGTGGCTAGGATGGATACTTTGAGGTAATAAACTATCCTGGTTTTCTTGGCATAGCTGCTTTCTTTTCTTTGAAATTGTCTTAAAATATTTGTAATATAAAAATGTCATTTTAACTCTCTCTGATGGTACCCTTCAGTAACACTTGCATGTTCACAGTGTTGTGTAATGTTCTGGAACCTTCTCAGCTTCTCAAATTGGAACTCGGTGTCTATGAAACAACTTGTAGTCTCCTCTGACTTCCTTGGTGCCCATTATTCTACTTTCTGTCTGTGTGGTTTTGACTATTCCAAGCATCTTCCATTAGTGAATTCACATATTTGTTTAGCTTACTTCACTTAGCACAATGTTCTCAGGTTGTATCTATATGGGGGCATGTGTCAGAATCACGCCTTCTTATAAATATGTATTTATATGTATGTAGCAGGGCTCTGCTGATCTCAGATATGCTCTCCCCTTTTGAACTGCGTTCAGTCATCACCTGTGTGAAGCAGGAGTAGTCCAGCCTCTGCTCCACATTGTGTGACATAGGGCAGCCCAGTTTCCAAGGCAGTAAAACGAGGGAGAGAGAATGGGGGAGGGGAGCCTCTTGAGGCCTAAGCTTGCTGTTTATGTCAATCCTGCCAATCACAGGAAGTCACAAGAGCATCTCTGATCTGATCCAGGAGAAGGGACATATACCATCTCTTAGTGTCAGGAGCCACACAGTTACTATGATAGGGAGGAATTAAAATTGGAGCCATCTCGGCATCAGCCTTGGCCTGCAGTGCACAGGGCAGGTTTTTACTGGGAAACCAAGCTGCCTGACTTCAAAGCATCCCATCCTCATTTCCATAATCTCAGAGGAACACCATCTCCATTCTCTAGAGGCCTAGCAGCCTGGCCTCCAGATGTACAGGCGAGAGTGAATACTGTCATGTGCCCGTCCCCTCCTCCATCCACACCCCCAGCACACACTTCTGTCTTTCAATATGCATGCTGTTGGGAAAAGATTTAAAATTAATATCAAGGATGGCCCTGAAAGGGAAAATACCATCAAAGGCAAACACGTACCACAAGAGAGCCGAGAAGCAGGAGAAGGGTGGGTGGCCTGACCACTCCTTAATGTCTCAAGGCCCACTGTAAGAGTAGAAAGGTCTACAGAGGCAAGTGCTCTGAGTTGAGCTAAAGCATCATGAAGTAAATTATGTTCTAACCTACTGCCTGACCAATAGGCTTTCCTGAGAAACCGGCTGAAGCTGATGGTTCTTTGTCTTCTTTGAGTTCTGGGCTGTGAGCTAGACCCTCAGTCTGCCCTACTTCTTTCTTCTTCTGACTTCCATACACATTGCAAGAGGTTTCCTGCATACACACACACACACACACACACATACACACACACACACACACACACACACATGAAGGTACGCTGTGAGCACATGCATGCTCTGGTCATACGTGGCACATGGCTGTCTATTTTCCAGGCATTTCAGATAGAGAAACAGACCATGGGTGACTGAAAAATAGTTTGTGGCAATCTGAGCTCAGAGCAAGAGACATGGAAGGTATGGATGGGGTGGGTGACAGTGGCAGAGGATTTGTGTGGACTCTCACTCTGTGCAGTGGGCTATGATTGGAGGAGAGTTAGTCACAGAGGTTTGGGTCCTTCTTGCTTGGCTTTGTGTTTGTAAAGCCCAGTTGCCTTGATTGATAGAGTTGGAGAAGTTATCATTGAAACTGCTTTTCTTCCTGATGCCTATCTCCAATAAATCCCACTCTAGTAGCTGATTATAGCAGCAGTATAGGGTTATAAAAGATAAAAAGTAAGCAAAAGCCAGGGATGATCTCTGAGTAAGAGGACTCTAGAGCCACCAAGGGTTGGTCTTGATGTCAGAACCACTCATCCCTTAGAATATTCCAAATTGGCCGCGCTATCTGTGTAAGGAAGTAAATCCCTACCAAAACCCAAACATACCACCGAGTTAGCCTCCCATCACTATAACAAATATCCGAGACAACCAAAGGGATGAGATCTAGTTGGATTACATTGTTGGGGACTTCTGTTCATGGTGCTCGACCATATTCCTTGGCGTCTGTGGTGGTCTTCATGGTGTGAGAGTACCACAAAGCAAAACTACTCACCTCCTGGCCAAGAAGTAAAAATAAAAGGAAGAGACCATAGTGCCACACTGCATTCACTTTCAAGGACACAGAGACAAAGTTTTGAAGACCTCCCACCCAACCCATTTCTTATTCATTCCCCTTCTTTCCAATAGTGCCACACTGGGGAACAAGTCTTTGAAATACAGGCTTCTGCAGGATAGTTATGCATCCACAGCAGCTGCTAAAGCCTTGTGTCTCATGCTTGCAGCCTGACTGCCTCACGAGCATTCATAGCATTTTGAATCACAATAAGAAGGAACTGAAAATAATCTACTTATAGGTGAATAAATCACAGTCTGTAGACACGGTGGTTTGTGCATGAACTGTGTTCCATTGACTCTGATATCTTCAGCATCACCCTGCTGTGATGCTACCTTGGCAGCGTGTGGAACCTTTAGGAGGTATAAACTTGATGGAGGAAATGAATCATTAGGAATGGGGGCTTGTTATTTTAGTTTGCCTCCATTTCCTGTCTGCTCTCTGCTTCCTGACTGTAGACACAATGTAACCAGCCGCTTTACACTCCTACAGTTATGCCTTACCCACCATAATGGACTGTATATCCTTAAACCGTGGGCCAAAAGGGACCCTCCCTCCTATATGTCATTTCTTGAAAGTGTTTGATAACAAGAAAAGTAGCTAATCCAACAGGCATGGCAGGCAACGGGAAGCCACAGAACAAAAGAATGATGCCTGCAACATCATAAGCAAATCTGTATACTTTGCAAACAAAGCCAGACCCCTCCCCAAGAAGAGTATGCACTGTCTGGATTCATTTATAAAGAAGTCTAGAAATGCAAACTCATCTGCCGTGGCATGCAGCAGACCAGCGGGTGCTGAGGAGAAAGTAGCCATGGTGGAAGAGAAAGAGGAGGGGAGACTCCTGAGGGGAGGCAAGCAGATTGTACATGTACAATAATAACTTTATTATGGTGGTGTCAGTTATGTGCTCATATAAAAGTTGATCAAGTGGCGTACTTCAAATAAGATCAATTTATTGCATGCTAGTCTCGCATCCCAGGAGAGTGTTACAGAACAAAGCAAACCCAACTGTGAGTCCCATCTAACCTTCCTTTAGAGCAGATATTGACCTTTTAGGTAGGAAGAAGCAGTATGGCATACCAGATGCTCCAGACAATTTGGGCACCAAATGGTAATGTTATGATGAAGGACTTCCTCTGAGTTCCTTGGGCACCTCTAGATGTCCCGAGTCCCTGTGACCTTCATTCCACCTTAGTTTGTGCCTCCTATAGAGTCTTATCTGAGATGTGATAAAAGCTCGTCCTCGTGTGGAGGGTGGATGCTTGCAGAGGTGTTCCCCACTGCATTCAGCAGGCACTGAACTCATACATCTGTGATGTCTAGTACTGAATGTTCTAGACAGCTGGGCTACTTTAGAAGCCTCGCCTCTGTGCACGTCTATCCTAAACCCCTTGAGATTTTTCTCCTCCCAGTCAAGTCCTGCCTTCCAGCAGGTGCCAGGAGGATTAACTAGACAAGGTCCAAAAGAGGGGAGAAGGATCTTAAGAGCCAATTAGAGCATGATTTCCAGAGAGAGCCCCATCTAGGGAAACCACAGACAGAGATGGCAGCATGATGAGAAAATCTCTCTGGGGCTTATTGTGTTCCTGTCTGTCACTGCTGTGGGCTGGAGTAAGGCTGACATTTTTTTTTTCAATAGCTGCTCCTAAAAGCCTTATCTGTGCTTTTGCTTCATAAGAAAAAGACCTCACATGCTGTGGGCTGAATTATACCCCCACTCCCAGTTCATGTGTTGACACCTTAAGCTCCATTACCTCAGAATGTGGCTCTATTTGGAAATAAGGTCATTTCCAAAGGTATAGCAGTAGTGTGGGTCTCAAACCCACTATGTCCTTACAAAACAGGGGAGATGTAGACATACAAATAGGAGATGATGGAAAGATCTGCAGGGGAATCACAGCTGCCTTCAGCCCATAGAGCGAAGCATGGAGGAGACCCTTCCTTCACCTCCTCAGAAGGAACCAAGTGTGTGAACTTTGATTTTTTTTTTTTAATATCTTGCTTTTACAACTGTGAGATAATGAGATCTGTTACCTAAGCTCCAGGCTCACATTCCTTTGTTGCAAGTAGTCCTAAAAAAGAGTGCAGTGTTTGGAGATACTGAGCCCTGATCCTATGAAGGGTCTTGTCAGGCTGCGTAAGCACCCTCTGTGTCCCCTGCCTGACTTTTCCACTTCCAGGGGTGTAAACATTGCAGTGTGGTGTGTACGTGACATTTCTGAGTCTACTACCATCCTCTGGCCACCATGAGGAAGCCAGTCTTGGGGGAACACAGAGAGAGATGAAAAGAGGCCATTTATACTGACACCCCTGGGTTATTCAGCTGTCAAACCTTCCCCAGCTCAGGGATTCCCAGTGTGTTTGATGCTGAGGTGGCTCATCAGGCAAAGATGCTCCAGCCTGAACACCTACGTTCGATCTGATCCTCTGGCCACACCCAGTAGAAGGAGAGTACCGGTTCCCGCAAGTTTTTCTTAGACTTTCATACTCATATTCTGGCAAGTATATTACACACCTCTCTCAGTCTGTAAAATTATATCACCTGTATTTTCAGGGAATTAAGTTTGAGATTTCTAGTTCTTGTTATGGAAGCCACCTGACCCTAAAGTGTCAAACATGAAACTTTCAGTACGACTTTCCAGTGAAAAACACGTAATGAGGACATTGCTCTCTACCATCCAGCTCTTCTCCACTCCTGGCTCCTGCAGACTTCTCCCCATTGCCACCACTTTGATCTGATGCAGGGAATGGCTTGGCTCTGTGATTACTTACTCGGTTCTTCCCATGTTGGGACATACAGAGCACCAAGGAGGATGCAGAGCCAGACAAGACCTTCTGTTTGTTTCAACCCTGAAAATTCAGTAAGGCATAGGATCTCTCTCTCTCTCTATGTGTGTGTGTGTGTGTGTGTGTGTGTGTGTGTGTATGCATGTATAGATATTCAAAATACATGTAGGTCAGCTTCAAGTGTTTCTAAGAGTCACACATCTTGTCTTTTGAGACAAGATCTCTCACTGAGACCTAAGACACACTGGTCAGGTTTTCAGGTTTGGCCAGCTGGCCAGTGAGCCCTAGGGTTCCTCCTGTCTCTGCTCCCCAGTGCTGGGGTTATAAATACATTCCATTACACTTCATCCGTGAGTTCTGGAGCTCAAACTCAGGTATCCATGCTTATATAGCAAACACTGCTACCCACTAAATCCCATCCCAAGGCTTGTTAATGATACTTTCAGAAATCATTGATCAAAACTAGAAAGGAACAAATAAGATAAATGTCGTTAGGCAAGTTTGTTGGAAATTGAGATCATTACATGTAGAAAGCTAGTGATCTAAGAAAAGTGAATTTTTGTTAATGCTGGAAATATGGTTTAAATGAAGTAGACTCTCCCTAGTGTGTGACATAATTAGCAAAGGGGGATGAGGTAGCTGTAACTTTGGGGTAACCACTTTCTCCTTTCTCCTCTCAATCACTTCTGATTTGTTTGGGAGATAACATGGGTTCGGGTCAATTCATTTTCTCCCAACCCTAAATGAAACAAGTTGCTCTAGACAAAACCAGTCAGTACAACTCACATTCCCACCCCCCACATGTGCAATGTGGCCATTCAAGGATGCTGTGGGATTTTTCTCCTGGAATGTCCAGACAGCAGCATCTCCTATTGTTTTGAGCTATGCGGGTACCAAAATGAGCTCTGGATCTGGCCTTTCTCTTTCCTGCAATGAATAAAGATAACCTTACTGAAATCCAACAAACAAAGGAAAACAGAGGAAGGAAAAGGGCAGAGAATAGTGGGTTTTAATATCTTGTCTATATCGAGCCATGTCAAACCACAAAATGTCTAGACTTCTTTTTCATATGCAACAGTATATTTTCATCATTTAAACCAGTTTGAGTTGGTTGATTATGTCGGTCTGAAAAATCTACTGACGGATGCACAACTCAGGAAGATAATCCCTTACTTATGCAAAATTCCTGCAGTGAGGTGCAGTGATTCTGATTCACAATTTTTCTGATTTGAAAAAGTTAGTTCAGCTCTCATACTGTACATTATGTAATATCGTGAGTAAAGTGCAGGGCAGCAGTCTGCAATCAACTTATTAATATTTCTACAGTGAAATATATAAATATTCATACCGGGAGCATAAACAAAGACTATAAATAGGTCAAGTTTTGCGACTGAGGGAGCTTGGCTTCAACCTTGGGGAAAAGCTGCTTCTCTTGTTAGAGATGCTGGGCTCTACATTGTAGTTAAACGATCATGGCTCATCCATCATTTCTTCCTGACCTTCTAGTTTCATCTGTTTCAGCTGGATGAGGCTATTTTAATAACTGAAACATTCTAGCATGTCGTTATGTCTGGCCAGGGCTAGATTTTGGTGCAGTTGCTCTTGAGATGGATTTAACACTCTTGTGAGGTATTCATTCATAAATACCAATCCTGGCCGTTACAAATGTGTTGACCATCTAGGTCATGCACGGCAGGATCAAAAGTTGTCCAGAAATCTGAAACAGGAGGATTGAGACCTCAAGGGCTACCTACATTATAAAGTGAGTTCAAGACCAGTCTGGGCAGCTTAACAAGACCCTGTCTGGAAATAAAAATGAAGGACTGTGAGTAGAGTTCAGTGGTGAAGTACTTGTTTAGCGTGCATGATGACAAGGTTCAACGCCAGTGTCACAGAACTAGAAATGTTTAAACAAGTAACAAGCTGGCCCAGGCAGGTAGAGGAAGCTGGCTAGAAGCCCTTGGTTGAAAGAACAGTATAGTGATCTGCTGTGGGATATTTCTCTTGTGTGCTGTAAAGATTTGTTGTTCTTATTGGTTTAATTCAACACTGACTGGCCATAGGAAGCAGACTAGGAGAATCCTGGGAAGCCATAGAGCAGAAATCAGGGATGCCAGCAGACACAGAGGAAGGAAGATGAGATGCTGCTCTGAGAAAAGGTACCAAGCCATGTGGCTAAATGAGATCAGAAACATGGGTTAGTTTAAGAGTAGAGGTTAGCAAGTAATATGTCCGAGCCACAGGCCAAACAGCTTGTAATTAATATTAGCCTTTGTGTGTTTATTTGGGACTCGATGGATATGGAACTGGCTGGGTGGGACACAGAAACTTCTGACTACAGTGAACTTATCAGCCTTGGCTCTTCCTCCCCTTGCCAGAGGCTCACTCATAAAAACAAGCCTGAGTGGGGCTGTGCTGGAGCAGGAGGCAATGGGAGGGGCCTGACTAAACTATGGAGAAGGATTCCCGTGGAAGGCAAGCTGAAAGATGAGCAAGACATGGCAGTCTTTGAATCCCAGACTAGAGCATTAAACTTTTAAGGGATATAAACAAAATGTGAGATTTGGAGTCAGGCAGGTCTCAAACCAATTTGGGTTCTGCCACTTAAAGGATGACATTAGGTATTCATTTTCTCAACCTGAAATTAGGTCTCTTCTGAGACTACGGAAGGGTGGCTATGCAAGGTTCTCAGGCTAGAGGTTGTAGCTATTGATGAAATGAAACTTATGATTGTTGCCTGCTTTTTCTCCTACAGCTCACTTGGGCCTTCCAGCCTCCCTGCCCTTAAGTTGAGAACCCAATTATGACTTTGCAAAGGCTGCCATGATTATTATCAGTAACATCAATGGAGCATGGAAAGGGTGGGTGAGAGCTTGCTCACAGCTCAGTAAACCAGGAAATAGACTTCAAACAGAAATGGCTCTATAACTCTTAGGGTCTATGTTCTTAGCCACACAACTCCCCCAGCTAGGCCCCACCTGCTAAGGGTTCCACAGATACTCAAAACTGCACCATTAGCTGGAGACCAAGAGTTCAAATACATGAGCCTGTGTGGGACATTTCATATTCGAACCATAATCATAGTAAAGTGGTAAATAAAAGTGTTTTCCTGAGTTCTTCCAGCTGTTGAAGCAAATTATTGAACTTGAGAATAGGATTGTGGGATTTGTATCCTGACTCCAATTCTGTGGCCAGTAAGTCAGATGTACGTGAGGTCTGAGGCTCCATGTCTGGTGGGGAATATTTGGGCAGTGATATAAAGTGAAGCTCATCTGTTGTCTTTGCCCAAACTACTGGCCATTAATGTCAGAAAGAAGTGGAAACATAAGACACCTGTTAGTGTCTGAAGAGTAAAGAATTATTTGATGTGATGGTACACACAAATATAATTTTAGTGTCAGGAGTGATGGAGTAAAGATCCTTCATGGTTTCAGACCAATAGTGAGTCCCGGTCCTGGCCCCAGTACATTTCGCCCTGGACCATCAGAATCATCCTGGAGTCACTGGTATTGGTTTGAATAGCATGCATCACACAAAGACCATCAACAGAATTGTCAGCCATCTCTTTCTAAGGCCTGGGACTGCCAAGGCTAGGTACCCCTCAGATCACCAGTGCAGGGAACAAAAGAGCTAGTGCCTCCAGCTGCACCCACCATTGTCTTAAAGCCAGACCTCCCAGAGCTTGTCAGCCGCCTAGCAAGGTAAAGGCAGGAACTGGGCCCCACTCCTGGAGAATGACTTCTTTGAAGAGCACTTTGGTTTGGCAGGTCCTTCAATCAATGAACCTTTCTTAAAACAGTCCAGAAGTCTGAGACTCTTCATGCCTCACCCCTCCTTTCTGCAAACAGCACTCCAGCAGGAATCTGCCACTCACCTCTCCTCTCTGCAAACAGCACCCCTGCAAGAGCCTGTCACTCACCCCTCCTCTCTGCAAACAGCACTCTTGCAAGAGCCTGTCACTCACCCCTCCTCTCTGCAAACAGCTTCCCTGCAAGAGCCTGCCACTCACCCCTCCTCTCTGCAAACAGCACCCCTGCAAGAGCCTGCCACTCACCCCTCCTCTCTGCAAACAGCACCCCTGCAAGAGCCTGCCACTCACCCCTCCTCTCTGCAAACAGCACCCCTGCAGGAACCTGGCAGTTCTCCTTCTTCCCTTATCCTGCTGATATTCCCCTCTGTCCTCCAAGAGGACCCAGATAAAAAGCCGACATGACCTCTGCCTTCCACTTTGACCTCAAGAGCACATTTGGGTAGATAAATTTTTCTGGCTTGGGCCAAAGTTCCTTCTTGGTTTGTGCTCCTCCCTTTGAATGCTCCTGCCTGATTTTGTTCTGAAACACATTCCATCCTGGATCAGAGGGGGGAAAATGGAGTTGGCAGCCAACAGCAGCTCCCACATAAATCAGGATCTCAATTCATTCATTGTTTCCAACAGGAAAATGAATCTTCTGGCTCTGCAGAGTCCACCTGGCCATGAAGAGATAATGGTGAATTACAGGCTTTCAGAGTTTTTGGTAAGGAAGACTGCATGCTTCATGATATCTAAGTCAATATTTGAATGTGGAAAGGTGTGTGTGTGTGTTTCTGTGTGTACATGCATGTCTATTATATCATACGTAACATGACAGACTCCACCTCTAAGATGACAAAGGAGAAGAGATAATATAGGTCTTTGCCCAGGCAGCTTCATCCTACATCTAAATCAACAGGCAATGAGGAAATTGTGAAGGGAATGAGGGACTGCCATTGTAGAAAGAGTCGGGGCATGCTAATGAGGAAAGTACAATGATGATGGATGGAGGTGAAGATGACAGATATGATGGTGGTGAATCTTGGTTGAAATGGTTGACGTGGCAGTGACAGGGAAGATAGAGACTCACCAAAGCCAACCTGGATATCTAGTGAGCCCCAGGGATCTGTCCGTTTCAACCTCCTTAGCACTGGGATTGCAAGTGTGTGCCCCCCCCAAAAAATTATTTTATTTATTTTATTTTTAAATTGGGTTCCGGGGACTGAACTTTGGTTCCCATGCTTACAAGATGAGCACTTTATTGACTGGGCAATCTCCCCAGGCTGAGAGTCAGTCAGTTTTGAACACACATCCCTGAAACATATGCAGGAGGAGGACATGGGCATCCATATGTCTTCCTGAGACAAACAGGCCACTCTTAGAACTGTCTTGAGGATATAACTAAGGAGGCGGAGATGCAGAGCCAGAAGGTACATTAAAGCTATGGCTCAGCAACCTTCTGTCTTTTCCTATAGAACCCCTTAGAGGCAAGTTGTATATGGCTGGAACCCCCTGTCCTACCTTGACAGGTTCACTCACAGACTGCAGCCTCTCAGTCTGATTTCCCTCTAGCTCCTTCATCCATGCATTTCAGCTGTACAGCAGGCTCTGTTCCTGCCCTTGCCCCTGGCTTTATACCACTACACTCTGCCTCTGTGACCTTGCCTGCTTCCTGAGAGTCTCAGGTGCACCCCTCCGAGCATACAAACAGCTTGTTGAATCCTGTGGTTCTCCCCTGCCCTGGTTAATTTTGCTGACGTCTTGACACACATAGGAGAGGAGAACCTGAGTCTAGAAATTGCCTCCATTGGATTGTCCTGTGACTGTCTGTAGGGCATTTTCTTGACTAATAATTAATGTGGGTGGACCCAGTCCACTGTGGGTGGTACCATCCCTAGGTAGGTGGGCCTGGGCTGTATAAGCTAACAGAGCATAAGGAGGAAGAGAGCCAGTAAGCAGCACCCCTCCATGGCCTCTGTTTCAATTCTTCCTCCTGGTTCCTGCTCAAGATCTTGCCCAGGTTTCCCTCCATGGTGGATTATAATCTATAAGATGTAATAAATGTAATAAAACCTTTTTCTTCATGTTGCTTTGGTTATGGTATTTACCACAGCAAAATAAATAAATAAATAAATAGATAGATAGATAGATAGATAGATAGGTAGGTAGGTAGGTAGATAGATAGATAGATAGATAGATAGATAGATAGATAAATAGATAAATAGATAAATAAATAAATAAATAAATAAATAAATAAATAAATAAATAAATAAATAGGTAGATAGATAGGTAGGTAGGTAGATAGGTAGGTAGGTAGATAGGTAGGTAGATAGATAAATAAATAATAAACAAACAAACAAACAAATAAATAAATAAATAAATAAATAAAAGCACAGCAGGACAGCCTCCGAGGTCCTGTCCTTTGACATAAGTGACTTCCACTCTCTGCTTCTTTATCCCAAGCCCCTCAATCCTTCAGTCTCTGGTTCTTCAGATTCCCCTCCCCCCCTTCAGCTAGCCCCCAAGGGAAACTGCTGACTTCTCTGAAGTGTCCCTCCAAAGGTGGAAATGTTCTGTCTGCTGACTGACTGCCAAGGGCTTGAGAATAATGAAAAGGTAAACAGCTTGTATATTCTCTAGTGTGTGTTCTGGGTCCCACTGCAACCTACATACACTACCTGACTAACATGCACGCATCATCTTTTAGTAGATTTTGTTTCTACCCCATGTCGTGGGTCAGCAAACTGGGGCATGTGAAGATTAGACCCATATTTTAGCCTATTTACCCAAACTCTGCTATGTTTCCAGAACTCTAGAACACATTTCATCTCCATGCTCATGCTTCTAAGTGACCACATATGCATATCCTCCAGTCCCCAGCCTCCTGTCCCTCCCCACTACTTTATTTACATTCAGTCTTCCTCCTTCTTTTATGCCAGCCTGCCTGTTTCTTCCTTTCCAACTACCTGGTTCCCCACAGGACAAATGGTTCCCATTTTCCTGGCTTCCAGGAAAAAATCTTTAACTTTTCCTCATTAAGTCTTGTCATTCCAGTATATTTTCTTCAAATCTCCATCTTTCTGATGGTATTCTGTAGGTTGAGGTAAAAGATTAAGAGGCTGGCAGAGAGCCCTTTTAATGGAAAAAAACAGTTGTTTGAGGATCTCTTGGCAATGATGGAGTGGACTAGGAGAAAGGAGTCTTGAGGATAAGACAGATCCAGTGAAAGTCCCACCCTCTAGTCCAGTCCTCTTTTCTCATTTCATGGCGGGGGGAGAGGGGCATCACCCTAACATTTCACAGGGCGAAGCATTGCCAGACGTTCAATACCACATGTCTTCGTAATTACAGGTCCATTGCCTCGGTGCTGACCTGAGCGCAGGGCATGGCTGAGATATGACATGTCCCCCAGTGGCTCTTGTGTGGACTGTTCAGTTCCCAGCTTGTGGTACTATTTGGGGAGGAGGTGGAAGCTCTGGGAGGAAGCAGGTCACAGGGGTCTGCCTTTGAAGCTTGCACATGGTCCTGTGCCTCCTCTTTCAGCCGTGACATGAGCAGCCCCATCTTCAGGCCAGTCCCAGATTCACAGCAGCCTTGTGGCCTCAGCATTATTACATGAGAGAGAAATTGCTTCTATTCGGACCCCAAGCAGCTGTTGAACTGCGTGTTGTCACAGTATGTGAAGTGACAGATGAGGGAAAACGAGAACAGTTTGTTGTTTTTTGTTTGTTTGCTGTAAGGGGATTATGTTGTTCCATTGTAAATAATTGTCCTATGAACTGGTTTAATAAAAACGCTGATGGGCCAAAGGTAGACAGGAAGTGTGGGCGGGGCTACCAGACTAAGAAAACTCTGGGAACAGGAAGAACAGGGCAGAAATGTCAGAGAGAAGCCGGAAGAAGCAGAGGACAACTATGCTGCTCTAAGAAAAGGTACCAAGCCGCATGGCTGAACAGGAAAAGAAACATGGGTTAGATGAAGGGTGGAGAGCTAGCAAGTTATATGCCTGGGCCCCAGGTCAATCAGCGTACAATTAATGTAAGCATCTTTGTGTCTCTGTGGGTCTGTAGATCCAAACCTTGTGGCTAGGCCCGAAAGTCCAGGTCAGAAACTTCACACAACAGTTTGCTTTTAAAAAAAGAAGTCCAGATACTATCTGCCAATAATAGGACAATGTCCTTCCTAGAGGTCAATAAAGATCCCAACATATTGCTTCCTTAGATATGGTTTGAAAGAAAATTCCCCAAAGGAGGTTTGTTAGCCAGTACTGTATCAACTTGGCACAGTTGAAGTCATCTGAGAAGAAGGAGCACCAGCTGCCTCTAAAAGACTGGGCTCCAGGCAAGCCTGTAGACCATTTTCTTAATTAGTGATCAATGGGGAAGGGCCCAGTCCATGGTGGGTGGTGCCACTCCTGAGCTGTTGTCCTGGGTTCTATAAGAAAGCAGGCTAAGTAAGCCATGGGGAACAAGCCAGTAAGCAGCACCCTCCACCATGGCCTTTGCTTCAACTCCTGCCTCCAGGTTCCTGCCCTGTTTGAGTTCCTGTCCTGACTTCCTTCAGTGATGGACTACAATGTGGAAAAGCCAAATAATGCTTTGTTTCTTACATAGATTTTGCCTGTGGTGTTTTATCACAGCAATAGTCTCACACACACATACGACACAGACACACACACACTTTATCACAACAATAGGAATAAATAGGGCCCACTTGGGTCCTAGAAAAGAGTACCACTTCCTACAAACAAGACCAAAGACTACAGTGCAAAGTGATTGCTTGTACATCCACCTTACAGCCTCCACCCCTGAAGCAAGGAAACCACAGGCAGCACAAAGCTTCCCATGGGCTGGGATGGTTGAATCTACTCCTGAACTCCAATGTAATCATGGCATATTTGCCTCTAACTTGGATTTTCCTGTCTTCTCTCCCTTCCCATAGCCACTGAAGCCCTTGTCAGTATTGTAGCTGACTCTCATTATGGCACCACGTCTTAAATCTGACTGTTGAACTTCATTTTGTACATTGTTAACATCATTGTGAACATGAATCTATCTGTTCAAAAGTCTAAAATCCAGGGTCTCTGCTGTTGATACCCACTTGCCAGCCTTTTTCCTGACCCTACCATCTAACCTTAGAAACATTTAACTATCTGACATAATATAGCCTCTTTTATAATTACATATGTAGAAAACTTCAGAGTCTGCTTCAAACTCTATCTTCCTGTATCTTCCCAGACAAAACCTGAAATAAAGTGAGTCTTCCACAGCTTGCTGGCATGAACTTGAAGGACTCTGTAAGGGACCCTCTAGGTTATCAACCACTGACCATTCATGAAATAATAAAAGCACTTCTCAATGTCAACGCCCCAAGAACATAAGAAGGAAGGGATACTGAAAGCATGTCTGCATCTCCCCCCAGGATGCCTGGGGCCTCATTTGCCCCAAACATGTTATATCCATCCCTGAAACTTGCATAAAACCCTTTACCCCTGGATAAAACAAGCGCATTGTTCTAGGTGATCGCCAATATCTATCCCTGCGCTGAATACAGAGTTTACCTAGTAGAAACCACCAGCCCTCTTGTTTCCTCTGCCAACCCATTATTTTTTCCTTTTTTTCATCTCCTTCCTAATCTTCTCTTCCGTATGGACTAAGAGTAAAGAGACA
This sequence comes from Phyllotis vaccarum, assembly GCA_033318265.1. NCBI lineage: Eukaryota > Metazoa > Chordata > Mammalia > Rodentia > Cricetidae > Phyllotis > Phyllotis vaccarum. Next base: position 12,423,762 of record JARWLC010000017.1, on the reverse strand, counting down.
TTCAAATCTATTATTTTCAGTTTGTGAAGCTCTAATCCACCCATCTTACAGTTTGAGTACAACCCTTAGACAAAGGTTTGATGGGAGAGGCTTGAGTGGTTTGGTAACCTTCTAGGAGGCAGAACAGGGTCATGAGATAAATGCAGCTGACGTCACTTGGAAGCAGATTGGAGTGGCCCGATCCTTGGCAAAGCAAGACCAGGTTTTGTAAAGCAATGTGCTAGTGTTGGAATTGGGCCTTAAGGAATGCTTAGGACTTACCCATGCCTTTGTCTTCAATGCTCCACCAGCTAAGAAACCATCCAGCCAGCAATTCTCGGGGCTGTTTAATTTCATCCAATACCTGTTAGTTGAAAGGACCCGTGCAAAGACATTTGTCCATCAAGGGATTGAATAAACAAACTATGAACACACCCGCTCGCACACGCTGGCACACCTGAACACATGAGTGAGTGCACAAAGATGTGTGCACTTGCATACAGGTACACACACACACACACACACACACACACACACACATACACACATACATACACACATTCACATACACACATGTATACTACACACAGACATACACACACAGAGACACACATACACATACACAGTCATACAGACACACAGACACAGACACACACAAGGCAGTGCAATGGAGTATCATCCAGTTTCAATGAAGGAAGCAGACTCTCCTATTTGCTCCACTAGGAGCAATGTTGAGAAAAATGTGCTAAATGAACAAAAGAGACAAGTCGTCTCTGATTCCATTTATTTAGATATCTGAACCAAGTCAGAGGTACAGAAAATAAAATCTTTATAAGATGATCACAAATGGGGCACAGAAGCCAGTGCTTAATGGGTACTGAGCTTCATATTGGAGAAGATGAGAAAGCTCTGGAGATGGAGGGTGGTTGGTGGCAACAGAAACTCAATAGTGTAAATACCATTAGTTCCATAGAACCAGGCACTCAACACCGGCTGAGGAGGTACCACCCTACATGCCCATCAGCAGAGGGACAAGCAAAGGAAATATAAGATCAGACACAATGGAGTCTCAGTGACCTATAAACATGTCACTTGCTAGAAAATGAGTCCAGAAGAGATTGACATGCTGCACAGAGTAAACCAGCCTCGGAAAGACAAAAGCTGCATGCTTTCTCTCATATTTCCAAGCTTGAATTTAAGATGTTAATTCAAGTTATATACATGTGACATAGAACAGAAGAACCCCATGGGACAGAGGGATTCACACATGGAAGACAAGTGTAATGCACAAAAACGGCACAGGGAAGCCTGCATTTTATATGCTCCCCAAAATGCTCCAAAAGCCAAGAGTTTGCCATGCTCACTTTAACCCTTCCTCCATTGCGTGTGATCAATATGACAGGACCAATGCCCCATGCTAGGATCTTTTCTAATCTACATTCAGATTTCACAAGTCTCCCCCCCCCCCAAAAGCCCCAGACAGCACTAGCTGCATTAGCCACTCTAGCTGCTATGATAAATACCTGGCAGTAAGGAACTTAAGAATGGAAAGATTTATTCTGCTTAAAGTTTGAGAAAGTCCTTCCTGCAGTGAAAGGGAGGGTGTCAGCTGCTCACACTGACTCCACAATCAGGAAATGGCTAGTGGCCAGGGAGAGGAGCAGGCTAGCCAAACCTCAGGTCCTGTCCAGAGTGACCAACTTCCTCCAGCAGGAACCCACCTCCTAAAGATTTCACAAACTTCCAAAGCAATACCCCCAGCTGAACAAGTCTTCAAACTCTGGAGTTTATGGCATGTTTTCATTGTACAGATCTGCCATAGATCTATCTATATCTGTGTCTATGCTTAGGTACACACACACACACACACACACACACACACACACACACACACACACACACACACACACACACACCCCTTCTGGGTTCACTTGGTCCTCCTGATTGTCTCCAGCATGCTTCTTTTCCATCACCATAGTTAGGATGCTGAGTTCTCAGTTTGCTCGGGAGTTACTTGTCCCTTCGGTCCTTCCGATGATGTTGACTTTGGTTATTTAGACACACTGGCATTTGATAATGCCACTTTGTAAAATAACATCACATTACTTGAAAACATTATTTGCTAATTAATAAGCATCTTGAGGAGATGCTTTTAGATTAAAAATACACCTCACAGACCTCATCCACTCATTTTGTCATCCATTGGTTGACTTGAATCTATTGTGGTGCTGATAGTTGTAAAAACCTTTATTTTTCTTGTCTATTCAACATTCTTTTGGTGTTTATTAGCTTCCTACTGTAAGCAAAAGCTTTATTGCTTATTTATACATTTTGTTGCATTTTTTAATGTTTTGATTTGTGTGTGTGTGTTGTATAGTATATATGCATGTTTGTTCAGGTTTGTACCCCGGGGTAAGAGGACATCAGGTAGCTTTGTCTGTCATTGAATGCCTTAGTCCCTTAACTTCAATTAACTTGAAGTTAGGCTGGCAGCCAGCAAGCCTCAGTGGCTCTCCTGTCTGAGGCTTCACTCCAAGGCCCAGTGCCTGGCTATGTCTGGCCTTTTGACATGGAATTTGAATGCAGGTCCTCATGCATACTCAACAAGCATTTTTACCCTCTGAGTGATCTCTTTGGGGTCTTTGTTGAATTTTAAAAACAAATTGTCAGTATAAAACTAGTCATCTTAATGAGTTAACCTGAAGGGCTCCTGTCAAAGGTGGACCTTTTGCCATGATCCCTCAGTAAGGATGAATGAATGTCTCTAGGCTGTTCCATAAGTGGTAGTGCAGAGAATTGCTATATGCATGTGTAAGCTGTACAAAAGTTCTGGGCAGAGTTAAAGGGAATCTTGCCAAGTTCTTAGACTACAGATGGGTTATAAAAGGCACCAGGAAAGAATCTGTCCAGTATTAAAGACTAAGAGTCTAAGCATATGCACAGTAGGTATGTGTGTCTTTATGACTCTGTACTGTGGATCTCTGGTGCTGAAAGCTGTGTCAGGCTAGAGGCAAAACCACTTGGATTTATTTGAACAGCACCCAACAGCACTCACCACTCCCATCTAGACTCCCAGGAGGACTTTCCCAAGTTACATTTGGCCTTGGATAACATATCAGATCAAGCTCAGGACATCTGTACTTAAGAATAAAGAGGCAAGTCTGGCAAGGTGACAGATGCCTTTAATCTCAGCACTTGAGAGAAAGAGGCAGACAGATCTCTGTGAGTTTGAGGCCAGCTTGATCTACAGAACAAGTTCCAGAAAAGCCAGGGTTACACAGAGAAACTGTCTCAAACACACACACACACACACACACACACACACACACACACACACACACACACACACACACACACAAAGAATGATACCTCAGTTGCTAAGAGTACATATTGTTCCTGCAGAAGACTTGGGTTGAGTTCTTAGCACCCACATGGGGGATCACAGACATCCACAGTTCCAGTTCCAAAGAATCTGATTCCCTCTGCTGACGTCTGTGGGGACCAGGCACACATGGTATGCACGTACACGTGCAGGCCTGACATCTGTAAAAAAGAAACAGAATGAAGAGGCAGCATGCTAGGAAGATGTGATTCGGGATGCTAATGTGTTTTCTGTTACAATGCTTCAGTGGTTTACATCTGGCACTACTTGGTGATTCTATTTTCACTCATGAAGTCTTTGCTTCAAGCTTCTGAAAATATGCAATGTTTACGAAGCAGGCCAGCCACTCTCTTTCCCATGTTATTTCTTAAATGATTCTGTTGAGAGTCAAAGTTGCTCTCATGGACAACATCCCAGGGGCTCTGATGATGACCTGGCCATCAGGTGGCTCCCAGATCTGGCTCTTGAATATACAGGGTGAAGAGGAACAGAGTCCACAGATCTCCTGATTTGGAAGCTGTGAGTGTGGTGACCCCTGAGTCCTTTTATACAGAAATCATCAGTCTGGATCGGGGAGTCACATAAAACTCACAAAGCAGCTGTCAAGGAGCCCTGACCTGGCCAGCAGGGACCCTCCCACTGAGCTGTAACATTTCAATTTCTGTAAATATTTATTGGCAGCTAGCAGCAGAACAGATGCTATGTGATGAGAGTTTGAGAAATCCAAATGTTACCTGCTTTCAAAAGGTGGACTGCCTGCTTGAAATTCAACCAGCATTTGTGCAGGAAAAGCCTCAGAGAGCAGAGAACCACAGGGTGACATCATGAAGGTTGTGCTTGTGCTCAAAGCTCAGTCACGGCATCTGCCTGTCCCCCCTCAGTGTCACGGTGTCTTCTTAATAACTGGAAAACAGCCATTCTTTCCATGTAAGTGTCTCAGGAAGATGGAAAGCAATAGGAAGCTTTCTGGAAAATGAGAGAGAGAGAGAGAGAGAGAGAGAGAGAGAGAGAGAGAGAGAGAGAGAGAGAGAGAGAGAGAGAGAGAGAGAGAGAGAGAGAAGAAAGCCTCCCGAAAACAGGCCCCAGAACATTCACCTGCATGACTTCCTACCAGCCTGTGAACTCAGTGTCACTCAGCCTTTAAAGGAGTGGAGGGGTTGCTGGTGACTCCTGGGGAATCAGAGGAGCAACTGCCCTTTACCGTAGCCTTCTGGCTATGGGCTGAATGCTGTGTCCCGACACACAGCTCTTGTGGTATCAGGACCATCCATCAAGGAGGGAGAAGGAATGCTCGAATGTCTACAAACACCTACTAACCACCGTCTAGCTTTGAACAGTCCTGAACTTCCCCAAATGCTTCCCATCTATTATCTTCCATCCATCCTGATCCAAAGAGGGTTTGTTGTTGCTGAACCCACAAAAATTATTTCCCTCAGGACCTTTTCTGCCAGGAAGCGTCCAGTGTACTAAACCACAACAAAATGAATGTTTCAGCGTCTTCTTTATCCCAGCCAAGGACTAGGCCAGCTTCTCTGGTCATGCTTCTTTCTGTTTGGAGCTTTGTGTGATGGCCCCCGTAGGAATCTAGTGCTTTTTAAATGCTTCCTGCTTGGTCTGTGAGTTCGAGGAATCTGTCCTGCTTTTCACAGAGTCGCTCTGGGGTAAATGAGAAGCCAAAAGATAGGGTGCTTAAAGCTAGGTGTCCATTCTTACAGCCTCTGGAGCACGCACACGTACTTGTAACCCCAGTTATCCTGTCCAATGAACAAAGGTGGTGGACCCTGCCTGGTGACACTCAATGGAAGTCTGGCTGGCTATTATGCTGAGGGCTTGGTAAGGTAGCTGAGTCCTCACTGAGATAACTATCTTAGACATATTTTCCCTCACAACAGGAATGACACAATGGGGACCATTTGGTATAATGTCTGAAACTTTCCACTCAGTGATATCTTTGTAAGTCTATTGACTATGCTAGGCCTCATTAATACTTTTGCTATGGAAAATACCACTACATGACCACCTCACTTAATCTATTCTGTTTTTGGTAGACATTGAATGGTTTCTAGGCCCTGGCTGTTAAAAAAAAAGTGTTATTATGTACATATAATGTTTTTAAGGTAGTAGATAAAATAGCTACAGGAAAATCACATATATAAAGTAATAAGAGTCTTCAGGATTTTCTTTTCACAAACCTCATATCCTTAATTCTTTTCCATTTTTCCCTGCTGCCATAGTGTTTACATTTTCATCATTAATAATAATGTTTGCTGTAGGTTCTTGATGGGCTCCTTTTTATCAGAATAAGGTAACCTCTCGTATGAGCAAGCTAATTTTTAGAAGTCATAACTAGGTATTTTGAATTTCATCGAATGTGTTTCTTCCATTGAAATAACTATACTGCTTTTGTTCTTTTAATATGCTAATGTACTGAATGATAATTACAGAGTTTTTAAAGGTAAACCTTATATTCTCAGAATAAACTCAGCTTAGAGGCTCAGTATTATCCTTTTCATTAAGAACGGGATTCATTTTGCTGATATTTGTGTAGGATTATTGCCTTTGCATTCATGAAGGAAGACTTCATTATGTTTTTTTCTTATTGTAATTTTGAGTTTTAGTATCAAAGGTACAGCAAGCTCAGAGAATAAGTTGCAAAGTATTCTTTTCATTTATTTTCCCACAAAGAGTTTGCATGTGATTAGGATATAACCTTTGAATGCTTAGATGAGCCTACCTACAAACTCATTTGTGCATGGTGATACTGTTTGGAGGAAAATTAAACAATTGATCCACTTGTTTAAATGAGTATGGGCTATTTACATTTTGTTAAAAATGAATTTATTATTTTTAAAGGGATGCTGGAGCTGGCAAGATAGCTCAGTGGGTTGCTGCTAAGCCTAGCAACCCAAGTTCTGTTCCGTTCCTGGGCCTCCTAGGGAGGAAAGAAAGAACTGACCCCTGAAAGCTGTCCTCTTATCTCCACACGTGACACACCAAATAAATAAGTAAACTGTGATAAGAACTAGAGGGATGTCTTCATTCCTTCAAAGCTTAAGGTCATGTGTGGCTCGGCATGAAACTGCTATAGCACACTGCTATCTTCTCACTCCCTACTGACCTCTCGTCTCCTTGTTCTTTTAGTACTATTGTGAATCTTTCTTGAGCATTCCTGATAAAAGTGTACTCTACCTACCTGTGTGTCAGAGACTTAATATTTGTATTCATTAATCACTTCTGCTATGCTGAACTTCCAATTTTACTAATTTCTGTGTTTATGATTATCTTTTTTCTACACTCACAAATGTATTCCATCATTTCTCCTAATTTCTTAAATCGAGTGCTTAGCTCACTGATATTCAGCTTTTCTTCTTCTGTGTTAATATTTGACTCTGTTTCTCTCATATAATTTTTTTCTGTTTCAAGCTGTGTACCTCAGCAGGAGGTATATTTGTTGTTGTTCAGTCCTAAGTATTTTCAAATTTCTGCTGTGACCTTTTTCCATCTGTAAAGTACTTAAATATTCTTAAATCTAGGCATATAGCTCTGAGTTCCAAATTAATTGCATTATAAATAGAGCACTAATGTATAAGATAGCTGGATGCTTGTAGATCTGAGCAGAGTTGAGACTAGTCCACAGTCAATTTCTATAAATAGTCCATTGCTGAATCTATATGTGCCTGATAAACCACACTTACTAATCACACTTTTTACGTTCCGAATACTTTGCTTATCATCAAATAAAGAGGACTCTTGAACATTAAACCCTGGTGATGAATCTAAGTTCCCTGTGGGTTCTATCAGTTTGGCTTTATGGGTATATTAGGCCTTCAGGGTTGTTTTGTTTTCTAGATGAATGGAACATTTGGTTATTTGGCATCTGTCTGTTCCACCTGTGAAATGCCTTTCTCTGTTAGAATCTATTTGTCCTGACAGTAAAGACTCTCTTTCTATGAGTTAATCTTTGCTTTGTGTATCTTGTACTTGCAGAAGTTCCTGTTTTAATGTGTTCCCTGTGAATTACTCATCGCTGAATCTTAAAAATACCTAGTGTGGATCTCGCCTGTTATCTGCTTGTCCTTTCTCATTTGCTGACGTGACTGACAGCTCTCTATTTCTTTCTAGCACGTGTTATTTTTGGCTTATTTATCTTGTTAAAAAAATCTGCGTACTTTTTTTTTTTATTCCTTGGCTATTAAAGCTTTGCATTTTTGTTCTTTCCTTCCATTTATCTGGAAGTTAACACTGAACTTTATTTCTATGGTTTCATGGCTTCCCTTCAAAGGTTACACAAACTGGTTATACCTTAACATTAGTGCCCCGACTCTCTGCTAAACAGCAAGAATTTCTTCTCCAAACCTTCATATTACTGTCATTTTATATTTGTTTTTTTTCCATTTAAGCATTTTTATTGTCATAAAATAGACCTGGAAAATTAGATCTGTCTGCACTTTTCTATAAACAATGTTGTTAATATTTATCTAATCTTCATGAATTGCAGACCTTTCCCTCCATCCCCTGACTATTTTTCTTTGTCCTTTTAGAACTATTATCTGTGTTTCCCTGAAAATATTTTTATTTCACTCTCCCAAGTGAATCTGTTTTTGCTGGGTGAACAATTGTAGAATGCCTATTATTTTCTCTTGGTTTTGAGAGAGTAATGCTCTGTTATCCCCTTGGTTCTGATTTTCTGCTGAGAAAGTTGCTTTCTGGAAAATTGTTTTCTTGGTAAGTGATGCATTTTTTTTCCTCTAACATTTTTATCCTCTTCTGTCCATTTATAATGTTCAATGTCTTCCTTCTTTCTTTCCTTCCTTCCTTCCTTCCTTCCTTCCTTCCTTCCTTCCTTCCTTCCTTCCTTCCTTCCTTCCTTCCTTCCTCCCCTTTCCTCTTCTCCTTTCCCCCTCCCCTCCTCTCTCTTCCTCTTTAGAATCTAATGTAGCTCAGCCTCAAAGTACTGTCTAGCAAAATTCTCATCAAGCTTCAGATCCTCTTGCCTCCACCTCCCAGGTGCTGGGATTGCAGGTGTGTACCACATCGAGTGTTGAATCCAGAGCTTTGTGCTTGTTAGGCAAGCACCCTACTAACTGAGGTATACTACCCAGGCCTTCTAGACTTACTTTCTAGAGTTACTTTCCTGATAGTGTGTGGTGGGATTCAGGTGTCAGCTGATAAGATCCGAGGATGCTTACCCAGGGTCCCAGGCCCCTGAGGGGGGGCGTGGCCAACCCGATTGATAAGGGGCCACTGTGACCCTGGAAAGCCTGTTTCGCCTGGTTCCTGGCTGCTGGAGAGACAGGTTTGGAATCCATCGCCCACTGTTCCAGACTCCAGTCTCTGTTCAGGCTCCGCTATAAGCTGTTACCTGTACTGTGAGTATTGATTTATATTTTAATAAATATCTATCCTGAACTGGTGCCTGCTAAGTAAAACTTCGCCTACATCTGGCGCCCAATGCCCCCCCCAACCCCATGGATTTAAGGTTATCACCCTATTATCCCTTAGATAAGAACATTCAGGTGTTGAATTTTCACTTTCCCAGATTAACCTTGTGAAGTAATTTATACCCTACCATCTACCAATATTCTAGAAATATTTGATGTACTTTATATAGGTTAGATTTTGGTTGTAATTTGTACTTTATCCTCTCCTAGATACTACCTCATAATAATTCCTATTGTACATAGTCTTAGTTTAGAACCTTCTTAGTTAGACAAAAGGGGAAGATGTGGTGGGATTCAGGTGTCAGCTGATAAGATCCAAGGATGCTTACCCAGGGTTGTAGGCCCCAGAGGGGGGCGTGGCCAACCGGATTGATAAGGGGCTGCTGTGACCCTGGAAAGCCTGTTTCGCCTGGTTCCTGGCTGCTGGAGAGACTGATTTGGAATCCATCGTCCACCGTTCCAGACTCCAGTCCCTGTTCAGGCTCCGCTATAAGCTGTTACCTGTACAGTGAGTGTTGATTTATATTTTAATAAATATCTATCCTGCACTGGTGCCTTCTGAGTAAAACTTCGCCTACAATAGTGTTTGGAGACTGTTGTACTTAACATGTCACTGCACACACCTTTTCAAAGTTTCTGAAAATGATCTTTTAATTTGCCGTCTCCTCCATTTTCTCTATTTCTCCATCCTGAACTCTGGCTGGCTGTTGAAACATCTCTCTTTGTCTTTCACACATATTGATCTGTTCTCATTTTATATCTTGTTTCTCTGGGTATATTCAGAGAAACTCTTTATATTCTTTACATCTTTCTTCACATTCACCAATTCTCTCTTTGACTGTGTCTGATTTGCTCTTTGTACTGCCCTACAGGTATGTCTAATAACGGAGACTATGTTTTCTATATTTTTTAAAACTGCTCTTTATATCTCATTTTTTTTTCTCTTTATATTGTATTTTCTTTATTCTGGTTTGATAATTCTAAGATTTCAAACTAGGAGGAGTCCTCATCTACCTTGTCCTTGCCACTCATGATCCTTCATCAACAGAGTTGTGAGTTCATATTTGACTCCATCTATTGGAAACCGGAGAGCTTATTCTGGGGTTGCCTGTCTCCAGAATGGATCTGTGTCAGTGTCTGCCAGCATCCAGAGAGTCTACAAGACTGGACTTGGGCATCTTTCCCCAGGGCCTGATCAACGGGGAATTTCAGAATCAAGTTCCTCTTTTTGCCATGTTATTATCTGGAATTATTCTCAGAGAATTCTTCTCTTACATGGCCAGACTCGTGTGATCCCTCGGAAGCACAGCAATATATTTAGGGAATAAAGTAGCTGTTCTAACAGGAAATACATTGTCATCTGCACCATCAGAAGTAGGAATCTAGATACATTTTCACATTAATAAAGGGGAAAAGGAATGTGGGTCAAAGGGAAAAAGGAAACATTTCATTTCCCTGAGTTGGTTCTACATTAATGCTGGTACTGTTTCAGTTACTCGGTTTTCTATATTATTATGTTCTGTGGTAGCTCATGTGTCTGAAGCTTGTCTAGTATCTTTCATTATATTTAACACCCTTTAAATACTCTTCCTAACACTACATCATTCTGACAAGAATCCCAGAAAGCCCAGTATTAAGACTGGGACAATTATAGTCCTATCCCTGAAGTACTAATGACCCACATTTCCAAAAATCCAAGTCTTCTCAGAGCTTCATTTGGGTTACAAATGGTAAGCACAAAAGCCTAAAGCTTTTGGTGGCCATTTCCCCTGCTATAAGAAGACGGTCCATATTAAGGTCTGATTAATATTTGATTCTGCTAAGCTATTTATGACGTGACTGTGAAGCGTGAGTCACCAGCCACACACATCCACACTACTGCAGGAGGATTGTGACACCTCCAGGACCTAAGACCCCCATGCAATTGTCACCCACAAGGCAGTGAGAGATTTGGGAGTTTTAGGAATTAGCAACACTCAATACAGATGACAATAACATCAATGAGATAAATAGGATTCAGGAGCTTTTGGAGTGGGTCCTCTGATTTCTGAAGAATGAATTCACCTCTACTTAACCTCAAAAATATCAACTTGCCAGCACATCTGACCCACCAGCTCCTTTGAGTCTGAAAATCTGTCATAGCAAAGTGAAATAATAACTCTTTTTGGAACACAGGGAAATTATCTGGAAATAGAACTATTCTGTTTCAAGAGCTATTAAAAGAGAAACGGGTCTGGTTTTAACCAGACATAAAATTGGAAAATACCCAGAACTCCCTGAATATTTTTTTAAAGACAAAATCCACTGGCAAAGGCTCAATGTCTCAAAAATAATTCTGAAAGCCTGTTATCAAAAGACTTGATTATGCAAGATACACAAAAGGAGTTGAGTTCTGCTTCAGATCATTTCAGGGATGAACCAGCGTTGTACAGCACAATCCTTCGATCAAAGCAGACACTATCTTCAGATCAGCCTTAACTATTTAAAAAAGGGTACCAAAAGAAGAAGGCAGGAGGGTTTTTGGACCTCACTTGAATAACCAGCCACCCCCTCCCAATTTGGATGCAATTTATACTAAGGGAAGGGCTAGAGTATATAGGGTAGAAGAGACTAAGGTAAGTAACCTTCATCTCTGCAGCCTTGGGGAAGCCACCATCCATTTGGATGAAGATTTGGCAGTGTGCTGTAGGATCATCTATGCCCCTGTGAATAACCCCTGGCTATGCTCTGTAACCAATACCAATAAATTCATTGTTCTCACAGGGTGAAGTTCAGTGGAATTAAACATTAGTTTGTCTTTGAAGCCTTCCGAAGGGAGGATAGTTATTGTTTATATCCCCCTTCTTTAAGGGAAAGAATTTTAAGCAATAATGAAATCCAGCAAGGTTTATATCAGAGGTAAAATCAGCATGCCCCTCCCCACCGTGAAGAACCACACTGAGGTCAGAATGTCTGTGAACACCCGTACACCCAGAATCAAGGTTGAATAGATTTCATACAGCCAGCAGTGAAACACATCAAAAACAGAAAGCCAGATCGCTTCTTTAAAATTGGAGTTATCACTTTAAGTTGAGCTAACAATCATTTCTGTCTTTAAAGTTCTAGTGTAAAAGGCATGTGTATTCTAACATGTGAGAAGTATTAGGTTGTTATTCATCTTTCCTAAATTCTGCTGTGCTTACAAATATCACACACACACACACACACACACACACACACACACACACACACACACACACACACACACTGCAATGCTGTTAAATGAACTTTTTGCCTTACACATGCTAAGCAAGTTCTTTACTACTAAGCTACATTCCTGGTCCCCAAATCAGATTTTAACTGTTGAAATGTGTCCAACTCAGGGACTATTTCAGAATAAAAACTAACACGGAGTTCCCATTCTTCTCTACGTTCCTGTCATACATTCGTCTGTGTAAACATCAAAATCTTAAAAATTGTGTACACAGGTTCTCTATGTAAGGAAAGGATACACAAATGAAAGGAGGGAAGAAGTTACTACATTTTAACTGAGATTTTTTAATCTCTCAACATAACCCACTTAAGCCAATTCATTTTTGTCATCGGCTTTCTAAATGACAAAGTTTCTGCTTGCAAATTTTTCTGGTTTTTTTTTGTTCGCTTGTTTATTTTGTTTTTCATGTTTCATTAGCAAAAAGATTCCTTATGTAGAGATTGATGAAATTTATTGATCAGGGCTTTGGGCAATAATCAACACGACCAATTACAGACTCCGTTATTGGGGAGCTTACTTGGTGACAAGTATTTTTACGGAGTTCACTTTTCCTGGGTCACACTCCACTGATATAAATATTATAAAGAAAGCTTGGATTTCATTATTACATTTTAGTCAATACTAAAGGTTATTGTTTGAAGTCTTAGTAAGGCTTGGCGTGTGTGTGTGTGTGTGAGTGTGTGTGTGTGTGTGTGTGTGTGTGTGTGTGTATTGATAACATTATTCCAAGTCTATTTCTTTCTTTTGCAATTAAAGGCCCTCCCCTACAGCATTCAGTTTTATTTTATTCCTATAATTGTTATTTTGAGGTCATTTCAGTTTCTTAGATTTTAAATTTATGAATTTGTTATGCTTTTGTGTGTGTACATATGCTTGTGTGTACAAACATGCATTCATGAGTATACAGGTATTTATGGGGCCCAGAAGAGAGAGTCAAAGGCCACAGAAACCTTGGAGATAGAGTTACACCAGGTTGTGATCATCCAGTGTGGTCCTGGGAACTAAACTTGGATCCTCTGGAAGAACAGGGATCACTCTCCTCTGCTGAACCATCTCTTTAGATCTTCATCCGTGTCTTAAGAAACACCTCAATATGTTCTTGAATATGTTTTACAAGTTCCACCTGTTAACATCTTGTAAAACATGGTACAGATCACACTTAGAACACTGGCAATAATACAGTCCCGATTCAGAGCACCTCTACTTCATGAAGCGTACCCCTGTTGTGTCTCAGTTTCATGCTACCTGTATGTCTACCTGTCTCTAGCCCATGGACAGGTCCTGGGGGCTCCTAATAGTGTCTGCATTTCTGAAGTTGTTACTTCAGCCAAGCTGTGCAGTGGCACTGTATACTGTGTAACCCCCACAGACAGCTTCCTTCTCTCAGCTTAGTTCTTTGAGACTCATTCATTTTGTTGTGTGTAGCAATATTTGGGTTCCTTTCATTGATCAATTTGTCAAGCCCATCTTGGTCCCACCACAGTTTAACTTTTCAGTAACTGGAAAAGAGCCGAGTTGACCTGTTTGGGACTATGGCGGTTAAGGTTGTTACAAATACTCTTGAGGCTTTCAGGTGTGTAGAGATCTTTCTGACAGCTGTGCCTATGTGCAGTTCCTGGGGAGCAGGGTGTGGTGTTTCATCCTTGGTTTCTGAAGAAAATGCCATTATGTCTTCAGAGTGATTCACTCATTTTACGTTCCCTCCAGCAGTGTGTGAGTGGCCGGTGTCTCTGCTTCTTTGCCAGCATTTTGTGTTGCCACTGTGACTTATTTTAGTTATGCAGCTTCTCAAGTGTTTCTTTAATAAATTTTTTCAGAGTTTTATATATAATGTATTTGATCATATTCACTGCCACTCTTCCCCATAATTCCCTCCAGACCTTATCTTATTTCTTCTTCTCCTCCTCCTTCTCCCTCTTCTTCATCTTCAGCAGCAGCAGCAGCATCTCTTTGTTGATTAACCCATATACTACAATTTGCATTGTCCATGTTCTTACTGCTAGGCATGGTGCTATCCCCTGGGTCATGATCTATTGCTTAAATTCTATTTGGGTATTATAATAAAACCTAGAGCCAGATATTAGGCAAAAGCTGAAATATCAGGGAGACAAAGAAACAAACCACAGCTACTTCTCATCCAGACAACTCCTCAGGCCTGTCTTCCGGAATCTTCCGACTCCAACCTGTGGGAGATTGTGTTGCTTCATTGTACATAATTGTCCCACCCACTGGTTTAATAAAAAGCACTGATTGGCCAAAGGCAGGCAAGAAGTGTGGGCGGGGCTACCAGACTAAGAAAAACTCTGAGAACAGGAAGCACAGAGCAGAATGCCAGAGAGAAGCCGGAAGAAGCAGAGGACAACTATGCTGCTCTAAAGAAAGGTACCGAGCCTCATGGCTGAACAGGATGAATCATGGGTTAGATGAAGGGTAGAGAGCTAGCAAGCTATATGCCTGGGCCTTAGGCTGATCAGCCTAAAACTATTGTATGCATCTGTGTGTCTCTGCGGGTCTGTGGGTATGTGGGCCTAAACGTTGAGGTAAGGCCCGAAAGTCCGGGCCAGAAACCTCCTACTACAAATTGTGCCCAACGTGGGGCAAATATGCCCACATAAAGTCATCGAAAGCTTAAAAAAATAGTCTAGAACCCAAAGTAGTCTCTGAATTGTGTCTCCCATGTGAGCTGTGGTACAGAGATGCCCTGTTGAGGCACATGGGCTTGAGCTACAATGGTGGGCTTTTGGAGTGCAGCTTAAGGTGTAAAATGGCTTGTTCCTGAAGTCTCACAGGAGCCTAGATGTAAGCAAAAGGTTGTAAATGATGTATTTAAGGTTTCTGTTGATAAGGACAAAAGGGGAACATAATCAAAGATTGTTTTTTAGTGTTGATATTTTCTTGGATCAGCTCTGTTTGCCTGAGGCAAACTGAGGGTTGGCTTTTTTAAGAGAAACTTCCTGATTCAGCTTTAGAGGTAAAATGCTTGAATTTTTTAAGAGGCCCTGCTGCCTAATACTTAAATGGAGTTAATAAGCAGCAGATGGCAAAGCTTTACTTGGTAATTATATGGACCTTAAAATTCCCAGAGTACCTGGGTTAAAAAGATAAATTCTATGAAATTAGACTAGGAGCTGTCCTACCAACCTTGAACCTTGGCAGATTAAAGGTGTGTTCAGAAATTGAAAGAAATAGAAGAATCCTTGGCAGATTAAAGGTGTGGTCAGAAACAGAAAGAAATAGAAGAATCTGGGTGGAGTCAATCACCCTAGCCAAGCAAAGGTGTGGTCAGAGACAGAAAGTTAAGAAATAAATATACAGTAAAGACAGTTTTTTTTAAAAAAAATCTTAAGTGTTTTAGAGTGTGTTGAAAATATATATGTATATAGGCTTAGAGAAAGAAAAGAAAAGGTAGAGAAATCCCTTAAAAAAGAAAGAGTAAAATAAATAAATAAATAAATAAATAAATAAATAAATAAATAAATAAATAAATAAATAAATAAATAAAATGAGCCACATAAAGATGGAAAATACAAAGAATGTCTGGATACTGTATGTTATTGTCTTATCTGTGAGTTTCTTGACTGAAAATGAAATTGTAAAAGCTACTAAAAGACAGTTGTTTATAAATGCTGTTGGACTAATTCATCCTATATATTTTGTAAATGAGTTAATTTTAAAATTTAAATGTAAACAAATGCTACTTTGGAGAAGAGGTTTTCTTTTTATTTTCACAGAAAATGAGAAGCACTGGATTTATTCCTGGATAAAGAACATAAAGTTTGATAGAGGAAGACCCCCTGAAAAATCTCCAATGGAAATGGATGGCCCAGATGATTCAGCATTTCAGAGAACCTCTGTTGAAGTTTCCCCGAGCTCTGTATCCAGAACAATTTCAAGGAGACTGGCTGAGATGACCCAGCCTTAGAGACTACTCCACTAAAGACTTGTGCATAATCCTACATTTTTCTTTGGATTCCTATGGGATCGCCAGCATCCCCATTCAGCAGGAAGTAGCCTAGAGAATCCAAAACATGGATTATGGATGTTTGTGTTTGTTTACAGTGTTGTTTATAAGTTGTTATACATAAGGGGGGAAACAATATTAGATTTGGAGTTCTTTTTGTTCTAAGAAGAGAAAGGAGGATATGTGGGAGATTGTGTTGCTTCATTGTAAATAATTGTCCCACCCACTTGTTTAATGAAAGCGCTGATTGGCCAAAGGCAGGCAGGAAGTGTGGGTGGGGCTACCAGACTAAGAAAAACTCTGAGAACAGGAAGCACAGAGCAGAATGCCAGAGAGAAGCCGGAAGAAGCAGAGGACAACTATGCTGCTCTAAGAAAAGGTACCGAGCCGCATGGCTGAACAGGATGAATCATGGGTTAGATGAAGGGTAGAGAGCTAGCAAGTGATATGCCTGGGCCTGAGGCTGATCAGCCTAAAACTATTGTATGCATCTGTGTGTCTCTGTGGGTCTGTGGGTCTGTGGGCCTAAACGTTGAGGTAAGGTCCAAAAGTTCAGATCAGAAACCTCTTACTACACCAACCTCTTCATCCTCATCCAAAAAGGGAAGTCAAAAAGGAAACTTAGCTCCTCCCCTCTCTCTCCACCCAACTACCTTACTTCCTGGTTCAACTTTCCTAAAGATAGGATTAAAGGTATGTGCCACCACCACCTAGCTCTGTTAGGCCTTGAACTCACAGAGATCTAGTAGGATTTCTGCCTCCCCAATGATGGGATTAAAGGTAACCACCCTCTGATCTTCATGACTTAGCTCTGTGGGTGGCTCTGTCCTCTGATATTCCAGACTATTTTTTTTTAATTAAATATACAATATATCACCACAATAGTCAGCTCCCCTCAAGAAGCCATTGACTTTCCATTGCTCCTCACTAAAGAGTGAGGACTCCTAAATCCCTTCCCATTCCATGCTAGAATGTTAACTGGCTTGATCTTGTGCAGATCTTAAACAGACAAACACAGCTGCTGTGAGTTCATGAATAGAGCAGTCCTGTCACACCCTGAAGACCCTGTTCTGCTTTGGACCTCCCAACTTCTGACTCTTACAATCTCTCTGACTCTCTCTTACACTATGGACCATGAGTATTAGGGAAGGAGAATCACACAGATGCAAAATTTGCAGCTGAGCACTCTACTGACATCTCTTCTTTATTTTGACCAATTGTGAGTTTCTTCATTAACTACCATCTACCCTACTCAACGAAGATACTTCTCTGATGAGATCTGAGGACTGCAGTAGTCGATGAGAGTGATATAAATTTAGAGGGCAATCTGATACTATATCCATTAGCAGAATAATAGTAGTAGGTTCACACATGGGGTCCATGAGCTCCCCAACCATGTGCTCCTGGCCAGATTCACACTATCAATGTGGTTTGGTTTTCTTTCTGTAAATTTGGCCTTAAATCTAATCAGAAAGCACTTGGTTACCCTGCTTTCCATAACAGTGGTTCTGCTATTGCGCCCATGAACATATCTTGCCATACCAGTTATTATTGCCGTTGACAGGGAACACAGCTAGGCAGGACTGTTGATCACTCTCCCCACCCCCCGAAGCCTACACCACAACTTCAGTACTATAAAAGTAATCAGTAGAGAGGATGTTCCTGATCAGTACCAACGTGACTGATTTTTTAGAATTATCTTGTCTATGCCTTCAAAAACTTTGTTGGGATTTTGACAAGAATTTCAATAAATCTGTATAATACTTCATAGAGAACTGACACCTGATGATGGTTAGTTTTAATTGTCAAACTGACATAATCTAGAATCATCTCAGAAGATAGTCTCAGGGAGAGATTGTCTACGTCAGATTGCTTGTTGGTGTGTCTATGAGGGAGCATCTTGATTGCAGAAATTGGGGTAGGAAGACTGTGTGTGGTGCCATTCCTTGGACAAGGGATCTTGAAGTATGTAGGCATAGAGAAAGTGAGCTGAGCTTAAGCATACATGCATTGGTTCTCTGCTCTTGATTGTGGACACTGCCACAGCCATACCTGATGACAACAGCAGCAGTCAGAAGGCCAGCACAGCTGCTTGACAAAGATCCAGCAAATGAGCAGCATGATGACTGTCATGTCACATTTGGTTTTCACCTCCATCTGCTCCATACCTGGGAGACTTTTAATATTTATATTCTTTGGGGATACTGGATTGATGGAAATTTTCCTATGAATCATTTCTGCCTTCTCCCAGGAATGCTGTTTTTAAGCTTCTGCGGGGCACTCCTGAACATTTTATACCCACTCATGCTTCTAGAGAGCTATCCTTATCCACTTGAAGGTCTTTCTTACACCTCCGAGGTTATGACATACATAAATAAGCCAGAGATCTCTTTATTAGGCTATGAGACATTTTTAAAACACCAGTCCCTGTACTTAAAAAGAAATAAAATATTTAAAACAAAGTAAACTCAAAAATGTTGACAAGATTTGATAGGGTACAGGAGTTGGCTACAGTTCAGATTGTAAGCCTCTTTCCACTGTACAAGCAGGCAATTACATGGTATTTATAGCAACACAGTGATTAGCTGAAGTTACCTCTGCCCTACACAGAGACTTATACTGATAAGGAAGGAATGATGTGAAAAGATGATAAAAGAATGATATGTCAGGATCTCTCTTTATTAAAAATGTTATCTCATGCAGATCCACTATGATGGCATATGACCAAGGAGCAAGAAAATGCCAGGATTAAATTTATAAACAAATTTTATAAAGATGTAAATGTGAAAATTCTATTATGCCAGAATTTGAATAATAACTGCAGGATCTCTGGCCTCAGGATATTTCTTGGGCACTCTGATTATTAAGAGATAATAATATACTGCTTGGGACATGGCAATATTCCTGGGCTGGCTTGAACATTTTGCTTTGGTCTTGTGTCCCTGAAGCAACCAGAGCTACCAGCCTGAGAAGAGGCTGTCATATGCTTCCAGGTGCTTAAAAATTGGGCATAACTGTACTGGGCCTTTTTGTAAGATCTCACCGCATACTGACGTCTATGGTTTATTTCATCAGCTTTTCATGATGTTCGGGCAAACAAGTTTTAGACATGTTTTGTTAATGTTGCTGCTTTAGTTGTCAATATGAACCTGGGAAAGTGAAACCTAAAAATGAGGCAGACTAAAAGTCTCTGGCAATAGACAGCTTTATTGAGAGCATCAGACAATTTAGACTCTGAGGATAGGCAAAGTTTACATGAGTTTAAGCTGCACACAAACTCAAGGACCTGCATGCTTAAAAATATATTTTTGAATAATAAAAATAAGATAAGGGTAAACTGAAGTAAATCCACTTTTGCTTACTGTACCTGAAAGGGTCACAAAAGCACATTCTAAGAAAAACTCACATTTAGAAGGAACAGAGGTCATAAGACTTTTGTCATATTTTTTGGAGTTTTCTCACACAGCTCCATTCTTAGACTATGTTCTGACAGTTATGTTTACTTCTGGGCATTTCTCATTTTTAGGAAATCGTAAACAATATTGTATTATAAATTTCAGCAATGCGCATTTCATTGGTTTGTGTATAACTACTGTCCATCTTGGTACATCAATCTTTATCCTAACATGGTGACTTACTAGTCTTTGAGCATTTATGGAGACTTTCATAAATGACCAGGTTTCTATCAAACTGAGGGGTAGACTTAGTTTTTCTTCCTTTCTTCTTATATGCCTTTAATTTTCATTTTTCCTTTTCAGCACTGTGCTGCCTAAGAATATGAAAATGAACATCTTTGCCTTGTGTCTGGTTTGGAGTACACATTAAGGCACCCACTGTTAGTATAATATTAGTTGCAGAATCGTTTTGTTTATATATTTATTGTAGATGTTACTTATGAAGTTGAATAGGTTTCCTTCCATTAGCATTTACATTATTTGAAAAATATTCATGAGAAGGCATTGGATCTTGCTCCGTGTTCCTTCTCCATCAAGCAATAAATATTCACAAGACTTTTCTTCTTTAGCCTATCGATGAAGTGGTTTGTTCACACAGGGACTGGTCTTAGATGATTGAGCCAGCTGGAGTTTTTGCAATATGTCTTTCTTAGTTGTAACCGTATTTCTTTTTAAATGCTGTTGGAAGCAATTTGCCAATATTTTAAGAATTTTTATGTATATATTCCTGAAGAATGTTGGTCTATCTTTTGTCTGTTTTGTATGATCTCTGGGTTGAGTACTGGGAGAATACCAACTTTCTGAAATGAATTGGAAGGTTCTCATTGCTCAGTATCTCCTGAAGAAGTTGTGTATCTTAGCATCTTGCATCACCCAGGCTAGATCTGAGGGTAAGTTTTTAATTATGAATTTATTATTATTATTAATTGTGGGGCTACTTAGAGGGTCTACTTTTTAGGGGGGAGTTGTGGTATTTGACATTTTTTTTTAAAGAAATTGATCTTCTTATCTAGGCTGCCAATCTCTGTATAAACTTGTTTGTATTTTTTTTTTAATCTTTTGTATGTCTGTAGGGTCTAAGGTTGTTATAGTTTCATTCACGATATTAGTAATTTTTGTGATTTTTTTAGTTAGTTTTTCTAGGGTTTGTCAATTTTATTGAACTTATTAAAGAATCACCTCTTGCTTCATGGACTTCACTCTCTTTGTCTCTCACTGGTTTTATCTTTGCTCCCTCCTCATGATTGCTTTGTTTACTTTGCTCATTCTCTACATTGCTGGACCGGAATCACCCGTCACTAGGTGAGACTTCCCCTTTATGCTAATGAACACGCAAGATGCTCTGAATTTCCTCCTAGTGTGGCTTTCAGTGTGTCCCACACATCTGACAGTTTTTCTTTCCATTCGGATCAATGCATTTTAAAATTTTCCTTTCGCTTTCCTCTTTGACGTATAGATATATCAGAGGTGCTTTGTTTGATTTCTAAATATTGAAAATTTTCCTGTTAGCATTCTGATGATTTTATTCTATTACTTTGTATGATTCCAAATCTTTTTAAAGATGTGTTTATGTTCTAGCCTGTGATGGATTCTATTTTGGGATATATTCCAGGAAAAAAACATATGCTTTTTGCTTTTCCTGGCAACTCCTACAAATGAACATTAGACCCTTTTGTCAGGTGACGCTGTTAACCTCTTTGTGCTTTCAGATTCTCCTTAGTTGGTCTATACTAACAATTGTGGTTTCTTTATTTCTCTTTCTGATTCTTTAGCTTTTGTTCCAGACTATGTTGTAGCTCTGTTGCTTTGTGCATACATATTTAGAATTGTCATGCTTTCTTCATAGGACTATTCTACACATTTGTGGTTCTCTGTACTTCCTTTGTGTGCTTAACAGATCTGTTACAATATGGTTTCTTGGTCCCAGGCGGACAGAGGTCCAGACCCACACACCTGCAGTTCCAGACCCTTTATCCGCCCGCAGCTGCTTTGGCTCCCAGAAATGACTAAGACACTTATATTAACTTCATGCTGTTTGGCCTATGGCTCAGGCACATTCCTAGCTAGCTCTTTCATCTAACTCAACCCATTTCCATTAATCTGTCCTGCCACATGGCCAGTGGCTCACCTGTGTTCCTTACATGTTTCTTTTTGGGAGGGCTGGCTCGATCTGTCTCTGACTCTGCCCTCCTTCTCCTAACTATTCTGATTCCCCACCTACTTTTTTTATGGTGCTCACCAAGGGCCAAAGCAGCTCCTTTATTTAAAGATTGATAATCACAGCCTACAGAAAGACATTCCCACATCACAGATCTTTACAATTAAAGATTTAATATGCAAATTAATGTGTATCATTGTATTTCACAATTTGTACTTTGTTTATATCCCCCATCTCTTTTCCTAAACTATCTACATGTGTGTGTGTGTGCACATGTGTGCACCTGTGTCTGTGCCTGTGCATGTGTCAATGCATTTGTGTGTGCTTAAATCTAGACCTTAATGCTGCTCCCAGAAGCAATAGGTTATTAAATGAAATTCTAGGTATGGGACACCTCCTTATGAGTTACTGTTCAGAAAGGCTCCAGATACCTCCCAAAACAATACAGGCTATTGCCACTGTTCTTGGTTGCCCACCAGAGCTATATGGTAAAACCCTGTTGCTAAAGACATAACATAGTCTCTGGATCCAGTACCTAGAGATCTTTAGCTGGAGCTGAGCCGAAAGCTCTCTCACAGACATACTGCTGTTGCTATGCAGGCTGCTGAGGGAGAAAAGCCATCAGTTGTCTTACCCAGTTGTGGACCTTGAATGCTGCAATACCAACCTGCTAAGCAAGTTATATCCACTAGTACCACAATGGCGTGACTGTCACAGGTTGTCCTCACTGGTTTTTCTGTTACCTTGACACATGTTAAAGTTACCTGAGAAGAGAAACCTCAGCTAAGAAAACGCCTCTATCCAGTTGCCTGTAGGCAACTCTGTAGGGAATTGTCTTGATTATTAATTGCCATGGGAGGGCAGCCCTGAGAAAGGTGCCACTTCCGGGCCTGTCATCCTGAATGGTATAAAAATGCAGACTGAGCAAGCCATGAGGAGCAAGCCTGTAAGCATAATTAGTAAGATTATAGATCCTAAGGGGGGAAAACCTACTATTGTTGTTCTGCTATATGAATGTATTGTTAAACTGTCTTCTAAATGTTTATATTTATGCCTAGAGATTGATTTTAATTTCAGCCTTCATAGCAAAGGTACTTCCTGCAGTGGGCAGTGGGCAGTGGGCAGTGCAGGCTTATAAATAGTTCATGTGCTGGGAACTGCCAAGTGACTGTTGCATACTCAGCCCTAAAGGAAACATCGATGTCACTCGCCAAGGTTATGGAAGAGGAGGCAGAAGGGTCCAGAGCAGGGGAGGAGCTGTGAAATGCTGTCTTCTGGACGAAATAGGGTTACTGCATTCATGATCTCAAAGTTGTGTTATTTTACAAAATTGTTCAAGATTGGGCCTGTCAACATTCTACTATTTGATTGATTGATGACAACTATTGTGATTGGGATGAGACCAAACCCCAGTGTGTTTTTAATTTTTTAACTGAATTACTAATGGCTAAGGATGTTGAAACTTTTTCCCCATAGATATACTGGCCATTTATATTTCTCCTTTTGAGAGCTATTCACTGCTCATTTATGAACTGGAAGATTTGGTATGGGTGAGTTTTTAAGAAAGTTCTCTATAGATTCTTGATATTAATTGCTGATCAGAATATAGCTAGCCAAATTTTCCCATTCCTTCGGCCATCTCTTCACTCTGCTGCTGGTTTTATTTTCTTACTATGCTATTTGCCTGATACCTTTTTTTCCCCTGAACTATTGAAGCCCCTTACAAAAGTCCTTGCTTACACCTGTCTCTTTAAGTGTATTACCTAGGGTTTTGTCTAGAAGTTTCAGAGTTTTAGACTTATATGAAGGTCTTTAATCCTAATTTGTGTACATGGTGAAAGGCAGGGATCTAATTTTATTGTATTGCATGTAGATATCCAGTACGCACCCACTCCAGTGCCAATTGCCAAAGAGGTATTTTTCTTTACACTTTGGACATGTTTGCTAAAAACCAGGTGACTGTGCTCATGTGTTAATTTATCTTCTATCCCATTGGTCGACCTGTCTGGTTTTGATTTTGCCAGCTTTTGTTCCTATGACTCTAATAAAATTTGAGATCAGATATGATAGTAGTCAGCATTAATTTTCTATAGTCATTTTGGTCTTCCCTATGAACATCAGAGTGTTTTGCTAGTTCTTTGAAGAATGCTATTGGAGTTTGAATGTGAATTGCATGAATCTGTAGATCACTTTCAGAAATACTAATCCTTCCACTTTCTAGAGTATTTTTTTCTCCATTGTTTTCATTGTGGAATCTTTCAGGTCCTTGGTTATATTTATTCCCAGTTTTGTTTTGTTTTTTTTGTTTTTTGTTTTTTGTTTTTTGTTTTTAGATTGTTGTGAGTCAGTATTTTTTCCCTTGATTTCTTTCTAGCAAATCCATTATTTATATACAGGAAAACTACTGATTTTTATGGTTTTGATCATGAGCCTAGCCTTTAACGGCTGAGCCATCTCTCCAGTCCTGACTTTTATATCCTGCCACTTCATTAAATGTGTTTAACAGATCTAAGATTTTCCTGATGAACTCTTTGGGGCCCTGATAGGGTTGTATCATCTGAAAAGGGGCAATTTTACTTCATCCTATTCTGGTCCATTATATGGCTCTTGCTTTATTGCTCTAGATGAGTCTTAATTCAGTCCACACTTCACACCTCTGCTCTTTCAAGGTCTGGTGAAATTCATCAGTGGCTCTTTCCACCCTGAACTTTGTTAGAGGCCTATCACTTTTTTCGTCTTACTGCTTGTTACAGATCTGATTACCTCACTTTTATTTTATTTAGTTTTTGTAGGTTACATGTTTCTAGGAATTAATTCTAATTTTGAGGGGTTTATGCATACACTTTTACCCAATATTCAGTAATGATCTATATTTAGTGGATTCTACTGTGATGTCTACCTTTGTGTCCTAATCCTAATGAGTCTTTTCTCTTACAGTTATTTTGGATAAGGATTTGTTAATTTTGCTTATTAACAAGCCAATTCTTTGTTCTTGGTTCTTATTCTTTTGATTTCCATTTCATTAATTTCTACCTTATTCCCCATCACTTCTTTCTTTTAATGGCTTTAGCTTCAGTGTGTTCTTGTTTATCTACATCTTAAGATATATACCATTGTCTACTTAGGATTTCTGTTTTTAATGTACTCAGAGCTAAACTTTGTTCTTGGATCTTCCTCTTCTGAGGTCAATGTTCCTCCGTGATCCCTTGGTAATTTAAGAGCACATGGTTCACTCCATATGTTTGTGTATTGTCTCTATAACTTCTTGCTGCTATTGACTGCCACCTCTATTCCACGCTGATGTAAAAAGACTAACAGGTCATCTTAGCTTTTGTATCTGATGCGTTTTCTTTTATAACATAAAGTATTATTTTAGAGTTAGTCCCATGGGCTGTTGGGGACATTGAATTGGAAATGTTTTGTGGGTGTCTCCTGTCCATTTGATCTCTGGTGCCCTTTCAGAGGTGTCTTTTAGTCTGGATGTCCTGTTGATGAAAATGGGGTATTG
This sequence comes from Phyllotis vaccarum, assembly GCA_033318265.1. Lineage (NCBI taxonomy): Eukaryota > Metazoa > Chordata > Mammalia > Rodentia > Cricetidae > Phyllotis > Phyllotis vaccarum. The sequence goes on along the minus strand of JARWLC010000017.1, from coordinate 12,398,625 downwards.
GAATTACAATGTTGTGTCTGGATATTTCTAAACATTTAAGTGCAATGTGTTTTTTATGAAATTGATGCTGCAATATTTGGCTCACACATCTTTGCAATTCTTATTCTGATGGATTGTTTCCCTTAGTAATCTGTAATGACTTTTTAAAAAATCTTATCTAATTTTGGCTTGAAGTCTGCTCCATTAAATGCTAAGTGTGGCTATTTTTGCTTGTTTCTGGCTCCCATTATTTAGAGGATTGATTTCCCATTCTTCCCGACACAGTCTGGATGTGTCTTTGCCAGTGAGGTATGTTTCTTCTTGTAACAAGAACTTTGATCTTAGGGGTTTCTTGTGTGTGTGTGTGTGTGTGTGTGTGTGTGTGTGTGTGTGTGTGTGTGTGTACATGTAGGCCAGGTGTTAATGCTAAATAACTTTGATTAGTCTTAGCTTCTGTATGTGTGAGTCAGGGTGTCTCAGTGACTCAGCTATACTGACTGAACAGCAACAAGCCCCCGAAATACATCAGCCTCTATCTATCTCCCTAGTTTTGTATAACTTCTTCATTAACTTTGAAGTATTTTGGGATATCCTTGAGTGCTTTTCCTAGCTGGTCCTTTTTTTTTTTTTTTTTTTTTTTTTTGTATACTTCCTGAGATTCCCACACCATGGATGTCTGCTCTTCTGTCACAGCCCTGAAAGTACAGGAGTCTCTGCTTGTTTTTTTTTGTTTTTTTTTTTAATAAAAATTCTCTTTTTTTCAGACTTGCTCAATTTTTTGCAATTCTGCCTCAACCACGGCTTCTTCTCTCTGTTCCCTTCATTCCGACGATGAAGCCATTCCATTGGTCTCTTGATCTTTGTGACATCTCTTCATCTTCCTTGTGGGTTCTATGGATCAAACTCAGGTCCCAAGACTTGCTCAGAAAGGGCCGTCTCGTATTGAGCCCTCTCAGAGTTTTGGGGTTGTATAGTTAGTTCATTTTCTGCTTCCATTTTTCCGTCACTTTATTCTTCTCTATCCTTTTTATGCCTTTGCTGAGATTTAGCGACTATTTTAAGTGTGCTTGAAATCACTTTTTGAAGGCTTTTTGTTGGTGCTGTTGATGTTATAGCTGCTTATAAATGAGTCTTAGATAACTCCAACATTTCTTTTGGCATATAAGACTCTCATTCAGTTTGAGATAGTCTTGGTTCTTTGTAAAATGATTTTTCAATAAAAAAAAAAAGAACCTAGATAATTCGTTCAGTTAAAAGACTCACTGGACCTTATTTAAAACATCCTTTGCATCTGACTTTCTCTGATACTGCCCCAGGAAATAAAACATGCTATTCCCTCCTACTGAAGAACAGTAGTAAAAATCCACTTCCCTACTTAGCCATGGCCAACCTCAGGGGGTAGAGCTGCTCCTCTTTGATGCTGGGAGGCTGCAGGAGCCTCGGGGCCTCCTTTTTGCTCCTTCAGCTGATACTGTGGCAGGCGAGGAGAAGCAGGAGTCTACAGCGCTCCCCAATAGTAAGGTGGATGAATGAAGGATGGGATGTGCAATCTTGTTTTTGCTGGATGTTAATGAAAGTTTCTACTCTCTTCCAGCTTCCTGTGACACCATTTAGCTGGAAGCTGAGATGTACAAACAAGTTAGGAGCCTAAGCTGCTATGCACTTTCTTTCAGCAACGCTAGGACAGGGGAATGTGCCTCCTTATCACAACCCGGTAAGGCAAGGACACCATGGTCCTGTTCAGTCTTTGCCAACATGGGCAAAGGTGAAGCCATAGGTTTGCCTATGCAGCTTAGCTGGAGTCACATAGTTCTAGGGCTTTGGTTGCAGACCCCAGACTGTGCCAGGATTGCTGTTCGTACTGTAGTATGTCTTCAACTCACAGGTCTGGAACATATGAAACAAGATGAAAGTTCATTAACTCAGGACTGTGTGGATTTATTTTGGCTCCTGAAGTCTAGGACCAGTCTGACGCTTTCAAGAGTTCTCTCATGCTTGTCTCACGTAAAACATTTAGGGGTTTTAGTTTTACTCACATGGGGAAGTCCCCTTCACCTCTTTCAGCTTTGTTTAGTATAGATTATTTTAACCAGTAGTTTCCACAAAGGTTAATCAAAGGAATTAGTCTTAATTCATTTATTGGAGCAAAGGATAGTTTGGGAAGAGGAATTTGACCTGTATTTGACTAGTTATCCCTTATAGCAACGCCTGGAAAGTCTGAGTTACTTCCAGTTTTACAGACGGTGAAACTGAGACTAACAGGTAAGCCCAGATTCAGGTCAGGGCTGGTCTGAAGCATCTTAAACATTATCCCGGAATACCTAGGTAGCCTGCCGCCATGGCTAGAACATGGGATTAACTTGGACATGAAGAGAGTAATATTGGAAACCAAAGCCTGATCTGTGAATGTTTGCATTTTTGAGCAGGGGTCTGTGTGGGCATGTGTGAGTGGAGAAATGAGGTCCTATATCAGGACTATTTAAGGACAGCAGGAAGAGGGGACCAGAGGACAGGGACAAGGGTCTGATTTCTACTGCTTAAGCAGAGTGGATGTCACATTGACATCTGTAGAAAATTACTGGTCTTATGTTTGATGCTATTTCACAGTTACTAATAAGTCAAAGATCCTCTGGTGACACTTATCCTTCATCTCTTCCATTCCCTGTTTTATACAGATTCTGCAGTAGGGCTGTGAGATGGGACAGCCTGGAAAGGTGCTCGCTACTCCATGATGCAAGCTGGACAACCTGAGCCAAATTCCTGGCACTCACATAAAGCTCTCCTCCGCATGGGCACCGTGGCATATGCACCCCCCATAATACAATAATAATATAAATCACTGTAAAATTTTACATCCGGGTTTTGTTTTTTGTTGTTGCTGTTTTGTTTTAGAGAAAGCATTGGTTTTTCAATGGAAGCTGAGAGATAAGATGAGTTAATTTCTACTGCTGCTGTCTCCTTATGTTTAAAAAGTCATATTACTGAGTCGCGTTTAGTCGCCATGTAGAGCCTAGTTAAACTAATTAGGCACAATGTGGGTAGGCAGAATGACATCACGCGCCTCCTTTCAAAGAGACAGAGAAATGGAGGAGAAGGGAAAGATGCCAATAGAATCCGGATGCATAAGGCTGGATGGGAACATCCCCCGCCCCCATCCATCTCCCTCATCCCTCACCCCATCCCCCACCCTCATCTCCTACCTCCACCCCTCACCCCCCACCCTCACTCCACCATCTTCTACTCCCGCTCCAAGAAAGACCAAATATATTCTAGTGACTTATTTCTTGACTTTTTGAGCCAAGGCTTCACTGTGTAGCCCAGGCTAGTCCTGGAACCCACTGTGTCATAGCCCAAGTTGGACTGTAGTGCTGGTATTACAGGTGTGTGTTGGCTGGGTTTCACTGAGCTCTTAGACAGTTGAGATACAGCCCTGGTTGGATTATAAACAGTGCCACAAGTAGGAATGTTCATAGTCTGGGAGAAACTATGGAGCTAGTTACAAATACTAAAATAAAGCAAAGCATTTCATCACACATCTATTCCAGGGAACGATTTGAGAAAAGAAAGAGAAGAGAGAGGGTAGGTGTTGACTACTAACACTGGGTTTAAGTTTCTATACCGTAGGCTTATAAACTTAAAGAGTCTGTGCACCACCAGCTCTTCAGAAAGGTGTGGCGAGCAAAGTCCTGCCTGGCTCTGACCCAAGGTCACATCTCATGATTCATTGGCCATTAACAGGATGAGGCCAGTAGCAGATCTTATTTACAACTTCTTGCTGGGAGTGGAATGTTTCTTCTCCGAGTGTCCTTGCTTTCCCACACTACCCCTCTCACAATCTCAACTGCCTTCCCCCTTCTGCAGCTGCAACTCTCTTTTCAAGGTTAGCAGCAAGAGTGATAACCAACCCCTTCACCCTATATATACTCAGCTCATTCCTTCAATAAACGGAGATTTGATCAGATTACTTATCTGTCTGCTTCTCACATCTCTTGTCTCCACCCATTCTTACTCCCCTCCAGGGTCTCTGTTGACTTTACCAGCAGGTCGGGGCAGAAAGGATTAGACTATACAAGATCCCCAAGTCCAGTTGCTTAGACATTCTCTTAGCCCACCTTTGCCTTTTACCCTGGAGACTCTTCAGACCTCACACTTCACATTTCACCTTTCTTGAGGTGTAGATCAGGACAAGACTTACCACTTCACATCGTAAAATTCTATTCCCAGTTGTACATTTTATATGTGTGTATGTATGTATGCATTTTGAGACAGTGTTTCTCTGTGTATCCCTGGCTATCCCGGAGCTTACCCTGTAGACCAGGATGGCCGCGAATTCACAAAGTTCTGCCTGCCTCTGCCCCGTGGGTGCTGAGATTAAAGGTTTGCGCCACCACTGCCTGGCCAATTGTACCTTCTTTTCTGGCTCCTTTAACTCCTGCCTTGTGTGTGCTTCTAGATTCCTTGAATGGCAAGTGAATGTTTTCAGTTTCATCTCAAAACTCAAAAGCCACAACATTTTCATAGCAGCCCCCCCCCCATTTTCTCTTTCCAAATCCATCTACGTCATCCAAGTGAATCAATGAACTGATTCATGGGAGGAAATTGCAGCTATTTTTTATATATTTTTAAAATCAATGATCGGTTAAAATCAGATTATAAAGCGAAATCGCATGATGACATCTCTATCTGGCTGCCAGGTTGTTCCCCTCTTCCTCCTGGGTTCTCAGTAGATTTCATTCGGCTGGTGCATGGACAGCTGAGCCTCTGAAACCTCGTGGTTAGAGCAGCGGTCTGTCTTGGAGGTTGGGGGAACCTTCCGGAACTCCTGAAAGATGGGGTCTTTCCCTCGGATCATCTGCTCGATCCTTTGGATCCTTTGTTCCTTCTTCTTGATGGCTTCCTTGATGCCTTCAATGTGACTGGACTTCTCCTCCTTCTCCGCCTTCAGCTTCAAGATGTGATGGTTTCTTTCACGCAGAATATTCAGCTCCTGAGGGTTCTGCGCCCTGTCCTTGGTGATCTTGTGTGCGTGACTCCTAGCCTGCTGGATCTTCTGCTCAGCCAGGTCTTCCAGCACCCGCTTGCTCACCTGGCGCAGCTCCTCGGCCTCCTCCGCATGCCACCTCACTCTCTGGAACTGCTCTGACTCCTTCTGGGCCTTTCCCTGCTGCTCTTGACACCTCTCCTTAGCCAGATCTTCTTGGATATCCTGGGAGCATTGGTAACTCTGCTCCATCGACAGTTTCCTGAGGAGCTCCTCCGCCTTGGCCTGGCAGTCCATGAGAACCTTGCGAGCCTGGAAGTTGACGACTGAGCTCAGGTTGCTCTCCTGGATCTTCTTCTGGCTCTCAGCCAGATGCTGCTGCCTCTTGTGACAGGCCACCTCCAGCCGCTTCTGCAGCTGCAGCCTGTTCAGGTCCTGCAGATTCTGCAGCACCCTCTCCTGCTCCCGCAGGTGCTGCATTTGACACTGTTTGAGGTGCTCCGCCTGTGCCTGCGCCCTGTCTGTCTTGCCCTGGCCTCGGAGGTTCTCCGGGTTGTCAGGTGGCACCCACCACCCACACTCGCTCTCAGAGTGGGTCACGTTCTTTGTCTGGCGTTCTGGCCGCGGACCTGGCTGCTCGAGGCCCCGGAGAAGCTGCTCATGTCCCCTCCGTGGCTTGGGCTGTTCCTTCAAACCTTGCCATTGTTCCTGACTCTGCTGCAATAGCAGCCTGCGCTCTCTCTCCAGCGTCAGGTGGACTTTCTGGTCTGAGCGCTTTAGCTCTTCCCAGGCGACTGCTGCCTGTTGCTGTAGCTCTCGCATCCTCTGGGCCTTTTTGAGCCGGCTCAGCACTAGGGCTACGATCTTCTGGTCCCTGGAGGATATCACGGCTTCCTCCAGCTTGCTCTTAAGGACCTGAGCATGCTGGCTACTAATCTTTTTGCAAGAGGTGGGGGGCTGGGAGGGTTGGGAGGGCTGGGAGGATTGGGAGGGTTGGGAGGGCTGGGAGGGCTGGCTGGCTAAGGTCTCCATCTGGTCGCCACTACCCCTCTTCTGGGTGCACATACAGGTGGATTGCTTCTGGAACTCCAGGGAGTGCACAGAGGACTTGTCCGTGAGAGCCGAGGAAGAGGACCAGAGACCTACAGGTCTGCACAAAGGCACTGCCCACCGGTCTCCCTTCTGTGTCTTTTCTAAAAGCAAAGTCTCAACACTCTGGGGGCTGAAAGCTCTCCCAGAGTACGATAGGGAAGAGTCTCCTGGGGCTGCAGAAGAGTGCTGGCAGGGCAGATCCAGTTGCTGCTCCTGCTGCCAGGTCCTGCTGGACTTAGTATGTGCCTCCCTGCAGGCTTCCTCCAGGATCTGGCTGCGGGACCGGTACTTCCTGGAGCGGTCTGAGGGTCTCCGGGCCACGTGTGTCAGGCTGTGGCTTTCTCGTGGCGAGGTGACATACTCAGGCTGGCGGTGCCGCCCGGTGGGCGACCATTTCTGATGCACCCAGGGCACCCTGCTCTCCGTCTCGGCGGCCAGAGTCTGGGACCAGGGACTCAGGGACCGCTCAAGCCAGCCTAGCGGTGCCTCGACCTCCCGCTCTCCACCGGGCGAGGGCTCCCCAAACTCCCCATAAGGTCCTTGAGAGAAAAGGTGGAAGCCGGCCATGCTCTCTTCCCGGAGTGCCCAGAGTCTACACGAAGGTCGGGGGACCTCCTAGGGGCCACTGAGGACACCCACCCCACTCTCAGATCCTGAGATCCACGTGGCCTGTGACGCTCCCGCCACTTCACAATGCACTGGGGCTTTGCCGAGAGAGGGAAAAGTGGGCTAATAGATGCTCAGAGGAACTGGCTGGAAGTCTAGGATGGTAATATCGAAGGTGGTATTTAGAAATGAAGATTGTGATGATGCCACCACGTTTCAGTTCTCTGAATTAGTGGGATTGTGAGAGTGCCGTGCTAAAAATAGAAAGCAGTGAGAGGTAGGCCAAAGGGCAGCATAGAGGACCACGGGGGGGGGGGGGGGGTTAGTCTCTTATTTTTACATTTGTTATTGTGTGTGTGTGTGTGTGTGTGTGTGTGTGTGTGTGTTTTATTGTGTGTATGGGCAAATACAAGCCATGGCCAGTTTGTGGGCAGCAGAGAATGACTTTACTGGCCAAGCATCTCACCTACCTCACAATTCCCAATGGGTGCATGCAAGAAAAATAGCCTAGGACCTTAGCAAGCCCAAGGAATGCTTCCGTGTAAACCTTTATAAACTTCAAAACAGCAAAAGGCAGGTCTGGTGTTCATCTAATGTGCCAGTTACAGCTTTTATCTAAACATGAATTTTGTCTGCACTGTTTTAAAAAAAGCCCGCAAAAAGATTTCGTTCATTTGTCATTTTTCTGTTTTCTCCACTTTTGTGGGAATTTCCCCTCATTGCTGAGAGGCAAATGCGTCAGGCTTTCACTTTTGACTCAAGGGATGTTGGGCAAGTTATTTCCAGGACCCTCGAGTTCTGGAAGCTGGACCATGGTGAAGTGAAGGGAAATAAAATGTGCTTTGGGAAAGTCTGACACCATAATACATTTGATAAATGAGGCCTACTAAGCTCTAATTAAAAGTTTTAATACTTAATGTATTATCAGAAATTTCTGTAGATTTCTAGCTGAAGAGAAAAGTTACCGGATTAACAAAGTTTGGGTAAAGTGTAGAGAGTAGTGACTCTCAGGTTCTGTCATACCAAACTCTGGGATTCAGTCATTTTCGTCATCTAGGGTTGCTATGGTCTAGACGTATGTCCCCAAACTCCATGCTTTGAGATCTAATAAAAGTTTCATGTGTGTGTGCATGCCTGTGTGCATGTGCATGTGTCTCCATTACCCAATATTCAAGTATGAACTTTGTAGATGACAACATTGTGCCACAATGTTAAAGGGTTTTACATACTTGAAAACTTGAAGACTATGTGAGGCTGCCAGCCAAGATGACCCAGGGACAACCATAGTGTCTATCCCTCGTAATGATAACCTCACAGTGACTCCGTGTAGTCCTTACAAAAGGAGAGCCAGGGAAATGGCTCAGTGGGTGGAGCCACTTGCTGCCAAGCCCTATGTTTCAAGTTTGATTTCTGGGACCCATAGGGTAGAAGGAAACAACCATGTGGTCTCTCACAAGTTGTTCTCCGATCTCCATATTCACACTGTGACACACTCAAGCACACACACACACGTAAGTGTAATGACAAATATAAGCTTGAGTACTAAAATCATCTCGGGTCACTGTATGTGTGTGTATGTTCATGAATTCGAGTGTGCCATGATGTGCACATGGAAGTCAGAGCACACTCACCCGCTGAGAAGCATAGATCAGCAAGATGCATTGTTTATTCCTCAGGCTTCTTTATTCCTGAGTCACCAGTAGGAGGCCCAACCACACCCTCTCTGAGGGAAGATCTTCCTTTCATGGTTATTCCTAAATGTCTAGCAAATGCTGCTTAGATCTAAGTACAACATCTAGAACAAATTGATAAAACACAAAAAGAAAGCTTTTTGAATGGTCTGGAGAGATGGCTCTAGATTTTAGGGCACACAGCACCTGTGATCGACTCCCCATATGATTCCTTGGAGGGCTGCAGCTTGCAAGTCATGTCAGTGCTCCCAGGAGCACATGAAAGAGATGGTTTGTGGATGCCAAGCATCTCCTTGATGCTGAGAACGATCAGTCTCCTTTTTATTTGGCAGTGAAATCCTCAATGGATTGTATTGTCTCAGAACATGGCCTTCTGCCAAAAGAAGACCTAGGCCTTCTTTCTTAATTTGTTGGAGGATTTAAAAATACACTCTGATTCTGCAAGTGAATCCATGGTCTATGGGATGGAGATGTGTTCTGTGTGCTGATATTTCCTGAAGAAGGAAATCCGAAACGCACCCCCCCACACTCGCCCTCCCTCCCTCTCCATAGCTCTTAATGCTTGGATGAGTCAAAGGAGGGAAGCTAGTTAGCTACTCACATGTAATATAGGCACTTGAACACACTGTTCAAATAGACATGTGCTTAAGTATAAAATATATACTGGGGGCTGGAGAGATGGCTCAGCCATTAAAGAGCGTTTGCTACTCTTGCAGAGGACCTGAGTATTGTTCTTAGCAACTGTGCTAAATGGGCGACTCACAACTGCTCCCAGATCCAAGGGATCTGATGTCCTTTCTGGACTCCACTGGCACACACTTGGCATATGCAGTAAACAGAAATCAATCTTGTAAAATGAAATACAAACAAAATACACATTGGATCCTAAAAATGTAATAGGAAGAATAGCACAGTGGTTTTTATTTCACACTGGTTACATTTAAAATATTTCAAGCTCATGAGCCTCAAAATTAATTCCACGCTTCTTATGCTTGTTCTGATATAAACTAGGAGGTTTAAATTTACATATATGTAAATGTAATATATGTTATTGTATGCTTATTTTGTGCAAAAGAGATTTTTTAAAGTTTAACTGCCACATAAAAATTACAAATTCATTGGATTCTGTGTAATATTTTGATATATTTAGGCATCGTGGAATGTTTAGATCAGAACAAACAAATATGTCTCCTCAAACATTTATCATCCCTTTATTGTGGAACTTGTGAGATTCCTTTGTCACCTTTTCTGACATGTACAGTACACAATTGTTATCTATGGTCTCATGCTGTTCATAGCTCTGGAGATCCTTGCTGTCCCATAACTGTTACTTAGCACCCATTGACCAACCACTCCCCATCCTGATCCATTTTTATTGGACAGAACTGCTCTGAGTACTGAAAATTTCTCAGTGCTCTGTCTGTAAATAAAGCTTTCTGCATACTGGTGATTTTAATTTTATATAAATGTATTGCTTTGAAGCCTGTTTTCTTTGTGGTGTGTGTGAGAGACACGTATACACACACGTACATGGCACTACTGTGGGTCTACGCTCTTGTACATTTAAATATTTGTCACTGTAAATACTAGTTTAATAAAATGCTGATTGGCTAGAAGCTAGGCAGACAGGAAGTATAGGTGGAGTGACCAGACACGGAGAATCCTGGGAAGAGGAGGAACAGCGCAGATGCCAGCCAGTTGCAGAAGTAAGATGAGAATGCTGGGTTGAGAAAGAGGCAGCAAGACGGGTGGCTAAACATGGATAAGAATCATGGGTGAGTGTAAGAGTAAGAGTTAGTAAGTAATAAGCCTGAGCCATAGGCCAAATAGTTTATAATTAATATATAAGCCCTTGTGTGATTATTTGGGACTAAATGGCTGTGGGACCAGGCAGGCAGGACAGAGGAACGTCTGACTACATGGCATACATGTGAACATCAGAGAACAGAACTGGGTATTTTTCCCTCCTCTTTCATCTGAGACAGGGTCTCTTCCTGGCCTGAAATCTCCCTGCCCCTAGTCTAGCTGGTCCTTGTGCCTCCACGAATCCACCTGCCTCCAGCTCTCACCTCTCAATTATGGAGTTACAGGAGACACTGGCAAACCTGGGATTTTCTGTATGCACCAGGGATCTAAACTGAGGGTCTCCTATCTCATGGCAAACACGTTACTGACTGACCCATCTATCCAGTCCCCAAAGTCACCTTTTCTAAGAGGATAAAATTTAAGTCAGAAGGGTTTTTGTTTTGTTTTGGTTTCTTTGGTTAATCCCTGGATGGTAGAACATACTATAAATTTCAAATTTTAGTTTTATGTACGCTTTTTTATATCATAGGATTTAGAGTTTTTTATGTCCCACCTCCATTGTTTCCTTACTACATAGGAAAACACACAGCCTCAAGTAACATAGACCTGGGCCACTCTATGTGCTGGCAGGCACCGTGGACTCAGCAAAGATATCAGAAACACAGAACAATCATTAAAAAAATATATATATATAAAGGCAGATATATGAAAAACAACTTAGCATGTATTTATGCTAACAGGGCACTAAGCATGAACATTCTAGCCTGTAAACAACTTCTTCCTTAAAAAAAGAGAAGAAAGGAAATAGTAGGTTAATAACTTGGCAATAGGCAGGTTGCCATGGGAACAATAACAATGCAAATATTCCATGTGGATGCGAGGTTACGTGTGTAAAAATGATGGCTGACACGCCCCAAGCATGTGTTTGGACATGCCTCTCAGCACTTTATATGCAAATTGGACCATGACAGTCATGAGCAGGGCCTGCTGTTTCCAGGAGCACTGACAGAGGATTCTGAAGTTCATGAAACTGATAGTGGGCAGGGGATCCAGAACTGGAATTTGGGTTCTCACACTCAACTTAGCAGCCACCTATGCAGCCTTCTGTCAGATTTTCCAGGCTAACACATGTGTGGGCCAAAGCACAGAGGATTTTAAACACTTGTCACTTTTGCTGCAGCTTAAAAATTTTAATACTTTCCACACTCATAACCTGAACCCAATTATTAGTCAGAGATTGTAATTAAAAAATTCTCATGAAGTAAAGGAGAATTCATGTATGTTCAGAGCCAGAGGTGAGCTAAATTCCGTAGAAGTAGGAAGTTGGGGAGACGTATCAGGTCACTCAGTTATCAGGTCACTCAGCAGTGACACAGAAGCCAAACTATGTGATGGTCGTAGTACCATATGTGTTCTCCCAATATGGTACCCTTCTCGATATAAATAACATGGGCAATATATTGAATCAATTCCTTATTTTTAAAGAATATTTTGGTTTAAACGTTTAAAAATATCTGTCTTTTATAGTTTTTTATTCTGTTTTATTTTTCCCCTAAAGTTGAGCCTAGTGTTTTTAACTTCAAAGAACATTTTCTCGGAAAGGTCCAACTGAAGAAAGATAGCTGTCTTAATTAGGGTTTTATTTCTACAGAGTCACCATGAGCACAGCAGTCTTATAAGTAAACATTTCATTGCTTCAGTTTCAGAGACTCAGTCTATTTCATAATGGAGAGGATGGAGGTGTGCAGCAGACTTGGTGCTGGAGCTCAGTGTCCTACATCTTGCAGGCAATAGCAAGTCAGTGGTCCATCACATTGAAGGAAGCTAAAGCGAAAGAGACCTCAAAGCCCACCCCACAGTGGTGCACTTCCTCCAAGGCCACACTTCCTAATAGTGCCACTTCCTTTGGGGGCCATTTTCTTTCAAAACACCACAATAGCACTACAGTGAAAGTGTGGCTACTGATGATTCCCTGTGATTGTGGACTGTGTGAGTATGACATCGTATGGGCCATTGTCCATCCTTGGCTGGCATCATCAGTAGGACAGGAACCCCTCAGCCCACTGAAATTCCAACCTCTACCCCGGAGGTGTATATGATAGAATAGTTTTCAAAAGGCAGGGCATATTACCCTTTTCCACTCATAGCCACCCACGTACAAGGGTGGAGAACCCCAGCAACTGTGGGTGGCTTTCTGTACACTCAGAAATTATGCCTGTCCACAGGAGCTGTACAAAGACCCTTTGTCCAGCTGCCACAGTCACACAGCTGGAGGAAGCCATTAGCTGCCTGCTACTCTTTGTAGAGTGGTGCCCCCTCCGCGCCCTCCCTTGTTAAGTGAAGACCCCACTGTACATTCTCATGGCTCTTTTAGAGAACTAGAGCTTTTCTTCATGGTCTCTGCCTATTGTATATCCCCACTTGGAGGTTCTATGGACATCTGATTAACCAACTCCTCCTGAATACCTCATTACCCATTGCCTCCACCACCCAGTAGCACATCTCCAGATTCTACCACCTTCCTGTAGTGTTAGAGGATGATGATGTGCTCCGTTGGGTGACACATCCAAGCAATGGCTCACTTCTGAGCCTCAACCTTCTTCCTTTATGACCCGAGGTGAAACCTGTCCATGCCAAAGCCTCTCCTCCGATTCTGCCCGACTCCTTCCTGAGCTAGTGTCCTATTCTGTAGCCCCCATGTTGTCCACTGTCCACCTTGGCCTCATGCTGTGGTGACATCTGTTCCCCAGGACACTTGATACTTTTATTCCAGAGCTCCTCTGTCCAGCAGGGCCTTCTGCAATGATGCTAATCCTGTGTGTCTGCAGCTGCCCCTTATGGAGGCCACTAGCTGTCCGTAACTACAGCATGTGAAATGCAGATTTTTACATTTTAAATAATTAACAATCAAATTTGGTATCTGTGGCTATTGGCCCCTATCTGGACAGTAGAATTTAAAAGTGTGAGTTCTGAGAACTATTGCTTTAAATATGGTAACATAAATCAGAACGTTAACATTACCTGGCCATACAAGAAATTTAGACTCTTTAAGTGGCCCAACTGTTTTCATCTAAAATTTCAACATTAATTCTAGAGGGAATAAGGTGGTTATGAATGGGGGATTCGTGGAATTACTAGTAGAGGTGTAAGAATGCAGTCTACGAACGTACTGTGAGTGTGACTGTCTTCCTCACAACCTTTACCTTCCCTGATGTCTGACCCATGCCTATCGCTGTTTCAAATTTCCAGTAGAGATGCATTAATGGCCAGCAAAATTGGTTTAGTAAGTTTGACTAGAACTTTAAATATGAAATAGATTAGACTAGAATAAGAAATATGTCATTACATGTTTGCTTTTACATATGAATGCACTATGTACCAGGTGTCAAAATAAAATAGAAAGTTATTAACATGGGCTACATATATTTAAAGTCACACTTCTCTCAAATTATGACTATAGAGTTTAGGTCAAGTCTGATATCGAGAAGTTGAAATCTGCTGGCTTCTTCCAACCTTGGCCTAGACTTTTGACAGGGCTCCCTGTTGTCTTTTGAGTGAAGTTCAAACTCTTCCTGGTAGATAGAACAGACATTCACAGACCTATATATATATATATATTCTCTAGGTACAATGAACTCTCCATAACTTCCCAAGTAGACCTTGAAGTCTGTGTCTTATCCTTTGTGATCCTCATAGAATTAAAATTCTCCCCTGAGAATGAAGATTTATGCTATAAAGTTCTCAGCAAGATTTCGTTGCAGTACGATGGTAAGGCAGGCCCACTCCTGGGTCCTTCCCACCCAGTCCCTAATAAAGAGAGAGAAGGTGGAGTTAAGAAGCATTGCATTGCAATAGCCCTCGTGGGTGTCTAGCTGTTTTGTTACTCTGTGACAACGGAAATGAAGAAAAACATTGTTTCCTTAGGACATGAAGAAAAACATTGTTTCCTTAGGACACGATTATGCTTCTGTGAAGACATTTATTCATTCAGTCAGACCATATAAGTATTTATTAACACTGTCTTAGGCCCAGTGGTGACTAAGAGGACATCCTGCTCTTAGTCATCTTGCAGAGGTCTGGTACATAGTAGCATTGTTGAAAGAAAGAGAGTAAGTTTCCAGGAAACTTCGTGAATAAGAGAAATCACTTCTGGGTTAGGGGGCTGGGGCCTGGGGCTAAACTATTGGCCACTTCCTGATAGTTGAGCACAAACTCTAGATGAATAAAGATTTTTCATTTGATCCAGTTTTGTATTTTTCCACTCTGAGAGCAGGGCCCCCTGGGTATATGTTATATGGCTTAATGCCTGCCTATGCATCGAAATATGCTGGGAAATGAACAAAGAATTCTATGCATGAGAAAACGTGGCCAGGTTTGTAACTGTGAGATTCTGGAAGACTGGGTTGATGCCTCTGTGTTTCTATGAACTCACTCCGAGATGGACTTGAGTGTGGCTGAGCATCTTCTAGGCAGTGTTAAATTCCAGGCAAGTGCTGAGTAAGAGGCTCTACAGTGGAGGTTTCTCTCTTCACCTTTTCCTGGGCATCACTTCAAATTAACCTTTTTAAAGAAAATGTTCATGCTACATTGATGGTGATTTTAAAGGGAAGAACCAAAAAAAACAAAACAAAACAAAACAAAACAAAAACCCGCCAGGGTGATTTTAAAAAAGAAAGAAAGGAAAGGTCAGGAAAACAACATTTTAATGTAATTATCTATCTACCACAGGGAGTGCATTTGGAAGCACCCACTCACCTTTACCTGGAAGTCAACTGAAGAGGAAAATTTAACCAGAGGTGGTGACCGTGGTAAAAGCGGCTGATGAGCAACGCTTCTTTGATTCACCTCAGGGACCAAACATTGCTACATATAGGCCAAAGTTTAATGTTATTAAAGATATTTACCCAATTCCAAACTCAATGAAAGGCCGAAGGTTCAGAAATTCTTTCTGTCTCACTTCTCCTTCCTCACCCGCAGTGATTAAATTTAACTCACTGAAATACGTTCTAAGCATCAGATACTGGTGCCAGGCCCTGACCTGGCGGCCATCTCTGTGAACTGAAATGACCCAGTTTTGTTTTCTTTTTCTTTGTTTTATTTTGGTTTTGTTTGTTTGTTTCTGAGATGCCTGTCCATTAAGAACCCCCCCTAGATGCAGAATTAGTTGCTGAGAAAAAAATCAAAGCAAGGGAACATCGTAGCCTGTAAGAGTGTGTGTGATGGGCACCGTAGAAGTATAGCTTTGTGTAAGCTGGCTATGTCCTTTTCCGAACACAGAGCAGTTGCCCCAGGCTACATCTCCCAGTTTTCCTTTGCATATCTGTAAAACCATGTGACTAATTGGCCACGTGACATCATCTTAGCTTATGGGATATGGGCAGGATGGATGTGGCTTTCAGGCCTGGCCCTCATACACCCTTGTTCTTCCTTCCCATGGGCTGATGTGAAAAAATGTGTAAATTGAATAAATTAATTTATGTGTAAATTAATTAATTATATACTATATATGTGTCATCCAGATTTGAGCCTCCGACAAAAAGCTGGATGTCTGCCTGCCTTCCTTTCTTCCTTCCTTCCTCCCTCCCTCCCTTCTTCCTTTTTCTTTTGAGTACCTGACTGAGGCTCCATCCTCAAGCCATGTTACTTTTTATGCTGTTACATGGAGTCAGTGTAGACCTTTCCTAGTCACCCCAGTTAGAGATACCCATCACGGATAATCCCTATGCTATTAACCATTCAAAATGACTCATATTAACCAATCGCAGGCCTGTGAAGCTAACACAGGCCTGTGAAGTGGAGCTAACCACACCAAGTAGCCTTACAGCTCCCCCTTCTGTAACTGCGTCCCAGGTACAATCACTCATGTGGTCCTACCCAGAAGCAAGTCCTTGTTTGGAGCAGTTAAGTAACAAAGAATTCTGCCTCTCGTCTACGAAGTAATACTATTTCACCATCTTTAAATATTATGAAACAAGCCAGGTGTTGTGGCACATGTATAGGACTTGGGAATCATAGACAGGTGGATCTCCGTGAGTTCTGCGGATCTACATACTGAGTTATGCAAGGAGACTCTGTCTCAAAACAAAATGAAACAAACAAACAAATAAATAAAACCAACCAAACAAATAAACAACCTTATAGAACAGCTGTATATCAAAGACAAAAGACTTTTGGAAACCATGTGTTGAAGCCATCAGAGTTGGCTTTGAATGGTTCATGAGTGGCTGTTGTCCATCCAGGCTGCTCATATCCATGTCCTCCCCCTCCCCCGCTATCATGACTTTATTCTGTCTACGAGACAGGAAGAAGTTTCACCTGTGTGGGGATCATTGCTTTTTCACATTGGTTTGCCAGATAGGGAAGTTTAAGCTAGCCAGACTATAACAGAACAACCAACCATTTGCCAGGGGTGTAATGTGAGCCTAGGACATGGTGGGGGTCGGGGAGGGGCTGCTAGCTGACCAGCAACAAAAAGCAAACTGGTTCAGTAGGCCCTCATCCCTCCTCTTTTCTTTCAAGTAAAAACCTTCAAGAAAGAACTCCTTGGACTGATCTGTTACCGTTTTTTAGTTCCTCACCAGCCCACTTTGGCATATGGCAGTCTCAATGTTAATTTCATGTCATTAAGTTCTAGGTTCGGGCCTACATTTTCTCTATGCATATTTTTTCTTCTCTCCAATCTTGAGATGTGTGTGTGTGTACACATCCATACATTATCTACATGCTAGGACCTTCTACCACTGAACCAAAACCCCAACCCTTCCAACTCAGTGAGCAAGCAAGTTTCTGAAGGTAGAAGCAAGAACTGGTACCTCCTTTAGCTATTGGGTAGAGTAACTTAGGTGAATACGTCAATGTCATTTGGGATGGAAGTGACTAGTGAAAAGTAGAGCCACATTCCCCTCCTCTGCAGCATTGGCGGGATGGAAAGTAGCTAAGACGGCCTTCCTCTGGTGTGGGAAGACACACTAACATGAAAATAGCTTTGCAGAAGTTTGATTGCGCTCACAGAGCCCTTGTATGCATACCTTCAGAAACATGTGAGGGCAGAGAGCACTAGAACTGAATGGAGGTAGATGAAATGGGGTGGTGATGTGGGGAACATGGGCAAGAACCTTTGCTGTGGTTTCCACTGGGGACTTGGAAGCAGGGTAAATGGATATAAGACTAACCAGGGTGCATGATTTCAATGCAAGGATGCAGGGGCTGTTCCTTGTTGTGTATCTCCTGGCTCTGGGCAAAATACTGATCCTGAGTGTGAGGACTCCAGAGGAGGAGGTGGATACTTGGTTTATTGTCTCTACACATGTACCTCTGAGGAGGGTGACAGACAGACAGACAATCAGATTCTAGAAAACAAGACATGGCTAATCCATAAGGAGTTTGCATTTTTAGAAGTAGAATGTAGACATTCATTTTTCCTGCACCTGCATCAAACATTTGATACCTTCACCCATTATCTGTGGCCCAAGGGGAGGGGTGAGGGGATCAGATATTTCTTTAATTGGCTTCTCCAACTTAACAGTGATCGTGAGCACGTTTCCATGTGTCCGTGAGCCAAGGAGGAATGAAGAGCTTTCTACAGTGTGTCCATGTGGAAAGTAAATGTGCCTGCGTTTCAGGTTCCTCTTGGCATGGCCTTAGGTGTGTCTCAGACTTTGTGCCACTTGGCATTTCCCTACTTGCTTTGTAAATTCTGTCTTTGGTCTTTATCCCTAACCTTTCTCTCCAAGTCACTGCCTAGGCTGTCCTATATGCCTAGAAACTTGTGGAACTATTTGATCCCTTTTATGCTTCTCCAGCCCACACAGAAACACAGATGTTTGTACTCACATAACATATAGAGGTCATCTCTAGGTTCCTCTAGACACCATCTCATTTGTACTTGCCTATCTTTGCTCTTATTACTGTAATAGTTGACTTACTTTTTAAAAACGTCCCCATGGACTATAAACTTGTTGGATATTTTATGTTTTTGTAATCTCTGTATCTAGCATGACAACTAAAACATGCCATGTGCCCACCCACCAAGTACACTTTGTATAGATGGGGGAGGTGGGGACTGCATATGCCTATGTGAGCTGCTTTATCTATTTCTGCAGCCCCCAAACTTGTCTGCTCACAGATTTGGTGGTCCCTCTGGGGCTTATGTACTGGATGGACCACAAACTTTGAAAACCTTTAGATCTCCACAGAAACACAGCACTCAGGAGACCCTGGCCTCATGTTCCGCATGTTCTGGGACCAGTAAGTTGAGTGTATGTCTTCCGGGTGCTCACAATTTGAGAAACCCTGAGAAAAGAGGGAAAAATCATGACTAGGCTTCGGTTTTTAGTTTTCAAACAGTGTTTTCCTCAAGGTTCACATACTGGAAACTTTACCCCCATGTGCAGCAGAGTGTGAAGCAGAGCCTGATGGAAGTTGTTTAGGTCATGAGGGCTCTATCTTGATGGATGGACTTATGCTACTCTGAGAATGAGTTGCTTACCTAGAAATGGATTTCTGATAAAATGATAAATGTCAATCTTTGTCTGTGTTGTCAGTCTTTCTGTTCTCTCTCTCTGTCTGTCTCTCTTTCTCTCTCTCTCATCATTCTTTCTGGCCACATGGAATCTTCTGTCATGCTATAACACAGCAGGAAGGCCCTTACCAGAGTAATTCTTGTTCTTAAACTATTTGGCCTCCAGTTTTTATAAATTACCTGGCTCTGACATTTAGTTTTAGTAACAGAAAGCAGAGCGTAAAGTTTCATAAATACTTCCATGTCTGTCTAATACTCCAAAAAGACTTTAGGATAAGTCAGGAGGCTTTTGCATTTTTCTCCAGTTTAGTAGCGAACTCCTGTAGGTGTGAGAAATACAGAAGAGGTAAGTTTTCCATCACTCGGTAGGAAGTGAGTCACACTAACCCCTGCATTCCATCTCTCCTTACTTCCTATTCTGGAGAAAGTATAAATCCAGTTATATTCAAGACAGCTTATTTTTTAGATCCAGTGCCTCATAATATGAATATTTTTGAAGACAAGGCATTTAAAGAGGTAATTAAGTTTAAACGAGGTCATTAGGATTGTCCTAGACACCACAGAGGAATGCCCACATGGACATGCAGAAGACTGTCACCAACACTTTTGATTTGGATTTCCAGAAACTGGAACTGTGAAAAAATGAATTCCTGTTGTGTAGCCACCAAGAACATGATATCTTATGGCAACTATAAAAAAAAAAAAACATGAGATAATATAGGAAAGGAGAAAATGTTGTGCTGTAATCACCCTCCGAAAGCTTCTGCTTTGAGAGCCAGAATGTTGGGAAAGCCCAGTCCTCTCCTGCACTGATCAATCCAGAGTCATCATATGCTTCCCTTTTCAAACAAACTCTCGGTGCTGCAGCTGAGTGAGCGCTGGGGAGATCAGTTAGCTCTCATTTGACCATAAACTAGTGATGAGCCTGGGAATTGTGACATCATGGGAAGTGTTTACATAGAACCCGCAGAAGGAAAAGGTGAGGAAGCATGATGTTACCTCCAACTGGATGAAATGCTGTTTCTCATTCTATTAAATTTAAATTCCTACATGCTTTGCCTGCTTATATGTGTGTGCACCACAGGCGTGTCTGATGCCCATGAAGATGAGAAGAGGGTGAAGGCATCTGATCCCTTAGAACTGAGTTACCCATGGTTGTGAGCCACCCTGTGGGTGCTGGGAATCAAACCCGCATAATCTGCAAGAACTTTTCTGGGTGCTAAAGGAAAATACAACAGGCTTCCTCAAGTACTGGATGAGGCTACATGACCCTGTTCACAAATTAATTTTTATGGTCCTTGGGGGAGGAGCCCTGAGCCTCACACAAGAGCCAGGCAAATGGCAGACTACTGAATTATAGCCCGGACTGGATACCACTATGTCAGAAAGGAGACTTAAGCACAGAATCCCATGTCCTGATGAACTTGGATGCTCATATTGGCCCTGACATTCTGTATAAACCAACTGTTGTAGCTAAGGGAGATTTCAAATATGTTTGTTCCGTGGTCAACAGTTTTAAGCCCTATGGATTTGACAGTTATTTTAAAAGGGTAGACGTTTTACTGAGAATAAACTAGAATAAATAGTCGATTTTCAGAGAACAATCTCAGGGCCTTGGAAATATGAAAAAATACCCAAGTAATGCTTTGGAGCCTTGAAGTACAGGGTTTAGCAAGAATGCATTTGTAATAGCCAAATATGTTAAAACTTACTCCGTGCAAAGCCGACACCTCAATTTTACAAATCGAAAGAAAAAGGAAAAACCATTGAACTTGATTTATCTACTAAAAGCTAATTTCTTCTGCAAGAATTTGTTAAAATTACTTGAAGTAAGAGCTGGCACAATAAAAGCTGTAATTTCTCAACTACCTTTAGTATGTGAGATTTTTGGGAAAGTCCATAGGACAGGATGATTTGGTCGCTGTATCAGAAACATGGTTTTTCATATCCACAAATTGCTACAGAATAATGGACTGCCAGTTGTTCGAAAACACTGCCTGCCAACACCGTCTCATTAGGGTACACCCCTTAATCACCAGGGCTGGAAACTGGGCCCTCAGAGCCCAGCCCTCCACAGGGAGGCCTCGCTTGCTGGGGAACATTAAAGGCTGGAATAGGTTGGGAGAGCAGTGCTTAGAGCAGGTTGAACTTAAGACATCAGAAAGGGATCCCCGGCTAGGGGAACTCTCTTTCCTGGGGACCTCTGATCCTTTCGGGTGCTTACCCACCAGCCATAAACCTCCCTCTCTGGTGATATCCAGCTTTCTGCAGTGGCTCCCATTCTTCTCAACGCCCATCACTCGCCACCCCGGGGGAAAGCCTCTCAAGAGAAAGCTCCAAGGGACGCGTACATCTCCAAGGCAGCCAAGAGGGAAAATGTCAAGGATATGAGAGACTGGGTACAGAGACCCAACCTCCCTGAGTCTTCCTCTGGGCTCTAGGAGAAGCGCAGAGCCTGGGGAGCTGCTGCTCCGTGGTCACCAGGAACTTGAGATTTTACCATAGAACGTGCTCACTCCGCCCCATTTAAGTTGACCCTGTCATCAGTGATAGTCTTGGATGGGATCCCTCTGATCATGGCCACCGTCGCCACCGCAGCCTATGGTGGGGCACGCACAGGGCACCAGAGGCCACCGGTGCAGACCTGGGCGAGTGCGCGCGTGCATGTGTACGCGCGCATGCATATGCGTCTGTGTGTGTGTGTGTGTGTGTGTGTGTGTGTGTGTGTGTGTGTGTGTGTATGCGCGCGCGTGCGCGCGTGCCGCCGCCTGGCAACTCGTGCCCGACAGGTGCAGGCGCGCCGGCTTCCCATTGGCCGTGGCGTCCTCCTCCGCCCTCTCTATATCCCCTTACCCCCACCAGTGGCTCTGGCTGGGATCCGCGAGGCGCGTGCAGGCCTGCGCGCCCCAGCCCTCCCCTGCGCGCGCCCGCCTCATCCCTCCCA
This sequence comes from Phyllotis vaccarum, assembly GCA_033318265.1. Classification (NCBI taxonomy): domain Eukaryota; kingdom Metazoa; phylum Chordata; class Mammalia; order Rodentia; family Cricetidae; genus Phyllotis; species Phyllotis vaccarum. Next base: position 12,377,005 of record JARWLC010000017.1, on the reverse strand, counting down.
CCTCCTCTCCGCGCCGCCGCCGCGCGCTCCCGGGCCCAGGTAGCGGGCACGCGGGCGCCTCCTCGGGGGCGCGCAGCCCGACCGCTTTGGCCCTCCTCACCCCCGCCCCCCTCCCCCGGCCGCTCGGGGGGGAGCCCGGGGAGGGAACGCGCGGCGGGACGGGCGGGGGCGGTGTAGCCGGGCAGTCGCCGAGGCTTCCGTCTCGCTCTCTCGCTCGCTCGCGCAGCGGCGGCAGCAGAGGTCGCGCACAGATGCGGGTTAGATTGGCGGGGGGAGGAGGCGGAGGAGGGAAGAAAGCTGCCTGCATGAGACCCACAGGTAAGAGCCAGAGCCCGGAAGGGGCTTGCCTGCCCGGGGAGGCGCGCGCAGGCCGGCCTGGGCGAGTTGGCTCCGAGCTCAGCACCCCCAAGGAAGGAATTTTTAAAATAAAAATCACAGCTCAGATTTCACAGGGGACTGGGGCAATAGGACCCTCCCAATGCCTGGAAAAGCAGAGAAGTGGCCGGGGGCAGCAGGGAGCACAGTGGGAGATTCCTCAGAGTAAAATGTGCAGGCCCGGGGAAAAGTGTTTTCTCAGCCCCTTGATGCTAGAAGGCTTTTAGACTTTCCTGTCATGATCACAACCGCTGAATCCTGGGGACCGGCGCAGAGCCAGTGTGCACTAACCCCTGTCCTATTTCCCCTCCTCCATCCCTCCCGCACGCGCAGTATCCCATGGTGGCTGTTACTCTCTGGACCCTGCATGGGGGGTGGCAAAAGGGATCTCGCCGTGGGAAAGGGGGCGGGGGCTGCGCAGGGGCGAACCGGGATGGAGCCCGCAAAGCCCAGGCGCCGGGTCCCCAGGGCGGAGGAGGGAGAGTGTGGCTCCAGAGCCCGGGCAACCCCGGGGTATTGTCGTGTTCCGCTCCTGGTTGCAGACTCTTGCAAGCTGGATGCCCTCTGTGGATGAAAGATGTATCATGGAATGAACCCGAGCCATGGAGATGGATTTCTAGAACAGCAGCTGCAGCAACAGCAGCCTCAATCCCCCCAGAGACTCTTGGCCGTGATCCTGTGGTTTCAACTGGCGCTGTGCTTTGGCCCAGCACAGCTCACGGGTGGTGAGTGACCCCGCTGTGATGGGAGAGCCTTGGCCGGCCCAACAGGGAGGGGAGCTTGTTCTGACAGGACAACACTGCGCCTCCTGCATGTATGCAGACTTAAGGGGTGCCTGGGAAACAGAATCCTTGTGTCCCAGCCTTCTGCAAAACCCCTGGAGTTCACAGAAAATTCTGTGCAACGGGTGCAGGTTAGCACATCCACCAGCAGCCCAGTTGGGCTTTTCTGAAGAAAAGACAAAAAGCTTGGTCTATTATTTCCATTTGGCCAAGAAAGAAAAAAGAGAGACAGGAACGGGGTGGGAGGGGGGAGTGTGGGGATGCTATACTGTGGAGCTTTGATCTTTGCCCTCAGCAACAGTTCAGGTTTTGGCTCCCGGATTTGGGCAATCCTAGAATAAGTTGCCTTTAAGAATGTGAAGGGTCTGAAAATATGGTCAGTCTGGTTGAAGGACAGGTTTATTTGAAAGTTAACTTACTCTTTTTTGGAAGTGATGTGCTGAGACATGCCAGTGGCTGTTGGGGATGGTGAAGGGTTGCAGAGCTTCAGGTGTGTTTCTGGAAGATTGTTTAGCTAGTTCTGCTTTACAGGGGCATCAAGTCCAGAAGTGGAAGTTAACCAAAATAAACTGGTGACCCCAGTCTCTGCAGGCGACTAACCTGTAATATACTTGATTCCAAGGGAGAGGGCTGTCTTTTGGTTGAGGAAGACGGAGTACCTGTCTGAATGTCCCTGCTTAAGTATCTTCTTTCTCCATGTACACCACTATGCATCATTCCTGTCTGTTCCAAATATTCCTTGAGAGCTTGCTGATGTGGGTTCACGAAGGACAAATTTGCCTTCTCATAACCGAAATAGCGTGGATGCCTAAGTAGATTGTCATTAGATGAGAAACATGAATTGCTTGGTATAAATGAACCATTTCCATGTTCGCAAATGTTGCTGTTTCAGAGACTTTGAACATGAAGATGGGGCAAATAAATGAGTGGAAATTTAGCAAAACTGGGGGAGGAGAATGACAATATAGGCCCTAACACAGATAGGCATCCCTCACGGGCAGCTATCAAATGCCTAGGGTATGAACATGTTTATTGGGGTGTACAAGGAGTCAGGATTATGGAGAAAACTCATACTTTGCCTTAGGATGGAGTGGGTGGGCGGGCAGTTGTTTTATTTTCTTTCAAGGAGTAACTTTTGTGGTGTTACTTAGGTTTCACTAGAAATATCTCTGAGGCAGGGCGTCCTCTTCACAGAGGACAAGGTCAAGTGTGGGTCCAGATCATGTCTTTGTGGCCTGCCAGGGCTCTCCCCTCTCTGGACACTAGTTCTGCCTCCCGATGGGAACCAGCAGGCAGACCACCACTGAGCAGGTCTGGTCCGTTTTCTCTTTCTTGTCTTTCGGTTGTTGTCCCAGCCCTTCCAACAGGTCCACATGATTTTCCATCTTCCTGGCTCATGTCTCCCATGTAGATGACAGATGAGCTCATCAGAGTCCATCTACATGTGTCTCTACTATTGGGTGAGGTCTGAGCCTGGGCTGAACTTAAAGGTTATGCTCATGGCTTCATCCATTGCTGTTTTACAAAGACCCTTTGGAATCACCTTTGTAGCCTGTCCAGTGGTGTCTTTTTCTAGCTCTTTCTGGGAACGGTGGGAGTCAGGATTCCCTGCGCTCTTCAGTGTGAGAGGTTTTCCTTTCAGGGATCTCTGCTGCAGCCTGATCTCTCTCTCTGACTGATACGGATTTGTAGAAGAATATGTATCATTTTCTGGACAGCAAAGGGCGGTGGGGTGACGTCGTATGCATTGATGACAAAACAGGTTTACTTTCTTAGAAAAGAAATCTTCGTAGTATCCAGGTTGACAATAAAGGAAAATTTACCATTGCTCCAGACCTCTGCTTTTAAAACATCCATGAGTGTGCAAATTACCTGGAATCTCGTTAAAGGCTAGATGCTTACTCCATTGGCTTTGGGTGGCCCTTGAGACTCGGCATTTCTATGTTCTTTAATTTATTTTTGTTTATGTGCATGTGTATCTGCCACGTGTGTGCTGGTTCCCTAGGAGGCCAGAAGAGGCGTTGGGTTTCCTGGAGCTTGAGGTACAGTCCTGAGAGGTCCAACAAGGCTGCTGGGATGTGAGCTCGGGTCCTCTAGAAGAGAGTCGGGTGCTCTTAACTTAGAACTATCACTTCAGCCCCAAGGGCCTAAGCTCCCAGGTGAAGCCTTTGCTACTGGTCCGGAGATCACAGTTTGATTAGTAATGCTTGAGACTAAGGTACCCCTTAAAATAAGTTTCTTCTAACTCCAGACCTCCTGACCTCCTTCTCAATTACCAGATGCAAATGACCCGCTAAAGAGCAGGAGTTGCCCAGTATCTGAATCTGTAGGCGAAACACAGCTGAAATCAGCCCTTACAGAATGCTTTCCTTTTTTAACCCACAAAAAGGTGCATATTTAATAGACACTCTTCTGAAATGTGGATTTTCATTTTTGATTGCTTTCAGAGGAAAAGGAACACCACAATAGCAAAGATATAATAGTCTGAGGTAGGAGGGGGAGAGAGCATGTGCCCAATATAAGTATTACAGAAAAAGCCTGGGCTAGAAAGGGAGAAATTGAGAAAATGACCAGACAAAAGAGAAGAGAGAAAAGAACTCCATCAAACCCAAAAGGCTTTGTCCCGGGAAGCCAGAGATCCAATTCAACTCTTTGAGCCCTGGGAGAGCTTTTCTAAGCCTGGCTTAGCTTGTGGTAACTTTGGGTGGCTCCTCTCCAGGCTATCTTTCGTCAGATGGGTAGAAGGTTCCTCATTTGGAGCCTCTGAAAATGATTCTCTTGAGTGACTCATGAGACTTATGGGGGATACAGGACCCTGCTGTGCCCCAAATCCTCATGGACTGTGGCTTCAGCTTCTTTTCTTCTTTTACTTTCCCAGAAGCTTCTTGGGCTTTGAGGGATGACTAGAGTAGTCCAACCAGATGTACAGGAACGGGACCCAGACTTGGCTCTTCAAATTACTCCTCAAAGATGAAGTCTTTGTATTACTGGGAGCCCAGGGTAGGCTGACACTTGCTAGCTTTGAGGATTTTGTATGGGGACCGCAGCTTCCTTACTTATGAAATAAGGAGGATTTTACGAATTCTAGGTTGTTGGTATGAGGAATGCCACAGACACTCAGTAATGGTAGAAGGCCGTGGAGAAGAAGTAACTAAGACAATGCTATAGTTTGGTATCTTCAATCTATTTATTCCGTAAACATAAGTATTTGTACCATACGTCAAACCAAGGTCGATTTCTCACATGTTCTTTTTAAACTAATAGAACCTTCCCTTATTCTCCCAATGAACTATTTTAAGGTGTAACATATGTGTCATCATGTTATGTTTCTCCAGTCAGAAATTCTTCACCCTTCTGGTCACCCACTGCTCTAAGAAGCAGCAGTTTATCATACCATTGTAAGCCCATTGAAGGCGAAGATCTTGACTGATACATTTTTATGTTTTAGGCACCAGTGCAGCATCTGATTTATGGCCAGATGCTCAGTTAATGCTGGTTGCAAGCAAGAAAAAAAGATACAATTCGTGCTTCATCATTTAGAAAACAATTACTGTGGGTGGATGAGTTGTGAAAAATTGAGGCCACATCCAGTTGAAGGTGGACTGGGAGAGGTTGGAGGAGAAATCAGAGAGGCTTCAGAGACAAAGAGACAGGGTGGGAGGGAGTGGCAGAGATCCTGTACAGAAATTTGGATATGGTCACATGATTGTACTCAACAGAGAGCAGAGAATCGTCTGATGAGTAGAGACTCTATGACCTCCGAGAACCAATATGTAGAAGGACAGATAAGTTGGAGGTTTTTGTAAGGATCTTGGGAACACCCTGAATGTTTCACATCAGTGGGACCCAGGGAACAGTTTGGAGCAGGAGTATATTATCTGTCTGAATTTAGCCCTGTGAGATAGGAACAAGTGCTTTCTGAATGATCAGCTGTTTGTAGGTGTGGGTGTCTTGGAGTTTTATTGAGAAAAATGTTATGTGTAGTTGACAATAAGTTTTTCCTGCAATGCTGTATCTGAAATCCTTGGTTTCAAGATGAACTTAGTCCACAAAGTCCCAACTCCCAAAACTCCAGAACATATTTTCTCAATAAAGCCTGTGGTAATTTAAAGCAACACAGAGATTCAGCTTATTGTCAGGTGAAATCCCAAAGCTTTGGGGGTACAGAAGAATTTTCCTGTAGCAAGTGACAAATCTTACAAGCCAGAAGAGAAGAGGAAAGTCCAAGAGACCCAGTGTGTCTTTAATACCCTAGAGTAATGGTGGGTGTAGATGAAGATCTTGACCTAGGAGATACTGATTAAAAATAAAGACAAGTGGCTATGCTATTCTGTTCTTGGTGTCTGAGATATATTTCCAGTGCTTCTGAAAGGCCTTCAAATGAGAACAAGGACTCTGCATTCTTTCCAGACTGCATGGATTTCAATCGCCAGTTATCATTCTGGTGTGAAAATATTAAGATCTCTATTAAAGTAGTCAGACTTTGAGATTTGTGTCCATGATTTTAGTTGCCAGTTATCAACAAGACTGGAAAATATTAAATGGAACAGTCTATAATAAGCAATAAAATGGGATTGTCATTTTGAGTAACATGTGGAAGACTTACACAAACCTGTCCAGTTCCTGCTGCATGTAATACAAATTAATCCCTTTCTCAGTGTATAATACAGAAGGGTATTTAGATAATGTCCATAAGACATGTACTCTAGCATATTGTTATAAATGTTCTGTTTTATTGTTTGGTATTGCATTACTATGCCAACATATAAATTTAACTTTATCATAGGTATGTATGTCTGTGATTTTAAACATCCAGTGGCAATCTTGGAATGAACACTTATATAAGGGGACTTTTAGGAATCGCTGGATTCCAAGTTCTTAGTTGCTTTCTCCACCATCTCTCTGTTCTGTTATTTGGCTCTATGGCACGCCCTGGAAATATACATATAAGGAGATTCAGTTTTTTCTTCTAGGGAAATATAAAAACAAAACTTCTTAAAAGTTGAAATGCAAATGACTTGCATAAAAATTCTTAAGATAGATTTTTAGTTCATTTTAAAATGTAGCGTTGTTTATTGACACTGATGAGAAAAGTGTTTTTTCAGATTGCTTCTCTGTATCCTTGCCTGATTTTGGAAGCTCGTTCAGCGCTTGATAATTGAAATAACCACACAGGGTAATGGTATGTCTAAATGGGTCACCAGGATCATTGCTTCTGAATGGAAGGAAGGAAAGGTTCAAATGAGCAAGCTTTTTAGCTTCTTTACAAACACGGTCTCCTTTTGCTAAGATATGCAGCAGCATCCCTGGCAATTACAAAAGATGCAGAATCTCAAGTATCTGATGTGTCCCGTCTCTACTTATTGACCCATTTTCACAGGAACACACTGTTCAACTATCACTAACCATGGAAGGCTGAGAAAAGACGGAATGAGCTGCTAAATTGGCTGAAATTCGAGTGATATAAACATTTCCAAATTGTCAGTAATATTAATTACACATGCCTAGAGCATGCTTTGCATGTGCCGGTACCCGTTCCCATACATTTGTGTCCTCTGTGCATGGTATACACCATTATTTATCCTTATGTAATGGAAGAGGAACCCGAGGGATGACAAGATTAGGCCACTTGTCATTTTCATTATGGCCTTTTTTTTAGTATGCCCGGACATGATGACTCCAATCTCCAGTACATCTACCCCAACCCTATTTTTATGCTAGTTGACCCAAAAGTGTCCATTTAATCTGAAATTATCAAATAGTTTGAAAATTGGCCTTCCCCATCATGACATAAGGGAACTCTGGTATTGTAACCATAAAGGACCATAAACATACTATGGGAATCCATATGAATCCCAAACCCCATAATTTGGGGTAAAGTAGAGGTCAGGGTGCCTGACCCTTGGACTCTGAGTAGATAATAGTAAGAGAATAGAAACCCAAGAACCTGTCACCCACGTCAGAATGTTCCCTGCCTCTCACCAGCTCTGAGCAAAGAGATGCTGGTCCCTGAGACCAGTGACATGCATGCTCACCATCCCCTTCTAGGGGCTGTCACAGCTTTTCCTTACAGTTTCCTTGCTTTTGGACAAGTGTTAATGATCAGATAGCATGTACTTAGAGTGTTAAAAGCAATGCAAACAGATTTCGTATGTGTCACTACCCGTAATTACTGAATGCACCAAGAGGAGGAGACATTATTATTATTATTATTATTATTATTATTATCTCTCCCATCTTTTACATCTTTATTTAAGAGACATCCTCAGTGAGATTGCTCTCCTAGAGTCTACAAATAGTCTGGTAAGGCCAGATTAGGAAGCAAGACGCAGAGCAGAGGCACACACCTGTAATCTGAACCACAAAGAGAAGGACAGTGGCCCTGGGACATTTGAGCCTGCGTGAACATTTCTCCCTTGAGGTGTTAATTTGGAGGAAGAATGAGATAGAATGGTTCACAGAGTCTGAGAGTCACATTGCTTGCTCTCCTGCCCAGGAAGACATGCTGGGGAGAATGAACTCATGAATTTTGGGAGGAATTTGTCCCATTTTTCTTTCATCTTTACAAAAAAAAAAAAAAATCTCTAACAGAAGTTACCCACTCGAGAAGAAAAACAGATAGAAATAATTAAGTGAGTTGTTCGCAAAGTGGAATTGAAAGTGCATTTTGAAATAGCTTCTTAATTGGGAGTATTGTAATTGCTTTATTAATCTTAAACAAGGTAAATTGGGAACATCAGGAAAGTCAAATGAAAACAAGTTCTTGACATTATTTAGAAGTGACATTAAACCTGGGAGCACAGCAGTGAATGAGCCTCCACTTCCTCTACCGCGGAGACGCCAGAAGCTCCTGCAGCTTCCATAGGTACTTTTGTGACCCTGTCTATGTATTTTGACCATGTTCTGAGTCTCCTGGAATGGATCGTGGGGCCAAGTATGCTTGGCCAGAGGTTACTTCATCATTGTCCCAATAAATTGAGCTTTTCAGAGGCTGAGGAAGGATGAAACTCTTTGGAAAAGAAGGCTGTGCTTGGTCATCTCTTGCTTTTGCTTGAAATGGTTGATTTTTTTGTTCTCCTAGAATCACAAGTGAGAAAGAAGAGCTGGACAAGGAAGGTCACGCACACACTATATTCTTATTTTTCAGACAGTAACAAAACACAATACAAAACAATCTTCTTTCTTCGGTCTGTTGGCATTTATAAAAGAGATGTGTGATTGGATTGAATGAGCCAGTAAGGGGAAGTGATTATTTTAAGAAAGACATAAAATATGTTCTCAGAGTAGATTTAACGTTGGTGTTCCCACAACATTAGTACTGATCTAGCTGGTTGCTAAATTTAAGTTTTCAGTGAAGAATATAGATGAAGTTTCTGGACTTGAAGCTTTTACTCTTACTCAGGAGAGTGACTCTGAATTTTAAGCTTTTACACTTGGAAGAGTGACTCTTTTTTTTAAACCATGAAACAGATAACAGGATCTACTGGTTTTATGGAAATCTGATAGCCCGATCTTGCGAAAGATTTTCAGTTACTCTTTTTGAGGGTTTCTGTTAACTAACATGGAGTCTTAAGAACCTACTCAAACCCAAAGATACATATTAAGGTGAGAGTTGGGGACGAGGAGATTACTCAGTTGGTGAATTGCTTACTGTACAGAACCAAGGACCTGCATCCAGCTCCCCAGCACTCACATGAGCAGCCAGGCTTGACTGCAGACAGTCCCAGTGCTGTGGAGATGGTGACAAGAGGGTCCCTGTGGCTTGCTGGCCAGTGGAGCCATCAGTGAGCTCTGAGTTCAGTAAAGAATCCTGTCTCAAAACATAAGTTGTGTTTGGTGGGTTGAGAGCTGGTTTAGCAGTTAAGCATGCCTGTTGCTCTTAGGAGGGCCCAAGTTTAGTACCCAGCACCTCTTTCACAGCTCATAACTGCCTGTAACTCCTGCTTCAGGAGATCTGATGCTTGTGATTCACATGCATATCTGTAAGCAAAACACTCATACACATAAAATAAAATAAATAAATCTTTAAAAAAAATAAGGTATGTGGCTGGAGAGATGGCTTAGCTACTCTGCCAAAGGACCCAGGTTCAATTCCCAGAACCCACATGGCAGCTCACAACTGTCTGTAACTCCATTTCTAGGGTACTTTGACACCCTAACATAGACATATGTGCAGGCAAATCACCAGTGCTCATAAACAAATTATTTTTAAAAAAATAAGATAGAGGAATATAGAGGTAGAACCGACCATAGTCATCATATACACACCTGCAGGCATGTGCACTCCCTATGAACACATACATGCGCATATAGCATGTACACACTCATAAGACAAAAACTGGGGGTGTGTTGTAGGAGGCTCCTGCAAGTTTAGGTTACAGTATTCCAGCATGTACTCAGCAGCTGATGGGGGCTTCCTCTATTTGAATAAAATTTAAATAAATAGAATTAAATTGCATTGAATTATATTTAAATTGGGAGAACAACCCTTAAGACACTTTTAATTTATCTGGTTAAGAAAAATTCAGTTATGAATTATTGTTTGGCCTTTTAAAAGTCTTACCCAGGTGCCGCCCACCTCCCCATTTGCTTTGGATTAGAAATAGAGGGCATATTTTCTTCGTCTTTGCTATTTTGCTTTCCCTTGTTATCTTATTTATACAATTACCTTGTAGATGGAAGGCATTTGCTTACTTTTAATATTCACTTGGTAGATATGCTATGGATTCTGGGGGCAAGCCCTGGAGAGATGCATGATAGAGAGTAACTGGTTTTCATTGCTGCTGTTACCACTGGGCAGAGGGATGGTAATCTTGCTGCCTTGGTTTCAATTATCTGTGAAAAAGGAGTTACTTCCCTAGGTGCTGTGAAAATCAACTGCGTGGGGGGGTGTGTGTCACAACTCCCCGAGGTGCCAGCATTGGTGAGAACAAACTGATGATGAATGCTTGCTACATATACTGTGCTGGGAGTGAGCCCATCGGAAAGGATATGGAATAACACTTCCATGTCTGACAGCACAGGTCAAGGTAGATGGCCAGAGTAGGTATTCACTGCATAGCTCCTGATTCTTGGCTTCAGTGGCCCATGGAACTAACTACAATGATGTGGTACAGTAGATTCTTAGTGGAAATTTACCTCCGAGATTCAGGGCTGGGATGGGGGTTGGCGTAGAGGCTGATGAAACATAAAGGCTTTGGAACTGAGTCTTGATCAATAAAATAATTTCCAGGTGAAGAAGGTGTTGGAAGGTGATGTTTCTTTTTTTTCTTTTTTCTTTTTTTTTTTGAGAAGGAAGAACAATGTGAATGAACAGAGGCCCAGAGGGAGACAGAATATGTACTGAAGGGAAGACATAGCTCAGGGTAGCCCTGGTGAAGTGCACAGGCAGAGGGCAGGTTGGATCTACACGCCTGACTAACCACAACACTCAGAGATTTAGGTGAGAACCTACAAAGAGAAGAGGCCTTCGGGGGCATGGCATGATCTGTTTCATTTTGTTTTAGAAATGGATTTTTTTTTAAAGCAGTGTTCAAGATAGAGATGTAGAGAAACCTTTTTGCTCATTAAGTATTTATCATGCATCTATCCAAGACTAGGTGTCAGATATAGTTGGAAACAAAGCCCTGCCCTCTGCAAATGTATATTCTCTGGAGGGCAGTTAGAAAACAACTGTATTGACTCAAGAGAGACATGCTGAGGGCTTCAACTACAGAGAGCTAAGCCAAGGGAAAAGCTGCAGGGGCAGAATTAACCTTGGCAGATGGGGGAGGGTGATGTGAGGTTGTCAGAAGGGGGGAGCCACTGGTAGATCCTGGCAGCACTCCGTGGGGGGAGGGGCGCTGATGAGGGGTTGACAGCAAAGAGGGTGTACCACCATCACTCAGGCACACAGAAAGGGACACATCCAGAGCTGCCCAGTGACGTGTAGAGACCCTGCTGAACCTTTATTCTCTCAACTATGTCCTCCCAGTGATGAGGAGGCTGCCTTTGGTCACCATCTGTCCATGCGACAGTTGAGAACTCAGTCCAATGCTCAGGAGAGACTTTAGGGCTGGAATGAAGATGTGTGTGTCATCTGCTTCAAGAGGGCTGTGGGAGAGGCTGGGCTGCCTGAGGAAGGGAGTGTTGGAGGAGAAGTTAGGGGTGTAATGTTGGGAGGAAAAGCCAGCTTGGAGGTTGAGGAGCTGTGCAGCTCATCAATATTGATACCAATAAGAATTTAAAAGCAAAACCAAATACACTTGATTCATGTTATTGAATACTCCTTCATATTTGGGAGCTTTTTGTGTTATTATTGGAATATTCTTATGCTATTATTATTAGCATAATGTTTTAGTGATCCAAATTCTGGGTGCCTGTGCCACCCAGGCAGAAAGCTGAGCTTGGAGGGATAAAGGCCATGGTTGGGAGTCTGTTATGTTTTGGGTATACATTGTCTCCTACTGGCTTCATGTTGTCTTAATCAGAGTTGCTATTGCTGATTGCTGTGATAAACCAAAAGCAACTTGGGAGGAAAAGGTTTATTTCACTCACAGTTTCATATACCAGGTCATTATCTAAAGCAGTGAGAGCAGGAACCTGGAGGCAGGAGCTGATACAGAGGCACGGAGGGGTTAGGACTTGCTCCTCATGGCTTGCTCAGCCTGCTTTCTTGTAGAACCCAGGACCACCAGGCGGGGATGGCACCACCCACTATGGCTGGGCCTCTACTATCGATCACTAATTAAGAACCACAGGTGGAAATTATGGAGAGATTTTTCTCAATTGAGGGTCTCTCAGATAACTCTGGCTGGTGTCAGGTTGATATAAACCTAACCAGCGCACGTGCTTGAATACTTGGCTCCTATTTGGGTGCCATTGCTTAGTAAGGTTGCAGAGCCTTCGTGAAGTGGAATCTAGCTGGAGGAAGTGAGGCACTGCAGGGCTAAGCCTGGAGGGGTTACTTTATAGTGAAGCCCCATTTCCTTTCTCATCCATTCTTCTCATTCCTTCGAAATGTGAGGAGGTAAGCAATCCTTGCTACAGACCCCTCCCCGCTATCCCTCCCCTGCCACAGTGTTGCCTGTTGGCGTGGCTTCCCCACCATGACAGACTCTATTCCCTGAACTTCTGGTCAAAATAATTCTTTTAAGTCACTTTTCAGGAGGCTTTGGTTACAACAGTATAAGGGCTGGAGAATCCACATGGGGATTGAGCTCAAATGTAGAACGCTCAGTACAGTTTCCAGTCTTTGGTGGGAGGAGAAGGCTCAGATGATTAGGATTCAGCAGGGCCTCCAGGTGTCTGTGAGCATCTTTGGATCCTTCCCTTCCTGTGTATCGGAGTGTAGTGATGGTGGAAGCTCCTGTGTGCTCTGTGCATGCTGTGGATGACAGCCCTTCCTGTGCATCTCCTCAATACCTTGTCCTTGAGTTTTCCAGGGACCCAGACATTTGGCTGCTACTTTGCAAAGATGGGTTGTTAAGGGTGAACCTCTGTAACCCCACATCCTATCACCATCCTGCTGTCTCTGAGCAAGTCACATAACCTTCCTATGTTTCCTATGTTTCTTTGAAAACCAAGGCCACGGGTGAGTTCCTAAGTATCTGCAGGGCAGGGGGTGGGGGGCAGGAAGAAGGTGCAGGTGGGACAGGAAGAAGGTGCAGGGCTATGAGACAGGAAGAAGGTGAAGGGCTGGGGGACAGGAAGAGGGTGAAGGGCTGGGGGACAGGAAGAAGGTGCAGGAACAGCACCAGAGGGCTTTTGGTGAACTTGAAACAGTGATGACTGCTGAGATGCTTGGAAGGAACGCCTTTCCTCTGCACCTGGGGTCACAGTTCCTTTTGCCTGCCTACTAGGAAAGGCCAGTGGGGATGCTCTGCATAATATAAAAATCACTCCCAGTGATTCCTGATGCTAGTGAAGCTCATTTTGTGTGGATACGAGGTGAGGCAGCTGGAGGAGCTGTTTATATGACGTGTCAGTCTGTGCTGGGGTCCCCACTGCTAGTGCTTTCTGAGAATAGTCACGCCTTGAGATGGAGAAGGTCCTTGTACTGTTGAAAGGAATTTCTCAATAGTTGTTGGCCCAAGCCCAGTCGGCTCTTTTTGTGTGCTGACAGAAGCCCCAGGAAAAGAGAAATTAAACATGCAAGGCAGACAGGCAAGTCATTACAGGTGCTGCGAAGGTTCACTAGGGAGGGACTTACTCTGTGTGTCTCTCGCTCTGCCTCCCTCTTAGCCAGCATGCTCTTTCCCTTGGGGAAGCATGTGGGTGCGATAGGGCTCAGCCTCTGCATCCTTAGCTTGGATGCTGGATGCTTGGATGAGCTGGGAGTTTGCCTTTGGATCTAACACAAGCGGGTCCAACTGTTCGATAGTGTGACATGATCCCATTGACAACGTTCAGATTTGGGATCCAGATAGATGGTGGTGCAAAGAAAAAACTGTAAAATGGCTCGTAATGGTAAGTCCGACTTTGTGTTGGGCTGTTTTCATGGCCCTCCTTGGTTGAATGCAGCCTATGGGTCCCAGGTTGGACACACCAAAGAGTCTCTGTACTTGTATTTGTTCAACGATACCACTCTCACTTCCAGCTACTTTCTCTCTCTAAGTGTTGAGGTTCTTTTCTGTAGTTTGGCAAGAAGGATTTGGCCATCAGACATCTGTAGGCTGGTGACTGGTCATGGGATTCCAAGTCCCTCAGGAATAACAAGAAAGCCTCTATTTTGACCTCAAAATACAGGGTCAAAAATGAGGGTACCTTGCTGTAGCTTCCACTCTACCCCTCTGACCTTGACTGTGTCAGGGCTCTTAGAATGCCCCAGTCTGATTTGAGAAAGAGTTCTTTCAAATACAACCTGATCTGTAGGCTTTGAATTGATAGCGGAGTGTCTTGTGTGGTTTTATGTGGTATGGAACATTTATCCATCCCCTTGAGAGTGGCTTTGCTGGAAATCTGCTGCCTGCTGCTGTCATTTACATGGAAATGAGCACCCAGAGCTCCTGCCCTCACTGTGCTCCAGCTGAAGGAAGACCTTGATATTCAGGAGTTCCAGAAACTTCCCATCTCTGTGGCAGCTGCCTTTGCACCTTGGCTGTGACCACACTCAAGGGCAGGTTCCTCTGAGCCTGTTGTTGCTTCCGCTGTTAAAATTGGCCTTTCTCAGGTCACTCCATGCAGTGTAGGTACCAGGGACTCTAATCAAAAGCTGAGCCGCTTACTGATTTCTGTCTTTGCAGGTGCTCCATGGACTGTAGGCCTCTCACCTCCTACATGCCTTAGCCTTTAATACTTGGCATTTTCTCTGGTGCCTGCTGTGTTGATGTTGCTAAACCGGGTCATGTTCTCAGTGATACAGCATGAGCTAACGTCCGTGGAAATGCACAAGAGTGTACAAAGCCCATTTCTATTGTTCCTTGAATTTACATTAACATGATTGTCCCTAGTACTGTTTGGGGGTCAAACTAAAGAAGCTTTCGTAAGTAAAATGGCCACAACAGTGGTCCCAACAATGAGGTTTAAACAGAGTCCTCATCCCTATGGGCCGCGTGGTTGTTTGAATGAGAGAGGCCTCTATAGGCTCTTGTGTTTGAATATCTTGTTTCCAATTATTGGAACTATTTGAGAAGGATTAGGAGATGTGGCCTTGTTGGAGGAGGTGTGTCATGGGGGCGGGGCTTTGTGTTTTTTTAAAGACTGGTGACACTTAGAGTTAGCTTTGTCTGCCTCCTGGTTGTACCTCTTAACCGCTGCTCTAGTGCCTGACTGCTGCTGTGTTCTCCACCATGGGGGTCATGGGCTCTAACCCCATGAAACTGTAAACCCCAATAAACTCTTTCTTCTATAAGTTACCTTGATCATCACAGCCATAGGAAAGTAACTAAGACAAGCAGCTTGAAACAATCACTAAGCACAAAAGTCCTGGAGGCATAAATTCTCCTGCTCTAAGATGGAATCCCAACTCAACTGTTGAATTGCTTCAGAGGGCAACTGACTTGTCTGTGTCTCAGTTTCTTCATGTATGACAAGGCAAGGTAGCACCCAGCCACGTCACAGGACTATGTGGGTTGTGTCCATAAGGATGGTAATGTGGGAAGCACTTTTCAGTTTTTAAATCTTTATCTGTTCCTTCATTTACTCAAGGATGTACTAAGCATTTACAATATGTAAGGAATGGAGTGGGTACTATGACTAGGAATATGTTCAACGCTGATCCTCAGGGACTCATTTCTGTGTGGGGTATTAAGTCATTGCAGGTGACCATACCAAGCTAGCACAGCCTGGTTAGTTTAAACAACAGACATTTATTGTCTTGCCATTCTGGAGGCTGGAAGTCAATGTTTAAGGTGTCAGCAGGTTGGGTGCTAGTGAGGGGTTCCCTTCCCAGCTTGTAGACAACTACCTCTCGCCATGGCCTTCCCCTGATGTACATGCAGGGCAGTGCAAAGAGGGCAGGAGGAAACTGGTTCAGTCAGTACCCCATCTAACAAGGACCTGGTCCTGTCAGGTTTGGACCCTACTCATAGGATTTTACTTAACCTTACTTGTTTTTAAGGGTTCTTCAGTCTCCAAATAAAGTCGGAAGTGAGGGCTGAGATTCTCCCTCTGATTTCAGAGGATGTGTTTCACTTCTAAGCAGACTCCCAAGGAAGAAAAAAAATATTAATTCTGATGGAAAGCTACTACGAGAGCTCAGAGCTCTCATCTCAACAGAGGGAAATCTGGGATCGCTCTGGGAGATAGATGGTGCCAGCTTTGTTCCGATAGAAGCGCAGTAGTTATGTGGAAAAGGAGAATCAATGTGAACAAAGGTGTGTTCACCCGAAGCTGTGTTTGTATGTGGGGTAGTTGGTGGAAGCTACGTGATATTCATTGACCTGTTCATGCATATCCCTCCCTGGATCATTCAATAAACATGTCCCGAAGTCAGCTCTGCGTGCAGACACTGACTGTGGGGTCCAGCAGAGGTGTGCAAGCCCAGATTGGCAGTTTCCTAAATTATGGGGCCATAGCGTTTGCTCTAACCCAATCAACCTACTGCTAGACACTCACATTATTTGATTATAGCTGCTGGCCAGTGAAAGTCAATTGCAGGTGGCGCCCCAGGCCAGGAAGGGGCCCACCCCTGGTTTAGGTCAGGAAAATATTGAATTATTACGAGGACTTAGCCTGAGGAGAAGTGATGGGTTAATGGCTAGAGTAATAGAAGACCACCTCTGATTGGATTTTTAAGTTATTTTGAATTTATATTCTGTGGAGCATTTTCTTATCTCTAGTCAAAACACTCCCTTTGTGTTCTCTTCTTGTGCTCTTCCTCCTCCTTCTCCTCCTCTTCCTCCCCTGCCCCTGTGATATCTACCTTAAAGGGGAAAGGGCCATCCGAATAACTTTTGTGACTTGGTCACATTGTGGTGCACTGCAAGGTACCTGGGTAAGACTTACAGCCCTTTTGTCAGCAAAGGGCCTCATGAAGACTGTCAGAGGACATGATGGCTGTGTCCATTGTGGTCTAGCCCTTCTGCTTGCTCCTCTGCTGGCACATCCCACACGTTCATAGCCTGGACACAGACCAGCCTCTGTAGGCTCTAAACCATCCCCAAGGTCACTCATGACCAGGTATGAGCATCAGTGTGTGCACCCCTATAATGAGAGCCATTTTGAAGCTTTCCACAGACCTTCCTGTGGGTTCATTAACAAAGAGAGAGCTTTAAAAATCTATAGCTTAGGACAAACCACTTAGAGTGAAACTGTGTCCAAGCTATGGGAGAGAGATCATGCACAGAAGGGAACAATTTTTCAGGTACTGGGAAGCAATTTCTCCCTGTGGTTTCCTTTCTTTAGGGGTTTTGCACTTAACCACCTTTAGGGTTTGGGGTGTCCTGGGGGAAGATGGTCCAGCCAGAAGGCAAACAACGTTGGCTGAGAAACCTGTCAGAGAGAGCTTCTCATTCAGCTTCATCCTCACCTACTCTGGCGATGGTGAGGACTGCACTTCAGAAACATCATCTTCAATTCAGCAGTATCTCTATAAGCATTAATGGAGTAGACAAGTCTAGAACAGGTGGGCCCTTCACGAGCCTGTTATGTGTAAGGCACTGTCAGAGGCAGGATGGAGGAGCTGGAGATAAATGATGGGCAGATTCCAGAATCTTGAGTTGATAAAAAAAAAAAAAGAGTGGAAAATATTTATCTTCATATTTTTTTCTCTGAAAATGTGGACAGTATGAGAAATATTCCAATAAACAGGCGAAAGCGATGCTTTTGTCTCCACTATCTCTGTAATTCAGCATGCTGTGATGACATATTGAAGCATTACAGGTTTATAACTATGATTATGCTGCCGTTTCCAGTGCTATAAACTGATGGTTTCATTGAATATGAAGAAAGTTGGGTTTGCCTCCCCCCGCCCTGTGTTGTAATGAATATTAGAAATATAATGAGGGTCTCTACCATGCATATCTGTGATCCTCTCAATTCAGGCTTTTTGGTTTTGAAGTATTAAAGCATTGTGCCTCCATAGTCATGGATGCTGGTGAGGAAATGAGCCTTCAGAACAGGGTGGGGTGTGGCATCATGGCTGCTTAGTGAGAGGCAGAGCTGTCGCTGGGATCCTCATGACCTCCCTCAAGTGGTGCTTCTTCAGAATATCATTCCTCTTTTTTAGACAACTGGGGAACAACAGGAAAAGCTTCCTGTCAGGGCCCAGAACATGAGCTCTGTGCATGCTCTGTGCATTCTAGACAGCTTGTTTGTATGACCCCCATCTCCTGGGTAATGCATCCCACATGCATGGGAGCCGCTAAGTACTACTTTGAATTTTCCTCAAATACACAGGCCCCTCTCTGCCTTTGGAAAGCGCCTCCTATTTCTAGGGAACACATGGGCCTCCTTCTTTGCTGAGTAATGTCAGTATACCTTTGCCCTTCAAGGCTGGTTGGTGTGACAGGCCCTTTCTGGCATTTCCAAGGGCACCACTGGTGGCTCCGTCTCCAGGTACACAGTAGGTGATGTTAGTGATTCTGAGCCAAAATTCACTGCCAGATGTGTCTAGAAGGCAATGCTGTGACCTCTGCTTTTGCGAAGAGAAAGTTTACCTTGAGATGATTAGCAGGGATGTCAGGAGCTGATGAAAAAGAGGCCAAACCCATCTCCCCAGTTAGTCATAGGGAGATTTACAGGAAGTTAGAGGGAAGCTGCTCTTGAGTGGATGGTGAGGGATTTCAAGACTCTTTTGTACCCATGGAGACAGCCATCATGCCTCTTCTTGGATGGCCAGTTTTCTTCCTGTCTAGTAATATTCTACAGTGTATGTATGTGGGGGTAGGGGGTTGAGCGTATGGTGTCCAAAGGCCATTAACTGGACAGACTGGCTGTTTGTGCACACGTCCATTTTTTTTTTTTTTGAAAATCCAATTCTGGGCCATTATTAGTGGATTCCAGGGGCCTTTACAAGAAAATAAATAGCTTAAATGTTGTGATTTAAGGAATTTACACCAGTTGGCTCCAGATCTTAGTGGAGGTCATGTACCCT
This sequence comes from Phyllotis vaccarum, assembly GCA_033318265.1. Lineage (NCBI taxonomy): Eukaryota > Metazoa > Chordata > Mammalia > Rodentia > Cricetidae > Phyllotis > Phyllotis vaccarum. Next base: position 12,358,333 of record JARWLC010000017.1, on the reverse strand, counting down.
GGGGATGAAGGGTTCAATAGGAGGACTGTGATGGGTAGCAGCCCATGGTGTGGTATGCACTGGTTTCTCTGAGCCAGACTCATGGACACTTGGGGGCAGGTGTAACAAGGAAGCCTTTGTGTTCACACTTATGAGCAGAGTTTCTACCAACGCTCTGTTATAAAACATCAAAGTCAACCCAGAAGCAAAATGAGACCAAAGACGTTAATGATTTACATGAGAATGTCAACTTACCACTGAAGACGCATTTTTAAAAAGTGGACAAATGATTCTCGTCTTGCTTAAGACCTTATAATAAGAAAGTGAGAGTTTGGAAACTCTGTAATCAGTCATCTATTTCCATTGGGTTCCACATGGATTCAGTCAATCAGAGATTGAAAATATTTGGAAAAGAAATGTATCTCAATTGAGCATGTGTATGTTTTTTATTGTCGCTATCCCTTAAACAACACAACGTGACAGTTACTCACATAGCCCTGCATTAGACATTTCAAATAATGCAGGGATGATTTAAGTATGGGCTGTGTGCAAATACTATGACAGTTTTCATAAGTAACTTGAGCATCCACAGATTTTGCTATCTAGGGGGAGAATGGTCCCAGAACCAGTCTCCCATGGAGTCCCATGGAGTCTAGGGCATGATATCAGCATGTGCTAGCAAAACAACTACCTCTGTCCAGCAGAATTTATCTTCATATGTATTAAAAATTCTTCTGCCAGAGGGAAACCACAGAAATATGAATTTTTCCTTGGTTACTTCTCCTATAGATCCCTGTTGGAATCACTGAGAGTTTGCTGTGTGAAGGTAGTAAGCCAGATCCATGTCTCTCAGATAGGCTATCTGGGGATTGGGATATTTAGCCGGGAAGGAATCCTGTCACTCCGACTGGAGACACAAAATGCTGGATGCAAAGTCCAGGTGTTGTGCAGTTTGGGAGTGGAAGAGATGGTCTCTGACTTGTTTGAAGGGTTTGAGGTTAGGACAAGGATATAAACTGACAGCTTTAGAGCAAAGACTGAGCGGAAGTGCTGCTGGGCCAGGCATGGTTCATGTTCAGGGGCACGGAAGGACTCATTCTGACCTTGATGTGAACAAGAGTCTCTAAAGGGTCCGTTTATGGCAGACGTATTTGCTAGCCTGTGAAGTGGAGGATCCTTCAGAGCGGAGCCTAGTGGGAGAAAGTTAGGTCACTGATGTGTCCACAGCAAGGAAGACCCATGCTCTCTCCTCTCTCTCTTCTTTGGTTGTCTGCCTTCTATGAGGTGAGCAGCTTTGCTTTTCCACATACTCCCGAGCATGATGTGTGGTCTCACTACAGGCCTCAAAGCAAAAGAGCCAGATGAGCGTGGACCCAAACTTCTGAAACAATGAACCAAAATGATGTTTTTTAAATTGATGGCCCCAGTTGTTTTGTCTTGAACGGGAAAGGGGAAAGTAACAGTCTTGAGCTGTGAGTGTGTTTCGGGACATCCTGGAAACATTATATTAGTATATGATGACAATGCTGGCGGCTCTCTTATGTATTTGTTCTGTGCCATGTGCTTTATATATTATCTCATTTAAAGTCACTAGAACGTGACAATCAGTTTTCATTCCTATTATTGCCAAATGGGGAAACAGGGCTGAAGCCTACTTGTTAAAGGACAGATAGAGTTTCTTGGAATCAGGAGGTGGGGATGCAAGGGGCCCAGTCCAAGACATCTCCTTAAAGTGCATGGATGTTCACTGTTTGCCTCACCAACTCTGGGAGCATCAGTGTCAGCAGGGGTAGCTTTGCTTTTTCCCCATAGACCTCATTTTCCTCAATGCAACTGAACCCCAGCCCAAAGGTAGTTAAGCCTAAATTCCAAGAAAAAAAGAAATCATAGCTCAAATTTCTCTTTTAAAGTATATTTAAAAATGTATTTTATTATTACTGTATGTCTGTGTTTTGTCTGCCTGTATATCTGTGCGTGTCTGCTGAAGGATATAGGCTATCCCATCTTTTAGGACTGAGTTATAGACGGTTGTAAACTGCTTGCTCTATGGGTGTTGAGAATTGAATCCAGATCTTCTGAAAGAGCAGCTAGTGCTGAGCAATCTCTCCAGTCCCATAAGTAGGAATACTTATTTCCCAATCATTAAAAACCATTTCCTTCTTACAAACTCCTCTAGAGCTGGTTGGTGAGCTCCTAGGCTTCTGAATGAGGAGCTTGTTGGAGCTGTAGGGCTGTGGTTCTCAATGGGGTTGGGTTTATGCCCCGGGGAGACATTTTGAGTTAGAAGCAGAGTAAAGGAGGTGAAGTGAGAGCAAGTATATATTGGGGTTCAGAGAGCAGAGACCAGAGATACTCCACAGGAATAGCCTCATTGACAAAGAATTAGCCAACCCAGAATGTCCCGAGGGAAAGATGAGCAGGCCTGCCTTGGTGGCCAGTCTGCTTGCTGCCCTGGAGACTGGAGCAGGGTCGTGTATACAGCTACCCTGGAGAAGGTATTGCAGGGGAGGAGGAGAAGGTTTTGCAGGGGGGAAGCCCCCGAGGGCGCTGCAGCATAGGCATTAAGAAGAATTATAGGAAGAAGACAGAGGTGAAGGCCAGCTCAGAACCATAGCTGGAGGTCTCTTGTATAGGATGGTCAGAAGTGGGGTCATAACTATAACTAAGAAGTGAGCCAAGGAGCTTATGTTCAGAGAGTGAGCTTCTCCTAAAGCATTTTGTTTGGATTTGGAGGCAGAAGTTCCCTCTAGCACTTTCCAACAAAGGATGCAAAGGATGAAGTTAGATTATAAATTAGGATTTTGTAGTCATCTCCAGGGAAGCTTGCATGGCTACCCCAGGATATTATAGGAAAGTTGGGACCCTGGGTTCGAATCCCAGGTCTTTCTCAGAGTAAGCATGTGAACTTAATTGTGTCCTTGAATCGTCTCTGCCTTGACGTCATTACAGGAAACCAAGGGGGTGCTTGGAGCTTGGTGAGGAGCCAGGCTAAAGTCAGGGACAAGAGAGCTGTGGAGGAATGGCCACTTAGCAGAGGAGGGGCTTCGTGGATAAGTGGAACAGCCTTGTGTTAGAACTCCTTGGTGACTTTGGGGACACCAATTTCATTATTGTTTCATGAGTGTTGCTTCAACATGAGTTAGCCTGCTTGGCATTACCACAGTATCCAATTATGCTTTTCTTGGAGAGTTGTGTCTATGTAGATTAATGACCAATTACTCATATTAACTGTTTTTCTTAAGTAGGAGAATACATTGTAGAGGAGAAGGGAGGGGAGGGGAGGGGAGGGGAGGGGAGGGGAGGGGAGGAGAGAGAGAGAGAGAGAGAGAGAGAGAGAGAGAGAGAGAGAGAGAGAGAGAGAGAGATTGTAAAGGGGTGGGGGAAGACAGAAGACAGGATCTTACTGTTGTTTCCCACAGAATCCATTTTACTTTGAACTTCTGAACTCCTAGTGTTGAACACTAGAAAGAGGGCAAGGTGTTCTGAACTTGGAAATTGTCCAGACTGATTCAGGAAGTAGTTTTCTGGCCTCTCTGTTCATGCAGGCTCCTGGATGGTAGGCCAGCCACCTTAAAAACCTTAGGAATAACACACCAGCCTTTGATGTTCTGGAACCATCCAACTTGGTTAAAGTTAGGTTATGGGGTTTGGAGGGGGAGGGGCGTGGGTGAGAATCTTCACAGGGTTGGAGTTTGACTTTCAGTGGATGGCCCAGCCCATGCTAAGCTTTGTCCTTGGCAGCTTTTCAAGGGCAGCCCTCCGCAGAGATGAACAGTTTGTGAGTGGCTCTTTGAGTGTGTGCAGACTTGTTTGTTCTCTCGGAGACAATTAAGCAAGCTTGGTTGATTCTCATGAAGGAAGGTCCTCAGAAAAGTACATCACCTGCCCATCCCCACCCTGCTGAACTCTCCACCGTTGTCTTTCATTTGCCTGAGAACCCATTTCTAGGCCTCCATGGTGGTCCTCTCCTAGCTCCCCAGCTCTTGCTCACCTCACACTGTGTTTATGTCCCATCAGAAGACACACCTGTCTCTTTGATCATTCTCTAAGAATGATCTTTGTGGTTGAGGCTTTAGCCGGCCCATGTTCTTTCTCCATTTTCCTGGGCAGTCAAGCTACCCACATATATTCTTTGAGAGGATGGTTCTGATGCTAGCACTTGTGAAGAAAACTGTAACTCACACTCCGTGCCTGGTGTCTCGAGGAGTCTAGCTCATATATTTGGTTTTGATTTTCTGAAGGGGGAACATGGGCCTTGGGGGTAGTTAAACAGAGGTTCTTGTGTGGGGTGGGTTGTACCCCCTTTCTCATGGTGAGACTCAATCCCTGGGAGTGGAGAAGGTTCAGGGACTGTGTCAGTAAAGCCTCTAGGTACCTACAACAACTGTGCTTGGATTTGACAGAGAGGAAAGTCTGCCTCACCCACACCCTGAGTCCGTGTATGTAATTATTGTTTGGATATTTTAGAACATATTTGATAAAAAACAAAATTAAAACAAATACCACCCCAATTCTGCTAAAATGTAATTTATATCTTTTATTACATATTGTTTCTCCCCAAAGGAGATGGGGATGTTCATGGTGGAGAGAATAGCCTGTGCAAAGATCCTATATTCAGAGATAGACTAGAATGTTTGTTTATGAACCTGAAGGAAGGCTGGTGAGCTGGAGAGGGTGTTATAGTAAGAGGTTTCTGGCCCGGACTTTCGGGCCTAACCTCAAGGTTTAGGCCTGCAGACCCGCAGACCCGCAGACCTGCAGAGACACATAGATGTTTACAATAGTTTTAGGCTGGTCGGCCTCAAGCCCAGGCATATAATTTGCAACTCTCTACCCTTCATCTAACCCATGTCTCTTATCATGTTCAGCCATGCGGCTTGGTACGTTTCTTTAGAGCAGCATAGTTGTCCTCTGCTTCTTCTGGCTTCTCCCTGGCATTCTGGTCTGTGCTTCCTGTTCTCAGAGTTTTCTTAGTCTGGTAACCCCGCCCACACTTCCTGCCTGCCTTTGGCCAATCAACGCTTTTTATTAAACTAGTGGGTGGGACAATTATTTACAATGAAGCAACACAATCCCCCTATAGGGTGTGGTTCTGTTTATTGGTTCCTTTTCTTTGTCATTTTTTCTTAAAAATGTGTGTGTGTGTGTGTGTGTGTGTGTGTGTGTGTGTGTGTGTGTGTGTTCATGTGTGGGTGTTTGCTCTTATGTTCACAGTGGCCAGAAGAGGGCATCGAATCCTTTGGAGCTTGAGTGGCAGGCATCCCTGGGCTCTCCAGCCTGTTCTGTTGGTGCTGGAATCTGAACTCTGGTCCTCCTGGGTATTCATGAAGCACTCTTACGAGCAGAGACATTGCTCTTGGCCCTTTGTGAGCTTTTCTACTGATTCATTTTCTCATGCTGCACAAAAACCTGTTTTCAGGCATCTGCTCTCCGAGGTGTGAACCTACCCTTCCACTCCCTGAGGTGTGATCCTACCCCGTTCGTTATCTGTCTTTAGTCTGTTTATAAAAGTATTGCCAGCATTTCTTTGTGCTTCCTGCCATCAGGCAGCACGCCTTGGAAGTTTGTTGCCAACCCAAGGTTAACTAAATATCCACCTGTAGTACTATTCATTACATTTAAGCGTGCAGTCGGTCTGGGAGTTCTTGTGTGCACCTGGAGGAGTGGGAACATTATGGTTATCTAAATGGTTGACTAGTTGCAGGGAGTGTTTACTGACTGGTCTGTACTTTCCCCACTGTTTTTGAAATACCACCTTCACCGACGTTGTATAGATATTTGGGGAGGCTCTGAACCTTCCATTACATGCCATTGATTTGATGTCTCCTCTTTGCCAATACCTTCCTGTTTTATTTCTGTACCCTTTAAAATCTGATAGAATAAATCCCCACTCATTACTCTTATTTCTTTTTTTTTCCCAAAATGTTCTCAGTCCCAGGAAATTATTCTTCTGGATACATTTTAGAATCATTTAGTTAATTTTGCTGATTAATTTGGGAACAAGTGACGTCTGTTCGATACTAGTATCCTCAGAAAAGTGGCAAGGCTCTCCATCATTTTAAGTCTTCTCTGGGGTTATTGGGTATAGAAAGGACAACTTTAAAGAAAGCAGCGGCCTTGACGACATTGCTATTTCATATACGATGCAGAGGGCATGACCACAGTGAAAACCAGGCTGATATCAGGACACTGAGGTTCCTCTGCAGTAGATCATGTTCTCCCAAAGGCTTCGGTCCACTGAGGAGACCTCAGCCATAACTCTGGAGAGCTGTGGAAGATGAGGAGACGGGCGTATTAAGCTCACCAGTGCTCGGTGCCTTCCTTTGGACTTGGCATAGGTCTCATCCACTCCCAACATGATCAGCAAATGGGGTCTCACAGGCTATGTTTTTAATCTGACTCCAAGACCCTGGGAAGCAATTTAACTTTGCTGAGAGGAGGTCAACAATGATAGAGCAGGGGACAGATGATGAGTGTACATTGGCAGGGGGCATGCTCTGCGGAATTGCCCTTATTGAATTAAGAGCACCACCTGCAGGCAAAGCTACACGGGTAGTCCTTTTGTGTTCAGGACAAGGTGTCCATTCCTGTTCTTATTTTAAAGTCAGCCTGGACCTGTAAACGTTTCAGTGCCATGTCTGTAAACCAGGGCCTCCCAAGTCATTTGTATCTTGTGTTCGGCATGGCGAGTTTGATGGGAATTGACTCCCTGCTTCCCTACCCAGCTGGGAGGCACATCTGGAAGAGAGACATGAGAGGGTAGGCTTGGTGCTCCAGGCCCTGCCTGCAGCAGCTGCCTTATTTCTCCTATAGCCTGGGCTGGCAAGATCAGCTCAGCTTTGCTATTTTTAAACTGTCCGCTATGCTCTGGTGGAGTCTGCCTGCACCTCATGCTGAATCATGATTCAGCCTGCTAATTGCAGCAGTGCCTGTGGCCTGCCAAGTACCCAGACAGGCATCTGGTTCTGCATTTTTTGGTTCCCGCAATAGGATAGACAGGATGGCAGATACTTCCAGAGACAGGAGTCCCTGTCAGGCCCTGTAAGTACTTCTGTGGTCCTCCTTACCTTTGGGCTTCATAAAGAAATTTATATATGCAATACCAAGCAGGACCAGATTTTTATGGTCCATGCATTAAAATGAGGGGCTTTAGGACTTCGTGTATCAGACACACATATTTCAGCCATCATAGTTGCTTTCATTTTCTCTTTTACAGCAGGTAGCGTCCACGTCACATGCAAACTTTGTTAAAAACACACAGCCTGATGTATGGGGTCTTTTCTTTGATGCCAGTTTTACCGGGGCCATTATTATATTTCTAAAACAATGGGCAATGAAGAATTGTTCCTCCAGGGTGCTGGCAGCCTGGTCTTCAGACTCACTGGGTGTCTTCTAGTACGTTGTCTCCTTACCTACCTGTGAGGTCATGGGCCTAAGAAAGGCCTCCTGCCCCTTCTGTGTGGACTTAACCTCCATACCTCATCTTCTTCCTGGAACCTCTTAGACCAGCTTCCAGGGTTTGCAGAAGAAGGCTTGATGTCATGACCTGTGGGCAGAAGCCACCTCACACTAGCAGGAATCTAAAGGATTGTGTGTCGATAGCCCTTCTTGACAGCAGTGTGGCCCTCGTGAGACATTTTCCCATCACCTTTTAAAACACAAGGTGTCTGGTTCTTAACCATAGCTGTGTGAGTGCTCATCTGGTTCTACCCCTCAAGCAGAGCCCTTAACTGGCCAGGCATTACCAGGGTTGGTCCCTTTAAGCCATCAGAGGGTCAGAGAAGCCAGAGCCAGATTCCTGTCTGTTCTGGGAGACAGGGTACAGGGCCTGAGCCAGGCTGAGGAAAGAGGTGACAAACTGGCTGTGGCTTCCTCGTTCTTAGGCAAAGGGGCATCTCACTTCTTGACAACATTAAGTGTTTTCTTAGGATGTAGGGCAGTCCACAGCACAATCATTCTGTTTTAGGATTTGGTCATGTAGTCAACTTGAGAGAAGGCAATTTGCGCAAGGTGATGATGAAACTCTCTTGTCTGCAGTCTCTTGTGGGGAGAACAAAGACAACTTCAAGGGTAGATGTCAGAGGGGGTTTGGTGGAACGGAAGTCTCAGTTCTGTTGACTGAACAGATTGCCATCTGCCTCCCTCAGGACTGCTGGAATTGTCCTTAGGATGACTGAAGACACTTATAATGGGCAGGCCTTGGGGCTGGCCCGTTTTTGGAACACAGTGGATACCAGGCTTCTGCATCTTGCAGGGTCTCTGACACACCCGTCCGCGGGACTTGACCAGTTCCCCAATGATCTTTGGAGGCTTTGTGCAGACTCTGTGGCTGAATCACCATAGACTCTGAGGGCAGGCTGTGAACTGTAGGAATTACAGATTTCGTAGTTGGGAGATCCTAGTGAATAGCAGGTGTGGTGTCTGTTCTCTGGAATTTCAGTCTAGCTCTGAGGGATCACACCACAGAAAGAGACATGGCAGGCTGTAGGGAGGAGGTTGATTGGGATAAGGATGCCTTCTATCCTACCCATCACCGCCCTGCTCATAGCTAGCCTCTCTTCTTACGAAGTCCCCTTTGGATCTTGGATTTCTACCCTTTCCCCATTTCCAGGGAATTCCGGGAGATATAGTTCACATTTAGCTTCTTCCTTCATCTCCAACTTAACTGCTCAGCCCACAGCAATCTGGTTCCACCCCCACCACGCCACTGAAATTATCCTGGTAAATGTCACCTCCAAAGACGTGTGAACAGCAGAGTGTGCAGTGGGTCTTGTGAACTTCTTTTCTTTCTCAGGATTAGTAGGGCTCAACTTCTCAGCCTCCCCTGTGTCGTGCTGATAGGGTATTTGCTCTCCTGCCCTGTCTTTCTCTGACCATCCATACCTTCCCTTCAGAGGCCTAGGCCCTCTTCTATTGCAGCCCACTCAGTGAGCTGTGGGACCTCACCTCGTTCTTTCTAGCCCCGACAAGAACTTTTAGGTGCCTGTGGACGTGCTTACTCTGTCTCCTCCACCCCCACGTCTACTGGTCTAGATGAAATCATACTCTACCTTCTAGACGCTTCTCCCTGTATTTTCCTTATCTTAGTGATGTCTGATGGCCTGCCTCATCCTCCACCTCAGTGACGGAGGAGTCATCTCTTGTTTCCATACAAGTCTGTCCTGGAAGCTCTGTGTCAATGTCATGGCCATTTCCTTCCTTTACCTGCGTTTCTTCCTACCTCATCCAGGCTGGACCATTGATACATCTCTTAGTAGCTTTGTGCCTGCTGTTAGCACTTATCTGACCCATTCTGCTTTCTGCAGAAGGAATTGTTGGTATTCCTCCTGCCTTAACTATTTGAAACTCACTCCCTGATGTAGCAGTGTTGAAAGCTGGGGCTTAGTATGAGGTGATTAAGTCATGAGGCTTCTATCCTTATTAGTGACATTATCTTGGGAGTGGGTTAGTTGTGAACAGAGGTCAGCCCCTTCTTTCTTGCTAGACTCTTCTCCTTCTTTCTGCCCTGGGATGGATGCTTTCAGTAGCTTTGACTCCTGACTTTGGACTTTACAGCTATCAGAAATGTAGGAGACAAATCTCTGCTCTTGTATAAATTCCCTAGTCTATAGTAGTCTGTTAGTATCAACACAAAATGGACACTGAGATATCTGTGGCTCCAACACATATCTGCTTGTGTCCTCTACTGCTGAGGTGCCCAGGGGAAGTAGACTCCAGAGCATAGCCCACAAAGCCCTCTGCAGTGTCCACCTTGCCTCTCCCCAGCCTCAATGTTACTGCTTCTCCTGTTGTCTTTCTCCCCCTCCCCCAGCTGTTTCCAGCTGTTTGCGCAGCCTAGTGGATCTGATTTAAGATCAAGCTGATGCCCCTGAAATCCCCCTCAGCATAGTGGCTCATAGTCTCACATCTCAGGATGCCCCCCTTTATTGTCTCTAGAACACTGTCTTAAGAGAGATCGAATGGCTTTGTGAAGCTGTAGTTAACCCATTCCTCCATTCCTGCCGGAAGATATGTGCATACACAAGCAGCACTGTTTGACATCAATATGTATTTCAGGCCCAATCGCATCTGAATTCTTATATTTGTCTGCATGGGACTGTCTGTCCAGGATAAATGTCCTACTTTCTCTCACCTTTTTAAAGAAATGAAAAATAGTTCAAGCATTCCCCAAGAGTGCAGAGGCATCAAGGGAAGCATATCTAGTCTAGCCTAAGAAGGACGCTTGGCCCCGAGGCTGGGTGGCCTCAGCACATGGCCTCTCAAGAGCTTTCTGAAGGGGTTTGGTGTGTTCTGGCCTCATTTTTTTTTCTCTAGACTACCTTTGTTTCCGCTCCTGTTTATCCTAAGAACAAATTTTCCTCTTGAGGACAAAAGCCACCCTGAGCCGTGACTCTGCCAACCGACCAGGTAGCAGGTAACTATGCAAGTGAAGCTGGCAAGAGGGTAGAGATAGTGTCCCAATGAATAGGCAGCTCACAGCTGCAGGCACATGGTTCTTGGGCTCCTGGGCTGCGGTGGCCTAATTGCTATCTTCTGAGCAGATGGCTCACTCCCGTGCTAAGGCTGCCTGAGAGGTTCTGCTATTAACACCCGGGTTGCAGCAAGAGCTTCCATTACCTACCCATCCCCCATTTGCAGGATCCTTATATTCTCCCTCACACCTTAAGCTAAATTTAGACGTTGAAGGTTTCACAGCCTGTGGGTAAGGCTCTGTGAAGTATCACTCATTCATTCATGCATGTCAGTACTGAGAGAGCCATGGTGGGACAGTGGGACCCTATCCTCCTGAGTGTCGGAAAGCACACTGAGGGACAGAACAAAGTGAAGAGAACTTTAAAGAAAGAAAACTCTGTCTCAAAAGAACAAACAAAGACTGGAAGAGGTGGATCTGTCCTCTGTTATCTCCGACTGTTTTTACTGTATTTGAAAATATCCCCACAGACTTCCCTCCAGAGAACAGGATGACAAGGACTGAGGGAGCCCCCTGGAAGGCTGGTAACAATGTCCTTTGCTGTCACCATGGTGGCCAGTGGTAACCAGGTTACAAGCTCGGCACAGGGTACTTGTAGCTGTGCAAGCTGTGGTAGAGGGTCCCAAGATATGGGCATAATAACCTATGAACCCCTCTAATGTGCCATAGGCATCGGTGAGACGAAATTGGCCTTTGGAGGCAGAACCTCTTGATTCCAAGTGCACAGAATTTGACAAGCCCATAGAAACAGGCAGGTTGAAGCTCTCTGTGACCATCACCAAGATGCTGCCCTGTGAAAGAAGCAGATACATTCCTGTCTATAGGCCTGTTTGCTAAGTGCCTACTGGTAAATCAGACAGAAACAAGACGTCCAGCACAGAATGGAGGCCTCTGGGTGGAGCCTAAGATAAGAAGGGGCTGGTTGGTCCCTGCATTGCTTCTTCCAGGCCTGGCTCCCAGCTGCACGCTTTTCCATGCTCACACTGCTCAGGCGGCAGCCTCCTCATATCTAGCTGTGTTGCTTATGTCGGCACTTGCTATATAAGATTAGATATTAAAAACATTAAGTTCTGTCTATATATTTCAAAATGTAGAACTTAATGATAGCTTCTTCCCTCACTTCCCATTCCTTTGGAAGTGGTTCTTCGCTGGTTTTTATTTAAATCAGTAGTTTTTACAGTGACTTTATAAATGCCCGCCAAGACAGGAAGTATAAAGATGACATTTCTTTTGCTTTTCATAATCTTCCATTTTCAGGAGTTAACAATAACAGTTGTTATTTTTACAGTGATTTCAGTGCCGCCACAATTCTTTGCTAGATCTGCTAACTGTCCATCTGTATTCATTTATTTGATTGATTGTTTGGGGGTTGGACATACCTGCTAGGCATATAGTCTGACCAGTGACATCTCAGCCCCTAAATTTTTTTGATTGCACTGTTTTTCATATGGACAAATCCCACCAGTCATGTTTCAAGTTCTGTATTTCTCCTAGGCTGTCTTTCCTGGCCCTTTCTGGTCAGTCTTGGCCCCACTGCCTCACCTCTGTGCTTCCTCTCACAGTGGCTCTCCTGTGTCACTTTCTCTGTCTCCCCATTTCCAGCTGTCCACTTCTTGCGCTGCACCCAGATTTTAATTAAGAATATTTTTATCAGCCTGGTGAGTAAAGGGCTGACTATTCTGAGAGTTGACTCTCCAAATATGGTTTCCCCTCTTCTACCTTCACATTTATGTGGCAGCTTGGTAAAGTTTAAGTTAAAATTAATTTCCCTCAGAATTTTGAAAATACTGTTCTGGAATCTAAGTTCTGGCATCTCTGTTAAGTACGTTACTCTGATCCCTATTATTATACGTGGTCTGGTGTCTTCCCTCACCTACATCTCTGAGAATCTTCATTATTCCCCTTCCATAGTGGACTCGTCGTGAGGGTCTCTTTATTTACGGTGGCCTTGTCAGTGTGAAAACCAGCGCCTTTGATTTCATGGAATCTCTCCTGTCTTGCTTCTTTGATTTTTCTCTCTCTCCTTATTGTATTTCCAGTCAGTAAGATGCTAAAACTCTTAGGTTGGTCATTAGATGCTTTTTTCTCTCTGTTTTGTTTGTCTGTACATCTTTGTTGTTCTCTGAGCAGAGAGATTTCCAAAACTTCTCCTCCAGTCTTTCTACAAACATTTTCCAGCTACACACCACCTTTTTTCTCTTTTTAAAATGACATTGGTGGGTGCAGTATAGTCTGGTATGTCTCAGAGGGTTATTAATTGTAGTATTTTCTCTCTGAATTGCTTCATAATCCTCACTTTTTTTTTAACCTTTTTATTAAAAATAGATTGTTTTCTCACGTAATGTATTCTGATTACGGTCTCTCCTCTCTCTACTCCAACCAGTCCTTCCCCATCTCTCCTCCAGTCCAGATCTATTCTCTTTCTGTCTGTCATTAAAAAAAAAAAAAGGTCTCTGAGAGATAACAAAACATCAAAATAAAATGTAACAAAACAATCACATCAGATTTGGACAAGGCAAACCAAATGGGCAAGATCCTCAAGAGACAGACGCATCATTCACACATCCACAAGTCCCATCAAAAGTCTAAACCGAAAGCTGTAACATATACTCAGAGGTCCTGATGTAGACCCATGTGAGCCGGTTCCCACTTTCTTCTCCTCCCTATGTCTTTATTTATGTGAGTAGCCATATGTATCTGGGCACATGTGTGTCACTTATGTGTGAATACCAGAGGTTGGCTCTGGGCATCTTCCTCAGCCACCATCCACTCTGCCACTTTATTTGCTGAGGCAGGGTCTCTCACCATTTCTGCTATCTAGCTAATCATACTGTCCAGATATCTCTGTCTCTACCTCTGAGATCTGGGTTTGTGGACATCTGCAGGGTACAACAGGCTTTTATGCAGGTACTGGGGATGCAAATGCCTGTTCTCATGCTTGAGCAGCCCCGTGCTTGTGCTTTATCCACTGTGCCATCACTGCAGACCCATACTTTGCATTTCAAACTGGGAACCTCCTTGACTATAGGTGAAACTGAGACAGGAGGGGAAACTCTAGCTCATGAGTCGGGGCGTCCATTCTTGGGCATTGAGCTGGAGTTTAGACATGTCACTGAGGGTAGCTGGGTTAGGCATAACCTCTGTCTGTATCTAGAGATATTTTCTTTGGGACTTTTTTCCCCCCAAGTCTGGAGCTTCTAAACAGATAACCTCTCCTCCCTGCTGTGATGGGGTGGAGAAGGTCACCAGGAGGCCACAGCCAGCTGCCCTTCTGTTTCCAGTCTCATTCCCTGCCTTCCACCACTGAAGAACCTGGTCCTTCCAATTTCCTCAGCTCTGGGGGCCTCTGTGGTATTCTGATGTGCTTACTCACACTTTTCTGAGTCTGTTGGGCCCTTTATCACATTTCTTCAAACTTTCTTCTCATTTCTGGAATGTCGAGGAGGGAGAGATGATCAGATGTTCAATGTATCACATTCCACAGAAGCGCTAATTTCACTTTAATGTGTTTTGGAATGCTTTTTTAAAACTGACAGGATCACAGGCACTCATCTGTGTGGTTCCTGTGCCTGATCTAATTGGGCTCTGATGCATACCTTTGACAGAGGTGTTCATTATCCCCAGTTTACGGAGTGTGTGTGTGTGTATGTGTCTTTGTGTGTGTCTTTGTATGTGTGTGTATGTGTGTGTGTGTGTGTACAGAGTGATTGGAATGGATGGTGTGACATTGCCCAGGATGAAGGTGCAACAGCTCTGAACTTGAGGCTGTATCTCAAGCCCTGCCTGTCAGGGATGAGCCTTGTGCAACATTTGAGGTTATAGTCAGGACCTTGGAGGGATGACCTGTCAAAGAATGGAGGAAGGGGGCTTGGGATAAGGAAGGAAGTCTAGGCTGTGGGAAGAGAGTCCAAGGAAAGCTAGTTGGCTGGGTGTCTTGCATGTTGTACTGAGGTTGTTCCTTTTTGTGGTCAGCAATATGGATGAGGCAGATGTGGTAGGCAGTTGGCAGCATTCACTCCGTGTGCCAGCAGCTCATGGCATAGATGGACATTGGGCTGGAAATGTATGGCCTCTATGAGGCTCTCCTGAAATGTTCCATCCTCTCTAGCGCCTGTGTAGGTGGATGGTGTGTAACCTTCGGAATGGGAGATGGACTTGAGGCTTGGGAGGACATTTTAGCCTCAGATTCTAGTTCCCTATTATAACCCTGAAGGAAAGGGTTTTCTGTAGAAGTACCTGTCTTCCATGACTGATTTCCATTACTGAGGATGGCCGTGTAACTCACTGCGGAGTGCTCAGTCATGTTTCATTGACCAGGCTGTATGTTTTTAAAAATTCTGGAATCCAAATTACTCCATTAAAGCTAACTAATGACCTTGAGTTGAAGTGGTCAGAGCTAAGGAACTTTATCTGTGTCCAAGCTGGTTAGGTAATGCTCATGTCTGGAAATTGTTACAGACTCTAGCAGCAATAAATACCCGACTTTTGCAAGGGAGCTCACTGGAGTAATTTAATCACATTGATGCCTGTTGGAATTTGGATACCATGTCTGAATATAGAGATGCCATTTTAGCATGTATTGTAATATTTTCTGTAAAACAACTTGTTTTGAAGTAGCCCCACCATGCTTCCTAATAGCATCCTGCAAATATTTTATGAACCACATCTATGTATTTTATGCCCTTACAGAGTGAGTGTTCCTGACACACCACCCTTACTGCTGTTTCATTTTCTGGCATTTCCCCAAGAGGACTAGAATGATGAAGCTACAGAATGGGGGTGGGGGTGGGCTTATAACCGGTGCCACCCAGGTGACTCCTTCCCCTGTCATTTAGCTGTCTCCATGGAAAGGCCATGTTGCAATTTCATGAAGCAGAACACAGGTGGGATCAGAGTTGGAAAACAAAAATATCAAAATAGCCCTTTAAAACTAACAAAAGACTGGCTTGCATTCTTCCCTCCGACCTTGTGTTTTTCAGTATTGTTTCAGCAGACCTGTACATTTTGTTGCTGTCCTTCACTGCATAAAGGGATGGTTTGTTGGGGTAATACAGAAGAAATGTTACCATTTCATTAGCATCCCTGGGTTGGTTCTGGCAAGCTGAGGCACAAGATCCGGGGGATCCTCAACATGAGTCCTCTTGTGGGACCAGGGGGCTTAATCAGATAGACTTCCCAGCCTGCTTAGAGAAGAACATGATGTGTAAAGGAGAGGCCTCATTTAATAGGCGTTCATCAGGAGAATGACAGTTTGAATCTCAGGGCCCAGGAACCACATTTGCCATGTGGTGAGGGTATACTCCAAGGCATTGGGCATGATGGAAGGGTGTTGAGCAGGTAGCATGATGTGAGTGGATTTGCCAGGCCAGGCTTCTAGTTGCTTTTCAGAGGCCTTTAATCATGCTCAGCTCCAGTCACAGAAGAACACAGATTCATCTTAAGTTTTGGTTGGAAGTGGTAGAGTTTTGTTGGCACACAGGGTCCTTCCTCCAGCTGGCTTAGAATGGAAAGGAAATGCTTGAATTGGGGACCTCTGTGGCAAAGGGAGATGATCACGCGGTGAAGAGCAGCTTCCATGATGCTGGAAGGTGGAAGCATGTTGTGAACTCCGGAGGCCATCATGTAAGATTCAAGTCATCTAGTCTTGCCCCTTCGATCAGTGGCATTGGTCTGGCATCACCCAGGGCCATAGTACAAATCTGATGTGGAGGCAGAAGCAAACGAGTAAGGTGACCTTGGAGTGGACTGTCAAAGTGCTTAGATGGGCCGGTGCTGAGAAATGTCCTTGGTGGAAGGCAGTCGTCTGGTACAGCCGCTGCACCTCTGGCAGAGTCATGGCGGTAGGCTGGAGACAGGAAGCAGGCATTGACATGTAGGGTGCAGGAGTCTCATGCAAGCAGACAACCCTGTATGGGAACAAAATTGCTACTCCCCACTGGGCAGCACTTCTCACTCAGTCTGCGGCAATGCTTCCATCTTTGATATATGACTGAGAGGTTCTTCTGCCACATGAAGGGCCTAGATGGTTTCATGGGGCTATCCCACCACAAGATTTCCTGTTTCTACATGAAACCCAACAGCTGTGACAAGTGGAACCGTGAGACCAAGTGTTGCAATCAATCGTGTCTACAATCTGTTTACTTGAATTTGTCCCCACCGCACTTGACCGCCGTGGTTCCTGTTGCCTGGGGTGCTAACTGTACATTAGCAGCATGAGGCTGGAGACATGCAGTTTTATTTCTATTATGCCAGGAGAGCAAGGAAGTTAAAAGCAGTAAGTAGGGCAAATGTGCTCTTACTGTCAGGAACTAACCTGTTTGCTTTTTCTTAGTGTGGCCTTTATTTCTTCATCTGATGTTTCCCGAACCTTCGGTTAAGAATTAAAGACGGATGGAGAATGGGCAAGGAGGGTCTTAGGAAAGATGAAAGGCATTTCTGTAGAAGCCGAGAGGTGCGTGAATCAGCTGAGAGAAGGCAGGCCTGGGGAATTTTCCCAACAGAAAGCTTTTGTTTCTTGAATATGAAGTGAGAGCCGTGATATGTGGGTTGCGTTGTGGGCTCTTTATAGCTTTCCCTTGCTGCTGTGTGCCAGTGAACTTTTAATGTCGCGGTGGCAGTAGAAGAATTGTGAGACCTCCCGTTGAGAACGTGCTTAGGAATCGAATGAGTATGGTAATGAGGATGAATGTGAGCTCCTGTCCGATGGAAATGAGAGGAACTTGTAATAGCGCACACAAGGGAAGAGTGCCCGATCTCTGCTTCCTCCCAGTCTGTTGTTCATCTGTCCAGCCAGCCATCTACCTGTCTAGACATCTCTCCAGGCATGCGTGCATCCATCCAGGGAACTGGCTTTCAGGCTCCACCCATGTAAAAGGCCAGGAAGGAAGAACTTCAGGGATGCAAGTCTAAATTAGAAGTGGACCCCTTCCCAGAGTCTAAAGAGATGAACACATAACATGGTGGCTGGAAACTGAAGCAATAATGATAATAATAATCCACAGATGAAATACCAGGAAAAGTTACAGCATAAAGGCAGAGGATGTTGAGCCTGGGCTGTGAGCCTGTAGGGGAAGACAGGGCAATATCTGGCAGAGATATTTTGTTTGTTCGTTTGTTTTTAAGAGGATCATAGGTTTTGAAGTCAGAGCAAACACCTTAAGGTTAGTCCTCACATATTATTGGTCCAAATAGGATCATGTAGGTAAATGATGACAGTCATTGGTAATCTAAAATTTTTACCTACATGTGGGTTTCTTCCTTTTCTGAGCCGGACCTGTTTTGGGGAGGCTTAAGCCGGAGGGTTATGAGTAGTGGCAGAGAATTTGCCTGACCTGTACAAGGCCCTGGGTTTGAGCCCTAGCACCGCCCAAACGCACTTAAAATCCTTTGTCACTCTTCTTTATATCCACTGATAAGGCTGTGAAATCAAGGCGTTCACTTCACAAAGCAGCAGGCTGGGGAAATGAGAGAAAGTACTGAGTGCTGGCAAAGGATGAAACCGATGGGGCAGCTCGGAATTGGTGGTCAAGACGGAACGTGGTGCCTGCTGGTTGCTTTTTTGGCACTAAGCTGTCCAAGGTGAGATGGGTTAGACACTAGGCCAGAATTACTTTGTGGACCAGCAGTAGCTGTGCTGTCTATAGAGGCAGGGCTCTCCACCGAGGAGTCAGATCTGCCCCTGAATGGTTGGCACACTGAAGATCCTGAGGGGCCAGATGGCCTGTGGCCAGGGAAAGGGAAAAAGCCCCAAGTACAACTGCCAGCACCTGGGCCTGGCAGTCAGCTGAGTCTGCTTTGTGGCCATTGAGTCCTGCAGATGTCCCTGAGGTCAGGGTCTGGGGGCATAGTGAGTCTTGGGAGAAGATTAGTGAACACAGAGGCAACGGCTTTCATTGGTTTTATCCGTCACATAGAGGGGCTCAAGGAGTCCTTGGATGCCACAGGCAGTACTGTCCCCTCAAGAAAATTTAGTTTAGTTAATCTTGATGGTACAGGCCTACAACCTCAACTACTTAGAAGGCTGAGAAGGGAATGTAGCAAGCTCAAGTCTTAACCTGGGATACAGAGTGAGTTCAAGGCCAGCCTGGGCAACTTTAGCAAGATCCTGTCTCAAAATAACAAGTAAAACCAGCTAGGGGTATAGTTCAGTGAAAAAGCACTTGCTTGAGGACCTAGGTTCAATTTCTAGTACCCCCACCCCAATTAAAAATACAGAGATATATAATTCATCTGACTGGTGCTTTTCAATTGTTGAGGATATTAACAAATGAGATTTTACATATAAACACAACACCTTACTGGATCTTGTGATAGCAACTCCATATGGTAGGCCCATTTAGATGACACCCTGCCCAAGAGAACCAGGCAGGTGATAGTTCTTGCTCGTATGCTTGACTGGATATGGATATGCCTGTTTTCAAATGCATGGAGCTGTCTGGGCTGGCAGTGGGCTTACCCTGCCTGTCATCCCCTGGTTGAGTTATGGGAGCCGTGAGTAGGCTAGGATAGTACAGAAACCAGCAAGCTCCTTCAGCCTCATGGCCCCAAGTGGTGAGGTCACAAAGTCCTGTTGGAAAGATATGAAGGGAAAGTCACTTTCTCTTGTTCTCTGTGGGAGATGTATGAAGTCACAGAATCCGGCATAGAGGAAGTATGCATTGATGAAGCCTGCTGTGATCTAGTAGTCTTGCCTTAGAACTTTGCAGATTAACCGAAACTTGCCAAAGCAATCACTTTGGTTCTTTCACTGTATTTTTATAAGAATACGTCTCCTCTGTTTCTGTCTGTCTGCTTCCCTCCCTTCCCCCCACCTCTCTGCAGCAGCGCTAGGGATAGAAGCCAGATTCTTGTGCCTGCTAACCAAGCATTCTACCCCGAAGCTACTTCCCCAGCTCAAGTCAGGGCTTTCTAACTTTTTCCCCTTGTGACAAATTTCAATTAAATGATGATGTTACTTGGGAATTGTTTTGTTTTGGATTCATTTGTTCGTTTGCTCAAGTAAAGACCTTGGCATGTGAGAGGGTTTTTTTTTTTTTTGCCTTTGGGAAAAGACAGAGAAGGGATGCTGAAGCCAGGTCACATAATGGATGCTCCAGGTCTGTCTGTCTGCAGAAATCATTCATAGTTTGCATGCCTGGGTTCCTTTTCCTCTTGGCTAGTTGAAGGCTGAAGAATTACTGGCTCGTGCCAGCTACATGGTGGAGAAGGTATCATAGAGACACACAGGAAGAATGTCACACTGGAGCTCAGTACACTAGTCCTGGACTATGGAGTGGCATGTGAGGAAGCCTTTGCAAGCAGGGACCCTGCTGGGTCACACTTGACAGGTATCCTATGGGGTCCCTCAGCTTCTAATCAGCATACTGATGCCAGTGGTATCAGACCCTTCAGAGAAGGTCCCCTTGCTGGATGTCCTGGAGGGTCATGTGTGGTGGGTCCTAGAGAGAGAGAGAGAAAGGTATGCACTTGGGCAGGCCTGCAGGAGAGAAAGACAAAATACAGCCAGGCTGTATCGATCCTGTAGCTGAGAAGTGGCGGCTTCAAGGATGTCAATTCCTCATTAGCTGAGCTTTAGTGTATCCTAAAGACACATTTTCAAAGTAACCATTTTGGATGAGAGTCCTTCAAAAAAAATGCATTTGCCTTTTTTCATCCCCTTTTTTCCTGGGTTGTTTGCTTTGTTGTTTGAGGTGGAGTGTCAAGGTGTAGCCTAGCATAACCCAAACTCATGAACCTCCTGCTTCAGCCTCCTGTGTGCTGGGACTAGAGGCATGTGCCTCCACACTCAGCTCCTGCTTTCGTGTATGTGTGTGTGTGTGTGTGTGTGTGTGTGTGTGTGTGTGTGTGTGTGTGTGTGTGTGTCTACCTGTATAGAGAGTGCACATCTCTGTACGTATACGTGCTGAAATCAGAGATAACATCAGATGTCTTCTCTGTCACTCTGTCTCACCTTTTTAAAGACAGGCTCTCTCACTGAAACTAGGACTTACTACTTTGGCTAGATTTGACTTGTCGGTGGACTTCAGGGATCCTCCTGTGTCCATCCCTCCAGAGCTAGGGTTAAGGGAATGTTGGATCACATAGGCTTTTCTATGGCCACTACAATGAAAACACGGATCCTCTTGCTTTCATACAGAACACTTTACCTACTGAACTGCCTCCCCAGCCCCAGCTCCTACTTTCTTAAGGAAAATCTTGTTGACTTAGGTCTTCATTGTGAACAGTCACTGTTGTGGTGATTCTAGAAGCCTATGTATGACAGCCCAGTAGTCAAACCTGTACACCAACTCACCCTAGAACATCCTGCTTTTAGAGTCTTTGTGACTTTGATACACTTTCCTTATCAGCTACCAGCTCTCACTTGCTTCTGTGCACACAAGCTCTTTACCTTCACATGTATCTGATGTATACACACTCTGAACCAGACACGGGGCACGGAAGGGTGGAGGGCTCATTGCATTCAGATTTGCCAAAGGTGCCTTTGTTGCCCATAGATTTTCATGGGATGCTGCAGCTGCATGCTCACAGATGGTGAAAGACCCTAAATGTATTTCCCTTGGTACAGTCTACTGCTGCATTTAAGCTTAGCGTTGCTAGTAAATATTTAGGGAATCGATTCACGGTTCAGACTTTAATTTTTTTTTCATTTTATGTGTGTGTGTGTGTGTGTGTGTGTGTGTGTGTGTATGAACACTCATTAGGAAATCGGAGGACAACTCTTTAGCATTTGCTTCCCACCTTTTACCTTGTTTCTGCTATTGCTCAGCATACTTAAGCTAGCTGGTCCTCAGACATCCAGTGGATTCTCCTCTCTCTGCTTACAGTCTCTTCAAAGGAGGGCTGGGGCTACAGATACATGCCTCTGCATCAAGCTTGTCATGTGGCTTCTGGGGACTAAGCTCGGGTTTTCCGGCTTGCACCCCAGCTTAGTACTTTCTCCCACAGAGCCATCTCCCAATCTCCTCCGTCGCTCCTCCCCTCCTCCCCTTCCTTATCTCCTTCTCTCCCCCCTTTTTCTTCCTCCTCCATTCTCCCTGCATCCTTCCTTCCTGTCTCCTTTCAATTCTTCCACCTCGTTTTAAGGATTGGTCTCTAGAAAGGGGGAAGCAGGCACACGGTGCTACCCTCAGCCATCTCTCAAAGATGAGAATGACAGGGTTTCTCCCTCCTCTGCCTCTCAGGAGCCTTCCTCTGTCACCTCCTTCTCCCTCTGTGGCCTCCCTTGTGTCATGCTCCCTGGGGAAGGGCCCAGAGGTAATTATGAGAAGGCTGCAGGGAACATGATTAGAAGGGAAGATGCATCTGTTTAATATTTTCAAAATATCATTCCAGTTGCATAAACATAAATAAAGCATGGACTCTGCCAGCAAAAAAAAAAAAAAAAAAAAAAAACCTTCCTCTTGTCAAGGAGATGGATTCATGACCAATGCTTTCCAATGACTGTGAACACTACATGCTACTGCGGCCCCCTGCTCTTTGACTTGCCCGCGCATGCTCGCATATGCACACACACCCTCAAGTCATTTATTTTTCTAGTCTCCCACATGATGGCATTGTGGCCCCTCTCCTGTGTCACAGTTACCTGTACACAGATTTTTAGCTTCTAACATATAAGAGCCTTGCCAGGTTTGTAGGATGGGACATGATGTTTTTAGTTCCGTTAGTTAAAAAAAACAAGGTGCTTAGTCCTTTCCAGCCCTGAAGTTAGAGAATTGCCTGTGAAGAAGATCTTAGGCTGCATTCTAGAGGAAGGTCCTCAGTAGAGCCTGAAAGGCCTGTGATTCTGCTGAGACCAAAAGTTACCTTCTTATGCTCATGAATCTGTAAGAAAAGTCAGTATTTCCGTTACATAGGGTGTTGACTCAAGTCATCCTAGCAAAACCTGTGGCCTTGTCAACCTGCTTTCATGTGACCTGCAGTTGTCAATATTTCCAAAAATCATTTCTAATTGACACTTTAATTCTTAGGTTCAACCGTAGTTCTCTTTGATGTGTTGATAAAGATACACATATAGCCCAAACCGCAGATGTTTGACTGTTTTGATAACTGTGTTTCAGTATTATGAATTTCCACTATGTTATGCATTAGAAAGCGGTGCTTAGCATGAGAGTTCACATACAGCCAGAGGGACCCATTGCCCAAAAGGTTGAGAACATCTTGTCTTGGATTAAAAGGCCCATGCTTGAATAATCTCATTAATGTGGCAAGATCCAGGCCTTGGGCCTTGTAATGGAAACAGGGTGTTAGGAAGCACTGAGCCACAAATGTACCTGCTGTCCAGGGCTCTCCACCGGGTCTTCACAGAAGAGGCCCCCACTAACCAGTGACAATGGCCAGTATGTGTTGACGTCTGTGTCCCTGGCAGGGACCTAAATGTTTTAAATTCAATATCTAATCAATTCTAACAGCCTCAAGGGGTCAGGCATCATTGCAAGAGGTAAGCACTCACTTCTTACAGATCAGGGCCCCAGGCCTGGCGAGGTAAATTGACTTGCATAAGGTCGTCAGATAGAAACTGGATGACTCAGAATTGCACTCAGTAGGGTGTTTCTCTCTGTCTCCCCCGGTATGGAAGCACATCAGGAAGGTACACTCGGGGTTAGAACCTGGGCTTGTTTTTGTTTTTCCTGGCCAAGTATGGCAGTGTTTGCCTCACAGGGTGGGCAAGATTGTGGGATGGTGCAATGATCTCACCAGAGGTGAGAGGGCTATTTCAGAAATGCATTTGTAAACCCTAGTTCCTTTGGCCTAGAAAGTTGGGGCACAGCAGCTTGGGGTTCAATCCACAGCATCATGCACAGGAAGAGCGACAGTCATTTCTTTGAAAGCCTGAGAAAAATAAGTTTAGGAAAATCTTAAAATTGGCATTTAAAATCCTGCTGCACACAGAAGGCCCTCTGTGTTTTATAAGTGGTTTCAGATAACTGGGGATTTGTGGATGTCCAGGACTTAGGGCAGAAATATGCAGAGGTGATGCAGCACCAAGGGCAGCTGCTCCTAAGCATGGGGGAGGATTGCACTCCCCTCCTTAGCTGGTTGAGCTGCAGGGACAAGCAGCCAGGTTTACCAGCTTCATCTTTTGTCTGTTAGGAATGTGTGTGTGTGTGTGTGTGTGTGTGTGTGTGTGTGTGTGTGTGTGTATGTGTGTAAATGCATGCATGCATGCATGCATGCATGTGTGCATGTGTGTGCGTGTGCTTGTGCGTGTGTGTGTGTGTGCGCGTGAGAGAGAGAGAGAGAGAGAGAGAGAGAGAGAGAGAGAGAGAGAGAGAGAGAGAGCCAGAGGTCAAAGGAAGACCTTAGGTATTTTTCCTCATGCACAATTCCCCTGCTTTTTGTTTTTGAGTCAAGGACTCTCTCCTGGAACTCTTCAAGAAGCTAGACTGAATAGATACTGAGCCCCAGGGACCTGCTTCTCCCTGTCTCCCTATGCACTGGAATACATGCACATGCCACTATTCCTGGATTTTTTTTTTTTTAATGTAGAATCTGGGGGTTGAGCGCAGATCATAATGCTTACAAGGCAAGCACTTTCCTAACCAGCCATCTCCCCAGCCCACAAGAGATGTTTGTGTCTCCACCAGATGTGTCCAGCCAGATGTACATGAAGACCCAGTCAGCAAAGGACACACACATTCATGTATAACAACAGCTCCCACATCCCAGTTTGATTCTGAGAATGGCCTATTTTGTCTTGCAGGCACAAGACCACTGAACAACCATCTAGTTTCCTCTTCTAAACCTTGATGATGACATTACAGCCAGGACAGGACAGATACCACATGGGATCTGCTGATTCTGCTAGATATGTGATATTACATTTAGTAAAAGAAATGGAGTTCCTACAATAAATCGTAAAAGAAAAAACTCTCTGGGCTGAGGAGGGACAAAGGGACGCGGGCTGAATGCTTGAGGCACATCCGTACAGACACTGTCACTCAGGTTCCAGTGGGCTCTATACTCTGTCTTGACCTGCTAACTGAAGAAAAAAAACAGGTATGAGGAAAGTGACGTGTCCGTCTGAAGCCTTCTTGCTTAGAAGTGATAGAGCTGGATTCCAGCCCAGACCACCTTCCCTTCAGGTCCTTGCCCTTCCTACTGTACACTCTATCAACAACACTTTAGCAGTGAAAAGGGCCTCCAAATTCCTAGTGTGTGCCATCTTGGCTTCCTTTCCAAGTTGGAAATGCTAGTATCAAACTCCCTGATCCATTGAGAAACCGAAAATGATGGGTTAGAATTCAGCAAGAAGAAGCACCCGAGGAAAGACATTGGTTGGTAAAGCAATTTCAATTCTTCCTAGTACTCTTGGGCCTCTGGTGGCTGCCCAAGCTGGCTGCTGGGTACATTGCCAGTGTGTTCTGGATGGATGTACAGGAAGCCGCAAAGGATGTGTGGAGAGGCTGCTGCCCCAGCCTGGCAGGGTGTCAGGGTACATGGCTGGCTGTGTACTCTGATCTCACACTAGGAAGGCCAAGTAGAAAGAGGTCTGGATGACACCTGAACCTCTCTGCAGCCTCAGCCACATTGATCTGGAACTCTTAGCCTTCTGGTCTTGTGGGAAACCCTGATTTTAGAATAACAACAATAAAAAAGTACTTCTGGGAATAGAGATGGAATAGAAACTGTTAGGCCACTTCCCGGGGTTTCTTAGGAGATCTTCCTCTTCCCACCCCTGACTAATTATTTCCTCTACAAAATCTGGCTGATAACCCTCCATCTTCATAAAGCCCTCACCTGCCCATGGATGCATCCCCATGCTTAGATGCTTTCCATTCCTTCTTTGACCAGACTGCAACAATGCTTTAAGACCTTAAGAGATGGAGATGGTCAGAAGGGCCAACATTCTGATCCTGGCCTTGGGTCCTTCAGTGAATTCTTAGAGCCTTGTATCACTGCTAAAAACTCAGAGTGTGGAGTCCCAGCCAAGCCTTGAACTTTTCCTCCCCTGAGTCGGACACTGACTTGTAGAAATAGCCTAGACCTAGTAGAAGTCTGTTTACATGTAGAGGTGAAAAGTCTCTGGGACAGACTTACCTTCAAGGAGAGGACAGGTTGCTGACTGGTCAACGGCAGCCACCAGAGCATGCAAGAGGTCTCAGTATACTGCGCTATAGCACCATGTCTGTCTTATCCCCCACCTTGGGTAGTGTGATGGTTAATATTACCATCTTGACTGGCTCTAGAAAGTGGTTCTCAACTTTCCTAATGCTGCAACCCTTTAATCCAGTTCCTCATACACACACGCGCGTGCACACACACACACATACACACACACACACACACACATACACACACATGCATGCACACACATAAAATAAATTTTTATGTGGAACTGCATTTAAAAAAATATAACCATGATCCTGCTCCCTCAGCCTCTTTTTCATATGCGTAAAGAACAGAGGTTTCTGGCCCAGACTTTCAGGCCTAGCCTCAAGGTTGGGACCCGCAGACCCACAGTCCCAACTAGACACACAGATACTTACAATAGTTTTAGGCTGATCGGCCTAAGGCCCAGGCATATCACTTGCTAAATCTTTACCCTTAAACTAACCCATGTCTCTTATCCTGTTCAGCCATGAGGCTCGGTATCTTTTCTTAGAGCAGCATAGTTGTCCTCTGCTTCTTCTGGCTTCTCTCTGGCATTTCTGCTCTGTTCTTCCTGTTCCCAGAGTTTTCTTAGTCTGGTAGCCCCACCCCACACTTCCTGTCTGCCTTTGGCCAATCAGCGCTTTTTATTAAACCAGTGGGTGGGACAATTATTTACAATGGAACAACATAATCCCCCTACACTACCCTGTGTTCTGGGAGAGTTCTCAGTTGGTAGAGAACTTGCCAGATACTCTCCTCAGAAAGAGGTTTCTGGAAAGTTTGTGAACCAGCTGTCTTTGAGATCTGTCCCCCTGGTCTAGGGACCTCAGCAACATAGACATATGCTTAAAGCAAGGGATAGATCCCAGAGTATTTAGAACTAAAACTATTTCATTCAATTCCCAATGGCCCGTGTTCTCCATTTTGCCAGTCGGGAGACTGGATTTAGGAAAACATAAAAAGGTTCATTAGCCAACCTGATGTGGTAAAGCAAGCCTCGGTTCTGATCCAAACCCTGGTCTGGATCACTATCCCCACCCGTCATTGTGTTCCTGAACGATGGTTGGCCCAGGGCTTGCAGTGTGTTATGACACCAGTAGTCAGTGCAGATTCTATAGGCCAAGACCCCCAACTCCAGACGCCAGCTGGAAAGCTCTGGGAGTCCAGACCACAAGTACTTCTAGCCAAATGGCTACAAATTAAGAGGTGTTCACTACCTCGGGCTTGTGCCAGAGCTCCAACCCCAGAGCCAGCTCCCCAGCCCCCCAGTTTCTTTATAATACAGCCCCACCCATGAGCACTTAGCCTCTCTCCTCCTCTCCAAACTTCTTACTCTATTAGGCAGTAGATTCACTTTAGGAGAGTGTTGCGGTGTGTCACAAGGTGACATTGCCATGTTTCTAAGGTGAAAATGACCTGGAAATAATCATCTTTTTTCTTTTTGGTTTTCTTCCCTTTTCTCAGATGTCCCTTCACTGGCTCACTAGTAACACGGAGTAGAGACAGAAAATGGAGTGATTTTCCTTGAAGCTCTGAACAAGGGAACCTATCCTCATGGTTGTATCTTTAAGTCCAGACAGATACATTGCCCTTGGGCCTCAGTTTACAAATGCAATTTATTTCCAATAGTTTTTGAGTGGCCTTTCTGAATTTTCTAAGCACATAAGAATCCTCGTCATTTCTCCAACCCCATGGAGTAGTATTTCCAAGTCTCTGGTTTTTGTAGATTAGATTAACAGGTTCTGGAAGCTTCTATAATTAGCTGAAGTTGATGTATCTCCTGGGGTTGGGGGGATGGGACCAGCCTAGCAACTGGGATGGGAAGCTAGGTGCTCCTTTCTCAGCACCAGCCACTCAAACCCTATCCCCCAGAGAGCCCTAGAGAATGATTTAATCCAACCCTGTTCCATGTGCCCTGCAGCATGGAAGTCTGGGCTGCCTTCAGTTTGGAGTCTATCCTATTTGCCAGCTAATGAGACAAATTGTGGGCCCCATAAAAAATTAAACAGCAGCTGTTTCATTTCCTTCCTATGGAACTTTGAAATTACAGCGATCTCATTTGCACGGCAGGCTCAAGGTGCAGATGTGGGGGTTACAGGGTCCAGGGGTCTTTCTCTTTAACCAGAGTGTCTCTCTCTCTTTTTTTCCAGATTGGCTTGGTTAAAATATTTTGAAAAGCCATTCATGAACTGGACCATTAGCTGTGCAAATAGAGCACATGATCATGCTGTTGGCTGCTAATTAATAATTCCGTACAGGTGGAGGTACCAGAGTAAAATCCAGGATGAAATTAGGAAATGAATGTCACTCCCAGCAAATTAGTATATGGCAGAACACTGGGGCCTGACCCATTCTGCAGCCTGACCCATTCTGCAGCCTTTCAGCAGGAGGACGACAGAGGGAAGCCCATTGCTAGTCTTTCAGCCTATGTCCCGTCCTGCCCGGCTTTCTGTTTCCTGCTCTGGTTCTGTGTCAGAGGGTTGGGGAATTTCTTATTTTTCTTTTCTCCTGTTTGGTTTGGTTTTACTATTTTACAAGGAAAAAAAATAACAAAAAAATGTTGAGTATATTTCTGAGCAAACAAGAATCTATTTGCAGTTTTCCCCGTGCATTCATCTTAATTTATTCTGGTATTTGACTACTCACAAACACTCTCTATCTCCATTACAGCTGAAACACACCATTTCAGCCATGAATCTGGTCCAAAATCTGCAAGTCAAGAGGACTGATGGTTCAGTGCCCTTTAGAAGCATGCATGCCTCTATCTATCTATCTATCTATCTATCTATCTATCTATCTATCTATCTATCTATCCATCCATCCATTATTTATTTAGTGAAACTGCTTTTCCAGCAGCACAGGCTACACAAAAGATCATCTGAGGTCATTTGTAGCCCCATCACCCTTTATCAGAAATCCAGGTAGTATTTCAGCTAAGACCATAGCAAAAGATATTTGTTTGGGAGAACTAGAGGTATTTCATCTCCCCATTTCTGATTTATCTCCATTCTCTGCAAACTCCACCGGCAGCATATTTATAACACAGTGTTTAGGAAATTAAGTGGCTTCCGATAGCATGCAAGGGTTCATTATCAATCCCCACCAGACTGCTCTTTCCTCAAATCCATCTGTGCTGTTCCTCTCTGAGTCCCCTGGTCCCCACCCAGCACTATTTATTCTCAGCATGCAGGCGACCCTTGTGGGGAGGAGGGCCATAAAGCACCCAGCTGCATTCTGAATGTCAGAGCCTTTCTCCCCTAGCTGCAGCCCTTCAGAGTCCCCGGGCAGCACAGAGACAGTGCTGCTCTGAGGCAGGAGATGATTTAAGGGAGCCACTAAAGGCACATTATGTTATTTGCTGGTGCCTCTGTAGAATTTAATACCCTCCGGAGTGGTGCTTGGCCTCTGCTATACACCTCTGGAGGAGCTGACTGCTTTGTCATGCTTGGGGTCCTGAGGACTGTGTGTGTCTTCTGCCTCCCACATTTCTTACCCCACCCCCAATTTAACAGTCTTGTGCTGCGGAGTTCATTGAAAAATAGCATTTGCCTCTTGATTATAACTGGTCATTATAGATAGTGTGAATAACTCAGAGCTGTATAAGGAATAGATAAATCAACAGTCGGTGTTCACTTTATTTTTCATATATGCTGCATCTTTTTTCCATATTAAAAATAAAAGACTGTAGGCCAGCAGATGGCTGGATGGGTAAAGTCTTTCCACCAAGCCCAGACATGAGCTCAGTCCCCGGGACCCACGTGATAGAAGGAAAAAACTTACTTCTAGAAGCTGTGCCCTGGTGTGTGTGTGTGTGCATATGTGTGCATGTGTGTGTGTGTGCTATAGTGTGTGTGTACTATAGTGTGTGTGTCTATGTGTGTGTATGTGCGTGTGTGTGTGCCATAGTGTGTGCATGTATGCATGTGTATGTGAGTGTGTATATATGTGTGTGTGCATTTGTGTGTGAGTGAGTGTGTGTGTGCCATGGGTGTGTATGTATGTGTGAGTGTGTGTCTGTGCGTGAAAATGAACAAATGTAAAATTTTAAAATCCTGTTATGTATTGTTTCAGGTAGTTAATACAAATACAGAAAATCTCCCTGTAGCAATTAACATTTAGTGCTCACAAGCTCTTCAAATACACATTGATTGGTTTCAGAGCACTGTAGCCTATGAATGGCTCATTAGCTCTTACATCAGCTTGGTGCCTCTGGTACAGGTGTTCCTGGGGAGCTTCTGTCAGACCCACATGTTTGGGAACTGAGGTGGTGGGAAATTTCATACAAGGATTCCAGTTTTAAAAACAATAGCAGAAAATTCACTCTAGGCTGTAGCTCAATCCTGCGTCATAGCTGTTCTTACGCAGTCTGTGCTCACTGGCCTGTAAGGTAAAAAGCACTGACCAGAGCAGTGTAGCCTAAGAAAAGGGATAGTCTTGCAGGTCATCGGACTCAGTGAAAGGAAAGTGGGCAGCACCCAAGAATGACCTCCAGTTAGTCACCTGTGGGTCTTAAGAGAGGTCTATTTGTCAGACCGAGGCATGCCCCAGGACCACCCAGGAGCCATACCCAGTGTCAGAGCAGTTATGTGACATTCTGTAAGGAATAGGGGCCACATGCAAGAAAACAGTTACTGGTACAACAAAGCTTGTCCCAAAGAACTAGTCCCTTAACTGACTACCTCCTGTTCTGGAGAATGCCTTCAAACCAGACCCCAAGCATTCTAGAATCTACATTTGCTTCTCCCTATTAACAGCAAACATCCATATCAAAAATAAGGCTTCAGGTAGAGACGTGAGAAACTTGGCATTACTGTATTTCTCTGATTCACACACAATTCAACCAGCAAGTTGGGCTATGCTCTTCACGGGAGTCTCAGGCAGCCCTTATATTACCTCTTCCTATAACCCCTTCCACAATCCTGGGCATGCTTCAAGGCCAGGCCATAGTCCCTGAATTGACCCCACGCAAGCCTTGTGGTCCTTACTTCCTTGGCTCCCACTGCTTTGGCTACTTGCTGCTTCCCCTGACAGAATCCACTAGTATCCACCAGACGGACTGCTCAGCACAAAATACAAAGGCATCAAGGAAGGGAGCAGATCTATAGGGATGGTGCAGGCATTTCCAATGTGGTTGCTCTCTCTCTCTCTTTCTCTCATTTTTACATTGAACCACTGTTGATCCATTTCAACAAGGTCTGTTTCGTTTTTCTTTGTTTTGTTCTTAATGTTTTATCCTGTGATGCTTTGACATAATTTGTCACAAGAGGAAGGCACAAAGATCCTTTTATGCATCAGAATAATATTCTCAGTTTTTTTTTTAACACTCATAAAAGAACCACGTTCTCAACAAGTCTCTCTGAATGAATTTTTCTAGCTGTGTTTACTCAGACATCCTTCGATTCCCCTTTCCTACTCTTTTGATTTCGTGACTGCTGTGTTCCTGGCAGTAGCTGAGGATGTGGTGGCTTCAGGTTGGGACATGCACAGCTGCGGGCAGTGTTGCCTTGTCTCATGCACGCTCGTTCAGCTGTTCCTGGAGCGTGAAGAGCTGTGGATGTAAGATCTGTCCCCATGTTGTAGTCCTTCCTTCCTCGGAGCTGTGGGAGTTTACACGGTCATCTGTACGTCTTGTTTGTTTGCTTTGTCTTATTTAATAAAGAAAGTGCTTCTTAACTCTAAGATGACTTCCTATACAGTTTCTCTTTCTGTCTACTTGCCTATTATGTAGTTTTCAGAATTTTTTTTTATAAAGACTTATGTAGCCTAAAAGGGAGATAGGCAATAAAAACTGTTACTTAGAGTACATTATTTAAATAAATTACCTCTCCATGTTCCAATAAAAGAATTGCTCCCATGCCTCCCAGTAGCTGATTAAGGAGCAGCATCCTAATGATTACCACTTTAATCCAGAACCACCAAGCTGAAGAGCATAGTGGTGATGGGGAGGTCTCTCTGAGTTTTGATGATAAGTTTGTGTAGGGGTGGAAGAATTTCCTCTGACTTATCTTGAAAGCAACCGACGTAAGAAGAGAGATGGTTCATCAGTTAAGAGGACATGTTGCTCTCCTAGCAGACCTGGGTTCAATTACCAGCACCCACATGGCATCTCACAGCTGCCTGTAACTCTACTTTCAGGGAATCTAGCACCAACACCCTCCTCTGGCCTCCTAAGACATCAGGCATGTACACGGTACACAGATACACATGCAGGCAGAATACTCCTACACAGAAAAAAGAAAAGAAAATTAAAAGAACAAATCTCTCTCCTCTCATGCTTGGGCATCACGTGCTAAGGTTCATTCAGTGTAACCTGTACTGAGTGTAACTCGGTGTAACCTGTGCTGAGTGTAACTTGGTATAACCTGCACTACGTGTAACTCGGTGTAACCTGTACTGAGTGTAACTCAGTGTAACCTGTGCTGAGTGTAACTTGGTATAACCTATACTGAGTGTAACTCGGTGTAACCTGTGCTGAGTGTGACTCGGTATACCCTATACTGAGTATAACTCGGTGTAACCTGTACTGAGTGTAACTCGGTGTTACCTGTACTGCGTGTAACTTGGTATAACCTATACTGAGTGTAACTCGGTGTAACCTGTGCTGAGTGTAACTTGGTGTAACCTGTGCTGAGTGTAACTCGGTGTAACCTGTGCTGAGTGTAACTTGGTGTAACCTGTGCTGAGTGTAACTCGGTGTAACCTGTGCTGAGTATAACTCGGTATAACCTGTACTACGTGTAACTCGGTGTAACCTGTACTGAGTGTAACTTGGTGTAACCTGTGCTGAAAGTGGATGTTTTCTTGCACAGGCTGCACCAGCTGCTTTCTTTTCCATTTTTATTCCACAAGCTGTTGCACTTTGGTTGTTGACTGTCTCTCAAGGGCACGTATGCTGAGTGCCCAGCTCCTGGTGCTATGGGGGGTGACTCTCTGGAAAAGGAACGGTAGGACCTTATAGGATACAGTCAGGTCACTGGAGTATGCCCTTGAAGGGGATACTGAGCTGCTTCTGGTCACCATACCCCATTTTATTTCTTATTTCCATGAGATGAGCAGCTTCTCTACTGCCTCCCCTCCCCCCACACACACATCCCAAGGGCACTTGAGAGCAAAGAGAGATAAACAAGCTCACGTACTTGCTTAGAGGGCACCTTGTGAATGAACTGTTGAGGTGTGTGGAGTGCAGTTCTGCTAAAAAGACTGCTTGAAAGTTGTGCTGTTAACAGTTGGGTTTTTACAGCTACTGTGAGAGCTAATGGGATCACACTGTGGGAGTGATCTCTTGGGGATGCTGTGGGATGAAACAAAACCGTGTGTATAAAACGCTCCGTAAACTGTGAGGCTGTGTACTTGTGGGAAACGGGTTTTAGTATTGTCTATGAAAGCTGCTGCATGCAACTAAGAAGGAAAAACTTCAGTTTTACAAACAACAGAAAACAACCCGAAGATTACATTTTCTTTCTTTTTCTTTTTTTCCCCCACATCTCATGAATGCAAGTCCAAGCCGGTGGTTCTCAACCTTCCCAATTCTACAACTCTTTAATACAGTTCCTTATGTTGTAGTGACCCTCCGAGCATAAAATTATTTTGTTGGACCTTCATAATTGTTATTTTGCTACCGTTATGATCACAGTGTAAATATCTGTGTTTTCTGATAGTCTTAGATGACCTCTAAGGAAGGGTCATCTGACACCCCCCCTCTGGATGGGGGACTGTGACCCACAGATTGAGAACCACTGGTCTGAGCGTTTATATTATGGGAGATTGTTACCTGTTCTTATTGAGAAGAAGCTAGAAGGCTGTGTAACCTCTGGTAGGTGCTTCCTTAGCACACAGGAGGTGAGATATGATTCCCAGTACCTCCTAAGTAGTATGAGATACTCAGTAGTACACATCTATCATCCTTGCACTTGGGAGACTAAGACAAGAGAGCTAGACATTCAAGGTCATCCTGCGCTGCATAGGAAGTTTAAGGCCAATCTGAACTACTTGGGACCTTGTCTCAAAGAAGGAGAGAGAGGTGTTGTGAAACAGAATGAACTCAAGAAACCATTTTCAATAAAATATTAAAACTAGGAATTACCAAGTCACACATCCAAGGTCAAAAGCTAGCTAGACAGGCAAAGTGCATTTTTCTCAGTAAGCATTTATTTAGGAAATAAAAAAAGACACATCTTTACCATAGCAACTCATTTTCTGAAATTCGATCACACGTCATTCAGATGTCTGCAGAACTGATTCTACAATGTGCGTCAACTACAGAATGTCCCCGCCATCTCCGGCAGACAAAACTCCTCACTGTCCTCTCGGCTGGCACTCAGAGCTGGATATGGGTAGATGCTGTTGTTTTGTGCTAGGATTGCAAGGCCGGGGATGGCTCTGTTGCATTGCTGGCTGAGCTGTCACGGAGCGGTATCGGGAGACTGCAGTGAAAATTGCATTATGAGTTAGCTTTGTGATCGGTTTTATTGGAACTGAAACTGAGTAAAAGGACTCCGGAATAATTGGGTAATCAAAGCGAATTAAATCAAGAGGGGAAAATATCAGTTCTGGCATCAAATGGAGACAGCTCTGACACCCACATCTGTGGTCTTTATCCATTTTAATCAAGTCTAAATTATGCCATTAAGACTTATTTTTGTGATGTTTACACTTGCTCAGACATAGCAGACTTTCTATTCATCTCTTGATATTTCTCGAAACGTTATAACCTCCCCACTGTTTCTGGGGAAATGTTATATAACTTGATTAGCTCACTTGTGGGGCATTACAGATAGTTTTTGAGAAAGGCAATCCAGATGTTGAGCTTTCAACCCATGAGGATGACTCTTCCGTCCCAATACTTATTGTTGTCTTCAGAAAATCAGGTTTTAGTAGTATCTGGTTAGTGAAAGTCTACTAAAGTAAATATCTGTATCACACTCTCCAGGGTGGCAGAAATATTACTATAGTAACTAACCAGGGTTTCTCCAGTTTCCCCGCAGTGCTTTCCAAAGGGTACTGCTTTTTCAGGAGGAAAAAATCTGTTTAGACCAACAATGGCAGCAGTTGCTACCCCCCACACCCCCGCCCCTTCCCCTACCCTTTAAATATGTAACTGAGGGCACAGTGAAGGTGGGGTGAGAGCTGAGCCGTGTTCACAGGCACAAAAATGAGTGTAGGAACCTGTTTCCTTTGTTGAAGCTTGAGTTTGTCACTGAGGTTTGGTCTGTGTTACCTGTCATGAAAAACCCTGTTCCCAGTCTCTCTCTTCTGCTCCACGTTCTTGCTGCTCACGTCCCACAACCTTAGCGTTGGTGTACTTGGTTTGGGATTCTCTTCTTTGCCACATTGGTGTCTTGTGACCAAATCAGGAATTGATTTGGAGGCTGACGGCTCACTCTGGAGGGACCACTGGCCATCTTCCACAGGACCTGGTTGTTGTCCGCAGAAAAGGCCTCCATCCTCTGTGCAATGAATGCTTCTGGCCCTGGTGTACTCTGAAAGAACCCTGAGTTCAACTCCCCAGGGGGGTCTGGGTGTCACCTTGAAAATTTCCACAGCTTAGTACTTTGGCCATGGGAAGGACTCTATTTGTTTCTGTTGTTCAAGTGCAACAGTTGTATTCACTCAGGTCAGTTAAGAGAAAGGGGGTAGGCTTGAGAGAAGGGAGTATGCTTGAGAGAAGGGCGTAGGCTTGAGAGAAGGGGGTAGGCTTGAGAGAAGCGGGTAGGCTTAAGTATCTTGAGGCAGCTCTAGGAATGGAGGTGCAATCTTCTCTCTACAAAGCCCCGTGAGCTCTTCTTTAGGAACTTACTGAGTAGCTTTCATTATGACCTTGCCATCTGCCACTCACTACTTTATATGTGTTTACATCTCACTAAACGTTCACAATAGTGTGGAAATAGAGACTTTTCTTACAATATTCCCTTTATATATATATAAAACCCAACAAACTAAAGACACACCAAGGCTAAGAAACTTAGCCAAGCCTGCATAGCTAGAAAAGCAGCAGAGCTAGGGTTCAAACATGCATTCTCATCTGCGACCTTTACCCTCACACATAGGCTACATCATCTCACGTAAACGTGCCATTGTTATCTTGCTGTGGGTATGGCAAGCTATACTTTGTCTAACCTCCCAGGCTACCGTCTCCGAACGCAATATAGATGGCATCGCAAGAAGGCATGCATACATGCAGCACAAAACCACCTTCAGTCCTGTGTAAGAGGACCTCTGTCCGCTCCTGTCCATCTTTACTTCTAAAGAGTGCTGATTATAGCCAAGCCTAGAATGAAGGTCTCCTCCTTCTGGGGAGGCTGAGGCAGAAGGATCGCATATTCAAGGCCTGCCTGGGCTGCCAAGTGAGTTGAAGGCCAACCTGGGTCACTCAGTGGGATCTTGTCTCAAATGAAAAGTAAAAATGAGCCCTGGGGATGCGGCTTAATGATGGACCTCCTTACCTCGGATGGATCGTCAACATTGCATAGATAGACTCTGCCCACCCACTCACCCCCAAAGTACAAGAAGAAAAACAAACAAAACAAAAACAGGAGAGGAGGAGGGGGAGGGGGAGAGAGGGGGAGGGAGAGAGAGAGAGTATCCAAACTGCTTCCTGTTGTTTGTTGAATAACTTCCCCTAAGCACCATCTCTCCTCCGCCCAGCACTGTTTGTTGATATAATAAATCATATAAACAGATTATAACTTTTCCTTCCTCATGGCGCTCTCTTTTTTAATGCCTTTCTCCATTCTTTTACTTCTTAAAAACAAAGCTGAAATTTCGCCAGACATGGCAATTGTTTGTCCCGGAACACAGGAGGCCAAGAAGTACCTAATAATCTTACCATGGAAAATGTGTTCAAAAGGGTCTTTATACATCAAGTCACATCTTCCCAGTGATTTTTCTTGCCACTCTGCGTGGGGTCTCCTGCCCTATCAGTCAGGAGCTGCTCCTGGGGACTCTTCCTCTTTTGGTGATGTCTCCTCAGGTCTTGGCAGCAGACTGGCTTAGCCTCAGTTCCTTCTCAATGGAATGGGTTCTGATTCAGGCATACATAATGCTAGGGAAGGCAGTCCCCTGGACGTTAGAACCTGGCCTTTGCTCAGGACAGACTTCTCTGGAATCTGACTGGGGGTGGGGGGGGACGACCTCTGACACTGTGTGTATGTGCACTCCAGCCTTCAAATGCAGCCAGGAACTGTAATTGGGCTAATAGGGAGGTCATGGCAATACATCATATAATGCAGGGTAGCTAGATATCGGGCATTCCAGGTGCTCCTCCTGTGTTAGCAGACTGCCAGTCATGTCCAGGGGCATTTGGATTTTTAATATTGGCGTGAAAGACTCAGCTGCATGTACTTGGTAGCTGTAGCTTAATGTCATCACTTCCATGTTGCCTCTCTCTTTTCATTGTGGATCCCGTGGTAGAGGTGCGTACCAGCTCAAGTGGTTTCCGGATATTGAGCTTATCCTGGTTAAGACGGGATGCCAATACATGTGTTCATTTAGAAAAATAAGTCCAGATTGTTCTGAGAGTGTGGGAGTTTTGAGGTAGGAGAGTCTGAAAGGGTGGTATGAGGGGGTGCACGTGTGGCGGCCCTCATGCACAGGTCCCAGGACAGCATAATTTTATTTTAGCGCATGAATAAATTTGCAGAGCTTTAAACACCTAAAGGCCTTTTGAAGATTTTCCTCTGTGTCATGGGGTGCTCATCCTGGTATCATTTTTCCTCAAAGCACAGAGACAGTTTATTGTTGAGGTTGTCTATAAGCAGCTCTGTCCATATGTTGCTACTGATTAAAAGGCATTTGGTACTGGATGAAAGGCAAGTTTTGCCCATGGGAAGATGTGGAGAGAAGAGCTTGGATGCTTAAGAGACCTCTGCAAACCCACCACATAGTCCTCTTTGCTCTCTGATTCTTGAAGGTAAGATGCAGTTCAGTCCATGGGACTTCCTCCATCTCACGCAGCTGTCATCCAGAGCTAGGCTCTGCCCCGCCCCCAAGGAGATCTTCTTCTTCATCATCATCAAAAATAGACTACGGGCCCTTGTTATGGCCAGGGGATGCCTGATGACTCGCTTTCTGTATTCTTGGGTGTCTTGGGCGATAAGCCAGGTTCCCTACCTGCTCCCACGGAGATGGTGGGATAAAGGGTCAGCTCTGGGGAAACCATAGGCATCCCATAGTCCAGTGTTGTTCTCTGCTCGACACTTTGTACACGATTCTCGAACATTTAAGTGTTGAGAGTGTCACAAAGCTTTAAGTCTTTTGCAAACTAAAATTTGAGGAGAAAAACCTAGCAGAGATGAGACCATTAATGTCAGGGGGACTGGACTGGAGAGGCAGAGGCCTCGGGTTTGAGTTCCTCAATACACCAATCCCTCAGCCTCACATGCCTTAACCGCAGAGCCAGGTCAGTG
Source organism: Phyllotis vaccarum (assembly GCA_033318265.1). Classification (NCBI taxonomy): domain Eukaryota; kingdom Metazoa; phylum Chordata; class Mammalia; order Rodentia; family Cricetidae; genus Phyllotis; species Phyllotis vaccarum. Next base: position 12,320,389 of record JARWLC010000017.1, on the reverse strand, counting down.
ACCTTGTGCATGATTTGAAGGTTAACTGAGTCCACAGTAAGTGCTCTGGGTGGAGGCAAGGCTTGGGAATTGCCCTTAGTTTTATTTAATGCCTGAAAAGTTATCTGTTTAAATGCTTGCAGGGATGGCTCCATCCCCTTGCCCAGTACCCTCTCACTAAAGAAATGCATACAAAATCAATTTTGGTGTCTATATCCTGTTTCTTCCCCTATAGACCCATAGAGTAGTTTACAAAGAAATAGAAACCCAGCCCTGGCTCTAAATTGATTTGGCTACATTTGATACGCCCTTCCTTTCTAGAATATGACTTCTCAGCTATAATAGCCCAAAAGATTGCTTTTCACACCTCTTTCATTTTTATGATCCCTTTCAAAGACTTCTTATGTTGTTCACAGTAGAACTGGCAGCCAGGTTTCTGCAGTCTCAGAAGTAACCAAGCCAGAAGTGTCAAGGCCTCATCATCACACGGAGGGCCTGATGCCTTTCTTTGTATGGGAAGATAAGAACACTCCCAATCCCTGTTATACAGATGGATTTTGGTTCAGAGAAAAGAAAAATAAAGGACCCTGGCTTCTACTGGGACCAGAGTCCAAATTAGAGCTGTCTTTGACTTGACCAGGGTTCACAAGAGGAAACACAGGATCAGAGATGATGATAACTGATACCCAAGAGGGAGGTGCAGGCTCAGAGAAGTCAGTCGTATGGCATCTGATGGGACCGCAGGCTAGTGCTGTCAAGCTAGGTTATCCAGACACCAGGATTTAGGCATTAACCCCATTCAGTGAGTCAATTGTATGTGTGAACTCGAGGGTCTTGAAAGAAGTGGTCTCCGGAAGCAGGGTGGTCAGCATCCCTGTTTTTGTAAGTTGGAAGTACCTGAGCACTTTGAAAACCTGTATGCATCTGGGTTCTGCAGAAAAAAGGAACCAATAAAAAGTATTAATCCGTATGTCTGTTCACCCACCCATTCATTCATCTATCCAGCAATTGATTCATCCATTCATCCACCCACATTCATCATTTTTATCTCCCAGAGACCCGGGAGAATCAGTGGTTCAATTTCAGTCAAAGTGCGAAATTTTTAGGCCCAGGAGAACCAGGGGTACAAGTCCTTAGCTGAGTCCTGGTCCAAAAGCAAAGGACCAGTCTTCCAGTGTGAAAATTAGCAGCTATGAAGTACAAACACTTTTCTGTTCCTCTTTTTTATCTGTTCCAAGCCTATAACACTGAAAGAGGCCACCATTCCACTTGGCCCAGAGTCTAATCCCACCCAGAAGAATGGCCCAGCAATACCAGCGCACAGGAACTAATATCTGGGTACCTATATCCCAATCAAGGTCTCCCCTGAGTGTGTCTTGCATGCATACATTGTACTCTAGATTGACTGTAGTAGGAACAGCCGGGGGAGGCTGCTGCTGAGGACTGTTTGAAATGAAGCACTCCTTCTCTGCCTCCTCCAACTCCTCCTGAGAGCAAAGATGTCAGAAACCATTCTGGGAACACACTCTGCCCTCCAGGCTGTAACCACTTAGTTCCAAAGCATTAGCAGAATTTGACGGATGGGAAGGAAGTATGTTAGGGTTTTTAAGAAAGCAGATTCTTAAGAGATGTTTTGAGTGAGCCTGTACGCAAGTTATTTTCCACACCTCCTAATACCTACATCAGCCCACTCCTTAATGGGGCTGTTATCGGACAGGGCTGATCATCATTATTATGGACAGGCACTAAAAGAGGGCTCTGCAGAATAATAGCCTGGGCTGGGAATTGATCCACCAAGGGATAATTTGAAGCAAAGACCCGGAGATCTAGCAGGCCTAGAAAATTACTAACTTGCTCAATGGGATTAGTTGTCCAAATGAAGAATATTGTCTTCTTGCACCATCCTGTCTTCTGATAGCTCTTTCTACTGTTCATCTCTTCTATGCCAGTGGCTGGATCCTTAGCCAGCAACACTGCAGAGCCCTAGTCCTGTACCAGGGTTAGAACATGGCCACATTAGCTATGGTTTAATGGAAGCAGAGAGCTATGGGACTTTGCTTTACAGAAAAAGAATAAGAAATAGTCTGGTTCGTGTGGAACTTCTCTGGTTTTCCCATTGTAATTTTCATGAAACTCTCATCATTTTTTTAGTAGCCCAGTGATTTTCCTGATAGATTAGGTCATTTTTTTGTCTAATGGGTCTTCAGCCCTCCTTTGACTAGACTTGCTTTCTTTGAAGGAGAACAGCTTTGTGGCCTTGTGGCCAAAGACAGGGTGTGGCCAGCTGGAGGAACTCCAGAGTCAACACTGCTGATATTTGGTGGCAGGACTGACTGACTAAAAATCATGTATTAGGGGAGCATAGATGTCTCAGGCGAGGCACAGCATGTGTCACGCGCGACCTCGCCCACAAGGACGACGTGACACCAGGCTCCTTTCAGCAGTTTATTCAGGAACCTTGAACAGAGCTTCTGCTGCTGGGGAAAACCTGCTCCCAGCTAAATACCTTCTGGACTGCCAATCACGGGGCGCCACGTGGGCCATGCCAATAGATCCAGGTGCGCAGAAGCAAGCCACACCTGGAAGCAAGCCACGAGCTTAGCCTTAGCCAAATAAGGAGTTGTTTATCTCGAGAGCGCTCGCTCACCATCGGAAAGGTGGAAGGTGGAAGCCAGTGCCATCTTTAAGGTGTGGCCACGTAGCTCTCTACAAGCATAGACCTGTCCTGTCCCTGTATTAAAGAAGAGGCCTAAGCCATTGGAGTTGCAGAAAACTAAGGAACTGGGCATGACTGTGCACACCTTTAATGCCAGGAGGCAGAATCAGGCAACTCTCTGTGAGTTTGAGATCAGCTTGGTCTACAGAGTGAGTTCCAGCTACACAGTGAGACCATGTTTCCTGGGGGTAAAACAGTAAAAGGAAGAAGATAGGGATTCTAGTCTAAAGGAAATTGAGAGAGCGTGTGCTGTAGGGAAGGATCTCACATCTTTGTCTGTGACATGCATGAACTCCTGGCCAATGGTGGTTCTGCTTGGTGGTGGAGAAGGATAGTTATCTAATGGATCTAGCAGAATAGTTGGCACAAAGTTCTGTCCATTCATTCATTTAATCATACACAACCCTTTACCCATTCATCCATCTGTCCATTTATCCATCCACTCATATATTTATCCATCTATACACCTATCCATCCACCCATAGATCTACTCACCTTTCCATCTATTCATCTATCTATCATCCATACATTTGTCCATCTCTTCACACATCCATCTGACTATCTATTACGTATTCATGTATTAATCCATCCATTCGCCCATATCTAACTATCCATCTGTACATCCACCCAGCTGATCATCTTTCACAACATGTTTGTGGAAGTGGTCACTCCCTACAAAACACAATGATGCTGGATGCTGAGAATATGAGGAAGGTTGAGTATCCTGCTTAGGCTTTCATAGACCAGACAAGGATACAGATAAGTAGACTAGTAGTTCTGGTCACAGCGAGGAAAACTTTGAGGGGTGAGCCCAGGCTACCCTGATGGGAAGAACAACTTCCTGTGTATATTCTGAGGAATATGGAAATGGGAAATGTCCCTCCCTCATTCAAGGGTGCGGAAAGACTTTCATGATGTTTCAATGGAAGATAAGTATCCCCCCAAAGCCCTGAGCTTAGGTCTCCTCTCTGCCCGTATCCGGGGAGCAGCAGGTTAGTGGGATGTTTACCCTCAGTCATCCTCGGCTAAAGCTGTCTATTCTCCACTGTATTCCTTTGTTGTGTGAAGATTCTTAGATCTCTGTTGTTTAAAAAAAGATCTTTCAGTAAGGGCAGCCTCTTACTGTGCATCTCAGGCTGGAACACCCTATGTATTTCAGGCTGCCCTCAAGCTCACAACAATCCCTGCTTAGCCTCTAGGGTGCTGCGATTACAGGCTTGAGTCACTGTGACCGGCTTTATCTTAACGTTTTAATACAACAATAGTAGAAACTCTGCCTTAGCCCTCTTTGCAGGGTGGCTGCTTCCCTGTGTTCTATTCACCCTGGACCTCCTGAGAGAGAAGTCCACGCTTACTGTCACCGTTCCGTCTTTAAACATCAGCAGACAAGTTTCATCTTGTCCCTCACGATGTCTAGGCTATGATCACAGTGTCCTCTGTCTGTAGCCACGGGTGCTCTTGGCCTATACCCATGATGCTCATCTTTCTTTCTGGCTAGTGTGTCCACTCTCCTAAGGACTCAGAGATCTTCCAGAGGCTTCCCCACCTGGGATGGTACACCCTTCATGCCCTTTTGTGGTTCCCACTGACACATATGCACCCCATTCTGATACAATCAGAGACTGACACCGTCATAACAGACTTTTTCAAAGGATGAGAATGTGTGTCCTTTTAGAATGATGGATGTCATCTGCTTTTACGTGGGAAGCACCTGATAACCTAGAGAACCTTCCCTAAACATGAAAACTTGAAGCAACCTTGTGACAACTTTCCAATACTCCTCTCCTCAACAGGACTCTTATATCATGTTGCTCTAATGCAGTATCATACTTGCTCATACTTAAGGAGTAGATGTTTGGATGCTGCTCCCCACCACTGCCTTTCTTCTTAGCTGTCCTTCCCTCTACAATTTCCCATCATCTCCGAGAGAGGTCTAGCAGTGACTTTTGGACAGGCTGCCCCTAATGTGCCTCCATGCTGAGAGGATTTTAATGCAGTGACTCTGAAGACCAGTGGTGAGGGAGTGTGAGTCTTACACAAGCACATGGAGGGGGAGATCACTGACAGCTGAGGACCTTTAGCAATAGAGGGTACTAAAAAGAAGTGTCTACCTCATGAGTCCAGCATCCAGGCAGCAGCTGAAAGCAGGTGAGTTTCCGGGAGCCCCAGGGCTGTGCACTGCCCACTGAATCTGAGAAGTGGTACCAGGGTTACTGGGAATTAAAGATGGGTACATGAACCCCATCTCCATGGAGTTATACAAACGGTTTCCTGATACCTGCTCAGTGAGGATTTGTGGGCTGGCTTTCCTTACTTTATAGGAAAAAAACAGTAGATATCCGTTCAGAGCTTGGACATTTTCAGCCTCTCCAGTCAGGGCTCATTTGGAACATTATGCCGACAGAAGTTGCGCCTTCCTCATCATTGGCCTTTCCTAACCAATGGAACGCAAGCTAACACATTCAGACTCAGCTTTGTTGATAAATTTGAAGTGTCCCAAGGTGTAGCAACGTATATAGACGTATTCAAGGCACTTTCTTTCTCTGTGTCAATGTAGGGTTTGATGACGTCAACGGGTGTGGTGACCCAGGCGTTCCAGAGAATGGCTTCAGGACCCCCAGTGGAGGAGTTTTCTTCGAAAATTCTGTAGCCCGATTTCACTGTCAAGACGGATTCAAGCTGAAGGGCTCTACAAAGAGACTGTGTATGAAACATCTTAATGGGACCCTCGGCTGGGTCCCAAGTGACAGACCTGTCTGCATACAAGAAGGTAAAGAGCCTGCCCCTCGGTGGGAACCAGGGATGTACCTCTCAAGGTTGAGGGTCGTGGATGCGCTGGAGGCATCTGTACCAGGGCTGGTCTAGTCTACAAGTTAGAAAAGTCTTTTCTCTTACAGTCACCATCCAGTTCATCACCATTTTGGCTAGTGCAAGAGAACACTCAGATCACATAGGGCAGTTTGGTGTCAGGCTGCCAGCACTCGCTCTCCTGGTACTAGTGAGGAGTGTGGGAAATAATTTTGTGCAGAAATTGGTGATAGAAGTGGCAGGCTGTGACTCGGATGTGCAGTGTTTGGTGTGACTTGTTCGGGAAGGAGCTATGACAGGGAAAGTGGATTGACACAGCAGACAGTCCTTCCTAACAGTGACCTCTGGATCTATTGCTGATGCAGAACATTCACTGACTTCTGGCAGCTCGCCTAAATCTGCTAGCTGCAACAATTTCAAATGGTTTTCTTTGCTTCATTTTACTTTGTTTTATTTTTGCTCTGTAGACAGTGTTTAGAGTTATGAAAAATGAATTGTTTAATTAATTGGAGTACTAAGAGATTGATTATGAGTCTCACAGGATCAGTGGGGCTGAAGTTGGAACAGGCATGGACTAGAAATTAACTCAAACCTCTAACCTCCACTAGGTGCAAGCCTGCTCCCTTTATGCTCTGCTAATGTTTGAGCTCATTAGGAGCTGGCTTCCGTTTCTCTTCACTATTGAGGTTTTTTGGGGAGGAAGATTTTATGATAAGATATAAAGGATCACTGTGATTTAATAATGTGTACATCCTTAATGAAGCTGCAAAAACGTATACATGTGCGTGTGTATCTGTGGGTGAGTATATGCACGTGAGAGCAAGTACCCGTAGAGGCCTGAAGTGTTGTATCTGCTGAAGCTAGAGTTACAGGCCAACATGTCAATATGGGTGCAGGGAAACGAACTCGGGTCCTGCTCTTACCCAATGAGCCATCTCTCCAGCCCTGCTTTATGAAACTTTTAAGCTGATTTAATCTGACAAGCACTTTTTATTATGCTTTTTCATATGGAAATTGCAAAGGATGAGCAAGGAAGGTGTCTTGCCTTTAAAGTACTCACTAGTAGATTCACTGTTCCCTCTTGCATGGATCCCATGTGGACTGTGCTCTCAATTCTACTGAACTGGAAGTTTATTTAGCTTGTGTCTGTATACCCTGCCAAGGCCTGTGGCCTCAGATGCCCTGTACCCAGGGGCTTGAGATGACAAAGTAAAGAAGGGCCCTCAACTATTGCCCAGTAATGAAGGCCTTCTCCTGTTTCATCTTCTTGGGGCAAAACAAAAGCAGTTATAGCATCTTTTAAATGAATGCTAGCCCTGTGTGCTGTGGAGAAAATTCCAGGTGTTGAGCAACCTCCTTGGTTGGGGGCTTTTTATGTGCCAGGACACACGGAGAAGGCACATAAAAATGCTGGCACAGAGTCAGGACTCAGCCCTCCCACCCTGCCTCCTGAAGCTAGAACTTGACTCTCCAAACAACGGTCCAGATCTGCATTCTGATCATGGTATTGAGTGGTAAGCAATATCTGGGAAAGCTTAGAAGAACCAACCACCAGCTTAGGCATAATGGTGTGCTTATTTTAACTTGATCGCATCACTGACCTTTCAGAAGTTTGCATGCAGAAGTGGCTGCTGTGCCTCAATGGTAGAAAACATCATTGATGTCACTGGTATTCTTTATTTATTCTTTGGTTCCAGGGATTGAACCCAGGGCCTCGGGTATACACCATTAGCTCTCTACCAATGACTTATCTCCCCGGTTCTTTATTCTGCAAGGCTCATAGGGAATGTGGTGGGTGGAATCTACATCAGGGAGATTTTTTTTTCCTGCTTTGTAAATAACCCTAGCTGAGTGCTTTACATTTATGCTGGGTGGTTAGTAAGAGCTGGTGAATTAATTTGCTGCCCTTGCCAGAAGGCTGAGAAAGTTTTGTAGTGGAGATAATGATTTATTTCAGACTCACTCTTTGGCAGGCACAACTACCTTATGAGATGAGATTTACGGTCTCATTTTCTATTTGGGTGGCTGGGACTCAGAGAAGCTCGCTCTCTTCCTCAAGGTCACACAGCTTGTGAAGAACTAGCAACTGAAAGAATTCCCAGTGTCATGGAAATCATTAGGGACTGCTTCAGCTCCATGGAAAACCAGCAAGACAGAAGATGTGGAGAAACAGGTTTGCTCAAGGCCAGCCCTCAGGGCAATGAAGACAACATCTCCGTCAATAAGGGCTCAGGGTTACATAGAGTTTTTCTGAGACACCAAAGGTTACAGTGATGAACTCCTTAGCTCTGTATGGGTTCTTCTCCTGAAAGTTTGTCTAGATGCAGACTTCTGAAACAGCATCCGTATTTATTTTCAGTCAGCCAGTCTGTATGTCCATAGAGAGGAGAGGGATTCAGAGGGCATCTAAGGGAGAAAGGCACTGGTGGGGAGAGCCTGTCTTCCCAAATAATTTACTGTGTAAGTTTGCTGTTCTGGACATTTATCTACATTTCTACATTAACAGTGCAAGCATGGCTTCTCCCTACCCTGTCATACTGAGCCAGGATGCTTTTCCTCGCATGGTTGTGGCTGACCTTTATGGTGTTGCAAAAGCCCATGCTAATTAGGCATAAGAGGGCATTGTTACAGCAAGTGTCCCAATCCAAATTGGAGAAGAGGTGACCCATGGGATTCTCCTAATTTAAGCACAAAGAAACATCCTCAAAGAAGGAAAGAGTTCCTTTGCTTTCTTTTAGGGTTTAGTGATACACAGAGAAGATCTGGCCTCAGGACTTACCACTGTGACCCCCACTGTTCTCAGAGTCTACTCTGTTTGCCAGCTCTGTCTGAGAAGCAAACATTGATTTCTTTGAGACAGGGTCTCCCACATCCCAGGCTGGCCTGGAATTTGCTGTGTAACCAAGGATAGCCTTGAACTTCTGACCCTCCTACCTCCACCCAAAAGTGCTAGGAACACAAACATGTACCAACATGTGTGGGCTGAGAAGCAGATTCTAAGTCATTAAGTGTCCTTGACTGCTGGTGCCCACCGACTCTGCTGTGCTCTGCAGAAGTGTAGGTACAAAACAAATGAGGCGCAAGTCCTCTTGGGAAGCCCCTGAGATCCCCACCTTTGCACTCTCCACCCTAACATACACCAGCTCTTTCCCCACATTCCATTTTAAACCACTGGAAGCTCAAAGTTAACCAAGGTCTACAGGCCTGACGTTACAGGAAGTCGATTATTTTTGCCACTCAAATCTCCCTCTTGAGCCATCTTCCAAGGACCACTGTAGCCTTTGGGACCTGGAGCCTGCACGAAAAAAAAACCCAGTAGCATGGAAAATCTGATATTGACCAAAGACTGAACATTCACGCCTTGTTGGCACATTCTCACCCTGTGAGGTCAGGGTGCCAGCCACCCAGCTGGGCCTCTGCTTTGGCAAAACCACAACGGGGTTTTACCTGGGGACACTTTCCAGGAGGTAACATCTTTTCCTGTGAGGAAGGGGTGAAATAAGATTAGCCTTATGGGAACTGGATTTATAGACACAGGCTGAACACAAAGGTCAAGGCACAAACAGACAGATAGCTGAGGCAGGAGGATTGCAGGTTCCAGACTAACCTGATCTGTGTGTTAAGACCCATTCAAAAGAAAAAAAGAAAAAAATCTCAGAAATAAAAGTAAAATCACTTCAGTTCCTATCCATGCTATGAATAAACGGTGGTGGTGTGGGGTGGGGGGGTCAGCTTCCTCCCTTTGTCAAGTCTGTTGATTGCCAGCATTACTGGAAACATTTTCAGGATTAAGCATCTTTTGGTGCTGGGCTACTGACTGTGCTTTGCTCTTATGTGTTGGCTATTCCAGCTAGACAGAAGTTTTTCTTTTGTGTTTTATGTAGAGAACTAAAGAATCAATTTCAGCCTGTTCCTGCATTGACAAGTCTCCCTTAGGCTGTGAGTCAACACTGCACAGCACCCAAGTCCTGTAGGAGTCCCCCCTCCCCACTAGGAAGGGTGGTTGTGAAGCTTTTAAAGTCAGATTTTGGCAGCAAGATCATCATTATCTGGGGTTAGAGTGTCCCCAAAACATCTTTGGGTGTGGTCATACAGGTGAGGAGGCACACAGCTTTCTTTTCTCCATTAAATGCCCCTATCTGGAATAGCTACTTTGGGAAATAGAGACCTGAACACTGCAAAGTTAAATTTTTATTCAATTAGTATTCAAGTACTTCCTCAGCAGTCTCTTCTCAGTGAGGGAGGGGAATTTTCCATTTCCTCCCCAGCCAGCTTCCCTGAGCAGTTTGGAGAACAGCCCTGGCCTTCTTGGTCATCATATTTTATGTCAGTTTTTTTATAAATCACACACACACACACACACACACACACACACACACAAGTATGCTCATGACTCTGGTGTACCCCGGCTCTAACAGACAATTTGTTCCAATGTGTCTTCCTTAGCAAGTGCCCAGATGGTTTATGAGAACAGTGGCATTCCACATCATCCCAGAACAATGTAAGAGACCTTCCATGCACCTCTGCAGAGTGCCCCTTTCCTTGTTTCAGATGAAATGTCTGAGAGGAAGAGGCTTCCAGAAAGCGATTCCTCTCCAAGTGAGCCAGTCAGTTCCACCCAGCTAAAGAGGAATAGAAAAGCATTGTTTATACCACATAGGAAATGCAACCCCACATCACTGCCTACCCCAAACCCCCTGCCCCCACCAACACCACAGCCTCCTGCCCCAAACCCCAGGTACAATCTTTAGTGCTATTTCAAGAGCAAGGCTTAAAGGTGGCATTTAAGGCCACAGTGTGGAGGGAATTGTGTGACTCTGAAAAATTTTTTAAATTACTTTTTGTGTATTTAAAATTATTTTATGTTGGGACTACATGTATGCCTGGTATGTCTGTGCATCATGTGTGTGCAGTGCCCTCTGGGGTAGAAAGTACCAGACATGGAAATGAGTTATAGATGAGTGGGCGCTGGGAAGCCAAGCTGGGTCCTTGGCAAGAGCAGCCTGTGCTCTTAACAATGCTGTGCTATTTTTCGGGCTATAGATTTCTGTTTCTCAAAGAACAACCTAGTTTCCGGTTCAGTGCTTTCAAAGGGAGGGAACCCGCAGTCTAGAAGATGCCACAGCAGGTGGCATGCCAGTGCAACCTGCAGGTGTGTTGAAAAGCTACTGTATATTCTTTATCTGTCTGAGTATCTTAGTAGGCAGCTCTCATCCCTGAAGTGTGAAAGGGGAACCCAGGGTTCTGGCAACACCTGCTTCCTCACTGCTTTTGTTAGGCAGCAGTCTCCTGCAGCCACCTGTTTCTGAGGTTCCCCACAGTCTTCCACAGGTGGCCTGGGAGTGACTGGTGTTCTTTTAGGTGTCTCTGTGAATAGCCAAGCTCTTTGGGGGGAGTGGTGGCTTTGCCCTGGCCTCTCTGACTAATCTCTGGCCACTTCCAGTCTTTCACACAGAGCTTGCCTTTCCTCTGTACCTCTGGTCACCTGAGCACACACCTTATCAGTGCTTTGCTTCAATTAGTGATGTGAGTTCAGTTGAGTCTGGGTTATCTGTGGAGTTATGAAAGGAGTTAATAGTTCCAGATTGTGTACTTCGGGAATATTGACAAGGAAGAACAATGGCAACCAGATGACATTGCCTCTACCCCCAGTCACTAGACACAAAACAGTGCCCCACCCCCATACTCTGCACTCTGCTCATCCTTGGCTCATAGCCCTGTTCTGGTGTGGTACCTTTGTTCACCTCTCCCCCCCCCCCAAGACTGCACTGTTGTAAAGAGGTGTGTCCTATGTACATTGGGTGCTGTGTTAGATGCATAGTGTATTCTTCAATGGCCAGGTGCTCTTCTGGATTCTCTGTGTTCTCTTCAATGGGTGCTGAATACACAGTATCTTCTTCAATGGATGCTGGATGCAGAGTGTCAGTACTATGCTGGATGCACAACTGTGTTCTTCAGTGAGTAGAGTAGCCCAGTATGGCAACTCTGGCATTTGTTTTCTGAGTAAGAATGCAGAAGAAGCTCAGAGGAACTGGATTCTCCATGGAATCCTGGGCAGTGGCAGGGATGGGATCAGCTCTGTGCTTTCCAGGACACTCAGCTTACTCAGACCACCTGGCAGGGCCCCTTTCTTCCCACTGAGGTAGGAGGATGAGATACATGTTAATGGCTACACCCCTGAGGCCACATCTTGTCATCATCCTTGGTAAGGACCAGTTCCTATAGGACACTGGCTTTTAAAGTGTGACTAAGGATGGCCTCAGAACCTGTTGTAAATACCTTTTCAGACCTCCCTCACCAAAGTGAGGGGCAGGGCCAAGAAATCTGTATTCTTAAAAAACATAACTGGAAACCTCCCAGGTGATTTTCTCATTTACAAACCCTGAGAGCTCCTGAACCAGGGATGTGGTGTCCTACATCTTTGTGTGAGGACAGATAACTTATTTTCTATAGTGTTTAGCAGAATTCCTTGGAGACCATTCTTGCCATCAGATTTTGTCAGAGAGAAGCCTGTGTGAGCATAAGTGAGTTATACACTGTGCCCAGCAAAGTGGGCCATCATCCCAGTGACTTCCAGGCCTGTGCTCTTTCTGGAGGTTTGCAGCCCAGGCTTCCTGCCAGGACACCCGGGAAACTTCAAAAGAGAAACAAAAAAACAGAGCTGGGGACCATTCCAAGGAACTCCAGTATCTTGGAAGTTTCATCTGCTTGGTCATTTCCATTTGGAGAAGGTACTCTTCCACAGCACGGGCCCAGGTACACCCAGGAATCCCTTCATTTGTGCTTTTAGCCCCCATGTTCCTGGTCATAGCCCAAAGGCTGATCAGAATGTAGAGCTGTTCCCAGGGTGACCCGCTTACTATGACTGCATATTTAACCCTTCTTTGTCCAAGTTCCTTGCAGCATGCCAAAAAGAAAATAATACATAATTCATTCATAAAGCACGTTTTTTTTTTTTAAAGTACTTACTAAAATATTTTTGCTCCCATAGATCTGACCAGGATTGCTATAAAAGATGAATAATTTGACATTAAGAAGATTCTTTGAGCTTCCTGGGGGAAGGGTGCAATGTGAGTTTAAGTATTATTATTACATTATAAATTTTTAATTAAAAGATCCAACTTGACTCACAAGCTAAAGCTGGCGGTAGAGTTGGCAGCAGGCCTCCTTATTCATCGAAAGTGTGGGGTGCAAGCATTTTTCAAAAGCAGGGGAGTCTTACTCCTTTTTATGGCTACTCATATATTAAGTTGAGCTGTCTTCTACCTCCAGAAGCTTCACCGAAACAGATGGAAGCCCTAAAAATGTTTTATTTAGCATTCTTTTCTTCTTAGGTGCATTTTCTATCACCTAAAATTTCTCCTGTGTTGCTTTAGACACAAGTTATCAAAAGTGACAACCTCTGACCCCAAGGGCAAGTATTTCCCACGTCTTTCCTAAGATGCTCTCATGTTTTTATCATCTAAGGTAGGAGAGCACAGAAGGACACCCCTGCCTGTCCCCTGGGCTACTGTCAAGTCTCACTTTTGCTGATGTTGACAGAAGTCAGCATTGCCCATGCACTCTCCCCTGACATTTCCACGTCAGTTTGGCTTTTGTTCCTCAAGAATTTCTTATCTTAAATGTAGACATGGCTTGAAAGGGAAAAAAGAAATTCTAGAAGAAATAAGGCCAGGTCAGACCAGGGCTAATCCAGTAAATATGAGTATGGGAATGAACGCTAACTCCTGTGGCAAGATGACAGCCAGAGAGCCACAGGCAAGTGTCACTAGCCTTATCATCAAGCCCTGCAAGTACAGAGGGCAGGTCTCCATCAGGGCAGCACTGCTCCTTAACCAGCCATGTCCACATTCCTGTTTTCTTTCATCTATAATGATGCATCCCACCCTGACTGTACAAGGGCCCTGCAAACCAGGGTGAGGTGGGATGCCTTTAAGTCACAGAGTTACTAAGTAAATGGAGAGTCACCACATGGGCATGTGTTCAGATTTCTGTCAGGTCACCTGATGGCTGGTAGTAACCTTGAACACCTAGTTGACTGTGGACAGCCCCTAAAAAGCAATCATTTTTCATAAGCTCACCCCTATAACAACCTAGAATTAGGTTCGTTACTTATAAAAAATGTAGGGCTTATCCCAAGGGATCTATCTCCTTTGAAACCGGACACTGTGTACCCGATTCTCTCACTCCTCTATGGAGTGGTTTGAGGCTGACCCAGGCTCTCCATGCTCCATTTTCTGAATTCCATTAGCACCAAATAGCGCCTTCCTCAGAGCCCCTGCTGGCCCTGCAAAGCAAAGGCCTCATAGTGCAGACTTGCCCATTTTAGAGTCCAATTTCACTTGACTAACACAGCTGCTAAAATCATTAAATTCCCAGCCAGCATTTTTTGTTTTGACTGATGTCTTTTGACTCCCTCCCTGGTCACCTGCACTAACCTTGAGTTTCTTTTGAGACAGTTCTTAGCTTTTGATTGTCCAAGAGGCATGGAAAATGCACATTTCCAGGCACCATGCCCCAAGAATCTTTTAGGCTGGAATCTAAATTGATTGAACATGTAGGTGATTCTCCAGCTGGTACTCCTTTGAGAGGCTTGCCCTGGGACTTCTGTATGTAAGTGAAGATACTCTGTCAGTCATCTGTCTGTGAGAACTGTCTTTGAAACCCACTTTTTGGCTGGGAGCAGTAACTCAGAAGGCAAATTATCCACCCAGCATGTGCAAGGCCAAGGCATTGGTATACTTGGTACCACCAAAGAAGAACACCTGCCTGGCATGCAATCCTTCTTAATGCTTCTTCTAAGCCTACTTTGGGCCATCCAGGGCTCCCCATCTCTTCCTTTCTACACATGAGGCTACTTTCCAGAAGTGAAAATTGACTTAAAAGTTTCTTTAAAGATAAAATAATTAAGCCTTTGATTATTAAGAGAAGCAGAAAAGGCTGGGGAGTTGGTTCCACTGACAAAATACCCCTTCACAGACGTGAAGACCTGAGTCCAGGTCCCCAGCATCCATGTAGAGAGCCAGGTACAGTGGCTTGGACTTGCAATCCCAGCACCGGAGAGGTAGAGGCAAAAGATCTGAGGACTTTGCTGGCCAGCCCTTTGACGGAATCAGTGAGCTCCAGGTTCTATGAGAGAACACTAAAGTTAACTTTTATGTTCATAAGCATGCATGTGTAGGCATACTCAACATACATATGTTCATACATATGTATGAACATGTACACATACATACACATATATGAGGCAAACAAAAATTATGGTTTATCTTTATGATGAAACTACACCAACTTTCGTAATTTACATTAAGAGGTCAGCTTGACTTCTTGAAAGTTTTCCGGCCAATAAGTCTTGTGCTTTGGGGACTATCAGGACTTGATTCCCACACACTGTCATTCATCCCTAGACATTCTGTTTAGTAGCTCCACCTCCAGATCCAGCAGCTCTGAGTGAGGTAGGGAAGGAGGCAGCATCCTTTTTGCATTTCCTTATGACTCCGTTTAACTTTGCAAAATATAGTGCGTATAGGAAATTTCATGAAACAAAACAGCTCTGGGTACACTCCGAAGATAACAGCAGCATGGCCACCATCCAGGGAAGAAACACCTAGCCTCCTCCCCCACCTTCCGAGAGGTAGCATTCACTACTCGTGATGGTCACCCCCTAACCCCACGTGCAAAGGCCTAAACATGATGCTTTAGGGCTGAATGCCTTTTGGCCTGGTTTTGAAGTTTATGTATATGGAATTACAGAGTAAGCATTGCTTTAGATCTGACTAATTTTATGTGTATGAAATACACACATAATATGGCACACCACTGCAACTGGATCATTTCCATTGTGTCATGGCATTCTAATGTATGGACATGCCATCATTTGAATATTCACTTTGGTGGATATTTTACACGTTTCCAGTTATCATCTGTTGTAAATAGTGCTGCAGTGAGCATTTCAGAATATGCTTATTGATGAATGATAATCTTCTATTTCTGCTGGCTCTGAACCAGAGAGTAGCGCTCCTGAGGTGTGTGGTATGCATATATCCAGTGTTAGTAGACATTGCTATTTTTCTCTAGGGATTGTCCAGTTTATACTCCCACAAACAGAATATGTCCCTTAGTGTTAGCAACATTTTAGCCATCCAGCATAGAGTGCTCTCTCGAACTTTGTATTAGGATAGTTGTTTGGGAGTTTATTTCTTTGGTTTTGGTTGGTTCATTGGTTGTATGTGTTTTGAGACAGTGTCATACTGTGCAGGGCATACCTGCCTCAGCCTCCTGGGTCCTATTTTGCAGATATGTCTGATCACTCCCTAAGTCTCCCGCCTTTAAAATTCATTTCCCTGGTGAATAATAAAGTTGAGAACCTTTCTGCGTTTACTGGCTGCTTGTGATTCCCTCCTGTGAAGCGGCTGCTTAATTCTCTTAACCATATATCGATTAGTTGTCTTTTCTATATTGATTTTTAGGAGATTTTATATACACTAGGTCCGAGTCCTGTGTTGGTTATAGGTGCTACTAAGCTCTTCTGTGGCTTAAGGTTTTACTCTCCTATTATCAGTGTAATGCAGAGAATATTTTAACTTGAGTGTAGTCAAATGTATCAGATTTTTTCTTTATGTTTAAGTTGGTGGGGGCGGTTCTTTGTCATGTTAAAAACTGTTTTCAGAGGGCTGGTTCCAGAAGACCCAAGTTTGATTCCCACTGTCTGTTAGGTAGCTCAGAACTGCCTGTAACTGTAGCTTCAGGGGGGAATCTGATGTCCTCTTCTTACCTCCACAGGCACCTGCATACACATACACATACACACACACACACACATGCACACGCACATGCACACATGCATACACACACATGCACAAACACACACGCACACATACATACACACACATACACACACCCACACATACACACACAAACGCACACATACATACACACACATACACAAACACACATACACACACAAACACACATACACACACCCACACATACACACACAAACACAAACACACATACACATACAAACACACATACACACACCCACACATACACAACCACACACACACACACTCACACACACACACATACACAAACAACCACAAATACACACACAAACGCACATACGCACACACACACACACATACACACACACCAACTTTAAAAAGAAGATAAATCTTTCAAAACTGTTTTTGTATTATGATAATTGCAAAGGCATTTCCTTCGGCTGTCTCAGAACGGCACTGTCTTGCCTTCATTTTTAGCCCTGGAATCATCCCTCTTGGGCTTGATTTGTATATAACAAATGTAGCACTGCTGATTGGAATAAATATCCCCCACTGCTCCCATGGCCCCTGTGTCTGGAGATGGAAGTCCTGTTGGGTCTCTGTTCTGTCGGTCTGTCTGTCGTGTGCTATCTGTGATTCTGTTTTCATGACTGCAGCCCTGTAATTGCTCTTAAATGTCCATAACACAAGCTTTACTTCCTTTCTGTGTTCATTCAAGATGGTCTTGACTCTTCTTCGCCTTTCATGTTCCCATATAAATTTTAGAGTGAGCACAGAAACTGTCAAAACAAGTTTGAATTCTAAACATTATTATGTTGAGTCTTGTTTATTTTTTAAAAATTTTTATTTACTTTTATTTATGTGCATTAGTATTTTGCCTGCAGGTAAGTATGTGAGAGTGTCAGATATTGGAGTTACAGACAGTTGTTAACTGCCATGAAGGTCCTGGGATTTGAACCTGGGTTCTTTAGAAGAGCAGTCAGTGCCTTAACCACTGAGACATCTGTCTAGCGCTATGTTGGGTTTTGTGATATTTAAATTCGTCAACTCGACAAAGTCTAGAATCATCTGAGGAGAGTCTCATCGAGGAATTGTCTAGATTAGGTTGACCTATGGATATGTCTATGATGTTAATTGACATGGGCAGACCCAGTCCACTGTGGACGGCAGCATTACCTAGGCTTGGTTCCTGGACTGTGTTAAGAATGGACAAGGGAACTGAATAGTAAGCATGTGTGCATTCATCCTCTGCCTGCTCTTGGCTATGAATGTGGCTAGCTGCTTCAAGTTTGTGACCCCTGTGACTTCCCCACTATGACTATAAAATGGTATCACAAAATTCTGAGGAGAATAAGACCTATTCAAATATTAGTTCTCCTTACTAAGGTCTTTAACAATTCAGTTGTTCACAATAATGCTTTCTATAAGGAGGTCTTGTCTTTTTATTAATTTATTTTTCTTTCTTCTTATTTGAGTCTTGCTTCAGTCAGGAAATCCAATGCAGCTCCCTCAGCATAAGTGTAGGGGCGGAGCATTATAGTCAGGGGCTCAATCTCAAATCTAGATTTTTACAATACTCACTTTTCTAATAATGTCCCTTATTAAATTGCAGTATTTCATTTAACCCCTAGCTTATTAAGAGTTTTTCTTTTTAATATGAGTGGAAGTGGAACTTTTTCATATGTCTTTTCACATTGAGTAAGATGGTAATTCTCTCCCGTATTCTGTTAATCATTAAATGTTAAGTTGGCGGGCATTCTTGTGGTGTGCTTGAATTACGTACACTGATGTGTTAACCATAAGTTCTGCATTGTGTTGCTGAGGTGGGTTGTCCTGAATGTTTTGCTCATCTGTGACATGCTTTCCATTTGTTTAATAATCAAGGGAAGCTGCCCCATAAACATGCTGGTGGAGTAAGAGGTTTCTGGCCCAACCTAATCCTGAGATTCAGATCAGCAGTCCCAAATAATCACACAAAGTCTTATATTAATTACACGCTGTTTGGCCTATGGCTCAGGCATATTACTTGCTAACATTTACTCTTAAACTAACCCATGATTCTTGTTTAGCCACATGGCTTGGTACCCCCCTCCCTCCCAAGCAACATTCTTATCTTCTTTGAGTCTCTTGGCATCTGTCTCTCCTCTCTCCTCTTTCCATAGTTTTCTCTTGGCGTCTGTCTCTCCTCTCTCCTCTTTCCATAGTTTTCTAGTCTGGTAGCCCTATCCATACTTCCTGTTTGCCTTCTGACCAATCAGCATTTTATTAACCCAATAGGAGTGACAGATATTTACAATACACAAGAGCATAATTCCATAGCATGCTGGTGTCCTACAGAAGAGTATGCCTTGCTCACACAGGGTGTGAATATAATTGCTGCCTGATCTTCCACAAATATTCAGCAAAATCCTGGGTCTGGAGTATGCTTTGTTCACTTTTTTGATTTAAACTGAATTTACTTAATGTTTTATCATAAATATAACTTGACAATTTCAGTAAATTGTAGTATTTCTTACTTGAAGAATTTGACTTCATCTAAATTCTCAAATGTTTTTATTTCAAGTTTTCTGTCTTTTTAATTGTAGACTATTCCTATGCTATTCCCTTTTATCTTTACGTGTTTAGGTGCACTATGTAGTTCTTGATAAATCCATCACGTATTGTTGGTTGTGACTTCAAGGGACCAATACTTTACCTTGCTGGTACTTTTTAGCTTCTGTTTCTTTTATCATTAAATCTTTCACTATTATCTTATTCTTTATTATTATTTTTTTTTTGTACTTTCTTCAGGTTTGGTCACCTATCCACTTCCTGACCATTTAAAAATTCTTAATTTTAGTTCTAAATAATAATCCTACACTTATATATACCTAGTAACACACTTCAATATTTATAAAGCAAAATTCACTATAACCTTAATCACAGACCCCCAGCTGCAATCAAAACATAACCAACATGGAAAACTTGAGCAGCTGATCAGCGGATTTCACTTAATCAACTTTAAGATGTGTGTTCTTGGCTTTTTCAAAGTATTTGTTTTGTTTTGTTTTTTTCTATGTGCACCTATATATTCTTTTGTTTGTTTCTTGAGTCTCACTGGTGCAGCCCTGACTGACCTTTAACTCACAGAGTTCCAGGCCCAACTGCCTCTGCCTCCTGAGTGCTGGGATTACTGACATGTGTGAGCAACCATGCTGGGCTGTGTGTATAGCCATCGATTTATCTGCATAGTATACATTAGAATATGAAAATTTTCACTGTTACTTCATCCAAAATATTTTCTGGTTTTTATGTTGTTATTTTATTGAACCAATTGGTCACTTAGGAAAATATTACTTAGTTTCCAACATAGGAGTTTTGTAACAGTTTATTTCTATCTTATTTTCATCGTAGCCCAAGTACATGCTTAATTATTTCAATCACTTGCTATTTGTTGAGAATAAATTTCCCATGTGGTCCATCTTTGTGAATGTTGCCGATATACTACAGTATACATAGTATATAAACAGTCTAGCCCTGCAGGATGGACAGCTAGTATCCACAGAAGTTCACTATCTAAGTTGTAAATATAAAAATGCAAAAATAAGAGCCTTACACTTAGTACAATGTCATTGGCTGTCCAGGGCTATGTAGCAAGACCCTATCTCAAAAAAAGAAAACGTTTTTAAAAAAAATGGGTACCTAAGTAGTAAAACACAAAGAAATGTGCTCACCATAACTGTTTTGGCCCCCCCTCTGTGTGTGTGTCTGTGTGTGTGTGTCTGTGTGTCTGTGTCTGTGTGTGTGTGTCTGTGTGTCTGTGTCTGTGTGTGTGTGTCTGTGTGTCTGTGTGTGTTTGTCTGTGTCTTGTGTGTCTGTGTGTGTGTGTCTGTGTGTGTGTGTGTGTGTGTCTATGTGTGTTTGTCTGTGTCTGTGTGTCTGTGTCTGTGTGTCTGTGTCTGTGTGTCTGTGTGTGTGTCTGTGTGTGCGTGTGTCTGTGTGTGTGTGTGTGTCTATGTCTGTGTGTGTCTGTGTGTGCGTGTGTCTGTGTGTGTGTGTGTGTGTGTGTCTGTGTCTGTGTGTGTCTGTGTGTGTCTGTGTGGGTTTTGGTGGTTGTAAGCAGGGAAGTAATAATTCCACAGTAGAATTCATGTGGAGCCATAAGCTATAAAGTATCCTGTTCCAATGCTACATCAGTTTTCATCAAAGTCAACATCCTTTAAAGAGGAAAGAAACAGCCAGAACCGTCTCTGCTTATGAAGCAAAGCCACAGACATGTGGCACCTCTTCTTTCAGTAGCACCCTCTTCATCAACAACACCCCCCTTCAGCATGCCCCCATCACCCCCCATCAGCAGCACCCCTCCATCAGCAGCACACCCCTCCAGGAGCACCACCTCCTTTATCAACAGCACCCCTCCATCAGCAGCACCCCTCCATCAGCAGCACCCCTCCAGGAGCAGCACCCCCTCTATCAACAGCACCCCTCCATCAGCAGCACCCCTCCATCAGGAGAACCCCTCCATCAGCAGCACCCCTCCAACAGCAGCACCCTTCCATCAGCAGCACCCCCCCATCAGCAGCACCCCTTCGTCAGCACCCCCCCTTCCATCAGTTCCTTTCTGGACAATGATCCCTGTCACCTCCCCCTTTTCTTGCCCCATGTTGATTGTAAGGACATCATTTGCCTGAGCTGATTCCATTCAGCTTCTGCAGCCTGCTCCTGACAAGGTCAGGACGGTCTCTCTGAGTTGTACTGAAACAGCTACACTACGGATGCCAGGAGATCACTAGTTAAAACACCATCCAGGGGTACAAAGTTCACACTGTCTGAAGATCTGAGGATCTCCAAGACCACTTTCAAATTCAGTAATTCAGTCAAACTCATATCACTTAGAAAAACTATGATCCTCGTGGATACATATATTACAATGGAGACACACAGGTTAAAATCCCCCAAGGGTACATAGGGCAGGATCCAGGAGTCACAGCCACAAGCCCCCAGTGGAGCTGTGTGGACAGCACCTGTCCTTCTAGTAACCATGTATAACAGTTATCAGCAACCAGGTAACTCACTCATGCATTAGTGTCCAGAATTTTATCATATAGACACAGTTGACTACTCTGGGCTGATATTGGTCTCCAGGCCCCCCAGAAGCTGAATGGATACTGGTGACCCAAATCACACAGACTGGGTACTTGTAGTCAGAAGTTTCTGGCCTGGCCTAGCCCCAAGGTCTGGACTCAGAGTCCCAAAGCCCCTTAACCCCAAATAAACATACAAAGGCTTATATTAATGAGAAGCTGTTTGGCCTATGGCTCGGGCTTATTATTTGCTAACTCTTATGCTTAAATTAACTCATATTTTTTATTTATGTCTAGTCAGTGGCTTGGTACCTTTTCTCATTGCAGCTTTTCTTAATTTGCTTGCTCTGAGTCTGGTGGGCAACCCTCTGTTCTTCCTCTTTCCAGAACTCTCCTACTCTGGTGGCCCCACCTCTACTTCTTACCTAGCTTCTGGCCAGTCAGCATTTTATTAAGCCAATATTTATAATGACAAATATTTGCAGTGTACAAAAGTATAATCCCACAGCAGATACTTGTCTCAGGTAGGGCATTTCAGAAATTTAGCACATACCTCCCAGGACCTGAAGACAAGACCATACCTTTGACTAAGGTTTATCCTTCACTGTATATGCGACAAATATTTTGAGAATATAATCCAGCACCTTCTACATACTTAGGTTCTAACAGTTTACTATCTCACTAAAATAAAACCCCATTCCCTGTTCTAATCTATTAGGCCCTGTGTGGTCTGTCTGCCCTCCCCACTGTTGGCTGCTATCTTCTGGATACACAGGTCTCTCCTGGCATGTTTAGAACCCCACGCTCCTTTCTAGCCTTTGTACTAGCCTAACGGTTCTGCCTGAAATCTCCCAGATCCATGTGTAATTGGATCTGTGCTGTCATTCAGGTCTCAGCTTAATAAATGTCATTTCCTCAGAGGCCCCTTGCCTGTCTGCTCAAATTAAATGAGTCCCCAAGTCATTCCTGATCTTATCACAACATTATGAGCTCATCGCAGTAGTGAGACTTGACCATTATTTTCTAGCTTATTTGTCTCTTAGTTTTGCAGTTAGAAGCCTCCTCCATGCAAAAGAGAGGAAATGAAGACCTCGTCTCTGTCCTAAGATACACTGGACCTAGAGTGTGGCCTCAGTAGTCACTGAATGAACAGCAGGGTGAATAAGTAAGACTTACAAATGCCAGTTCATGGAAATATAAGTCAAGTTCTTTACAGCAAGTCATTTAGAGCCTTTAACATAATAATGTGGACTATAAGGCTCATTTGTATCTATACACCATGTATTCATGTTCCTGAGAATGGCTTTGCATTTTTACACATAACCAACATCCTGGGAAGAGGTTTTTGACTCTTCCTGCACCCACCCCCCCCACTTGGGACTGTACTGCACTAACTGGTAATAATCTGTACTTCAGGCCAACTGTGCAACACTGTCTTAGCAGCTTCCTCTCCTGTGCTTGCTCATTACACTGATTCTTCATTTTTAACAGGTTCAGTGTAGAGCAATGGCTGTGGTGGGCTGGTGAAATATGGCACTTCAGAATGGAAACCTTTGCTCTCCCTGGGTTCACCAACCTAACCTCTAACTGTTAGCCAGATCCTATGTGACAGAGTCAAATATTGGCAGATGCTTCTAGTCTTTGCTAATGATACATTTAAAGTGGCTTTGTCATTTTTTTTTCTGAATGGATGAATCTGTGGGTAGGAAATTGTGTTAAAAACAGTCTCCTGACTTAATGGTGTTTCAGCTTTACCATCATGTGAAGATGATGCACATTCAGTAGAAACCTCACTTAATATTTTGAATTTTGTGTTTTCCTAAGTTAGTAATACATGGCCCAGCGTTCCATTCTGAACTTCCACAAACTGCAGCTTCTAGTCAACTGCAAGACAGTGAGGGAAAGGAGCCCCATTCTCCACTGTCCTGGGGAGCTGAGCTAGGAGGTTCACTAGGTTATGTATTTAACACTTTCAATTTTCTGTGTGCACACGTGTGGGAGGAAGGATGCATATATATGTATATATATGTACATGCACAGGCATGTGGAAGCTAAGCGACACCTTGGATATCATCCTTCAGGAGTGTCGCCCATCTTATTTTTTGAGACAGGGTCTCCCATTGGCCTAGCACTCACCCATCAGGTTAGACTGCCTGGCCAATGGGCCCTAGGCATCCACTTGTCTCTGTCTCTGTAGGATTAAAGTATACACCACTATGTCTTGCCTTTAAAAAAAAAAACAAAAACAAAAAAAAAAACAAAACAAAAAACTGGGTTCTAGGAATTGAACTCAGGTCTCCAGCCTTGCAAGCATTTTGCTGATTGAGCC
Organism: Phyllotis vaccarum; assembly: GCA_033318265.1. Lineage (NCBI taxonomy): Eukaryota > Metazoa > Chordata > Mammalia > Rodentia > Cricetidae > Phyllotis > Phyllotis vaccarum. Next base: position 12,296,710 of record JARWLC010000017.1, on the reverse strand, counting down.
ATCTCCCTGGCCCCATTTTCAGCTTTATTTTCAATACGCAGTGAGCTTTTCTGGGTTTGGCTCCTTGTGAATGACAAGGATTCCTCTGTGAAACTAACTTCAGCATTAATAAAAATTACACACGCCTTTTCAGATACTCAAGATCCTCATCCTAGAAATGGGGTCGATGGCTTTTTACCATCACCAAAGTTTGTTGGGGCAGATACTTACTCCAGGCACCATCTTACATTACACTTACCCTTCCTTCCAGAAGACGTGGATGCCACACAGTGCGCATGAACAAGTAGAGAGGCTGTGGGTGACCTTTACTTCTGTTGAAGTTGAAGATTTGTTAGAGCTCATTCAGACTAGCTTTCCCCTTGGTCCTACAGCATATCTCTGCTTTAGTGGGACTTGAACTCCAAATCCATGTTGCTGTGTGGCTCTCTGATGTAGTAAACAGGGTGTGTCACCCCCATACAGACTCCTTTTTTGACCAGAGTATATCACACACATGCATACAAGCACACACACACACACAAATGTACACGCACGCACACACACGCACGTGCACACACACTGCAGCACACTCAGTCTGTGTGAAGCATCCCACATTAATCTTCACACAGGCTGGAAAATCAATGTTGGGAGAAAGGCCTGAGAGCCTCTTCCTCTGACAAGCCAGTGTTAACCTGTCATGATGTCTATTGACTTTACTACCCAAACTGTGCACCCACTAACTATACTAATTCTTGAAGACATTTAACCTCCATCATGGGATGATTGCTTAGACATATACATTACCATCTCCAGAACTATATATATATACCAAGATTTTACAGATGCCTTGATAAATGTGTTTTTACTTGCTGTGAATAATTTCTGCCAAGTGCCATGAGTAAAACATAATTCACATTTTCCATTAAGAAGAAGGCAGTGCTAGTGTACAGAGAGTTGTCAGTTACCTTGTGACTACTCTGGGGTTGATTTGAAAGAAATTAGGCTATTTAACTCAGGAACAATTGGTTAAACTTGAGTAGTTAGGGCACTCTTTTCCACAGCCTGATATAGAGAGAATGGGAGCCAATAAACATTTCTCCAGCTGAGACTGGCAGGGGGTGGGACACAGGGGTGTGTGCAAAGTGAGATAGCTGGCCCCAGAGGCAGTGCACTTCCAGGGTTCTTGGTGGAACATTAGACAGCACCCCTCTCTGCAGTCCTTTGCCAGAAACGTGAATGGGTCTGGGAATGGAAAAGTTAGTGGTGGCAAAGATAAAGATACGCCTGGCCTTACAGACGATCTACAATGAATTTCTCTGCTCTTCTCTCTCCAGGAGGCCTCTTGTCTTCTCCATTACTCATGCCTTGATTTCTGGAACTGCCATGTCCTACCCCATGCTGCTGCTAGAGAACCTAGAGCTAACCCATCATGCCCTTATGAGTCCTTTAGAGAGTAACCAAAGCTACCAGCCACCAGCCACTATGAAATCCTCTCTTTCTATCTGTACCAATGGTCTCAGGGCTCGGTGCCTCAGAACTGATAGTTCCAAGTGGAAGCATCTTAGTGAACATGGCTCTTATTAGTAATGTTCTGGACACAATGTGCATTCTGTAGACTCTGGGGAGTAGCTAAGAAGCCAGAGATCCTTTAGTGCAGTGAAGAATTTCTGGAAGAAGGTTCTGATTGGAAAAACACTACCCTTAGATTTTTGCCTTGTTTTCAAAAGTTAAGAATTTAGAAATGTGGAGTATAACCCATCTCCAGATCATACTTATAAACCTGTGTGCATCTAAGATCAGAAGCCTTTAGCAGGGCTGGTGTTAAAGCCTCGAGGTAGAACATTTAACCAGCAGGCTCTATCCAGGTTTCTACTCCTAGCACTCAAATGAAATACACAAAATCAAAAACATTTAACAGAGGTGTATTCATCAGGGATGGAGAAACACACACACACACACACACACACACACACACACACACACACACACACATCAATGTGACCTAAAGCAGAAGGGACTTGTGAGGTGTTCAGGGGTAGAACGAGCAGAGTTCCAGCTTGGCAGTGAGGAGCGTTGTGGGCGCTGTAAGTTGATAGGGCCAGAAGCAAACACTCACCTTGAACTCTAGTCATTTTGATGCATGTCCTCACTGCCCCTTTAACCTTGTCCTGTTTTTCCTTTTCCTTTGTCCTTCTCACATGGCTCAGCTGTTCCCTGTGAGGACATAGTTTGCCCAGCTGTCTTGAAACCATGGAGGCTAGCAAGAGTATGTGCTAGTCTAATATCCTTTGAAGAACACACAACATTGACCAGAAAGATTGGTAGCAAATGCACAGGCAGTTCAGCCTCCATGCTGTCCTGCACACCATGTTTGTTCATCAGGCGGGGGCCAGGCCCTGCACCATGCCTGGATTGTCCAGCAACCAACCCAACAGGCTATACCTGTCCAAAAACAGCCAGCTCCTCATTCATTACCAGAATTATTCAGAGGATCAACTGGCTTGTAATGTCTTAGAGTATCGATTGTTGTGAAGCACCACCATGACCACAGCAACTTTTATAAAGGAAAGCATTTAATTTGGGTAACTTACAGTTCAGAGGTTTGGTCCATTGTCATCATGCTGGAAAACATGGCAGTGTGCAGGCAGATGTGGTGCTAGAGAAGGAGCTGAGAGCTCTGTATCCTGATCCATAGGAAACCAGAAGTGAATTGAGTTCACATTGGGCATAGCTTAAGCATAGGAACCTCAAAGCCTGCCCCCACAGTGACACGCTTCCTCCAACAAGGCTACACCTCCTAATAGTACCACTCCCTATGAGCTTATTGGAGCCAATTACATTCAAACTAACACAGATAGGAATTGTTCTAGGCAGCAAATAAAGTTCTTTTTTGAGGTGATTGATTCCTGTACACTGGTTCTCTCTTCCTGTTAGTTCTGTGGCACAGGCTGTGAGCTTGTCATTGTCACCTGAGTCTGGAGACAAGTGAGGTACCATGCACCTGTCTGTTGTATAGTTTGAAAAGAAGAGCTTCATTGTAAATCTGCTATTTTAAATTGCAAAAAAGTAATATTCACTTTTTATTGCAGACTGTCGCATCCCCCAAATTGAAGATGCTGAGATTCATAACAAGACATATAGACATGGAGATAAGCTGATCATCACCTGTCATGAGGGATTCAAGATCCGGTACCCTGACCTGTACAACATGGTTTCATTATGTCGCAATGATGGGACATGGGATAACCTGCCCATCTGTCAAGGTATGAGATGGGATCTGCTCTTGTCAACTGTCCTTGCTGTGACATTGAAGAAGGTGCAGGTACATGATCCTCTAACACAGGAATAAAGATCATGGCGGAAAAATACAAAGTCAACCCACGTAGGTCCCACATTGTTCTTCTGTGCTTTCTCTTTGAATTTCATGACCCCTTATGGTGACTCAGTGCCATATACTCAGATTTCCCAGTCTGGAAGGGAAAGCCCATATTCTTAAGTATATTAGGCATCGTTCCTTTTCCATAGAAAACTAAAAGTATTTTAAGAATCCGGAGAATTTAACTAGAGGAAGGACTCAGTAGAAACAGGTGATTGCTTGTGAGCATGACACTTTGAGTTTGGAATACATTAATAAAGGAAAGAGAGAACTGACCGCCATAGGCACTCTGGCCTGCATGTGTGTGTGTCCACACAGACCCACACATGTGTACGCACACACACTAATAATAATAATAAAATCTAAAAGAATTTGGAGGCTTTGTAACTGGACTGTGAACACATGGATGAATTGTTAATGGAAATTGCAGAGTGTAATACCCACTTCAGTAGTGGTGAGAATATAGTAAACCCATCTTACAAAGACTGCTTTCTCTTTATAACGTTATCCCTTTTTATAATGCATGAAAACCAGAAAAATAATCACATTCAAATGCTTCCAAACCACACGGTGAATATTTATTCTTTCACATTTTTAAAATTTGCCCCAGCCACCGTATCCAGAGGGACCTGATTTTGAAAATAAGCCCCTGAGGTCATATTAATTCTGATTTTATTTTTTGGCATGTGACTTGGTCTAAAGGACCAAAAATCCAATGCATAATTCATAATTTGAGGGAGAAGGGGGTATTCAGGTTTTCTCCAAAAGCTCTGGCATGTTCAAGTTGAGATGAATGTCGACTTTGTGCTTGGAAATCACAACTGGCAGGCCCTGGTATTGCCTTGTGTACCCCATCACCAGAAATAAATTGTTTTTTTTGCACAAGAGCTTAAGAGTCAAGACCCTATGAAAGAACAAAGGGTTGGGAGGACAGAGGAGCCCCAACCACCACACCCCCTGCCTTGTAGCCTGTGTCACTAGCCTGCCCTAAAAGAGACATAGGTTTTATTTATCTGTCCAGAGACTGCCTACAAAACAAGCAGCCGGCGGCGCCTGGGTTGGGCTCTTCATGCAAATAAACATCATTAGCCACAGATTCATTCCAGGGACAAATCCATTCTAGGGCTGGAGTCACGGGTGAAGAAAATCACCTCAGACTCCGGTCTCTTCAGCCCTGTTTTCTTCATGTCCTCTCTCTGAGGCCTTTCAATTTTTTCTAGTCCCCCTTATATCTTAAATACAGCGTGTTCCTTAGGAATTCTTTTTCCCTGTGGCCTTTTGGGGTGTTACTTTAAAGAGTTCAGTTCACCGTTGCTCTGTCTGGCCAATCTGGGTCCCTCTCCCTGTTTCAAATTCTGCTCAAGATATGACTTTTCTAGGTTATCAACAGCAGAGATGACTGGCTATCCCTTTTGTTTTTATTTTTATTTTATGATACCCCTAGGATCTGAACTCAGGGTTTCACACACATACTAGGTCAGCACCCTGATTCTAAGCTTCGCCCCATCCCTTCCTCCTTTAGCTCCTAATTTTGAAGGAAGGTCTCACTAAATTGCTTAAGCTAGCCCCAAACTCACTCTATAACTCAGATAGGCCTGGGACCCTTTTGCCTCTATCTCACAAGTAGATGGAATAATGGGTCTGCACCATGAGGCCTGCACCTCATTACTCTTAAGAGATGTGCCCTTCAAACAGTGCCACTGGCCCCAGCCCTGAAGACACTCCTCAGTCCCTCCATCCAGAGTAGGTACCATGTCTGTGCTGTGGCCCAAGCACATCTTGTGCATTATCGACAGCCCTGCCAGCTGCTCCTACACCAGCTTTCTTCTGGCCGCCCGGCTGGCACAGCCCAGGAAAGCAGGATTCTGAGTTGCTGCAGATAGCCTGGCACCTCTCCGAGCCCCCTGGTGGATTGTAATTGGCTCTTAAGAGTGACATTTCATTCTAGAACTTTTATTTGCACCTATAGATCCAGGGGCTAAAGCTCCAGTAGGCATCTGTCTATTATCTAGAAGTGCAAATGGAAATCCCATTGAACTATTGAGTTGAAGCCTGTTTCCCACTGTTATATTTAGGATGGGCTGTCTCCAACCAAGAGTGAGCATATCTTTTCTTCTCAGCACTGATTAGCCGCACAAATTATAGCTCCTGCCATCTCCTCAGGAGAAGTGGAGGGCAGGCTGCTCAGAGGCCATTTTTTGGCAGCTGCTTTAGGTTTTAGAGAGTGTCTGCATGCCCTGCTCACTGTGGGGCAGGATCAGTTGTAATTTGGGAAAGACCAGCATCTCCCCATGAGCAGCTGAGAGCTGGAGCCCCTTGGGAGTGCTAGGCCAGCACTGTGTCAGCCACCTGACCTATGGAAGCATCCCATGCCTGCCTTTTGTTCCCGTTAATGGATTTATCTGCGGTTTCTCAACTACTGATTCCATTTCTTCCTGATTTCCACTCTTTCCTCTTACTCTTCACACTTCCGTTAGCTGCAAACATGCCCAGTTTTTAGCTCAGAAAAAAATTAAAAATCATCTAAGGGAGGGAACACAAGAGATAACTCAGTTGGTAAGTGTGAGGTGGCAGTGTGAGAATCTGAGTTGGGATCTCCCAAGACCACAGGAGCTGGGCTTGGCATGGTGATGAGCATCAATATCCCGGTGCCAGGAGCTACAGAAACAGGGTGAACTCTAGGTCAGCCAGTCAGTGATCCTCTGGTACAGTGAGATCCTGTCTCAGACAAGGAGAAAGAACAATAGAAGACACCTGACATCAGTCTTCAACCACTACACATGTACATGCTCTCTCTCTCTCTCTCTCTCTCTCTCTCTCTCTCTCTCTCTCTCTCTCTCTCACACACACACACACACACACACACACCAAGGTAGCAGGGATTGAGAAAAGCACGAGATGTAGTAAAAAGAGGGGCACGGGGGTAGGGTATAGAAACATCCTGACTGTTTCTGTGTCGGGGCCAGCTCAGATTGTGGACCTTGGTGTCTTAAGGCACAACAGTGAGGTAGGTACCACACAATCTTTGTCCCTAAATTCTGCACCCTGGTGTCTCTCTTGTCTTTTCTCGTTCTGATGCATGGGCACCACAGCAACTTGCTGAGAGAGCCCCTCAGGACAGTGTCTAAGAAAGCCACATCTTGGGGAGGGTTTGGCCATCTGCCATTGTGCACGGAATACAGACCCTGTGCTTGGCAACTCGACAGGAAAGTGGGTATTTTCACTATACATAGTTTGCTTCACACACATACTTGTCCCATTGGAAGAATATCACCCTGTGATGTCATTATGCCCTCCAGTGACATTACTAGATTTTCACTACAGTTCTGGAACAGCAGAAATGGCATACACAGAATTCCGTACCATCAGGAAGGGCACAGTCCTCAAGACCCAGAGGCAGCCAGTGATTGGGAAGAAGGGATTCAGGGGTCCAGTTTCTCACCTGTTCTTTGACAGCACACAACTTGTTCTGTTTGGAGTGCAGAGCCATTGTGAGGCTCTGCTCCACCTGGCCACTAGCAGTGTATATCCCTGGCTTCTACTGAGACCTGCTAAGACACATGACCTAGAGTCTGTATCTCTCAAGCTTTTTGGGGGAGTTCTCAAGCTTGAAAACCAGAACACTTTAAGACTCAACCTATTTCACTTAAAACCAAATCTAGTAGTACCAACCCAAGCAGGATTCTGACCCATGATTGACTTTGGAACATAACCTGCCCAAGTCACAAATCCCTGGTCTGTTTCCTCTTAGGGGTTCCTCAGTGGCCCCTCATCCCTGATGTCACCTTAAATGACATGGGGAGCTTAATAAACACATAGTGACCTCAGGCTTTCCTCCTGGGCATGGGGCCTGGGCACCACTGTTTTATAAAATCCCCTCAAGAGATGTTGATGTTCCATTTGGGACTATTTGACCTGGCTAGGGATGTACTAATTCATATGCAACTTGTCTCTCTTCTCCCCTCCTAACCCTTTATCTTACCCTTGTATCATTTCAAATATTCCAGCAAGCATCTGTCTACTCTTAGCCCAAGTATGCAATGCCCCTTTTCCCCCCAAGGGACTATACACATGTAGAATAGCTGCCTAGTAAATGAAACCTTCCCTTTTTTTTAATTTCATAGGCTGCCTGAGACCTCTAGCCTCTTCCAATGGCTATGTGAACATCTCGGAGTTCCAGACGTCCTTCCCTGTGGGAACTGTGATTGCCTATCACTGCTTCCCTGGATTTAAACTCGAGGGTTCTGAGTATCTCGAATGCTTACACAACCTTATCTGGTCGTCCAGCCCACCCCGGTGCCTTGCTCTGGAAGGTAACACATACTAGTCTTTTGGAAGTGGATATTTAGGTGAGATGCATCTCAGATAGCCAATAGTGACTCTTGCTTGCCTAGATCCAGATCATCCACCTGCCATGGAGCTATATATGCACCTTAGACTTACCCCTCTTCCCTACCCACCCCACCACTGTTCTTAAATTTAAGGGGGAAAGAGCAAATAAATGGAGTTGAAATAAGCAGGTGTCAGACTGCAAAATACTGCAAAGTTAAATGAAATGCCTTTAAAAATTAATTTTCTCTGCACCAAATGATAACAGATGGCAGAGTGGTAGCATCCATCTCAGACTCAGGCCTCGTTTACTGCTGTGTCAATGTTTTTCTCATTTTCCCATGCATTTATAGTTAAGCTGTAAATGTTTGGCTGTAAGACACTCTTGGAAGTCTGAAGGCAAGGGCCATCTCTTCCCCTGTTTTTTTTTTTTTTTTTTTTTTTTTTTTTTTTTTTTTTTTTTTTTTTTTTTTTTTTTTTTTAATGACATCTGTGTGGTTATAGTTGTTGTTGCTAAAGACCACAATTAGAGGTCTGTTTTGGCAGGCTGCTGGGCAGGGCTTCCTTTTCCAGAGTCTGGGCAGTGTCCTGCGGTTCTTAACACTGTCTGTCATTGAAGTCTCCTCACTTCCAGCTTCAGCTCTGGTTTGTCTCCGGTCTTGAAGTCTCACCTGATGGGCTTCTTAACATCAGAATAGATGGGTGGGAGAGGAGTCTCTGTGAGAAAATGGGGGGGGGGAGGCTTCATTCCAGGATCCCCTCCAAACCTATCCAAAACCGAAATCCCCCAAAACAATAGCATAGTAAAGTAAACCAGTTTACAGCGGCGTATCTGCCTGCTTCCCTGTTGCAACCCTCTGGAGGAGTGGGCTTGGGAGTGTGCTGTAGGGAGTGGAGGTTACCAGAATGTTCTTGGGGCGATGAGAGAGGCTTTTATTTCTAAAGGTAAGAAGTCGTGGAGAGAGGCTGGCCAGAGCCATGGAGCCTCTCTAGAGAAGAGTTGAGAAAGCCGAGAGAGAAGAGAAGGCTTCTCCCTGCCATCTGCTTCCCTACAGTTCTAGGATATCCCTTAAGGTCCCCACACATCATCTCCCACAAGCCCAGATTTCACAGGGGCAGGGCCAGAGTAGAGGGGTTAGCATTGAGACTCCATGGTATATGTGAATTGCTTGTAACAGATAAGTTTTCAATAGGAGCATTCAGTAGGAACTCAGAGTATATGTGTTTGTGTGGATGTATTTGTATGTGTGTGTGTGTATTCTGAAATTTAAACAGAATTGCTTGTTTTGTACCTCAGTTTGCTAGTTGGACACCTAATCTCCAGAGACAAGGTCACACTGTTTCCAGTATAGTTATCATTGTGTTCATACTGTCGGTGACCCATGGTGTGTGGGGGCCGTCACGAAAGGGCCTGCCTTCATAGTTCCTGGAGGATTTTCTCTATTCACATAACCAGAAATCAAGGGTAGTTTGAAGATATCATTGTTATGATTTTATCAATTTGAAATGGCTGTTTTAGGATCTTTTCAAATTTGCCTTAACTGCATTTCAAGTAGTCAGAATCCTGTAAGCTTCATTTGGGGACTTGGGAAGCTGCTTTTTATGGAGCCTAGAGAACATGATATGGATAGACATAAAACAAAATCTAACTTCAAGAGGCAATGATCTAAGGTTCTAAACAGGGAGCTCTGAGCGGCTTATGGCTGCAGACGGGCCCTGTTGCCAAACAGAGGCACTATATCTGTTGCCAGTCTCAGTTCTGGCCAAGGAAGGTTCTGGGAAACCCTGTCGATGGCTGCCTGTGCCGAGAAGGCCCCTGAGCGTCTCCCTTCCATCACTTAGATGACTTTGCATCTTTGCTTTTTAATACCCATCTCTTTGAAATATCCAAGGAAATAGCTTATAAGCCCTTCCAAGGCAACAGAGGCCAAAAGTATAAGGTCTACAGGTCTAAACCCACAGGCAGACTAACCCAGAGGGGTAAGCGCTTGATACTCAGGACCCCATAGGAACTCCAACAAGCTGTGATCAGACACAGGAGTGCACACCTGTGATCCCAGCTACTCAGCATGCTGAGGCAGGAGGATTGGCTGAAACTGAACAACAAAACAAAATCCTGTCTGTTTCAAAAATAAAAATGCAAAGTTAAACACAAAGATTCATGAGAAAGTCACCCAGGTAGTGACGTTCTTTTAAAAACATCGGCGCATTGTTTATATGTTATTGCAGAGTAAACAACATAGATTGGCATTCCCCGGTAATCTACCCCTTAACATGTTATCTACCTTTCCCCTTCTTCCTGTCTTATGGAGTACACATTTCACATCATTTGATTTGTCTTTATGGCATAGTAAAAACTACCTACCCATGCTTTGTATCATGTGCTCTTGGGGGCTTTTAAGTCCCTTAGTGTCCTGACCCCAACCATGAGTGGATGTGGACAGCAGTTCTGTAAAAAGCTTTCCCCAACCTCTTTACCGCTTACTTATCCCCAACCTCTCGCCATCAGTGGACCTGTCACTCCTCTATGTCACTTCAGCTGTCCCCAAACTCAACCTGACCAGTTGCTTGCTCAACACTCATAGTGCCCTGGGTTCAATCCTCAAAACCACAGAGAGCAGGCATGGTGGCACAGACCTGCATCTCAGCACTCAGAAGACTGACACAAGTGACTGAGGAGTTCAGAGCTGTTCTTAGCTATATGGTGGGTCAAGGCCAGCCTTAGCTACATAAAACTACATCTCAAAAATAATAAAATGGGACTGGAGAGTTTGCTCAGTGGTTAAGGTCACACATGACTCTCGAAGATGGCCCATGTTTGGTTCCCACTTACATCCCATGGCTCACAACCACCTGTGACTTCTAGCTCCTTTGCCTCTGGCCTCTATCTATTTGCTCTCATGTGCATGTGTGTATGTTTGTGCGTGCACACACGCACAATTTAAAATAATAAAAATATTAATAGGATAGAAAGTGGTGTTGATCATTCTTTAGTATGATAACAAATTCAATTGGGGGGGGGGTTGTGACAGGGTTTCTCTGTGTAACAGTCAGATTTAATATTTTTAAGGAACTGTCCGGCACCTAGCATTAATCAAGGGTCTACCATAACTCTTAGATTTAGGTATAAAGTCACCCTAAATAAATCATTGCTATGAATAAAATGTTCAGGCTTTAGGGCTCATGTTTTGTGATAATATTTGGTTGTTCAGATGCTCTTTAGCTATCTGCATATCTTCAACTGTGTTTGAAAATACCTCACAATAACAGTGGCTGGCTAACTCTGAGAGCTGACCAGCTTTATGTCAGGCCCTCACCGCTGTGTCCATCGGTCCTTGTAACATCTCTGCTCTGCTCTCAGTCCTATCTTGCTGAGGAGCAGGCACGGGTTCCTAAAAGCTCAGTGACAGATCAAGTACATGACGGAGCAGAGACTCAAGTCTGGGCCTCTACACTTAAAGCTGCCCGCCATTGGTCTTGTCTAACTAATTCGTACAGATTGACTTACAGTCTAACAGAAAGATGGCTTGATACTTTTATACTCATTTCTGAAGTAAAAATAAAATAAAATAAAATAAAATAAAATAAAATAAAGTAATTGCTGCACAGGAAGGAACTTGTCTCCCTAGAGATATGCTCAAAGGAGGCCCATCGGTGCTGTTGGCATTTACTGCTCCCCGCAGTACCAGGTATCCTTGGCTACAGTGGAGCCCCATTTCAGCAAGGGAGCTAAGGCAGAGATTGTTGGTCCCCCCTTGGTGAATGGCAGGGCACTTGTACATGACTCCTTCTACCACACTGCACTGCTTCCCCCTGTGGGTTGTAGAGCCAGCATTTGAGTGACAGGTATGAGTGACCCCTTCATCAAGGTCAGGCTTCATGAGGAGTTGATCATTAGGAAGAAAAGGTCATGGCAGTGCCATCAAGAGTTCCGAGGACCAGTCTGAAGACTGTGCATTTGAAGCCCTACTGTTATACTCTAAGCTGACTGACATGCACACATTCCGGAAGGCATATATGTCTCCAGGTTTATATCATGTGATTTAGCCTCTCAGAACACAAAACCTTAAACCATTCCTATAGTAGATGAATATACTAATGTGTTTGGGTGAGAAGGTACTCCGTGGACCCTTATGTTAGTATATTTTGTAGGTCTGATGACATGCGTTTGTCGTCATGATGCTGCATATTAGCCTTCTTGGGTGGGCCCTTTAGTAGCCATGGCTATGAGACTTCTTTCCCTGCCTGCTTCTTTCCCGTACACACTTACATGCTGGATCCAAATCTTATTTTTACAAAATGTCTTTGTCAGTGAGCATGAGCAGTCTCCCACTTCTGAGTGCCGAGAACTCCGTCACCTCTTTACTGAACACTCATGACGTCCAGAGCATCACTGACCCAGGCACCAGTGATCTGCAAGGCAAGGAAAGGACATAATTCAGCAAAGGACATAATTCAGCTATTTGTAGACTTGACAGTCTAATGGGGAGAACAAGGCAGATTCTAGAGACCTACACTGCTCAGCTACTTTACCGAAGAGTATGCCAGAGCCTCTGCTCTGGGAAGGGTGAGGCATAGTAGGAGGTACCACAATTGTAAAGTGAAATTTCTTCCCAGAGATGCCTGGCTCTTTGATTTCCCAGAGTCTGAGCATCAGTGTATTTTCTGTCTGCACTTGAGCTTCAGGAAGTATGAGCCTCTCCTATGTGAAAGGATTGCCTTCTGAAGCTCCTCAGAGTTCACCAGGCTGTAGGAATGCCTTAGCGTATGGAGAGTGCTGGCCCAAGGACTTAAAGGGTGGGCGTGTGGGAGGAGAGTGAAGGGCACCAGACAAGCAGATGAACTATCCAAGTAGTAGTTCAAGGGAAGCCAGTGGGCACACAGTTGAAGGGAAGCCAGTGGGCACACAGTTGAAGGGAAGCCAGTGGGCACACAGTTCAAGGAAAGCCAGTGGGCACACAGTTGAAGGGAAGCCAGTGGGCACACAGTTCAGGGAAAGCCAGTGGGCACACAGTTGAAGGGAAGCCGGTGGGCACACAGTTGAAGGGAAGCCGGTGGGCACACAGTTGAAATAAAAGAAGATAAAAACTATTTAAAATCCCTAAAACACTGGGACTGTGTGGGATGCCAGCTGTGTGTGGTTGCAGAAAAACACTCCTTTTCTTCAGGAGGATGACCCCTGAGAAAGTGTTTAGTGTCTGGAACATTCTCTTATCATCCAGACTTTCACATGGCATAGAAGTGGTGTGTGCACTGTGCTCATCTAGTTGGAGAAATTCCTGGCAACAGTTTTCCCAAATGGTGGATTAGGGACATCAGATCATGTGACCGCGCTTATTCCAGGCAAATGACAGAGTCAAGATACTGGATGACTGATGTATAAACTTGGAATTCAGAATCTGTGGCTTATAGTTCCTACATACTTAAAAATCTCCATTCACAATGACTCTCTCCCCACTTCTTTTCCTTGTGGGGAAGGATGGGTTTGTTTGGAGCTTTACATTTTGAGGAGACATGGTATGTTGTCATGGGATGTGGCAGAAGTGTGAGGTAGCAAGTCACATTGAGTCCACATTCATGGAGCAGAGAAGAGGCAGGAAATGAGGCTGGGCAGTGAATCCCAAGGCCACCCCCTTGCTACAGGAAGCTTCTACCTCCTGAGGGTCCCAAACCTCCCAGTCTTCTGGTTGCAGACACACAAGCCTATACAGGACATTTTACATCCAAGCCATGGTTTTCTGCCACTGGTCGCCCTAAGCGCATGCTTCTCTCCTAGAGCAGAAGGCATTCAGTCCAACCTCTGAAGCCCCCGTCTAGCCTTTAACTACCCTAATGCTGTTCAATGCCCACAGTCTCTTTTGAGATTCATGGTACTCTCGAAACTGTGAGTCCATTTTAAGAGGCTATTACAGTCCATCCCAGAGGGAAAGGGATGATGGTGTGAAGTGGGAGCTGGTCACACCACACTGGCAGTCAGTCCCTAACTGGAGTTAAGAGAACCTAGACCTCCAGTTGGGTATCCTTCTTTTTAGTAAATAAAGTGTGCTGCCCTGATTCCCTCTAGAAAAGACCACACAGTCAGTGAGATTAGGCTTTGAAAATTCCTCAAACCAGTGCTGTTTATTATTTTAGTTAAATGCCTGTGAGGTTCATATAGTCCTTCAGCACATGTTTTTATGTTTAGCTGCTGTGAACTCAGCAAGACCCAAGACAAGTTAGTTACTTAAGATCTCTGCTGCTCTGGGGTTCCTGGGGCTCATGCTGCTCCTGGTGAGACCTACTCTGCCTGCAGGTGGAGGTGGGTTCAGAAAAACCTACTTGTCAGTTATCTAGTATGCTGATTGCCTGCTCTGAGGCCAGGCAGAAGGACTTCCAAAGTGAGGACATCCTGGTTCTGAGAGAGTCTCCCAGTTGTACTGGTGGGCTACTTGCTTTTGCATGGGTCATCTCTAGAGAGACTGGTGTGTTTGTCTGTTTGATTTTTCCCTAAGATTGTTCTGGCACAGTGGCCCTAATGCTGTGACCCTTTAATATAGTTCCTGTGTTGTGGTGACCCCCCCAACCATAAAGTTATTTTTGTTGCTATTTCATAGCTAACTTTGTTTCTGTTATGAATCATAATGTAAACATTTGTTTTCTGTTGGTCTTTTGGGGTTGTGACCCATAGTTGAGAATAGTTACTGTGGATGCTTTGTCTGTGGTGCTTTGAGTATATCTGCCCAGGTGGTCAAGGCTGTCCTGGCCTCATGCCTGGAGTTTGTGCCAGGAGCAAAGCTGATTGGTCCTCTGAATCATGAGCCTAGAGCAATCTGCCATACCTCTTCATGGCCCAGCTCACTCTGAGAGGAAGTGCAATCAGTGATAATTCAGTCATATAGAGCAAGCTGAGGTGTGGTGTCCTCAGAACCCACTAGTGCCCACCGGCCTTTTAGGTCTGCATTCTTTCATAAGAAAAAGAGGGGGAAAGAAACGGAAGAACCCTGTTTGGCCAAATGTGAAATAACTTGAAAGGTTCCAATATGAGATCAAAGCTCAAAGCCAGCTTGAATGTGGAAAACTCATTTTGTAGTGTACTTTATTCCTGAGTCAAAACATTCAGGAATCAGAGGCCTGAGAGATAGATGCCTGTCATGATTTCTCCCTCTGGGGATTCCCACCTTCACCAGGAAGCTCCTAGGGACTTGAAAGCAGAGGCAGCAGGAATCTGAGCATCTTCAGATAAGAGGCCTCCTCTGCCTGCAGCAGAGAGCTCCTGGGTGACAGGCTGCCCAACCTCACACATCCAGCTCAGAACACTCACCCCCAAGGTAGGCGAAACTGAGAACACCCGGAGACCAGCTTCTTCCCAAAAAGGTGACTGCCAATCATGGCCCATGATGAAATACTCTGTTACCAATCTCCTTCTTCAGGCCAAATCCTCTATTACCAGTCTCCTTCAAGCCAGAGGTGGGGTCCTCTGGCTCATGTGTCAGATTCTTGCAGCCTCTCACCAGGTGAGCAAGGGAGACTCAGAATCTCTCTTTCCTTCCTCGTGTCCAAATAGGAAAGGCTTGTGTTAGAGGTGAAACTTAGTTCTCTATACTCTAGACTACCTAGGACTCTGAGAGCAAAGGACATGGCAGAAGAGTCACCTCAGTCACCCCACCCCACCCCCAGCCCCCGCTGCCAGGTATTGAACTCAGAGCCTTGGACATGCCAGACAGGTGCCCTCTGAGTTACCCCCAGCCCGGAGTCTCTCCAGGTAGCCCAGGCAGGCCTTACACTTGATGTCCTCTTGCTTACAGGCCTGTATCACCATAGCTAGCTTCCTGGTGCTCATTTTGAATCAGGAGTCACAGAAGACAAAGCCACAGACATCATCACTGCATCTCACACCCACCCTACCCTGCCACCTCTGGGGAGGTGAATGGGAGCATTGGAGCTGACTTGGCTGTATCCTTGAAGTCTGGAAGTTCTGTGCCCATTGAGGTCCCCACACACAGCCCGTGCTCTGACACAGCAAGCTGCCATCCCTGAAGGAGGGCCCATGCCTCTTCTGTACTGGCATTCTTGAGCAGGAAGAAACAGTACCCTGGACATCATGAGCCTTTGAACAGCTCCTTACTAGAAGCTAGTTCCTCTCCTTCCTCTCAGGCCTGGCCCCAGGCATCCTCTCACACCCCAAACTGCCTTAGACCTCATGTCAGCTTGAGGTCCTTCCTCCCAGCCACACAGTGGTATCTTTATTCTGTCATCACATCCCGCTCACAGTGAGAAGCAGGTGTGATTCCAGCTGCAGAGGGTTCCCCATTCTCCAAACCTTGGACTGGAGCTGGGCTGACTTCACTGTAAGCTCTGTCTGAACTTGAAGTAGAATAGCAAGAAAGGCATAAGAAAAATCACGGTCTAGAAACCCAGGCCTTCCGACACCGCACCTGTAGCCCTCTAGGACCCAGAGGCCCCTTCCTGACTGTTCTTCACCAGGGCACACTTTACCCAGGGATGGTACCTTACTTGGGCTTCCTCTGAGAGGTGTGTGTAGGGGGAGTGATTTGGGGCATTCATGTCCCTGTGGGGAAGACAGACAATACACAGTCATGCAGTCAGTCAGCCTTGCCCCACTGGGAACAGCTAGTTATCCATCCTGCCTGCTTTCGGAGAGTCATCTGAGAAACAGACACGCCCTTTGTCATCTTTCTTCAGGCAATTCCAAATAATGTCTTTCTACAGAAAGGAAATAGACTGGGTGACTCTTCTTGGCCTTGGGTGCCACCTACAAAGAAGAAGCAGCCCTGCCCCAAGATGGCGCTCTTTCCTCAAACATCTCATTGTCTTTCTAGAGGGACCAACCCCACTGAGTGTCCTGTTCTGCTACACAGGCACCTTCCTCATCCGTCACTGTTCACTGTAGTGTGGAGTCTTAGTATGCGAACATTTGTGCAGTTGTTTGTGTGGGGTGAAGGGATAATGGCATATGATTGTCCCCAAGATGCTCTGCATATCTACATTCAGTGGTGGGCACTACGGGAGTTCCTTTGCTCCCCCCCCCTTCCCAGATAAAACTCCAGAACCAACCAGAGTTGTACTGAATGATTGGGGCTCTGCTTATTAGAATGCAAGTCTTGTTTCTCTCAGCGGTAGTGATAATAGCAGTGACCAAGTGGTCACCCAGCCCCTCCCCTTCAGCTTCCCACCCTCTGAGTCGACCAGCTGGCTGGGGCACAGTCTCCATTAGCCTCTCCTGCCCTTGAGGCTTCCCACAGACTCACCCTCCGTGCTGGCAGCAGCTGCATGCAATATAAAATTGAATCAGCAGAAAGTGAAGACGAGCTGTGGATGCCTTTTTTCCTCTCTCCCAGCACAGCAGTGGGGTATCTACTCACAGGAAGTGGAAGGAGGCTTCCGGATTTATCTGCTTGCCCCAAGCTATGACCTTCTCCACCACTTTACACTTGACAGAGGGGTCAGGTGGTTTGGGATTACTGGCCTCTAGGCTCTGGAGCCCAGAGCCCCTGTACCTTTGCCCAGGCTGTCCCTCTTCCAACCAGCTCTATTTATCATTTTTACATTGTGTGTTCCTACTCGGGGTTTTTTGAAAAAAGAGTCTGGTCAGGTTCCTTTGTGTTTTCATTTGTTTGTTTGATCTTTTGTGTTGCCCTGATTGGTCTAGAAGTTGGTACGTAGCTGAAGCTGGCCCCAAACTTATAGTAATCCTCCAGTCTCTGCCTCTGAGGTGCTGAGATCACAACTTTGTGCCACCACACTTAGCCAGAAAAACCTGGAAAATATGCCCTGGGTTCTGCCTTCTTGAGAGCAGAGGAATGATTTGCTGGGCTCATAAAAATCCTGGGGCCTCCTCTGAACTCTCAGCCTTCAAGTGATGGTTAATTTATCACCTCAGTCAGGAGCCTGGCTTACACCAGTCAAGGTCAGGTGG
The DNA here is from genome assembly GCA_033318265.1 of Phyllotis vaccarum. Taxonomy (NCBI): domain Eukaryota; kingdom Metazoa; phylum Chordata; class Mammalia; order Rodentia; family Cricetidae; genus Phyllotis; species Phyllotis vaccarum. The sequence continues at coordinate 12,279,110 of JARWLC010000017.1, read as the reverse complement.
GGTTTGGGGTTTGGGGATCTTATTCTCAAAAACAAAAGGATTTTCACTTACTTTGAAGACAAGTGTGCATTTCCTGGGCCTGGGAGATGATATCTTGGGCTTGCTCCAAACCAGCTCTTGAAGTCCCGTCTGAAATACTCAGAGGTCAGTTGTGAGCGCCGATGCAGTGCCCTGGTCTGGACACATGGGCTGGTGATGTGTATCCCCTTTGCCACTTGGTGCCCTCACGGTGACATGCCTGTCGCTGGCACTGTCTGCCTGATAGCCTCCTTGCCAGTGACCCTCAAGAGGTATTAGATTAGCAGGAAATGCAAAATAGCAAGCAGTCCTGCTAATTTATTGTTCATAAGCAATAGTAAATTATCCTAATGCCTTTTCCATGGACCGCTCTACACGACAGCAGAGTGATTACGAGGAAATAGCTGCTTACGCGCCACACCGGCATCCTGTGTACTTGCCGCACCTAATATTTTTGTTCTGTCTGTGATGAGTTGTTGCCAGTGATGTCTACGATTCTCCTCATTCACTGAGGCTGGTACTTCAGAAAAACTTGGCCCTAAGGTTGAGAACAATCTCCACCCTCTCATCTTCCTCCTTCTCTTCCCAATCTCTTTTTCTGCTTACACTAAATTAGAAGCGCTGACCTTTTTCTTTTAAACACACACACCTGGGGCTAGAGAGACGGCTCAGTGGTTGACTGCTCTCCGAAGGGCCTGGGTTCCATTCCCAGTGCCCCATAACCCTCTGTGACTCCTTTTCCAGGAGATCTGATGCCATCTTCTGGCCGCCTCAGGCACTACGCATTCATGGTACACAAAGATGCAGGCAAAATGCCCGTGTACATTGAAACACATGCACACCTGTGAGCGTGCGTGTGCAAGAAAGAGAGAGAGAGGAATTTGTTTGTGTTTTTCAAGAATAGCCAAAGTCTTGGCCTTTGCTGCTATTGGTTTCTAGGCTCATTTCCCGTCGTCATTATAACTCACTGGTGGGCCAGACCTCCCTCCCTCCTCTTCCCATGGACCCAGCATTCACTAGACCTAGTCCCTTGGCAGGGCTAGCCTTGTCTTCTTTCTTTCCTTTTGTCTTGTTGGAAATGTAACCATCAGCCTCCATCTCTCCTGGACTTTGGCAATGAAATGGCTTTTCTTTTAAACTTTATTTAGGGAAGTGATGTCAGCTGAAGTCAAAAGAACAGGACAGGTGATTCTTCTTCCCATGGAGACAACTCCAAAGGAAAAGTCACCCTAGAGACCAGAGTCGGCCCTCCCCACAGCTCATCTCATCTGGCAGGGCTTGTCCTGGGGTTCCTATTTGGGGCGGATGCAGGAAATGCTCCCTTTGCCATGTTGAGGTCCACATTAAACTATAGCCCCACCATGGCCCTGCAATCCTTCCCATATTTGCAGCTCTACAGATGAGCAAACCTCTGTTTTGCAAGGCTTAAGTGTTGCTGGAAGACACAGAATTGTCGGCTGTGACCAGTGCTTTGAACCCCTCACAAGAGGGGCGACATCATTACACTAGGATACAGATGGCCTCTACAAATAAGGAATTCTCCGTGTTTGTCTTTAAACCCTATCTCCTCCAGCCCCACTCCAGACAGGATTTATTTGCTTCTCTCCTTTCTAGGACGGTGGATGACTTGTACTTTATAGTAATAAAACCTCTTGCAATCAGGTACAACACAGAAAGTAATAAATCCCCTCCAGCACCATCACAGTGGGGCCCTGCCAGCTGCCAGAGTGCTTTGGGGCCCTTCTTCCAGGTTGTTTTCTTTTGCTTTACTGAACCACCACTGCCGCCGCCGCCTTCTGATTCTTCCAGAGGCCCTAGACATATGGGTGGGAGCTTCCAGGCCCTGTACACCTTGCATCTGAGACAGTGCTTTATGTCAGCCTAGAGACCACAGAGAATTCCAGGCTGACTAGGCAGTGCACCCTAAACACCAACCTGTCTCTGCCTCCCCAGCTCTGTGGGTTCTGTGTATCAAGTTGTGCAGCAGACACTTTATTGACAGGCCTGTGTCTCCTACCCAGCCTTTGTTGATTGTAGACAGGGCCTGTTACAGTTTAAATACAGAGTGTTCCTCATAGGAATATTTTTGAATATTTGTATTTGAATGCTTGGTTCCCAACCTGATCTGGAAGGTTCTTGAACTCCCTTCTGGACATAGGACCCAGTTATCAGGCATAGGGCCTGGGATACAGCTGAGGGGGCTGTAGGTTGGGTGTGCTCCCTACATAAGCTCTTTGCTTCCTAACTGCTGAGACCATGCAACCAGCTGCCTGCCCACTGCCGCAGCTATGAACTATTGCATATTTGGGGCCTTGAGGGGAGGGTTATATACCCTAAACCAGCGCCTCAGCCTTTCACAGGGATTGCCTAAGATTACCAGAAAACACAGGTGTTTACATTATAATTCATAACAGTAGCAAAATTGCCGTTATGAAGTAGCAACGAAAATAATTTTATGGCTGGGGGTCAGCACAGCATGAGGAACTGTGTTAAAGGGTCACAGCGTTAGGAAGGTTGAAAGCCACTGTGTAAACCATTAAGCAAAATAAATTCTTCCACTCTTTAACTTTCTGTCAGGTATTCCATCAGAGTGACAAGAAAGCTCACCAGCACAGGGCTTCATTCTGTAACCCAGGCTGATCTAAACTCTTATCTTCTACCCATCCAAGTGGCAGCCCTAACAACCCAGCTTTCATTTTATCCTTCTATTCAGGAGGTTTGGTTTTGTAGAAAGATTTACCTCTGACTTTAAGTGGCTCTCAGCTTCCTGTGACATGGAAAAATTTAGGGAAGGCATGGTCATGCCTGTAGCTAACATTCCTCCTGGAAACAGGTCTGAAGAGAAGTTTAGGCCTTTGGGCACATTCCAACCTCTTTGTTTCTTGATGGGTAAGAACTCAGGGCAGGACAAGGGAGATGATTTCATGGGTAAGAAGCTTGCAGTACCAGCATGGGGACCTGAGTTCACAACTATATACAAGCAAGTGCAGTTGGGTATATCTAGCATCCCAATACTGGTGTGAGAGGCAGGAAGCAGACAGGCAGATCTTGGAGGATTCACTGAAAATGGAAAACCCCAAGCCCAGTGAGAGACCCTGTCTTTACAATGTAGAATGATAAAAGCATAGTAAACTCTGCTTTGCAAATTCCTTGTCAGAATTTAGTGAGCTAAATTCTCCCGTGACTTACATAGTAGGTGGCTCCCCCACAGTAGGTGCTTGTTAAATGTGGCCTTTGCCCTAGAATTTTCTCTTATTGTTCATAATGTAGCTAAAACATCAGCTTCCTCTTTTGCTTGAGCTTTTGAGCCAGACACTATATGCTTGCTCATCTGCAAGGTTATTTCTTATTCTTATAAAATCCCCTGCAATGTAGACATCACCATCCCTGTTCTTCAGATGACAGACACTGAAGCTCCCCGAGGTCCATTGGTTACTCAGGATCTGAGCCAAGTCCCGAGCCCAAGGCCACTCACATGGTCCCAACAGCAAAGCTGCCCGGAGTCTGATTGCACTATGATTTATTCTGTTTTCTCCACTTCTCTCTCCTGTTTTCTCTTAGAATTCCTTCTTTTCAATTCTTTAGTGCGTCTCAAGATTTGTTCATATGTCATAAAAACTCTAGTGCTTTTCCACAGAATAGCATGTGCTTTTTTCTTGGAGAATACTGGTACACTTAATTCTAGCATGCATCTTAGAAGTACTGTGATGTAGCTATTTTCGATATATGACCTACAACCACATTCAAAAATTGTGTGTGCACGCATGAGTCAGTGCTCACACAGGACCAATGATTGCCCCTTATTATCATCTGCTAGGACTTTCTATAAGATCAGAACAAGAAAGTGCCAATTTTTAAGGAACAGGAAATGATGGCACAAAACTGAAGTCTCAACTTGAGAGCCTGAGGCAAAAAGAGCAAAAGTTGAGGACCATGAGGCCCCTGGAGAGTGCGGGACCAGAAGGTGGGAAATACCCCTTGATCCTTGATAGCTGATAAATGCTAAAGGATTAGAAAAGTATCTGACTGATTTCTTGACATCACTTGTTACCTGTTGAGCTTGCTTCTGGGTGGATGTACTTGTTATAAGTAAGGCCTGAGGCCCCAAGGTTCATTATTATAAAGATGGGTTAATTCATAAGAAAAAAAAATCACAGCAACCCTATGAGTGTCCATAAGAACCACAATGGAGAAGAGTAATCTTTAATGCTTGAAATGGTAGTATGAGGAAGGCTTAGCACGTAAACGTCCCCTGCTCTTGGTCCCCTCTGTCACTATGTGCTAAGCAGGGAAGCAAGATGTTCCAACAGGTTAAGGTGCTTGCTGCCAAACCTATGACCTAAGTTTAATTCCTGGAAGTCCTGGTTAGAAGAAAGAACTGACTCATAGGTTGCTCTCTCACCTCCACACACAGATAAGTGTAAATATAAAACAAACACCACGTTTCCACTATCCTGAGTTGCCCTGGATTACCTCCGTTACAGAGTCATTGTCCACTGTGGGGAACTTGGGCCATCATGCCTCACCTGTCTCTGCTACTGTATTTGAATAGTTGTAGTCAAGTCAGGGTCGCCTCTCAAGCCTGTAATCATATATCCCCTTGGCCTGGAAGGCTCTGTGTTGGACAGAAAATAGTACCAGTTTGTCTGTCAGAAGCATTTGTCTGACTAAAACATACTGATATCCCTCCAACCTATGACCTAAAGCTTGTGGTAGCTTTTCAGGTTGGGGACCTAAGAGACTCTCCATTTCCCTTTGAAGCCCTGAGTGTAGAAGCCTGAACCAAACATATGTCCACAATTCAGGTTACTGTGCACAGGTGAGGTGACCAAATGCTGTTAACTGCAGTGTACTGGCGTCAATACATTCAGCCATCAATTCGTTCACACTTACGAAGGGCTATTAGTACGTGTTTTTAAAGTGCTAGATTTAATTTGGTTATAAACTTGTAATATTTAATCTTGTGTTCCCTTCAAGTACACTCTGTCTCTCTTTTTCCTTCCTTCCTTCCTTCCTTTCTTTCTTTAAATCTAAGAAACTGCACTCAGTGTGAAATAATTGGTGAGGAGCAATGTAACTGTTGGGGTCCTGTCTATAACTTTGTAACATCAAGCCATTAAAATGTTCATTGTTCTGTGCTTTTAAGCAAAATTTCTATTATAATTAAGGGAAATCCAGGGAGGGTAAAGGGGAGGGGAACAGATGGGAGAGGAGTTGGGGGAAGTCTGGGCTACACCGTGAGAGTCTGTCTCAAAAACAACCAAAAGTTTTGAGATTGAGAAAGTCCATACTGATTTATCTGTGTGTTACCTTGGTGTGGCCTCTGGAGGGAGAGTTAGAATCACCAGGATTTCCCAGCAACCTTGACTCTCACGTGGTCTCTGGTGGCGCAGGCTTTTGTGGGCTACTGAGAGAAACAGAAGAGACAAAAGACAAGCGCTCTCTTGCATGTGAGCTTTCTGGTCTACCTTGTGGAGCACACTTCTCCCTTTCATCTTGAGCCCCTGCTTTTTCTCTTAAATAAAGAAGCCTCAATTGCCATCAGGCATTCCAACCGTTGCAGGTTATGTGTTGAAAGGGGTATGCAGATGCCACAACACTCTGTCACACAGATGTATTCTCACCTGACAGGGACTAAAAAACGCTCTCAGTTTAACCAAGGTTTCTCTCATTTCGGAGAGTAGTTGCATCCTTGGAGCACAGAAACACGTTAGCATTTGGGTTCAACCCATCCTTCCCTGCTGCAAAGACTGTCAGTAGATTGCAGGTTCACATCAGCTGCCTCACCTGTGCATTCTTCCATGGCTTCTGCATGGCTGTGACACCAGACACATAGCACATTGCTTCTGTGAAGCCTCATTTGTTTATATAATGAAGTCAACCATTGTCATCGGATGCATGCTGAACTTCTTTAGGAATAACCCATTGCAGTGGCTCTAAGCTGGAGAGCAGCTCACATCCCCTTTCTTGGGGCTACTGGGTAACATTGATCTTGGACTTCATCTGTCAGTGTATCTTAGAGCAGGTGAACACCATATTCCCACCCAGCCTGGAAACTAGCAGAACCCAGGCAAACGATCATTTGCTTCCCTGGGTGGACACATTTATTGGCCTTCTGTGTTGTTACAACAACAGTGGAAAATATAATGTGCTGTATAACATTTATTGATTTTCCCAGAGCTAAAAGCAAAGTTTCATATGTCGCCTTGGAAACAGCTATGACTTTGGCATGCAGGGGTCCATACAGCTTCCTGAATTCATTACCTAAACTTGGGTCGGACAGGGGACAGCTCTCCACAATAGCAGTTTTGACTTCTAGAGGCCTTCAGATCTTTTGAGGGACAGAAGCCAAGTGATTCTGTGCATATCTGACTGAAACCATAGCCCCTTGCAGAAGGTACAGTAGTCTGCCTGGAAGTGATGTCAACACACAGAATCATGGATCTCCTCCCACCATGCCTTGCTCTTCAAGGCCTGATTATGGCATTAAGAACTAGATTCTTTACTTCTCGCCTCTAGGCTTATCTTCAATGTTCGCTTAGCTTCCCACACTTCATTGTGAGTGACTCCTCAGGGCATTTCTCTAACACAAAGCTTGTGACTCAGTGGGTTAGGGTGTGGTTAGAGTCCGCACTTCTAATGTGCTCCTAGCTCACCCAGTACTGGTGATCTGTGGACTCCAGTCCAATAGTAAGAGTTTGGTGATAGGTCACCAGACCAGGTACCAGAGCAGTGCAGTTTCCACACTAGCTCTGCAGCATGAGTGTGTTAAGCCTGCATTCAGCAGTTGGTAAGTGGAAGGAGGTTGCTTTTCCAGAGCAGAGTACCTTAACTTGGATTGCCCATTAAAATTACCCAATGGGCTCTTAAGGGCTGGCTAAGGCCACAACCCAGCCCTGACCAATTAGGCAGAGCTCCTCAAGTGATTCTAGTATGAAGTTGAAGCTGAGGAACTACTGGCTTAAAGCATTAAGACACTGTTCAAGAGGCTGTTAAGAACACTGGCTGCTCTTCCAGAGGACCCTGGTTCAACTCCCAGCACCCATATGGCAGCTCACAACTGTCTGTAACTCCAGTTTTAGGGGACAGGACACGGTCACACAGACATACGTGCAGGGAAAACATTAGTGGACGCAAAATAAAATAAATCTTTAAAAAAGACGTTCAAATGCAGCTTTAATATGGCAGTGAGGGCACATGCTGGGTGTGATAACACTGAACATATCAAGAACTGGGCTGCTTCACGAAGCAGACTTGTGTCCATTCCCTACTCCTTATGCCAAGTGTAAAGTAGAGTGTGACTGTGCAAAACCTCTCAGGGGGTGGACCTTGGCACCAAACAAACAAACAAAACCCCAGAAGTTCGTGTTCTTGATTCAGTGTGGTATGAGTGTTGGTCACATCTTATCATCTGAGTCCATGTCATTTCCATTTCTAGCTAATGTGGAAGAGACTCAAGGGTCTAGCCTGGACTCATGGTACCAGTTGCTGTGTGTTACATCTAGTCCCAGACCATTGACCAAAATCTAGACAGATGCAGGGCCCTGGGCAATGCAGGCTGGAAGAATACTCAGAAATAAAAGAGCAGTGTGACTTGTGGTAAGCAGCAAGCAACCTCTGACACTAACCATGTGGCAAAGAGATGGATGCATAATCTAAGGGGTCAGCCCTTTCCTACATGAAAACCATCTGTAGACTTTGGGAGATGTGACAATAACATGATCAGTGAAAGAAAGCCATATGGCTCAGGACATGGAAGAATTTTAATATACTGGAGAACATAGGTTATGTTCTCTGACCCCTTCTGTTTGTGTGAATATTCATAAGGAGCCTAGGCTGTTTTTAAGGTTCACTTTCCTCTTTTGAATGAATTGAAATCCATAGCTGGACTAGGAACTATGATAAATAATACATAATTCTCAGCTGCTAAACAAGGACCTCCTCAGAGTCTGCTCAGAAAATAGGTGTCTTTAGCGCACAGCCCATTGTTTCTCTACTGCCCTGGCCTCTGCCCAGATCCAGCTCCTCCTATAAAACAAGCCTCCCGACCATGTGTGACCCACCCCCTCTCATTTCCATGGCTGCCTCCTTCAGTCCCCAAATCACCAGTCTTGTCCAGCATCCTGGACACTCCCACCACCATACACCAGCCACGACCAAGGTCCAGAACTCAGAGAACTGGGGGTGTCACTCACTGCCTCCCTGCAGCAGATTTCTTCCCACACCCCATTCACAGCACTATCTCCAAAGGGGTTTGGTTCTACTACTGAGTCTCAAGGTCACCAGTGATTGCCATGTAGCCAAACCCATGGTCATGCTTCTCTTCCTATGGTCTTTGTTCACTCTGGAGCACTTGCTCTTTCCCATAATATTCCCTCTAGGCATGTGTGAAACAGCCAAGCACGCTCTTCCTGTCTCTTTGTCTTTCCTGATGTCTCTACATTTGAACTTAGGGCCCTTTCTCTACTTTTTTCCTACACATGTTCATGCAGTTCTGTGGTCAGAAATAGTCTTCTGCTCATGACTGCTGATCCCTAAACTTATCCCAGACCTTTCTCCAGATTCCTGATTTACACTCAGTGGCAGTTCCAAACTAAGAAGAACAAAGCTAAACTCAGTACCATGCCTCCCCACAAAGCAACTACCGAATGTGGTGAAGGCACCACCATCAACTCAGATATAAAACTCTGATTATTGTCCTTGGCCCTTCTCCCAGGGGCCTCCAAAACCATCCATCAAAAACCTATTGTAAAAAAAGAACAAGAATGTTCAAAGGGCACCCCACCACTGTCCTTCCCAGTGTGTTGGCCATCACTGTCTTGATCCCAGCTGCCATCCTCTGTTCAGGTCATGACGACCATGTTCTAATAACTCTGCAGGTCTGTGTGATACCCCAGCTGCCAGACATACACACAGAAGCCAGGCCTGGCTTTTAAGGCTGTGCCAATCCTTGCTCTTCACAGGATCCCATCACATTTCTGACAAAATTCCACCTTCTTAACATGGGGCTGTGGGTCTCACAGCCTGTCCCAACTGTCTCTTTGACTGGTTGCTATGCAACCCTCCCTCTCCTGTGGTAATTGTATTAATTATCTATCACCACACTCTCTTGTCCCACACGGAACCATCTAGGCTCCTATTCAGTGACTTTGACTTACCTTCAGAGTGCTACCCCCTGCCTAACACATTTTCTTCCCCAGAACTTCCTCGGCTGAGCTCTTCCTGGCCTTTAGCCTCATAAAGCAGTGGATACTGTGGTGGTTTGAATGGGAACGTCCCCCATAGGCTCCAGTATCTGAACACTTGGTCTCCAGTCGGTGGCACTGTTTGGGGGAGGCTAAGGATATGGGCCTTGCTGGAAGTATATCCCTGTGAGTGTGCTTTGCTGTTTATTGCCCTGCTCCAAGCCCAGTTTGCTCTGCTCTGCTTTGTGCTTGCCACTGAGGATATGAGCTCTCAGCTTCCTGCTCTGGTTACCGTGTCTACACTTATTGCCATGCCCCTTCCTTCTCCCTCTAGAACCATAACCCCAGAGAAACCCATCCTTCTGTGGGTCATGGTGTTTAATCACAGCAACAGACAAGTAACTAAGACAGGAGCCTTTGTCATGAGGGCAGCCTTCATCTCGATGGTGAAAGAATCATGTGTTTTACTGACTGTTTTCCAGTGCATTGCAGAGCCAAACTAACATAGTCGGTAGTGGACATGGATTCTTGAAAGAAAATGAATAGATGAAGCTATAACACAGGCCCCATCTTTAATTGTTAGAGTCAACTGTAGTTATATTACAATTAAATAAAGACAAGTTGAAACCACCCATGGATGCTTCGACAAAGCCAGATTGATTTTTCTATTCATTTTGTTGTGGACTCTTAGCAACAGCTGCTATTCAGGTTCTGATCTGAGACTCCACAAGGGACAAAGTTGTTCTGGATTTCATCTGAAAGGCCATCTTACTGATTTAAGCAAATCCTTGGTGTCCCTTAGTACTGCTAGGCTCTCTCCACTGCCTCCCAGTGGTCCCAGGAGAGAACTCATAATTAGGTGTAACTGAGATCAGTCCATTGCTCTTTTCTCATGGTAATTCCTTCCATTTCTGGCAGGAATCCCATGGTTTCTTTAGGCATGGAAAGAGTACAGAGCAGCTATTGACTGTACACTATCAAAGATATCTCAGAACCTCTGAGGAAGCTTGGTGGATTTCTTCTTCTTCTTCCTCCTCCTCCTCCTCCTCCTCCTCCTCCTCCTCCTCCTCCTCCTCCTTCTCCCCCCTCCTCCTCTTGTGGTTCAGGGGATCAAACTTAGGGCCTTCTACATGCTAGGTAATGGCTGTACATATAAACCGCATCCCCAGACCTCCAGAAGATTGTAGCCCCAAGTTCCCAGTAGTAAAATCTAATCTGTAGTGTCAGGGTGGGACTGACCTCCAGTGACGTGTCCTGCATATCCACACGAAGAAGCTGAGACCTCAGTGATGCCCCATATTACCTACCCTCTCCAGATGGTTCCTCATTTGCCCTCAGTGTCCTTCTCTTCCTGGTTCTTTTCTCTTTTCCCTCACCTCTCATTCACACCGGGCCCTTTAATCATCTTTGCTATCTCGGTCAGTGTTCTATTGCTGTGATGACACCAGGACCATGGCAACTCTTATAAAGGAAAGTATTTAATTGGAGCTTACTTATAGTTTCAGAGGCTGAATCCATTTTCATCATGGTGGGGAGCTTACCAGCATGCAGACAGACATGGCGCTGGAGAAATAGTTGAAAGTTCTCTATCCGAATCCACAGGCAACAGGAAGAGGGAAGCACTGGGCCTGGCTTAAGCATTTGGAACCTCAGTGCCACACTTCCTCTAACAAGTCCACACCTCCAAATCCCTCCCAAGTATGGATCTGTCATCACTCCTGATGGCAAAGCATTCAAACATAGGCGTCTATGAGGGTCAGTCTTATTCAAACCTCCACACTTACCTCCGTGGACATTTTCTCTCTTCTTTCCTGTCTGCCTCCTGTGTCTGGAGAATTCTCAGCATCCCCTAATCCCCTAGGTACACAGACCATTTCCGTTACTGCTTGGCCTTTGGTCTCTTAACTGGTTTTCTCTGTCCCCGAGAATACATCCCTAGTTCCGGCATCTATCTAAGATCCTACTGCACACAAAAGCAGTGTTGATTCCTCTCAGCCATGCTAAGCTCCCCAGGGAGGTGTGCAGCAGGGCGGTACTCCATCCTGGCTCTTCACGCATATGAATATGTGGTACTGAAGTTTCTTTGAGCAGATAGACAGAAGGTTCTCCCAGCTACAGAAACTACCATTGAATTATGTACTTACCATCTAAAAACAGGATGTAATTTCATTTTAGTTGTTTAGAGGTGGTGGTAAATGATCTTTAAACCAAGTAAAATAATATAATGTACATATTTAGATAAGAAAATGAAGAATTCAGCAAGCCTAGGCTGTTACATCTGTCTGCCTAGGCAGGCAAGTACCTCAGTGCTAACTCTGGGAAACCTGTGCTTAGAATATGTGTTCTCTCACACTTCATCTTGCTGGAAGCAGCAGTTCACCTCCCCTGAGATCAGATGGTGGTGAGTAGACCTGATGTACAGACAGAAAAGTGACTCAGGCTCTTTTACTTGCAACCAAATGAAATGTTTGGACCATATAGGGATGGAGCCACAGCATGGGCTCCTGCTTCTAATACCTCCACGGTGTCATCTGACTACGGTATTTGCTGCCTGGCCTTGTGGAAACCTTCTGAGCCATGTACACTCTGAAAGAAGCTGAATATTATTTTTTGGAATAATTAGAGAAGAGATGGGGCAGGGTGTTAGTTTCTGGTGTGTGGCTTCCACCAAAGCAAGAGAGAAGCATCTTAGTGGGGGAAGGTTGGTTTATTTTGGCTCCTGGCTTCATACAAGTTTCAGTCCATTGTGTCAAGGAAGGTATGATGGGAGTAGGAGGCAGTGGCTATTCAGACTGTGATGGACCAGAAACTAGAGCACAGACCCAAACCAGGAACAAATATTACCTCCAAAGCCTCCCTGAGTGATCTGCTTCCACCAGCTAACCCTATTTTCCCAGGCTCCTCAAACTTGAAAAAAAGAAAAGAAACAACTTTAAAATGGTATCCAATGCTAGGGATTAAATGTTCAGAGCATGGACCTGTAGGAGACATGTGAGATTAAAATCATAACATTGATTTTGGTAAGAGAAAGTGCTGGTATAGCAAGGCTGGGTGTGTCAGAGAATAGGGCTATTTACCTCTCAGGAGCCAGGAAGCCCTGTCCTGCTTCCTCAAACCTTTTGTGCTTATGAGCTATGACAACCTCCTAAGAACCTCCTAAGAATGAGGCAGCTGTGTATGAACTACGACCTTGGCAACATCCCTAAGAACATCCCTCAGGCACTCTTGGCTTCCTGCTGAAATGAGAAGGCACTTGCTTAGGGTCATTGGCTGCTGAGTAGCTCCACTGGAGTTCATTTCTGTACCTACATGTATAGCAAGTCTCTGCTCCCTCTCCCTTGCTCGCTGCTTCTGTTAGCTTATCTCTTTTGTCTTTAAAAGAGCCAGTAAGATCCACATTGCAGCGTTGCTTTCAAGATTAGAGATAGGCACCCAAAAGGGGCGCGCCTTAGGACACCTCAGTCATGGGTCACATCTTAATATCCAGCTTGAGGAACACACGTCAGCAGGGACTACCCCCATATGCTCTCAGAAAGCTTTGGCTGGTTTGAAGTGGGAGGTATGGTGCCAGAGGTTAATCACTAGCCAGAAGATTTGGCTACTCCTAGAAAGGGCACAAAATTTGACTCATTTTGGGGTTTGTCTGTCCTGTTTTCAGTGGTTTCTGAGGTGTGATCTGAAAGCCAGGCATTGGTAGACTGTGGTCTGAGTGTTTCTTGAGGAGTGTTTAAGTGGCATACTGTTTCATTCTGAGTCCTCTGCCGACAAAAGAGCTCTTGGTGGCATGAAATGAATAAACAGCAAACTGCCAAAACTGTGTCCAGTGTCAGAAATGTAGCCAGGTATACCTTTTCATCCCGGCTGTGATTTCAAGGTGGGAGACTGAAAACAACCTTCTTCCCCTAACATTACTCAGCAAGGGACAGAAAACCTTTAAGAATGGAGGAGGAGACTGGGACATTAGCAGGCGAGGGGTTCATCTAAGGTTGTGTGGCATTGACAGAAGAACGCCTAGGAGTTGCTCTCATTGTCCTGGTGGCTTGTGTGTGAAAAGCCAAGGCTAAGACAGCAGATAGAGAGAGGACACTTCCTGCTTGTCACTGGCCAAACCTCAGTAGGACACGGCGGTGGGGGCACAGCTCCCCTATTAGAACAGTTCCAGATGACTGCCTGGTAGCAGAAGCAGACTTGGCATCCCTGTGCCATTGGGTAAAGATTTTGTCCATAAATATCTTAATTTTATTTACTAGGTTGTCTGGCACATAATAGCATGTATTATTAATAGAGTAGCTTAATACTATCTATTAAATAGGCATACTCTTCACATATAAAATGAGATTCTCTTTTACAATGTACTTTACAATGCCATCGGACAACATTCGTGCTCAGAATATCCTAGCAGGCTTCCACTGATCTCCCATGTCTCTGGTCCCAAACCTTAGTCTGGTATTTCAAGTGTAAGCGCATCCAAGTAGCTGCAGTTGGCCGAGCCTGAATTGTGTCTGAAGAGCTCTTCCAAGGAGCTTGTTGGTTCTCAAACTTTTATTCTCCCCAACTGCCCAAGTTTGTCCACTACCTCCTATGGTGAGTCACGGAGATTTCATCTGCCACCCGAGGCCTTGTGAGCGCTACAACCATGGGACTGTGGTAGAGTTCTACTGTGATCCTGGCTACAGCCTCACCAGTGACTACAAGTACATCACCTGCCAGTATGGAGAGTGGTTCCCTTCCTACCAAGTCTACTGCATCAAATCAGGTGAGACTGGAGAGGGACACACCATTGGGGAGCCTGATCCTTTGAGGACAGCCTTCAAGCTGTGGCCAAGCAATGTCCTAAAGGGCATCTTATCTTACTGTGTATTGGTGACCTTTGGGAGAGCCTGTTCCAAAGCTGCCTCCAGGGTATGAAAGAAAGAAAGGAAGGAAGGAAGGAAGGAAGGAAGGAAGGAAGGAAGAAAGAAAGAAAGAAAGAAAGAAAGAAAGAAAGAAAGAAAGAAAGAAAGAAAGAAAGAAAGAAAGAAAGAAAGGAAGGAAGAGAGAAGGAGGGAGGAAGGAAGGAAGGAAGGAAGGGGGGAGAAGGGAGGGAGGGAGGGAGGGAGGGAGGGAGTAATAAAGAAAGGAAGGGAGGGAGGAAGGAAGAAAGAAAACCCAGGATAAGCTTTTTCTATCTGAGGAAGAAATAAGGAAACACACACTTTCTAATGGTAATTTTTTCTTTTACTTCATCTTGAAAAATCTCTTTCTAAAAAATCTGTCTTCACACAGCTACATTCTTTACATACAGCTATACATCTCTACATACATACATTTCTCTCCTGCAAGTTACATTCTTACACAGCTATATACTTCTTTTACAGAGCCATACATCTCATCTATACAAGTCTCTCACCATGCAGTCACATCTATTCACATACATCTCTCCTACACACTTATACCTCTCTCCTGCACAGCCATATATTCCTATATCCAGTTACATCGCTTTTTTACATAGCTCCACATCTTTCTTCTATACACATTTCTTCTCCCTACTCTGGTACCTCCCTTCACCCACTGCTACATCTTTCATTCACTCTACTCACTCCCTCTCTCATATTACTGTACATTTCTTCTTACATCTCTCTCACACTTCTCTCCCTGTAATTCAGCTATGTTCCCTTTTCACCACACACATATTCTGCACAGCTCTTTACACAACAACTCTCTACATAACTCTATACAGCCCCACTTCCCAGCCAAACTCTAGACAATTATATGTTACATTTTCGGGGTTCTACAACCAGTCATTCACATTCTGTAACCTCACAGTCTTTGCCAAGTGGGAATTATTCATCTAATGGGTCGACCTATGGAATACTAGTTGTCGCCTGCTATATATGCCCACCGCCTCTGGTAAAGCTATTGCTACCAGCAGCTCTGAGCAATTGTGAACCTCAGGACTGGGCTATAGAAACTAACTGATATGGATATGAATGGCTGGGTTGTACTCTGTCAAGGGATTCCAGGCCTTCTTTAGAAAGTCGGGAATATTTATGAACTGAATTATAGCCCTAGAACCCATGGAGTGTCAACTTCTGCAATATCTCACAGCCTTGGTGCCACCCACTGGCAAAGATGAGGGTATAGGTGTAATCAGAATTATGTACATGGCTCTTGGATCTGAGCAGTACATGGCTCTTGGATCTGAGCAGTACATGACCCGATCCTTCTCTTCCACCGAGGAAAACATACATATCCAAATAGGAATAATATTATGGTGAGTAAGCACCAATCTCACACAAGTGGCTACTGTCCACAAGCTCCACTGCCTACTGGTAATGATAGCTACTCAGCTTTGCCACAGGACCCAGCACACCCAGCAGTGACCCCTTAGAGGAGAGCTGGTACCAGAATACACCATTCACCTGCTCTTCCCACTTCTGCCTAGTCTCTCCAGCATTTTCCCATTTCTCCAGCCATGGATACTGCCCCAGGCAGCAGTGTATCTTCTGAATGCATAGGTGGCACTGGGTATCTGGAGATATCATGTGGGACTGCAAGAGGATAGCCACAGAGTCTTAAGTGGATGACCACTGAGTGGGATGATGGGATGAGAATCTGTTCTGGAAGGCTGTGCTCTTGAGTCTGTTACCTGGAGGACACCACAGGGGGTGGAGTGATGGACAAGGAGTAGACATGTACCCTTGGCCTTCATTGCCCTTCACTCATTCCTTCCTTTACCCCAGAACATCGTTTTGAGCCATGTCAGAACAGGTTCTTCAGGGCAAGGACACTTTTCACTCTCTTCTCAAGGATCAATTACATTATTATTTTGGCCTGTCTTAGGTTCTCCTGCCCAGGGTGCAACATAAAAATGCATGTCTACTAGTATCTACAAGTATGTCACCTGTCAACATGTCTTCAACTCAGCAGGACCCATCCTAGAGATAGGTTTTAGTGTTGTGTGGGTCCTAACATGATTTACAAGCTGTAGTGGATGTGTGGTATGTCTGTTCAGTCTCAGGAAGCATATCATGGATGCTCATGTAATATATGACCACCCACCAAAGAAACATGGTAGACACAGTACCTCATGCTTTGTTATCTGTCACGGCAGAGCAAACGTGGCCCAGCACCCATGAGACCCTCCTGACCACGTGGAAGATCGTGGCATTCACGGCCACCAGCGTGCTGCTGGTGTTACTGCTCGTCATCCTGGCCAGAATGTTCCAGACCAAGTTCAAGGCCCACTTCCCTTCCAGGTCAGTGCAGCAGAGAAAGCACAGATGAAGGCAAAGCTTAAAGGTCTGAGTAGAATGTCTGGTCTCCCTGACACCATGATGGAGACAGCTTCATCCCTGTCTCCCTGGGCAGACTGTTCTGGAGCCGGCACTTTCGGGGGGCTGGAGAAGAGGACCAGCTGTGTATGCCCCATCAGGATCACCCTCCATCATGGTCCACCTGCTGTGGTTCTAGAAGATGATTTGCATATACCTGGGGGGTGTCAAGGTCAGAGATGTGACTTGGCAGAGATCAATGAATAGGGCAGGAATCTTCCAAAGAGAGAGCAGGCCCATGAATGGGAAATCAGAAGGGTCTGGGAGGAGATTTGAAGCTTCAGGAAGTAGCTCTCTATTCTCCTTGGCTGCACCAGAGGGCTCAGGTTGGCGTGTCCTCCGGTCCTTACAGCTGTGCCTTGTCACCTCACAGCTTTCCTTACCCCTAAGTCAGTCATCCTCATCGATAAGGTGCCCTCACCATGGTACCTAATCATCAGATGAAGAAATTTGAGGTTCCCATGTACCACCATCTGATAAAAGGACTATAGTTAAGGTGGAGAAGGAGGCTCCTGGAATCAACTCTGTTCCCTCCAACACAACCCTCTAGGAGTGTGGGGAGGGGAGAGTGGCAGCTTCCCCAAACCTCACACACCCTAAAAACTCCACCTCACTCAGTTTTCCTGAATCTGGCAGCAAATCACTGTAGGTCACACCCAGCAGGTGCCTCACTCCCCAGCTAAGTGTGCTGGATGTGAAGTTTACTTATGTAAACCACCCCCTAGGCCCAGAGGTGTGGCATCCCCAAGTCTTTTGTGAGTTTCCAGAACCTTCCTTGCTTCTCCTTGAACCTTCTATCTGATCTCTGGGTCTTCAGCATTATTATTTCCTAGTCAAGAGACTGTGTTCTAAGCAATTACAGTTTCTCAAGAAGGCCAAAGGATCACAAAAAAAGCTAGACTTCCCTGCTGTGATTTATAATGTGCTAACAGACCTTCAGATGGTCCACAAAGCTAATTTTTTGCGTGTTCTTGGAAGAGTTTTCTAAGATATGGACCTTAGGATGTTTTTGAGATCTCAAGACTCACTTGATGCTCTTACACTGTCCTCAGGTCGTTTAGGGAAAGTTTTTGTCATCAAGGTACACAAGGGCATGCCAAGGACAGGCAACTGTGTTCTCCAGGTCCCAGGTGATACACACACACATACACACACACATACACATATACGCATACACACATATACACACACATGCACAATACATATACACACATACACACATGCACACTCATACACACACACATGCACAATACATATACACACATACACACACACATACACATATACACATACACACATATACACACACATGCACAATACATATACACACATACACACACATGCACACATACACACATATACAGATACATACAGACACATACACACATACACATACACACATATACACACACATGCACACATACACACTTATACAGACACATACAGATACATACAGACACATACACACATACACACACATATACACACACATATAATGTATATGAAAGTCACACGGCATGGTGGGAGTTGTGCAGAGGGAAGTGTAGCTCAAGCATGGACCGTTAGGGTAAGGAATGGGTAAGGGACAAGAAGGCATCCACCATAACCCCCAAGCTTTTGGAAGAAGTTTCAAATAGCCATGGACTTGAGGCTGTTCCTCTCACATTAGTGAGCAAGCACAGGCTGATGTTGCCCCTACCTCACAAATGCCATGTCCAGACAGTGCATGTGCCCTCCCAGAAGAACTCAGGGTTTCAGACATCATCACACACAAACAGATCACCTCTACTGTCCTCTGTGTTGTCTTCTGGGCTTCTCTTCCATCTTCAGTTCCCAGCAGAAGGAATCAGCAGCCAAGCTCTGGGATATTTTACTTAACTGCTCTGGGCTCTTCTGAGGCCAGGAGCAGAGCCTGGTGGCCATATTGGTACAGATGTTGGTGATAGCCGGGAGCAGAGCCCGGTGGCCATATTGGTACAGATGTTGGTGATAGCCAGGAGCAGAGCCCGGTGGTCATATTGGTACAGATGTTGGTGATAGCCAGGAGCAGAGCCCGGTGGTCATATTGGTACAGATGTTGGTGATAGCCAGGAACAGAGCCCGGTGGTCATATTGGTACAGATGTTGGTGATAGCCAGGAACAGAGCCCGGTGGTCATATTGGCACAGATGTTGCTGATAGCCAGAAGCAGAGCCTGGTGGTCATATTGGCACAGATGTTGCTGATAGCCAGAAGCAGAGCCTGGTGGTCATATTGGCACAGATGTTGCTGATAGCCAGAAGCAGAGCCTGGTGGTCATATTGGCACAGATATTGCTGATAGCCAGGGGCAGAGCCTGGTGGTCATATTTGTACAGATGTTGGTGATAGCCAGGAGCAGAGCCTGGAGGTCATATTGGCACAGATGTTGGTGATAACCAGGAGCAGAGCCTGGTGGTCATATTGGCACAGATGTTGCTGATAGCCATCTTCTAGGGCCAGGTCTAGCACCATTGTATGTTCACAGTGATACTGAACACCAGGGCCAGACTGGGAGTTGTGCATGTACTCCATGAGGAAGCGAGCACCAGAAGGTATAACAGGCTGGCTTTCCTGCCAACCTAAAACCCTCACATAAACTATGCAGGTTCTGTCTGCACCTCAGTGCAGAATCATATCTGAGGTGGCCATGAACGTGGGTAATTGGGATGACACAGTTAGAGGGGCAATTAATAGCCTGCCTTTTAAATCTTCTATAATGTTTTGTCTATCTCTCTAAAGTTGAGTGGGATGGTTTAGTTGGTTTGTTTTGTTTTTAAAAAAGAAGAAGCCTAATAAGCATGGACAGGTTGTACCCTCTGGTGTTCCACTAAGGTAGGTACTTAGTGTCCCCCTCCCTTAGGATAGAGGGTGCTATAAGGAAAAACTTCCACAGAACCAGGCCACGGTGCATACACATCTGCCAGGAGCAACTGAGAGTAGGAGGCCATTTCTCCACACTGCCTCATTCCTGGAATGGTGTAGCCCCTGACATGTTCCCACTGTTTCCTCCACACAGGGGTCCTCCCAGGAGTTCCAGCAGTGACCCTGACTTCGTGGTAGTGGACGGAGTGCCTGTCATGCTCCCAACCTATGATGAGGCTGTGAATGGAGGTGTGAGTGCCTTAGGCCCCGGGTACCTGGCCTCCATGGGCCAGGGCTGTCCTTTACCTGTGGATGACCAGAGCCCTCCAGCATACCCTGGCTCCGGGGACACGGACACAGGCCCTGGGGAGTCAGAAACCTGTGACAGCACCTCAGGCTCTTCTGAGCTGCTCCAGAGTCTATATTCAGCCTCCATGTGCCAAGGGGGCAACCACCCTGCCCCAGACACCCCTGACACGATTTCCAGCACAGCAGGGGAGGTGGCATCCACCAGCCCAGGCATCGACATTGCAGATGGTAAGCATTTCCAAAGCTATGGCTTGCTCCCCAGGACAGGGTCAAGGCCATGGGCCTGATTCTCACCCAGCTATCATTGCTTTTTAATCTCTATATTGGTAGGTTTATTGACAAGTCAGTTGTAGGAAAGAATGATTAGTATTTTGTAACAATCCCAGGAGGAGACATTTCATGAGGCCCCTGGAGTTAAAAGGCTGGATGGAGAATAGGCCGCTCTTCAATTTTGATGCCGTCTATTATACATGAGTTTTATCTTCTTGTTCTTTAATTGAATAGGATTTCTGAAATTGCTGCTTGGGAACAGCATCACGCACAGGCAGAGGAACAATCTAGACATGTACACCAGACCCCAGCACATCCTCCAAAACTGACTTAAAGGAGGCTGGTTCTTCTATGCTGCCATGTACACTGACTGGCATGCTTCCTACTTTAGAAGGCCATTCTCATCCATGGGGCACCACATCTCCACCTGACCCCAGAAAAATAAATACTGTGTGCATATAAGTCACTTTACCCAACGGAAGTGAAAGATACATCTGTCATGCTGATGATCATAGCCCACTAAAATTGTGAAATTTATCAAAAATAATCAGGTCTCCACTTCCCAGGGGAAGGAAGGCCAGCACAGCTCTGAAAAAATCACATCGATTCCAGAGTATAGCCACAGTAAAGAACAGAATCAGAGCAGAAACAGGCCCACTGCCCCAGAGCACCTTTGCTGTGCTCCAGTCTGCTTCTCTGCACTCAGAATTGTAACATTTTGGCTTGAGAGACTGTGTGAGCCTGTAACATTTTTATGAGCTGGATATAAAATCACAAACCGGTCTCTAGCAAATAGATAGTGTGCGGGGAAAGGGGATACTGTTTTATTTGACCTTTAATGGATGCATGGAGTGGAACATTTTCCTTTCTTCACTGATTTCTGGGATGGGAGCAGTTTTAATGAGGCTCGTAATTCCAAATCATGTCCGTTGTAGTTGTACTAAGCAAATAACCATCTCTTCCTTTCCAGAGATCCCTCTGATGGAAGATGATCCCTAACCAGGTGACGTTCTGGTAATTCCACTGTCCCCTTTGGGGAAAAGAGCCTTGAACCTTGGAATGGGGCCACAGGAGAACAAAGCTTGGGGGAGACGGGGCCATTTTCTACATCTCTCTACCATGAGGACAGTGACCACACCACACATCTCCTACAGGGCTGCGGGTCTGGATGCCGGCAGTGGCAATGGTTTTCAATGAGACTCACAGGTTTGCCATAACCGGCAGGGAGCAAAGGGCGGTGGGGACTCTCTGCATTACCCCATGACAGTGTTGAGTGTCTCTTGCTCCAGAGCCTGAGACATTGCCACATGCATCCGGACGAATCACATATTCTGTTGGCTTGTGTGAGCAACACTCCCTGCCCCGCTGAAAGCATGTCACACTGTGTAAATCTGCTTCTAAAATCTGCTTTGAACTGTCTAGGGACTCTGGACAGGTCTGCCTCTGCCAACCAGCCCAGAAGCAGATCGTTTTCTTTGCCCTTATTAGTAAGGGACAAGTTCCCAAACAAAGATTCAATATAATACTCAGACCATCTACTCTGGACAACTGTCAAAGCTGGATGTGGCAGTTTGAATGGGCAAGGGAAATGAAGCCTACTCTTCTTTCTGGAAATTTCCACATGCAGAGTACCCCCCCTCCCCCCGTGCTCTGCCCTCTGGTGTCTGGTGACAAGCAATTGGTGTTTGCATTGGTGGTCTGGTGATAGATCCATGCTGTGGGATAAACCTGTGACTTTACACATGGCTAGAACACGTTCAGATGCATCTTGTGTTGTAGGCCAAGTAACTTGGTAATGTTTGGTTTTGTTATTTCAGAACGACTACACTCACCTTTATCTACTCATGCCTTCCTATGTGGGCCATTGCTATCATGTTGCCCCCCTGACCCTAAAACTTAATCATACTTTTATTTTCCAAAACAGAGTTTCTGTAAAAACACCTTATGCATCCGAAGGAAGTGTTGGTCAGACCTTTTGTGCTCTCAGCCTCTACCCCAGCTCTCTATTTTGTCCTGCAAAATCTGAAGGCTGGCCCCCAGCCCCAGCCATTCTGCTCTCCTGCTTTCAGGGAGCCTTTGGCCCTGCCTGCCCACCATCCTGCATTCCTACCGCGAGGGTCTCATAGCATCCACTGGGTGTTGTGCCTAAGAAATTGATTGGTTTTTTGTTTTTTGTTTTTTGTTTTTTTGTTTTTTTTTTTTTTTAAAGAATTCCAGTCCCCAAGTGTCTCTTCAAATATATGTTGGTCTGTGGCATTGATTCCATTACTCCTCTGGGTTTTAGACAAATATAAACAAAACTCTCATCCATAAAATCACTGTACTGACAGAGCATCGAGGGCCGGGAGCTTGATAGAGTCCTGTTTTCTCTCGACACAGACTGATTAAAAATTAAAAAGAAAGTGGCAATTTGAAGCGTGACTTTAATAGTAGAGCAGAGTGGGGAGGGTGGGAAGTATGTGACCGTGATCACAGGTGATGGAAATAAAACATCGGATTGAGAGCACGCAGCTGAAGGAGATACCACATGAAAAGGATGGGCTTTGCCCTGTCTGATGCAAAGCCACCATTGCCTGGTGCCCCCAGTGGTGACAGTGGTGCTGAACCCAGCATTACAACTGTGTGCAATTGTACATGGTTTGCATGACAGCCTCATGCTGTCCTTGGTGTAGCCCAGTCCCATGGCATCTCTTCCATTTGCTCAAAGGATTGTGTGGTGAAGCGCTGTGGAACTGGGCCTGCCATGCAACCTCTACTGGGGAGCCAGACCTTGGCTCTTCTGTCCTTCCTCCTCTGCCTCTTCCTGCAGGTTGTGCCTGAGAAGCCTCCAGGTAAGAGACTTTTCTCCCAAGCAGCAGGCAGGAAGAGGCACACAGAGCTGTCTGAATGTAGCCATCCCTGCCTCTTTCAGTAAATGCTCCAGCAGCAGGACAGCCAGCCAACTCGGAGACCAAAAACAAAGTTGCCACCAGGCCCCAGGAAGACAGAAGCAGCCATTAAGGAGTTGGTTAGCATTGTTCTCAGACAGGCTGGTGGGAAGGTCATTGTCTCTCAACTGCAGCATCATACAATGTTCAAACAAGTCACCTGAACCCTGCTGACATCGCTCAACTTTGTGTTCCCATCAATGATTTCCACCACAGACATTATTTGTAGTATTCCCACCGTAGTTGCTTCTGGCAGATTCCAATCATGCTGTGGCCCCAACATCATTCTTTGAAATATCCCAAAGTCCTCGTGGTGTGAATGAGCATACTGCCTTCCACAGACCTCCTCAGTACGGAAACAAACCTGGCTGTGGAAGAGAGAGTCAGGCCGGCACAGATACTCTTCTCAGGCTTGGGCAGTGCCTACCTCAAGGCATCATCTAAGTTGCTGCACAGCAGGTCAGTTCTGGCTGACTGGTTCCCCCTCACGAGCACCGCACAAGTTGCAGGCGTCTTCACAGTTCATTGCCATGTAGCTCTTCTTAATTGCAAGGCTGTGATTTGCCTGTGTGGATGCTCTAGGTCCTCTCCCACCTAATTACACCCAGCTTAGCAGCTGGCACATGAAGAAAGCTGCCTTCTGTTACTACAGAAAAGATCCCTGGCCACTATCAAGTCCAAGATTACCAAACGCAGACTCCTGGTTCACAGCCCATTAGGTCCAGCGGCTTCTCATGGTCCAGGCTCCCTCTTCACAACAGGTGTTCAAATTACCTTGCATTCAGCCGCAGGCTCTAGCCCTACCTCCAGAGTGTCATGGGAGAGTGTGGGCTTCATAGCCTGCCCCCTCTTCTACTACCTGGCTGTGAACTTGGATCCGTTACTAGCCTCACTGGACCTTTGTTTCTTGATGCAGAAATTTAGAATAGTTTCTCCTGCTTTCATTGCTGGGCTGTGGACAGCAGCTGATGTAAATCAAGGAATCAGACACAGAGGGCATTGGAGACATGGCAGCTGCAGGTCCCGTGTGAGTTGGACAGTGGCTGTCATAAAGATTGATTCCCACATGCATTCCCACATACCTTTGACCAGCCTTGTCCCTTTGCCCTCCAATGTTTTTGTAGATGAGGCTTATTAGGGCCTATCAAAGCAGAGACACTGAGATAAGCCACATCTGTTCCTGAAATTATACTCCCAGGAGCCCATCGCTGCATACTAAGTGTCTGTGTAAATGGAAGTCTCAGTCCTTGGGCCATCAGGCCTTTGTACTTGTTCTCGGCCCAGCCCATCTCTGCTCATGGAAGGCTAGAGAACATCAGAACCCCTCCACCCCCACAGAGACTCCGAGAACTGACTCATTTTCACAGACAGCCCTGTAGATTTTCACTAACCTGCTTCCTTAATTTTGTCTATTTTGAATTTAAAGCATAAAAGCTAATGTCCATACATTTCCAGAGTGACAAAGGGGAAAGTCCGCAGGTGAAGATGCTTAACCTAGCATGCAAAACAGGGCCCCAGAGAGCATGGTGGCCCTGAAATCATAAAGCTTAATGTAGAATGTGTATGTCTCTGTACATGTGCTTAACTGACTATTGGGCAGGGTACCACACCACACTAGGTGAGAAATCAGTCTCTGGGTGCTTGTCATTAATTATTCTAAGTGGTCAAAATGTAGACTGGCTGCCTGAAATTGAGCCAAGAACATCCTGAGAGCTTCGTGCAAGGGTTCTGAGAGGCTGGTAGTCCAAGAAGGCCTGGCCCATGATCCTCTGAAGCCAATGGAGAAAGAAATTTAGCAGATGGAGTTTGGAAATGGCCATGCGATGGAGCTCAGAGGAACAGACTGACATCTGCCTGGAGGCTGGGAGAAATATTTATAAACCTACTATGTGCAGGTCACCTGTGCTCCCTAGTTCAGTGGGCAGTAGAATGGGAATATAAGCAGTTACAATCAAGAGATTGAAGACATCTGCTTTTGGTGAGGCCCACTCCTGGAAGGCTTGTGTCTATGCTAAGGGGGTTGCCCAGTAGATCGTCTTTAGGGAGAGGGAAGCCTTTGAAAAGTTTGAAATTGGGACATTACCAGGGTGAAATGGAGCAAAGTAAGTAAGCTGGGTTCAGAGCTACAAATTCAATTTTGCCTTCATGGGTCACAGAATCAGGGCAGGGAAGACCCCTCTAAGCCCCAAGATCCTCAGATATTCAGTGAGAATTAAACCTGTCTTAAAGGTCTCCTTCAGCTCCAACAGGGTGGCAGTCTGCTTGGTGATTTTGGTTGTGGTTTGTTTTTCTTTTTAGTCAAGAATCTAGCATTGCCAGCTGTGTCTGTTCTTGGGTCTCCTTCAGCAACTGCTAGTTCTCAAGCCCACCCCACCCCCACATGGTTTAGCTCCTCCTTCCTGGAGCCCTGCAGCTCAGGAGCAGTCTATCCCAGCACCCTCTCCACCACAAAAAGGGTTTACAGTCTAAGAGCAGGTGCCTTCATTTTGGGCAAGCATGAGATCCCAGGGCTAATAGCCCTGTGAAGTTCTGGCCTCCCATGCCATTTCTAAAGATCCCACTGCAGTCAGCCTTGACCAGGGGTGCAGACGCTGACAGTGTGGCTGCGGAGTACATTCTAGAATAAAGACTTGGAACAGCTAAAATTCCGGAAGAAATCTATAGGCTTGATGGAGCCCATGGATTTTTTTATAATCATAATTGTGTGGCATTCCTGGCCCCAGGGAATGTATTCATCTCTTTCCAAATCTGTTTTTCCTGCCTGTCTAAGGGGGTAAGAAAGCCACACTTCTGCATGAGGCTGTCTGTTAGGACTGTGACCTCTGATGCAGAGTTCCTGTTCATGCTGTAGGTGTGTGCCAAGACCTGTACCTCTGCATCTCCCCCCCCCCCCGTGTGTGTGTGTGTATGTGTGTGTGTGTTGTGCAGACAGCTGAACCCATCCAAAGCCTCACACATACTAAACAAGAACTCTACCACTAAGCTAAATCTCTAGTATTCCTAGGCTGACCTTGAGCTCACTCTGTAGTTCAGGCAGGCTTTGAACTTGGAATACTCCAGACTCAACCTCTAGAGTCACTGGGATTAAGGCCCAACTTTTTAATAGACTTTCTTAAAGAGCAGTTTTAGACTTACTTTTAAAAATTGTTCAAAAAGTAGAGCGCTTTAGCTCTGGATTCCCCTATTAATACCCTACATTAGTGGGGTGTGATGGTTAATTGTTCAGCTCATATTTGGTTCAGTGCTGACCAAACTCTGTGGCTTACATTGGTCTTGGCTCTTTGTATTCTGCCTTCTGCAGATTTTCACACGTGTGTAATAGCATGTGTTCACTGGGATCATAATAGTCATTTCACCGTCCCATGCTTCCTCTGTGCTCAGCCTATTGTCACCTCTCCACCCCACCGACAGCCACTTACTATAATTGGACATTCTTTGGGCTGCCAGCTCCCAAATCTAAACACCGAGACTTCTTACTAATTATGAAAGCTTGTCCTTACCACAGGCTTGTCCTTCTAGCTCTTATAACTTAAATTAGCCCATTTATTTTCATCTGTATTCTGTCACATGGCTTGTTAACTCATCTCTCTGCACTGCTCATGGTGCTTCCTCAGCATCTGGCTGGCAACTCTGCCTTCTTCCCAGAATCCTCTCTGCCCTAATGTCCTATCTATACCTCCTGCCTAGCTATTGGCTAGTCAGCTTTTTATTGCACCAATCACAGCAAAACATCTTCATACAGTGTACAAATATCTCACAATAACTTATCTTTCTTATGTCTTTAATTTTTCATTTTCCAAAAGGACATACAGTTGAAATCAGTACTTAAGCTTTCCAGCCTGGCTTCTGTCATTTAGCCATTTACATATAAATCTCATTCACGTCTTAGAAAAGAAGAGAAGTACAGCCCAATTTTTACACTCCAGAGTCCATTCTTACAGACTTGGTGGCTCTGTGAAAATGATGAGAGGCTAGGCGTGTCTCACCATGACTCCTCCCAGACCATCCAAGAGTTCCAGGAAAGGACACTCCACAAGATCCTTCAATACCCCAGGCTTGGCTGGAAGACACTCGTTTCTTATCTTCCCCTCTCTTTTGGCCTTTGCCCCGTCCACCTTCATTATCCCTCCTCTTTATAGCTTTGGCTTTCTCTTCCCTTTATACTTTAGACTTCCCTAACTCCCTCCCAAGCCTCTAGTCAACATTTATGCAACGCCTATGTAGGCCTTGTCATGGAGGTTCATAGTGGATGCAATGAGACCAGGAGAGATGCAGACATGCCACAACAAGAAGCAGGGACTGTGCTAAGCATTGTGTGTCTTGTGAGAACCGTGGAGAAGCCACCACCTCCACCCTGGTGCAGGGAAAGATACCCAGAGAAGGAGACAGCTTAGCTACTTGACACACAGTGATCATCGTCCTTTGGGGGTGCACATTAGTCTTTTCCATTTTAGCTTTTTTAAACAGGGCATCACTGCATGGCTCAGACTGACCTTTAACCTCATACTTTCTTTGCCTCTTATGCTAGGATTGCATGTGTGTGCCATCACCCACTGATATTAGCCCTCTTTCTCATACTTGCTAGTAGAATCTGACAACTAGTTGAGACTCCCCATCATGACTATAAGTTAGACATCACACTATAATGGGGATGCAGCTCAGCGTGTCTTCAGCTGTGAAATATGGAAAGTAAGAAGGCCAATTTCACATGGCCACTGGGAAAATTTCAGTTAGCTGATGCATTAGACCACATTTGGTGCCGGTTCATATTTAAGACTGTGGGTCTCCATCTTTATTATAATAGACATGTTTATAACATGGTTCCCCTTCCCAGTTATCAGACATTGCTAGCATCCACTTGCTGAATTGATATGCTTTGCTCCCTGACAACTTAAAAGGACATACTCTGCTTGGTGGGTCATCTCCAGTTTGTCCCAACACTTCCTCTGAGGCCACAGAATCTCCTTAGGCCCCTTGAGGCACAGTTTTCAGCACGCAGAAAGACAATCTGACCTCAAAGCAACAAACTCAAGTTTCACATCTGCACTTGTGGGTGGATGTCATGGGAAGTGTGGACAGATGATCTGTGGAAAGCCATCCACAGGCTCCTTACAGCTCCACCCTCAAGCATCAGCAGAGCACTGGCATCAGGGAGAATGAAGCTGCCCACTTTGGCTCATTCTGTATATACTCTCTCACTTCTTTTCACTTGTTCTGGATTCTCTTAAGGAGCTTTTCATCATCCACTTTGGCATCTTGGGGCTCAGGACTGTGAGTCAATCACTGTTCCAGGACATGTCTAGCACTGGCACGGAATTCTCAAGTCCACAGGTCACGCATCCAGTTCCTTCAAACACTGTTTCAGACAAGCTTGCAAGTGCCTTGTGGGCTCCTGACAGTGATTTAGTGCTGTTGACATTGAGGAATGGGGCACCTAGGGTAGGCACTTGGACAGGTCTTGTATCTTCACTGGGTTTAAGCCTGATCATCACCATCACTTATACAAACATAGTCTGGCATGATAAGTGACATCTAAGCCTCTTATCTTGGTCCTGTGAAGCAAGGACATTAACAGCACCTCCAGAGTTTGCCGAAAGGATTAAACATGGTGATATAGACTACTTAGAGTCATCCTCACTGTCACACAAATACTCAGAAGCCAGAGCACTCAGCTCTGTTAGAGCCTTGCATCCCTTAAAGATAAAGTGGCTAAAATTACATTGTTAGGAAATCTTGTCCTTGTGCCAATGCCAGAGTGCCTCACACAAACCTAGATCTAGGTCAAGGTAGACATGATTCCATTGAGAGACAATGCAGGGCTGTCTGTAGCTCAGCTAATATAACTAACATACCTGGAACCCTGTGTTCTATCCCTAGCATGACATTAAAAAAAAAGAAAGAAAGAAAAACCCTTGGCAGTTCATGCATACCTGTAATCCTACGATTGAGGATGTGGAGTCAGGTGGGTGGAGTCAAGTGGACTCAGGAGGACCAGGAGGTCAAGATGATCCTCAGCCATCATTAGTGAGTTTGAGGGTAGCCTGAGCTATAAGAGACCTCACCTCAAAACACAAGGCTGTGGTGGAGGGTAGGCAGTAGATGTGAGAAGCTTCTGGTCAAATATGACAGATTGTTTTACTTTAAACTCTTTCTAAGTAGGACTATGCTCCACATCAATCATAAAACTATAGTATGGTGATACATAAACACAGCTGTTCATTAGCATTATCAAGCCATAGTGTATGATACACGGTTTGGCATTTTACACAATGGGCTGTCCAACAGCTTTGCCAACATCAGCATCACCGTCAACGTGAGTGGTGCATGGCACAAAGACATTGTGACAGCCACCGTGTCACTAGATGATAGAAACCCTTCAGTTTCATCATAATCTTTTTGGAAACACTATGGACTATGCCAATCAGCCTTGACCAAATATGTCATTATGTGGTATATGATCATATCTCTTCTTTATACAGAATCAATAACCCCCCCTTCCTCTGGTCCCTGATGACCTACCTCAGCTTTCAGGGCAGTAGTATGTCCCTGATGCCCTTCCTCTTCTGACTTTGAGTGAAATCAAAAGTCCTCTTAGGCTGGGTTAATTATCTTCATAACTCCTGCCCATCTCGAGTTTAAGACCCTGAGCCCCCTTTTTTCCAGGTCAGGTGGTTTCCTTGGGTCTTCACATCCCTAACCAAATGTGAGCTCAGCTAGGTTGGGAGCCCAGGAATCCCTGTCAATCATGAAGACTGTTAACACTGTGGGGACTTCGATAGCTTCTGTCTCAGACTAGTTCCTCTTGGTCTTGAAACTGCTGACCCCTGAGAGAAATGTTCAAACATTGATACTGCACCACAGTCAACTTCTAAAAGAAATCCTCTAGTGCCATACTGTGGATTCAGTGCAATACTTCTCTCTTGGAGCCTTCTTGTACCCTCTCCAAGGACACATGGATGTGTAGCAAAGTGCAGTGAAGGCACATTAAGCTGTTATAGCTAGGAATGGGGTATGATATTGAGGGCAGACACCAAGAACACTGCTGCACATCCCTTGGAGCCCAGGACAGTGACTACTACATACCAACAAAAGTGCAATCAATCCACATGCCAGTCTTCTGTGAGGCTAACCACCGTAACTGCAAGATGATGACAACTCATGGAAGTCATGTTCTTTCTACAAGCATGACCCTGGGATGTAAGAGCATTTGTAGTTCATTCATACGACAGAGTCACAGTACAGCTATATGGTAAACGCCAAATTCACTAGAGGTGAGGATGCAAGTGGTTGGACTGTAGGCAAGTAGCTTTCATCTCAGTTCATGGTACCACGGGTTTCAAGTGATTGAAAGATGGGCTTTTAGCCCTAGATTCCCAGACATTCCCACCCCGGTGGCTCTATGCCTCCTCCACTCTCCTGTGGTGTGAGGTCAGCATTCAGAGAAGACTTGACATGGTAATATGAGCTGTTCTTGCCCCCAGAATGCTCTCTGACAATCAACTATCATCAAATGAAAAGTAATAGGCTTATTTTTTGAATGACCACACTCAGCTTTGTATCCTATCTCCACCATGTGGATTTTTATAAGTTGCTCAATTTCTCAGAATCCCCATGTGCTGTGGGATTATGTTCTTGTACATTGTAAATATTTGTCACTCCTATTGGCTAAATAAAATGCTAATTGGCCAGTAGGAAGTATAGGTGGGCTAGCAGACTAGGAAAATTCTGGGGAGCAAAAGAGCAGAGCAGAGACACAGCAGACACCAAGGAAAGAAGACGAGAAGGCTGCTCTGAGAAAAGGTACCAAGCCACATGGCTAATTGTAGGGTAGTTTAATAGTAAGAATTAGCAAGTTATATCCCTGAGCCATAGGCCTGACAACATGTAATTAATATAAGACTTTAGTGATTATTTGGGACTGTGGGTCTGGATCTTGGAGCTAGGCTGGGCCAGAAACTTCTTATTATGCCCATGTATTCATGCACAAAATGGAGTCAACACTACTCTCCTGTAGCAGGTTTTCTGTGTAGGTTATAAATAAAACAAGCAAACACCAGATGCCTGATGTAATATGGATCACATCAATGTGTTAGGAAGTGGCCTTTATCATCAAGACCAAGGTGAATAATATTTTCAGCAAGGCACTAAGAAGTTGACATGACAATGACATACAGTGGCTGGTCTGTGTCTGTCATATTGGCCATGTCTTCTGTCTGCTCAAGGAGCTTTTTTTCATGAGTTAATGCGCATAGAATTATCAACATAGAAGTGTTTTGAAGTTGTTTGCCTTTGACTCATGTAAGTTCATCTAATGCACCAGCATAGCTTCCTTGTAGGCAGGGCCAGTTCTCAGCCATCAGCACATTTTACCTACAATTTCCAGGACAAAGCAAAGGCTGTCTAACTGCCCTGTGTCTGGAGCAATTTGGTTATCTGGAAATGATTTCAGAAGCATTCTCTGATCATATAAACCCTGAATAGTGATTCTGATCTTACCACTCAGTCTTCCCACCCACCCAGATGTTCTCAAGTTCTCAATGATGACAGGAAAACCTGGTCACCTATCATCAAGCCCAGCCCAAGCCTGTGTCAGCTGACTCTAACCTTCTCAACATTGCTGGGAAAGACAATCCTCAGACAGAGCTGACTTCCTGGTGAAGAAGCCAGCCCAAGGTCACCTGCTGTGAGGTCCCTTCTGTGGGTCTTGGACCTCCCCAACCCTTACTTTTCTCGGAGTCTCTATGAGACAGTTTCTCTAAGTGCAGGTTGAAAGAAATTATAGGAGGGACCGTGAGGCCAATTATCAGCTCCAGTACTAAAGACTACTCAGAGAATTCAGTTGTAATGGTTATGTGGGATTCCTCATAGATGATGGTGTGTGTGTGGGTGTGTGTGTGTCTGTCTGTCTATCTCTGTTTGTCTGTCTGTCTGTCTGTCTCTGTGTCTCAGAACTTATATTGACCCATGTATTTGTAACTTTTCCTATTACTATGACAAAATGCCCTTAAGGAGGGGTTTGGTGTGGCTCATGAGGAGAGAAGAATAGTAACAGAAGCGTGAAATGGCTAGTCACATGTGTCCATGGTCAGGTGGCAGTTAGGAGGCATGTTGGCACTCAGCTTGTTTTCTCCTTTTGATTCGGTATAGGACCCTACCCTACAGTGTGGTACCATCCAGAGTGGGGCTTCCACTCTCAGAGAATCCTCTCTGTAAACACCCTCCTAGATATAATCAGAGCTGTGTTTCCTTGGTGATTCTCAATCTCATCAAGTTGACAGTGGAGATTAGTCAGCAGGACATTTAATCCTCAGTGTGATATGGGCCTAGAGGAGGTAGTTAGGTCCTAAGAGTGATGTCTTATGAGTGAGTGGAACCCAGAGTTCTCTCACTCTCTGACTACCAGGTGAGAACACAGCAGGAAGTCATATGTTTGCAACCCAGAAAAGCCCTCTGAGAGTTCCAGAAAAAAACCAAACCAAACCAAACCAAACCAAACAAAACAAAACAAAACACCCAGTGCTTGCTGTCTATAAGCAACCCGGGCAATGGCACCTCACCATAGAAGCCCATACTGAGATACCACAGAACCCTCTATCACAGACATCTCAGGGGCATTCTGGGAGGCATTAGTCAGATAAGAAGGGCCTCTGAGACCTTGAAAACCCACAGCCATTGCATCACACTCAGCATGGGCTCCATTGTGTCACCTATGTGTTCTGTTTAGAGCATGGTCAGACAACCACAGTAATCCAGTTGTGACAGAATGCACCGTCATAGTCAAACACTAACTACTCTACTGCAGGATCCCAAACCTGAAGCTGTGTTCTTCCTCCATGGCTGAGCTCACTCACTAAGATTCCACATACAGGACCCTGGTCAGCCCAGTCAGAGGCCCCATAACCCAGGCCACATTGTCCTTTACCCTAGACCAGAAGCAGGCATAGGTGAACACCAGGTTATTTATACACATGACTAAGCCAAGGCAGCTGCTTGCAACTGGACTATGAGCCACTCTGTCTGCCCAGGAGATTGAACACTGAAATACAAGCTAAGGCAGCCGCCGTGCTACAACACCAAGCAGAAGCTGGAAAGGGCGCATTTTCATGTTACCAGTAACCTCACTGTGAACAGCAGAAAGATGAGGTTATCTTTTAATTTTCTCTGTGGCAAATGATGGCACAGAATTATCATCCTATGAAGACATCAAAAAGCGTGCAGCCAAAGCTTCTCGGATGAAAGTATTGCGGATGAGTGGCAGCCGATGATCCATAATAATTTATAAACTGTGTTGTCAGTTTTTCTGGGGTCTTACAGCTGTGTTGTTAGCACTTTGAAATGTGTGATTTGTTATGATTTCACATTCTGTATAAACATTAACTTTTGTATTTAAGTTTGCACTTACCATTTTGCATACTTTCTTCTTAAAATAAACCTCTCGCCCCATCCCCTCACAAAGATCTTAGATCACCCTCCCCAAGCCTCATGGAGGGATGGTGGAAAGACAGATGCCTTCCATTTCTGTTTCTTTCTCAGTTTCCACAGAATGCCTGAAATATCTCTTGTATGCAAAGAGAGAAGCAGAGACCCAAGAAAGGGGAGCAAGCTGCTTCTGCAGGTAGGGCTCCCCTTCAGAAAAGCCTCTGACAACAGTACCTAGTCAATGTGTCCTGGAAGTTCAGCTTGAGGAAGGGCAAGAGAGTTGTGTGTGTGTGGGGGGGGGATGAGGAGGAGGCAGGGAAGTAAAAACTGAGGGAATGTGACCCCATGACAGAAAGTGGGGCTGTCAGAAGCGAGCCCTCCCCACCCCACCCAGGCTCACCGGCGCTGGCACCCTGCACAGAGGTGATCATTCCTGCTCTTGTTCACCCTGCACACGTGCCCTCACTGTCACCCTTGCCCCCAATTCCCACCTGATCTCCAGAGAAGCTCCAATATGTATGACTCATGCTCGCTGGGCAGGGAGCTTGGTTCCCTGCCAAGTTCCTAGCCCTTTCTTTGCCTCTTCAACAAGGCAGAGCTGCTTCTCTGAATGCTGATGGCTGCTGGAAAGAGCAGCTAGCCTTTCCAGAGGATGCTCTGAGAAGGTCACATAGAGTCCAGCCTGCCTGTCTCTACTGATTTTCCTTCTCTGGGACCTCACAGACCAGTGAGGTGAAGTGCTGGTGGAGGGCCTAGGGGCAAGAATGACCCAGAGAGTCTTGAAAATGGCTCCCACACAGGTTCTGAGCCTCGTTTTTCCCACCGTGTGGGGAGACATGAACGTAAGACTCCTAAAGTCCTCTCTGGCTCTGACTGGATAAGAGATGGGCCAGCAGCAACAACCAGTAGTATGACTGGACAAGTTCCCATAGGTTGCCCAGTCCCTGCCAGCCTGTTGCCATTTCCTTCCCAAAGAGTGAAGCCTCCCAGCAAGTTACAGAAATAGTCTTACAGACTGCCTCACCCCATTCTCCCCTCAGGGCCTTGGTCACCATCGTGGAACATGGCCTATCTCCTTCACACAGCTGCCACCTGTCCCCCAAGCCAGGTCCATTCTTCCTATTCTTCACAATTCCCACCTTAGCCAAGCTTCACTACTCCTAGGTCTTCACATGCTCCCTCCCCTGGCATTCCCCAGACAATACACATGTTCTCCCTCAGGCTGGGATCCTCTGGCCTTTTACTTTGCTGGGATACATCTGTTCAGGCTTTACTTCTCAGTTCAGGCATCCGAAATTGGCCCTCTTGTATCTACTTAAAATGACATGGTCATGATGGAAGACAGGACCGTGCCTCCTAAAAACAAACAGCATAAGATCTGCAACTCCAATACTAGGCACGATCCCAGGTGACCTGAACCGCAAAGAGACATTTACACAACTGTATTCACAGCTGCACAATTACAAAAGCTCCAAAATGAAGCCACCGGGTACCTATCTATGAATGAGTAACAAAGTATATACCCGATAGAATATTATCTAGTTGTGGAAAAGGAAGAGCAGTCTGGTGCCTGCTACAGTATGGTTAAACCTAAAAGGCATTGAACTAAGTAAAATAAGCATATGGGAAAAAGGTAAGCATTGCTCCAAGCACCCAGATCCTGGAGTAGTCAATACACACCAACAGCAGTTCCCAGGGATGGGAATAAGGTGACTGGAGAGTAAGAGTTTAACGTGGTAGTTTGGGTTCTACAAGATGAAGTGCGTGCTAGAGACAGGTAGTGCTGAGGGATTTGACACTATCTAACCGTGAGATTGAAAATAGCTATGATGGTAAGTTTAACTATACAAATGTTACCAAATTTAAAAGTACTTCTAAAAATTAAATAACAGTCTATGCTAGTCACACCTTCTGCCACTGTCCCTGGTGCTGCTTACTTAAATGAATCTCTCTCTCTCTACCTGTGGGTGCTATATAGCATCAGTGAAATGAGAGATCTTATAGTATGGGTCCTCAATGTTCCCCAAGACCTGTGTCTTAAAGGCTTTGTCACTAGGTCATGGTATTATTAGAAGGAGGTAGAACTTTGGGGGAGGAGGAGCCTAGTGGGAGGAAGTTAGGTCATTGGGAATGAGCCCTCGGAGGAAATGATGGAAATTTTTATTCTCTTCTCTTTCCTTCCTTCATATTGTTATAGTCTCCTTTGCCACAGGCTCCCACCATGATATACAGCGTTACCACAGGCCCAAACAGCGGGGCCAAGAGATTAGCTCTGAAACCATGAACTAAAATAAATCTTTCTTCATTGTAAATTAATTTCTTTCCGGCATTTAGTCAAAATGATGAAAAACTATTGATCACATGAGCACAAAGCCTGCCTCTCTGCAGGTCTGGGTAGAGTGGTGTAGAATATGCACATTTCCTGAGCCCTTCTTTCAAGTTGATAGCAAAAGAGACAAGGAGGAGACATACCTGGGGACAAAAATGTAGACCAGCAGGGACAGCAGCTGATGGAGAGTGTTACTCTCTGGTGACATTTTGCACCTTCAGGAGAGACAGGAAGCTCAGGCCATGTTTCTATATTCCTCTTTTGTAACAGCTGGCTGTGTATTCCCAGACCCAATGGCCACCAGTTTTCATGTCTGCCAGAAGCCAATAAGCTGGTTCAGTCACATGGGTATAAGTCATACAGGCTCTGTAGGCCTTGGATTCCTGGGTGTAGCTTCTCCAATCAAGAGTGAGTATATACCCTTTCTGGGGAAGACAAACTGGTGTGAATTCTCAACAGTCCCATAATACCCTCCAAGACAATTTACACAAACGTTTGTTATTTGTAGCACATTCCCAGATACACATGGTTATGCATTCATTTGTATAAAATAGACAGTATGTGTCCAAACATGGTGAAAGTCAAATCTGCCACTGCCTTCCAGTAGTTTCTAGTCCAGAGGTGGGGGGGGGGGCAGATATGGGACAGAAGTGGCATTGAGTGCAGCAGAACCTCACAGAAAAACATTGGTCTTTAGGAGACCATAATCAGACTCTACAATACAAAAGTATCTGCCTGTCAGCCTCTAGACATCCACTGTGGCTGAAGGGTAAGGAATGATGAGTCATGTGAGGCTAACTTCATGCCTCACAGATCACACTCACAGGACCACACTGTTGACTCGTTGTATTAAGACTTTCCCAGACCCCTTAGCAGATCCAGCTCTTAGATGTCAGCTCTGACTATGTAGTCCTGAGCTTTTTACTTATGACCATCAGGAGTCTGGTGACTGAGTTTCCAAGCCTTACTTCTCACTGACCAGCAGAGTCTGAAACAGGAAAATGTTGAATCTGGGCAAGAGGCCAAGAGATAGGAATGAATGGGGGCTTGGGAAGAGCCAGCAGACCAGGAAGGGGAGGTCACATGCAGATTTCTTCTTGACATATAGTCACTTCTGGAATCCTATGGACTCACACCTGCCGGACCCACTTAGGAAAAAGTGAGAATTTCAACAGCCTTTTCTCTGGTGACAGAAAGTAGCACTCTCTGTCAACTGCTGTCACCGCTGGTCAAGAATCTCCCTTGGGTTGGTAGCACCCTTGGCTCATTCAGGCTGCCCATGCATGAGTACCAGGGAGACTCTTTGGGAAACGAGTGCCCTCGTAGGAAGAAGGTAGACACACAATAGTACGTGTGTCCTCACCTGTGGCTAGAGAACAACTGGACCATCCAGATGGTATGAGGTGCTGACTGGGGGTTCCGACACACATGTCAACCAATCTTTTATACCTAGCACATGGATCCAGCCTAGAGGTGATACTCAATGATAACTGCCTCATTAGTAAGGATAAATACATGAATGTTCTTACTGTATGCCCAACACTGTCACAGGAATTAATCAGTCCTATAAAGGATCCTGATAAGTTATAATTGTGCTTAGAAATACTATATATTTCTAAATAAAAACTGATTTTAAAAGAGGACATGAATTTGAAAAAGGAACAAGGGTAGTTATAAGAGAAGGTTTGGAGGGAGGAAAGGGCAATGATGTATTTATATTATAGTTTCAAAAACTAAAATTGTTTTCAAAGCTCTTACTTCATTTTAAAGTCCAAGATGCAGAGGCAGAGGCATCTCATTAGTGAACAGCAAAGCCCCACAGCTACCCACAAACTTTCCAACTGTCATGCCAACATAGCACATATCCCAAACCTGGTCATTCTTTCCCATGACAGGGGTAGCCAAAGACATCACAGAACACTAAAAATTTTCAGGACTCTGACATCAGTTAGATCTGATTGAATTTAAGCTTCAGCTTTGTCCCTCACTGGTTGTGTGACCTTCAATGGGTCACTTAAACCCCTTGAGCCTCATTTTCCTCATTTGCAAAATGCAGAGCAGATACAATAGTCCCATTGGGCAAATACTGGCAGAAACCCAAGAGCTTATTGAGACAATGATGATGCCTACAACCATGTAAGAAGA
The DNA here is from genome assembly GCA_033318265.1 of Phyllotis vaccarum. Classification (NCBI taxonomy): domain Eukaryota; kingdom Metazoa; phylum Chordata; class Mammalia; order Rodentia; family Cricetidae; genus Phyllotis; species Phyllotis vaccarum. The sequence continues at coordinate 12,241,313 of JARWLC010000017.1, read as the reverse complement.
CACAACCTGCCTTCCATAGCCATGCGCTTTGCATACAGGAATTGAGCTGTAGATAGAACACATCCAAAAATATAATTGCCAATAATTGCTGTGCAATGGACATGCACAGACTTTCTCGGTGTCATTTCTCTAAACCAATACAATGGGAAAACTCTTTACAGTACATTCATACCACACTGGGTACTGTCATTTATCCAGAAATGATTTAAAGGATATAGAAGGGTTACAGAGGCGATATGCAAATGCTACAGAAATTTATAGTGAGTCTGGAGCTTCTACAGACTTTGATTCCTACAGAGGATCCTGGAGCCAATGTCCCTCAGATACCATGATAGTGAATCTTGTTTTTCAAGTCAACGGGATTTAGAGTCACCATGGGAACAAACCTCTGGGCATGTCCATGAAAGATTTTTTAGAATAGGCAAATTGGTATGAGAAAATTCACTCTGAATATAGGTGGCATCATTCCATGAGCTGAAGTTCCCTATTCAAATTTTTTTTAAGGGAAGCACTTCTCAGCTTCTTCACTGTAGATGCATTGTGACCAGTGGCCTCAGGGTCTTGCCTCCATTACCTTCCCACATGATGGAGGCAAAACATTCCCTCCTGTCTTGGTTTCTTATCCTATTGCTCGGATAAAATTATACTGACAAGAGCAATTCACAAGCAAACAGTATTATTCTGGATGACAGTTCCAGAAGGAATAGTTCATTGTGGTGGAAAATACATGGCAGAGTCAGGTAGGCATGGTAACGAGAGTAGGGGCTGGCTGGTCACATTGCACTTTCGCTGTGAAAGCAGGCGAATGGTAAGTGAGGCTAGGCTATAAGACTTCAAGTTCTGCCCTCAATGACCATTTCTTCCAGGGAAATTACACCTTCTAAAGGTTCCACAACTTTCCCAGACAGCATCACAAACTGAGGAATATGTAAACCTACCAGGCATATTTTACACTCAAATACTACCTTCCTTTCTTACTGTTTTTGAAGGTATTTTATAACAACAAGAAATCAGGTGATTATAGAGATACTGGGGAAAGGTGGCCACACACATCAAGAGTGGAAGTAAGGAGGCCCAGCGACTGGTCCAGGCAATGGAATTTCTTCAACATGGATGGCCCTTGCAGAGACCATGCTCAGTAGAGGAAGCCTTCATCTGCAGGCTACATCCTATAGGGTTCTCTCTTTGCAAAGCTCTGAACAAACAAACCTAACCTAGAATAGAAAAAACTCACTATAGCAGTTGCCTCTGGATGAATGGCTGAGAAAGGACATGAGCAGACTTTGCAGATAGGAGCTCAGATTGTGCAACTGTTTGCTCTTTCAAAACCCAATAAATGTGCTCTTAAGATGTGAGCATTGTACAGTATGTACATTTCACTCAAAAGACAAACCTACTCTACTATTGAATCCTGGTTAATGATTGCATGCTCAATTAAGAAAACGTGTACTGTTTTATCATTTACCCTGAGCTATGTTTAAAAGTGAGGTGGATTAATGGATAGATTAGAGGGATGGCTAAATAGACGGGTAGATAAGTGATAAAGTAAATGTAGTAAAACATCAGTTATAGAATCCAAGTGGTGAGTGTTGGAGACTGAAGACTTGGTCCTTTTCATAAGCCTTGTGAAACCCAAGACCATAAATTTCCTGATGATAAGGTGTTTTCTCTGATTGCTAGAATAGCTCTTAGTAACTGATTGCCAGAATAGCCCTTAATAAAACCACAGAATATTCCTTTGTCTGCTTTCCCGCCTTTCCAGAGTGGGTGGGGCGGTGCTGAGCCCACGGACATGCCATTTACCCTTCCCCCACAGCTGCTATTTGCCATCCACTATCCCCCTCCTCACTCCCCTTCCCTGAAGAGTATATATGTTACAGCTTGCAGCTCAATAAACGGAGACCTTGACAGGTGAGATCTGAGTTTGTGGGACAAGGCATTTGATGGGGTCGTCTTGATGTGTCTGAGAGCTGATCACTCCCAAAGCTCTAGAGAGGTGCCAGATTCTGTTGCCAGTCAGGGTAGGTTCTCATAACACCAGGAAAAGGCGAGAGACACCTCTCAGAAATATCACCTTGGACCACTCAGAGGCATGCCCTCCAGCGTCGCAACACTGTAAGCTTGGGCTTGGTACATCCCCTGTGCTCCCTACAAATTACAGTCAGTGCCCAGCAAGGTCAAGTCTAGTTCATGCAACACTAGTGGGGGCAAAGTAAAGGCGCCAGCCCCTGTTTCCCATGACCATCACTTGAGGCCCGGTTTCAAGTCAGGGCACACAGCTGGGCCAACAGACCTAAGCTGGGCATCAGCTGTGCACGAGGCTTCAGCCAACTTCATGCACAAACCCTTACCATTCCACACAGTTTTGCTTACTGTCCACAGTTGTAGGGTTTTTTTGTCCCAGAGCCCTTGATCCCGTACGGTAAGAAAACACAAAGTCGTTAAGGATGTTAAGGACACCTGTCTCTTTCATTTAAAATTACTTTTGGAGAATAAGAATGTTTCTCAGTAGTTTGCATGTCTGCCTAGCATGCAAGAAGACCTGGTTTTGATTCTCAACTGTGCATATGCTGAGCGTAGGAGCATGTGCCTATAATCTCAGCACTTGGGAGACAGAGACCAGAAGAATGGAAGTTCAAGGTCATCCTCAACTACACAGGGAGTTCAAAGCCAGCCTGAACTGCATGAGACCATTTCTCAAAATAACGAAAGAAAACAAAATAATAAAAGTATTGAGGGGTTAACTCAATCTCACTTGGTAAATTCCTCCCTAGTGTACTCAAAGTTCAAGTTGCCAGGCTAGGCTTTCCCTCTTCTCAAGGATGATCATTCCAGTTGGTCCAGGGTTAAAAACTGGGAAAGACCCCCAGAAAACAGAAGAGGTCAGTTACCCTAAACCCTAGTTTGGCTGTCTGTATTGTCCAGTGGCTAGGCTGGGCCTCTGCTCATGCAATCTGTGTAGCTCACCTCATCTGCACATTGCTAATCCACATCTCTTTGTCATTTTCTTACTCTTTTTTTTGAAATTTGTCTTTTAAAAGCACATTAATTATAGAGACTCTTTCAATGCTTTAAGAAATATCCACCCACTTATTTGTTATATACTAGAAAATCTATTTCTGCCTCTATTGCTTGCCCATTAATTTCACTGATGGATTTTTTTCTCTGATATATAAAATGTTTGGTTTTCACTTAGTCAATATATAGTTATCATTTTTTCTTCCTGTGCCAGGGAATGAACCCAGAGCTTTGTAAATACTGAGTAAATGCTCTATCCCAGGGCTATACCTTCAACCCTATGTCTATCCTGTCTTAATGGCTTATGATACTCTTACCAAAAGTTGTCTCCTGTAATCCTATTCTACTAGGCAAATGTTTCATCAACAAGTAAATATCTAGTGAGCCTAGAATTTGTTCTCATACACGGTTATGGCACAGTTACCTTATTTTGGAAGATATTTTTGTCTTAGTTTCCAATGTTTATTCTAGTCAATGCATTGCCCTGTCTTACTGTATTAAGTCCTCCAAAGTAGTGCTGACCAGTGATTATGGAAATACCCTCAATCTCCTTGTATTAGCAGAAGAAAATATAGACCTTCGTTTGTTTGTTTGTTTGGTGTATTGGGACATCTCATGTAGCCTCCCAGGCTGGCTTCATACTCAATAAGTAATGAACAATGACCTCAGCCCCCAATCTTCTCCCTCCCAAGAGCTAGGGCTACAGGTATATGCTACCCCATGCTTATTTTCCTTAAGTGAATCACTTCTATTACGTTTGAGCAGTTGCTACTTAACCAGTGTCTTACTGGAAAGATGTATCTATTAGATACATTAAAAAAAGCCTACCTTACTATGCCCTTTAACAACAAAACTCTCATTCACATGGCACACTGTCAGTCTTGACAGTGTGTCCCTCTCTAATCTGGACCATCCCTTTGCTCTGAGTAGACTTGTCTTGCTACTTTTGCAAGTCTGAGTATTTGTTTTCTGTTTTTTGCATAAGAGACCAAGAACCTGGGAACACCCAGCCAAGATCCTGACTGCTAACAAGGCTGGTTGGTCCCCCGTAGCTGGTGGGTCCCGGTAGCTGGTTGGTCTAGGAAGTTTGACTCCAGGGTTTGATGTCTCCTGGAGTTATCATCTGTACTTTCATTCCATGATTCTTTGGAAAGTTTGGAATTTTCAATTATTTCATCCCATATAAAACTTTAAATTACTTTATTTCATCTTTGAAAGCAGGAATCTACAGTGCCATTAAAATTTTATTCTAATGTCTTAAATTTATATATTAGTTTTTGAAGGACTGTCATTTTTATGATATTAAATCTGTCCACATAAAAATATGGCTTGTACGTCTCCATTAGTTGAGAGATTTTTTTTATGTCCTCTAATATATTTTTATCATTTTATTGGTATAAATAGCATGTATTTCACTGTTAAATATAACCTTCGAGATTTTATACTGTTTGTTTCTATTATGAATGGGCTATTTTTCCCCTTTCCTTCCCAGGTTTATTACTTCCATCAATCCAAGTTCTGTGTCTATATATTTATCTGTAATACTAAATTCTTACACTAATTTTAATATTATCTTATTAAAAACTCTTAGATTGTGCAGACACCTATAAATATATTTTTATCTTCTTTGTAATCAATTCATTTTTCCATCTTACTGTATTGTTAAAATTCTCTAGAGCTATGTTAATTAGCATTGGTGACATTGTCTTTTTCTAGAATTAATACAAGTAACTTCAGATTTTTTCTATTTTATAAAATGTTTGTTGTTGGTTTTTAGTAACTCGGTTTTTGGGGTTCTTTTGCATCTAAAGAGTTTCTGTTGATTCACTCCAAACCATATATTAGGGAAAAAACACATGCGCCTTGAGATGTATGGAAGAACTACCAAATGCCTCGGAAACTGGCTATGTAAATGGTGTTAAGAAGCTTATAACAATTAAAAATCAGGGTCATTTCCTGTCTTCTCATGGAAAGAACCACACAGCCAAGCTGTACAATCCACCCTCCCATGTCATCCACAGCTGGCCACAGATAAAGGCTCAGGAGTCAGTTCAAGGAAGTAAGCCAGTTGCAGGCAGAGGAGGAGGGGAGGAGGAGGGAGAGAGCAGCATAGGGAGAGGTGGAAAGGACCAGTATCCATGGCAGGGGTTAGAAAGAAGAGACTCATCAAGGGTCAAGCACAATTCTTGGACGGGATTTGAAGTGTTTGTTTTTGTTTTGTTTTGTTTTTTTCCAGTTGGTGCTGCATACCTTCCACATTTCATTCTTTGAAGGTCCAATTGACACTCACACACCTTTACCTGTATGGATTCTTAACAGAAACTTGATCACAAAGCTTGACTTCAAAGCCCTCCAGCCCCAGCTAGCATCAACCAGACTACCCATAGCTTTGCTCCAGGTTTGCTTTGGCCTTTATATCTGCTAAGGTATGGTCATGTCACAGACCTGGTGTTTTGAGATTAGTATCTAACCCTGTTGTCCCTGTAGAGCTCCTGAAGAAGCAGCTAATAGTCTATTTGTTTTTCTGTCTCCAGAAACAAATCTCTGCAGGGCAGAGATCTGCATAAAGAGCCAGCAGCTCCACTGCCCGAGCAGAGGATAAAGAGCATCAGTATTCGTGGCACAGAAGAGGCCGACTTTTAGACACGATTTGCATTTTCTTCTTGCAGAATTTTTTATCCGGGATGTTAGAGTTCTCTGTACATGGGGAGCTCTCGTTTAGCCTTATATAAATGGACTCTGGCTGAACCCATGTAGCTCAGAAAGGCTTGTGAAAGTGGGCAGTGTGTTCTCTGGAATAGCTTTCCATAATTCTGTAACAACTGGCTCCTGGCCTGAAGGAAAAGCCTACCTTAACACCAGACCTTTCTCTGCAAGAGAGTTGTGGAAGAGATGGCTTGATGTGCAAATCCTGGAGATTTGAAGGAAGTTCCTATCCCTAGACTGGACCAGCAGAAGACAGTGTTGCTTGGGGAGTTCTTCTTAAGGTACAAAACACTTTCACGGTAGGGGGGAAAAGTGAGGTAAATATTTAAACAAGCAAAAGAAGGAACAGAGTAAGAAGACGCACAACTCTGCTATGGTTTTGATTAAAACATTCCCCAAAGGCCCGTGTTAAAGGCAGGCTTCCCAGGTTAGCGCTGCTGGGAAATTTTAAGTAGGGCAAAGTGGGAGGCTTTTGGGGTCACGTCTGTGAACAGGTATTGGGGTCCTAGACCTTGTTGTCTTTCCTTCATTTCTCAGCCATGAGGTAAGTGGACGCGTGTCCCCACCATCATGTACTATTCTGTCACAGACCTCAAGTCAGCGGAGCAAACTGAGCGAGGGATGAAATCTCTGATGCTGTGAGTCTGAAGCTTTTCACAACACGATCACGCCGTGTATTTAGTATAGCGATGGAAGCTGACTAACTGTCTAGCCTTTAAACTCATCTGAAAGCGAAGGCTGAGCCCAGTTCGATTCAGATTGAGAGAGATGGCCTGGGACCAGGACATGTCTTCTCCATGTGGTTGCTGTGGCCCCTCAATGAGAAGAGCTGCTTTATTCCATCAGTTAATTCACAAATACCATTTGTCAAAGTCAGTGGAGACTTCTCTGGCTAAAAATCTTTATTTATTTATTTTTATTTTTTTTTGGACATGTAGCAAAGCTACCACAGGATCTGAAAGAGAAGAGTAGGTGTGGGTGTGGGAGATAGTACATATGCATGTACCGTGTGTGTGTGTGTGTGTGTGTGTGTGTGTGTGTGTGTGTGTGTGTGTGTGTATGTGTGTGTGTGTATGTGTGTGTGTGTATGTGTGTGTGTGTGTGTGTGTATGTGTGTGTGTGTATGTGTGTGTGTGTGTGTGTATGTGTGTGTGTGTGTGTGTGTGTGTATGTGTGTGTGTGTGTGTGTGTGTGTGTGTGTGTGTGTGTGTGTGTGTGTGTGTGTCATGGAATACTCAGATCTATCTATACAGACTTGTTTCATTCCCACACAGTGTATTTGTGCCCTCGAGAGACATTGCATATGTGTCTCTCAGTGTCTCATGATCATTTTTATATCATCAACCAGGTTACAAAGCCCTTTGAAGACGGGAATAATCTCAGAGTTCAGCCTCACTGGAAGCTAATTTGGTGTTGAGCTTCATTAGTGCTACTTTAACTTGAAAGGGCTTGACATTTCTTCAGGGTGGTTCCTGTAGCTGGAGACATTACTGTAGAGTAGAAAAGCCAGAGGCAGGTGGGTGATTACCCAGAAATCTAACTGAAATGCCCACAAGAGGTAAAGACTCCAAAGGAAGCTAGGGTAGAGGAAATAGGCATCAATAAAGCTAGTAAAGAAACCAGCCCCTCCCTGTAAACACATGCACGCCCTCCCTCCCTCCCTCCCTCCCCCCTCCCTTTTTCTCTTCTGTGTAGCTGCATGTGCATGTGTATGTTTATGGAGGTCATAGTTCAACCTTAAGTGTGTTTCTTTGGGAATTATCTATATACCTTGGCTTTTAAGACAGGGTCTCTCACTGGGACCTAGCACTCCAGGATCACGCTAGCTGCCTGGTGAGCACCACAGATTTGCCTATCTCTGCCTCTTCAGCACCAGGATGGCCAGTACACACCGCTACATCCAGTTTCTTATGTGGATGCTAGAGATTGTACTCAGGTCATGTGTGTGCAGCAAGCCAGAGCCACTGCCCCAGACACCCTTGACTGACTTGAAAGGAGGTGTACTCATCCATCCCTTAAGCAAACTTCTCTACCCTAGACATCACCAGAAAGTGTTTGTCTACTTGGGCACAATTTTGGCTGAGTGGATTTGCTAGTCTGGACTTCCTGTAAGAAGCTCCCAGGCTCCCTTGAGGAAGTTCTGCTCTTCCAGGTCTGGTATAGCCTCCGCCTTTCCTCCAGTCACTCTTCCTTGGACAAGGGTACACGAAGTGTTAAAGTTAAGGACCCTTTTTCTACAAAATTGCTTTGTAATGATGCTTGGAAATGAAAGGAGAGCTGGACTGTCAGGGCCATGTGGAGCTGTTCAAATCTTTACAGAGAGAGAGAGAGAGAGAGAGAGAGAGAGAGAGAGAGAGAGAGAGAGAGGAAGAGAGAGATTTGATTGGGTTAGACAACAGAGGAAGGGTGAGATGCTAAGGCCATTCATGTGTCTCTGCATCCCCCTTCCCCCGCCCTCCCCCAGGGCTCTGGACTCTTTCCAGGGGTGTCTGTTTACCTGCTTGTCCTAAACCTGAGCCGCCAGCTCATCACCTGCATGGCCCTTCCTGACACTTCAGTTTCTCTGGGGTGCTGCCTGCTCTTCATTTAATTTTGCAGCCAGTCAGGGCTCTGTGATTCCAAGGCAGAGGGAGGAGCCGGTTATTTATAAAGCCTTGGCAGCCTCTCCAGCCACCTACCCTCTGCTCTCAGCCACCCCACCATTGACACAGAGCCAGGGTAGATGGGGATTCTTTCCTGGTCATCAAGCAATGAGAACCCCAAGACTGGCTGTAAGGTTACACGCTCTCTTCTCTAGCTTAAAAACAGGCTTGAAGAAAAATTCATCTGTCCACTGTGAAAACTCACAGCAAAATCGACTTCTTGGGATTGTGCTGGCTTCGGGGGACTTGCTCATCACTGAGAGAGTCAAGGGAGCCACTTTCCTACCCTCCTGTACACAGTGCCTTCCATTTTTGCTCATGGCCATTTTGTAACACAACGAACTCCTTCCTTGGGGAAGCAGGGTCACGACTGTGCCATGCACATTGGCTTGGCTGCCATTCTATTCTGCTTTCTTTCTATTCTTGGTCTTCCTCATGTTTAGCAATGTCCAAAAGCTTGTGCCTCTGAATTCTCCTGCACTTCCCATTTTCTGTTCCCTCAACCCCCAAGCACTATGGCTAACAGTGCTAGAGGCGCTTGGGTCAGATGCCGGCTTTGCCTTTTGTGTGTTGTGACCTTGAATACTTATCTCACCTTTCTCTCTTCCTGGCTTGATGAGTCCCGGGTTGAGACAATGCATGCATAAAGTCCTTCTTGGCTCTCTGTCTGCCCCCCCAAGCCTGCAGTTATCATTTTAACTTTGGAAAGCAAGCCTCCAATGACAAAGGAAGACCCCCATATGTATGAAGGATCCCTGGGATTTTGCATGGCCCCACAGGACTCAGGATGTGTACCACAGGAATATATGTGATAAATGCTGACCCAGAAAGGCCTTATCTCTGGCCTTTGGAAGGCGAGTACAGCATAGAATGGACAGAGGCAGACTGACTAGAATGAAGGCTGTTTCCATTCATGGGATCATACTCCTCCCCTTTTCCCAAGCCTCTTTCTCCTTCCATGAATTAAGGTAATTTCCAGAGAGTTATATTTTGAAATTAAGGGAACAGAAACCCTCGACATGTAGAGCTGGCTGGCTTCAAAGAGGGGCTCAGAGGTCTGAGCTGACTCTATTGCAGGACCCCCACACTAACTGTGTGATGAGAACCGCTTTCAGCAGGTGGCAAATTTCTGTATGCAAAGGACAAAAAAGCAAGACTTGTCTCCTCCTTAAAAACCCCACAGAGATTCCCAACGTACTCTCACGTGAATGATGTGTTCTTACCTAAGAACACTGGTTCTCAACCCACCAGTTGAGACTCCTTGGGGATTGAGCAACTTTTTCACAGGGGTTGCATAAAACGATCCTGCATATCAGATATTTCCATTATGATTCATAACAACAAAAATAGTTATGAAGTAGTGTAGGGGTATTGTGTTGTTTCATTGTAAATAATTGTCCCACCCACTGGTTTAATAAAAAGCGCTGATGGGCCAAAGGCAGGCAGGAAGTGTGGGTGGGGCTACCAGACTAAGAAAACTCTGAGAACAGGAAGCACAGAGCAGAATGCCAGAGAGAAGCCAGAAGAAGCAGAGGACAACTATGCTGCTCTAAGAAAAGGTACCGAGCCCCATGGCTGAACAAGATAAGAGTCATGGGTTAGATGAAGGGTAGAGAGCTAGCAAGTTAACTGCCTGAGCCTTAGGTTGATCAGCCAAAAACTATTGAAAGAATCTGTGTGTCTCTGCGGGTCTGCAGGCCTAAACCTTGAGGCTAGGCCCAAAAGTCAGGGCCAGAAACCTCCAACTACAACTGATGGCTATCATATTCAAGACAAACTGCCTTTCCCCTAACTATTCTTGTTCTCTGTTCGTTTTTACCTCCTATTTCTTCAGTCTGTTTCAATGATGTTCATTAACAACTGACCTCGTCACATAGCAAACTGTCCCAGCTCCTTAAATGTCAGGATCTTCATGGAACTTATGGGATAAAACCACATTCCTGCTGGCTCCCAGCAGCAACCAGCTTTCCCTTTACATCTGCCCCTTGGTGCCAGAGGTCCTGACATGTTTGTCTTCCCAGGGTCCCCTGTGTCTGAGAACATCTTCTCTCCTTCCCATACCTCCACCTTCTGAGCCCTAAATTCTAACTTCCTCTGATGCTCTCCTCATATACAGGCCATAAAAATTCCACGCAGTAAGTCCACCGGGGACAGAGTCATGTGTTGCTGAATCAGTGCCTTGAAAACCCTTGTCCTGTGGCTCAGCACTTCTGAGTTCTACCCATGTATCATGCGCATGGCTTTTTAAATCTCCAGATCATTCTCTGCTGTGTGCACCAACATTGTCCCATTCATTTGCCAGGATTTTGACAAAATAACACCTGAGGGAAAGACCCCACAGCTTGTTCTCAGTTCAAATGCCAGTGATAAACTCTAGTACCTCTGGGCACCTTCACTTATTACCAGCCCTAGGTTCAAGAGTCGCCACCATCACATTAAGGCTTGTAGAATCCAGGCAGTCACTGAAGCTATGAGTGAAGGAATAGTAAATTCAATATAGCCAAAGGTTTTTAAGCAGAGAGCAAAATGCCTCCTTGCTCACGGAGACCGATGGCCTGCAGGGACCTGTTGCTCTCCCAGCATCATTTTGGAGCACTGTGCATAAGAGGCTGGTACGGAGGAAGCCCACCAGAGTTCTCATACCCAGGGCTGTCACGTCCAATGCAGTATCCATGTCACTGACCAGCTCCTCCTAGAAGGCTCATCATAAATCATAGTTGAGGCTGGGGTTGTCCAGCATTGACCAAGTCCTGGGTTTGAGCCCTAAAATAATACAGGTGTGGAAGATTAAAACTATAATCCAAACATTGGGAGGCAGACACAGGAGGATCAGAAGTTCAAAGTCAATCTCAACTACATTTACTGCCACCCTGGTCTTCATGGTATCCTGTCTTAAATAACGATAACCACAATCAGACTGTTTGCTGGTCAAAGCAAAAAATGGTACATACCTCTTCTCAACAAATTTCTCTGTATTTTTTTTATGGTGTGTGTGTGTGTGTGTGTGTGTGTGTGTGTGTGTGTGTCAGAGACTGATGTTGGCTATGTTCCTCAATTGCTTTCTACCTTTATTGGGGGTGGGGGGAGTGGCAAGGGGAGCATCTCTCACTGAACCCAGAGTGAATCAATTCAGGTAGACTAGCCAAGCCATCTCCTAGGTTCCTTTGATCATCTCTGGCAGTGGCTGTACTGAGGGAAAGGTGGCATTGGCGACAGAGAGGCCATGTGCTGCTATGCACAGTGGTACATGAAGGAGCTTGGTGATAGCAGCAAATTGAGCATGAAGTTGAGGACAGAGTCGATATTTTGCATCTTTTCCTTCCCCAGTGATGCATCTGTGTTCTCCCGGGCAGATCGATCCATGGCTCACCGAGATGCTGGTACAAGAAAACCACCGAATTTGCCACCACAAAGAGGAGTTGCCACCGATTTCAATTCTATTTTCTTTTCCTTTGGGTGGCAGTGTTGTCTATACAGCAATCAGTCGACTAATGAGTGAATTTTAAGTTGCTTCTGAAGTCTCACATTGATGAAAAGAGATGGGTTTAACCCAGGGTGAGGTGAACCAGGAATCCCACCCACGATCAGAAACATGGAGCTGCTTCTCCCTGAAGCTCACGGTTTGACAGGGCTGCTGCTACCTGGCAGAGAACCAGGATGCCAAATTATTGCACTTGCCCTGACTTCATGAGAGTTCAGCCAGGTTTCTCAAGGATACCTAACTACTCTTTGTCCCCGCCCTTCCCTAGCTTCTGTCTCTCTTTCTAACATGTCCCACTCTTCTGGTCTGGGCAGTTGCTGAGGTGACACGGAGCTGATGAAGTTAGCGGTTTCTGTCTGAAGCCACTCTTGCTGGGCATTTTCCCCTTTCAGCCCCAGATTCCCCGCCCTTCCTTCCTCTCTTCTCCAGGAAACACTTTGTCAATAAATCACTTACACGTAAGTTCCCATTTCACCATTTGCTTTACTGAATCTGCTGCCATAGGTGCTGCTTTTGCAATGTTAACTAAAATAAGCACTTAAAAAATGTCCCGTGTCCTAGTACAGCTGCGTGCTTCAGACTTCAGAGAGCATGCACACTCACACAGTCTTCAGACGGTGGCCACTACCTCAACTTGCCATGGACCTCAAAGTTCCCTAAGCATAAATTTTGCAAAAAAGTGCTACTGTTTGTAGGCTGGTAAAACAATTCCACGGGTAAGAGCTTCACAAGCCTGAGGACTAGGGTTTGAATCTCTGAGAACCAGGGTTTGAATCCCTGGCATCCATGTTAAAGTTGCCCGTGGATGTACATGCCTGTAAACCCAGCATTGGGGGAACAGGGAACTCACTGACAGACCACCATAGCCAAACTGGTGAGTTTCAGGTCCAATGATAGAAGCTGTCTCAAGGAAATACAGCAGAGAATTATAGAGCTGGGTTTCTAGATCTTTCTCTGTCTTCTATACCTGCACATGGGTTCACACACTGGTACAAACTACAGACACACACATCACACACACACACACACACACACACACAAAATAGAATAAAATGAAACTTTAAAGAATGTAAAGCTAAGAAGAGGGGGAGGGGAAAGAGGGGGAGGGGGAAGAAGGGGAGGGGGAAGAGGGGGAGGGGGAGGAGGGGGAGGGGGAAGAGGGGGAGGGGGAAGAAGGGGAGGGGGAAGAGGGGGAAGGGGAAGAGGGGGAGGGGGAAGAGGGGGAGGAGGGGGAAGAGGAGGAGGAGGGGGAAGAGGGGGAGGAGGGAGAAGAGGAGGAGGAGGGGGAAGAGGAGGAGGGGGAAGAGGAGGAGGGGGAAGAGTAGCTTTCCAGGGCTTAAGCCAGCCCTGGAGGACATTCAAGGGAGGAAAACCCCTCTGAGTACCCAGCTACTGCCAGAAGTATGCAAGGTGCTGCAGGGTTGTGCTGACATTTCTCCCAAAAGAGAACTAGCTGAAATTCTTCCTCATCTTCTGCCTCTCCTCCACCCTCCCCGTGAAGCTGAGCTTCTCAGCTTCCTCTCAGAATGCTGTCTTCAACAGACCACAATTGGGCAAGGGAGGGAGTGAGGGGAAAAAGTCCAGGCCAAATGTGAGACATCTTCTCAGCGTGTGAATTGCGCTGAAGAGTTTCTAGGAACCCAGCCATGGTGTAATGTGAGCATTTGAAAAGCCTGAGGCAGGAGGATGCTTTAGAGAGTCTGTCTGGAAAAAAAAAAAAAAAAAAAAAAAAAAAAAAAATGAAGTAGACCAAAATAAATAAATAAATAAAAGTTACTGGGATTTTTGTTTTTAAGTTAAGCACTTTAAATAATTTAAAGCATTGACTTTATTTTACAAGGGGATCAAGAACTGAGTACAAAATTTCAATGATTTGGTCCACCTAAGAGGATTCTCCATAACGTCAGCAGTAAAGATTTTTATCCCTCCATTCAGAAATACGTTGCTATGCATATTGCTTCTTAGTTGTCAATTTGATAAGATCAAAGACCACCTAGGGGGCTGGGGAGGCACATCTCTAGGTGCACCTGTAAAGGCCTTCCACAGAGGATAACTAAGAAACAGCTACTATGTTAAACATAGGTAGCATTGCCCCATGGGCTGGGGCTCAGACACAATGCAGGTGGGGTGGGAAGAAAAGCGCCCAGCCAGTGCTGTGTTTAATCTGCCTCCTCTCCCATGATGCTCCAGTAATTCTCATGATGCTCCTGCATGCCCTTCCACCGTGATAGACTGGAACCTTTGAAACGATGAATAAAATAAGATGATCCTCTCACATTGTTTTTCTGAGGTTGTTGTGATAGCAACAGAAGACCTAACAAACTCCCTGGCTTCGCTATTTTTCTATTGCCTGGTAAAACAGCATGACCAAGGAACTTACAGAAGTAAGGACTTATTTGTGGTTCCAGAGGGCTGGAGTCCAGAATACTGGAGACAGCATGGTAGCATGTGTAAATGTGACAGCTGGGACTGGAAGCTGAGGACGCTCATCTCAAACTTCCAGCAGGATGCACAGAGAACAAGATGGGAATAGCATGTGGCTTTGAAATCTCAAGAAATGAGCTCCCTTATTTCAGCAAGACCACACCTCCCAAGCCTATACAAACAGTTCTATACTACCAGTGTGTCAAGACTGTGAGGGATGTTATCATTCAACCCAGCATACTGTCTTTCTTTCTTACTAACCAAAGCCTGGTTCTGTTAAGAGACCCACCAGGGAATTGACAGCAACTGCTAGCATTTCCTAGCTCCCCTTAAAATCATCATGGCCAGCCGTCTATTCTGGATGGCAGTGTAAACAGAATCAACCAAGTGAACATCACAGAGAGACAACGCTTTAGAGTTAAGAGCCTTCTTTTAGCTTTGGACTTTCTCGCTCTACTTTCCTGGGAGTATAGCCCCATCTCAGCATCTGCTTTCAGAACAAGCTTATCCCTGACACTTCTGAGTCTTTGGAACATACCCCGAACATCTAGCTCTGAAACTCTTGTATTAAAAAAAAAAAAAGAATTAACTCCTTAACATATGGAGCCACTGTTTTCAAATTCCTCATATACATGGTTGTAGTTCTTTATTAACAGTGTCCAAGGTTGGGGAACTCTTCAGTAATTCTCAATCCTTTAGATTTACTTCCTTTCACTGTGTGTGTGTGTGTGTGTGTGTGTGTGTGTGTGTGTGTGTGTGTGTGTGTGTGTGTGTGTGTGTGTGAGTGTGTGAGTATGGTGGCCAGAGGTAGATGTATATATGTCCAAGAATCTTTCATTAACTCCATTACCACTTTCCTCCTTATCTTTTGAGACAGGATGTCTCAGTAAAGCAGGTGCACATTAATTGGATTAGCTGGTTGGTCAATGAGTTCTGGGGGTTTGCCTGGCCTTGGCCTCTCCTGTCTCAGCCCGAGCGTTATAGACACGTGACCACAGCCTTTTTACACGAGGATCCAAACTCAAGTTCTCACACTCATACAGCAAGCTCTATACCCAATGAACCATCTCCCAAGCTTCCTCCTGTCAATATTTTACCTTCTGAAATGATTTCTTATAATGTTATTTGCACTTTAGGGTTTTTTTTTTTAAAAAAAAACAAAACAAAACTGGAGTTTAATTCATCAATTCATAGACCTTCCTTTGCAAGAGGTTAATATCTCAATTCTAGCACTGGAATGAGCCAGGTTTTAAAAAAAAAAAAAAAGAATCCAAGTCCATGAGCTTATTTTCCCATGATCCTTAGGGAGTCCCTGATTCAGTGTGCTAGGGAATCAAGAATATACTGGATTAAAGGATAAAGGAGAAGCCCACCCAACTAGAAATAAACTCAAAAACCCTGGACCCACTCCCCAAGAAGGCTCATACTTCCGTGTCTTCTCTCCAGCCATCTTCTTATTGCCTGAGCTGCCCATATGAAGTCACTGGAAAGCTCAATCCTGAGGCTGTTGGTATCCTGCTCTTTATTAGACATGCATCCCCTGGTCTCCATTCATAATGGTACATAATCACAATAATAGTGAGATGATGCTATGTAGCAGTATGTAGAGTGCCTGGCACAGAACCTTGCATATAATGTGCACCCACTGTCTTGTGTTTGCAACCTTTAAAGTTCATTTTCCTCTCATCACCTCCACAAAATGATTGGGGTGCAGTACAGGAAGTGGCCCTTAGCATAACTTTTCTTGAAGCTCTGTGTTCCTACAAACAGTGCTGGCAGGCTGCAGGGCAGAGAAGCAGGAACCTTGAGGAAGTCCCCAACGATCAGAGATGTCAGCTACAGATGCACCGACCCAGAAGACAAGAATGAGTTTACCTCATGCTCCTAGCGATTAAGGGAGGTGACTTTAAGAGACAAATGGGCAAAGGGCTGTGAGTTCCCTGCTACAGGGAATGGGTTGGGGTGGCGGGTAAAAGTACACCTCCAGCTGGCTGTGGGCTCTGCTGCAGGATGAATCTGAACTAGTTCCTGTCATGTTATTTACACTGTAGCTTCTTCTGAGAAAATAACTGACATTTAATTCATCGATTCATAGACCTTCATTTACAAGAGGTTAATATCTCAATTCTCCCAATAGAATGAGTTGGATTAAAAAAAAATAGAATTTCAATTCCCGTTCCATCACCAACTAGGTGAGTGATTGGAAAACTCATTTCATCTCTGTGGGGTAGATGCTTATGAAGGCTCAATGCTTCTGATTATGATGCATTTAAAAAGCATGCAGAATTCTGTAAAGAATAATATGTTCTTGTCCACACCACGAATCTTTATTAAATCTCAGCATCTCAGCACAGACAGTTTCTTTAAAAAGTAAAAAAGCCATCCCAAATACAGTCCCAGTCCTAACTGGTCTCCACTCCTGCTTGGCAACACTGTGTTCTATATGCGCTGCTTTTATTCATGTGCTTTAATTTATTATTTATAGCAAGGTTTGGACTATTATTTATTTATTATGCCCAGAACCTACCAAGGGTCTTGCTTATACACCCCAGCTCCTATGTGTGATTTTATTCTTAGATGTATAATCTCTTATTCAAAAATCTGAACCCCTCCAAACTCCTGAGATACAATATGAGGGTCTGTGTGTTTGTTGATGTTACAAATTTGTGACAAACTTATTTGAGAACAGAATCTGAACAGACACAAAGTTATTTGTGGACTTTATGCGTCTTACCTTCAATGATTGTATTTCACTTTGGAACGGTAATTAGTTCACTTTGAAACATTAATGTATACGAACATACTTTGATTCCTTTACCTTGATAAAGACATGTTCCATCATAAATAACCCATGTGAGGATTCTTGTTGTAGGAAGTTTCTGGCCCAGCTTAGCCCTAAGGTCTGAACCTGCCTGCAGCTGCTTAGCTCAATAAGCTAAGGCTTATATTAATTACATGCTGTTTGGCCTATGGCTCAGGTTTATTGCTAACTAGCTCTTGCATCTTAACCCATTTCTATTAATCTGCCTTGCCATGTGGCTCGTAGTTTACCTGTACTTTATTACATATTGCTTCTTGGGTGATTGGATTGCAACTCCATGACTCTGCCCTCCTGCCCCTTTATCTATGCTTGGAATTCTGGCCTGACTACAAGATGCCCTGCCACAGGCCAAAACAATTTCTTTATTAGCCAATGATAATTCATAGTATACAGAAAGACATCCCAATCTGATTCTAAACTCAGAACAACTCAGAATAACAACATACATTTTACTCCTACATGCTTAAGATAAAGCAGTGCCTTTATATGGCCTTGTATATACCACAGGCACCAGCTCCAAACACACATATTCATGAGGGCTCCATGCAATTTTTCAACACTTTCAGTGATAGCATAATATACTTTCTTTGGCAATCTGCTTTTGATCGCTAAATATTTTAAAGATTATTCTATTTATTTATGCAAATGTGTATACATATGCATATGTACACATGCATGCTGGTGCCTGTGGAGTCCATAATAGCATTGGATCCCTGAGAACTGGAGTTACAGGCAGTTGTGAGCCACTCCGTGTGAGTGCTGGGAACCAAACCCCAGAGCTTTGGAATAGTGGCTCATGCTCTTAACTGCTGAGCTCTTTACTGACACAGCTCTAAACACTTTTTAATGTATCTATATTGTTAATGATCAGTGTAGCTGTGTGACACTCTGTTATACGAAGAAGCTACAGTATTTGTTCATTCTGCCTTTGGAGAGCATATGAAATGTTTCCAGAGTTTTTCATTTTTATAAACTGCACTGAATTGACACACACTCTCATGTGAGGAGATCATCCCAAAAGAGGAATTTCTGCCCCAGGAACCTACGTCTTTAAATTTTAATCGTGTTTAATTACAGCTCACAGTGGCCAGTCAATTGACTCTCTCAACAGCAGTGCCTAGCCTTGTTGCTCCTGTTCCTGAGGGCACATGGCATCATTAATTTCCCCTCACTGTTTTCAATCAATCTGTAAGCTTTGGAGAGCCCAACCAACAGGGTTGCTTCTCTCCTGAGTTATGAGCCAGCTGGGAAATAAAGACAAATGCCTGAAGACGGAGGCCCAACCATCCAAGGGGCTTGACCTTGGAACAGCCTAGTCAGGGAAAACGGTTCTACCACAGAATACTTTCCCAAGCTGCTCCTCGTGCTAACTCCAGCAGAGTGGAAGAGACAGCCCATACTTGTGCATTCAGGATCTATATATATATGATGCAATGTTCACCCCATGCCCAACCACCATTGAGGGAGACAGAAAAGAAACCCTAATACTTAGAGAAAAATCCCTTCTTGAAGAAAACAGGAGCGGCAGAGGAACATCTGGATTCTGGCTCTTTGTTTTCTGTTTGTTGTTTCCCTGGTGCTTACCAAGGCTGAACAAATATCTGCGAGGTTACTGGTCAATGATGTGTTCTCCGCTGGCCATTGCTTACTCATTTTCTGTGCCCATCTTTGTACTGTGATGTTGGTTTCTATCTTTACTGGCATAATTAATAGATTCTGAACTTTTTCTTGGCAGTGAGCATTACTGACATGTTTCTTGGAATTGGCATTTCCCCCCCCCCATTCATGACTAAGTAGACATGTATGAACAGAAGGCTTCTACTTTAGTGCACAATTCTTCATTAAGAGGCTTCTTTGTGTGCATGTGTATGTGTGTGCATTTCTGTATGTGTGAGTGTGAGTGTGTGTGTGTGTGTGTGTGTGTGTGTGCACTCACACACACATGTATGTGGTCTTCGTGCCTTGAAAAACCATAGCTTATGTAAAGGCTGGGTAGGGAGGGTTTCAGGAAGTGTGAGCCAAGCTGCCTGAGCTGTACTCTGGAGTGGAAAAATGAACACCTATATTTTTTTTATTTTGAGACCAGATCTCACTAGATAGACAGGGCTATCCTATATTTCATAGAGCTCTACCTCCCTTTGTGAAAAAAAATATGTTAAATAAACATATCTATTGTAGAAGAATTTATTTGTAATATACTGGTAAAGGACTAATATTTATTAAGGGGTTATGGATAGATTGAACCTCAAGAGGATTTTTGGAGGGGGGAGCTGTCTTATGCTGGGCTGCTGATCCGCTTCCCTAGCACACAGGAACACACAGGGACAGAAGTCTGTGTTCCCCCAGTCCCTAATCATTTCTGGCCATGTCCCATAGGGGTCCTGATCTTTAGGAGCTACTAAGGTTCTCTAAATAACGCCTGAATCTCACTACACCTCTCTTTTTTGTCTAGCCAAGAATGTTTTAAACTAAGTATAAGACTATATATAATAGGAATTATTATAAGGTAATGTCTGGGGGAGGGAAAGGCAATAACATAAGCAAAGTCAAACCATAACTAACAACAAATATAAGGTAAATTTTAAATGTCTAAAATATTGGTAAGTGGGAATGTATAGGGATTATTTTAAGGCTGTTTATTTTGAATAATAAGAATTTCATATTTGAATGTTTTTTGTTAAGATATGAGATGATAGTAACCTTAACTATTTAACTCTATCAAGACTTGAGAGGGAAAATACATTATTTGAAAGTTGGAAGTACAAGAGCAGCTTTTAAGATTTAAGAGAGGACAGCGACAGTTACTTATCTGGACCTTTCTTTCCGGCTTTTTTGTAAAGTTGGAGTATTTACTATTTTGGCTATAGGCCTATGATATTTGACAGATTTTTTTTTTTAGAAGTAGGGCATTTTGGAGAGACTGTCTTATTTTGTTTGGGCAGGTTTCGGCAGTCTTTTTTATTATTATTTTGTTTGTCTGGATTGGACAGTGTGTGTACTGACAGCAGTCAAGGCAAGGGCAGTTTTTTGCCTAAATAGGCTATTGATTGCCAAGGAAGACAAACTGTTTATAGAGTGTCTTTGATGTCTAAGACTATCTTGGGAAAGGAACAGTGATGTCAGGAGTTGTCATGTATTTTATGGCCAAATTTTGAATAACAAAACATTAAACGTTATATTTTTTAGGTCTATGAAGTAGTTGAAAACTCTTGTCTATTTGATATCTTTTATTATAAATTTGAGAAATTTAAACAGCATGACTATTCCATGGCAAACTTAAGTAATAGTGATCTGTAATTTTTATCATCTTAAAGACTGAAGTTTATATTGTAAAAATAGGCAATTTATAAATGGTTATACAGTTTTTGAATGATGACTTTAAGTATAATGATCATATAAACATTAACTAAAGGTATATTTATAATGTAAAATGACAACAGTATTTCAAATATATATTATTGTATAAAATATCCAAACAGAGTTATATAAAAATCTTATGTATATATTAGGACTAATATAATTAAACAGAGGTAGAAATTGTATAATGGGAATGACAGTGATATGTTTAATATGTATTAATGTCTAAGATATTTTAAACAGAGGCAAAAGCATGTATAAAATATGCAATTATAGATTTAATTTTGTATTAATATATAAATTATCTTAGACATATAAAATAATTTTAGATTTAAATTTGTATCAATATATAAATTATTTTAATCAGATATAAAATAATTTCATATTTGGATTAATATATAAGCATCTATATTAATGTAAATTGTTTTTAGTTTATATTTGGCTAATAACTATTTAAAGGTAGATATAATTATTTATGTCTATTTTATTTATTTATTTTTAAAGGGATTTTTGAATTTATATTATTGTTTTACTTTTAACTTAAATTTAACTTATAGCTACTTTACTAGAATGATAATTATCTTTAACTTTTAGAAGACATAATTTATTGGGAGAGGGGCATAGTTTTTTTATAAGACTGTTTTTTGTTGACTTGTGGGCAGCAGCATTTTTGTGGGATCTTGTAAAAACTAAGATAGTGTGTTGTAGTGGGTTTTCTCGGGTCCCAGACAGCCAGAGATCCGGGACCCACAGGCCCGCTGCCGGGCGGCTAAGCCCGGCGCCGCTTATCCGCGCACCGCCCGGGTCCCCAGAAACGACTCAGACGCTTCTATTTACTTCATGCTGTTTGGCCTATGGCTCAGGCACATTGCTAGATAGCTCTTACATCTTAAATCAACCCATTTCTATTAATCTGCGGGCCACGTGGCCCGCGTGGCTCACCCGTGCCTCCTTACATGCTGTTCCTTCGGCGGCTTCAGCTCGGTCTGCCTGACTCCACCCTGCTTCTCCCCCCTAAGCTCTGATTTCTCCTCCTACCTATTCTACGGTACCTGCCATGGCCCAAACCAGCTCCTTTATTTAAAGATACAGCACACACAAATGCATTCCCACATCAATAGTGGTTACGTCTTAATGGACTGACTATAACATCTATAATTATTTTTAGAGTATTTAATAAGTTTATTTGGAATTCTTGTTAGAGATGTGACATGAAGGATAATCATAGAAAGCTATCTTGTAACTATTTTGAATAGTCTATATTTTAAAAGTAATTATTGAGTGGTGTATAACAAGTTGGTTTATTATTATTATTATTATTTTATTGTTGTGGGGCCTTATTTTTGATGCTTTGAAGATTGTTGGTAGGAGAAATTGTTATGTATAGTGGAAAACTTAAACATTATTAATATTAAATGAACAATTTATGTCTTTAGTAGAAAAATGTATGTAGAAAAGGTTTTAAGGTGGAGAAGGAATAAATGTACAAAAAATAGTATTAGAGATAAAATTATAATAACATTGTTTTTTAGATATTTTGGCATGTATCAGTGTGGATAATCAAATGCTGATATTAAAGGAATGCCCTCCATGCCCGGCTGGAAGTTCATCATTTTGAAGAGGAAAGATGCAGGCAGAGAGAAAGAATGATATCAGGGTCTGCCAGCATCCCCACATCCCAGCTGGCTCTGAACAGCTCAGCTTGTCCGGAGTTTGCCTGGCTCAATCCCTCCTTCTTCTTTTACGTATTGTTGCTTTTGTTTAACAATTTTGACTAAATTACTGACATACACAATCATGAAAAGGATTTGTTTGTCAGAACATTCAGTCCATCCTGGCTAGAACTTGTCTTTGGGTCTAGGGTGAATCATTGGCAAGGTATTCACCTCACTGCTAGCAGAAAGGAGGGAGCTGGGGACCTAGTATGAGCTTCCCAGGTGTGCCTTCAGTGACCTATTTCCCTACCCAGGCCCTACCTCCCAAAGTCCTTACCATTTCCCAGAACAGTGCTACCAAGGCCAAGGATTTACACCTGAGCCTTTAGACCAGGGGAAACCTGTTTCCAAACCAAAACACAAGGCCCAGGGATGTGGATCAACAGTTAAAGATGGTTGTTCTGCAAGTCTGGTGACCTGAGTTCAATTCCTGCAACCTACATAAAGATGAAAGTCAATACAGACATACATCTATCCATCCACTGGCAAGAAAGCTGCCCCAATCCTGTTTTCTACACACCCACAATCTAATAACTTCCAGATCTTAACTATTGCATTGATGATCAAGTCTCAACATAAAAAAAAACTAAAGAAATACTAACATCAGACTTTGGTGGGAGAGACAAAGTTTCATATAAACAAACATTAAGGGAAGCAGGAATGTTAAACACAGGCTTAGCTCTTGAAGAAGAGAAATGTAAAACTGTTTTCTGCCCAGAAGGCTGGGAGCAGAGGTGGTCAATAGCCTGGTGACCTTTTGCAATATCTGTGTGGCTGAGATTCTCCACACCAGATTCTCCCCTAGACCATTACCATGACCTTATTTTTCTCTGATAATCTACAGAACCCACTTTATGGAAGATGCCACGTGCACTTTACAAGGAGTTTTGACGTTGCCACATCTTAAACTTTGTTGTACCTATGGGATTGAGTTAATTATCACCAGAAAAATTTTTCAACCACATGTGCTTAAATATGCATAAAGTAAACTACTCAAGGTCAGACTCTCAAAGTTTGAACCAACACCAGCTACGGAGTCCTGTTAAACAGAACGGCCTTCATATCACCTACAGATCATTACTCTGCTGGCCATGTTAGTTGCAGAGACCCCCTCCCATTTCTTCTGAGATATTTATGGATGACAGTGTCTGAAACTAGACAGGCCCTATGTCTACCTTGCCAAGGGGTCCAAGGGGCCCTGGTGGGTAGGGAGTCCTGTGGACACAGGGCTGATGAGCTGAGGTGCCACCAGGACAAACTATCTCCTAAACTAGGGAATGCTGAGGAATGTGCAGCCTATCATCTGTGGAGCAATTATCTGCCCACATCTCCCGCAAGTACCTTTAGTGAAACCATCTTTGAAATATAAAGGTCCTATATTCCGAAGTCACCTGACGCTTTCAGGTCACCACTATGCCATCACCTCACTTTCAGGAAGGGCAGAAGCAGCTGAGGTGACTTGAATCTGTGAACTGCAAACGTAAAATCCATCTCCACCAGGCATGAAGCCTGGGCACAGGTGTTTCTCCCATAGTCCTGTCTTCTGTACCAACCATAACAGCTCAGAGGCTTTCTCTTCCTAGTCCTCCAGAAAACTCTTTCCAATATACATCACAGCCCAAATGGCCACCTGTCATGCTTAGAAGGTCGGTGGTGTCATTATTTCCCAGAGAGCCAATGGTTTGGCTTCTTATCTGTTCCTTCCTGACTCTGGCCCATCATCATCACCACATATATTGTCTCTCAGAGAACCCAAGATGTGGCCAAAAGAAATAAATATCTCAGTATAGTCTGGGTTTCAGCCAATCACTGAAATCCCTAACTTTCCATCATAATGCTGATGAACACAAGAGAAGAATGAATTGAAGAGGCCAGAGAGAGCAGACTTGAGGTCGCCTGGCTGTCACATTGGAGGCAGAAAAGACTCTTACCCTCTGCACTGCCTGATCTTGATTCCAAAACTCCAAATCTATATTGACTCTATCACTGAACAGTTGGATAGAAAAGTGGCTACTTGTAAAGAAGGAGATTCTGTCCACCCCACCCAACTTCCTCTTGTTCCTCATCAGCATTTCTCTCTCTATATAGCTTCATCTAGAGTAACTGAGGCAGGGGTGAGAGATGGGAGGAGTCATTGTCAGAATGTGTCCTAGTACCATTCAGCTCCACAGAAGTACTTCAGAGAGCGGGGGCAGGGGAGCGTGTGGGAGCTGGAGAAGGGATGCAGCCTAGTGGATCAGAGAAAAGGAGAGTTTTAGATGTGGAGAGTGACCTCTGACTCAGTGTCCAGAAGTGGGTCTGAGAGGAGAATTTGGCGAGCAATTAAAGGAATGGAGAGTTGCCACATGGAGCCTCAGTCAGAAGCAGCAGAGCTCGGGACAGGCCTGGGAACAAGTGCTGGCCTGTATGGGAAGGGGGAATGTACAGGTCTCTGGGAGTGGTTCTCTCTCTCTCTCCGTCCTTCCCCTCTTTCCTTTCTTCCTTTCTCACAAACTAAGGAGGAAGGAGGGCTTAGTATTCTCTAAAGGGAGAAAAAGAGAGGATGTGCCTAAACACAAAGCAGGTGGGAAAAGCAATCCTCGTGGAAAAGGCAGCAGCTGTGTTTGCATGAAGAGGACAGGCAGAAAGCACACGGCACTCAACAGCAGCCTATAACGCAGGGCTGTCCTGCCCCACAAGGTGAAGCCCATTTCTAGGACCATATTGGGCCAAGGGCCTCAGCTACACAGGCGATAGGTCCTGAGGAGAACTTACGGTTATCATTCTGATAAACGGACACAGTACTAAAGCTGCCCCTGGCAACTTACCTTTCTTCTACCCACAAGCCAGGACATCTCCTGACCCTCATGCCGGAAGTTTCAACTTGTAGTACATGGTGCTTAACTCAGAGACACACACTAGCAAGGACTCAAATAAGAGACTACAGCATGCTCAGTCCTAGGTGGAACATATAGACTGTACCCCTCCTTCCCAGGCTCAAGAATTATTGAGAAAGTGGAGAACAAATCCTGAGAGCCAGACGCCCTAGATGAAAACCGGCATCTGGACACAGCACGGAAGCTGTACCTATGAACTCACAGTGGTTGTGACAGTGTCCTTAAGACCTGTGAAAGTGCAAAGCACACCAAATCCCAGCGTGCAAAGGGGAGTTGAGCATGAGGCCCCACCTCTAAAGCAGGAGTTAAGGCAGTTGATGGCCTCTGGTGGAGGGAAAGACAGTCTTTAAGAATGTCGCCCCCTGCTGGACGGTAGTGATGCTCTTCTTTAACCCCAGCAGAGGCAGGTGGAACTCTGTGAGTTAGAGGCCAAGCTGGTCTACAGAGTGAGTTCCAGGACAGCCAGAGCTACACACAAAGAAGCTGTCTCTGGGGGGGTGGGGGGGGGAGAATGTACCCCTCATAAGTCAGCCACTCTCTAGGGGAAGGCCACACATCCAAGATTATTTGGGTAGCAAAAAATGGCCCTGGTGGGTTTAGTGGGGGTGGGGTGGGTGAGTAGGGAAAGAGGGGTTCTAAGAGAGTGGGAAGAGGGCATAAAAATGATCAGAACATGTTGCACAAAATGTCTCAAAGAACTTAAGGATATTTTAAGGACTTTTTTGGTTTTTCAGTAATGAATATAAAATCAACCAAGTCTCAAAGAGAAGGGCTTTACAGAATCCTTTGTAAGTTAATGACTTTGTCAGTTAATAAATTGTCGATGGGGGTTGAGGAGATAACTCAGTTAACAACACCTGCTGCTCTAGTAGAGGGCCTATACTCAGTTCTCAGCACCCACATGGTAGCTCATAACCATTTGTAACTCCAGTTCCCAGAATATTAGGTTCTCTCCACTTCTGTATCCACTACATTTACACACAGGCAAAGCAATCATACACAAGACAAAATTCACATTAGTGGTTTGGGATGTGGTTCAGTTGGTCAAATCCCCAGCACCACACAAACCAAATGTTCTGTGCTCAGCCCCAGTTAGCAGAGACAGAAGAATTGAAAGTTGAAAGTTATCTTTTTTGTTAGTTCTAAGCCAGCCTAGGCTGCATGGGACTCGGTCTCAAAAAGAGAGAAAAAAAAATTCACAGTGCAAAACATCACCCCCCAAATTGCCTGCTAATTTCCTGAGGGTAAAATGGAGCATTACAACTGCCAGAGCCACACAATCAAACACGGTATCATTAATAATAGAACATGGGGCAACACAGAGACATCACTAGGAAGTGCTCTCACATGCCAGAGTCCTTGTGATCTCCCTCAAATGAATTCAGACTAAGCGTAGAGCATAGTGTTGAAAACAGGAAGAAAATATTACAAAATAGGCACAGCCATGGAGTAGACAGTAGCCAAAGGAACTGTTGCATGAAAACACACACACACACACACACACACACACACACACACACACACGTGCATACTCACAATACACATGTGGACACACATACACTGATAAGGTAAAACTGATCAATGGTCACTGGGTCCATTGGAGGGGGGGGCACACTTGTGGGGTCAGGGTACACAATAGCCAAAGGGACCATCATATGCCACTCTGCATGGTAATGTAGCTTTAGACTATTTTCTAAAATCTGTGGAACAGATTTCCCAGGGGACACATGCCTGTCTAGGTGATTGACAAGCTGGTTCTAGTTCCCTCTGGGTGGCTGTGATAAAGCACTCTGACAAAAAAAAAAAGAGTCTGGAGAGAAAGGGGTTGATCTCAGCTTAGAGGTTAAAGTCCATCACTGAACGAAGTCAAGGAAGGAACTTGAAGCAGAAACCATAGAGGAATTCTGCTTGCTGGTTCATGTGGGCTGGTGCTTACCTAGCTTTCTTAGACAGTCCAGGACCACCTACTAAGGGAATGGAGCTGCCCACAGTGGAGGGAAGGGTGGAGACCTCTTAAATCGATTAATAAACAAGACAGTCCCCACACAAACAAGCCCATAGGTCAATCTGATTTGGGCAATCACCTGATTAAGACTTCTAAGGTGACTGTAGGCTGTGTCAAGTTGACAATTATAGCTAACTAGCACACAGGTCTATTTGGGTGGGGACCGTAATGTCTTTGTTCTTTCTAGAAAGCGTCCTTCTGGGTACTGATCTTAAAATATTCCCGGAAGTTCAAGAAATTCTGTCTCTACCTAGGGCCAGAGAGAGATATGACTCAGATCACATTCTTTTGGCAGAGCAAAAATCAGGTAACAGAGTAGATTATACAAAATAAAACAAAAAGTAATAAATCTTTAAGAATACCTATGCTTTACTAGAGGAAAAAAATTTTCCCTTAATGGGCATCAGTAAAACCTGCTGCTTCACCCTCCTCCATTTCATTTGGTTTTCTAAATATTTTCTAAGTGTGTTTTTAATTGAAATAGAACGACATCACTTACTCCCTCCCTTTTCCCCCTTCAATTCCCCCATATTCCCCTCCCACTCTCAATTGATAGCTTCTTTTTTCTTTCATTATTATTAGAACGTACATGTATGTGTGTATGCATGTGCAAAAAATCCAAATACAGCTTGCTGAATCCTTTTCTGTTACTATGCACACGGTTTCAAGACTGACTATGATACCTTAGACAACTGATAAGGAGTCTCATCTTTGGGAGAGGCTGATTCTCTTCTCCCAGCTGCCTTTAGTTGCCTATAGTTTACTGCCTAGGGGTGGTATTCTCAATATTAAGGAGGAGCAACTTTGGTGTTCCCCCTTCATTTACCCATTCCTGTTTTTCACTTGCAAAATCAGTATGTTACCAGGAACAGAGGGGTGGGGCGGCTGATGAGGGAAGCCGGGGTAAATCCTCCCTTACCTTCAAGTCTGTTCATTTCTATCTAGCTACCGAAGGTTGCCCAACATATTTCAGGAGCACTGAACGCCACCTTCACACTCCACTCTGTAGTAAGTGCAGGTGTGAATAGCAGGCAGTCACACCAATAAGAAACAGTGAGACAAATGGAGAAGGGGAGGAGTCTGAAACTAGTACCAGGAATTATGCTGACAGAGCAGGGTAGACCGGAGAGGCAAAGCAACATGTTTCCCTTGACTGCACACTGATCTGGGTGAGGAAGCTTGAATACGGACGAGGCTCAAATATTAAGGAGTTATTAAATGTCTTGGCTGTGATCCTAATGTGATACTCATTAAGAAGACTGGCCTTATTTTGAAAAGATCCATCCTGGGCAGGCCACATGGCTAGTGTGTAATGTGATGGGCCAGCATGCATGAGGCTCTGAGTTTGATCCCCAGAATCAGATAAACCAAGCATGGTAGCATATCCTTGTAATTTTAGCACTCAGGAAGTGAAAGGAGAAGCATCAAAAATTTAAGGTCATCCTCAGCTACATTAGCATGTTCAAGGTCAGCCTAGGATGCACAAGACCCCTGCCTCAAAAAAACATAAACAAACAAGCAAAACCCCCACATAGGGGCCATGCTAACACCTATTTTGTCTTCAAATGTTTGAGCATTTGAAATATTCACATATATGTATATTATATATACATACTTGATGATCACATATAGAAAAACTGTTAATACTAAATCATTTCAATTTTTATTAAATTTGGAAGGTGCTCCTCATGGCACTGATTCAGAAGATGACTTGTGAAAACCAGTTCTCTCTTCCACTATGTGGGTTCCAGGGATCCTTCTCAGGTCCCCAGCCTTGGTGGTCAGAGAGTAACTTTACCCACTCAGACTCTTCCACCTCCATTATTTAGTAATATGACATAGAAATAACTTGGTAGAAATCACACTATCCTGGTTTGCTTTCTACTGCTGTGATAAACACCATGGCCAAAAGCAATCCGGGCAGGAAAGGGTGTATTTCACCTTCCAACTCCCAGTCACAGTTTATTGAGAGAAGTTAAGGCAAAAACCCAATGTTAGCACTGCAGCTCTGATGGACTGGGATCCTGGCAGTTGGGAGCCAGGAATACCACAAAGTCACTGTAAGAGAGCGGCTTACAGCCCTCTCCAGGGGAAGGTTTCCCTAATGTAACAACTCTGCTGGGAGAATGTTTCCCCAGCAAGTGTTATAATTCTGCTGAGCTCTGCTCAGTTCCAGCAAAAGGAGGTTTCACCTAAACCTCACTTTAGAGATTGAGAGGGAAGAACCCTGGAGGGCGGCTGCCTCAGCCAGAGTGAGAAAAAGCAGCAGCAAACGGCACAGGCCCAGGCTTTATACAGGGCTTCTTAGGGGCAGAGTCTTTCCAGGGAGATTTTCAGGATGGGAATTGGAGGGATTTCAGTCCTTGAGCTTGGACATGCTCAGATTGGCCAGATTTAGTGCTCAGGGATTGGTTGGTTTTCTCTGAGGGATTAGTTGGTTTCCATGCTCAGGAAATGGTTGGTTTCATGCTTAGTTGGTTAGCAGCAGATTTGGCTCCAGTTTCAGGGCCAAGGTGTTTTTTCACTGGTCCTTTTTCCTTTTGGCTCCATTTTTAGGGCCAGGGTTTCTTTCACTGACTCTGGTTCTAGGGTCAAAGTGTGTTTCTTTGGCTCTGGTTTCAGGGTCAGGTTAGGTTTCTTCGGATGGCCTTTTTACCCTAAGACTCAAGTCTGGAACCCAGAGCCAGGAGCTGAAGCAGAGATCTGGATGGGGGATGGACGCTGCTTCTGGCTTATGTACTTACCAGCCTGCTTTCCTGTACAACAATGGACCACCTGCCCTGAGGTGGCTCTCCTCACAGTGGGTTTGGTTCTTCCACACCAATAATCAAGAAAATGACCTACAGACTTGCCTACTGGCCAGTCCATTGGAGACATGTTCTTAGCAGAGGTTCTCTCCTCTCAGAATGGCTCCGGCTTGGGTCAAGTTGACAGAAAATCGAACAGCACGTGCTTCAAAAGGCAGCAGCGGCCTTGCTTTACCGAATAAACAACACAGAATTACAAACTAGAGACACACCCCATCCTAGAAAGCAAAAGAGCTGACAAAAACCATGGGTGAAAATTATTGTCGCGTTCCTGGGCCAACTGACCTTGAGAGAGGCTAAGAATGAGAAAGGAAGATGAATTGCATCTTACGGAAGAGAGAGAGCGTCACAGCATCCCTGTCGTCCCCATTGGCTCTCAGAAGGAGACCGAGATACCCAAGAGGAGTGACAAAAGAAATCCATGTGAAACAGCTGCTGGTCACAGTTTTGACCCCAAGCTCCTGAAGAGCATCACAGAGTCAAGGGTATGTGCAGTGGCTGTTCTAAGGGACTCTGTGTTTCATTCTGTTGCTGTGATAAAATATTCTGACTGACAAAAAGCAGCTTAGGGGAATAAGCGTTTATTTTTGGTTTACTGTTCTGGAGGATCAGGAGCCTGAGGGATGAGGGTGGGAGCAACAGTCGGGAAGGAGAAAGAGGCAGGAGCAGGAGCTGAGTCATCACACCATGTCTATGAACAAACAGCAAGTAGGTGAAGGCTATAAAACCTCCGGGGTGGTTTGAAAGAAAATGCCCCCCAAAGAGAGTGGTAATATTAGGAGGCCTCACGGAGTAGGTGTGGCCTTGTTGGAGGAAGTGCGTCACTGTGGAGGCGGGCTTTGGGGTTTCATATGCTCAAGATACTGCCAACATCTCAGACCACTGCCTGCATGATAAAGGATTCTTGGCTACTTTTTCTGCACCATGTCTGCTTGCATGCTGTCATGTTCCATCATGATAATAATGGCCTGAACCTTTGAACCGTAAGCCAGCCACCCCAACTAAATTTTTTTCTTTATAAGAGTCATGATGGTCATGGTGTCTCTTCACAGCAACAAAAGCCCTAAGACAACCTCAAACCCACTCCCAGGGATGTGCTCCCTCTTGAAAAGCCCTGCCTTCTGAAAGGGCCATGACCTTCCCACACAGTGTCGCAATCTGGGAACCCTTGTGTTCAGGCACATGAGCCTATGGAGACATTTTATATTCAAACTATGACAGATGTGTTTCTACCTACTTTTCATTACCTGCCAATAATCCCAGAACCCTGCAAGTCCATGGAGGGATTAACCTATCACTTAAATCAAAGTTCTCATGATTTATTCAGAGAGGCAACCTCACAAACACCCATGTATACCCTCCTAATTTCCAAGGCAGTTCTTGAGCCATTGAGTTGGTAATCGAAGTTAACCAGCATGGTTTCACTTCTTTCTGGATACTTTTTAAAACCTGGTTTGAACTACAAGGAACTACAGAAAGTCCTGTAAGCATCCGTGCATGGGAATTCTCTCCACAATAAGCAGAGATATGGAGCTTGTGCCACAGATAACTCAGCAATGCTAAATATTAGAGGAAAGTCACATTGCAAGCATTTTCAACAAAGAAAGAATTCAATCATTTTATTCTTGGCCAAATAGTGTGTGTTATGTAGAGACAGTATAAAGATATTATATATAGGCATGCGGAGAAAAAAAGCTTTCTTGAAAAAAATAAATTTATGTTCACATATGCCTCCATTCAACCAAAAGATACATTTTAAACACAGACTGGTAAAATCACTTTTACAAGTATCCATAGGTCCTTTATTGCTTTGGAGCCCAGCCTGCTTATCCAGGGTCCTTGCATCTACCCAGAGGTAGGCTGGACCATGTAGATTATCTTTGCTTACTCCTCTGAAAAGACATCCTTTCAAAGCTAGGAGGTATGGCCTCACTCCAGTGGTATTTCTCCATGCTTGACAGGCTTGGAGACAATAACTGCTCATGTTCTGTCCTAGCCATGCCAAAGGTTTACAATCTGCATGGTAACAGGGAGAAGGCTAGGCTGGGAGAATTGCTAAACTACACTTTAAAAAAAAAAAGTCTTAATTTCCTCCACCTTTCACTGATAAAGAGACTAAGTATTGTCACATGATAAAGAAGCTAAATAGTGGTCCTTCTGCATCTTCAATCACAGGAAAAGGTTGGTTTGCACTTTCTTTCAGAGTTCTAGAGATAGAAACCAGCCTCTTGTGCATGTAAAGCAAGA
This sequence comes from Phyllotis vaccarum, assembly GCA_033318265.1. NCBI lineage: Eukaryota > Metazoa > Chordata > Mammalia > Rodentia > Cricetidae > Phyllotis > Phyllotis vaccarum. Next base: position 12,209,214 of record JARWLC010000017.1, on the reverse strand, counting down.
CCTGAGTCACGCTGAGTCACATGCCTACCCCTTTTGTTTTTAGTTCTTGGTCCTAAAATACCAATGCATCATAGTCAGAGCTGCATTGCTCACTGCATCCACTGCCAAGAAGGATGGAAAGGCATGAGGGAGCAAAAAGAATTTGAGAAAGGTTCTGATGGACAAGGTACTGTAGTAAGAGACTTCTGGCCTGGACTTTCGGGCCTAGCCTCAAGGTTTGGACCCGTAGACCCACAGACCTGCAGAGACACACAGACACTTACATTAATTTTAGGCTGATTGGCCTAAGGCCCAGGCATATAACTTGCTAACTCTTTACCCTTAAATTAACCCATGACTCTTAGCCTGTTCAGCCATGCAGCTCGGTACCTTTTCTCAGCGCAGCATAGTTGTCCTCTGCATCTTCTGGCTTCTCTCTGGCATTCGGCTCTGTTCTTTCTGTTCCCAGAGTTTTCTTAGTCTGGTAGCCCCACCCACACTTCCTGCCTGCCTTTGGCCAATCAGCGCTTTTTATTAAACTCATAGGTGGGACAATTATTTACAATGTAACATCATTAATCCACTACAGGGTACCATGTAGATTTCTTTTCTATCTCCCAAAATATCTTTCATGAAAAATCCATGTTGTTAAACTGAGCTTGTTTTGTGGATTACAAGAAATGTCAAGTAAAGGATGTGTCTGGGAATCAGAAGGATGGAGAAAAATCTCAGTGATCTTTTTTCTTTTATATTTATTATTTTGGTTTCTTGAGTTAATGTTTCATGAGTCCCAGGCTGGTGACACACTCATATTCCCACTGTAGCCAAAGATGATCTTGACCTCTGATCTTCCTGCCTCGACCTGCCTTGTGCTGGGATTACAGGCATGCACCATCACCCCACTTTGTACATTGCTAGGGATCAAACTCAGGATTCTGTGTGTGCTAAGCAAACATTCTACCCATGCAATACATTTTCACTTACTGCAGCATCCCACAGTTGAATAGACACTTTTATAATGAGAAAAAAGTCTTTCTCAACATGATAATTACATTTAGCGTATTCTTAGCAATCAGCCCAGAAAGAAAGGCTATAGAAATGCTGCAGTGGCTGTGACTGTGGGAAAGTAGTGTGGCTGAATTCTTCTCCTTCCTTGTCTAACCAGTCTCTCTACACATAGTAGGTATCAACTCTGGAATGGAGAAACAAATGATTTAAAGCCAAATCAAAATGAATAATTTCATTTGCAATGGGAAGTATGGTGCTATCAAAGACAAGAGATGTGAAGACAGATTTTAGGAAAGTTTGATTGACTGTATGGGTATCAACCAGAGCAAGGTGAGATTTGAACACGGTCCCAGCCAGTCTTCTCAGCTCTCTAACCACAATGAGCTCTTTGTGTCTTATTAATGAGGATTATTAATTAATGATTATCCTTATTCAGGACTGCAGTGAACAAAGTATACTAGAAATTCCCCATTTTTTTTTCCTGAGGGATAGGAAGGGAATAAATCAGATACTGACTAGGAAACATGGTGGGAGGAAATGAAGGTGTTCTGCTTTAGGTCAGATGGGCAGACTATGTCACTAAAAAGAACTGATGTTCTAGCTGAGGCCTGAGGTTAAGGAGGAGAAAGGGATTGCATAGGGATCCTGTAAAGAGAGAGGCTGAAAGGGGGAATACAGGGCACTCTGGCGTTTCCACAGATCAATGATACAGAGAAAGGGCAGAATAGGAGCTTACAGGAAGCAGTGGCCGAGGACACAGGACCTCGAAGGAGTCACCAGTACTCCAGATGCAGATGGTAGCCACAGTGGGATGGTCTGATCTCACTGAGGAGAGGCAGCAATACCGTGGAGACCATTTTGGAGATCAGTGGGAGACAATGGACAGGGTATGTCTCTTAGAGCGATTCCGAGGGTCACAGGAGCTTGATTGTGCAACTCGGAGTAGGAACAATGCTCAGTTGGTAAAGTGTTTGCTACACAAGTAGGAAGTTCCGAGCTCAGGCCCCAGGACCCATATACACAGGTGGTGCACACCTGTAATCTCCGTGCTAGGGAGGGTCCCTGGCCTTGTTGGATAGACAATCTTCCTGAATCCATGAGTGTCTGGTCAGTGGGAGACCCTGTCTCAAAAAATAAGGTGGAGAGGAGTTGAGGAAGACTGCCAATATCAACCTCTGACCTCCACACAAACGGGCATGTGCAAGTATGCACACACACACACACACACACACACACACACACACACACACACACACACACACAAATGCACACACATCAACCCAACCACTGCCTTCAAATGGAGCTTTTTCTGACTCTTCCCAGGTAGAATTTTTAGGATTCTAGATTGCTTTGGCCCTGGGTTGTTGTAGTGGGGGTTTCTTGGTCCTGGGCGGCCAGAGGCCCAGACCCACAGACCTTCTGCGCCAGACCCCTTAGCAGCCCGCTGCTGCTGCTCAGGCCCCCAGAAATGACTCAGATGCTTATATTAACTTCATGCTGTTTGGCCTGTGGCTCAGGCACATTGCTAGCTAGCTCTTACATCTTAAATCAACCCATTTCTATTAATCTGTCTGCCACATGGCCTGTGGCTCACCTGTGTTCCTTACATGTTGCTCCTTGGGCAGCTTGCTCGATCTGCCTGACTCCGCCCTGCTTCTCCTACCTATGCTCTGATTTCTCCTCCTACTTCTTCTATGGTGCCTGTCATGGGCCAAAACAGCTCCTTTATTTAAAGATTGATATTCACAGTATACAGAAAGGCATTCCCATATCACTGGGTACCACTATAGCATCTTATCACGTTTGTTTATGGACAAGTCCATCTCATTTCCATAAATAACCTCTTTCCGTCCCTAATTGATACTGTATACCACAGCTGGGCTCTGGCAATGTCAACAACAAGGTTCTGAATGCCTTTCACTGCTGTATTTCCATTAGATAATTTACCTACTGAGATTGTTTAACTTGATGTGCCAACTTGACTGGATTAAGGGATTTCTAGACAGTTGGTAAAAGCATCATTTCTGGGCATCTCTGTGAGAGTGCTTCTGAAAGAGAATGGCATTGAAATCATCAGCCTAAGTAAGAAACCAGTTCTCATGAAGTGATATTGGCATCTTTTAAATAAATGGTCGAGGGCCCATGATATGTTTTAAGTTTGAAACCTCCAGTAAGTCATGAGCTTGAACAACTGGTCGGATGGCTGTGGACATAAGGATTAGGTGTTGGGAGTAAGTTACCACAGGTGAGCCTTGACATGTATACTCACCCACTTTCTCATCTTTAGGCCTGCTATTTCTGCTTCCTGGTTCATGGGGATGGGAAGAGCTACAGCATACACCCCCACCAGCACAGACAGGAACATTCCAGCTGCCATGTCTTCTTTGCCATGATGGATGGAACTGTGCCCTTCTGGAAACAGAAGCCAAGACAAGCCTTTTCTCTATTAGGCTGTTATTAGGAATTTGTCACATTGCTGAGCAATGTTTACAGCCCAGTTAGGAGAAAATACAAAGGGCAAACTCATTCCTTCCTCAGTCCTCTATTCTCTCCCGTCTGTCTTCTTCCCTTTCTGTCTTCCCCATCAGTTCTTCCATTCCTTGGGCTGAGGGAGGGCTCAGCTATTAAAGGCTAGGATTATAACCAAAATTTCCTCCTGCTCCTCTCTATCTCAGAGCTAGAACACCGGTGTTCTCATTGAGTTCTTGACCCTTTGAGTCCCAAGACCGATACCTACGGCCTCTTAGATCTAAGAATTTTGGCCTCAGGCTGAGAGTTTCACCTTTAGCGCCTCTAGATCCCAGGGGTTAATCTGAGCCCTGATGCAATCCCACAGTTCTCCATTTTGCATGTGATGTGATGGTACTTCTCAGCCTCCAAAACTGTGTGAGCCAATTTCCCTAAAAAAAATTCCTCCCAACTACTATCCACCTTATCTGTCTGTCTATCTGTCTATCTATCTATCTATCTATCTATCTATCTATCTATCTATCTATCTATCTATCATCTATCTATCTATCTATCTTCTACCTATTTATCATCTCCCTTTCAACCATTAACCTATCTATCATCTATGTAACTTTTCTATCATCTATCTGTATCACTTGTCTATCTGTAACACTTGGTATTGATTGTCAACTTAACAGAACGAAGAATCACAGAGGAGACAGACCTCTGTGCCTACTTTTGAGCCTGTTTCCAGAGTGGATTAACTGAGAGAAGAGAGTGGCCCTCAAAACAGGCATTGCCTTCCCATAGACAGCCTCAGAAATCTGAGGGGAAAGTGCCTACCTGTGTTCACTTCTTCCCCAGCAAGTGTGTCTGTGGCAGCTGCCTCTGCCCCTTGTTGACATCAGACTCCAGTTTCTTTAGACTTCCATTGTGGAGGTCAATACCAGTTACTCTCCAGGGAGCTCCAGGTCTTTGATTCTGGATGGGAACTATGGCAGTATCCAGTCTTTTGGACTGAGCAGCTACTGCATTCTCTGTCTCTGCCATTTACAGAAGTTCATTATCAGACTATCTATCCCCTATCATATGTCTGTCTAGTAAATCTCCACTTATCATATATATTTATGCTCTCAATTCTATTCCTCTAAAGAATCCCAATCATATCATCTCATTGGTACTGTTCCCCGGACATTGTATTATCTTAATCCTGATAAAACCTGGTAAGATAATAGTATTCCGTCTGTTTTACAGATCAGAAACTAGGCTTTCGAGAGATGGAAAAACTCACCCAAGATTATACTACTAAGAAACAAGGGAGCCTAGGCTTTGAAAGCACCTACAGAAGAGGTGGCTCTCAAGGGCAGGCAGCCATCGGGTGGGGGTGCCCAGCATCCGAGAGTTAAATGAGGGGACAAGCAGATGAACACCTGGACTGGAACAATGCCAATGAGATGAGAGATAAGGAACTGCCAAGAGAGAAATGTTCCAAAGGAATTCTGAATAAACTTCTGCTTCTAGGGCAGCTTTGATTACAATGTCAGATCCTAGCTACAATGGTGATAATAATAACGATAATAATAAAACACTTTGTTTCTGTTAGCTGGGTTTGCCAAGCAGGACAAAGCAGCCATTCCATGAGGCCTCAACATAGCAACAGACTGAAAGTTTATCGGGACCACCTGATGTGGAAGTGGGTTCGGGAGTCAACTGAAGAGATCAGAAAGTCTTTCACGTCATGGGAAGCCGGGATGAAAAGGTCCAGAGTGACTAATTTGTTGCTTATATTGGAAGAAACAGTCAGCTATAGGGTCAAACCCTTTTTAGGTCAAGTGGATTAAAAATCAAAACCTATTACCACAGCTGTTGTTTTTGGTTTTTAGACCAAAATTGTACTCCAGGCTAGGGTGCAGCTTAACTATTAAAAGAATCAAGTCTAGCTACAGTGTTGGTCCCAGAGTTCATTTCTACACCACCCTTCCTTTAAGAACCTCCCAATGGCCGCAGGCAAAGGTGATACCAACCAGAAAGCTCATCCTGAGACCACCACAAACAAGAGCTCATCTAAGGAAAGAGGGTCCGTTTCAACACTCCACCAGAACACAGCCTCCCTTCACTGACAAGTGTTTTCTGGCTTTTACCTTTGCCTGCAGGCAGCCTCTTTCATATCTCATGGCACTGCTTACAATGAGCACAAAGTTAGTAGAAACTGTGTGATGTGTGGGTCTCATTGGGCCCACCTCACAATTTTCAGAGGTATGTTCTCTGACACCAGTGCAGCAAGTTTACAGAAAATCAAGGTAGAGAGAGAGAGAGAGAGAGAGAGAGAGAGAGAGAGAGAGAGAGAGAGAGAGAGAGAGAGAGAGAGGAAAAAAGACAAAACAACAAAAAAAAACCCATGCTCATAGTGTAAACAAAAGATGAACGGAAAACTTACTGGCATTGCCAGGTAACACAGTCACGCACCCCCTACCAATACAGGCCTCTTCTGGGCCACACCCCTTGGCAGATGTGGGGGGGGGGGGTTCTGAAGAACACACAGACCTGCACACCACCACAGCAGCCCTGAAGCTGCTCCTGGAAAGTATGACTTCTGAATCTTCAGGGAGAGTTTTCCCCAACTGTCAGGCACTGACTGACAAGCCATTCCATCTCAGGTGGGTCTTTGCAGGGTAGGGATCACAGAAACAGGACTGTAGAGGAGAAAACAGCTAGATTGTCCCCCACTTCACCCCTAAAGCAGAGGGAGGTGCTAGACCAAAGAATATGTCCTGGCATTCAGGGTGCCTGTCAGACTCCTGAAACGGAAAAGGCTTTGCTGAGAAAGAATGTGGAGGGAGAGGAGGACGGGGAAGGAAAGGCTGCTCCAGCAGGCCCCAGAGCTGAAATGAAACTGAGTTGTGGTTTTGTTGAACAGCATTGAGCAATCAGCTCTATGCTCTCCTCACCTAGAGTTCACTGGCCAGTGAACTACCTCTGTGGCTCAGTTCCGAACTAAGATTTCACAGATCTTATCTCATCCCTGAGTCTTACATGATTTTCATGTCTTCAGATAATCGATTCTGAAGAGCCTCAAGACATGCTCAGAGGCTACTGGAGACAGTGTGCCTTGGCTCTCTGTAGCTATCTAGACAGATACATCTCACCTGCCTCCCCCTCAAGCTTACTTCCATTTTCCTGTAACCATTGTCCCTGGAGAGAGTCAACTACAGTCAGCCACAAGTTTTCTAGAACTTTCTGAGATTAAGTAGAGTTGTGGTGCTGTGGAGTTATACAAGCCCCAAATTGCCATTGAGAAAGTCTATACCCAATGTATGATTGTAGCAGACAGAGCACCAAGGCAAGCCCAATAGGGCCTGGGAGATGGCTCAGTCAGTAAAGTGCTTGCCCTGAAAGCATGAGAGCCTGAGTTCAATCTCCAGCATCCACCTTTTAAAAGGCCAGGCACAGAAGGTCGTATCTGCAATCTTAGCACTGGAGAGGCAGAGACAGGAGGATCCCTGGAGCTTTCCAGTCAGTCCTTCTAGCAAAATCAATGAGCTCTGGGCTTGGTGAGAGAGCCTGTTCAAAAAGTAAAGTGGACAGAGATAAGACATCCAGAGCAACCTCTGGCTTCCATATGTGTGTATATGTGTATGCATGCTCATCTGTACACACATGTACACACACACACACACACACACACACACACACACACACACACACACTTTCCTCACTATCCTTTATTTCAATCCTTCAGGCAGCACATGTAAAGGATTCGCCATGTGGCACACAGAGTCAAAGATGAAGGCATACTACTAAGGATGAGAAAAATTCTGGAAAGAGGGCTGCCTTCTTGAACCTTAAATCCAAGGCATATGGACAGATTGGCAATGGCTGAGGTGACTCATTACATCAGCCCAGGGTGGACACGGCAATCTTTTTGGAGCAAAATTTGCCAAGTAGGAAAGCGAGAGAGGCTGACCTAAGCAGAGGGACCATGGGAAATTATCGGGATCTAGTTTCCAAGACTGCTTGCTTCTCTGAGTCACCAGCCCTTGGGTCATCTGCTTCTTATTATATTCATGTTCTACCAATGCACAACCGACTATCAGAAACAGTGGGGATCTATTTATTATTCTGCAATTTCTGAAAGTGGAAAGCACAGGGAATATCTATGTCCTCTGCTCCAGGGGTCATCAGGCTGATGAGGATGTGTTCTCAAGGCTTGGAGCTCTTAGCAGAATTCAGTTCCATGTCATTCCAGGACTCTTTTCTGGTTGACTAACGGCCAGGGATCATTGTCACTTGACTCTCTTCATAGGCAGTTGGTAAACATGGCTATCTGCTTTCTCAAATCCTGGAGACAAATTTCTAAGCAGTCTGTTCTGATGTAGGTTTACACAGCAGAGCCTAACTAAGGGAGCGATTATGTAATCCGTGATGGGTAGTAGTGGTTATCGGATCCAGGCACACCCGTGCAAGATTGTCTAGATTAATGTTAGCCTTTGGGGATGTCTGTGAGGAATTGTTTTGATTGTGTTTATTTGATATATGCCATCTTTATTGTGGGTGGGACCATTTCCTGGGCATGGGATCCCAGAGTGAACAAGATAGTTCGGCAAACTAAGCACAGTGCATGTATCCATTGCTCCTTCCTCCTGACCGTAGACATAATGGGCTCAATGGTTTCAAACTCTTAATGTCTCCTTTCCCCTCACAATGGGTTGTAACCTGGGATTGTGGCTTAAACTCCAAGCTGCTCACAGCTTCACAGATCTCTGGGCCTGCCCACTTCCTTTCATCCGTTCCCATTCTTCTTCCTCACATACCCACTCACTGAACCAGCGGTTCTCCAAACAAGCCATATTCCTTCACGCTTTCTCTCCTTAGGACATTCTCTTCCAGCCTATCCAGCTGGTGACATTGTCTCATCTGCTACCTGTGATCACTATGTCAACCCGTCCCAGACTGAGGGTCTTCCAGGCAAAGTTAGAAGCAAATGCTATTAAAGAATTTATCAGATTTGTTTCCATGTGGAACCCATAATGGGAACACAGGCTCCCTGGTGCTGAAGGGCAGACCTGACTTAGATCAGCATCCCTGACAAGAAACACAAGGTCTGTAGGGAAAGTGGCTGTTGGAAAGATGGTCAGTTTTAGAAAGTACCTAGTGAACCTTGGGGTTTGTACTTTCCTGAATCTTGTTTGGATTGCTACCCTTTAAATAGAAATAGCAACAATAGTCACGAGTGCCTTTGTCACAGGCTAAGTGAGTCTTAATCTTCAAATGGAGATGGCCGAGAGTGCTCATTCATTCATTCACCAACAAATATTATTGGAAGCACTTACGAGGTACTAGATTGGAAGTGAGAAAATCAGGCATGGCCCCTCTCCTCATGTAGCTTCCAGATTGTCGGGTCTGTCAGTTTGAAGGTCTGCCCGTCACTTTGACACAGAACGTATCAATACAAAATTACAGCTTGGAGCAAGAGTTGTGAAGGGGAATGAATGTCGTTAGAGAATAAGGTGGTGGGTCTAATGGAATGTTCCTTGTCTCGTGATGGTGTTGTACCTTAATCAACTCATTGCAAATGGAAAATGTCATCAAAGGAGAATGTGTTTGTTTAGTATAGACCACCTACCAAACACGAAAACTTCAGAAGCAATATCCTCCCGGGTATGGTTGTCTGCTTTTGTGATGATATCTCTGCTAGCTGTAGAGCAGCAATAAGTGGCTGGAGACATGGCTCCGCAGTTAAGAACATGGCTGCTCTTCTAGAGAACCCAAGTTCAGTTCCCAGTACCCGCATCTAGCTATTCATAACCTCTTGTAACTGCCGCTTCAGGGGTTCTTTTGTGGTACCACAGTCATGCATGCACACACATACACCTCTGAGATAAAATTAAAATAAAAATCGTTTTTAAAGAATAGAACCTAATGGGAACCTAGACAAAAAAAAAAAAAAACAAAAAAAAAAAAAAACAAAGGTCAGAGTTCAGTTTCCACTGAATGTAAGTCACTTTTGTACCATCACACATGTGTGCGCGCGCACACGCACACACACACACACACACACACACACACACACACACACACACACACACACCTATACATAGATATAAAGATAGAGATTTACAAACAGAACCACCATGAACTGGAGACTATCTGTAGAAATGTTAGGAATAGTCTCTTTGAGGATGTGATGCTAGAGGGGTCGGATGTATAATGAGCCAGGCAAAATCATGAAGCAAGAACCTTCCAGCTAGTGCCTTTCTTCTGATGAGTCTCTGGCTCCCCATAATGAGAATGATTATCTAAAATCAGGTTTCAAGCAGGGTGGGATCTTAGGAGGACTCTCTCCATATTCCTAACATGCCTGTGATAAATCCATGTACTTACCTCTCAGTCCCACTAACATCACCATTAGACTCCCTCCAGCAAGGCTCATTAGGTCATTGATGCTGAGGCCACCACCTCCTCCTGGGGCTGATAAACCTCTCCTCTTCCCCCTGTGGTGGACAGGGTGGCAGTTCCCTCCCTCAGCACTCAGCCTTTTGAGAGTCACTTGAGGCAATTTGTCACTTGGGCTTCAAGCTGCCAGCTAAGGAGAGGAGCTGAGAAAGCTTTATAATGAGATCTTACATAGTAATTAAGTGCCGGGCTTTGTATTAACCTATCTCTCCTGCCCTGCTTGATCATATCACCTAGCTGTCAGGCAGTGAGCGGGAATGTGAGTCACCCTGGGATTACACCCCAACTCCGGAGGCAGTGAGAGGTCTTCTTTGTGCAGTCTCCATGCAACCCCAGTCTTACTCCAGACTGCATCATGTCTGTCCTTGAACTGTCTCATTCCCCTACCCCGAAAGCTATTTCATCACCTTCTTGTAAAAATCAGCTCTTTTCAACACACCAGTGGGAGCAGGTGCTGGGAGTATTTTCTTTCCTTCAGCGTGTCCCTTTTCAGAAAGCAGACCATCCCTGTGCGTGCACCCTCCCCCCAGGAGCAAATGAGAAAGAAGAGGGAAGTTCAGACAGAAGGACACTGGGCTCTGAAGGAAATCCCAGCTTCCTTCCTCACCCTTCATTCACATGCAGGAGCATCTGCTGACCCAAATCTGACCTTAGGATATTCCATTTTGTGCAAGTGTGAGGACCAGAGTTTAATTCCTAGCACCCTTACAAAAAAAAAAAAAAAAAAAAAAAAAAAAAAAAAAAAAAAGCCAGGCATCGTGTAATCCCTGCACTGGAGACATAGAGCCCAGAAGATCCCGGGGGCCTGGCTGTTTAAGCGGCCTCGCCTATGTGCTGTTCTAGGCCAGAGAGATCCAGTACCAGTAAATGTGATGGACAGCTCCAAATGATAATATCAGAGATTGTTTCTGACATTTAAACACCTGTGCACATATATCTACACACACACACACCCCTTCAATAGTTAGGACAGAGGGTGTAGCTGAGTACTAGAGGGCAAGATGCCAGCCAGTGTCCCCTCCAGCTTCAGGATTTGGCCTGAATTCAGCACAGGTCAAAGAATACGGGCAAGAATGGAAGTGACTGTGTGGGTTCAGGTCCTGCTGGTTGTGCCTCTGGAGAGCCCTTCTAAACCCTGGCCGAGGCTTCCTTTCCTGGGTCAATGCTAGTACTGCATCTTCAGAAATCACAGCAGGCCGCTTATCCTGGGCTCTATGATAGCCAACAGCCGCCGCCCGCCCCATCTTTGCTTTCTTTCCTGCCTCATTGAGCAGCGATAAAGGTCTTCTCCCTGTCGAGAGAGCAAAGAGGGCACCTAGGCTGAAGTAACTTGGCCAGAACTCCTGGGCAGGATTTTTCGAAAAGACAGGTGTGGATCCCAAAGTGGGCGTGGCCAGGGTTGTGGGCGGAGCCCCCAGAGGCGAGCGAACAGGCGGGCGGGCGGAACCTTCCCACGCATAACTGCAGCTTTGGTGCCTAGAAGGAGGGAATTCATCCCAGGAGCCCGCGGTATAGAGGATCCCGCATGGGAGCTGAACGCCTTGTAGTTGCAGGGAATCTTGCAGCGGGTTCCTTGAGACCGGCGGGTCGGAGACGCGGCTAGACCCCGCTGGACACGGTTGGTGCCACTGCCCCTCTTCCCTCCTCCTGGGTAGGTCCCGGGAGCTTTCAACTCTCTTTCCCATCTGACGTCCAGCCCCTAGAAGGCGCTCTCTGCTACTCGGTGCGGTGGAAACTGGGGACCCCTGGTGGTGGATGGAGAGCAGAGCCGAGAGCTAGCAGAGAGTGCATATATATGCCCTGTGCCCAGCAGGGCAACTCTGGGATTGACAAGTCACTTGCATGCTGGTTTTAGGACGAAGGATTTCTTAACATGTCACTTCTCTGCTAAAAGCAAGAGGCTATCATGGAGTCACCGCCTTCCCTGGAAAGGGGAGACAGTCACCATCAGTTGATCTATGGACGCCTTATGAAGCTATGGCAGTGAAGGCTTTGGACACCCCAGCAGGCAGGAAGAGGTAGGCCAGCCCAACCCACTCCACGGTGAATATTGTTGGCCATGAGACTGTGAAGAAAAAAAATGGTCTTGCCTTTCATGATTACAGCTGTGACTCTGTCCTGAGAAAACACAGCTGTAATGATGGTCCCTGAGGAGTAATGGTGGTTTAGGAATCACCTTGTTGGGAGAGAGGACATGTTCCTCAGAAAGGCTCCTGAGGCCTTCTGGACTGCTTCTTCTCAGCCATGGGTTAGCCCTGTAATTAGCTAGAGTATGGAATCTATCAGTGGAGCACTGTACACCACAGGCAAGCAGCTTGATGGCAGGGCCCTTTATACCATTGCTAAGGGATGATCCTACCCGTCAAGTGCATGAGCAATACCTTACTCCTGCCCAATACCTGAGAGAGGGTGTGGAATGCTTACCTGCTGCAGTCACATTAGACAGTAGGACTCTGCCACACACATGTGGCTTGGTATCTTTTCTCTGCCTTTGTGCAGAGGACACAACACTGAGTAGTCTATCCAAGATCCTATATAGTTCTTGACTCCATTTACCTTATTCTCTGGGGCAGACATCAATAGTGTGGAATTCTCAACATACCATGTGGGGTCAAGAGGAAAGAGAATCCTGAGTTTTGTTCTTCTAAATGCTTAGTCTTTCATACTGTGGTGGGCTTCTGAGGCGGCCCAGAGGCGAGGCTTAGGCCAAACTTACAGAGTGACACAAAACAGTCCCTATTATATATAAAAAAAAATCAGAATGACTTAACTCAGACATGTGTGCTTAATGGTCACCCTGGAAGATACTTCCACCCCAAGAGATGGCTCAGGAGCACCGCACCCACCACCACCTTTTGTTGCTCTGAGCAAAGCAAGAAAAGCTTTCTGGTTCCACTGTGTGACTGCAAAGCTAATCTTGTCAGGATTTAGTTTTGTCTGAGGGGGGAAGACCTCTCCTGGAATGGATGTCTCCAGCACAAAGGTTTTGTTGCTAATCCCCTGAATCCTCGGTTTTAGCTCTGCTGAGGGTAGAATCAGAACTGCTCTGTTTGTCCTTGCCTGCTCTCAGTACTGTGTGGCAAAAATCCCTCAAACAGCCAGTTACTGAACCCAGATGTGTTTGTTTCATTCTGTTCTGTGGAGAAGAATTCAGAGGGTAGATCCAAACCTTCAGTCAAATCTTTTCTCTTTTTTTCAGCCCAAATTTTGTAGTCTTTGGATGTGTGAACCACAGACTGTGGTGGGCTCAGCTCTGTGAGACAAAGGTTGGGGTAGTGAGACAGTTGTTCAGGTGTAGGTAGGGAGATTACGCCCTACAACAGTAATACAGTTAGGGTGCACTTGAGGAAAAAATCACATATTGGCATCTGCTAACTCCAAGAAACAGAGAATGAATGGAGGCTGGAAGAGGCAGAGAATACTTGGGAGAGCTATGTTAAGAAGCTCAACTTAGACACCAGGCAATGACCAAGTCAGGCTGAAAGATAGCCTGGATCAGAACAAGCAGACTCCTGTAGCGCCCCCCCCCACCCCATCTCCCCATACACTCACCCTGCCACACTGACTTCCCTCTTGGCTCTGACCATGCCTTCTTTTTCTCTCCTCTCCTCAGAGAAGCTTCCATCTTTTCTTTTAGAGACTGGGTGTAGCACACACTATCCTCTGTGTGCCCCAGGCTGACCTTAAAATTCTCATCCTTCTACCTCAGTCTCCCAAGTGTTGGGATTGTAGGCAGGTAAGAGTGTGTGCACAGAAGTACAGGTGTGCATGGAAGCCAGAAAAGGCCATGGGTTCCCCTGGAGCTGGAATTACAGGTAATGACAGAAGTGAATGCTGGGTGGTAAACTTGGGTCATGTGCAAGTGCTGTAGGCGCCCTTAACTGCTGAGCCATCTCTCCGGCCCTTAACTTTATCTTAGAATGGGCAGACACTTTGCCCTTCATACAAATTAATGAGATGGGTAATTGTGACAAATACATAAGTAGCATTTATATGGAGCCAGGCATTGTTCTAAGGCCTAAGAGTGATTAAGTGATGAGCTGAAATTCAGATTCATCATGCCCGGCTTGCTATCTGTCTATTCACTTAAAACCTCTTTGTTATACTCAAGTGATCTGGCCCTTTGTCAGGTTCATGTTCACATTCCTGAGGCCACCACAAGATCTGTCATCCAGTGTCACCAGACCAGTTCTCTATTTGGACTCAGTTTCAATATGGCTTAGAGTGCTCACATAGTCAGTAAGTAATTTAATAGCCAATGAACAAAATGCAGTGTGTGAAATACTGTAAGAGACCCAGAAATCGGATCTGTATATCCCATCTCCCTTGCTCTTCATATTCACCTCTCTTTAGAAGAGGAGAAACCCTAAAAGGATTTGAACTCCACACAAATGTAACAGAGGTGGCACCAAAGCCCCCCTGGCCCTGAGCTCAGGGCCACAAGTTTCTCAGAGATACGACCCCGTCACCCTATCCTCTATCTCCATAGTGACAAAACAGTGAGTGTGAATCTCTAATATGGACATGAAAGATTGCCACAGCACTCCTTTATTTTCTAGAAATCAACTTCCTGTGTGCTTGAACTCTGGATCTTACTGGGCTGGGATTCACAGTAAATACCCCAGGATTGTCACAATTTCCACATCTTATGTACTGCCAAGTCTTCGGGGACAAGGTTAGTCGGTATGTCCTGCCCAGTCCTCTTGTCACTGCAGAGGGAGGGCCTGCATCTCTGCCCCCGGTAGACCCTCTTCTGATGCGCTAGCCTAAGGCTGCTTCACGACATAAAGCTAATTCCCCAGGGACCAAAGTCCTGTCTTCCTGGGCCCCCTAGATCATGTTTCTCTTTCTACTGCCAATCTGCTGTCCTTGGATTTCTTAGCCAAGAGTCTATGTCCTCACCCCAAAGACCCTGCTTGGAAACCCACCATCAGCCTCTGGGTATATTTCTGTCACATGTTTGCCAGAGAGCAATGACTAGAGAAATTGAGGGGGAGGTGAGTGAGGCTTGGTGCAAATACAAGGAAAGGAAAACATGTGTTCTCATCCCAAATGTTATCAGTCTACACTCTGAGAATACGTTTTTCTTAAAGACAGGATATACATGGAACTGTTTTCACCAGGGCATCAAGTACATTCTTTTCCGCTGTCTTAAGATCCCCTGTAACAGGCTTGCTGTTTTGCAAGCATGGAGGTGAATATTCTGCTTCAGGGAGGATTGGCTGTGGTTCTGACTGCTGTCAACTTTCCTTGGGTAGTTTTAGAGTCCACAAAAACAGGGGAGGGGGCATGCTTCTAGTTCCTGACCACCACTATACAGATGCATCACTCACCCACCCAAGTTTGGAACAACAGAGACCCATCAAAGTTTGAACACATACACCTTAACCACACTGTCATCTCTGGGCTTCTGTGACCTGAAATGCAGAAGCCGGGGTCAGGGAAGCCACGTGTGTCCAGAATGCACAGTTGGTAGCTGAGGAAGGATTCAAACTCGGATTTGGTGTCTTTGGACCCAGTACTTCCGCTGTGACCTCATATATCATGAAGGTCACTGTAGCCAGCAGAAAAGTTACTCTGACTCCATGCCCCAACTTAGAGCAGAGCACAAACACCTCTGTGTCCTGCCTTGGCAGACTCCACATGCGCAAACCTCCCGGAGGAGCACATGATTTAATCAGGGCACATCACCAGTGCTTGGCTGTCTCGGTCCCGATAACACTCTCTTTCTTCCCCTGCACCTGGATTCTTATGCCTGTCTCCCCCCTACTTTGGGACTCAACTTGTACCAGGAGTGTCCACCCAGCCAGAGCACTGACTGAGTGTTATGGCCTAAGAAGCTTTCTCTTCAAATCCAGACTACAGATACGTCCCACGACCATTCTCAAGTGTTTAATTCTCTCCCTTCCAATTCGTATTCTCTGTGTATCTGATCTGGGCTTGATAAGGTTTCCCTGTTCACACACATCCCCAATCCCAATGGATTTATATCACTCTGCAAAGGACTTCTGCTGTTCTTAGCAAATTGCCTGTGTCATTACTGCCTTGGACTTCCCAGCTCCTCTCTCTCTCTGCTCCAGCTCCCTGACCTGGCACTTTTCCAGCTTTCCTGATGGTTTACTTTGCCCAGCAATACTCAAGGTTTAGCTGAGCTGCGTCTGGGGAGGCTGTCAGAGGCTGCAGTGTTAATTTTCTAATTGAGAACACTGGTATACCCTGAACCTGGCGACAGGCAGATCGAAATGTCATTTCATGAGCACTCAGTTGAAATTATTCTATTTTGACTAGCTGTTATAAAAGTGTGCTAATGAGTCTAAAATAAGCAGGCAGAACTGAGCCATTCTGAACCTAGACCATTGGGATTCTAATACTGATTTTACAGAGTATCATTTTGTTTGTTTGTTTGTTTGTTGTTTGGGAGTGTGGGGAACATTACCTAGAGATATTAAAGCAAACAGGAGTTATTGTTATATAATCACCTATGAATGGTAAAAGAAATACCAACCCACTTTATGAAATGTTTCTTCTCTCTGCCCCTTCAGCGCTTCCTAAGGGTGTGCCTCTCTAATGAGGTGTGGGCACATAAGTAATGGCTGCTTAGTTGAGCAAAGCAAGAACTGTTAGGGATTGTACACAGGGCGTTGATTCTTTGGTTTGCCCCCACCCCTTCTCCCTGTGTTGCTGAAAAAGGAAGTAACGATTATCCTTGCTATTTTATAGATGATTAACACTCAAAGAACTTCAGCGTTTGCCCAAGCTCACGCACCTGTTAAACTTTGGAGCTGCGATCGAATTTGGTCACATTTGGGTGTCGTTTTAATTAGGAAAGGCTTCTCATTAGGCAGGCAATTGGCGCTTCCCAGAGGAGCCCCGCTCTAGCTTCCCTGCAGAGAGGCACTGGCTCCTCTCCGCCCAGTGTGTGCCCCCTGCTGGTGTCCAAAAGGAGCACATCATTGGGACGCAAGAAACCCGATCCTAAGTTTTGTTGCTTCCTTGTTCAGATTAAACCATAGGGCTCTTCCAGCTCTTCTTCATGAGCAATCTCCATCGAGAGGTGAGAGAATTTGGGGCTGGATTTACTAATACAGCTCAAAAATCAGTCGTAGAAAATGTTGGTCATATAGCATTCACAGGAGAATGAATTAGTGCCGGAGAACAAGGAGACTAAAGCAGGGCTCCCAGGTTCTGTCCATTAGAGTGTGCTCAGCGGGCCAGGCCCATCAGAATCACCTGGAGCGTGTTAGACATGAAGCTCTTTAGCGGTGAAGATAGCTCAATGGGGAAAGCACTTGCTGCCCAAGTGTAAGGACCTGAGTTCAAATCCCCAGCTCCACACCAAATCCAACAACTGTAACACAGCGATCTCATTGCTTCTGCAAGGGGATGGAAGAGACAGGGAATCCCGGGAGATTAGGGGGCCAGCTATTAGGGGCGAACAGCAAGGACATCCTGCCTCAAATAAGGTAGCAGAGGCATGACCCCTGAAGTGGTCCTTTTGCCTACACATGAGCGCTGTGCCATGTCCACACTCAGGCATGCGTGCGCGCGTGCGCGCGCGCGCGCGCACACACACACACACACACACACACACACACAATTTTTCTTAATTAAAAAAGTGCACAATCTCAGATTTCCCCAGACCAGATAAATCAGCATCTCCATCCCTGCCCGCCCCCCAGGACTCCTGTGCACAGCATCCTTTGCAGCTCTGTGTTACTGGATTCAAAGCCCAGCCTCACAATGAACTGTGAGTGACATTAGTCAAGGGTGCCACCCCACTAAGTGCCTGTTTAATCATCTAGAAAAAGGTGTTCAGTAAATAGTTCTTAGGACACTCCCACCTGTGTCTGAGACCTGGTACTTACTGACCCTGCCATCATTCACCTAGTCCTGCTGCTTATGAATGCCAAACCCAGACGTGGCCTTACCTCACTCCCCGCATCCCCACAACCCCCTCCCCCAACTCCCAGGCCAGAAACCCACAAGACCCCTGAGTTAGCAAGTGTTCTTGGTTTCTTGGCGTGCAAAGACAGGGCAATTGTCTCAGAAACCAAATGATGACAGACAGGTCATGAAAAAGACTTATATGTTCCCGGGGGAAGCATCCACACCACTGTAGTGATGTCCTTTCCCTTCCTGGTGTTGCAAAACAGTAAGGTGCCCCTGTGGCTGAATGACCCAGAAGTCCCCTTCCACACCGGAGGCTGAGCCAGATATTTCTCAGTATCTTCAGCCCTCATGTCTTACAGATCTCCATTTGAAAATCATTTAGAACTTTTCTCTTTCAGCGAATGTTCCATTTAAGGGGGTTTGGGATCCCATCTCTAATCTCAGTACTGCCTGAGAGTCAGGAAGTCTGGGAGTCCAAGGCCATCCTGGGCTGCACAGTGAGACTGTCCTAGAAGCCAAACAATAAGATGGATAAGAATAAGTATAATGACGGTTATAGGAATGAAATACCTAAAGGAAGCTCACTGCTTTGGTGTGCTAGCTTTAAACTTTAATTTTAAGAAAAACCAACACACACACAAAAAAAACCAAAGAGGTGAAATCACACATAGTAGAAACCAGATAAAAGGAAACGGATGCACAATGCAGCAAAAGATGTGTGGAATGTTTTCTATTTATTCGGTTTTAGGAAAGTAAACACTGTGTCTCTTGATTCATTATTACTATTATTATTATTATTATTATTGTTATTATTATTATTATTATTTGCTACCATGGCTATGATGGGATTACTATAGTCTCAGGAGTCCTTGAACAACCCTGGAGTCTCTGCTTCTAGAATAAGAAGAATTTACTATATGTCCCTGGTGTTAGGATGGGACGGTGGGTGTGAGACTGTGGCTTCCAAAAACTAATACGAAGAATACTTTTGGGGTGCTGGGGTTGTGCTAGGCTCAGTGGGGGATCGGGTAGGAATAAAGCCGAGTCCTTGCCACGTGACTTACAGCCTAGCAGGAAAGGCATAATGTAATAAATCACTGTCACGGAATAGATCCGGAATGTCAAGGGAGGGAGGAGAATGTGCCTGGAGGGATGTGAAGACTGTTTTGAGATAGCCTTTGGAGGAAGATGGAATGAGATGATCCAATGAAACTTATGTAGGTACTCAGAGCTTGGGGGACCAGGCTAGGCAGAGAAATGAAAGATGAGAAGGGGCCAGGTCCTAAGAATGGTAATGAAATCAGAAAGTAGGCAGTGAACGTAGACAGTACAGAGAGGGTGGGGAAAGTTGGCTGGGTTGAGTTACCCCTCTATAAAATGACAGTTAAAGCCTGAAATGTCCTCTCTAGGAAGCTCTTCTCTAGAAGGGTTGTAGTCTGAGGTGGGGATCCTGGAGCCACCCTGAAGGGCTCTGGTTGTGGGCCTAAGGACTCAGTGAGGAAATTGACTAGAAAATTGACTTTCCCAGTCAATGCTGTTTTCTGGCAAGTCCCCTCCAGTAGCAAGCACGTGTTAGAGATGTGTGTGAGGATGTATATCTTAGAGTCACACACTATTAGGTTTTTGTCAGAATGACATAATACTGAGCTAATCAGTAAGGGGAAGGTTTTGAAGCTTTAATCCTTAGTCACTTGGCCTGTTGGTCTAGGGCTGGTGGGCACACAGTGTGTTATGGCAGACACATGGCCTACCTTATACCATTAAAAGCAGAAAGATGGAGGAGACAGAGTCTCCATATCCACTCCAAGGCACAGGTGCAATATCTTAACCTGTCTCATTACAACTCCCCCTAAAGATTCTACCATCCCCCAAGAGCTCCAGAGGCTAGTGGCTAAGACTTAACATATGAGCTTTTTGGTACATTTAAGATCCAAACGATAATTCAATGGGAGATCACTTTGGTCATCCCAAGGCAGTGGGCCTTGAACTACACAGTGAAACTGCTGACGTCTCAAGCTGTATTGATTCTGGCTTCTTGAAGAATCCATGATGACCTCACCCATGTAAGATTTTTGAAGAGAGACCAAGGGGAAAGCTGCTCCAAACAAGATGAGGCCAGTCCACCCAAGGGACCAAGAGAAGCATACAAATCCCTTATCCCCTAGGCAGCCATTCCTATAGGGCCAGGAGGAAGGAGACAGCCCAGAGAGCTGGATGTGAATGGATGCAACCATTCAGCAAATATTTAACATAATCCAAAGTGAACAAAGTACAACCTGGCATCGGATGAAATTATAATTTACAAGAAGGGTTGTAGGTGGACTTTAAAAAACAAACCAGGGAGCCTGATGGCAATTTATGAATGTATTTCTAGCAGAGGGCCAGTGGAAGGCCTGTGACTCTGAGAGTAGGTGGGGAATTTCTAGCCTTCTAGGAGTTCCAACCCCTAGAACCATCCAGCCTGGGAACTTCGTGAGCCAGGGATGGTTCCTCAAGGTGGCTCCACCCCTAGGCCCAACACATAGGACAAAGATTACAGATAAATGCGAGTTCTTTCGGGGCTAGACACAACAGACATGCTTTGTCTTGAGGAATCATAAACATTTGGAGAGGCAAAGGCAAACAGATCCTAATGAGAACCGTGAACATAGTAAATAAACCATTCTCCCAAGCTCACAGCATCCTCAGAAAACTAATGTGCTGATCTCAGAGTCCTGTTTGCAGATCAGTTGTCAAGTGTTGGGAATTCACCTGCTGTGCCAATTCCAAAGGCCCTGGGGTGGCTGGGCTGAGGAGTACAGGAATGGTACCATTTCCAGCTCTCATAAACAGGCAGTCTGCTCCCAGCTGTGGAGATGATACCTTTTACAATCATCACTTGAATGAACCATCCTCTGCCCATATCTGCCTGGGCCTGAAGTCTTGGGTTCCCTCACTGTGGCACAGAGGGGGGCTAGCTCTTGCCTGTGCAGAGAGCTCTCCTGTGCACTCACCTCCCCCACCACACACACAATTTCAGACCAGAAGAGAGCAGCTGCAGATCCAGGGCTGGAGCATGGCCTTCCTATTTCTTTTAGAAATGAGAACAAGGGATAGCTGGCTCCTGAACTGTAGAGAAATGAGGGACTTGGAGACAGCACACCTTTGGATACCAGTACACACGGTGTGTGGATGTACAGAAGGCTGGTGACTGGTCTGGAACAGCTGGGAAGGCTGAGGGCTGAAGGTGCTGAGGGATGCTTTGAAGAGATGGTTCATGAGGGCAGAAAAAGAAGTGCCTGTGGACAGGCCATTGAGAATGAACAGAGAAAACCAGGGATGATAAGCCTCAGGGATTTACGTCCAGTGACTCACTTCTCCAAAGAGGGCTCGCCCAAAGCTTGTGGAACTCCTAGAGTATCTATGAGAACCAGAGCCCAAGAAAGACACTTCAGATTCAAATTATGACTCCAATAAATGGGTACCCTTTGGATCAGTCCACAGCATTTCTGTGTCCACAGTTCCTACACAAGAAGCCTGCATTCTCTGCTCACACTGGGAATTAGTTCATGGGTGATTACTATGTGAACTTTGGAGAAGCCCTCCAAGGCACCTATTTGCAAATGAATTTTGGTCATTTTTTTTTAAGCTTGCTTTTTATTTATTAATATATACGTGGTGTTCTGACTACATGTCTGCCTGCATGCCAGAAGAGGGCACCAAGATTTCATACATGGTTGTGAGCCACCTTGTGGTTTCTGGGAACTGAACTCGGGACCTCTGGAAGAGCAGCCAGTGCTCTTAACTTCCGAGACATCTCTCCAGCCCAAATTTTGGTTTCTTGCATAGCGAGTCTTCGATGCATGGTACTCCAGTGGTGCCCCAGATTTGGACCCCATACTTACCAAAGAAAACATTCTTTCCATGACTCGTCTTATGGGCACAGCTAGCCTGGGACTCAGGTCAGACCCCAGGGCCTTGTCCACAATCCATTACTGGTGTGATTTTCTAAGTATCAAGTATTAAATTAAAACAAGGGCTTCCCTGGCTCAGCCTGAGGCATTCCCTAACTGAGGTGTCAGTGAAGGAACGCCACCCCCCAAAATAAAAGCTTATGAATTTGCTGCTGATACCATGGACCAAAACTCAGATTGCCTTGGCAGGCAGCTTTTCCACTCAGGCAATTAAGAAAGAAACCTGCTTTCTTAATGGCTGGGATTAAGTCAAAATGAAGGCAGCTGAAACAATAGTGACCTTCTCCCTCCGGCCTGATTATCTTAATTAACACTTCTTGGCAGGAGTTTGGAGGCCAGCATTGACTGTTCTACTCCTGTTGGTCTCCCTCAGAGCTCTAGACACAGTTAACCCAGCCATAATAATCAAAACCCACTACTCAACAGTCTCCCAGCCTTCTTACCAGAGTTTCTTCCTGTAAGAGAAACATGGGGTATGACTTAGCGGGGATCCTTTAGGCCCACACTTCTCAAAGCATGGGCTGAGAACTGTTTGTATCAGAGGAGCCTGGAATACAGTTTTAAAATGCTGCTTCCAACAGTTTCCAGGCCTGTGGGATCTGTTGGAACACCAGCGGTGGGGTTTAGCTTGTTGATTTGATCCCCACCCCCACCCCGAGGTAAAGCCTTACATCGCTTGGACTGGCCTGGAACTATGTAGCCAAGAATGAACTTGAGCTCCATACCCTCGTTCTTCCTCCAAGCTACTGGGATTATAGGCATGCACCACCACCACACCCAGTTTTAGTTCTATTTAAAATTGTGGTAACATATACATGGCATAAACTCTGCAATTCAAATCATTTGAAGGGTGCATGCAGTTCAGTGGCATTAAACGTAATCACCACTGTCTTCAGAACTTTCTCAAGGTCCAAAATTTTAGAATTCTAGGTCCATTGAGCAATCATGCCTTATAGGCTCCTCTCGACCCCTAGTAACCTCTGCAAATCTGTCTATTCCAGAAACCTCATGTAGGAGGGGGTGTAGTTCAGTAGGAGAGTGTTTGAATCACACAATATTTGTTCTTCTGTGTCTCACTGATTATACTTACTAAAATGCCTTCAAAATTCATCCATAGCTGAGTAGTGACGTGATGCCTTTGATCCTAGGACTTGGGAGGCAGAGGTAGGCAGATCTCTGTGAGTTCTGGTTTACAGAGCTAGTTCCGGGACAGCCAGGACTACACAAGGAAACCTTGTCTCAAAAAAAAAAAAAAAAAAAAAAAAATCAAAAAAATCCATTCATTTGTAGCATGTGTCCCAGTTTTCTTCCTCCGGGGCTGGAGATCTGACTCAGCAAGGACCTGAGTTTGGCTCCTGGAACCCATGTAAAGGTGAAGGAAAGAAGTGACGTCATAAAGTTGTTCTGTGACCTCCACACACACACACACACACACCACCACCACCAACAGCAATAATAATAAGTTAATCTTTTTAAAGGACTTCCTTTCTTTTTTAAGGCTGAGTTCCTCTGTTGCAAGTTCACCCAGTCCTGCACATTCTCTCTTGCTGGTCCTTGCCTCCGCTATTGGGAATCTCTCTGCTAAGAACCTACGTATAAATTCCTTTAAGGGGTTTTGTTTTCAGAACTTTCCTGTGATCGCACAGAAGGAGATTGGCTGGGTCATTAGAAATCCTGTTTTATGGTGTTTCTATGCACCTGATGGTGAAAGTGGACCAGGGTTGCAGCCAGAGGATCAGGTGATAAACTGTCAGAGCCTGGATTTGAGAGGCTCCAGGTGTCTATGCCTCACCCTACCAGGAATGTCCAACCTTTTAACATTGCAACATAATGTCAAGAACCTGGCAATCAAGTTACAAAGAAAATAAATTAGGCAAAAATCACATCATATTTTTAAAGTTTACAATTTTGTGTTGGGCAGCATTTCTGGCTGCCTTTGGCTGCATGGGATGTGTGGGCTGCATGATGGACATGCCTATTAGGTCCACTAAAATCAGCTTTTCTCTGCTGGGACCCAGGCTCAGGCCCAAGTGATTTCAACGTGTTAGCAAATTCAACAATTATTGATTTATGCCAATGACTTTCGGGCCTGAGTGTATGTAAAATTTTCCCACCTGCTAAGAATACAGATTTTTGAGAATGCAACCATCTGTAAGTGTCTCATTGAATAGGCCTAGGGAAGCCCAGACCTCACAGGTTTCAAGACTCTACAATGATTCTAAGGTGTAACCAGGTTTAGTATTGTTCGACTGGTCAGTCTCTAAGCGAAACATAAGGACATTGAGGCTGGAGAGAGGTCCTGGCTCTCTCCTATCCCTGAAGCTGAGTCTGCATGGCTGTTTCCCAATCCACCCAACTGTTCAGTGCAGGGGGTGAAGCTGTTTGCAAAACTGGAATCCTCCATCCGTAACTGAACTGGGCACTGTCTGGTCAGTTATAATGCTTGTTTCAAAATGTGAACTTGTTCCTAAGAAAATTGGCATTAGGCAATAATACTGATATATGTGGACTTGACCGGGGCTATAGTTCAGTAGAGAAGCTTTTGCCTAACATGCCCTAGGCCCTGAATCAATATCAGCAAAACAAAAGAAAAAATCCTGGTTTTAGAAATTTGTGGTTGATTTTTTTTATGTGCAATTTCTCATATACAGAGACAGAAAACTGCACCAAGCTAAACCAAGCCACCTACGAGTACATAAAATGCACCCTGGTGTCTGTCAGCTACCTTTATTCTCTGTGTGTCTTGAGCCTCAGGCATCTACAGCTGTTGGCATTAAAAATTTCCCCCTGATGCCAGGCAGCCCCCCTCTTCCCATTATTTCATAATAATTCAGTGACTGAAACCTTCCTGATACCCACTCCCACCAGCAAACCTCACATCTTTTCCAAAGTCAAGTACCATGTCTATCAAAATATTAATGGTTTCCTGTTCATGTAACCACATATTCTTTTTATTTCACCCCGTCCTTATTTTGTGCTAATGATAAATCCTTTGAGCCTTATACTCTTAACTTTTCCTATAAATTCTGGGAGCCAGTGGTTTTTGTTTGAGATAAGGCTTAACTATGTAATCTACCCTCAAACTCTCGATTCTGTGCCTCCATCCCCCGGCTTCTAGGATTGCAGGCTTGCACCACTGCACCTCACTGAAGTGCAATGCCTTGTCTTGAGTGAGTGATCATGGTGTATGGAGGACTGAACCCAGGACCATAGGCATGCTCTGAGTCTATGAACGGGCAATGTATATGTCACCAGAGACTCCTAACTATGGAAGTCCCTTTACGTGTTTCTTCTTGTCATCTGGATAATGAGTCGTGGACACATTGTCCTTGAAATTTAGTCTGCTATTCCTTCTCTTGGCAAGTGCTAGATGGCAGGCTCTTCTGATGAGGCTGAAAGGCTTTCCTGAAGGTTAGGGCCCAACCCCTCAACCTAGAGAGGAGCACATGGATATATGGCTCTCACGCTTCCCTTGGGACTCCCCATCCACATGCAAGACCTTATTCCCCTCTGGGCTCAACCACCTGGGATGTGACTTCAGGTCACTTGCTTTTCTCTAGTTGCTTTTTCTTATGCCCACACTACTCAGTCCTCACTGCCCACACCTTTCGGTGTGCGCCCCCTCCCCCCGGGCTCTCATCATTCTGAAGTTGGGGTGTGGAAGAGTTTGACAGTCGGGTGCTCATCTTTAGTTAGGTTTGCCTTGTTGGTGTCGGATGTCTTTACTTCCACACATTTGAGTTTCTGGCTCCCATTACTGAACAAATGCTTGCTTGTTCCCCACCCACACTCTCAACATGATCCTCTTCCAACACTTCATCTCACTGTTTAGCTGACTCCCCATTTTAACCGGAGATCTGCTTCAGAGGTAAAAATGGAATTATTCCGTCCTCCTGTATATGTTAAGGACCTAGGTCTCCATGATATCTTTGTAATTAGAAGTTGGGCCCAAAGAATTGCTTTAAAATCTGTTTGCTCACCTGGTTTTACCTTCCTTACTTTGCTTTTGGCTTCTCTTGTGGATTTGGAAATTGAAATATCTTGAGATATATATTATTTAGGGCAGAAATTCAAGGTCATCTAGTTCAGCAGTCGTACCCGGGACCAACACTGATCCCATCAAAAGTCAGAATTGAAACGAAGAAATGTAACTGTGCTTTTCTGAGCTGACATCCTCACACTTGTGTCTCTGCGGGAATGTCTCCATCCGGTTCCATAAGATGGGAAGTCATCCTGATGTTTGGGTAAGGTAACAGCTGCAAAGCCATCCGTGACTTAGGGACCACACTAGCTCTTTCCTGCACCTTCCTGTATCTCAACACTGTGTTTATCTTTAAACCCATGTTTCTGGAGTCTGAGTTTCTGTTCTCTTTTCTTCTAGAACAGAGGCCAACCATCTGTGTTTTGACTGCGCACCCTAACACATTTACCATCCAACCTTTTACAGACAGTGTTTCCACCCCGACCTATGAACCTTGGTGGTTGTTTCCATGTGTACTGAAAGTCCTCTACATCCCATTCAAAGACGTGGGATCTGGGTAGTGGATGTGCTCTGAGTCTGGGCACAGCTCCAGGTTTGTGATGCCAGTAGAGGATAAGGTCACAGAACTGTCAATAGATTTTCAAAGAACTCAAGACCTCACAGCCTGTGGAGAAGCTATGCTTGCTGTCATGTGCCTGTAGCCTCAGGGGCCAAAGAGAGGAAAATCCTAAAAGCTTGTTGGCTGGCTGGGCAAGTCAAAACAGTATGCTTCCAGTTCTGTGAGAGACCCTGTCCTAAGGCAGAACATGATAGAGGAAGGCACCCAACATGCTCTGTTCTCTGCAAGTATGCACATGGCTATATACATTATTACACCCATTTGCACGCACGATACTGGCACACCACAGGAACAAACCATATGAGTGCAACAGTAGGTTATCTACCACTGGGTGGTCTAACTGTGTGCAGTAGAGCGCTGTGGCATCCTCAGGTAAGGGTAATGAGGCTGTACTCTTGCGCACTTTGAAGGCCCCACTAGCCCCAATTCCCACTGTAAGATGTCAGAAAAAGGATGTGTAAAGTTTGATGTGAGTATGAGCTTCTACTGCTGCTTGTTTTCCTGCGGGTCCCAGGCCTGGTTAACCCATTCCCTTCCACGGAAGCACATCTTTAAAGCCTTCACTTTGGGTACCACACAAAAGACTTCCAGTTCACACTAAATTTCTTCATCTGCCTTTCAGGTTTCTACCAACTTCTAGAATCACAGTCTTGGGGTTGTATGCCAGGAGAGGCAGGGCTTCCCTTAGGCTCTATTTCAGTAGCTAACTCTTAGATTATCTCTCAAGTTGTTCGTCTCTCTCCTTGTAGAGTCTAGGCTGCTCTCTCTAGACTTGCTATATCAGCCAGGACTTATGCGTGATGATGACTAAAGCCAAGGGGGAGCTATTTTGGGTAAAAATGATGAGTGCGCACACTTGAAGTGGCGGGTGAAGCAGCACAGTGGCAAGTCTCAGTAGGGCAAACAGGAATCTACAAGAAGAGGGATGGGTGGTTTGAGGGATGGTACAGAGGTCACTGTTCCTTTAAAAGTACAGCCTCAGTGACCTAACTTCCTCCCACTAAGCCTCACCTCCTAAAGGCTCCACGACTTCTGACCTCCCCATGGCATCATAGGTGAGGCTTTTGATAAGAGCCATTGACAGCAAGGAGGATGTTTCCAAAGATGGAAGATGTCTTAGTTGTTGTTCTATTGCTGTGAAGAGACATCATTACCATAGCAACTCTTAGAAAGTATTTAATTGGGACTTGCTTATAGTTCCAGAGGCCTAGTCCATTATCATCATGGTGGGGAAGAACATGGTGGCAAACATCGCAGGCATGGCAGCCATGATGCTGGAGAAGTAGTTGAGAGCTATGTCCTGATCCACAAGTCAAGAAAGAGACTGACTGGGCCTCACGTGTAATTGTGAAACCTCAAAGTGATGTAGTGATACATCCCAATATATTCCTTCTAATCCTTCTAATCCTTTCAAAGCATTCAACTCTCTGGTGACTAAAAACATTTCTGAGCTTATGGGGATTATTTTTCTTTGTACCACCACAAAAAGCATTAAGCTTTCTGAGATCCTTGTTAATTTTTTGTGTTCTCACACAGCACCTATGCTTGGAATGCATGACAGACATGTCTGTGAGACACCCTTTGCTACTGAGGCTCGTGGATGGATGGTGAGCTCCCTGTACCAAACTTCAGCAGGTGGGTATATTTCTGATTATTGTTATATTCTCACACAGCCATGTACCTCAGGCATGCAGTGGATGCAAAGTCCACTTAATCAAGCTGAACAAATCTGATTCTTTATGAAGATATGCAAAGTACTCAGTGCCTATGGGATGATGTGCACAGTATATAGAGTGAGTCTGGCTACAATGCAGTAGATAAATCAATGTGTTTATTACCTGTTCATCAGCTGAAGTTCTGGGGTTAGGAATGGGGAATCTCTGGATGAACAGAATTCCCTGAGCAACTCTGGATCTAATGAACAAACAATGAGGAGGTAACAGTTTTATTGTTTGTTCACTGTTTGTGGGTGCTGGAGAGGAAACCTAGAACCTGGCACAAACTAGGCACATACTCTACCACAGAGCTACCTCACTTTGCAGCATCTGTAACATACTGGTGCCCAGTGTGTAAAATACGTACTACCAAGTATTTGAGAAGCAGACTGAGTGCCTCTGTTCCACCAAACAGACTCTGCCAGCAGAATGTTTGTGGAGTTAGTTGAGCAAAGGGCTCTAAGGAAACAGCCTCATCACATCAGAAACCCTCAAGTGCTGAGTAGTTTCCAATGCAGATCCTTGGGCTGTAACGTGTTTTTATTCTTCTCTTCCCATAGATCATGGCATATCAACTTGACCTTCTCTTAGGCATGATCTTTGTGGTCAGCCCCATGCTGGGAATACCTCCCTGTTCTTCTGATGGCCTGATAGCCTTATTTCGCCTCTGCAACCTGACCCAGATTCCTTGGGTCCTCCACACCACTGAGAGACTTCTGCTCAGCTTCAACTCCATCAGTACGGTCAATGCCACATCATTTCCACTCTTGGAGCAGCTGCTACTGCTGGAGTTGGGATCCCAGTTTACACCCATGACTATTGACCAGGAAGCCTTCAGAAACCTGCCCAATCTTAGGATCCTAGACCTGGGCCAAAACCAGATTAAAGTCTTGAGTCCAGATGCTTTTCAGGGACTACCTCATCTCTTGGAACTTCGACTGTTTTCCTGTAAACTCTCCAGTGCTGTACTGAGAGATGGTTACTTCAAAAATCTAAATTCATTAGCTCGCTTAGACCTATCTGGCAATGATATTTACAGCCTTCACCTCCATTCTTCATTTCAAGGATTGAATTCCTTAAAATCCATAGATTTTTCTTTCAACAAAATATTCACTTTATGTGAGGATGAACTCAAGGCCCTAGAGGGCAAAACACTCTCTTTCTTTGGCCTCAAATCAACTAGCCTGTTCAGCAGGGTCTCTGTGGGCTGGAAGACATGTAAGAACCCATTCAGAGGCATGTGGCTGGAAACACTAGATCTTTCTAGTAATGGATGGACAGTAGACATCACAGGAAACTTCAGTAGCATCATCTGGGGAAGCCAGGTTTCCTCTTTGTTTCTCACATACCATATAATGGGGTCTGGGTTTGGTTTCCAGAACTTCAAAAACCCTGACCAGAACACATTTACTGGCCTAACTAGAAGTTCAGTGAATCTCCTGGACCTTTCACATGGTTATATCTTCTCCCTGAATTCCCGTGTATTTGAGACACTGAAAGATTTGAAGTTACTGAACCTTGCCTACAACAAGATAAACAAGATTGAAGAGAATGCATTTTCTGGACTTGACAATCTCCAGGTTCTCAATATGTCATGTAATCTTTTGGGAGAACTTTATAGTTCCAACTTCTATGGGCTACGTAGAGTGGCCTACATTGACCTTCAAAAGAACCACATTGGGATCATTCAAAACCCAACATTCAGATCCCTGGAAAATCTACACACCTTGGATCTCCGTGATAATGCTCTTAAAACCATTGATTTCGTTCCAAGCTTACTGACTGTCTTCCTGGGTGGTAATAAGCTAGTCAGTTTGACACACACCCGTTTTACAGCGAACTTCATCGAGTTATCTGAGAACAGACTAGAAAACCTGTCAGACCTCTACTTCCTCCTGCGAGTTCCTCAGCTTAAGTTTCTCATCCTGAATCAGAATCGCCTTTCTTTCTGTAACACAGGGCACACCCCCTCCAAGAACCTGAGCGTGGAACAGCTTTTCCTTGCAGGAAACATGCTGCAGCTAGCCTGGGAGAATGGCCTCTGTTGGGATATTTTTAAAGGCCTTTTCCACCTCCAAATCCTGCATCTGAACAGTAACTATCTTAATTTCCTTCCACCTGGAATATTTAATGATTTGGTTTCCTTACGGTGGCTCAGTCTTGGTGCTAACAGGCTGACCGCTCTTTCTCCTGGTAGTTTACCTGCAAATTTGGAGATTCTTGATATATCTAGAAATCAGCTTTTCAATCCTGATCCTGGGTTGTTTGCTTCACTTAGTGTCTTGGACATAACTCATAATGAGTTCATCTGCCAGTGTGAACTTAGCCCTTTTATCACCTGGCTCAACCAAACCAATGTCACCCTGCTGAGCTCTCCTGCAAACATATACTGCATGTACCCTGACTCACTGCTAGGGGTCTCCATTTACAACATCTCCACCAAGGACTGTGATGAAGAGGAAGCTTTGCAGCACCTAAAATTCTTCCTTTTCATCCTTTGCACCAACACTTTGGCTCTGCTGCTCATCTCCACCCTTGTAGTCATAAAGTTCCGGGGGAGTTGTTTCCTGTGTTACAGGACCATCCAGAAGCTGGTGTTCAAGGACAAGGTCTGGAGTTCAGAACCTAGTGCATACAAATATGATGCCTATTTTTGCTTTAGTAGCAAAGACTTTGAATGGGCACAGAATGCTTTGCTCAAACACCTAGATGTTCAATACAGTTCCCACAACAGACTCAGGCTGTGCTTTGAAGAAAGAGACTTTATCCCAGGGGAAAACCACATCTCCAACATCCAGGCGGCTGTCTGGGGCAGCAGAAAGACCGTGTGTCTAGTGAGCAGACAATTCCTTAAGGATGGCTGGTGCCTGGAAGCCTTCAGGTATGCCCAGAGCCGGTGTCTGTCTGACCTCAAGAGTATTCTCATCGTGGTGGTGGTCGGGTCTCTGTCTCCATACCAGCTGATGAGACATGAGACTATCAGAGGTTTTCTGCAAAAGCAACAGTACTTGAGGTGGCCTGAGGACCCCCAGGATGTTGGCTGGTTTCTCAATAAACTCTCTGGGCACATACTAAAGGAAGGAAAGGGAAAGACGATAAGCAGTGCCATTGAGTTGCAAACCATAGCGACCATTTCCTAGTGGAAAGAGCCCTTTACAAGCACCACAAAGAACTCTCCATGTTGTATGTGCACAACAGTTTGGGGGTGCTTCCCGGGAGCTGTTTTCTGACTATAAGAACATCATCAGTCTCTTGATTTTCATGTCAGCGGGGTTGCATCACTGACCGCCAGATGGAAAATAATGGAAAACTACAGCTGCCAAATCCACAGTATAAAACTAGCAAAACCCTCCTATAACAGCTGCCTCTAAAGGTTCCCAGTCACCATCGACTTCTGCTCAGGCCCAATAACACTGCTTTCTCCTATTCTACTGCAAACTGGCAGTCTCCTGGATGGTGAGCGAACCTTGGGAGAGGTTACAGGTTGCTTCATGCTTTCTGTGCGGTTCAGTTCAAGAACAGGCTGCTGAGTAATCCTGAGTTCTCGACACAGTAGAACATGGACAGAAGGCATGGGACCTTCTCTTGCCATAGAGTAAATCAAGGGCTAAGGACTGTTGGATGGTATAAGCCCCACCCTTCGCTGTGGCCATGTTGTACATACTTCCTGTGACCCTGCAGGTCCAGCTTTTGTGGGTCACAGCCATATTCTGCATTGGACTTCTTACCTGGTGCTCACACGCTATCGTGACTTAGCACCAGCCTGACGTTTCCTTTTTTTTTTTTTTTTCTGTACAGCTATATAACAGCTGTTGTATCTGCTACACATCTGTAAGAAGGATGTGGACACATGCTGATTTCTTACTGATTCTGTAGTTTTTTTTAACTGTGTAACTTTAGCGTTCTACACCATGGTGTGCTCTCCTGTAGGCCTAATAATATCTACCTCATAAATATCTGCAAATGCTCATTGGCCAAGAATGCCATGGCTTCTCTAATATTTTTCTTAATTGCCCTAATGACCATAGGAGAAGGTTCATATTCAAAGATCCCTGAAGGCTTTAGTGATTTCTTAAAATTTGTATTTTTTAATCCTAAAGGAGTTATGTATACTTTGCATTGTAATCATTTTTGTGTGTTTATTAATGTAGCAATGTTTTTCTGCAAAAGCATTAAGAAGCTTTAAACCAAAAAACTTGTGTCGCGAGTACTCTAGCCTATCATTTGAATTCCTTCACATTCAGTGTATGGGTAGGCAAGCTATTGCAGCATGAATACATAGAGTGGGACTCAGCACCTAAAGTGTCACTCCTGTACCGTCGATGTTACACACACACACACACACACACACACACACACACACACACACACACACATCTCAGACTCTTTGAGTACTTCTTACCCTGCAGTGGACAAAGTACCCTATACCCATCATTATACAAACATGCACCCCACTTCTTTCTGGAATGTTCTCCTGTATCTCCCATCCATTCTACACATTCTTTGAAATCTGGAAACTCTTGGTTCAATGTATATTCTTTCTAGTCTAGGACTTGCTTTTGCCTCCCCTGCAGACTATAAGCTCTGTGACAGTCCATGTGCTCCCTGCCCCACCCTTACTAGTCATAGCATCACATATGGCTTAGGGATCACGTGAGAGTCTTCCCCCTGCTTTTCCGACCCAAGCCTCTTTCTCCACTAACTTCCACCAAGGTCATTTCCCCACGGTAACATGACTGTCCTTTCGCAGTAGCCACAGATTTCTGTTTCTGAAATGTATGCCAATGATGTATTTGGTCTGTGGGTGGACACTCAGCTGTGAGCCCTGATGCCTTGTCTTTTTTGTTTACCTGTGTGTCCTGGGCCAAAAGTGGGATCTGGTCCATACTGAGCTCTTAATAAATACCCAAGTGTCTGATGACACCCACTTTCTTATGTGACATTGTAATTGTCTTCTGCTCTTAGATGGCCAGAGAGGGGTAGAGCAGGGCTAGACTGTGAGAGCAACACCATAGAGAAATTAAAGGCAAGTGAAGGTGGAAGATGCTATAGATTCCAGGAAACACTGGGCTTCATCTAGTGATGTGGAGCTGCTGGGAGGGACCATGCCTAGACTGGCCAGGAGTGATGCTGAGGTTGAGGAATGGGCATGGGGAGGCAGGAAAACAGCCCTGGGTTATTCATAGGAAACTCATCCTTGTTCTAAAGGATACAGTGAAACCAGACCCTAGTCTTTCTGGCAGTTATAACCAAAGGAAGATGATGCCGGACTGGTTCGGTCTTGCCACACTGCTGTCCATCAGCCTTGGCTCTGCACACACTGCAGGGACAGCCATGATGCAGGTCTCAGCAGAGCCTCTCCCAGGAATGAGGCTGTGGTGCAGCTAAAGAGGGGGAATCAGGACAAGTGTAGACATGTAGCTCCACAAATCTGCTCTCTTTTCCTTTCCACCTCTCTTCTAAGCATGCTTCACTTTGGATTTCCAATTTTTCTAGAACTCCCTCCATGACACACGGTCAGACTGCCGACCTTCATGCTGGCTTCACTCATGTGGCACGGCTTTCCCCTTTTCTTCTCCAGTCTACCCCTCCTGGCATCTGCTGAGATCCATAGCCTGCCTGCCCTGGGGTTTTTGTTTGTTTTGTTTTTAAAATTAAACCTTAACAAAATTGTTCTCAAGCTTTTTTTTTTTTAAATAAAAGAATTCTACTGCTCAGCAAGAAAATTGAAGAGTATTTGTTCTTTTTATTCACTAGAGAAATATAAATTAAAACCACATTGATGTGGCACTATCCACCCACCAAGACTATAGTCAAGACGATTATCAGTACCAAATAGTCAAAGGGACATGGAACAATGGCAATACTTTAGTTGACAGGTGTCTTAGGGTTTTCATTGCCATGAAGAGACACCATGACCATGGAAACTCTTATAAAGAAAACATTTAATTGAGGGTCTCCCTTACAGATCACAGGTTCAGTCCATCATGGCAGGGAACATGGCAGAGCTGAGATGGCTACATTTTGCAAACAACAGAAGATCATTTTGCCATCTCATTGGAGCCTTTGATACCATTCGATGTTATCACTGTGTGTGTGTTTTGTTAATAAGTCTTTAACTAGGCAAAATAAATTTGCCTTCACTTGAAATCAAGAAAACATTTGTATAAAAGACAAAGAATACAACAATTACCACCCAGAATTCATCTACTTATTTTTCTTTCAAGATACAGCCTTACCTTGTTGCCCAGGTTTGGATTGCAAATGTATGCCACCGCACTAGCTCATAATTTTTCAATTAAACAAGGAAGGTAGAACAATTGTTTCAATAGATGAATCTATATGAGCAAATCATGTAGGGCTGACAAGATAACGCATCAGGTAAGGGAGGCTGCTGTGCAAGCCTGCCGGTGTAAGTTTGATCCCCAGAAACATATATAAAGGAGGAGATAACTTACTCCACAATTGTCCTCTGACCTCTACACACGTGCTGTGGCACACACACCTATAAGCACATGTGTCATGTGAGTTCACACTACACAACAATAATAAATATATTTTTTAAGATTTTTAATATATATGTAATATTTTGCTGTTTTCCTTGTGAGTAAAGGAATTTTTAATCTGTTTTACATAGCAATTAAGTATTTTATTTCTCATCAGCCATAATATGTCTCATTTAGATGGAGCCTTAATGAAATTCAGCATTTTTATTTTACTGAAAATTCCATGGAAAGAATTTTCTAAGACTGCTGTGGTCCTCTCCGGCAGCTTGGTCCAGGCAATTCAGACAGGGTGGCTTTATTTCTGAAACATGGAGATCTGACCCAAATGGCTAGAGATCCTGTTTCTTTTCCCAATTAAGGCTGCAGGACTTTATTTTCTCATCTCCTCCTCAGGAAGTCCACCTCACTGAGATGTGATAAAAACTAATGACATCATGTCTCATTGAGACTCAGCCTCACTTCAGGAAGCAGGTGCTTTGGCAGAGAGGAGCCTGGGTCTTTTTTTCTGCTGGAATGACCTAGGCTTGCTACTCAAGCAGTCCTCAGGGCCCAACACTCAAGGCTGTCTACATGGTTTTTCCAGTGACCTGGCTGTTAATGCCCCCACTCCTGGTACTTTTCCAGATGCAGCTGTGATATATGGGCAGCATTCTCTGAGCCTGACAGTTCTGCCAAGCCTGGAGGGAATTATGTAAATACGTTACTACTGGTGTGACCCCTGGGAAAATAAGAAAAAGCTTTTGGGAGAGGGAACTAGAAAGCCCATTTGTACTTGGAAATAAGACATCCAACCAAGAGGTCATGCTGAGGTGCAAAATTGGGTATCAGGTCTTGACTGGCAAAGGCATCCCTCTGGCCTTGCTCAAGCTACAGCTCTGAAGCAAGCCTTGAGATCCTCATTGACCATACCCCAGAGAAAATGTCAGTGATTTGGAATTGGAGGATCCCAGGTGTAATTCTATCTGGGTCACTTGTCACCCTTGGAGCTTCAGGGATTGGATGGTGGTCATTGATTTTTCCCTAAGTTAGTGAGATGTCCTGGCTAGCAAAAGCTCTTGTCCCTAGGCCTAACGACCAGAGTTACATCCCCAGGACAACACAATGGAGGGTGAGAAACAGTTCCTACAAGTTATCTTTTTACATCTACATGTATGCTGTAGCACATGGGTGGTACACATGCACATATGCGCACACACACCACAAACACACATAATAAATACACACCAACATATACTGAGGAGAAGCAAAACTATGCTGTGCAAGTGGGCCATGTGGGTCTCTCTGGACTCCTGGGTCAGCCTCTAGCTTCCCTGATCTGGACGCTCATGCTTAGTCCCTGGGATGAAATCACCCCTTTAAAGGTCTAGGCAGCATCCCTGGAAATGTGAGAAGAAAGTCAGTCACTAAGCTATTTTAAAAGATACAACAGAATAGACAAATCCTAAATGGGTCCTTGAGTGCCTACAGCAAAGAAGCCACTATCTTTGTCAGGAAATAGAGCAGTTTCCTGCTTCCCAAATTCCCTTCCCTTTGCGGCCAACCCCATCCTTACCTCAGTCCAAGCTCTGTTGTGGTTTCTGTGAAGCTAGAAGGGATTCCCTATTCTGGAACTTCACATAAAATGAACCATA
Source organism: Phyllotis vaccarum (assembly GCA_033318265.1). NCBI lineage: Eukaryota > Metazoa > Chordata > Mammalia > Rodentia > Cricetidae > Phyllotis > Phyllotis vaccarum. Next base: position 12,173,030 of record JARWLC010000017.1, on the reverse strand, counting down.
GCCCAATTTTTGCATCTGCTTTCTTGAGCTGAACATAATTTGAGATGCTTCTTGTTATAACCTGGTGGGTTGAGGTTTTTGTTTTCCTTTTGGGAGTTGTTTCTAGGTTTGAGCTGTGAGAAATAAGACCCCAGTATACACTACATTTCAGATCTTTTGTAGCTGTCTTCACCTCTCCTGGGTAAGTATCTAGAAGTGGAATCATTGAGTTGTGGGGTAGATGTTTGCTTTCTTGAAAAGAACTGCCAGTTTCCCAGGATTGTCGTACCAGTGTGCACTGGTGCCTCCTGTATGTAGGGTTCAGGTTGCCCTGTAGCTTTGCCAACATTTTCTATGGTTAGCGATCTAGTGGGAGTGTAGCCTCAGCATACACGGTCATCATGTGTACTCTCCAAGATACACTGAGAACCTCTGGTGCTTAGTAAGCATGTCTGTGTCATTGTAAATGAACAATTCTTCAAGTCGTTCCCATTTTAATTGGTGCCCTCTGACTTTTCCTAGGAACACATAAAGAAATGGCTACTTCACCGCCCATAAGAAGAGCGATAGATCCTAAGCCCGCCTCCTAAAGATATGAAGATACTGTGCACTCTAAGCTGGCCAACCCCACACTGTGGTGCTGAGACAGGAATTGAGACGCCCTGTGGAGCACCACAGCCAATATCTGGTTCCTCCCCTCTCTTTGTTATGTACATTATCCCAGAAATCATGTGGCGTAGAACTTCCTAACACCCCTGATATAAAAGGCGGCTATTTTCCTATACTCAAGGGATTTTTCTGAAGGCTTTTCTCTGCCTCCACCTCCGTTGTCCATGGTAACCCACTTGTGTTCCCTCCCCCCCCTTCCTCTAAGCCATTTTTTACTAAAGCCCCTCTCCAGTTCTAAAGCCCTTCAAGGCCCACCACGGTGTCTCTAATATGAAGGACTGTCCCACCTCAAGGTTTGGTCACAGTGAAGGTCTCTCTCCTAAGAAGCTCATTCCTGAAGGTAATTTTGTAACACACCAAAGAAAGGATTCTACCCAAGCCTAAATGGTTGAACCAATCAGTTTATCCAGCTTAAAGAGCATGGAAGACTCAAAGGCAGCTACATCTCCAGGAAGTGTCTAGAGCACAACATACCAGCGTGCTGAGTGCCTGTCATCAGGTTATAAGACTCTTCTACCTCAGTCAACCCTCCTATAACCAGGAGAGGACAGAGCCTGTGAGCCCCCGCCCAGGACGGAGTGTTTGCCTCATCTCCTGTGAGGTTTCTTGCTAGTGATCACATTTGCTCTAGCTGAAGACAGCAGTGGTCATGCCCAATCCAGAAGAAACAGCGACACACAGTTGGATTGTCTTTCTACTATTCATTTGTAGGCAAGGCACATTTTACATGTTCAGTTACAAATTTTTGCCAATATATGAATTACTATCATTTTCTCACAGGGTATAATTTAACTTTTTGTCTTACTGTCAATGTCTTTAATGCACAAGGATCCTTATTTTTGAGAAAGTCCAACTGATGCATTAGGATTAGTACTGTGACCTGTCTGGAAATGTTTACCTGCCCCAAGACCATAAGGATATTTCTGTATTGCCTTCTGGGGCCTTTCTAGGGTTTGATGTTTGTATTTTAAACCCACAGCCCCAAGGCTGGTTGGGATGAAGTTCATGGTGGGAAGGAGCGTGGTAACATAAGACCACACCTACCTGGGGAAGGAACCCTCCATGCTGACTGCTCTTCTCATCTCCTGTTTTCTTCTTTCTAAGCAGGAGGAAACTCACAGAAACTGGGGCTGACAGTAATGGGGGACTATGGTCCTCCATGTCTGCCATGGCAGCATCTTGCTGAAGTCCTCGGGCTCCCTGCTAAGGGGAAAAGGAACCAGCCTTTTGGGCTCCTTTTTGCCAGGCACTTTGCTGGCAAATTTATACATATAACGTCATTAAAGTCACATGACTGGATCAGGCATCGAGGACCCAGCTCACCTCACAGGGAAGGAAGCTGAGATGCAGGTGCTTCAGCTATTTACTTAGCTGGTGAATGGTACAGACCTGGATTTCTGATACTTTGCCTGTCCTTCCTCAGCCCCCCAGTGCCACCTTTGCTTTCTGTCTCTTTGCTGGGATTTCCCTCACTATTGGCATGTTGTGGCTTCGTCCTAGAAAAGCATCAGCCCACCCCAGATCTCAGAGGTCTAAAGACACTCTCGGTTCCTCTAGCCTTTCCCTCTTTCTCAATATCCATTTGGGATCTCATTGAGAAGAACCAACCTGCTCCATGACCTCCAGGTATTCAATTAAGAAAATGAATGAGGGATTTTATAACTGACCTGTTTATGACATGGGAGCAGAGGCAGGGAAGCCATACCCACTGAAGGCCTTGATCCAAGATTCTTATGAAGCTTGCCAAAATGGTAGGTGGCCCTGGGTTTTGCATGGAATCCTACTTGTGTATTCTAATCATTGCTTCATACAGAAGCCAAAGAGATACTTTCAACAATAAATCCAGTCACCTTGACCTCTAGTTTAAAAATGGACAATCTCATGTAGCTCAGGCTAGCTATGGCTGACCTTGAACTTCGAGGTCCTCTTGCCTCCACCTCCCAAATGCCGGGATTGCAAACATGTGCTACTATAACTGTTGTGTGCAGTGCTGAGGCTTAGACAGCAGAGCTGCATTTCCAATTTTGGACCTCACTGCTTTCTTTAGGATAAAATGTCCAATCCACCCCTTGGCTTCCATGGCCATTCCTGAGTGTGAGAAGCATCCAGCAGGGTGTGCTGTAGAGGCAACCTGGAGAGGGAACCATTAGCATCCTGGTACTTCCCCATTCCTCCACAGGCCCTCACCACCACCCTTGCTGTGAAGGTTGTGTGGGGAGTGAGTGACTCATTAGAGCCACAGTGTATCCAGAGTCTGCTGGAGGGTTGCCTTCTGGAGTGTCTGCCAAGAGCCTGCTCTTCCTTCGCTGCTCTGTTTCATCTCTGCTTGCAGTGGTCAGCACAGCGCTGTCTGACACCTGTGAGCTATGCTTGGGAAGGGAAGGAGAGAGACCAGGGCTGCCAGCGGGAAGGAGGGTGGAGCCGGGAGTAATCATTAGTTCTGAGCTAATCCTTTTGACTCAGTCCTAAGAACAAGAAGACGTCATTGAAGGGTGGTAGGTTGGGGGGACACTACCCGATTAATATTTTGAGGACATAACCCTCTGTAGTTAAAGATAGGCTTTGATGACACTACACAAAACAGACAGTTTTACTTCATGGAATTTTGTTCCTACTTAGGAACTTGGGCAGCTAAAGAAGGGGACAAAGAAAATAATACCCCAGCAAGTGGGAGCCTATGCTCTAACCTGGCCTGGAATGGGATGATAGTGTGTGAGATGGATGATAGTGATCTGAGGTGTGTGAGAGAGAGAAGGGGGGGAGGGAGGGAGAGAGAGAGAGAGGTATAAAAGACCATCCTATTTATAGTTACAGTTGGGAAATTAAAGTCTCTATATCTGTAATGGAAAGAAATGGTCACTTCTTGTAAGAACCTGGCCTGGTGGATGAACAGCCAGTGGATCACACGTTTATGTGTTTATCGGGCAGTGATATAATTGACATTACAGCGAACACTCTGGAATTCCGGTCTCCCTCAGCTCTCTCCTCATTAATTGCACTTGACTTCTTTGGAAAGAAAATTTTCCTTGAAGTGTTCCATCATCTGAGTCAGGCTTGGAGTGAATCATTTGGGAAAGAAAACTGAGCTAAAATTGCTTCAACAGTTTCTGACTGATGAGATGTTGGAAAACACACATGCACCCCCCACACACTTTTTTTTAAAAGGAAGAAAAAACACTGATCTATTTTTACACCTACGTCAAATCACCATCAATAGAACTATAAAACCCAAACTTGGCAAGGCTGAGGCTGACATCTTTGAAGAAGTAAACCCAGCTGGCTGGAAAGAAAAAGACCACAGCCATCACAGAAGTTGAAACCCCTGTATCCTGAGCCTGCAGAGGGAAACCTTTCTGGTCCTGAATTTCAGCAAAGCTCATTAGGGAAGCCAGGCTGGCAGCTTCAGGGGTGTTACCAGGTGCTGGTTCTGTTCATTAAAAACAACCCGAAGAAAAAGAAGCCTGAAGTGAGGCAACTCTTTGACAATGCAGCCTGATGGGAAGAGAACAGAGTCTTACACCTGTGCTTTAAAGACCCAGGCTCCTGCAGGAGCCTTCCTGGGCTCTGGAGACAACAGCAGGTGATGTTTCTGGACCAACTGACATTTGAAATCTGCATTTGAAGGAGGAAGAAATGAGAAGACCAGTGAATTTTATTTCCAAAATGTACCCACAAGCTCTCGACCCACACCCTTTCTGTTATTTTTGTGGTTGGAGACAGGGTTTCTCTGTGTATTGTCTGGGCATTCTATCTGTAGACCAGAATGGGCTAGAACTCACAGAGAGCTGCCTGCCTCTGCTTCCTAGTGCTGGGACTAAAGGTATGTGCCACAGCAGTCTACAAATATCTACAGCTCTGCCTTTTAAACACTTCAGAGTACATCCAAGGACAGATTCTGATGCTAATCTCATAACAAGAAAAAAATAGATTTCACCAGGTTTATCTGACTCCTTACGTCAGATAAGAGATGTTTCACACTAGTGAGTCAATTCATGTGAGGTATCCCCCGAGAAAAGAGAGTACCAGAAAGTCAGGAGACAAAACACGAACCCTGGTATCAGGGGGCCCAAATAATCACTGTTGGAGCTGATCGCCTCTCCAAGGCTCAGTTTCTTCTTGCCAAGGTTGTTGTAATGCCTGTTATAAGTATGTGCTCAGATGGCAGAGGCAGCCAGGACACTTGCCTCAATGACACTTTTTTATGCTGAGTCCAGCCCTACTTCCTCAGGTTTTCTTGTGTGTAAAATGAGGATGGAGCTGGGGGTGGAGCTCAGTTAGTAGAGTGCTTGCCTAGCATACAGCAGGGCCTAGACTTGAGACCCTAGCACTACATAAACCATGTTTGAAGGCCCACAATTGTCCTAGTGCATAGGTAATGGAGGCAGAAAGATTAGTTCAAAATCATTCTTGTCTACATAAGTTCAAGGCCCGCTTGGGCTCTGTCTCAGATAGATAGATAGATAGATGATAGATAGATAGATAGATAGATAGATAGATAGATAGATAGATAGATAGATAGATATGAAATGAGTGTAAATTTTGATATGGTTTTATGTAGTTTACTTAAAGCACACCAGGTTCTCAGGCACCGTCTGCTGGTCAGGGCACTTCTTTCTCAGCATGCGCTAATAAACACACACTAGTGTGTAAACTGTAAAGTACCACAAAAACATTGGTTTGCTTCAAGAATATGTAGAACATAAAGCCCCCACTTCATGAGTACTGTATTCCTTTGTGACGTGGCATGCAGCACTGAGAGTATCCCTTTCTCCTCAGATCATGGTGGGGCTCTTGGCCTGTAGGCTGACAAAGACTCTGGCCTCTTCTGTTCTCTCTGAGTCCCGTGCTCCACAGGACCGACCAAGCTTTTCTTGGAGAAGATTGCCCTGCAGGGGACCCAATTGGAGAGTCTTCATATTTGAGCTCATCTTTAGCAAGAATCCTACCCAGTCGTTCTGACAAATGTCTCCCCAGGCTGATGCGCCCTGCTAGAAACATTCCACTCACCAACCTCCATCCTGCTTCTTTGCTGTAAATCCTCACTTGGCCTTGCTGGATTCACTGAAGCTGTCTCTTTCCTTCCCACCTGCAGCCTCCTTTTCCTGTCATGATGGTCCCCTAGAAGACAAAGTCATCCTGAACAAGGATCACAAGTCACTCCTTTAACAGATCACCAGGAGTCACAGCACTTTCTCAAGCCATGCTATTGACAGCAAATCTTCTGTGGCAAGGGACAGAGAATGTCATTACTAGGTTTTAAGCTCACTGCTGACACCACTTTCTTGGTATCCAGGAACTCACACAACTTGGCTCCTGGGACAGGCTCAAACAAGTTCTCACTGCAAGCTGCTCTTCTCTGCCTGGTAAGTTTCTCAGGCTCAGGCATCATGTTCCCTTTCCCCTCCACCCTCACCCTCACCCCCACCCCCACATGACTCCATCCCAGACTCTCACCCTCCAAGAGTTTCCCCTCCTCTGAAGGGACCATTTATCTGTCTCCCAGAGTAGTGCTGTCTCCAAGACTGTCATAGGACCTGGATTAGGAACCTGCTGTTCCCTAAAATGTTACAATCTATCTCCAGCACATAGCTGTCAGACAACCATTATCATATGCTTCGTAAAGGATTTATTGAGTGGGAAAGAGATTCTCCAGCAAAGTCCATCTTTGGTGTTTAAACATCCTGGCTGAGATCAGACCATGGGGCTCAGTGCCTCAATCCTTCCCAAGGGCTTTAGTCAAAAAAGAACTTTCAGAACCTTCTAGCAACTTCTAGATCCTCAGGGGCATGGCCAGTGTTTAGAGGGAGGGGAGATATAAAGGAGCCTTTCCAAAGCTGAAAAAAAAAATGCCCATGAGTTCCATTCACTACTTATGCTCCAGCTGTTTAGTTGTTCAGTTTATGGGGGGCGGGGTGAGTAGGAACAGTTTGGAAAGCTGAAGTTTGGTTCTTAAGTGTCCCTACCCCCAAAGCCCCTGTGTGGCTGGACATGGTGGTACACACTTTTAATATCTGGGAGGCAAAGACAGGTAGATCTCAAAAAGTTCAAGCCAGCTAAGTTCTAGGCCAGCCTGGGCAACATAGTGAGACTCTGTTTCAGAACCAAAAAAAAAAAAAAAAAAAAAGTCTGTGCATTAAAGGTGTGGTCAGCAGCCCATGGTGATACTACAAGTTGATGGGACCTCTAGGAGGTGGGGCCAACAAGAGGAAGTCAGGCCAATGGGGGACACCCTTGAAACACCCTTGGGACCCTAGTTCTTTACCCTTTCTCTTTGCTGTCCCCCTTCCACCCCCCCACATGCCCCTCTCCACACACCACACACACACACACACACACACACACACACACACACACACACACACACACACATTGTACTTTGTAGCCAGAGGCCTAAAGCAATAGGCAAAGATGAGCACAGACTTTGACTCTGCTAAGAGGAAATCTTTCCTCCTTATTACTTGCTACTCCAGTATTATATCACTGTGGCAGGAATCTGATACAATGTCCAATACTTTACTGTTATCAAAGAAAACAAGATAGGACCTACCTTCCAGCTGTGTTAGAGGTGGGATTTGAGTATTGTGTGCAATGTGTATACTAAGTATGGTTGGGGTGGGGGTGGGGAGGAACAAATTAAGACTCAAGTCTGCCCATCATTTTGTGCACATTTAGGAACACTAGCCAGAGAGGTCAGCTGCACACGTAGCAGCCAAGGTAATGGTGGAAATGATTTACTTCATGTTTGCCAAAATAGTGTGAGGAAGAATGTGAGTTAGCCCCTGAGGGCTGAGTAGAAGTTAGGGCTCCCCTGGGGCCCCTCAATATGACCCACACTTGCCCCTGAACCAACCTGAGTGTCTTCACATGGTTTCCACAACACATCTCTGATTGTAGTCAGGATAAATAAGGGAATGCACACTGAAGTCTTCCCAAGGAGACTTTACACTCCACATCCCAGGTCCCCAGGCTCCAACTCTGCAGAACAAGGGGTGTCAGCAGGGTGCCCTCTGGGGTACACTGCAAGGAGAGGACAGGGTCACGGGGTCAGAGGGCACCAGAGAGGCTAGCATGGGTCTGGCCAATGTTGGTTCAAGCTGACCATCACCAGACCCTGTCCCATAAAGGCCTTCTGCCACACCCAAGGCTCTTCCTGGCTTTGGTATAACTTGTCTTTCCCTTCAGTTTGGAAGTCCCTCTACTGCCCAATGTCCTGTAGATGTGCCCAATCAGGTCCCTGCCCCAGGTGGACGTGTCCTAGAATGTCAGTGAGAAGAGCACCGGTCTTGAAGTCTGGAGCCAGAGCCTCACTTTTTCACCTACAAAATGGGTCAGGAGCACTCTGCACCCCCCCTCCCAATTATACACACACTCAAGCTGAATATTCTAAGGACCCTTTGATGGTGTTGTCTTTTAATGATATGAGGCAGGGATGTCAGAAACAAGCCTCTGGGTCCCTTAACAGCAACTTTTACTTTCAGAGTCCCCACCATGTCACCTGGAGTCAGTCCTGGAGAAGACTGCAGAAGGGGTTCACCCTCTGGGGGCCTCTGCGGCCCTTCTCCTCCTTGCCCCCAGGTGGCGCTGCAAGACCACAGCCCTGAACACATCCTCCGCTCAAAGCTCATGTGTTCTCCAAGCCTGCCCGGAGGAGAAACCAAGAGACCCACACTTGAATTCTAGGCTTGGCTGTCTCCCAGCACCCCAAAATCTTCTGGAACCTTCCAAATCCAGTCAACTAAAAGGCACCTAGTGTGTCTCCACCATCTGATATCAGAAGCGGCACAGGGCTTCACGCCTGGCTGTTAGAATTCACGCTCACCAATACCCAGCTTGTCTAAACCCAGTGGCCTGATTCAATCCAGGACTCTTGAAAGCCAGCACAGTCACAGATGCCAGGACTTGAAGGAGGACAATCCCTGTGTGCTCAGGTCACTCAAATAAACAATAAACTCGGCCAATCAAAAACTCAGATACTGGCTTTCACAGACAGAACCGTAAGGTTGAAATCAAAGCTCATAACCGCCACCCCTGTTCCCTCTGTTAGTCTTCCAGATGACTACAGGGGGGTCTCATACACACACACACACACACACACACACACACACACACACACACACACACACACACACACACACTATACATAGAGGCATACATGCACACATACACGCATTACTCCACTCATACATAACACGTTATATATGATGTTACCACTCATGCAACATACAAATACACTTACCTACACATCCTACCTACACACAGAACATACACAACACGTTCAGTATAATGCCATACACAGCACACAACACAAACCACATATATACCACGTACAGCATACCTACAGGTCATCTGAGGATCGTCTTCCCTGCCCTGAATCTTTATTGATGCGGTCAGCTCATTGCTATCCTCCCTGTGAAATGCTGGACAAGAACAGAAAGTGGCCATGTCCCAGCCTAGCCCACAGGCATCAGTAGGAAGGACAGTGACTCATGTCCCAGCCTGGTCCACAGGCATCCGTAGACTTTGGTGGACAGTGGACATCCATAGACTTTGGTGGACAATATATCTGGAGGCAGAGAACTTAGAGAATGTAGAATATGCTAGAAAGTCTGATGAACCTTTTGCTATTTTGTGATAACCAAAAATAAAGACAGTCAATACAAGGTCATGGAAGGAAAAGATTTAACTTACCCAGCCTTGAACTATAATACTTCACAAGCTGCATGCCCTCATTTGACCTTGACCCTGGTTGATATTGAGACTTTTCTTTCTATATTCTTGGGACCCATATAAAAGCAGAACTTGCTTGAACTCCTGTTCTATCTGTCCTGACTGTACGGACAGGCCTGATAACAGACACCGAACCAGAAGCAGAAGCCGGTACAGCCTTGGGAACCCAGTCAGAAACACCCAAGATTGGAATAGACTACCAATTGGAAAATCACGTCGGTCTAGCCTCTAGGCCCAGCTCTCAAGCCACTTCTATGCGGCAGAACCATTGTGGTGTGAATGGAGGCCCACAAGTGGTGAGGTCCAGCCCTGGGAATAGGCTCTTATACCAGTAGGAAAGCCTGAGCCCAGCCTGCATCCGGGGGCCTGGACGCAGGTCTTCAGGCTTGTAAGCACTTTTACCTGCTGAGCCCTATCTTGCTGGCCCCATCCTTCATTCTTCAAAGGAGATAGATCAGCTTTCCAGAATTTCACTTATTGGTTTGATTTATACCTGTGAAACTCCACAGCGAGGTCTTTCCTCCACGATGGCAGAATGGCCAGAGTCTTCATCACTGACTGATGTCTGCAAAGAGCCCTTTCAGGGAGTAGGTGGGGCAGTGGCTACTGGGGTTCAGGCAGCCTCCTCGCCTCTTGACCAATGCCATAGTTTAGATCTGGAATGAACTCTATCCTCAAATCCCACCTGCTAAATAGGCTTGATGGCCAGTCCATGCTGGGAAGGGTGGCATGAGAAGATATTAGAAGCTGGTCTCTTGTCTTCTCTGTTTCTTTGCTTTCAGGAAGTTAGCCTCCTCCACCATGTCCCCTGCCATGATGTCCTGTGCCACCATAGGCCTAAAGCTACAGAGCCAAATGACTACAGACTTCTGGAAGCATGCACAGAAATAAATGCCCCCTACCTCTAAATTAGCTATCCCCGATAGACATTCTGTGACAGCGACAAACTGTGAAGCACATGGCCAAGGCAGAAAGTTAGAATGTTTTTCAGGTTCCTCGGTCATGACCCTGGCTCTCCAGGTGAAGACTTCAGTGAAGAAGCCTTTTTGTCTCATGTAGGTAGCACCAGCTGACTGTGCTTCCTGGCCACACGTGTCTCTCTACCTGCAGGATCAAGCACCCCCTCACCCCACCTCCAGACAGGTGTGGGCACCTGCTTAAACCAACCAAAAAAAAACAACTTCTAGGCCCTGACAGGTCAGCAGCTCTATAATACCCCCTGTCTTGTCTGAAGGATGAGGGTCACTAAGGCAAACACCTCCCTTCCCTCCCCTTGGCCATGGGCAGCCATTGTCCATCTTCAGGTAGTGTAGCCGCACAACTTGTCCTTAATCACCTCAGGCCTTCTCTGACAGCCATACTGCCTGGGCCCAGGAGCCATTCCTTCCCTCTGGCCTTTCCTCCTTGGCTTTCCTCGGCCCAGATCCTGATGGAAACACGTGCAGCTGCCAGAGCTGAGACGCACAGAGGTGAGGTCATGGATGGACGTTTTTTCAGAGTTGAAACTCAAAGTTACTTAAAGACCTCAGAAATATTGAAGCCCAGGGTCCCTCCCCGCACTGGAAGAAAGAGCCTGCTGCCCCGGGACCCTGCCTGTGTCTGTCACATCAGCTTGCAGGAGCAGTTATAGACATGACCTCATCTGTTCAACTTGCTAAAAAGTAACTTTCTCTCTTCCCTCCCCCTCCCTCTCTCCCTCCCCCTCCCTCCTCCCCTCCCCCTCTCTCCCTCCTTCTCCAGCTACTGCTACTCCACTCCAGTATGGAGCCGGAAGGACAGGGGATCTCTCTGGAAGGGTTTGGTATAGGGCCTGAGGGTTTCTAGCAGTGAGTAGAAAAGCATCCCTCAACTGGAGCCAGCTCCTACCTCCTTCCCCAAAATGCCTGTGATTCGCTGCTGCAAACTGCCCCTGCTCCCCTGTAAACCAGGGATGCAGGTCCAAGATCCAGAAATGTGTTGGCCTAACTTTTATTCTTCCCATGTCCTGACTTTCTTAGCCAAACATGTTAGTTAGTTAGTCTAAACGTGGTTCTTCCACACGTTCCGTGTTCTTCTAGGGAGAAGGTATATTTCCCTGCCTTTGTGCTCTCAGAGTTCAGAGGTAAGTAGTGTGCTGCATCACAGTTGCTCAGCAAGTGAAAGGTTAAAATTCTGAGGAGCTACAGCTACATAATACGGCACTCACATGGAAAGACCTGGACCTATCCTAAAGCCCAGAGATGGACCCTGGCTAGGGCCCCACCGAGGCCCTCTGACCATCACTTGGACTAGAATTATAGCTGTGTGAGTGCAGTGTAGCAATCACACACAGTCAAATAGGACTTAGTCCTATCATCCTGCCCATCTCAGTGCCTAAGGTCAGGGCCAAGGCCAATGCATGCTCCTAGGGATAAAGGACTGCACTGGGCAGGAAGCAGGCTGGGGTTTCCGGAGCAGAGCCTCTTGACAGAGGCATCATCCATGTACTGGGCCATCACAGCTTGCCTTCCTTCCACAAGGGCTATTATTGGTATTCCCTAGCCATCTTTAAGACCAAAAGAGAATCTTTACAAACCACAAGAGGAGGGGTTCTGGGAGAAGTCCCATAATCCCATGAGTCACTTGTGTGCAAACAGGAAGGCTGGCTTTCCTGTTTAGACATCATTTTTGGCCAGAGGAAATTGGGATTGAAGTAACAATAATAATTATATTAACCTGTGATCTGTTAACATTGCCAGTATCAAAAATGACTCTGTTTGGGCAGGCCCTGCCAAGCATGACAGGGCCAGGCCAAGCTGTGGGCTGCTGTGCTCCGATGCTGGGTGCTGACTGTTCCATAGACAGCTTCTCAAGGGTGACCTTCAGGGTTGGGAAGAAAGGCCCTATGAGTGAAGGGGGCACACTATGGAGCTGTGAGAAGCATGTGGGCCCAACTCCCAGCTTAGGTCCAAATCCTAGTCACAATCCTGCCAGCTGCTCCACTTGGACCAGGTACTCTGTCTCTCAAGTTCAGCCTCCTGGGCACTGAGATGGAAATAACAGCCATTTGTGTTGTTACTATGGGGATAAGAAGTGGCAGCATGCCTGAAACATGCTCTCCAGCCCTTTCACACACTTACAGGTGATGCTGAGACAATCTGAAGAGATGAATAGGCCTGATGTGTGGGGTTTTTCTTTAAAAGTAAGAAAGGAAGGAAGGAAGGAAGGAAGGAAGGAAGGAAGGAAGGAAGGAAGGAAGGAAGGAAGGAAGGAAGGAAGGAAGGAAGGAAAGGATGATTTTTAAAGATTTAATTTTTAATAGTTTTACCCCCACCCCGTGTGTGTGTGTGTGTCTGAGTGTGTGTGTGTCTGTGTGTGTGTGTGTGTGTCTGTGTGTCTGTGTGTCTGTGTGTGTATGTGTACCAGTGTGCAAGTATATGCACATTAGTGCAGATGCCTGCAAAGTCCAGAAGATGACATCAGACACTCTGGAACTAGAACTGCAGACATGTATGAGCTGCCCAGTCTGAGTGCTGGCAACTGAATGCTAACTGCTGAGCTATCTCTCCATTCCCAGAAGAGATTTTAAATGATTTTAAATCAATTAAATCTTTGGCCTGATTTGTGGTCCCTTGTAAGCTAATGGCTTCCCCCAGAGAAACCCTCAGTTCCTTGTTCACATGAGCAGGGGTAGCATCCCCAGAGTGATCTGTACAGACCACCTTCATGCAATCCACATCTGTGTGCTTGCTTCCATTTCATTGCAGACACATCTGCTAAGAGACACCGCCATGCAAGGCAGGGTGTAGGCAATGGATCTTTGTCTGCAAAGGGAAATGGGGAAAGAAAGATGGCCTCCAACCCTGAGTGTGCCTTGGCACTGAGAATGGGCTGTAATTGGCAATGCTATGACCAGGCACTTCCTAAACATGAAGGTGGTGCTGAGATTCTGTGTTTGGTTGATCCACTCCCACCCCGGGTTTTGAAATGGTTTCATGTTGCCCCAACTGGCCTCAAATGGTCTCATGTTGCCCCAACTGGCCTCAAATGGTCTCATGTTGCCCCAACTGGCCTCAAATGGTCTCATGTTGCCCCAACTGGCCTCAAATGGTCTCATGTTGCCCCAACTGGCCCAAAGTCTACTGTAAGACTGAGGTCAACCTCCAATGCCTGCCTTTCCTGCCTTTGCCTCCTGAGTGCTAGGGTTACAGGTTTGGCGCCCCCCTCACCCATTTTATACAGGGCTGGGGATCAAACCCAGCACCTATGCATGCTAAGCAAGCACTCTACCAACAGCCCTGATGTCTGCTTACTGTTGTTCCAATTCTCATAGCATGTATTAACTAGAACTGTGTTTGTAGAAGGAACTAATGAAGGAGGAAACTGAGGCTCTGTAAGAGGAAGACTGTCTCTAGTTCACACAGCAAGGCATTTGCAACCTTTGAGCAAAGCCAGTAGCAGGAGAAAGCTTGCCAGCACAACGCTGTTATGGTTAGCTTTGCCCACCCCCTCCGAGTCACCTAATTCATTCCTTGAGGCCAGTTTTTATTCCAATGCTTCTTTTTGATTGAGTGTGCTGACATCTTCATAAGAGATCGTGGAGTGAAAACACCATGTTTACAAAACCTAAGAAATTATGAAAAATACCTCCCAACTACAGAATGGGCTGATTGTTGGTCTCTGCACTTTAACACACTGCCAATGAACTGAGGGCCCTTCTGTGGACGACAGATGAATAAGAAGACCATTATGTCTGGAACAGAGCCGTTCACTCAGGCGCCTGCCTCCCATTTGCCAGCTGCCGGCAGACGCCATGCTCCCACACCCTTGTCTACAAATACTCACTGCCCATGTCACACGAGCCCTGCACAGACCATGACCGACTTGTCACTTGCTGTCTTGTCAAGCCCACAAAAAGCAAAACATCTCTTTCTAAAGATAGAACTGACCATGGAGGATGGGGTGTGGGCTGTTTGCAATGCATGTGGCTGTGGTCACCACTCTGGGGACATCCTTCTCCAAGGTCCCAGTCATCTCTGGTCATCACCACCACCCACCAGGACACACACACCCTCTAGACTGGCCAGACCAAAAGCTTCACTCAGCACACTGGGGACCGCCCTGAAGCCAGGAAGTTAGCTCTCTGTCCGCTGCTATTCTGGGAACCTGAACTCGACCCTGGAATGTTATGGTCATGCCCCTGACCTCCTTTTTACACTTGCTTGCCCTCTCCAGAGCCCCACTCCTACCCCTAGACAGAATGTCTGCACCCATGGAAAGAAAGCAAGAACCCTAAGCAAGCATAGGAGAGGGCTAGGAGGGTGAGAGCTAAAGGGATGGGTTCCAGGCAGCCAGGGTGTTCAGGACCCCCTCAGGCTTTTCAACAGCTAAAGTACAGGGTGCACAAACTCCCCACTGAAGTAGATGTGTGGGGAGAGTATCTCTCAGCTGGTATTAAAGCCGAGAAGACTGGCCTCTGGGGTAGGGGCTCCTGACTATAGAGGGAAGCTATTTCACAATTGAGTTCCTGGATATTATACAACATCAAACTACATCCGGATTTTGTTTCAGCTAAATGCTGGATGGATGGGATGATGGATGGTATGCTCACTTGACTCCATCTCACAGCTATATGCCCTTAGGCACTGTGGAATGAGAAAAGCAATGAGTCTAGACAAACCATCTGGTCTACCAGGATTTACAAGGTCAAGGCCCAGCTCCTGCTTACAGAAACTTCACCAGCTTCTCATTCTCCCTTCATTTCCCTGAATCTTGTGAGAATGGAGCACTGCACTAGAAGGGGATGAAACTAGACAATGAGGGACCCTTGAACCAGCTCCATGGGTGACACATTCATCTCTGGTAAGGCCCTGGGAATCAGGATGCATTTGTTACAACTCTTAAGAGGGACTTTAAGGCCTCAGATGATTTCCAGATGAGGAAGGGTGACTGTCCACCTGCTTCAGCAGCTCCCAGAGGTGAGAAAAACTCAGTAAAGTAGCCTTTCTACCTTCCAAATTTAAACAGTTCATTCCTGAGGAAATCTCGTTAAGACTCGGGAAGTAAATAAGTCGGAATCCTCAGGAAGTCCCTGAAACAGACCAGATTCAGAAGGCCCCCCCCAAGGTTATACAAGCTATAAGGCCTGCTTAGGAGAGGAGTCTAGTGTGTGGAGCTTCCTATAAGACATGCAGAATGCCAAGATTCTGGCTTTTGTGAGTTGTCACCAATGAGAGGTGGGCTTTATAGCAATACAGTTGCTCCTGTAACTCCTACCCCTAAGTGACCCCAGTAAACTAACCAAATTACCAAGGTGGATTTTGGTGCTATCAGCACTTTTGTCTATAATTTTTTCCCCTATCTGGGGTAAGTAGACATTTGTTCATGGCTTCCTAGAAATAGTGTCATGCTTCCTAGAAATAGTGTCATGCTGTCACACAACAGTGTATAGCACGAAGTCTCAGGTGCTTTGCAGTGACATGTCCTTAACCTTGGGAAATGAAGTTCAGTCCTGGCTTGAAATCCCTTTTGCGATATTTCCTCTTCTATGCCAGGTGTCAATTTGGTTTAATTTCTTTCTTATAAAAAATCAAAACACCATCTAGCCTTTACATTATTAAGCAGACATATACCATCAGCCATGTGGTGATTGGCTCAAATTTACCAGTATTTGTCACATGAAGAATGAACATACATCTGATATACATGAAGAGAGTCACCTTCCTAGAAAGGTATGCTTGGCTACAGAGGTACCATCTGATTCTTTTGATAGGGAAGGGAAACTTGGGTGACTTTAAAATGTTTATTTTGTCTGAGGGGCGTGTCATGTGCCATAGGGCATGTATGGGGGTCAGAGAATAACTCGAAGGAATTGGTTCTCTCCCTCTACTATGTAGGTCTCAGAAATCAAACTCAGGTCATTACACTTGGTAGAAAGTGCATTTACCACTGAAATACCTCTCTGTCCCTTGGGTGACTTTTAGAAGACTTTATCTCCTTTCAAATGTCCACAGACATTGAGGCTCAGTCAGCATGTTTAGTTACTTGATATGCATTATGTGGGTCAACAAAGACATCTCAAGATTTGGGGACAAAAAGTTTGAGTATCAAATTGTATTATGAAAGTTGTACTTCTGGTGTGTTGAACTGGGTCTCCTGGGGCCAGCATCCCTGGTCTCCAATCTGTGGCAAACCACAGCCTGAGTTAACATTCTGACAATTTCCCCAATAGAGACAGACCAATAGCTTCCAAGGTTATGGGGTCTCAGGGTGGGGACTGGCCTCTGAACCAACATGCTTCCTGACCTTCTGTGCATGTCTCCTAATTCAGGATTTATCACTCAGGGCTGAGATGGTACCCTCATCCCTAATCCATACCAGCACATTTCAAACCAGTGACATGAGCATTGTACACAGCCATCCCCTCCTTAGTACTGGGGATCTGGATCACAATAGGTGGGATATACAGGTGAATCTAACAATTTTTATTGACCACCTACTATGTGCTAAGCAGTGGTGATAAAGACTGGTAAGCCAAATGGGCCTACTTTTTGGAGAGCTACCAAGACTTATTAGTAATGAATGCCTTTGCCATGGTTTAATTCTGGTCTGATGCCATTCAAATTTCAACTTTCACATATAATACTTTTGACTCTTCATCCAAACTTAACTATGGGTCCCTCAACTTCCAAAGCAACATACCTATGGGAACAGAATTTTAGAGACCCTGAATATTTACTGACTCCATTCTGGTCTGTGTGTGAGGCTCTGAGAGCTTACTTAAAGTGATTCAGCCTAAAGAGAAAGTGCCTCTGAGAACTAAAATAAGGGATTGAAAACTTCTGTTTTGTTTTTTGAGTCAAGGTCTGTAGTACAAGGTTTCTGTTGGGTGCCGTTCGTAGTAGGAGGTTTCTGGCCCAGACTTTTGGGCCTAGCCTCGAGGGTTAGGCCCACAGACCCACAGACCCACAGAGACACACAGATGCTTACAATAGTTTTAGGCTGATTGGCCTAAGGCCCAAGTATATCACTTGCTAACTCTTTACCCTTAATCTAACCCATGACTCTTCCTGTTCAGCCATGTGGCTCGGTACCTTTTCTTAGAGCAGCATAGTTGTCCTCTGTCTCTTCTGGCATTCTCTCTGGCATTCTGCTCTGTTCTTCCTGTTCCCAGAGTCTTCTTAGTCTAGTAGCCCCACCCACACTTCCTGCCTGCCTTTGGCCAATCAGCGCTTTTTATTAAACTCATTGGTGGGGACAATTATTTACAATGGAACAACATAATCCCCCTACAAAGGTCTCTCCACTTAGCTCTGGACACCCTGGAATTTGTTCTTGTAGACAAGGCTGGCCTTTAACTCAAAGATTTCCCTTGCCTCTGCCTCCCAAGTGTTAAGATTAAAGGTGTGTGCCACCAGGCTATGGGATTGTCAAATTGTTAAAGAAAGGATCTGATGAGCCTCCTAGATTTTTCCTTGATTGGTTCTTTGTAGCCTGCTCTGATAGAGTAGACCTTCATGGGTGTCATCAGGACTCAGCCTTACAGGGACTCAGTATGTGTTTCTTTATGAGCAAATCACAGGAAATGGCTGATTTAGAGCCTTTAATACAACAAACCCAGAAGGTTGATTAAAGGAGAGAGCAGGCTATCAATGATTTGAAAATACTGGGCAAAGACAATTACGTTAATCAGTCTTACTGTTTTTTGAATTCAATAAAAGTGGTTTTAACACAATTACTTCTAATTCAATGACTATTAACTCAGCAGAGAGTTTTTACAATAATTAGTTAACCCTAAAAGGTAAGATTCCAGACAAAGCCTGAGCCAAGCAGAAATCAGATGAGTCTGAAGGGGAAAATGTAGTTTCCATGTTGAGAAGCTTGAGTGGCCTCTCTGCCCTCTGATGGGCAAAACTCAAAAAAATGTGCCTTAGTGAGAACCACAGCACGTTTTCTAGCCCTTCCATGCCTCCTCACCAATAGGCTAAAGCTTTTTAAAAACAACCCCTTTGTAAAAATTTTATTTCTCATGCCAAATCTTCAGGTCCGTTTCTACTTTCCTTAGAGCTTGGCCTAGAGCACTCCTGTTCCTGGGGCCACAATGCCCTAGAGGAGGTAAAGCTGCACTGTGACCATCTGGCCTCTTGAGGGGATGGTATATTCTTATGTTCATCTATATGGTTGGAAGTTCTTCCAGTCACACCTCACAGAGTTCCACATGCTTTCCAGAGGGAGCACGACATCTCAGAAGACAGATTCCACTCCAAGACAGTGCCCAGGATTTAGCAGTTCCTTTTACAGGACCTGCTTTTCAGTCAGTAAGAATTCTGAGAGGTGGCCTCAGTTAGACAATGAAAGACCAGGAGATCTCCAAGAGCAAACGATAAGCAGGCCAGAAGCTTCCTTGGTCTTGCTGTTTAATGGGCCCAGTCAGAAGCTGCCTGGGATGAGCCTACCATGACCTAAGCCACCACTTCAGTCTAGATCCAAAACTGGCAGGTGAGGCTTTCCTTGGCTGCCTCCTTGAATGCTCCATATCCAAGGCCATTGTCAGAGCCTCCTTACCCCCACAAATAGGCTAAACGTCTCAGCAGCAGGGACTATTTTAATTATTTTCCCATTAATTATTATTGTTGTACAGTAATAATTGTATTAATCATAAGAAAAAAACAACTCCCTAAGTGCTGGTCTCTTTGCTAGTGTTTATGTTACCAATTGCTTTGACTGTTAAGAGCCCTCAGCCATAAAACTGGCAGCACAATTTCAAAGAATGTAACAGAAAGGGTCAAAGTGGCGGGGCAGCCTGCTCAAGCTTCCAGCTGCTGATTGGAAGACTTGGCTACTTAAAATAAACACATTTGATATTAAAATTAGGGCCTTTCTGATAAAGGGCTGCTCCATCAGACTCTATGAAGTTGTCTTGGGGAGAAAAGATGTGAAATTAGGGAGGCAAAGTCACAGAATTTAGGAGCATGGCCATTGCCTACTCTGAGGAATATCTAGATGTGGTATGAGGATCTTGGTGTGGCCTGCAAACATCTCCTTGTCTCTGGACCACCCTTCCCAGTGTATGTCATTTCTGATCTATGGGAAGTCACAAAATTGCCATTTTTCTTCATAAAAACAACCTTTGTACCTAGGACATGTGAAAGCCTAAGATACCCAGGTTACACACTGCAGTCAGCCTCACCTTGGTTTAAAAAAAAAAACAAAAAACTTCCCCAATTACTGGTAGAAGTTAGATCCTCCTCCAAAGGGATTGAAGGGCACTTTAGTTCCCAGAAACCTTTTGGATAAGTCTCCAGATTATTTGAATTCCCATTTGGAGATACAACCAGGCCTAGAGACAGGTTTTTATGGTGTCCTACACACCTCACAACAGCCATACACTACCTGTGGACCTGAGGTGACATATATTTGATAAAATTAATCTGGAATATCAAAGTCAACCACAGAACCAAGCCAGGTCAGGGAGGGTGTGACCCTCGCCTTTAATCCTATCTTTAGGACGTGAAAAGAGAAAGTTAAGAGATCTGGGTAGAACAAGAGAGGAAGGATTTCCAGCTTTCCCAGAGACATTCCCTTCCCTTTGGGCTGAGGACACAAAACATTCAGTTGGAGGATCCTGGAGACACATCTGAGGAGTTGGCTTGGTGGCTGTGGTTTGTCTCTGGTATTCCAGCTTTTCCCCAATATCTGGCTCTGAGTTTGCAGTATATGCCAACTAGAGTTTGTGCTATATTTGGTGCTCAATTTTTAGGGCACAAACACATAAAAAAAAAAGCTTCTTGCTGGCCAGAGCTACATGTGGCCAGAGTAACTACCAGCTGGCTAGGTTTTCTGTTCGGAGTTAGCCTCCAGCCTTAGGCAGAGCCTGCTACATGTGCTTCTTCACTTCGTTCATCTGGGTAGCTTTTTCAGACAGTGGCCTCTCTCTTCCATCAGGTCATTTTTTTTTTTCTTTTTGGACCTCCTCCTTGGATTGCTACCTCAATAGGTAGCTGCCCAACTTCACAATCATCTGAATCATTGACAAGTTTAGTGAATAAATTGGGATGTCATAAAAGGGAAACTTGTTAAAAAGCAGAGAGAGAATTGTTTTTCCATATTAAAAACAAGAAAGAGTAGCATTATGTAAGGTGGGTTGTCTTTCTTTGATATTAGATGATTTAAAATTGGAACCAGTAAAGAAGAAGATAATGATTTAGATGGGGTTACCATCACAATGTCTATTATAAATATTGTTTGTTTATTTCTGTTTTATCATTTAAAAAGTCAGTTAATGTGAGTGCCAAGATGAAAGTCTTAGAAAATCCCGTTAAAAGAGAATACAGAAATATTCAGACTCAGACAGAGGAATTTAAAAAAACCCATCTCAACATTATCTTATAAGATGACAGAGAAACAGCCAAAGGCTTTGAAACAGTATTATTATATTAGTATAGATAGACATTAGTATATCCAGTTACCTTAAAGGAATTGCAAAATGATAAAAACTGTGCAGAAGCTAATTGGAGTCTGGTACAAATGTTAGATTTAAGAAGATTCAAGGATGCAATTGTCACCTATGATATGCATTCACCATTTATAAAACAGATGTTGAATACTTAGTCTTGTAACAGAATTATCCCTAAAGACTAATCAGATGTGGTTAGAACTGTTTTGAAAGCCATACTGCAATTACAGTGGAAGACATTGTGAAAGAGTGAAGATAAAACCATAGAACAAAGAAGTAGAGATAGAGGCATTGAAGTCTCCCAAGACCAACTTCTTGGGCGGGGAGATTATGCTAATATAGAAAGGCAATTATCATATGATAACCACACTCTAGATTTATGCCAAATGACAGCCTTGAATGCATGTGATAGAACTGAAGAAATAGGAAAAAAGTTAAATCCTTTACAAAAATGATTCAAGGGCCAAAAGAAACATTCACAGATTTTGTTTTTGCAAAGGTTGACTGCAGTAATAAACAGAATGGTACCAGATTCTATAATAATTGAATCTCTGGCTTTTGAAAATGCTAACTCACAATGTAAAAGGATAGTTAGGCTGTTAAAGGCAAGATTAACACCATTAGAGGATTGGATTCTCTATACAATTAATTTAGAATCTTATAATGGTGGTGATAATTGGGTCGAAAAGTTTATTTCTAGAGGTTAAGGAAAAATCAAAATATCAAATGTTACAATTTGGAAGGCAAGGTCACATAAAAAGAGATTGTAAACAAGGCATTCCCAGAAACAATATCTTTTCAGAAAAATAATCCCAACAGAGAGACACTCCCTTCTGGAGTATGCAGAAGGTGTGGCAAAGGTAGGCATTGGACCAATGAGTGCAAGTCAACAAGGGACAGGTTTGTGTCTTCAGGAAATGCCCAAAAGGGGCTTTCTTAGGTCCACATATCAAATTCAATTCAGTCTTATGTGGCCATCTTGGAGGGAATGCTTCCCAGAGCAATTAAATAAACTAAAGCCTATTTTAAAAAACCACAGTGCTTCGGACAATAAAAACAGCTATAGAAAAGAAAAGAAAAAATCAGGAAAAGCCATAAAGTGAGTGTTTTGGCAAACTTTTATAAATAATCAAAGGCCAAAATTAAAAATAAGAATAAATGATGTTGTCACTGAATGTTTGATAGACACAGGATCAGATGTAACAATATTTTCACCAGAATCTTGAGATCCAAATTGGCCCCTTCAAAAGGTAAATGTTCAATTTTTGAAACTGGGATGTTATCCCAAGTAAAACAGAGTGTAGGATGGCTTGAATGTATAGATCCAGAGGGCCAGAGAGGAAAATTAAAGCCATATGTGGCAAACATTGCTATGAATTGATGGGGATGAGATTTATTACAGCAATGTAATACTCATATTTACATTCCTCCAATCTCAGAAATGAACCAAAAACTAACACATGCCTCTGAGAAAAATACTAAAAAGTCTTATGAGAAAGAGTCACCAACCATTCAGGTTGTACAAAAATAAGGTACAACAGCTGGTGATCTTTCAAAGGCACCCACAAGCTCTACCTTTAAAATGGCTAACAGATAAGCCTATAAGAATTCAGCAATGGCCTTTAACAAAAGAGAAATTTCAGGCCTGAGAACAGCTGGTACAGGAGCAGATAAATGCTCAACATATTGAAGAATCAATCGACCTTGGAATTTCTTTGCTATCAAAAAGAAATTTGAAAAGTGGAGAATAATAACAGACCTAAGACTGGTAAACAAGGTGATTCAGCCAATGGCCTCTCTACAATCTGGAATTCCTTTGCCTTCTCTGTTATCTAAAGAATGGCCTATTATAGTTATTGACTTAAAATTCTGTTTTTTTTTTTTATAATACCTCTACAAAAACAGGACAAAGAAAAGTTTGCCTTTCCAGTGCCCACTTATAATAATTCTCGACCTGTAAAGAGATACCAGTGGAGGGATTTCCCACAGAAAATATTAAATAGCCCCACTCTGTGCTAGTATTTTGTAGAGCATCCATTAGAAGTTATACATAAGCAATTCCCACAATTTATCATTTATCACTTCATGGATGATATCTTGTTGGCTGACTCAAATATAGATACATTAGAAAGAATGTTTGGAAAAGTGAAAAAAATCGCCTGCTTAGGGATTATAGATTGCTCCTAAAAATTACAGCAAGATGATTTCATTCATTATTTAGGATATAAAATAGGTCAAGAAAAGATTAAACCCCAAAAAGTTCAAACATTTCCAACTTATGGACCACTGTTGGGATAAAAAATTCATGAACTGGATATATGTTCAAAATCCTAGATGGTGACAAGGACTTAAATAGTCCAAGAGAATTGTCACCGGAAGCTGAGAAAGAATTGGCTTTGGTAGAAAAGAAATCACAGGATGCACATGTGGATTGCGTGGATTTAGACCTTAATTGCGTTCTAGTTATCTTGCCCTCTAAGCATTCTCCTACAGGAATTTGAATGCAAAGGGAAAATTAAAGACATGTGGGAAAGATTTCTGAATTGATTTTTAAAGGAAAATTAAGACTTTGTCAATTGAAAGGAATGGACCCAGAAGAAATTATACCTTTAACTAAAGAAGAAATTGACAAATTATGGGCAGAAAGTGAATCTTGACAACGAGCTTGCAGTAATTTGTTGAGAAAAGTTAACAACAGATACTCCCAAAGCAAAATAATTCACTTTATAAAGGGAACTAACTGGATTTTCAGGATTTCAATGGGCAACTATTGAGTTCAGAAAAGGCTGATTCTGTAAACACACATTTGCTAGAAGTTATGGCCATCATGGGAATACCTGTACAAATTAAGACTGACAATGCTCCAAGCATATGTCTCTAGTAAAATGAAACTATTTTGTGACAGGTGGCTAAGCAGTCTGGGATGCAGGTCTGTGGGTCTGAACCTGTGGTCACGTGGGCCCAAGAAACCTTTATTGTAACAATGGATACCATAAAAATTAATTAAGACTTGATTTGAACCAGAAAAACTTCTTGATAAAGAGAAATGACGGTCCATCCACCCATGTGACAATTCTTTAAGTTGTTAAAAAAAAAACTCAACAATCAAAGGTTGGGGCAGAGTTTTGTTTTTGTCTTTACAGAAAACTATAAATACCCATGAAATCAAAATACCTTGGACATCTAAGATGTTTAAAACAGAGGGGAGGTTATCCAGAAAAATTTACAAGCAAAGGAATTTCAGACCTACCCTATCAGACTTTTGTAGGGTGAAATCTCACTGCCCTAACATTTATATCTCTATATAAGAGATATAAATCCAAGTTCAATTACAAACTAAAGCTGGATGAATTAGAGTGTGTCTCTCTCCTTCTCTAAACCCAAGCATGCTTAGTAAAGGAAAATGCAAAATTTCTGTATCATATCAGGAAAGCCACCTGATGTGGGACAGATGAATAACTAAAAATAAGGGGCTATCCTATTGTTACTAATCTTATGCTGAATAAATGTTTGTATCAACATTTATGAGATTATATATATTAAACTTTTTGTCATGATATTGATGTTCATATAGAGTACTAATCAATTCTTTAAAAAAAAGGCCTATTTAGCTTCCTGTACTTTGTTGTGGGTTTGAGTCTTTCATCAGTTAGATTTAAACTGTAGTTAAACTTCTCAGGACAATTTCGAGTGGCTAGCTGAGATGAACCAGCCTCACAGACCACTCTAGCCAGGACTTGAGACAAACTTTGCACTTTCCCATTATGCAGAGACTGGACAGCAAATGATGCAGCTATCTATCCCAGGACTTGATAACCCCCAAAATGTTCTTTTTACGATTCCCCAAAGATGTCATCAATCTGAGACAGCAGGAAATAAATTTAAGAATACAG
Organism: Phyllotis vaccarum; assembly: GCA_033318265.1. Lineage (NCBI taxonomy): Eukaryota > Metazoa > Chordata > Mammalia > Rodentia > Cricetidae > Phyllotis > Phyllotis vaccarum. The sequence goes on along the minus strand of JARWLC010000017.1, from coordinate 12,148,349 downwards.
CACCCATATTACCAAGAGGTGGAGTTAGTCAGTTTTGATCTTTCAATGGGTTATAGATGATTGCCATTGTATAGGGTAATCAGTTACAAATTGTTAATGGTTATGGTTAGGAAAAAAATGAACAAGAGAAATTAGATTCAGATTTCTTGTTTGAAAAAAAGAAAACAGGGGGTACAGATAAGATATAAGGGTAGATTATTGAACCTACTTTCGAAAAGCAATTCCTAGTTTTAAATATTTTAGATTGATTGGTATATTTTGTATATTGTATACAAATTGTGTATATTGATACAAAGCTAAGATTAATTTTGTTACTGTACATCTATTTCTATGCTTGTTCAAGGTATCATACCTATACAGTTCATCTAAGAATTTAGTTCAAAATACTAGTCTTTGAAAGTTACTATTATCAACTAATTAGGATCTAAAGAAATGCAAGTTAATATTTAGATATTACATCAAACTTGTAGTCATGTAGGTATATTTTCAAGGTCAAACATATTTTAGATAGACTGGTCTTTAAACACTTCAGAGATCTACAGAATGTGGCATTTAAGATATTTAAACAACATGGGTTCTTATTATTTATATGACTATGTGACATCTGATTGAAGTTAATGGACATTGAAGTAACTCAATATGGAGTTGTCCAAGAAAGTGCCCTTGCCTTGACTGCTGACACAATGATGTCTAAAATGGACAAGCAAGACATACACAAAAAACTGCCAAACCCTGCCAGGACAAGGTAGAAAAGTCCTTAGGAATATCCTGCTTCTCAGAGAAGTCCATCAAATGTGCTAGGCCTGTAGACTGAATATGGATGATTCAATGATGCAGAAGAACCTTAGGTGATTGTCCAGACAGCCAGCTATTTAATTTTTCACATTTTTTAGAAGCTTCTTACTTGCATGTCACAAGAAATAATGAGACTCAGGGATAGATCTCTGAAGAAGTTGGAGATACTAGAGGGAATAAACACCACAGTCAAATCTTACCCAGCTGTCTTCCAGCTTCCTCAGCCTTGGAATGTATTCCCTTGGAATGAATTTCTCTGTGTTTGAATCCCATCTTAAGTATTCTTTCGGTAATTAAGGCGTGGCCCCACCACACCTGCTTGGGAGCCTGGAATTCCTTCTATAATCTAAAGTGACTTTGACTCAGTTGGGATTAAGGGCGTAGGTCACCACTCCCAGGATACTCCCTGTGCTGGTATTAAAGGTTTGAATCACCACTCTGATTCTCCTAAACTGATTGTGGTTAGAGCTCTAGGACTTCTGGAGCTTTTATTAACCCCCCCACATAGACTGTGGGTAGATTCCCTCTGATATCTCCAAAACTTCTGAAACTTTATTAAATCCCCACACTTGCATGTCCTGTTTACTTAGTTAATATTATTTCCTTCTTGGATCTCTGAGGGAGTTGAAGATGAGATAGTTATCGTTTTCTAGTGACAGTTTAAGAAAGGAAGCTCACCGAGAGGTTAAAGTGTATAAGCTTGAGAGATGTCAATATATAGATTTTACTTAGTAATATAGGTTAGAAAGTGAACTAGGTACAATCCTTTGGACTCACCAAAATAGCATAAATAATGGAATATTTTCTTAGAATTTGCCAATATTTCCTGGACTAGACATTACTGATGTAATTATTGCTTGGATATATTATACATAGTTATTGTACCTATTGTTGGTTTCGCATATGAGAACAGACATATACCTCTAGGAAAGTTATTCGGGAAAGTTACCAGGTGAGTACAAGGGCAGAGAAGCAGAAGAGAAAAGAGACAGACTTTCATGTAGTGTCTCCTTATAAGAGAATGAGTGGGCACAGATTTACATAGCCATGCCTAGGGGCGTGTCCTCCTTACTCGGTGAGTTCTGCTGGTGCCATGTTGGGTTTACCACATGGCTGCTATGTGCCAGGAATTCTCATATCACCTGGCACTATGTCTGGTTATCAGACTAGCATGTTTACCACATAGCTGCTATGCACCGGGAATCCTTACATCTCATCCTTATGTTTATTATAAAAAGAAAGCCAGGTTTGTGTGTGTGTGTGTGTGTGTGTGTGTGTGTGTGTGTGTGTGTGTGTGTGATACAGATTGGACCGGAACAGGGTTGACAAATCTCTAAAGGCTGCTTCAAGCTATCTCAAGGGCAAAGTTTGTCTTTTTGGAAGATGAGAGCTGTATCTTCTGCACTCGGTCTGCTGGGGTTTGTGGTTCGTTCCTGAAGTCTGAGTGAGTTGAAGGTATAGGATGATGAATTCTGATTTTCTGGATCTCAGAAAAAAAAGTTGAGTTAGTAAGAGAACCTTGGGAAGTGGCGCATATAGTGAGTGTCTCTGCTAATACGGGGTCTGGAGTCAGATTGAGAGAAGAGGAAAAAGGGGGAGAAAGAAGGTTTGAAATTGGGACACGTGTTAAGTTAGGCTTTGTCTATACATTAAAACTTAAGGTGGCTGTTTCTGTGTTTCTTCCTTCTAGGGGGAAGTCCAGCTGCACAATAAAGTTTGTGGATCTCTGCTAGGTCTGGGGATGGGAAGAGGTTAAAATGTCTCCTGTTTTTTGTTTGTGCATTGCCGAGGTTAAAGTGGCTTCTGTTTCCTTTTCTTCGTTCCTGGGGGTGGGGAAGGGAAAGGTCTTAGTTTTACCTGTTACGGGCTCTAAAAATGGTTTCTGGTTCCTGTTCTCTAGTCCTCAGAGTGTGGTGGTCAACTGTTTTCCAATGGTAAGATGGCTTCTGGCTTTCTCCATTCTCCAGGAGTGGTAGTTGGGGGGTTAGTCTGGAGGAGGGGAAGGGCAATACCTCAGAGCCTTTTGTTTGCTGGTAACTGTCTCAGCTCTCTCAAATGGAAAACTCAGAAACAAGGAATTTTGGGGAGGTATCTAGCGACAGAAGGATTCTGGGTATCCCACACTTGGGTGTCCACCTGGGAGTCTGGAAAAGGGGTTGTGGGGTCTGGTGCTGACAGGCTGAGCAGATAACAAGAGAAGCAAGGGAGTGGCTGGAGCAGCTGGTGAATCTGGACTCAGGCAAATGTGATGAAAGCTCCTACTTTGGCTAAAAAATCCCTTCCCATTAGAGGTATGAGGCAGGTTGGTATGAACCAAAATATGTGAGTGACAGGGATATCTCTGAAAATACAATTAAATGGCAGCATCTGATGAGGCCAGAATTGTTTGCTTCCCACCCTGACAATGGAGAGGCTAGAGAGGTAGAACCCCAAAGCTCCTACAGGGCCAAATATGTGGCACTGGTGGCCACGAGGAAGGAGATGGAGTGCCCTGATACTATTATGACCATCTGAGGTTCCCTTTTCCTGATGGTGATTGGGTTAGGGAAGCCTGGGCAGCATCGATCTTTCACAGCCAGGCCTAGGAGATCAGCTGGAGAGTTTTCCACGTGTAATGTCTCCATGACATTTGAGGCTTGGGGACAATCACCAGACCAGTGTTTCTCATGATACCTAGGACAAGGCCAGGGCAGCCTCTGAAAGGTCAGGCAAGAGTGAAATCAGTGACTGAGATATCCACTTAAAGTACACACCAGGAGGTCTAGGTCTCTGCCATGGGAGGAGGCAAAGGAGCTGGTCAGATAGCTTTGGCCAGCAGGAGGTATCTTTCCTGGCGTGTTTTCTCATCTTTCCTGTGGTACACCTTAAAAGCCAGCACTAAGACTTCTGCCTGTGAAGTCAGAGGTCTCCTCTTAAAAGATCTAAGTTTAGCTCTGATGTTGGGGTGGCTCTGGATTAAAAAAGTGAGTCATGAGAAGTTGCCTTCCCTCAGTGCTCTCAGGATCTAAGTTAGAATAGTTTAAGAGCACATTTGTGAGGCATTCCAAAAACTGGGGCATATGCTCCTGTTTATCCTGTACTATCTCCTGCATTTTTCAAAAATTGCTAGGCTTCAGAGCAGCTCTACACAGACTTGCCAGACAGCAGGTCTCAAAATTGTCTCTGGCTAAGACCTCCTTTGGTGTGTTGTAATTCCAGTGGGGGTCTACATATGGGACAACCTCAGCTCCCGGAGGGGGGGTGCTGCATTTATCTGATGAACCTCATCTATGTGAGTTCTAGCCTGTTACCAAACTCACCTTCATTCTTCAGGGAGGAGATTATTTGTCAGAATAGTGTGTGTGTGTGTGTGTGTGTGTGTGTGTGTGTGTGTGTGTGTGTGTGTGTGTGTGTGTGTATGTGTGTGTGTGTTTGTGTTTGTGTGTGTTTGTGTGTATGTATGAAAAGTGAGATCATAGGACTAATACATTGGAATTTCTTTATAAAGATGACAGAGTTAGAACTATAAGAGCCCAACTTTTTTGCCCCCTGAGGGTTTTGACAGAGGAAATGGGATATAAAATTTCACCATCTTATCTATGCCAGACACTTTCTGCAGAGGGAGAAGTGGAGCAGGATCCTTAGGAGCATGAGAGGAATGACCAGTGGGGTAAATATAGGCACCAGGTTTGGAGTTCTCAGAGAGGAAGAAGTTGGAGGTGATGTAGATGAGCATTGAGATTTGAAAGGTGGAGGTTCCAGAGAAGGATCTGGTCGTGTGGCTAGAAACAGATGGGTGGGAGAATAGAAGGCCAGAAGAGAAGATTTAGAGCTGAGATATGGAAAGAGGCAGGGAAACTCTTTCCATCTGCTCATCTGCTTGCAAAAGTTAGATAGCTCTCGTAAAATATTGGGGACCAGTGAGCTGTTAGGAGGCTATTTTGAGTTATTATCTAAGGGGTACTTAGGCCATTTCTTTGTGCAATGAAGAGTAAGCTTGATAGTGTCTACATAAGGCGTAAGACTAAGGGGCTTGAGAGTCTCAAGAATGCATCCTAGAGGTGAAGATGGAGAGATATATTTTCTGGCTTATTCCCCAGAGGGGGAGGCATTCCACCGCTAAATCTGGGTTTTCACCCAGCCAACAAGTGTTCCCGGGGGAATAGTGCTAGCTTGTGCTAAGTAACTCTTCAGTTTTTAGGGTATGGATTAGGACAAAGCCCAAAACAATGCTAGCCACCACTAAGGTGGGTGTAAAAACCAATGCTTGCTACCACCAGGCACTCATCAGCACCTAGGGTATTCATCATGGCAAAGCCTGAATCCAATGCTAGCTAGCCACCTCTAAGCACTTTTTAGTTCTTAGGGTGGGCATAAAACCCAACACTAGCTACAGCTAGGCACTAGCTAGGGCAAATCTCTAGGGGCAGAGTCTGGGAGCAGGATCCAAAGATCTCTGCTGGGCTTCAATAGCAGGGAAGGCCAGAAATGATTGTCAGGCAAGAAGGAACCACCATGACCAGTGAAGATCATAACTGGGGGTGGTCTCTGAGAGGCTAGAGTTCTACGGAAAGCCGGATGATCAATGGTCTTTTCTGGAGACAATAGTTCAAGTTTACACTGACTGCAAAGGGAAGATTTACCAATCAAGGCCAGTGGTGTTCAAACAAGCTGCAGCAGGGCAGATGGAAGGTGACCTGGTAGTGATCCCAGCTCAGGTTCTTCTAGCACCTATGTGCGCCTAGGCCCAGGGGAGATCCTGACTAAGTCACAGCACCAAAATGTTGATTTGGCACCTAAGAAGAGACACACTCTACCAGTGCCACACTAGAGTTTATTCAGGAAAGTTACCAAGTGAGTACAAAGGCAGAAAAGCAAAAGAGAAAAGAGAGAGTCTTTCACATGGTGTCTCCTTATAAGAGAATGGGTGGGCACAGATTTACTTAGCCATGCCTAGGGCATGCCCTCATACACAGTGTATTCTGCTGGCACCATATTGGGTTTACCACATGGCCGCTATGTGCTAGGAATTCTCATCTCACCAGGCACCATGTCAGGTTATCGGACTAGCATGTTTACCACATAGCTGTTACAAGCAGGAATCCTTACACCTATTGTATATAGCTTTTCTTATGTTAGTTTTAACATTTTGGCAGAAAGGGAATATGTGGTGATATATATTTAATAAAATTAATCTGGAATATCAGAATTAACCACAGAACCAAGCCAGGTTTGGGAGGGGTGACCCACACCATTGACCCTAGCTTTAGAAATGTGGAAAGAGGAAGTGAAGAGAGCTGGTCAGAGCAAGAGAAGAGGGTTTTTCAGCTTTCCCAGAGACTTTCCCTTCCTTTCGGCTGAAGATTCAGAAGCATTCAGTTGGAGAATCCTGGAGACAGGCCTGAGGAGTCAGCTGGGTGGCTGTGGTTTGTCTCTGGTATTCCAGCTTTTCCCCAGTATCTGGCTCTAGGTTTTCAGTATATGCCAACTAGAGCTAGTGCAATAGTGATCTGATCCTACCTATGGATGAGGAAAGTCCCAGCAAAGGGCCTTCTCAAGGCCATCAGGAATTACAGACACGAATCCATATCCGCTGGTCCCTGGACACTCTTCTGAGATGAAGTGGAAGAACAAAGGCTTGGTAATGGAGCTAGAAATGTCCTCAGGGTCATCTTTTTTTTTATTAAATTTTTCCCCAAACCCACCACTGCTCCTCCGCCCTCCCCTCCTCCCAGTCCTCCACAGCCTTTCCTCACCCCATCCCTCATTCATTCCCCAGGGAGGGTCAAGACTCCCAAGATGAATCAATTTGATCTGGCGTATCCAGTTAAGGTAAGACCAAGGCCCTCCCCTCAGTATCAAGGCTGAGTCAGGTGTTCCTCTGTAGGGAATGGGTTCAGAGAAGCCAGTTCATGCACCAGGAATAAACTCTGGTCCTACTGCAAGAGGTTCCACAAACTGCCCATGCCATTCGACTGTCATCTACATTTGGAAGGTTTTGTTTCATTCTGTCAAGGTTTCTCAGCTGTCATTTCAGAGACAGTGAGCTCCCAATAGCTCAGGTCGGCTATCTCTTTGGGTCTCCTCATTATGATCCTGATTCCTTTGCTCATATAATCTCTTCTCTCTTTCTTCAGCTGTACTGGAAGCTCAACCTACTGCTTAGCCATGGATCTCTGCATCCGCCTCCATCAGTTGCTGAATGAATGAAGGTTCTGCAGCTGAAGCTGTTATCCTCAGGAGTCATCTTAACTAACCACAGGAAACTTCTGCCCCCTGGCTGAGAGGCATCACCCAAAGATCCTTATGTAAGCATCTTAGACCTGCCTCAGACATACGACAAAACAGTACCTGCTTCAGGATGGCGTTGATACAATGACAATCATGAGGGCAATGGTTCCAGGGTCACTGAAAAGCTGAAGCCTCACTGCAGACCTCCGGAAGAGCAGGAAGATGGATATTCAAGACCCTTTGCTTAAAAGGGTCACATTGGCTCCCATGAAAGGTAGATTAATCCTGAAGCTTGCTGGGTTGCCTGCAGGTCAATAATGCTTGGCATGATGACCGTGGTAGACTAACCAAGCAGATCATGGGTCCCTACTATAGAGGCAGGAGATGGCTCTATCATCAGTAGCCAGATCATAAATATCTATAGACAGAAGTATTCTATAAAGAAGAGCTCTCTAGCCCTTAGAAGGGACAGGAATAATGAAGTCACAGGTGAAGAAATAATATGGCTATTGAACATACAACCCCATGCTCAACTGTACCAATATGCCAAAAATTAAGAGTAATTCAATCCTAGTAGGTGTCCACCTTGGCTAGTGCATGTGGAGGTAGGTACTCTCTGAGAGTGCATTTTCAGATAGACAACTTGTGGCTCATCTTAGTTGTGTGTGTTAAGATGCAGAGTACCTTGGGTAGAGATGTGTTGTTACTGCCTCAGCTGCTGGTCACATCTGACTAGAATGAAAACAAACAGAACTGCATCTCACTTGTTTCCTTTTAAATGGCCGAAATTTTGGTCCACATGGCTTGTGCCTAGCGGGATGGCGGGATGAAACATGACATCACCACAGTTGGTGCTAAGTCTGAATGAAACAACAGCAAGCTTCCCCAACGTGGCATGGATGAGGTGTTTCCTGGAGCACCATGTGCAACCAGAAATGATAGAAAGACAAGAGGCACTGCGGGGTGTGTGTGTGTGTGTGTGTGTGTGTGTGTGTGTGTGTGTGTGTCTGTATGTTTATGTCTGTGTGTGTGTCTGTACATATGTGTGTGTCTGTATGTTTGTGTCTGTGTGTGTGTGTGTGTCTGTATGTGTCTCTGTGTGTCTGTGTGTCTGTATGTTTGTGTCTGTGTGTGTGCATCTGTGCATATGTGTGTGTCTGTGTGTGTCTGTGCACATGTGTGTGTGTGTGTATGTATATACATGTGCACACACCATGGTGCTTGTGTGGAGACCAGATAAGAGCACAATGCCTGAGGAATGTTGGTCTCTCCTTCCACCATGTGGAATCCAGGTATTGAATTCAGGTGACCTTTCTTGGAAGCATAAGCATCTTTATCTATTGAGCTATCTCTCTAATCACAGGACTTTTTATTTATGCCACGTGTGGATGTTTTCAAACAGGAACATGATTAAAAATAGTTACAAAGAAATATCGTTTTCCCAAATTTTGAGAAAATAGTTGAAGATGCCATCAGCATAGTGTATAACACTCTATGTTCCCTCCAAGTGCCCCCAATACTGGGCAACGTAAGTATAAAGGCAGCATGTATGCACCATGCTGGCCACGAGCCTCAGTGATCACCAGCAGGTTCAGGTAGGGATGGTGGCAGCAGCCAGAGTTTCTGTGTCCTGAACTGGGCTCCAGCAGCTCACAGCCAGCCCCAAGAGGACAGTAAAAAATGACTACATCCACCCAAGCAGCGCTTTGTCAATGCCCCATTTTCAGGACTTTAGGATCAGCTCCCAAGGGAGATGTCACCACACCCTGAGGTGGGAGAGGCAGCATCAACACCTGGGCTTTGATGGGAGAACAGCCTCCTAGACCCTCAGGAGACTCTGGGAAAGTGGAGAACAGTCGGGGTCGATTGAGTTGGATAAACAGTGGGCTTAGGATCATGAACTGTTTTAGTGCTAGACTGGCATCTGAGTTTGATTGGAGGCTATTAAAGGGAACTGCAGACTTTGTGTCTGTAATACATACATTTTCCTACAGTGCAGGAAGCTAGACTCTCAATCAAGGTGTCATCAGGGTTGGCTTCTTTTGGGTTCTCTGTCCTTGACTGTAGATGGCTTTTCTTTGGATCACCACATGACCATTTCTCTGAAAAGAAAGACCCTCTTTTTAAAGATTTGTAAAGTTTTAATTATATGTATACACATGTGTCTGTGTGTGTGTGTGTGTGTGAGTACACACAAGTGCAGTTATCTACCAAGGCCAGGAGAGGCTGAGGAATGGAATCCCCTGTCGCGGCAGTTATAGGTGTTTGGGAGCTGCCTGATGTGTGTGTGGAAACCAAACTTGGGTCCTTTGTAGAGCAGCAAGACCTCTTAACCACTGAGCTGTCTCTCCAGCCCCTTGAACTCCTTCTATAATTAGAGTTGAACATCCAGAGACTTAACCCACTGTGAACCAACTGTGAACCAAATATTTGCTAAAGACACAACCTTATCATGCAATAAATGTGTCAATAAATGCACACAGACTTCTTTTCCCGTAGTTATTCCAAATGATGCAAAGCAAACATCTGCATGATGTTTCATTGTACTGGGTGCTGTAAATAATCTATATGCCATGTAAAGTAAAATGGTGGTTATCTGCAAATCCTGCGTCCTTTCAAAGAAGGAACTTGAGCACTGTCATATTTTTCTATTTCTGTAACAAAACACCATGACCAAGGCAACTTTAATTCAGAACTCATGGCTACAGAGGGTTAGAGTCCATGACCATCTTGAGGGGGAGCATGGCATCAGGCAGGCAGCCATGGTGCTTTATCTGAGAAACTGCATCTTGGTCCACAACCTACTGTTTCACCTGCTTCTCTAGGTCGTTCTGCTTCAGGTAGCAAGTGAGGTCATGTTTGGCAAATGAGCAGAACAAACAGTGCTTTAAATGAATCACTGAATAAATCAACAAATCAGTATCTAATCGCTCCTTTCTACCCAATTCTACTTCAGAAGGACAGGTTTCACCCTTACAGTCCTACCAACATCTTCCCAGTGGACAACGCTGGCCAGCCAAGCCCCACTTTTCCAACAGTGCAATAAGAGAGTACTCAGTTTTCAAAGACATGATCGTGTGAGAGAAAGTTTATACCTAACCCATAAGAAACACGGATCCATTGTATGCCTATGTTGCCTCCTTGTAAGGACACAGGTCATATTGAATTCAAGCCCAGTTTAATGACCTTGTTTTCAGGAACCTACCTTTTAACTCAGTCACATCCTGAGGTGGTAGAGTTTAGGACTTCAGGCTACAGATTTTAAGAGAAACACAAAGTTCAACCCATAATACTGAGGTAACTTTGGACACACCTACTATTCACCCAGTTCATCATTTGCTACAGAAACATTTGCGAATATGGTCTGTGTTCAGTGTTCAGGACCCAGAGAAGAATGGTTAAGTACCTCAAGAAACCCATAGTAAACAAACAAGCATACAGACATAACAGCTTCTGCAGCCCACTGATTGGCTGCCTTCTTTGGAGTCAGCCTCCACCCTGGAGTCTTCTAGCCTTGACTCTGATTCCCCACTAGGCGGGTTTCTTCGCCTACTCTCTCCTTTACTTCTGGATATTGCCACTATTTCTAGATATCAAACATGATTCATCATCTCTTTACCCAACGCATACTAAACAAACAAGCTCTGTGTGCTCTGCCCTAGATAACTTAAGGCAATTGGCCAGAGGAGCTCCCGTTCTAGACTAGGGAGACACACCAGAAACAGCAGAACAAGTCAACATTAGTTATATAATGAACATAACGTCAGGTAAGGAACAGAGAGAAAAGCCCAATAGGATTACTTTCAATCAAAGGGTTGAGGATGTGAAGCCAGGCAGAGCAGCTTAGCAAATATTGTCATGTGCACTAAGATGGGAATTATAGTTTGGTATTTAATGAAAACTCAGAGACAGATATTAGGGAAAAGCTAGAATATCAGAGAGAGGGAACAGACCACAATCAATTCTCACCCAGCCAACTTCTCAGGCTGAACATGGTAAATGCTGTCTTCAAGAGTCCTCTGCTTGGCTGGCCACTTCTACAGAATGCTGGAATGTCTGCCTAGCCCTGCCTTTAATATTTTCTCTGCCCAATTGTTTCAACCCTGCATCATAATCCTAGAGTTAGGATTAAAGGCGTGAGCTACTACTGTTTTGTTTCTAAGTTTTGGACTCCAGAAATACAGAAAAATCTGTCTCCAAAGTGATGAGATTAAAGGCAAAGTCACCACTTGGTCATTCCTGTGTTTGGATTAATGTCATGAGCTACCACTCTCTGACCATGGCTTGACTGTGGGTGATTCTGTTCTCTGATATTCCTGGCTGATTTTATTAAATCTAAAATATATCACCACAGGAGACCATAAGAGACTCCTAATATGGTGGTTTGGATTAGTAAATTCCTCAATAGACTTTGACATTTAAACACTTAATCCCCAGTTGGGAACCTTCTGAAACTCTAAACCCAAATAAACTCTTCTGTAAATCTCATTGGTCATGGCGTGTTATCATGATAAGAGAAAAGCAAGAGATACACTGAGCGAGACTGTTGGTTCTGGCTGTGAGGAGGAAGACAATGACATTACAAAGGAGCAATGATGGGGAACCAGGGCTGAGGAAGCCACACTGGGACCAAGCAGCAGGGGCGGCAAGAACTGATTCAGTCAGAGATGTTGGTGACAGTGCCAGAAGACAAGATGGATGACAGTCAGACTTGCACATAGACCAAGAAGGGAAACTGCCTTTAAATCCATCTTCTGACAGATCAAACTCAGCTCAGCTTGCTAGCACCGCCCCCCCCACACACACCACCATTACTGAGGCTGATGGATATGGCTTGGAGAAGCAAAGGATGAGGTGGGTGATTTTTATTAAATTTCATAAGTGATTCATCAAAGTACCACACATACAAAGTAGAGGTGTCATTATGTTATAAGATAATCCATTCATGGAAGTCAGCCAAGGATCAGCTCTATCTACCCTGTCCATGGAACTGTTAGTTACAAAGGACTCAGGGCAAAGATCGATGGTCCCAAAAGTGGGTCAGAGGAGCCATGTGGGACCCATGTTCCTTTTGGTGTTGAGAAGGCTCGTAAATAGTACCACAGAAATGGCCACTGGTGTAGAAAAACAGATGGGGTCAACACTGGAGTCCTGTCTCCAGAAGAGATCGGAAGTCAAGCACAGTCCTATTTGCATATTCTCCCAGGAGATCTTGGCCCAAAGGAACGGCCAAAGTAGTCCCTAGGCAAGATGTTTGGATTCCGTTTTGATGTATTGCTGTGACCAGGTTCTCTATCGATAACAGTAGTATCAAGAAATATCTTTCCTTTCTTCCTTCCTGGAAGACAGAGGTCCTAACTCTAAGATGCTGATGTAATGCTTGGCAGGGCCCCCGCAATGCTAATAACATTGCTGCCTCCATACAGGTTGGTACCAGATTCTATAGGATCAGATGCACCTGCTCTCCCTGTTAAAGCACTTCCTCACCATTATCACTGAGACTCCAACAAGACTACCTACCAGCTCCATTTCCAGTCAACACTGCAGCATAGAGCAAGAGAAAGAGCCAAGATAAAGCCATCTCTATTGGCAAATGGCACAGTTAGATATTCGGAAAGTCAATGTTGTCCATGAAACATTAGATTTAGCCATTTAACTGGATAACACCACCGAGGAAAAGGGCAGTATAAATTAAATTTTCTATTTTCATTAATTACGTTTATTCTTTTACATTTTCATGTATATATAACATATTCTAATTACTCTGTGTAGACGGAGTTTTACTTTCAAGGCACCAGTCCAAAATTAATATTTATTAGAATATAAATTAACGCTCACAATATTAGTAACAGCTTATGGTGGCACCTGAACAAGGACTGGCGTATCCAAGCGATGGATGAGCGATGGACGCGCGATGGAAGGATGATGGATTCCGATTCTGTCTGTCCAACAGCTAGCAGCCAGGAACCAGGAAGAGAGCTCCTCGTGTCCCAGCAGCCACTTATCAATGGGGTTGGCCACACGCCCTCCAGGGTCCCGGAAGTGTCTTATGACCTTTTCAGCTGACACCTTAATCCCGCCACAACTCTGTTCTCTTACCACCCCTGTGAGCCCCCTTCTTCTTCCCTACAAATCTCTTTCCCACATTTATGCCTTGTTTTGTTTTGTGACCCACTTGTGTTTAACCAGGGCTATCCCCCATGCTCTGGGTCTAAAGATATCCAGTGGAGCCTGATTGGTTCATCTCCAGGTAGTAAACTTAGGACATTAACTCCTCTTCTTTCAGAATCTATCAGTAAACAAGAGTTCAGCAGCAGAGGACATGGCCCAGTAAGCTCCTCCTACATCAGTGACCGGCTGGTGACAGGTCCAGTGTCAGTAACTGCAGCTGCTGTGGGTTCACACCTATAATGGCCGTGTGGTCCCTAGAGGACAGCATTTCACAGCACTTCTCCCTGTCTCCCAGCTCTTACATTCTTTCTACCCCCTCTTCCAGAATGATCTCCAAGCCTTAGAGGGAATAAAGTAAATGCCTTATTTAGGGCACAGTCCAGCACTTAATGTTTAGCATCTTGGACAGCCACAAGTCTCTGCATTCACCACTATCCTTGACCAAGGGTCAGAGCCAAGTAGAGCAGAGCATGAGAAACTGAATTGTATTTCTGTATATTAGCAACAATGGTTGTAAAAGGAAAATATTTTAAAAACATTTATAATAATATCAAAAACATCTATAAGTGAGTCTAACAGAGGATATGCATGGCCTGTGTAGAAGAATCTTTAAAACACTGCTAAAAGAAATTAAAGAAATAAATACTAGACTGTATTTATAACTTAATGTATTTAGATTATTAGTTTCCCTAAATCTGCAGTCAGGGTAACCAGTGTTAAAATCATCACATTTTGTTTTTTTAAATTTTGAGAAGATGACTTTAAGTTTTATATGGAAGCACAAAGAATGAACTGTAGACATATTGTGTATTTAATAAAGTTTTCCTGGAAATCAAAAGACAGAGACAAACCACCTTCAGCCTTGAAGGACAGGGAGTGGTCACCCATGCCTTTAATTCCAACATCCCAAAAGGTGGTGATGGCTCACAACTTTAATCCCAGGTCTAGGGAAATTGAACTAGGAAGTGAGATGACTGGGCAGAGACAGAGGGGGAGTAGTTCAGTCCTTTGCCTGCGACCCCATTCCCTGGTATGGAGAGGCTTGAGAGGCATTTGGTCTGAGGATTCATGAAGAGGGGTTGGGTGAGAAGTGGCTGTGGCTTGTTTCTTTGTCTCGCTGATATTTCAGCTTTTCTCCAACATCTGGCTCTTGGTTTTTATTAGTAGTACCAAGTATAATTTGTGCAATAATGAACCAAGAACATTTTGAAGAATACATTTAAAAGAGATGCCCGGCCAGTTTTAAAAGTGCAGCAACCAATTTCAAAGACACAGCCTGCAAAAAGAAGTATCCATGCAAAAGCAGACACATAAGGCTCACGAAAAGAAACAGGGCCTCAGATGTACGCACTCCCATGGCTGATTTTTGACTGCTTTGGCAGGGAGAAGAAACCTTGCCATCAATAGTGCAAGACAATTGACTATGATGAAGTGCATGTCTGCAATTCCAGCACTCAGAGGAGTTGGAATTGGAAGGATCAGAATTTAAGGTAGTTCTTGGCTACATAGCAAGTTTCAGGACAGCCTAGGTACAGAAGGGGAAGGAGGTGGAAGAGGGGGAGGAGGGTGAGGAGAGAGGGGGAGGAGGGTGAGGATGGGTGGAGGAGGAGGAGAAGAAGAAGAAGAAAGGATGGTGGAAATCCCCAAGAAGCTGCCAAGAGGAAAGTCAAACAATAGAACAAGAAGTTTAGCACAAAGCAAGAGTGAACTCCTTGACACCAGGTCCTTGCTTCTAAGATTAGACAGAAGGAAGAAAACGCCCAGTAAAAAACCTATTCTTGAGCAAAATTAAAACGTTGCTAGAGAAACAAAGATTTGCAAAACTTTTCACCAGAAAAATGTTTCTAAAAGGGTAACTAGACGATATCCCCAGCTGGACATGGTGGTGAACATCTTTAATCCCAGATTTCTGGCAGAGGTAAGCCTCTGTATGTTCAGGGTCAGCCAGGTCTACACAGTGAGCTCCAGGACAGCCAGGACTGTATAGAGAGACTGTGTCCCAAAAGTAAAAGGAAGAAAGAAAAGGGGGTGGGAGAAAGAGAAACTGGCAAGAAAGAATCCCATTTTAAAATAAAAATAACATAGAAATAAGGGTGATTCAAAACTCAGGAAACACAGACTGGATGTGGTGATACAATTCTATAGTCCTAGCACTCAGAGAGCTGAGACAGGAGGATGGTAAATTCCAGATCAGTCTGAGTTATATCCTGAGTAGAGAAATCCCGCCACATAAAACAAACCAAAGGGGAAATAATCCTGAAACCCATGAGCAATGGACAATACACAGAGCACTGGAAATAGTGAGTCAACATACTGAAGATAATCACCTCACTCCACAACTAAGGGCATAAAAATGTTCAATTTATTCTGATAGCTATAAAAATTTAATGGATTATAAATCAAAGAACAGATGATTTTCAACATTTCAATATTAAATTGCCTAATAGCATATATCCATAAAGAATACGTCTTGCTTACTGGATTCCAAGGATTGAGCCAAGGTAGATATCCAGATTTATTTGGAAAAATAGATATTAAATAAATAAAACAGTACAATAAGACCTAAGTGTCCCTTCGCAGACAAGGTGACAGGAAAACCTGTCCCCACCTGAGAGGCACAGAGGTGTCTTGAGAAGACACCTGCTGACTGGCATCCCTTGCACCCATCCCCCCAGCCCTCACCAACCCCACTCCCATCCCCCATTCACCCCACATCCTCACTGCCTGTAAAGTGTTCACCAGGAATCCAAAGAAGTCATAAGCCTTGCCTTCCTCACAGTGGAGGGTTGGGAGGGTGCTGCCTCGGGGATTTTCTGGGCTGGATGTCCTAATCTGGGTGGTGACAAGGGGCTGTATGATCTGTGAGTGCAGATGGCCACTAAGACTCATGCTGACTCTTCTATGTGGGACCATCTCAAAAAATAATAATAATAATAATAAAAGGAAAGAAAGGAGAAGGAGAATTCTGGAAGACATACAAGGGCAGGCATGTGAAAGTTCTCTTTAAGAATGCAGCTGACCCGGAGACATGGCTCAGAGGGTAAGGGTACTCGATGCTTTTCCAGAGGACAAACGTTCACTTCCCAGCATTCACATGAAGGCTCCAAACTGTCTGTAACTCTAGTTCCGAGGGATCCAAATGCCTTCTACTGACCTCCACAGCACCAGGCACACATGTGCTACACAGACACATGCAGGAGAAATCACCCACATACATAAAATAACTTTAAAAAATAACAAAGAGAAACAAAGAGCAGAGTGTGGCTGGGAGAGTTAGCGCAGGAGGCTCAGTGAGGCAGGGCTCAAGGCAGAACTATCACCATGTCCTTGTGCAATCAGAAGGACGGGGGGGGGGGGCAGGGGAGATTTGATGACAAAAAATACAGTAACAATTATCTGGCAAGATCTAGGACAGATACCTTGGAGATATTGGGCTTTGGCTCCAGATTAGGTCAATACAAGGAGTGTTGCCTGTGCATGCTGCATATGCCTGAAGTCCTGGTCTAGGAGGCCAGCCTGGACTGCACACTGAGTCTGTCTTCCAAACAAACAGACAACAGCAAACAATAAAAAGAATGTTGCAGTAAAGCCAGTCACTGAGCTTTTAGGTTTGTATGTGCATATAAAAGCCTTGTATGCACAGGAGTATACTTGTTAATACTTCCATATTTCCATTTATTTAGTTCATTAGTGTTGAGGCTCAAACTCATGCCCACTGCTACACATGCTCTCTACACTCCATACACCCAGCTCCGTGTTATGTTTTAAAGCAGGATCTTAGGTCCCACGGGTAAGACTTTATAGCACGTGTGAGGGGGATGAAGCGATAATTGTTCAACTAATTCAAATCTCATGGCCCCTCCCCCTCCCACTCTCTCTTACATCAGACAACGAACAGGCATGTTACAAAGGGCTTTCTTTGGTCAGTGTGGTGAATGTCTTGATGAATGTCTAGGTGTGGATGGTAATAGCAGGCTATTCTTGTGTTCAAGCAAACGTGCTGGCTGGAAACAACCCTGAAGAGGTCATTAAAACTTCCTTATTGCCTCCTGGAAACACTTGGAACACATTCCACTATTTTATTGTTCATGTGCTCATTGGAGAGGCATCCTCAGCTTGGTGTTGGAGGCCGAGCTCTCAGCCTATCTCGGCACTTGACATCTTCCTAAGCATAATCATTTCTGAGTTAAAATGAGAGACTTCTACCTGAACACTGCTGGCCATTACAGGGTTAACAGCAGGCCCAGTTTAAATGATGTGTGTCTCAGGGAAGAGAGGAGAGAGGGAGAGATGAAATGCCTGGAGGAAGCAGCAGTCAGTACACACCCAACACTTAGGAATCAGGTTTGCCATCCATCATAGGCATTATTCTTGACACCCCAAACAATTGAGTAGAAACGTTAAGGATCACAGGTCACGGATCACCACAACAAATACAGTAATGGAAAAATTTGAAATATTGCTAACGTAAATACCAAGTGAGTATGTGCTGTTAGAAAATGATACCACAGACCCTCCATTTGTAGGAGCCACAGAATGTGTGCAGTGTGACAGCACCAAATGTTAGTCATTGGGGTGTGTTAGTGCAGAGACACAGAGACTCATTTTCTATAAAAGGTTCTTCCGTAGCAATGGGAAGGAAGGTCGGGTGTGAATGGAGGAGTGAGGATGCCATGGTGAGTGTACTGGCACTATGCCCTTTTGTCTCTCAGTCCTTGGTTATCAATATGCTCAGTAAGTGATCAGTGGATAGTCAGCAGGGGAAGGCGGCACTAAAGGAATAAAAAAGGGGGTGTGTGAAGTGGCATCCCCAGGAAAGAAAGTGAATAGACTAAGCCGGCCGTGCACCACTGATGCTTCCCTGAAGCCAATGGCCACCAATCCTGAGACACTACGACTCCACATGTGGGTATCCTTGGCCATGTCTCGTTGACCCATAAAGAAGTCAGCCATTTGCTTTGTCCAGAGATGAGTGTGACAGACGACTCATACAGAGAACAAGGATTCTAAGGAGTCTGCACTGGAGGCATTCCAGACATGATCCACAGCTGGGAAAGAACAGATTACGCCATTAAGGGTTAGGAGCCATGACAGGTGTCTAAGTGCATGGGCAGAGGCAGCCCCAGCACAGGCAGCCCCAGCACAGGCAGCCAACAGGCAGATGCAGCTCCTTGCCAATCAACTGCTGTGGAAGAAGAAGCACAGCAGCTGGTAGTCACACTACTGCGTGTATGACTGGAGTTCTGTGGAAACCAAAGGAGAAGGCAGACTGAGGAGGATCCTCCTCCCACTTTGTCTTCTGGCTACTCCTGGTGTAGTGGAATTATGTGTTGTTACAATGTAAATAATTGTCCCACCTACTCATTTAATAAAAAAAAAAAAAAAAAAAAAAAAAAACACTGGTTGGCTGAAGGCAGACAGGAAGTGTGGGTGGGGCTACCAGACTAAGAAAACTCTGAGAACAGGAAGAACAGAGACCACAAAAATGCCACAGAGAAGCCACAGAGACACCACAATGAGATGCCAGCAGATGCAGAGGGAAGAAGTTGAAATGCTGCCAGGAGAAAAGGTACTGAGCCTCATGGCTGAACAAGATCAAAGTCATGGGTTAGATTAAGAGCAAGAGCTAGCAAGTTATATGCCTGGGCCCCAGGTCAATCAGTGTACAATTAATATTGTCTGTGTGTTTCAGTGGGACTATGGGACTGAAGGCTGGAAAGTCTGGGCTAGAAACTTAATACAACACCTTTGCTCTCTCTAACTCCAACCAATCAGTGCTAAGACTGACCCAAAGCTATGCACCAAAACAATGAAGCAGGAGAGGAAAAGGCTCTAGGGAGGGGTCAGCAACCCAAGGGACACCCCAAGAAGTCCCTTTGCCTACAGGTACTACAGGGAAAAGGGGTGGGTAGAGAAAATGAAAATCTTCCTCCAAGTTCAGTGGGATAAGCAAAGGGGAGGGAGCTGGTTGCTATAGGAGGGTTGTAGTATGATATATGTCCTAAGGGAAGAGCTGGTTCCATCTGGGAAAGGAGAGATAGGGACGATGGAGACACACATCTGAGGTGTGAGGGGTTATTGACATCTATTCCCAGAATTCACAGCACAGGCAGTGGAGACCACAAGATAGAATCACATAAGGAAACATGCAGAGCTCTATGGGGTTAAAGGCCAGGAAGTCACTTCCCCACTCCTGGTCTAACTAGGAAACAAGAAAGCTCCTCAGCAACCCAAGGTGGATGGGGCTCCAGAGCCCTGCCTTACTGCAGCCTGGGCTGAAGAATTCACTCATGCATCAGCTGCTTGTCTCAGCACCTCATATATGTGTCTGCCTTTCCTGTATGCTGGGTCAGGAGCCCACGCAAGCATGCATCTGCTCCGATTGCCTGCTCTCTTGCCTTGGCCAGCAGGAGTATCAGCCATACAAACACCAATCCTCTAGAAGGAGAACTTGGAAGTATCCTGGGAAACTCATTCCTCTGCTTTGGGGAACTCTTTTTGCTCCCCTCTCTGTAACATTTCCAGGTCTTGTTCTGACCTGTGGTTAGGGTATCTAAGAGCTGTGTATGATTACAATGGGGACCATCTGGGTGCAGTGCTATCCCAGCCTCTCTGCCCTATGGGGGTTTCAGGATAGATCACCACTTCTCATAGCCTCCAAGTCAAATCCTAGAGCTACCAAGCACATCACTAACAGGGAACAAACATGTGCTATGAAGAAGACAGGGTGTAGGGCTGTGCACATGGCTATGAATGTTTGTCAAGGGCCTCAGTGTAGACAGACACAGATGCCCAAGGTAGTGGGGACCCAGAGAGGGGCAGACCTCAGGGTGATGGAAAACACACTAGGAGCCAGAAGACCTTGACCTGCCAGGTTGGGAGGAAATGGAAGCCCAAACTAAATGGAGACTTTATTGGGTGTTGAGCTTTTACGAACTGTTTTGGTTTGAGATTTAGTCATAAATTAATCCTACATATAAGTGTTCCCAAGGAGGGAACCCAGGAAAAATATTTCGATTTTTAAGACTTGAAATAAATCTCATAATTTCCATGGCTTAATGGAGGCCTCCCTCAGGCTGCCGCTCTCCCCCTCTCCCCTTCTCCCCACCCCTCCCCCATCTCTCTTCCTCTCTCCCCTTCTCCTACTTCCTTTCTTCTCCTTCTCTCTTCCCTCTCTGCACTCTCAGCCTGAAGACTGGACCCTGGCAAGGGTTACTGGCCAAGAGACAGGATAAGCTCTGTCTGATTTGCTGTCCTTGCCAAGCACTGGTCCCTACCCAGACCTCCAAAGACGAGGTGCTAGGCTCATGGAGGAGGAAGACAGACAGGGCTGTGTATAACCATATTTTATAGATAAACGTGATGAAGAAGTTAGGATCTTCTTAAGGCTATGTGAGGACACCCTCCTCCTCACCGGAGCACCATGCTCAGCCCTGACAGGATAGAATAGAGGCAGAGTGGCATGAGCTGTTGTTGCCAGGGGACTCTATCTCCATCAACAGTGGAGACATTCTGTAGGGATTGTAAGCCATAGCCCATGGGCACCATGGTCACATGCTATGAGACATAGGAACTGTTCCCCTTCACAAAACAGGGGAGGCTTTAGCTCTCCTGTTTGTGGTCCTTCCCTTGGAACAAGGGGTCCACAGGATCAAGAGAACGTCCCTGGCCCTGCTGCCAAGAGTTCAAACTAGGGCTGATGGAACCAGAACTGTCCATTCCTACCCAAACGGGCAATCCTGAGACTGTAGGGTCGCCACTGGATGGTCCCAGGTCATTCTCTTCCAAGGGAAGGCCGGAGATGGAAGCAGCTAGGTCATCTAGGTCATAAGGTTCCTTGTGCGTACCAAAGTCCCCAGCAGTGGAACCCAGATGGCAGCCAGCTCTCCCAGAGTGTCATCCTCTGACCAAGAAGGCCAGCATCATCCTGACCTCAAGCCTGCCTTGCTCAAGAGTCCTGAGAGAGTAGTTGCCCGGTAGAACAGGGTACTTTGGTCGTCACGATATGTTGGCTTTTCAGAACTTTTAAAATACTTAGACATGAGGCAAGTTAACCTTTCTGTGTGCTCTTCCATTGTGCTCAAAGCCAGGACAGGTTCGCCTAGAAAGAGCACCGCCTTTGTGTTGACCCTTATTGTCACTCAGGACGGCTGGCTGGGAAAGCCAATTGTTCAAGGGTGAGTTTTGGGGTGGTCAGCACAGATATAAATCTGCTGAGTCATTGTGCCATTGCCTTCTCGGCCCTTGCTTCCTTAATTGGTGTTCAAAACGTCTGTCCCTGTCTCTCTCTCTTCCTTCTCTGCCTCTTCTACCCCATGTTCTTCCCTTCCTCTTCCATTCAGCATCTACACTGATTGTCCAGGACCCTGCTTCTTCACAAGCTGTGCTGTCTTCCCTTACATGATTGACTTCCTTCAGAGTCCCTCTGCATCTACGAAGCTCACTGGGAAATTTCTTAGACTTCCTATCTCATACTGTCTCTGCCCCACTGGGTTGAGGCCAGTAGTAAATGAGCAAACAGGAAGAAATTGTACCCTGTGTGTGTGTGTGTGTGTGTGTGTGTGTGTGTGTGTGTGTGTGTGGAGGGGAGATGCCACACACTACCGTGAACTGGGAGATGGGAGACTCCTATTGTAGACAGTTGAGCTTTGGTTTGTATCTTCCAGAGTCTCATCGTTAAAATTGTCGGAACATTGAGACTGAGATGATGGGGTGTTGAACCTGGTGTTCCCCTCCATCCTCACCCTCTTCACCCCCACGTGAAGAACCTGAAACAAAAACAAACAAAAAACGGTAGATGCAAGTGCCCGCACTTACTTACGAGGTCAAGGTCACCTGACATGGTCATGAGGGGTGAAATCAGGCCAGTTGGAGAAGCCACCCATAACTGAGGCTATGATAGTTTTATTGTGAGCAATTGGACTTTTTATACCTTTATCAGAAACAGATTATAATGGCGATTGCCAGGATCGATATAGGTGTAGTTGCCAGGATACAGTGATGTTTATAAACTATACAGGCAAGCAACATTAAAGTCTAAGACCAATTGCCCTGTCAAGCCTCTGTGCTTCCTTGTCTTCTGAGGGAACAGGCAGAGAAACACAAAGTGGCTTGAAAGCTTCACTACCCGAGGGGGTGCATGGGTCTCTCAGGAACTGGAAGGCACATGTGCCTCAGAGCCATGGACTTGGACCTAAAACACCTTTCAAGGCATCTAGGCCAAGCCAACTCCATGGTTCCCTGCAAGTGGCAAATACTGGTCATCTAACCTACTACAGCCCCTGAGAATGATGTGCATGTTATTTGTAATGCACAAGAGTTAGCCCCACCCCTACATCAGAGCATGTGAGAACTAGAGAGCCACAGGAAGCAAAAATCCTCTTCCTAATGCACAGGAAATGGTCTAACCAAGAAGTAGGAGGTTCTAGAAGTTTCTTGGGATCCATCCACAGAAACTCAGAAACACAAGAAGACCTCTACTGATTGTTGGAAGCTGACTATGCCTGGAATTCATCACTTACCCTTCAAATTGAGGGACATAGCAGAGCCCAGGCTCTTTCTAGACTGATTCTTACTGACAGCTCTCAAGCCATCTACACCAACCACAGTCACTCCATTAGGTTAACTTGTGACAATGCTATATTATAGTCAGACAATGTATCTTAAATCAATTACTCTGCCACCATTCCCAGAATCTGCTTCTCTGTAGGATTTAAGTTCAGTTGTAAAAATGTGTGAAATAGGCAAAAGGAGGTAGGTAGGGAGGGAGGGAGAGAGGGAGGGAGGGAGGGAGGGAGGGAGGGAGGGAGGGAGGGAGGGAGGGAGGGAGGGAGGGAGGGAGGGAGAGCATGTAGCATAAATTCTAGTTGTTATTCAATGAAAACTCAAAGCCAGGTATTGGGGAAAAGCTGGAATATCAGAGAGAGGAAACAGACCACAGTCAATTCTCACCCAGTTATCTTCCAAAGTCCTTCTGCCTGTCTTGTCACTTCTACAGAATACATTTCTGTCTTCCTACGCCTGCCTTAAATACCTTCTTCGCCCAGTTGTTTCACTTCCCGGCATTATATTCTAGAGTTAAGATTAAAGGTGTGGGCTACTGCTATTTGGAGTTAGGCCTTGAATTCACAGAAACATAGAAAGATCTGTTTCTGGAGGTGTAGGTCACCACTCCTGGTCTTTCCCATGTGGGATTAAAGCCATGAGTCACCCCTCTCTGACCCTCCTGCATTGACTGTGGATGGGAATGTTCTCTAATATTCCAGACTGGTTTTATTAAATATATCACAACAAGAGCACAATGCAGAGAACCTCAGAAGACAAAGAAGACAGACCCTTCTCTGTCATGACTGGTGTGGGCAGCTTAATGGCCTTAGTCTACACCAAGGTCTAGATAATTACTCCAACTCTCTTGCGCTCATGATACTTCACTTGAAGGCCAGGTCTGTCTGTCTGATAGTGCCTTTCTAATTTCTAATACTCCACTTCACTTATTTTTCATTTTTTTTTGTTTTGTTTTTTGGGTTTTTTTTGTTTGTTTGTTTGTTTTTTTTGAGAAAAGGTTTCCTATAGCCCAGGCTAGCCTCAAACTTGCTATGTAGTCCAGGATGACCCTGAACTATTGATCCTTCTTCCTTTACCTCAAAAGTGATGGAGGATGATAGGCCTGTACTATCACACCAGTGTCTCCATTTGCTCTCTTACAGGAATTTCCCCTAGTAAAAGTTGCTTGGGTTTAATCCCATCTTGGCCTCTGTCCCTTAGAGGACCTGGGACAACAAAGGGATGTTAGTGACCTTCCCTCCTGAACCTATTTGCTCATTTGTCATCTTAATTAAAGATAATGTTTTCATGACAGCAAAAAATAAATGAAATAAATACACGTTAAATATCTTTGCTTACTGTGATGCTGTCTCAGATTAAGCACGAATTGTTTATTTAACTCACTAATTAATGAGGGAAGAAATACAACATTGATGGCTAAACTGAGGCTGAAGTACATACACAATCTCTCCCAAGCAGGCTGATCACCACTTCCATCCTACTGTACCCCTCATTCGAAATATAAAAGACAGGAAGCCATGAGCATCATTGTCAGGCTTCTCCACATTCCAGAGGTTATAAGTTCACTGGGGATCAGGAGGACAACTACTTGGGAAGATTCACTGGAGCCAGGCGTGGTGGTACCACAGGCTGAGGCAGAGGTGGGGAATCTCTGAGTTCAAGTTCTAGGCCGGCCAAGGCTACATAGGAAGACTGTCTCAAGAAAAAAGGGGGGGGGTGTCATGTATGTAAGAGAGAAGACAGATGGTCTACAATATCTTTCCCCCATTTCACTCTTTCCTGACAGGATGATCTTTGTAGTGCGTTCTAGCCTAGGCTGCTATTTCCCCAAAGCTCCTTTGTCAGATGTAAAATCTGGTACCCTTGCACCCCATACAAATCTCCCAGGAGAATCAACTCAGCCTTCCTCTGAGCACTGATTCCTGATTAAGAACCGGCACCCTGTGGATTCTGAATGAAGTGTTAATTGATCATTTAAAATAAACGGTGGAGAGTAGTCACCCTTTAAAACTGAAGGGAGCCTTGGTGGTGGTGAGAAGCCAGGCAGTGCTCAGTGCTGCACAGTAGACATTGCCTAGTTAATGCAAAGGAAGGTCAGGAGCTTGGAAGTCACAGGAAGTCTACAAAACGCATCCCAACAAGAGAAAGCAAGGCAGAGAGAAGGCACAGTCCTTAGTTGCTATGGCAACTGCAGGATAAGCCTAGCTGTCCCAGAACCAGCACAGCCACGCCCAGACCCTGCCTCATACAGCCAGAGTTGAGCAGGAGTCTCTGTCTCTTTGCCACAGACTCCAGGCAAAGGAAGTCTCCCAACCAACCAAGAGTCTTGATTTACTTTGACAAAGTTCAGGAAGCGATGTCAGGGTCCTGTGTGAGGATTCCGTGTTAGTTTCAAAATCCACACCCTGCCCTGAGCCCCATTTAAGAATTCTGACTCTCTTCCTGTTCTCTTAGGAGGGGGAGCACTCCTTACCCCCTCTCCCACCCTTCCTCTTCCTCCCCTACTCTTTTTTGTTATCATAACCATATCCCTCTATTATAATAATAAAGTTCTTTTTACATAGAAACAGCTTCTAAGTGTCTCCTGCTGGTTGCCGCCTCCATGTGTCCCCTATGAGGCCTCACTATTCATAGACACCTGTCACCAGCTAACTGGGTAATTCATTTTTGTATTGTGCCAGATCACACATGATCCTAACATCCTGTAATCCCAGCAATTGGGGAGAAAGGTATCCTCAGTTCTGTAGCAAGTTCCAGGCTAGCTACATAACAAATTTTATTTGTTTCAAAAGGAAACAAAAATGAGAGTGGGAGAGGGGAACAGAGGCATAACGGGGGGGAGTGAGAAAGAAGGAATAGAAGAAAGGAGGGAGGGAGGGGGAGGGAGGGGGAGGGAGGGGAGGGAGGTTTGCCCTAAAGTCACCATAACAAAAACCACAAACCAGACAGCAGTGTACAAGGAATGGGCATGGCCATGCTCCCTTTGATACATATGACACTTGCTTTTGTCTTAAGAAATAAAGCCCAGCAAACTATGTAACAAAGCCAGAACTTGACCCGTAACTGAGGACTCACTCCTACTGGCCACAGACCATTCTTTCTTGACGCTTCACAGCCATGCTGGTGTTTCTCTGAGACAAAAGGAAAGAGAAAGTTCTGTGAGAAAGACGCACAGGCTGAAGACATGGCTCAATAATGGAGCACTTGCCTGGCATGCCCAGGTCCTTGTGGTCAACCCATTGGCTGAGTTCTCACCCAAGCTAAAAGGGATCACCAATGCCCTCATGTGTCATGGTATATTGTATATTTGATAAAAATAGCCTGAAATATCTGAGGATAAAGCCAGGAAGATCAAGGAATGGCAACCCATACCTCTAACCCCAGGGAGGCAGAGGTCCTTTGGATCGAACAGAGCCAGGCAGTGGTGGCTCACACCTTTAACTCTAGCTCTAGGGAAACAGAACCAGGAAGATCGCTGGGTGGAGAGAGAGGAGGCAGGAGGTTATCCCTCGTCCTGGGACTGCCTGCCAGTTCAGGTGAGGACTCGGGCATCCAGTCTGAGGAGTTGGTTGGGTGAAATGTGGCTGTGGCTTGCTTCTCTGTCCCTCTGATAGATATGTCAGCTTATTCCCGTTATCTGGCTCAGGGTTTTATTAATAATACCAAGTAGAATTTGTGCTATACTCATGCCTCTTCATCCCAATGGAGGACAGCTTCCAGTCTAGGCTCAAAGCACTTCCTGTGACTGAAGGGAAGTTCTGATGTTCTCTACCACGCATCATGGGACCCTCCCATGTCGTGAAATCAACATCTCAACCCAATCTAATACCTGCTAAAGCTCAGCTTCTTCTATGTTACAGGAAGCTTCCAAGTGAATCTTCTAAGTCCCTCATTAAGAAAGTGCATATTTGTTTTTCAGCTGGAGCCAAGCAAACTGGCCCTGAACCAGCCCCTTATATCATATACATTTCCTCATCTGTCAGTGCCTCTATAGACCATATCTAGAAGGACTTTTAAGACACAAATTGTTTATTAAAAATAAAGTGGCCTGTTGTTGCTGCTGTTGCCACATACTGTGCAAGAATAAGGCAGGACAGAGTAACACTGAGGGGTCCTTAGCTGGATTCTGGCAGATCTCACAGTCTGTTTATTGTGTCTGAATGTGAAGTATTTATTTATAGCGACTTCTGATGCATTATTTCCTAACTCTCAGAATGTGTGACAGCCATCTCAGAAAGAAAAAAGATCTTTGCAAATACTGTGTCCTTGTGACTTTTCTGTTGCTGGAGACAAAATCCTGACCAAATCCACATTGAGGAGGAAAGGCTTTATTTCAGTTTACAGCTTACAGTCCATCACAGGAGAACTCGGGACAGGAACCCAGAGTTAGGAACTAGAGCAGAGACCATGAAGGAATGCAGATTAAGGGCTTGCTCCCTGTGGATTGCTAAAATACCTTTCTTATACCACCCAGGATTGCTTGCCCCTTGACCCCAACTACTCTTCTGTAACCTACTCATGAGCCTTGCTTCTGCTCAGAATATTCACACCCCATCCCAGCGTAAGAGGTTTATTAAGCCACTAAGCTAGGCAGAGCTCTTCTGTGAATCTTACCATGGGGGTGGGGAGAGCTGTAGGCAAGCTTATTGCTTTGGGGTCACCAACCAGCTCCCAAATTATAACAGATACTTCCTATTAGTTTTGAATGCTTGGTCTAGCTCAGGATTATTTCTGGCTAGTTCTTTCTTTTAACTTGTTTCTCGTTATCTACCTTTTGCCCCGGGGCGTTTTACCTCTCTTTCCTTCTATATATCTTACTTTAACAGCTTCTCAGGTCTGCTGGCTGGTGGCTTCTTACCTCAGGGCATCTCCCTCAAGCCCTCTCCTTCTCTTTCCTCCTTTCAAAGCTTAAACTTTGCCTCCCATTCTTTCTGCCTGATAGCCCCGCCCATCCCTTCTCTGCCTAGCTATTGGCCATTCAGCTCTTCATTAGACCAATCAGGTGCCTTAGGCAGGCAAGGTGAAACACCTCTTTACATAATTAAGCACATGTCCTTACAACATTAAATTCAGCACAAACAAAAGTAACACACCTTTACACGGTTAAAGTAATATTCCACAAGAGGAAGTCCATGCCAAGCAGAGCCTGGAAGCCTCTGGGAGCCTCTGCCAACCCAGAATTAAACTTTTTCATGCAGGAATGGCTCTGATGAAGGCTAGCTGCCACTCTTTTTGGAAACCAGGAATGATACTGAGTGGCTGTAGAAATCTTATAAACACAGTGACATGCAGCTCATAAGTCTGGTAACTCCCATATTTTGTTGGAAAACAAAAATACTTAGTACTTGAAATCATAGAGCAAAGGAACCTCAGCCCCTCTTAAACAGGAGCACAGGGAGCAGGAGGGGGCGTTCAGGAACTTTGCCGGGAGTCTCTGAGGAGGTATCAGGATTGAGCAGAGCTTCCCCTGCAGCATTTCCATAGACACCAAGGGCTGCTCTGCTCCAGACTATGTCTCCTCTTTACCAATGACAGAAAACCCCACTGACCAGTGCCAGTTTCCAGCCCAACAGGACAAGACATGGCTTCATAATCTCAGGCCTCCTGACCCTGGGCACACTGCTATCCCTAGAACTGATTCTCTGGAAATTAAGGAGGACAACAGAACCCCAGGCTTCCGTTCCTGTAGATGGACAAATTGTACCAGAGGGCAGCACAGGATGTTCCTTCCCTGCCCCCACTTCTGGTAGAACAGCCTCTTAGGGCTGAGGGATACCCAGCTGCCCATCAATCCTCCTTACCTGTGATGTGGCTACAGGGACAGTTTAGAAGGGTTGTAAGACAAGGCTGGATGCAAATGGCTGTCTGTTTACTCCTGATCCTTCCCTCCCTCAGGCCCTACCCAGTTCTCAGCTTTGCCAACCTCTCTTCTTCCCGCCCACCCACAGCTCAGTTCACTCTCCAGCCTTCGCAGGAACCAGGGAAAGCACTAGAGCAGGATTCAGAGGGATTGTTTGGTTCTGGATGCCATGGAGAGGTTGTGTAATTTGCTGGTTCAAGTGGGCCCCGTATCGTGTTTTCTGAGTGTGCCAACCCTGGTGGTGAGGCCTAGGAACACTTCCAGCAGAGATGCCAGCCTCTCTGTCCCTCTCAATCAGGTTCCTGATGATGAAGACACTGGATAGTACTTATTCTCCACTGGACCTTTGGGGACAGCTCATTAGAAACAGATAGCCCTTTCTGGAAGACCAAGTGACCATAGGTGTTAGGGGTTTGTGCATATTTTGGCATGGTTTGCATATACCCAGTTATCTGGTGGTGGACTTTTATAGATGCAGGTGGAAACATGGGACCAGGGCAGAGGCAGACAGTAGAAGACTCTTAAAGGCTGTTTCTATGTAGAAAAGAGCTTTATTGTCAGATGAATATGGCTATGATTGACAGAAAGGTTGTGATCGTAATAGCAGAGAAGGCAAGAAGAAAGAGAAAGAGGAAGGGAAGAAGAAGGAGAGAGAAAGGAGAGCTCCCGAGAGAGCAAAGTGAGCGAGATGCACGTGGGAACCTTGCTTTAGATGGGGCTTGACACATCAGAGGTCAGAGGGCATGGCTCTTAGAGACTAGCAATCGGAAACAAGATACCAGGAGGGTGTGAGAATAATACCCTTGTGGCTTTGATAAGGAAAAGCATGAGCAGAAAGCACGTGGGTTGTAGAGATAAAGAAATCCAGCTTCAAACCCAGGACTGGTGCACTGGTGTTTGGCTTAAGCAGTCTTTTAACCTCTTAGCCTCAGTTTCCTCATCTGAAAACGGGAATCTCATTGTTAGTTAGAGGACCAGAAGTGAGTCTGTAGAGAGGGTGTTGGACAACCCTAGCCACTAGCTCTGGGCTGTTTGTTATGAGAAGTTTACTTTGTCTCACAGTTTCAGAGGGTATGAGTCCATCATGGTGGGAACAGCCACGGACAGATGGTGGCTAGAACAGCTCCATCTATGCTGATCAGGAATTGTGGTGTGGCTATCTTGACAAATGAGGGAGCAAAAAGCTTGGACTCGAACCAGGAACAGATGTCACCTACAATGCCTGCAGAAACCTACTTCTGAGTTCTAGGCCCCAGGTACCAATGGACACACAGCTTTCCAAATAGTACAGCTTGCTTTGATTCAGAGCTGAGGGACAGGGACCGCAGATCAAGTCTCTTGCCTGGTACCAGGTCTGGAGCCCCACCCTGGGGACAAAGTTTTGATCCAATTTTCCTCCAGAGTTGGAAAGATATGGGAAAGTGACCTGGGGCTACTGTCATTGCTCAAGAGACATAGAATTCATGGACATGGTGCTTGTGTTTTCAGTGTGACATGTACTGACTGGCCTGTTGGCACCATCATACAGATGCTAATGTTGTCCTCAAAGGGATTCCAGAAAATTGTGGAAGCTCCCAATAGGTCCCTAAGCCAGCCTAGAGCCTACAGGGCCTATAGCAAGCCAAGGTTCCCTTCTTCTAGCCTAGAAGTCTCAGAAGAAGGTGTCCATGACTAGGATTTGAGGGAGAATGTGAAAAATACTTTGCAGTAGTCAGCAGCTCTGGGGAAAATTGCTGGGGATTCCTGAAGCCATGTGGCAAGGGGGATGCTGGCCTTTCCCCTATATGCACTGTCTGAGAAGGTCAGGGATCTTGCATGGTTCTCTGTGGAAGAGCTTCTAGCCCCTCTGATCTGTTTGGCTCAGGAATAGGACTGTGAACCAGATGGGGACTGTGTGGAAGTGTTGGGAAGGCAGTGTTCTCTCTCCCCGGCCCAGCCCTGCTGATCCAGCACGGCTCCACTGATAATTCAGCTGGATATGACTTCTGCTACTAGCAGCCCTCCTGGCTGGTTCTTCTTGGCAGTGGTACCCATAATCTCCTGATATAGCATCTAATTTGAACTTCTGCAAGCATCCTCCCCTCAAAATGCTTAATTATTATGTTCTGAAATACCAAGGGAATCTTTCTAGCCATCTGAAGTTCCCTAGAGGAAGAAAGGATAAGCCAGTGATTAGTGATACGCTCTCAGAACCTGGTAAATCCTGTGGGGCTTGGCTTGGCAGTACTGCTCAGCCCCAAGGCTTTATCCGGGAAGGGCTGGTACCTACTGGAAAACTGAGGGCAAGCTAACATATCAGATGCAAATGGCAGACATGGTGTGTTGGTTAGCCTTTAATCACTGTGACAGATACTCAGGGTGGTGAGCTTGTGAGAAGAAGTTTGTTTTATCACTCATTTTAGGTTTTAGTCTGTTTTGGCTGGCTGGGTTGGGTCAGTAGTGAGGTATGTAACAGGAACTTTATGGAGAAGCAAAACCACTTACCTCATACCTGCGAAATAAAAGAGACTGGGGTCCCACAACCCCCTTCAGGGATATCCCACCAATGACCTAAAATCTCCCCGAAGTCCTACTTCTTAAAGGCTTCACATCTCCCAATAGTGCCAAACCCAAACCCAAGCCTTTAACATGTGGTTCTTCCAAGGGAAGCAAACCTTATCCCACCATTTGTCCTGCAGCATCTACAGCTCTCCTTATAACCCCCCACCCACCGAGTTACCCCTCTGTTTCCTCTTTGGGTTACAGGCTTCTCCTTAGGCAGAATAGTAAACAGTCTTATAAAATGCCACCCATCCCTTGGCCTTTCAAAAACTGTTTTTGACCATCCTATAGTCACCTTCCTCCAGGAAATGAGATGCTGTGGCCTCAGTTTTGTATGACAAAGCAGTTTGCTATTCCCTCCTCTGCTGGAGCTCTGCAGAGCCCATTTGACAGCAGAGTACACCGGAGTTACTCCCCACAACAAAGCCAATTATGACCACTCCCACTCATTAGAGACTTAAGAGACTTGCCATAGGGTCCTTGGATGTCAAGACAACTTGAGAAGCCTGTGGAATGGATAGATTCTCTCCAGACATGCGGTTAACCTCATTACCATAGGCTAAGGGGGGTCCTGCTGTATAGATCCTCACCACTTCTGGGACAGACATGTCATTCAGGTAACCAGGACCAGCTGTGGTGGAAGTGTTTACATTACGGACATTGGCAAGGGCTACAGCTTGCCCAGTCTTTATTCTGAAGAGTCTTGTCCCAGCTTCACACTTCCCTACCCCAGAAGCTGAAGTCCAGGCTCTACTATGGGATTGCCTGATGCTGGAGGACAGTAAACTGTAGTAGACTTTTAGGTGATCAGGCCTCATCTACAAGAGGAGGAGGCTGTATCGGTTTCCATACAGACCCAGTTTCTTTTCACATACTTTAACTATATCTTGGTCAATACAACTCAACCAATTTAGATACTTCAGTTTCCTCCCAGGTGAGTGAATCAAACAGCAAAAGTTCAGGCTTAGCAACACTCCTAGGACTCAATGAGTGCTTTGCAGTTGCATATTCAACTTCTAACTGTGCACCTTAGACCCCTGCCGTATGTGTGTGCCTTGCCTATCAAATGACTTGACTTCCTGAGATCAAGTCATTATGGTTTGATAGGGTCCCTTTTCAGGAATGCTGGCTTTTCCAAGAGATGGCACATAGCCCATTAGACATGGACACTGCGGAAGACTGGAAGCCAAGGGCCAACCACAACTTGGCCTCCGAGGATCCTCTCAATAAGCCATGAGGTGGTACCCATAGGTACTCCCATTTACAGATTTGGAAATTGAGGTCCAGAGGATGGAACTCACATAACTTACAAGTGGAATTTCAAGGTGAGAGCCAAGCTGTATGAGTCAAGGTATCTCAGGAAGCATTCCTTGGCAGTGTGTGCCTTGACGATGTGCGCAGTAAAAAGTGCACACATGGTGGGTTCAGAACCAAGGATGCAGGGAAGTCCCCCAAAGCACCACCAGACACCTCTGATTCATCATTACACATTTGATTTTGAGTTAATTTTTGATTATTGGGTGATCAGAATCTTTTTACTATTGCTAAGTTTTATCTATTGATTCAATTTTCTCTATTGACTCAGAACCCTACTTGGGTTATGATTGAGTTTAAAAGGCTGTCCACAGTAAGTTCTCAAATTCCATAAAAGACTTTGAGGTAGACTGTTTCTCCAGGCTGCGAGATTTGTTCAAAGCCAGAGAGTGTGTAGCAGGGTCAAAGAGAGAGGAAATAATTTGGGGCTTCCCAGAAAAAAATCAGAGAATGGTGACATAATCCACGGAGGCCACAAGTAGCATCGTTGGGAAGGGCAGACATAGCCCATATAGGAAGAGGAGAGAAGGAAGCCTTCTGGAGAAGAAGGCTGGAGAGAGAATGCTCTAGTGGTCATGACTTCTGATCGGCCTTTGCTTCCCTCCAACCCTAAGCCCAACAGTGAGAACCTGAACGAGAGGGATGACCAAGCTCAGTGGCTCTTCTTAGCAAGCTCCAGCCAGCCAGAGAGCAGTGCCCATTCAGAGCCAACAGGCACCATCTCCAAATCAAGCAGAGACCCACTTCAGGTTCCAAGAACTCTACCTGTCTGTCTCCCCAGGCCAGTTGCCAGCTCTACTCTGGCTCTGCCCCCATTTCTATCTCTGGAGACCAACCCCAGGTCTTTTCTTGTCTTTGTGTGGGCCTCAGATCTGTGTGTCTGTGTGTGTATATGTGTGTATGCGTATATGTATGGTGTGTATCTGCGTGTGTGTGTATGTGTGTTTGTGTCTGTCTGTATGTGTCTCTATGTGTATACATGTTTACATGTTTGTGTCTATATGTGTATGTTTGCATGTACATACCTATGTATATGTATGCATGTGTGTCATGTCTGTGTGTATGTCTGTATGTTTATGTGTATATGTATATATGTGCATATCTGTATGTATATGTATTCAAATGTGCATATGCACATATATGTGCTTGTGCTTTGAACAGCACCGGAGATGTTCCTCAGTAGTCACCTCTTCTCCCATTGGCCTGGAGTTTGCCACATGAGGCTAGGCTAGCTGGCGAGCAAGCTCCTGGGGTTTTTTCACCTGACTCTACTCTCCCAGCCCCAGGATTATAATCTCACACTACCAATCCTGGCATTCAAAATGGGTTCAGGGTGTGAATTCAGGTCCTCCAGCCAAGATCTCACTTCCTACAGACCCTTTTCCTCAACACAGTTACTTTCTGTTCTATGCACATTATTTCTCTATGGTCAGCTGTGGGCCAGCCAAGACCAGCTAGGAGGACAGCCTAGCCCCAAGTATAAGCCAGTTCTGAGGTGTCCAGCCTGGTTGGTGGCTCTCCTTTCTCTCCACAGGGTCCTAAATATGGCAGGAAGGGTACAAGATGCCCCAACTTCAGTCCTAGTATGAGGAGCCTGAGGCTACTTCCTCTCTCAGACATGCATGGCTTCCCTCGCCTGCAGCCCTCAGCACTATGCTTCCCACACTAAGCAGTTGTTTGTGTTATGAGGCCTGCAGCCTAAGGTCCTTCAACATCAGGAAGCAGTTGTACTTTGGCTGTGAAACCGCTCACTATCAAGTGTCAGAGCGTGCAAGAGTGTGCAACGGTGCACTAATGAGATCACTCTGGGAAAGCTGAGGAGCCTACAATGCAGGCAGAAGCATGCAGCACCGGGAGTCAGCAGCCCACTCCATCTTCCCAGGGAATGGAGGGCAGGGATGAAAACAGTTTTCTCAGGAAATCTGGATCTGAGGGAGTGGCGTAGGGGCTGATGGCTACCAGATCTGGTGCATTTCTATTCCCAGTGGCCTGAGTGTGCACAGACCTTATAAATATGTTGGTGATATGGGCCAGACAGTGAGATAAGGCCATGAAGTGGCCATCATGCTGTTGAGAAACCGACTTCCAGTGTTTCTGCAGAAGAGGGGCAATGGGAAAAATGTCACTTGCCATTCTCGGCCTCACCCTTGTAGGTAAACCAGGCAGAAGCAGCTCATGGAGCTTCCTGAACAGACCCTGTATGATGTTGAGGCTGCACATGTCTTATCACCCAGCCCGAGAGGTGAGCAGTGTGCTTCCATCCAGTATGGATGCAGAGAGGAGACGAGACAGGCCTCAGCCCACCCTGATGCCTAGGTCTGGAGCTGTTTCCCCAGCCAACATCTCGGGATCAATTTCCCTTTGCTTCAGCCCTCAAAGATAAGTCCAGCTGTTTCTGGTCCTCACTGCAGCTGGTCCAGTCCAGTTAATAGGACAGCTCACGTCCTGGCCCTCTCTTGTGGATCTGGAAAGATTCCTAGCAGGAACCATGTCACGGATCAATGTCAGGATATCCCTTTCTTCTGGTTAAAAAGAAACACGTGTCTGGGAATTCCCAGGGTGAACAGCCTCCTGTTTATCATGGTGTAGCCTTCTCCCTGCAGATGGGAAAGAGCTACTGCCTGTCTCCTCTCCTGGCATCGCGCTTCCTGTCAGCCTCCAGATTTGCTTCACAGTGGACTTTCCTCTAGGTGCAGAGGTTGGCACCACAGGGCTTCTGCTTCTGAGAAAAGAGAGTCCTAAGGAAGTGTGACAGGGAGGTGGAGGAGGGAAAGGCCATGCTAGACTCACAGAAGCCTCCTAGGCTGTCCACAGAGATCTGGCCACTTCTCTCTGACTCCGTGTTGGGTGGAACCTTGTCCAGATGACATTGAATAGATCTGGCTAAGGCAAGGATGTGTAGACATGAGGGTTTCTATGTGTACCAAGACCCGGGGTTACGTCTGGGTGCCAGAAGCAGATCTTAACTGCCAGCCTATTGATTGTCCCGGGGAAGCGCCATATCACCAGACAGGCTTCCAGGCTTAAGAATCATCGTATTTCCAGATTTCTCTCTCTGCTTCTTGTTTGTGATTCGGCCTCCTGGTCCTGCTCCACCATGCCTGCAGCTCACTGCCTCTTCTGCCCTGTCACCATGGATTCTTATCTGCCTGAAACCAGCATCCAAAATAAACTCTCACTTCCCTTGGTGTTTTACCATAGCAACAGAAAAGTAAGACAGCTGGGGAGGTCACAGGCACTAAAGGGGATGTACTACTGTACTAGTGATGCTTTGCTAAGTGGACACAGAGCCAAACTACTTTCTAAATATTTGTGCTGCTATCCATATAAGCACCTCTTGCCTTTGCCAGTGATGTTCTGTTTTCAGTGGGGCAGTTAATGCAGTCATTAGCACTTGGCCCTAAAGGAGACATCTCTGTCACCCTTTCCAAGATCCAGGGGAGGTCATGGAAAACTGCGCAGAGAGACTGTGGGAGCTGGAGGATGGAGTGCTGTGAAGTGTCGTTGGAGACGATGGCTTGGCTGTCACATCATGCCATACAGCATGTGTGCAAGGCCTGTCAGAAAGCAAAACCAAGCAACAACAAAAAGGTGTGTGAGTAGGAACCTCGCTGGAAAGAAGAAAGCCAGCAAGAGGGAAGGAGGGGAGTGTGGTGTGTGAGTATTGCCAGAGCACGTCTATACATTGTGAGCAGACATCCCCAGAAAGAACACTCATTTTGCCTTGAGCTGTGTGTGAGGCTGGCTGAGGAAAGCTTCAGGGACTGTGGAGAAGTTGGAGCATCGCATGTCCAGAGCCAAATTACAGTATTTCTTGTGCCATCTTTAGCCTCCTAAATAGCCATTCCTTGGCCACTTCTGAATCAGACCTAATACCCTGTGACTAACAGAATTTATTAACTTAACACTCCAGTTTAACCAACCAAAAGCCTAAGAGTCATTAGCTAACATGAGGCCTATAAAGGATGCTTCAATTCACCTACTCAATGTTTCTACCAACATACTAGAAATGTATCTTGATTTGTGATTTTTTGTATTCTCTTACAATTAAAAACCCAACTATTTATCACATTGGAATTTGAGGTAACCTGAATCTATGTGCCTCACATTCGTGAGTGGGATGGTAATTCACATGAGGTTCCAGTATGAACTATCTCTTATCCCCTTTGAGGTGAGAATTGTGTGTGTGTGTGTGTGTGTGTGTGTGTGTGTGTGTGTGTGTGTGTGTGTGTGTGTGTGTGAATAACGTGTAGTAACTGCCAAAAAGAAGAGCTCATTCTAAGTGTATATGCATGTGTGTGTACATTATATATAATTATTCTATTTTATAAAAATGTTCACTTAGCAACATTTTAAATGTCTTTAAAAGCTAGTTTATAAATATCTACATCATTCATGTTAGTATCTATAAGACACTTCATAGTTTTACTTAACCAAGACTTTACTAACAAACATTGTTTCAGATTCTAGGGTTGAACATCCCTGTGTGTGTGTGTGTGTGTGTGTGTCATTTGTGTCATAATTTATATAGAAAAAAACTCTTAGAAATGAGTCTCTTCTATCATAGACTGAACATAATGTCCCCACAAATTGCCCTTGGAAAATGCAATTTTTAACATAAAAATGTTATTTTTGAGAAAGAGTCTCCCTATGTAGACCTGGCTGGCCTGGAACTCATTGCCTGCTTCTGCCTCCTCGGTCCTGGGATTAAAGTGTGTGCCACCATGCCTGGCTCTGTTGTGATTTTTACTCATTCCAACAGTGCCTCTGTCACCCTCTCCAGCATGGGTTGATAGACTGGCTCAGACAATGTCAACAATCCATTCTCTCATGCTTTGGTCCATTGATTCAATCATCCACTCTAATTTAGGGCACAGCTTACAGTGAGGGACATCCATGGTCATCGCTGAGTTCAAAGTTCAGAACTGCCTCTGGGGCACTTGGTAAATGAGTATATTGGCTTAACTATTGGAACTCAGTCAACACAGCTTATTTGCTATCAAATTCTAGCCAACCTGATAAGCTAAACGGTTAAGTTCACTGCTGGAGAGGTGGCTCAATGGGTAACCGTGCTTATCTAGAAAGCGTCAGGACCTGAGTTTGAATCCCCAAAACACACATAAAAGCTGGGAATGTTATTTGAATGTCTATAATCCCAATATAGAGAGATGGGATGTGGATACTGGAGACTTCCAGAAGCTTGCTGGACAGCTAGCCTGGCATTTTCATCGTAAAAACAGGAGACTTTATCTCAAACAAGATAGAAAGCAAGGACATGAGACTGTCCTCCTTCCACCTCTGGATGCTCCCACAGCACATGAACACACCCCGCCCCACACACACGCGTGCACACGGGCATGTGTGCGCGTGCACACACACATGACCAGACAATGGCAATGCAGGGCCAAGGGCACTACTGGTGAGTAGAGTTGCAAGGAGGAGGGGAGTCAGGTGGTGGGGGGTCTGGAAGGCAACGGCAGGTGACATCCTTCCACTCTGACACAGCTGGAATCAGACAAGATGGAGTAGCCTGCTATTTGCCTTCAGGATAGCTAAAGCCGCATCAGACTGACTTTCCCAAGCCATAGGCAGGATATGGAACCCAGAGAATGCAGGCATCTCTGCACGTTGCAGCACAGTCTGGATGAATGTATCAGGGTAGAATCTGTGCTTGAACTGGTCTGAGCCATACCGGCACACAGTGGCTGAGTTTGTAGGTGTTTGCTATAGAACTGTATGTTTGCTATGATTGACAGTGCAGAGGTTCACTAAAGGAATTTCCCTTGTTGCTCATTGGAGCCCAGGCTCCTTTTTAGAGCAAAGAAATCTAAGTTTGGATTTGGGAAGAAATTAAATGGCTCAGGACTATTCAGTATGCTTCTATCCTCTGCTGGTATGTGATTAACAACTATCCATTATACAACAGTGATTCTCCATGTTCTTAATGCTGTGGCCCTTTAATACAGTTCTTCATGTTGTGCTGACCCCCAACCATAAAATTATTTAATTGCTACGTCACAACTGTAATTTTGCTACTGTTATGAGTTGTAATGTAAATATCTGATATATGATCCAACTGGGGTGGAGACCCACAGATTGAGAACCTTTGCTCTAAAAGGCAAGTCACATCCAAGGTCTAGAAAAGATCAAACATTTTGAACTTCAGCCAGCGGACATCTCACCAGGGACTAGCTCATTCCACAAAGCCTTTCCTCATCCCACTTTGCAAAAGGAAATTTAGCTGGAGAAACTTGTTCCTCTAAGACCTCACTCAGTGAAGTAAGCTGGTTGGTGCCAGGAGAGAGAACAGAAACCATGCTGCAGACTGGGTTCGTCCCCAGGTGGTACGATGGTGCCACAGGAGCAGCGAACACAGGGATCTTCTCATTATTCCTGCCTGCACTCGAACCACTGAGATAAAACCTGAGTAGACCAGTTTTTAAGATTTGTAACAAGTGTATCACATTGCAAAAGCAGGATCCCAGGGTTTTCTTGTTGGCACTGGCTTTGTTCTTTAATTCTAGCAGGCAGTGACCTTGTTTAGATTACGGTTTCCTTAGTTAGCCCCAGGCCCTAGGTTGAATTCCAAGCACTAAACAAAAAACACAAACATGACTAATTGACACATAAAATCTGGGCAAATTTTACCCTGCTACTTTATCGCAAATTAAAACACATTCTTGAGAATTTTAGTTGGTCCAAAGACAAATATTTCTTCAGACTCTCAAGTACTCTTTATAAAGGCAGAGTCCATTACAGATGAATTACAACTTTGAGGCTATGGAGTTAATATCTAAGTTTGGACATCTCGGTTGATTCCATGTGGAGTCTAGGTCTTATTTCAGTATGAGTCAGAATGCATCGAGTGAGGTATCTCATCTGAGGGGTCTGGGAGAAGGGTGGAGGTGCCAACTGCTGGGTCAAGACTTGGCACGAGTCCCCGCTGTATTACCAGAGCACACTGTATGATAAGCTCTGGTTGGGCCACCAGCTTAGTGAATATCCATGTTGGGAAGAGCCCTTTCTGGGACGATGACTTTTAGAATGTCAGTGTTTTATCCCCTGTGCCCCTCTATAAACTGCACCACCCACCCCTCCTTCTGAATCCCAGCTGCCATTTGTACTGTCCACCAGACAGCTTGGGCAGCTAGGAAGACCTGTTGGCCCTGGTTAGGGTGTGTGATCTTTGGTTTATTAAGCTATCACCAAGAAAAATGCCATCTTTTTCTTCTTTTATAAAATATGAAAGTATAGCAGTTAAAACACTATTTAACTAACAAGCAGAAGATTCTACTGGTCCACCATGTTACTTTCTCTGTCTATACAGT
The DNA here is from genome assembly GCA_033318265.1 of Phyllotis vaccarum. Classification (NCBI taxonomy): domain Eukaryota; kingdom Metazoa; phylum Chordata; class Mammalia; order Rodentia; family Cricetidae; genus Phyllotis; species Phyllotis vaccarum. The sequence continues at coordinate 12,108,566 of JARWLC010000017.1, read as the reverse complement.
GCAAAAATAGGGGTTCTCTTGGCATATAAAGCCAAACACCAATAAAAATGGCTAGCAAAAATGCCTTTTAAAATAAACTGGAGATCAAACATTTGGAAAAATTCAATATGTATAAGCATTTAGACACAACAGCTGCTTTTCCATTTTGAAACAAAAAAAAAATCTCATGATTTCAGCAAATTCCTTTTTCTCCAACTTTATGAAAAATATAACCAGTCCTTTCCTTTTTAAAAAATACAGACCTGATTTTTTTTTCTAAAATGACTCTCCTTGTTAATATATGAAAAGATACAGCTGTTTTCAGAGTCACCAGGTCTCATTTATTTTTTTTTTTTTTTGTTGAGAAACAATCCTAATTGCTGGTGGAGAGATGGTTTCCAGGTGAGGCAATGGGAACCAGGCACATTTCCCAACCTCCTGAAGGCCACATCTGTAAAAGCGCTGTACACACCACTGCTGCAGAAGTTCTTAAATTTAGAATGACTGAGGCTGGGGCATCGATTATTAAAATTAAAGTTTAATGACGGTTTAGAATTGTCTCTGAAAAACATTGCTTTAGAAGGATGTACGTCCACAGCAATTACATACCAGAAACAAACACAGACCGATGAAGCTGTGAGATTACTTTAAATAGTAAGGTTTTCCTCGGGAAAATTGCCTTCTATTTGGCCAACTCCAGTTCTCAATCAAATGGGGATTTAAAAGGTGACCTTGCAAGGGAAGAGGGAGAGACCAAATTTGGTGAAGGGACTCAGGAATCAAAGATGAGTTCAGTGAGAGTAAGAGACACATGGAAAGCCCATCAGCAAACCCCTCCAGGCTGCAAGTGTTTTATAATGCACTGGGCTCTTTGCCCTGTGGGCAAGGTCCTCATGCATCATCTTTTAGAGGACAATGTGAGAAGCTTCTCTGTGACACAGAACCGGAAGTAGTGATGCTTTTCTGCACAGTGGTGTAGAGTTAAAAAGAAGTATTTTCAAAGCTTTGAATCTTCAGCAACCAAATTCTTAAAATAATATAAAGTAAAATAAAATGCTAAAATTCAACCCGACCCAAGTAAACGAGCCAAGCAACCAAAAATAAACCTGTCTGAAATCCAGGGAGTTCAAAGCTTGTCTGGCCTGAAGTAAATGTGCAAAGGTCCCACGGGCCCAGCAAGATTCATGGCAATTAAACAGAGCTGGTGAGGGACAAAGGCCACCAGAGACTCCTTACCAGGACAGCTGGTAGAAGGCCATGTGGGGCTTGATGGAGAACACAAGTGTTTTGGAACCCCTGGATTTTCATTAGCCAACTTGAAGGTTACACATTTCAGAAGAAAAACGAAGACTCTCACCATGGGTACTGAGTCCTGCCTTCCAGTTTCTCCTGCACCCCCCCACCCCCCTACTCCCCACCCCCCCACCCCCCCTACCTTACCTAAGAACTGAATGCAGTGGGGGTTGGGCAGATACTGCTTGAAAGAGCAGCTCAAGCACCAGGCCCTGAACCAGAGGCACAGAGGCACAGAGGCACAGCTGCTTTCTCTAGGGTTGGCTGTTATGCTGAGCCGAACAGTATTTCTTTCTCTAAGTGAGCCAGCAGGAGCACCACTCAGACTCCCTGGGACCAGACTTTCTCAAGGTGTGTCAACAGACTGCCCTGGGTATTATACCTGGAGCTTACCCAAGGAAGACCATAACTGCACCATCTGATAAACAGTTAGAACAGAGTGAGCTGGGCAGGCTAGAGGGAGGACATATTTAAGCATCTGGAGGGACATCCGGTGGTTGAGATGTCAGAAATGTTTTCATTGCTCAGAAACTTGAAAGAAGCCCAGATGTTAACAGACTGGCCCAAGAGAGACAGACATGGTAGGTCACTTGTGACGGAGGGGCTAGATTGGATGACTCATATTTTCCTTTCAGCTTTTGGCAGCGGCCCCCCCCCCCCCCCCAAGGATTATAGAGATCGATTTTGAAAACAACCACTAAGACTTTTCGGAATATTCCTACCAGATTCTTCAGAGGAACAAATTGAACATGTAGCTCCAGGTGGTAGCAGGCTCTCCCTGAGTGAGCTGGGGTGTGTCAAATGACATGGTGTGCTGGGGCTGTGTTACTGGACTACTACCCAGAAGGTACACACCAACAGCTCCCACCACAAATGGATCTGACACATGCCATGGTGTCACCAAAGATGCTGCCCAAAGGCTTAGTGTTCCCAGGTGTTAGCTGTATGGTGAGGCTACCCTAACATGTCTTGGGACACACGTGAGAGAAGCCTTATGAACCTGGCCCCTTAGGACCAGAGATGGAGGCAAAACTCCATGTGACACAATTCCTTACTCTGAGGTTTTGGGAGGCCTGGACACATCTGACTAGGGTCCATCACTCAATGTACCCACCCCCTGAATACTTCATGGAGATCACACCTCTTCACACTTCTTTTCTAACTAACACTACCATTGCCTGACACAAGGTGATGCCCATGATGGCCAGGTTAGGAGGAGACATAGCAACTGTCTATCTAGTTGATGTGGAAAGATATCAATTTGGATATAAATGTGCCAATGGTTTCATGTGGGGCACCCATCAAGACAAATGGAATGTGTGATTAAGGTGCTTGACATGAACTTTTAATTAACATATTTTTAGTGCTGCCTAGTTCCTGGTTTCTAACTGAAGAATCACTGTTAATTTGAGTCCTGATGTTTGCACTGAGAAACAAGAAGTCTTAATTACCATCAGCCAAATCTACCACAAGTAAGATGCCGGGTAACTGATGTCGGGGAGAACCAAACCTTCGGGTAACTCACTTTCAATCTGATTGACTGCTTCAGGAGAGAAGAGCTGTCAGTCAAGATGAGTAGGAATTGAAACAAAAACAAACCCAACAAAACCCCAGGAACCTGAAAATCCAATAATCGTAATACACTCACTAGATCTGTGAGTTTGCTCACCATTCAGATGGAATAGGAAAATATTCTGGACTGTAAACACGGTGACAAGTGAAACATGCCTGTTGTTAGCCTCCTTTTGTAAGATCCTAGATCTCACCCCCGATTCAAAAAAATGACAAAGGCAGTGCTTCTGAATGCAATGCTAGATTTATTATAGCGTTTCTATTAACAGACTTTCACCAGACAGTTCTGGATGTGTTGGTACAGCAGGCACATTGGCGTCGAGGTTTGGCATCTGGCAGTCTGTGGAACTGCACTTTAATCTCACAATGCTTCTGCAACTTTGTGGACTGTTTGGGCAGGACCTGCAGCCAGCCTCCCCTATTAAATGGCTGAGTATAAATTTTGGTTCATTATGATTTAAATGTTCCGAGTTCACATTTTCATCAGTCTGCGGCAGGCTTGGCTCTACTTTCTTCTCTGTCTTGTTAGTCTGGTTGGGTAAACTAACGACCTTGGATTCAGTCTCTCCCCTGCCCTCTGTGTCCCCTATGTCTCTACATTTGCAGAGTCCCCTTTGGTTATTTTCAGGAGGGCAACAAGCTCTTTGGAAAGATTCAGTGCTCCTGCTGACACACAGTAATGGTTCTTCTGTCCTGGGAAGATGCTCATCCATCCCCTGAAGACTGTGTATGCTGGTGTGACCAAACTGTTCTTGGGCCTGAATGCACTGCACTGGGTGGAGAAAAAAATTCCTAGGCAGAGAATTCTGTATCCCTGGTGGCAGCATGTGCCCAATAGTATGCATAAGGGCCTCAGCAGTCTGGTGTGTGCCCTTCAGAGGGGACGCCACCTTCTGAATCTGGACAAAGCTGTTAGCAGCAGCAGCGTACTGGTGGCATAAGGAATCACCCATCTGCTGGCAAGAGTGGGGAACATATTTTAAGTGTGTGTAGGCATTTGGGCAGTTACACCTCTGACTGAGAGAAAAGTGACACACAGTATCCTGCTCCAGACAGGGCTGCAACAAGGCTGAGCCTGGTTCATTTCTGGGGCTTTGGGTGAGTTCACTATGGTAGCCTGCAGGCACAGGCATCCCTGAGTTCTTTGCTTGGCCATTGAAAAGTTCAGAGCAGATGTGGGCCTCTTCATAAGTGTTCTTCTCTGAGGCAGTGCAGCTGTGAGATGCCAGGGGTTGTAACTCATAAAACTCGTGTTCCAGTTCGGATTTTTGGCCCCTGGCGTCTGCACGGTAAGCACTGGTGGTGTGTACTTTGCTTGGTCCCCTGTCACCAGGACTTGCAGACAAGGTGTGGGAAAAGGCACTGCACTGGAGCTTTTTAGGTAAAGGAATCTGGCCACAGGTGCCTTGTGGCCCAAGGCACCGACACATGCATTGGAAAAAGAAGGTGGCAAAAGCCCAGCTGATGCACATGACAAGCATCATGAAGGTGCCCAGCTGGGTGTAAGCCAGGACTGTGGAAGGCATCATCATGGCCCCAGCCACAAAAGTGGTCAACGCAGCCATGGCAATTGCAGAGCCCATACGACTCAGAGAGAAGATGACCTTGCCTTCTCGGTCAGGGTCTGGAGCCAAGCGATATGCCACCCCATAGTGGACGGCGAAGTCTACAGACAAGCCAACTGCAACCGAGATGGTGACAGACTCTAACACATTGAGCTCCCAGCCCAGCAGAACAAGCGACCCAACTGTGACAAATATGGTTCCAGCTATGGAAATAATAGCATAAAGGCTTATAATGATATTCCATGTGGTCATCAGCATCACACTAAATGCAACAGCCACCGAGAGTCCCATGGCAATGAGAGTGCCATCAGACAGGCTGTCCTGCAGGTCATAGAACTCCAGGTTGCTGACAAACCAGCCATGGCTGAGGCCCTCTGGCGCCGAACTCAGCTCGCTGGAAATCCATGAGTCGACTTCCCTGTAGAACTGCTGCATCTTCTCGTACGCCAGGGTGAAGAGGAAGGTACTCTGGAACTCCAGCACCACGGCCCTGATGGTATCATTGATATCAAACCTTGGCCCGGGAGTCTTGTTGTTCAGATGGTATCCGGTACTCCTGTCCAGCTCCATGATGGCCTTCTTGATGCACAGTTCAAAGACTTCTTGCTTATAGGGGAAGCTGCAGTGACTGCAGCATGGGTACAGGGCAGGCTCATCACAGTCTTGGTTTTCCATCCACTGTTTGAAGGTCTCAATGAAGCAACTGGTGAAATCCTGCTGGTCAGTCTGGTAGAAGAACGTCTGGTTCCTCAGTTTTTGACAGAAGTGCAAAATCCAGGCCTGGGAGGCTGGGCTAGCAATGTTGAAAGTGCTATCTAGTGTCAGCTTCCCTTTGCTCTTGGGGTTTAGAGGGTTGCCACTGTCTTCTGGGGACACGCCCCAGATTACCGTGATGGGCATATGGAGTTCCTCTCCATGATGAACCCGCTCAAACATGAAAAGCTTTTTGAACTCAGCATCATAGCGTTCGAAAGGATGAGAAGATCTGAACACCTGGAATTCAGATAACTCCAACGAAGGCAGTTTCATCTTTGGGTTTATGCACACGATGTAGGCCCCACCTACAGTTAGGGCAAGGAACCAGATGAGCCAAAGGTAGCGAAACTTGATGACGATGCATGGTAACACCTTTTCAAAAAAGATCCGAGATGCCTCTGAGATGGCAAAAAGTACCTTTCGACACTTCTGATAGATGACTGCCCAGCAGCTCTTGTTGTAGGCTTGTGGCTGGGGCTTTCGGAAGCAGCTGAATATATTGAGGAGGTACCGCTCATGCAGAACAATGACAGCCGGAAGCCAGGTGACCATCAGCACGTAATTTACCAATATAGCGGTCCCTGCATACACCCCGAAGCACCTGATTGCTGTAATGTTGCTAACGTAGTTAGCATAAAAGGCAGCGGCAGTGGTGAAGCTGGTGACAAACATGGAGAGGGCAGCATGCTGCAAAGTGATGCTCACCGCTTCTGACGTTTCTGCACGAGGCTTGTCAAATTTGGTGTAGTTCCAGACATCGCATAAGACAAAAGCATCGTCTGCACCGATCCCGACCAAGATAATGAGTGCGGTGAGGTTCATAAAAGGGAAAAATTCAAAGTTAAATACGACTCGATAGAGGAAGTAGGAGACAATCAAGGAACTGATGATGGCAAACATGGTCATAAGAGTGATGAACATGGACTTGGTGTAGACACACATGATGAGGAGTACAATGACAATGGCTATAGCAGGGTACACAGTGTCCATGAGGAGGTAATCCTGAAACAAGCTGTGCTTGATGCCAAATTCGATCCCCGTGACGGTGGTGATGCCGTCCGAAGAGTTCCAGTTTTCAAAGTTGTCCAAGTAAATGTTCATCATGCTCTCCCCCTTCTCTGTGGGGGAGAAGAGCATGCTGTATTTTAAAGCTGGCACAGCATAGTCAGCTGTTTTTGGGGTGATGAAGTCCTTGTCTACCAGGTAGTGAAGAATCTGGTACACGGCGTTGTATTTGGTACACTTGCGTGGCACATTGGTGCACTTGAGCTGGTCCTTTCTTCTGGCTGCCTTGTCCCAGCAGTCCGGCCCCAAGGTGCCATTTTGGTAGTGCTTGGCACAGGTTCGGAGCAGCTTCAGTGTGTGGGAGACATCTCGCTCAACAATTTTCTGACAGGATGATCTGTTATTCAGGATGGCGATGTAATTCCCCAGGGTCCAGCTGGGACAGCAGGAAACAGCAGTGGTCCTCTGGCAGAGGTCACTGAACTGGGGGTGGGATCTGATCTGTAGAGACAGACATGCAGAACTGAGGTTTAAACGGTATCGTCACTGGCAGTTCACTCCTGCCTCTAGGGATGAGGATGGTGCAGAAGCCACGCTATCCTCTTTCAGAGTGTGTGTTGGCGTGTACACAGGTGAGCACCTCCCCAAGATACCACATTACAACTAGTCTACAAGTTGCTCAATTTGAACAACAAACTCTCATTGGGGGATGACCTATGTCAACCAGTACTGAGTTTGGCTTAAAAAGGGAGATAAAATTAACACTTGCTTAGCACACAGGGCTTCTTAAAGTCACCGTGGAAGTAATAAAGGGGACAGGTTTGGAAGGAAACAACCGTCCAATTGCTTTTTTGTTTGTTAAAATTCTGGTCCTCGGCACAAAAGATGATGCCATCAAATTCCAAATAAGCATAGTTGAAGGCAAATATGCTGAACCTGAGTACTTCTACGGCTGCACTGTGTCTCCCAAATTCACACCTTCCAATCTGATCCCTAGGGTGACAGTCTTGACAGGGAGAGCCTTCTGGGAGGTACCAGTGGATTAGTGCTCTTATGGTGGCAGTTTGAGGGAATTTGTGCCTTTTGTTGTTACAGCATGACACAGAGATGGCACTGCCTTAGAAGACAGTTCTCTGGACCCTGAATCTGTAGAAGGCTGATCTTAAACCTTCCCAGTTTTTAGAACTGTTAAAAACAAATTAGTTGTTAACAAATTATCTAGTCTATGTACTTTGTTACTGCAGGCTGAGCAGATCAGGACAAAATTCTACTTGGTAAATCAAAAAGTGACTGGATTCATGAAAGATTTAGACTAAAATTGTTTTCTGATAAGGCGAGAAGGGTCAATATTTTAAGATTAAAACATTTCTATATCTGAACTTAAATAAGTATGTTAATATATAAAAATAAATAAAAAGTAGAATTGAGTTCTTCCTCTCCATCCTCGTATATCTGGGTTGGCTAAAACTCTTTCTGGGGAACTTTTTTCCATTGGTAAATGGTGGCTGGTGTTCTTAGGAAGTGTGGTGACTCTGGGCTGGTGTCGACAGTGTTTCATTTAGAATGTTGTCTCTGGAAAGGCTGGTCTTGTCACAGTGAATGACTAGCACTGCTGAATTATGAAGTTGGATCCATTCCAGTCTGAGGTTGGATGAACGATCCCTTTCCTGAGCCTCACCAGAGGCTTCTGATCAGAGGTAACAGAGCTGAGGAGGCTGAGCCTTGTTACCTTCTCTCATTTTTATTTACCAAAGGTTGTTCTAGGGAACCACTCCAAAGTTCAGAAAGGGTGTGGAGAGTTTTTCTAACACGGTTTGAAATAGCCTGTACCTTGATTAAACTAGGCTTTGGCAACTGTTCCTTACAATGTCTTTCCAAGACAGAGAAGCTGGTTGACTATACAATCATTTTAGAGCTTAGGCTTATCTCTGAGACCCAGGGTACACATTACTCCCAGAGGCCTGGGTAAACTGGAACAATGCGTGCGGAGGAGTGTGGAGAACATAGAAGGCTGTGGGCTGGAACTGCATGCGGAGACTCATCCTAATGTTTGAAACTTTCCTAATAAAAAGTTGCTTATTTGGCTGAGCATGGTGGAATGCACCTCTAATCCCAGCACTCAGGAGGCAGAGACAGGTGGAATCTCTCTGAGTTCAAGGCCAGTCTGGTCTACTTAGGAGTTCCAAGCCAACCTGGTCTATACAGTGAGATCCTATCTTTACAAACCAAACTAATAAAAAAACAAAACAACCCCAAATTACCTTTTTAAAATAATTCTTTATGGGAGTAAAGAAAAGTGAGTCATAGAGTTATAAAAATGCAATAGAGTTGAGTTTTACTTTCACAAAAACTTCATTTTAAAGCAAATTTCTGAAAACATATGATTAACATTTTATGAACTAGGATAATTCCAGGTTTAAAAATTCATATGTTACTTTAAGAAAAATGAGCTAGTAAGTTGCAGAACCCTACAACAGCATCTCCAGTTTACATGGCAGATAACAATTCACCCTACAAAGGAATTACAGGGATCCCAGTTAAAAGGGGCATATGTGCAGCTAATAAAATGTCCAAGCAAAGTTAAAGGAAAGACGGTTACCAGCCACAAACAGAAGAGGGGCAGGGTATCCTTGCATAGGCCTTCTTTCTAGGAACAGTGGGTTTTTATATGCATATTTGACCAAAGATTAAAAAGTTGGGCATTATAAATACCAACTACTTTTTCACTGGCTATTATAATAAAAATGCTAGTTTACCTCTAGGGAAAATGTGTTGGCTGGTGACAGCATTTGGAGAAACTGCTTTTAAGGCTCTTGTATGGGGTAAGAAACAGGATCACAGAGAAACATATCCTGATGGGTACCCTCTAATTATTCCTTTAGGATACTAGCATCCCGAGGGGGGCCTGAAGCACTGGAGACTGCCCATACTTCCAGCAAGCAAGGTCCTATGTCCCCATCTGTCCATCCATTCAAAATGCCATCTCTGGGCACCTGCACTACGTGAGAGAAGCACTGTGGTCCTTGCCCTCAATTTACTCTCAGGGTGGCAGAGAAATTAAAGATTAGAACTTAATGTGACAAGACACATGGGAACCCATAGAGGAAGTGCCCATATCTGAAAGTGTCATATCAAGTGGCAATAACTAGTTGTTTGTGACTGGGATAAATACAGGATCCCATATTATAGTCTGAGGCAAAAAGTGACCTGCAGGCAGGTACCTCTTTTTGCAGGGGACAGATGTATTCTTGTCATTCTTTGGAATAATTCCAAAACGTTAGGAATTTATAGAAATAAACAGCTTACAAAAGCAAATCCCTCATGAGGCACACAGTCCTCTAATTCTAGCTATTCACCAGTGAGAGTCCTGGGGAACAGTCTGCTTATGTGGTTGTGACATGTCTTTGCACAGTTCCCTAGTTAGATGGTAGAGAGAAAGTACCGGTCGTGTTTAAATGACACCTTACCTTTAAAAACTATTGGCTGAGGTGGAAGTGTTTTAAGAAGCCAAGCAAGAAAAGAAGAGGAAGATTAAGCCCTCAACAGCAGGGTCATGTGACTCCTGGACCGTCCCCCTGGTAACCAAGTCCCACCCATAAAGCTGAAGGGAGGAGCTGAGAGGACAGTGAGGCCCATTCTGGGCCCCTCCAAGCTTCTGGGGGATTCCAGCGGTCCAGAGAGTCAATCTAGTAAGACAGTCTTACACACCCACTTCCAAATTCCCTTTACAGTAGGATCCTCAAAGCTCAAAGGTGCTTCCAGGGGAGCGATGCTCAGGTCCTACAGGACACAAGCAAGGGTTAGAGAGGGTCTGGAAAATCGATGGAGGTGAAGAAAAGACACCTCTGTGGGGAGGTGGACAGAGCCACCTTTCCTGAAAGCCCCACTCTCTCTGAGTCTGGAGCCAAGTGGCAGTTAATTTCAGTGGAATCTGAAGAATCATCACAGCAGAAGACAAGGGGCCATCTGACCTCACTGCGGTACGGCACTCATCACCAGAGTGAAGCCACTGACAGTTAAGCTCTTCTGCTCTGGACCATTAGGTTGGTCCCATTAGCTTGTGACCAGGCTTGAGGACCTGAGATCAAAGCTCCAGAACCCACATGGTAGAAGGAGAGAACGACTCCTGTAAACTGTCCTCTAACCTTTACATGTGCGCTATTACACGTATACCTATTACACGTATACGTACACACACACACACACACACACACACACACACACACACGGTATAGTCTTCATTATGGAAGCACAAAATATAGAGGGTAGGGGCATGCTCTGGAGGCAGATTTGGCTGGGTTCAAATCTGCTATTTACTATCTGTACCAAGTTTTTCCATCTACACAGTGGTATTTTGGCTCATATGCTGTTGTGGGGATTATATGACTCATCAAAATGTTTAGAATATACACAGTGAGTAGTCCGTGACCACAAGTCTTCAGGAAGGCAAGGTCTGAAGACCAAGGCAGAACACTGAGGGGTAAGAGGCATCCAAATTCAGAGTTCTCATCCAAGATGTGAAGACAAGCATTCAAGCAAGCTTCACTTTCCCAAGCCTATCTTCTCATCTGGTAAACGGTACTGATCCCCAAGCCATGGGCCCACAGCAACTCATTACAAGCACCTAGCATAAACTATTGCATGCATTAAGTGCACTACATGCTTACTACTTTAAAATTAATTTTCTACATAAGAGGTGTCACATAAGATGAGAAATAGCTTCCAAGTTGTTAGTGGAGCAAACATGGCAAATAAAACCTGACCACTGCCTAGAAAACTCGGGTCTTTTTATAGCTCACTTGTTAGATTGGTTGGTTTGGAACCAAAGATAAGGAAGGTGACACAGATAGAAAACTGACACCGTGATCACTGGTAAGGTTACCCCCAAGATGTCAAATAGCTTTTCCTATTGGAGAATGTTGTAAAGCCAGGGCATTTGGAACCAACTCACTAGGTGGACTGTGAGCAGCTAGTTCTCTGAAGGAATTCATCAGCACAATGATACTGCGGCACTCTATGGGCCCTTTGTACCCCATACTCACTAAGAAGCCCCGCTGAAAGCACAAGATGGGAATCAGGTTGTCCTGCTAGCTCTTAACAGGGCAGGTGCTTGGGTTTGGGACTAACCACTGGTTTTAAATTTGAGAGTTATGCTAAGAATATACTGAGTTCCTTTCTGCCTAAATATCATTCTTGGACAGGTTACTTAGTGATGTCAGCAGTTTGGGCCTGCTCAAACTGCTAGCCCTTTCACACCCAGGACTGACTGACTTCATGTTTTCTAGATCTGACATACGTGTGGCTCTGGAGGAGTCTGACAGGAAATGCTTTTCCTGAATCCTAGTGTCTTCCAAAGCATCAAGGTATTCAGATCCTGGGGCGTTCTGGACTGAAGTATGGGGCCACTGAGATACACCATATTAATGCCCTTTGATTAATCCCCCATCCTCCTAGCCTGTTTCCTAAGATCTTCTTAAAAATCACTGACTAGAAAGGGCACTGATTGCCAAAAAGACAGGCATATAGCTGCATAAGCCAATGCTGTCAACTGTTTCGGGGAGGGCCATGTGCAGAACAGTGAAGCTACATTAGAGAAGAAACAATACAGTAAGAGAGGAGACAGTCTGAACTATTATCCTAAAAGGAACTGTTATAAAATAACAGAAGACCATCATGGTGAGAGATTTTGAGCGGCAAAGGAAGAGTGTGCTTTATTAAAGACAGCAAGCAGTGTGCTTTAAAGATGGGGAAACACAAGGACCCTTTGATTTTGGGGTGCCAAGAGCAAAGCCTGCCTGCTGGGGCTTGATACTGGTGGTAAGCCTTGTGGGCATTTCATCGGTCAGACATCAGGGCAGCAGCAGAAGGTTCCATAACACAACTTTATTATGCTGAACAGATTTCAGCTGCATTTTACATACCCTGGAATTATCCACATCACACATTGACTTAATTGCAGGTAAATTCCACAGTGTCTCCCCTCCTGCTGGAGCAAACACTACTCTGGAGTATCCATCACCTGGTAGGATGAAGAGAGGCAAAGAAAAATGTTTATGGGTTATTTGACAAAAGTCAGAATTCAGAAACAATTCAAATGAGAAACTGCACAGGCAATTCATTATCAGTAGGGAATTCTTTCCTTTGATACAGTTCAGGAGAAAATGTGTGTGTCTGGGGCATAGGGAGTGCATTGGTACCATTTTAGCTCAAAGCCTGTACCCATTCGGTACATGGAAACCTTGTAGTAAGTATGTAACAAATCTACTTTTGATTAGATTGTAATTATAGGAAGAAATGGCTGTAAACTTTCAGCAGAAACTTAGCTGAAAGTCTTGATTTCCTTAAGGGCATAAGAAATGTCAGAATGCTACATCAGAGAATATCAAAAAGAATCATAGGGTCACAAGAATAGTTTCTCTGCGATAGTGGGTGCAGTGACAGAGGCCACCTGAGTCCTGAAGCACAGGGCCAGCCAGGACCATGGGAGTACTGCCCAGCCTGGCTGTGCCCAGGGCTGCTCTTCCACCCGGAGTCTGGAGAAAGAATCTGAAGTCAAACTAACACAAATTGTTTGAACAAGGAGGTGTGCAGTGAACAGGAAGGTACATGGTTTTTAAATCAGATCTGGCTGTAACCAGGCCCTGCCACTTACCACCTGTGTGACCTTATGCTAGCAATTGCTAACTGCTCTGGGACTACTTCCTTATTTGTAAATGGTGACAAAATCTATGCCAAATAAACATGAGAGTAACATGGAAAGCAGGTACTCCATGAGACTGCTTCTGTCTGGGTTATTAAAAAGGTATAATATGTATCAAAGAAAACAAAATAGATTAAATTTTACATTACTAAATGCCTAATTGCATTAGCAAAATCATTTGGCAACCATCTTTACAAATGGTTTTATTCAAGATCACACAGTTTGCCTTTAGCAAACACTTGTGTTCACCAATAGCTATTTTCTTATGTAGACTGAGCTTGAGTACAAATCCCAAGGAAGCAAGTATTTCATTCCCATCGAGCCCATGAGGGTTCTAGTCAAGCCAGAACTTACTGCTCAGAAGAGAACTATTGGTGAGGACTACTAGAGACAAAGGCAGACTTCCTTCTGGATATGCTATTGTTCTGACAAGTGCTGACTAACAATTATAATTGGAAACACAGAACAAAAAGAGCAGCTCAAACACAGAAATAATCACAATCACTTCTCTAATCCGTCTTTTAAGAGGCTGAAATTGTTTGAACTTGAGCTTATGTTGTTTCCTAGAGTTAGTATAAAATCAGAATTTCTTCCTTTCCCTGCTGTGGGTCCTCTGGTATCTAATGAGGCAGGGAAATATATATTGGGGCGGGTTTAAACAAGTTGAAATCAAGACAATGTTACTAACTCTCAACATCTGCTCAGTCACAAACTGTTACCCTTAATCCTTATTCTTCATCACTGAACATCTAAGATGTCATCTATAGTTCCTTACCATCTCCTGTACAGCCTCCTTGGCAGCTGCCAACAAACTGACTTTATATGTAACTGCACTTCTCTAGTGAGCTGGCTGCCAACATTTAGAGGTTTGTGGGTCCACACTGAAATCTGAATTCTTGTGCTTGGGGCTCAAGTCTGTGAGGCCTCACTCTGGCAGCTTTTTCAGAGAGAACAAGTACCTCAGCACCATGCCCACATGTCCTTTTCCCCAGGCTGACCCATTGTACCAAACTTTGCTCACCTGCTTGTTTCCACTGATAAGTGATGGAGCATGGTTCTTTCTGATATGGGCCAGTTTACCCTCATTTCTGGGAGGCCACCATATTGATAGGAAACTTAGTGTGGACTCCCAAACAACATAGGGGTCTATAGCCAATAGTACCTGAATACTACAACCAAGAATTCCTGGACTCCAGTGATTCTCCTGCCTCAGCCACAGAGTAGCTGGGTCTATAGGCATGCATCACCACACCTGACATGTGTGGAGTTCTTAAATGTTTGCTTTCACTTAAACAAAGCTATAAAACTTTTTAATTAATAGATTATTTTAGAATTCAATAAAAATATGTACTTATTATTTGATCCAGAAATAAATAGAAAAAATAATTTAATATAACTTAAAAGTTCAGACAAAGTAGAAAATTCTATTAATCTTTTCTTTGAATCTGCACAGAACCCTTTCCTTAATTTTTAAACACAGATAAATTTAGACTAGTGCCTGACTACTCTAGAAGGAGAGTACGGTACTTACTTAGCTGCCATCTATCTCTGACTACAGAATCAGGGAAGCTGTTGCATGGGCTGCATGTCCTGACTTTGCTCTCACTCTGTTTTGCCCCTCAGGAAGCTGCCCCGGGCTCAGCCTACCCAGATGCTCACTCACTTGGAACGTCGCAGAAAAAGCTGTCTTTCTGGAAATTCCAATCCACTTCTCGTCTCTCTCTCTCATGACGATCATCTGACCATCTGTCATCACGGTGGCTGAAATTGAAAGACAATCCCATTTTTGATAAAGTTCTAGCTATTCCAAGGAGATAAGCAGATTCTAATAGTACAACCCAAGGCTCCAACCAATTAAGCATCTGATACTAAGCTGGAAAGAGTCATATGGGCAACATTACTTTTCCCATGTGTAAAGAAGAAAATCTTCATCTTTCATAGTACAGCCAAGACATTTTAACGACAAGCTAAACTTAATAGCACAGGAATTAAGCCTTGTGTTTTAATTTGGCCTTTTTTGCTCAGGCAATAAAAAAGATTCATTAAGTAATATTTTATTTAAAGTCATATAAAGTAATTGATTACCTTTTGGCTTGCTCTTCTGCATACTTATAAGGATAATTTGCTAATGTTGCTTTGTATCCTGTATTTTTCATCATGTTATTCCACGTGACCAGCCTTTGGCCTATTGCAGTCCCTCTTGGTTCAAAACCCTAAGACAAAATGTTACATGTTCCCATTAGTGTATTCCATTTCCCACTAATCACAATTATGTTAATGACAGGGAAGCAATATCAAAACAATGCAGAGGTTTCAATGGGAAACACAGGGATTCCTCATGACTGCAGAGGTAACCTGTGTTAACACGCTGTCTTTCAGAAAACAATAATTTCTTTGCTATGACAAAGTCATTTGGTTCTCTAGTTACATGTCTCAGGAAGTGGGAAATGCATATCAGAAACTTACTTGTGCCTAAGTATTTAGTAAGTGCTTAATTCTAATTTGTAAAAATTACATTCAAATTAAATTATGTTATACATTGTTACAGTGTTTTACCAAGAGTATATCATTATCCTTGACCACATTTTTCTAATTTCCACCCCAGAGGAACATTTACTTAGCAGATCCTGTTACATGGAAATTCCTTTAACTTCTGGGAGGTGGGGAGAGATGCACAGTATTAAAGTCTTGATGACAATACCTTCAGAGTATGTATATTCCTTAGTATGTTACTCCTTGATTAGACATGGGGACAGACAGAGAAGTGAGGGTGAACAAGTTCCTCGCCCTTGCCTAAGCACATAGATAATGCATCTTGTTTATTTTTGTTTTCAAGACAGGGTTTCTCTGTGTAACAGCCTTCCGGGATTAAAGACATGTGCCACCACACACACCTTTACTTGCAGAAAGAAGGCTGTATGGTTACTGGTGGCTGTAGTAGGCTTCTGAAGAAATGGGGAGCTGATGTAGTGGCTAGGACATGTAATCCCAGCACTCATGGGGCCAAGGCAGGAAGATAAGTTCCAGGAGCCACAGAGAAAGGCTCTATCTCAGAAACACAGAGGGAGAGGGCTGCTGACAGAATGTACCACACCTTAAGGACTTAGTTCGGGGAGATGGTTTGTGGCTTTGGATAGGTCAAGTTCTCCTTACCAGCAGTGGATCAGAGAAGTCGGGAAGCTCTGGGACTAAGACTCCCACCAGGGCACAGACAACGATGAGCATAGTGCACATGCCCAGGACCACCACGGGCCAGTCGGCTAGCAGGGCTGCATAACTATAAGGCACAAAGCAAGCAGAGAGAGGACCTTTGAGAAGCAGTGTGGAGGTAAAGGCGATACATTAGAGAAGTGTTAGATCTCCATTTTCAGATCATCACAGTTGTTCACCAATATGATTAGAAATATTTATACACATTGATACCAAAAATTTCAGGGTCACTGTGCAGTGATAAAATAACAGCGGTTAGTGGCCACAGGCTACTGGGTCAGTACAAACAGGTAGGTTATACGACAAATAACAGTTTGTGTCTGTATGTATGCCATACTTTATAGGCACAAAGAAGAAAGAAACAAAACAAAAGACAGAGGTTCCGTTTTGCAGTGTCTTTTAGAACTTTTATTTCTGTCTTTATTTCTTTACCATACCTTCAGTCAGCTCTTTAAAAAAACAAAACAGGTTCTATTAACAGGTTCATGTAGTGAAATCCCTCAAACACCCAAATCATACTTCCCAGAGCCACTTTCCACCTTCCTAGAAATCAACTAACAAAAAGTATCAGCAGATTGTGAGTGGGTGAGGACAGAGCATTGGCTGCATTCAGTGTGACATCAGTGCCTAGAAGAGTGCTTTGTGGGAGAGCCTCAATTAATTTGTATTGATCAGTGGAACACTGCCCCAGGTCCCTACCACCCCTTGGCCCTCCAGTTCCCACAGGCTGTCTCTAGTCTTGTCCACCTCAGAATCTCCCTCCATCACTAGCTCTATCCCTGGCATTCTTCACATACCACCTCTGACTGCGAGAGCCACGTCCTTACCCCTCCTAGACTGTGCTTTGCCATCCTCACTAACAGGTCTGAACCAGGAGCCTGCCGGAGGCCTGTGAGCCTGTGAGACCGAGGTCCTTGTTGCTCAAATCTTTATTAGAAGAAGACACCCCAAGACACCCAATGTGTGACTGCTACTTTCAAGTTCTCAACAACAGCAGTCCACTGTGTTACTGAAGCCCAGGTCTGGTCTATGTGAAAGAGACTTAATTACATATATGAGGAGCTTCTTGGAGAACATGCTAGCAATTACCAATAAAGCTGGAGCTCTACATGCCTGGAAATACTGCTGTATAGCCCTACAGAGTGCTGGCTTTGATATTCCACAGAACTGACTCCATGGGTATATTTACTTCAAATCACCATTCTACTAAAAAAAAATTAAGCCACAATATAGTTAAGCCTTAAGGAGCTTGCCCTGGCATCTCCAATGCTTATTCTTTTAAAATAACTTTATATAAATAACAGTTTGACCTCACTGCAGTGTTAATGGTCATGTGCCTTACACAGACCACCATTTAAATCATTCTTATATCCACCTTAGTGGAAAAGCAGAGGCACAGACAGGTAAGAGCCTTGGGCAACCTGGCTCTAGAGTCTGGCTTTTAACCACTGTGTTCCCATCTGTCTCTCCAAACACAGTGAAACTAGGGACACGAGGAGGAAGCTAACTTGTCAAATTCTTCTTCAAATTCATTTTAAAATTTCTCAGGCTGGAGACAGGCTACTCACAACTCAAAGATAAGAGTTCTGTTTCTAGTGCCCACAGCTGTCTCTCTGGCTACCTTTGCCAGACCTTAATCCCAGCACTTGGGAGACAGAGGCAGGTGGATCTCTGTGAGCTCACAGCTTAGTCTACATAGTGAGTTCCAGGTCAGCCAGAGTTACATAGTAAGACTGTCTAACTATGTAAGAACAAAGCTTCTAGCCCCACTAATAGTTAATTTTCTCTGTGCAAAATCATATAGACCACAGGATACTGAGTTAGTTAAACATTATTTGCCTGATTGCAAATTCTGGATTTAAGATTTTATTGAAGGAACTTTTTTTTTTTTTTTTAAAAGGCAAGATAGACTTGCCTTTAAGGGTAACTAAGGCTGTAATGGGAATATATGAATCCCAAAGTGCTGTCTGTGGCTGTTCAAATGTCCTCTGAGTGGCTCCACGCACATCGCAAACACCCTCCCCACTTTCTCGCCTGCTCCACCAAACACAGTGAGGAAATCACTGGTTTTGAAGCAGTAATGCCCTTCATCTGAACAGCACTTCTGGGACATTCTGTTCATCACTCATACTTTAGAAAGAACCCTTTACAGTAGACCCTTAGAATGCAGACTATGAACTGAGAACATTTAGTCGCTACATTCTAAAGGAGCTGCTCTTTCCAGAGAACGGGAAGTTGTTCTTACAAACGTTATCAACAGAGGAAGTGACCTGCATTGCTTAGTTTTCATCTGTGGTTTAATTTATCCAGAACGACTTTCTGCTTTGTGGTCTTGGGAAATATGCACACATACACAGAAACTCTCAAAAGTCTTTCAATAATGGCTTTCCTTCCTTCCTTTTGAAAACGTTTGGTTTTGATTTCACAGCCCTGCCACATGCTGCAAACATGCAGCAGTGACATGTGGATGCTTTATGAGTAGTAGTACTTTCGTTCATTCTTCCACACATTCAACCTCACTAGATCACAACTCCTTCTACACTCAGCAGATGCTTCACACACTGGCCTCTTCTACAGACAACCATCCTGAGCATGCTCAGTGCTGTGGGGAAATTCATAGCCATTTAGACAGTGCTTCTCCTGAACAGCACAAATGGCCAACAGAACTTCTGCTCCTTGTCCTGCCTAGGCCCATATATGGGCCCTACAAAGAAAAAACAGGTTTCATGTGCAATATGAAATCCAGACAATGGTTATAATATCATGATAAAAAACTATAAAACTTGGAGGAGTAAAAGAAATTTAAAATGACCTATAAAATATATACAGACACACCTGTAACATTTCAGTTCTGACTAACTGTAAAGTATGTACATGTTATTTTCTTTGAAAAGTGAGCCATGTGTGCCTTAGAACAATTTTTAAAAGGACTGATCCTTTTATGCAAGCCACCCTGCACATCAGGTAACACTTATCCTGCAACCACCTGCTCTAACTAGGAGACATTCAGGCAGGAACACAGCACAACTGTGAATGCGGTCCTCTGTCACATTTGGATTAGGCAGGGAATGACCTGCAAAGGGTGGGAGCTCTCCCTGCAGCTCTATCAGCCACCATCATATAACATTTATGACAATTTTCAGTTGGCTGTCTCAAGTCCTCTTAGTAACAGGGTGTCTTAAATGTTTCCATGCACCATGACTCTGAGCGGGCAGGCTGGCTCCCTGGTGAGGATGGCACTGTGTGCTAGGCAGGTATCAATGGGAAGTCCCTTGAATACACGTACAGAAGCTCTACCATATTGCCAGGTTTACTCTGGAAATAGGTCAGAAATAGCTGCTTAGTGTCCTACACAACTATCTTACGCTTAGGTCACTGATGTCACAGGAACCTCCATAGTGAATTATTTATTCTCTCATGGCTTACCTCTGTGGGTAAGGCTCTCCAGAAGTCTGCTCTCTCAAGCTTTCTGAAGGGTGTGACTTAACTGAATGCTCCTTTTCCTGACCAACCCCATACCATAACCCTAACAGCCCTTACTCTCCTGCTTGGCACTGCCCACATCAACTAAATGGTCTTGGTCTACTCTGAGAAAATTTTAAGATCTTGTTCTCCCACTTCTCCCCTAAACTAACCCTTCCTCCCCAGTTTATTGCCCCCCAAATCCTCCCAATTTTTCTTGTCCCTCAAGGGACAGCAGTTTGTAAAGCTTCTAGTGCCGTCAATTGTCAACCTCATGGGAAGAACAACTGAGATTTGAAAAAGTTCATATACATAAACAGGACAAGCAGCTCTTTCCTTTGTGTGAGGTTACAAATTCATCTAACAGTATATCAAATAGTAAGATGCAAGGCACTGTGGGAATGCAAAGATTGGTAGACAGATCTGTGCTCAGGAATCTACAGCTTAGCGCAGAAAATCAGACAGGTACAGATATCTACAAAAGCAAGCAAACAGGAGGCTTTAAAACAGAACTGATGCTTGGCCACTGAAAAAGAAAAGGTTATGTCTAGCTTAACTGGAAAATCATATTTATAAGTAAATATGCTAAAAAGAAGAAATTAAGATTCTTTTAAAAAAATCAGTTTGATAACAGAGGAAAATCCAAATCTTTTCAAATATTAAAATGTTAGTCTTCTGAGAAAATCATTATTTCTAGATTAATTTTGTTAACATGGCATGTTGACTTGTATATCTTTTCCCATGTGTCCGCCTCTCTCTTTGAGGAAGGGGCAGAAGTGGAAGGATTAGATAAAGTACAGCATACATGCAGCATGACAGCCTATGTTCAAGCCCTGACAGGGAAGGAGCTTATGACACATGCTAGACCATGAGTGACCTGGAGGACACTATGCTGAAGAGAATGAGTCAGTCATGACAGACAAGAACTGGATGACACCCCTCAAGTGAGACGCTTAGAGTAGTCAAGTTCAAGTTTATAGAATCAAGAAAGTAGAATCATGGTTGCCAGGACAACAGCAAAAGGAAATGAGGGCAAAGTTTTTGGATAGCATTTCAGTTTTCTAAGATGAAAATATGTGTATATGAGTGTATGTGTGTATGTATATGTCACAAAACTGGGCTTTTCAAAATGGCAGAAACCTGGGCTGGAGAGCTGGCCCAGTGGATAAAGTGCCAGCTGTATGAGCATAAAGACCTCAGTTTAGCTCTTCAGCTCTGTCAGTAAGAGGTCCTGTCTCAAAGGCTAAGGTGGAGAGTAATAGAGAATGGGAGCGGACACTGAACTCCAGCCTCCATACCAGGCACACAGAAGAGAATCCTGCCCCAAATAGTGGAAGAGCAGATGCTGCTTAGTTTAGGAGTGCTTGTTTAAGAGGTGGTGGGCCAAGAAGGTTAAAATGTAATTTATACATTTTTTTTTCAAACAGGAGAATTTGCTAATGAAAATTTAAGACAGTGAGTGCCCCATTGGGAGGCTGAGTTCTGCTCTAGGGCAGGGGTTCTCAATCTTCCCAGTGCTGCAGCCCTTTACTACAGGTCCTCATGTTGTGGTGACCCCAACCATAAAGTTATTTCATTTCTATTCCATAGCTGTAATTTTACTGATGTTATGAATTATAATGTAAATCTCTGATATGCAGGGTTATATGATATGTGACCCTGTGAAAGGGTTGTTCGGTCCCCAAAGGGCTCATGATGCATGGGCTGAGAACTGCTGCTCTAGGCAGTGAGTGCCCCCTGGGAGGGTTGGCAGCTGAATCTCACAGGTCACTTCTAGTTTAAGTGTGATGACACTGTACTTAGAACACATTGTGTAAGAGCATAAGATAGCATCTTTGCTTTATTTTCCAAGAATTCTATCTAAAGTTTTCTAGGGTTCGGCAGTTAACAGTGAATACGGCTCTGCAAAAGCCAACATTCCCCACATTCCCTATGCACACCACCTGCATCAGGTGTCTCACAACCATCTGTAGCTCTAGCTTCAGATCAGAAACTGCTGGCCTTCACAGGCATCCACATTCATGAACATTTACCCCCAGACATATACACACATACATACATACACGTAATTTAAAAAATAAAATTTTCCACATAAACGAATACCTTCATATTAATAGTTACAATTTTTAAAAAGAAAAACATCTAATGCATTTGAAATAAACTACCATTAGTTCAAGTCACACTAGTTAGTACAATGGTAGATACTGTTATTCAGATAACGGAGGTGCATGTGACCCTGCCCCTCCTGCCAACATAAAGGACAGAGAAGCCAACTTAAATAGGAAAGAATGCAGAATAGCCAGACAAACAGAAATGCAGACCCCAAGAGAATGTAAAGGGTCAGAAAATCTACTGTAAGTTTCAAAAGCACTTTTATAGACATGGGGTTCTGAAAGCAGTCAATGGATAAGAAATGTGTTTTTCCTTCATAAAAATATGAATGAAGAAAATGGAAAGAACAAAATATAGAGAAAGTAAGTGACAGAAATTACAGAGAAATTTATTAGTAAACGAGATTACTTAAATTACTCTACCTTCTCGGGAACTTGAAAGGTCTGGATGGCCTGGGGGAAAAAAAGAAAAAGAAAAAAACATGGAAATAATGACCAGAAACGAAGCTGTATAATGTAAGGATGCCCCACATACACACCAATGTTTGACTCAGCATCCCTCCCATGAAGACCCCTAGGAGGGTTCAGAGAGATGGCCTGGGGGATGTCAAACATACACGGGGAAACTAAACCCCTACTTTAGGCCTCTGTACTCCACAGGCCATGGTCAGGTGGCTGAGAAGAGATGGTACCTTTGTGGGCTCCTGATGGAATCCCAGCAGGACCTATGCCCACCAGATTCATTCCCCTCTCTCTGACAGGAGATCTCATCCCTAACCCTCCCATCTCCCAGCATGACATCAGTACCTTCTTGTGCTAGAAATACTGTTTTCTCTCTGAGATACCAGGCAGCTCTCTGGTTTTCACTTACCTCCCCAATGTACTTTAACAAGGATGGGCTTGTACTTTAAATCACCGCATTCCCATAGTGTCTGTAACTATTCCCTCTCACAGTTGGGGGCCTGCCCACCCAAATACACACCATTAAGCTTGCTAAAGAAATCCCAAACTCAGCCTCAACTTCTGAGCTCTTTATCCCTACCAGCTCCATCAATTTCTCATTTGCTGGCCCATGGTAACGTTTTAATAAATATTTAGTGAACAAACAAAGCCCACTATTGATATCTCACTGCTGTAAAGCACAGTGGTTCAGTGTGGCCTGAACACCACAGGGAGCTCCTGAGACCCTTTCATGAGGTCTGTGAGGATCCAAATGTCTATGGAAAGATAAATTTTCTTCATACACTTTAGGCAGGCTGCAACACACGGCCTCCAATCAAAACCCTGTTCTATTCTGATGACCACACACCAGAGAGACCCACAAGAAAAGAACAGGAATGAATACACACACCACAAGCTGTATTGTCAAAGTATGTTCATAAAAATGTTACTTTTATTAATACATAATAGACTTACTATATATCACTATTTTCAGTATTGGGAGATTGAGCACAGCCTCACACATACAAAGTAGGTATTCCAATAGACTTATTAAAGACTCTCTTTTTAAAATTTTTGAGAGAGAATCTCACTGAGTTGTTTGAGCATTAACCTCACTCTGCAGCCCAGGCTCACCTCCAACTTGGACCTCACCCCCCACTGAGTGGCCAGGATTACAGCTTTGCTTTACCAGGCTATTTATTTATTTATTTATGAGGGTTTTTTGAGATAGGGTTTCTTTCTGTAGCCCTGGCTGTACTAGAACTTACTCTGTAGATCAGGCTGGCCTTGAACTTATGGAGAACCACCTGTCTTTGCCTCCTGAGTGTTAGGATTAAAGGTGTGCATCACCACTGCCTGGCTGGTATTATTATTATCACCGACTTAAATAACTTAAATTTTCTCAGATTCAATTCCAACATAGTACATTTCAGCCATTACACATGAAGCAAAATTCCTTTCCAGTTGTGTGAAGGGGCCATGAGAACAAAAGTTTGAGAATGATTTCATTAATACAGGCAGTCCATGTGACTATCTGCTGATCAAATGACTGTATTGTTTGCTTCAGATACTCCCAATGCACTCAGAGGAAACAACCTGCATTGCTACCTCCAATTCTCCACACCAAGCTTTGACCCCTCCCACCCCAGGCTTTGACCCCTCCCACCCCAGGCTTTGACCCCTCCCACCCCAGGCTTTGACCCCTCCCACCCCAGGCTTTGACCCCTCTCACCCCAGGCTTTGACCCCTCCCACCCCAGGCTTTGACCCCTCTCACCCCAGGCTTTGACCCCTCTCACCCCAGGCTTTGACCCCTCCCACCTCAAGCTTAAACTCTCTATAGTTCACAGCCTACTCCAGGATTTCTTGAGCGAAAGTTTTCTTTCTTATTTCCATCTCCATGTGTCACTAACTTTCTTTAAAATACATTTATCTAATTCCCAGCAAAGCTATGGATAGGCTCCAAACCTCATAGACTTTGCATTGTAGAATGGACCGTGTGCGAATCTGTTTCTACCAACGCTATGTGTTCTAAACTTCATGATTTATTCACAAACCTATTAAAATGGTCACAGTGAAGAAGGGAGACAACTGCTGAGGGCAGAGGCCCATAAATGGATCTTAGCGTGCATTCTGATAGTATTCCACCCTCAGCTTCGGAGCCGACCACCTCTGGCTTCGGGCACCTGGATTCTCAGTGGCGGGGCTGTAAGGGGCACGGAAGCTTCCTTAACAAATCACGTTTGTATTTGAAATAAAATTTCAGAGCCCTCCTTATCCCCTCCCCTCCAGTCTTTCCTATGTCTTCCTCCCCACTTCAAGTTGAAAGCCCTTTTCTCTGATTATTATTGTGTGTGCGCACCCCCATACACACATATGAATATACACTGATGAGTGTTTTTGTTGTGAGCACTGTGCACCGGACACCCGAGAACAGGGCTCATATCTGGGTGAGGCCAACTTTTCTTCCCTCACAGTCATTACGTAGATGCAGTTATTTGTCCAGGGTGGGGACCTGAGGAATACTCCCTTCCACATTCACATCTCCACTGATTACTGCCATCCCCCAGTCCTGTCTGTGTGCCTTGACAGCTAATTTGCTGCCATGTGAGCTGTGTCTGTGTGTTTGTATAACCATGAAAGAGGAGACCCAGAGGGACAACTGTAAAGTGTGAAGTACTAATCTCTACAGAAGAAGTTTCTTTTCTTCTGAGACATGTGGATTCAAAGTCTGTTCTTAGTAAGAACAATATAGAAAAGATTTGTGCTTTGTAATAATATTATATATATATATAAAACAAAAAGGGTTGTGCTGTATAATAAGGCAATATTCACTGAATTACTAACAAGAATACTTAACATTCTCTTTTGTAATTAGAGATTATTTTTAAACTAAAAAAAATTACGTGCCTAGAGACATCTGTACTCTCATTTCTATAACAGTATAATATATGGTCTCTTCATATATATAGATCAATACTTGTGTTAGTATGTGGGCACGTTATACTCTGCTCATGTTCAATGATATAAAGTCAGTCAGTAGGAATAAAAACAGCAGGAAACTGGGAACACAATCAACAATGTGAGTACATTTCATTTCCCCGTCTTCCCCTCCCACACATACACACACTCAGGGTCAGAACCAGGCTACTTTACTTTTCCCCTTATTTTCTTCCTTTGGATTGTGTCTCAGCGTCCTACAGTAGAAGAGGTTTGTGCTTTGTAATAAGATAATATCAGTCTACGATTCAGTGCCCTAGGAACTTTGACTTGGATGGTATGAAAAATTCTTTTTTAAAAAGGCACACTACATGCACTCCATGATCAGGGAATCCTAGGCATATGTGCTCAGCTCACACCCTGAGCAGTGGTCATCAAAACCACACACAAGTCACTGTCTTTCTCTGCTTTAGGACTTGGGATGTTTGTAAATATCCTGATAATGCTGACTGTAATGCTATCTATGATGGTTCCCCCCACATTTTATATTTGTTTTTTCATATCTAACTTAATAGTAATTTTTCTTGGTAGCAGCTATCTTTATTTAATTTTCCTAAGGCAGTAATTTTCTTCTAAAAAAAAATAACAGCTTTCTTTAAGTGCCTACACACAGATGGAGTGTGTTATTTTTTTTTAATTAGAAGACATAATTACAAGGACACGATCACCTAGCACCATATGTCTGGTAAGCACTGTTTCAATTGCTGGGAGGGGAACTGTGTTTGGAGGAGAGACCAGCTCCCCCACTCACTGCAGAGGATTGCTGGGGCTGTATATACAGCGGATGTGTGAACTGGCACAGGAGCATGGGAGTAGAGCTTAGAGGCAAACACAGAGGCAAAGCACCCTTTCCCTAAAATTGTTCACTCCTGGAGAAATCATAAAACCATGAAGCAATTAATTTCTTTTGAATAAATCTATGAGAGAATCCATGAACTCCTATTTTCAAATGTAATTACATATTAATTTTTTATTACAACTGTATTAAGATATAATTCACATACCACATATACATTCACTTACAGTAATATATATGTGCATATATATCTATCTTATTTTCACAGTGCTGAGTAACCAAAATCACAACTACACACTGACATTCAAAAACTAAGCCACAAAACCCCCATGTACAGAGGTATTAAGTTGAGTTATGAGTTATGAAAAAACTTATTTTACACACAGTGTAAAGGTTCTGAGCACTGACATAAGTCACTGTGTACTGTGCCTTCATCTCTTACTCAGCTTCTTGGTCAACCATGTCCTTAGGACCTCTTGAAATTCCGCAAGTTAAAAGATGTTGCTATCCTTAGACCAAAAATGGCCCACAGAGCTACAATTCTGGACTATATCATAGTAAGAATTTGCAAAGAAATGGGATTTTATGGCAAACATTTGGGCTGTAAAATACATAAACATTCCTTCCTCCCACTCAACCCCATCACATTTTGTTTTTAAACTGAGAAATTCACTGTAGATCTATGACCACTTTATTCCCTACATAGAGGATTCTTTCTGCTTGAGCACAGACTTCATTTTACTTTAAATTTCAGACAATACATAGAACTGTCAACATCAGCTGAAAAAGAAAAATTGAGGTTACTACAAAGACAGGCCCTCCTGGGGAAACATTCGATTCTTTTGAAGTTTCCGTACTAACAAGCATGACAAGCAGATGTTAGATCCTGGCCCCCCCTCCCCACACCACAGGTCAATTAGATCCCCCACAAACACATACACCACAGGTGGATTAGATCCTCTCTCTCTCTCCTTCTCTCTCCCTCCCCCCCCCTCTTCTCTCTCTCACACACACACCCCACAGGTAGATTAGATACATACACATACACACCACAGGTGGATTAGATCCTCTTCCCCACCCCCCACACACACATACCCACCCCACAGATAGATTAGATTAGATACACACACACACACACACACACACATACACCACAGGTGGATCAGATCCTCTGTCTCTCTGTCTCTTTCTCTGGCTCTCTCTTTCTCACACACACACATACTCCACAGGTAGATTAGATACACACACACACACACACACACACACACACACACACACACACACACAGGTGGAAGAGCTGAAATCCATCCAATTTGCAGGGTTGCTTCTTTAACATCCTCAAATGACACTGCAGAAAGAGGTCATGAGAAGGAAGTCTACATGGCTAGTGTCTCCTCTGTCCATCGCAGCTTTCACATTTGCTCTTTAATGTCTAGATAATCCTGCTGAGTGATTTTTCATCTGAATTTCAGTATCCATTGCTAACTAACAACCAGGAAAAACAGATACACAAGTAATTACAGGTTTGATTTATCTTTTGGCATCGTACGGTCAAAGCACAAACCTGCTTCTAAACAGACAAACCATCCAACCAAGAAACAACAGCCTTCAGCAACAGCATCTGCCTGTTCTTTGATTAGATTAGCCTCAATTCCTGCAGAGAAAGTCTAAAGAAAAGTGGCAGTTAAACATTCTATACCACACTCTTACACGCTGGTGTAGCTGGGGAGGGGGGTGTTGACAGTTCCTAGCTATAGACTGGCTACAGCGCCATTATCTTCCTCAAGAAAGCATCAAATAGGCTTTTAAAATGCACTTGGAAACCAGAGTACTTACAATTATAACAGCCCACCAGCACCTCATGCCAGGGAAGGGCAATGGTTTGGGCAGCTCGGTTTCAGCCCTCTGATGGCTAATGACTGCCCAGTGCACGAACACACAAGGCAGAACCCGCCATTGGGGGGGGGGGGGGCGACAGTGAGGTGACTGGAGCTTTCAAAGAAGGTGACAGAAAAAGAGAAGGTGGGGAAGAAGCAATGTTCACAGGAACCAAAGAGGCTCTAGGCCTGTTTCCGACTCTTTTCATAATTTTTTAAAAGAAAGAAGGTGAGATTGTAGGACAAAGGAGTGAAGAGCAGGCAAAAAAAAAAAAAAAAAAAAGCCTGTTCCAGCTGGGGTCTTCCTGATAGCTGCAGAATCACCATTACAGCTGCTAAAGGGACAGTGCCAGCTTTATGCATTCCAATTAGCTCCTCTAAGCATTCAGATTGAACTTATAAAAGATGGCTTGGAGAACTTCTGAGCTTTATAGCAGTCTCCAAATGAAAGCTAGAAAATACCTCAAGCAGCACTTTGAGGCTCAACACTAACACTGCAACTTGCCCTGGCATCTCTGTAAGACGATTCTCTGCAAGGAATGACTTTGCTGGTGTGTGAGAAGAAAGAATCTGAAAAGAGGAATCCACACTTTGATGAGCACTCTTTCAAAGACTTCCAACAAAAACAAAACTGTTCTTCACCATTAAGTATTTCCATGAATCATCATTGGCACACGGGCTACATCTGAAGATGAAACAGATACCCGGAGACAGGCTAAGCCTGGAC
Source organism: Phyllotis vaccarum (assembly GCA_033318265.1). Classification (NCBI taxonomy): domain Eukaryota; kingdom Metazoa; phylum Chordata; class Mammalia; order Rodentia; family Cricetidae; genus Phyllotis; species Phyllotis vaccarum. The sequence goes on along the minus strand of JARWLC010000017.1, from coordinate 12,080,073 downwards.
TCCAGGGCATTTTTTACGCACCACAGATGCATGTTTATGGTCTGTGTCAAGTGACTTAAAGGATAGCAATAACCACAACAGCATGTGTAGTGCATTTCCTGAATACTTGAGAGATGGCAGATTCAGAAGTGCAACCTATCTTGATATCTAGAAATAGCTGCACAGAGGCTAATGCACAACATAAACAGAGGTTCTTGAGAAGAAGGTGGGAGTTGGGAGAATAGTACTTAAGGAGCATCTGATAAACACCAAGCTCTTTATAAATGTCAAAAGTAAGCTCAGCATATGATCAATAAATATTTTAAATATGAGGAATCTATGTATAAGAAAATAGTGAAACCAGAAGATATGTGGGGAGAGTAGGGTTTATCGCATTACCCAAGGCTGGGGAGCTAGGTAACAGTTTTCTGAAAATCACTGATCATTATCTGACAGAAAAATATATTACTACTGTTCTCTGTTCTTTTAGGAATGCTGCCAAGCATGGGTACATAATATAGACGACTCATGAAGAGAAATACAAAGTTCCTCATTACAGGTTCTGTGAACCTCGATGGCTTACTTTACAAGGTTCAGTGACACTGGTCAACAGCTGAACGTAGAAATTGGTGGGGCCCAACAGTAGGACTTGGTGTCAGAGCACTTGCTGAGCACGCACAGAACCTGGACTGACTCTCAACACTGTTAAAGAGGGCCTAACTTCCACAGTCTAACTGAGATGGGACCTTCAGAACTATAAGGAACCTCAAGAGCCACCCACTCAAAGGGAAAAAAGCTGGGTCTATAATCCATATCCAACCCTAAAAAAAGAGAAGCTACACTGATGTAGGCTGGAGCGCTACTGCTTGTTAGCTCAAAATAAAATGGGCAGGAGGGCAATTGGGAAAAGCTTATATTTTAGCAGCAATCGCTACAGGCAACAACAGGGTGTATGCAGGCATGCTCACTGAGGTGTTGGGGACTGCCTAACAAATGGTGGTATGTCATGTTATGATATACTGCATGGAATGAACGCGCACACACAGGCTAATGTGAAAGGGCTGCAGGACAAGGCTAAGTTTTCCCCCAAGTCATATGCTGGTTAGATGAATTACATATAAACACACAGATGCATTTGCACACTGGAAAGGGAATGAGCCAAGCAGGTATACATGCTTGTATCACAGGGACATGGGGGGGGGGTGAGAAGAGAATCAGGAGTGGGCTCCACCTCATATGTTTTTTATTCAAGATTACTATGTTGGTGGAAAAAAGCAACATTATATTTTATTTAAGTCAAATATTTACTACACTTAAATTTTTGCCAAGTACTCTTCTCATCACTGGGATTATCTGTGTGGTTAAGCTTATTAAATTATTACAAATACTCCTGTCCCTCCTAGGTCTGGTACAGTAGGTCCTGAAGTACACCCTAGACAGTCAGAGCATGTGCCGCTGCCTTCGACAATCTGCCAGGAAAATATGACCTGTAGGTAAGCACAGTGAGAAACCAATACAAGAATACTCACAATTTAATGGCATACTCTAAATTTAAAGTGAATGAGGCAGGAGAACACCCAACTGCATACTCCAAAAAGCATCTCCCGGGACGCGAGCTAAGAAGTAGAATTTGAACTAGGTACTCTGGGAAGGGTTCAACAGGTAGATAGGAGGCCAGTCAAGGAGGCAGATGCTGGGCAACACCTATACTGGACTCTGTCAAAGCAGCATTCACAGTGCCACCAAAAACATGAATGGGGAAGAAGAAAAAAGACTAGAATCTGGGGATCAAAAGACAAAGTGGGGGACAGAAACAGGGATCCCCTAAAGTTCCCCAAGCAAGAACTGTTCTGGTGAAGATAGTGCTCTGGAGGGCTGATCTGGTGGAGATAGTGCTCTGGAGAACTGATCTGGTGGAGATGATAGTGCTCTGGAGGACTGATCTGATGGAGATAGTGCTCTGGAGGACTGATCTGGTGGAGATAGGGCTCTGGAGGACTGATCTGGTGGTCCCAGACAGAAAAAACGGGAAGAGAAACACTAAAGGCAAGGAGCCTAGTTTGGGAGGTACTTCAGGGAATGAAGGTGATATAAAGTGGTGACCAAAAAACATAAGAATTTAATTTCAAGACTGAAGAAGCCCCTGAAAATCCTTGTAAACACATGAATCAAGATTACAAGCACTGGCTGTTCTAAGAGTGTATGGTATTACAAGAAAAAGGAATATTTGGGATAAACAAAGATTGTACTTGGTAGGATTACTGTTAACGTTTCCTATTCACCTGTAGGGATAGTGTTTTTTATAAAATGAAAATGCCTAAAGCTATCTTAATATGCTTGCCCTTCAGGTACAAACTTATTCTGTGCTTCCTCAAGTGAAGTTAGTGATAATCTGGGTAAAGACAAAGAGCTGTCTAAAAGATTCGCTGGCAAGTTGAGGGCAGCTTCATGTTTGGGTAGCTTTTATTAAGCTGAACTCAACAAACATATTCCATTAGGATAAGACACACATGGTACTGCTACTTCCAAAACATTGTGGTCCTATCCATAAACACCTGTTAGAGCTTTCATCACCAACTACTCACGACTCAGGTTAAGATTCTGTATGGTCATCACACCTCAGTGAAAGCACACGGTAAGTTCAGATCAACTGTTTAGTTCAGATCCAATCTAAAACTGACTCCCTTATTAGCCAGCCCAGGCTTTCATTAATCAGGGAGCAGAAGTACAGGCTGACCAGAGGGATGGCTCTGTGGCTAAGAACACCGGGATTGATTCACAGCACCTACATGCTGGCTAACCCCGCCTCTGACAGGGAATTTAATGTCCTCTTCTGGTTTCCACGGGCACTTCATGTACACGGTGCACACACATACATGTAGGCAAAACATCCATACACAGAAAAATTACTAAATTCTTCAGTTTTTTTATAATCTAATGTTTAATTTTTAGTACACCTACATTAAAGGTAAAAATTTTTAAAATCTCATCAATATTATTAATCTTTCTTTCAATTAAAAAAAGGCTTTGGGGGAAGGAGTTCAAAACAATAAACCCACATAGCACAGGGAACTACAGCATGGAAGTGACACTTGTCAACTGTTTTGTTACTTCATTTTCTTGGCGAGGAAGCAAATCTGTTTTCTCAAACATCTACAGGAATTCTTTGAAAAACAGGAAGCGGTGAAACTGATTTTCCCTTATGTTTCACATTTTTAACTGAAAAATTAAGTTTATGAGGGCAGATGACCATACTACACAGAGCACTTTCCTTGCCATGTATGAGGCCCTGGGTCCACATTCATGTCCACCCCCAACCCGGTGATCAACTCAGTGACTGTCAAGAGCATTAAATAAAGGCCAAAGCCGTTAACAGTTTCAGTGAAGATAATATTGACCCAGAAGGAAATTCTTCTCCATCAAAGTCTAACAACAAAGAAACAAAAATCAACCGAGTTTAAGAGAATCTGATGAAGAACAAAGAAGAATGTTCTATCGATGAGAACACAGGTCCTCAAGTTGCAGAGAGTCCTTGTTAACTTAGCCAGTAGGGCAGCCAAGCTAAACCATTCATTTTATGTTTATCTGGTGCCGGACACTGAACTTAGGACCTTGTATATGCTTAGCATGCACTGCACCACTGAGCCTTACCCCCAGTCTGTTAAAATTCTCAAGTCATGTTTTTTCCCTCCCCAGACAAGGTCTCACGTAGGCTGAGTCCTTGAGCTCCAGATCCTCCTGCCTCTGCCTCACAAGTGCTGGGTCCCAGGCAAGCGCCACCAGGCTCAGCTTTATACTAATGTGTATACTAGCAATGGTCATAATGATGCCACAATATTTAGAATAAGATCACAATGAGAAGTCAGAAGACCTGTTTCCAACTGGGCTTTACCCTCTCTGGCTCCAATTTCCTCATCTGTAAAATAAAGAGTTGGATTAAATTGTTTCCAAGGTCCTTTCCCGCTGTGAAATTCTATTACATTCTGCTCTGGAATTTTAGACAATTCAGATCACTCTATCTTCTGTCTCCTGGGAAGCATTTCAACACTGTTAGGATAAAAACTGCTGAGCCAAGCACCAACCAAATCCAACTCCTGTGTTAAACATTTCACGTACATGTCACCAGAAACCACCCCCCACCAGGCTTAAAATTTTAAGGATCTAAGTTAAGATTTAAGGAGAAGGGAAAAAAGGTTTAGCGGGAAAATGTTCAAAACTGTGATAAGAGATGAGGGTAGAGTCTCCAGGTATTAACCTAGCAGGCAAGTGACACTTAACACAGATGCAAACCAGTGAGCGAATGATGTCTAACACATCTGTGCTCATGCTTGCCAGAGCTGGAGACACTATGGGAAAGAAGCCAGGTCATTAAGAACACTGGTGAGGAGCAGCTGGCAATCACCTGACTTGCCACCTCGTGAATTTACTACAACAGCAACGCTCAGTGCCCTTGAAGCCGAAAGGACTATTTGACATCCCCGAAACATTTGTTCTGAGTTTTCCACCTAATGTCAGAAAGACCGCATGCAGCCTTATCCTTTTTAAAATTCTAAACGTGTACCTTTGTTAGGCTTTTCATTAAGTGTTTTGTCAATTTTAAAATATGAACTTTAATCTAGTGCTAGGGAGCTGGTTCTCTCTAGTATGTGCAAGGTCCAGGCTGGGATTCAGAAAAGAAAACGTGAAATTGAATACTTAAGAGAGGAAAAAAGCTTTCGTTCAGAGGTATTTTTTTGATGTTGATTTTGCTGTTTATTATAAAACACATACATTCATCTTCTTGAGTCTAAAAACAGAACACTCATCCATACTCTCACACAGATAAAGCCTGTGGCTTCTCCTATACTTGGTACGTCTGTCTTCTGGGTTTCTGTTTTGTGTTACTTCAATTCTTCGGAAAAATGACTATTAGATTTGCCACAGTTTACTAGCAATCACATTACTTATAATTTACACATATATTCCTTATTTAAAGAAATCTTAAGTTAATGCTATGACATACTACACTTCTGGCAAATACTTTTTCCTAGTTAGTAATATGTGCATTACATTTTTAAAAAGTGTGTGTGTGTTTGTTTTCCAGGAGTCAAGTTTCAACTTTCTACTTCTACCATGTTGGTCCCGGGGACTGAACTTAAACTCAGGCTGTCAGGTTTGGTGGCAAGTGTCTTTATGCATAGACCTATCCTGCTGCCTAACACTCTAAAAAATTAACATCATTTTTCTCACACATACTTTAGTGCTTACAATAGCTGCATTTTTATTTATAATTTTTATGACTACTCCCACAGACACTTTGGGTCTGAGGTTAGGGTTCCTTATTCCATTTGTTGAAGATCTATGTCAGGCTGATAAGTTCATGATGTTTCAATTATCTTCAGTAATGCCTTATATTAATATGTTAAAATAAAAAGAGTAAATCCAAAAGCCTATTTTTACAAAAGCACACAAGAATAACACATTGTGGCACACCCATGGACCCAGAGGATAGAATTTTCAGGGTATGGCTGACCCATCCTGGTCCAGGCCATGGTCTAGTACCATCTAGTAACAGTTTTTCACTTGGGCTTAATCACCAGTGGCGATGCACAGGATCCTGCAGCTGACTTCTGGATCTGTAACAGGAGCCACCAAGCCTTGATGTTACGTGGTGATTTGAATAAACTCGACTAGGAAAATGATGGGGATCTGAGGATCTATTTCTGTCTTCTGACTTCCTGAAAGGAAATTGCTCATAATTTCTTCATCTGTCAGAAGCAAAAAAATTTATCTTGGTCCATCCGAGTCTAAGACGGGACAGAAGACAGAAGCCACTGAGTTAGGAAGAGGTTTTCTTGGCCTAGGTATTACACTTTCTAGGCCAGTGAAGCCATCAGTCTGTCTATCAGTTCCATTCACAGAAAAACACATTTTGACCTCAAAATAGGGAAGTCCCAGGGTAGACTACATTTAGGAAATCCTAATTCCTTTTAAAACTTAAAGTGTTATTCTTACATCTATAATTTAAAAATAACTTCAGTTAAATTAATTCAGAAAATATCATCAGACCAAAAGAGGCTATTAAAGCCAGGCAGTAGCAACACACACCTTTAACTGGGGAGGTAGAGGCAGGCAGGTCTTTGTGAGTTTGAAGCCAGCCTGGTCTACACAGAAAGCTCCAGGACAGACAGGGCAACACAGAGACACCTTGTCTTTAAAACAAACAAACAAACCCAAACAAATGGGGGGGGGGCTATCAGCCAGACAGAAACAGTAGTTCTCCACGGTTCGTGCATGCTAGCCAGATCATAACCCAGAACAAAGATTCTGAAGGAACTTTCCACAGTCTAAGGACTCAATTCCCTAACAGGACATGCAGGAACTTCCCCCATGCTTTCCTCGTGAACAATTTCCTACAAAGGAAGCTCATGCAGGATTCTCAGTCAACTGAGATTCTCAAGTTTTCCCAGACCCTATTCCAGGATGAGATATGAGGGGAAAGGGGGCTCATGAGTCTGGACTCCAAGGCTTTCTTTTGTCATAAATGTTCAAATCACCCTCCCATGCCTTCTCCCCTTCGTCTGACTCTTCCATCTGGAAAGTTTAAATCTTTCTACAGTCTTGGCAAGCTCCTCTCCTACCATCTGAGACAGCACCAGAAAGATGTATGACTACCCTCCCTGAGGAGGGCTGCCGAAGGACAGCCTTTTATTTCCTTAGCAGTATTAAATCAGTCTTTTTATCATCTCTTCTCCACCCTAAAATTCCAACTCCCTAAGCACTTGCCAAGCAACAAAAAAAGCAAGGGGTATAATTTCTATTCTCAAGGACCAAAATAGGAAGATGAGAGGCTTCCAAAGATGCAAGTAGAGACAAGAGGCGAGAAATGCATTAATGTACTCATGCCACAAACTATAGTCCCACCCTGTGAGATTCTAAAATCAAAACACTGATCATTCTCACCATCTTGAAATGGGGGGGGGGGTGCAAGCAGTAAGCAGAGAACTAAAAGCAGTCCAGCAGAGAAACTCCTGAGAGCAGGTGAGGCAGCTGGACCCTCCATCATCCTCCATATTGACTGAGCCCAATGAATACAGCTAAATCCTGGCCTTTCCACTGCTCCAAAGAAAGGCCAAGATCCTGAAAAGAAACTTTAGAATGCAGACAGAGCTCTCTCAAATCCCACATGTGACTTTACCACTCAAGTTTTAGACAAAGGCACAGAATCCAAGCAAGTATGATGAATGCTTACATACACACACACACACACACCCCTATGTTGTCACTGCTTGCACAATGATACTTTAGAGTCTGAAAGCTTCCTGTGCCTGTGCCTCTTCCTAATCAATGATCAAATTCTGTCCCCACAGTCAGCTTACAATATTCGAGCATTGTAGACTTGATTGCTTTCTGGGTCATTCATTTTTTATTAAGAGAAAAATAAAATGTTAAATAGAATCTTAGATCATTAAACTTAGATTTAAGAAAATACATAAAAATAATCCAGTAATATCTTCAATATTTCACTGTAGTAGAATATTATTTTAAGGTGTGTTGCCTTTGTTTATGTTGCATTTGTTTAACTCTGGGAAGCTGTGTTACTTTGCCTGTCTAAACACCTGATGGTCTAATAAAGAAACGAATGGCCAAGGGTAAGGCAGGAGAAAGGATAGGTGGGGCTGAAAGGCAGAGAGAATAAATAGAAAAAAAATCTGGGAGGAGAATAAAGAAGTAGCCAGAGAAGGAGGAGGATGCCAGGGATCAGCCACCCAGCTACACTGGCAGGCCTGGGGTAGGAGTGAAGTAACGCAGAAGAAAAGGGAAAGCCCAGGGGCAAAAGGCAGATGATAATTTAAAGTTAGGGGAAGCTGGCTAGAAACAAGCCAAGCTAAGGCTGGGCATTTATAATTAAGAATGCACCTTCATGTGAGACTTATTTGGGAAGTGGGTGGCAGGCCCCCCAAAAGATAAACAACCAACAATAACATCTGATTATGAAGTGAGATTCACCTATCTTGCAGCTTTAAGAAATACCCAGTCAGATGACTTACAAGTCAGAGATCTTAGCTACCTAATGAGCAATAACATTTCAGCTCCCGCATATAAAATGTACTTATTACCACTGGCATCAAAACCCACTGTGTGCTAGTGGAGGTGGTGTTTTAGGTTTACTGTTTCCATGATCCAGAAGTTACAGAGCAGCCTAAGCATGCTCAATGCTCTTACAGTGACTCTGTGGTCTATGCAGTCAGTGTGATTTCGGTCTTTTGACCTCAAGGATGAACCTACATGGTGCCTACAACATAGATGGATGTGATACTAGTTCTTAAAGGGCTGTGGGGACTGAAAAAGTTAAAGCAAATGTCTTCTGGAATGTATGTGGCACAACTGGGATTAGGAAGAGGGACCCCAAGTCTCTAAAAAATGCTGAGCTGTTTATCCATTAGGTAGCTTTTTATAAAGCATGATGTTTATTATGTCAAAATTTTAGGATTCAAGTAAAGGTACATGCTGGGGGGGTCAATTCCAACCCATCTGGACTCAAGCTCTACTACACATTATTAACTACTGAACTAATATTTTAAGAATTATTCAATTTTTCAGACCTCGGTTTCTTCTATAAAGTGTAGACGACAATAACAGAACTAAATTCCTTGGTTTATTTTCAAAACTGTAAAATATAATGTGATGCCTGGATACAGTAAGGTTCCGATGAAGTCATTAATAATGTTATTATATATTTTAATGGCAACCTTATGCCACTAAAGCTCAATCATTTAACCAAGAACAAAAATACAGTGTATGACCAAACCCAGTGTCATAAATTCTTAACTCAGATTATTATACATAACTGTGAACGTTTTAGAATAATGTTGGTAACAAACTTTGTTATTAAAATGATTAGAAAGGTCATTTTACTAAAAAATCATAAACTACACAAAGGAAACCAAAAGATAATGGGATGTTCTGTATTCACAATGCTGATGTATACTCTCAGAAGATTCTGTGACCAAGTGCATTTAATGTAGACTCGATTTATAGCTGGTTATTTCTATGTGAACCATGTATACCTGTGAGTGAGTAGTAGGCATACATCATTTCAAAATGCTCATCTTTAACCACTCTAAAACAGAGATGACACATTTCCAATGTTTTACTTAGGTACATTCTGCAATAATTTAAATTTTAGGACAATTCATAATAATGAAATTTGCTTTTTTTACACAATGATCTTAAAATGTCTTAGGTTAATTATTTTTTACTGATTATAAATAAAATATTTACTCTCTAAACAATGTGATCAAAAAATCTTACTTAACACTGAATTTGTCTCTTTCAATATCTACCTGTCCCCAGATTATGAGTATGCCTTCCGTGGTCAAGATCTGAACTTTAAACATACATCTTTAGATTCTCTTTATAACTGACAGGAATGTGCCAATGTCATGGAGAAAATGAAACACATGTTTCCAATGAAGGGTCCGTTAGTGACTCAAGGGGACAAGAATGAACATCCACAAGCTGGTCTTGCTGCCAGGCTGCTTTTCTGTTTACATCTGTTTACTTTTTACATTTTTTTTTCTGTGAAAACCCAATCCAATAATGATTTGTGATTTATTTAGATGGTATGGAATATACACTGATGCTGTTATTTCAGACTGTATATTTATACAATAAGATTTTTTAGATGATAACTTTATTTTGCCCCTCAGCATCTGTTTACTTTAAAGCTCACCTAAGCACTCACTGGCTACTGATTAGCTAGGGAGGTGTGTGGGAGCTCTTACCTCCAATTTAGCTGTTAACTTAGTTTGCAATTTCTCCCGAAGCCATTAAGAATATTACTGGGAAGATGCGCTAAAAGGCTTTAACAAATGAGGCAAAAATATGGTGAGAATATAAATATCAGATCCCCATGCCAAGATAGCCAAAAATTAACACCTGAAACTCCAAGATGTCTATCTGCTGCAGGCATGGAGAGAAAACTGTGTTTACAGGATTTGCTTAACAGTTGTCAATTATAACCAAAGCCTGGCAACCCACGAAGGTGCTGCTTAGGGATGCTCCCAAAGAAAAGGTGTTTTTTGAATAAGATGATGCTGACTCATCTACATGGGCTGCTCAAACCTGTACAAGTCAGATGTATGCACAGCCTCAGTTTAACTTAGACACACACACACACACAATCAAACAAGAAAACAAACAAAACTCTCTTATTAGTTGAGTTTGGTCCCAAGGAGCAAGCAAGGAATGAAGCTATTTTGGCCAACAAGAAAGGAATCCTGCATACAAAATACAGAGGAGTGGAATAACTGGGGCCTTGAGGTATAACTTCTTATACTAATAACAAAACTTTTCTCCTTAGGGCAGTCTTGGGCTAGCATACCTCTGAAAAGTGGCTACTCCACAGTTAACTGAATGCTGCAGGAAGCAGGCCGCTGACTATTCATTTTCAAACATTTAATCTCAGCACTTATCACCGGGACAGTGAGGCAGTATGATCAAAATACCTGTGTTCTGCTCCTGGGAAATGCACACTCAACAAAAATTATGGAATGTCTATTTACCACTAGTGGGAAAGAGCTAATTCAAACAGAATTCTAAAAGGAACAACTGATTAATTAAAAATACTTTCTAAAGGAACCAGCTTTTGACATTCTTTTCAGCACATGCAGATTAAATATATATGTAATCTAGTTGGAGGTTATGAAGCAAACAACCCATGCAAAGTTACACTGTATTATAAAGTACTCACTCAAGCCTTTTTCTGCAAGACTACTGTGAATGCTGTGCAAAACATGCTTCAGGACACATAATATAGTTTTCTTAATGTGACATGAACAATAATCATTAAAGAGGCCAGAGAAAAGGCAATAAGAAAGCCAGAAAAGCTTGTTAAACTTAAGCAACCGAAGAGTGTAGAATTCAGAATGAAGCCTACAATCCTCAAGCCTGAACACTAGACACTAATGTTGCCAACTGGGATTTTTCAGCTGGGTAAAAATCAGTACAGCTGCAGCTCAATGTGGAGTCTAAGCATTAGAGAGAAGCCCTGTAATGATGAAATGGCGCATTTAAATAAGGTTTTCCTGAGTGCTGCTTTATAATGAAGCAATTTTAGCTTCCAGTAACCAGCTGGCAAACCACTATGCACAGCACAAAACTAAAGCTCCATAGGACACCTCAGGGCCTGGACTGCTCAGCATTCACTAGAACCAAGACATCACTTCCTGCAAGAGTTCCACAGAACCCACAGTAGACACCAACAGTCAAGTTCTGATTAGACTTCTATCCTGTACGAGAATTCCCCTACTGGAGGAATCTGCCTTCAGGCTGGCTCTCCCAGAGCACAGTTCCCCTTCCTCACCCTCTCCTGGAACAGCACTCGGAAATGCAATGGGAAGTTGTCTAGGATCTGGAAGTAGTGGACTGTACATCTGCCCTTGATTCCTTTTCTCTTCACTAATGAGACTATGCTTGGCTGTTTGGTTTATTTTTTACTTGTTAAAATGTTATATTTTTATGAATACATTTTTTTGCTTACATGTACATCTGTGCATTATATGTGTCTTAGTGCCTTTGGGGCCAGAAGAGGGTGTAAGGATATTCTGGCACCAGAGTGACAGATAGCTGAGACACCATGTGGGTCTTGGGAATTGAACTAAGGTCCTCTGGACCACTGAGCCATCTCTCCATACCCCGGTTGGCTGTTTTCAAAGTCAGAAACGAGTGCATTTAGGATGAGGAGCTTTAAAAGACAAAAATACATTCTCAAAAACAGGTAAGGTCTTCACACTTTCTCCCACTACCAAGGAAATATCTCATCATATGTGACAGACTGGCAAGGTCTAATTCTCAATATGGAAGCATACACCATGTAAGAAGAGCTCGATTGGTGCCCGATTATCTTTTTAGTTCTTTCAACAATTTCTGAATACTTAACAAATGCCAGGCATTTTGATAGGTCCTGACAAAATAGAATAATAGAAAATTGGCCTTAAACACTTAGGACAATATCAGTCACAAGTATTAGAAGTAAATAGTTACTGTATACAAAGTAATCTGCAATAAATCTATGCTGTAATGATAGTTACCCAACACTCAGAGGCCCCTGCACCAGGAAAGTAGTACTCCTGGACTAGTTATTGTTTTTCCAGAGTTAGTATGATGAACTCTCTATGACAGACATCACAGCTGGCATATCTTCTCACAAGGGAAATGGCTAAGCTGAAACTCGTTCTAGCTTAGTTCCTATAGGTCTGTCTATGTTTGAGAAGCCTCTCCCATTTATGATGACAGTTTCTCCAAACTCCTACGGTCCATCTCCTTCTTTGGGGCTTATGCAACTTCTAAGTCTTATTTTGTTCCATAAAGTCGATGAGTGATTTTTCCCTAAATCATTCCTTTTTAGGAGACCAAAGTTGTTCGATCATAGTTGACTATTTTAACTACATGAAGTGTTTTTAAAAATTGAAGTTTGAGGTTGTTTGCAAAATTAAAAAAATATATGTCTTGAGAAATCTTTTTATTCTTCTGTCCAGTATATATCTATTGAGCTCCAAATAAGCCTCTGGCACAAAGCTATACTTCAAACTCCCAAATGCCAGCAATCAGCTGAATATCTGGTTTGTGTTAAAAATGTAATTTTGTGGAGCTAATTTTACTGACAAGAGTGCCAGTATAGCAATAAAGATTATTCTATAAATGTTAACATTTATAAATGTTAAGCTGTTTTCAATTCCACCTAGCAACACATGTAAGCTTGGGAAAAAGTACAGTCATCAGTGGCTCTCTTTCTCTCTTGGAATTAAGAAGCACCCAATCCTTGACAACACCTTTTAAGTAAGCCGTGCCCTTTGCCAAGTATCTTACAGCCTTTCAAAAACTCTGAGGAAACTGAAGCCATACCCCCATCCCACTTCCTTCTTTACCTACCCAAACAAGCAGTAACATGGAAAGAAATAGCATATCTACTTCATTTCCAAGAGCTATGTTAATTTTATAAAATAAAACTGATCTTGTTTCTTAACATTTATTATTAAAGTAAAGGCTCACCAAGGCTCATATCCTGAAATGCATTACACACTGTGCAAATGCATTCCACGGGGCAAAACTCTATAAAATATGCTCATTTATAATATAAAGAACTCTAAAAGAACTCCTCTAATAAAATAAGCCTTTGCTCAACCTGGCTGCCAAACTGACTGACTTTGGCAAGCAAGCTTGGAACATTTTGCATATTACAAACATTATCCCTTTTAAATAGTTAACTTGACTATGTTAAGGAATGTAAAAATAAACCCTGGGTTTGGTAAAATCAAGAAGAGGTCTTACCAGACTTCTAACATAATCTGTAACTATCATAATAAGATTATATAATTGGCAGAAAGACTCTGAGTCTGGGCCGGGGAGCCTTTCAACAACCCCCTTTCTCAAAAAGCAAACTTGTATTCCTCTTTTTTCCTGTGTGGATAGAGAAAAGTACATAACTTATACTTAAGAAATGAGGTGCCCCATGCCTTTATTTAGACGAGGCTGCATTACGGCTGGGTTTCTGAAACACTACCAACAGAAGGAAGCAGACAGCAGAGAATAGCAGTAACAAGAGTGTGGACAGAGCAAAAGTTAAAAAGTAAAGAGATGTAGGAATCTGGTGCTAGGCTCTATAGCTGTTACTCCTACCTTCGCCGGACTGGAAACGAAGGCAGAGAGATTAAATATTTGCTAAGACCACAAAGCTAGTAGGCAGCGAAGTCAGGCTTCAAATGCACAGAGTCTCTTCCAAGAGCCAGACTTTCTCTCCTCACACAGTACTGAGGAGAGGGGTTGTCAGCAGTACATGCTACTCTAGACAAGTGTGCTTTCCGTCAGATCCCACCTACAGAGCACAGACAACGGTAAACTGAGACTCTGCGAGCTGAGGCTTTGGTTTCAGAGTAGCTGCCAGGATGATGGGCAGAGGCCTTTGTGGGATCTGCGATCTTCAGATTTTGAAGGATAACGTTTATCTGTTTAACAGTTTTTCCTAATGTAGGAATTTGGGTTCTTGAGATTTTGAAGAATTTTTTTTAACATTTATCATTTTTTTGTTATACACTAAACAAAATGCAACTGATATAACTTCAATTAAGTTGACAAAGGGGGTCATCACACTCAAATATAACTCTTTGTATGCAGGGAGAGGATTCCGTTGGTAAACTGCTTACTGTGCAAGCATGAGAACCTGTGTTAAATCCTCTCACACATGTGAGAAACCAAGTGTGGTGGTGTGTGCTGGCCACTGAGCTCTGGCTTCACTGAGAAAGACTGTCTCAAAAATAATTATGTGGAAAACAACTGAGGAAGACATTTGATACAACTCCTAGTCTTTACAGGTAATGTGTATGTGTGTGTGTGTGTGTGTGTGTGTGTGTGTGTGTGTGTGTGTGTGTGTGTGTGTATGTGTGTGTGTGTGTGTGTGTGTGTGTATACACATAATAGGTCTATTATTCTGTATCATATAAGTTTCATTTTCTGCCATGAATGAAAAAGGATCTCAGCTCCTTTATAGAGCTAAGAAAGGCTGCCTGGTCCAATAAGATGCTCTCTAATGATAGAAATCACCTTCCTCTGTGCTGTCTAGCAAAGCCATTTGCCATAAGGCCATGTAATATTTACAATGTCACTAGTGTTCCTGAAGAATCTAATTTCAAGTTTTATTGGATTTAAGTGAATGACGAAGGTCTAAAGACTAGACTTTATTCCTTCTTGTAAAAGCTACCTCCCTGGGAATCCTAAAGATGCCATAGTTTACTTCAAGAAATGAGGACAGAGAACTCTTTCATGGTTTAGTAACTTTTTACTGGTATGAAAGGAAAGGGGATATGAATTTGCACAAGTTTCCTTATTATATTAGCCTGACTTGTACATCCGTAGTAACACTTCTGTTTAACTTCTGTGCTCCAAGTAATATACCAAATAGTCAGGAGGACAAGAACCTACCCATGGTCAGCCCGTGCTGGGATCTAAGCGTCTTACCCAGTGTGCACGGCTCTCCCACCTCTGAAGATGAGAACCAGACTTCCAGTTCTCACCTTTGCCCAGTACTGAACAGTAAGCCCTCAGTGTATACATGCTACTACTGAATAACAACCTTCTCCACCCAGCATCTCAAAAAAATGTCTGGGTTGACTACGGATGGCAGGGCAAAGTCAAAACACTAGGTCTGGGTCAGTGCCTACACTGATAAAGAGTGTTGAACAATTTTGTTCATATTTCTTGGCTAAATCAAAGAGCACTGTCACCAGAGCTAAGGACAGAGAAGAGGACCGGTCCTGCAGACCAGGCCAGAGCTGTAATGGTACCTTGAGATGTTGCTAAAATATACTTTATTCAAAAGAACATGCATTAAAGGGGTAATGCTTATCTCTTTTAATATAACATATGAATTCTCATTTTTTACTTTTTAGAAAAAAAAAAAAAAAAGGCCCTTCATAGACAGTGACTAAGCTCTTAGGGGACAAGAGAAATAAAGCCTCTCAGGTAGTCAGAGACCAGCAAACCAGAAGCCAAAGTAGAAAGAAAACACAGGGGTCAAAAATCATTCTGCTGCAAGTACATGGTGGCATAATGCTCAGTCAATTATTAAGGAGCTAGTGCTAGGCTTCTATGATCCTCCTGTGGCAAACATTGTTAATTCTGCATAGCTCTTAATTTCTCCAGTGTGCTACACACAACACTCAACAGTAACTGTCTGCATGTAAAAGCACCTTCAAATGCATCTCCAAATATAGGTTCAACAGCCAGGTATGGAGTGCTATGTTATAACCAAGGCCCCCTGTTTGCAACAGCAAATTAAAAGATAAGTGATTGTCATTAGAACTCTTGGATGCTATTTTTGGATACAAAACGCCTTATTATCTGTACAGAAACACCATGGCTCTTTCACTTGAATATGGCAGTAAGATCCCAAATGAGTAATTGGAGAGTTGCTTCATCAGCTTATGTGGAACATGGCTGTGTCCTGCAGGACATCTTCCAATCTCTGGATGGTAAAGAGCAGGCTTACACAGCTGGGCTGCATTTGGGGTGTAAAACTAAGAAAATGCCTCAAGATCATCTCAAACAACCCTTCCCTCCCTAAATTCTCTTTTCTATCTCTTTCCTAAATACATTTTTTAAGTTAAAAAATAGATTTAAACCTCAAAGTGAAGGTTCTTCTGCCTGAGCCTTTTGAGTTCTGAGATTACAGGCAGGTATATGCCCTACTCTGCCCATGCCTGTTCTCCTCATCTCCCTTTACTGATTCCTAGCCATCCTCCCAAGTTCAAACACGTTCCATCCTCAGACCTAAAG
This sequence comes from Phyllotis vaccarum, assembly GCA_033318265.1. NCBI lineage: Eukaryota > Metazoa > Chordata > Mammalia > Rodentia > Cricetidae > Phyllotis > Phyllotis vaccarum. The sequence goes on along the minus strand of JARWLC010000017.1, from coordinate 12,063,780 downwards.
TTCACTCACTTCACTGATCCCCACCACCTCTGAACTCTTAGAATTCTGTATTTTCATTTGCAAATGTCCCATATTCATATACTCCACTTACTACTCTTTTGAACTCCCCAAGTGATCAGATGAACAACCAGGTTTAAGACTGCAGGCTTTGTTCTATGACAGGAGAGGCTATTTCCTGCCTTTCTGAATTTTTCCTGTTCTGAACTAATCAGGTTAACTAATGGTTGAAAACTGGATATGATAATAAGAATCTAGAAGTGAAAAGGTCTGGAGCTTTCAAATAATATCTTTTCAGCTACTTTATATTCAGTGATAAATGATATTAAAATGAGATATAAACGTAACTTTTGAGCTGGGCAGTGGTGGTGCACACCTTTACTCCCAGCGTTCAGGAGGCAGAGATAGCCAGATCTTTGAGTTCAAGACTGAGTTCAAGGCTTTAGCGAGTTCCAGGACAACCAGAGTTTACACAGAGAAACTCTGTCTTGAAAAAACAAAACAAAAACTAAATGTAACTCTTGGAATGATCTTAATATTATGAATCATAAAATTTAGAGATTTTTGTTCTAAAAAATGACACCCAAGTAATTGGCATAATGGCCCCAGGAATAAATGGGAGGGCACCTGTGCAGGAAAGGGGAAGACATGAGAAGACAATACCTTAAAAGCAGGGAGGAAAAGTTACCATCGTCTGCTTGACTGACCTCTGAAAATACTCTTATGGCTTAAGTACCTTATGAATAAATAAAGTTCCTAAAAATAAAATATACAGCAGGCAGGCTGATTTGCAGCATAGACACAAACAGTGCTAACGATCCAGAGCATTAGGAGCCTCCATCTTTGCATTTACTGCAGGGCTGTTAACCACTAAGGCATCCTCAGTGAAAATGTTAAGTCATAAACACCTTACATCACACATTGTTAAATGGTAACATGCACTGTTGAGTAACACATCAGAGATGACATCAGCCTCCAAGACCATCTCCTGAAAGAGCAGGGCAGGCCCAGTGATAAGAGCAATGCGGTGACAAATTCTCATTTTCAGAATTCCTTTATTCTGTCCAGACTCCACTGAACTGCTCTTACAATGCAGGTCTATCACACACAGGGGCTTTGGTAATATTTTACCGGTTGGGGAATGTGATGTGGTACCTGGCTCAGTGCCTTGCTATGTCACAGCAGAATTCTACAAATAAATATTCACTTCCCCGAAATTTTTTGAGACAACCCCTGACTGCACTGCTGTCCTCAATGTCACTGCCATGTGTTATTCAGTGACATCATTCTTTCAAGGCTGCTCAGGGCAACAATCTTTTCCTTTTTGTGTGCATGCATGTGTGTGTGTGCGTGCGTGCGTGCGTGTGTGTGTGTGTGTGTGTGTGTGTGCACGCGCATGCGTGTGTGTGTGTGTGTGTGTTTGTGTGTGTGTGTGTGTGTGTGCGCGCAGGTACTCAAGGAGGCCAGAAAAGGGTGCTGGACTCCCTGGAGTTACAGGTGAGCTCCCAAGCATGGGTGCTGGAAACTGAACTCAGGTCCTCTGGAAGAGCAGCCAGCACCTGAGCCCTCTCTCCAGCAATAACATCCTCTTCATGGTTACTGTTCTAGCACTACACCCTGCTTTAATACTTGCATCACCAAGTCCCAGGCCCTCTGGACACCTTAGGCTCTGCTGTTCTATCTTCTCCATTTCTGTGACTGGCACTTCCCTCACCTCCTCAGAAAATAAAAATCAGCTGTTGATTCTTCTAGACTCTCATCTAATGAATCATCAAATATGCTAAAGTCTACTCCCTCTAAAATTTAGTCTAAAATTGACTTGTTTCTAAATCCTAGTACAAGTCACCATCATCCCTATGGCATGCTGCCTCCCTATATATCACAGTCTTGATTCAGTTCAGTCTCACCTCCACAAGGAGAGTGAAATGCAAATCATTCCATGATTCTTACCTATGATATCACTCAACGGATGGCTCCTCCCAAAACAAAAGAGGTAAAATAGCAAGAATTGGCAAAGGTGCAAAAAACTGAATTTTGTACACTGCCAGTGGGAATGTAAAGTAGTACAATATGTAAGTTATTCACAAAGTCAAAACCACAATTGCTGTGGGATTCTACAATTCTGCCTCTGGCGTGGGCATACATCCCAAACAAATGAAAGCAGGGATCCCAACAGGCATTTGATGCACTCATGCTCACAGCAGCATCATCAACCCCAAAGGAAGTGTCCATTTGTCCTTATGCTCATAACAGAGAATATATAAACAAAAATGCAGCATTCACATATTGCCACATGCTATGACTTCATTGAGTCTTGGCAACACACTAAGTGAAAAACAAAATAGTCACAAATGGACTGCAATTTTATATATATGAGGTACCCAGAATACTCAAAAGTTTGTGGAAGGAGAAGGTAAAATGGTGATTTTCAAGGGCTGGACGGGAGGAGAAAGGGATGCTAGTGTTTAATAGATACAGAGTTTCAAATTGGGAAGATATTTCTTTTGGTTTGGATGGCCATGATGCCTTTTCAGTAACAGGAATGTGTTTAATGACTCAAAAATAGCTAAAATGGCATTTTATGCAATTCATATCTACACACAAACATACACATGTACACATATGTGCATGCAGGCACACACAGAGGGAGAGACAGGGAGAGAGGGAGAGAGAGAGAGGCCTAGAGAGCCTTGGCTTGCAATCTCCTTCAGGACTTGGTCTAGTTCATCTCCCCCCTTGCTGCTCCTCTCTCTTCCACTAGTCTAATGAAGTTCCTATGCTGGAGCTGGCACACACCGCCTTGCAGCTCTTTGCATAAACATTGTCTGCAAGACAATGGCCTCTATTCTCTCTCCTTTGGTGTGATTCTTCTTCAGCCCTGTGTGTGCCTTCTTGGTAAGATGTATCACAATACTGGAACTCTCTATTTGATCTATCTTTCTAGTCATTTAAAGACTGGATGGAAGTAAAAAGAAATATTTCAATCTGCTTACAATGATGACACTTCTGGTGTGGACACATTTGAGTATCCAATACATTTTGTTGATCATATATGTAAATAAATGCAAGGACTGTGGGAATCATTCTTTATGCAGAATAAGGAAGGTATGCAATATGCACAACATCCTCTGCCCAGAGAAGCAGCTTTGTAACACTCTGTCTAGTTGAGATCTAAAGTAGAATCTTCAGGGACAAGTCTAGGGACCTAATGTCCCGCCACATCTGCAGTAAGTTCCCCAGGTTCACTGTATCCCTAGTGCCAATCATAGGCAGTGGCGAGCTCAGCCATTTGCCATCAGCTAGAGTTTTAGTGTCATTCCATTTACAATACACACAGGACTCTCATTCCGTTCAAATTAGGTCATGAAAAAATGCTAAGTAAAATTCAGAAAATCTTGGCATAACCTGGCATATTGAAAGCTCTGGTTATTTGCCCAGAGTTTTAATGCTTTAGGACTTACTATATGGAGTTCAGCTTCAACAGCTCAGGATGTATATATACTAGCTGTCTCACCTCACACTCTACTACTATATATATATATATATATATATATATATATATATATATATATGATGACTTAACAATATAAATACTTATGAGCATGTAATTTTAGAATCCACTAGTCACAGAGCTTAATTCAACACTGGAAGAGTCCAAACCTGATCATGCAGCCCAGAGCTGTCAGGACAAATCATCTAAAGCTAGCTTTGGGGATTTCTATACATTTCTAGAACACAGAGGCTCTCAGATCTAATATGGAAATGTACTCAGAGCCCAGAGAAACTCACTTCAGATACTGCTCCCCTCCCTCCCTCCCCATGTTCTTTGTCCTTTTCTCACAGCTCTGTCCTCTCCTCTCTGAAAGAAGAGTAGTCAGTCTTGACAACTGTCAGACTGATACAGGTGAAGACTCTCCCCACACTGGACTTGGCTCTTAACTGACAGAGAAGCCTGCTGCATGCACACAATGGATTCCTAATCTTCGGTAAAACAAAACAGTAAAAAGATGTTAGGCCAAGCAAAACTTGGCGGGCACAAAAGGAAAACTGCAGTGGGACTGTGTGTCCAGGGGCAGGTCAACAGAATGGCCCTGGTGTGTACTGCAATGAGAGGTAAAGACTGATGGGCACAAGGAAAATGTCTGGAGTGATAGAAATGGTGCATAGCATCCTGAGATGTGTGTGTGTGAAGTACACCTTGATTGTCAAGGGAATGGCGTTCTCTTTCTGGTTCACAAAAAAATGACTGCAAAAAGCCCACAACAATCGGCTGTGCTCACAAAGAAATCAGTACTCTCTAACATGCCGTCACTGCTTCCCTACAGTGGATGGGACTTAACTCCCACATGACAAGTACTTCTGAAAAGCTCATATAAAAGAAAGTGGGCCGAGGCACAGAGAAGGAAGGACCAGAGTGATGGCAATTCTTACACCGTCTGCAACCTACCAGATCTAAAAATGTCTTAAAATCCCATGCTTCAGGTTTATAGGCTCTGTCTGCTATGGAAGGATGATACTTCTCTCTGATGTCAATGTATTATATAATCACTCAAACCCTTTATGAATAGAAATTGGAGCACACACACAGAATCATAAGGAAGCAAGCAGTCTTAACTTCTTTATCATACAGATTGGCCACTACTAATAACACAATAAGGAGGCCCCTATTTGGGTAACCTCATTACAAATGCATCTCTTATGCAGAGGAACAAAAGTAAAAAAAAGCCTTTGGCTACATGCACGCCCCCATCACATCCACATATGCACACAAGACACACACACACACACAAAGTCAATGGTAAGACAAAATACACTATTTCAATTATATTTTAGTGGACTTCATACAATTCACAAGTAAGACTCTATATGGGTTTTATTTACTGACCATCTTTCTTTTCCCTCCTTCTTTTGGACAAACAACTAGAAGCTGTCATGTTCATGTGGGATGACATTCAGCACACTCACCTGATGATGGCCAGGTGCTGCTGTACAGGCTGATGTTGGAAATGGTCAGGCCACGGGTGATGAAGGCAGAAGGGTGGCGAGGGCTGAAGGCTGTGTGCAGCCTGATATACAGGTGAATGGTTTGGACACAGAGATGCAGAGTATTCAGAATGTGGCTGCATGCAACACGAGGCCAAAGCGGAGGATGCTGGAGGGCCAGCCTCGGGGTGGCACTCTTGATGATTGTTATGGCTGGTCACGGGGTGATGGCATGGACAAGGGCGGCAGCACTGAGCTGACAACTGAGGCGTTCTTTGGTTGTCTAAAGGCAGAAAGGATGACTTAACTGTGCCATTAAGTTGCAGGCATCCATTTGGACTTGCTTTTTTTCTCGAAGCTTCTCTGGGTGTGAGCTGCTGAGCTGTGAGGTCTCCATCACTGGGGGTGAGGGGACAGGGGTTGGTAGTGCTGGTAGAGATGCTGCCATTGCTCAGAAGCACAGAATCACTTTCACTGCTCACAGCCATGCCCCAAGTTCTTGGCCCTAGAAACGATAAAAATATAAAGCCATCTAGTTCTAAGCAGGCAGGACAACATAGAAAAGGAAGACACTTAAAACATCTAAATGCTGCTCCTGGAAAATGAGGGTAGGTACCTGCAGGGGTCACGAGCCAGCATCTGCAGGGCCCTCCTCCTCTGTCTTCTGGATGCTTTCTCTATCCCACCTTTCCTCTCAGGGCCAAAGGAAAGAAGACACCACCACCATCCTTCAATTTCTAACTTAGGAGTGATGGATGGGCAAAGGGAAGGGCTGACACTGAAGCCAAGTCTGTATCCACGTTAAAGTAATGTGCACAATCTTAAGGCTGCTTTATGGCTCAGAAAAAATCTCAACAACTAAGATTTTCTTCCTAAGCCACTAGAATCTCAGAGTAAGAACAAGCCTATTGAAATAAAGACTAGTTTGCTGAAAATTCTTACAACACAAATTATCAGGAATAAAAAAGTTTTTCCTTTAGGGACACCATAAAAGTTGTATAAATTTACTTTCTATATTGTATACAGTAGGTAACATTTGCACAAGAAAAACATTATTGTAGGCGAGATTTGTTTCACAAGGTTCCCCCCCCCCCACCTTCTACAAAAGGTCTTGGGCCTTCAGCATACAGGAAATCCCTCATATGCTCACAGTACCAGGAACACTTTTGACCAGTAAACATGCAACAACAAAACTAGACAATCTGACACTCCACACCTCAGCAATCTGAACCACCCAGCCACTTCTGAGTAATATACACAGAAACAAAATAAAGACATTTACAGTAAGAATAGTCATCAAACGCTTACGCTTACTGATCTACTCACCATACACATGGATTCCTTTAGATCCCTAACTCTTTGATGTGGCTTCTAAAGCAATCTCTCTCTAGTCCCTCCCCACCTTGGGTATATATAAGTGTCCAGAGAAGTAGCCTCTCTTCTGTCTGTGTGTGCACTCTGTATCTGAGTCACGAAGGTACAAGAGTCCCGCCACACTTTCACGCACTCTATCACTCAGCAAGGGCTGTTCTGAGCAGAACCTTCTAGTGGAATGCACAAAGTCTCCATCTGGCTACTGGTACTAGACTGAACACCCTCTGATGCAAATTTAGCATCATTAGTGTAATATTTATCTTCCATATTAAAAACTATCTCACTCCTAGGCATTAACTCAGATAAATATGCACAACAAAGTAAGAAATTAATTACATATTAAAGTTGTCTTCGCAAATTGTTTTGGTAGAAAGACTATTGCAAACCTTGTACTCATAAACTCAAAAAGGTATAAAACGTCTTACCATCATTTTCAAATTAGCCTGCAGTCCCCAACCTCCTTTTCCAAAAGCTGTTGAGAGATATTTTGAGTTATGGTATATGAAGTAGTTTTCTCTTTTGTAAAATCACTCTGAAATAAAGGCATCCAGTATAAATACTCAGATAATATCTCCAACACAAAGCAATGTGAATCCAGCTTATTATCTCAATCATACAAAGCAAAACAGGTACAGACTAAAGTGATTGGCCAGCACTAAGTGGTCAGCCACCACCAAGGACGCCTGTCATCTCACTGATGTCCATTGATGTTCCTGCTGAGAAAGAAAAGAGCCTCACATTGTTAAGAGAAAAATGAGGTGTGTGGAAATGCTCCCAAATCAACAAACATGAAGAACATCTAAAGCTTAGCCTTTAAAAAATACTAAATGAAATTTAACATGTGTAACTGTGTTGCGGGGAGCAGTCACTAGATAGGATCTTGCAGAAATGCTCATTAGAAGCCTTCACTTTTCTAGGTACCATCTGCACCCAGGCTTTTAGCCTGCTGCCACCCAGACCTGCAGAGCCATCCTTAACACAAGTATTTGCTGAGCTGAGTGACAGATACACAGAAGGACAGGAAGACACTTCTGGTCTGCAGGCTTGTTAACCACACCAGCTGCTAAAATAGTGTCTGAAATGGTCTATTTTTTCATATTTAATGCAATCAATCCCACTGACTAGTTGATCCTATTATCTATAGGCATAGCTATTGAGTGCGTTCTGCTTGGAAGCATCTAGAGCCAAGTAGTTCTACAGTAAACAGTTCTAAAGTGAACAAGGCCCAAGACAGCTTGACAACAACTTATAATGCCCTCCAGAGTACCCTAAAATTGTCTCTAGATTCCCTTATTTCCATCCAGTTGTCTTTCTTCTAATTAAATCTCCTTGTCTTTAAAGGAGAAATGTTTATTTTCTTTACAACCAGAATCACAGCAATAATTCTCCTTTACTCTTACTGTAATATACCATCTGTAAGAGTTAAAAATGTTTGCATATGCCAAAAGAGGCCCTTAATTTTACCAAATAACTTTTCCCTCGTCTGTGAGAAAATGTTGCTTTACAGATGCTACTTAGAAACACAACCTTTATTTGCAACCCGGAGATATCTTGTAAGAAAGCAGGCACTAGTAGGTAGCGCAGAGTAAAGTGAACTCAGACTTAGATTGCAGTTAGAGAAAACGACATGTGCATTCTCTGATTTTGTTTCTTTAATCACAATCATAAAATGGGAAAAACCAATTGAACTCATAAGTAAATAAAACACAAAGACACAAAGCAAAAACAAAACAATTGCTTTTAAAAAATATCGATGACTTATCTTGGCTCAGTAGCTTTACTGGTATAGGGATTCAGATGATGAAAAGGGAAAGCCTCAATCTGAAGGTAGGAGTTGACATTAGGGCCATGCTGAGAGAGTCCAGAGACAGAGCACAGGAGAAGAACCACTGTAAATAGTGATGCCGGAGGAGACTCCAGAAGAAAATACTAACCATTTTCACGTGGGACACATCTGGTGCTAAGTGTAACGGTGTGATTATAATACGAGGATAACAGGAATTACTGTAGAGTTTCAAGATTAGTTTTGAGTCAAATACAAAGAATGACTTACAGAGACAGGGATGCTCAAGCCAGCACATTCTCTTGAGAGCACAGCCAAAGGTTTCTCAGAACTCAAGCCTGAGGGGCCCTGGCCCCACCTTTAGTGTCTTTCTGTTGCTCTGCAGGAATCTGATGTATCAGCATCAATCTATGAGAAGGCAGTAATCTCACCTCACTTCTGCTTTTCCAATATCTCATGCCATGCATTGGGTGATTTAAATATCAAAAGATGTTTTCTAGTTTTAAAGCCCAAACATTTAAAAGATGGAAATGGAGAGATGTGAAACTGAAAAAACCAGCATGGGTAGGTCTGAGTTTTTAAGTTGATTCCACCAGCCACTAACTGGGAGTATTTATCAGATCACCTATGATTCCCTGTCCCAAAGCCTTGCTTTCTTCTTAAATCTGTTTGAAATGCAAAGTGATATGCCTTTCTAAAGCAGCAACAGGGCACTACTTACCAAAATTTAAAATATCATTATCCTCTGATCCACAATTCTACTAGGGTAAAACTTCAGGTATATAAGAATCACGTATATTTATGAATAACATATCATCAAGGGCTGGCCACAGCACTTTACAGGTGAAAAGGGCAAACAACTTCAATTACAATCAACAGAGAACTTAAATTCTGCCATATCTTGTTAGGTACCACATACAAGAGAAAAGGATTAGTCAGCCTGGCATGACGGTAACATGGCCGGAATCCCAGAGCTCCGGGGACTGAGGCAAAAGTGGGGAGGGGAGAAGGAGAGGAGGAGAAGGAGAGAAGAGGAGGAGGAGGAGAGAAGAGCCTATAGAACACAAAACTAAAAGAATTTAGATCAGGATGTAATGATGGGATGAAGGCAGTGACACCACTGGCCAACACAAACAAGGCTACCTGCAGAGGACTCTAATGTGGTAATGTCAGGGCTGTAGAGCTTGCATGTGTGAAACTCCAGGATTTCCAGAAAACAGTCTATGTGGTTAAAATAAAGATGTGTGTGTGTGTGTGTGTGTGTGTGTGTGTGTGTGTCCATGTGCTTAAAATTACATCCTACAAAATACAAAAACTCATACTGCAAAGACAAAAAAGAGCACATTTGAAAGTCTTATTTTTACATAATCATGATACAATCTGTCTGAATTACAAAACTGTATATGCACTAAACTATACAATAACACGATCACTATATGATGGCTTCAGGAGCACAAAGGCAGCTAAAGCAACCGAAGAACCATGAAGCCCTTGCCTGGAACTGGAAATCACAATTTCTAACCCCTCCGGAAAAGTGCCAAGTTAAAATCTAAGTGTACTGTTAAAGAGGATCCACAGATGTGATCCAATTACCACAGTAACCACTTAGTGAGGCCATCATGGCCTGTAACAACACAGGACTCATAGCCCGAAGGAACAACGTGTTCCTGGCCATCAACAGCACAATAGTGCACCTCTTTGGTATTTCAAAAGCACTTGCACATACATCATCTCACTCTAGTTGATCCTACTAATAGCCTTCAGGAAAACAGATGTGGAAGGCATTACCTAGTCTACTTTGCAAAACAAAACTCAATATACAGACTAAGTAAGGTACCCAGGGTCACACATCAAAGATAAGTGGTAAAATGAGGAAGACTGATGCCAAGGTTGAGAGCTGTCAACCTTTGGGAAGCTCAGGTGACATACATATGTTAGGATAACACTGCCTCACCGGACTCACAGCGCTCAAGTTAAATGGTTCCGGTTGCATTCCATTCTGCAGCCCATCATGCTTTCAGAAGAATGATGCTCCCAGAGCACTTTCATTAGATTAAAATGTGGAATGCTGGCCCAGTGCCTCCAAATTTAGGGGTCTGCTGAGGATATAGTTAAAAGGTTCAGAACCAGATACCCAGAGGGGCAACAGGCCCCCAGCAATATGTCTGTGCTGCTAATCCTTGGCACACATCCTCCAGGAAGAGGACAAACCCCAAACAAGGCTTCAGGCAGCAAGGGAACTGAGCCTACACAACAGTGAGAAGCTGCGGAATGCAGGAAGGTTGAACAAAAGGTCTTAAGAAAAAACATTTTTTTTCTAATAAGGGCAGAGAAAGTAACACATTTTAACATAAATTCTAATTAATTATTGAGTTTAACTATGGCTTGTATCAATTCTTCAAAACTGTGCTGTGCCTAATTTTCATAAGATTTGACAGGATTTGAATCTCTTTGGTAAAGCTTATACATAAGAAGTGATTACCTTACCTCTTCTTCTCTTTCTTTTCTCAAAGGACTAAAGGCAATTTGGGAAGTATTTGTATTTTATTAATCAACCTTGTTTTAGTAGGAAATTGTCCCTCTGGCACTTAAGTGATCACTAGCAGCGTATCTAGTGCTGTGGCAGGAGACCACAGTTTCCCTAAACACTGTGAGAAACAAGGTATGTACCAGGCATCTTCTTCATGTTGCTGTCCACTAAGAGGGGGTTTTGAAAGACATCAGCCCAGGCTTTGTCTCTACGAGTATTTTTTCCTCATAAAGCATTAGGAGAACTTTTTAAGTTACTTTGCTGTGGGAATCTCTTTCTCAAAATATCTTTATGAAAAGAATTTAATCCATTAAGGAGAAGACTAAGTGTCAACAATATGAAAACCTCATCCAAATCATGTAACAGATTCAATTCCACACCAAGCAAGGCTTTCCAATACCTCAAGATGATTCCAGGGAAATGCCAAGGTCAACCAGTATTTGTAGATCCACTAGAGACTACTGACATAAAATTCTGTCAGTGAAAAGTCATTAAATTCTCTATTTCCCAAGACAACTTAAAAGGTTACAATTAAACTTTCAAGAGTGTCAGAGACAACTTGTTAAATTAGAGGTTGTTATTCAGCCATTACTACATCACTAACTAGAAACTAACAGAAAACAAGCCAATAGAGCCATACTTGTCCTCAGCTACTACTCAGATAGTTTAAAAACACTGTAACTGTGACCTGAGCAAAGCCTTTATGTTTAGTTTAGAGACTTAAGAGGATGGTCTTAAACAGAAGTGTCTTCTTCCTTCTGAGACAAATTCACTTTTTTTTTTTAAGTTCATAAATGTTCTACCATTAGATTCTCTTTCAGTAAGAATATTTATAAATATTTCAACATAGACACTTAAAAACATTTTACAGGTCACCAAGAACCATACAAAAGTATTGTTATTACTCATCACAAACATAAGATGCAGCAAATTCGAAGACATGCTTTTGATCTACCCCACAACCATCTACCTCTTCCGTAGACAGCAATGTGCTTTCCCACACTATGAACAGGGAAACTGGCTTAGCTATGGAAGTTCTGAAGGGATTATAACTCTTTTTCATGAGAACTTGCTGTTTGACTACTAAACTTGTACTACCAGCTAGGTAGCTTCAACTTCCATAATAACAACTATCACCTTTGAAAGTAAAATATACAAAGCATTTTACTATTATATAACTTCTCTGAATATAACTATATATGTGATATATATTGATAAAGACTTCAAAGAGGATAAACCATAAGTGCTAGATATCTTTATACAAAACTAGGAATTAGTATTTATTTATAAAAACAATGACAAATGGAGAGACCTTGCCTACATTTACAATAGAACATGATTAAAACAAACAAACAAGAAACCTTAGGAACATGGTAAATGCACCAGAGCAAATCAGGAAAAGTAAAAAAGGAAGCCGACCTGAATTTAGGTAGCTAGAGCTGCATCAGCTGTGGGGGCATGATTTTATACATGCAGGGAAAGTTAAAGGGATCCCAGTCTTGCTGTCTTACACTTGCTTCCTGTCCATGTCCCTTTGGTGTCAGGTCTATGCAGGAAAGGATGGGGATGTAAAAGTTAGATTTCTGGCTTACAATCTGGGACAAAACATTCTACCATTTTCATTTAGCACAAGCACTTACTTCTCTAACAACTTACTCCAAGAGCTCTACCCCATATTGCAATTATGAAATTAGTACCTGGAGAGTCACAGAAATGATCACACCACACAATACCCATTTCTCAAACTCACACTGTAAGTGAGCATCATGAGAGATGTTCTGTAGTTCAGAGGTTAAATTCCATTAAATTGATTTATTTTTTAACTTTCAATCTGAAGTATTGTATTAATCCATATAACCAAAATTATTATATAAACTAAAACCAAAGAAGTTTTCTAATTCAAAAATGCCACACAATGGTTATGAAAAAAAAGAGGGCAAAGTCCTTCTAAAGGTGGTCACCTAGCTCTCATCCCAATCAAGGCAAACATCTAGATCACAAATCTTAAGGGAAATGCAGTGTACAACACACATTTGCAAAACCATACGCCTGTTACAACATTTTCCACCTCGGCTACACATCAGAATCACTTTGGTAATGCATATTTTTTTGAATTACAGAAACAAATCCCTGGCCGGCAATTCTAAATTCATTCATACTGTAATGTTACAGCCATCAGTAATTTTTTAAAAGCTCCCACATGATTCTAATATGCAGCCAAGGCAGCAATTCATAGTTTATGTAATTAATGTTCATCAGTTTTTTAGAGGATCCAACTATCACTCAAAATACTCAATATTTAGAAAATATTTCAGGAAATATAAACACATCTCCACTTGTTTCCTTGGTGACAATTCTTGCATTGGCAGAGTAGAGGCAAGGACATGGTACAAAAGCCTTATTAAGACATCAGTGTAAATGAGAGACAACTGCACAATTCCTGTGGATGACGTACAGAAATGAAACAAACTGTCACAGTCTCAGTGACTTGTGGGTCTTCTGAAGGCAGTTTAGAAAATAGCTAATTTGATGAATGTATTTATTTAATCCCTAAGAAAAGTATATCCATAACCGCTGGTCAGTTCTAAAGTGAAGTCTCCAGCTTCTCCAGCAGAAGCGTGTGTTCCCCTAAGTTTACACCAAGAAAAGGGACAACAATTCCAGTTGCACTTTGAACATCTTAAATTTCTAATGCTACAGTCACAAAACCTACAAATGCCAAGGCTGTTTCTCAGCTTCATATCCCCACCAAATAAGAATTACAAAGTGCTTGAGAAATAAACAAGACCCTTGGGATCTAACTAAGTCTTTGTCCTGAAGGCATCTGAATACACTCTTTTCTCAAGAAAACTCAATTTGCAACAAGGCAACTATCTTCTTGACTCCAGCTCTTCCTGGTCATGCCGGATCACATCACAGAGCCAACTAATGGAGAGCAGGCCACAGGCTCATCTGGAGACAGCACATGACATGATGCTTAACACACCACATACCACAAACCCAAACCCTCAGAATTTATCAGCTCAGAGAAAACACCCATCACTGAGGTAAGCCAAGAAGAAAATCTTCCTTGTGTTTATCGCCACACTAAAGGATGTGAAGATTTTTTAAAAATTCTCTTTTTGTCAAAAACTAGGATTGCTCACCAGAAAGCATGTAAGACTATTTGATTTAAATGATAACGTGTTTACTGAGATTTAAAGTTCCCCTACATGCCATGTTTGTCCCAAGTCCCCCACCCCTTCCTGATCTGCGAATCAAGTTTACAGGGCAGCTTCCCAACGGGGTTCTTCCCTTTAGAGTCTGGTCCAAAATGTCTCAAGGAGATCTTTTGGTTTATTGAGCAACTTGGGAAACATCACTCAAATATTTGTAAGAAACACTGATAAGGGTATCCTCTTATGAAAGGACTCTAAAACTGTTTTAATCTTAGAAAACACTGAGTTTGCAAAAGCCTTTTCTTACTTCAGCTTGATCAGTATATTTACTTTTAGTAAAGCCAGGGTATCATTTTCATAACTGTATTTCTACTCCTTCCTTAAATTATCACCACAAATGCTCCTGAATTCTGAAACATGCTTTTTTGGTATGTATCAGATGAAACAGTAGAGCATTTACTGTTGACCCAGGATCCTTGTTCGCTTGCAAAGTAATAAACTCATATTTTTCAGATAAATAGGTAAATTTCCCTATCTAGCGATCCATATGAAGAATATCTACTATGCTCCTTGTTTTCTTATAACTTAAAATATGAAGGTCGGCATTGACTGATCCTATTTAATTGTAACTAAATTATAAAATAAAAAGGTGAAGAAAACAACCCACTCTATTTCTCCAAACTAGCATATCTATCTACATGTGCTAGATAATAGATTGATATATCAATCAACTCAAAAGTATATACCCGTTCCATGTCACAAGCAGCTCACTGTCTTGCTCTTACCTCCATTTTATCTTGTGCATTGGGGTATGATCACTGATTACAATGTTTTAAAACTGAGAATGTTCAATGTATATATCAGCGTGTGTCCAGGCTGTCCAACATGCACATTTGTGTTTTAAGAATAAATTGTGAGACTGCTCAGATCCAGTCCCAGGACTCACAGCAATAAGGGCAGAGGGAGAAGAATTGGGAATAACAACCATAGGGAAGAAGATTTCTCAAGAGTTATCAAAAGGTAATCTGTTCAATATAAGCTATGAAGACAGGAGATTACAGCTGAAGGTTAGAGGAATCGGTCACATACAGATCACTTTTCTGAGACAAGGCTGGCGTGTGTTTCTTAAACTCCACTGTAGAGCAATCATTTTAGACATTGTATATTCTTTATAATCACTACAAGTAGTTTATGCTCACAATTTTTAATTTCAGGTGTATAACGTGAGCTACATAAAGCATGAAACATTCCAAATGAAGTGTGACTCTGTAAGTATTCTAACATTCAGTATGTGACAGTAAAAACATCCTAATATCACTAAATAGAGAGGCAAACCTAAAGAATAAACAAGATAACTATTTTAGCACACTAAAAAGCAGGACATGCCTTCAGGAATTAAAGCCTTGAAAGCAGAGAGTCAGCCTCCTGCCTCTTAGTCCAGAGCTTACTGCTGGTCTAGTGCCAGCCCTGCCGACAGAGAGCTCCTATCTACAAATGGCAGGATAGAGAATCATCCTCTATGCGCAAAAGGAGAGTATTTCATTCCTACATTCACAGGGATACTTCTTGGTTAGAAACAATTCTTAGAAAATCATGTTGCATGCTCTGAAGGCCTTGCAGTGTCCCTGCTGAAAGGTATTTTTGCTCACCAGAGACTGGAATGAGAGGTGTTAGCTTTTGTTATCACACAGAAACACACTTTATGAACTAAGACTAGTTTGAACTTACTTTTTCTCTACCTCTCCCTCTCTCTCCCCCTCTCTCTTTCGCTCTCCTTCTTTCTCGCCAGTTACATATAAATTATCCATTCTCATTTTAAACTGCTAACAGAATGTTAAGCAGTAAATCCAATCCTAACGCAACCATCACTGGTACAATTAAAGTACATACGAGGCACAAGATCTAATTAGCTCAGATGCAGCTCGGAGGAGCACACTGGGCTGAACATTTGAAATGACCTGTAGTAAACTGAACTTGTTACTGACACTTAGCTCCCAAGTGGGCTTTCTTCACAGGCTGAAAGACTAATTTACTGCTTTTTAAAAATACTTAATTGTCAGAGGTGAGTAAAGTGATTCCTATGATTCTTTACCTATCTTTTTATCAACTAGTCATGGCAGGACCACCCCCCCCCCCAAGCCCAATTAGAGCAGAGAGTAAACAGAACCCTAAAAATATGAAACAATATACTCCACTTGAAACCTTAGGTTTCCTTCCATCTCCACAAAGCAAGCACGTTTTAATAAACTTAGGCACAGCAGATCCTCTTCTACCACATACTCAAATGTGTGCTGCAAAAGGGTTTACAGCAATAAACACTAAAAACGTGAGCTGGATTTTAAAATACAACCTCAGAAAAACAGCTTCAGTTTAAAAAGAAATTTCTTTAAAACAAAAATACCTGCCTAGAGAAGCAGAAATAAAGACATTACCTTCTGTTAAACGAAGAAACTCCTTGGCTCAGTTGGATCCGCAAAGACTAGCCAGGGCAGGACTGGCCAGCAGAATTCAGCACAGGGAAAGCTGAAGCTCACAGGAGCAGAGCAGGAGGGGAGTGAGTGACAGGCGCACTCAGAGAGCTTTGAATAGGCATGGAAGGGGCTGGAACTTCTGTGTTTGCTCTGGGATAGGACAGGGCAGTTTTTCTCCCATTTAACCCCTTGGGGCAAAGTCTTAATAATGGTAACAGCTGGCAAACAGAGGGACTTGATCTGAGCACTGAGGTCAGCCAGCCAGGATATGAAGGTGACACGTAATTCTAGTCTTTTCCTGCTTTTACAGAGAAATTGCAACAAGGGCTGTTTTTAGTTATAACGTCTTTGATCCTCTGGACTTAAAGTTACTTACTAGAGTAACTTAGCCATGCTGGCTGATGTTTGCTTCCCCAGCTTAGTATAAGTTCTGCAGACTCAAGTTTTCTGACATATTGGCTACTACATCTAAACTAACACAAGTAAAGACCAATACCTGTTTATTTCCACGTTTGGGAGCTTATGTTCTTTTTCTTTTTTTCTTTTAAAGAGGGAAGTATTAGCCAAAGCAATGATAAGTGGGTTTGGTTTGTTTGTTCGTTTGTTTGTTTTTTGCTTCAATTTTCCCAAGTAAAAACAGTCTTAGGCTAATGAATTCATCACTGCTTTTTATAAACAAATGGCCCTAAGGATGCCAATGTAAAGTTCTACATAGGTCTTCATAAATCCCTGCAAATAAATATGCTATATTTATAAATGGTAGTTTTTTAGAAAGCAAGCGACAATCTATTGAAACCATAAACTCCACTCTTCATGTCCTTAATGCTAAAAATGTGTGAACAGTTTTCTGCCAGGACATGCTGATTAGTTAATTACATGAAGAGTGGCTATTCAAGTTTCCAAAGCACAAGCAAGGGAGAAATAGGTGAAACCAGGCTTCATCAAAACAATGTTTTTATACATCAAAGGACATTCACAAGAAAGTAAATATATATATATGTGTATATATATATATATGTGAGAACATTTCCCCTATATATATGTTCTCAAATTATATACTTAAAGTGTCTAACCATCCAGACACATGTTTAAAAACAGAGAATAGAAGCCACCCATAAAAAGATAACCCACTTTAAAAGAGGCCAAGATTTTTGAAAAAGTGTCTCTCAAGACTTTCAAGTAACTAATATGCATTAGTGATTTCAGGAAGTAGAAATTAAAACCACAAAGAAATGGATATTATTTCATAACCTCAAAGACAGTCATAACAAAGAAAGAATTCCAAACATCATCATGAGCAGAGAAGCCAGAATGCTTCCAGGCTGGAGTCACCGTAACAAGCCCAGCAGTCTCAGCGAACCACTGAAATAGTCATCACATGATTTCCCCAACTCCACTGCCAGGCACAGTTGGTGCCCAGCATCAAATACAATATTTCTGGATTCACACTTTGTGAATTTGCCTGTTAGATAAAATGTACTTGTAACCCTCCTCCCCAAAAATACTTGTGGCATTTTCCCAACTACTGCAGTGGTGGGAAATTTGACCAAACATGTCTTTGGCAGCTCTCTGAACACCGCATGTTTTAGTGTTTGTGACCTCATTGTTTTAAGGGCACTGCTAAAGAGCTGCTTGGGATGCACAAATCAGAGAAAAATAAATGCTTTCAGACCTGAGTTACATTGCTGTTAGACATGAGATATTAAGGAACCAGCAATATGCATGAGGGGAGCTATCTCAAAACAGAAACACACAGGCCAGGTTTGTACTGATTGTCTGATGATAGTGTTGTGAACATAGCTCAGAGGGGGGTACAATCCTGAACTAGGATGATTCACTGCTTGCTTGCTTCCAGTGACTTTCTGGACTTAACATTCACAAGTGATAACTGCCTCTATGTACCTAAGAGAACTGAAAGCAGGTTCTTACAAAATGTAGACATAACTACTCAGAACACCAAAAAGGCAGAAACAAGCTGCATGTTCACCAAATGAGTAAACATGTTATCCATGTGTCTTTCCAACAGGATACAATTCAGTCATGAAAATAGCCAAGTGCATGAAAACCCTGTTAAGTGAAGGCAGAAACAAAAGGCCACAGGCTCCATGACTTTACTTACATAAAGCATGCAGGATAGGATAGGCAAGCCATGGACACAAAGAGTGAGGAATCAAACAGTTGCACAATGTGATGAGATGTGTTTCACAATGTGAAACTCAACCAGACCCTGAAACAGTAAAATCCTTGATATGTTAATTATGTCTCAATAAAAAGAAAAAGAAAGGTATAAAATTCTAGCTATCAAGCCTGTGGCTCTCAACTTGAATGTGCACTGTATCACCTCAGAAGGCTGCAGTGCACAGGTTACTGGGTCATGTCACATGGATTTTGATGCTGAAGATCTTAGATGCTTGAAGGATCAGGGTTGTAGGTAGGCTAGAAAATTTGGTTTTTAGGAAGTCTGGGCTGGTGATCAGAGCTATATTTTATGAAGCACTGCACTAAAGAAAATGCCTAGAATCCTAAAGGTAACTTCTAACCTCTATCTCCCCTAAATTTACGTAAAATACAGTCAGCCCAGAGGTGGGAGCAGGGGGAAGCCAAGGAGAGCAAAGAAGCATTTAATCGAGTAAAAATATCAGTCCCTGCCTTAGTTAGGGATTCTATGGCTGTGAAGAGACAAAATGACCATGGCAACTCTTAGGAAGGAAAACATTTAATTGGGGTTGGCTTAAAGTTTCAGGGGTCTCGTCTATTATCACCATGGCTAGAAGCATGGCATTATGGTGGCAGACATGGTGCTAGAGAAGAAGCTAGGAGTTCTGCATCTTGATCTGCATTCAACAGAAGAAGACTGTGTACTGCACTGGGCATAGCTTGATCATATAAGATCTCAAAGCCCACTCACAGTGACACACATCCTCCAAAGCCACATCTACTCCAACAAGGCCACACCTAATAGTGCCAGTCACTGTGGGCCAAGTCTTCAAACACAAGAGTTTATAGGGGCCATACTATTTAAACAACCGCAGTCCCTAACATCAATGCCTGAAGATCTGATGTCACACATACTCCAAATACTGTAACATCTAAAACTCCTCAAGAAAATTATATTAAATAATTTTAAAAGAAACTATTTTAACACTCATTGGTCACCTGCACAATACTGTGATTTAGTTTATTAAAATGACTAATTCTATTTATTTGTGCTTTTCCTTGCAAAAAATGAAAATACTTTAGAACTGACTCCATACATGGCTTCAAGAAACTCTGTAAAGCAGAAACTGAAGACCTAACTCTCCAGCTTCCAAACCTGTACACCTTCATTTGCTTTTGTAGGAGCAGGTGATTTCTCTCTGCTTTCTTTTCAAATTGAGGCTGTTTGTACAGACAAGAGGAAGTGCTATTGGCATCACCGCATGCTATGTATATATTTATATGAAATATAAAGTACTATTTTATAAAAAATAAACATGATTAATTTCAACCTCTTCAGTAGGTTTCTTAATATTATTCAGACCAAAAAGGGAAATGCCTAGTGGCCTTATGAAGTTATAATATCCTCTGAAAAGTGTTTTATTTTTTATTGTATAATTTGGATATCTTTCTTCTTGGTGAAGAAGGCTTAAGGAGCCTGATGGCAGAAGAGGCCCACATGGTACTTTTTAAGAGAGGGAAAAAGCTGTTCATTGACACAATTCTTCCCAAATGGAGCTAGAGCAGAACGCAGGCTTTGTTATATGAAACTTATCACCACTGACATATTGCCTGCCTTCCTTATTGTTCAATATCAGAATTGCAATGCACAAGTAAGCTGGGAGACAACAGAACAATGTTCCAACAAGGTGTTTTCTTCAGTTTGGTCAGGTCAAAGCCTAGTAATTTGTAAATATACATTCAGAAGAGAAATCCTAGTAAAGCTACAGATCATATTCCATGCTGCGTTTCTGTGTTTCTGGCATACAGACCATCACACGGCTACTAAAGATCCCAACCAGAAGCCCCAGCTGCTCAGGTCACGCCACAGTTCAGGAGGCAGTCAGTAAAGACCTAGAAACCCAGGCTCAGCTTTCGGAGCTCACAACCTATGAGTAGTCACTTGATCCAGATGTTACATTCTTCATCTACAAACTTTCAATGCTAGAAAAGATAATCTCATTGGCTTCAACTTAGGTTTTGATAAATTTGGAGGCCACTACAAAAAGATAAAATAAACCCGGTTTTACCATTTAAGATTATATTCCAAATTAGGTTGGTATATTGGGAACGAAGGCAGAGAAAAGGTAAACTAGCAAAATGGTCATCAGCCCTGGGTACTTGGACAATGTGCACCCTTCTTCTGAGCTCCTCTTATCGGGCAGCTGTCATCTGTTAATCCCCTTATCCCATTTCCTGCTGGAAATCCTATCTCCAGATCTGTAATTCTAACAAATGAAAACTGTCGGCTTTATCTTCCACAGCCTGACAGCTGAAGAATGTTCTTCCCCTTGCTTCTCAGGGCCCCCAGCTCTAATCCACGATGCCCCTGGCCATCTTCACTCGCTTAGCACTGATTTACTCAGCCACCACACTGCAAAAACCTCCTCTAAACCTGCTCTCTGAGTCTCCTCACTCCCAGATTTGGAGGTGCTAATGAAAGTACCCCCCTAAAAACCAGTCACCTCTAGGAGGCACTCTCCACTGAAATCCACAGCAGTACTAAAAGCCCTCCATGCTCCCCACTGGAATCCTGGCAAGTGATGCTGTGTATTTTCCTTCATGCAAGAAAAGGAAACTTAGGTACTGAGCTTCTTCAACACTTCCATCTCTTCCTCAATAGTCTCCTAGAACTTGCCCATTATCATTTGCAGTATCTGAACCTCTTTCCTAACATAACTATTATGCTATTTTGGGTACCTTCAAAGGTAGCCACATGCCACATGGGCTATTTCATTTTAAATTAATTTAGTGCATCAGCACCACTCTTTTAAGTGCTCAGCCTGACTCAGCTGCTGAAGTGCACAGTGCAGATACAACCCCCTGCCAGAGCACATAAGGCTGTGTAGCAATGCTCTAGTTCCAGGACACACCCCTGCCTCATCCTCCTGTACGGGGATTATGTTGTTCTATTGTAAATAATTGTCCCCGCCTATGAGTTTAATGAAAAGTGCTGATTGGCCAAAGGCAGTCAGGAAGTGTGGACAGGGCTACTAGACTAAGAAGACTCTGGGAACAGGCAGAACAGAGCAGAATGCCAGAGAGAAACCAGAAGATGCAGAGGACAACTATGCTGCTCTGAGAAAAGGTACTGAGCTGCATGGCTGAACAGGATAAGAGTCATGGGTTGGATGAAGGGTAAAGAGTTAGCAAGTTATATGCCTGGGCCTTAGGCCGATCAGCCTAAAACTATTGTAAACATCTGTGTGTCTGTGTGGGTCTGTGGGCCTAAACCTTGAGATTAGGCCTGAAAGACCGGGACAGAAACCTCCTACTACATCCCCCTCTCAAGTGCGTCTTCATTGCTCCTTCTTGTCTACCGTCCACTCACAGGAGCTGTGGAGCTTTCTTCTACCTAAGAAACCCTGGTTCGTGGGCTACTCAAGTGACCTGTTCCTATCTTTCAACCGCCACAGCCAACCCAGGTCTCACCCCAGACTCCCCTCCCCACACTGATCTAAATGTTGCTTTCAAATGAAATCCAGTAGTCTGTTTCAATATTCATCTTTGCCTGCATTTCTCTACCTGCCAACCTTGCAGACATTCTCTTTTCTCCTTCCTCAGTTTCCAATCACCTCGGCCTCGTTAGCCTCTGCGTGCCCTTGTCTGACCCTCTGGAGTCTCCTATTCTAAACCTTGAGCAGTGCCTACCAGCTTGTCTTCTGTTCTCTCTGCTGACTCCTGCCTGCATCATCACACCCAACTTCTGATGCTTTATTTTGCAGCTTCTGTTGTCCAAGGACATTTCATTTACATGTCTCACTGGCTGTTCAAAGTCAACAATCTAAAACACAAATTGCCAGCATCAAAGAACTTCTTGAATTTTCCTATTCTTTTTACACAATATTGCATGAATTGTAATTGGTATATAATATCACCACAATACAAATTTTATTTTAAACAAATGGGTGTTTGTACCATGTGGTTGCAGTGTCCACAGAGGCCAGAAAAGAGCATCACATTCCCTGAAACTGGAGTTGTAGTTATGAGCCACCATGGAAATGCTGGGATTTGAACCCTAGTCCTCTGGAAAAGCAGCCAGTGCTCTTACCTGCAGAACCATCTCTCCATCCCAGAGTTTTCAGAACTACTCTCTCTTAGTTCCGTAAACCCACAAATTCCACTTCAACAGTTATTTAAGGACCACTGCATGCATGCTGCCTCCTGAGGTACAGCAGGAGTCATCTAGCCTACACAATATAGTTTCTATATTCATCAGCAGAAGAAATTGATCTGATCAAGTTGCTCTCATTCAAAAACATAAATGCCAATGCCCCCCTCCCCCCGTCCCAATACACAGTTCAGCCATTTTAGCTGGAATACAAGGTCCCTTACTGAGATCCTTTCTCTCTTCCAGTCAGACGCCCTCCAGACACATTCTGCTTTCCTCCTGTGTTGAGCGTGTGGCTCAGTATTAGTTGGTGAGTTTGCCTGGCATGCCGGAGGCCCTGGATTCCATCTCTAGCATGAGGGAAGTTAAATCGGCTCACAGTAGAACTTGCTTTGCACTGAGTAAGTCTGCACACATTCTCTCCAAGCTTACACCATGCCTTCTACCAGCAATTACATTCCAACTTCCTCCCATAATCTTTTTCTTTATAGCGCATGTCCAACCATGTCTACCAGGAAGCCCTCTCTGATTGCCTGAAGTAGAAATCCTGATATCCTACTCTAAGTCACATGACCCCAAGAGCTCTATTATACCTTTTATCATGTGGAAATTTCAAACAGTTTTTAATCTGGGCCATTTATATCTCTCTTTTGTGTTCTTAATCTACATTTAAAGGTAAAGGCTCTTTAGGCCTCTGAGGAAGGCATTCTAAAGCATATTATAATATGTGCTAAGTTAAATATTTACAAATATTGACTAAACAAGTCACATTTCACAATTTGTTACTATTTCATATATTGCATTTTTATTATGTAGAGTGTAGTATTGAAATATGGTCTGTAAAATGAAATGTGTTATACAAAAATCCTACTTCCCTGCTGGACCCTTCCCATCATGGCTATGGGAAAGACAACAGTCAGGACTCAGCTTTAGTCACATCTGACTGGGGTATGCTGCATGACTCCCTGCCGTAAATTCTGAGTGCTAAAGAAACAGAGCAAATGTCCCTAAGGGACAGAGCAAATGCCTAGTCACCTTTCCCCAAGCCAGCAGCAGTCAGTTCAGGAGCTAATGTGCAAGCTCACTCTCAGAGTGCTTTTCAATTCTCTTGGATTTTGTGGAAGGATTTTCCTACGTGTTATCAGAAGTATTTTTAAACAATGACAAAGATTTTATTTTTCTTACCACAGTAAGTCATTGCAGGCACTAGTCTGTAGACATTCCACTTAATCCTGGATAATCTTACTGTAGTGAATCTAATCTTGGTGACAAAGCATCATGGAAATGTACAAGTGTAGGAATCTTGGTTTTTATCTCAGATATTCTTTGCTTTATTTAAATGAATTAGGAAATCATATGCATCTTATCAATAATACAAGAAATATTTTGCTCTTCCAGAATGAAATTCACCTATTATTAACCAATAAGTTATCAAGCATTTTAAAGAGAACAGAAATTGGAATGTGTACTTTAGAATTAAAGGCATGGGCATCAGTGGGTCTCAGGGAAGAGTGAGTCTCCCATTCTTCTGTAGAAGTTGGAGACTACACAGCAATTCGAGTCTCCTTTAACGTAGCCAAAAAATTATTATTAATAATCCCAAGCACTTGAAGGAGATGGTAGGAGGATCAGAAGTACAGATTACCTTCCACCATACACAGAGTTCAATGCCAGCTTTTCTCAACTCACCAAAGGGGGGGGAAAAGTAAACCCTGTCTTTTTTAGTATGAAAGTTAATGCAAGACCAGTTCATTGCGGTCCCACATTTGTCTGCAACGAGAGCTTTCCTGTCATGAAAAACTCAGTAAATTTCTGAGGAGAGAAGCCTTAGACCTGATAAGTTTTATACTTAAAAAAAAGGTAAGCAAAAGCACTTCCGGCACCACAAAGTAGCGAGTGCAGACAGATGACCTAAGAATAAAATCTTGAGAGGCACAAGGATTTAAAGACAAAGCACAATATCAACAGCTCTGGGCAGCTTCCAAAAATATTTCTGGTTTGCATATAGGATTTCAAAATGTGATACTTTACTTTTACAATAGAAGCCCTGGGCAGGAAATCTCCTGCTAAAATGAAGAACAATATATCTTGACTTTAATCTAATTAGAGCATTCTCCCAAGGGTTGCAGTTGTATTTTGTTACCAAGCTCTACCCTGAATGTAAATGGAAGCAGTGGACAGAGTGTGGGATCTAGCAAACTGAAATCTTCTGTAAGTCAGATTTGGGGTGTTTATGGGGAAAGTTACACTTGTCTTCTTTACTGCATGAACTAAAATGTGTGCAATTTAATTTTCTAAGTATTAGATATTATAAGAAACAAAGTGTTATCTGAATATAAACATGTCTCACCATTGCAGAAGACTGAACTCAGATACATCACATTCTCTGATGTAAAATGAAGCTGTACAGAAGGGTAAATAAAACTCATATCCCCTTTACTTATTTATACATTTTATATGTAGGATAACATTGATTTTGGCAAGGAAAGAGCCTGAAACCACCCAGAATCTCAGGATGAAGACACAGGAGCTAGGTATTTCATGAATGTGAAGGACGCAACTTTAGATGTTGAAAAGACATGCATTAACAATTCAAAAGTCCAAACACTTCAAAACTGTGAAAGCAATACTCAGTCTTGCAAATTTTTTATATGAGATAAAATTCTGTGAGATGGCTATAAAAAGATAATAAATAAAATAATAATAAATGAGAAAGAAGTAAGGATATTTACTTATATCAGAACTAAAATTATAAAAACACACACAATATCCCAGTAAGACAGTGTTGTTAGATTTATAGTGGGGTCTGGCTGAAAGTAAACACTTATCTAGATGGAATATATTAAAAGTAGGCTTGAGTCCTGGACAGAATAAAGACCATACTATCCTCAGTTCAGCAGAACCACCTGAAGAATATCAAGATGGAGTTAGGCCTGGTGATGGCTTAGCCTCCCAGGTACTAGTTACTAAAGCGAATGAGGTGGCAGGGTCACTTGAGTCCAGGAATTCAAAACTAGTTTGTATAAGAAAGTGAGACTCCACTCTTTAAAAAAAGAAAGAAAGAAAGAAAATCACAACGCAACACTGAAATAAAAATCATCTCAATGTCTCTCCCATTCTACAGGGAGGCAGTGGGCCACCTGATCCAGCCCCTGCAGGCCTCACGCTGAGAGCCTCAGCGGGTCCTGGCTACAGTCCTCCACAGCGGTTGATTTCTCTAGGTCTATCTGTCAGAATGTTTCTCCTGCTCCAGCTCCAGGGTTGGGATGCCTGTGGCTGTGACAAGGTGCTGTCCTATTTCCGCTGGGCTCAGGTAGAGCCTGTAGAAGTCATTTAAACTGTTTCAGGAGAGAAAAGAGGGCTCCTTCTTAACATATTCCAGGTCCTACTCACATAACTTAGGTTTGCAGTGTTTCTGATACAAGTGTAGGAGAAAAATGTTTCATGTACTTAAACTCTTTAGTTACAAAACTCACAACCTAATCTTAGGAAAATGGCCTGACAAGCAGGGAGCAAAGCACTGGGTAGGCACTGAACTGGTAAAGAAATGCCAAAGAAGAACTTTTTTTTTTTAAGTGTGTGTGTGATTGTGTGTGTATGAGAAAGTGTGTGAATAAATGTCATGACATATATGGAATGCAGAAAACAATGTGTGGGGGTGAGTTCTCTCCTTCAGCTATGGGGCCGTGTACACCAAACTCCGGTCATTATCAGGCTTGCTAGCACCGATATCTGCGCAGTCATCCATCAGTCCTTATACAATTCCCAAGAGTAAGAACTTCTGGATTTCCTCGGTAGAACTTTGCACTAAAGATCCAAGTTAAGTTCCTAACAGTTACTGCCAAGATGATCTTCGTCTTAAACCGCAGTACATT
Organism: Phyllotis vaccarum; assembly: GCA_033318265.1. Classification (NCBI taxonomy): domain Eukaryota; kingdom Metazoa; phylum Chordata; class Mammalia; order Rodentia; family Cricetidae; genus Phyllotis; species Phyllotis vaccarum. Next base: position 12,037,302 of record JARWLC010000017.1, on the reverse strand, counting down.
GAAAAGAGAGATTCATCTGTGGAATTTTAACTTAGTTCATTTTAATTTCCACGATTTATCCACCTGCCCTCAGGCTATTTCTTTGCATCATTTTCAAATATGAGTTTGTAAAGTTTAAATTTCAATTTCAAATTGTACATTTTGAGTTTAATCTTTTATTTTTTTTTCAAATTTAAATCTTAAATTTTGTTAATGCTTGGTGGTTATGCAGGGTCAGGAGCTGAGCAGTTAACTGTGTATCCTTTGAAATCCGGGGATTTGTCTGTGTTTTGAATGCTTTCTCACTAGCAATACCCACAGCCTCATCTGTATTACGCCAAAAATTTTTTAAAACAAAAAAATTAAAAATTACTCATCAAATTAACAATTTCAGCTTTCTACGGAGAAATGTAAACATAAATGTCTACCTCATAGGCTGCGGTGACAAGTTGTCTTATTTCTTCACAGAAAGAAATTCTAGAGTATTAAAGAGTTGTATAACTATACATATATATAGTGAATATCTATAAAATGTGAGAAATAAAATTTTAAATGAAGAAAAATATTTAATTTTTTTCCCTTAGGCCTTTATTGCCATGGGGTTCAAAGGTCCTGGGGAATTTGTAATTTTTGAAATTTCGGGTTTAATTTTAATTTAATTTTTTATTTTTGCTTTAAGTGAATGTAGAGGATGTATGTGGTTGGATACATATGCATAAAGTTTTCAGCAGCATTTTAAATAATAAAATATCACAGTGCTTTGTTTTTAAAAAAAGAAAAGAGAGATTCATACTATAATGCTATGAATGTTAGTCAGTGTTCAGACTTTGCAAAGGCTTTTACATGACAGGAGAATGAAAGATGAAAATAGCTGAGAAGCCAGAAAAATTAAACTTGTTTAAAGCCTTGTTTTGTTCCAAAGTTAAGGTATCCACTTTGTTGAGTCAACGGATAGTATTCCTTGCTGCATATCTCAGACAATGTCCAAAATTCACAGTCCCTTAGCGTCACAGTATGTGCATCTCCCACCTCAGTGAAGGAACACTACACCCTCCCTCTCCCATCCCTGCGAACATTAGGCAATGTGAGACTCACTCCCCAATCTGCCAAGAGTGATGTCCTGGAACTCACATCCACACCCTACTGGCTTTGCAAGCAGTCAGGTCAGCACCAAGAATCAACCACTATATGGAGAAGTACAACAGCCACAAACTTCTGCAATAATCCTATTCTTATATAAAATCAAAACACATCTACTTTCATCAAAGAATTTTAACTTTGGAGGTCAGCAAGATGGCTTAGAAATCCTGATGACCCAACTTGGATTTCTGAAACTCAGAGAGAAGGAGAGAAGCAACTTCTGAAAGTTCTCAGACCTACCCATACTCTGGCACATATACAAGGCAGAACCATACATGCACACGTGTGTGCAAACACACACACACACACACACAGACACAAGTACAAGGGCAGACACACATACTCACACATGAAGATACATAGAGATACACATGCAAATACACAAATGCGTGCACACACACAGGCACATGTATACACACATATATGCATTCATCCCCCACAGACAATACATTTAAAAATGTTTTTTAGAGAATTATAATTATTGGGAGCAAACGTTTTTTCTCGGTGTTGGCTTTTTGTTATTTTAAAAGTATCTGGAATAACTTGGTCAATCCTGTTACTTTCCTGTCATTATCATAAATATCTGAGAAACCAAACAGAGACCAAAATCACAAAGATAGACCTGGTATGGTGTGAAGGTTTTAGAACTGGTTGATGGGTCCCATTGCTGTTGGGCCTGTGGTTAGGCACAAAACCACTCACCCCCCCCCCCCGGGCCAGGTAGTGAGAGAAAAGGAAAAGACCCAGACCCCTCTCAGGGAGGCGGGAGTAAACTGTGGACCTCCCTCAGGCCCCACACCCTAGAGGTCCACTACCTCCTTGTCCTCAGCTTGATGCTGAGACAGATGGGACTTTGTGGGGACCATCAGCAGTCACTATGGATACCTGAGAAAAACCACTTAGAGGTGGCACTCAAGACAACTGGAGCTGAATCCGATTTGAGAAAGCCAGGAATGAATGAAAAAACTCAGTCTTTGTTACTATGCTCTTAACGACATGAAAAACTCAGTGAAAAACTGAGCTTTACACTCGAGATTTGAAGGGTCTGTTCGCACAGTGACAGAGGACTGTGCTTTTTCCTTTTTTAGATAAAGATCTGTTCTATTTATTTATTATGTGTATGTGCATAGGAGGGTCAGAGGACAACTTGCAGAAATCTGTTCTCTCCTTCCACTATGTGGGACTTGAGGGTTGACAGTGACAAACACCTTTAACCACTGAGCCATCTAGTCAGCCCACCCACGCCCTGTTTGAGAGAGTCGGTGAATAAGGGGAGTCATGAGAATACTCAAACAGGAGGTTCGGTTCCAGTGTCCATGCCACCTTGTTCCTAAAAGCAGAGACCCTGAGCTCTTCTACAGAAAGCAAAGGATCCATTAATAATAACGTATGCATCTCATGGGAGTGTTTTTTTCTGATCTTAACTTCAAAGCATAAAATTAACGTCCCTTTGGTATGTGGTTTGAAGGCAATTACATCTGCATATATATGTGTTTATTTCTGAATTGTGTAAGTTGAGAAGGTCAAAGGAGCATTTGCACAAGTCTGCCTACATGTTCTCAGTTCTCAAAAGCTCCTTCTGAAAACCTGCATCTTGACCCTACTAATAAAGACTAACGATAAGCAGGGGAAGAAGTCACTTTTAACACCACGCATAGTTAGTGATGGCTCTGGCTCACCTGTAAAGTTAACAGACACAAGGCTTATGTACACAGACCGCACCATTTGATGTCCTCAGTATGTACTTGAGAAAATGAAGCAGTCTCGCTCTCAAGCACAAACTCAGGAATAAAACAAATTACCTTCACCTATACCTGTGTTGCATCGAACAAGAAGTGTGACTTACAGAACAAGGAGGGTTTCAACCCTAGATTTTATAAAAGTTCTTCCAAGGATCCCTCCCTCTCCTTTCCTATACTGGGGACTGGCACAGGGCTTTGTGGGTCTTGGACAAATTCTCCACTGCTGACTGTATCCTTAGCCAACTCTTTTGTTCTCTTATTTACCTTTACTCAATGTTTACACTAATAACTGTGACTTCTTTGTAAGACAAGAACAGTAAAATAGAGAAAATGGGATGTGGAAGACAGCTACACAGGAAAGGCAATCCAGACACTACAAACCAACCTTTCCAAGAAGCTCTCCCCGGAAAGTCACGTCTCCTAGAATATGGTCGAACAGCACCATCTCTACCCTTTCAAGACTCATTTAAGATAACATTTGATATTGTTTAGCAATCAATAAAACAGAGCTTAATTCATAGTAGATTCATTGATATTCTTAATTTTAGGTTTCACTTCTAACCATTTCATAGGAAAGCATTTAAAGGGTATATACCAAGTACTAGAAGTACTGTGAGAGATGTACCCGCTCTCCCACATCCCCAGACTATGAAGCACAATCGGAAGCTATCTCAAGAGCAGGGTCTTCCTGTTTCATCCTTGTGCTGAAAACACCAGTCAGGCAGGCAGCTCCACAGTCATGCACCCTGTCTCCACAGCCCAGACCACACCACTGCACAGGACGACTGTGTTTCTCGCATTCCAACACCCAGACCAGAGCCTCCAGCTCTGTCACTGCTGATTTTCTGACTGAGATACTTGGGGGCACCTCAAATAGCCACGGAAGTGCAACAGAAGTTTACTGAAGTATGAGAATATATTGTGACTTCTTCTTCTTCTTTTGTTGTCTAATACCCCTGAAGAATAAATCACATTTGAAAGGGAATCCTTTGATTTCATAGCTCTTTGCTCTCTGCAATCATATTGATTCTCCTACTACTTGAAGGCTCTATTAGTTTCTCATTAATTTTTAGCTGACATACTTATACATTTTTATGAAGTATGATGTGATACATGCATTAATTTATAAGGATCAAATCCCAGTAACTGGCATTTCTTGCCTCCTTAAGCTGCAAACCTTTAATGCATCATAATAGCATGTATTAACTACACGAAATAACGAATTTCAGGACTAGGGAAAGAGTTCAGTCAGGAAAGTGCTTTCCTCACAGCATGAGGCACATTACACACACACACACACACACACACACACACACACACACACACACACACACACACACACACACACTCTGGGGAGGCAGAGACAGGAAGTTACCTGGGGTATGCTGGTCGGCCAGCCTAACTGGTGAGCTCTGGGATCTCTTTAACCTGCATATTGTGGTAATTTTATAGTAGATACCAACTGTACAAAACAGCAGATTTTGTGACTGGGAAGAGAAAGAGCAGAGCAGAGATGCCAGGCAGACTCAAAGGAAAGAAGATGAGAATGCTCTGAGGAAAGGTACTGAGCCACTTTGATAATCATGGGTTAGTTTAAGAGTAAGAGCTAGCAAGTTATGTGCCTGGGCCATAGGCCAAACACCATGTAATTAATATAAAACTTTGTGTGATTAATTGGGAATGCAGGTCTAGAACTTGGGGCTAGGCCAGCTGGAAATGCCAGGATACAAGTGTCCAACAGTCAAACACAGAGAAAGCACCCATAGTCTATTAACTCCTTCAGAAAAGTACTTTAGAAGCCATGTGATGGCAACACACAGGCAACAGTAACATTTTATTCACTTTTTAAAATCAGGTACTTTTCTAAATTCTCAACGTCCTGTGAATAAATTCTAACTCTGTATTTTTACTAATTCATAGTTTTAAAATATCTATTTTTATTCTAGTAGCAGTATGAATGAAGTCATACAATCTATCCAAAACTAATAGTCCATGAATTAAATGAAAGTTATTAATGATAAAGGAAGCTTTCACACAGACCAAATTAATTCAATTTTATAATTTTAGTAAAGTCACCAAAAGAGCCCATGTAACTGCAATAAAGTTTAATATATGCTCAGTTTGGTACTAACACAGCAGGTAATAGATGTATAAATCACTAATATGAAGCAGTCTTAACAAAAAGAAATTTGCCAACATATACTTATGACCATACTTACATGTTCAGGTGAGGACAGTTGGTGAGGCTGAGGAGTATGCAGTCAACCTCTGAAGTTATTCTTTAATTAGCTATTTCCAAGGCAGAGCTGATGGATGTTTGGAAATGAGGCTTATTACATGACTCTGTGAATGTCCTCTGTGTAGCTGACATCACTATACAGCTGTGTAAACAGATTTACTATGACACACTCCCCTACCACAGGTGTAGGCTTTCCGTTCTAATCATTGCTAATATGCTCTTCAGATTCCAATTTAGAACTCAAATTTAAAGAAAGAGAAAGCTTTTAGATTATTCAGCTATTTGTAAGATAAAATGCTAGCCTGACAGAACATTTGCCATCTTGCGACTCATCCCATCTTTATGTTCCATCTTGTTTTAAAATGAAGTACAATAACTTTTCATTTTAGATACAGCAGTAATAAAATCCCCATCAAAAAAGTCAAAAGCATCAGTCTAAAATTATTTGATCTGTATTTACCAGAAGCACAGTTAAAAGCATGAAAATCTTGTTTTTCTAGTGACAACATACAGTTGAAATAAGTAAGATTCTCCAATAATATAATTAAATGAAGAAAAATCACTTCATTGGTTAAGAGAGGGCCCCTGAGAAAGCTTACGATAAAGACACTTCCTAGGCTTTATGGGTGCTTAAAGGTTTCTGGGTTTTTATTAAATAGCACATTAAAAGTAACCATTTCAGAAATGAACTTTGAGCTACTTTGAAGCATTTCGAATACTCACATATCCAAAGAAACTGGAAAAGCCAATAGTATGCATAGGTAAGCAACATCCTTGGTGCACTGCAGAACTTCCCAGGGTGAGTGGTCACTTAAAAAGCAGAGGCTTGGGAATCTTATGCAAATCAGTTTACTGTCTACCAAGTCATTCAGACATCAAACTTGGACTTTACTTTTGAACTTTGAAAATACAAGGGTTTTAAAACATCACCTTGACAAGTATTCAAATTACATCCCTTCCTTAGAGGTCTTCTAAACTTCCTAACCCTTAAATAGTAGAAATAAAGCTACTTCCAGCGGCTTCCCAACACCTGGGAGCTTTGTCCTTTCTGATGGAGAAATGTAAGGCAGACCATGTTTCCTAAAGGGGTCTAGAGTCCTAGGGGATTGGGGATTGTCTGATAGGATCTGGATGCTGCCACCATACACACTCTGAAGCAGATAGGGAGAATGATAGTGCACCTGTGCACAAATTCCTGGTCTCTTATTTATTGTGGCAGTGTCCACACATTAGGTCTTCAAACACACTGGAGTTATCTCTCCCTTAGCCTGATAGATGATATATCAAAGAATTACAGTATTATCTTTGGTATATTTGGAAGCCATTGTCAAATATGTGATACCTTTTAATTTTTCATGATCTTACATTTCTAAGCAGTGACTACAAACAACAGAAGCTTCTGAAAATCAACTTGAAGCTCCATTTTCCACTCACTGTGAAAGAGACCACTACACTTAAGCATGTTATAGAAAATATGCAATCCAAATTCATCAAATTTAATAAATATATTTAAGTAATATATTTATATTTCATTATTAAGTACCTAGCTTGGCATACCAAAACATTCATTTCTTTGTTAATAAGGACTCTTGTAACTCATGCCGTCCATTTGGTTCAACTGCCTTCTAGCTGGAGTATACGGATTTATAACGCTGAGTAGATCACTGAGTGATGTACATTCTCAGTCTCTGATGGTCCCTAAACTCTCTGACTTATGTAAGATGGTCCCTAAACTCTCTGACTTATGTAAGTACCTTGTTCTCCACTTTGAAACCTTATCTCATTGCCTGCTGCCATCTATGTCAGCCTTAGCCTTCAGTCTTGGTGGAAAGCCAGTCTTTTGCTTGTTTCTGTGTATTAGAGGCATCCCTGCAATGTTGCCCAAGTTCGTTTCAATGCCACCATCCTCATGCTTCTGCCTCCTAAATGCAGGGACCACAGGTGTATGCCCACACCCAGATGAAACCTGTCTTTTGTGAGGACTTCATCTTTTCGCTTCAGGTGATGATTTCCCACCTCTCATACTCCTGTCTCCACCCTCACAGCTGACTAGTGAACTACTTCCCTAAGACCACACTAGTAACACACTAGCACGCAGAAGAGGTCACCCACCACTCACCACGGCTTTGTCATCTCACCTGTCCTCATTTCTCCATCTCTGTCTCTGTATGTCTGTGTCTTTAGAACATATACATGCATGAATCTGACCACGTAAGTACGTGTGCATATGTGTGTACAGACATGAATGTGGAGGTCCCAAGTTGATGTCGGATGTGTTCCCTCAACTGCTCCACACTTTACTGAGGCAGGATCTCTGGCCAAACCTGAGCTCATAGCCAATGTGCCTAAGGGACCCTTTGTCTATGCCTTCCTAGTGCTGGGATTATAGACTACTGCCGTATTTACTTGGCTTTTATGTGGTTTCTGGGGATATGAACCCAAATCCACACACCTGAAGAACAAATGCTATGTACGTACTTTATCTATGAAGCACCTCGCTAGCCTACCTGCTCATCTCCAGCCTAGCTCTTCAGTGTGTACTAGATCCATCTCTTCCCATTTATTGGCTTAAGATCTTCTCATGTATCTCCTCTGTGTCCCCACGTTCTCCTCCTACTGGATCACTTCCATTAGCTTACAAATGTGTCTTTGTTTTCTTTTTTTAAAACAACAAAACAGAGGTAGAGACAGGGGGATTTCTGAGAGTTCCAAACTGGCCTGGTGAATGAGTTCAAGGACAGCCTGGACTGTTTCGTCGAGAAACCCTGTCTCGAAAAACCAAAAACCAAAAACCAGATTCTCAAAAAAGTCATAACCTGATCTTCCACTCACCAACCTGCTCATGAGACATTAGTTAAGTGCAGATTCTGATAAAGGACTTTACAATGTATTTCCTAAAAACATATTTATTTTATCCAGAAACAGATGAAATATACCAAAGTTAAAATAGCCCAAGAAACAATTTCTTGCATTCTATCAGATTACACTAGAATAAATACATCACTTCAGAATGTGACCTTATTTGGGAACAAAAGTTGTGGATGTAACTCACTTAGGTGGGTTCACACCAGAGCAGAATGGCATCCTAATCCAACAGGACCTTGTCCTTCTAAAAGAGGGAGCCTGATGCAGGAAGTACACGGGGAGAACACAATGTGAACAGATAGTGAAGATCAGGGTGATGTGTCCCTTCATCAAGTAATACTAAAACCTGCAACAACCCCCAGCAGACAGAGCAGAATGGGCTGCCCCTCAGCCAGTGCACTGGCATTATGACCTTAGATTTTGGACCTTCACAGTGACAAACCACCCATAAATCTCTGTGGTCCAAGCTTCTCAGTTTGCTGCACCTGTTACAGGAAGCAGCAAACACAGACTCAGCACAAACTCACTTCTTCCTGAATTCTTTCTTTGTCAGTCCCACAACTAACTGGCCCCAACTTCATTCTATACAGCCACAGCACACTCTACTTCTTCCCTTACGGAAGCTGTTTTTACCTGTGATTAATTATGCTCATTTTTATCTCTACCTACTATAAAGTGGACCAGGCCAAGACTTCACAGCTCTCCCTATGTTGGTGTCTTTGAAGGTCTAATTCCTACCTGTGATGTTATTCTTGGTTATCAACTTAACTACATCTAACAAAAACCCAAGCTGTTGGGCACACCTGTAAGAGATATTTTCCTTAATTAAATCTTTAGAAGTGGGAAGACCTACTTCTAATCTTTTGAGGTGGAAAGATCCATCCACCTTTAATCTGGGCTACACTTTCTGCTGGCGGCCTATATAAAGGGCATGGGAAAAGGAAGCTTTTGCTCTTGCCTACTTATCCTCATCCTCACTGGCAAGTCCATTCCCTCCCTAGCATTAGAACTACTTCTTCAGTATTCCAGTGTATATATACTAAAACCAGCTGAGATATCCAGCCTCATGGACTCAACAACTACTGGATTCTTGGACCATCCAATAGTAGACAACCAGTTTTCAACTAGCTGAACCACATCCTACCAACCATTCTAATAAATCTAAATAAATAAATGTGAAGACAAAGAACAAAGAGAAAGATAGAGTCATTCTGTAAGTTATGTTCCTCTAAAGAGCCCTGACTAGTACTCTCTCTAAAATTACTTTAGTCATTCAGTACTTATTCAGTGCTTCCTTCTCTCTCCACAGAGGATAACTCCAGATTTAACAATGCCGGATGTTCACTCATTGTCTTTAAAGGTCTGTTTTACTCACCATGACTTACAGAGTACAAAGCATGTAAAAAGCCAGCGCTATAAAAAGCAGTCAAATGCTGCATATGATAAATAAATGAGGGGATGAGCCTATGTAATAATGTTAGACATTTTATCATGAAGTGACTCACACCTGTAATATCAGGGTTTGGGAAGCTAAGGCAAGAGGGTCCTGAAGAAGAAGCCAGCCTGAGCTATGTGTACATTGTGAGAATGTGCTTCAAACAAAGAAACAACAAATCACTTAAGATACTACAAGGCTGCAGCATTAAAAATGCTAATGTAAGTCTTTTTAGTAACGTCAAGTTATTACTTCTTTGTAGATTACACCCACTACTCAGGAACAAGGCTGAAAGGCCCAGTTCTCAGCTAGGACTGACCTCAAAATCATCTACATTCATGAAACAAAATTATAAAGCTACTTTCTCAGATGAAGTCAGCAAAATGAAGAAGAAAATGAGAAAGACTGAAAAGAAGTTTTTCAAGATAAAAAAAAAATAAAAAGTTGCCTTTGTCTATTTACATATGCTAGGAACATCATTTCTTTAAAAGATAATTATTTTCCCATGATTAACCGTCTCTGACATATGTGCTCATTTTTTCTTTCCTGTGTAATACAGCCTTTGCCTCGAAGGATACAGAAGTTCCCATTTGGGAGAGACTCCTTATTCCGTAAATCAAAGATACCACCCCCAGGACTACTGTTTGCACCCAGCTTCAGCCAGACAGCCTCTTGCAAAGCCTCTTTCTAAACAGTCTTTGGAACTGCAGAAAGGCACTCACTGGGGGAAACAGCTTGGCTTCACCACAGATGAGTTCAACAGACAGCCTACCAGTGAGTAGATGGCCAAACAGCTGGCCTTTAGAGGATTAAGCACTAATTTATTTAATACTAGATTGCTAAGATTTTGAGGGCCTGTTCTTTCATTTTTAAAGTTTCTTGACCACAAAGGAGCCCAACAGCCTTTCCTTAAACTCCCATAATGAGAAATGAAGGACTTGACACTTAATGAACTGGAATCTCGAAGAAGAAAGGTTTCATAAGTAAATGTGTTTATTTTCAAGATTAAAATACATATATGAATACTAATAATTAACTTCTCAAAACCCTTTGAAGCAAAAAAAAAAAAAAAAAAACCAAAAAACCCACATACTCATGAAAAACTGATATAACTGCTACGTAAGAGGTTGAGGTTGTCACCGGGTCATTGCTCTGCCCCATTGTCATTTCCAAACTACCCAGTCTACAGCATTCTGTTGCTCAAGAATGAATTTACTTAAAGTATATACTTTTACTTTAAGAGTTCCTTTCCTTCTCCTTAAGATTAGTTTGTTCAGCATATGGAGCAACAGAAATAGAGTTTAATATACAACACTACACACACCACAAAGATTTCTTCTACCTCATTCACATCCACGCAGTAAGTGCACAGTCCACTGTTAACACATGATGTTCATTATGATTTTATGATTGCCCAGCATACCTAAAATTAAAATTTACTAGTCTCTCTCCATCATGCAGCCACTTAAAAGTAAATTGGGGTAAACTCAGCGAGGGCCATGTTATAATATTGCAAGAAATCTTATAAAGTTAAATAAATATTCTCCTAGAAATGGTCTTAAGTAGAAAAATATACACCTGCTTTAAAATGCCGACTTGGTTCTATATAACTTATAGACAGTTTCATTCTTCAGAACTGTGAGCTGTAGAAAGTTGAACACTCAATGTCAGGGCCTCGCAGGTAACCTAAATCCAGATTTGATGTGAGTGAATCACATGACACTCACTCACCAGGGTGACAGCTTTAACAGGGTTGTGACCCAAACCCTGCTCCAACCTGCCAAATTAGAAAAATGATTGCCGTTCTTAATGGCATCCACATTTTAAGCACAAAACTATTAGAAACAGTACAATGCGACATTTGAATTACTTAGTTAAGGAAACCATTAAGCCAAGCTGTGTATTTATTAAAACAGAACGAACCAACAGGTTGTTTTTAAATCAAATTAACTGAACAATGTAGATATTCTGGTTATGACTGCATGATGATAAGCAGGCAGGAAAAGAAGGGTTTGAACTTCAGGTCCTCAAGCAACTATTTCAGAAATGTGCCTGTCTTAACAAGCAGCGTGTTAGGGTGTGAGAGGGCAACACATACCAGCTTTCAGTTCCCAACTCCCTATGAATCTGACACCAGAAAAGAAACGCTAATGTGGTATTCCTGAAACTGAGCCTTCAGCCTCTGTGAGCACTTCTTTCTCCTTTCTAGCTGACTTTAGAAAAAATGTCTCAAGACATATTTGAAGTGTAATGTAAAGTTGTGCCATTTATCAGCAAACTGACCATCCCCCAAACATCTGCAGTTAAAACATGCCAGAGCCCAAAGAATTCGGAGACACATCACACTGAACTGTAAATTCCATAAGGAATCATTAGAAACAAGGAGCCCTTTACCTCTAAGTAAATGAGTCTAGCTGCAAAGATTTCCCTTGAAGCTGCTTAAGTAAACACAATGTGTCTGTCAAGTCACTTGTAGCCACTTTCAGCTCCCTTTCGGTAAAGGAATTTTCTTTCAAGGCTCTGTAGGTCAGAGACCTGGCCCTCCACTATGTAAGGTTTTTCAAAGGAAACACAAGAAGATGGCCTCACAACAGTTCTGACATAGAGTGCACTAGGGCTTCCTATGCCTTTGTCAGGGTTTTAGTCTATGGGAGCTAGCTTCAGAGGGCTGGCTCCCAGCCAGTCACATCTGCACTCACTTGCCCTCTATACTGTGGTAATCCCCCTTTTAAAAGAAATGTAGGTATTATTTGCCAGGAAGATCTAAAACTAGTCCTCCTCACAGTCAGTGCCGCTCTGTATGTGAGGCACTGGATATGAAATGTGTTTCCCAAAAGATGCTCCCAGCTAATGGCATTTACTATTGAGGGTGAATGGATCATGGGGATGCACAGTGGACAGGCTGTTAGGAGGTAAAGGAGTCATTGGGAATGTGTCCTTGCATAAACCTTATTTCTCTGCCTGCTGTTCACCAGGTAAACATCCGTTCTCCACACTGGTGTATTGCCATATTGTACCTCATCACAAGCCCAAAAGAAGAGTCATATGGCCACAGACTAAAACCCCGGCCAAGTAAATCTCTCTTTAAGTTAAAGAAAATACAGTGTAAGATGGTCTATAAGAACAGTTCAGTCATCCAAGTATATGAAAACTTCCTCTTCCACTGGACTGTGCCCTAGTCACTATTCTATTGCTGTGAAGAGACACAATGACTAAGGAAACTCTTATAAAGAAAGTATTTAGTAGGGAGCTTGCTTACAATTTCCGAGGGTTAGCCCATTATCATCATGGTGGGGAAATGGTAGCTTTTCCCCACCATGGCCCCAGAGCAGTCGCTGAAACTGCTGGTCCACAGGCCAAGAGAGCGAAACCTCAAAGCCCACCTTCAGTGACTTATGTCCTCTAACAAGACCACACCTCCTAATCCTTCTAATCTTCTCAAATAGTGCCGTTCTCTGGTGACTGCACATTTAAATATATGAGCCTCTGGGGCTGTTCTGATTCAAACCACCACAAACTGGTGGAGTTTTTCCTTTGGCGAAGGAAAATTTGACTAATGTGACTTTGCTAGCTTCTCCATTATACTCTTAAAGTATCTAGTAAATGTTCAATCAAAACATTTTGAGACACGAATTCCTGCATCCATAACATCAGAAACAATACAAGCTAACTGACACAGCAGATGCACCCATAGTCAAATACTGTCTACTAGACAGACTGTCATTCTGTCCTTGCAATTCTTTCCAGACTTTTCATGTGTTCCAGAATTAGGCTCTCTGCCATTAGCATGAGAAAACATAAAGGGGAAAATGTAAAAGAAATCAGATGTACCAAATGCAGTGTCTAAGTCAGGAAGGTCACTGAAAGGGTCTGTCCCTCATGCCTTTGTCTCCCTGAGGATAATGTCAATTTGACATATGCTAGAGACATTTGAAAGGAGGGAACCTCAAGTGAGAAAATGCCTCCATAATAAGACCCAGCTTAAGACATTCTCTTACTTAGTGATTGATGGGGTAGGGCGCAGTCCACTGTGGGTGGTGCCATTCCTAGGTTAAGCAAGCCACGAGGAGCAAGCCAGGAGCAGCACTCCTCTCCAGCCTCCAGGTCCCTGCCCTGATGAGTGATAATCAACTGTGGTATGGACTGAGAGTGAAATAAGCCCCCAGCCCCCCAAGCTGCTTTTGGTGACATCAGTAGTAACCTGAGCAAAAGACAAAAGACAAGAATTTAAGCCTACACATTTCTTCCCAATTTGTACTCTGCAAGTATTTGCAAACTTGTTCATATGGCAAAGCACCGTGGAAGAGTTAGTTTGCACACTAAGTGTCCCCCAAGGGCTAAGAGTTAATGGCTTGGTTATCAGTCTGTGCTACCATACATAGGTGATGGAATATTTAGAAAGTGGGGCTTAGTGAAAGAAGGTTAGGTCACCAGGGTGAGCCCTTGAAGATTGCATTGCTTGCTTTTGTAATGTGGTGACCAAAAATACCTGGCAAAAACAACCTAAAAAGAAAGGTCTATTTTGGCTCATGGTTCAGAGATACCTGTGCATCAGTGGCAAAGGTAATGCAGCATTCGTGATGCTCATGATGGTAGAAGCATGTAACCATGCCTCCACATTTCAGTGAGGCAGGAAACTTTTTTAACTTAAATTATCCTGTCTGCCTTTTGCCTCTGGCCTTCTTCCTTTTCTGCCCTAAATCTTACTTTCACTCCGACTCTGTGGCTGGCTGGGTGGTTCCGTGGCCGGGTCCTAGTGTCCTCTTCTCCTCTTGTTCCTACATCTTCTCCTCCCAGATTTCTCCTTCCTTTTGTACTCTCCCTGCCTGCCACCCCACCTATCTCTCTCTCTTGCCTTGCTACTGGCCATTCAGTTCTTTATTGGACTCTTAAGTGTTTTAGACAGGCAAAGAGGCACAGCTTAACAGAGTTAAATAAATGCAATATAAACAAAAATAACAAACCATAAAATAATACTCTACAACAACAACAAAAAAAGAAGAGCCCATGGGTTATGTCAGAAATAAATCATAACAAAAGAGAGAATGAAACCCTAGGGCCCTTCTTTGTTCTTCCTGGCTGCAATCAAGTAAACAAGGCTCCTTCAACACCCTCTCCTATGATGGGATAATTCGTCAGCATGAGCACAAGATAAGAGCATATGTTGACATCTCTACGACAAGCTTTTCCTTCTTAGAGTTGTTTGCCTTGGGCATTCTATCAGTGTCAGAAAAGTTCTTGTAGTGCTGTGTACTGAGCATCAGACTGGCTCTTTATGAGACACTATACCATAAAACAATATATATCTATTTTTATATTACAGACAAGAAATTCCTTCACTAGAGAAGAACAGTACCACAGACATTTTGAAACAAAACTCAACCTGGTTATCACAACAAAAAATACACTCAACTTTATGTAATCAGCTCATATCTATCTTTAATACCATCACCCAATTATCCATTTCCTTTGCTATCAAACGGAAAGGAACAATAGATCTGGACAATTTAAAAGAAACAAACACGGAGCAGATTCCATTCCATTAGTCACTGTAAAACTAATAATAAATAGAGGGGAAGGCGAAGGCCCTCAGTGGACTTAGCAGGACAAAAACCCATGGACCTCAAAAGGACAGCACAATGAGATATTGGCTGGAGATTCCTACCTCTAGCATAATCAGGACAAGCAAAGGATAGGTGGTGGCATGCCCAAAATCAGGTCCTGGGCAAGTCTCCTTGAGAAGAATGTCCTTCTGAGGCCACAGCCAGGCAGGAATACCCCTTTCTGCCTCAGCCCAGGAAGAAGGAAAATACCAGGTGACCCAGAGACTGCAAAAGGCCTATCACAACAATACTAAGTCCTGAAAAGCCCATTTACCCTCCATCTCTCCAAAGCATCCAGAGACTTCCCAGGCCATAAATGGTGCATGGTGTTTCAACAAGATACTGGAGCAGACAGGAAGCCCCAGTGCAGCCCATTAAGTCACACATTAGAATGGCTCACAAACAATGGAGGATAATTAAAAACTAGTGTTATTCATGAAATATTATTTACACTGACATGCAACATAATTTAAAAACAAATTAGTAAACAGGCTCTGCTAAAGTTGTTCTAATTTCTGCTGAGAAATAACTGGTATTTTTAACTCAAACAAATGTGGTTTGAGGTCCTCAATCGATTTTAAGAGTCTAAGACACTGGTTCTCAACCTGTGAATCTCGATCTCTAGATCCCCATAACAGATTTAAGTTGTTTTGTTTGGGGAATTTTTATTGATTGATTGATTGATTGATTGATTGATTGAGGCAGGGTTTCTCGGTATAACAAACATCCCTGGCTGTCCTGGAACTCACTCTGTAGACCAGGCTGGTCTCAAACTCAAGAGATTTGCCTGTCTCTGGCTCTCAAGTGCTGGGATTAAAGGCATGCACCACCATGCCCAGTGAGGCTTTTACATTATAATTCATAGCAGTAGAAAAATTACAATTATGGAGTAGCAACAAAATAATGTTATGACTGAGATCACCATAACATGAGCTGTATTTAAAGGCTGCAGCACTGAGAAGGTTCAGAACCACTGCTCTAAGGGGTTCTGCAGCCCAAAGGTTTAAGGTCTGCTGTTTAGGGAGTAAAGATAAACCAGAAGAGGGGAGAGAGGATGCTAAGGAAGGAGTACACACCTTAGACATGGATGTAGGCCTAGAACACATGAAGCAGAAGCAGCTACACTGCCAAGCGGAGGGATGACATCAGTGCTCTTAGACTCACAGCCATATCCCTAGAATATGTGTGTGCTTGCCCGGAATTCTGGTTAAACTACAATAGTAACCATAAAACTTCTAAGCATCAGGCACCGTGGGAACATCCTGAGATTCGTATTTAGTCAAAGTGGCAGGACTATAACATCTGCTCTCAATATCTTATTTCAAAAGAAAGTCATGGGTGGGTCATAAAGGAAGAAGAAAAAAACATGAAGTTGGGGGGCAGATTAGAGGAAACTGGAGAGGGAAATGGTATCGGGTATGATCCTATTTCCTTGTATACGTGTATGAGGTTGAAAGAAAATATTTTTAAAAGAAAGCCATATTTGTGTGTGTGTGTGTGTGTGTGTGTGTGCTGACCATTGATAGAATTTAAATGTTTTCTATTCTGGGGCATGCATGTGTGCATACACACAAATTAGAAACTTTAAGGAGTTTTTTTTTAAAGCATTCTAAGTTATTAGCCAGTCATTCAAAAACCATCACTAAAATAACTTTATTATTAATGCTTTCTTGTTAATATAGTGAGAGCAATGGATTGCCCATATTTTAACAAGACTTCACTCAGAGGGATATTGTGATAATACAGGCTGGGTTGTAGGGTCAGTTAATTTAAGTATTTGGTTTTAAGGGCTTTTCACACAATGCTTTAGTGACTAAAATACATGGAGCAGTTTTACTAAATTATGATGTCTGTTTATCAGTTTACCTATTAACTGTTATAGGCTGTTTTCATGTACTAAGT
This sequence comes from Phyllotis vaccarum, assembly GCA_033318265.1. Lineage (NCBI taxonomy): Eukaryota > Metazoa > Chordata > Mammalia > Rodentia > Cricetidae > Phyllotis > Phyllotis vaccarum. Next base: position 12,020,397 of record JARWLC010000017.1, on the reverse strand, counting down.
ATTAATTTAAAATGTTTTAACTGCTCATCACAAGTAGCTGTCCTCCCTACCAAGCAACTGCTACTTTAGGAAATTAAGATTCACCCCAATCATCCTGATTGGGCATCCCTCACCAGCAAAGAGATACAGGAGATTCTCTCCTGACTACTCAGCTGTCTCAAGGGGCAAATGTCTCAGTGGGAAGCCACTGCTTTATGTGCATATTCTAAGACAAATAAGAAAATACACTGAGTAGTAAGGACCAGCCTCCTAACTGCTGGGAAAAAATATATAAATAAAACAGGGGAAGGCTCAAACTGTCAGACTGGAATGAGGTGGAAATTCACAATGCTGAATATATGTGTGCAAGTAAATATTGAAAATAAAATTTACATGGGCGATGGTGAAGATTCATGTAATTCCTAGCTCTGGCCACTCAGTGGGCCTCAAAGCAATGTTGGCCACATAGCAAGGACACACAGGACCTGAGTCTCTAATATCTGTCTTCAATCAGAGAAAACAGGGTCCTTGCAGCTCTTGCCTAATAGGCATAAAATGCAACTTGAGCCTAGACTATCTTTGGATGACTTGAAGTATGGAAAACTCAAAAAAAAAAAAAGAAAAATGTGGAAGGAGGAAAGGTTTAGGAGACCCCACGGCCCCAAACAATCTGAACAAAATAAACTAGTAACACCAATGCATCACAAACTATAGGGAAAGAGTCAAGAGATCATACCATATGTGTCTATTTCCAGCAGCTATAAGCACATTTATAACCATGTGAACAACTACCAGCCTGTATATGTTTGTGCAACTACACTTACACCTTGTATAGTCTGTCTCTAAAAACAGATTATCTTTACTTTGAAAAAGCTAAAAGTGAATAAGATTATTTCTAATAATTTTTTAGCATACATACATCTAGGAGGTGGAGGTTCTAAGTTATGTTTTTGGGGTAAATTTTCATACTTAGAATTACTGGGACAGAGATTATGGATATTTTTGATATGGAATATATAATAGTCAATTATAAAATACTTTAGCATGTTCATTATTTTGCCTATTCCATGGAAAGTGAGGCAGAGAAATGGGAAGTGGACAAAAGACATCAAATAGGACCCTTCAGTAAGAGTAGATCAAGGAAGCACAGTCCATTCTTCTCCATCATGAAGTTCTAATGGCAAAACCACAGTCATTTTAAGCTGATCTACAGAAATTTGCAGAGATGTTTTTAGATCTAATGCAGGCAAGAGAGGTAGCACAGACCTTTCCCTCTGCATCATTCTGGAGTCCTTCCAAATATCTGCCATTTCCAGGTTACAAATAGTGAGAAAGCATGCTCCTCAGTAGTGCAGCTCATGGGTAGCCGCAGCAGCACAACAGCATTCTCAGCCCAAGGAGTCACACTGAGAGCTAGGCCTTAATAATGACACACAATGAGTAGTTTCTGATGTACAATTCTTTTATTCTTTATTATTTCCCAATGTAAATCACATGTGGTAAAAAGGCATAAAGAGAAAGTAACAAAACCTAAGGGCCTCCAAGTCCACCTCACAGGGAAGCAGACAGTTCTTTGTGGTTCTGGATACTGTTTTAGCAGGGTTTGTGAAAACTTAAGTCCTACAGGAAAGAAAATAACTGCTGTTTTCTAAATGTTAACTGCTGAAGTCTAGATCCCTCTCCACCTCAGATGTCTCCCTTTTTGTTGGCCACAGCTTGTGTTCCCTTTGTAAACACTCTGAGTAAGTTGTGTATACTTGTCAGATACACAGGCACACACAGGCTCATAAACACACAGAAAAGTGTCCACTCAGTAATTTGTCTCACTGTGTTGATTTTTAAAGTAAGAATACAGTATGTGTCTCCTCCAAATTCTAGAACCAAATATAATCAAGCCGTTGTTTTCTTTTAAACCACAGCTAAGGGCATAAATATTCTCTAAAAAACCTTCAAGAAATCAAAACAACTGAAAATATTGTGTTGATGACTTTACAACCACAAATTATGGTTAATTCCAATAGACTTATGTCAGTGAATCATTATAAAGCTGGGAGCATAGCCAGTAGCACACGGCTGCAGAGCAAAGAGGGAAGAGGAAGAAAGCCCTCATCTGAAAACCCATTAACATGAGCAGCTGAAATGCCACTTAATCAACAGCCCCCAAAGACTATCGATAAATCCCGCTGTAGTGATAAATAGCAACCTAAGTTTCCTCAAACCAATTAAAACTCATTTTCTTGTAGACAGAACATTTTCTAACACTTTCAGACATCATATTTTAGAAGACTTTCTGCACACAGGAAAGCTACATTTTCCACTAACCATCTTAATAAGTTCCATTAAACAGGAAAACACTGCCCTCTCCTTAAGGAAACCAAAAATTTTCCCTGTGATAAACAGCCTTCTCACACACACACACACACACACACACACACACACACACACACACACACACACACACACACACACCCCTGGTTTTCTGGTTACAAACATCTTTGAATACTGAAGAAAGCTGGAACATACAGGACAGCAACAACAGAACCAGAGAACAATGACCTAGAATCCCGAGGCACAGGTTCCCCTGTACAATCCAGTCTTTTTCAATGTTGTTCTTTCCAAGCATCACTAAGTGGGTAGCCCAGCTCTTACCCTGCTTCCATCTAAACAACCTCTCAAATTAAGCTTTAGAAATGCAAACTAAAAGTTCATAACACTATATCATACAGATTCACTTTCAAATAAATACTCAGATTCAAACATCCCTACTACAACTGAATTTTCACATTGCTTCTGAAGTTTTTTTATATATTTAAAAAACAAATATTAATCAAGAATCACCTGAGTGGTGATAACTTTATGTGTGGCTCTTTGCTTATTATAATTCCCTAAAGAGTCCTACAAGTTGCTTTCTTGAATGTCAACTTACCAATATCCCCAGGGCATGCATGTTTACCTCAACAAATCTTCCCCAATAGCTACAATATTCTGTTAATGCTAATAACTGCTTAGTCTTCCCCCAAAAGCTACAATACTCTGTTAATGCTAACAACTGTTTCTAAGAGAAGCTTACATTTCTTTGATTATTAAGGAAACAAAATCCTTTTTATTTCTGTTTTGGAGGGCATAGTCTCACCATGCTGGTCAGGCTAGCCCACAGACTTGTAGAAAGCCCAAAGAGGCATATGTTAACACAATGGGCACATAAATCCTTTTCCACATGTGCTAGCAATATGTACGTTCTCTTTGGAAAATGCATTTTATTTTATTTTTTATAAGTTTATTTTATTTTACTTTACTTTACTTTACTTTACTTTACTTTACTTTACTTTATTTTATTTTATTTTATTTTATTTTATTTTATTTTATTTTAATGGGTGTTTTACCTCTGCAAATGTCTGTGTTCTGGTATCTGAGAAGGCCAGAAGAAATCTGATCCCCTAAAACTAGAGCTATAGACAGCTGTGAGCTGTCATGTAGGTACTGGGACTTGAACCTGGTTCCTCTCGAAGATGAGGCAATGCTCTCAAGTGCTGAGCCACTGGCACAGCTCCAAGAAAACTGGCTTTTCACTTATTAGTTTTGATCTTTTATTGTTAACCTATGTTTCTGACAACGTAAGTAATGTTGTCATTTCTGCCAACAGTAGAGAATTACTACCTCGGCTTAATCTTGTTTTGCTTGTAAGTTTTGGACTTAAAAATTAAGTTAGCTTGGCATAATCATGCATGCCTACAGGACACCTACTCTGGAGACTGAGGGTCACGGGAGATCAAGGGTTCAAAGCTAGCCAGATAAGACAGAATGACCTGATTTCAAAATTAATACATTTTTCTTAAAATTTAAAACATTCTTTATAATCTACAAAAACAATATATAATTACATTAAAATTTATCGATTCTTCATAATAATATGCAAGGTTACCAGATTTCAAACACAGCTCATTTATTTCATCTTTGAAGTTGTCCTTACATCCCAGTGCTGACTCACTTGCTAATTAGCACTAAACACACTCAAGTGTGATAAACAGGCACTTGGAAATTTAACACAACTCAACTTATTTTGTGTGGTTTAAAAAAGGTGTTGGGGGAGGGGTGTAAAAATATTCAACTGCAGTCTTAAGCAGCTGAAGAGCCAAGCTGGGCTTCATGTTGACAAAGGGGCCTAAGTAACATGGTAAGGCAGACTAAAAGTAGGTAATAGTGGGGGGTGATGCTCCAAACAAAACTGTGTTCCAGTCAGAACACTGAAACGTAGATGGCTGGAGCCAGCAATGGTGAGGAAATGTAGCTGTGCCTGATAGTGTAAGTAGGAGGCCTCGCTAAAGGGCAGGTGAAGCTACTAACATCCTTCACTGTGCCCTTAAAGTCTTCACAGAGTTTACAGCATGACTGACCCTGAAATTTCACTAAAATGGTGGATATAAGGATACCTGTGTCGACATTCTTTGTTTGAGACAGGATTTCACTCTCTAGCCCTGGCTGTCCTGGAACTCCCTCTGTAGTTCACACTGGCCTCAGACTCAGAGATCCACTGACTGCCTCTTGTGTGCTGGGATTAAAGGTGTGTACGACCACTGCCCAGCTGCAATATTCTTTATTTAAACAAGAAGAAAAAAGGGGTGGAATGGAAGGAGAGAAGTGGAGAAGGGAGAAAAAAAACAGAGAATGTCTCCATCAATATGTTAACATGGGCACTACCCGCATAGAACCAGGGTGCTCCTGAAGCTTACCCAAGTCTCCATAAGCATATAACCAGGGCACCCCTAAAGCTTACCCATAACCAGGGCACTCCTAAAGCGTGCCCAAGTCTCCGTCAGCATATAACCAGGGCACCCCTAAAGCTTACCCAAGTCTCTGTCAGCATATAACCAGGGCACCCCTAAAGCTTACCAATAACCAGGGTACCCCTAAAGCTTACCCAAGTGTCCGTCAGCATATAACCAGGGCACCCCTAAAGCTTACCCAAGTCTCCATCAGCATATAACCAGGGCACTTGCTATAAAAAGCAAATGTCTAAGGAAGCACCTATGTGTTTCTCTGCCCCACCCCAGACAAGGTTTGTTATGTAGTTCCAAAAGGACTCTAACTTGCTTCATTTCTGCTCAGGCCACAATATATGGGATATTTCTTTATACTTAGATACTGGGTGGGAAGTGATGGGGGGGGGGTGTTAGGGTGTTGTCTGTTTTATTTGAAACAGGTTCTCACTCTGTAGCTCAGGCTGCCCTGGAAGTCTTTTTAGTTCAGGTCAGTAAGGTGGATCTCTGGCTTCCATTTTAAAACCAGTCATTTAAGACAGTGACCCACCCACCCATTCATATTTTTCATAATAGTCCACTGGGTCCTTAACCTTCTCTAAATATGGTCAGTAGAATTTGGATTTTGTTCTTTTTGCAAAACTATTTTTAAAGCCCAGAATAACAGACTCTCTTTTTTCTAACTGCAAGGATACAAACCCACAGAATGAAAAGAGGGATGCCAGCCACACCCCGTGCCAGGATGGTCTGAACCCACTAAAGCATGGAAGACAAAAGATTATGCTGTTTAGTAAGTACTTGTCTAGCAGTAGCGCAGGATTAACCTTGTGGTTAGAGACAGCGACACCCACTTAAAGCACTGTTAAGCTTCTTCTATTGGGTCACTGTTCTATGCATTGGCTGTGTTGGTAAAAATGCTGAGATTATAAAGTGATCTCATGTCTAAAGAAGAAAAATATACATGGTGTTTAATGGCAAATGGGCCAAGGAAGAGGAAAGTGACAAGGAGAGAGACCCATCTTCAGCAAGGTGAAGTCAGGGTCAATGTCAAAGTTATTCTCTAACCACCACATGGGCCCACATATGCAAATATGAACACACACAATACACAAAAACATCAAATATCTGCTCTGTGTCAGACACCAAACGAAGAATTTTACATAAATTATACCCTTTAATCCTCTCGACAACCTAAAGAAGCAGGTATTATCAATATTCCATTTTGCCATCTGAAGATGTATTACATCTTGCTATTTCTGGAATTTTCCTGGCTGTTGTCACACATTTTTTCTCCTAGAAAAACATCTAAATCATGAACAAATCCTAAAATTTAAAAAGCAGGAATGAATATTACACCTGAAAAGGTCTGCCGAAGAATGTTGGCATATCTGTTTCTCGGCACTTATGGGGCTTTGAGTTCAAAGCCAATCTCAGGTGCACAACAAGACTTCAAACAAAACAACAAACAGGTCAAAAGCAAGCGTCACACAATCCTCTAGCAAATGTTTGTTGGTACCATTTCCAATTAAATCAATATTTCTCCCTCGGGTGCCCAGAAAAGCACTAACCACTTTCGTTTCTCTTTAAACTTCTACCACAAAAGGAAAAAGAGAAAATAGTCAAAATAATTAATAGAACATTTTACATTTAATATCCTTGTGGTATATGCAGAAAACATGCAATTGAGTATATACCCTTAAATGAAATGAGTATTTTAAATGTAGAAATTAAGGCCCTCTGTGACTTAAGGCTCAGCAAGCTAGGTTATCCAGCAGCCCCACTGAATTACAAGCCAGGTATTTCTGTCTTCTGTGCTCTCTTCACCAATGTTACAGCGGGAGTCAACCAGAGTAACCTTATATCCAATTAAAACTTAGTAGCAGCAATAGGGGAGGAGGTGGTCAGAGTTCTTTACAGAGGATAGCTTTATTTAGAAAACTCATTAAAAACTAAACAATACATTAGACCTTCTACCTTCTCTTTGTTTGTTTGGTCTCCCTCCACCACCCCCCCTTTTTCCTGAGACGGGGTTTCTCTGTGTATCTCTGTTCTGGAACTCACTCTGTAGACCAGACTGGCCTCAAACTCACAGAGATCCACCTGCCCCTACCTCCCGAGTGTGGGACTAAAGAAAGGTGTGTGCCACCACCTCCCGGCCCCCTTTCACCCTCTACTCCCTCAGTACATTTACTTTGTTCCTTTGTAGCTTCACATTCTGAGCTTGCAGATCAGACACTGGGTTTCCACAAGCTTTCCTAGCCCTTTATCCTAGAAGGCTTCCCTTGTTAAGATGGACGTTAGGCTGGCAAGATGGCTCGGCAGGCAACTGTGGACCATGTAAAGGTAGGAGAGAATTAACTCCATCAGAGTTGCCCTCTGACCTCCACATGTACAACATGGTACATGTGTCCCTCCCACATACACATCGTGTACATACACAACAATAATCATAAATAAAATTCTAATGTAATGTTTAATTGCAGGACTTAATTACAAACTATAAATATTAATTTGATACTTCTACAATGAAAAAGAATAGCTTATGAGAGGAGTTAATTATAAAACACACTCCTTGACCAGAAAAAGAAATAGTATTCTGTTTTCTCACCCCAAACACAAATTATCACTTGTGTTTTCCTCAGCTTTTAAATTGCCTAGTTTTTAATTTTTCTATGAAAAACAGCTTTGTTAGTACTACAAGAAACCAGTTACTAACATGCTCTTGGTAAATATTTATATCCCAAAATATTTTTCTTTTATTAGTATCTATGATTTAAATTAAATAAGCAACTTTTCAGGGCCAAGGATCTCCAGTGCTGGAAAATTACAAGAGTATTAAGTTATTAAAAGCTCAAGAAACTCAGGACTTTGTATCCACAAAAATATGATAGTAACCCATTTCTAGGAGAAGGATGCTTCCAGTCTTAAGTTAATCAAAAAGATTATGAGAATTCATTAGCCTTGATTTCAATGGAGATAATATCACATACAAAAATTTGAATATACTAACTTTAAAATGTTTACCACTATGAGAAATTTCTGAAGTAATAGGAAATACATTTTAAAGATAAGTGAATCAAAATTATAGGCATTTATAAACTCTCAACTTAAGAAAGCATGTTTTAGTTAGGGTTTTTATTTCTGTGAAGAGACCCCATGACCATGGCAACTCTTATTTTAAAAAGCAACCAAAAAAAAAAAAAAAAAAACCCCATTCAATTGGTGTGACTCACTTAGTTTTAGGGGTTCAATCCATTATCATGACAGGAAGCACGGTGGCGCGCAGGCAGACCTGGTGCTGGAATAGCTGAGAGCTCTACATCTTGAAACAGGAGGTTGACTGTTACACCTAAGGAAGCTTGAGCAAAAGAGACCTCAAATTCCACCCCCACAGTGACAGATTTCTTCCAACAAGGTCACACATCCCACTCCTTTGGAGGCTATTTTCTTTCAAACCACCACAGAGTACATCTAAAAATCAGCTTCCAGAAAAACACCAGACTGGAAATGCACAGCACACAGTGACTCAGAAGACAAGTCATTTAGACATGTCCCTCTTCTATAAAAAAGTCTATTATCTGCCATCACTGTTTTAAGCTTTTCAGCTTTTAAGCAAGAAAAGCCACTCTGGGACATAAAGCAAGACCTTACTTTAAAACCTAAAAATTAAAAATACCTTAAGTCTAATATTCTATAAATGGATTTTCATTTATTTCCATTTTGTTTAATAAAAGTAATACATGAATGTAACACATTAAACAATATAATTATCAAAGAGAAAGTAATTTATTTCCCACATGCCAATATATCAATATATAACTGCTTTAACTCCAGTGGATCATTCGATCCATATAAATATAACCTTAAACATACATGACGACATATACACAGGCCACACATGCCAGGCTTTGTTGTCCATTTCATGAAGTCATGCTCATGACTCTACAGCTGGACTTTTCTGTCTCTCCTGGCTATGCCTTCAGCCAGCAACAGCAGAGCCAATCAGTGTCTGCCGTCCCTATAAAATGATCACATGGTACAGGTGTGGGGACACCACCATTCTCTCCACAATCGTTCTTTCTGCCCTTGAAGTGTGTATCTGACCAACCCTGACTGCCTGGCGCCATCACCTCTTTAGGTTAATCTTCTAACTAATTACTTCTGCAACAGGCACAGGACCTAGCACTTGGGAGAATAGAAAAGCATAGTTAGACTGCTTTGTAAGCCTGTCCCTGACTGCCCTGTACTTTATCATATGTTGCTGTCTGAGTTCTTATATTATCTACCAGTTAGTGGGAAGTTCTTCACAACAAAGATATACTGGACAAGAGAACATAAAACCCAGGCTCTGCTTCTAGCCCTGTCACCAACTATTGACATAGCCTTGACAGGTTACTCAACTGCTTGAAGGCCACTCAACTCATTTCTTCTTGTAAATAATGAATTGCTTCAGCAAGATAGTTTTTGAAGTTCCTTCACACTAAACTCTGCTCAATGAATCCAATTATGGCAGCCCTCAGTAGTGAAGTCACCAACAAGTCAGACAAAGAATAGTCACAGCAGCATAAAAGGAAAAAAATTAGCTCGTGAAAGTGACTGTTTAAGTACCTCCATAAGAACAGTGTAACTGCCTGTTTACAGACGACGGATATGCACATCACAGCTATAGATGGTCAAGCCACTGAACGGGACATATAAAAATTTCACATTATCATGTTTGGTTTAGTTCCAACTATTTCCCAACTTGAAAATAAAACTCCTTTTAAAGATAGAGCAAGTGATAAATAGGCATAAAATACTTTAGGGCTCTGCTTCTGTCTTAGCCATTCCATCTCCAGATTAAGGTGCTTTATCTATAAATTTAAAAGTCAACTATATGAATGAAAACTCTATATTCAATTAAAAATAATAATAAAAGAAAAGTCAGACAAACACTCCTGAGATTCATTCATTCTTCACACATATCTCTGCTGAGCGCCCAACATATGCTGAACAAGCACTGTTGTGTACGGATACACTATGAAAAGGAAGCATGCCCTCTCCCGTTGCTAGGTGGCATCTATAGCTCTGAGCCTCATGATGCTTCCTAATTCAAACTAGCCTTCCATAGTTTGATTAAATATAAAATTTATTAAGTATCTTTAAAGATTATTTTTAAATAAATATTCTGCCTCACTTGAGATTGGAAATGGGAGAAAAACATTGGTTTTCACTTTAATTGACAAAGACAGCTTCCACTGTCAACACTGAACCTCAGGGATCCCTTAGAGAATGTAGTGTCCTTTACCATTCCTCTTCTGGGTTGTATCCCTGGGGTTTATGTATAAAATAGACTGTACTGTCATAAAATCCAGTGGGGATGACTGAAAATTGAAAATGAAAATAAAAATCATAACTGGCTGAAAGTACAAAAAAAGTATTTGGAACTACAGTCAGTAGGTCAAGCTGTGACAGCAATGTGTGTGAGTGTGTGTGTGTGTGTATGTGCGTGTATGTGTGTGTGTGTGTGTGTGGATGTGTGTATATTGAGTGGATGTGTATGTATGTATGTGTGTGTGTAGATGTGTGTATGTGTGTAGATGTGTGTGTGTATGTGTGTGTATGTGTGTGTGTGTGTGTGTGGATGTGTGGATGTGTGTGGATGTGGATATGTATGTGTGTGTATGTGTGTGTGTGTGTAGATGTGTGTATGTGTGTAGATGTGTGCATGGATGTGTGTGTATGTGTGTGTGTATATGTGTGTGTGTGGGTATGTGGATGTATGTATATGTGTATGTGTGTAAATCAGTTATATGGGGCCAATATTTGAACAATTTGTGTTTATAGAAACAAACCAAAATTAGGGAGTAGAGATGTATGGTATGAAAATAACACCTTGTCTCACAGAACATAATTAGCTCTAAATGTCTACACCTGAAAGGCTTGAATATATAGAGCGTGGCTCTCAAGTTTACTCTAGAACAAAAGACTACTCATATAGATTGCCATTTTAGTTTTTCTTTAAACAAACAAAAATTGCCTTTATGATTAGAGTGCTTTGAAGGTTTTGATCTTTCTTTTGAGTTTTAAAAGACTCATTCCCTCATAATTATGAAGAGAATAGCTTAAAATAAATATGTACATCTGGCTTAAAAATGCCAGTGAAGAACAATTTCTTCTAACAAAAGCAGTTCCCAGCTGTCCTGTGTCTTCCCTACATGACTGGGAAACTCACATTAGAAACTGGTACGAGAGGCCACAGCTATAGCCCACACACCTGAGGTAAACAAGGAGTAAAACAAGAATAAATTACGAGTTCATGAGAGCAGGGTGAAGCTTTAATGACATCACACAGAAAACCCCTCATGGCTGTCCTACACTGTATATAACTGTGGAGGCACAGGCGAAGGACACCCAACTGTTCTTCCCAGGACTACACACAGAGTTAATAATGGAAGTTGGGAATGAGTCTTAAGGTTATCAGAACTTTCTGGGCAGCTCCTAAGTGAGTTCCAAGCATTCTTGTTTTAGCCTAACAGCAGGCAGCAGTGATGGGAGCTGTCTGGCAGCAGGAGGCACAGGAAGGGATTCAGATGAAGAACATATTTCACATCACTACAGATGACAGGTGTGAAAAATGAGCCAGACAGAGTCTGCAAGCTAATTCAGTAATTAGAAATACTGAAATCTGTTCAATACTGCTGCCTGTAGCCGAGGTGTTTTAAACCAGACAAAGGAGCTATTTTTCTTACTGAGAAATTTTATTTTAAATTATGACTTTTTCTTATTGGAAAAAAAGCTAGATGTTAATAGTTCACAGTAATTGAATAATCTATCATATTCATACTTTAAACAGTAAAAAGCAAGGATATTTATATAGCTGTATATCATATAGTCAAAAGCAGCGGTTCTCAACTTTCCTAATGCTGCGACCCTTTAATACAGTTCCTCACATTGTGCTGACCCCCAACCATATCATCATTTTCATTGCTACTTCATAATTGTAATTTTGGTACTGTTATGAATCATAAATTTTTTAGAGACAGAGATTTGGCAAAGGAATCGTGACCCACAAGTTGAGAACTACTCTCAAAAATGTAAAAAGTGAAGATATTGCTTCTTTCTACTTCACACTGAACACCAACCATGCAGTGATGATACCTAACACTGTAACTGTTCAAACATATTACTGAATGACAGACAAGCAGGGTCCTTAGGACAGTAGACAATACTACAGACCCACGTTCTTACTGTTAGACAGCTACACACAGAATCTAGAGTGAGTACTGTCATGCTCTATTAGAGCTATAGTCACCAACATAAACTTTAATTTAGACAGAAGCAGACTTACACATATATTTCTTAGCTTGGTTCCTGAAAAACATGACACCTGATAGTATCTCCAGCCAATGATATGTTAGCAGCAAGGATTACCACAAATACTCAGATCTTGGTTTTAAAATATTCTTTTCCATGAAAAGGACCCAAGGCACCTTAGAGCAAAGGCTAAGCTATGCTACAAAGTACAGAAAGGACTCTGAGTACCCTAATATAGGAAAGATAAGGCAGGCTGAATAGATGTTGAGGATCCATCAAAAGGACAAGGCTATTTGCAAGGGCTCCCACTAGCTAGATCTTAACTAATTTAATCATCAAAACAGCTAATGTCAGTAATAGAATATAACCTAGTGAATAAACCAAGAATCTGTGAGATCAAACTAATATGAATAAAATCTGAAGAAGGGAAGCCTTGCTTAGCAGGACAGCACCCATGAATCTGAAGGGACGCCATGGTGAGCATCTAAGCTGCTTTAAATCACACAGGAATTACAGCTTGACACTGAGGAAACCTCCTGTAATTTAACCAAGTGGTCAAGAGAACTGGTACAAACTGGTATGGTGTGCCCACTGACACACCTGAGCACAGTGTCCCTTCTACGGTTCTCCAAGACCTCCCTCCCACTAAGAGTGTTATCATTACACAAACCCAAATTGGAGGCAGTTCTGAAAACAGCTGACATAAATTCTTCAAAACTATAAAGCAGAGGAGTGCTTTGCCAACTGACTCAAGGTCAGAAAGGTTACACACAGAACAGCCAAAGAAATCGGGGGGGGGGGGGGGGGGAGGGGGGCAGAGGACGTACAGAAGCACCTTCCTTCCTGACCTCCTAAGTCTAAGTCTCAAAGTACATCAAAATAAGACACAGAGATAGGAAAGAGCGCATGGGGGCTGGTTACTTCACAGTCACTGTACGCACAGTCCTCCCTCCACCTGTGCAAGACAGAGAGACGGGCAGGGTGGACTCCGGCCTCAGAGGACACCCCAGCCGGAAAGCGTGTCCTCTGAAAGTACTCCACGCTCCGTTCAGTGGAGAATACTCAGTGAAACGCATCTTCTTGTGGTACTAGAAAGTTACACAATAGGCATCACTTAAAACTCTCTCACAATATCCTGAGAGAACTGAGGGAGAAGGGTATAACTTTTCCTTTTGCTTCATTAAAGCTGAGCATCAATTTAATGAAAAAAATGAATAACTTATTGTGATGTTGTCACGGAGCAAAAGAGAAAATGATAAGAAACAGCAGATGATGAAAACTAAAAATGTCTCTAAAGTTAGAGGGCCTTAGGTGTGAAGGGTGGAGAGAAAGAGGTGTAGACAGACAAAGAGCAGCCATCAACACTGCTGAAGCCTCACAAGTAAAAAATCCTCCTGACAAGCAGATGGACAAGCTCTGAAAGTCTGAGAAAATAGTGACAGCATCACTCAGAAACAAGGCCAGAGTGACAACAGTAAGCACACACTGGCCATTACTGTGTGCTGAGTAGTTAGTTCATTTGCTTTATTTTATTTAATCCATACAACAACCTCCACCTCAGAGGAACCGTGACCACTTCTGTGATATAGTCAAGGAAACTAGGATTCAGCAGGGAAGATAAGTAAAATGGCTGAAATCCAGGCCATTTTTGTCTAACTCAAAAGCCATGCTCTTTCAAACACTAATATGCTCCTTTCAATGGCATATGATGATGTCAATCAGGTACCTGGGAATCTACCATGCACATATACTATGACTGCCATTAAACAGTAAACAGAGCCAACAGTCCTTGACCTTACAGAATGTACAATATATACCAAATAACTCAAAGCAACAATATTGGCAAATTAGTGGCCTTCATTACTGTGAAGTGTTATCATCAATTTGAGGCTATGGCAAAAGAATCACAAATGACTTTAGCAGAGAAAAGATTCCCCAGGCCACATGGCTATACTTTCACTCACTGTACTATTAAGTCAAAGACCACATTATTCAGAGAGATGTGTAGTCTACTTTTATATAATCCCATATTCCCGCTAGAACAAGTTAAATGAGGGAATATTTATTCTTGGGTCCATGTGCTTAGGAAGAACATCCTGGTGGTGGGAGCTGATGGAGAAGGTGGACAGCAAACACCGACTCAAGGACTAGTATAACCTTCAAAGGCACACCAACGATGACCCACTCCAGCCCTCAAGGCCTAAAGTTTCCAGAACCTCTCCAAACAGTACCACCAGCATTCAGCAAAGAACCTGTGTGGAACAATAGCAAAAACCTGTACTGGGAGCAGAGAAAAGAGTTTGAGGAGTACATGAAAAGGGTCCTTGGAGATACCTGCTGACAGACATGGCCTCAATACACAGAAGGATGTGACATGGTGCCATTAAATTCCTTCAATTTTTGTTTTTACCAAAATAAATCTACACTATTTATAAGTAACTTCACAGATGTACAGTAATGGAGGTGAGGGCTCCCACTACTTCTTTCTCAAGCCATCAGTCCAGATGTCTCTAGACACCATGCCCAACAATGTGCTAAAACGTTAACAGCCGAAGCTCCCACAGGACCATCCTAGCTCTCCCACAGCATCCCCCTCCTTCTCTCTTGGTACAAGCCTTGTTATTTACATTAACATTTGGTGTTTTACATAAAGACTGTTGAAATACTTCTAGCCTGGCCTACAGAGCAGGTTCTAGGACAGCTAGAGCTATACAGTGAGACCCCGTCTCAAAACACACAAACAAAAAAAGACTGCTCCTAACTGACTAAATGATTCCAAGTGGAACATGATCCCAACTGAAAAAAATGAGTCCTTCTCATTAGCTCCTGCTTAGCTTACTGTGTTTTTTCTACAAAAGATAAGGCGAATTTCAGTCAAAACATCTGAGAGTCTACTATGCACACATTCTGTGTTAGGCACAGAATAGTGAACAAGAGCAGAAAAAACATCCAGCAGTCTATGTGTTGGGAGACCAGACCACAGAACTGACTGGAAGAACAGCCATTCATCTCAAACTTCCCAAGGCATTTCTACTAGTCAGTTGTCAAGCAGCCTTCCAAGTATCTCCTTGCCATTTTAAAAGGTATTAAAAAAAAAAAAAAAAAAAACTGAGTTATTTCATTAACTCTTCTGCTGAATAAGTAACATTTGAAATGACCAAGAGCCTTTATTGATCTATGAAAGATACTGCATGACTGCCCTGTTGCTGTTAGATAGATGCTGCACATCCTCTTACCTGAAGAGTTGACAAGTTTTGAAAAGTATTTTGTTCTGACCCTGATTCTGCTCCTTTCACATTCTTTTTCACCTACTTTGGTTTCACTAATTTAAAAGACTTTGTTCAAACATGTCTGCTCAAGTCAAGAGGTCAACGATCAAAGTGAATAGTAGGTAACTTAGACATGTGCAATGCACCATCTCATGACATCATATTAGCTAATGTGGCAAATGAGCTTTTCCAGTGGGGACCCCAAAACCACTATAGGTAGACATTTTTCTAACTAGTCTGTCCAAGAACCACTTGCCATTCTCCTGTGTGTCCTTGTTGGGGTACAGCCTGTGAGGAGCATCAAGGTGCCCAGCAGCCTTTTGTGTGTGGCCATTAGACGCAGGCAGAGTGTCACAGGTCAGCATGTGCATCCTTGTTTGACCCTGATAAAACCTTGGGCAGATCATGTTATTCCAACTTACATACCAGTCTTTTTCTTTTGGGCCATCAACAAGCTCCCAAATCATGACACAGAGACTTAACAGTTTTGAATGCTCGGTCTAGCTTAGGCTCACTTCTGACTCTTTTAACTTAAGTTAACCTGTTTCTCTTTATCTACCTTTGCCTTGGGGCTTTTTACTTCTACTTGTTTGCTGTTTATATGTCTGGCTGGTTGACAGGTGCCTAGCTTCTGGCCCTGAGCATCTCTTGTTCTCTGGTTCTTCTCTTTTCCTCTCTGCCCAACAACCCCACCTATCCTTTTCCTGCCTACCTATTGGCCGTTCAGCTTTTTATTAGAACAATCAGGTGTCTTAGGCAGGCAGGTGAAACAGATGCAACACACCTTTACATAATTAGACACACATCACACCAGTAAACTAATGCAGCAGGAACAAAAGTAACTCACCTTTACACAGTTAAAGTGATATTCTGCAGGGTAAACAAATGGAACACATCTTTGCCCAGTTAAAATAATATTCCACAACAAAATCTCAGATCCTACAATGGCCAAAAATTTCCAACATCTACTCACACCCCTTGATTACCTTTGATCTCTCCATTTTTAAATTTTTTTTTAATTATGTGTATGGGTGGGGCCTAGGCAATGTAAACGTGTGTGCTAGCACTCGCAGAAGCCAAGGATGTCAGATCCCCATCCCCAGGTGGAATTTTAGGTAGCTGTGAGCTGTGACATGAGTGCTAGGGACTGCCTTGGGTCCTCTAAAAGAGCTCTCTCCCCAGCCATGACCTATCCCTTACTCCTTTCCAACCTGGGGTTCTCAAGTTTGTTTCCACATTCTCCAGGCTCTCCCTCTACAACAGCGCACCTCCAATGGGCTTAGCTCAATCTTTGTCTTCCAAGTTACTGCTCAATGAGTCTACTCAGCCACCTCATTATAGCACATGACCAGCCCCTCCATTACCTTCTGTAGTGGAATTATGTAACATTATAAACAACTGTCCTGCCTACTGGTTTAATAAAAGTGCTGATTGGCTGAAACAGACAGGAAGTGTGGGCAGGACTACCAGACTAAGAAAACTCTGGTACAGGAAGAACAGAGCAGAAATGCCACAGAGAAGCCAGAACATGCAGAGGACAACTATGCTGCTCTGAGGAAGGTACCGAGCCACATGGCTAAACAGGATAAGAATCATGCGTTAGATTAAGAGCAAGAGCTTAAAAGTCATATGCCTGGGCCCCAGGTCAATGAGTGTACAATTAATAAAAGCATCTGTGGGTTTCAGTGGGACTATGGGAATGTGGGTCTGAAAGTCTGGGCCACTAGGCTAGGCTGGAAAGTCTGGGCCAGGAGACTAGGTCAGAAAGCTCGGGCCAGAAACCTCATACAACACCCCTCAGGATGCCTAACCTTCCTTACCTACCCATTTTCTTCCCTGCTACTGTTTAAATCACTTTATTCTGTGCAGGGTGTGTTATCTCCTCCCGAGAACAGAGAAGGTTCGCACTTCAGTGACTAAGGCACAGGTGGTGTATGTGAGTCTGTGACTTTCCTGAGATTCTCCTTCAATTACAGTCTTAGTTTACACTCTGCAAAGACCTACTTCTTAGCTTTTCACATTTCCAAAACACGGTTCAAGCCTCTACTACTATGTTCACTTGTCCATTTTAGTATAATTTCAAAAAGAAGCCGAAAAGTAAGTGTGTGGCCAATGCCACATTTACCTACAGCACCTCACATCCAAGCCCTGGAACTATCTCTCTCTTAACTCTTTGTGCTCTGTCAAACCTCTAGAGCTATGCCCAAGTGGTAGTGTAAACACTCAGCCTTCATTTGCTTCCTTCTCTGGCTATATCTGAGTACACAGTGCCTACTTTGGCAAGTCCAGTCTCCCCAGAGAGAGTGCCCTGAGGACACTCAAACACCATCCGGCTGAAGGTCAAAGGTTTTCAAAGCCTCTTGGGAGATGAATGGCAAAGCTTTTATTTTTTTGATAAATTTGTCCATAAACTGAGTATTTTCACACTTCTAAGTTCCAATAAAAGAGAACTAAGTTAGAAGAAAACAGGAAAAGCAAAAAAAGTGATGTAAGATAAATGGGCTGGAGAGATGTCTCAGCCATTAAAGGCTAGGCTCACAACCAAAAATATAAGATAAATGGGCAGGCAGGCAGGCAATTTATGATGCAATATAACTACCATTTTCTGAATACCAGACATACCTTACACAGTTCATATCTGCCATATCATTACTCCTTCTACCAACTCTGTAATTTACTGCCCTGGTTCATAAACTAAAAACCTAGACTAAGAGATCACCCATCACTGGTTTGAGGTCACAGAGCCAAGTGCAATATAAACTCAGAAGTGTCCATCATGCCGTTTTTAAGTATTAACAAAGATACGGTGCTGAAATCCCAGTACTTAGAAGGCAGAGACAGCAAGATCACAGGTTCACAGTCAGCCTAGGCTACTATCAAGAAAAACAGAAAAGATAGAGACAGGCTAAATGGGTAAAGCCTGATGATCTGAGGTCAAACTCTGGGGCCTTTCATAGCAGGTAGAAGGGGAGAACAGAATCTACCATGTTATGCACCCACCCTTACACAGACCCCATGAATGAATGAATGAATGAATGAATGAATGAATGAATGAATGCAATTTTATTTAAAAATTGAGAGAGGGAGGGAGGAAGAAGAGAAGAGAACAAGAGAAAATCCACTTTGATCTGGTCTGAACAGAATGGTAACTGGTGCTGATACTATGAATGTTTCTAAAAGCCTTCTGATTAGTGGAAATACTATAAACAAGAACATACTATTCATACTAATTTCACATTCTTCTCCAAAAGGAAAACATAACCAAAAAGTATTTTAGGTAGGAAATAGCTGCTCTCTATGGCATCTATGCCAAAGTTGTTATTTTCCCATAATGCCCCAACATGGCCTGCCTTCCCCTGTATTGTGTCCATCATCAAACCCTATCGACAGCAGCCCTTAAACAAAGCCTGATTGTATCCATGTGGAAAGGGCCAACTGTCTGCCGTTGCTAGAATCCAGGCACATTAGCACTGACTTCTCATGGGAAAAGGGCAAACACTGCCTTTAAGTTCGGAAAGAGGAAAATTAAGAACAGTGAGCAGTCTACCTGGCTTATAATGACTGACAGCGCCACAGCCTGAAACTGTTAGTCTCATCTGGGCCGGAAGGAATCTCAACAGAGGAATTTTTGGCTGCTGCTATATTTGCTGAGAATTTTGAAAACTAACACGTATCCTCTAAAGAGGAGCGTGACTATGCAGATCTCAGCGGTACACAGGTCCATGCAGCCAAAGGACTGCGTGTCAAAATTAAGTTTTCAATTTTCCTATTTGAACTTGATAAAAAAAAATGACAGTTGTAGTATTCAAAATACCCACACCCTAGAGTGACCAAACTACATAATTTAATATCTTTGTGAACAGGAAACCTTTTCCCCCAGGACAGATTTTTCAAAATATTAAATGTTCTGTTTCGCTCTCCTCTTGCAAGCAGCTGGAACCTTTTTTGAAACTGGAGAATGATGGGCTAGTCCTCTGCTGTAATTGGAGAAAAATTCCAATCACATTAGGTAGAAAGCATGCAAATCTCATACCTACATAACTTGTAAATTATTCTTTACATTATGTGAAATTTAAATTTAAAAAAATCTTTAAAGGTAGGAAGAATATGCTTAGAATTTTTTTTTAAAGGTGCATTTCACACTACAGATTTAAGGTAGCCTTCTCTTGAAATTCAGTTTTATTAAGTTTGGAAAGCATTTGGCCATCAAGTGAGATGGATTGCGAGAATCAGAGCAGCCTGCTCTAATGAAGACCTGGCTTCTGACTTGAGAGGGATTGGGCCTATCTATTGCTGGCATATAATGATTTCCACATGTTGGTCCCACAGAGGTTACAGCTCATTACTGGTAAAATATGCTGCTTTCTAAATGCTTTGGCTTGTTGCTTACCTCTATATAGTCTTCCTAATGAAGATAACATATTTTTCCAGTTAGGTAGTCTTAAGAACATAATTTTGAGGACCTTGAAACATTAATTGCTTAAATCTATCATTTCTGACAGGTCTTAAATGGCTTCTAGAGTCCTTATAGCTGAAGTGTCACATAGTTTTTCCCATTTTCCTATCTGCCTAGGGGCAGCCGAGAATGTTAGGAGGGGAGAGGAGGGCAGCCAGGTGAGAGCTCTTGCTGCAGCCTCTTACAGCAGGCGGCAAGCTCAAGCGCTGGTCTCAGAACAAGAACCCAGGAAAGAATTAGGACACACAGACACGGAAAGGACATGGGGGGGAGGGGGGACAGGATGCACACAGTAGGGCTCCAGGAAAGCCACTCTCCTGATCTCCAATGTCTTGTTCACCCCAGGCAGTGAAGTATGCTATGTGAGCCCTAACCAAAGCACAGCATTAGAAGTAGGCACAATGTCAGCCATTATAAAAGGTTGGTTTTTTTTTTCTTTTTTTGAATCAAAACATTTAGCCTCTAGCCAACTGAAAGGAGGCCACAGCGGCCTCCATTTCATCACCTCTATAGAGGGTTAGACCAGATAAGTACTGTCTAAAGTGCCTGTCATAGAGCCCCACACCCAAAGGGCTCTCCAAAACAGACTGTGGAGTTCTTTACGTCAGCCTTAGTAAGAGATCTGCCCCCAGGGAAACAAAAACCAGAACCCTCCAGTCTCCCTTTATCAGCCGTAGCCAACATCTCCTGCAGGGATCATGATGTATTTTCATTTCCAGAACAAAATTTGTTCTGAAGTCCAAAAGCTTTTTTATCACCACTACTGAACAGCCAAATATAATGGCCTGCCACCTATCTCACTGTTCAAGTTCAGAAAAACAGATAAACAGTGGCGAAATGGAGGTCTTTCTCTCCCTGTCATACCACCACTTGTGTGTAGCATTCTACAGTCAACACTCTCCCAACCGAGCGATTTTGGCGGCTGTAATTCACTCTCTCCTCAGACTCTACTGAGTCCTTCAGTGTACAAAAGACTGCGTGCATGGGAAGTACAGTACACAGATGTGCGTATAGCCTTGTGTGCCATATTCACTGTTGGGCACCCAGAGCCTAACGTACGCCAGGCACTCCCTTCATCTCTGTTGAATAATTCCATGGCATGTTGTTGAGTCACTAACCCAGAGCTGATCACTGAGATCAAGAAAAGGAGGACACGTGGCATTTGTGGCATTTGTGGCATTTGTGTTTGTCCGTCTGAGGTGATTATTACAAGTACAGGAGCGGGCCCTGAGAACACGTGCATTTCTGAGGTCAGGGTGGCAGTGCAGAGATGAAAGCAGCACGGCCTTCAGAGGAAGGCTTCTTTCCCTCGGCTTTTCCAGACGCTAAGATGCATGAAAATGCCTTGCTTGGTTATCTCATTTTCCTAGAGGAATTCTAAATTCTTCCAGCTGGCACCATGATTCATACACATGATGATTTTGGTTAAGAAAACAACTGTGAGTCTTTGGCCAACTAGAAATAATATACTGTAAGTCTACATGACTATTTTTGTTATAGCTGCCATATTTGTCTTCAAAGGCTAAAGAAATCCAAAATGCTGTCAGTGCTTTTTTTTTTTCTGGTAAATTTATAACTAACTTCAAAACATTCTTTTTTCACTAGACAATTATCTTTTAAAATATCGAATATTTTGGTTCCGAGTTGGCACAACATTTCACATATCAGAAAAGGGAAATCAAAACAAAAACAATTTGCCACGTTTCAAATTGAGCTGGCCAGTTGGTAGGAATATCTGCATATGTGACAAAACACCGTGGCCGCGGCGACTGAAGGAAGAGGGTTATGTGGGTTCACTGCTCCCGAGGGTTAGTCTGTGAGACTGAAATGAAGGCCTGGTGGCCAGAGCAGGGAGCTGAGAGCTCACATCTTGAATCACAAACACAAAGCAAAGAAAGTGAACTGAAACAAAGTTCTTAAACTCTCAAAGCTTGCCTCCAGCGACATACTTTCCCCATGGTTACCTTTTCTAAAATCCCCAAATATTGCCATCAACTAGGAACCAAGTTTCCAAATGCCATAGCCTATGGGTGACATTCTCATACCGCTCTAGCTCGGAAAGTATGTTTAAAAAGGATAGCAAGACTGCCACATGCAGAGTCGCAGAGTGAGGCACAATAATCAAGTTCTGGGAGCAAAGCTCCTTGTAATACAATGTCAGAGACTCATACACACTGAGGGAAAGACAGCAGCAAGAACACCAGGGCATTGACGAAGAGGCCCTCATACCAACAAGACACGTACAACTCATCTAGGAGGAAAGGGCAATTATATCCCAGAAAGCAACAGTTCTGAAACTTACAAAGTCCGTGAAATGCTCTGAACAGCTTCAGGAGTTAGAAGCCTCTCTCTTTAAAAATACATATGCATACAATTTCAGAGATCCTGGGGTCCTCCAAAGGCTATTTAAAAATCTCAGGTTAAGAGTTTCCAATAGAGAGTGGTATGATCATGAAGTAAAAAAAAAAAAAAAAAAAAGAGTGTGGTACTGAGCCTATTCAGTAAAGGAATGGGAATTGGAGATGTGGAAATTTAGGAAGATTAAACAGACATCAGATGAAGTAGAAAAAAAAGCAAAGAGTTGGGGGCTTGAGTCATTTCTTAGCAGTCAGCAGTACTACTGCTCTTGCGAAGGAGGGCCCGAGTTCAGTTCCCAGCACCCAGGTCAGGGCTCACAGTCCCTAACCACCCCCCAACTACAAACAAACAAAACTCACAGGGTTAAGAGGCTAAAGAAAAGTCAATAAATAATAATATGAGAACTAAAAGGATCCTCACATTTAAAGGGGGGGAAATGAGGGGTAGAGGAAAATGGAAAGCAAGCAGAGGGCAAGAGAGAACGTCGCTAGCACCTTTTAGGCAAGCTTCACATGCTGGTAACACGGTCAACATTCTCTCACAGAGCCTTTGGGGCCCTGTCTTATGCACTTCACAGCTCAAGAGACTGAGGTGGACATACTAAGTGTCCTGTGACAGTTGGAAGCTAGCAAAGCCAGTGTCTCAGTCTTTATTACGAAGACCTGCAGCCCTGTGACACCCTGAAAGTATGCCTTCCAGGGCAATTTTCTAAAGGAGATACTAGAAGACAAGTCCTTCTTGGTAGACACTGCCAGATTCTACATTACATTCACAACTGTCATGATTTGCCTTCCAGCTGCAATGGTACTTTCAACAATTTTTTTTTAATTCTATAATTGCACTTGTCAAAAGAGTCCAAGTTTATTATTAGATCGTTAAGAGCTGTGCACAGATACAGCCCGAGGCAGTGCCTGCTGATGGGGATGCACCCTCCTACCTGGAGCGCCTCACCTTCCTGGCTGAGCCAAACCCACTGCTCAGCTTCAGTCATTTTCACAGTACTGTCTTGTTCAAGTTGCCCCAATTATCATGAATACACTCTTCAGCTGCACTGATCTTAAAAGGTTTATGATACACAGATTTGGTCAAGTGCAACTCAATGAGGTTTTCATTTTAAAGGTTTTTGTTTTTTGTTTTTTGTTTTTTTTTCTTTAATGAATACTAGGTTTGCAAGCAACTGTTCTCCAAGTTTCTGTAATTGGTAATTGGCACATGGCAAATGGGCAAAAGAGTCAAAGTTGTGTTTCAAAATTTGGGCACTCCTTGATAAAGTGTTCCTCTTTTACAAGTGAATGATTGAAATCGTCTTGTCACAGGTGCTAAACACAAAACAGGTGAACCAAATACATTAATTTACTCTTACAAAATCTAATGGATTTTAGTTACAAAACACAAGACATGCTTGGAAAAAATGATGTTAGAGCCATGTACTGTCACAGCCAGCATGATGGAAACACACAATCACTATCTGTGATTATTCATGAGCTCTACAAAGTCCAGTGTCTTTAAATGCAGAAGATACGTGGGGGGCTGGGAAAAGAGCAATCCAAAAGTACGACACTTTTTATCTCTGCAGTTGATAAACAGGATCTGAAGGTGTGGAGGGGGACAGACAAGCATTCTGAGACAATTCATGGGAACTTAAGATAAAAAACACAATTTAAGGATGCTCCTTATCCCTGTGTTTAGGAAAAATGGCTCAGTGAGTATATGAATGTGCGCCCTCTGACCTCACTATTCCACAGGAGTCAAAGATGAGCAGCATACTATATAAGCACTGGCAATCTTCATTTGTACTTATTTGTTTCTATGCCTGTTTTCCCAAGCAGACTGTGAGCTGTCCAGGGCAGATGTATCATAGCCATGCTCAGTGGCTGGTGCATTAAGTATAAAATAAACAAGCATTAAGTTAAATAAGACACAGGACTCTGCCCTCAGCGAGTTTATAATCCAGGACACCTATAATCAAGTATTTAAGCTTTATCTAATCTTGAATGCATTTTTTAACAGAACTGATATGAAGGACATGAACTATCACCATTCTGTAACTGTTTGAAAGTAGGTTCTGAGCTTCCAGTGGGATGTCAGAACTCTTTGGAGAGGGCTTGGGGAGGATAAGAAAGGGCTCTGTACCCAGATCATTCTTGAACCATCAAGCACCCACTTCAGCTTCCCAAAAGGTACCGAGCTGCACGGCTGGACAGGATAAGAATCATGGGTTAGTTTAAGGGTAAAGAGCTGGCAGGTGATATGCCTGGGCCCCAGGTCAATCAGTGCACAATTAATGTAAGCATCTGTGTGTCTCTGCGGGACTGTGGGACTGCGAGGCTGTGGATCCAAACCTGAGGCTAAGCCCGAAAGCCCAGGCCAGAAACCTCACAGTACATTTGCACTAATATTTACTAATATTAATATTAATATATATTATATATATTTATGGCATTTAGAATCATTTAGAATCCTTTTTTTTTTTTTTTGGTCAAAAACTGTCTTAGGTCTCTAGATTGTCCAGCCTCTGAGTGCTGGCCTTTCGAGCAGTGTCAGGGTTGAGCTCCCATTCACGGTATGGGCCTCAGGCTGGACCATTTATTGGTTGGCCATTTCCATAATTTCTGCACTACCTTTACCCCCGAATATCTTGAAGGCAGGGCAAATTGTATGTCCTTCTGGGTTGCCTCATCCAGCATCAATAGGAGAGGAGGTTTCTAGTCTTGCTGCAAACTTGCTATACCATGGCTGTCTGTTGCACATGGGGGGCCCCGCCCTTTTCTGGAGAGAAAGGAGGAGTGGATAGGGTGGGGAGAAGAGGGGTGTAGGGGCACTGGGAGGAGGAGAGGGAAGGAGGGGAAACTGATCGGGCTGGGAATAAATAAACAAATAATTAATAAAAATAAAATTTAAAAAGTAATGATGTACTTATAGCAGTGAGCATATTTAATATGCAAATCTTTGGCAAAAAAAAAAAGGAAAATAATCAATGAAATAATTCCTAGTGATAATCTGTTCTACTCATAGATTGTTGCCTAGCCCAACTGACATCATTATTTTTAGGTCTTGTCGGGGCAGAGAAGTTGGAAATCACAGACCCACTTCTCAGCTAGAATGTTTAGCAAAATAGGTAAGCACAGGCTAGGGCAGGGTGTGCTGGATGAGCCTAGAGTATCTTGTCATCACTGAATGTAAAGAAGTTCTTACATATCATTAGGATTATCAAAAAGACACAGGAGCTGGCTGAAAGGGCCAAAATACAAGATGTAAGACCTGACTTTTGTGAATAATATGAGACACCTACATCTCAAGACTAAAAAACAACTGCAATAGAGTCATGAAAACTACTTTCATCGAGTTTTCAAAACATCATTCATTCATGTAACTACAAAATTCAAACAGTATCATGAAGCCATGAAAATTATCATAATGGAGAATGTGTAATAACATACAGAACCAGTCACAGTAAATTGAGTCTTTCTATTAAAGGGGCTGCCTGTGTCCTAACAGCCTGTGAACAGTTACCCTCCTGATGACACATGAACAGCTTAAGACACAACTGTGTTCCATCAGCCAGAAATTGCCTCTTCCATATCCCAGCCCTGGTCAAGGTCTCAGCTCCTGTGACACGTGCTCCAACCTCCTATCTTCAGACTGCCTCCACCCAACATACTCTGTTTCTAAACTTCCATTCCCTCTGTTCTAGTCTGCTGTCTCTAGATGCTACTGTCCTAGATCACTTCACTGGGTCTATTTACACACTCCTTGAAACCTAAAGCTGTCTCCCTATGCAAAAGTGAACACACATGAACACACACACACACAGAAAGAGAGAGAGAGAGAGAAAATGTGTCAAGTAAATCATATATACAGTATCTATTTTTTAAAGTACCCTGGTAAATATGCTATTGCATATAAGACAATGACATTTATCATAATTAGAAAATAAACACACATCAGTCCCCTACAGCTAATTTTCAGTTTTACTGCCTTAGAATGAGTGTTAGGGATGGATTTCATTACGTGCTATAATATGAATGTGTTTCTCCAAGTCTGTATGCTGGAAATGTACCAGTATAACAGTGTCCTAGGGACCTAGGAAGAAATGAGCATGAATTAAAAGTGGTGGCATATACGCATAATACCAGACCTTGGGAGGCTGAGACAGAAGGATCCTGGCAAATTCAAAGCCATCCAGGGCATCAGAATGAGAGCACTATGTGGCTGTTTGAATGAAAATATCCCCCATAGGCTCATATATTTGAATGCCTGGCTCCTGGTTGGTGGAACCCTTTGGGAAGGATTAGGAGGTGTGTCGCTAGGGACAAGCTTTAAGGTTTCAAAAGCATACACTATTCCCAGGTAGCTTTCTGTGTCTGGTGCGTAAAACTCCAGGCTTAGTTTAAGGACTCAGCTCTCGCTCCTGCTCCTGCCCCAGCGTCATGTGCCCATCTGCTACATGCTACCTGCCATAACAATCATGGACTCACTCTTGGTCAGTGTCTGTTCACAGCAAAAGTAACTAAGACACTCTGTAAGATGTGATCTGGAGTGGGGCTTACTGTGCTATTATAGATTATTTAGTTATTGCAAGAGTGACTATGGTACCTTATATATTCTGTCACCATGGGTTAACCTGAACCCCAAAGCCTTCATCAGATGTGGCTCCTCAACTGTGAACTAAATAAGTCCTGTTCATTAAGAATGATCTAGTCTTGAGTGTTCTGCATAGCAGCAAGTGCTGTGGGACAATGCTCTTGTATACTGTAAAGTTTTATCACTGGTATTGGTTTTAATAAAATGCAGACTGGTCAATAGCCACACAGAATCTCTAGGCAGGTCAGCCAGGCTAGAATTCTGAGAAGAGGAAAGGCAGAGCACGAGTCTCCAGCCGGATGCAGGGGAAGCAAGATGAGACTTCTGGACTAAGCAAAGGTACCAAACCATGTGGCTAAACATAGGTAAGAATTCTGGGTTAATTTAAGTGTAAGAGATAGATAGTAATATACTTGAGCTACTGGCCCAGCAGTTACTATAATATTAAGCCTTCAAGCCAATAATTTGGAAAGCAGCTGCTGGGTATTTGAGAATTTCTGGCTGGGAGAGAAACTTCAGACAACAAGCAGGAGATAAGTTAACCCAAGCATGGTACAGGTGTTTCACTTACTCATCATCATAAAAACAGTTGACTGTATCTATCTCCACAGAACAATTCTGTGTGGAGTAATGAAAAGTCCAGACAAATCTATCTTTCTTCTTCCTAAGTAACAGCCATAGTTTGTGCTATATACCCAAACTGCATCCCTGAACAGAAGCAAGAGAACCAAAAGGCAATGCTTTCAAACACAATAGGCCAAAGGGTGAAAGGGGGTTAAATTTAAAAAAAAAAAAAAAAAACAAAAACAAAAACTCCAGAACAATTTTTAAAACATATAAGATGATTTGGATTAAATGGCATAATTCTAAAATATGAAACTAGAATAGATAAATAAACCCAGGTAAATAATTAGTAAGTTCTTGTTTTGCATGAAGAAAGCCAGACTACAGAATTACTGCAAATATTAATGAAACTCCATGCCTTTTCTTGGCTAAGTGAAGGCTTTGAATGTTCTCTAAAATGACAGTCTGTTACTCTAAGCCCTTTGCCAAGCCAGTTTTCTATCACTTGTTGTTATTGTGTGATGGCTGGTTGGTTGGTTGGTTGGTTGGGTGGTTGGGTGGTTGGTCGGTCGGTCACAGGTTCTCATCACATACTCTGGTTGGTTGGAACTCTCTTTGTAGCCAGGCCTTGAACTCACAGAGATCTGTTTGGCTCTGCCTCCCAAGTGATGGATTAGACTGTCTGCTCCCTTCTGTAGTTTACCTTGGAACTCACTGGATTGTGAAATTATTCTACCTTGACAGATAACTAAGTCATTTTCTTGCCATTTCAAAGAGTTGAAACACCCCAGTTTTAGAAAAGTAGCAAACTCCTAAAATGAGTTGGAACTTTAATTACTGTCCAAATCCAGTCCTATTTTTATATTCAATGTTTGTCTTTATGATCAAAAGCTGAATTTTAGCAAACAGTTGAGAGGAGGAGCCACTCTGAACTCACTTCAGTGTCTAAAGGCCTCACTCAGAACGATGATTATCAGTACAAATCCTACAATAATCATCCCATTCTGTCCCCTCCACGTGGCACAGTGCCATATAATGTATTTTTTTTATTAAGAAAAACTCAATGTCTTACTTAGAAACAGCTTGAAAAGTTGGCTCACAGCCTATTTGTAACTGATACTAAAGCTTAAATACCTTCTCAGCAAAGTTATACTAACTTCAAAATACTCTGGGATCAGCCATTAAAATGTTTTTGTTCCAGTTACAATCCTAATGAACACCAAATGCTGGAATGTGTTTTAATGGTCAAGTGCACCAAGGATTTTCTTAAAAGCAAAGCTAGATCAATTGTCCATTACAGACCTAAAGTCAGATTAGTTAGCACTGATACAGATACACTTGAAAGATTTAATGCTCCAGTGTGCAATCAAGCATAAGAAAGTTTAATTCAAAAAACCTGCTCAATTAGTTCTATTTTCCTCTAAAAACACCCAACACCACCTTCCCAAGCTGCACTTGAAAGTCCCCTTCCTTCATTCTTTGCACAAGTAACTCTACCTCCACCTTAATGTCCTCATTCCCACAAGAGGAAGTGATGTCACGAGGCCCAACTGCTCCTCACCCCAAAGTGAAAGAGAAATGAACAGCAAGTCATCAGGATTATTCAAAGTCGGCAAGAACTATGATGGGATTTCAGGAAACAAGAGCAACTGTTATTTTAGAACTGCAAACGAAAGTAAGCTATTTAGGCATCTCTAAGGTTCACACCCCATCTCGGCAGGAAGTCAGTACAGCACAGCCACAGTCTTGCTGTGCTCCCTCACAATGCTCCTAGCCACCCTCACATCCATGCTAGATGGGGCAATAACCACTGTCAACATCATCTCTCTGTTTCTAATTTTCATTGTTCTCTTTGTTGTCCTTTGATGGCCATTTTGAATTTGTCCTTTGGGGCCTTCAATATGGACTTTCCCAGAACCCAAAGTATAGATGCTTTCCATTGTGTTCATCAGTTACTAATCATTCATTTTTGTTGAGACAGTCTTCAGTTTTTGCTTGCTACTTTAACACTGCTCAAAGGGGATGGCTTTTGTTTGGCTCCTGCCCTTCTTCTTAGAGGCTCTCCCATCAGGCCTTATTTCCATGTTTCATTCTAAGTCTCAGGGCACAGATAACTAAGAACTTACAAGAAATACCATATTAAAAATTTACAGTTGCCAAGCCTGGAGACACAGGCCTGTAATCTATATCTCTAGCAACAGAGATATCTACAACTACGTAGAAATCTGAGGCAGGAGGACAGAGTTCAAGAACTTTGTGAGCTACAAACAAGTTCAAGCCTTACCTGAGTAATAAGGAAAGACCCTGTCTTGAAATGTCTTCAAAAGTGGGGGTGGAAAGGGGCTAAGGCTCAGGGCCTGCCCAGTACACAGAAGGCTCTGAATTCAACCCACAGTTTGGATATGGGGCTAAAGACTGACTTGGCTATAAAGAAAATGAAAGCTAAAACTTTAGAGAGAATTACTTAAGTAGTCTGTCACTTGCAAAGTGAGCTAGTGACAAGCTGCTGCCGTCTCTCTTCACAGAATCTCCCCAGACTCTTCCACATGGGTCTGTTATGTTAGTATGATTTTTAGATGCAGCATGAACAGTAATAAAACAGCATTTCTTTAGAAGACTCTTTTGTTTTGACACCTTAGATTTACAGATTCCCTAATTAGTTAGAATTAATAGAGTATATCATGCTATTATGAGATACTAATAGACTAAAAATCCTTTAAAGGACGTTAATGTGTTAATCTATGTTACCATGGAATGCACCTTGTAAAATATAAATATATACAAAACTCTGCCACTATCCAATACTGTTTTTAATCATTAATATAAACAGGTGCTATCAGATTAATTTGTAAAAAGGGAAGTGAATGTGGGTGGAGGAAAGAGGGAGAAAAAGTACTTGGAGCTGGAAAGACAGCTCAGGGCTTCAGAGTTCTCATTGCCTTTGCAGAGGACCTGGGTGAAATCCTCCACCCAGAGGGTGGCTCACAATCACCAGTAACTGAAGTTCCAGGCGATCCAATGCCCTCTTTTGGCCTCCACAGGCTCTTGAGCACACATAGGGAATATAAGCTCACATGGGCACACACATATCACATACGAATAATAAATAAACAAATCTTTTAAAGTGCTTATGACTCCCTGTAAAGCAGCGGCAGTGGAGGAACACCATGCTGCCCACACTCCACCAGCTAGAGTTGACAGCACACAAGTCAGCCACACCGGGTTTTTAACGTGACAGTTTGCTTCACAGCTCCCTCTGAACTTAGACCTTATTTCCCCCCTTAGGCTTCCTAAAGACTCTGAGCAGCCCAAGTATCAAGGTGTATCCCAATAATACCAAAGAACAGCTGCAAATAAGAACACGTAAGTGTGAGGCTGAGTGGGTAATAACACCAGGCTCAAGCGCAACTGCAGTTTCAAGTTTCAGAGTTCTTCCCTGAACCACAGGAAAGGACAAAAAGGAAAACCATCCCACATCCTCAAATACAGTGTGATTAAAGGGCATTGCTAGACCTACATTTTCTTGTCAAAGGTTTGTCAAAAGTAGTCAGAAACTAATAACGTATCTAAAACACCAAGCTTCTTGGGCCCAACTCCCATTCATCCTCAGATACTGAAAACTCATTTAGGACACAAACAACAGATAAACGTTTAGCTATTTACCAACAACTAAGGGTTCAACACCCAACGGCTACATATAACCCACACAAATATACACATGGAGCCAGAGGACAATGAGCATCCTGCTCTATTGCTCTCTATTCCTTTGAAATCTGATAGTTTAAAATTTATTTTCATTTATGTGTGTGTATGTGTGCCCCTGTGTGCGTGTGTATGTATATGTACCTGTGTGTGTGTATATGTATGTGTGCCTGTGTGTGTGTGCCTGAGTATGTGTGCATGTGTGCGTATCATGTACATACAGGTACCTACATAGACCAGAGGAAGACACTGGATCCCTGAAGCTGGACTACAGGCAGTTGGCCAAGGTGGGTGGTGGGAACTAAACTCAGGTCTATGGGAAGGACAATAAGCACGCCTACCCTCTGAGCCATCTCTGCAACCTATATCTTATTCCTCTGAAACAGAGTTTCTTGATGAACCTGGCACTAGGCTGGTACCCAGCAAGCCCCAGCAACTCTGTCTCTTCCCCCAACAGTCCTGGAATAAAGAGCCCACAAGCATGTGACCACACCTAGGTTTTTAACATAGGTTTGGGGATCCAAACTCAGGTCCTTTTGCTCATGTGACAAGTGCCATGACTAACTAAGCCATCTCTCCAGATCCACACTATTACATTTTGAAATAATGTCAGTCTTGACTAACATCAGTTTTATCATTAATATACAAACATCACACATGTTCACACACTTCCATCTCACTAGAAAAGCCAAGAACCATGCACAGCATTGCTCCTAGAAAGCTGAGCACTGGAATCTTCTGATCACAGGAATTATTTCAAAGCTGATGATGCTCTAAGGGGGCTTCTGCCCTGAACAGTGGCGAAGGACATGGACTTTAGACCACAGTGAGCTGCTGACATCTTTGTGCTCAGATACCTTATATATGTAAATGGCAATAACAGTAAGTGCCTCGTGGTTATTTTATAATAATTTTGGGTGTAAGAGGCACACAGCAAACATAACAAAAATGCTCATTCAGTCCCTTTCCATTTGTTTTGAGACAGGGTGTCACTGTGTACCCGCTGACTTCAAACTCATCACCTTCTCCTTTGTCTCCAGCACTGATTACAGGAGTGCATCAGCTTGTCCCATTTAAACAACTAATTATTTGTTGTTAAAAAAAATACTTCAAACAACTTAAAATAATGCTGATGAACTTTTTTAAATGGTCAAATGGGTAGAGAAAGCATATCAAGCATGTTCATAAAAATGTACAGATAACATGCTGCTCATCTCACTTATCAGCTGGCACACACTTATTTGGTCATTTAAATAATTATTAATCATGTTTTCCTGCCTGGCACTGTGTGATGTAATGATGTCAATGAAAAATAAGGCCACATCTTACTTTATCTACAGATGTTGGCTAAAGATCAGGCACTCTGCTGATGCTTATATTTATTAATAATGTAATTAAAATATTATGTCTATATGTACGTATTTAACTAAGTGGTACAGTCCTGTGCCTAAACCTACTGCAAGCCCAGGAAGGTGGCTGATAATGAGGAAGAACAAGGATTTCATCACATTTTCCTTCACTCTTGTCCCAGGCCCAGTTCTTAATTAATGAATGTTGGAAATGATAACCCAGCACAAACAGTACTGCCTTCTGTTTACCAAACTTCAGCCAATACTGACTTCTGTATACCAAGGAACTTCTTCACTCCAAGAGAAACACAGAATGCTCCTCAGCTGTTTGACTCTTTCCTCTTGGGCAAATGTACAGCTGCTCAGACTCTTCCAACTGCCACTGTGTGGATATCACCTCCACACCATCACACATATAACTTCCTTTGAACTTGACTAGCTCAATCTGCCTATACTCTCTAGTCTAGATGATGTAAGTATAACACACAAAACATCAGTCAATATAAATAAATGACAAAACAGGATTTAAAAGGAAATTCTTATATAGGAATAAAGTTTACATCTATTTTACAAGTAGACAGTAATACCCAAATAACTATCTTCCTCTTTAGCTCTAGGAAGCTGGGTATTCTTAAATTTAAATATTTAAAAAGTGAGTTAATACATTCCTAGGAAAAGACCCAGACTTCCAGCCTTCTCCATTCCTCCACCACTAATCCCCTGCGAAAAAAATCAGTTGCATCTGTTTGTCTTTAAATTGATTTTTCTTAATTTTCTTTTGTGGTAAAATATACATAAAATGTATCATCTTAACCCTTCTTAAGCTTAGTCATGTGGAGCACATCCAGGCTGTGATACACACAAGCTCTAGGATTTCTGTCTTGCAAAACTGAAACTCTAACCCATTAAACCTCTTTCCATCAACTTCCTTCCTGAACCCTGACAACCATCATTCTCCTGTCTCCTGCAACTTAAATCAGACAGTAAAGTATCTGCCTTAACACTGCTTATTTCACTTGGTATAATGTTCTCAACCTTCTCTTATGCTGCAGTATTGTCTGTATGTCTTCCATGTAAAGGCTAATGATATTCTGCTGTGTGTAAGAAGTTGTTTTTCCAACTACCAATATATAATGTTGCTATGTATATAGCAACAAATATAGTCAAATGATTTTTAAACAATTTATCAAAAGCTTACAGTACAAAAAGTCTAGGAAACAGACTCACCATGTAGCTTCTAGAACAGCATGTTGGTTTTCATAAAATAAAAATAATAGGAAAAAATGTTTAAATCTTATCTATTTGAGCTGTCACTAAGTTCTATCTCTTCTGCATTCTGGCATGACAGTCTACCAAACCACCGGATGTAACTTCTATTCCTAAAATGAATACATAACACTTTATTATGAAAAAGCCTCCACCTGTATGTTCCCGTGGCAAACACTCACATTCTTATGAGAAAGTAATAAAGCAATGGCTAATTTTTTATGAAACATCCTCACAGCCTCACTGATAAGTTCATGTTTCCTTTTTCAATTTCCACTTTTCAAAAGGAAAACATACCTGTTATTGAGATACATTTAACCACATAATCAATAAGCTGCTAAAAGGTTTAAAATATCACAAACAAGGAACTCTTACCTTTTGAGTAACACTAGGTAAAAGCTTTTCTGTTTGGACAAGGGTGGTGGCGAAATGAGCAGAACACATGTCAGAGCACTTGCTTTCCATTCTAGAAAATGCCATGCTATTATGTGGTCAGTAATCCCAAGGCTTACATTATGTGTTTTAGCACAGTGCCCACCCATCATCCCAAGGTCTTGCTATGGTGGAACATTCGATAAGCTAGCTTACACCATTATTATTCCCAGAGGACTGTTCAACAGAAAATACAAAGAGCTCAGTCCTCAATTCTCCAATAATCCCTCCCTCTAAAAAGTTTCAAGATGGCTTACTATGCTTTAAATGGCAAATCTGATACATACAAAAAACATCTGTTTACAGGGAACATTTACACTCACTGTTTCACTAAACAGATGAACTACAAGATGACTCTAAGGAGACAAGACACCTCTACTGTTTCTTGAAAGAGTTGGACTGGAGATGCTGACAGAGATGAACTTATTTTCCCCTTAAAAGCTCAGAGGAGATTTTTAAAACTGACATTTGTCAGCATCTATATGACTAACAACATAAACTTTAATATTAATCATAGACTATAAGCTCTACTTAATACTAACATATCAATTACAAATTCATCATTTGGAAAAAGCTGTACAAACTAATATAAAAATAGAGAAAACTGGGGAGGCAGGGGGTAGAGAACTTAAGGGAAAGATCTTTATTTTCCATGCAATTTTTCTGGAAGCATAAAACTCAGAGCCTGTACAATAAAGTCTACTGGTCAATAAAGATGCAAGAAAACCCAGTAATTTTTTACATGTACTCAGTAAATTGTGTGTGTGTGTTTTTTAAGAGATGATTTAGTTGTTAAAACTCTAATTACAATTAAAATAGAAATAATAAGAGCTATATCACCTCAGGGCTCTCATTTAGTAAAATATTTCACATTTCTAAAAATGTTAGCACTCACAATGCACAAGCACAGGAAAAGGAGGCGTTGTGACTGACGTCCCGGCACTAGCTAGAGGCCGCACTAGGACCATCCACAGTAAACTCTTCTCCCTTCCTTCATGATCACCTCCCCACATTGCCTTCCAGGCACTCATCCCTAGCTAGGCTCACCTATAACATTCAAAAACAGCAATTACTACTACATCATCATGGCATCATTCTCCTCAGACATAGTCTAACTTGTCATTTCTGTTCCAATCGGAGGCCAAAACTATGTATCTGACCAGCCTTCACAAAATTAACTGAGGATTCTCTAAATTTTACATCAGAATATACTGCTTCTATTCTCAAGTATAACCAATCTATAACATGAAATAGGCATTTCAAGGAACAAATGGAAAGCATGCCAGATATAGCATTTTGGTATATTAGTAGGTCTAACAGTTCTCCTAATTTTTAGGCAAATATTATTTCTGCAACAGAAAAACATTCTCAAAAGTTTATTTTCAAATTGGCTTGATCCAAGCACCTGAAATCTTTTGAGTGACTATACTTCCATGCTCAAGGACATATGGGTGTGTTTGGGGTGTGGTGAGAACTACAAATCTCCCGGAGTTTATTCACCAAAGGGCATTTACCTTACTCACTGAGACTCCCTTGCCACGTCCAAAAGATGAGGATACCAGTCACCAAAACACAGGCTGCCCGTCTAGAGCAGTGGCAATTTAGAAACTGAACTGCAGGCTACCATCCACAAAGATTTAAATGGCTCAAATTTATGCTTCTGCATTATTGGGAAAATAATACAAATCCTGTGCTTAAAATTTATTTTTTAAGGTGGCTTTGGGCAATAATACTGGTGATTTTACTTAGGAGCAAATGTAAAACTATTCCAGACCCATAGAATTTCCACAAAACAGATGAATAAAGATTTCCAATTGAAGATGAGCTCCAAATACTAACTTGTACAATTGAGGCTGAGCATGGGGGTGGGACACATACCTACAATGCCATGTCACATGTTTTATATTTTATCCTGACTGTAAATTGTATTTCTCATATTTCTTTGTCAATCCACTTATTTCTAGGTAAGTTATATTTTTGTTACTATTCAGACTCACATTACAAATTTTTTTCTTTTATAACTGGTTGCTGCTACTTATTTTAAATTGTTTTCCTAATTTTAAGAAACCTTTCTTCTTAAATAAACTAGCATCAGAAATCATGTTCATGACTTTTATACTTAGCGAGCTATCCACTCATAAGTAGAAACTGAGAATTCCTGCAGGCTAGAAAGGACCTAGAAGGGCCTATGAGGGACACCTGAAGTCAGCACTTAACTATCTCTAGTTTTCGTATGTGACTTTAGACCACTAAGCCAATGCTGACTATAACAAGGAAGTAAATCCAATGGCTTAAGTAAAAGTGTATTGTCCCTCACATAGCAACTGAAAGGTCCTAGGAGATCTGGGGTGAACACAACTCTGATCCATTGACTGCTGTCTTCACCATTTAGTGCCCATCTCAGGATCAAAGGCTGATGCTTCTGTTCTCATCATTCTCAACCAAACAGAAAAGGAGGGAAAAAAGACATCTAGCAAAAAGTGGTTTTCTTAAAGAAAATGACCCCAGAATCTGTCACATCTCCTCCTCTTATATCCTAATGGCCCAAACCTATAGGGCCCAGACTATCTGCATGTACCTGATGAACAGTGTTGGGTGGTCATGAGCAAAATAAAGCACAGGCCCACTGGGAGTCTATTTCTCCTTCGGTCTCAGTCTCAGGTGACTATCATCAGTCCTGTTACAGAAACTGAGAACCAGCCATCTGCCTGAGGACACACAGCCAAATCCAGGACACCACTCCATTTCTATCTCGGGACCTTATGCTAAACAACAATGGGAATAGAGGCAGCCACACACAGATGTGATGTCACACACTATGTTGCCAAACGTGGCACAACTGGACTAGTCCTAACCCTGCAGGCCAGCATGGCTCAGCATAGGTAACTACAGAACTTTCCTCCTCTGGGAGGGAAGGGATCCTTGGTACTTTACTTACTCTCTCTCTCTCTCTCTCTCTCTCTCTCTCTCTCTCTCTCTCTCTCTCTCTCTCTCTCTCTCTCTCTCTCTCTCTCTCTCTCTCTCTCTCTCTCATTCCATGGGGGAATAAAATCCCGAAGACTGAGTAAGCCATGAAAGAATGGGAACTACCATAACAGGGCACCTGGATCCCATATGTTGCTTTGTTAACTTTGAATTTTTTAAATGCTAATAAAAAGTGACAGCTGATGAGACATATTTGGTTGTGGAAAAACTACTGAATTAAACCAGCTTGTATATTTTAAGTATGTCTTTACTTTAGAATGGAAATCACAAATATGTTGCATTGTAGACAAGATTATACCTTTGTTTCCACAAGAAACAAAAAGCAATGAATCTCTTCAAAATCAATGGAAATCAGATGTGATCAGGGGAGACATCCTGAAAATCTTGGCTAAAGACATTTAGAAAAAAACTACAAAAAAAAAAAAAAAGTATATACTGATCCCTTGACATGAGAACAGCTCTGAGACTGGACAAGACATGATAAATCTTCTTGGCTACAGAGGCCTCATTATTACATGCCACCTTTTCATAAAGCATGGATAAAGTGTTGCAGAATATTTGTTTATCTCTGCAAAGATATGTTGCATTTGTTTATGTTGCAGAATATTTGTTAACTATGTAAAGATGTGTTGCTGTTTTTCTTTGCCTGCCTAAGGCACCTGATTGGTCTAATGAAACGTTGAATGGCCAATAACAAGAAAAGAGGAACAGGCAGAACTTCCAGGCAGGGAAAGTAAGTAGGAAGAGGAATTTAGGATTGGAGAAGAAAAGAAAAAGAGATACCAGGGAGATGTCATGGGGCCAGACAGACAGACATGAAGAAAGCAGGAGAAGTAGGACATATAGAACGAAAGAAAGGTAAAAACCTCTGAAAAAAATGTAAATGGATCAAAACAGATTAAATTAAGGAAAAGAGCTAGTAAATCAAGCCTAAGCTAAGGACAAGCATTCATAACTATTAGTAAGTCTCTCTGTGGGAGATGGTTGGCAGCCCAAAGAAAATTCCAACCACAATAAAGGTTAGGTTATTCAGTCCAGTCTTATAAAGTTGACAGATACCTTTCCCCTGCTCAGACATAAACATTCCATATTTGCATCAATATCGATATTTATGTTTCCTTTGAAAGTGTTTGTGTTTTCAGGGAAAAAAAAAAAAAAATCCAGATGCCAATGAAGACAAGTAGGTGATCCAGCCTCTCAGAATGCCTCTGTTGCAATTTCCTCAAAATTCTGCATCCAGATCAACTTTAAAGCTGTTAGCTGAGATGGCCCAACCTCACAGCCTACTCCAGCCAGGAGAAGACTTGAGATAAGCTCAACATTTTCCCATCACACAGAGACTAAACAAAAAATCATACAAACAAACAAACAAATACAACTAGCTCTACCAAGACTTGACATTTATCTCAATTTTCTCAGGATCCCCTAAAGATGCCGCCACCCCAGACACCAGGAAGGAGTATAGAAAATGCAATGTTCACATTCCAAAGAGGTGAGGTAGATAGTTTTGGTCATTCAGTAGGTTATGGATATTTATCATTCTTTATGGGGTTGGTTACAAGTTGTTATTGGTCATGGTTATAAACAAAACTAAGCAAAGAAGATTAGATTCTGGGACTCTAATTAGATTTATTCTAAAAGAATGATAGGATAAAAGAGTAGATTGCTGAATCTACTTTTAAACTAAAAATAATAAAAATAAAAAGCAACTACTAATCTCAAATATTGGTATGGATTTTTATATACTGATACAAACTTAAGGTTATTTTTGTTAAAACTAGAATGTAAATTTCTAGTCCTAAAAATCTATTATTATAAGCTATTTAGGGTAATTAAGAAATGCAGGACAGTAGTTAGTCATCTACAACAATCAAACTTGTAGTCATGTGAGGGATGTTTTCAAGATCAAACAGAGATATATTGTAGATAGATGGTCTTCAAACACTTCAGAGACCTAAAGAATATGGCATTTTAGATGTTTTAATAACATAAGGCTTTTCATGACAGTGAGGTATATCTTCTCCTGGCAGCATCAACTTACTTCAAAGAGGGATGATGGGCATTGAAGAACTTGCATATGTTTGCTTTGATTTGTGACAAAGTTAGCCACTGGGCAAGAAACTGTCCTTGCCTCAACTGCTGACAATATGCTATCCAAAATGGACAAGCAGGACACAAAAGAAGCTGACTACCAAACATTGCCAAGACAAGACAGAATAGTCCTTTGAAATTCCTGCTTTACAAAAAAAAAAAAAAAAAAAAAAAAAGGAAAAAAAAAAAAGTCTGTCAGATATTCTAGGCCTGTAGGCTGAAGATGGGTGACTTCCCAGACAGACAACTGTTTCTGTCATTTCTATAGTTTTGGAAGTTGCTTGCTCTGCACTTCCTGTTTACTCAGGTAATATTAATCCTTCTCAGATCTCTGATGGAGTTGAAGACTACATAGTTATAGTTACAATTTTCCTTATTACACAAATTCAGAAAAGAATCTCACAAAAGAGATGTAACATATATAGGTTAAGAAATATAAAAGCTTAAGTTTTTTACCTAAGAAATTGTTTGAAGGTCTAAAGATATTTTTAGGATGGTAATACAAGCTATGATAAAAAGCAGTTTAGGTTTTGGGGCTCATCAAGATAGAATAAATAATAGAATAAGTTTTCCAAATTTGCCAAATACAAATGGACTGGACACTGTAAATATAATCCTTACTTGATAATTATTCTTATTGTGTAAATATGGTTTTACGTATTAGTTAAAACCATTTCCTTTTTATTTAGACATAAAGTTAGAAATGTTGCAGAATATTTGTTTACACTGTGTGAAGATGTGTCACTGTGATTGGTTTAATAAAGAACTGAATGGCCAACAGCTAGGCAGAGGAGAACAGGCAGGACTTTCGGGCAGAGAAAGAAAGTGAGAGGAAGTAATGTAAGCACAGAGATTTCACCAGCAGAATTGGAGCAAGTTGGACATGCTGTGCTGAGGAAAGGTAAAAGCCATGTGACAGAACACAGATTAATAAAAGCAGATTAATTTGAGCTATTAGAGCTAGCTGGGTACAAGACTAAGCTAAAGGACAAGCTTTATAATTAATAAGAAGTCGTCCTGTCATTATTTGGGGCCTGGCAATCCAAAGACAGTCCATCAAGAAAGCTTGGTACATTCGCGTACCCACTCCAGCTGCCATGCCAGCCTGCTTCATGCTTCCTCATCATGATGGATTCTTGTTCCTACAGAACAAACTCTTTCTTAACATAAGTTGAGTTGCTCATGGCATCCTATCACAGAAGAAGATGAGTAATTAATACAAAATAGTAATAGAACAGAATACTGGTTCCAAGTGGACCCTATACATTGGGCATATATTTCCACTTCTGTGTGTTTACTGAGACTGCAGGATATGTTATCTTTGAACCAACTTTATAGAGCTAAAGAAAAAAATCTTTGCAACCATAACATTTTCTCAGTATGAGTATTTCTAAACTCAAGTGTTTGCTTTGCCTGCCTCACCTTCCCATGTTCTGAGATCATAGGTCATGTAACCACACCTAGTGCAAATAAAATAACTTAATCCTTTTTTCTTCTTCTTATCTCTAGCTTCAAGATTGCCAAATGATCCTGGCACCAAACCTGTTCCCAAAAAGATAAAGCTCCTCATATTTTTTACACCAAGTCAAATCACTGGTTGTCTACAAGCTATATTTGACATCACTATACTAAGTACAAAACAGAGATCTAAGCCGAGCAGTAGTTACACACGCCTTTAATCCCAGCACTCAGGAGGCAAAGGCAGGTGGATCTCTGGGTTTGAGGCCAGCCTGGTCTACATGTGAGTTCCAGGATAGCCTGGGCTACACAGAGAAACTCTGTCTGAAAAAAAAAAAAAAACAAAAAGGAACCAAACAAACAAACTCTGAGGCATGGGAGGATCACCTGAAATCCCAGCACTCAGGAAGCTGAGGCAGGGGGATCACTCAAATTTAATGGCAGTCTGTACTTTATAAAGTGATGCCCTGTCTCAAAAACAAACAAAACAAAGTCTACGAAATGTACTTAGGTAAATTAAGTGTTTAACAGATGCCAAAGTTGCCTAAATGAAACAAATTTACCATTGCACATGGTTTCTAGCTTATTTTCTCCCCAGAGAGCACTAAGTCCTCAATGAGTTTGTGCCAAAGAGCTCAGTGTCCTGTTGCCTCACAGAAAACACTAAAGTGCACAAAATTACATTCAGTCAACAACTGGCCACATATTCACATTGGTCCATGACAATAGAGCTCAAACTTCCTACTATCTGATGGCTTCACAGTAGAGCATGTATGTCCACAAGTCTGTACTGATGTTGGCATAAACATGTGTGTATTACCAGTCATATATGATATAGCTATGTACGGTTCAGGATGCCTGATATGATACAGGATTATGTTACAAGTTTATGTATTTACTATTCTATACTTTTCCTCAGTATTTTCATACATAAAAAGGTCCACTGTGAAACAGAAGCTGTGTCCCACTATCAGCAAGCAGTTCTATGCAGATGTTCTATGTGTACTCAAATTACCATCATGTTTATTTAGCATGACCTTAGGAGCAAAAAGCCTATACATGTATGTGTACACCATATAGCGAATTGGTGTGTACACACATTTTATGATGTTCATGCCAAAGTGACATACTGATACATTTCTCAAACTCTATCCTTCCCATAATTGGTACAAAATTAACATTTACAATCATCTGAGGAAACTTAAACATTTGCAAGGCAGTAATTGTACCCATATCTTAGAGCACACTTTTAAAGCCTCAGTTCACTATCTGTCACAGAGCACAGTGGTGACCACATTATAAACTATATCACCAAAAGGTTTTGGAATAAAAAAAAAAAAAAAAAAAATCTCCAGTACAGAATGAATATGTAAGGCTGGGGAACATCACTGTTCGCAAAATGCTTACCTTGTAAACAAAAGGACTTAAGTTTGATCCTAGAACCCACATTTAAAAAGCCAGGCAAGGTGGCATATGCTGGCAATCCCAGAGCAGTGGAGAAAGACAGGGATCCCTGGTGCTCAGTAGGCACCAACCTAGCCAGTTTAGAGATTTCCAGGATAGGACAGCTCTTGTTTCAAAGGCAAAAGTAGGTAGTGCTGAGAAACAACACTGGACGTTATCCTCTGACCCTCGCACACCCTACACACATACATGTACATATACCCACACACATGTGCACATGCACACACACATACACATGCACACAACAAGTGAATATAATAGCTATGCTTTATAGTGTGGATGGGTCCAATCCAGTTCAAAAGGACTATTAAAATCTATGTTAAAGATACAAATATAACCCAAATCAATTACAAAATAAACAGCCACTTTAAATTTGAAATTACCTCTTTTCCAATGATGCGGCTGTGACAGCTGATAAATGAATTGTTACACATAATTCAACAGCCAAGATGGGCCTTCATTCGCAGAAATCTGCCGAAGAGAAGTACAAGTTAAAATTTAGTTTAGAAACAATCACTGAAATCCACACACTGACATCTGGAATGCTCATACCATACCAGGGGAACTTACTGTCAGGCGGCATAAAACAGTCACACAATAAGCTTAAAGCAAAAATAATAACTCTGTACTAACATAATGTACTAATGTAATAATATAGTGCATGCACTATTTTCCATCCTAAAAATAATTCTGCAAAGTAAATAATATAATCTATTTTGCAACTGAAAAAAAAATCCAAAGTTGGGCAACTTGCCCTTTATCGAGTAGCTCAAGTACAAGATCAAGTCGTTCTTTCAGAGAAAGTAGAAGGGGGTTACATTTAACCTACTAAATAAAAATATGGAAGTCTCAGAAACTATAAAGGCTTACCTTTTACGTGTCACTGTAAGAACACTGACTTACATTTATAAACATAAAACAATTACCATTTTAAAAGCCTGCAGTCTGGATTCTAGCTAGGACAGAATTTCTCAGTAGGAAGACCTGAAGTACACCATTTTGTATAGAAAATACAACCTTTTACATTGCCACCCACCAATGTCATCTATGATGTTCATGTTGCAGTGTTATTGAGTTATAAGACAAAAATCTCCTAATATTTTAAGAAGTTTACAGCTTTGCCCCAGACCCACTACTGATCTGTCCCCTCCTTTACTTCTGAAGACCAGATCTCAAAGAGCTGGTTTCTCCATCTAGCTGCAGGACAAGGTACTACACTCTGTCCGTCCCATATTTGCAAAGATGGTGGAGGGTTAATAAAATTCCTAAGGAAAATAAATGGGAATAGAAAAAAAAATAAAAACTAAAAAAAGTTTCTTAACTTAAAAACGAAATAAGCATGATCTACAGACGTGGGTACAATGTAGACAAGATCCATCCCCATAGAGCTTCCAAGCTTCTGATCTGTGATAGCTCTGTAGACTCAGCTAAGGTACACAGAAAGACACAGGATTTGGATTCTGGATCCAAGATGCTCAGCTCATAAAGCATATGCAAATATTTCAAAAGTTAAAAAACTCTAAAAATCTGAAACATACTAGTCCCTAAATGACAACAACATGTCCCAATGACTCCCATCAGTTAAATGCCTTTGAAATTTTATGAAGTGCTTTCTGAGCCTCTCACCTTAAGTCTCCTTGCAGCAACCTACAGCAAGAACGAGTAGTCTCCACTGACTAATGTCTATCCCTGACAAGAGTGGTACAAAGAAGAAAAAAACAAAATTTAAGCCCAGCTCTAGACCAACTATACCCACAGTCTGGGGAAGGCGGAGAGTCAGTCTGGTTTCCATCAGGTGAATTAACAGCTCAACTCACACCCTCTGAAATGAACACCTCATAATCCATCTGTCAGACCAGTTTTACAGTCATGACAAAGCCATGGTTTTGAGGAAAGTGGACAGCAAGTAAGGACAAAACCTACTCAAGGCGGCTGGGCAACAGGGCTGAGATTTTTCCTTCTCCCTTCTCAGGCCAAGTCCTCCTCACATTCACCATCCTGCAACAGAGCATTAACTACACTGTTCAACAATATGAGAGAGAGAACGAATACGGTAATATTTAAGTAGAGTACTAGAGAGTGATTATGGGATATGCAAACACTAAATGCCATCAGTCCAAAAATCAGACACATACAAGTATCCTTATTAAAAAGTGAGATTATCTCAAATACTTATATCCCCACTTTTGTACCACATTAATACCAGCTTCTGTGAGATCATACTTGAGGCTTATCTCTTCATTAAGTCTCTTCTCAGGCTGGGGACACAGTTGCAAGAGTCTTTCCTTTGTATGCATGAGGTCCTGAGTTGGATCCCCAGCACCATGGAGTGGGAGGTGACAGGGGACAGCTACTCTCAAAGACTGTTAGAGACATATCCCACAGCCAGTCTGCAAGAACCTGTGAACACTACGTCTAACTAC
The DNA here is from genome assembly GCA_033318265.1 of Phyllotis vaccarum. Lineage (NCBI taxonomy): Eukaryota > Metazoa > Chordata > Mammalia > Rodentia > Cricetidae > Phyllotis > Phyllotis vaccarum. Next base: position 11,975,964 of record JARWLC010000017.1, on the reverse strand, counting down.
CAGGCTTGAGATCCACAGGATGACAAATGAGCATCTACTTTATCTGAAGAAATCGCTCCTCACTCCACAGTCTTCAAGAGGCTAAAACCCCTAACTGCCATGCTTTACAACATCCTTTAGCCCCATAGACAGGCACAAGTCTTCAGATGGTGATGTCTAGGGGTTACTTTCGTATTTTAATTTTAAAATTAAAAATATTTAACCTAAATTATATTCTCCTGTATTTAACATAAAATCAAATTAGACATATCCACAAGAAATCAAACTAGCTAAAACGTATTCTACATTTTTAAAAAATCTCAGTTGAAAAACTTTTTTACTTTTTTTAGGAAGATGCTGAAAATTGAGCCTGGGGATTCACATTCTAGTGTTAAACTAAACCCTATGGCTCTCAGCTAAAACAGCTTATGAAACACAAAGCATTTGTTAGTGATGGTAAAAGCTTTCTCTCTATCTTATGATCAGTTGGCCAAACTGAAGGTTCTTATAAAAGCTTCTTAGATCGTAAACATTAGAATAGTTGATAAAATTCAATGACTTGGTAATTTTATCATCATAGACAGGTCCAGACCTACCAACAAGCATTAAATTTCAAAGTTACAAAGTCATTATGCCATCAAGCAGTAAATTACTTAAATGCCCTGAGAGTTATCTTGCTTGCTATACTACTCTGCCTAGTTGGCACCTGGCACCCAATCAATATACAATTGGCTGTCAAATGGATGAGAGCTCACTTCCCTAGTTCACTATCACTAACATACTCAGTGTCTCCTGTGTCCTGGTTCCATCTTACAGGAGCCTCCTACTGGGCTCCCATATACTTCAACCAGACTGGTAGCTCAAACACATTCTACAATCCCTCACCTTTGCTCAGGCTCCCTCTACATACTACTCCCTACACCTTGGTGTCCTCATCCATTTAGCCACAGGCTATTACTTCACAAAACTGCTCCAATATATTTAGTTTGGGGTACTATCCCTTTCATCAGAACCACTAAAACCCTGACATTCCACAACAAGCTTTTAGTATATATTGTTAAAGGAACTGAAGGCACTACCTCTATCTAAGCTGCCTAACCAATATGCTTTCCTAGGCTTTTTCCTGACTAGGAAATAAATTAACATCTACCTCATCTTCTCAGAAATCACTCCTCACTCTTTGTTATATGTGTGGGGCTGTCAGATACAAAATCCCTATTCCATTCCACCTCTGAAATAATCTCCCGTATTTACACTTCATACACCCAAGAGACAAACTATTCAGCACTTAAGCTGGAGCGGCATTTTGTTAAGCTAAATACTCAGTGAAGAACCAGCACATCAACACAAAGGGTTCCATGCACTGCTACATAAACATATTCTGCACAGAAAGAAAGGACTTGGACAGCAAACATGCTGACAATATTCTACACACCCACATCCGTGCTCCATTTCAGTTCCTCACCAACTCAAATAGCTAATGAGCAAAAAACTCAAGTCTAAACCAGAACAGGCAGAAATTCAGTGGGTACAATCTCTCAAAGTTATCACCTCTGGAAGACAACATGTGATTTTATTTTTCAGCATGTGATCTAATAAATAAAATGTAAACGCCTACTAGCTTCAGCTAAATGGTTAAGTGTTGATGCCAGGGACTATGTAGGAAAGACCAGCCAAACTATGCTACAACAATCTCAAAGAAGGCAGAGTAAGAAGGGGGGATTCTTAATACCCATTCACACACTATAATGTTCTTTTCACTGCAGTGACCTAAAGAAATAAAAATTAAGTCCACTTACAAAGGGGTCTTTGAAACCATGGCTTGATTTCATGGATAAGCTATGTGGTTTGCAAGACCTGAAGATTGAGCCAGTGATACAGCAAATCACGTGGTCCACTTAAGGAAATGTCGGAAATGGCGTCTGGAGTTTATACTGGCTGTACAAATGAATGTGCTCAGTTCTCACTCAGCATCACCACTTACAAAGCAAGCCATTGTCCCTTGAAATGCTCATCTTTTCTATCAGAACTAAGTGAAAAACAGGGCCCAAAACCATCAAAGCAAAGCAAAACATATCCCATAGGTAACAATACTACAAAAGATTATATTGGAGAAAAAATGTAAAATGCTGCTCCCAAATTATTTTCTACTCCAGGATACCTTCCTAAATTTACTGCCAAATGAGGTTAAGAAGAAAATTAATACAAGTACTACTTTCTTCCTGTTTTAAAAAAGGAAGATTCGTATATTAAGTACACTGCAAAAGAGCAATGGCTTGAACAGTCAGTATGGAGCTGCTTGCATAATAGGCATTATTTTTGGTAACAATTTTTTTCCAATAAAAACCTTATAATTTGTTAAAAAGGAAAACTATATCTGAGCCTAAAATAACTCCAGAAACACATTTAAAATCCCATTTGTAGAGAATTCATGAAGTAAGGCCATCTTTGAAAAGCTTCATTAAGAACCTAAATCCTCAGAGCAAACCCTGCAAAATTCCAATACAAATAAGTTTTGACATGTTCACAGTGATTTAGCCTTAATGTGATAAATGGTCTCAGAGCACTGGCTCCACCCCAGCTTCACAGCACACAGGATCTCAGGCACAAAGACAGACTCGGAGCCTGTTCACCTCAGAGTAAGGTGTGCAAGAAGCAGCACTTCCTTCCCACTAAAAGGTCTGTCCTCAGACTGTTCTCCTTCTCTGACAAGACAGTAAAGGCTCCAACAGGAGATGTTTTAAAGGTTGCTTTGGAATGTCTTGAACTTGCTTCTTCCAACATCTTTGTTTTTGTGGTGGTTAATGAAAAAGGTTTACCAGTTACTAGAATGCTAGACTAAAACAAAAACTCCTCTCACACACCACTACTCCACTACCTTGGCTCAATAAAAATACTCCAAGTAGCAGCTGACAAGGGGGCCTCATTTCTGGCAAATGAACGTATGTCTGGAGATCACCTACAGCATGTTGGGTTACAGGGTTGAAAACCTACTTCAATGTAAATTATTGATCAGAGAGGCTCAGAGGCCACCCAAGTAATACAGGCTATTACCACTGCTCTTGGTTGCCACCAAAACTAGATGGCAATAATGGCATGACCGTTACAGGAGTAACCAACCACTTTTCTACTTGGATGTGAGGCACAGTCTATAGTTTAAAAAAATAAAATCATGCCTAGTGCTGTAAAGCTGATCAAAAGCCTGTGGCTACAGAAGTCACAGGCCCTAGTGGGAACCTACTATTATTTTCCTAACTGGACATGAAACTACTTTCTAAGTATTTGTGATTATAACCACAGATTAATGCTGATCTCAGCCTTGGTGAGACAAATTTTATTTTCGGTCGGCAATAGTTAATGAAGAGACTGACAACTGGCCAACGTGCTGAGAATAAGTGACTTTTGAGCATCCGGTATTAAATGGGCTATCTCTCGCTCCCTCTAAGGCTCTGGGAGAATCATGAAGAGGATATGAGGAGGTAGACTGTGTGAGAACCTAAAGATGGAAAGGAACGCTATAAAACCCTTTCTAGACACAACATGGATGTTTCCCTCATGAACTCACAGCAGCTGTGGTCAGCTCCCTGCTTAACCTCTCCCTGTCAAATCCCATCATGGTGCAGGAAGTCCTGAGGCGCTAAGATCAGGAGAAGAAACAGGTTGAACACTAACAGCTAATCTAGATACTGTTGTTTCTGAGGCTAAAAGATGAAGTCTCAAGAATCATACTATAAAGGTAGATGGCACCAAAGGAAGTTTATATTATTGTTCATTAGAGTAGGGAACAGAAGGTGGCAAAAGCCATTTTGTTTCAACAGCATGATGTCCATACAGATATCCAGCATGGGCAAAAACGGGTTAACATTAGACATCTGACAACTATGACTCAGCAAAAAAGGGGGGGGGGTGATAATAATACCAATGCCTGAAAAATCCAAAAGCAAACAGTAATGTTATGTTACATAATTATTCCTGGTTACTTTTATGTAATTCTGGATAAATACGCTCTTGAGGTCTGAGGCAAGTGCTTTGATCTTTGCCAGCATGGCAGTGTGTGTCTGCTTGTAAGGCCTGTCTGTATACCTACTCTGTGTAGCCTGTGTACCAGTCTGCCTGTGTACCTGTGCTCACCTATGCACAGCTCGTGTGCTAGCATGTGCCTGGGTGCCTGCCAGCATCTCCTTGCTTAACAGTCTGTATGGCGGCTGTCACTCAAACTGAATAGAAAATGTCTCATCTGGCTACACCACCTCACATCTTCTTCAACCTCCCAGCCTCCTGTGATCCTCCTCCCTTCCTAGCATTGGAGACTGAACTCAAGGTGAGAAATAACGACAGTATTACACCTAGATTTTATTAATATTGACATCTCTAAGGTAAAGAAGAAAGAGAATTGGCAGAGGGAGAGAATAAAAACTTCTAGTAGAGCTGAAGGAGAACACAAAGAAATGAAACCGCGGGAGGGGGGAGGGGGACTCAGACCCTGGAGCTGTGTCGTCCTGTACTAAAAATCCAGTTTTTCATATATTACTTGGAACCACAGACATCTACTTACTTTTTTACTGGGGTTTATTTTGTTTTGTCTTGAGACACTGCCTCACATAACCCATGTGTTAATAACCTTGACCCTCCTTGATTCTACCTCCCAACTGCTAGGATCACACAACTAGACAGAAGCTATCTGAAATATGTTTTCTGCCTTTATAAAAATGATATTACTCAAATTTAATTAACATGCCAGCACACTGTACCTAGGACAAAGGTGCATAAATGTCTTTTCCTTCCTCTTCATTTACAACACTGAAGTATACTGTAAAAATATTATTTTATGTTTCTGAATCATACTGTTTTGATTATTACTATCACAACCATTACACATATGCCTCCTCGACTCTCTACATACTCACTCATTATTCAGGATTGAAAAGTTCCTAAACAAAAGCATGGTATGCGTACCTCATTAATTATCTGTTCCAAGAAACTACGCTTTTACATGTTTAGACTTGGGGCTGGAGAAACGACTCAGCATTAAGAACAGCAGCAGCAGCTTTTCCAGCAGCCCCTGGTTGTGTTCTTGGCACCCACATGGCAGCTCACAACCATCTGTAGCACCAGTTCCAGGTGACCTGATGTCCTCTTCTAGCCTTCGTGGGTACCAGACACACACGCTACACACTTACATACACACACGCTACACACTTACATACAGGCAGGCAAACATCCATACACAAAAAGTAACTCTTAAAATGTTGAGGGTTTTTTTTCAGAAGATTGAGTTCATTGTGACATAAATGACCCTTCCGTGGCAAAATGTAAGATTAATACTGCAAATAAGACTCAGTCACTATTCTATGCTCCCCATGCACACCTCACCTCAGTTAATTAAAATTTGTCAAAACTAAGAACAAAGATGTAAACCTAAAATAAATGACAAGAAAATTACTTTATTTTCAAGTATGCTCTGCATATCTGTCTCTGTGTGGGTATGCCTCCATACCTCCTGTGTGTGTGTGTGTGTGTGTGTGTGTGTGTGTGTGTGTGTGTGTGTGTGTGTGTGTGTGTGTGTAGTCGGTTCCTCCTTCTGTCTGGATGTGGGTTCAAGGGATTGAACTCAAATTATAAGGATGTATAATCCAGTACCTTTACCCACTGAGTCATCTCACAGGTGTAATGTGATTGTGTTCTGTTCCATTGTAAATAACTGTCCTCCCTACAGGTTTAATAAAAACACTGATTGGCTGAAGGCAGACAGGAAGTGTGGGTGGGACTACCAGACTAAGAAAACTTTGGAAACAGGAAGAACAGAGCAGAGACGCCACAGAAGCCAGCAAATGCAGGGGACAACTATGCTGCTCTGAGAAAAGGTACCGAGCCACATGGCTGAACAGGATAAGAGTCATGGTCAGTTTAAGGGTAAAGAGTTAGCAAGTGATATGCCTGGGCCTTAGGTCAATCAGTGTACAATTAATATAAGTGTCTGTGTGCTTCAATGGGACAGTGGGTCAGAACCTCAGGGCTAGGCTGAAAAGACCAGGCCAGAAACTTTATACTACACACAGGCCTTTGACAATTATTTTATTTTAGAGTTAAACATTACACTCTAAAATTTCAGAGTATAGTAAAAGCACTGTAGGTCAAGTATTTCATGGTAACAATGTGGAAAAGTTGACTCTAAAGACAAAATAATTAAAAGCTTTGACTCACATACAGACCCTTTCCACTCTCATGGCCAATTTTAAATCAGCTTTTTTCTCCTCCTCTTCACAGGATGTTTCTACAACATTGCCATCTGTATGTACATTTAGAACAAAAATTAATTTCTGTATGTATGTAAAATAAACTGTCCACCAGAGTATAATATCATCTCCAGGAAAACCCAGAACTGCCATTGTCAGTAGAAGGGATGGGCACCCCTCCCATCTGCAAGCATAGGTAGTCATCACAAGACAGGTCCTCTCAGCCTGGGATGAAAAGGCTAAGAAACCAACTGGCAAGCACTGACCCTGAAATGGACAGTCCTGCCTGCACACACATCCTAATCAGAAATTACATGAGAGAATGTGGTAATACGTACTTAATAAAACTGTCTGGAATATCAGAGGACAGTCACCCACAGAGCCACGCCATAAAATCCAGGCAATGGAAGTGCAAGCCGTTAGTCCCAGTACTTGGGAGGCAGAGACAGAAGAACCTCTGTGAGTCCAAGGCCAACCTGGTCTACAGAGCAAGTCCCAGGACAGCCAGACTGTTACAGAGAAAACCCTGTATCAAAAAGAAGGGGGGGGGGGAGGAAGGAAAGAAAAGAAAAGAAAAAAAGAGAAAAAAAACTGGGCTCTGTCCTCTGATATTATAAACTATTTCTTATTGAATATATATCACCACAGGAGAGAAGGATTTAGAGGGAAACCTTTTTTTTACGTTTTTATTTATTTATTTACTATTTCATTTAGAAGTTTATTTAACATATCTACCACTGTTTGTTATAATGAGGTTTTGGCCCCATCTGGCTAAGAGGTCTAGACCTATAGAGTTGGAGTCCCAGACTTCTTGGCCGCCCGCCGCTGCTTAGTCCCCCACAAATGACTCAGATGCTTATATTAACTTCATTCTGTTTGGCTTACAGCTTAGGCACATTGCTAGCTAGCTCCTTCATCTTAACTCAACCCATTTTCATTAATCTGTCTGCCATGTGGCCCATGGCTCACCTGTGTTCCTTACATGTTGCTTCTTTGGTGCCTGGCTCCATCTGTCTCTGACTCCACCCTTCTTTCTCACTGTTCCCCTTCCCTCACCTCTTCCCAGCCATCCTCCTGCCTTCTTACCCCATCCCATGCCCCCATCCATTCCTTGGAGAGGGTAAGAACTTCCAGAGTGAGTAAATGCAATCTGTCATATCAAGCTGAAGTAGGACCAAACCCTAATCCCCAGGTATCAAGGCTGAGCAGGGTATTCCTCTAGGGAATGGGCTCCAAGAAGCCAGTTCATGCACTAGGAATAAATTCTGGTCCCACTGCCAGAGACCCCATAAATTTCCCACACCATCTGACTGTCCACATGCAGAGGGCCTAGTTCAGTCCTGTACAGGTTCCCCAGCTGTCAGTTCAGAATCAGTGAGCTCCCATTAGGTCGGGTCAGTTGTTTTTGAGGGTTTCCCCATCATGATCTTGACCCTTCTGCTCATATAATCCCTCCTCCCTCTCTTTGCTGGACTAGGGGGCTCAGCCCAGAGCTTAGCTTGGATCTCTGCATCTGCTTCCATCAGCTGCTGGATTCCGGTTCCATAACGACAATTGGGGTGGTCATCAATTTGATTATAGGGGAAGGCCAGTGTAAGCACCCTCTTCACTATTGCTTGGAGTGTTAGCTGGAGTCATCTAGAGGGGAAATCTTAAGTAAAGCTGTATTATGCATAAGTCAGAAGGCATCCACTAGATGAACAGCAGAGTTGTTAAAAGCTAAATCCTGAACTTCAGGTTGCATGGATTTAAATCCTGGCTCCAATCAGTACAGTGTAGATAGGGCAAGCTATTTGGCCTCCATAAACCTCAGTTTCCATGTCTGTAAATCTGGTGTAGTGACTCTTAATGGGAGTGTAGTGAAGACTACATGAGATATGCACTAAATAGTTCATAATCATTAGTAGTCTTCCAATTAAGACTAAAATCTTTTATAAAACAGATCTGAAATGCCAAAAGCACCTAGGCAACGGTTAGTGAACTATATTCTAATTGCCCACTTCCTAAGAGGAATAGATGCCACCACAATCAGCAAATGCGAAATCCTGGAAACCAGCAACAACCAGAAATTAAATCATTTTTTAAAAGATACTATTAAGTGAAGGCCAGAGCTAGAATCACTGATAATCGGGTTATAGTAAGGGACATGTTTCTGTACTACACTGCCACTAAAGCTATCCAATGAGAAAAGTGTCTGAGTCACTTAGTCAAAAAGAAACCAAGAAGAGTCAACTATTTGGTAAGTTCAGTCTTCAATCCACCCCTCAAATACCTAACTCACATGGGAGATGGGGAAAAGATGGCATGACAAGATGTCAGACATGGGCAATTTAAAATACCTTATCTCCTTAAGGTTCCAAAGACTAAATAATCGAAAATAATCATAGCAAGTAATCATAAATGTTACATTTGGCCTTTAAATTCTTTTACTAATTTATTTTTATTTGTAAGTCTATGTGTATGCATGTGTGAAGGAAACGGGGGGGGGGGGAGGGGGGCACTGCATTCTCTGGAGCTGGAGTTGCATGCAGTGGTGAACTACCAAGTAAGTGGGTGCTGGGAACTGAACCTAGGTCCTCTGCTGTGGGATTATACTCATGTACACTGTAAATATTTGTCTCTCCTACTGGTTTAATAAAAAACTGACTGGCCAGAAGGCAGACAGGAAGTGTGGGCTGGGCTACCAGACTAAGAAAACTTTGGGGAAAGGAAGGGCAGAGGAGAGATACCAGGCAGATGCAGAGGAAAAAGGATGAAAATGATGCTCTGAGAAAAGGTGCTGATCATGGGTTAGTGTAAGAGTAAGAGTCAGCAAGTACTATGCCTGAGCCATAGGCCAAACACTATGTAATTAATATAAGACTGTATGATTGTTTGGGACTGCGTGTCTGGATCTCGGGACTGGGCCAGGCCAGAAACTCTCACTACAGTCCTCTGAAAGAGCAAAAGCAGCTCTCAGCTTCTCCCTGGCCCTTTAAATTAATCATTATTTTAACTGACTGGGGCTATATAGCCCAGTGGTAATATATATGAAGCCCTGGGCTAAATTCTCACATTGAAAAGAAAAAAAAAAATCAACACAAACTGTGTATGTTTCTGTTGGTTTTGCATTCTCTCATTACAAATTAATGAAGTCAAAACACTTGACCCTGTAGCATAAGAAAACCTAAGCAGCATCCAGAATCGCCACCTCTGTCTAAAACCTAAGCCTAGTCACTCCTGAGGACCTATTTGAGACCAAACTGCTAACTTTCAGCAAAAGCCATCAGCATCACCTGCCCAGGCTTCTAGGACAGGAATCCTCTAACGATTTGCTTGATAGCCACTAATTCACTCGGTTCAAAGTGGCCTTTTTATCTAGGTTTAAAAGAAATAAAACTGTCTAAAATAATTTTTTTGCAACAGATGGAAATGAATTCATTTTACTCTACATTATCCTCTCCAGCCAGCAATAACTTCTGGTTGTAGAGCAAAGAGAAAAAAAAAAAAAAAAACTGTGTGATTTTAATCAGCATTTGGATTGCAGCCCTGCCCTGCAGCAGGCCGTAAGATGAGAAGTGTTCCAGCCTCACATTCCGAGGAAAATGAATTTTTATGTAAGCAGGCCCCATGTTAACCGCCACCTCACTTTTTGCACAGGGAAAACATGTCCAAAGTACATACTACTTTCAACTATTCTCCACACTACATTAATTGAAGTAGCATCCTTGGAAAACTCATCAATTATACGCTAACTGCATCTAACCAAAACTTACCGTGAAGCACATGGAAGAAAACAACAGACACACCCCTAGTTGTGCACAGGTGAAATAATCCCCCACCTCTACTCTACTCCACCCTACCACCACCACATCCCACCCCTACCCCACCCCCTATCCCTAACCCCACCCCCCCACACACCCCTGGTACCTTTAGGCTCACACAACAACAAAAAAAAAATTCAAGGTGCTTTTAGAAAAAAGAAAATACTGTATACTGCCTCGGGAAAAGACTTTAAAACATGCTCCAGCATTCCCTCTAACACGGGATTAAACAAAGTACCTTAACCTCTGCAGAAGAGAACTATATCTACTGCCTCAGTTTACATTCTCTTGCTGTGACAAAACGCTGACGGAAACCAGCTTGGGGATGAAAGGTTGTTTACCAGCTACATCCCAGTCACAGTCCATCGCTGAGGAAGCCAGGACAAGAACTCAGACAGGACAGAAGGCTGGGAAATCTCTCTTCACAGTCCTGGACAGTCCTGGACTTCAATTGATTGACAGACGGCATTCATGTTACTACCAAGATTCATCTCAAACGAATGCCTAAAATCTGGCAGCCTTCTAGAAGACCCATTTAGGTCCTACAATACTCCCAGAGTCTCCTTACAACCCTGTGGGTAAGCATTTCCAAATTCATGCCCTCCGCTGCCTACAGAGTCTGGGGATTCCATTAGCACCTGTTTCATTATCACCAACTTCTGCCACAAAGAAAACTCTGAACAACTTCTCCTGGCCTTTGTGGTCCCTGTTCTTAAGGCCTCTTGGACCATCCCTGTGAAAGGCAATAATTAGCATATACTAGCATATTCTTCAAGCTCCGCGGGCAGTACACATCACTGTGTGCCCTCAATGGATATGTCAACAACTACAGAACCAACTGCTGGATTTCCAGCCTGAACTTACCACTCCCTGAAATTAGATGGATCAGAGGCCCCCTCTATTGCTCTCCATCTACCTATTCCCCTGAGGCAGGAGCTCTCCTTGAACTTAGGTTTGGACAGTCTAGGCTGGAAGCCAACAAGCCCCAGGAATCCTTTCTCTGTCTCCCTAGGAGGTGGGGTTACAGGAGTGCTGGGATCAGAATTCTGGTCCTCAGGGTCACACAGCAAGTGTTGTTAATCACTGAGCCGTTTCTCAGCCCCCTTAAAATACACCTTTAAATCAAAATAGTAATGATACACACACACTGTACACACCTCATTTATTTTTTTCCTGAGAAACCCTACCTGATACTAAAATAGTAAAAGTCAAATGGGTTCTTGTTAAAGTTGGTAAACGTCTTATCTTCCCAACCACTCAGATATGACAGCATGTTAAAGAAACACTGGTTGCTATTCCTACTTCAGTAGTTTCAGTGCAATGCCAACACATCAACAATGCTATTACCTCACTGTGAGCATCAATCATTCATCACTATCATCGACCCGAATCATCCCTGACTCAATACAAGCTTTTAGAAGTATTTTATGTGCAGAAGACCAAGTTAAAAAAAATCATTAACAAACTACTGTTAAGAAAATAGACACCAAAATATACCACAACAAGCAAAAATAATAACCTTCCTAGAAAAAGGAGACAAAAATTAACAAAATATGCATACATTTTTTTTCAATTTAAAAATCATTCACAGCCATATAGGGGATCAAACCAATGCAGAGTTCCTAGACAGGTTGAGGGTCCTCTGGATTACAAAACAACATAAGAACAAGTTATGTCTCTTAAATTTTAATGAAATCTGGAACTTCCAATAACAATGAACATTTGGTAGTAGTAAGTAATGTCCACTTTTCAAGAAGTAATAATAGTCTAGCAATCTGCTGTCCGCATCCAGCAAGTATAATAATATAGACAATTATAAAGCAATTTGTTTAGAGGTGGCAAATTATACACAAATTTCCTATAAAAATATGCTGTATCTTAATTACAAATATTTTTAGCTTCCCCCAGGTTCTTCCTCTCCTTAGGGACTCAACATAACAGACTATGCCCTTTCTAACAGGACTGTAGTCTTGCGTGTCCGCCGAACCCCCTGTGAGTCACTGGGCCTGAATCATCTCGGTCACTATGAAAGGACTAAGTCAGTGAGGAAAAAAGGACGATGACCAATTGTAAGAGAAGCATGGATCTGTCTCAGCCATCCTTAGTGGCTCTGTGGTGTCTCCTTATCCAGAAAGTTGGGTTCCTCAACCATATCCAATTTTCTGGATTGGATCAAATGACCAGGAATGGGTCTCTAACAAGGAGAAGCCAGTAACTGAGAATATACTATACAATAATAGAACTGATAGCTAGGAGACATTGAACCAATGAATTCAACTGCTCGATACATTACAAATTGGTGACTACCCAAACAAAACATTTAAATGCATGTATATGAAGGCTGAATTATCACTGCTTGGGCAGTTCTTCCTCCTGCAGCAGAAATAAAAAGAAAGTGTAAATCCACACACCCAAATACTTAGCAATGAGCTGCGGCTAACCAAAAATTCTCACTAACATAGCTAACTATGAGGCACATCTAAATCATACAGGATACAAAGAATATATCTAAAGGGAAAGCTGAGCAATTTATTCAAAAGTTACAGCAAAGAATAAATATCCCAACGATTTCACAAACTCAAGGCAATCAAACTTCGAACACACCTTTCATACCTACAACTAGAAACCTACCACAGAAGGCAAGAATTCTTGTGTCTCAAGGATGAATGCTTTCACCACTATAAAGACCCAAATGTTCTCAAGTGCTTTCTCTTTTAAAATCAGAGGAATGGGAGGGGGGCACTACAGGTATTAAATCAAGATAGCATGCTAAAATAAAATCAAGGCATATCATATAAGCAGCATATCTACCTCAAGAAATGAAATTAAGGAGCTTGGAGAGATGCCTCAGCCACTAAGAGCATTGGCTATTCTTCCAGAGGACCTCAGTTGGATTTCCAGTACCTACATGGCAGCCCACAACTCTAGTTCCTGGGACCATGATGCTTTCTTTGAGCATTAGGCTGCATAGGCACAAAACATCCATACACATAAAATATATTTTTTAAAAAGAAATTAAATAAAGACATGCAAAAATTCAATGTAGCAGTTAGCACAGTAACTTCCAAAGATTTCACTCAATGTCTTCATTAATATGTTAAAGCATTAAGATGCCATCCTACACTGATAAACATCAGCTGTGCCACTCAACATACCGTTATAATAACTATCTCACTGGAACAGAGCACAGATTCAAGGTCATCAAGAACTTATAGTAAGTTAGTGAGATACTAGGATATTAATAAATATACAGTGCTTTCTGGTTTGAAATAGTTCAAGTCAGACCACCAAGTAAGATTTAAGTTACCTGTACTGCCACACACAGGGGGACACGTGGAGGTGGGGACTAAGATTCTAACTCTGGGGACATGAAACACTTGAAACAATCATTGCACATCAGCCTCCATCAATGACAGTTCTCTGGCTTTCCCTAGCTATGCCCAGTATGTGGCAAAAATCCAATCTATTCAACATCTAAAAATATGTCACCACGTTGGGAGGCAAACTGTAGGTCGTACAGAGCAAACATGAAAGTGCTAGCTATCTCCAGACACTAAAAGTTCATCCCAAGACAAAGACAGCGGGCAACCCAAATCGGCAAGGTAGAGAGGAGTTCAAAATGAAAACTTCCGTAGGTTTGCTTGTATGAATCAAAGACGTAAAGTCCTGCCTGATAGTCTGACAAAGAAAGGTAGCCTGAGTTCGAGCTAGGTGAATAGGAGTTCAGGTTTTCACTATGAATGTAGAACATTTTTCCAAAGCCCACAGGAAGCAGTTTGAGGGACCGGAGGGGGGGGGGGGGGTAGAGAAGAGAAAGAAAGAAACAGTATTGCAAAGAAAGCAATAGCTGCTGAGCATGCAAGCCACGGCTGGTCATCTCGCAGATGGGTTAGGTCAAGTCGTCCTTCTCATCATCGAGCCCGATGGAGAAGAGAGCTGGCTCTGGAGCCTCTCCCTGCAAGCCCCTTAGGCCCTCTCCGACCACCTTCCCCACCGGCCGCGGGTCGCGGACACACCCCCAAGGAGGATGTCACCTGGGCCTCCTCTCAGCGGCCCTCGGTCGCCAGCCGTCCTCACCATGGAGTCCCAGCTCTGCCGCGCCGACTGCAGCGTGCCTCCCGGGCCTCCCCCGAACCGCGGCACGGGGAGACGCGGCGCCGAGGAGCATCCACACGGACCCCAGGAGTCCGGGACACCGAGGTTCCGAACTCAGCTCCAGCCAGAGCTCGCAAATCCTGGCCCGGAGCCGCGTTTCCGCCCGGCGCGGGCCGCGGTCGCCAGCGGGACCGGAAGTCCCGCCTCTGGCTACTGAGCCCAAACCTCCAAGCTACTCGAAGTGGCTGCTACTGGGCTGGGGAGGGGAGGTACGTGCCTCTCTTTCTCACGCTCCAGCCTCTGGTATGTCACTTAGCCAGTCTGCAAATGCGTGGCCAACTGTCCACTAGATGACTCAGGCACCAAGCTCTGAGCCCACACTCTGAAAGTTGAGATAAACAAAAGCAGTTGCTAATCACACCACGAAGGAGTAGATTTTATTTCATTAATTCAGATATCTATCTTCTCCATCACTCGGGAAACAAGAAAATGGTAGACAGAGAACCACACCTTGATGGACTGCCTAGTTATCATCTATCCCTTGTTTTCGTGTCAGGACCCTGAAGATGGACTCCTTTGAAGACGGTGTTCTTCCGTCAGGAGATCTCTTCTCGGTGTAGCAACGTTGAGTAAGTCTCCTTTGTCTACTTTCCCTACTAATTTGTGTCATTTCATTGGTTTATTGAGGATAGGTGACTGAACCTGGTTTGTTGGACAACTTAAGAGTTAAGGCACTGTTGTGGAGAATGCTATAGGGGAGAGAGTAGGGCAAAGACCGCCTGTGAGCAACTTAAGTTGAGACCGAATTGAAGAACGAGTACGGGCCAGGATGGGCAAGGACGTGCACAGCAGGATACCAGGAAGTGAGAGCATGCCTTGTACAGATAGCTGATGGAAGTGGGGTCGGTTCAGAAAGCACAAACCTAGACAAGGCCAGATGATGCTAAACTTTATTCCAAAAAAAGACCCTTTGAGCTTCAAATTTCATACAACAGAATTAATGCAGTCACAAGTAAAATAGAACAGTGAGTCGTGGGTTTGCCCAGAGTGACTGCCCAGGTTTTAAAACAAACAAACAAACAAACAAAAACCTGATACTGAGGAATTTATCTCAGTGATTATGATATTAACCAATGTGCATGAAGCCCTGGATTTGCTAGTCCATAAACTGGGCACAATGATGCACACCTGGAAATTTAACACTTGGATGGTAGAGGCAAGAGGATCAGTAGTCGAAGATCGTCCTCAATGACATAGCTAGTATTAGACCAGCCTTGAATATTCAAGATAGGGAAGAAAGGAACAGGGACCAGAGAAAGATGAAAATAAGATCCTGTAAGACGCCCTGGTAGAAATGTAGGCTTCCCTGATGCTTCTCTAAGAGTGTTTTTCTCAAACAGTCATCATACCCAGATAGAAAAACAATAAGTGGATACTAAAACCCTCCTAAGGCTCAGATCTTTGAGGTTGCCTCAACCAACAGAGACGCCAACCAAAGGGAGGAGCCAGAGAAGAGGAAACTTCATAGACAGCAGTGAAGACTGTTGACTCTGTTGCTATATTTTTGCTCACTACTGGTGTTAAACCTACTTTTGGCCTATCAAGCTCTCCTTTTTCCTTATTTTCTTTTCTTCCTTTTAAAACAAGGTTTTACTATGTCACCCAGGCTAGCCTTGCACTCACAACCCTCCTACTACATCCTAGACCAAATCTTTAAGACTCATCTAAGAAACTTTAAGTATGGCGTAGGGACATACAGAGATATAACAGCCATTAGAAGTGAGCTCTACATGTGACAATGTCCTAAAGAAAAGGTCTATGAACAAACACCTTTGCCAAGGATGAAGGTTCTTGCCTTCTTTCCCTTGATTACAAGAAATATATATATATATACATATGTACATACATATATATATTTCCGAGACATTTTGTTTCAATATCCAGACAGCTCTTTGCTATCTGTAGCCAAATAACCGTAAGGAATGTATCCAGATCATGTCCTTGTTTAAGATAATCTGCTTCCCAACTCCTACCAGATGTGCACCAAGAAAAAGAACCCATCCTTATTCTCACAGAAAACCAGACCAGATGTTAACACTTAACCCAAACAGGGCCAGGGAAATTTTTTCTGCGCTAAGGTTGGTCTCAATTTGCATGTTGAAATGAATATATCATGTGAATCTAGAATTGAATTAGACATATGTAAGATGTCCAAAGATGGTGGAGGGGTGTAAATAATGAGGAAGAGGTAAAGACTTGGAGGAGACAGATGTAGAAAAAGAAGAATTATCAGAGAAATAATTGTCTGAGATCCAATCTTTCAAATTTTTGATTTCCATTTCCTTGCAAGATTAAGCTGGACTTCCTGACCTTAAATTCTATGTAATTCTGCATTCTCTCAGCAAATACTCCCATTTAACCACTATCAATAGGTTACTATTCCCAGCTATCATATAACCAGACAGCAATTCACAGGATACAGGGCAACTGTTCATTCCACAGCACCTAACTTGGTGGTTGGGAGGCCACATCTTTCTCTAGCCAAGGACAGGAGTTTTTGTGCCCTCCAGTGGATACCAAATCTTCAGATAACTGTCAATGACCACAGAGCTGAACAGATTATGTGATAAAATCATATAGATGGACAGAATCATGTAATCATGACACAAAGCTGAAGGGGAACTAAATCCAACACCCAGGTAGGTATAGTAGTTTCCCTAAGACCAAACCACTCAACAGGCCCTGGGACAAGCCCAGTTCAAAGTCTTCACTCTTCCAGTCCTGATCATGCCCTTGAACTGAGCTTCTGCATGGAAAAGGCTTCACTGCTTTTCTCATTACAGAGATAAAGCCTGAAAGAAGTAGCTTGGGGAGGGGGTTAGATGATGAAGGAGACTCCTATACAGACAAACAGCAGCAAATGCCCTGCAGGTGCCATTCTTAAGAAGAGGGAAAAGGGGAGGTCCATGTTAGAGTGGGCTAGGATGCAGTTGTAAAGGAGACAGAGGATGGGAGAGAAGGGGAGGGGATAAGGGAAATAAGCAATGATATTTTTCCCAGAGGGACAAAAGACTGCCTCTGGATAGAGAGGGGATAGACGTGGCAGATAAGCAAATGACAATTTATAAAGGTAAAGTGGGAAACCCTGAATCAGAGTAAGGTGTTTGATTTTAACTTATCATATTAATTAGGTAATCCAAAATGGGCTTCTTATTGCTGGACCTTGGTAGTTGGCCTCAGGAGGAAGAACTGGCCAAATAAAGGAATAGATTTTGGTGGCTTACTTTAGAAATGTAATATAACAACTTTTAGCAGGGGAGAAAATGGGATGAAGGGAAAGGCCTGCCAGAGCTATGTGTTCAAGTGGGCTAGTGTCCCTTCAGATGGTGTGATCTGTCGAGATAGGAAGGCATGGTGGACATGACAGTGGAAGTATACAGCTACTTACTCACATCTCTATAGATTGAGAAACAAGATGTTGTAGTCAGAAGCTGGGCTGGGCTACAGTCCTCCAGGCCTCTCCTGTGGACCCACTTGCTCCAGCTAAGCCCCACCTCCCAAAGTTTCCACTTCTCAAAACAGTGCCACCAGCTGAGGACCAACTGTTAAGATACATGAGCCTACTGGGGACATTTTTCATCCAAGCTGTAATAAAGTGCTATGTTCATGGAAGCAACTGAGACTTTTAAAACTCATCTGCTTCCTCACACTGGCCCCTTGGTCTTCAGAGTTTAGCAATACCTCTACAATAACATCACTAGGCTACAGAAGTATGAGAACTGTCCAGAAACACATTAGAGAGACATTAGATAACAGATGGGCTACTTCAAACCTGGAAAGAAAGGTTTAAGAGGTTTCCCAGCTTTTTGTTTCCAGTTCTTATAAGCTGTCTTGGACAGATAAATGAGCTAATTAACAGAGCTAATCAGGTTAATTATTTATCAGACCTAATCCCACATATTGCAACCTCTTTGGTGCATGCACAGAATTTGTCTTATTCTTATTTTTCCACTAATATCAATATCATTAGCAGTTCTATGGAAAACTATACCCTCTCCCTTTGCACATGCAATAACGCCATACATATGTATGGCAAAATCAAAGCATATTTCCTGCTATATTAGCCATTTGATGGAATGATACATCAATTAGAAGCAATGGATTGAATACTAATTAAGGTGTTAGTATTCTCCAATTCATAATCCCAACTCCATTGCAGTGACAACAGCTTGTCCAGGAAGACCTTAATGTTCTGTGAAACAGTAACATTTCAGAATAATGTGAAAGATGACTCCCTACTAACACAGGAGTGCTTTCTGTTTCTTCCTAAAGCATAGTCTGTAGTAGGAGGTTTCTGGCCCAAACTTTCGGGCCTAACCTCAAGCTCTAGGCCCCCAGATCCACAGATCCACAGACCCACAGACCCACAGTCCCACAGAGACACACAGATGCTTTCAATAGTTTTAGGCTGACTGGCCTCAGGCCCAGGCCTATCACTTGCTAGCTCTCTCCCCTTCATCTAATCCATGATTCTTCCTGTTCAGTCATGGGGCTCGGTACCTTTTCTTAGAGCAGTATAGTTGTCCTCTGCTTCTTCTGGCTTCTCTCTGGCATTCTGCTCTGTGCTTCCTGTTCTCAAGAGTTTTCTTAGTCTAGTAGCCCCGCCCACACTTCCTGCCTGCCTTTAGCCAATCAGCGCTTTTTATTAAACCAGTGGGTAGGACAATTATTTACCATGAAACAACACAATACCCCTACAATAGTCTGTCTCTAAAATGTTTCAATTTAATTAAAATTGTGTTGGTTTTAACATTTTATTTACTGTGTACACATGAAAGCACATAGGTTTATGTAAGTGTGTGAGCCACCATGTGTGCCACCATGTGTGCCACAGCTCACGTGTAAAGGTCAGAGGACAACTTCCCGGACTTGTTTTTCACTCTCTACCTTGTCAACAAAGGGTTTCTCTTGTTCTTTTGGCAGCTACTCCAGGCTAACCCATCTCCATGTTTCTGGCCAATAATATCTTTGCCTCCCTTGTTGCCATAGGAGTAATGGGATAACAGATGCAGGCCACCCCATTTCTACCTTTTTATGTGGGCTCCAGGGATCAAACTCAGGTTATAAAACGTGCATGGCTAATGCTTTCACAAGCTGGGCCATCTTTTGTAGCTCAGGCTAGCCTCAAACTTGTTATGTAACCAATGCTAGCTTTGATCCTCCCATATCTGCTTCTGATGTGGGGTGCCTTTATGCTGTAAGTAAAGGGACTGTTCTGGCTTATGGCAGGCACTTTTGAAATCAGAAGGAAATTGAGAGCATATGTCCTGACCCTCGGGACTTCATTGGGGTCCCAGTCACCTGTAAGGAGGGAATGGTAGGACAGGAGATGCAGAGAAGGACCACAAGTTGGAAATGTTGCTGATCAAGTGCCAATCTTTATTTTTACCAGACTGCTTATATATGCTTTTGCAGGGTTGCAGGTGCAAGGAGAAGGGAGGGTTAGTGAGGGGGGCTTCAAGCCAAAACTTGGCTAGTGTTAGGCAGTTATGAACCAAGAATGCTTAGGTAAAAAAGTCAGTGTGTTCTCATGTCATTTCTCCAAGAGCTGTCTTAATCTAAAAAATGAAGAAGGAGAGAATTCTGATCTTTAGTTGGATTCTGAACTTTAGTTGCCTCTTGGCTAATGAACCAGCTCCTAACAAACACAGATGGGGGAAGGAGGGCCGAGTCAAGGGAGATATGATCCAGCCACCCAAGAATTAACATATAAAGTAACACAAGTGAGCCACAGGCCACATGGTAAGGCAAATTAATAAAAATGGATTAAATTAAGATGAAAGAGCTAGCTAGCAATATGCCTAAGCCATAAGACAAACAACATAAAATTTATATAAGCATCTATGTGTTTCTTTGGGTCTTTGGGGTTGCTGGTCCAGATAAGCAATGCAGACAAGTCCAAACTATGGGGTTAGTCTGGGCCAAAAACCTCTTTCTACGTACTTCCTAAACATTATATGCATGGACTACAATACCCAAATAATTGAAATATTTAAGAACACGGCTTTGATGCTTTGATCTAGTTTTTTGTGGTAAGTAATATTATCTTGCCATTTATGTTAGTCATCTTTCAATCACTGTGACAAAAAAATAAAATAACTTGATGGAAAAAAAGATTTGGTTTTGCTCATTGTTCCAGCTGTCACTGAGGCCTGTGACAAAGCATGTGTTCTGACGGAGGGCAGGGCAGAGAGAGCCTGCTCACCTCGTGACAGCTGGACAGCAAAGAGAGAAGAGTCAGGATCCCAATACCTCCTGCAAAGTCACACTCTCTGTGACCCAACTTCCTTCCCCTAATCCCACATTCTAAAGGTTTCTCTACTTCTGCCACATGTTGGGGACCAAAGCATTAACTTCCAAAAAGTCTTTGGGAGATTATCAAAATTCAACACAAAACACCATTGTGACCATTTAAGTGGGCACCTGGGAAGAAGCCATGTGACTCACCCATGACCGCTGTCTTCATTTGCTTTCTTTTGCTGTGATAACCACCATGATTAAAAGCAAAATGAAAAAGTTTATTTCAGCTTAGAATTTAGAGTTCTTCATGAATGAAATCAGGGCAGAAACTCAGGCACAAACTTAAGGAGGGACCATAGAAGAACAATGCTTATGGGTTTGTTTCAAGGCTCAGGTACCTTTCTTGTACCACCCAGTACCACCTGTTCACAGTAGGCTGGCTCCTTGTGCATCAATCATCAGTCAAGAAGATGACCCATAGCTTAGACTACATGCCAGTCTAATGGAGTCATTTCCCCAATTGAGCTTCTCTCTTCCCAGGTGACTCTAGTTTGTGTCAAATTGACAACCAATACAGCCACCATTCATTGCTGAGACTCATTCATCTTTCCAAACCGAAACCCCATGTCCATTAGACAATGACTTCCTAATCTTCCCACACACAGATTTTAGACAAATTATATAGGTATATCTATACAAAACTTTCAACACTAATTCACACTTTTTCTCATATGTATGTAGTATTTAAGGATGTCTATATTGTGTTCTCGTATGAGGTAGGCACTCAGGGTGTGGGCATACATGTATGGGTGCAAGTGTGTGTGTGTATGTGTGTGTGTGTGTGTGTGTGTGTGTGTGTGTGTGTGTGTGTGTGTGTGTGTGTAGACCAAAGGTCACATAAGATATCTTCTATAATGATTCTCCATACTGAGCCTGAAGCTTACCACTTCAGCTAGTGGAGCTAGCCACCTTGTTCCAAGAATAGCTCATCTCTCTTTCCAGAACACTGGGATTGCAGGTGGCTCAGCACACCCATCCAGCTTTTACCAGGATTCTGGAGATCCAAATTTGGACCTCATGCTTAGCAGCAAGCGCTTTGCCTACTAAGCCATCTCCCCAGCCTTCACACATTTATAACTAGACATAAGATGATGACTTTATCAACTTTGTTCTCCCATGGCATTTAAATGAAGCAGGTGGTTTCCTCAGGGACACCTTGCAGAGTAATCAGGTTTTCTGTTTCTAACTTCTTGATGACTGAGACTAATAAAAAATCCAAATGTAAGAGACAACACAACAGGAATCCTGGCATTGTACCCATTAGCTGGAAGTCTAGATGGGTGTGTCCGTAAGGACAAGTTACTCATTTGAGGCTGTAGTTTTACGTGTCTTTCTTCAGCCACAATGGCACTCCCATACCAATGAGTGCCATACTACAGTGGGCATTGCCACATGAGCAATTGATTTGTGAAGAAGTCACTTCCTTTATTTTCAATCTTCTTTCAGAAAGTTAAAAGAAAATATAGTGCAGGTGTAGTGGTTTGAAAAAAAAACGGCCCTCAAAGAGAGTGGCACTAACGGGAGGTGTGGCCTTGTTGTTGGAGTAGGTGTGGTCTTATTGGGGGAAGTATCACTGTGGAGGTGAGCTTTAAGGTTTCATACATGCTCAAGCCATGCCCAGTGAGACAGACAACCACTTCCTGTTGCCTTCACAAGATGTTTAACTCTCAGCTACCTCTCCAGCACTATGTCTGCCTGAATGCAGTAATGTCCCACCATGATGCTAGTGAACTGAACCTCTGAACTGCAGGCAAGTCTTCCCAATTAAATGTTTTTCTGTATAAGAGTTGCCATGGCCATGATGTCTCTTCACAGCAATAAAAACCTTCACTAAACAACAGGTTAATTGTCTTTTCTTTGACAGGGCATGACAGAACCATAGAAGGTTCTTTTTTCTTACCTATTCCGTTATGTACAATTTTGATAGTGGGGGAATCACAACCTAGAGAACGTTAAAGGAACATATGTGACATTCCTTAAAAATGAAACGCATGTGGACCACATTTACTAGCAAATACTGAGAGATTGCTAAACTCTCTACCCACATTCTTTCAACATTTTCTCCAGCGGAGCGAACTCGCTCCGTTTTTTAAGCTGTTGATGTTCTTTGGCGCCTCTCCTTCCTCTCCCCCCACCCCTTCTTCTCCCTGTCTACCTCTCCTTTGCCTTTTTTTTAGACAAAAGGAGGCTGGAGCAATCAAATGAAATTCTAGACATTCGGGCCGTTAACATGCAACAGGCTAACTACATTTCAGGTCCATGCTAGACCTGGACTCTGCTCTCTGCTAAAGATGATTTTTGGCTTACAATCTGTCTCCATGCTCAGCCCTGCAGATACTTACCCTTTGTCAGCAGGAAGTACAGAAGGAGATTAGAAACCCAAGGCAGAGAAGAGCCTAATTGCTTTTCTATCAGCATTTACCCCAGGCCTTTCATCTTAGAAATAGCCAGGAGAATCAAGTTTACCTGCCTTAGGCTTCTCAGTGTATTTGCTATGGCTGGAGGTCCCTTCTCAGATTCTCTGGTCCCCCTTCTACTAACCCTACCTCCCCTTAGTTCCCCATGGCCTAGCATACTCTCTAAAAGTTTGTTCAGTGGATAGCAAGAAAACACCATATCAACTCATAGGTGTAGGAAATTTAGGCATACCCTTGGATGCTTGTTACCCAACCTCAACTTTCCAAGTTTGAGAAAATTACCATGGCTTGCCTTGTCTGGGTGTTTAAATGTCAGGAATTAAAGTGAATGACCACTTTGTCGTGCATTCTCATCAGGAACACATGGAGGAGGGCCTGTGCTGGATGAGGGGGGCACACACAGGGAACGTCATCAGAATGGCCAACCTGTTGGCCAGCTACCATCATTTCTCAGACACTTTGAAACAAGAACATAGAGTATGAGTTAAAATAACTTACTAAAATTATTCAAATCTAGCCTATCATTCATCCAAATGCTGCAAAATATGTGCTACTTTATGACAGAGATTAGAGCCAGACACTGGGCAGTTTATGTTCCTCTGGCAAAATAATATGAGAGAGTATCACCTGGAGACATGTTCACACTAAGAGAATACATTTAACTACTAGACTATATTCCTGAAAGGAAATTTACTTGTAATCAAGAGGAACATAATTAAAGTGTTTGATCTGTTTACCCTGTAGGCATGAGGACCTGTGTTGGATCCCCAGAACTCACATGATAGTGTTTATACATGTGTTTGTGTATATGTATGATACACCAAAAGATGATTCTTAGGCTAATGGATGGTATAAAAGTTCACAAAAGAAATACTTCAACTGTATACATCTATTATCTAAAGCGTTGTATGGGTCCTAATTGGTCTTAAAATAAAAACCTGGAGCCAGATACTGGGATAAAGCTGAAAGATGAGAAAGCAGAGGAACAAGCCATTAGAAAAGCTTTTTACCTCTGTTGAATCCTCAAGCTGAAAGAGGAAGATACTGTCCTGTCTCCATGAATCTTCAGGCTGAATGCCTCAGTTGAAAGATGGGGAAGGGAAGTACAGGGCCAAACTCCAGTCCTCTCTCACCTTCTATTCCTCTCTCTGCCCAGCCATGTCACTTCCTACACCAGCTTTTCCTAGCGCTGCCTCAATCTGCTGCCCTTTTGCACTAGATCAGTCTCTTGTAGTTGAGGCTGGTCTTGAACTCACAGAGACCCAGATGGATCTCTGCCTCCCAAGTGCTGGGATTAAAGGTGTGTTCCATCACTGCCTGACCTCTATGGCTAACTCTGTGGCTGGCTCTGTCCTCTGATCTTCAGGCAAACTTTATTTCTCAGATTACAGTCAATATATCACCACACTAAAGTGGATCCAAATCCAAGCAAGGTGATCTCAAAACTACTGATGTAGCCAATTGTTGTTACTAAAATAATAGCTTAACAGAGGGAAAATGATGAAGCAGTGAGTGAGAAGTAGGGGCTACAAGGAGAGAGTGAAGGAATTGCCAGTGACATTAACAATACTGTGAACAAATGAGGGGCAAGAGATGGGAAAGTGGCCAGGCATCTAAGTGCACACCTTTTATCCTAGCTCCTGGGAGGCGGAGACAGGCAGAGCTCCATGAGTTCAAGGCTAACCTGTTAGGCCAGCCGAGGATGCCTATGAGACCCTGTCTAACAGACAAAAGATCTTGGGAAACTCAGAAAACTGTCCAGTACTTTCTAATCCAGCATTACAGTTCACTGTGGGAAAACACACAGTGAAGAAATCAGGGGCGACGCCAGTCACATCTCCTCTCAACAAACACGTAGTTCCCTCACACAGCTTGGAAAAATATTCCTTTCACTTAAGCAGCTGTTCTCTCATTGGGATATTTCACCTGCTAGGATTACATGAGTCATTCTGTAGAATAGGGATGAAAAAAAGTAAGAATATAAATAAAATTACTCTCAGTTCCAAAATTACCCAAACATAAAAATGTCTCAAATACTAAAGTCATTCAGTCTTGTTCTGAAATGTAGATGTTTTTGCAAAGAAAAATAATTGTTGAGGCAAATTGACAGGGAACATTTAGTATATTCGGTTCTCCAACCAACACAGTCATTTTCCATTCTTCTTGATTATTCATAGACTGAAAGTAAGAAGCAGGCCTGCTTTGAAAAACTGTATTTTTAAAAGATCTTATTTATTTTGTGTTAATGTTTGCCTGAGCATCTACCAGTGCACCACACCACAAAGACCAGAAGAGAAGCATCGGATCCTCTGAGCTTAGAGTCACAGACAGTTGTGACCCACCATGTGGGGGCTGGAAATTGAACCTGATTATTCTGGAAGAGAAACCAGTGGTCTTAACCACTAAACCACCTCCCCAGCCCCTTTTTAAAGTTTGAAAGGCAGATTGCTTTTTGAGACAGGGTCTCATTGTTATAGCCCAGTTGGTCTCGAGCGCTGGGATTATAAATATGAGCTACCACAATTAGTTAATAAAAATATATGAATATTTTATTTGTCTCTGTTGTATGTGGGAAGACGTGTGTGCATGTGTGTGATGCATATGTATTGCATGCATGGATATGCATGTGTGAATGCAGGTTTACACATGCCACAGGACATGTAGAGTTCAAAGGGCAACTCTAAATAGGATCAATACCTTTACTTGGGTGTCATTATAATTTCCAACTCCCCATCCCATGACCCACATAAGTAAGAACTCATCTGCTCATCCAGTTGCTTGAAGGCAGTTTTATTTTAAAAATGTGGTCACTGAACCTTTGACACTTAGGCCAATAATTAATTACTGTTAGTGCTGTGAGGACAGGAATTTTGCAGGAGGCTTTGTCCTTGGGCAAACGTAAGAAAACTAATTCTCAGACCTCTCAGACCCTTCCTCCACCCTGGGGGCAGTTAACTAATAACCATTGTGTTCCCTGAAAAGTCTCTCTAGAGCAGATCTCCAAGGGCCATTTTTATTCCTGTGGGAAATGTTCTGTGAAAAAAATGGGAAGCCTTAGAGAGATAACGAAAGGGTGCTTGCTGGAGGGATGGATGGCTCAGCACTTATGAGCATGCGCCTTCCAGAGGACCCGATTTCCATCCCCAACACCCATATGAGGCAGCTCACAACTACCTGTGTAGCAGTAAGGTTTTGTGGCTTTGGGTAGTTAGAGGTTTAGATCAATAGACTTGTTGTGTTAGACATTTTAGTTGTCTGTAGTTGATTATGTCTTTAGAAATGATTAAGATGTTTATATTAATTTTATGTTGTTTGGTTTATGGCTTAGGCATATTGTTAGTTTGGTTTTTATTTTAATTTAATTTATTTTTATTAATTTGTTTGTCACGTGGCCTGTGGCTCACCTGTATTCTTTTTTTTAGGGGGGGAGGGCTGGCTCAGTCTGTCTGACTCTCCACCCTCTATGGGCATCTTCCTTTACAAGCACATAGCCAAACACACATTCTCTCTCTCTCTCTCTCTCTCTCTCTCTCTCTCTCTCTCTCTCTCTCTCTCTCTCTCTCTCTCTCTCTCCTCTCTCTCTCTCTCCCTCTCTCTCTCTCTCACACACACACACAGAGACACACACACACACATAACACTTAAAGATAACAAAAGAAAGTTTTAAGAAACCGTGAAACAATTCTTCAAACAGGATGAAGCACTGGATCATGTGGACCTTGACTCACCAGTCAATCGCAGGCCTTTGTGCCACCCTACCTACCTCCATGGAGCTGCTGTGTGCTGTGTCCTGTCTTTATCCTCTTTGCCCCTCCCATCGCCTCCGTATTTCAGGAGCTGCTCCAATCTAACAAGTGTTCCAAGATCCCAGGATCCTTTAGGCATTGTGCGAATGTAAAAAATAAATAAAATAAAAGCCTTACCTTGGAACACCATACCACCTGGCCAAATGGCAAATAGACCTGAAAAGGATTCGTTGAAGGGAGTTATTGTGTATTGTTTTGACATGAGCATGGTCATGTCAAGGACTCCAAGGCTGCTGCCCCATAAGAATGTCAAAGTCTTCCCTGGTGAGGCTCGGAGAGATGATAAAGCCTTCCTTGGGTCTGAGTGCGAATATCGACAGCATGTGTGAAAATATCCTCTGAGCTTTTCTCCCTCTGGGTGTTTATTGTCGTCAGACTCCTCTACAGAAACTTCTCTTAAGAGATTAACTAAAACTGCCTCTTTATTCAGCTCTATATAATAATCCCGCTCTTTGTTCAGCTCTATGCCATAACCGCGCCTCCCCTTTCAACTGTAATAGACAGCTTGCTCTTCCAGGGTGCTGAGGCTTCTTCATCCAAGAATCCAGACCAGCCAGTCCCAGTTTGTCTATCCTGTGTCTGTGGGTCTGTCCCTCCTTCATCCCTCACTGCCTCGGTAAGATCAATCTACGTGAATGGTGAACTCTCACCCTGCCTTTAGCTAGAGACTCAGCACCTGGGGTCCAGTGACTCAGCACCTGGGGTCCAGTACCTCCTCCCCTCCTTCTCCTCTCAACCTCCAGTGTGCCTGTTGAAGAATTAGCCTACCTTCAGTTTCACCTTCAAAGGCCTTGGTTAGAGACTCTAAACCTGGATGAATTGTGTGACCTTGCCTTAAAAAAAATAAAAATAAATAAAATAAAATAAAAATCAATTCTGGCAAATTGAGCTCAGAGTATTTACAATCAATACACCAAATCTTCCAGAGACGGCTGGCTCTGCCCACCCCCTCACAGCCACCTTCTAGTTTCATTCCACAGAATCATTGCTTCTGCCCCGCCCTCCACCCACCCCCTTTCCCAGCCATCTGGGAATCACCTTAGATTTTGCTCTTGGGCTATTGGCTGTTTATTTTTTGTTTTCTAAATCCTGCTCACCAACAAAGAATCTTAACCCCTTTTCTCACAAAGTGTTCTTGGATGCCACATCCAAGCACATGACTGTCCACACCACCCCACTCTACCCAGTGTGGGTTCTGTTCACTTCTGTAGGCTGGCACAGGGTTCCCTCATTTTAGAAAACTTTAATTGGAAGTTACTGACAAAGGAGACTCTACATGTATGAAGTCTTTCAAATGGGTCCCAACCCCACTCAGCTCATTAGAGAGCAAGATTTTGGGGACTGTTCTCCAGAAATTCACACTATCCAGGACTACTGTCTACTTCTGTTGTTATGAGAAAACACTGATCAAAACCAGCTTGAGGAGGAAAGGGTTTGTTTGGCTTACAGGGAAGCCAGGGCAGGAACTGAAGTATGGGGAACACTGCTTATTGGCTCCTTCTCAGGCTCATACTCAGCTACTTTTCTTACATAGCCCAGGCCTACCTTCCAAAGCATGGTACCTCCTGCTTTGGCCCCTCCTACATCAATGAGCAATCAAGAAAATGTCCCTATGTACATGTTCACATGGCAACCCAGTGGAGGCAATTCCTCAGTTGAGGGTTCTTCTCCCTGAGTGTGTCAAGTTAACAACCGAAGCTAACTATGACCACAATCTGAAGTATCTGCTCAGCTACTGGAGCTATAGATTGTATGAACTTTGCTAACTGTAAACTGAAGGAATGAACATCAATCTATTTGCCTC
This sequence comes from Phyllotis vaccarum, assembly GCA_033318265.1. Taxonomy (NCBI): domain Eukaryota; kingdom Metazoa; phylum Chordata; class Mammalia; order Rodentia; family Cricetidae; genus Phyllotis; species Phyllotis vaccarum. The sequence goes on along the minus strand of JARWLC010000017.1, from coordinate 11,947,464 downwards.
CAGCTTCATTTTTTTTTTTTTTTACCATTACTCAAACCATAATTTGAATTTTCTTTGTCATGAATAACTGATGTTCCTTCTTTGAGCCTGTACGTCCACACCATTTAGGGTTTGCTTTGTTTTATTTTTGAGACAGAGTCTCACTATGTAGCCCTAGCCCTAGCTGGCCTGAACTTACTAAGAAGACCTAGCTGATGTCAAACTCACAGAGATCTAGCCTTTTTGGCCCCAGTACTGGGATTAAAGGTGTGTACCACCAGGCTTCACCCATACCAGTTTTTAGCATGATTATGATAAAAATCAAATGGTGTTTGTTAAATACCTATGGTGTTACCATTCATGAGTATCATTACATAATAACTCAGGTGGTTGAAGTATAATTGAGTTACAATTATTCTCATGTAGAACAAATCTCAAGACATGAAGGTTTGTCATTATAATTACTGAGAATTATAATTACTTCTGGATTATGATTGTTCATTAATTTGGCAATGACAGTTTAAGCACAATTTAGTTCTTTATGGAGACATTTTAACGTTTATATTTGAAAATATGGGGAAAATAGTATCATAAAATCATTTTCAAAGCCTTGTAACATATATAATAATGCCCCTCATCAGCCATTATTAAAGTTACTTGAAACTAAAAATTCCTGAGTGGGTGGAAAGTGAGAAATTGGAATACTTCAGTGTTTCACAGAGAGGAATCTGAGTTATTCAGTGTTTCTGTGCATGCATATGTTCCTCCTACAAAACAGTGAGAAACCCAGACATCAACAGCATATTTGTGAGCTCAGCAAATAACTAGGCTAAGTACAATGAACATACTTCAGAAGCAAATGAAAAGGATATTTTTCTGTCTCTCACATCAAAGGATCTCAGGCGCCATAAATGATTGGGCCGTATCTGAAGGAATGAGGGATGAGGACCTGGGGACTGTTCCAGATTTGAGATTAGACTTCAGACTTATCAGTGTAACCCTTCACCCACCGTGATTCCAGATCTGGAGCAGCCCCTGGGTCTCCAGAGAGCATCTACTATATATGCCTTCCTGTTTCACCTGCTGCCCTCAAGGATAACCTACCAGTCCCTACATGAGATATTTCTTGCTTGAACCAGGAATGGCTTTTACTATTCCTATCACCCACACTTGTTGGGCTGCCTGCTGCCTGGGGGTGACTCCAGTGTGAAAGAGAGAGAGATAAGTAAGTCTGTGTTCTGGTTTTACTTCTGTTCCTGTGGTAAAACCTTCTGACAAAAGCAACTTGGACCAGAAAAGGTTTGTGAGACTTTTACATCCAAGGCAGGAACTTCAAGCAGTCAATCACATCCACAATCAAAAGAAGAAAAATAAATAAATACATGTCTCCATGGTCATCCCTTTCCCTATACTTCCAAACCCCAGGATCCCCTACCTAAGGAGTGGGGCCATCTACAGTGGGCTGAACTGTCCCACATCCATGAACACTAAAGAAAATCCCCATAGACAAGCCAACTTGATCTGGACGGTCTTCCTTTGAAACTCCTTTCCCATAGATTTGGTCGAGTTAACAATTAAAACTAATTAAATTAAATGACGATCAAAACATCTCACCATGGTTAGGTGATTTCACCACAGAGGAGAGTCTAGTCCAAGGCAGCTATCAGAGTACGAAGTATCATGGTCAAAGCTTGCCTGTTTTACTCACTCCTGTACTGGGTTCACACCTAGTCAGTGCCAGGCACATACACGGTAAGCAGGTATTTTTGGAGGAGTGACATATGGGCTGAGAAGCGCTCTGCATTGCAGACACTGGTGTGAGATGTGGTTGTCGAGATCAAAGGAGGAAGGGAAGAAGAGGGGGAACAATTAGTTCTCTGTGCGTGACTCTGAATCAGTTTGAAACACGATGGGCAATTCTCAAAACCACTCAGAAATCCCAGTATTTGTGGGGAAATAAATAAATAGAAGTACACGTACTGCGATGCCTGAGAAATGTTGAAGATTTGCTGTCAGCTAGCAGCACCTAGTGACCGGTCCCCAAACAGCATGACTTTTGAATGACTTTCACACAAGCAAGGACGTCCACAAAGTGACCAATTCTGCTGTCTGAGCAACAATGATAATTGATACCTTATGGTACTCGGCGGTTTACAAAACACTCATATTGGCTTTGATTCGTTTGGAAAGTGGCATAGATACTGTAAAGAGTAAAATGAAGCAGGATAGCAAGGAAATTGGAATCTAGGCTGTTTGACATGGTAGTGGGGAAGCTAGGCAGGCTTTTGTTTTCTGTATAAGTTCGATTGCAGCAATTGACCACAGAACATTACAGGTCCTCTGTGTCTGCCTACCTCAGAAATGGTGGGTCACAAGAAGTGCCAGGAGATGGGCATAATGATACATGCCTGTGATTCTGGAGTTTTGGAGCCAGAGGCAGGAGGATCATAAATTTGAGGCTATCATGAGCTAAAAGCAATACCTTGCCTTGAAACACAATAAAAATAGAAGTGGTGGGCATGAGCGGGGAGAACTCCCCTAAAGCTTCCTTTACCTCAAAAGTAGCTCCAGGGACTATAGCATGAACCCCAACTGGTCTTAATAAAAACTCAGAGCCTGATATCAGGTAAATGCTTTAAAAAGAATCAGAAACAAAGGAATCGGCAACTAAAGGGTCTTCTTACCTCTACCAAATCCTCAGGCCAAAAAGGCAGAGCTCCTATCTCCTCCTGCCTTATATTTCTCCCTCCACCCAGCCTTATCACTTCCTGTCTCAACCTCCCTAGTGTGGAATTAAAGATGTGTGTGTGTGTGTGTGTGTGTGTGTGTGTGTGTGTGTGTGTGTGTGTGTGTGTGTGTGTGTGTGCCTTCCAGTTACTGGGATCAAGGACATGAGATCCCAGGTCTTGGGATTAAAGGTGTATGCAACCACTATCTGGCCTCTATGACTAACTGGTGGCAGGCTTTGAACTCTGACCTTCAGACAAGCTTTATTTGTTAAAGCATACACAAAATATCACCACAAAGGATAGTTAATTAAACACCACTCACATATAAATGCACAGGTGTGTGCACACACACACACACACACACACACACACACCCCACATGTAGCAATTTCTCTAAGTATAATGATTGTGTTAATTATTGACTTGATGGAATCTAGAATCACCTGGGAGATGGGCCTTCAGGATATGCTTTTGGAGGATTATCTTTATTATATTAACTAATGTGGGAAAATGAATCTTAATTGTAGGAGAGACTGTTTACTGAAAGGAGAGTCCTGGATGATTTTATACCTTGCTGAACATTCTTCTCCCTCTGCTTCTTGACATCAGATGCAGTATAACCACATTTCCAATTTATAGATGGTAAAACCAAAACTCTGAGACATTAAAAAATGAATCAAAATATCGAGTATTTGTGGTAGTCAAGCCCTTCAGAAGATGACTTCTGCAGTCAGGATTCTGGGCTTCAGAGTAGAAAAAAACTTAGAAAGATTGCTGATGGAATTCAAATGGAAACCACAGAAGAATGGATGGAGCATATCTTAGTATATTGTTCTGTTGTTGTGCTAAAACACTGGCAAAAGGAATTTTCAAAGGGTTGGTTTAGCTCACAGCTCTAGGTTGAAGGCAATCATTGTGGTGCCAGAATGGTACAGTGGCAGGAACTGTTCATGGCCGTGATAGAGTGAGCTTGCTTATATCTTGACAGATCAAGTAGAGAGCACTAGAAGGTCTGCTATTTAAAGATTGCTTCTTACTGTTGTGTCTCACTTCCCTGAAGTTCTACAACCTCCCAACAGTGACACGGTTGGAAACAAAGTGTTTAAGCACGTGTTTAAGCACAGACACTGTGTCATATCCAAATCATAACATTCCGCCAAGGCCCCTGTAGGGTTGTGGCTTCTTAGAATCCAGACTTTGTTCAGTCCACCTTCAGAAGTCTACATAGCCTAGCAATGCAGACCTATCTCTCTTAACTTTGAACCTCTGTAAAATCAGAATGTACTGTGGGGTGGTCTTTCTATACTTGGTGAATATGTGCTGCTACTATTGACTAATAAAGAAGTTGCTTTGGCCTATCGCAAGACATGATATAGCCAGGCAGGAAATCCAACAAAGAGTCAGGAAAGAGAAAGGCGGGGTTTAAACAACTGTATTAGAACACAGGTAAGGCCATGAGACATGTGGCAAAACATAGATTAATAGAAATTGGTTGATTTAAGTTATAAGAGCTAGTTAGTAATAAGCCTGAGCACTAGACCAAACAGTTTGTAATTAATATCAAGCCTCTGAATGGTTATTTGGAAATAGGCACTTGGGAGAGATTTATCTGTTCATGCTTCCAACGCGCAAGTCAACTCTCCTACCCCAAAAGCAAAGAATGAGACACAGCAAGAAACAATGACACCGAAGCAATGCTGAACATGGTCGTACAGACATTTCCTTAGGCCCCTGTTTGCAGCTCTTTGGGTATCCAAGAGTTCAATTGCTGTATCAGACCGCAATTGTTTATTGTTATTAGATAGGGCCTCATGTAGCCCAGGCTGCCCTCAAACTCACCATGTAGCTGAGAATGACCTCGAATCCTGACCCTTCTGTATCTACCTCATCTATGCTAGGACTAAAGCTGTGCACTACCACAGATGGCTGTACATCGTCATTTTTGGAGGGCACTGCCACATTGCTCCAAACTTCCACGTTTTGACAGCACCCTGCTTATCTTTGTCCCCTGAGCCCTTGGGGATGCAGCTGCCTTGTCTCTAGCCTCCTAGTTCACTTCCAGCCCTCAGTCTCTTGGATTAGCTCGTTGCTCTTGGAATAACAGCTGTGGTTGATTTTTGTGGGAGGCAAACTTCAGTTGCTTCCTGGGTATTGTGGGCTGTTAACTTTGTCCTTGTTGCAACAAAAACCATATTAGTGTGTGTGTGGGGTGTGTGTGTGTGTGTGTGTGTGTGTGCAGGAACAGTAGGATAGATAGTTGGGTGTACCTACTGAGCCCTGAATTCTCATGAATTCCATTTCATGTTTTCCAAACAACTCTGTATCTTAATCCTTTCAGAAACTGTCTTAGTTGTCTTCCTCAGGGTTTCTATTGCTGTGAAGAGACACCAAGACCACTGCAACTCTTATCAAGGAAAACATCTAATTAGGGCGGCTTACCGTTTCAGAGGTTTAGTTCATTATCATCATGGTTCAACATGGTGGCATGCAGGCAGACATGGTGCTGGAGAAGGAGCTGAGTCTTACATCTTGACTCGGAGGCAACAGAGAGTGATCTGAAACAGTTGGGAGTGGCTTGAGCATATATGAGACTTCAAAACCCAGCCCTAGAGTGACACACTTCCTCCAACAAGGCCACACCTCCTAATAATACCACTACCTGTGAGCTGATGGGGTCAATCGCATTTAACTACCACAGGTACTATACCAAAACACCACATTACAGTAGCTTGTAGCAACAAAAGTTTCTTTCTCACATGTCTAGATGCTGAAAGTCTAGCATCAAAATGTCAGCCGATTCCGTGTCAGGTGGGGCCCACATTTCACTTCACAGAATATTGTTGTCTTGCTGTATCATCCCAGGACAGAAGGGCAGGGTGTGGAATCTCTCTTGGACCTCTTTGATCTCTCTCTTCTTCCCCCACCTGACCTATTGAGAAAGGCACTAATCTCATTAAAATGACCCTTTTGACCTAATGACCTCTAAATCCTTCACCTTTGGGGTTAGCATTTATCATCAAAATTTAAGGAGAGACAGGAACATTCAGGTCAAAGCACTTCACATTTTCCCTGTCCAAATTTTGAATTTTATTCCCAAGGCAGTTAAAAACTTGCCTACCTGAATGCTACTTTTGGTAACATCTCCTGCAAAATCCACTTGCTTTGTTATGTTCGGGTTAGTCTTCCTATGTAGACTCACATCAGACACCTTTTTTATATATATATATATACATGGTTTCAATAGTATGTTGCCTAGAAAGCTCACTAAAGGCCCACATGCCTGGGATAATTTTTCTCTGCTGGGTGGGCACAGCTCAGGTTTTGGTACCCAGAAGTAAGAGATGCGGAGCAAATAATTACATCTGATTAACTTGTTTGGTGTGGGTTCTCTGTTGGGAATTTGCCCAACAAGCTGAAATAGAAAATGTTCTTACTTGTTCTAAGATACTGAGATAGACTCTAATGACCCTTGTTTACCTCCTGTTGTGCAGCCATGAACCACTTTGAAGAGAGATGTGGTAAAGGACTTAGATGCTGTTTCAGGGGCCGTTTAGAGAAAGATAGTGGCTAATATCAAAGCATCTCACTGCAGGACTTTGTTCCCCTTTGTGTGTTCACATGTAAATCACTTGCCTGCACAAGACTGCCTGACTCAAAACCCTTCAAAGGCTTCTGTCTGCATGTCCAGAATCACCAGACACTGCCCTACTTGTTATCAGTACCCAAAAGAGTCTCAAATTACAACCATTGACACAATTGTTAATAACAATCATCTTAAATTTTAAGAATTATTTTAATACTTTATGTGTATGGGTGTTTTGCTTGCATATATGTCTGTGTATCATGTACATGCTGTGTCTGAGAAGGCCAGAAAAGGTTGTGGGATCCTCTGGAGCTGGAGTTCCAGAGAGTTGTTAGCTGTTCTGCTAGAGCTGGGAATCAGAGCTTTCAACTACTGAGCCATAACTCCAGCCCCAAATTTTTATTCTTTGACAATTTCCATCCTGAACTATAGACAATTTTGAGCCATTATGTGTGTGCTAGAACTCAAACCTGGGTCCTCTGGAAGTGCATCCAGTCTTCTTAATGACTGAGGCATCTCTTTAGCCCTCACAGCATCCATCTTAAAAGTCAAAAGCTGGTCTATAAAGATGGCTCAGTGATTAAGGAGCTCACTGTTCAGGCATGAGCATTAAAATTTGGATGGCCAGAACCCATGTAAATGCAAGGTGGGTATTGTGGCCTGCCTGTCCTTCCAGCCTGGGAAGGCAGAGACAGAATGCCCCAGAGCAAGCTGATTAGCAAGTGTATCTAGCTATATGATGAGCTCTGGGTTTGATTAAGAGACCTGCCTGAATAAAAGATGGAAAAGTGATGGAAGCTGATTCCTGACACCAACCCCAGGCTTCCACACGCATGTGCACACATGCATACCTACAAATGCACATGAAACCAGATACAAGTAAAACATGCACACACACACACACATGCATACACCCCACTCACACACACAGAGAGACACACAGACACACAGACACACACACAGACACACACAGACACACACACACCATGCATGCTCATGCACACACAAATGAACAACAAAAATAAAAATCCAAAGAGTCCCGGCTCAGACCTTATAGGCCCATTGTTTTATGCACCACAGCTCTAGCCATGCTTGTGTTATTTCATGCCCTGCCCCTGCTTTTCATAATTCCAAGGCCTTTGTGAAACTGTCCCTTTTCTCTGAAATGATATCCCTGCTCACTTCTCTAGGCAATGGTCACAATGTCAGTGATGGCTTACATCACTCCATCATCAGGATCAGTCCCTCCCCAAGCCCTTCACAGGCCCTCCATCTCTAAGGCAAGCAGCACAGCATAGGCCAGATCAATGACCACCACCACCCTTGCCCTCGTGCTCCTTCCTCCTACATCTGTGATGGCCACTCCCAACTTCACACCCTATTTTGAGCATAACTTCAAGTGGTCTGGATTCTGTCACATGGTACTGTGTCGCATGGGTACTATGACCACTCGTACCATGAGATGGGGATTGAAAAATGCACAATGTCAAGACACCTAGGTTGTCAGTAAAAGACAGCTCAGTTAACATGGGGACAGCCACCTAAGTACCAGATGAACACACTCTAACACCTGGATTGTGCCAGGGACTAAAGAGAACTAGCCTTACTCATGTGACTCTTTTGGTCTGGAAATTACAATGGAATGTGACAGCCCACAGAGGTGCTGTGGGAGCCAGAGAGGACACAGCTCACTCAGATGAGGGAGAGATACATGCAGAGGAGGCACTGTGGAGGATCTGGGTGGGGGGTGGAAATAGACGCTTTTCAACTGGACAGAAGAAATATATGTTCAGTGGCCATAGGATCAAGGGATCCTGATTTGTTAGAGAAAGGAAATAAGATGAGTGTGGAGAAAATCATGGGAGCTACTTCAAGAAGGGCCTTGGATGCTATGATAGGAAAGGCTGACTTGCCCTTGGCCTTGGGTAGAAATTTCCATCCATCACAGAAAGCATTTAACGTAGTTTTCAGAGAGCGCCCCACACCTCAAAATGACAAGGCTTAGCCACCCAGAGCCAAAAGAACTGTTCCCTCCAAAAGGACTACCAGGCTGGCCATAATCCCACTGCCTCATGCAATTTGTGGTCCTTAGATACTCGGGGGAGGGCTGGAGGTAGAATGTTACTGTACAGTTTCAAATTGAACTTTGTCCCTTGTGTGGGGTAAGGAAGATTTATTGCCAATTTATGTGAATTTCTCAGTTTGGGAATTGGAAATGCTGAGGAATTCCATCTTGGCACAACATCGAGAATATCAGATTCTAGAACAAGCAGGCAAATTGAGATTAGGCTCTGTATCAGGAAACCTCACTGATCAATGTTAAACATTAGAGTTATGGATAAAGGCAGCCCCACTCTTAGGAGAGAGTATTTAGGAGTAAGTCACCAAGGTCTGTGACTTATTTTATATCAATGCTATATATGTCTAAAAGCAAATGTGAGAAAATATGAGTAACCAGTGAGCAGAGAGAGATGGGGGAAATCCTAGAATGTACATTGTTGTCATCCTTTCTACTTCCTTGTAGGTTTGATAATTTAAAAAATAAGTTAGGGGGGAGAAGAAAATCAAATTCCAATCAGGTACAGCTGAGTGCTCAGAGTTCAGGCTGTGACTGTCTCTAAGTGAGGGCAGGCTCCGGCAGCCACTCACATACAATGAACATCTTGGAGTTCCCCGAGAAAGTTCTTGAAAAATCTGTCTGAAATTGCAGGACTGCCAACGTATCTTCCTCCCTTCAAACTCAAAACCCACATGTTGAAAGGCTAGGGAACTGTTTGCACACTCTGCAATATGACGTCTCCTGGCTGTGTCAGAAAAGAGATTTGCACAAACTACCAGGTCAACACTGTATTTGAAAAAAAACACTCACAAGAATTAATCTCTCTCTCTCTCTCTCTCTCTCTCTCTCTCTCTCTCTCTCTCTCTCTCTCTCTCTCTCTCTCTCTCTCTCTCTCTCTCTCTCCCTTCTGTGTGTGTACCTTTCTCTGGGTTGTGCCTTTAATAATTCACAACAATCCTATCATCTGTCCCCAGTGTGATCCTTGCTCCAGAACTTTATAAAATGCATCTCGGCTTAAGAAATATAGTGAGGGTGTCTTTTGGGAGAAGAGAAAGAAAATGATTTATAACTACAGAATATAATAAATACAGAGTAGCTGTAATTAGTTATGGAAAGTCACATGATTGAACAAATAATGTGCTATGTATTTCAAAAATTAGCAGGCGACATGTGCCCTTCAGGGAAGTGATTATTCAGCAGCAAGACAGACAAGTCAGAAATCTTTCAATCTATCCACCTTTCTGCTTATTCTGTGTCTTTGTTTGGCAATATACCTAAAGATATACTGCCAGACTCTGTCACCTAATGAGGATGTATCACACATAATTCACTCCTAACAGGCCCATTGGTTGGAAACCACTGTGCACTTCGGAGTGGTGAAAAAGAACATTGCTCTGTAACCCTTTTTATTTTGAAAAGTTAGTTTTTCTTTGAATTATGTTTATATGCATGTGTCGGTGAGTATTGTGTACATGTGAGAGGGTGTTATATCTTCTGAAGCAGGAGTTACAGGAGACTGTGGGCCATCCAATGCTGGGAACGGAGCTCAGGTCCTCTGGAAGAACACTATAGGCTCTTAACCTGCTCAGCCAGTGGTTCTCAACCTTCCTTATAATTCTCACATTGTGGTGACTCCCAATCATAAAATTATTTTGTTACTACTTCTAGCTGTGATTTTATTATTATTATGAATTGTACTATAAATATCTAATATGCTGGATATCTGATATGTGACCCCTGTAGGGATCATGACCCACAAGTTGAAAACTATTGTAGCATAGCTCTCTCTTAACCCCATTGCAGATAATTTAACCTAGAGCTACACAAAGAAACTTTCCATGGTTAACCAGCAAATTTTTAATACCATAAAACTGAAAACTTTAATTTCGAATGAGTATCTGTTTTAACACCTAACTTATCACATTTTCTGTTCAATCCACTTCTTTCTTTTGAAACCGATGCCTGAAAATCAGTTTCAAAATATATTGTAGATTCACCCTAAGTAGAAAATCATGATGTGAGGACATCCACTTCAGATGCTTCTTTCTGATAAACTAACCCACAGAATGGAAAGGAATAGGACCTTAGGGGGATCTTTGCTCCGGGCAGAAACCTGCCTGACACATAGTAGACAAAGTATGCAGGAATAGCATTTACCACTAGATGAACATTCAGAGTCCAAATCCTGAGGATCTTGGTGGCCAATTTGACACATCTGGGCAGAGGGAACCTCAGTTAAGAAATTGCTCCTATCAAATTGGCCTGTAGGTATGTCTATGGTCATTTTTATTTTATTTTATTTTTTTATTTTGCTAATTGATATAAGATGGTACTGTGGGCAGTACCATTCTTAGGCAGGTGTTTCTGGCCTATATCGGAAAGGTAGATGAATGTGTGAGCTTGTAGGCAGCATTCATTCACAGTCTCTGCTTCAGCTCTTGCCTCCAGGTTCCTGTCTTGGATTTATGCCTTGGCTTTCCTTGATAATGGACTGTAGCTTGAAAGCCAACTGAACCCTTTCCTCTTGAGGTTTCTTTTGGCCATGAAGCAACCTAGGACAGGCATGTTTCCCTTTATAAATGATCATGGTCTCTTCTCCAGGTTGTTGTTACTACCTATTATCACAGGCAACAGCTGTCCTAATTCCAATTTTCTATTCATACTTTCAAAAATTCTAGAGCTGAGATTTATGAAAAAGTTCCTTTGAATTTTTTCTGATATGTAAATTAAATACTGGGCCTCTCACATGCTAAGCAAGCATTCTACCACAACCCACATTCCCACACCAAAGTTCTGTTGACTTATAAGCCAATAGACAAACTTTTCTTACGCTTTTCAAGAGAAGGAAGACATTACTCTTCATTAGAACAATGAAAGCTCTAATGTTATATATAAGATGACCGTGCAGTTGAAGCTTTTAAGTTTCTGCCTGTCTTCATTTCTTCTGGGGATGGATGGAGAACAGCCTCTGAGGCTGTGATAAGATACCATGACATGTAGAATTATGTTAATGGTTAGCCAGTGTCTTAGTTACTTTTCCATTGCTATGACAAATCACTATGACAAAGGAAATTTACAAAAGAAAAGACAACTATTTGATCTTACCTTTTCAGAGGATTAGAGCCCATGATGGCAGAACAAAGGCATGGAATCCAGAAAAGCTAAGAGCTCATATTCACAAGTAGGAGGCCGAGAGATTTAACTGGGAATGGCATGAATCTTTTGAAATCCCGAAGGAAGTTCACCACCAGTGAGGCCACACTTCCTAATCCTTCCCAAACAGTTCCACCAACTGGGGACCAAGCACTCAAACATATGAGCCTATAGGGGTCCTTCTCATTCAAAACACTACAGCAAGCTTCCTGCACCATGTCTAGATTTGCTGCTATTGTGGGTTCTCTCTCTCTCTCTCTCTCTCTCTCTCTCTCTCTCTCTCTCTCTCTCTCTCTCTCTCTTCCTCTTCCTCTCTCTCTCTCCTCCCTTTCAAACTCTTGTAAAACAAAGCCTTTCCCCCCGATGTTGTGTTTTGTGACTATGATGTTTTAATGAGAAATGTCTTCCATAAGCTCAGGCATTTGAACACTTGGTACCCGTTGGTGATGCTGTTTGGGAAGGTTTAGGGGATGTGGCTTTCCTGGAGGAAGTATGGCACTAGGAGCTGTATTTTAGAGCAAAGTCCTCCTTCCACTTCCAGTTTGCTGTCTCTGCTTGGTTGTTTATTGTTCAAGATGTGAACTCTCAGCTTTCTATCTCTTGTCATAGCTTCTGGACACGATGGCCTCTTCTCCCTCTGGAACTGTAAGCCAAGATGAACACTTTCTTTTATAAGTTTCCTTAGTCATGGTGTGTGGAGAGCAAAGCTCTGCCTGACTCTGACCCACGGTCACATCACATGATTCATTGGCTATTAACAGGATGAGGCCGGTAGCAGATCTTATTTACAACTTCTTGCTGGGAGTGGAATGTTTCTTCTCCGAGTGTCCTTGCTTTCCCACACTACCCCTCTCACAATCTCAACTGCCTTCCCCCTTCTGCAGCTGCAACTTTCTTTTCAAGGTTAGCAGCAAGAGTGATAACCAACCCCTTCACCCTATATATATATATATATACTCAGTTCATTCCTTCAATAAACGGAGATTTGATCAGATTTCTTGACTTATCTCTCGGCTTCTTGCGTCTCTTCATTCCCTCTCCCTCATTCTCACTCCCCTTCTCCAGGGTCTCTGTTGACTTTACCCAAAGGCTGGGGCAATGGTGCTTTATCATATCAAGGCAACAGAAAAAAAAATGCCCAGTAGAGATACTAATGGTGCATTGCATATAGTCGTTCATTAGAATTAAGCCATTGCAAAGCAGTCAGTATAGTGCTTGATACATAGCAAAGGCTCAGTGCATATTAGCTATCAAGTAATAAGTGATATATAATCTCAAAATGCTATACCTGTGATAGTAATCTATATATTGCCTCCCTCCATTTTCATAATCATCCATCTTTGTCTGTTCTATAAAAGTGGATGTGGGCTCTTTAGGTTTTCTTTAGCTCAGTGGGCAATAACCTTTGTCAACAGGGAAGTGGAGAGACATTTCAGAAGCTTTCCCTTCCTGGTTCTGAAATGTTCTGTGCTCTAGATAACATATGTGGCTTCCATAGAACTCTGCTCCTACAATCTAAGCAGTGTATCCAAGTAGCTTTTTCTTTATCAGCCCTTGATGTAGACCCAACAGCACTCAGCAGACAATAGCTGCTCCCTACACTTGCCCACATCAGGTTTTGTAACCACGTGCCTCCATTGAGACACTTTTATGCACCACTTTTCCAGCACCTGGAAAAAAATTTCCTAATGGGTTTCTGTAAGCAGGTTTCTAGAAAGTTCCATTGCTATGCCACCCTGGTGATTTCTCTGCCATCCTATGGACCAGAGTTATATCTTCACCACAAGCTCTGAGCACTGAAGTATGGGAGCCCCTTTTTGTGCATTCTGTCAGCCTTGACAGCTTGTGACTAATGCGCATGTCTGCTATTCTGACATTCTTCAATGCTCTCCTTTTGTCCTTTAACCTCATGTTATAGTAATGATTTTCCATATTAAACATCACCCCGGGGCCAGTAAGGTGGGTAAAGGTACTTGCTACCAAGCCTGACAATCAGTCTCTGGAACTGGTATGGTGGAATGAGAGAATCAACTCCTGTAAGCTGTCCTTTGACCTCTGTTTGCATCACACACACTCACTCTCTCACACACACAGCACATGCTAAATATAAACATTGTCCTATTCAAATTATCATTTTGTTTCTTTCCTCAGGAGTCAGGCTAGCCACTCATAAGCACTGCTTTTCCTCGGGAGTCACAGATCCTGAGTCAGCACACCGTCATGCTCAGCCTCCTGTGATACGCATGTTAGATTATGGTACAATAAAAAGAGGTTGTCATGCCTTTACCTCCTTATCACCTTGCCGGCCATTCTCCACATCATGAATTGGTAACTGTCAACCAAGGATCAAACTGCCAATCACAAAGGATGCTGGAGAAAACTGGTGATGGATACTCTTTATGTTGGACCCATTTGGAGGTCAAAGAATTTCACCTCCCTGTGGCAGGAATGCATAGCAGGAGCTCATGTAGGATGTACCTGGAGAGATTCCTGTAGACACATACATTGAGGTTTCCTCTCTTTATGTGTCCACAACATATGGATTTTCAAAAATTCACAAGGGCCCTGTCTATGCTCCTATAACTGGATCTTACAGGATCCCAGATGGAAGATATTATCTTATGACCTCAGAAAAATGCACCATTCCCAGAATGAGCAGAGAACAGGTGCTATACCCAGTAATTTAGAGACATCAAATTGCTTTTCCATGCCCAAATTTATTCAGCAGTACCACCAAGATGAAAGAGCATTTCAGGGAATACCCCCATGCCCTCCAGATGTACTATCATTAATATTTTACTGTACTGCTACATTATATCTCTAGCCATCTATTCATCCCTCCATTCATCAATCATACTGTCCATATGCATCTAAAATAAATTCCAGACATCACTGCATTTCCCCTTAAGTGTTTCAATGTATGAGTCATTAATTAAGGCTCAATACTTTATTTTTATTCTATTTGCAGTGAACTTTATATTAAAAAAATTCACAATTTGTGGTGTATGTGTTTTCATGGCACACATGGAGGTCAGAGGACAGACTAAACATTATTCCTCTGGTGTCATCCAGCTTTTTTTTCTTTTTGAGACAGGGTCTCTCACTGGAACATGGAATTCACATCTTTCTATCTTTGCCTCCTCAGAGCACACTATAATTCTCAGTTTAAAAAAATAAACAAAAACCAACAAAACCAACCAACCAAACAAAACATTGTTCTGAAGATATGACTCTTATCTCTGTACTTACAAGGCAAGTACTTCACAGGCTGTGTTCTCCCTAGGCCCCCACTAGATGCACACATTCTAAGTGTGCATCGCATAGTTCAGTACATAAAACTGTGCGCTCCAAACTGCTTTCTAGATATAAAATGTTGCCACAACCCTAAGTTGTGGGTCAGTTCCTGTGTACTCCATTTAAGTCAATCCCTTCTCCTGCCCTCCTAATCTCCTATTTCCCAGGGCCAATGACTGTTCTGATTTCTACAACATGGCATTTGATCTGTTTCCAGAGTCAGCATGTTAATAGAATCCCATAGTGAAGTATAGCAAGCTATCTTTTATTTAAAACTTCCTTCACTCCACAGAAGATGAGATTTATGCTTGTTCTTGCATGTAGTTAGGTTGGGAGAGATTGTTCTGTTTATTGTTAACTTATATTCCATCCTGGAGATAGATATACGGGCTTGTTTTTCCCATTTCTCTCCTCTAACACTGTGTATTTTTGAACCAATTTTTAATATCAGACTGTATTCATGAAAGGTATTTCTACATTCTGTTGAGATGTATCTTGTACAAAGCAAACACCACACACACACATACACACACACACACATGCACACACACATGCGCACATGCACACGTGTGTATACACACACACACACACACACACACAGAGAGAGAGAGAGAGAGAGAGAGAGAGAGAGAGAGAGTTATCCTTTTGGACTTAAAGTGTTAGAATATGAATGGAGAATTCTGTATGGAATGCAAACTCCAGAAATATTGAAAGAATGAAGAAGACAGAGGACTTTAAAATGCAAAATATGTGTTTATAATTACATATACATGTATGTGTATACATATGCGCATGCACTCATGCTTGCCACAGTGTACTTGTGGAGATCAGAGGACAATTTGCATGAGTTGATTATTTCTTCAACTATGTGGGTTCAAGAAATTTAACACAGGTTGTCAATCTTGGCAGCAAGTACACTTACCTACTGAACCATCTCCCCAGCCCCAGAATACTTGCAATACTTAAAATTTGAGTTCACTTGTTTTTAAAGGGCACTTCCCTACCTTGCATGTCCTATTTTAATAATTCCATAACTGGTCTTGTTGCATTTTATTACAATTGATTTTTATTATTATTTCTTCTCCAGTTAACTAGAAGCCCTTTTGCAGACACTTTTTTTTTTTGCTGATATCCTCAGCATAGAACTTGGCACATAGGAAGTATTTTGTAAACATTTCAAAAATGAGCAAATGGAGCTGGCAAAATGATTCAGCGAGTAAAGGTGTTTGCCACCACGTCTAAGGACCTGAGTTTGATACCTGGGACCCATATAGTGGAAGAAAACTGGTTCAAACTGTGTTCTGACCTCAACATAAGCACCACAATACGTGTCTCTTTGATGAAATAAATATAACTTTTTAAAGAGTGTATAAATAAATTAAAAGCCTACGTGAATGATTTACTTATCCAAACTTCAGTCTGTGTTCTCTGTGTAATTTTGGCAGCATTCTGGATCTGTGGATTATCTCACAATCTTGTCTTGTTCATAAGCCCTTCTCTTCTTGTCATATTCTCAGAGCTGATGCTGGAGTAGGAATGTGAACTTGGCTCCTTCATCAGAGCGGAAGGGCTGAGCACTGGAAAGCAGAGTTGACAGCACTTTAATCAAAGTTCACACTAGGAATACCCAAACCCTGGATCCCACAAGGTGCTGAGATCTTGGTGTCCCACCTCTGGATCCTGCAAAAAGACCAAAGGATGGAGAATACCTCCGGACCCTCTGGGGTTCCAGGAACCAATCTGTCACCTGACAGTAGGTAGTTCTCCAGGACAGCAAGCAGAAGGGATACAGAAGAAGATGGGGTGGGGGGAGCAAGGAAGTGTAACTTCAAGCAGTAAAATGATTTCACTAAAACTGACATCAGAATCCAGTCCTCTCCCCCAGCCCAGCTCTGGTGCCAGCAGCTTTATTTTATCCATTTATATATTTTTCTATTTTTTTTTTTTTTTTTTTTTTTTTTTTTTTTTTTTTTTTTTTTTTTTTTTAGCATCACTGATGATATAAAGAATGGCATCTATTTCCCTCTTCCTGACAGCAACTTAATCACGAAAGCAATTGTCTCGCCTCACTGCAGCTGCTGCTTCCAGGTACCTGAAATGCTGGTGCCCCAGCTGTTTTGATTGAGAGGCCCAGTTTTCAAGAAAACAAGACAAAATACTTTACTGTCTTGATTCTAGTGGGAATTTAATTTAATTAGCATCTGATTTACACAATGCACTTTCTGACAGCTGTGTTTGTAGAGTCTCCATGGAAGCAAGAAATTACCATCCATTGAAATCATCATCTAGGCTTATTTATCATCCTGCTGCATCTTCCCAGCCTTGAGCACTGGGGACTTCTGTGTATTTCTGGCACGCTTCCCGAAGGTTACGGTAAATAATACTCAAGTGAGTGCACCGGGCTTTGTGTAGTGTTTAGTGTAGGCATGTTCTGCAGCCTTAATAGGCTGGGGCTGGAAGCAAGGCTTTGGAGGTTTGATCAAAGGACAGGTGCCTTTTAATGTCGGGTTTTAAGGAAGATGAAAGATCCCAAATGAAGGAATGCTTAACACCTGGGCAGGGATAGCTGGCTACTCTGAGGGGGGGTGCCTCAAGATGGATGTGGGAGACTGAGGGTGTGGAACTTCTTCAGGACCTACAGCTTGACTGGGGCAACTCAGAGACTGAAGGGAATTGCCATGTTTAGGTTGGTTGCTGCCTGGCACATAAGAAACACCTGTTAAGTAAATGGTTGGCTGAATGAATGAATGAATGAATGAATGAATGAATGAATGAATGAATGAGATCCTGAAACTGAGCCCTGGATTTTTAGATCTTTTGCTAAAAGGGTTTACAAGTATTACTACATATCTTGTAACTAAGAATCCTCTGTCAGGGATGGAGAGACATTCTGGAGAATATAATCATCTATTGAAAAAGACTGCCAGCTCCAAGCCTCCATGGCAGCGCAGGAACCTAGGTTGTTGATGCTTGGCTGGCACATGTAAGTTCCTGCCCAGCCAGTGGCCATGGGCACATTGTTCTCCTTTTCAATTTTCCTCCTTCAGTGTCCTCTAAGGTGCATCAACCAAAGTGGAGCTGGGCTCCTTCTCCCTCTTCTGCTGATTTAAAATAAGTGCCTCCTTTCTAGTGTTTTACACACTATGCCCTAGGAGGCACCTCCACATTTGATTCTAGAGGATGCTGAGCTGGATTCTAGTGTCGGAACAATGGAGCCCTATGTTCAGAACCAGGAGCTAAGAGAAAAGTGTTGGCTGATACCACAGTGTAGGATTAGGATAGTGAAAACTTTAAAAGATTCAGTTCAGGCCCAAGAGAGTGTTAGACCCTAAAGCCTTTGACCCCTTCCCTAGCCAAGCATGTAGCCAAACTGAACTTGCCTCCCATCTCCTGGTCAGCTGGTTTCCTTTGTCCCAGCATTGGCTTCATTGAGCATTGGTGTATTTGTATCATTGCTTTGCTATAAACTGAGGGACTGAAGAAGCTTCAGAATGGTTAAGCCCAGTCTGGCCACTGACTATCTAAACGGGGAGAGGTAAGAGGTAGAAATCCGGAGGAGAGGAAAGTATACAGGGATGAAAAGTTGTGATATGAGACCATTTCCAGGGACAGATAAGTAAGGCATTGTCCAGAAATAAGGGTGAAGACCTTAACATTGTATTCTGTCATCATGTGGGATCCTTGGAAGTGATGAGAAGGAATGTGATCTAATACAGCTGATGAGAGTCTTGCATATACCTGTAAAAGCAGCAATCAAAAAGAAGGCCAGGTGCTGGGTGGGTGATGGTGGTACACACCTTTAATCCTGTAGAGGCAGAGGCAGGCAAATCTCTGTGAGTTTGAGGCCAGCCTAATCTACAGAATGAGTTTCAGAATAGTCTCCAAAGCTACAGAGAAAAGCCTGTCTCAAAAAACACAAAACAAAAAGATCCAGGGGCTGGTGAGATGGCTCAGTGGGCAAAGCACTGACTGTGAGTACCTGAGGGAGAGTCCATGTAAACCCAGGCACAGAACTATGCATATGTAATTCAATGTTCCTATAGTGAGGTGGAGTGTGCTCAAGGTTCGTGAGCTTGGTGGATGCAGCAGTATACAAGAGCCCATTCCAATAAAGTGGAAGATGGGGACAAGTATCCGAAGTTGTCCTCTGGCACCCACACACATGTGACATGGATACAACACACATATGCACACCCGGAAATTTGTGTGTGTGTGTGTGCATGCATGGGCATGTGCCCATCAAAATGAGTTTTTAGCTATTGTAAGGAATAAATTGCCACAATTTTTCAGTGGATAGATTGACATCCGAGAGCCAAGATTGTCCCAAATGTACTGACGCTTTCAGCTTGTGTGACAGAGTGATGACACCGTCAGAAGGAAACGTCCACCAGAGAAGCTAGTAAAATAAAAACAAAATGTTTACCAGTTCAGCATGTCACTTGCATGCCTGGAAAATCCAATTCTCTGGCAACCCTCTAGTTTTATACAATGAGAATATTAAAATTAAAGGGTAGTTTATAAACTGTATATCTTAGGACTTCTCAAAGCAGACTTCTTACATTGCTACCTCTTGGGCTACTCCATGCACAGCTCATCTCATCGTAGATCCTTCTGGAAAGAATTACATAGTTTATCTGTACTTTGCAGCTTGCCAGTACACATCAGTGTGCAAAAGATAAGCATTTTCCATTTTGTTTAACCAAACTCCTTCAAAAAGATTAAGTTTTGGAGATTCTCTTTTTATATAAAATGTAGTAATGCCCAGAAAAAGATACAGAAGGTAAAGTAATAAGCAATAGATAAGATAACTGATTTCTACGAGGAATTAAATGACTTTTCTAAAATCACACACATTCTTAGTAGCAGGGTGAGGAAAGGAATTAGCAATGGTGAGTCCTTACCAGCTCTATCTGTCTCAGGTTTCTGGTCTATAGAGGTAGTCTGTGTATCTTCAGTCAGAGGCCTGACTTTGGTTGTCCTGTCTTTCCCAGATTCCTGTCTTCCACAGTACACAAGAAGTTCTTCAAAAGCCAGGCCGTGGTGGCACATGCCTTAAATCCCAGCACTCAGGAGGCAGAGACAGGCAGATCTCTGTGAATTCGAGGCCAGCCTGGTCTACAGAGTGAGTTCCAGGACAGCCAGGGCTACACAGAGAAATCCTGCCTCAAAATAAGCAAACAAATGAACAAATGAACAAAGGTCCTTCAAGTCACCACAGTTGATGAGGAACCTCCCCTTCTCCCAGCCCTTCCTACCTGTCCACCAAATGGTCAAAACTCGTTCCTGACAATATGGTGACAAGTTGACAGGGAAGCCTTCCCTCTCACCTTAACCTAAGTTCCTAGTCTACCTGCTTGCAGAATGGAACTCCCTTTCAAAGTCTATCTAGTGGTAGATAGCTCTCTGTAAAAATTCTGACTCTATACCACCTTCCTCTTATCAGCAGCCACGGGTTCACCTTGATGGGTCTCTCTGACCCTGGGCATTAAGATCATATCCTTAGCCTAGTGTAAGTGACTCTCCACTGGCCAACTTTCCTCAGACACCTACCCTGTCTAAGAACCATATATAGTTGTGAATAAACATTGAGGGTTATTCTGGTTGTTTTTTTTTTTTTTCTGTTACTGTGATAAAATATCCTGACAAAAAGCAGCATAGCAGATAAAGGGGCTTATTACAGTATATAATGTTGGGTTACAGTCTATCATTATAGGGAAGTCAAGGCAGGAACTTCAAATAACTAGGCACATCAGAGCCATAGTCAAGAAGTAAAGAGCAGAAAGAAATGAACACACATACACACAGCCTGACAGTGAGCTGGGTCTTCCCATATCAATTAACTTAGTTAAGACAATCTCCTGCAGACCAACCCAAGTAGGCAATCTCAATCTCCCAGTGATTCTCTGGTGACTCTGGGTTGTGTCAATTTGAAAAAAAATTTAGTATCATAGGAGGTGTTGAACATATTCTCATAAAAGTCATATTGTGTCTGTAAAGTGGATAAGTGGAAAATGAACTATCAAGATGAACATGTGAAAGGCTAGAAACCCTTCTCCACCAGGGTTGCATGTAACAAACAGAGGATGTTCAGGAACAGCCTGCGACACACAAATTCAAGAGAAAGCAGATGCTGTGTAAAGGCCGATAGAGTTGTGAGATTGTTGGCTTAGGGCTTTTTCCAGCATCATCAGCCCAAACACATTCTTACTGTCTCTTTATCTATTACTAACTACATGTCTCTGATACAATTCTTTCTCTGGGGTTCTTTCACAAGAATCTGGAAATTTCAGCTAGTGCCTCTGGGGTCTGGCACACTTAGTAACTCCTATAAGATTTGAAGCAGAAAAGCACATAGAGAAAATTTTTTATGAACACTCTTGATAGTTAGTGTTCTGCTTTAGGTATTGTCATTGTCACCAACAGGGACAAGGTGACAATCACTGATGTTGCCCTTGGGAACCATCTTGCTTTGTTCCTAAAACTAAATTTCCCCCAAGACAATCTAAGACAATCATGTGTACCTTAAGATACATTTTATGCCCCCAAATCCACTCGATTCTGAATAGAATTTTGCCTGGGCCACTTTGCCCTGACTTCCATAGCTGGTCAGCCTGAGAGCAACCCTGAAGAAAACATATAATAAATGTCCCAGAGAAACAAAACCCACTTCCACCTAAGTCATTCATTGGGAATATTTCATATTTCTCTTCCCATGAAAAATTATTGCCTACCCAAGGTAAGCAAGATCTTTAGAACCATGCCCATTCTCTTTGAATAGTGCTTTCAATAGTGTGCTTCCACAGCCTTGCAGTTTACAACACTCTGCCCCAGGAGACCTGCTATTAGTAGTCTTTGCAGGACAAGCCATATGAGCTAAGAAACTGGGATTAAAACCTAAGTCTCTTGAATATTCACCAGGCACTTCCTTTACACTCCAAGACATGCTCTTCCCCACATTCCACACATTTACTTGTAGTCTCTGGTCAGGACCCTGGGCCTGTCTTTTATCTGCTCATTGTCTTGACATAAACCGGATAGAGAATGTGAATTTTTTACTGAGTTCTACACACTGGCAGTTGATCTGTAAGTAGAGTGAACACAGAACTAGGGGTTTCTTCATAAATATTAGAGTCTTTGACATCATTTGATGAGCCCAGGGGAGCCAAGATAAAGGGTTCTATGTAATACTGGAAGAGCATGAGCAGTATTAAATCTAAGTTATATGGAACAGAGCACAGAGCTGTTCTGCATGATGCATCATGGGAGTAAGGGCCAACTGATGTAGTAGGTCACTAAATATGGTAGTGGAAACTTCCTAACGCCTGCTGAAGGCCAGCTATATCTCTCAGAGCTCTCCAGGGAAATAGGCTCAAAGGGATTTATTTGGAAGTACTGATTCATGTACTCACGGGCCTGGCAGGTCTAAAGTCGAGACAGCAGGTTAGTGGACTGGAAATGCAGGTAACGGTTCATCCTATATTTTTCTTTTCATACATATATAGAATGTATTTTGATCATTGACAACCCCATTACCCTGTCTTACCCTCTCTCATACCTCCCTCTGGATGCCTTTTCTCCCCAAATCCCCCTGCAAGTTTCTGTATGACCCGCTGAGTGAATTAGGGCCCATCACTAAAGAAAAGCAACTTCCCCTCACCATAGCAGCCATTGATTTCTAAGAGCTCCTTGGATAGTGGAAGATTCTTATCTGTCCCTCCCTCATTCATGCTGCAGTGTTAACAGGCTTGATCTTGTGCAGGTCTTGTGCTGGTAACCATAACTGCTGTTCACTTGGGAGTGTAACACCCATGTCCTGTCTTGAAGACAGCATTTCACAGTACTCCTCATTCTCCAGCTTTTACATTCTTCTATCCCCTTCCATGATGTCTTCTGGGCCTTGAAAATAGGGGATGCTGTGGTTGCCCTATTTAGCACTGAACACTCAATGGTAGCATTCTCAGAACTTTGCCTAGTTAGCATTCTCTTCACTGGCTGATGCTCACTGCAAAATGAAGCTTTTCTGACCAAGGCTGAGATGTTAAATATAAACGTAAATATTTAGAGGGAAGTTTGACAACATGTCCATTTATATGCTAGAGTTTTGAGAGTGATTTTTTCCCTTCCCAGAAACTTTAGTTTTGGTCCTCAAAGCCCTCAAATGACTGGCTGAGGTCCACCCAGATTATTGAACATAACTGCTTTTTCTTGGAGCCAACTAACTAATTGTTAACTATTATCTATAGAATGTCTCTACATCATAGATCAGCACTCCAAAGGTCCAGGTCCCGGAGCTTTATCAAGAGGATACATGGAACATGGATGGATATGTGGCCCAGCCCTTGGAAACTAGAGGCGGGAAGATCTTGAGTTGAAAGCCAGCCTAGGCTACTTAGTGTGGTCATCTCAAGAAGAAAGATGCCTTAATAAAACAGCCATCACAGCAACCATTGAGAAAAGTAGATATTTCAGTCAGTTGCCCCAAATTTGCATTGGAAGCTCAATATACAGTTTCAGGAACCAATTTTCTTACAATTTGAAGATGAAGGTTTAACCAATACTGATATAGTCTTAGACGCCATCTTGCCTGTGGAAAGATACCATCTTAGACAGTAAAACTAAGTTTCCCTCACTATAACCAAAGACTATCATGAATATTTAATACGTATTAGGCGTGGTGTGGTCCTTGCTGAGTCATCCTAACTTGGCATTACACTGCACATGTCAGCTATACTGGTCATCCTGACCTGGCATTACACTGCGCATGTCAGATATGCTAATAGGCATCTGACTTTGCTCCAACCAGCTCTGGCATGCTAATTAGGGCTTGTGATACACACCAATCCTGTAGTGCCCCGTGAGCTCTACCCAAGCAGTAGCCTATCACGTCGCAGCACATCCCGCCATTTTTTATATAAGGTCCTCGGGGTCCTTCTCTCCAGCTCTCCTATCAACCAAGCTGAACTCCAATAAAGTGTGATTAAGAAGAACCTCTGCATGTGGTCATGCTTCACTCTGCTGGCCAGAGGCCGCCCACCGCAAATACGAAGGCATACTTTTCTACAGAAATTCACTCAGCTCCGTATAAAATTTTGTCTCTATTACTTTGCTTTGATTCTACAGCTGGTTAGCCTATGGACAGCCTTAAGGAAACAGGTACAAATAAATAGTACTCACTTGCCTTCAAGTAATTTTTCCTAACAAAAATACTGCTTGAATCATGATCAATGAGGCTACCATCATGTTCTCGGGATCTTTTTCCCTAGAGAGCTCCATGGTTTTCCCCATCTCTTGCTTGAAAAGCTGTCTAGTGTGTTTTTTTAGCTATGACAAAGCTCTATAAAGTAGTTGGGGATAAAAATGGTTAAAGGTTTGCCTGGCTTCACTCTGTTGCTGGTATAAGAAGCAACTGTATCTTACAGTTGGGAGTAGTGCAATCTGGCAGGGGATAGGAAATTTTATGGGAATAATTGAAGACATTGTCACCAAGCAGCCTGCAAAGATGAAAAGCCTCGGCGGCTCTTCTTGGAGGGATTGCTTATTCAGGGAAAGGCACTTGAATGATTTATTTTGGTGATAAAGGATGGATGCCTGTGTGCACCTGTCAAAGAGCTTCTTTTGTGAGTTTAGACTTTCTGAATTGTTACTCTGAAGGTTAAGTTTTGAATGTCTCAATCATTAGCAAATTAACCTTGCCTCTGTTACTAACAATAAAATATGTTGATAAATAATATAAAATGTCAGCATTCAGAAAGTCATTCAAATTTAGATCACTTCAGAGAACTTTCATGACATGATTTACTTAACTGAGGATCTGTTTGAACTAGCAAGAATTTGGGGTTCACATGTTGCTGAAAGAGGAAGCTAGATACTCCCTCTTTCTGAGTATGTCATGGAGCCTTGGAGGCTGCCAGATAGAGGTAGGAAATAAGTTTTCTACATATATTATTTAGTACCCATAGATTTACAAGGAGGGTAAATGCCTTTCGAGTAGAATAGGCTAGAAGTATGATTTTTTTTCATGGTTCAAAGATACAGAGAAGTAGGGAAGGGTTTCAGGTGGTAGAGTGTTTGCCAACACGCACAAAACTGTACTGGTTCAGTTATGGTTCTTAGTAGAGTTTAAGTATCTTTAGATGTCCTTAGGAATGTGTAGGAACAGCACTGGAACTATTGATGTGTGAGGGCACATTTTATGATAAAATGTAGTAGCTTAAAACATCAAATATTTCTGATCTCATATTCTGTGAGTTGGGAACTCAGAGGTTTAGCTTGACAGTCTTGACTTAGAAGCTCTCATAATGCTGTTGGCATGGTGCTGGCTGGATTTTCAGTCACCTGTAGGTAGTCATGTGATTGGGAGCAGCCTTAGTTCCCACTGAATGTTTGTCTCAAACTTTTGTTCCGTACCACGTAGTTGTCTTTGTTCAGCTCAAGCTGCTATAGCAAACACCATAGGTTGAGTGGTTTATAAAGAGAAGAAATTCACTTTTCACAGGTCTAATAGACAGAAACCTCTAGGTGTCAGCATGGTCGTGGTTTGGAACTGTCTTCAGAGTTGTAAAAGTTGTCTTCTCACATGGTAGACATATAACTGGCTACCTCTGGTCTCTTACACAGGCACAATTCTCCTTCAGGAGGGATCTGATGTAATGACCTAACCCTTCCCTGGGCTCTACTTCTAAAGCAGAAATACTATGATTGAGATTTTGACATATGAGTTTGGGGGTCTGGCGAGAATGCCTTGTGTCCACCGCACTACCTGAGTGTTGCAATGGGGTTTCTTGGTCCCGGGCGGCCAGAGGCCCAGACCCACAGACCAGACCCATAGCCACCCACCTCTGTTTCTCAGGCCCCCAGAAATGACTCAGGCGCTTATATTAACTTTATGCTGTTTGGTCTATGGCTCAGGCACATTGCTATCTAGCTCTTACATCTTAAATCAACCCATTCCTATTAATCTGTCTGCCATGTGGCCCGTGGCTCAACTTTGTTCCTTAAATGTTGCTCCTTGGGCAGCTTGCTCGATCTGTCTGACTCCACCCTGCTTCTCCTACCTATGCTCTGATTTCTCCTCCTACTTCTTCTATGGTGCCTGTCATGGCCCAAAACAGCTCCTTTATTTAAAGATTGATATTGACAGCATACAGAAAGGCATTCCCACATCACCTGAGTGTCCTCACAACATGGTGGCTGGATTGGGGAGGAGGAAGAATACTGGGAATGGAACAAAATACTTTCTCCAACAAGGCCACACCTCCTAATCCCTCCCAAATAGTTCCAACAACTGGGGAATAAGCATTCAAACATATAGAGGCTATTCTCAAACTACCACAGCCTCACTCCCCAGAATCAACAATTATTTATTTGGCAAGTGGATAGTTTTATAGAAGAGTTGAAAAAATAACTAGAGCTTATTTTAAAAGAGTAAGTATATATTTCTGTTTGATCTGACACCTGAGGCTTATGTAACTAATGCTTAGCTGTGAGATATGGTTCCTTAAGCTGTGTCATAAAACCTTCAGATTTGCTTCCCTTTGAAACTGAACTAATAGACAAACTACCATCAGACAATTAAGACTGCTTAGTAAAGGCAAGCCATGTAAACCCATGAAATGAGGGTCATTCTCGTTAAATGTCTATTAATTAGTTTCTCTAGTTAAATGGAACCAATAGGGATACAGGCAGGGAGGGAGATATTACTCTATAGGTAGATATCATTAGGTAGGGAATTAGATAGATATTATTAGAAAAGACTCACTTGACTACAGATACATTCTGATAATTGAGGAAAGCTGATAATAAAACTAATCAGTAGGAGTTCAGAGCCTGAGAGTGGGGTGGGGTGGGACAAGCCATGACCTGAGTCTCAGTTCAGGGGCTGAGAATGGGGTGGGATGGGGTTAGCAGTGACCTACATCCCAGGCCAACGGCACAAAAACAGAAGAAGAAACAATGCATTTAGCTTGACAACAAAGGCAACGGAAAGGAGAAAATCCTTCTACTGAGACCTTGGATAGAATTATATGATGCCCTCTATCCCACACTGTATTCCAGTGTTGGTCTCACTGAAACAGCCTCACAGACAGTCTTTACTCTGGGCCCAGTCAACATGACGAATCCTAAGTACTAAAAAGTATAGTGGACATACAGTGGCTAAGTGGGTCTTTTTTTAGATTTTCACTTAAAATATCCATAGCATTATCTGCTTTTTTTTTTTAGTCAGCCCTTTCCTGAAAATCACCTTCATTGAGAAAAAGGCTCAATAACCATGTTACTACAATGTGTCTCTACCTTGTGGGCCACAGGAACTGAATTAGGGATTGACATAGGACCAGGGAGGGCTAATCGGTACCTGTTTCCTGTCTGGAGTTGGGACTAAGGTCCAGAACACCAGTCACTGAGTAACAGAGTTAAGAATGTCATTAAAAGTTCTTCTGCCTCTAGTGTAGATGAGAAAAAGGGAAGGACACCAACTTTGGTAGACTAGACTGTTCTAGACACTGTTGAGATTTATCTGACCTAGGAGTCTGTGAAGTACCTTATTAATCTTCCAAAAATAATCCTATTTTGTTATATAATTCAAGTTGGATTTGCTTCCCATAGCAGACCCATTTGAAACACAAGATTATTGAGGTTAAGTGACTTACACAGGGACGATGGGTCATAGAGTCAGCAAAGCTGAAAAAAAAAAAAAAAGATCATATTAACTCATTGACCTTTTACCCATCTTCTGTGCCACCAAAAAAAGTGCTTTCCTTTCAAGGCTCTTCAGGGTCACACCCCATGTACAGTGAATTACCACCTCAGGATGATGTCCTATAATGGAAGATGCATAAGCAGAGGAGACAGAATTTGTTCTCCATGGAGACATCCATTGCCAGTGTTTAATTCCCCATCATGTTTCTATGTCAGCAGCTCTGAGATCTTCAGGGCTTGTTGGAATCTAAAGATCAAGGAAACCATGCAGCATGTAGAGACTGACCCTTTGAGTAAGCACCTCACTGGTAGTGGAATACCCATGAACAAAAAGTAAAGGCTAGCTTCAGTCATGAAGACTTTGAAGTCATCTGTTTGTGAGTTATCCTACCCTGGTATATTCAACTAACTGGATGGTCCACTCCCATGCTGTCCTTGGTTTCATATCAATTCAACTCCAACTCTCTGATTTTCTCCAAGCTCCCATTTTAACCACATTAAGTCTGTATGTCTCATAATTCTGTGCGTTACCCTTGTTCTGTTGTGCGGTTCATTTACTCTGTGTAAGAACAGAAAGTCATTTATGTGGCTACATCTGACTGGGAGCTTGTTTGGGCCTAGGATGGGCAAAATGGTCCATGTTCTATTCTATTCCTACAAATTCTTGGAGACCTCTCCTCACATGGCTTCTTGTGACTCCCAAGTCTAGCCCAAGCTTCTCAACAACAGGGAGCCTCCCAAGAGGACAAGCCCCAATGTATAAATGCCTTGTGAGCTGCTGTTTACATCATATTTGCTACTATCTCATTGGCTAAAGCCAGTCACAAGGTCAAGTGTAGAATCGGTGTGGGTGGAGCTATCTAAGGGCATAAATCCCAGAAGGCATGAATGGTGGGGTGACAATGGACAATGTGACTGTCCATAGTAGCTATTAATTGTGAACAACAAATATTTATAGTTTCAAAGTGTTTTCACATGTGTTAGATCATTATGCTTAATGATAATCCACAAAGACATAAATGCCATATGTCTTTTCTAAAGAAGGAAATTGTAGATCATATATCTAGACAACTAAAAACCACATAGCTAGCTCATATGGTTTTAAACTCAGGACTACTGGAATTTCCACGATTTTTTTTTTTTGATCATTTATTTATTTATTTTGAGACAGGATTTCTTTGTGTATCCGTTGCTGTCCTGGAACTCACTCTGTAGACCAGGCTGGCCTCAATTCACAGAGATGTGCCTGCCTTTGCCTCCCAAGTGCTGGGATTAAAGGTGTGTGTCACCACTATTTGATCTTATAGGATTTGAGGTTTCGTTTCTTGACCTGCTAAGAATTGAACTCACAGCCTGTTCTAGGCAAGTGCTCTACTGCTTAACATTCCCAGCCTCTCTTTCCAACTCTTGAGAATCCATTGTTGACAATTTTTTTGAAAATCTATTAAAAATATTATGGCTAGTTTTAATTGTTAGCTTGATACAATCTAGAGCCACCTGGGAAGGGAGTCTTTTCGAGGAATTCTAGATTAGGTTGGGCCACTGGGCATTTCTGTGAAAGATGCTCTTAACTGACCTAATTGAGGTGGGAAGATCCACCCTCGGGGGGGGGGGGGGGTACCACCATTTCCAAGGGCTGGTTTCTGGACTGATGGAAAGGAGCAAACTAGCTGAACATTGGCTTGCACGCATCCCTTGCCCTAGTCCCATCCTGTCCTGTCCTGTATCCCCCACCTTTTCTCAAGCGCTTGCTGCTGTGACCTGTAACCTCATAGACTGTAACCTGGAATTGTAAGATAACATAAATGCTGTCACCCCTAAGCTGCTTTTGTCATAGGCCCTTATCACAGGAAACTAGGACACATGCTATTTCCAGCACTCAATTACTCATTTTCTAATGGAACGCTCAAATATTTTAATAAAGATCTTTTAAAAAGGTAATATAATGATGGAGTTGCCAATTGGAAAGTAAGCCCCAACTAATTCAGATGGCTGTAAGGAAGGAAATACATAGATTATAAGGGGAACTTGTAAGTTAAATAGATTTCTGGTCTTTTGTTTTGTTTGGGGTTGTTTGCTTGTTTGTTTATTTGTTTGTTTATACTGGACCCTAGCACCATTATAAAAAATGTCCTCCAGGCATATGTATTACGTTATCCAGTATTATGCCCAGATCTCCGGGCAGAAAGTTCTATAAGGCATTGCTGTTGTGTGATATCAGTGCTGACAGAATTTTATTACTGGGCTAATGTGAAGACAGGTGTTTACAATTAAAAATTTATGTTGTAAAAGTACCTAAAATCACCTTTCTTGTTGCGTTTAACTCTTGAATACTTGAGAATTCGCTCATGAGCTTAGAACCAGATCAAACTCAGAAGTACTCCCTAATGTGCTGCTACCATGATAACCAATAGCCAAGGTATAAGAGAGTGTGTGTATGTGGGGGAGGGGGGTAGCTTCTGTTGTGCATCACGAACTGGAATCTGCCGCCAAGGCTTCTCTAGAGAGACAGCCACACACTCTTGGCCATCCGCTCTGAGGTGACATTTTTCATTAGGAACCTCAGTATCCTGGGCCTTTCATCATTCACCTCACTTGCCCTGTCGCCTTTCTGGCTGGAAAGAAAGAAAGAAAAGCATTGGGGAACAGCCACACACTCCCTCTTGTAGACACTCATGTAAGAAGCTGCATCTTTTAATCAATATCAAGCTCCACACCTTTTATTTATTTATTTATTATTTTTGGCTATTCAGTTTATGAAATCCTGATTTCATGGGAGTGCAGCAAAAGGCATTGGAAACGTAAATGAGTCTGGCCACGGAAGCTCAGTGCAATTGCATGGCTTGATTGCCAGGTGGGAAAACATTCTTCCCTACTCTCACCATTTGGATATTCCCTATAGACCCACATATTTGAATACTCAGTCTCCAGCTGGTAGTGATGTTCCAGGGGATTGTGGAAATTTAGGGATAGAAGACCTAGCTAGAAGAAGTGGGTTGCTGGCAGATCAGCCAGCTTCTGGTTCCTTCTACATTTCCTGATCCGCCTAGATGTAAAGAAACTACTAAAATAGCTCTCGTGTGTCTCAGAGCTCCTCATTCCTCCAGCAGGCTTTGCCTACCTTACTTTATAATGTCTAATAATCATTTAGCACATACTGGTACTTGGGTTCAGTAAGACCAAAAGAGACAGCAAAATATTTCACCAAGAAATTTACAAACTGAAAGAAAGTACGAACACTTGGAGAAACTGAATTCATGACTGAAGCTTAGGGTCAGCCAAGGTGCTAAGAGCCTAAACTTGTTTGCAAATGGCCTGTCATACCACACTGGGCCTCCTGAATAGCCAGGAGTACAGGCATGGACAGCCATGCCCAGGACATTCGTATCTTCTTAAGCCAAAGCCATGCATGAAAACCACTATAGACTGTTTCTCCACACCCTCGTCCTGGAGATCTGTGTCTTTTACTTACCAAGCACTAGGGCAGGCAACCTAAAGCATGCTGGCTCCTTCCTGCCAATCATATTAGCCTATTCTAATGAGGACCATTGTTATGGTTCCCAGACTTGCCTTAGCTAATCAGACTTCCATGACTCTCTTAGTATCTTCTCTTTATGTTAGTTTTCCTGAATCTCCCTGTCCCTAGTCCCCAAGTTGTTCTTACCCTGACAACTGTGAGCACACATTACAATTCTGGGCACATTTACTAGTCTATATATTGAAAACCAAAAGCCCTGGAAACATCATTTGTCTCTGTGTCTCAGAGTCCAGCTCGGTGCAGGGCATGCGCTAGGCAGTCAGTAATGCCTTTTTAATGGATGAGTACAGATGAGTTTGCAAGAACCACATTTTTTATTTTCTCCGAATTCTAAAGTAAAAAGTAATTTTTCTTACTATCACATTCACAAGCAGGCACATGAGAAGGAAATAAATCATTATACATTTGCCAACTGTGTTCAAAAGAGAATGGATGAAAGTAAAACCAAGTAGACTTCTATGTGCTATAAATAAGCACACAGGGCATTCCTTATGTCCCTAGAAGGGGCCAATAAAGCTCATGTTTATATCAGGGTAACTGTGATGAAGAACTAAGAACTGTGCCATGCAACATTCTAAAAAAATAACAAAACAAACTGAAAGTTTGTCCAGATAAAGAATAAACTCGAGAGCAATTGTCTCTTGGCTTCAATTGTTTGCATCTTTGACGCATGAAGGAAGAATGTGGGCTGGTTTTGCACAGCTCTGAGACTTGTAACTAGAGTGATAGCAGGAGACTTTAAAGAAGAAAATCTGGGTTGAGATAAGAAAAAGACAGGTTAGCAATTTCTGTTCTCATGTGGTTCCATCCTCAGTGAATAATACAGATCAGGAAACATGCCCAGAGCTACAATTCCTGTTCCCAGTTGCCAGGATAGGAACAGCTTGGGGATGAAGACAGAGGGACTCAGGAAACTCACATACAGAGTAGATCTGAAGAAAGTGTTGTTGCAATATGGTTTCTTGGCCCCGGGCAGCCAGAGATCCAGACCCATAGACCTACCGCCCCAGACCCCTTAGCTGCCTGCTGCTGCTTAATCCCCCCAAAATGATTCAGATGCTTATATTAACTTCATGCTGTTTGATATATGGCTTAGGCACATTGCTAGCTTGCTCTTTCATCTAACTCAACCCATTCCCATTCATCCATCCTGCCACATGACCCGTGGCTCAGCTGTGTTCCTTATATGTTGCTCCTTTGGGTGGCTGGCTCGATCTGTCTCTGACTCTACCCTTCCTTTCCTACCTGTTCTGATTTTCCACCTAGTTCCTCTACGGTGCCTGTCATGGAACAAAACAGTCCTTTATTTAAAGATTGATATTCACAGCATACATTCTCAATCATCTCCCCATTTCTGTCTAATCAAAAAGGAAGGTTTCAATTTTAACATAGCAAAATTACATATAACAAAATAGCTATTAAGCAAGAATTATAGTTACAATATCTAGTCTATTTGTATTAGCAAAATTAAAGAAAATACCCTATCATCTACCTTATCTTGGTGAATCTAAAGTTTTATATCCAATATGCCTTTTAATATAACTAAGAAAAATATCTATAACTACCTAATCTTCAACTATATCAAAGACCACAGAAGGAAACAATATTTACCCAAGTAAATAGGAAGTGCAAGCAACTTCCAAAATCTAGAAATGACAGATATGACACCTATCTGCTGGGACAGTCACCCAAAGTTCCTTTCTTTACAAAGTTGGAGCATCCATCTTCAGCCTATAGGCCCAGAGTTACTTTTCATTTCAGTGAAGCAGGAAATCTGAAGGACTGCTCTGCCTATTCTGGTATAGTTCATCAGTCGCTTCTCCTTGAGTCCTGAAGAATGTCTGGCAGCTTTCTCTGCAAAGCAGGAACCTGAAGGACCACCTCAGGTTGTTCTGTCAAAGTTCAGAGATTACTTTCCTATGGAACCTACATGTCCAATTTAAACAGCATACTGTCAAGCAGTCAATACAAAAACATGTTCTTGTTCAGTGGCTAACCATTGCCACAAAGAAAGTAGACTCCATATGGAGTTTCTTCAATGCCCATTTTTCTCTTGAAGTAGATTGGTGCTGCCAGGAACAGACCTGTCTCACTGTCCATAAAAGTCTAAGTTCTTAAATTATTTTAAATGCCATATTCTGTAGGTATTAGAAGTATTTGAAGATTACCTACCTAATTGAAATATACCTTTGTATACCTAAAAAGTCCTAACTAACATAACTATAAGTTTGGTTATCATAGGTGACTATTAACCTACATTTATTAATTATACATTACAATTTTAAATCAGTTACATCAACATCATACCTTAAACAAGAGTAGAAAAATAAGTACAGCACAACAAAATTGACCTTAAATTTGTATCAGTAAACCAAAGTCCATATCAGTGCAAAATATTTTGAGATTAACAGCTGATTTTTGGATTAAAGTAAATTCAATAATATAATTTTTTTTAAATCACTCATATACCATATCCCCTTTTTCTTCTTAGAAAGAGAATAACTATAATCATTAACCATTTATAATGAAAACATTTATAAACAATATTTTTGGAATTTGGGCATAGTTTTCCATTACTACTTCCTGCTGATTGAGGGGTGCTGATAATCTTACAGATTCTTGAGACTGGATTGATCATCTTAGTCTGCAGCCCTGAAGCTGATGTGACTATCTCTTCCCATCAGAGAATTTTCAGGTGGTCTTAGTTGATGAAACCATATTTGCCTGGAAGCAATCCACAGGTTCTCATCTTCTGTGGAAACAAAAGCAGAGCTCTTCCAAAGCAATAAATCTTTAGACACAAATTTCAGAATAAGATACCTTTAAAATATATATTCTTGTTTAACTTATCGGCCTTTGAAATCCATTGTCTTTCTGCAGTTAGCTCATTAATAGTTAAAAAATTAAAAGAAAACACAATAATAACCATAATCCAGATTCTCTGTCTATTTCCCATCTTTATGTGGCTTATTATATTTTTTATTACTCTATTTTTCTTTTTAAAAGACTTTCTCTACCTTCTTTCTTTTCTCTCTGAAGCCTATGTACATTTTACACACATTGTAACCCATTTACAGGCTTTTTTTTCCATCTGAATCTGTTTTATTGTGAATCCTTAATCATTTTCTAACTAGAAGAGTTTTTAAAATACTCACACTCTCTCAAAGAGTCACACAGCTTTTGCAGAAAAAGCTGAGTCAAGAAGTTCTCTTAAAGGGGCCATGTCTCTGTTCACTGCTAGCAAACAGAGCAGACTCAAGAAATGCTGCTACTAAGAAACCATCTTTGACTCTGTTTCCCTTTTGTTCAATATAAACAGAAACCTTAAATCAATCACATGCTATTAAGTCTTTCATGAGACTTCAGGAACTGGCCTGGTTACAGCTTATACACTCCCTGCCACCAGTTCGCTGACACCATTTTGAATGTGGTCTGAATACCACACTATCTTTGTACCATGACCCACTTCAGACACACAATTTGAAATCTGCTACTGGCTCTGTTTCTGCTCTAGAACCCTTTTAAAACTTTCTCAGGCTTTATAATGATGGATGTTCCAACAGTGCAGAAAATCATAGGTGATTGTTCATGTAGTGGTGTCACTGTCCTCTCCCAAATTTTGGAAGCTACTACTCTCATGTGCTTCCAACTTTCAGGTAATATATTTTCTTTCTCAGGTCTTCAGGGGGTTGAAGAGTAGGTAGTTAGGTTATTATCCTATCATCCCTTAGCAAGGAACATTCAGGTGTTGAATTTTCATTATCCCAGATGAACAGTTTTGAAGTAATTTATACACCCCACCATCTACCAATATTTGAGAAATGTATGATGTACCTTATATGTGTTGGGTTTTAGTTGTAGTTTGTGC
Source organism: Phyllotis vaccarum (assembly GCA_033318265.1). Lineage (NCBI taxonomy): Eukaryota > Metazoa > Chordata > Mammalia > Rodentia > Cricetidae > Phyllotis > Phyllotis vaccarum. The sequence continues at coordinate 11,912,565 of JARWLC010000017.1, read as the reverse complement.
CTTTCCCTTCCCCAGATATTACCCTATAATAATTCCTATTGTATATAGTCTTAGTTTAGAATCTTCTCAGTTAGACAAAAAGGGGGAGATGTGGTGGGATTCAGGTGTTAGCTCATAAGGTTGGGAGGCGTGTCTCTAGAGTTCTGAGAGCCTGAAGGGGGTGTGGCCAGCCCCATTCAAAAGGGATGCTGGGATCTTGAGCACCTGTTTTTGTTCCTGACTTCTTAGAGATTGGATCAGCATTCATCGCCTGGTCATCCTATCACCAAGGAATCGTTCTAAGGTTTAAATTGTAATCGTGAGTGTTAAAATACCCTTCAATAAATATTAATCCTGTAATTGGTGTATTGCAAGTGAGATTTATTACAGTAGAGTGTGAAAGCCTGATTGGCTCGAGGGCCATGACCACAACACAGCCAGTAAGTGAGTGTTCAAGTTACATCAAAACTAATAATCGTGGAGTGGTCCAATGGATGACTGTCTGAGGGATGCATGCTTTCACAATGGTGGAAGGTGTGATGCTGAAGTTACATTGCAGAGCCAATCACATTCTAACCATAACCCACTAGTAAAAAGGAAAGCAGAAGGCAGATAGAAGAAGCTCCATGTCTTCGGGATAGTTAACATAAGAACTTGGAAGTGACTAGATTATCATTTCTGAAATCTGGGGAGTGAATGGAACAGCTGGAAGTCTCATCTGCCTTGAAGAATCAATTAACACATAGTTAGGACAAAAATAAAAACAAAACCATACCTCAGCAGTACTCACTAGAAATTGAATTGCTTCAATTTGACCTTCCCCAAACCAGAAGTATGACCCCCATGAAAGTTTAGACTGAAAAGTAGAGAAAAATAAATTTAGGATAATTAATGACAAGTGGACAAAGGCCTGGGCTGTGAAGCTTGACAACCTGAGCTCAGTTCCCCAGACCCCACTGGCTAGGAGGAAAGAACTGACTCATATACATTGTCTACTGGCCTCCACGTGCACACCATGGCACGTGTGCTCTCAACTCCAACAAAGAGAAAACGGTGATTTAAAAAATTTAAAACAATCATTATCAAGACTGGTGATTCTTTATATAGAGATTTCAAAGTGCATTATGAATGTTTAATTTTCTCTCTTATCAATGAAAAAACTAACTCTCCAATAGCTGTCTGTTGCCTATTTGTGATCTAGAATGCAATCCAGGAGAAAAAAAAATCTTAATGTAAAGCCTTATTTTCCATGTAATTTCTCTGGATTAATCTCTCTTTTATTCCCTTCCTCCCATTGATTCTAATAAGATGTGCTTACAGGGTCACATGCTGAGTTCTGTTCATCTTTTTATTCATCTTCCTCTGTGCTGTAATTCTTCCACGGTGTCTCCATCAGCAAAGTGGAAGTTCCTTTTTGGAGTAGTGCTTTTACAATAGCCACTCATGTCTGATTCTAGCTGCTGGAGATGGTCTTCCTCCACAAGGAATCCCTCACCCCTACTTGAAAACCGAATTCCTCAGGACAAGTTGCCCAGGGCAGTGTTTCTATATAGCTGGGAGGTTTCTAGTTATTTTCAATCAAAGTAAAGACAGAGTTCAGAGGTAATCATATCAGCCATCTTGATTCTTCACATCTGGAAGGAATGTTCAGTCTGTGTCAGAGTTAAGTAGATTCATTTAGTGAGGATATGGTTATTGCATGCTTGGGCAAAACATTTCAGTATGGTTGCTTGATCTTTTGAGCACTATAAACCCCACAGCTGCTGTTGGGAGTAAGCCATTGTCCACCAAAGTTTCTTGGGATATGAGAAATTGCATTGAGAGATGATGCAGGGAGTGTTTACAAGCACAAGCATAAACTCTGCAAAGACAGGAGAAAGTGTAAAGCCTATTTCAGTAAAGAAGCATGTTCCAAATATGCAAAGAATCACCATAATTGAATAGGTATGAAATAATTCTCATATGACCAAAAGATTTTTAGCAGACTACCAAGACAGCATACAGATACACGAAAAGATAGTTGTGTTATTAGTCAGTAGAGACCTGCATGTTGAAGTCGAATAAAATGTCAAAACATGCCCACTAAAGTGACTAAGGTTTAATGTGACTAACGATACCAGGTATTGGGTAGTGTGTGAAGTGACTGGAGCACTCATACATTGCTTGTGAGGAGGAGCTATTTTTTAGATCTAGAATGTTCCCCAAAGGCCCAGGTGTTTCAGGTGTGTTCCCCAGCCTGTGATGCTACTAGAAAATGGTAGGACGTTTAGGAGGTGAGCCTGACAGAAGGAACTGATGTCATGTTGGAACATGGTCCAGGAATAGATTGTGTGAGGAGAATTCTCAATGTTGTGAAAAAGCTCCAAGAAAACAAGACAAAAGACTTGTGACCTCCAGCTTTTTTAAAAACACAGAATTGCTCTTGGAATATATTTTCATGCTCCTCCCAGGTGTATTGAACAGGAATGAGTTTACTTTAGATTATTCGTTACAACTGGCTGTTGTTATTTGTTTATGTGCCTTTATGGAAAAACATGTTTTTGAAATGTGCACCTTGCCAGCCACCTCTGGCTTGTCCTTGTGGCTGTACTTTATTCTTGTAGATTCTTAATCCTCGGAGTATAAATTGTCTGATGCTCTGAATAAAGTTGGCTACTACATGAGACTTTTAGTCTGCCTCACTTACTGGTTCCATTCTCCCAGCTCCCACCACCTCTAGTGTGGTCATTCAGGGTGCGCCCTTAAAGGTGCCGGAGCTCTTTCCTTAGTCTTCTGACCAGGCTTCCTCTGACACATCCCCACCAGAGCCCAAGTGACCACAGTGAGCCAAAGTAAGTCTCTCTAGTCGCTTTAGAAAACAACTGGCAATTTCTGAAATATTAAACATACACCTACCATTTATTCCTGTAATTCCTTCCCTTGGTAGCTACTCGAAAGGAATGAAAGAATGTCTAACCCGTGTATGTGAATATTCATATCGCTTGAAAGCAAATCAAACATCACCTGGCGAGGTGAATGGGCAAAGTCAAAGTGGCAAGAGACTGATGCTTGTAGTGAGTGACTCTCAAGAGCATTGGGCTGTGAGAGGAGAGTCATTGGGTGGTACGGTTCCATTTGTGTTTAGAAAAGGCAGAATGCAGATGTAACAGCTCAGTGCTTGCTGGGGGTGAGGACTGGGAAGGGGGAAAGAGAAAGAACAAAGGGACCAAAAGTAACTTCTTGGAAGGGACTATCTCGATAGGTGGGCAGGCTATCGTGGGGTCATCAAATGTGACACAGAAGTTAGTTAAGCTTATTCACTTAACTTCTTAAACTTTTATTTGTTTTTATCTGTGTGGGTGGATGTAGCACAGCACTGAGTGTTGGGGGGTCAGAGGACAACTTTAAGGAGTCAGTACCCCTTCCACATTGAAGCTCCCAGGGGTTGAGTTCAGGCACCCAGGCATGGCTACAAGCACACTTACTTGATGAGTCATCTTGATGCCTCTGATTTTTAGTATATTCAAAGTACATCTCAATAAGACAGAAAATCTTTGGTGCCAGAAAACCTATATTTAAAACCTTATTTCTTAATATAGCTCTGTCATGGTATGCTCATCTATTAAATAATAATAATACAGAATTATATAATACCAAGCTTGCATAATTATTATAAAGACATAAAAGATAGAAAACGTCTTAGAAAATATTGTTTAATAAAAGCTAACTATTATTAAGTATCTATTAGCTTGGTAATGTATATAGCAGGCACCAATGCTGTAAGTACACTTAATTTTTAAAATAACATTTAATATATTTTAAAATTATATCAGCAAGTATAGCAGACTTAGCTGGTTTGATCCAAACACACAGTTCTGGATAAGAGTTACAAACAAAATCATTAGCTCATAGCTGCTCCAAGATGGGTGTGAGCAGGAGGAAAGGGAAGTGGAGGAAGAAAATGGAAAGGAAGAAGGGCAGAAAGGCAGGTAGGAAGGGGTGGGCTTACGCATGAGAATCAGAGGAAATCAGCATGAATGTAACACCCACAGAACAGGTCAGCTTGAAAAGGGACTAGACTGAAATTCTACAGATAAACTATATAATCAACACAGGAAGCTTGGATATAAACTTAAAGCAATGAAGAAAAACAAGGAAGCTCTCCAAGTATGGACTAAACATATACATGCTTAACACAAAACTAAAGCTGTGAGCTTTAAAACATAGGTAAGAACACACAGGAAATGTCCAATAAGAGTTTTGGAAGCAATGAATAGGAAGAACAGGGGGGAAATGGTCTCCCTCTTCCCATCCCTTCCTTCCTTCCTTTACAATTTATCTATTTAGTATGTATTTAGTGTTCCACCTGCATATATGCCTGTATCTATGCCTGCAGGCCAGGAGAGGGCCCCAGATCTCATTACACATGGTTATGAGCCACCGTAGGGTTGCTGGGAATTGAACTCAGGACCTCTGGAAGAGCAGCCAGTGCTCTTAACCTCTAAGCCATCTCTCCAGACCAATAATGGCTTATCAATTATTCCTGATGGAAGAAAGACACAAGTCTTCAAGTCTGAAAGCAGAGAATACCAAGGGGGAATAAATAGGCACAAAATCAAATGTAGATAATGACAATTACAGAAAAAATATTTACTTATTAGCAGTCCTGAGAAAGAACCTCGCATATACTGCCTAACCACTACTGATGAAATATAATATACAACCCAACAGAAAAGAACTAATATGACAATAAAAAAGAGAAGATTCACACGTGAGCAACTTAAAGATAATTATAAAAAAGAAATTCAAATTTATAATTTTACAACTTACAGAAGAAAAAGAAACAATCACCCTAAAAGAAGTCATGAAGACCAAGCATAGTGTCACATGCCTTTAATTCCTGCACTTGGGAGGCAGAGACAGGCTATTTCTGTGAGTTTGAGGCCAGCCTGGTCTACAAAGTGAGACCTTCTCTCAAAAACAAAAACAAAACAAAATATAAAAAAACAAATGAAGGCAAGGAAGGGGAGAGGAAATGGGACGCTTGTAAACAAAACCAGTAAGAAAAGATGGGTGTTAGGAATACATCAGTGGTAGAAATAAATGCCGATCATTGTTAGCATCCTTTCTAAAAGGCTGAAAACTCACATGTCAAAAAATATTTTATGAGCAGCACAAGAATGATTAGATCTATGCGTGCAAACATATGCACTCGTCTATGAAGCTACCTGTTATTATTTTTGGTGACACAGTAACCAAGTCTTATTGGTGCAATCAATGCTCACTTTATATAATGGTAAGATCAGAGTTCTAGAATGCCTGGAGACAGATGTGTTAAATTCATCTTCTGAGGCAAGGTGACAGGATGCTGCGCCTTTGGAGATCACTGAGGAGACCTGCAGGGCCTGCCTGTTGTCCCTGACTTAGTGCCAGTGTATTTCACAAGAGCCTCAGGTAAGTGTCAGGAAATAAAGGTACCATTTGGTCTCTAATGACAGTGAGCACTAAATAAATAAGTCACCATTTAAATTTGTTAAGACCAATAATTTATGAAACACGATGCTACTGAACAAATATACACGCCATGAGAAACAGAACACATTCTCTGACAACCCAAGGCAAATAGAAAAAAATATTTTCAGAAACCAACTCACATGATGTTTTTCTTTCCCTGCTGTAATTAGTAACCTTTGGTGTTCTCAGCATTACAGCATTTGGCGCTAGAAGCTGTTCCACAGATGGTAAATTAATCACACCCAACTGAGGCCAACTCAAGTCCCTGTGTGTGCTCACATGGAAATGTTCTTGTGTTTGTTTTACAAGGAGGGACACGTTTGAGTTGTGGGAAGATTTTCTATATTTACATGGTCAGCACTGACTAAACCCGATGCTCCCAAACTTGACTTTTACATGAGAATCATCTGGCTCTTGATGAAAGCTCTGCACTGCAGGCCACTTAAACCACAGTCCCCGGGGCAGGTACATAGGCCCTTGAATTCTATGAAGCTGCCCTGGTGATCCCAACTTGAAGGCAAATTTGAGAATCAATATTGTCATATGAAGAGGAGAAAAAAAATAACTTGCAAATTCAAACAAAGATTTGTGAGACTCAGTGAGGTGGAGAACTAGAGAAAGCTTAAAACTTTAGGCCAGTTCTAATTTTGTGCATTCTTTTCCAGGAAGATTCCTCCTTACCTTTTACTTCTGAACTTTTTCCACTTCAGTCTCATTGAAAACTAAAAAGCTAAATAGGAAAGGTTTAAATGAGGCCTAACAGTCTGGTAGGAGTCAACTCACTCTCCTGAAGACCACCCAAACACACCTTTTTCCAAACAAAGCGAACCACAATACAGCCTACGCTGAATGGCTTGTACTCTGTGAATTACAGGCTGATAATAGATGTTGTCTCTGAAGAAAATACTAGTCTGTTATTTGTAACAGCACACTGCATTCACTAAACATACACATCTTTAATTCAGAAGACTCCTATAAGACTCAGGCTGGAAGAAAACCAGAGCTCGCAGTTGGTTTAGAGAAAGCTTTTCTGCCACCTAATGGGCATTTGAAAGCACACCATGCAGAATTCACCTTGTTGATCACCTACGCTATACACTGAGCAATCTGAAATGCTTGGCTTTGCTTTTGAACATCTTAATAGCATTTCTCTTGACACCAATTTCTGGGTCAAATGTTCCATGTTATCAGGCTTTTTAACCTGCTTGATTCTTAGAAAGACCTGACTCTAGGTGATCAAGTATGCTCCCATATACGCACTGTGATTGGCAAACCGTGTCCAGTATCAAGCCTTTCAATATTAGACTCTCTTGACGATCTTCTTTGGCTCTATGGGCTAAATATTGTCTACACACAGATGACTGCAGAGTTTATGTATTCCACATCAGGTTTTTGCTCTGAATCTATCACAGATCCACCTCCTTGCCACCTTTCCTGTCTGATAGGCTTCTCAATCCTGATTAGACTGAATCATTAAACACACACACACACACACACACACACACACACACACACACAAAACCTATTTTGTAGCCTTGCTATCTCAATATATGGCAATTATATTCTAGTTTTTCAGGCTAAACACATTAGCCATTCTTGATTCTTCTCCAGTCAAACTCCATGTTAAATATGTCAAGAAGTTATCTTGTATATTTCCAAAACCTTAAGACTTTCTGCCATCAATCACCCCTCCCTGGCCTAAGCCTGTATTATTGCAAAGGTCTCCTTAGGTTTTCTATACAGTCTAGACTTTGTCAACTGTTTGACTCTCTTCAATGGGTCGCCCAAGTCAAGGCCCAGTGGTTTCTGAGGTTGTGGTCTGACCTCTTATGCTATTGTTGTGGAACTCTTGTTGGGGGATGACCAGGGTGTTGCTGTCTTGAAACCACACCAAGTGTGCTCTCCTACCTGCATGACCCCCATGTAGGTAAAACTCATGCTGAGCTGAGGCTTGACAGTGCTGAGTCATCTCCACTCTCCCAAGCAACACGATTACTGATCAGTTCACAAGCTGGAGTTGGATGAAACTGCCCTTTTGGCCTACCTTTACCTTCTTCTGTGGTGAATAGAAAGGGGTTCTTAGCAGTCACACAAGAACTATTCTCTCAGAACCTGACCCTAGCCTTGACAAACACTCCCCATAGCCACCTTCAGCTGGGTGCTCTCCTAATTCATTAAAACAAAACAAAAAAAAAACTTTGTACCTTTTTGCTTCAGGTCTTTAACCCCAAATACCTTACCCAGAGCTCCTGCTCTGATATCCTTCAATGAAACTTTCCATTCTCTTCAATCAACCTTTCATTTAACACGTTACTTTGGTTTTTTCTTACAAAAATCACGCTCATTTAGCTCACACACTTTATATATTCCTCAGCATAACAGGTGTGTTGTCACTTCTCTATTGTTGTGATCAAACACTATAACCAAGGCACCTTAGAGTTCACTTGGACTCACAGCCCCAAGGGTTAGATGGTATAGCCCACTCCCTGTGACAAGCCAGCATGGCCACGGCAACATACAGAGAACATATTATGCTTATGGTTTTGGAGGAGTACCATCTATGGCTTAGCAAACACATGGTAGCAGAAGGCTGGGGAAGCAGCTGAGAGCCCACATCTTAGTCCAGTGTAAAACCCAAACCTGCATTCAGTGACAACCCAACAAGGCCACACCTTCTAGGCTTTCCCCACATTTAGTTGATTGAGGACCAAGTATTAAATATACGAGCCCATGGGGGCCGTTTTCATTCAGAATACAACAGGTGATGTTTCCCAAGCTTGCTGTCATCTGCCCTGTGATGTCCTTGACCTAATGTATGGCAGGAACTCAGTATTCACTTAATGAATGAATCATGCAATTAGTTAAACTTACTGAGTATGAAAAGGAACTATGTAATATTGCAAAATACTAACCTGTAATGGTCTTTTCTGCTTTTAAATTATTTTAGTATTTTTCTTGTTACCATCTATAATCATTTCAATTGATTTCTGAACCAAGAAAACACACGCTTGTTTTCAACTTGAAAAAAGAAAGTACCTTACCTAAAATGTGTTACTACTTTGTTTTCACTTATGATATTCACAAATAGATCAGGTTACAACAGAGCAAAGAACCAGTTTGGGGTAATTTACACAAGAACTAAATTGTCTCCTCTAGCCTCCACTTTTCCCTCCAAGATGCTGTCTAAGGGTCTAACCTATGGTGTGAGCAGGACTGACCTCACAAAAAGGGCTGGTGCTGAGTGTGAACACAGCAGCAGTCTGTGAGAAACAGGAAAGAATCCAGGGTAAGCCAGATATTGCCACTCCCACTTGATAATCACACCACCTGGGACCTCGTGCATCTTTATTTTCAGTGTTAACTGAGTGCCTGTGTAGTTACATGCCTGTCTCTGGGGCATTTCCCAATGTTTTCTATATCATGGCAGATGTTGCATTAAATACCGTTTGAAATTCTCAAGGTGAGAAGCCTGGAAGTTCCTCAGGAGGTGCTTTCTAGCCACAGCACACAAAATAGGTGTGCTGTACTTGTCGTATGACTAGATGAACCAATTCAAATCATACTTCTCACACTAAGAGGTGGTTAGATACCATTACAAACACAAGCATAAGCTAAGTATGTGAAGGAAATTAACTCAGATAGCACAGATCTGTAGTGGATTTATGATGTTACATTGTAAATAATTGTCCCACCTATGAGTTTAATAAAAAGCGATGATTGGCTAAAGGCAGACAGGAAGTGGGCAGGGCTACCAGACTAAGAAAACTCTGGGAACAGGAAGAACAGAGCAGAAATGCCACAGAGAAGCCAGAGATGCAGAGGACAACTATGCTGCTCTGAGAAAAGGTACCAAGCCCCATGGCTGAACAGGGTAAGAATCATGGGTTAGTTTAAGGGTAAAGAGTTAGCAAGTGATATGCCTGGGCCTGAGACTGATCAGTCTAAAATCAATGTAAGCATCTGTGTCTCTCTGTGGGACTGCAGGTCTGCAGGTCTGTGGGTACAAACCTTGAGGCTAGGTCCAAAAGTCTGGGCCAGAAACCTTACACTACACAGATCCAACACAAATGTCTTTTAAAATTATTGCTGTAAGAATCTGTACTGTATTAAATCTGCTACTAGTTAAGTATTAAAAAGCACACATCCCCACAAAAAAATCAGTGAAAATGTAAGTAAAATTGCTTTTATTTTCATAAATAAAAAGATAAATCATTATATAAACATTGGGCAGAAGTAGCATGTGAGCTGTCCTTGCCTGCTATGAAGTACATGCAACACTAATGCACAATTCCATCTCACTATGTAGAGCCTTCAAGCCGGTGCTTAATATTCAATATCTCCCCAAATTCCCAATACCACTTCAAAACCTTGCATAATGGATATGACAGGCAGCTGGTGGTACCTCTTCAATCAGCAGTAGAGGTCTCTTCTGACCACGTGAACACCCACCAACTATGGATTTCAACACACGTACTTACTGCCCTGTAGAAGCACGAGACACATCATGTTTCCATTTCCTGAGTGGCAGTTTAGTCAGTCCCTAGTCTCATCACCTAGGTGAATGAGTACTAGTACCCATAAGTCCCACAGGCAGAGAGTAAACAGGCAGGAGTGAGTACTGGTTAAAGTTTTGTCAGTAACTGGTATTTAGGACAACTGACTCAGTAGTCTGTAGTAAGAATGAAACTTAGTAATTTTTTCTACAGGCAGCAAAATAAAACTTAATGCCCATTCAGTAGTTTCTCCAAGTATTCTAAAAGCTGCAGTTTCAAATATTAGAGAGATACTGCAAGCTGCAACTAGCATCTCCATAAAAAACCTCATTGATTCTATGTAGCCTTTCAAAGAAGTGTAAACTATGATATAAGATTTATTAAATACAATCTTAATTGAAGTATGTGTTCATTCTTGTCATGAGCTGTACATTGCTGTTTCAATACTTTATGTAGACTGATGTGTTTCTTATAAGGTTGCTATGTGGATGCACTGGTTTGCTAAGTGCCTGCAGCCTGGCTGGCACACAGTAAGCTCTCATGTACACTACGGTTCCTATCAAGTGAGCCAATCTGCCATCTATGAAAGAGGTTAACACTGCAGGAGAGTAACCAAGCAGGACACACTACAGACATGCGACTCGTTAAAGTGGTACATCGCTATTTCCCAGTTTGTGGATATAACCAAACTGTTTAAATAGTACGACCCACTTTAAAGATCATATTTTATGTCTCTATCCTAACCTTTTGCTTACAACTAAACAATTCTGATAGCCTATACATTGAAGAAAACCATGTTAAAACACAATGTACACCAAAATCAGATTAACACAGGGCATTTTCTTAAAATGCTTTTAACACAAGAGTCATCAGTATGCTTCAGGACAACCTATCTCGATTGAAGGCTTTCTTTACAACATGCAAGGTTTTACTTCTTCAAAACACACTGTCCATTCTTCTTATCTCTCTACAAAGAAACACCAAATGCTAGTACAAAGTTTTGCCCCTTACGTAAAAAAATTCATTAGAAAAGGTACTTGTAAAAAAAAAAAAAAAAAACACTGGTTACTGAGGGTGACATTGGGAACATGACACTACGCAGGTAAGAGAAGGCAGGCAGCAGACACAGACATCACTGCCGATTCTCAAATGAGTTCTACATTCTTCTGAACACTCATTTCCTACTGTATTAGTGACTGATAAGGGGAGGAAGGAACTTGGTCTGAAGGTTTTCTGATTTCTAACTATGATTTTCTTTTCCCACTAGAAGACTGAGTGAGCCCCAGATCTAACAAGTCAGTGATGAGAGGTGATTTCATTTCTTTTCAAAAACATTCTTCTGGTATCAAGCAAGAAGGAAAATAAACAATTTTTGTGAAGGTAGAAAAACATGAAATTTACTATCTAGAGTTAAAACAAGGTCCAATCCCTTCATATACTCACTAAAGGCATAAAAAAACCACCCTTCCAAACGTTGTCCTGATTAAAAAAGCAGGGCCCAGAAACAAAGATGAAACACCTCCACGTTAAAAACCAAGAATAAATAAACAAAAGGCCAAGTCCCTCTGAAGTTATCCTATGGGCTTCAGAGAAATCAGAACTGAGCTGAAATTCTCAGCTTATCCTATGGACTGGCAGAGAGATTTCTAAGCAAATGTTACACTCTTAAGAAACAGAACACCCAGTGTCCTTTTGAGGTTTGATATCTGGTTCTTTTACAGGTTTCACTTCTTCTTCTGGTTTGGGTTTGACCTAGGGAGAAAGAAGACAAGGTAAATATGCAAATGGATATTGAGAAAACTCACACAGACTTCCTCTACTTCAGACCTTCAACGGTGCAGTATTTTAGAGGTCAGCGCCGAGGCTACTCATGCCATTTCAGAAGCTGTATCTTAAAATGCAGCCCCCAGTGATGGAAAATCAGACCACTGGCCGAAGACCAGCAGGTATGTCTCCTCTCCCATCTTATGAAAAAGGGAAAACTTGGTAACGGAACCCTAGAGAGTAGAGGTAATTTATGATATGAGCTTCCTTTGAAGGTACTGTTTTAGAGACTCAATAAGAGAAAAAAAAATGTTATTTTAAGGAGTATTTGTATAGGAAGGAAACTATAAAAATACTCAATTTCAAGGGAAGATTATGGTTGTAAAACAATCCGAATTCCTTCAGTTACAGATACTAGTCTTGGTAATTAAACATAAAACTTACCCTGTGAACTGGCATTTGATTTAGAGCACCATGGAGTACCTTAGATTTACATGAATGCGAAAGCATTCTATTTTTCTCCTGAATGACTAATGAAATGTCAAAGTTAAACTGAATCTTCAAATATCCAGTGTCAGAGGGGGCGTTGCTATAGCAACATCATCACAGATGACCTTTCCCCCATACTCTTCTTATTGAAAGCACCAACAAGTTGTGAACATGAGATAATGTATTGAAAACAATGTCAGTAAATGATCTAGAAATCTAGAAGTCACTGAAGGTGCAGGAGCTACTTCAGAGAGCACTCTAAAACCCACTAGACAAAGCACCGCAATAAGCTAACTGAGCATTTAGACAAATACATGGACCTGCTGACGCAGACCAAGGGATCGCAAAACTAGCTCTACATTCTTAGTATCCATGGCTAGAAGGAAAAGCTCCATTCTCATACACTGTCATCCTTGGGTCTCTTGGTGAGATCAAACGCAGCCAACGCTTCTGGTGTCCAGTGAGCACTCATAGGAGGAAATTCAAAAGGCACGGGCTCGACCAGCCCATAGTTTGCTTTGAGTTCCAGTTGTGGGGCTTCTGTTGGGATTTTTTGAAAGTAACTGCAAAAAGCAATTTAAATAGTAGTTTATTCATTTATTCTGCAACTACTTGAGAGCCTACTTCTACAATGAGTATGACAGTTCTCTGGCCTGGGACAGTCCCAGATGGAAGGATCAGAAAGTCAGGAAGCCTATCAGTAACATCACAATGCTACAGAAGCTTCCAAGGACAGAAAGAACACAGAGAGGGGCAGTGGCCAGGATGTGGGGACTCGGTCCATTGTCAAGGGAAATGATATAAACTGTAGCTGACCAGTGAAAAATTTAGTGTGACCAAACACAGACGATCATGGGAAGAATGGCAAGAGGCAGGCAGGGACAAGGGTGATTCTCTCAGCCTACAAAGGCACTGAACCATAGTCTGCATACTAATTTACTAATAGTCTTAGTCTTACTACTTGAAGGGACCTGAAAGAATTATGAGAAAATTAAAATTTCCCACTTAAGACTTAGCTCAAACCAGAGACAAATAATCAAAGAAGTTGATTACACACACACACACACACACACACACACACACACACACACACACACACACGCACACGCACACCACACACACCCATACACACATCACACACACGCACACCACACACACACATGCATACATATACCACGCATACACACAGAAGTAGCATATGAAAACTAAGTTAAGAGAAAATAAGGTCTTTCTAGAAATATACTGATGAAATAAAGCTTTATGTTAAAAATTGACATTCTAAATCTATTTTTAATGACATCATATTGAGAATAAAAGGCCTTACAAACAACTTTATCACCAATTCAAAAAGAAAATAATAAATTTAAATGCAATTTAAGACAAATCCTTTGGGACTGGAGATAAACTGTTACTAAAATGCTATTATTTAACAATTATGATCCATGTGGTACTAGTATCGCGGAGTGAAAGGTACTCACATAAACCCATTTTCTCTCTGACACTTGTCCAGGGTGTTCTTCACAAGGCTCCCAAGCTTCCGAAAGAACAAGTGACCTGATGGCTTGGCTGTTGGTCCTGGACCTTTGGTTTCCCCGTACTCCTTGCACAGGGCTTCTGCCTCTGAGTACACTGCAGAGAGGGTAACAGTCTCAGAGGAGCCACGCCCTGCTTGGGAGTGCTCAAAGGCTACAACAGACAGCAGCCTCTGCTGTTACCCCATATAAAAAACGACACAGCACTGGCGGGAGGTGGGATTTTTCTCTAAGCTCAAAGGAAAGATTTCTTTTTTTCAACTATCTTGTCTATTTCCCTTCATAAATTCAGCCAGAATCTACTCATTTCCTTTAGAATAAAAGTTGTTTTCTTGTTTTTGTTCTGTTTTGTTGTTCTTTTTTAAAGGAGTTAAAATCCTGAGAGCAAAACTTACGTTTTTCTGCTTCTTGGAGAGACCTGATTGCTTCTCCACATTTATCACTAGCCAACAGAGTCTGGCCATGATAACAATATGCCTGGCAAAAGAAACACATTTTCAAATATTCTGTCCTTGAATTTACTGTCAGATAAACACTGTCAGTCAGTCACTATTTAGACTACCAATACAGTCTCTTACATGAGGTAGGCTTCTCCCACCTCTGTCCAATAAAAGGTACAATTATCCAGCCCTGAGGCAAAGTAGACTTGTCACTACATTTCCAAGAGCAAAACCTACTAGTTGAAACTTGTTTTAAAAATGAGGACAAAGATAAAGGAGTCAATCCCCAGCCTCCTTCACTCTCCCCACCCCCTGGGTTCAGGACCCTCTAACCTCAGCTTCAAATGCTAGGGTTACAGGCATGTTTCACCGCACCCAGGAAGGACCACAGGTCTTAAGAAAAATGCATCAGCCTCAAAGTCTACTCATTAAAATCTGCTAAAATAGACCCTTGGTGCTAAGCAGTAGTATGTTGGAAAACATTATGGCCAATGGGCTAAAAATATTTCTTTAACTCTGAAAAAGGTTTTGACTGCCTCTCATGTGATAACAATCTTAAGTTTGGTGGCTTAATAAACTGGTAAGGAACTGCTAAAATGGTGCACACTGGCACATAACTTAGGTTATATACACTACGTGGTTTGCCGTAAGATTACAATCAAACAACCACCACAAGATCATTGTGTATAGAAGTGTGAGTGAGGCAGGGGTCAGAGGCCAATGCCGGGTTTCAGTTCCTGCTTTCCACTCTCACAGTGTCCTGTTGTTTAATGTGAAGATGCGCACTACTGTGTCCAGCTTAACATGGCTTCTGGGGAAATGAACACCTGTTTCACAGTTGCTCACAACCTACTGAGCCATCTTCCCAAGCCATTAAGATTAGAATTTGTTGAAACCCTTCTCAATGGACAGGATAAACAATGGAGAGAATTCTCATTTTGTGTCCAGCCTGAAAATACGATTTGGGACCAAGAGGCAACTCTAGGTCTACAGTTCTCTATCATCTCTGTCCCTCACTCCTGCCAGTGAACATTTCCTGAGGGTTGCTAATGATTAACAGTGAGATGAGAGACTCGGCAGTCAAGGGGCCGGAGAGTAACCTCACTGCCATGACCATACACTGCCATGACCACACCGCTACTCACATAGGCTGTGTAGAAGCTCATCTTCAAGTGAAGGTATTTCCTCCATTTAGCGGAGTATGCCGGCTCCAAACTGGACAAAGTATGATCTAAAGTTACATTTTAAAAAGCAAAATATCATTTCACCCAGTTTCACTGGAACATTTCTTAGTTCCTGTGTTCTGGCACTAAAAACAGAGTGTATCTAGTCTAAATTTGAGCTTTTGATAGAGTAAGAAAAAAATACCTAAATACTTAACATGATTTCCTTCCTCATAATTACATACTGAACAACATAATAAGTGCCTCTTCAATTTGATGGTTAATGTAGCTTTAAGTTAATGACAGAAAGAGACAGAACTAAGGATTTCGAAGCAAGTATCTATATCATAGCTTTAAACTGTATATAATATAGCCATGCAGAGAGTAGTCTACTTGCCTATCAGAAATAAACTCATATCTTCCACTAAGCCATTACTAAATTCTGTATTAAAAATATGCATCCACTCTCTCGCATGTCCACACACTTACATAATCCAACCCTTCCTAAACTGATCTGTCCTCCTTAATGTCAGCCTAATTATCCCTGTCAAACCTTTATTTCCTCCAAAGCCTATAACATTTGCTTCTTCAACACTGAGCCCATGTGTGAGCTGGGAATTTTCTCTCAAAACTATTACCCAATCAAATCAGACTCACTTTGTTCTGAAATGAGACTAAATAACCACTTTCCTCTCGAAAGTGTTCTCTAGTATGCCCACAGTGTTCAGTTTCTCACATCACAGATGTATCTTACATCATGATGTGACTCCAAGTCCACCTCCTTCCCTAGACTGTGATCTTACTCTCATCTGCTCAGCACTAAAACAGTAATGAGCCTCCAAACAGAGACCTAAACATGTTTCCTACATCACAGGAGCCAAATTTTGGTTCCTACCATCCACACTCTAGTAGTCATGTTATTGGTGGCCATATAGCACTTTACTGTTAGTTGCTTATCTGAATAAGGATAACGATCATAAAAATGGTTATAAAGATCTGGCATGGGGCTGCATGACTTTAGTCTCAGCACTTGGAAGGCAGGGGCAGGTGGATCTCTTGAATCTGTGGCCAGTCTGGTCTACATAGTAAGTTCTAGAACAGCCAGGGCTACACAGAAAGACAGTCTTAAAAATGAAGGAACTAACTAAATACACAAATAGGATTGTTATAAATACTAAAAAGAGCAAGGTGTATATAACTGCGTATAACAAGAACAACGCTATCTTTCCCATTAAAAATGTGCATATTTGGGTCTGACAGGAGAATACGTGTGTGTGTGTGTGTGTGTGTGTGTGTGTGTGTGTGTGTGTGTGTGTGTGTGTGTACATGTGTGTATGTTCGTGTGTAAGCTATTCATCATATCTGTTGAGACAAGGTCTCTTCACTTGTACCTGGAACTTACTGACTGAGTGAGGCTGGCTGGTTAGAAAGCCAAAGGGACACCTTGAGTCCTTCTCAGCTCTGAGATCACAAGCACATGTCACCACGCTTGGCTTTTCTACATACCATGGATAAAACTCAGGTTCTAATGCTCCTATAGCCAACACTTTACCCACAGAGCTGTCTCCCTGTTTTTGAGACAAATTACCCAGGTTAGCCTTGATTTTACTCTGTAGCCCAGACAGGCCTTGGTACAATCCTGTGACACCTCCTGGAGTACCTGTGCCACCATGCCTATCCTCTTATTTTAAACAAGCCAGAACCCCCAAGAGCTTTTTCTAGTGTTGTAATGGAAAGTATGGGAATCTTTCTTTCTTCCCTTTCAGCAAAAGTCAAATGAACATGGAAATCTAAGTCTAAGGACGGTGAGTGTATGGTTTTACCTGCTTTCTGGTAGAAGCTGGCTGTTTCATACGCAAGCGCAGCGATCAGTCCTGGAGCATGCTTCAGTTCAATTGCTCGGGCAATTGTTACTGTAAACAACACACAATAAATACTACCTCTAAATTCACATCCATTTGTGGGAAGTTCAGTTAGAATAACCAAAGATAGCCCGAGTCTTCTTTCAGACTTTCAGTTTTTTAGATACATTTTAGTGTAAAAACTTATAGAAAATATAAACACAAAAAATAAACGTGTTTCTGTTACAGTATCTTTAAATCGCTATAACTCAACTTCATCAAGCGCGAGAAATACTATAAAATAGCAATGACATAAACAAGAAAATGCTTTTAAAGTACTCAGTTTCGAAATACAGATAAAAAGCTTAAAGGACTTACTTCACTGTTGCTAATGAGTGAAAGAAAAATAATAAGGACAACACAGGAGGAAAGATGTGGTGATACTTTGTGCTCTAACAAAGCTGGCCTGAAGATCAGAGGGCAGCGCTAGCCACTAGTTAACCATAGAGGCCAGGCCGAGGTGGCACACACCTTTAACCCAGCACTTGGGAGGAGGAAGCAGGCAGATCAGGAGTTCAAAGCCACCCTGGGCTACACCCTGGAGATCAATCCAGTCTAAAAGAGAAGCAAGGCCCCAGTGGCGGAGGCTCATGCCTTTAATTGCAGCACTAGGCAGGTGAAGACTGGAAGTGATATGGCTGAGCAGAAAGAGGAATAGAAGGTGGGCGGAGACAGGAGACTGCCCCTTCTCAGCTGAGGAGTAGGCAAGGTAAAGGTTGGCCGTGGCTTGCTCCTTTGTCTCTCTAATCTTTTAGCATTTACCCCAAAATCTGGCTCCAGGTTTTTATTACTAAGACCAATTAAGATTCAAGCTACATAATGGCAAATAAAGAGTCAATGTTTTGGCTGGAGAGATGGCTCACAGTTAAGATCGAATAGTCCTCTTTCAGAAGAACCAAGTTCAGTCCCCAACATATATTTTTTGGGAGGCTCACAACCACTTGTAACTCCAGCTTCAAGGGATTTGACACCCTCTTCTGACCTCCAAGGGCACCCCCACGTATAACTCTACCACATACACTCACACACACATCTAAAACTTAATCTTAAAAAAAGAAAGACCAAGGATTAACATTAAGCCTCTAAAATGGCATGAAATGAAAATCCTCTTTATAGGAGCATTAGGTGGAAGAAACTCTTTGGACAGTGAAGGAAATGGTAGAGGTAAAATGACCCTCATAATCAATTCTGAAAACATGCAACTTAATACGGCTAATTCTGGTATTTTCTAAAAGAATCAAAAGCCAATATAAACATTCTTAAACAGAAAACACCTTCATGTATTCAGATACCTTCCTGAGCCTCAGCCTGGCACTGGATGACGTAAGCATCTATGAGCCGAGCCTCTAAGTCCCGGCCCTTTTCTACTGGCGTAAGAAGTTTGGGTATGTGACTTTCCTAAAAAGAACAGAAAGCAAACATGTCAAATCTCACCTTAACGCTAATGTCAGAGACTCACTGGGAGCCCAAGAGGACAGACCAAGCAGTGGCTGTGAGCTCACAGGCAAGCTGAGGTCTTGTGTATTCAAAGTGAAGTTTTATAAGAAATCTAACAGCAAAATTTAGGTTATGAATAGATTTCTTTGCCAACATAATATAATGCAAAGCCCACTTTTATTTGAGAAAGTGTTTAGCTACAATAGTAACCAAAAATCACTCTAGTACTGTGAACTGTTCCCTCACAGTAAGAATTAATGTTGAAAAGAACAGATTACAAATTCTACATTAAACCTTAGAGCTGACTCCAAGAGGCCCTCAGTAAGCAGCAGTTTTAATCAGAATGAAGCAGAAGGGTAGTCTCAGAAGAAGGCACATGCTTTCTCCTGAGCTACCATCCCATCTTCAGGCTATCTGACATTATCAGACTGCAGTGATTGGCTGGCCAGTGAGAGACCCAGAATGCAGCTTCAAAGTCAGTAGTGAGGATCTGCAGCTGCTCTTGGCAACAGCAGGGAGCAATGTGCAATGACACAAACATTAATTTGTTTTTGTTTTCACTCAGGGTAAGAGACAGAAAAGTAGGCAGAGTATTATAACTTAAAGCTTCTAGTTATGCCTCACCAACTTTAAGGTAAAACGGAGGTATTAACCCAGCACCTGGGTGTAGCTCACCAATAAGGCGGTTAATGTACAACATGCAGTTAGTTCAGACATGAGCACTCACATCTGCACTCAGCCACCAAGGCTGCAGCTGTGCCGAGTCTCTACACATTTCTCTTGTCACCATCCCTGACAATACAGTAGGGCGAGTACTCACTGAACAGTCACACTGTGCTAGTTTGAAGACAAAAGATGACTTACAGTACATAGGAATGTGCATGACTTACACGCAGAGCCCATGTCATGTTAGAAAAGGCACTTGGGTACAGAGATGTGGAAGGGGCCGTCTGCTCTTGAACTAACCCCGTGCAGTTACTGGAGGGATTGTATGACCACTTTGACACAACGGAGTTACTAATCCCTCCACACAGTCCAAGAATTAATGTGCCTTCCCTGTCGCCCCGCCCTCATTTTACCTTCAAATGTTTAAAAATCCCAGCTGCGATCTTTAGGCTGCGATGGACTTCTTTTGCTTCATCTTCCGTTACGCTTTAAGAGAGAGGTCGCACTAGTTAGAGGGTGAGTGTTACTGGTACTAACAGCTAAGACGTTATCAGAACCCCAGGCTGGGGAGATGGCTCCTGGCTAAGTGCAGCAAGTTCAGCTCCTAGCACCCCTGTGAGGCAGCTCACAACTGCCTGTGACACCAGCTCTAGAGTGACCCAGTGCCTCTGGTCTCCACATGCATGTGTACATACCTGCACAGAGACACATAATTCAAAAACATCAGAAAACAAAATTAGTTATTTGTTTCTTATTATTAGTTTTCTTCCTTAAAAAGAAAAAAATCTAATTGGATACTAAAAAAATTAAAAAATGCATATGAAATATATTTCACGACTCTGCAGATGAATAGAGACCTTGCCCAGAAATAAATGCTAAACAGTCTTATTTCTTTCCAGACTATTTTGCCATAAACAAATACAAAATATTATGAACTTAACACATCATGGTAGCTACACACACTACTCTGTTCATCTGAATCATTTTACATCACCAAACATGGCTCATGTTTAAATGGCTGAATATTATTATGCATGGATGAAATTAGAACTGATGTGCCAACTTTCTAATGCTGTATCCATGTTAGTTACTACAAAATTTGTCTCATTTAGTTTTATAATTCTTAAAAGTAAAAATGTTATTTTCTCTGTGTGCATAGAGCATGAGTGGAGGTAACAGGACAGGACTGCGGGCTCAGCTCCCTTTTTGTGGGTTCTGGGGTCCAACTAAGGCTTGCATCATCCCATGACAAGCACCTTTACCCACTAAGCTATCTCAGTGGCTTTGGGTCATTCTTTAGTTTTCTAAACATCTTTTTCTGTACTTACAACCTTTTGTACCCCCTTTTTTTTATGTACATCCTATTCATATCCTTTATTTTCAACTGACTTGATGGCATTAGTTGATTTTTAGATTATACATTTTAAAATGGACAACTTAATAATGAGTTACAGTTTTGTTGACCAATTCTGCCACTGTTTTAAATCTTTGTTTATAGTACTTTAAATGCAGTCAAATAGTCACATTTTTAATGACTTCTTGGATTGGGACCTTACTTAGATCTAGCACGTAACAAGATTGTAACAACCTTTTCCCTTTTAAAACTAGACTACAGAGGTGCTGAGATGGCTTGCTGCACAAGCTGGCAACCCAGAATCATTCTCTGGAACCCATGAAACGTAGAAGGAGAAAACCTACTCCAGAAAGCTGACCTATGACCTCCTCATGAACTCTGGCTTGTGTGCTTCTCTCCCATCTCAAGAACAATAAACAAAAATTAACAAAACAAAGATTAAGCTATATAATTGCAGTACTTAAGTATGAACGATGACTCTTGTAATTACTTCAAGTAGAACATTTTAGGAAATAGCCTAAACTTAAATTCAATATATTTAAAAATTAACACACATACACACTCAGCCCTACCTTTGCTTTTTAACTTACTTTTCTTTTCCAGCCAGTCTTGAAGCATATTTGGTATACCATAATGCTACGTTAAATCCCATGGAAATCAATTCAAAAACGGCATCCTGCTGGGTACTGGAATTAAAAATGAAATCATTAAGTTCTATAAATTATGAAGACACTGGTACACTAATCTTACCCGGCTTAGCAGATAAAGGCTCTTGCTGCCAAGTTTGATCCCAAGTTCAATCCCTGGGGCCCACATGGTTGAAGGAAACTGATTCCCATGTTATTCTTTAATATTCACATATGCACTATGACATGCAGCCACACACACATGTACACATGACCACATACATAAATAATGAATATATAATAACATTATGAAGATATAAGCTGGGTATAGTGGCATACACCTTTAATTGTAGCATTTGGGAGCAGAGGCAGGTGGATCATTGTGAGTTTGAGGGCACCCTGGTCTACAGAGTGAGTTCCAGGCCAGCCTGGTCTACAGAGTGAGAGACCGTGTCAAACAACAACAGAACAAACAACCAAATAAGAAGAAGTGACACACTTAGACACAGGTAATCAACAACCTAAATACAGTGGTCCAGAATCTTAGTCTGCTTTCCATTTGCTAAGATAGAAAGCATGTACACACATGCATACACACTCATACACAACCCTCCACATACACAGCTTGGGAAAGAAAGCGTACAGTTCGGTTTGATCTTACAGTCAAACAAGACAACAGAACAGACACTCAGGCAGGAAACTGGAGGCAGAAGTGCAGCGGAGGCCATGGTGGAACACTGCTTCCTGGCTTGCTCCTCACGGCCTTTTTCAGCTTCTTTTTATCCAATCTCAGATGGCAATACCCAGAGTGGGCTGGCCCTTCCTCACATGAATCATTCATAAAGAAAATGGCTCACAGGCCATCTGATGGAGGCATTTTCTCAACTGAGTTCCCTCTTCCCAGATGACATCTGGTTTAACAAAAAAGTTAACCAGCACAAGTACGAACTATGTATTTCACAATAACCATGAAAAAGTAGTACCCAAAACTACATAGAATAGTTTTAAACTATGTATTTCTGAGACTCATTAAAATGTCAGAAAGCTTAGGATGGAAGCCAAAAATCTCCATTTAAAACACAAACAAACAAAAATTTTAAATTCATTTTCTTTAGTGTATGTGTCCACACCATGGAGCATGTGTACATCAGAGGACAACTTGCAGAAACTGGTTCTTGCCTACCATGTGGGTCTTGAGGAACACATTCAGGGCAGCAGGCTTGCAGTCATGCACCTTCCTCAATACACAATCTCACTAGCCCCAGTTTGGATAATTTATATGATGTCTTGAAAATGACTATCTTTTCTTGCATGTGTGCGTGCGTGCATGTGTGTGTGATATTATAAGGATCAAATTCAAGGCCTTGCACATGCTAGACAAGTGTTCTACTACCAAGCTGCAGCCTTATTTTAGAACACTCAATTTCAATAGTACAATCTTGATAGTAATATAATCATGTACTATTAAAAACTTATTTTTCAGGGCTGGAGAGATAGCTCAGAGTTAAGAGCACTGGCTGCTCTTCCAGAGGTCCTGAGTTCAATTCCCAGCAACCACATGGTGGCTCACCACCATCTATAGTGGGATCTTATGCCTTTTTCTGCCATAAAATCACACATGTAGATAGAGCATTCGTATACAGAAACCAAATAAATCACTCTAAAAAAAGCAACACAAGGTAGACAAAGACAAATTATAGTCATCAGTCACTGAAAAAGTAAACACACGCACCGCAAGAGCACCACAGCGCACAATCTAAGAGCACCACAGCGCACACTCCAAGAGTACCACTGCACACCCCCAAGAGTACTTGCTCAACAAAAGGGAAACTAGAGAGCTATCATTGTGGTAAGAGAAAACAGACTAAGGCCTTCCAGAAACAGAAGACAGATGGAGCACACCTTCAATCCTAGTACTCAGGAGGCCAACCTGGTCTACAGAGTGAGTTTCACAGAGAAACCCTGTTTCAAAACAAACAAACAAACAAACCCATAAAACCAAAAGTACTTTTCAACTAGGTGTGGCTGTAATGCCAGCACTCTGGAGCCCAAGACAGGAAGGAAGACTGCCATAAGGTCCAGGCCAGCCTGAGCTACATCATAAATCTGAGGACAGCCTGAACTAGAGTGAGATAATCTTGGCACAAATACACACGTAGCACAATTTCTAAGTATGAAGCAATCAAACATACAGTGTCATGTATACGGAATACTGGGTACTACTTAAGATTACATCACATAATTTTTTTTTTGTATTTTATTTCTTTTTTAGATAAGGCCTTGTTCTGTAGCCCAGGTTGGCCTTCAAGATTATGATCCTCCTGCCTCAGCTTCCCTCAGGCTTGGTTACCATGCTCAATCATAAAATTCCTCACTATCTCATGAAAAACCGACAAAACCAACCAACCAAGAACAACCCCACCTCAGGATCATGGGTCAATTTTGAGGATGACGTGAGGGAAAATGCTGAATTTATATAATTCAAGCTGTTTTATGGTCTGTCAAATTTTCCATTGTAATAACGATGAAGGCTTGATTCTTAAAAAAATAGACTTCATGGGGCTGGAAAGATGACTCAGCAGCCAAGAGCATAGGCTGCTCTTCCAGAGGCCTCTGGTTTAATTCCCAGCACCCACATAGTAGCTTACAACTATCTGTAACTCCTGTTCTGGGGATCAGACACCCTCACACAAACATACACGCAGGCAAAATACCAATGCACATAAAATACAACTAAGTTAAAAAATAATCTCCACAACAACAAATCATTAATTCTGAATGAAAAACAGACTACACACACACACACACACACACACACACACACACACACACACACACACACACATACACACACAAAACACCAGAAAAAAAGTCTTGAAAAACTTTGGTATTCAAGACAACTAAAATCCACATAACATGACCAAAGAAGGATGGAAGGAAAGTAGCATGACATGAATGTTTTAATTCTATTGTGGCCTGGCATTACGTCATCCACCACACCTACATTTTCTCGTTTTGTTCCTCACAGTATCCTATTATTATTACATCCAAATCTAATTAAAGCAGATGTTCACTTTATAGGAAACCTGTATTCCATCTCGGCATGTATGACCCCAACACCCATTCCTTCTATTTTAACACCACTCTGAGATTAGTAATCTCCAATCCCTCCCTACTTTTACTTTATCTTTTTAGTTATTTTATTTATCTATTTACTTATTTGTGTTTATGAATACACATGTGTCACAAGGCACGTGTAGAAGTCAAAAGATAAATTATGGGAGTTGGCTCTCTCCTACTTTATGTCAGGCTTGGCAGCAAGCATCTTTATACACTGAGCCATCTTGCTGGATTCCTTTTCATTTTTTATTACACAAAGAACTATGGCCATTTTAACAATGTAATTCTGTTTTTAAAAACTGAAGGTTAACAGCACAATGATCTATTATTAATAGTTGAGAGGTGAGAAAGTTGTGAAGGGACGTTTTAAGGGATGACTAGAAAGGGAGAGAGAAAAATAAAGCCCATTTTGGACTGCAAACTGGGTGTTCTTAAACAGTCAAGGTGTTGTTTAAATTTAATATTTATATTGTCACAAACATAGATTTTATCTGGTAGAAACACATTATTTTAAACTTAATAGCACACACTTTAGTTGAAGTCAGTGTCTTAATTCCAACAAATGAAATTGCTTATCTGTTTTTCTTCCTCAAGTACTCTGGCCAAACAGCTAAGAGCAGACTTGGATTTAGGGCCTCAGTAGCAATGCTCACCTTGGAACATGTCCTTGTAATGTATCAGTCCACTTGAAACTCTGAACGTATCGTAATTTGCTTTCTTGGGTAGAGTCACCCAGTGAATTTATGAAACCTGTAAAAAGATGCAATATATTTTAATTTTGGAACAAATATTATTGGTCCTAGTTGAAATTGTATTTATATATAGCTGGGCATGGTGATATACTCCTTTAATCTAAGGAAGACAGGCAGGTGGGATTTCTTCGAGTTCAAGGCCAGCCTGGTCTACAAAGCAAGTTCCAGGACAGCCAGGGCTACACAGAGATGTGCTGTTTCAAACCCCCTTCCTCCAGCAAAAAAATTTTTTTTTATTCATTCAACTACTTTTTCAGGTGCCTGAATGAAACTTCAAATACTTTTATCTTTTCTACATTTTACATATTCTCCCAATATAGAAAGACACACACAAACTAGATATGTATTTAAATAATGTATAGATTCCCAATTTTTAGACTATTAGAAAGACCATGTACCACTACTTATAATGTCACATTCTGAGACACAATCATTCCAAATATAGCCTGGTAGATAAACTACTTGTATCTGAATAGCTAAATATACATCATCACATAGCTGGTTTTTATAAATGCTTAAGTTTATAAAAGTAACTAACCTTGTAAAAGTGAGAAATACAAGTCTGCTGCATTCTTCATCGTTTCCGGATTACAGCTCAAATCAGTGAACAATTCGAGTAGCCGAGTCCGGGATGATCTCAAATCACTTACAGCAATAGACAATAAAGCTAGGTAAGTTGTGTTTCATAGACTATGGTAAAAACAGCTCAGATCAGAGGCTACTATGTAAACAATATTCACAGATCCCCTGCTACCTTCTTTATGATGTACCAGTTCCAACGAATAAATTGAATTAGGCTCAGTGTTAGAAATAAATAGTTTCTAGTAACAGTTGCTTCAAAAGTTACATGAAAATAATCTCCGTCTAATTAAAGGGGCAATGCATGTGCCCAGTTGCACAATAAAAGTATATACCAAGTTTTTCAAACAAAAATATCAATCAGGCATAGCAATACAAACCTGTGATTTCAGTGCCTGGGAGGTGGAAAGGGGATCCTTAGCTACAGAGCAAAGGTAAGTCTGAATCAACTCAGGCTACCTGAGACCTGTCTCCATTAACACAAACAACAATTCAGTGTATTTAAAATTCATTCTTCATTCATTCTCTCTCTCTTGTATTTTTGATTGCTTTTCATGTGTAACCTTGGATATCCTGGAACTAGTTGTGTAGATCAGCTGGCATTGAACTCATAGAGATCCACCTGCCTCTCGGATGCTGGGATTAAAGGCTTGCACCACCACTGGGCCCACTCTTCATTCTTTAGCCAATGAGTTTTTGGAAAAACAGAAATTTAATGTACTTGTATATGATTTTAATAACTTTTGAATTTCTAAATTTGGCAATACACATAAAATATCTAACACAATATATGAATATATATACATCTAGAAAATATAAAACTGCATGGTCATTTGGTTAAAACACCTGTTGCCCCCTACACACCATTCTTCTCTGTACTAAAGTGTCTTATATCCACTCATCCTTCTTGCAATTCCTTTACCCCACGGGGCAGTGAGCACTACGTTTTTGAGATGTTCTTCTCCATTCAACATTTCTTCTCTCTATCTCCAGTTCTCTATCAGATACAAAAATGTCAGTCTTTGGCCTTGGGTTTCTTTTAAGATCTCTGTTCTCACATCTACAATGACTTCTTCTCCTAGATCTATAGTGTCTCTAATCTGCATCCACATCTAATCCAGGAGACTGTGAGAGTTCCAGAAATCACATTAAATAGACATTAACTTAAAGATGTTTAAAATAGGTTTAAGTTGCTGAAGACTCGATTTAAATTATAAACACAGAATGTATAGTATATAATATATGCTTTGAATATTCTCAAAGTCATTTGCAAATTTTCATGCTAAATGCATGTTAGTGTGTGTATGTGTACATATGTGCAATTCATGACTGAGCATGTGTGGAAGCAGAGGTTGGATGTCTAGATTTCTCACTGAACCCAGAACTTTGGCTCAACTTGCTGGGCAGAGAGCTTTAGGCTCTGCCTGTCCCCACAAACATCTTGTGCCCCAATGCTGGGGTCTGGAGGTGTGTCATCTTTTTCTTAAGATTTATTTATTTGTTATATATACAGTGTTCTGTCTGCATGTATGCCCAAAGGCCAGAAGAGGGCATTGGCTCTCATTACAGATGGCTAAGAGCCACCATATGGTTGCTGGGAATTGAACTCAGGACCTCTGGAAGAGCAGCCAATGCTCTTAACTGCTGAGCTATCTCTCCAGCCCAATCTTGTCCATTTTTATGTGCATGTTAGGGATCTGAACTCGGGTCTCACACCAGTGCCTAAATTACATATTTCTAAGGCATGTCTTTCTCAATTTGTATAATTTTAAGTTGAATTTATCTTTGGTCATGTTGAGCTTTGGGTGATTGACTACACACACACACACACACACACACACACACACACACACACACACACACACTCACTCACTCACTCACTCCAGAAACACAAGAAGCAGTGAACCTAACATAGTGAACATAGTTTGCCAACTCCTAATATCAGTTAAAATTCATTCTTCATTAATTCACTCTCTCTTGTATTTTGGAATGTTTTAGCCCTTCTGAGCCTTATTTACAGATCTAAGATTAAGAACATGACCTCAATGACTACCAAAGTTTGAATATCCCATGATTTAATCTTCATCTGTTAATGATAAAATGAAAATTTATCATGAGTTCAATGTTAGGAATATGTCACACATTTCTGTATTTTTTAACCAGGGAACTTATAAAGTACCCTGAATCACTTCCCAACCAACACTGCTTAAGTTGCACTAACACTTACTTGCAAATCTTTGAAGCAAGAGGACCAGTGATCATACCATAGTAGTTAAAAGACACAGGAGCTGTAGCCTTTAATGGGTTCCTATGAAACCAATGGGTCATTTTCCCGAGATGTGTTCTATAGGCAGAAGAGACATAAAAATTGAAGAAAGATTAAGTAGTAAAAAGATATAGTAAAAATTGGCTATTTTACAAGATATATATACTTTATGCATAAGCTATTATACATACATATATGAATATAACACATCACAAATGAATTTTTTCTTAAATTGATAGTCTATACTTTGATTATGTGTGTATAAGAAAACTGAGAATGTTGATAATAACTCAGTGATAAGATATAGAAGAGCAGTTTTAACTTTAAAATGCATTAAACAAAAATCACCTGGAGGAAAGTGAGTCTTGCTAAAATGTGTGTTGGAGAACCTGAGACACTGTTTCTGCAGGGCTCCTGGCTACACTTCTGAGAAACAAAACTGAGACTTTGGTTAGATAGCTCCAAAGGAGAAGATACAGGATGAGTTTCATTTACTTAACACAATCAAATGGACCTTCCCATCAACGCTAAGTCTACTTGAAATAAATAAGTTCCACATTCAATTATTTTCCACATATTGGTGGCACCAAAGGACCTATTCAATGGGTACCTTGTGTTCTGTATGAAATTCACTGGGTATAAAACTACTACAAAAATTTTTATAAATATATCAATGTGAATACAAAAACATTTGAAAAGTTACCTCAACAAAATGTTAACCTAAAAAAATTGTAGCAAAAAGAAAAAAAGTAGCGCTGTATTTTTTTTTTTTTTTGCTTGAAAGTTCTAGGGTAGGTAATACATTTAGTAACACAAAAAGGCTCCAAATTATAGTCTCAAACATCTCATTAGATTCCAGAAGAAATACAGAAGCAATTCTGATAAGGCAAATGTAATTTAAAGGCATTGCACAGGCTTTCAATCAACCTTTATTAGGGGGAAAAGTGTGTAGAGGGGTACAGTGTTCTGAAATATGAACAGTATGTACTACTCAGGTTAGAGTTACTCATTGCAAAACCGGTTTGGGGGAAGCACCAGATATTTAACGATCAGAGAATGCATAATATATTCAGTGAAAGCCTGGGCAGATCCACTTAGGACTTAAAACATTTAACTAGCCCTTTTAGAACACATCACCAAACAGCATCTATATAATCCACCTTCCAAACTTACACAAATGCAGCACTAGGTGAGCCTACCAAACTCCAGATTAATTTGTGAAAATAAAATTTCCGCGACCGTTCCTCCTAATGACTGTACTTTCTGCTCCATCCTTCAAACACTCCGGTTTTGGGTCTCAAGAACGACACACCCATCAAGAGCCTAGAGAGCCCCAAAGACAACCTCAAACACCGAAAGTCACCTGGCCGACTTCCACGACCGAGCCTGCTGACACACCCCCTCCCAAATCGGGGGCTCCAGCCGGGGAGCCTACCTTTCGTCTCGACACTGCCCGAGTCCACTTCCTGTTTACCGCCCAACCTCTTCCTCCGGGTACCGAGACCGCGACCTTACCCTCCCACCTCCCGAATCACCATCAGGCCTTAGTGCAGCACACCGATCCTGTCAACCTCGGAAGGCCGAGCAGATGATTGCAAAGCCCCTGTTCTGAGTCTAGCCGGCCCCCTAACAGTCAAAGGAGACGCCGGGTGAGGACAGTCGGCCGATCTAGCTGTCAATCCCATCAATTCTTCCACTGACTACCACCCAAGGGTCAATGGAGCTCCTGGGAAGGGGGGTGATCCTCCCACCGGAGTGCAAGGACTCGAGGGGGGAGAGAGATCAAAGGCTCACACACCCCTTGTCGTGCTTACCAGGGACTTCAGGGTCCGTACGCCACTCTTCCTGCTCTAGGAAAGGGAAGGCGGAACGAGTCAAGGAAGGCACCGGTAGCGGTAGCACCGAGACTACTGGGCTAGAGCGGCCGGAAGCGGAGCCAGCGGCTCGCAGGCACCACGTGACTGGAGACTATGACAGCTGCAGAGGCGGCCGTGTGTGGCTCAGAGGGGCGGGTTCCGCCGGGCTGTGTCAGCCCCTGGGCTCGCTCGCTCCGTCTTCCCTTTCTAAACTTCGTTTGCTCCTACCGCTACAGATCCTGCCTGGGCCCTGGAGAGGGAGGGATGTGGCGTGGGAGGTCCTCCGAGCCAGGACCGGATACCGCCCTAGCGGTGGCCTGGGCGAATTGGGGCGGCCTCAACCTAACTGGGGCGTGGCTTAGGAGGCGTGGCCTCCGGGGGCGGCCGCCTCGGAGCTGCAAAGTTTGGCTGTGGCGGCAAATGGGTTTGGGCGGCTCCTCGGCGGGTGGTGGCGGCGGTGGCCTTAGCGGTTCCTCCTGGCCCTGTTAATGTCAGGGCCAAGCCCCGGGAGGATGGCGCCCTAGAGCCGGGCCTTGCTGGGATAGGGGCGGGAGGGGGCCGGGGCGGGGACCGGCCATGTCGGAGGTGACCCGGAGTCTGCTACAGCGCTGGGGCGCCAGTCTTAGGAGAGGCGCCGACTTCGACTCTTGGGGCCAGCTCGTGGAGGCGATAGACGAGTATCAGATGTGAGTGTCTAACCGCGGGAGCGGGCCACCCCTTGTTTCTCTGCCCAGGTCTCGCATGCATCCCTGTGTCCCGCAGCACAGGCCACTTGGGGTGGGGCCCCCCGCAAACACCCGGGCTGAGATCCCACGGGCCCCGATCCGGCTGTTTGGGGATCACCCGTCTGCCCTCCGGGGAAGCTCTCGCACCTCCACTCTTCTGCACAGGGCCGGGTCCATTCAACAGGTAGCTAGGGCCCTAACTGGCATCTGTCCTTAGTTTTCTTCTAGCTTCTCACAGGCCTTGGGTTCCGCAGCGATCTTCTTTCCCGCCGCCTCTCCCAGGTTGCCACCCTTTCGGACGGACGGGCGGGCGGGCGGGCGGGGGGTGGGGAGATCTGTCTTTGAAAATCCCTAGGGAATACTTGTGTGCTCCCCGCCCACGTTCCGGGGATGAGTGGCCATGTTCTGCATGTGTGTGTCTTCCACTCTCCACGTGTAGGAGAGTAGGGATGTGCTAGCGCGGGAGTAGAGGTTGCCCCCGGGAAAGGTAGGGGATGCCTCTCCTGCCAAGAGAAGGATCCTTACTCGCTACTCCGCGCTTCTCCAGCCCTTGGTCTGGTGAGTGGTGTTTTCACAGTTCCAACTCGATTTCGTTTTCGATTTCTGGGACTGTTATTTGCTGGGCTGTGAGTCCCACCCTCCTTCTCGCTTGGCCGCTTTTGGGTGGAGTCCGCGCAGGATGTGAATCGAGGGGAGCAAAATGTGAATTAATAGACCAGGCACAGGAGCTGCCGCTCCCTCCCTGGGTCCCTCCCCCTTTTCCTGTGTACAATGTATAGCCTCCAGGGTACTGCTTTCCTTCAGCCTCCCAAGCCTCATCTCTTTCTGGTACCTCCCACTCAAGCTTTAGATACTTAAAACAACAACAAAACCCCCGTGTATAAACATCTTGCTTAGTTTCTTGGACTTATTATTAAAACTCCCCGTTAAATGCTATTGTTTGCAAACCGTTGCCATTAATTCTCAGTTTTAAAATAACTTGAGGTTTCTTGAATTGTGAAACCATCCCCATCTCTTTTTCTGGAGAGAATACAGGATTGGTACTTGGAAAATCAAAACTCCTGTCCTCTCCCTATAATAGCCTCTTGTTTCTGGCGAGTCCACCAGATGATTTGGATAGACAGGTGTCTCGTGCCCATCTTCACTGACAGAATGATCTGTAGATTAAAAAACCCAGTGCTCTGGGTGTTTTGCTATGCTGGACAACTACTAACATATATTTTGGACTCCCACGTGATTTCATTTGTTTCGTAACTACCCACTAGGGATATTTTTTTTTTCCTTTTTACAAAATTAGAGAACAGGTCACAACATGATACCTTTGAAATCTGGGATTTTTTCTAACTGCAATCCCTTTCTGCTGATATTTGAATTAATAATAAATGCTTTGTTTAATAAAACATTGATAGAGTAATTCTATAAATGAACAAATTTCAAGATTCCTTCCATTGTTGCAGAATGTGCCCTTGTATACCTTGATTAGGTGACCCATGAGGGTCTGTGTGTATCACCCTCTATAGTAATGAAAGTGGCACACCCTGAAATACAAAGCTGCCTCTCACTTGTGATGCAGTGAACCTAGCAGCTCTTGGTACTGGGCAGCAAACCTCCTAATGGAAAGTGAAGAATACCATGTCTAATTGAAATGACAAAGGAAGATTGAATATGTAGGCTGCTTGGTGGGAATGAGAGTAACAGGCACATGCAAATCTTTTGTTGAATCTCCACACAGAGCACTGTTGAGGAGAGCCGTGGAGTGCTCTTCCACTCATAAAACGGCACTGTCAAATTTCAATAGAAATGTAGCGATTGGGCTTAACTTTGTAACGTTCAGTCTACAAATGAATGAGGCCAAGAATTTGTATCTTTCTAATCTACCAGAAATAGACACAAGTTGCCTTTTCTCATTCTTTTGAACACATTCTTTGAGAGGAAAGACTGAAGCCAGGGAGGCCAGTTGGGGACAGTGATAATGATGTGAACAATTACTCAGTCACTAGCCAGATATCAAGAATGAAGGGAGAGGTCTAAGATAATGAGGCGTTTTAATTGGGCAGCCACATTGTCTTCATAGTCATATAACATAGGAGGCGGTTTACGGGGGAAATGTTGGTGGCATAGTATACGTACTTTCCCTTTAAGAATACTATATTTTACTTTTAAGCTTAATTTGTGTGTATGAGTGTTTTGCCTAGTGTAGTGGATTTATGATGTTACATTGTAAATAATTGTCCCACCTACGAGTTTAATAAAAAGTACTGATTGGCCAAAGGCAGACAGGAAGTGTAGGCAGGGCTACCAGACGAAGAAAACTCTGGAAACAGAAGCACAGAGCAGAGATGCCACAAAGAAGACACAGAGACACCGCGATGAGATGCCAGCAGATGCATAGGAAAGAAGTTGAAATGCTGCTCTGAGAAAGGGTACCAAGTCACATGACTGAACAGAATAGGGCACCAAGTCACATGACTGAACAGAATAAGAATCATGGGTTAGTTTAAGGATAAAGAGTTAGCAAGTTATATATATGCCTGGGCCTTAGGCCGATCAGCCTAAAATTAATGTAAAGCATCTGTGTGTCTCTGTGGGACTGTGAGACTGCGCATCTATGGGTCTGCAGGTCTGTGGATCCAAACCTCGAGACTAGATGAGAAAGTAGGCCAGAAAGTCCAGAAACCTAATACAAAAGCCTAGATGCATTTTTGCACACCACCTGTGTGCATGGTGCCTATATGTGGAGGTCAAAGAAAACTAGAATTCAGTTTTTGCCTTCCACCATGTCTGTCCCAGGGATTGACTCAGATCATCAGACTTGGCAGCTTTACTGACTGAGCATCTCACCTGCTTGTTCAGAGTATTTTTTTCCCCTTATATATGCAGAGTATTGGCCAGGAACGGGTGGAGTGAAAACCTGCTTCTTTGCTACAAATGGTTGAGATGCACTAGTTTCTGTCAATAGAGATAAGGTTCCTGTCAGTCACTTGTGTGCTTAAAGTCTAGACACTTCCTGAGAGCGGTCCTGTTTACTTGTAGACACCTTTGTAGGATAAGGTGAGTCTCTAGAGAACGTTTTACCTTTATATGAGCTCTATGAACTTATATGTACAATGGACATTCTCTGTCACCCCACTTCCAATTAGAGGTCTCTCTCTGCTAGGCTGGAAGCTATCCAGCCTCAGTGATCTTCTGTCTCTGCCTCCTTGGTGCTGGGTTTACAACTAGTTATGTGGGTTCTGGGGTGCCACCTCCAGCCCCTAGAGTAGAACATTGGACTATCTTCTCACTATTCCTCAGTCCCAAGTCTTTCATTTGTTCCTCTGATTATCCAGAGCACAGAATCAGGCCCCTCCTTTAGAATTCCATTCACATGAAATTTAGATTTATATATTTAAAAGAATATATTAGAAAGTATTTTTGCCTAGGCTTTTAAAACATTAAAAAAAAAAAAAAAGTATTTTGTAGTCAGAAGTTTCTGACCCCATCCATTCTCAAGATCCGGACCGGCAGACCCACAGACACACAGAAGTTTATATTAATTACAAACTGTTTGGCTTATGGCTCAGGCTCATTACTTGCTCTTTCAACTTAACCCATTTTTGCTAATATATTTTTGCCATATGACTCAGGCTTACTGCTAGCTAGCTCTCACATCTTAACTCAACCCATTTCTATTTATCTCTTTTGCCACATGGCTCATGGCTCACCTGTACTACATTGTGTGTGGCAGCTTTTCTTGTGACTCCCATGCCTCACCCCTCCCCCAACCCCACCCCCAATCTATGCTTGGATTTCCTGCCTGCTTCTAAGCTGCTCTGCCATAGGCCAAAACAATTCCTTTATTATCCAATGATATTCACAGCATACACAAAAGACATATTACATCAATAAATCTTTGTGTATCTTTCAAATCTTTACCTCTTTTAAAAGATTGAATTATCTTGCATATATAACATTCTAAGGGTTCTTTATATATCCTGGATGTACATCTTTTATTCTATAATACATCTTCCCAGTCTATTGTCTATGTTTTGTCCATGGGATTCTATTTGAATTTAGTGGCTTTTCTGTTGCGTATTAGTGTCTGAACAAGAATTTAAGGCTATAATTTTTCTTCTGGTGATCACCTTGCTTGACCTAATAACCACAATTTTTGTGTAGACTTATTCAGATTGAGGGACAATGTATCAATGTGATGCCCCAAATTCAAAGATTATAATACTATTAGCTGTATTTTTAGGAAGTAATTAATACAGGTGAGCATGAGTCCTGAACAAGGAAAGTCCATGAAAGTCTATGAAAACAGGAAGGAAATATATTCCCAGCTTTATGAGAAAATAAGTAAGTAGGTAGAATCAGTTGGTTATTTTTGTGTGTGTGTCAATGTGAGTGGCTTCCATTTAGCATAGTTCATATTATAGCATGTTATCTAAATTTCAGTTCTCTTTACTGAATAATATTCCTTCTTGTAAATCTTGTGTGTGTAGTGTTTTATCTGCCTCTATGTATATGTACACATGTGTGCCTGGTGTCCGCAGAGGTCCTAAGAGGGTTGTGGACCTCCTGGGACTGGAGTTACAGATGGTTGTCAATAGCTGTGTGTTGGGAATTGAACTTGGTTCCTCTGCAAGGGCAACCTGTGCTCTTAACTGCTGAGCTATTTTTCTAGCCCCGGTGAAAAATATTTCATTGACATTTTATATAGTTACCCATTAGTCAATGAACATTTTAGTTGTTCCCACTTTTCAGCTGCTATGAATCATAGGTGTGTGTGCAAATATTTCATATGAACATATTTTTGAGGGGTTTTTTTTTTTTTTGATGTATGCTTTGTATAACATTGCTGGGTCTTATAGTAAGTCTGAAGTTAATTACTTGACAAACTGCCGAACTTTCCCACATGATCACTAACCATGTCTCTATCAGTAGTGTGTGAGAGTCCTACTTTTTGTCCATCCCTTCAACACCTGTTACCTTCTCCCTTTGTTTTATTCTTTAATCATAGCCATCTCTGGCTATGGAAGGTAGTTTGTCATTTGGTATGCATTTTCTTATGATGAATAATACCCATCTTCTTGTTTTCTTACTGGCCACTTTTATCTCCCAAGTAACGTCGCACCCCCCCCCCCCCCCCCCCCCCCCGTGTTGGTCCTTTTTTTTTCCCTTTAACAGAAGTTTGATCCTTAGAGTTGAGTTTGGAGTAGAAACATTGATCCAGCCTTGAAAACCCCCAGATGTCCTGATATTTGCATGCATGTGTTACCATGTATTTGGATGTCAGAAGACGAGTTGGAGAAGGTGGTTTCCTTGTTCGACCATGCAGACCTGGGATCAGATTTGAGTGATAAGGCTTGGAGACAGACACTGTGTCTTCTCATCAGCCCACAGTGCCATTTTAAAAATATAATTGGGTAATTAGTGATTTCTATTTATGAGTGATGGAATCTCCCCCCCCCCCAAAAAAAACCCCAAGTATCTTCAAAAACAGATTTTTGATAGAGTATCCCTCACCTTGTTAGAATTTGGATGTAATTTAGGCTTGGACTCAGCAAATTAATAAAGTAATAAGGCATTTCTAGACAGTATAGGTGTTGGAGCTAAGTAGGGGAGTTTAAGCTGAATCTGGGTAAGTGCCTTCTGTCTGGTTATAAAAGAGTTTGTTCCTGCCAAGGAGGGCCAGATTCAGTGCCCTCAGCAACCCTCCCCAGCCCTGGCACTCGGCTCTTACTGTCTTTGCTCAGATTATGCTCAGTGAAATGGTGTGAACAGTATTGTAGCATGTTTAGAGTTTGTTTCTAAGGGGAAGGAGACCGACATCACAACAAAGCATGCTCACTGTTTCTGAAAGCTGACCTGGGTCATCTTGCTGCTGCTGACATAGCCTGCTCGCTTTCAGTTCTAATCAATATTTTCTTCTTACAGATTAGCAAGACACCTACAGAAGGAGGCCCAAGCTCAACACAATAATTCTGAATTCACAGAAGAGCAAAAGGTACCATAAAACAGTCTCTGGTGCATCTGATTTCAAATGAAATAGAAAGGGTTCTGTCTTTTCAGTCCATTAAACAAAACACACCATGCGGGTGAGTGTACACACACACACACACACACACACCTCTGTTATTCTAGTTTTTAAAAAACTGATTATGTTTGCTAGACAGTAAGCGGTCATTTGGAGATAACCTAGCATTTATTTACTCAGCCATTCTCACTTGGAGTAATGTGGGGAAATGTAGATTGTACTACAGTCACCTGGGCAAACAAGGTTATGAATGGTTATATATCACTTCACGTGGAATTCTTGCTCTCAAAATAAGCCACTAAGCACCTCAAACCCCCCAAACTAAACCAAAACCAAATAACCACAAAAAGTGTAGAGCTGAAAAGAAAACAGTACAAGTCAGGCAATGATGGCACATACCAGAAATCCCACCACTTAGGAGGCTGAGTCTGAGGCAGGCCTGGTATAAGCAAGTTCTAGGACAGCCAGAGGTATACAGAGAAACCCTGGGGGGTGGGGGGTTTGGCCTGCAAACCTATTAGAAACCTATTAGTAAACAGACAACGGTGCAAAAAGTTTCAATGGTGTTCTTTCTTCTTGAATTAGATTTTGTGTGTGTGTGAGCTTGATTCCCCAGTAGAGATATTTGGAGGGGGGGACGACGACGACGACATACTGTATTAGGTTTCTGGCCTTGACTTTCCGGCCTAGCCCAGAGGTTTGAGTGTGCCCTCAGCCCTTCTACCACTTAGGCCCAAATTGTCACACAGACACTTATACTGATTTTATGCTGATCAGCTTAGGGCTCTGGCATATTGCTAGCTAGCTCTTGGCTCTTAAACCCCTCTTGTTCAGCCATGTGGCTCAGTACCTTTTCTCAGAGCAGCATAGTTGTCCTTTGTATCTGCTGGCTTCTCTGGCATCTCTGTGGCATCTCTCCTCTGTTCTTCCTGTTCCTAGAGTCTGGTAGCTGCACCCACACTTCCTCTCTGCGTTCATCCAATCAGCATTTTTATTAAACTAGTAGGCGGGACAGTTATTACAGTGTAACATAATCCACGACAGGGACACTCGTTTCTGAAGGTGGAAAAAGGGAGGAAATAACTCCTGGTTTTTCCTGACTCACGATAGCTATGGTGAGAGTCAGGTGTTAGCTGATAAGGTTGGAAGACATGTATCCAGAGCCCCGGGCACCTAAAGGGGGTGTGGCCAGCCCTGGTCAAAAGAGTCTGCTGAGGTCTTGGGCGGCCTGTTTTGTTCCTGCCTTCTTGAGAGGTTAAATCAGAATCCATCACCTAGACCATCTGATAGCTCAAATATCTTCTTAAGGTGTAACCTATAATCATGAGTGTTAAATTACTTTCCAATAAGTATTAATCCTATATTTAATATAAATAAAATTTATTGTGATAGCTGGTGTCTCTGGGTGGGCTAGTACTAGGTTAATTTTTAGTCTTGTGAATAATAAGGAAAATGTTAGAGCCCACCTATAAGCATTGCAGCTCCCCCCCTTTTTTGTTTATTAACAAACATTGGGGGGCTAGAAAGGGGACAGTGTTATCATTAGACTACTTCCTGCTGAGTTGAGGATGTAACCAGGTACTGCAAGTCTCTGGCTCCATAGCTGGGGGCTGGTAATCTTACAATAGTAACTGTTAGAAGTAAGTCTTTTGGCTGTGTTGTTGAAGGAGTCTAGATAAGTTTATAGGGCAGGGTGAACTAGTAGGATTGAGAAAGGAAGGAGAAGAGGTTGAGAAGGGTAGCATCCACTTCCATATTGGACCATCAGTGCTCCACTGCTCAGAGGCATCAAGCTGTTGCTTATGTTTTTGAGGATCTGTCTGAAGTTGTCGAGTCTTAGAGCACCCTACATCTAGCCAGTGCCGACAGTGATCTGGTTTGCTCATAGAGAAAGAAAGAGTAGGGAAAAGGTGTTTTAGAAATCGATTTAGGTGTTAACAGGGATAAATATCTCTTCAGCAACCTACTGCTGAGTAGTCTCCAGACCCACTGTTCAACTAGTCTGGTTGAATCATTAAGTATAGATTTAAGAAGGGCATAGAGGGGAAAGAAATCTGAAACATTGTCCATCATCTGAAGTGATTTTCTTATACCTTTCATGTCCATGCCTTTAGTCACTTCCTTACACCTCCTGAACTTACATTTACATGACACTTTCTTATACCTTCAAAGCTATCCCCAGACAACACTTTCTCAGACCTTCAGAACTTTTTATCTTCAGTGCTTTACTTAAGCTTTCACATCCTCAGACCTTTCCAACACTTGGACATTTCTGTATGAGTGCCTGAAGGTGCAGCTTTAATGCTTTATTAAACAAGCATTGTTTATATATAAATTCTGTCATAAACACTGCTTTATGATTTTTTTTTTTAGGACAGGAATTATCATACAAGAATAAAGAAAACAGGCACAGATGGTCAGCCCCGAGATAGATAGGGGGCTATAGGGAACTGAATCAGCCTCTGACAGCCTGGTGTAATTTTCTGGCCCTATTAGGATGGGCTGTTGCTTAGAGATGAGGCTCTCTGAGATGATAAACATCCATATGTAAGCGCTACTCCAGATAGGTGTAGGTAAGAAGAAATTGAGAGAGCAGGTTTAGGTGTAAAAGAATTTTGGATCATTTGTGCAATTGCAGAAGTTGCCACCACTGGAAATGGAGCCTGCCAGTTTTGGCTAGAAATGGAGCCTGCCAGTTTTGGCTAGAAATGGAGCCTGCCAGTTTTGGCTAGAAATGGAGCCTGCCAATTTTGGCTAGAAATGGAGCCTGCCAATTTTGGCCATTTGAAGTGCACTGAGGCAGGGTGAGGCTTTAATAAAAGAGTCTGTGGAGAAAGAGAGGAAGGGTAGCAAGTGAACTCCATTGGAAGTAATTTCTATAAGCTCCGTGTGGGAGCTGAGAGACAGAAGGACCCAGGTCTCAGAGGCCCAGGCTTAAGGAAGCTGTGGGGCTTAGCAGATAGCTCTTAGGGTAGGAAGCCATAAAGCAGGTACAGTTTCAAGAGTTTCCCACATGGTGAGGCTCCTGAGAGTGTAGCAGGCTCCAAGAACCAGAGAGAGGACGTGTACCAAGTAAGAGGGAGAGATGGATGCTTAGAGAAGGTGGAGGAAGAAGCAGATAAAGCATTGGAACCAAATATGATGGCCAGCAAAAGCTAGCAGAAACACGATCTGTACACATTTTAAGAGTCACATCAGCATTTTGAATCATCTTGAAAGTTAAAGACATGGATACTGTGGAGTGTGTGGAAACTGCTGCTGAGTTGATAAGTCAGAGATCCTGAACCAAGTGGTAGGTTCCATTTGCTTTTATAACTGCTAGTACGGGGGTACTAAAGGGAGGAGTGGGGAGCAGAAGATTCTTTCTTAGGTCAGAGATGAGAGGCTTAAATCCCCTGAGGCTTTGGAAAGAAACTGGGTGTTGAGCCTGGGTTATATATTTAGTGAGCTGTTGTAGTTGAATGGTAAGGGTGTGATGTTTGGCTCTAGAGAGGTTTTAGGTGTCCCATACTTGGGGATCTACCTCAGAGGGCAATAAGGGTATGTCAGATCGTGTAGTTTGCAAGATGAGACAGAGGAAATGGCTCACAAATCTGGGCTCAAGCAGATGGGAGGAACAAAAGAAATAGATGCCCCACTTTGGTCAGGAAGTCCTTTCCCAGCAAGGGAATGGAGCAGGTTGCACCATTAGGAGGTAATGGGTGAGGGGATGCCCCTAAAGATACAACTAAGTGCTGGAGTTTGGTGAGCCTGCTCTTAGACTGCTATATTGTACAAAGACCTTTGTAAGGACATCTAGAACTGAGATGAGTTTTCATGCCTTTCCTGGGTGACTCTTGGACTTTCAGAATTTTTTACTTTAAGAGTGACCTTGCGGATACTGGCCAAGAGAGAAGTTGCAAATCTACTCCTGGCTAGGATGTCTCCTGGAGTATTGTAATCCCACTTAGGGTCTTTATCGGGGACTGCCCTAGCTCTAACTGGGTAGGTGTCATCAGTTTGGTGGATTTCATGTGCATGGGTCCTAGCCTGGTCCCAGACTCACCTAACATGCCTCTGTGAGAAGATTGTTAGTGAGAATCCTATCAGCATCATGGAAGGTGAGGTTGTAAGATTGGGTAATATACAATTGGTTTTCGTAGAGCAAAGCGTTATACATGGTAGTGGAATACTCTGCTTTATACTCCATGCTTAGCCCTGATTGGGTGGGCATCCTGTTGCTGAGAAAAGAGAAAGGGAATCCAGGGAGGCTAGAGAAAAAGAAGGGACTATTTATTGGTTGAGGCTGATAAGGGAGGAGGTTCACTAGTGTGATTGAAAATAGTGAAGGAATCATCTGGTTTGGGCTTCATAGCTAGAAGTTGTTTCCTCCTTGGTTGGTTTATCCCAAAATGATATCATACCACATGGTTTCTGTAAGATTACCTGAGTATAGATTTTTAACTGTCAATGGAGTGTTACAGATTGTCAGACTTGTAAGCTTACTGAGTATGCTTACAGACCTTGAGGTAGAGTTTACACCCTGCAGAAGTTTTAGAGAACAAAAGCAAAAGCCTAAGAGATGAGCAGCCAGAGTCCCCATGGGGATGGTCTGTCCTTTATCCTGTTTTGCTCTCCTTTCTGTAACACAGCAGGCGGCTGCCTTGATGGGGGACAGAGATTTGGAGGAAATGTTTTAAACTAGCACGCTTTGGTCTAGGGGAAGGGGAGCCATACCCTAACTCCAGAACCAGCTTTCAATGGAAGTGGGACAGCATAAAATAATGGTCCAATGCCACTCATCCCTAAAAGACACATGAACCCCTGTGAGACTGAATCCAATAAACTAACAGAAGGCTTAAGATAGGAATTTTTGAACCTAGACAGACAGGACACTGCAGGAAGGAGCTGAGAGATGCACCAGCCAGAATGCCTGCCAGGGATGTTCATGCTGCCAGTAGCCTACTCCTTGGCTTTCTCCTCCTATTGGATTCAGTTTCCAGCTCCCTCTTTGCAACGTGTTTACAGATTCATCAGTAGTAACTTAGAGACACTTAAACACATTTACACACTATGTGTGAGAGAAGACCAGACAAAAACAAACTGGGCTTGGAGTAGAGAGAAGAGAAAGCTTGAATGTAGTAAGAAGGAAATCTCTTTCCATTTTCCAGATCACTCAAAGTAGTCATAAAGGTCCGGAGTAATATTAGGATCTAGAGTGCTGCTAAACTGATATTTGGATTGATTATCTAAGGAGTATTGAGGCCAAATTGAATTGCAAAGGTAAATATGTTTAAGGCCCTTCAAGTCAGATGCTACATGTAGAAGCTAGAGGTTTTCAAAGATGCATCCCAAAGGGAAATGAAAGGGTATAGAAGACACAGTTCTCATGGATGAGGAGGAAAAGGAAAATGTGACTGCAGCATGGGCATCCCCAGGACTCAGGGAGGATCAAAGGAGGACCAAGCCATTCAGTGGGTTGTCACCCAACTCAAGGGGATCAGGGGCGTAGCCTAACTAAGCCTGAGGAGACTCGGCAACTGGTACAGGGCATTTGTAAAGTGCAGAGGGAAACTGAGCTCTAAGAGGGGACTCATTCACAGGAGAGTGTTACGAATGGGACCTAGACAATTGTGGGTGAAGGCCAGAGAATAAGGAAGCTGTGGGGCCTACCCTCGGCCCTTCTTCCGCAATAACTCATTTGGGCCTAATGAAATTTCAGGATTGCAGCTCCAAGGATTCTGGGATGGGGTTAGGTAAGGAGGGTAGCCAAAGCCCTAAGGATTGTGGCTGGAGGTATCTCTGCCTCTAAGAGTGCCAGAGGGGTGCCAGACAATCAACAGTCATTTCCCTCAGACTCAGG
The DNA here is from genome assembly GCA_033318265.1 of Phyllotis vaccarum. NCBI lineage: Eukaryota > Metazoa > Chordata > Mammalia > Rodentia > Cricetidae > Phyllotis > Phyllotis vaccarum. The sequence continues at coordinate 11,870,069 of JARWLC010000017.1, read as the reverse complement.
GAGATGTTTACAAGACTGAAGGGGAAACTTACCCAGTTATTGGTGGTGGATGGGATGGTGAGCCAGAAGGTGAGTCTGTTGTAAGTGAGCTGGAGATTAGGGATAGTGTTCCAGTGTGGCTCAGACCAAGATGGTGAACACAGGCACCAGTAGAGCCTATCCAAATCATGGCATCAAATGTGCTAAGCATTGCTGCTCAGATGGAAAGGGATTCTGGCAATAGGAGCCAAGGAATACTAAGTGTTATATAGCTCAGATGGGAAAGAGTTTTGGCAGTTGGGAGCTGAGAAATACTGCAGGTCACAGTAAGCATGGTGGGTTACAGCTCTTCTCTAGGGAAAGGTTTCCCCAATGAAACAGCCCCGTTCTGGCAGGGGAGGGTTTCCTCCAACAAGTTGTTACAGTTTTGCTCAGATTCTCAGGTCTGCTAAGGGAAGGCTTCCCCAGCCTAAGTGTTACAGAGAAGCCTTGCTTTACTCTGCTCCACCCAGGCTCCATCTCTGCTCCAGTGAAAGAAGATCTCATCCAAACTTCATTCAAGAGATTTATTGGTAGGGAAGAATCCTGGAGGGTGGCTGCCTCTGCCAGGGTGGATAAGGCAGCAGCAAACTGAGCAGGCCAAGCCCTTATACAGGGCTTCTTAGTTTTTCCAGGGAGAAAATCTTCAGGGTGGGAATTGGTCAGATTTCAGCCCTTGAGCTAAGATTGGCTAGATCCTGTGCTCAGGGATTAGTTGGTTTCCCTGCTCAAGAGTTGGTTGGTTTTCTGCTTAGTTGGTCAGAGGCAGATTTGGCTCTGGTTTCAGGGCCAAAATGTGTTTCTTTAACTGGCCCCCTTTAGCCTTTTGGTTCTAATTTCAGGGCCACAGCTTATTTCTTTCACTGGCTTTGATACTAGGACCAAAGTGTGTTTCTTTGATACTGATTTCAGGGTCAGAGTGTGTTTCTTTGTTTCTGGGTTCAGGACTAAAGTGTTTCTTTCACTGGCTCTGGTTTTAGGGCCAGGGTGGGTTTCTTTGACTGGTCCTTTTACCCTACACACTCAACTTCAACTCTCCTAATACAGGGTATTTGAAAAATCTGATGACTTAATTCATTCATATTAATTTTTTTTTTTTGTACAAGAGGAATAAGTGTTTTGAGGGAATAATTTGTTAAGCCTAAGCAAATTTACTTTAGTCCATGGGCTTCTCTTGACTGACTCTTAGTTATAGGTGTTTGGGACAGAGAAGACCACCAAGATAAGCAGTGCTCTTACCCAAGTTAGTCTGTGCACATCTAAGACATATTTAAGAATCACTTTAGCTGATTTGGGTTTTTTTTTTTCAATATTTTAAAATTTTTGGTTGCTACAACTATAAAGATTGTTTTTCAATTGCTAATATCCACAGAAGACTAGATTTTGGCCCTAGAAAATACCACAGAGATGAGTAGTCAGCTTGAAGAAGAAAAATGCTCTATCTTCCCTTTTCTCTAGAATTTATGAAATCTGCCTTGAGTAACCAGTTACATTACAGGATTGAAACACCTTAGGATGTCTAAATTTTATTCAACAGAATTTTAGTATCTAGATGCATGAGTTGATAGTTAATAAAGTTATAAACATGAAAAATGAAAACCTGGGCCATTAAGACATTTCAGTGACCTTATATTTTGGTCAATGACTTTCTTCATTTTGAGTTACTTATGTTTTGTCTCCCCAAATCTACTGCTAAAGAACACTTCCTGTGACCTCAAATATAAAGTGGTTTGACTTGCTAAAAATACACTAAGATCATTAAAAGAAGAAAATAATAAATGGACCTCTAATGATTGTGGTAAAGGGAAGCAATTGTAACTTTTTCACAATTTTCTTTAACCTCAAATAAACCCTCTGAGTATTTGATAATGTTGTCCATCCTTCAGTTTGTAGCTCTTTCTGCAGCCCAGCACTGGCCACTTTCTTTTCTTCTTAGCTGCTTTCAGGCACTCCAGATGTCTGAAAGACCAGTAGGCAGGCTGGCTTGGAGTAGCCACAGAGCTCAGCTCTGGTTCCAGGATTGGAGTCCTGCAGGACCTTAAATGATACTCTGTCCCTAGGTCTTTAATATCTTTACCTGGGAGGTCTCATTTTGTTTCCTGGCCACTGGATTTCTGAGATAGTTTATGCTTAGAATACTTGCCAGTGAGCCTGCTGTAGACCTGCCTGTGTCTTGGTCTTAGATCCTGTGTCTTTATGGGCTACATTATAATGTAAGTCAAGCTGTACTTTTAAAAATTTAATTTTCTTTAAAATTTCAAGTGAAACACTCAAAGCCATTCATAGTAGTAGACTTTATATGCTTGTCATCTAGGACATGGTTATCAGAGGCTTTGAGTTATTACTAATAAACGGCTCAAAAATAATCTTCTAGATGTGGCCTGGGGAGCATTGGTTCTGAAAAATTAATAAATATTTTGAACAGAAGATGTATAACTTCTCATGGCTTCAGCGTGCTTCTGTAATGCTGAATATTTTAAAGAGGTTGAGTGTGCAGTCTTTAAAATTTTATTTGGGTTTGGAAATCTCCTGTGGTCTTGTGTTCCTAAAAACATACTATGGGGAATTACTGTTGGATCTGTAGAATCAGTGAAATTCTGTGTATGGCATATAAGCCAAGGGAAAAACACAATGGTGTTTTTTTTTTTTTTTTTTTTTACTTTTATTTGTAGCAAAATTAATTTGTTTTCTATTTTAAATTTATTAATGTTTTAATGCTTTTACTATCTTTTAAGTAAATATTTTAAATTTGCCATGTTTTGATAACATTGGCAAAGTTTAGAATTATATTTACCATTCAGTGGTTTTTGAAACTTTGAGGGTCCCCTTTCTATCTCTGCCCATCTCACTACCCCAACCCCCCTCGATATAAGTTAAGTGAATAAATATTGAAAAATTGTGTCTGCTTAGGCGAAACTATATTCTTTACATATTAAATTTAACTGCTTTTTCTCTTATATAAATTGAATACATTATAGCACAGTTAACTTATTTCTTTAATTGACTGTTTTTTTATTGTTTCCCCTAATTGATCCTTTGAGCTATCAATTTCCCTAGGCAATGACAACATAAAATAGCATTTACCAGGATTTTCTATATTGTATTAATTATGAGCAACTAGTTTGTGTGAATGTTAATAACTTAAATTTAAAATTAAACTTATCTTACCTTCAGTGCTTAGTCTTTTGGGGGATGGAGGAGTTTGAGACATATTTTCTCTGTATAGCTCTGGCTGTCCTGGAACTCACTTCTGTAGACCAGACTAAGCCTCAAACTCAGAGATCCGCCTGCCTCTGCCTCCCAGGAGTGCTGGGATTAAAGGTGTGTGCCACTCCTGACGGCTGCTTAATCTTTATTATTACTATTATTATTATTATTTTAAAATCTATTATTGGGGGGGTGTGCGCGTGCGTGCGTGCGTGCGTGCGTGCGTGCGTGCGTGTGTGTGTGCGTGCGTGTGTGTGTGTGTGTGTGTGTGTGTGTGTGTGTGTGTGTGTGTGTCAGAGAACATCACAGAGGAGCTGGTTCTTTTCCGCCCTCACCTCTCAGGTTGGCAGGCTTCCATAGCAAGCATATTTACCTTCTTTTGTTTCCTGAGCCATCTGGCTCCCCAGTGCTTAGTACTAGACTGGAGCTTTTAAATCATTTTTCTGCAATATGTCAGTAGCAGCACATCATTTTGACATTAAGGGCATCTGCATGTTTTAAAATTATTACCACAGTTGAAATTATAGTGTCCCACTTCTTTTTTAATGCTAAGGATGGGTGTTGTGCCTTAAAATAGTTATGATTAATGCCTCCTGATATTTTGCTATAGTGCTGTGCATTTTTGTATAAAAGTTCCTTGGTTTTACAAGAAGGAAAGTTTATACTTACGAGTTTATTAGTAAACTCGTAGTTGCTAAACTACATTTTAATGTTAGGTGTTATACTGCACAAATTCTATTTAGAATTATAATAAAAACCTAGAGCCAGATATTGTGGAAAAGCTAGAATATCAGAGAGACAGGGAACAAACCACAGCCAGTTCTCACCCAGTGAACTCCTCAGGCTGAACAGGGTAAGTCTTGTCTTCAGTGGTCACTCAGGCAGAATCCTGAACTTCTCCTTCTCCTGCCTTATATTTTCTCCCACCCAGCTATGTTACCTCCTAGAGTTATGAGGATTAAATGTGTCAGCCTCCTCTGCTTGGCTGTTAGGATCTCTGTCTCCCCAGTGATGGGATTAAAGAGGGGGGTCACTCCTCCCTGACCTTCATGGCTTGGCTCTGTGGATGGTTCTGTCCTCTGATATTTCAGACTTTATTAAATATACAACATATCACCACAGTGTTAAGTATTAAATTAATAGATTTTTGTATTAAAGGGAAAAAGTGGATGCTATTACTTTTAAATACTTAATGTCTTAGAATATCTTGGGGCAAATAGATTTTTTAAAAATTTAAAATGCACTTTTTAAAAAAAAAATTGTGTGTTTTGTTTGTATGTATGTCTATGCACCACTTGCATGCCTGATGCCCAAAGAAGCCAGAAGAAGGCATTGAATCTCTGTAATCTTAGTCCCATATGTTATGAGCTGCCAAGTCATTAAGGGGCCTTAAATCTGGGTCCTCTGCAAGAGCAATTAGTACTCTTTAACTGCTGAGCCACATCTGCCCTTAGAGTAAAAACGAATCAAACAGCAAAACAACAAAGAGTAAGAAGCTGTGTCGAAATATAGGACTTTACTGTCCCGTCCTCTGTGCTCTTGGGACTTGAGGCAGGTGAGCTGTGTGTGCCCCTCCTAAAGTCTTTAGTTTTAGAACTCCTTAGGATTTGGTTCCTTAGCATGTCTCACTGTGTTTTTGTATGGGTAGTTTATAGACTCTCATTCCCATGCTTTATACTTCATCATCTGTGTCTTAAGTCGCATAGGGCATAATCTTACTGAAAGAAGGAGCTGCCTAGTCATTAGTGTCCATTTAATATCTTGTTATATAAAACATGGGTGACTAAAATAACATTATTGTAGATATTGATTTTGCTTAGTGTTATGTATTTAAATAAGTTAGGTTTGCTTCGGTCAGAATTTTATTATGGTAGTATACTAATAACTTAAATCTTTTGGTGAATTTTAGGCTTAATGGGGAAGAAATAAGAAAGCTTGAAAGGAACTATGGCGTTGAGCATTTTTCCTTGGCATTCTTTTTGGAATATTTGAATTTATTCTTATTTAATTAATTTATATATTTATTTTTGTGACAGGTCTCTCTATGTAGCCCTGGAGGTTTTGGAACTCTGTGGAGCCCAGGTTGGCCTTGAACTCAGAGAGACCCACCTGCCTCTGATTACCTGAGAGCTAGAACTAAAGGCGTTCAACTATGCCCAGCTGTTTAACTTTAACTGCCACAAAAAACATTAGTTATACAGTTCTTCATATCTATCTGTCTGTCTGTCTCTCTATCTATCAATTATTGAGACAGGTTCTCACTATGTAACCCTGGCTGTCCTGAAACTTGTTATGTGCACCAGGTTTATCAACTCACAGAGATCCTCTGCCCCCCAAGCGCTGGGATTAAAGAAAGTCATAGTTGGGCCAGCATGCCTTGCTAATAATACTTTTTGTTATCTATTGTGTAGCGTTTAAATCACATTAAACTTACATGCTCAAGCATTTATTATTTTCATAATGAAAATATTCAAATTCCTTTTTTAAAATCAGGAGCTTGTATGGCCTAAGCTCATTTAGAATTTGCTATGTAGCTAAAGATAACCTTGAATTCTTGATCATGCCACCACCTGAGTCCTGGGATTACAGGGTTGTGCCCCTGAGCTAGGTTTTCACTCCTGTCATGCTAAAATTGAGCCCAGAACTTTGTGCATGTCAGGCAAGCACTCTCCCAACCAAACCAAACCACATCCCAGGCCTCTAAAGTTCTTTCTTTGCATTCTTTGAAGTGTCGTATACATTATTGTTATCCATTGTGGCCTCACTGTGATAGAGCTTCCTACTGTAACTTAGCACTCCTCAGCTTCTCCTCATCCTCCTTTCCCTCTGTTTCTCCCCAGCCTCTAGTTACTGGCTGTTCCCACTCTGTAAACTCAGCTGGTTAATGCTCCAGGAGATCCAGAACGCGGGCTCCCACTTTTCTGTTTCTGACTTACTTTGCTTAGCTTCATCCCTGGTTCCAAATGATGGCATTTCTTGTCCTATTGTACGGATGAGCACATTTTCTTTATTTGTGTGTCAGTCAATGAATAGTCAGAGGTCTTCTGATTGGTGCTGACCCAGCTTATCAGGCTTAGCAGTAAGCACTTGCTGAACCATCTTGCCAACCTTATTTTTAATTTTTTGGAGGGAAATTCCATATTGGTTATCATTATTAACTTTTTTCATTACCCTTTAAACCATGCTCAGAGCTGTCACCAAGGTAACCTGGATTTAGAATTTGTGTGGGATGTTAGTGTAGGAGTGTACACACTCACCTCCCTCATCTCTGGTCTTTGCATCCTGAGTCTGCCAGATGCTGCAGAGAAATAAGATTTAACTTGCTTAAAAAAAAAAAAAATTAGAAACCTCTTATTGCTAAAAAAAAAATTTTTACCTGATTTTTCATCTCCCTACAGAAAACCATAGGCAAAATTGCCACATGTTTAGAATTGCGAAGCGCAGCATTACAGGTAGGTAGAGGTGTTCTTAACTTTCTAACATGATTATTCTGCTGAAATAGTAATCATTCTTGCCTAAAGTTGCATTATCTCGGGATAGTTTTAGAGTTAGGGGGATGCATCAGTAACATGCATACTTGCATGATTTAGTTTATATTTTGTAAACTACAGAAATCAAAGATATAACTTTAATTTTGTTCTATTACATTTAGCCTGAATGTTCCAGGAATGCAAAACAAACAAAATCCAGTTTGGAAATTTTCATTTTCTACTTTGAAAGCAAGAAATAGATTTTGAATTATTTTGAATATTTGGTTTTTACCACTTAAGAGACATAAGGACATGGTGAAATCATTGTAGTAAAACGATATAATGTGCATATTTTAAATTTAGTCCACGCAGTCCCAAGAAGAATTTAAACTGGAGGACCTGAAGAAGCTAGAGCCAAGTAAGTCTTATCTTCTGGTACTCTTGTGATTTCTTGTAGGGAAATAATTCATTGTAGATGTTAACACTATTTAGCGTAGATGATGGTTTTCTCCTGATACCTAGTTATGTAACATCTTTTTAGTCCTTCTTCAATCCTTGCGATATTTATAGTATTTATAATACGATATAAATATTTATTAGTGTTTATTTTGTTTTTGTGGCTTTAATAAGACTAGTTTCTCTGACAAATATTAATAGCACAGTCTAAGGAAGAATATAAACTGTAGTAAGTGATTCCATTCAGTTTACACGGCATGAAAACTGTAGCCTATATGATCTGTGCTATGAAATATTTCCTTGTCTCTATTTTTTTTTCTCTTCCTCTAAAACTTTTTGAAGTAAATAATTTCTTCAAATTTTTGGTGGTTAAGATGCTGCCTGAAAGGCAGCTACCACTTTTTTGTTTTGTTTCTGTTTTTGTTAGTTTAGATGACTGTTCTCCTTGAAATGTCTGCTGTATGGGCAGAAGTGAATATGACTGAGGAAACTTTAGCCAGTACCAGCAAAGCAGGATTGCACAGCTTAACATCCTTTTGTAAACAGGGAAGAACAGCTTTTCATCCATCTGTTTTGGCAGATTTAAGTAAGGAATCAGAGAATCCTAGAATTGTAGAATAGCATTGCATGAGTTCTATTTGGTATTATAATCAAAATCCAGAGCCAGATGTTGGGGTAAAGCTGGGATATCAGAGAGACTGGGAACACACCACAGCTAATCTCACTCAGCCAACGTCTCAGGCTGAACTAGGTCTGTTCTGTCTTCATGAGTCCTCAGACTATGGGGCACTAGTCTAAAAAGGACCGAACTGTTGCCTTCTCCTGCCTTATGTATCTTTCCCCCACCCAGCGATTTTTCTTCCTGAATCAACATTCCTAGAGCTAAGAATAAAGATGGGTGTCATCAAACCTGGCTCTGTTTGGCCTTGAACTAATTGAGATCCAGAGGATCCCTGCCTCCCAAGTGCTGAGAAAAAGGTGTGAGTCACCACTTCCTAATCTTCATGGCTTGGCTCTGTCCTTTGATTAAAAAGTTATTTTTACTAAATATATATTACCACATATCCCTCTTTGTGTCAAAAATAAAAGAGACTATAGGTAAATAAGAAAAACTATATACAAGATATACAAACAGCAATTATATCAATTATGTCCAGTCCAGAAACAACTGACAAATTCAAAGAAAATATTCCATTATTTATCCTATTTTGGTGAATCCAAAAGATTGTAGGAATTCACTTTCTATCTAACTTGTATTACCAACTGAGAAACATCTTTTAATGTCTCAAACTTACACACTTTAACTTAGTGAGTTTCTTTTTTGAAACTGTAACTAGAAAACTATAACTGTAACTATCTCATTTTCAACTCCTTCAGAGACACAACAAGGAAATAATATTAACTAAGTAATAGGAAGTGGAAGCAAGTGATTTTCAAAAAATTGTGAAAAATGACAGAAACAGCTGGCTGTGGCTGTCTGGACAGTCACCCAAGGTTCCTCTGTAGTGTTGGGGCATTGATCTTCTGCCTACAGGCCTAGCATATCTGACAGACTTATCTGTGAGGCAGAATATTCTTAAAGTACCATGTCCTGGCAAGGTTCAGCAGTTCTTTCTTGTGTCTCCTACTTGTCCATTTCAGACATCATACTGTCAGCAGTTGAAACAAGGGCACTTTCTTGCCCAGTGACTAACTTTTGCCACAAAGAAGGTCAACTCCACATGGAGTTTTAGAGTGCCCATCATCTTCTCTAAATTAGATTGGTGCTGCCAGGAACAGACATGTCTCATTGTCATAAAAATAAAAAGAATCTATATTATTAAACTATCGTAAATACCATATTCTATAGATCTCCAAAGTGTCTGAAGAAGACCTGTCCATCTAAAATATATGTTTGAACTTGAAAACATATCTAATATGACTACAAGTTTGATGTAGCACCTAACTACTAACTTGCATTTCTTTATATCCTAATTAGTCAGTAATAATAACTTTCAAGGATTAGCAACATGTATTACATTGTTGGATGAACTGTATAGATATAATACCTTGAAGAAGTGTAGACCTATGTACAGTAACAAAATTAATCTCAACTTTGTATCAATTTACACAATTTGTATACAATATACAAAAAATCCAATCCAGTGTAAAATATTTAAACTAGTAATTGCTTTTTAAAGTAGATTCAATAATCTACCCATATATCATATCATATATCTATATTCCCTTTTTCTCAGAGTAGATTCAATAATCTACCCTTTTATCATCTATATCCCCTTTCTTCTTTTTGTTTTCAAGCGAGAACTTTGAATCTAATCTCCCTTGTCCAACTTTTTTTCCTAGCCATAACCAATAAAAATTTGTAATCAATCACCGTAAGTAATGACATTATTCATAACTCATTAAAACACCAAAAGCTACCCTTTCTGCCTCTTGAGAATGTGGGCATTGTGTTCTTAAATTTACTTTCTACTGTCTGGGAGTGATGACATCTTTAGGGGATCCTGCAAAGAAAACTTTGATAATTGTACAATGTCTGTTGCACAAAATATTGACACAGAGTAGGACTATTTAACATTCCCGTGGGAGACCCTCCATTGATAACTCTTTACAGGTTGAGAATTATTATAAGTGGGCACTGTAAAGGTTAATTTTTCCTTGTCCTGTTCTTGTAGTGATAAAGTGAAAAAACAATCTTTTAAGTCAGTTACTATGATAGGCCATTCTGTAGGTAACATAAAAGGCAAAGAAGAGTCCATTAGCTAAGTCACCTTGTTTACCACTCTGAGATCTGTTACCATTCTCTATTTTTCGGATTTCTTTTTGAAAACAAATGCAGGAGAATTCCAAGGGCTGGTTGATTCTTCAGTATGCTGAGCATTTAACTGCTCCTGTACCAGCTGCTCTAAGGCCTGCAATATCTCTTTTGTTAGAGGTCTTTACTGAACTCATATAGGCTTGCTTATTTTAGCCATTTTAAAGGTAGAGCTTGTGGGTGCCTTTGAAAGATCAGCAGCTGTTGTGCCTTGTTTTTGTACAACCTGAATGGTCAGTGACTGTTTCTAATAATACCTTCTAATATTTTTCCCAGAAACATAAATTAGTTTATGGTTCATTTCTGAGATTGGAGGGGGGATGTTAATCTGAATATTCCATTGTTGTGATAAATCTCATCCTTATAAATTTATAGCAATTTCAGCCACATAATGGCTTAAATTTTCCTCTCTATCATTCTGGCCCTATACATTCAAGACATCTCATGCTCTCTTTTACCTGAGATAATGTTACAGTTCACCAAAACTGAACATTTACTTCCTGAAGGAGCCAATTTGGATGCCAAGATTCTGATGAAATTATAGTTACATCTGCCCCTGTGTCTAAAAGACCTTCAGTGACAATATCATTTATTCATATTTTTAATTTTGGTCTTTTGATCATTTTTAGAAGTTGCCAACATATTCACGTTATGGTTTTTCCTGAATTTTTGTTCTTTTTCCTATAGCTTCTCTGTTGTCCAGAGCAGTGTGGGTTTTTATTTTGTTGTGTGTTTTGTTTTTATAATAGGCTTTAGTTATTAGTGGCTTTTCCACAATTGTTGGGTGATCTCATTTCATCTCTTCAGAGCAAGCCTCCTCTCTTTATGGCAAGAATTGTGAAATATGCCATTTTAATAGTTTGGTACTTTATGTATGCAGACTATAACTTTTTTGCTACAAGAACTGTAATTGTGTATTTCCAAGTAGTTCTTACCTGTTTTCAGTGAGTATAAGAATGTCAACCAGATAATGTAAACACTTTTAATCTTTTCTGGTCACTCTTTTTTATTCACAGAACTTTTATGGTTTATCTAAAAAGCATTAATAATATGTAAGTTTTTTATTGGGAGCTTCATTTAATGTTATTTAGATACCATAAAATTCACTAACTAAAAATATTTAATTTTTATTGCCTACTTTTTATTGTCTTGATAGTATACCATCACTACAGTAGATTTTAAGATATTTTCATCACCCTAAAAAGAAACCCTGTGCCCACTTGCATCACTCATTTTTCCCATCCAATTCTGACCCTCTCCAATTACCAATTCTAGGTAACCACTAATTCAGTTTGTCTAAATGGAATCATATATGGTCTTCATGACTGACTGTATATAAGATATTTTAGAGAAAAGCATATTGATGGCTTTACTTAAAAGATTGAAACTCTGGGGCTCTACTTCCTTCTCTGAGCTTTTATTGCTCTTGCTTCTTATTGTGGGTGATGGCTCTATCCTGGGTCACAGCTCCAGTGACTTCTGACAACTTAGTTTTGAGCACTGACCCTGTGGGCTCTGGCTGCTCCACTGTCTCCCTGCCCATTTACACAGATTTTTTTGTGTGTCTGTCCTAACAGTAGCTACATTTGCACATTAGCTTGTCTGCTTGTTAGCATCCATGATATGCTTTTATTGAGTTTGTTCTAAGATCCAGCCTGGATGCATGTTTGGAGACATCTCTTGAGGATAAGCTCTCCTGTGTTGAAATCTCTAGGATGTTGATGTATGTAATATGATTTTATCATACCCTTTCTGCTGCAGACCTTTCCAGTTCTATTCTGTTGAGGGGGCATCTTCTCAGGGAGAATAAAGTGGGATGTGTTGCTCTTACATTGATCTCTGTGTTACCACTTGTTTAGCTTCTCACATGTCTATGCTATCTGGTCTGTTGGTTGATGTGTTTATTGTATGTTTTTCTTGAGTTTGGTTTAAAATTCATTCAGGAGTTCTTGGTCACGGTGTATTCTTAAGAGTATAAAACATGATCACTAAGTACGCAGATAAAAAGGAGGATAGTAGAAGGGTGAAGATAGGAGCTGAAGAGAGAGGGTCTAAACCAATGAGAACTGTGGCTTTTGACTTTTTCACACTGGATTTTATGAGTACACATATAAGAAAGTGCATAGTAATTGACAATGATTGGAACATGTCATGCAATTGCTGCTTGTGCCCTCTTTAGATGGTATTTGCTTTGTACCAATTTGCCCTGCCTCTTTCAGCTCTAAACTGTGAGACTGCAAAGTTAGAAGGCTGAGTGATTTGAGCACTAAGTTACAGGAGCCTTTGTGTTCCCCATTTCATGCTGTAGATTCACCTTTGTGTAACTTGCAGCTTGTTACATATAAGGCTGGAGATGAAACATTAAATTATATTCTGAGAGAACTTCGCAGACACAGCAGCATTACAAAGTATCTCCAAGTTTACATGCCCAAAGGGAGCTGTGTCAGTAACCACAACCAGGACATGGGTACCATGTTATCTGGAGACTTTGCTTGAAGACAAACTTTACTGTGTCTGTATCTATAAAAATATAGACATAAGCAGTAAATTTTATCATGAAAGGAATATGAGATGTATAACTTCTGACATAAACCATATCGGTTTGGTGACATCCAGGAGAAAACTCAAGACAGAAGAAGATATGTTCCCGTATCTCTCTAGTTGTCATCTTTAATGCCAGTCCATCAATACAGGGAAGACCCTGTGTCTCACCCAGGACCTTGTACAAAGTAGGAAAAATTTTGGGTGCCTAATTTTCTTGGACCTTCTGCAAAGAAGTACAGTGGCTCTGGAATGATAATCTGGGAATTTAAAGATATGCTTAAATGTGCATGGAAAAATGTACTAAAAATTATCTCTGAGCAATGATTTAGTTTCTATAGAAGAATTCATGTTTCTTTGTCTTTTTATTGTAGTCCTGAAGAATATTCTTACATATAATAAAGAATTCCCATTTGATGTTCAGCCTATCCCATTAAGGTAAATAAGTATTTATATCATCTTCTCTTACTGTCTTCTTTATACCTGCTTTTCAGATGTTTGTTGTGTTTTATCTTCGTTAGTGATTGATATTAACATTGGTAACAATGTGTCAACCTCTTAGAATACTCAGCATTCTGTGGAACAGCTGTGAAGCCTTGTTGATTATTGTTCTAAGTTTCTGTCCCACAAACTCAAATATCTAGCAGCTGCTTCCCAAATAATTGACTCAGAGGCTTAATATCATAGTAACTGCTGGGCCAGTAGCTCAAGCAAATTACTGTCTAGCTCCTACACTTAAATTGACCCAGAATTCTCATCTGTGTTCAGCCACGTGCCTTGGTACCTTTTCTCAGTGTAACATTCTCATCTTGCTTCCTCTCTTGTCTGACTGGTGATGCTTCTCCGCCTTTTCTTTTCCCAGAATTCTCCTAGTCTGGCTGCCCTGCCTCTACTTCCTGCTTGACTACTGAGCAATCAGTGTTTTATTAAACCAATATGAGTGATAAATCTTTACAGTGTGCTAGAGCATTAACCTTCAGCAGTTGGTATATTAAGTATTCTAGTTCATTGTTATAGTTCTTTCTCTTTTCCATGTAGACGGATTTTAGCACCTGGTGAAGAGGAGAATTTGGAATTTGAAGAAGATGAAGAAGGCGGTGCTGGAGTAGGACCTCCTGATTGTTTTTCTGCTAGAGTTCCTGGTGGGTTCCTTATACACATGCACTGCTTTAGCCAGCAGAACCTTTGGAGCTTGTGTTGGTACTCACTTGTGGAGAGGAAAACCTCTGTAGAGCCCTTGCCAACCGTAAGCAAAGGTTCATGGCTGCACCTCTGTCAGTGGTTATATAAGCACACAGTGTGAGTAAAAGGGTCATCTGTGTCTCTGTGTTAGTGATCCTCAGAACACATATCACAGCTCCAGGGTACTGAAAGAGAACACAGGAGCAAAATTAGCCAAAGCAAAAGGCATATAGACCAGACCAGAGGAGAATGGGTGCAGATCCCTACTGTAACAAGTTGTGGCAGCGTTGTGAAAGGTGAAATGTCTATTTAAGGATTCAGCACACGTGGTTGCCTTTGGTAATTGATCAGAGTCATTTTCTACCTACTACAGACCAAAATTTTAGGTTTCAGAAGGAAGGAGTGTTCAGCACAAGCTGTACTGCTCACACAAACAGTTAAGGAGTTGTGAAATGCACAGAGCAGATGGAAATTTTCATCAGATCCACAATTCCAAATGCCAGCCATAGGCCAAGCTTTGTCTTGGGCCTGCATGGATCGGCCTGTCTCTGTTTTACATAATCAGTCTTTAACCAAATTACGGTTGGAATAACCATGCCCAGATGGGCAGACATTGGAGGAATGAAGGATATAGTGAGTCTTTTTTGTTTGCCGAAGAGCTTGGATGAGGATCTTCCCTCCCTGTGAATATAAATAACTTTAGGGAAATTATACATAGTAGCAGTTACTGCTGACAGCCATTCTTGGCCACAAAATACTATTTATGGTCTGTTATGCTTTTGAAGACACATACTTATTTCTGCTTTTTAAATTTTTATTAGATTTATCCCTTTTTTAAAATTTCATGTGTGAGTGTTTTGTGTATCTGTATGTATGTGCACCACATGCATGCCTTGCAGAGTGCTGGCCATTGCCATTGTTGAGTTACACACAATTTTATACAGGCTTTTTAAAAAGCACAGACTGTGACGAAAGGGATTAAGAACTTTGACTAGGTGAGCATGAAGTTTTTCATAGAAGACCCATTAAAGAGCAGAGTCATCTAAGCAGCCTGAGCTGTGGTATGTGGTGTTAGACAGCAGTGCTAGCTGTCTTCTGGGAGAACAATTAGATGTATGATGAGGTGTAGAAGCATCACCGGGGCCCTAGCATGGTGTTTATGTCTTTCATGCTCTGTTGCTGCTGACATAGGTGTGTCCATATTGTGAAATTCAACAAGCTGCATTTAAAATTTAGACATTTTAAATGTATATTTTATGTTTTAGTGCAATGCTTTTTAAAGAAAAAAAAAAAAAACACTGTTAAGCTGTTTATGAGACTTGCAACCAGAGCTTTTTCAAATATATTAGAGACATCCCACAAGTTAATAAGGAGAGGGAGTTAGTGCAGATTGTGTGGCTTAGTAATTCCTGTTTGTATCAGAAAAGCTTCCCAGTACATGTGTAGGAGTATTAAAAAAGAATCAAAAGTTGATCAGGTCGGATGTACATAAACAGAAGAATTAGTGCATAAATGTCATTTAATAAATCTTATATAATTGTATTTTTGTAGAAGAGCTCGACTAAATATAAGTGCTCCATTTCTTCATAAAACTTCAAAGGTATTCTTACTTTTATGAGATTTGTCTGAGTCCAGTGAAAGCACTCATTCTGTAAGTGCCTGGATTTGTAATGGGAGAGCCAAAGACAGTGTAGACAGTCTTAGGAATTTCTGTGTGTATGTTAGAATTACTCCTGTTTTATTGATGAAACACTGTCGTGAAAGCCATCTCCCACTCTTAAGTTTCTGTTCTGTCTTGGTATTTAAACTAGAAAGTAAGAATAAGAGCTCGGTGTGGTATTGTGTGCCTACAGTCTAGCGCATGGGGACTTAGCTTGGAGGGTTGCCTTGAATGAGGTCAGCCTAGGCTACACGATGAGACCCTGTCCCCCAAAACAAATACCAAACCCACAAAAAATGTTAACACATTTTAAAACCATTTTTAACAGCAGTATTTTAATATTCATATAAAGTTTACCTACTATTTGGTCCTTATATAGATTTATAAAAAAAAATTTATCTATCTAGAATTTACAATTCTAGATTTGTAAAGTGGTGACATTCGTGAGAACCTTCCAGTTTACAACATTTCCATTGCTCCCCTCATTCCCAGTTTCCTTAAACCTGTTGACTGTCAATGAGATGTTCATTTAGAAGGTATTGAGTCACGTTCTCTGGATTCTTCATTATTAAGAGTAGGATAGCACATTGTTGCGAAGAAAGGAAGACGCCATGAAAATCCTGTGAAGGTATCCTGTTCTGTGTGTGGTTTAGCTTACTGCATACACTGAGTTAAAACCGACCAATTGCTTGAGAGTTGGGATGTTCTTCTACTCTTTGGGGTAGGACTTTAGTTGGGTTTTTTTTGCAAGGGGAGGGGCTCTATGTGTAGTATATTCATGCCTGGTGCATACACTTAAGTGTGGGCACCATACATGTGCCCAGCACACAGATTTGGAGACAGAATGTGGAGTGTATTCAGCAGTAGCCTCTACTTCATGCTTTGAGACAGAGTCTGAACTGGAATCTAAGCATTTGGGATTGGAGCTCCTCTGTCCTCCCTCCATCCCCATAATGCTCAGGTCATAGGCAAGTGCAACCATGTGCA
The DNA here is from genome assembly GCA_033318265.1 of Phyllotis vaccarum. Lineage (NCBI taxonomy): Eukaryota > Metazoa > Chordata > Mammalia > Rodentia > Cricetidae > Phyllotis > Phyllotis vaccarum. The sequence goes on along the minus strand of JARWLC010000017.1, from coordinate 11,853,733 downwards.
GCTTTTCACACAGGTACTAGGTATTCAAATGCAGCTTGCAAAGAAGGCATACTTGCCCACTGAGTCATGTCTCCAGCCAGGCTTTTTAGTTTTGAGTTTTAATTGGTGAATGGAAATGTTTCAGACATTTCAAATCGCTCTTGCAGTTTTATGTTGTTATTCCTCTAGTACTAACCTCTCAGAATATGCCATGAAGAACAGGATGAGGGGTAAAGGAGGAAATTAGGCTTTAATAACCTCCCCAATAACTGAATCTATGAATACTAAACTATAAATCAGTAGTAACCAAAGGATTTTTTGATCTACTCCAACTCCTCAAAACTTCAGAATAATAGAAAATATTTCCAAAAATTATCTTTTATCTTTCTACAAGTTTCTATTGAGATATAAGGTATATCTTTTCAAGTGCAGTGAATATTGATTTTCATTATGTGGATTGCTACATTATCGATTTTGTGGTTGCACGGAATTGGGCTTCCTTGATTAACATGAAGTTTTAACAAGCTTACATTAATAATTCTGCTTTTATGGTGTTTGTGGAGCATGAAGTGCAGACTCATCTTGCATATACTTGCATATAATAAAATATTTGTTCACAGAGAATAACACCAAGTTAGGCATGGTGACACCTGACTATAATCTTCATACTCAAAAACCTAAGCACATCCCCCCAAAAAAGAGAATAATACAGTGTTTGAGAGTGCTAGAAAGGAAATGTGCAGTGCTTGCCTGGTTGTAAATCAATCACAAGAAGCCTGTGTCTTCTGCTTGCTAAAATGTTCACCCTGGAATTATTGGGGGCCTCATTTTTCTTGTGGTTTCTCTGTTGTCAGGTACTTTATTGCCACGGTTGCCATCAGAACCAGGGATGACATTGCTCACTCTCAGGATTGAGAAAATCGGTCTGAAAGATGCGGGGCAGTGCATCGATCCCTACATTACAGTCAGCGTGAAGGGTGAGGAGCTCTGGGGTGACGTTCTCCTACAGGTGTCAATGCTGCTTCCTACCTGCGACAGTTGTTCTTAGAGTGGTGACTTCTGTGTCTGTAGCAACTCACTGTAATTCATTCTGTGATGATAGGAAATCCCTGGACTTAATCTTTACTCCATAAGTGAACACTTCTGGAGGTTTAATAAGCGTATTCTTAAGTGTATGGCTAGCCTCACTTTTGCTTTTGAGCTTGGCTTTGTGTCTATTTATATTTCATACTCCAGATCCATCTAGGGAGCTTTCTAGCCATACACAGTCTTCTTAGCTGCAGAGACTGCTTCCAGGATACAGAATTAGACAACAGTCCTTCTCTTCTGCAGGGATATGGTTTGAATATTCCCCTGACTCCTACAGCGTGTTTCTATAAGGTGCTGCATTGGAGGATGAAAGCAGAGACCAGATCGAGAGTCCATGTGTCCAGACTCTGAGAGCCATTGCAGGACAGGAAAGAAAGTTATCAGTTAGAGCGTGTGATTATTCCTGTTCCTAAGAGAAAGCCCATACGGTTGCCAATACCTACTATACAGTACTTTATTTTCAAACACTATGTCTTTAAAAATAATTATTAAGAGTCAGGCATAGTGAAGCATAGTTATTCTTAAATCAGAAAAGATATCATTATCAAGAGTAACTACACAGTTAATAAAGTGGTTAACATTAAGCTGCAGTTTGGAGCTAAGCAAAGAACCAGATGTGGACTGAAGGTATTGGAGGCAGCTTGTTCACATCAGTAACAACTAAAGTAAAAAGAGCTTAGCCACGGAGAGAATTTTAATAGGTGTAGATTGTCACAGACAGCATTAGTGATGGTGATATTATAAGGTAGTTGTTTTCAACCTTCCTTATGCTCTGACCCTCTATATGGCTCCTCATGCTGTGCTGACCCCCAACCAAAAAAGTATTTCATTGCTACTTCATAACTGTAATTTTTCTGCTGTTATGAATCGTAATATAAATATCTGATATGCAGGATATCTGACATGTGACCCCTATGAAATGGTTGATTGACACCCCTAGACAAGTCATGATCCGTAGGTTGATAACCACTGCTTTAAGAGATAGATAACGATCAAATGTGTAAAGTATTTTTACTCTATACATTATTTGACAGACCATTTGCAAAATGATATAATTCATTCAGAAAAATACTCAGTAAGACATATAATCTTGAATGATATGTAATAAGTGTTAAGTTACCTTTGTATGTTTGTTGAACTGAAACAGAATTTTGTGTAAATATCTTTAAAAAATCCAATAATCGAATGTACCAAATTATTGTAGGTTCCTAAGGCATCTTTGTTGAATAATAAATATATAAGCACTTATTTGTTAAATAAGCCTAAGGCAGAATTTGATTAAGTGGTGTTCCTGGATCCAATCTAGGAAATTAAGGGCATACCAAGTAAATTAGAATACCATCTGGTTGTGGTAAGTCACCTATGTTTTAGGAAACAACCAGAATGCAGGTACTATTTATATATGTCTTCACTGATGAAAGGGATTTTTTTTTTTTTTTTTTTTTGGCATCTCTCATACCCGTCTGACTTGAGTATAGCAGAGCAAAGGAGTTCTGACTTAATTCTAGATTTAAAGCCTTTCCAGCCATACCCTTCCTTGATCAGTGTTGCAAAATGTGCTGACAGCCACATTGTGGCAAAGTATATTCAGTCCAGATTCTTACTTCACGTAATAGTGTTCTGTGCCCTCAGGAAATAGGAAGTTCCAAGATCAAATTTGATCCTCTGCAAACTTAATTTTCCCTTTCCCTGGGGTCTCCCATCCTCTCAGTTCAGCCTTCCCCCACATACTCATGGACTGCAGAAGTTCTCAAGCCCCCGCCCATACAGGGACCATTCCTGTGAGCCCCAGAATCAGTCCCTCCCCCATCCCATCCCTGCAGGAAATGTGGCCTTGGTAGTCTTAAGTGTGATTGCCCCTAAGTGGAAACTTGTTTCTCTCTAGATTTGAATGGCATAGATTTAACTCCTGTACAAGATACTCCTGTGGCTTCAAGAAAAGAAGATACATATGTTCATTTTAATGTGGACATTGAGCTCCAGAAACATGTTGAAAAGTTAACCAAAGGTTTGTGACAACAATCTCTGTGTTTCTATAGCCAGCACTCATTTGGGAGGGGTATGCACAGCGGTCCCACCATAGTCCACATCTGGCAGGAGTCAGTGTTACTTGGTTAGTTGATTTGAAAAAATCCAAATGGTAATGTTTTGTTTTGGTTCCTTTTAATGTTGAAGTTAGGTGGTGTGTCATCTGGTTGTTTAAGAACACTGGAATATAATGTCTCTTAATAGTAAAATGTTAGGCCTGGAAGATGGATCAGTAGGAGGACCTGAGCTAGAATCACTGTGCCCATGTAAAAGCCAGGCATGGCAGCTCGCCCGGGTTGGGAGGTAAAGACAGATGGGGTTTGCTGCTCAGCCAGGCTAGCTCCCAGTTTCCAGTAAGAAACCCTGTCTCAAAAGGTGATGTGGAAAACCAGTTGAGGATGGCAGTTTTTCTTTCTTGAGTTGGGGAAGCTAGAACTCCTGATGGTTCTCTAATCCCTTCTTTCTACTAGGATACACTGAGTAGAAAAGTGCCAGAACTTGCAGTTCATTGGAGGGAAGGAAGATAAAGAGGCATCTTTTAGCCCAGTGAAGTTGCAGTGCCCGCTGAGCAAAGGTCTTAGCAATCAATACTTTCAGTTGCCCTTTGCCCACTGACCTACAGAGAAGCCTTCAGAGTCCCGTATCTAACTTGAAGCTCAGCTACAGTTTGAGGTGCCAGGCTTTGTAGGAAGTGGATGCCTTTAGAAACAGTTCCCTCAGCCTCTGTGCTGTTGGTGCTTTTCTTCTTGTATCCGGGACAGTGGCAGAGGCAGACCCTGAACGTAGATAAGCCATGATGCAGGCTCAGCAGTGTGTGTTTAAAGTCCTCCAGGTCCTTTCGATAGACTACAGAACTTGAAGGTCCCTGGGTTATAAGGGTATGTATCAGAGGGTGCTGGGTACATAAGGAAGAGATTGCAACACCAAGTGTGCCTTCTCCCATTGCTTTGAGACCTGTTTCTGAAATAAAGGAAGACAGTAGCCCTTCCTTACTGTGCTGTGCTCTTTCCTGATGGCTGATGAAGTTGTTGAACTATATTCAGGACTTCACCATTTCTTTTCTCTGGTTTTGAACTTAATATTTATTAGTCACTGCAGTTCTTTCTAAATTAATAATCTTTCATGTTTATAAGCCTTTCAATTAGTCATCTTAGTATATCTTAATTTTAATATTTTAACAAATGTGTGGAATACAGAACTCTGCATACCAAGACTGCAGTAAACATCTTGTTTTCTGATGCAGATGAGTAAGTAAGAACAATGGTGACATGTTTGGACTTAGGTTTCCAGGAATAACATTGTTAATGTCTTTGGCGTCAGACAAGCAAAATGAGATGATGTGTTCCCTTGCTGAGGAGAGTAAGAAAGCCATCTGATAATTAGATGCTTCTCTTATTTCTGTAGGAATGGAAAGAGATAGTAGACCTATATGGATCTGGTAGGATCCTATGCTTAAGAAAATGGGTCCCCAGTAACCTAACTATTGGGATGCTTTTGTGTGCGGAAGTATAGGCTAAGTGTGCCCGTTTCTCCATCTCTCTCCACTGTCTTGAGGGAATAGGCATTTTTGTTTGATTTATGGGATGCTCTGTTTGAACCCAAGTGCTAGGCAGGGCTGTTTACACATTTCAGAACATTGTAGGTTTCATCAGCTAGAAGCTATATTGTCACTAAAGTAGATGTTTGTTACAGTCTTTTTTAAAAAAAAATTTTTTTTAAATTTATTTTAAAAGGTTTTTTTTTTTTTTTTTTTTTCCCCAATCTACCACTGCTCCACCTCCCTTCCTTCCTCCTAGTCCTTCCTCAGCCTTCCCCCACCCTATCCTCTTTTCCCTTCCCCAAGACGAGCAAGGACTCCCAAGGTGAGTCAAGTTGGTCTGGCATATCCAGTTGAGGTAGGTCCGAGTCCCTCCTCCCAAAATCAAGGCTGAGTTAGGTGTTCCTCTGTAGGGAACGAGCTCTGAGATATGAGCTCATGCACCAGGATTAAACTCTGGTCCTACTGCAAGAGGCTCCACCCACTGCCCATGCTGTTAGGAGGATTTAATTCTCTTCAGTTAAGGTTCCTCGGCTGTCATGTCAGAGTCAGTGAGCTCCCAATAGCTCTAGTCAGCTGTCTCTGTGGGTCTCCTCATGATCATGATCCTGATCCCTTTGCTCATATAGTCTCTCCTCCCTCTCTTCAGCTGGGCTGGAAGCTTGACTGGTACTTAGCTGTGGATCTCTACGTCTGCCTCCATCAGTTGTTGGATAAAGGTTCTATAATGGCAATTAGCGTGCTCATTCCTTTGATTATAGGGGAAGGCCAGTTTAGGGATTCTCTCCACTATTGCTTGGAGTCCTAACCAGGGTCATCTTGTGGGTTCTTGGGGGTTTCCTTAGCACCAGTTTTCTCTCTAACTCCACAATGGCTCCTTCTATCAAGATAGCTATTTCTCTGTTCTCCCTCTCTGTTGCTTCCTCCACTCAACCATCCCATTCTCTCATGTTTTCTTCCCAACTCTCCTTGCTTCCTTCCCCTGAATGATCCCAATTTACTCAGGAGATCTTCTTTATTTCCCCTTCCCCAGGAGATCTATGGATGTCTCTCTCTTAAGTTCTCCTGTTGCCTAGCTGCTTGGGGGGGGGGGGGGGGGCTGTGGATTATAGCCGGGTTATTCTCTGCTTTATGTCTAAAACCCACTTATGAGTGAGTACATACCATATCTATCTTTCTGGGTCTGTGTTACCTCACCCAGGATGATACTTTCCAGATATATCCATTTGACTGCAAATTTGAGGATGTCACTTTATTTTTTTAACTGCTGAGTAATACTCCATTTTCTATACACTTTTTTATACAGTTACTGCTATATCTTTCTACACAGCTCTCTATTTTACATAGCTACTCATCTTTCTACACAGTCTGTACATACCTCTTTCAACAGCTAAATTATAGATAAGAGATATTTTCAGGGTCACATAGCGCTTTTTGAGTAAGCAATAAGAAACAAAGCCATTCTGTTACATGTAAGGAATAACACAGTTTCTCTCAGGCTTGGAAAGTCACTCCTACTGGCCAGTGAGTAAGCAAGCACATAGCTCGAAGTGGTCAGCATTCCCTGACAGAGACTGATATTGAAATTCAGGGCTTTAAACAATAAACAGGTAGTTGGCTAAACCTTGAAGTTTAGTACATAAAGAAAGCCAATTCCAAGGAGTTATATCTTAATGTTATCATTAACCACTAATTGTTCAAAAACAGACACTTGGAAATTTATCCTTGTGTGATTTCTCTACAGGGGCAAATAGTCTATTTTGGATTTGTTCTGAGGTCTAAATCAGCCAGTGGTAAAAAGCTGACTGCATAGATGAGAATATAGTTCCTTTCTTTCCTATGTATGTCTGAGCCATGAAAAATAACCTAGTGTTAATTCTGTTCACCAAAATTATACACTTAAGCAGACCTCACCTTCCTGGCCATCTAGAGCTACATGTGGGCCCAGTAGATGGATTATATACATGAGATAAACACACAAGCAGTGGGAAAACACACATAGCTGGTTTTAGGGAAGAAATGTAGTGGCACATGAGAAAAATAACAGAGGCAGAGTCTGTGGTCCTGTAAGCCTTGCTTGACAAGGCTTCTCCATCAGAGAGTAATTCATCTGGTGGGTAGACACCCAAATTATTAATTTCATCTGTTGTATTTATGTCATCACCCCTGACAACTGTGTAACATTTAACAGCACATGACTGTGTTGTTTGGATTTGGGGGTTTGTTTCAGGAAGAAGCAAAGTTGGGCGAGCTTGACTGTTTTAAAAAGGAATTGTCACTGCCAGTCTGCCTAATCCGTTTGCATTTTGTAGAGTATGTTCCTCTTCTGGAATTTGTTTTGAGAGTTTTCCTGTGTGTAGTTGTATTAGTTTGGGTTTCTATTGCTGTGATGAAACACCATGACCAAAAAGCAAATTGACTTCCACTTCCACATCACAGTCCATCACTGAAGGAAGGTAGGACAGTGCGGTGATGATCTATAGATTTATCACAGGACAGGAACTCAAACGGGGCAGAAGCTTAGGAGGCAGGAGCTGATCCAGAGGCCATGGAGGGGTGCTGCTTACTGGCTTGCTCCTCGTGGCTTGTTCGTAGAACCCAGGACCGCCATCCCAGAGGCGGGATGGGCCCTTACAGGCCTTCCTACCTACAACCAGATCTTTTGGCATTTTCACAATTGAGATGCTCTCCTCTCAGATGACTTTAGCTTATGTCAAGTTGACATAAAGCCATAAAACACAATGGTGTACATGAGTTCATGTGTGTGGGTTCACATGTATGTGCAAGTGCACCATGTGTGTATACATGTATGTTGAGACCCAAGGCTGACGATAGTATTCTTCAGTCATACTTTCTTACTTATTGAGACATGGAGCTCACTGATATAATCTAGGTAACCAACTTGCTTCAAGAATTTAAGCTCCTCCCTCCAAGCTCTGGAATTGCAAGCAGGCCCACAGCCACCTCTGGGTGGCTCTGGGGAATCTGGGTTCCAGGTCTCACACCTGCATGGCGAGTACTTTAAACACTGAGCCATCTTAGTCCCAGTCCGAGAACATTAGTGGTTTATACTCTTGAGTCAGTGTTGCTCGGGACTTTGTAGAATTAGTAGAGTAGAACTTGGGGTTGGTACTTATAGCATCCAGTCGTACCTCATCAGACTGTGGACCATGCAAACTACTGCTTGTTTATATGCTTCTGGTGAGAAAGGAAAGCTCATTAACATAGAATGTACTGTCTGTGGTTTATGTGTCTTTTAATTTCACAGGTGCGGCCATCTTCTTTGAATTCAAACATTACAAGCCTAAAAAGAGGTTTACCAGCACCAAGTGTTTTGCCTTCATGGAGATGGATGAAATTAAACCTGGGCCAATTGTAATAGAATTGTAAGTTTGGGGCCTGGCAAATGGAACTTGGGAGTCAATCAGAGTATTTTAAACAATAATTTTTCTGTTGTGGTTCCAGATACAAGAAACCCACTGACTTTAAAAGAAAAAAATTACAGTTATTGACCAAGAAACCACTTTATCTTCATCTACATCAAACTTTGCATAAGGAATGATCCTGATATGGATAACCTGGGACTGGTGTGAATTTTACCACTCAGAAACCATCATAGCTCTGTGTAGCATGTCACTCTTCACCAGGCGAAATGAGTCATACATTTCTCATTGGCCAGCAAGTCCATTGCAGAGCCGGACCCCAGAACTCTAAAGTTCAGCATATCACTGACCTAGCACTCCTTTGGACACAAGTTTATTATATTTTTCAAAATATTTTTACTTTTCTATTAATTGTGAAATTGTCTATTTTCTCATTACCACGACTCCTGCCCTGCTTCCCAAACACTGTTGTAGATGTGCCGACTTCAGACAAGGCAGCAATAACAATGTGCTAAAGTTTACATTTCTACTCATTTTTGCTCCAATATGTTGTTCTGGCTTGAGTGTCACACACTGGGTTAGGTGGGTAGAACTGCTCTAAGAAGAATTGAATTAGTTATAATGTGTAGGAAGGTCTGTCTGGGAGCTTAGAAGTGGCCCAGTTGAATGCCATAGATCTGCATGGACAGTGTGCCCTGGCCAGATAAGAATCCCAAGTAGAGTATTCCCCAGATGACCAGATTATTTTCCTGAAGTCAGCATATGTATAGTCAGATGGATTATCTGTTCTTTTCTATCATACTGCTATTCTTCCTGGTAGATTCTAGGGTTAACATTGGAACCATCTCAGAATAACTGCAGGTTTACAATATCTTTTAAATTGAATCATTTAGGAAGAAGTGAGTAAAATGTTAAGATACTGAGAATTGCTGCTTTCCTGGCACCCATTGTGAGACCTTAAGACTGCATACCTTTCATTTAGTATGCAAAATCTGAAAAGATAGTTTATTTTTTTTAATATAGGTAGATAGAATTGCCATTTATTTTCTATTTAGATATAGTCATGCATTTCTTTTAAAAATATGCAGGTCATTAGTTTATTTTAAATTGACTATTTACTTTTGATATAATGCGGCATAAATAAGACTTTCATAGCACATGATGGATAGTTGTTACACAGAACATTAAGATTTGTGAGGGGCTTTCTGTGGGTTAATTTTACTTTTCAATAAACAGGGCATGAGAGGGCTGCACTGTCAGTACTGGGCTTGTTTTTAAATAGTATAACTTCATCACACCATCCAATATATTTGCTTTTACAAATAATCTCAATGAAGATGTTTTAACCTTGCCCTTTAAGAGATCTAGTCTTGACTTTCAGCACCTACTAGGCCACTGTTTACTAGATGGATGTTAATAAAAACTAGTTCAGGCTCAGCCTGAAAAAAATTCTCAAGCAAATTAAACTTGATTGAACTCTAAATGCTGAAATAATTCTATCTACAGCAGCTCTAGGGGATGAAGAAGTTACCTTAAATTAACTCATTGTTGGACTCTTAAGCTGGGTTATGGATCCCAAGACTGTAAGCTCCCTAAGGAGTAAGAGCCACACCTCGGATCATGTGAAGGGTCTAAGGTGCTAGGCAATACTCTGTAACTGGGGAGTATTTAATACCTTCTGACGTTGCTGACTAGACCTAAAAAATAATCTCTTAAAACCTACCATATTAAAATGTAGCAAAGACTGTACATCGTCCTTTCTCTTTTCTCACAGACCGTAAAACAAATAGCCCAGTGGTAATTTTCTGCATGGCAGCACTGATCCTTCACCTAAGGGTGTTTATGTGAACTACAGATGCCTGCCGTCAGGGTTAAAGAGCTTCTGTGGAACATTATTTGATAAGCTCAGCTTTAATTCAGACCTGAATGACAAGACTGTCTTAAAGCAGTTAACATAGAATATTCCACATTTCACAAATGAAGTTTCCATTGCAATGAAAAAAAACCTGCCACTGAACAACAGCCTTTGCTCTAGCAGAAACGCTTTTAGGCTGAGGTACCACTTCTAGTGAGAGTTTTAGTTGCTTAGCCCAGAAACACAGTTAAGTTAGCTAGAAGTGACTTCTGTAACAGGAAATTTTGAAATGGAAAACTGGTTCGACTAAGGTATGCTGTCCTCTGCCAATGGCAAGGTATTGTTATGGGCTTTTGTAGCACAGGGTACACAATTGGACCTGGCTGAGGAAAGGCATTGGTAGGCTGGCTCCAAACTGCCTAGATATGCTACACTGGGGTTTCTCTACATCTTCCTGATGGTTTTTTTTTTTTTTTTTTTTTTTTAATATATGACAAGAAAACCAAGGGGCTTTAGAGGAAAAATATTCTAGTTTTGAATTTGAAATAAAAATGTTGGGGGGAGTTGCTTAGTTTTGCTATTTGCCTTTTTAGCTGGTATAATCTTTACATGCCAACTAAACCTAGGAAGCTGAGACAGCAGAGGCAGGAGGATAGCAAGTGTCAGAAAGCCTAATCTACATAGGTGAGACCCTATGAAATCATATTAACTTTGCTATTTTGTGTCTTGAGTAGCTTAATAGATACATCCAAGAAGCTATGTTTACAATTTAGTCTTATTTTTTTTATGACTGAAAAACAGCATATTCTAGGGTCTTAAGAGATTACTCAAGGGTTAAGAGCATTTGCTGTTCTCAAAGAGAACCAGGGTTCAACTCCCAGCACCCACTTGGTGGTTCACAACTACCTGTAACTCCAGTTATAGGAGATGTGGCACTGTCTTCTAGATTCATGAGCACCAGACATACACGGTACACAGGTGTACACGGTACACAAACATGCAGGCAATATACAAGCACAAAATAATTAAATTTTTTAGAGATACACTATCCTGTGGTGTTTTCTTGTAGATATAGTCTTCTGTAATTCCAGATTGGGGGCAGGCATATTGAACTCTTACAGGCTTCTTGGAACTTCCTGCATTCAGAGTGTGTCTTTGTATATTATGTCTTCAACTGTTGATTTTATCTCATTTTGAAGTTTTGCTTATTTTTCAAAATCCCACACACATTTTTATCCCAGCAATGACATTCTATGCCCTAGGTTTCAATAACCATGATTTCACAGGACTTTAGAGAACAGTGTCACAGTAAACAGTTGTCACCTTTTAAAGCGTTACCTGTTACAGTTCTTACATAATGTGCTGCTGCTAAAGTTACTGTAAATTGTCTGAACCAGTATTTTTAAAGACAGTGTGACAGAGGTGCAAGACTACATATGATGCGATACCAGATTCCTATTCGTACTTGACAAAAATAAAAGTACCAATAATTAATTTCTAAATAGTATCTGTTAATTAAACTAGGCTAGGTGACTCAAGCCTGAAACTCCAGCCTGTAAGGAGCTGAGACAGGAGGATCATTGAGAGTATGAGGCCAGGCTGGCCTACAAAATGAGATCCTGTTTCAAAAATACAGCTATATAATTGAGTTCAGCCCATAGCTGTGGACTAAAAACACAGGTAAGTTTCCAAGCCTGCAGTCATTCTTCCTCATGGCACCTTGCTGATTCTTTGTCATATTTTTTGAAATTCAGCTGCAAGGTGATGTGAGAGAGAATAGAATATACACTTCTTAAAAAAAAAATTATCTTAAAATTATGGCACATGATTTTTATCTTGTTACCCACCCTTAGTGCAAGAATGGTTTTAAAAGCAACAAAATATGAAGTCTTAAAAAAGTTTTAAAATTGTGAGATTTGGTTTTCTTCACTGTGTGATCCAGGGGCTCAAACTTGACTTGGCAGTAAGTACCTTTATCTGCTGAGCCATCTTGCTGGCTTAAATACTTTTCCCCCTCATTTTTTGAGACAGGCTGTATGTAGCCCTGGTTGATCTGTAACTCAGAAATACACCATCCCCCTCCTCCCAGATGCTAAGATAAAGGTGTGTGCTACCACATCCAGCCCCAAATAATTCTTGATACTAATGTAAACTTTTAGGATGGGTGGGGCTGCCAACTTCTTCCACCATCTAGTATGATGATCTGAACTTAACAGTGCCACATGGATAGTGCACACTCACCACTGCAATTCCAGAAGCCCAGCTGTCAGGTTTCCCTGACATGATACATGTCTCAAAACAACCCAAAGAATCAGCAGATACTTGAAAAATGTTAATAAACAAAGTTTATGAGCTATTACTACAAAGAACTTTAGCAACAGAGGAGAGTTTATGATCCTTGAATAAACGATTTTCAATGTAACAGTCTTTGAGACACAGATGGAGCTGTAAACACCTTGTTCTGTATCAGCTGGGACACACTAAACCAAGGCCATGGAAATACATGTTCTTAAAGCATTTCCACAGGAAATGTTCATACTTTATGGTATTATAAATCATTTAGCAATTACATATGCTACATGAACTAATAAACACAGGTATTCTTTATTGCACATTTCAAAGTTGGAAGGGCACTGTAGCTTAAGAGGTGATTTTTTATTTAGAAGGGAAAATATTCTTGTTTGGCTCAAAAACATACACTGCCAAGGCAGCTTAGTACTAAAAACAAACTTTGTAAAACAATTTTTTAGGTTTTGAATCCAATTAAATAATTTGCTGTAATGAATAATGCACTTCCCGCTTTTTCTCTGGCTCATGATAGAGGTCAAAATTAGGGGCTAGGTTTTGAAGCCTCTGAATGGTGTTGGACACTGCCAGGAAAGGCAGGTGGAGCTTCCTCTCTTGGCCTTGAAGGCAGCAAATCTTTTGCAGCAGGTGGTGGCTGCCGGTAGTCCTGAGGACCATGAGTTGGAGGTGGTAATGGGGTACCATAGTACTCTCTTGGATCAAGTGGACCTGGAGGTCTAAATGGTGCGTATCCTGGTAAAAACTCCCGGGGGTCAACAGGCAGATCCGGTTTTCCAGGCAGAACACCTGGTGCATACTCTCTTATGCCTGGTGGTGGATACATGCCTGGAACTAGAAAATGAGAGACATGTAAATACCAAGCAACATATTTAAGTGAGCAACCTTCCCAGTACAATAACTGATTTCTCAGCCCTAGAAAGTCAAGTGTGGCACCCTAACTTTAAAATAAAGCACTTCTCATTCTGCAATTCTTGATTTCAGAACAGCTCCATTCAATAACAGCCATGCTGAGGATAATGAAAACACAGGTTCACTATTAAACACACATTTCACTGTAACAAAGTTGATAAAGGAAATGTGACTGACTACCACTGTGTCAACTGAAAGTTCATGTGACCAAAATCCATCAAGGAGCTGGACTCAAGTTGATCTACATTCACTAGGTTGCTGTTGTGTTCTCTGTACCACCTCTCTTCTATCTAGGCCCAGTGAGAAGGGATTGTTTATCTTTCCTGTCTATATTCTGTGACCTACAGGGCTGTCACCCATCTTTTCCATACATAATATGTAGTAGCCACTATGTGTTCAAATGCATCCACAGAGGGAACTTTACTGGCTTTCCTAAAATGAACATTTTCCTTGGCTAGCAATGCCCAACTCAGTCTAGGGAAATTAAATAGTATCTATATGTGCTCAGAAGCTTGAGGAAAGGTTACAATGTACTCTCAGCTTTATCCTCAGTTGGAAAGCTCTATGGAAGCAACTACTTTAGCAAGGAACTGAGAAAATGAAAGTCAGTACTATTCGGATTATCATACCAAATGGTGGAGGAAATGGCCGAGGCCCAAAAGGCCCATACAGCGGAGGAGGTGGTCCATATCGCATGGGTGGTGGCACGGGGCCTCCCATAGGGGCACTCGAGAGAGGCACTGCTGGAAATGGAGGGGGCCCTTTGGGAGTCTTGTTAACCTGTAGAAAGGAAGCAATTAAACTTTGGAAATGCTTTCACATGATAAAGTACCAAGACTAGTAAACTGACACCTGTCTTTCAAAGAACATCGGCTTAACACACCACCTCACTCTATGTTGCCAATGACAACTCAGAGGTCAGAAGGATACTGCAAGCAGTGACTAGGGTTACTGCTTGCTATCTGCACAGGAAAAGACAAAGCCAATGGACTATCAGCTTTATAAGTGAGTGTGACAAGGGTCATGCCATAATACACTACAATCCTTATCAAAAGAAGTACTCTAACATCATTGTAATTCCACATGTGCATATGAATACAGAGAACAGAATGAAAATACATTTCTACACAGCAGTAATAGCAGCATTCAGGTATCAGTAGGCCTTTGCTATGTTATTCAAATCCTTAGATCTTTCAATCTGCAACTGTGACTATGTGACTATCCTGCTTCAAACATGAGCAAGCAAAGGAAAGAGGAGTTGAGCTGATTTGCTGGAGGTCATACTGCATGAAAGAGAACAAGCTGGAACTCAAATGCCAGGCTCCATTCCAAGGCTGTACCCCTTCTAACCTTCCATAATTTAAGCGTCTGGTCTCTGAAGTCTGGAAAGGCCTCGGATAAAGATTTCTCAAGATAGGCACATCCCTGGAACCCTGCACTGAACTTCACAGTACTTCCTAGCACAGTTTTATGTTCGTAATAAGACAGGGCTCCAGTAATAACCTTCACTGGCTGGCAACACTACACACCACAGGACAGGAATTTCCATAGTTAGTGTATCTCAGAAGACTAAGCAAACTGCAATAGCCACACATCACCAGAGTACACAAAACACTTCTCAGGACCAGATCAACAAATGCTACACACATTTCTGTTTGTAAGTGTCTGATTTCATATCAATGAAAACAGCTACACAGATACAGGGGGTCTTTCATTAGCACAGCTCCAAACAGATAATGACAATGAATAATGTGATATAATGAGTTTATTTCACTCAGAACTTTCAGCTCAAAGCACACAGCATAAGTTGTACTGATGATTTTTCATTATGTAGTAATAGCTAAAATAAATGCTCTAAACTGGTTAGGAATTCAACCCAAACAGGAAAAAGGACACCAACAACCAAGCATTCAAGTGCCACTGCTCAAAGTCAAGGAGCACTGGAGTGATACAGCCACTCAATAGATGGTAAACAAGGCGAGTATCATGCTTCCATAAACTTCTCAGGACAAACTAAGCAAACCAAAGCCCACTCTGGCCTTCAACCTCTAAACACTTACTACTACTGGATGCTCAGCTAAAGAGGCCATGTTGGAACTTTAGGGGCTGTCAGGCTCTTGGGGAACAGTTTGCTCTTAAGGAAACAGACAAATAAACAAGAGAAGAGGCGGAGACCAATCAAATGCTCACCGGCCCCGCAGAGCATACCTTGCTCTCATCCTTGGCCTTCCCTGGATAACTGGAGCTGCTGTTCATCACAGGAGCTGGACCTGGGTCTGCAAGAGGCCAGAGAATGGCTTAGACTCCCCGACATGCGCTCTGAGAAGAGTGACATACAAGAGGCTTGGAAAGTACTCAGGCCCCTTACCAGAAGCAGCATGGTTCCCAGATGTCTCTGATGATCGTCGAGGGCGAGGTAAATGCCTGTCCAGTGACCCTTGAGAAAGAAACAGCAGAGCCCTTGACATGCAGTTTTCAGGGGGACTAAACCTCTTGTGGATAGGGGTCAGCTCTTAACCAGATAGCAGCATTACAAATAGATCAACTAAGTGAGGTAGCATATGCCTGCAATCCCAAAGAGGGAATCTCCATAGATGAGTCCCAATTTATGCAGGGACTTCAAGTATTAAAACAATAATTATCTGTTTTTGTAAATTTATTTTTAGATTATTTTATTTTTATTTCACATGTTCACATGCTTTCATGAATATATCTGTACCACATGTGTGCAGCACACAAGGAGGCCAGGAGAGGGTGTCAGAGCTGCCATGTTGGTGCTATGAAGTGAACTTAGGTTTTCCTGGAGGAGCAGTAAATGCTGCTAACCACTGAGCCACCTCTCCAGCCCCAGGAAGTGCCTTAGTTTTAAAGATAAATAACAGACTAGTAAGAATATTTGTCTAGGGTTTCAAGCTAGAGATGTAATTGCACTGTCCTGGGGGCATGTCTATTTCCCAAGCGTCACAGACAAGATTTAGAGTAAGGTGGCATTTCACAGTCACGGTGAAATTTTAAAATATATATTATTCTTAAAAAGCAATGTAGGGGCCTCTAGAGGATTATAAATCTTTCTATCCTATGGCAGACTTACAATGACAGACTAAGATAATTACATACTCTATTGGACAGACCTGAATTTTAACACAGCAAAAACCTACTTCATTGCAGTGCAGAGGGGTCACCAGTGCTCACCACATTCACTTCTAGGCATGTCTCTTCGACTGAGTGTGGCAGAGAGAGGTCTCCCAGGTGGCTCTGCTGATAGGGGAGGGGAACATTCTCCACCACTCACAGGGGATGGGCCAAAAGAACCATTCTGGCTCAGTAGACCTGAAGACACCAATGCCTTGTTACCACTCTATGACAACCCTTTTCCCTTCAGTAAGCACAGGAGTCTTTCTAGGACATCATACCTATTACAGAAGTAAAATTTAATTTACACACATTCTACACCAAAATCCTGCTGTCTTGACCAAAGTGCTTCCTACCTCTCCGGGGAGGGGTCTGTCTAATCGGTCTTCCTGGCATTGGTTTTATGATCATGGCTTCCTCTCGCATCAATGCCATTTTTTCAGATACTTCCAGTAATCTTGAATATTGAGAAACAAGGGAGTTAGGGTGAAATAGCAATCAATTCCTTATTAAGTAGCACCTATCACTAAAACACCATGAAAGCACTGAAAAACAGGTATCAAAACTCCGTACTTTTGCCTTAAGTTAGACGCTTCCAACTTCTCCTCTGACAAGTTTCTCTCTGCAACATGAGCTTTGAGCTGTTGGAGAGAAAGGCTTTGTTATTCAGCTGTGGTGGGCTGTGCACAAAAATTAATAAAGAAAGGCCCTTACCCAATTATCGTGAGCTTTCTTCTCTAGACCAGAAATCTGAAAAGACAACACAACAAATACATACTCAGCTCTTTATAATGCTCATCTTAATATATATTAGCTATCAAAATCAAACTGCAATAGAGGCCAATAGAGTTTACCTTTTTTCTGTATGACCATTCTATATCCTGTAATTGTCCTTCCAATTCTGCAATTTTCCGCCTAGGAATTATATGTGACATTATTAAACACAAGTAGATAAAATTGGCAACAATCTAACCAAGTTCCCTTGACTATGAACAGCTACAGTTATAGAGTTTTTGCCAGACATACAAAAACATGTTTTATGCAAACTTACTCATAGTATAATCAAAACAAACACATTAATTTTCCTCTCATTTCATGGTTAGAGATCCTTAGATTATCATTTGCTTAATGGTCTTTAATATATTTTCAAAAAACCTTGCTATGAATATCTGCTCTACACAATTACACAACATTTTTTCTTCATTTTATCAATAAAAAATTAAACAGGCTAATGACTACTGATCTATCAAAATGGTCCGATCACTGCAGTGATTTCTGAAGTCACATAGCATAGCAAACTTGTGTTCTTTAAAGAATGACTCTAAAACAGCAGTTCTCAACTTTGTGCCAAAACTCTCTCTTCAAAAACACATTACAATTCATAATAGTAGAAACATTACAATTATGAAGTAGTGAGTAAGTCATCTTAGGGTTGGGGTCACCACAATGGGAGGAGGTGCACTGAAGGGCAGCAGCACTGGGAAGGCTGAGAACCACTGCTCTAAGTTATAAAACCCCTCCCCAGTCTGCTGCCAACAGCCATCTTCAGGAAACAAGGGTCTTTGTTCCTTCAGTGTGCAGGCTAAGTCAATTCATATTAGCTTTCATTTCATTTAGTTTCCTAACAGTCCATGTTAACGTCTCCTCTGTGGATCAACAGTCTCACAGCCCCTCTTCACTTCGTTTCTGTCTTGTTTTCTACTGACGGTGGTAAAGGTGCAGCCCAGATAAGGCCTGGCCCTGTGCACAACATGAACTTACTTGTAAGCTTTTACTTCTTCTGCAGCCAAAACTACCTTTTCCCCTGCAGCCGACAGTCGCTTCCGCTGATTCTCTTCCTCACTCAGTTTCCTAGGATGAAGCACTTAGTAAGTCAATCTCTTTCCTGACAGCAGTCAGCTCTCTCTATTCAACTGTCACTTCCTATCCTGCTTCTCTGGCTGTCCTGGAACTCATTCTGTAGACCAGGATGGCCTTGAACTTGGACAAGTGCATGCCTCTGCCTCTCTGTGATTAAATGTACATACCACCACCATGCAGCTTCCTATTTCTTCTCTTAATGCCCCAACATATGAAGATATCCAAAGAAATTAAAATCTTCTCTAACATCCAGGAAATCAAACTCTAAGATCTCTTGGCAAGCCAGGTGCATATTTTAAGTGTGCCCCATAACTTCCTATGACAAGTAAATAAAACTGTAAAAAGGACTATGCTCTGTGAATAATCTGTACTATAGGTAGGAAAGTGCCTTTCCATCCTGTGGAAACAGGAATCTAACTCAACTAAAGTTGTCCTAGAAAAATGTTGTATAAAAAGCCAGGTGTGGAGGTGCACACCTGTCACAGCAGCAGAGTGAGGCAGGTGCAGGATTGGCCAAGCAGCCTAGTAGAATAGACATCCTTCCGGTCAATAAAAATTATGTCTCAAAAAATAAAGGTGAACATCAAAGGAGGAAAAGACAACCAACTCTATGACCTCTGACCTCCACACCCTCCTGTGCACACATGCACACTTCAACCAAGTACATACATGAGTGTACTGTATGTACACTCACAACCAATACCTAGCCACCCCCAGGCAAGTCACAGAAAAAGCACTAAGG
Source organism: Phyllotis vaccarum (assembly GCA_033318265.1). Lineage (NCBI taxonomy): Eukaryota > Metazoa > Chordata > Mammalia > Rodentia > Cricetidae > Phyllotis > Phyllotis vaccarum. The sequence continues at coordinate 11,834,912 of JARWLC010000017.1, read as the reverse complement.
AAAAGGCAGATATTTGCTATTCGTAAATGGGAAGTGTAAATGACTTTGGATAGGGGCTGTAGAAGAGTGAAGCCCTACTTCTGCAAGGCGATCTCCTTCTCACAGTAGATCTCGTTGAGGATCTGCACTTTCTGCTTCAGAGCTTTGCACTCGCCTTCTAGCTCGGCCTTAGTAGTCTGCAGAAGGCCACAGTCATATTCCAGTTTCTTGATTTGGTCTGTAAAGGATACAAAGATTTTCTCTGTATGTGTGCAGAGGCTTGAGATACAGGGCTGAGGGTAGTTCTGAGACATGAGAATCATGAATGCTGGAACCTAATTTTCTTTCAAATCAAATGTTAAATCATTCCAATATATGGCAGTTATGTCTCCAGAAGAACCTACCTTCCAGTTTACATTTAGTGGACATTGACGTGCCTAGGTCAAGGTGTAAACGTTTTAGATCCTCTTCAAGTATTGAGACTGCTATTTGTTCCTAAAAATTACAGAAGGAAGATGCAGTCTTAAAAGGGAGCCATAGGAAGGACTCCTGATGCTTCTGGGATTATAAACAGAACAATTACCCGAGAGACATTGTCCATCATCTGCTTAATCCTACGCTTGGTCTTCTCACAACGGTCACCTATAAAAGAAGGGCTTCAGATGAGTTTTCTTCCTTTTTAATGACATTTCTAGGAAATCCCTCAAACAATGATCATATTAAAACATTGAAATAGAAATTAAAAAACAACTAAGAAAACTAACTGATTTAGAACTGAAAATTCAGATTTACAAAATGAATTAGTAGTTTGTGCAATAAAAATAGCATTCTTGCTCTAACACAGTGCTTTCTTGTCTCAGATCACTGCACTGGGATAATGTCTACTTAAAGACAGCCAGGCCTTTGTTCTCTCTCAAATCTGCTGCCAGGTGTCACTTAAAGCACGAGCAGTGGTAAGAAGCAGTTAGTATTCAACCTGGAAGGCATCAGTTAACATGTTGCCCTCTATCAGAGGCAACTCTAGCTTCTAGGTGATTCCAAACACCTCAGGCCTCTGAACAAAGTGCAGGCCTTATGGCCAGAGCTACAGAGAGTAGAGCCCTTATAAGGATGAGACAGGTTTAATACTTAGAGGCATGAGGTGACTGGTCCAGCCCCACTGTACACGTCCATGTCTTTGCCCACACTACACCCAAGTAACCCACCTGGCACAACACAGATATACATGTCTACAAGGTCAGTGCTGTGAGCACACAGCCAAAAAGCTTAGCACAGCTGAAAAACAGCCACAACGAGCTGATAATAAAGTCAAAAGGGCAAAAATAGGCCAAACCTCACCTAGACAGATCTTACCTCCCAGTTCTCCATTGGTTAGCTCATCTGCCTCATTTCCTCCTTTATTCCGATCCTCAGATTTAAACTCACATTCTAGGTGGTTCAGCTGTGTGATACAACTATTCAAGGCCTAGAAAATAAGCAAATGGTATTAAAGCGTCTTGATTTTAAATCAGAAAAGAATTCAAGGGATTAAATGTATATTCTCATGAGGATAAACTTACATTAATATTGTCGTCTTTGTGAGTAAGAGCTACATCTAAGTCTTTCTGAGACCTTTCAAATGACTTGATCTGTTCAGTAAGCTCTGCGTGTGACTTTTTCAACTCTTCAATCTGCTGCTGCAACTGTAAAGTCAAAAATGTATAAATTCCTATGGTGCAGGGATGTGTACAGGAGACATCTGATCTATGTGAGATGAGGGTAGGAAGCCACATCTCTCCTTGGCATCTCACTAGGAACTAAAATAACAGTAAAAAGGGGTGAATGGCTCCAATACGCAGAGCTGCAGGAAGAACATCAATCTGAATGATTATTTCAGGGTTCAAGCACAAATTCAACTTGATTTTCTTCCAGCATGAATGGGTGGGCATATCTCAGACTCCTAAATCCAGACTCTGATTGTATAACCTCCTCTTGGTCAGTGAAGAAATGACTATTCAAAGAATGATTATAAAGCACTTGAATAAACATCCTGAGTGCTATGATAAAGTGTAGAGAAAAGGCAGGGCACAGACCTCTGCTCAATCTGGGAAGCATGCCTCCACTCCCAACACTGAGTCTGCGTGCTTCCTTTCATTTAGACAAGTCTGAGCAGAGACTACTGAGAGGTCATGCCATCACCCATTAGGTGAGCTTGTCTTACCTGTTCCTTCTTCTTTTTAAGCCTGGCATTTTCTTCTTGAACCTGACGACATTCAGATTTGACAATCTCTTCACTAAGCTTGGCTTCACTAAGGGCAACTTGAATCTAATGTAAAACACTTCCGGTTAGTAAATAAATACCAATGGAAAAAGTTATATTTTCCTCAACCAATATCATGCAAGTTTCATCTTTTACATGCTTTAGCACACATCAAATGTTTGCTCAACTAGATTAAGACAATGCTATTACTCTTGTATAGAACATAGACAGCCTTACCTCTGAAAGTTCTGATGTATTCATCAAAATGACATCCTTCAGCTTCTCAATAGACTTCTTGTTTTCCTGTACCTGACCCATGAAAGCAAACACAGAGCCTTAGGTCTCAGCAGTCACTAGTGTACACACATGCTGTCTCCATTTGCTCACCATTGCTATGATATACTGTGATCAAAAGCAACTTGGGGAAGAAAGGGTTTATTTCTGCTTACAGCTTACAGTCCATTCATCTAAAGAAGTTAGGCAGGAAGCTGGAGGCAGGAACTGATGCAGAGGCCATAGGGAAACACTGCTTACTGGCTTGCTTTTCATGACTTACTCAGCCCATTTTCTTGTAGTTCCTAGGAACACCAGCCCAAAGGCAGCATTGTCCACAGGGAGGTAGGCCATATCAATTATCAATAAATGCACCAAGGCTTTCTCACAGGCCAATCTGATAAGGGCATTTTCTCAAGTGAATTTCTCTCTGTGTTATCTTGACATAAAACTAGCCACACACACACTGAAGAAGAGACACTAAAGAGTAGGTACAACAGCATAGGTTTTTGGTAAAAACAAGGGATTCAATCATGGCCTAAGGGGGGCCTGGAAGTCAATAGTAATCCAACCTTCTTAGTTATGAGATGATACATTAAACAGATAAAAAAGATTAAAAAATCTTTCAGGTAAGCCAATTCAAATTAATGCTACTGTTGTCTTCCACCTCCAGCTCCTCCTAGTGATAGAGAAAAGCCAAGCCTGCTAACGTACCCTAATGTATAGGAGACTGAAACAAAGGGAGCATGTGTTCAAGGCCGGTCTAGCTAGGTAAGAGTCCGGAGCTAGCATGGCAACCTGGTGGGGACTGCCTCAAAATTAAAAACAAAATTAAAAACAAAAGGAGTAGTGCTGTACTCCATGTTGGATACCCACTCACCCTGTGAGACATTAAGGTCAGAATCCTGATGGGGAGGGAAGGGGCGCAAGGGGGTCCACTGCCAAGACTAACATTAGAATTTGAAAAAAATAGATAAATCTCAGAGAGAAGAATTCCAAAGATTTATGAAGACACCAGCTCCTCAAGGGGGTGGAAATGTAATTCTCTCCTCTAACTGTGAGCCGTGCATAATGACTTCCAAAGAATACAGTAAACAAAGAGCTGAAAAAAATAATTTTGGATCAGAGAAATGTGGCTAATCCTTTCTTAGCTGGGTGATTAGCTCAGCTGGGGTAAGATATATCTCTATTTTCTCTGAAACTGTTTTGGGAAACTGAAATAAGTATTAAAATGAGAATTAAAAAAGAAAGAAACAAACAAACAAGATCTCAGAATGATTCAATAAGGCTAGGACTCCTAGAAGGTCTACCTGCCCTGGGGAGCAGAGATAAGCTACTTGGCAATTATCCAGTGCTGAGAACAGAAATACTCCTCCTATGCACATAAGAATAACTTGTTGGGTTATAAGTTTAAATTCTCCTAGATAAACTACAGCAGGTTCAACTTCCCTGACTCCTATTTTCTATTTAGCCAACAGCATGGGAGAGCTGCCCTCACTACAGAGGCATTCAAAAGCCCGCTTACATCACTGGTCAGCAGCTAAACTTACCAAGCTCTGATTCTTGACACTCTGTTCTTTTTCAGATTCTAACATAAGATTAAGATTTTTGGCTTTTTCACCAAGAATTCCATTAATTTCCTCAAGTGCCTTGATTTTATCCTTAAAAAAAACAAACACTAAGATTAGTAAGATTACTCGTTCCGTTTCTTTTCACTTTTAGAATGCAATTCTCCCCCAAAGAGATTCTTACCTTGTATCTAACAGCTTCATCAGAGAGAATCATGTTCTGTTTATTGGTGTCTTGAACACGTTCCTTTGACTCCTTAATCTACGTAAAACAAAGATTCTAAGGTTAACAGTAACAATTTAGAATTAACTACAAATTATAATGCTGCCAAAGTCATGTCCAGGGACACAACCTCCAACAGACAGCAACCGCTTACATCTTGGATGGCTTATAGGAAAGGATGAAGTAAAATATAAACCTTAAAAGAAATAGTAAATGGAATATTAAGACAAATATTCAAGCTGGAACAAGGGGGAAAGTTTAAAGAATAATTATACCTTTTGTTCATAATCTGACAATTTTTGCATCAGTTCTGCATTTTCCTTCTTGATATTCTCCAACTTTTCAGAAATTTGTTTCAAAGTAACTAAAAAGAAGGGAAATCTGTAAGTTTGTGAGCCGAAGGGGAAACTAGATGTCCTACTGTATTAGCACCAAAGGCATGCTGTCAGACACTAAGAGGAAAACAATTTCCTGACCATTCTGCCCTTAAAGGCAGTCTGTAGTGATTGCAATAAGGGTGTAAAAATATTAAAGTTTTAAAAAATATAATATAAAGACTTTAAGGAAATGCTATAACTTGACCCAACCTCAGAAAATAGAATTGCTTCAAATGTCTTTTGCAAAGAGAAACTGAGAAATACAAAATACCAGTTCATTCTACCATCTTTCATCTCATGGACTCAAAGAATTAACATGCTCCTGTGGGGATATGTTTCCAATATAATAAAAACAGGCAGGATATTTCAGAGGGGTCTACCCAGAGTCAGTCTAGGAGGATCAGACAGTGGTAACTCACACCTTTAATCCCAGCACAGGGAATATCTGGGAGTGGTCGAGGTCGATTAGTTTACAGAAGGAGATTGAATGAGGTGGATCTGTCCTCTGATATCTCCCGCTGTTTTTATTATATTTGAAACATATCCCCACATGCTTGCATGCAATGCATCTGCACTGCACCAGCATTCAAAGTTATCTGCTCATTTAGCTAATTCTATTCTCTCCACTCCCTCAGTTTGCTGCTCTCTGTTGCCTGTCCCACTTGACATCAGCAAGGCTCTATCAGCCAAGCTGGTGACTTAGAAACAGCAAGTTTCCAGGAGTTAATAAAGCAATCAGACAGAAGTCAGGGCATCTCTGTCTATCTTATAGAAATGCACATCAAACACCAACGCAGAGGGTTGATAAAAAGGGAAAATGAACCTAAAGATTTACCTTGATATACTCTATTCTTTACCTAGAAGAAAAGAAATAAAATTAATTTTTTTGTCAAAACTTAATTAGCGTATTGTTCCTAATACAAGAGTAAAAACCATAAACAAATGAGAATTTAGAAACAACTTGGTTCAGAAAAATAAATCCATAGTATTAAAAATAAGGGAAGGTTGGGCTGGCACAATGGCTCAGGACACAAAGGTGCTTGTCACTAACCCTGACATTCTAAGTACCCCCAAGGACCCACATGGTTCAAAGAGAGAACCTGCAACATGTGTTCTGATCTGCACATGTACACCATGGCTCAAATGCATACAAATAAACAAATAATCTTTAAAAATGTTTAAAAGAAACAGCTAAAAGGTATTTCAGATGTAATTGATACTAATACTTCATAAACAGCCTTAATAGATAAACACCAAGATGTGTTCTTGTTTTGCAGGTAAAAATAGGTTTGTGTACTGTAAAAGAGCACCTAACATAAGATATGAGCACTGCTTCTTAATAACACATGTGATTACTAACTTAGCAATAAACATATCAATCATTTATTTACTTGGTATCATCTGACAACTCACAATGGCTAGAATAAACTCTAGAAATGAGTGTTCAAAAAGACAAACGAAATTAAAGGAGTAATCTTTGTCTTTAGATAGGTACTCACCAGAAAACATCCCAGAAACCCTATTCAAAGTTGTCTACCTCTGAATTTAGAAGTAATCTGATAGGGTTGGAACCGTGGATAAAGCACAGGCCATGCAAGTGTGAGGACTGAGTCTGCATCCCCGGAGCCCATGGGAATAGTAGTACATATTTGTAACCCTTGAGCTCCTATAGTGACATGGGGAGTGGAAGTATAAATTTATCAGAATCCTGCAGCTAGCAGCATACACAAACATCATGGGCATACACAAAAATTAAAAAGAACCTAGGAATCTGATAGAGTATCATATGATTTCCAAGACTGCTAACAATGGTACATTGGTATAGGCCTGAAAAGGATGCATTTCCAGAGGAAATGTACAAGAGAGCTGACAGCTGAAACTATGATTTCGGGAAGGAGAATAATACCTTTGGAGCAATAAAGCAGAGGCAGTAACTAGTGCAGGGAGACTTACTAGGTCTTTTTGTTTTTTTTTTTTTCTTTTGAGATATAGTCTCGCAGTGTAGCCCTGGCTGGAACTCTCCAGAAAGACCAGGTTAACTGTGAAGTCACCTGCCTCTGCCTCCCCAGTACTGGGGTTATAGGTGTAGGTATACACCACAACACCTGGCCCAAATTGTCTTTTCTTTTTTTAAAATTACATTTGTTTATCTATGTGTTCATATGTATGAGAGTACACATGGAGGCCAGAAGACAACTTGTGAGAGTTAGTTCTTTCCCTCAACCATGTTGGCTCCTGGGATAAAATTCAGGTTGTTAGTCTTGGCTGCAGGCACCTTTACCCACTGAGCTACCATACTGATCCACTAAATTTCTTTGTGACTCAAAAATATGTTTCTTCCTTCCAATGCTACTATTTTTTAAATATTTGTTTATTTATTTTTTTTATATGTATGAGTGTTTTGCTTGGATACATGTTATGTGCACCCCACACACCCCACCCCTAGTGGCTATAGAAGCCAGAAGTGGGCACTGGATCCCCTGGAACCAGAGTTCTAGATGGTTGTGAGCCATCATATGAGTGCTGGGGAGCTATCTCTCCAGCCCCTCAAATGCTACTATTAAGTGGTGAGGAGATACTCAGACCCATCCACAAGTCATCTGTGGAATTTCAATCTAATCAATATAAAACCTATATAAACATTTTGTTATAAGAAAATGCATTGGGGCTGAAAAGATGGCTTAGCAGTTAAGAACAACAGTAGCTGCTCTTGCAGAGGACCTGGGTTCAATTGCCAGCACCAACATGGCAGATAAAAACTATCCTGTAACTCCAGTTCTAGGAGCTAAAGTCAATCAAACAGACAAACAAACAAACACCCTACAACACAGGAAATGAACGGGCACCTCTATAGCACTGTCAATCAAAGAATAAGCTTCACTTATTTTTGTGTTAGTTTGGGTGAAAAGGAAAAGTAGGAAGAAGCCAAACTCTCCAGGAGCCCAAGGTCCCAGAGGTGAATCCTATATCCGAAGCACAAAGTCCGCTCTGGGGGACAAACAAAACAAAACAACAAGAAAGAAAGGGAATGAAATGTTATGTTTTTGCACAATCTATAATCTGAAACTCCAAATGAGGATATTGGGGAGCCCCATAGCTTGTGATCAAAACACATACAAAGAGACTATGACTTAAAAGATGGCGCCAGGATTAAGAGCACCTTCGTCTCTAACAGAGGACAGGAACGTGGTTCCCAGAACTCATGGTGGGTGGTCCACAAGCACCTAGAACTCCAGCTCCAGTTCATCTAACAGGCTCTTCTCAACTCCTTGGTCATGCACATGCACATGCGCACACATGCATATACATACAACACACAATGAAGAAAGACTGAAATGTCCTCGTCTGCTGCCCATGTGTCACTGTGCTATACTACTCTGCAGTGTGAATGCATGTGTTTACGTGTGGAGTTCAACATCACTTTCAAGTGAGTCCCAATAAATCATTAGCACTTGCTGTATCTCACTGTCTTTGTGATACAGCACTGGGATACCATCAAATATCCCATTATATGACTATCCGTTAGGTTCAGCAGGTAAAGGTGCTGCTGCCTAATGATGTAAGTCTGATGATGAGCTCAATCCCTAACATCCAGGTAGAGGGAGATGATGAGAACCAGATCAACAAAATTGTACTCTGACTGTTCACGCACCCTGCAAGGCATGTATGTGTGCAAGGACACATGCAGAAAACACACACACACACACACACACACACCCTAATAGCTAATTAAAAAATAAAGACTGTCTCAATGAACATTCTTGTATAAGATCTTTAATGTATGATTGGTTATTTCTTTCAAATAGATTCCTATACAAGATATCATACTATTTAAGAGGATAGTCATTATCCACTCAATTTCATTTTAAAGCTTCTGATACATATTATTTTAACTCCCAGTTCTACTTACAGTGTACATATACCTACCTAATGATAGCTTTTTAAATCAAAATAGTTTTCCCATCAAACTTACAAATGTGTTATCTTGCTCTCTTAAGCCTTTATCAATACAGAGTACTTGATAAGGTTAACTAGAATTGTAACCATTAATTTGTATTCATGTTAGTAATTAAAAATAAATAAGTAAAAAGACCAGTGACTTCAAAATACCCCATGTACTTTTGAGTTGTGTGATGATTTCATTTACTTACAACAAGAATAGTTCTCCAGGAGAAAACTGTAAATGATAAAATTCCCACGATCACTGTAACGATCACCGGCTGCCATGGTAGTCCATAGAAGTCAGGGCCAAGTTGGACATTATCAAGCAATGTGGCAATTAACTGAAACAGACATTAGAAATAATGGAAAACTTTAAAAAAAATTTACAATAAAACAAAAAGAATCTTCATAGAAATTCTAACAAGTCCATCAGATAAGTACTCCTAGCCATCTTTCCACTTGAAGAAATACAGGATATTATCAGTCCCTTATTTGTTCGACTTGTAGTGTTTTCAAGCACAGCCTCTAAATAGCTTTGAGGATATATTTCCAGTTTTTTAATAGGCTCTGCCATATTGTGTTGTCTCTATATAGTTATATATTCCCTGGATCATTCTTTTAGATAAGGTGTTTTATTACTTAGAAAAGCACAAAACATCAAAGCTTTAAATATGTAACTAATCAGCTTTTTAGAGTGCAAATAAATCCAGTGTGATAAAAAAAATAATACACACTATTTAAGTATTGGCTCCATTTTTACATAAAAAAAGACAAGTGTTGAGTAAGTACAGACAGCTTTTAAGAACCAGTTTAAGGGTCATGCTCTCAAATGACATGTTCGCGACTCTGTGCCTTAGTTCTAAATGTTTCCTTAAAGGCAGTAGAATTATTACACAAATGCCCAATCCACTTTCACTGCCTGCTAATTGTAATACTGGCCCCACCCCCGACAGTGCCGCGCAGTTGGGACTCCACCACTTAACACAGTGCCTGTCACCTCGACAGAGCTCTGAGAAAACCCAGCAAGCGACCTAAGCGTCCCCACCGCAGCCCGGCTCGCCTCCCCAGGGGCTGTCACTCTGGGCCCGCTCTGCCCAGCACTGGTCCTCCCGTCTGCCACTGTCGCGGCCCCTTCCCTAGGAGTGAGGACTGTCACCTCCAGTAGCTTGGCTATGAGGGCTGCGTAGAGCACCGGCAGGGGGCCCAGCAGCTCGGGGTCCCCCGGGGAGGCGGTGACAGCAGGCACAGTGGCAGGCACTGAGTCCATCGTGTAGCGGCAGCTGCTCGGAGGCGACGCTTCCTGCCTGCCGACAGCACCGAGCCGGCTTTCGCCGCTTCCGCCTCCAGAAGGACCCGCTCAGGGGGGCGGACACTGGGGATGAACTTCGCCTTCCCGGGTCGCGGCACCTTCCGCGCTAGGCCGCCAGTGAAACACGTCATCAGACAGTGCCCGGGAGAACACGTCGGCGCACCCCGGAAGCCGGCCAGCCCGGAGTGCGGGGGCGGGGCTAGTGCGAGACAAACCAGCCACCGAGCGGGGCTGGGGGCGACTACACGCTGGACGGAAGAATCCCACGCGGAGGAGGTGACAGGAAAGATCGAGCATAAAGATTAGCAGAACTATCAGTGGTTGAGGACGGGGAGAAAAGCTTATAGGACTGGCGAGAGAGTCCGAGTGAGGGGGATGGGCGCAGCGTTGACTAGAAGAGCCCAAGTGAGGCTGAGGGGAGAGGGGGGACAGAGATGTAGCAGAGGGGAGAATAACTAGAGTTGGGCGGAAGAGCGCAAAGTGAGCAGAGATCCAGTGAAGGACAATCCAGATGAAGAAAGCTCACCTGCCACAGGGGATGGGGTCAACATGGCCAAGGAGCCACCAAGATGGGATTATAGATGGAGCCTGGGAAAAGAGAATGCCAACTTTCTCAGGCCCCGCCAGAACTGGACCTCCCATTAGGGCCTAAGACACCAAAGGGACACGTTCTGGAAGCCCAGACAAGCAAGATGTAGCGTCTCCAGAGCCCTTCTGGAGGGTCCTTCCTGCTCACTCCAGTCCCCTCTCACCCCTCCAAACAGCCTTACTGAGGAATCCCTCATTACCAACTCTGCGTCCATTTGGGGTCTCTCCTTTTAAGGTTACGCGCTTTGTGGAAATGGACCACGGGTAATAAACAGTCCAGAAGTCATGGGAGGAAGGGTTGTTTACTAAACGAGAGTTCCTGAGTTGCAGAAGAATCGTAAAAAGAAAAGACCTTGAAAGAACAACAATGAAGGCCTATATCGAGAGGTGACTGGGTTCTAGCCCAAGAATGCAAACCACAGGACAAAAAAATAGACACCACAAACACCAGGGTTTCCCTTCCCTTCATGCTTCCCTTTCTGTGAACATTCTCCTTTGTCCCTGTCGCCCCTATAATCCTTCCCATCCATTCATTTCAGCAACAAACTATACTTTGTAATTCCTTTGATTCTGCTTAAAACACCTCAGCTAACTTCTAACCTTTCTTCTCTATCAACCTTGACTGTTTCAAGTGAATGTCTCCAGTTCCCTGGGGTACTGAAAGTGTTTACCTACCTAGCGTTGGCAGGCAGTAAAGTCTCATGTGCTAAACTAAGAGCCCCTAATTACAGCCAGCCACCTGTGGCTTTGCTCAGGTGTCACCTTCAGAGGTTCAGTAGCAGAGTTCATAAAAACACTTCCAACTCTTCACTCAAGTGAAGTCAGATTGAACTTTAAATCTGCTATAAATAAAGCCAAGGTGGTGACCGGTATCTATAGCATCAATACTTTGGAGGTGTTTGCTGTAGGATCAGGTGTTCAAGGTTAGCCTTGCCTGCATAGTGTCTTTGAGGACAGCCTGGCCATGTAAGATCTTGTGTCAGTCCTCACTCATACTTCCTCCCTACAAAACATCCTATATTAATCCACATTCTACCTGAGGAAACTATATGACTTACCATCTTAGTTAAATAAAGAATGAAGGAATACAAGGAGCCAGGTGCATTTTCCAGAGGTGGGACATTCTCTGGCTCCTCTTCCCTTGTCTCCAGGAGCTTTTCTGTAGCCCCAGCCCCAATGGGAGAGCCTTCAGTTACATAGAAATCTAAAAGGAGGCAAAATAGATGTTTACTGAGTGCCCTCTAAATATTATTTATTGAGCATAAAATATTTGAGTCTCTTAAAGAAAACTGTATTTTTAAAATTGTCCTATCGAAGCAATAAATTAAAAAAGCAACTGAATTACTGTAGCCATTCAAAAGAGTGGACATGAAGAGGGAAAGTCGGGAGCCAGGAGTTCAGAATAGGAACTGGTGTCTGTCGGCCTTTCCCGGGGGCTTATTTCATACAGAATGCTGTCTTCAGAACAGCACTTCATGTGTTGGTCTCTAATGGAAAGCTCTGCTTTAGAGCATGTGGCCTTTGAAGAACAAGGTTCCACACAGATGATTTATAGCAGCTGGATACAGCCAAACATTAGTTTGCAAGTTAGTGACAGCCCCTGTCTTCTTTCCTGTTTTTTGACCTGCATGCATCTGAACTCTTTTGTTACTTGTGGGAGATTTTTAAACCGTACGCATATCTGGACTGCTCTTTCCTGCCTTTGAGAATTAATAATCTTAACAGGCCTTCTTTACATCTATTTTGTAGAGAAAAATTATAAACTTTACCTGGATCTATGTTTTTCTCAGGCTTCTGTGACACCTCTGAGGCACTCATGTGCCCAGTTGTGGGTTGATCCAAGATTCCAGCTTGCTCCTGAAGTTGTGCACTGGCCACAGGTTGGTTCAAGAGACCAAGCTGCTGCAGCAGCTGCTCTTGGCTCTTAGGTTGGTCCAAGAGACCAGGCTGCTGCTCTGGACTGATCACAGGTTGGTCCAAGAGACCAGGCTGCTGCTCTGGACTGATCACAGGTTGGTCCAAGAGACCAGGCTGCTGCTCTGGACTGATCACAGGTTGGTCCAAAAGACCAGGCTGCTCCAGAAGCTGCTCATCAAGAACTCCTGCAGTTTTTTGTAGTAAGTTGTCCTGCTGGGGTGGCTCTACCTCTGGAAAAGAACACATGTAGAGAGCTTGATCAAAGAACCATTTTGGTTCATCCAGCTGACCCTCATCACACAACCTAGTGAAACTTATCTGTCTAGAGGAACAAAGAAGGCTAAAAGGGTTGGCATGGTGTAGAGAAGAGACATGCTTGACGTACACTGCATACTGGAAATTTTATGAAAGCACTACAATGCTGAATATACATCAGGATAAATAAATATATGAAGAAATTGTGTTCAATAAAGCCCCCTTTACTACCTTATATGAAAGCTGTACTTTGTGTACAGAGTTTTACTTTGTGAATTATTTTCTTGGTTATATATTTCTCTTAAGATTTTTATAAAGTTTCCTTTTGAAAATGAAAACCAATTTCAGCTGTTCTATGGAAGAAAAATGATAGCGGGGATGGGCGGGGGCAATCTGCATCCATGTTCAGCCTCAAAAGAAAAGAAGGGGGGCCTTGTAAACTAGACCCTGTCCTTTAGACATATGGTGTGATTAGAATTTTACAAAGAGGAAATGAAGCACTTTAGTATACCCTCACCCCAAACACACCTCCCCTCTCCACCACCCTGTTCCTGCTTCCCCAGCCTAACCCCACCCCACAAGATCATAAGCAGGTACTTTACCTTTTACTGGCCCATCCCCACCTTCCTTCTTAGGTGGAGGTGTGAACAGTGGGGCAGTCTCCGCTCCAAAGTGTTGGTACCTAACAAAATAGATGAGGTCTTGTACATCATCCAACACTGCAGCTTCTTCTATTGCACTGTTCTCTTGTGTCCCCAGATCTCTATTTTCAGTCACTCGAGTATCAAGCATGTGCTCGGCAACACTTAGAATTCGTGACTCAGAGGCACGGAAGACCCTATCGAGGACTTTTTCCACGTTGTATGGCAAGCTGTCCCTATGTACTGATCTCAGCCTTATGGACATATCTTCTAGCATGCCCTCCAGCTGGTGCACATCAAAGTACTTCAGGAAGCGATAAAGAGACTTCTGGTCCCTGAAGAAGCTGTTTATAATGGGCAAGTCTTCCCTTATGCTTTTGAGCACAATGTCGGGAATTTCGGGTGTAGCTTGGTGGGGCGGGTCATTCCCAAGCCCTCCAACATCAGGTCTCTGACTTTCTTCTGAGCTTTCAAGCTCCTTGGAATCCTCAGGCTCCCCTTCTGATATTTCTTCTCCCTCAGGAGTCTCCACAAGTCCCAAGATGTTGCCTAATTCCTCAGGGTTGTCTTTCTGTACATCATTAGGATCTTTTTTCTGGAAGTCTGGAGTGTGAGCTACCATCTTCTTAAGAAGGTGGTTGACTTCAGATGGCCGCTGAGCTCTCTCAGATGGCCGCTGAGCTCTCTCAGCTGCCAGATGGTTTTCTTCTTTGTCTGCCATTACACTACCTGACTCCTGATCCATACTATCTGCTTCTCCTGATATAGTTCTACTATTTTTTCCAGTCTCCAAAATCATATTAGTTGCTTGTTTGTCTTCTTTGTTGTTAGGATAAAGAGCCTCAAAGAATATTTTTGCAAAAGCTTGAGAATTCGTATCTGACCTGCGGTCGGGAACCCTGAGGTGGTTTTCTCTAGACTGCTGTGCACTCGCTGCATTTTCATCCTCCAGTAGCTCCTCAGGGGGATCCTCGTCTTCCTCTGCCTCAGGACTATCTGCTGTCTGCAGTCCTTGTATGGCCTGGGGTTGAGATGGCATCTCATCTGCAGGGTTCTCCCTGCTCGCTACAATAGCTGCAGCTCTCTTGTGCTGCTGCCCGAAAATATTTCTTACCAAAGTGGGTACATTTTTCCCCACTTCTTTTGAAAAACCAGTTTCCTCTGGAGAGGAGAATCTAGGTTGATTCTGAAATCCCTCCAGTTGGCCCACTTTGGGCTCAGTGATGGAAGCGCCTTCGACCTCCATCCTTCCTTTGGATGTATCAGGCTGATTGTCTCTTAAGAGTAGTGCAGCATCCAAGGATTCATGTTTGCTGTTATTTTCCATCACTGGACTCTGATATGAGACAGTAGAATAACCAAAATTAAGGGAGTATTCTATTGAAACTAATCTTATGATATAAAAATTTTATATCAAAATTTACAAAAATTATATACATAAATGTTTTAAACATTTTGTCATAGTAATGTTCATATTGACTACTAATTAATTCTAGAAAAAAGGCTTTATCTAACTCTCTACATTGTTTTGGGTTGAGTCTCTTTAGTTTTCTGCAGTGATCCATGACGATGCCTAACTGCGAACTTTGAAGTCTCCAAAAGGAAGACAGGGCCCCACGACGATGATTTCACATGGATTGTGACAGTGCCACTAGGCTGACAAACACCAGTCAGAGATCACTTTGGACTGATCAGGACAAATTTCCAGGTGGCTAGCTGAGATGAACCAACTTTACAGACTACTCTAGCCAGGACTTGAGACAAGCCCTGCACTTGCCCATTATGCAGAGAATGGACATCAAATAATACAGCTATAGATTTCAGGACTTGACAATGAATAAAAAATTTTGTTTTTGGGATCCCCTAAAGATACCATCACCTCCAGACAGCAGGAAGTAAATATGAGAACATGGCGCCAACATTCCCAAGAGCTAGGGAGGGTGGCTTTTTAGTGTTTTAAGGGGTTATGGATAATTGTCATTATTTAGGGTGATTGACTACAAATTGCTATTGGTTATGGTTAGGAAAAATGCTGAACAAGGGAGATTAGGTTCAAGATTCTTGTATGGGAAAAGAAAAGAAAGGGAGGGTGGTAGATTATTGAATCTACTTTTAGAAAGCAACTACTAGTTTTAAGTAGTTTACATTGCATTGGATTTTTGTATAGCATCTATTCTTCAAGGTATTGTATCTATACAGTTCATCTAACAATGTAATACATGTTGCTAGTCCTTAAAAATTATTACCAACTAATTAAGATATAAAGAAATGTAAGTTAGTAGCTAGGCATTATATCAAACAGTCATATTAGATATGTTTTCAAGGTCAAACAGATATATTTTAGATGGACAGGTCTTCAAACTTTTTAGAAATTTGCAGAATATGGCTAAGATATTTTAATAACATTGGTTATTTTTATTTTTATGACAATGAGACATGTCTTCTCCTGGCAGCACCAATCTACTTTAGAGAAGATGATGGGCATCAACGAAACTCCATGTGGAGTTGACCTTCTTTGTGGCAAAGTTAGCCACTGGGCAAGAAACTGCCCTTGCCTCAACTGCTGATAGTCTGATGTCCAAAACCGGCAAGCAGGACACACAAAAAAGAACTACTGAACCTTGCCAGGATAGTGTCTCTCTGATAGTCCAGCTTTTCTCCAATATCTGGCTCAGGGTTTTTAATTATAATACTAAGTAGAGTTTGTGAGATAGGACTCATACAGTTCTGTTCTGTGTACTGATCACTCTCTAAGCCCTCTATGGTCTTTTCTTCATGGAGTGTTTCCTTTGAGATATAGAGAACTGGTTCTTTTAGGCCATTTTCTTTTCTTGTTGCCCCCCCCCCAACCAAAGACTGCTTTTAATATAAATTCTTTGCTTTTTTTAGCAGCTGGCAGAAAGTGCTGGCAGAGGGTTAAGCTTGCTACTCTCTGAGGTAAGCACTCACCGTTTCTGACTCTGCATCCTGTGATTCCGACTCCTGATGTGCCAGGCCTCCCCTGGGTTCCTGCACTGCCTCCTCCTCTCCTAGAACAGAGAGCTCTTGGTCTATTTGTGACTCCTTTACAGTGTTTGTTGTCAAGTCTACAAAAGGATCATCATCTTCATCTTCAGGGTCCACAGAGTCAGCTGTCGGCTCTGGCTTCTTCTGGTGGCTGGCTGAAATCAACACAGCCTCCTTCTTGTCTTCCTCGGCGTTAGAATTCTCTAAATCCACACCTGTTTTTCCTTCACTTCCTGTGACAATAGAAAAGAAAGTATCCCCCCAGGTTGTCAATAAATCTTTATTGTCACGTTGGATACCAGGAGGCAGAGTGGGTTCAACTTTATCCTCTGCACTCAAGTTTGGGTCCTTATCTCCTGAATATTTCTCCATGGAAGGTTTCCCAGGGACTTTCTCATCTTCAGCTGTAAAGGATAATAATGGTATCTCATCAAAGTTGTCTACATCCTCCAGTGGGTAATACTCAGCATCCGGTTCTTCACTCAGATCGTCTTCTAACGAAGTGACTAGTCTGGTTGCCTCATCATCAGACACGAGTGCATCCGCGGTTGAGCCAAACTTGGTTTTCAAGTCAAGGGTCATTTCTGTCTTGAAGACTTTATAAGCGTCTATGTTCCCCGGCTCCACCGAGACAGGAGAACTGTCGCTGGTTTTATTTTCACTGGCTGGCACATTTAACTTACTGTGCAGCATTTCTTCAGATATGTCCAGTGAGGGCTGCACTCCCTGAGGGCTATCCTCTGCACTGTTGGCAGGATGGGGGCTCTCCTGAGCTGAGGACTGTTCCTGCAGTTCCTGGGTGCTCTCTAAGAATGCACCTTCCTGTTCCCCTGAGTCAGCTTTGATTGGCTCAGGCTCAGATGTAGGGTCAAGTTCAGTCTTCTGGGACCCTTCTCTATGCTGAGAAACTTCTTCAGCCTTCTCAGACTCATCGGGTACAGAGTCTTCCAGTTCCAAAAACCCTAAAAGTTCTTCTACATTATAATTATCAAAATCATCTCTCCCTCCCTCAAAACAGACAAAATCTGTTTCCTGTATAAAAAAACAAAAACATTAATGTCTCAACAATCACTTGTCCCAAGAGCACTCTTATATCAGTGACAGAGATAACTCCAAGTTTGTGCCTGGTTCTAGGATGGCTTTGAACCAGTGTTGGGCCAGTACAGAGATGCTGTGCTGCTTGGAAGCCACTTTGATTCTCTCCTTTCTCGGGAGAAGAATGACTCTTGGCCCCATTTCTGGTTTCTGTTTGGAAAATAATTTGTTTCCCCATGCTGTCGGTTTTATGGAGACAGTTGGCCAGCTCTGGTTAGGTAAAATCTGTCTTATTCTACACTGCAATTATTTTTGCATTTTTCAAAAACTGTGTCATATTCTCTAAAAGCATAGTGAGTAAACAAATCTCCAGAGACATGTTATTCTCCCTCTGCAGGACTTCTGCATTTCTCAAGTTGTTTTGAATACTTGATGGTGGGTTGTATTGTCAGCTTGACAGCATTTAGAATTGCTGGAGACAAGCCTCTGCTAAGAGTTTCTAGAACAGGTTAACTATCCAGGGAAAGCCCATCTTACATGTGGACAGCACCATTTCCTGGGCTGAAGTCCTGGATGATAGAGGGAGATGAACCTTCACATCAGGATTCATCACTTCTAGCTTCTGAACCACAGATATAATGTGAGCCACTGCCTCCTGCTCCTACAGACAAGACTCCCCTGAAGAGATGAACTCTACCCTTAGATCATGAGTCAATAAGTGTTTTTTCCTTTAAGCTGCATTTGCCAAGGGATTAATGGCTCCCTTTTCTCATCGCATGCATTTCTGAACCACTTTCTTAATGTCAATAGAAGGGTGTCATGAGAAGTATAATGAGAAGACAGAATCTAAAACAGGTGAGGTCTCAGGGCCAATAAACATCTCCCATCCTGCACAACCTTTGTCAACAGATTAGTCCAACAGGAATCATATAACCTTCCCTGAGAGCATCAAGGACCGTACAGACCAGTGGCTGCTCTGCACACTGACCACCTTCTCACCCTATCCATCAACTGTTGTAATAGGTTTTCTGGTCCAGGGTGGCCAGGAGCTTTAGACCCACAGACCTGAAGCCCCAGACCCCTTAGCCGCCTGCCACTGCTCAGGCCCTTAAAATGATTTAGACGCTTACATTAAGTTCATGCTGTTTGGCCTATGGCTTAGGCACCTTGTTAGCTAGCTATTTTATCTTAACTCATTTTCATTAATCTGTTTTGTCACGTGGCTCGTGGCTCACCTGTGTTTTTTATATGCTTTTTTTGGGCGGCTGGCTTAGTCTGTCTTTGACTCTGTCCTTTTATTTATTTATTTTTATTATTTATTTATTTTTTATAGTGCCTGTCATGGGCCAAAACAACTTTTATTTAAAGATTAATATTCACAATATACAAAAAGACATTACCACATCAATGAACTACCCTAGGTCAGCAGCTTTCTGCTCTGTCGCCACTTGAAAGAGATGCCCAAAGTGGTTCCATGCAAGTGGGTAGAAAGTTTAGTGCCCAATGAGTATTTTTCAAATTGGGGCTCCTCTTTTTACTTGTAAAATAAAATTAGTTACTTCTTTGATAACTAAGAACTAAGATTGTTTTTCTTTTTTGGTTTTTTGAGACAAGGTATGGTGATATATTGTATATTTTAAAAAAAATAGTCTGAAATATCAGAGGACAGAGTCACCCACAAAGCCAGCCCATGAAGGTCAGGGACTGGTGACCTATGCCTTTAATCTCAGCACTCAAGAGGCAGAGATCCCTCTGACTTCAAGACCAAACAGAGCCAGGTGATGGTGGCACCCACCTTAAATGCTAGCACTAGGAAAGTTAGACCAGGAAGTGAGATGCCTGGGCAGGGAAAAAAGATAGGAGGACAAGGCAGCTCTTCCTTCACAGATGAGCCCCTTTAGGCTGAGGACTCGGGTTCAGCAAGATGGAGGACTCCTGGAGACAGGACCTACCCTTTTCAGCCTGAGGAGTTAGCTAGGTGAGAAATGGCTGTGGTTTGCTTCTCTGACTCTCTGATATTTCAGCTTTTCCCCAATTACTTTTATTAATACCAAGCAGTAACAAGGCCTTGAATAATTCAGGCTGGCCTTGAACACCCGATCCTGCTGTCTCCACTTCCCAAATACTAGGATTATAAGTGCGTATCATCACACTTGGCTAATGTGTTAAATTCTTACCTTCTACATGCAAAAAAAAAAAAAAAAAAAAAAAAAAAAAAAAAAAAAAAGCCCTGTATATCAGTCTATAACCTACAGCCTCCTAAACAATTATTAGAATACATAATCTCCTGTAAATGCTTTCCAAATGTTCTTTTTCAGTTAGTCTGATTCCAAATTAAAATCTGACACACAGATGAATGTTGTTTTTCCCCTTTTCCAAAATGCATGCATCGACTTTCAAAAGAGTTGATTGCACTTGATAATAGCTGTAAGGGACAATGCAATGTCCTGCCTAAAACAGTCTTCAACTGGCACTACCAGCAGCGCGGAAAGTTTTAATTAGTTACAACTGAACTTATAGGGCGACCTGTACCAGAGAACAACTTACATCTGCGGGAATGAATAACTCTTCTTCCACATATTTTTCATGAACTTTGATCAAATCTTTTGGAAAGTATCCAAATGTTTGTTCAACCTATATGAAGAAATGGGCAAAAGAAACGCCAATCAAGTTCTGTTTAAGAAATCAAAGGGGAGGGTTGTGGCTATGACAGGAAACACATAAATAAACAAGGTACAACAGGAGAGATATGCGTCTGTGCTAAGGATTTTACTGCAATGATTGTGCCAATGTATGCTGCTACAACAAATAGTATCTAGTGATAGCATATGCTATGGTAGCTTTTCCCAAAGCAGCATTTAGGGGAATTAAGTAAAATTATGATGGAATGCATACCCACCTACCTACCTCTCAGACTTCAGTTCCATGTGAAATAAATCTAGAGAAAATAACCCCAGTCTTCCTGGCATGCATAATTAAAATATATAAAGTGTGCAGAGAGTGTCTGAAAGCTCCATCTGAGACTCTGTCCTTCACTAACCACAATCTGAAAGGAAGCAAGGACCTGTTTCGAACCAATAAAGTAGACTAATAGGCAGGTCAGGAGCACAAGAAAAAGAAAGGCCACTTTATCCCTAGTTATAAAATATCCCCCATTCACCGGTGTTCTTGGTTTATCTGGAAACCATCTGGAGGCCACTTGAGTAATAGAATAAAGCCCCACAGATTAGATAAGACCCGAGGCATTAAAAGCTACAAGACCAGTGATAAACCCTGAAACTCTAGGAAACCAAAAAAGAATGAGAATTAAGATATTAAAATAAGTCATTCTGAAAACTAGAAAGACTTGTTAATTCCACAAATGATGAAGTTCATGGAATGAGAGGAGAGTGAGCAGAAATAAATGTTGACCTTCTGCAGGAAACTACTAGAGACTGGGCTGGAAAAGTGAGGGAATCCACATATACAAGAGAAAGGGAGAAGGTCCTTCCTGATCTGTCACCTGAGACCACAGCTTCCATAAAGCTCTACCAGCAGGAGTCATCCTTTCCTACATTCCCTCACAGGCCCTCACAGAAGTCATTCTTATGTCTAATATGGCTTCTGTGTATCATCCTTGCCAACATAGTGCTGATAGTATTTGGGGGTGGGGAGGGCAGTCTGCCTAAGCTACTATGCAAACAAATGTAATTAAGTGCTACACTGCCCTGTAAGGAAATACTCAAAAAGAAGGCAGATAAGACATGTGGCTTTTGATGTCATAGTGAGCTGAGACACCAGCTGGCTGACAAGCAAAGCAGGAAAATGACTGTCATAGAAACAGGGCAAACAGAGTCCCACCCAAACACATCTACCAGCAAAGATCACTTCAGGCTGCAGAATGCTTGCCTAGCATGTAGAAAGTCATGGTTTGATCTGAAGCATTACACAAACGGGGAACATCAGTAATTCCAGCACTGGAGAGGCAGAGGCAGGAGGATCAGAAGTGTAAGGCTAGCCCAGATACATGAAACCCTGCCATCAAGGAAAGAAACAAAAAACAGAGATGTGATTCAACAAGAACAATATGTCTAGAAGTGAAAAGGCTAATAAAGCAAAAGAAAACAGAGCCAGCTTACTTATCCAAAAGTCCAAAGGTGGGGCACAGAGGGTCGTAGGCAGTGTGTGATCAAATAGAGCACAGGCACATGGGGCAGCGCCAGAGTGGGGACAATCAAGACACCCACCCACTTGGGAGATATAAAAAAACAGCAAACTCTTCCGCACATCGGTGATGCCACTGGGATACTGTCTAAATAAAAGGACTGTGCCCCACCACTTGATGCTTAATTTTTTTTTTTTTTCTCCCTAGGGGGATACTAGAGCCTTATTGTGTGTTGGTTATGTAGTTTTGATTGAATGAGCACTTTGCATGGTAAGGAGTAGGGGTGTGCCTAAGGTGGACCAATCTCGCGGGTCTTCACAGACTCTTTAGTCAACAACCTTCCACATAAGAGCCCTCTTCAAGGGAAAGGACAGCTTCCATGCTTCTCAGCCAAGCAGGTAACTGCTGCAGAGTCTCCTTAAAATACAGTCTGCCATGTCTGCTACCAAGAGGCCCAAAAAGTGTTGGGAACAGAATCCTAGGGGAAACTTCCATGCACAAAAAACAAGAAAAAGATACCTCAGAAGTTACAAACCAAACAAACAGGAACACACAGTGAACACAGAATGTCCCCTTTTGTGTGTGTCTACATGTGTGTATGTGTGTGTTCATGTATGTACAGGTGTGTATATGTACAGTGTGTGTGTGAGGGGGGGTACGTATGTGAGAAAGCCAGAGGACAGCCTCACTGCCATTCCTCAAGTGCTGTCTACCTGTGGGGTTTTTTGTTTTGTTTGAGATAGGGTTTCACTATGCAGGTCAGGCTGGCCTTAAAATCAGAGAGGTCTGCCTGCTTCTGCCTCACTCAGGTCTCACCTTGTGCTTCTCACTCTCCAAGTAGGTAAAGCTGATTGGTCTATTTGTCCTAGGAATCCACCCATCCAATACCTCCCAGACTCAACATTAAAAGGACACCCACAACACTTGGCTTTTTAAGGTAGGTTCTGAGGATCAAACTCGGGTCCCGGTTGAGCTAGCTCCCTCGCTCTGTGTCATCCCGACAGTTTTTGTTGGTTTTTTCACAGAGAAAAGTTACACAAACTTTAACCCTGCACACCGCAAGTGCTATCTTGCAAATAGCTGATAAGGTTAAGTCCAATGACTACAAATACTTCTTTCTTGAGCCAATGAACTTTCAAGATTTTCAGGTCTTTGCCATTTTGACTTGAATTATATAAGCAGCTTTCTGTAGAGCTGTGGGTCAATAGCCAGAACCAGTTCAGTTCTGTTTCAGAAACCCTCTCTCAACCCTACTGTGTGCCAGGCCTGAGGCCTGCTAGGACCATAGGGCTGCCTTCTGTTTACAGGCTAGGAAAGATACCGTCTACCGCATTTAAATCTGCAGTGCTATAAAATTCAACAAAAATAAGGAAAGTTTTTCATGGTTTTACTTACACTTCCAGCCCAAACTTCAGGGGATCCCCCTGCAAGCTTGTAGTAGACATAAACATTGTCACCTTTTTGAAAATTCACAAAACGGCAATCAGGGCCTGTGAAGTCTTGAAGAGCTTCACCACGATACATTAACACTGTATTCAGAAATAGAAAAGAAAAAAAAAAAAAACCAACATTAGGGTTTTTACTTTTCACACTCTCCCCCACACTTTTAATATTTTTGAAGACAGGGTTGCATGTATCCCAAGCTAGCCTTAAACTCCTGTCCTCTTGCCTTTACTCTCAAGTGCTGGGATTGCTGGTCCATGCTTGGAGCTCAAAGCCAGCATTTTGTGCACGTGAGGCAAGCATTACCAGTTCTTAAAGAGATTCTTCAGGAAATATAAACATCCCATCACAAACAATAACCAAGGCTTCCCTGTACTCTTCTGGAATTGATTTCAATTCACAGGCTCCAAGTTCTAAAATCCCTGGAGCCTCACTTCTGTAAATCACATCATCCTTATAATCAGATGAGGAAAGTTTCTACTTTTCTCTCTGGCTGTCTGTGAAACCAAAACAATGTGTCAGCTGCCACAGATGGCTGCTCTTGGGTCAACTGTTACCCTCTCTAATCTTGTAGCACCTCACCCCCTTTTGCTGCTTCATAATCATAAGAGACTTCATTCTGTGGATGTGCAGGTGCTGACTGGTTTAAACATAGCTAACTGTGGGGATTACAGGGAGCCAGAAAGAACTCCAAGGAACCCCCAAGGGCTCAATTAACTTGAACCAACCACTAACAGGCACTACCTGTAAAGGGCTGCAACCATTCCTGTGCAGCAATAAATACTGTCAATTTCATTTGTGGGTTAAGTTGTCTCTGCACAGTATCTGGATGAATTAACAAGAAGGCGTATTATCACACACTATTAGGAGTCCAATCAATTACAAGGCAGTGTTTTCGAAGCAAATACCATCGATGTGTCAGCATTAAGAAGGTTTCTAGCCAGGCCTTGCGGTGCAGACCTGTAATTCCAGTGTTAAGGAGCCTGAGGTAAGATGATCATAAGCTCAAGGCCTGACTGGAATAGAGTGGGAGTTCAATGCCAGCCTAGGAAATTAGCATAAAGAGGACTGAAGCTGTAGCTCAATAGAAGAATGCTTTCATGGTATAGACAAGGCCCCTGGTTCAGTTCCCCGGTATTGTGTGTTAGCAAACATAAAAAAAAGCTTTCTAGAAATAAAATCTAAGATGGATATCTCATTTGTCAGGGTCCAAACAAAACTATGAGACTAGGTCACAAGTTATTTTCTCACTTAAAATGCACAACTGTGGCTAGACATGGTAACCAATGCCTTTAATCCCAGCACTGAAGAGAAAAAAGAGGCAAGAGGTAAGCAAGCTCTTCGTGATTTCCAGGCCAGCCAGGGGCTACATAGTGAGATCCTGTATCAAATAAATATGAATACAGTAGGAGCAGTATTTTGCCAAATGAAATAAACTGTGCATTAGAGACACAGAAATGATGGAAATTGCATCTTGTCTAAAAGCCGATTAGCAATAGTGTGCAAACACATCTTGAAAATACATATATGAGGGACAAATACACAGATCTGGAGGGTGTAGCTTGGTTTTTAGAGCTAAGATTATTTTCAGTTATGTCAGCACCCTATTCAGGTGGGACTGTGAAGGGGTCAGACTAAAGGAATTTGAGGCTGGGAAATCTGGACAGGACACTTTCTGGTTCCCTCCTCCTACTCTTGGGGATGCATAATAATATATCAAGAAGAGCCTATGTCCTTATGTGTTGCTTATTATTTATGAATGACATGCACACTGCATGATACCTCTTGTGACACCTGACACCCTCCCACCACTAAGCACTTCCTACCGGGCAACATGGACCTGGGCTCTGCTTCCCTATCACTACCTATTGTGTTTGGTTACATTTGATTGGACAGGGGCCACTTCTCAAGTCATAGTACAGCCTGGAACTCTTCCAACCAGGAGTCTGGGTTCTGAAGCATCACCAGTGGTACTCGACACCATAGGAATTCTGGTGACACAGTATTTGGCAGCAAAGGACAGAAAACACTGGGCAATATTCAACATGGCAATAGCTGGTTTGTTAATAGAAATAAATGAAGGGGAAAAGTACAGTTGTGGTCCCGCCTTTATTTTATGGTGTTTATTTACATTGGCCCTGGATTACCTCTAGGACATAGAATCTGGGTGATAACAATTACAGTAGCCCCTTTCTTTGTCTTTAATGGTATGGTACAAACCGTTCAAATTGTGAAATTTATTCTTTCTTAAAACCAACTGAATATAAGTGGCTACCATGCAGTCTTCTCAATCTTTTGGAAGGAGTAGTTTTCTAAATGCACTGCTTGTGATTTAAGAAGGTCATCGATAGTGAGTTACACAGTAGTTGGGAGACCAACTTGGAAGCCTTATGAATTCTTCTGGGCAGGAACGGGTCCCAGAAACATAGGGGGCTAAGGAAAAGGCTGGGCTGACTTCTGAGACTTTTGGAATATTTATTATCACCATCCCAGCAATAACCCTCTTCTAATCCTGACCTTCCCCATGGCCCATCTCCAACCCAGGCACCTATAGGACCAGAGGGTGCGACTGCGCACAGAGAAGGTGGTGGCGGTTCTCAGGTGGTGACAGGTGCAGTTCCTTTGCCTCTTTAAGAGTGAAAGATTTTTTGACCTTCCTGCAGCTCAACGACAATTGGCAAGAAGCTTCTACGCAAAGAGAGAGGCAAGATTGAGGCAGAGAACTCGGGGAGACCTCTGATAGACTGTGTTCCTGGCCTCAGGCTCATCCCAAACCTAAACTCCAGTTCCTCCGGTTCCAAAGGTGATGCGAGCTGGTCACAACGCAGCCCATCGGACGAAGAGGCAGCACCTGGATGCCTTCTGAAGAAACCCCAACGTCAATCAGCCACTGGGATTGCGCCCCAGATCCCTAAGCGCGTGGGTCTTGGTCTTGAGCGGACCCAGGTCCCTGCGGCCGGCGTAGGAACGCTCTTGGCTGCAGCACGGGGCGCCCAGGATGCGGGGGCGCGCCACCCCATCCCTCTGAAAGCTCGGGCGGAGATCGGGGACCAGGAAGCAGGGAACTGACCCCAGGAAACCCGGCTGGGTCTACGGCGCCCCCCATGCAGGTCGGAAAAGCAGAGAGCAAAACCCGCCAACAAGTGGCAGGCGCAGCCCCCATGGCAGGGCCACCAGGGCGATCGCCGAGTAGAGAGTACCAGCGTGGGCTCCGCGGGGCCTGAGACCCCCTAGGCCAGGTGCGAGCTCTGGGACTCCGACCCACACGGCCATCGCCACCACCCGGGAACCCGCCTCCCGCCCGGTCACCCCACACTCACTGCTGCACTGTTCGTCTGCGCAGACTTTGAAGTCCGAGAAGCGCCGGCCGAGGTTAAGGTCCGGTTTTCCCGAGACGAACCAGGGCGGCCCGAACAGGAGCAGCCAGAGGATGACCCCCGGCGCCGCAGCCATGTTGTGGCCACCGCGGGCGCGGGTGACGCGGAGGCCGCTGGCGGGCGGTGTCGGGGGCGGGGTAAGAGCGGGAGGTACTGGGGGAGGCGCCTAGGAGGCGGGGAGCTAAGAGAGACACGTCTGCAAAGGTTCAGCGCCAGAAGCGTTGTGCCTTGGAGACGGCTTTAGCGTCCCTCGCGGACGGTTGCCATGACAATCGTCACAGAGTCGTTCTCCTCAGCCAATCGCAGGCTTCCGTTCCGTCGCCGTCACAAACGACCCCCTCGCGTCACCGGGTTCGTCACTTGGCTTCTTAGCACCGTGCCAAGGGATTCTTCTGCCTCCCTGTTTCAGTTTCTGATTCCTGGTTCATATTAAACACGCATCCCTCTTCATCAATTTCACCAACTACCATTCTTAGTACCTAACCACCAAGTCCCACATAAGACTGGCCACGGAGAGCAACTAATAAAGGAACACCTCCCCCAAAGTACACACTTTATTAGACTCCGAAGGATTGTTTGGGACCCCATCACAGCATCCTCTGTTATTTTAGTGGAATAGTGGGTGAGATGGTAAATTAGAAAGTGGCATCCTTTAAGGAGAAGGTTAGTGGACTGCCAATTAGCCCTCTGCCCATGATCTTGAGATTCCTATCTCCGTCCATAAAGAAGTCATTTAGTATAACATGTGTTCTACTTCCGTTTCTCACCATCTCTTGTCAATACTGTAGGCCAGACTAACATCATAGCTCATCTGAATGGCCTTGTGCCACCCATAGCTACTATCTAGACAGTAACGTGTTGTTGTACCTATGTCTCGAGACCCCTCCCCCAGAGACCACCAAGGAGCCAGTTTCCGAAGCGAGCACACAAGGGTCTTTTGAATATCAAATTCAAATCTTCTCCACAACCCTAGACCCCAGCACAGCAGATGGAGAGAATACAGCCCCGAGCTCAGGGGTGGGAGGGGTTTAAAAGAAGAAGGGGGGGGGGGGGCAAGCCAGAGTAAGGCAGTTTTCGAAACTATTGGTTAAACTTCCGACTCAAAACCAAAGTCTGCTGCCAAAATATTTACAAGGGCCAAAAGCCTCCGACGGGATAACTGCAGGAATATCTAGACCTTGTTAATTTTTACTGCCCTGTTTCCTAATTGGCTGTTTCTAGGGTATCTGTTCGAAGGGCCCTTCCCTAAGATGGAGTCTGTGAGTTAAGTCTAGGCCCTCAGGTTCCCGCTCTGACTGGTCCCTCAGAGTTCCGATCATGGGACTCTCTTGTTCTCTAGCTCCATCCAGGCCTCTGGTTTCTCCTGTCCCTGGGGCTCTCGTCTCCGGGCCACGGTGGCCATTTTGTCTTCTATGCCAGAAAGTGTTCTTAACTCAGCATTTCAACCTGCTATGGGCAGGGAACACAGTATGGCTTCAAGTAACTGTAACTCTTCTGTAACTGCTTAAAGCTGACACTGGAGTGTTGTCAGGGCTCAAAAATGCTGAAAGGCTAGTCAAAGCCTGGGCAATGGGACATTTGTCAGAAGCATGTGGTTATCTGACCCATTGGCTAGGACTGACTAATCCACACCAACCTTCAGCAAATTCAAAGCTTAAAGTCCTTGGAGGAGGTTGTATCCACCAGCCAAGTAGAAACCTGTAATAATTCCTCACCTAGTCCCCCGGGGTAAGTTCCCCTCCTCCATCCTGCCTCTGTATCAGCATCATATTATACTCTAGTCCCCCGACATCCCACCTGCCCACCCAACCATCCCTGCCTCCTCCTTCCCCCAACATAGAGAAACCTTCCCGGGATGGTTAAGTACATCACCTGGCTTTATTTTCTTTAGCACATCTATCGTTTACCTTCTGTTTGTTTCTCCGTTTGAGTGTTCTCTACCCAACGTCAAATGCCCTCATAGGATCGAGATCCACTTATTTATGGGGTGCTGGATATCAGCTATGCTCAACAAGAGCTGCCAGTGAGCTACCCAAGTCCTAATTTGTTTGGCTCACTACTATTAGGTGCCCAGGGAAACATCTGGAATATATGATATGTTCAACAATGAGCTTCTGGATGAACCACTGATCCCTTTGTATCACACTATTGATTTAAACCAAGTCTCCCACACAGAGTACTTAGTGTTTCTCTTCAGCACTGTCCTCAACACCAGGAACAGGTTCACAGATATGTTTATTATTGTATGGGGACATGTCTATGAAAGTGAGTAACTATGCTCTCACTGCACTTTTTTCCTGTTGCTCTGGGTGCCACCAGACTGTGGAGATCAGATTAATTTTAAAGTCATCTTAATTCCACAGAATAGAATTAAATGCCATGTCATTGGTAGAAAAAGAAGAGTAACAAAACAGTGTGACATTCTGATTTAAATATGCCTTAACACCAGGGTCGGTGCTCCGATTACTGAAGAATAGGAAGAATGGGCTATTTGACTCATGAAGGTTTTCATTTTTAAGATTTATCTTTTGTAGGGGTGCTTTGCAGAGATGAGAGGACAACTATATGACACAGTTCTCTCTCTGCCCTAGCCTTCTACTAGATGGGCCCCGGGTATCAAGCTGGCTTGGCAGCTTGTGCCTTTATTCATTGGCTCATACGGTTCTGAAGGTTTAACTTACTTGGATTCCTTCAAAATATATATTTCTTTAAAGATACAGCCAGTCTAATGGATAATGAGAAAAAACTGTCTCAGGTGATAACCAGGGTAATAGTGATAGTTTACCCACTAGTATATGTGTAATTAGGGGGTGAGTAAGCCCTGCTGTTGCTCACAGTATTTGATTGCATGGCTCTGATGTTTTGACATAAATGCATCATTTGTTAACCCCACAAATGTGTTGTTCGTGGTGGAAGGCACATAGAAATATAAGATACAGCACGTTCTTGGCCCTGAAATGCTGATGTATGAATGAGAAGACAAGACAAATATGTCTAACTAAGCAGAAGGCAGCATAATAATATGCATCATTGAAGACCTGCCCTGACACCTGTCTAGAAACATCCAGAAAGCCTGTTGTCTTTTATGAACAATGAAAATACTCATCAAGAACTATAGCTTTCTATCCAAAGAAAAGTAGTTTAAAGACAATGGCTGAGATGGATTGTACTGAATGGGCTCCACAGCAGACTGGGCATCATAGAAGAAAAATCTAGTGATCTATAGATGTGATGTAAATGCTCCAATATGAAACAAAAAAGACTGGAAGAAATGAGCCCCCAGCACCCACAACCTGACTGGTCCAGTGTACATATAATTAAGGTTCCTAAAAGAGATGAGAAGTCAGAAAGCATGTGTGAGGAGACTATGAGAGAAATGTTCCAAACCTGATGCTCGCTGACAGACTCAGGAAGTCAATACACCCAGGCTCAGGAACAGTGATAAAACAATTACCATGAAGCAAAACGCTTAAAACACGTGGAAGGGAGAAAACTGCAGAGAAGCCACGCTATGTACTGAGGCATGAAAAGATGAAAGAACCAGAGTGGGGTACCTCACTTTTAATCTCAGCACTCAGGAAGCAGAGGCAGGCAGATCTCTGAGTTCCAGGACAGCAGGGCTACATAGAGAAACCCTGTCTGGAAAAACCAATCATAATTATAATAAAACAAAAAATTAATAAAAAATGACGAGCTGGGTGTGCTGAGTTAACAGGAAGGCACATTAACACACCCTACTAGACACCGAATCAAGCACGAGGCAGTGTTTTCTAAAAAGTAAATAACAACATTGATGTGTCAGCACTAAGGTTTCTAGCCAGGCCTGGTGGTGCAGACCTGCAATTCCAGTATTCAGGAGGCTGAGGCAGGATGGTCATGAGTTCAAGGCCAGTGTGGGCTGCAAAGTGAGACTCTGACTTATAAGATAAAAGCAAAAACAAATCTGAGGGCTACAGATGTCGCTTAGTGATGGAGCACTTGCCTTGAACGTGCAGACCCTGGGTTTGTTCCACTGCGCCACAAGGCAAATAACAGCAACAGTAGAAATAATGATAGTATTTTTACTATTAATAATAATAGTATAATAAAAGGCAGAAGACTTCTGGTCAGATATAAAAGGAGAGTACAAGGCAGCAGAGCATCTTAGACCCCAAAAGAAAATGAACTGACACCTTGGAACTGTCTTTTAGATATGAGGAAAAATCTTTTAATTCTTAAGATTTGAAATGAACTTTCACAATTAACTGCAAGCGGATCACAGATACCAAAGTATAATAAAAGAAGATGTAGGGAGAAACATAATGTCAGGAATGGTTTACTTAGACATGGCACGGAACCACAAGCAACCAAAGAAAAATATATGCTAGTATAGCTAAGGTGTCCTGTAGTTGGACGTTTCTCTCTCCAGCTGGAAAAATGCCCATTTCAAAAGATATTATAAGTAGAAGTGAGAAAACTTTCAGGGGGAAGGAAGTAGCAGGCATGCTGGCCCTTGCCTGTACCCTAGCCCTCAGGAGGTGTAGGCAAGAAGATGAGGAGTTCAAAGCCAGCCTAAGAAATAAGAACCTTGACTCATTTTTTTTTTTTCAGAAGAAACTAAGTGCAATCCATACAGTTGTAAGGGGCTCATATCTAGAGTACATAAGCAATTTGTATAGTTCAATATAAAAGACAACTCAGAGAGTGTGTGAAGGCCACTAAACAGATGAAGGGATACCCTGTATCATGAACCTTTAGAGAATGTGAAACAGCCGGGCAGGGGTGGCACATGCCATTAGTTCCAGCACTCAGAAAGCAAAGCCAGGAGGCTCTCTTTGAAGTCAGCCTGGTCTACAGAGCAAGTTCCAGAAAAGGAAAGAAAATGTGAAATAGAGCTGATAAGTTGCAGCTTCAAGCTTCCTGGAGTGGTAATAATAATAATAATAATAATAATAATAATAATAATAATAATAATAATAAAAAGACAGTAACACTTGTTGGTAAGGATATGGAACAATAGGACTCCACACAGTGATAGAGACAGGTCATAGGCTTGGATGTAGGAATAAGCCAATAACACTCCTGCAAGATGACAGGACAAAATGTCCTGGCAAGAGAAGCTGCATCAGCAGGTCAGAGAGACTGGAGAGGAGCTAAGGCATAGGACGGCATCATGCACAGGAGACTTCCCTGGGGGGAAAAGCTTAATTCTTCATTTTATTTTTCTTACTGCTGCTTGTTCTGCTCTTTCTCTGTTCTGTTCTTTTGCCCTGTTGTTTTCCTCCTCTCTCCCTCCTCCTCTCTCCCTCCTCCTCTCTCCCTCCTCCTCTCTCCCTCCTCCTCCTCTCCCTCCTCCTCCTCTCTGTCCTCCTCTCTCCCTCCTCCTCCTCTCCCTCCATCTTCCTCCTCCTCTCCCTCCATCTTCCTCTCCCTCTTCCTCTCCCTCCTCCTCTCCCTCCATCTTCCTCCTCCT
The DNA here is from genome assembly GCA_033318265.1 of Phyllotis vaccarum. Classification (NCBI taxonomy): domain Eukaryota; kingdom Metazoa; phylum Chordata; class Mammalia; order Rodentia; family Cricetidae; genus Phyllotis; species Phyllotis vaccarum. The sequence continues at coordinate 11,803,144 of JARWLC010000017.1, read as the reverse complement.
CTCCCTCCATCTTCCTCCTCCTCTCCCTCCATCTTCCTCTCCCTCTTCCTCTCCCTCCTCCTCTCCCTCCTCCTCCTCTCCCATCATCTTCTTCTCCCTCTCCCTCCATCTTCCTCTCCCTCCTCCTCTCCGTCCTCCTCTCTGTCCTCCTCTTCCTCCTCCTCTTCCTCTTCTCCTCCTCTCCCTCCTGCTGTCCTCCTCTCCCTCCTCCTCTTCCTCCTCTTCTCCTCCTCCCCCTCCTGCTGTGTCCTCCTCTCCCTCCTCCTCTTCCTCCTCTTCTCCTCTCCCTCCTGCTCTGTCCTCCTCTCCCTCCTCCTCTTCCTCCTCTTCTCCTCCTCCCCCTCCTGCTGTGTCCTCCTCTCCCTCCTCCTCTTCCTCCTCTTCTCCTCTCCCTCCTGCTCTGTCCTCCTCTCCCTCCTCCTCTCCCTCCATCTTCCTCTCCTCCTCCTCTCCCTCCATCTTCCTCTCCCTCCTCCTCTCCGTCCTCCTCTCTGTCCTCTCCCTCCTCCTCTTCCTCCTCTTCTCCTCCTCCTCTCCCTCCATCTTCTTCTCCCTCTCCCTCCTCCTCTCCCTCCTCCTCTCCGTCCTCCTCTCTGTCCTCCTCTCCCTCCTCCTCTTCCTCTTCTCCTCCTCTCCCTCCTGCTCTGTCCTCCTCTCCCTCCTCCTCTTCCTCCTCTTCTCCTCTCCCTCCTGCTCTGTCCTCCTCTCCCTCCTCCTCTTCCTCCTCTTCTCCTCCTCCCCCTCCTGCTGTGTCCTCCTCTCCCTCCTCCTCTTCCTCCTCTTCTCCTCTCCCTCCTGCTCTGTCCTCCTCTCCCTCCTCCTCTTCCTCCTCTTCTCCTCCTCCCCCTCCTGCTGTGTCCTCCTCTCCCTCCTCCTCTTCCTCCTCTTCTCCTCTCCCTCCTGCTCTGTCCTCCTCTCCCTCCTCCTCTCCCTCCATCTTCCTCTCCTCCTCCTCTCCCTCCATCTTCCTCTCCCTCCTCCTCTCCGTTCTCCTCTCTGTCCTCCTCTCCCTCCTCCTCTTCCTCCTCTTCTCCTCCTCCTCTCCCTCCATCTTCTTCTCCCTCTCCCTCCTCCTCTCCCTCCTCCTCTCCGTCCTCCTCTCTGTCCTCCTCTCCCTCCTCCTCTTCCTCTTCTCCTCCTCTCCCTCCTGCTCTGTCCTCCTCTCCCTCCTCCTCTTCCTCCTCTTCTCCTCCTCCTCTCCCTCCATCTTCTTTTCCCTCTCCCTCCTCCTCTCCTTCCTCCTCTCCATCCTCCTCTCTGTCCTCCTCTCCCTCCTCCTCTTCCTCTTCTCCTCCTCTCCCTCCTGCTCTGTCCTCCTCTCCCTCCTCCTCTTCCTCCTCTTCTCCTCCTCCTCTCCCTCCATCTTCTTTTCCCTCTCCCTCCTCCTCTCCTTCCTCCTCTCCATCCTCCTCTCTGTCCTCCTCTCCCTCCTCCTCTTCCTCTTCTCCTCCTCTCCCTCCTGCTCTGTCCTCCTCTCCCTCCTCCTCTTCCTCCTCTTCTCCTCCTCCTCTCCCTCCATCTTCTTCTCCCTCTCCCTCCATCTTCCTCTCCCTCCTCCTCTCCGTCCTCCTCTCTGTCCTCCTCTCCCTCCATATTCCTCTCCTCCTCCTCTCCCTCCTCCCTTCCCTCCTCCTCTCCCTCTTCCCAGTTGTTCTCCTTCTACATCTATCCTGATGTTTTTCTTCTAGTGTATCTCTTATTTTTCTATTTTATACTCACTAAGGCAAAAATTTCTCTTCAAGAAATGGTTACCTCACTACGAGGTACACATTTCCCAAAAACAAATGAAAATCTTTACACAGGAAGAAATCACATTATAATCACAACATACGTACTTTCCTTAGAAGACCTCAACTAGTTAAACATTCTTTTGTATTAAACTTCCCACCATAACATCTGCACCCGAAAGCAATGATTCCTTATAATTGACTAACAAAGTTTCAAGCAAGCTAAATACATTTCAGCCAGTTCCTCTTGTACTTGCTGGCAGCTGTTTGAAATTTTAGTGTAAGATATTTCTATCCCATTTCTACTCTAGAGAAACTTTAAACAAGTGGTCAGCTAGCCATTTATTTTTCTTTACACACAATAGGGTCATTTAACTCCCTTTCATAATTTTATCAAGGTTCATTCTTAATTAATTCTGTAAGTTATATGACCAAGGAAGTTAGACCTAACCTTGGATGTGGGAGCCTAATTGCTTTCTTTGATCATCGGCCTGCTTCCCCGCGGGCAGAATTCGTGGGTCTACAATACATGAAACTTCCTTGTTCTAATTCTCCATCTCCTAGAAACCTCACATCTAACAAAGGGGAAGGTGACTTCTAGCTTTTTTTTTTTTTTTTTTTTGGCTTCTTTGGTATCTGTTATTGGAGTAATTTGGCAGAATAACCCAAGCTGTTTCCCTAGTCACCTTGACTGTCTTAACCACCTGTATCTTTTAGGCTGACTCAGAAAGTCCAATTAAATCATAGGTCTAACTAAGCAGCTTCATTATGCTCTGCAAGTAAACTGTCCAGTGAGAAGTGATATTTTTCCCCAGACAACAATCACACTATTTTAAATACAGTGGTATCCTTTCACGTAGTAATCACACCACACCAAGTATGGCAGGAACACAGTAGCAGCAAGCAGAAGGGAGTGCAGCAGAAGCAAAGGCCATTCTGGAAAAAATCCTCTCGGGCCTTTGCCTCTCCAGAGTGTACCCAGCAGAGCTTTGCTACTCACTGGACTGTATTCCATGAACTCCATTGCCGTCTGTAGCTTCCCCGACATGGGCAACAACAAAAATGTCTGTGGGTTTAGGTTGAAATTATAAAAAGCACAGACTCTGAAAGAAATGAGTCAGTATATGGGATTTAATTAAAATGGAAACTATACTCAGTGGATGAAGGTTCAAGGACAAATCAAACAGGAATAACGATCTATAAAACATGCCTGTAGAGGATTTAGGTCTAGTATGTATGAATACTCTCACAACTGACTAATAAGAAGCCAATGCAACTTGAAAAGGTGAGCAAATCTGACACATATACCACACCTATGCACACAAAAGATGCCCAGCATGGTGCATCACCAGTAAGATGCAGTTCTAAACCGCATTATTACACGTACCCTACAATGGTGCAATTGAAGGGGCTTGATGATGATAGGTGTTGAACAGATGAAGACTGCTAGAAGTCCCATAGCATGGCTGGCTGGAAACTGAATGCTGGAATCAACAGCTGCTAGAAATGGCTTGAAGCTAGACAGGAAGCAGAGGTGGGGCAACCAGACTAGAAGAACTCTGGGAAACAGAAGAGCAGAGCGGCAGATGCCAGCCTGACACAGAGGAAGCAAGATGAAAACGCTGTAATGAGGAAAGGTACCAAGCACATAGCTAAGCATAGATAAGAATAATGGGCTAACTTAAAGTGTAAGAGTTAGCAAGTAAGAAGCCTAAGCCTTAGGCCAAACAGCTTGTAATTAATACAAGCCTTCGTGTGATTATTTGTGACTATTATGGTTGTGTGACCAATCAGGTGGGACATAGAAACTTAAGACTACAAACAGCTTTCCAAAGTTGTGCATATACATCCATATGAAGCCTGAGAAAGCTTAAAATGGTTCTAGAACACAGAAATGGGGCCACAAACAGCTTCCTATTTGTGTCTCTCAAGTGAGCCATGGTGCAGAGTGGTGTGCAGGCTTAAGCTACAGAATGTCTGGTTCCCACAGTCTCACTCAAGCATGAGCAGCATATGACAGATTTAAGGTTTCTATTCATGCAAAGGAAACAGAACCAAGCACAAATTCTTAGTAACAGCATTTTCTTGGGAGGGTTCTATTTGCTAGCAGCAAGCAGAGGCATGGCTCCTTTAAGAGAAGCTTCCTGACTCAGCTTTAGCGGCAAAACCTCAAGGTCTTTTAAAGAGGCCCTGTTGTCAAACACTTAAATGAGGTTCATGAGCAGAAGATGGCAATGTGAACTCTAAAATTCTCCAGAGTTGATGGTAAACATGGTTCCTGCCAGTACCTCTGGCATGAAGTTAAGTTCTCATAGACCAAGGAGCTGAGTGGAACTGGGTGGAGTCAGCTGCCATAGCCAAGCCTTTAACCCTAGCCATGCTTTAGCTGACTAAAGATGTAGTTAAAAAAAATAGAGATATGCCATAAAGTCAGTTTCAGACAAAAAAATAAAACAAAAAACCCCACTAACTAGTTTATAGTGTGTTTATATATATATATATATATATATATATATATATATATATATATATATATAGCACCTTGGAAAAGAAAATAAAAAGGTAAAGTCTTTTTTTAAAAAAAAGGAACAGAGTACTTTGGAGAAGATGTTTTGTTTTTATTCCCTCAGAAAATGATAGTCTGTGGATTTATTGTGGGTGAAAGAAGTAAGGTTTGATTGAAGAAAACCCCTGAAAAGCCTTGGATTGAAATGGATGGCCCCAATGACCCAACACTTCACAGCCCCTCAGCTGCAGTTCTCTCTGAGCTCCGCTTCCAGAATAGCTTTAAGGAAACTGGCTGAGATAACCCAGCTTCATAGAATACTCTAGTTAGGACTTGACCATGGTTCTGAATTTTCTCAGGATCATCATAAGATTACCAGTGCCCCCAATCAGCATCAAGTAGTCTAGAGAACTATGCTCACATCTCCACACTCTAGACTCCCTGTGGGCTCATGATCAAGGCCTAGTCTCCAGTTAGCACAATTTGAGGAGACAAAGAAAGGAGACCATGGTGTGAGAACTGACTGAAACAGACATTTCCTGAAGTAGGACTGGGGTTATTTTTGTTAGGCATTCTCCCAGCCTCCTGTGCCCATGGCCATTTTGAGACTGGCAGGTCTCTATGTGCTGGACCTGAAGGCAACCTTCCTGCCAAGCTAGGCTTTAACTCCTGTATCTTTATGTTTTAGTCCTGCCCTATCCACAATGTCCTCCTCCACCCCTCAGGGATCAGAGGTTCTTTGTATTACAAATCCTCGGTTTTTAGTTTATGTTTGCTTTTGAGCTTTCAGAAAAGAATTCACATCTTTTGATTCTCTCTCTCTCTCTCTCTCTCTCTCTCTCTCTCTCTCTCTCTCTCTCACACACACACACACACACACACACACACACACACACACACACATATGTTGGGGCCATTTCCAACTTTCTGTTGTTTCTCTTTAAATATTTTTTGTGATTTGTTTATTTTTATTCTGTGCATATGAGTATTTTGCCAGCAATATGTCTCTGCTGCACATGTGTACAGTGGCCACAGAACCACAAATAGGGAGTCAGGTCCCTAAAATGGCAGTTTACATATGGTTGCGAGGCTATGTGGGTGCTGGGAATTGAACCCTGTGTCCTCTGCTATCAGTGCTCTCAATCACTGAGCCATTTTTCCAGCCTTATTTTTTTTTCTTTTCTCTTGTTTCCTTTCCTTCCCTTCTCCACTTCTCTCTTTCTTCCTTCTTTCTCTCTCTTTCTTTCTTTCTTTCTTTCTTTCTTTCTTTCTTTCTTTCTTTCTTTCTTTCTTTCTTTCTTTCTTTCTTTCTTTCTTTCTTTCTTTCTTTCTTTCTTTCTTTCTTTTTGAATCAGGGTTTTGTATGTTTCAGGCTAGCCTTGAACTGGCTATGAAGCTAAGGTAGAAAATAATTCTAGTTTTAAGAACTTATTCTTAATATACAGATAAGTAACACATCACAGTGAACAAACCATTAAATAAACTATCCTGTGAAATTTTATAATTAAAAAAATCATTCCATGAGGAAAAATAACCTACTGAGGCTAATGCACAGTAGAACCACACAGCAGAACAAATAGGGTACAGGCTCAGGCTCAGTGAGGGCAGGCACAAGAGAAATGAGTGATATGGGGACCAGGTTTGAGGAGACTGTCTGCTGGACTATGATGCTGAGGGAAGAGGCTGTGGAAACTCGCAGGGAGCCATGTGGTGAAACCCCCAGCAGTGCACACCTCAATCCTCCTGCATATTCAATTTCTTGAAAATAATTGTTTGAGGTCTGAAGAATAAACTTCCTGATATATTATATCAGGATATATTAGAAATATTCCAAGGCAGAATCTTGAAGAATGTCCTTTATTCTAGTGTATCTGAATGCTTTTCTTTTAAGAAATAAAAAATGATTTTCTTAGGCAACAGGACTATTCTACACTATTGACTAATCTAATAGCCAAAAATACCACACAGGGATAGAGAAATGGCATAGCATTTAAGAGCACATACTGCTCCTGCAGAGAACCTGAGTTCAGTTCCTAAAAACTCATGTTGGGTGGCTCACAATTGCCACCCAGTTGTGAGACACAATTTAGGTGTAGTATATCAACACTCTCTTCTGGCCTCCACAGGCACCTGAACACATGCATGAAACCATATATAGTCATGCAAGCAGATATATAGTTAGAAATTTTGGGCTCGGCCTAGCCCAGAAGTCTGGACTTTTCTAAAATCTCAAAAGTACCACACTTCTTGTAGGAAGACTGGGAAAAATGTTTTGTTTCATTTATTTATTTACTTATTCTTTTGTTCATTCATTTATTTATTTTGAGACAGGGTTTCTCTGTGTAGCTCTGGATGTCTTTGAACTCATTGTGTAGACCAGGCTGGCCTTGAATTGACAGAGATCCACCTGCCTCTGCCTCCTGAGTGCTGGGATTAAAGGCAGAAAGCAATGTGTTTAAAGAAAAGTACTGAGACACCATCTGACCACAGCAAAGGCGTGTGTACAGCAGTGGAAGGCAAACTGGATGGCAGGCAGGGACAGGTTATGAATGCCTTTGAACACCAACATAAGAATTTAGACTTGGCAGAAACACAGATGACTATCAAGCTTTAAGTAAAGGATTTAATGACAGAGTGGATACAAGAAAGCTTCTTTCTCTAAGGGGCATAGGGCATGGGGCTTCGTGTTGGGCATGGGCAACTGGGCTAACTCTCTCTACAGCTAAGGAAGTTTGGTCACTGTGCACTTTCTGCTGGGAGTGAGTCAAGTGTAAGGCTGCATTTCCTGCCAGCATGCACTATTTGTTCAGCTCTGACAAATATTATACTACCTTCTACCATACAAAGAAACTCAAACATCTGTCATTGTTGCTAATACAGGGGTGTACATATGGGTTCCTGTTTCTGGTTGGGCTAAATTTACCTTGGCACCATTTTCCTTGAAGTCAAATATTTGGTGTTTTGCAACAAATGCAGAACTGACCTCAGGGTTTTGCCTGTGCCGCTCAGTCTCCACAGGGCAGGCTGCCTGGCTTTGCCCACTTTACTTTCAGATACAGATACGAACTGTTTCCCTGGCAAAGTGGAAGTATCAGAGTCAGGGAATGTAGGAAGACAAAGACCTGAAATAGCCAGACAAGGGCCTAGACGAGAAGCCAGTTAAGTATGAGGAGCCATTTACTTTTCTAAGTCTCAGAGTCTTTATAAAAAGTTAAAAGTTTACAATGATTTGTAAGAAGCAAATAAAAGGACGACCTATTTGTGTTGATCCAATAACTAATCAGTGAAATACCAGACTGCTGCAGCCAGTAGAGTTGGTGGTTGCTGTAAAAAGTCTTGACAAACAGTGAATTTATGAAGGAAACACCTTTGGACTGTGCTAACCCAGGAAATGTTCTCATTCAGAGACGGCAAGGCCAGGAACATCTTCCCAAGCTTTCTGGAAAGATCAAAGGCACTTTCTGGAGGAGGTACCAAGACCCAAGGAAAAAAAACACATTTTTTAAAAGATTATTTTAAATTATCTGTGTAGGTGTATGTCTCTCTGTGTGAGTACATGCACGTGAATACAGTGCCAGTGGAGGTGAGAGCAGGGCATTGGATCCCTTAAAGCTGGAGCTAAAGGAAATTGTGAGCCACCTGATGTGGGTGCTGGGCACTGAACTCTGGCCCTCAACAAAAATCCATTTGTGCTGTTAACTGCTGAGCCACCTCTTCAACCCTAAGAAAGTAAAGTTTTAGGATAGCATACCATCACAACTGACTGTCACAGACAAAGGAACAAAGCGAATCTCTGGGTGTGTTTGCATTTCAAATGGTGCAGGCTCAAAGAATTATAAATGGGTGTAGTGGGATTATGTTTTGGTACCTTGTCCCTCCTACTGGTTTAATAAAAAGCTGATTGGCCAGAAGGCAGACAGGAAATGTGGGCGGGGCTACCAGGCTAAGAAAACTATGAGAACAGAGAGACAGCAGCAGAGAAGCCAGCAGATGCAGAAGACAACTATGCTGCTCAGAGAAAAGGTACCGAGCCACATGGCTAAACAAACTAATAGAAATAGACTGAGATAAGATGAAAGAGCTAGATAGCAATATGTCTGAGCCATAGGTCAATCCGCATAAAATTAATACAAGCTTCTGTGTATTTCTTTGGAACGTTGGGACTGCTGGTCCAGATCTTGGGGCTAGTCCAGGCCAAGAACTTCATATTACAAGTTGGACCATAAATATGCTTATATGAAGACTTAGCAATAGGCAACCATAAATGGGAAAAGCAAGAGTTTTCATGACTGGTGTGAAAGCCCATTTCTATCTGACCCCCATGGAATGGGAAATAGGAATACACAAAGGCTGAGTGCCAGCAAGAGGGGTGAACAGCTACTTCCCTTGTTCCTGATTCTCCAGAATAGAATGCCCAATAAAAATGAGACTACCAGTTACAAACATAATTTAAAAGTTTTAGACATCATCCCTAAATAATTTAAAAGTTTAACTTAATTCTTTCTCACAAGGCTTCATTTTAGCCCAGTAATTAGTGTCTATAAAAACCGACATGCCATTTTATTTCCATCATTATTTTTAATTAATCCATGATTAAAAGGGAGAATTTTTATTTTTCTATTTAGACAGACTTTAAACTACAGAAGAGCCATTTCTGTGACTGAACTTATTGATTTAATGGAGGCATAATCAACATAGGAAAATATGGCAATTTTTGAAGAAGGATAAAAGTAAAATGTATGTTTATACACAATTGTTCTACAGTTTTTAGCTTTGGTTAATGTAAGATATTCTTAGTGTAACAGACACCACTAGATTACCTCACGTGGTCCACATAAATTTCCTGTTTTATTTCTTTTTAAAAACTAACTTTGTTATTGTTGTATGTGCTCACATGTGCATATGTACATACACACATATATGCATATATGGAAAGGTCAGAAGGCAACTTTGGGGAGTGGTTTCTCTTCTTCCACTGTGGGTTCCAGGGATCAAACTCAGGTTATTAAGTTTTTGTGGTGACAGTTTTTATGTGCTGAACTATCTCACTGGTCTCTTTGTTTTTCCTGAGGAACAGATACTTTAGAGTTTGTATGGTAAATCCTTTAATGAGTTCTCTGTCTTATGATGAGAAAATTCCTTCCTCTCTCTCTCTCTCTCTCTCTCTCTCTCTCTCTCTCTCTCTCTCTCTCTCTCTCTCTCTCTCTCTCCCCCTCCCTCCCTCCCTCCTTCTCTCCTTCCCTTCCTCCCTTTATTCATTTCCCATCCTTTGTCTTTTGCCATATAGACCAGCTCACTCATCATAACCTTGAAGCCATCTTTCTTCCTCTGCTGACTCAGTTCTAACACTACAGGTCTAGGAAGTCCTTTATAAAGATTGTGTGTGCTAGTCTTGGGTACATGCACTTGCAATCCCAGCACTTGGGAGGCCAAGGGAGAAGACAAGCCTGGTCTACATAGTAATATTCCTGTCTTGAAAACAAAAAACAAAAGCCACAGTAAGCTTCAACCATGTCTCTCTCAACTGCACATTGTGTTGCTTCAAATACACTATTATGTCTGCCTTGCAATGGCTTCCAGGCTTGAAATTTCCCTGAATTCAACCTCTAAGGTTATATTGCTTGAGTAAGTATAGAAGAGATTTTTTTCAAGTTCCTCAGACTGTAGTGTGACTCTAATCAGGTTCAGAGCTAGGAAAGCCAGAATGAGGTCCAGGTACAACATCCTGGGCTTAGGAGAGAATGCCATAAGCATAGAAGAGGTCTGTGTTACTGTGTGGGAGCCACAACACAAATGTTACCTCAGACAGAGGCACAACCTTGGGTAGGGATCCAGTGACAGACCAAAGCAGCAATCATAACAAAGTCCATCTTGGTGAACCACTGAATCTACTGAGACTACTTTCAGGACTGACAGGCAGCTATGCCGCTGAAAAGGCCTCCCCAGCATGGGTGAATCATGAAGCTGCAGCCCTGAGGCTCTCTACACCCCTTACAGGCTTCTCACTAGGTTAGAAAGTCTCTGGGACTTTCCATTCTCCTGTGTTACTTTCCGGGTCTCACAAGCCTTCCTCTAGGAATGAATGTTTCACCCTGGAGGAAAACTCCTGACAGCAGTTACCAGCATATTGTCAGGGGAAGGCATTAAAGGTGCCTTCTGTGTTGGTATTTTGTTTTTGCTCTATCAAATAAAGCTTGTCTGGATATCAGAGGGCAGGGCTAGCCACTAGTTAACCATAGGAGCCAGATGGTGGAGGCTCATACCTTTAATCCCAGCACTAGGGAGGTGGAGACAGGAAGTGATGTGGCTGGGCAGAGAAAGGAATATAAGGTGGGAAGAGACAGGAGCTCAGGCTCCTTCAGTCTGAGGAGTTGGTAGAGATAAGAAGTCTCTCTAATGCCTGGCTCCTTTGTCTCTCTAATCTTTCAGCATTTACCCTGATATCTGGATCCAGGTTTTTATTATTAAGACCAATTAGGAATCGAGATACAGCCTTCTTTTTCGGGAGATCAGGTTGTTCTTTCTGTTCATGATTGTGCTATGGTAATATTGGAAGGAAATGAGGCTAGATATGGTGGCACACTTTTAATCTCAGCAATGAGACAGAGGCAGGTAGATCTCTGTGAGATCCATGCCAGCAGTTGTAGGTCATCCAAGGCTATGTAGTGAGATCCAATCTCAAACAAACAAACAAATAAGTAAATAAATAAATAAATGTACAAATGGAATAATTTTTCAAGGATTATTCATTCTGAACCAGTAATAGGTTAATGTAGGTTTTCTGCAACTTGTCCTCATGTGAATCAGGGCATAAGAGCATCTTGCCAGGAGGCAGTGGAACATGCCTATAATCCTAGCACTTGGGAGGCAGAGGCAAATAGAATTCTGTAAGTTCAAGGTCAGTTTGGTCTACAGAGTGAATTCCAGGTCAGCCCGAGCTCTGTTACACAGAGAAACCCTTCCTTGAAAAAAAAAAGCCAGATTGGCCATATTTAAATATGGTCATAGCACTAGAAAATGGTGATTAAAAGTTAACTCTAGGGACTGCAGAGATTTAGCAGTTAAGAGTACATAGTGCACTTGCAGAGGACCCAAGTGTGGTTCCTGAACCCATGTCAGACATCCTACAACCACTGATAACCCCAGCTCCAAGGGATATGACAACCTCTTCTGCCCTGTTCAGAAACTTCATTTGCATATACATACTCACATATAGACACGCCTAATTACAAGCAAAGTCTTAAAAAAATTAACAGTATCACCATACCATATATTTAAATTATTTTTATAAGTTTATTAAAAACAAAGTGCCAAGTGGTAGTAGCACACAGCAGAGGTAGGCAATCTCTGTGAGTTTGAGACCAGCTTGATCTACAAAGCAAGTTCTAGGACAGCCAGCTTAGAAATCCTATACCCTCTTAATATACTCTAGTATACTAGGTAATTGTGAAGTTATACAAAACCATAGTGTTCTATTCCATTCACATAACATTCTTCCCAAGTATTCTGAAAAATAAAAGCTGTCATTGTACCTTAAGCATTCCCACAATTCCCAACAAACCCTTCCCAGAAAAAGAAAAACCACAAAGGAATATGGGAAATATAACAGAACTAAATTAGAAATTAAAACCAATTCAGACTGAATGTGAAAAATTTGCGAAGACTCCTCTAGTGACTGATTTTTCACAACACATACAAGTAAAATCTCTATGAGACATTAGAGTCCCCCATCACTATGACGAAATGCCTGTTACAAACACTTTAGTGGGGGGAAGAGTTTATTTTGCTCACAGTTTCAGCAGGTTCATAGTGGCCTGGCTCCATGTGCTGGGACAACATAGCATAGTGGTAGGACTAGATGACGGAGGAAATTCTTCATCTAATGTCACATAGGAAGAACAGAGAGAGATTGGAGTGAGATGCAGACCAAGAACATGCCCCCAGTAACAAACTCTACCACTGTGTCCTACCCCTCCTTCTTATTGCTTTTTTCAGGGTTCTCTGTCTTTCAGACCAGGTTGGCCTCAAACTCACAGATCTACCTGCTTCTGCCTCTAGAGTGATGAGACTAAAGGCATGTGACACCCCCACCAGGCTAGCTACCTCCTACTTTTCAGTATGATAATATTAGGAATCCATCAAGGGATCAATTCATAGCTAAGAACTATTTCTGGAAACACCATCAGATACTCTCCAGGCATTTTAATGTAATCAGGTTGAAAAATAACATTAACCACTACAATGCATTTTAGAAAAAATATAAATTCCCTATAATCTATAAATGTTCACAATAGAATTAAACCTTATCATATTGCAAAGAATTAGAAAAACTGAATTTTAAAAGAAAAAAACCACAAATAATAAAACATCTTTGAGATGACTCACGTTAGAATTGGCTGAAATAAAATTTAAATTATTTCATAAAATGATTGTAGTGGCACAAACTCTTAATTTCAGCACTTGGGAGACAGATCTCTCTGAGTTTGAGGCCAGCTTGGTTGGCATATTGACTTCCAGGACAGACAGTACTACACAGTGAGGCTTTGTCTTGAAAGAATACTTCAGAGGCTTAGTGGAAAGCAAAGTCATATTGAATAAATAGAGCATATCAACATATATGTGAAAACTTGCTTTTGAAAAAGAGAAATTAAAATAAGAAACATAGTATTTTAAATGGAAAAAAATAATGAAAGCATAATTAGATTTTACGCTGCCAACCAACAGAGTCAATTTGAAGGTCGACCAGTAGGAATTATCAGGTCTACTGATCAGAAAGAAAACCCTGAGCTAAGCTGTTGTTTGCTTTTATCTTTGCTCTTTTGAGGGGGGCACTGACCAGCTCCCAAATAAATCACTCATGGATGCTTATTCTTAATTATAAATGTCTAGCCTTAGCTTGGCTTGTTTCTAGCCAACTTTACATAACTTTAAATTATCCTGCCTACCTTTTGCCTCTGGACTTTTCTCATTTTCTTAAATCTGTGAATCTTACTCTCACTCTTACTCCACAGTGTGCTGTGTAGCTGAGTGACTGGCCCCTGGAGTCCTCCTCCTTCTCTAATTCTCCTATTTTTTTCTCCTTTTATTATTCTCCTCCTATTATTCTCCTTTTCTATTTGTTCTCTATGCCTGCTATCCCCACCTATCCTTTCTCCTGCCTTGCTATTGGCCACTAGTTCTTTATTAGACCATCAGGTGTTTTAGACAGGCATGGTAACACAGTTTCCCAGAGTTAAACAAATGCAACATAAACAAAAGTAAGCACCTTAAAATAATATTCTACAGCATTTTCTTTTTTGTCTAAATAAGAAAGGTTTTTAACATAGTAAGACTATATATTACAACACAGTTATTAAGTATTAATTTCACTATTCAACCATTTGCACTTAGCAAATTCAGAGAAAATACTGCATTATTTTAGTGACTCCAAAGTTTTATACCTTTCTAACAGAAGAAAATTATAACTATAGTTATTTAGTCTATAACTCCATCAAAAATCCTAGAAGGAATTAATATTACCTTACAACAGTGACAACTGGCTGGATAGTCACCCAAAGTTTTTCTACATCATTGGGGCATCTATGTTTAACCTATAGTCCTAGAATATAAGGGTGACTTTTCAGTGAAGCAGGAAATTTGAAATACTCACCTACTGTGCATTGGCAAAGACATCAGTCACTTTTTTTGTGTCCTGCAGAATATCTGACAGACTTTTCTGTGAAGTAAAAATACCGAATGACTGCCCTACCTTGTTTGGGCAAAGTTCAACAGTCCTTTTCCTGTGTGTCCTACATGTCCAGTCTTCACAGCACAATGTCTGCAGTCAAAGGCAAGGGTAGTTCCTTTGTCCAGTGGCTAACCTTGGCACAATGAAAATAAACTCCATAAGGAGTTTCTTCAGTGCCCATCTCTGAAATAAATTAGTGCTGTCAGGAGATGTCTCATTGTCATGACAAAACATTTTTAATGTCATAGTCTACAGGGTTTTTTTTAAGTGTTTGAAGGCAATACATCCTAAAATGTACCCATTTCACCTAGAAAACATATCTAACTTGACTACAAATTTGGTTATTATAGATCGCTCTTAGAAAACCCGAAATAAAGCAAAAAAAACCACAAACAGCAACAAAAAGAAAAGGCTTATGGGAAAGGACTAGTGGATGGCACAAAAACAGTATAAAAGGACCTTTCTTCAGTGCCTATCGGTTATGAAAACAGAATAAAATGTCCATGTTTAAAAAACCTCCATGTACAAACTCTTGATAGACCTGTTAATTTCCATGAAACTCAGATTCTATTCTGGAGAAGTAAATTCATTTTTGGAGGAATCAGTTCATACCATCATTTATGCAACGTTAATTATGAATATTTTTTTTCTAATGACTTTAAGGTTGCCTCCCTATAGCCTTTACTCATTAATGCTTTGTGGTAATCTGTTCAGTAATAGATTAGTCCTTTAAATAGTATTACATCTCTGGCCATTCTTCAGGGTCATCTTCCCTCCCTCCCTCCCCCCCCCTTCACACGGTTTAACAATTCTATCATCCACTTCCATAATTAATATACGGCTACCAATGTCCCTCTCGAAAGTGAACTCCAGCCAGGAGGTGGTGGCGCATGCCTTTAAGCCCAGCACTAGGGAGACAGGAGAATCTCTGTGAGTTCAAGGCCAGCCTGGTCTACAGAGGTAGTTCCAGGACAGGTTCCAAAGCCACAGAGAAACCCTGTCTCGAAAAAACCGAAACAAAAAAGAAAAAGAAAGTGAACTCCAGGCCAATCCCTACAAAAAAAAATCCACGTTGTTAAAGAAAAATGAATTCTTGCTCAAACTGTGAAGGCAGCAAGTCACTTAAATCGGACGCTAAAAATCGTAATTAAAAATAATTTTCAAAGCAGCAATCAGCATCGGTTATTCCTTACAATGGAAACCTTCCATTTTCCGGCTGGCACAAACCAAGATGTAAATCTGGGACAAACCAATAGGAAAGCGGAAGCTATCATCTACTTCCGGGTCACGTTGTGACTTCTCTGCGGCACTGGAGAGGCTCTGCAGCTTTCCTTCAGCAAAGCAGGGGGAGGTAGGGGCGGGGCTGCTCATGCACGCTAACCTAAGGCTCGCCACAGGAAGCGCTAGCTAACTCTGCTTCCGGAGAGCTTTCTCGTGCACTCTGCAGCGTGGAGGCTGCAAACGCTGGAGCTGGGCTATTAGCCACGCGCGGGGTCGGTTCACCCTTCGCCCCCAGGGGAATTGCAAGAGGTGTGTGAGCATCCTGCTTTTCCCTTCTGCCAGTTCCTCTCGACTTTCTGTAATCTTGGGTTCTGGGAACGTGGGTTACAGGGACCGTGTAGTTTTGGTTACCGTGACAACCGCCACCGCGCCAGTTTGAGCCCTTGAGGACTAGGGAAGGAATTGCGTTAGGGATTGTGGTGGGGTCGATTTCACATTTCAGGTGTTATTTCTGGCTTTTGCTCCGAACGGTTGAGTTTGATTTTTAAAAGGCTTAATCTGGACGGAAGGCGGAGAAGCAAAATTTGAGTCACCTCTTGAGAGATGGCCGATCATGTAATAGCAATTACCGTCCTGCCAGAGAGTTCGGTCCATTGACTCCCACAAAGGTGCTGTGGCTTACCCCCACACAATAAACAAAATGTAGCATTAACAAAAAGAATCGTTTGTCAGCAGGCACAAGGCTCCAGTTCCATCTTCACACCGCCGGGAAAAACAACAGAACGCGAGTGCATCCTAGACAGGTCTGAAGGTGTCCGGAACTAGGATTGCAGAAAGGAGGGAAATTTGGTAGAATTTTTAAGACGTAGTACCAGCCAGAAGCTTCACTACCGGAACAAGGGTCTTGAGCACTTTGACGATTAAATGCAAGCTCAATGGCATATGGCTGCTTTTGTAGCGTTGTTTCCCAGCGTGCTCTGCCCACCTCCTATCTCATTGTGTCTTACCAGCAAGTTTATGTCCTCTGCATTTTCTAGACTCTTGTCTTCACTTCACTTTGGCTAAGTCCTACAATCTTCATCCCTAACGTGGAAGAAGATAAGGTTGCTGCTGTGATGAAATTAAATCATTTATACTAAGTATGTAGTTAGGTTCTATTGCTATTGTACTTATTATATTATATTTTTATGTATTCATCTCTTCTGTAGGTTTAGGTTTTTACTTTGCAATCCAAGATGTCTCGTTTTTGTATGTACTTTATAGCTTTGTAGTATTCTTTATTTTCTATGGATTTTAAAAACAATTTTTATTTTATGCATATGAATGTTTACCTGCATATATGTACACTACATATATTCCAGGATGCTCTGGAACTAGGATTCCAGAAGGTCATGAACACTGGTCTTCTAGAAAAGCAGCAAGTGCTTTTAACTGCTGATCCATCTCTCTAGTCCCCAGTCGTTCTTTAGAAAGTGGAACTTTAGTTTGGGTTGTTGCTGACTTAAACAGATTCAACTTTTACTTTTAAAAGAACTGTCAGATAGAGTGGGTTCTGCTGCTCAGGCGATAGAAGAAAACATGGCTACTTTTCTGTTCCATTGCCTGTGGATTACCTTGTACCAAAGCTAATTGATTTCTCGGTTTGGAATAGATATGAGCGATTTTGGTGAAGAGTTGACAAAGCTTACTGTGGCCAAGGATGGCAAGAGTGAAACTTCTGTGCTCTCTAACCCAGGAATGTATTTCCCCTGGCTTCAGGATCGTGTAGAAACTGTAGGTAAGTGGACAACATCGAAGCCTCTCACTTTGACGCAAGGGAGTCCTGAGATTGAACAGATACAGAATGAATAACCAGGCTGGTTTATTCTTCCTCCCCCACCCCTTCATATTATTCTATTTGTTGTTGTTGAGATGTGGTCCTGCTATTTATTCCTGGCTGGCCTGGAACTCACTTAAGTTATCCCAGGCTAGTTTAGAATTCATGGTTGTTCCCGTGCCTCAGCCTTCAAGTGCTGGAATTACTGTTGTGAACCATGATGCCTGATTATTATTAAGATTAGATAGGAGGGGATCTTCTTTCTCTCTTTCTTTCTTTCTTTCTTTCTTTCTTTCTTTCCTTCTTTCTTTCTTTCTTTCTTCTTTTCTTTTCTTTTTTTTTTTTTATACAGCTGTAGACATAAAGGAGATGATAAGAAATCAGGTTTTTAATTTTTTTTTGCATTTAAACTAATACCTATTCTCTGTGTGTGTGTGTAGAGAGAGATCTGAGAGAGAGTGAGTGAGTCCTCTTTACTGAGCACTTAATTTTTTGGCATTGGCAAAATCTTGGGGATTTACAGATGAAGAAAATGTGATCGCTCATTGAGGAACATATACATAGGAAGCGCTAAGAAAATTTCTATTGAATTTAATGGAAATAATTCTGTGATAATCCAGTCTATAGACACCTATATAAACTGTTACCTATATCATAAATGTTAACTTATATTTCAATAAATATTAACCTTAAATTAATATATTAAAAAACTTCTGCCTTCATAATTCCTTATAGAATAGATATAATAGGTTTAAAAAGCATTTTCTTTATTTTAACCTAATGTAGATGCAGACAAGGTTTTTAATGGGTTACTTTCTGTAAGCGCACAAAGAAGCAGTGATTCACATACTGCCCTTGTCAGACCTTTAAATACACTTAAACCAGTGTTTTTTCTTATTGCTCTTGAATCTTTCCTTGGCTCCTAGAATTTAGCTGCCGTTAAAAAAAATTCATTTAACTTTATATTCCAATGAGGTAGACTTCAGGAAATGTGTGCACTGGTATTTTTCATGTGAGGACACCAAATCGCAAAGAAATTAAACTCTTAAGTAATGATATCTGAAGCAAATCAGGTCTGTCCGACCTCAAATCCTATACTTTTAATTATAAAGAGGTAGATAGAGCTTGGCCTGAGAGCAGTTTTCTATTAGGTGAATAAAGGCTATTTAAAGAGAGATATTTATCCAGTTTTGTGGCGTAGTTGCCTGGGACCCTTGGGATCTAAACAGCTTATGTAGTTCTTATTAAATGCAGTGTGCACTAACTGGTCTGATAAGTACCTGGTCTATGCTGTAGTGTTCTTCCCCCTCTGGCCCTTCTCAAGACAGGGTCTTGCTGAGGAACTTGACCAGCTCGGAACTTGCTACACAGACCAGGTTGTCCTCAGACTTGGAGCAAGCCTTCTGTCTTTGTCTTCTGGTTGCTGGAGTGAAAGGCGTGTAGCACCGTGCCCCGCTGGGGGTGGGGGTGGGGCTCTAGTCTTTATCATGTTTTAACTTATGTGTCCCCTTTGAAATATGTTCTGTGTACTGTCCTGCATACTTATTAAACTGTCTTGACAGTTTCAAGGTGTCACATAAATTGTTTTTGTAAGTTTAATAGTTGCAAGTGAAACATTTCCATCACATGATTAAAGTAGAATTATGTGACATTAAAAATAGATCTGGTGGCATCTAAATCATATAGAAATGTAATGTATTTTGTTACCAGTTTTTAAATGGTAATAGATGAGTAAAGAAAACTTTTAATAGATGAGTGTTTTAGAATACTGCTTTTTTTTGCAGAAAATATATATCACCACACACACACACACACACACACACACACACACACACACACATATATATATATATATATATATATATATATATATATATACACTCTTAATGTCTCATATGTTGTATTAGATTTTCTTTTAGGTTGAGACATTGTCACTGTTGGCTATATACAATTGATCAAAATAACGTAAAAGCTCTGTTGGGAGATTAATGGGACTTAACTATTATTAGAGTAAATTTTTAATTTGTATTTTATCTCAACAAAAATAAGGCTATCACTTTCCCCTCAGTTTATAAATCCATGGATAATTTTTATATATTTATTCCCTTGGCATGAATACTTATTTTTTGAGGCAAAGTTTTGCTGTGGCCCAGGCATACCTCAGACTTGATTTTCTAGCCATAGTGGAATTACAAGTGTGACTACACAGTTTGACTGTTCTGTGTTTTTACTTTTCTGTGGAGAAAAGATTTAACATAAATTATATATATTTCAGCCTCTGTAAGTAAGGTTGGAGGCATAGGGAGCTCTAGGGGGCAGTGATGGTATATCTCTGTCTTTCTGAGCTAGCAGACTTCCACCCCAGCATCTGGCTCCCAAGTCTTTATTGGTAAAATTGACCGATTAAGATTTTTGTTAAAACAACACCCACCTCTTGGGAGGCAGAGGCTATCAGACCTCTGAATCTCAGGGAAGAAAAAAAAAAGTTACCAGTGTCTCTGTGTCTTGACAAGACAGATTTTGGAAATCATCTCATTTGCAAAGGGCAATGTTAAGAGTCATTCACTGGAAGCCTCATCTTTTGCTTGCAGGCATTATATGCATTTTGACAGTAGACCTTGAACACAGACCTAGTTCTCTAGAAGATCAGTTAGGAAGGAGTGTATAATGACACAGATATACATGTTGATTTTGTGTTCTTTTTTATTGTTTCTGGAATGCTGAGGATTAAATCCAAAGCCTTATATGTAGTTGTACTGCTACCGACCTGCAGCCTCTATCCTGGCTGTTTACTTAAAAAAAAAAAAATACTGTTAGATGTGTTTTGGCTTTTATGTATATGAATTTTTATGTGTGTGTGTGTACTATGTCAGTTGGACCCACAGAGGACAAGAGTGTTGGATCCCCTGGAATTACTGACAGATGTGTGTTGCCATGTGGTTGTGGGAACCACACCTGGTCTTCTGCAAGAGCAGCCATCTTCCCTCTTGAGCTGACTTTCCAGTCCTATCCTCCTTATGTGTATATGAGTGTGTCTTTGGTTTGTACATGTGAGTGCCAGAAGAGGGTGTCAGATTCCCTTATGTGGAGTTACAGGTGAGTGTGAGCTGCCAGACATGGGTGCTAGGAACTGAGTTCCCAGGTCCTCCTTTAAGAGCAGTACATGATCTTAACCTCTGACCATCTCTCCAGCACCTGCCCAGAGTGTTTTAAAAGTAACTTCGCATGGATCCAGTTGGTCTCTTACTTGCTTTTAAGTAACTAACTGAAGACTAGGTAGGGCCCAGAGCCAGGAACGGTTGTGCACTCCAGCATTTCTGAGACCAGACAGAAAGAGTCCCCGGTCATACTTGGCTACAGAGTGAGCTTGAGGTCAGCCTGGGCCATATATGGTTTCTTAGGAAACCAGGAACAAAACAGAAATGAAAAAAGAAAAAGATTGCTCTCCAAACAGGATCTGTTAGAAGGGGAAAGGGTTATAACCTATCTCTCTTATAAAAGTGTAACTTTTGGTTAACTTGGAGGCTGTCAGTACTGTGTAGACCTAACTGATACTAATGTTTACAACTGTGCTAATCTTGGCTCATGACTATCACGGAATCACTGAAAACTTGATCCTTAAACAAAAAAAGGGTTCACTTGGAGTTTTTGAATATTAGTGGGTAATAGAGACCGTAGGATAGCATTCGCAACTTATACCCATGCTAAATACTGAAACCTGCTCCTTTGGAAGGTTCTATCCAAATTATTTTGTAAAAGAACAGTCAGTTTTAAAAGATACATTTAAAATCTAATATTCAGGACTATAATTTATTTGTTTATTTATTTTTGAGACAGAATTTCCTTATGTAGTTCAGTCTTTGAGCTTACTACTCAGATTACAGTCCTGTGTCCTTGTGTTCAGCTTGGCTTTTAAATTCTCCTTTGAGTTTCTGTGTAAGGTAATCTCAAGAGCATGGAAAGACTGAATGTCTAGCAACAGTGGCTGCTGCCATAAGATCTGCCCAGGCCTACCTGTCAACATTGCGTCATGGGCCAGGAGACCACTGAAACTAATATTGTGTGGCAGGGTTTGTTTTAAATTAGTGGGTTTGATCCTGGGGTAGGTTGGGTCAATAAGGACTTGCTGCCCTTGCTAAAACTTGTTTGTTGAGGTGTTTTTTTTTTTTTTTTTTTTTTTTTTTTTTTTTTTTTTTTTTGTAAAACTGACTTGGAGTCAGTGAGAGTAACTAGTCTTCTGCTCACTGTTGCAGTGACCGGAGGGAAGAGGAAGCGGGATTTTGCTCAGACAACCAATGCCTGCTTAAGCTTTATCCAAGAAGCCCTGCTGAAGCACCAGTGGCAGAAAGCTGCGGAGTATATGCACAGTTACTTACAGACCCTGGAGGACTCGGACACCTACAAGAGACAGGCTGCTCCCGAGGTAGACAGTGGGAGTCTGGAGATGTAGCCAGTGGCTGGGAGTCTCGCTTCTAGCTCTACCCACAGCAGTCTTTTGTTTGCCTTGTCTCTGCTTCCCGAGTACTGGGCTCTGGGCATGCCACCACCATGCCTGGCTTATTGTCAGGACTCCGTTGTATGGAATACCACATTTAATGCATCCATTTGTCAGTGGTTTCTCTCAACATTCATGTATGTGTGTTTGCATGGTGCTTGAATTTCTCTCTGATATATACTGAGGAATGGGATTATAGGTTGTGATAATACTATTTTTTAATCTCTTAAGGTTTTACTCTAAACTCCTTACCAAAGTGGCTTTTCCACTTTATATTTCTACCAGCAATATTTAATGTTCTAACTTTTTCATATTCTAACTGATACTTTTTTATTTTGTTCATTTATTTATTTATTTTGAGATGGTCTTGATCTAGATCCCATCCTGGCCTCAGATTCGGGTTTATTGCAGTCCTCTGTCTAAACCTCCTGAGGCTGGGAGGCTCGAGCTACCATACCTATCTTTTTTTTGATACTTCAAGATGTGGAGTTGAATTTGTTCATGTTATTCCTTGTACTTCCTATTGACAATTGATGCAGGTGGGGCTTCTCAAAACCCTGGTTTATAAGAACTAACGGCTTCCGATTTCCTTGGAGCACCGGCCACGGTCCTCTAATTGCTGCGGACCTCCTTAGGATGTGGCCACTCTCCTGGTCTGCCTGTCTGATGTGCTCTCATCTCTTTGACTGGGGCTTTCCTCCCTACCTCACTGCTCTTGCTTTTGAGAAGCAGGTCAGGCATACTCTTTCACTTTGATGTCCTTTGCTTAGCAGGGTCTTTTTTCAGCCATTGCCACCCTCCTGAAGGCCACTCTCATACCCATCCCTGCCTTTTGCCCAGCACTCCTGATGTCCTGTTGTATATTAAGCCAAATGTGGAGGCACACACCTGTAACCCCAACGGGAAGGCAGAGGCAACTTTAAGACGCCTGATTTTATTAATCTACTTTAGGTTGAAAGAGAAATAGACATTCGCTCCCTGAGAAAAACGGAGTTCAAGTTTTGTCACGAAGAAACTTCCTCAGTGACAATAGCTACTGCTGCGATGAAACAGCAGCCGAGAACCTTTCTGTCATTAAAACTTGCCTCTTCTGATAACTGGTCTTAGACTGTCATTCCAAGTGCATAGCTCGTCCATTCAATCTGGATGAAGGATCAGGGAGTGTGGACATGTCTGCTGTCTGCACTTGGAGGGTTGAAGATGAGATTGAGCCCTGTGGGAACCTGTTTCCTGACTCACTCATTTCATACTGATTTTCAAGTTTATACTTAATATGCACCTTAATGGTGCCTTTTAAAGAGCACTGATTTAATAATGACACTATTATTCTGGCCCAGTGTAATATTTTTTGAATGGCAATTCCCCCATAGGCTCTGGCATTTGAATACTGGTTCCTGTTCCAGCAAGGTACAGCCTCACTGGAAGAAGCAGGACCTTCACTGGAGGTGGGCTTTCTGGGTTTAAAGATCACATATTGGTAGTTTGCTCTCTGCTTCATGCTTGCCATTCAAGATGTGAGCTTCTGGCTTTTGCTACCATGTCTTTGCGCTGCCACCATAAACTTAACCCTCTGGAACTGTAAGCCTAAGTCCACTCTTCCTTCTAATTCCTGTGGTCATGGTGTTTGATCGCAGCAACAGCTACGTCACCAGAATTTTGAGATATAATGATTGTCACCTGGGTAAGAATGCTGCTTTACTAGTTAAAGTGTAGTAAAGTCTGGCCGTGGTGGCCTCCATGGAGAGGAAGTGAAAGTTGCTTTTAAATGTTGTTATCAGGAAAAAACAAAGACGGTTTTGTAGGAAGAAACTGGGCAACGTAAGGATTTACTATTTTGCTGTTAATTTCTACTTTGATAGATCATTTGGAAGCTTGGAAGTGAAATTCTATTTTATCACCCCAAAAGCAATGTGGAGACTTTTAATAGCTTTGCTGACCGGATGAAGAATATTGGCGTCCTTAATTATTTAAAGGTAAGACTGTAGACTTGTGAATTTATATTTTCAATGTGTGCTGAAATAGAAAATCATGGAACATAGATAAGACGTGTGTGTAAGGGAGATGGGGAGAACAGTGCTGTGCGGATTGCTCACTTCTGGTTTCCAGCCACCTTCTGTGTGATCTGATTGGAATCCTGTCGGCCTGACCCTGGCTAGCAAGCTCAGTCCTGCAGAGATGAGGTTGGACCTCACTGTGGACACAGCCAATCCTCACGTTTGCTGAACTTACTTGAGCCGAGCTGGCATTTTTGGGAAAAAACCAAACTGTGAAACAGTAGGAACGTGTTCAGATGCTGGATGCTGGAATGGTCTTGTTTAGATAGAGCCTTCTCTCTACATTCCTGTCTTTAATAATAGGTTGTTTTTTGTTTTGTTTTGTTTTTTCAAAAGGGACTGAGACCGTACCACAGCATTATAGCACCATTCTTTAGTAATTTTATAAATAATTAGTTGTTAATTTTTTTTAAGACTGTAAAGTTGTTTATGAACTTGGCTACAAGTTGAGTCAATGCGACAGAAACTACAGCCTGCAAAGCGTAAAGTGTGCATTCCAGGATTGTGGTTTTGTTTTCACTTGTTCAATTTTCTGATTGTGTGTGTGTGTACACGTGTGTCTGGAGGTCTGATGTTGACAGTGTGTGTGTGTGTGTGTGTGTGTGTACACAGGTGTCTGGAGGTCTGATGTTGACTGTGTGTGTGTGTGTGTGTACACGGGTGTCTGGAGGTCTGATGTTGACAATGTGTGTGTGTGTGTACACAGGTGTCTGGAGGTCTGATGTTGACTGTGTGTGTGTGTGTGTGTGTGTGTGTGTGTGTGTGTGTGTGTGTGTACACGTGTGTCTGGAGGTCTGATGTTGACAATAGGAGTCTTTCTTGATCAACCTCCACCACCCTCCACCTTACCTATCCAGAGAGATATTTTGCTAACCCAGACCTAACTGGTTCTGGCCAGCTAATCTGGCTAGCCAGTTTGCTCTGGGATTCTGTATGCAGCTCTTGTACGCCAGGGTGATAGGCAGGCCCTAATGCCTACCCAGCTTGTTCTGTGGGATCCAAGCTCTAGTCCCCATGATTTCTCATCATAGTTTATCCACGGAATCATCATCTTAGCACCTCCCCTCTTTTGTTTCCACAGGGCCTTGCTCTGTAGCTCAGGCTAGTCTCCAGCTCACAGTCCTACCTCAGCCTTCCTGGAGCTGGGATTACAGATGAGTGCCACCATGTTCAGCTCTGTGGTTATTTTTGCTTTTGTCTCAGGGATGCCCTTCCCCTCCTAAACTAAACCCATTCTTCAGTGTTCTAAGTGTGTTTGACATGTATGACGTTGTTAGCCTGTTGTCTACTGTAGGTCAAGCAGGCATACGATTACGTCATTTAATCTTGAGAAGTTCCTTCTGAAGGGCTACTGATGACAGGTGAAGAAGTAAATGACTAATAGTTCAGGCCTAAAATGTGGCTTTTATGCCCAGTTTTCTCACTATGCTACACGATATTTTATTTCTCTCAGTTACATAGTGTTGCTTCACATCTCCTCCTTTGCGTGATTAAACATGTGAAGACAGAGTCTGGACTGGACCACTGTCTGAGCTTTCACCTCTTTTCGTTCTTTCCTTTTGGGTTTTAAAGACAGGGTTTCTCTGTGTAGCCTTGGCTGTCCTAGCTCCCTCTGCAGACCAGACTGGCCTCAAAGCTCAAAGACGGGCTTTGTTTTGAGAGATGGCTCAGAGTCAAGAGCACTGGCTGCTCTTCCAGAGGACCTGAGTTCAATTCCCAGCAACCACATGGTGAGTCACAGCCATCTGAAATGAGATCTGTTACCCTCTTCTGGCAGCTGGCTAGCCTGCGCTAAAGGCATGCACCACCCCTCCCCCACACCCCCAGTGGAGCTTTCACTTTTATTTGAAGGTCCTAATGCAGAGTTTTCAGGACTAGGCCAGCACACGTTAATCTTTCCGGAGTTTTCCGACTGTTAGTTCTGACAGTGGGTTTTTCTTATTGGTGCAGATCTCCTTACAGCACGCGTTGTATCTTTTACATCACGGAATGCTTGAGGATGCAAACAGAAATCTCAGTGATGCAGAGACTTGGAGATACGGGGAAAAGTCGTCTTCTCAGGAAGTACTCATCAACCTTGTTCAGGCCTACAAGGGGCTTTTACAGTACCACACTTGGTCCAGAAAGAAGACGGAACTGTCAGAGCTCGGTGAGTCGGCATCGTCGGCTTTCTCACGGTGAAGGGACGGCAGGGCAGTGTGCCTCACGCAGACCACTGAGCTCATCCAGATATGACAGAAGAAACACCATTGCTCTTGGGAGGCTGAGGCTGTCTTGAGTTTGAGGTCAGGGTGGGTTATATTATAAGAGCCTGCCTCAAAAAATTGAGCAAGCAAACAGAAACCATTTACTGGTATGCATTGGTTAGGTGAATTTTAAAGTTATTTGCTGTCCTTCTTATGTGTGGTACGAGAACTGGAGCAGGTTAGTTCGGGACTATTTTGGACTGTGGGGCTTACCTCCTTTGGATAGATAACGCTGTACTTTTTTGTATGCAGTGAATGGTTTATTCTGTGGTAAGACTGAAGAGGGAAGCCGCGGGTGGAACCTTCAGAAGATCTCTAACCTTAAGTGTCTTTAGTGAAGAAAACAATAAGAAAAAACCCCAAAAACATTTCTGCCCATGTAATAGATGGTTTGGGTTGACGACTGTTTTAATCATTGCTGTTTTAATGTAATTTTATCAAAGGTAACCATGGATAAGATGGAGTGGTGGCACACGCCTTTAATCCTAGTACTTGGGAGGCAGAGGCAGGTGGATCTCTTGAGTTTGAGGCCCACATGGTCTACAGAATTGCCTTTCAGGCCAGCCAGGGATATAGAGTAAGACCCCGTTTTTAAAAATAAATAAATAATAAACAAAGAAACAAAGACTAAGAGACACTGTGCACCTGCTTCTGCTGTGGCTGTGTCTGTCTGTCAGGTTTAAGGAGCTTGGTGACTGATGACTCTTCCTTCAAACCTAAGTAATGCTTAAGGATTTGCTTTTGGTTTTTTCTTACATTTTTTTTTCTTCCACATCATTAATCTGCTTTCTTGGTCTCATTTCTAAGCACAGACCAATTCTAACTCACCCAGCCACTGGGAAAAGAATCAGTTTGCCTTTTCTTTCCAAAGTATCATTTTGAGCTTCTGTTAGCTGTTAGACTAACTTTGGTTCAAGCCTTTTATGGAATTCAATATGTACAGTATGGGATGAACAAATGTACAGTTCCCATCCCTGTAACCAGGTTGAGGACTGATCGTTGCTCTCACTAACCAGGTAGTTGTGCACATGTCTTCTTAATACTTCCTCTATTCTGTGCCTAGCTTGTAATCACTCCTGATCTGGCTAGTATATGTCAATTTGACACACTATAGAGTCACTAGAGAGAGAAGGGAGCCTCAAGTGAAAAAAATGCCTCCTTAAAGCTGGGCTGAAGGCAAGCCTGTAGGGCATCTCCTTAATTAACATTGATGGGGAGGGCCCAGCCCATTGTGGGTGGGGCCACCTCCAGCCTGTGGCCCTGGATTCTTTAAGAATGGGTACTGAGCAAGTCATGTAAGAGCAAGCCAGTAAGCAGGACTCCTCCATAGCCTCTGCAGCAGCTCCTGCAGCCAGATCCCTGCCCTGTTTGAATTCTTGCCCTGACTTACTTCAGTTTGAACAGTGGTGAGGAAGCATGAGCCAGAAAAAACCCCTTCTCCCCGGATTGCTTTGGTCATGGTGTCTCATCACGTCAATAGAAACCCCAGGCCAAGACAATTCCTCTGCCTTTATACTCTTCCCCACATTAACGACTGTAAGTGATACAGGTAATCTTATAAAAAAAATCTTAAAAGAATCACAAATATAACTTTTACAATATGAAAAACAATCATTTCTACTTTAAATCCTCAGGGTGCATACCCACTTATCAACAGGTTTTTATGTTTTATTAAATCACGTCAGGAAGCTGAGGGTGCATATGGCTACAAGGAATTAGTCATTGACTTTGATCACCAACACGTTCTATAGAGAAAGGTACATCAGCCCACAATAGCTATGCTGCCATTGTTCTTGTTACCTGACCTCAGCGAACCCCTCACTCAACTGCTAAAAGTGTGACTTTCTAAACTTTAGATTGTTCCCCAAGATTTTCTGCCTCAAAGTCATTAACTGAAAACATCTTAACTTAACATTACCAACATTCTACTGCTCCAGCAGCGATGCTTGGGAAAAGCCAGTCACTATTCTTGTAAGCACCAGTGATACTGCCTAGTGAGGGGCTAGAGACCCAAGAGTTTTCATCCAACTCATAGATTCTGAGGGATGTGGTGACCATGAGGGCACTAAGCAGAGCTGTGCTCAGTAACAGTGTGAGGTCAATTAACTGTTTCTCCTTAGACTCCTCACAGAGCAGGGGCCCTTTAGCCATAACTACTTACATAGGCCGTAGTTTTTATAACCGTCTGAAAAAACAGGTGACTGGTTTCACTTTTCATGTTTTAGAGTCTGTCCAATTATCTCAGCTAACCATCCAGTTCTTTTGTTTTTAAGGTACGTACAGTCATTATTTAAAGTTTCTTTAAACTAGTGAACACATCTCCCGACATCAGGATTACAAGAACCTGAGCTAGCCCAGCTCCTGGGACTTGTCTGTTCTCCTTCATTTTGAGCCTAAAGCACAATCTTTATGGCTCCTCAGGAGAAACTCATAAGTCCTGACTGTGTGTCACCTCGTCATTCCTATTTCCTATCCTTGCAGCTTCTGATTTATCAGGGGCGGGAGCAACACTATATCCTACCTTTATTATATTAATTATCTACTAGCCTAACCTCTATCATAATTCCTTACTACATTTGTTAGAAATCTTTAATCATCAAAATTCTATTCAAACTAACACTATTACTACATAAAATTATTACTTCAGTTAAACAGTACAGTTTAAGAGGAAGTCGTCATAATGATCCAGAGGTTAAAAACGCCCAGTACAATAAGATATTTCCATGAGGTAATCACACCACATTTTATAAAGGCAGTGGTGCTCCCCACACCCATTCACACCATGCCAGATATTATAGAAAAATGTCAGTGACATACATCTAAAAGGCACAGTAATAGCATGAGACAATCTGTAGCTGGAGTCTTGGGGCCTTACCTATCCAGAATTCACCCATCATGCTTTGCGTTCTGGTGAACCAAACTCCTGAAGCTCAGTTGCCACTTGTTGCTCCTCTGGCATTGCCGCTGGCAGAAATGATTGCAGACTTCACATCTACAAAGATGTCCACTATAAGAGTCTTACAGTTTAGTCCTTACATTTAGATGTTTAATCCATTTTTAGTTACTTTTTTGTACATGATGCAAGGTGGAAACAATCCACTGCTTTGTTTTACATATGTCTGTCCAGTTGTTTAATTGTACTTTTTGAAAACTGTTACTTTCAGCTGGGTGGTAGTGACACACACCTGCAGGACTTGGGAAGCAGAGGCAGGCAGATCTCTGAGTTCAAGGTCATCCTGGTCTACAGAATGAGTTCCAGGACAGCCAGAGCTGTTACACAAAGAAACCTTGTTTTGGGGGGAAAAAATGTTCCTTTTAACAAAAATGTGTCTTGTCAGCTGTACTGACAGTTGCTCATAGTCATGAAGGTTTATTTTGGGATTCCAAATTCTCCTGTGAGTGGCCTGTGTATGCTAATCCTTATGTCTGTATCATACAGCTCTGATTACTGTATGTTGTAATTGTAATAAGTTTGGAAATGATGGTGTGCATCCTCCAACCTTGCTCCTTTTAAAGATTGCTTAGACTTTACTCATCCCTTGTACTGTCATGAACTGTGAAATCATGTCAGCTTGTCAGTTTATGGAATGGCCATTAGGATTTTGATAGGGATTATAGGATTTTAGATGAATTTAACATTAGTAGTTTTCTACTCTATAAACATGAGGTGACTTTACATTAAAGTTTTTTAAACAGTATTAATTTTCCTAGTATGATTTTTCATATTTTTATAAATGTATACCTAAGTATTACCTTTGTTGCTGTTTGAGTGTGTATATGTGTGCATATGAGTGTGCACTTGTGTTCTGAGTATGCATGAACATTGGGAATATGGGACTGTAGAGGTCAGTCAACCTTGGTTGTCATTTCTCAGGAGCTCTTCACTATGTTTTTTGAGACGGGGTCTTTATGTAGTCCTGACTATCTGGAACTCACCTGTAGACCAGGCTGATTTTGTAACTCAAAGAGATCCTTCTGCCTCTACCTACCAGGTGCTAGGATTTAAGGTATGACCACCATATTTCATCATAGATTTTATTTTTGTGTATTAGTTTTATACCCTGCAATCTTGATGAGCTGTTAATGCCTATAAAGTTTTTAAAAATTAAATTTTATGTGTATTGTCTACATCTATGTGTGCAGCACATACCTTCCTGGTGCTTGCATAGGCCAGAAGAAGGCATCACCTCCCCTGGGCCTAGATTATCGATGCTTGTGTGCAGCATGTGGGTGCCGGGACTCTAACCCTAGTTCTGTGAGGGCAGTTAGTGTCTGTATTACGTCATCTAGCTAGAGATAGCTTTCTCCTTTTCAGTAAAGAGTCGTTGCGTTGCGTTTCCGTGCTTCATTGTCCTGATGATACCCTAGAGTCATGAGCCCTGACTGAGGATGACTTGTCTTTTTCTCAGATTTCATCAAACTCGATATTTTTTATTTAAAAAAATTAAAAGCTCAGATTGAGTCCTTCTATTCCTAGATGGGTGACTTTTTATAACCAAGAGGTATTGAACTTTGTCTTCTTCTGCCTGTGAGGTGGCAGGGCATTGATTTGGCTGAGACGGCGGCTCTTTATTGTTTGCATTAGCTGAGTCAGCTGCTTAGCTAACCTTGGGTTTGGTGTATAATTGTTCTTTAGAGGAGGCTAGGCTAAGTGCGCCAATATGCTGTTGGGGACTTGGGCATTCCGTAGAGGTACCAGCCTCTTTCCACTTGTTAGAGCTTACTAGTGTCCACCTAGACTTGAGCTTTGCTAGAGCTTCTCTAAACAAGTGTATGAATCTCTTATGTTTGAGCAGATGACGATGATTATGCTTACACCGCAAAAACCCAAAACATGCTCAGCCAGAGCTGCAAGACGTCTGCAAATATTTGTGCACTGCTTAAAACTCCTGGGGTTTGGGATCCTTTTGTGAAGAGTTACGTGGAGGTAAGTCACCTTTTATAGGCCAGGGTGGCGATGTATTTGTGGCCCCAGCTCTGAGAAGGCTGAGACAGGATTGCTGCAAACGTGAGGCCAGTTTGAAGCCAGCTTGAGGCCAACGTGAGGTATATAGTGAACTCTGGTTACCCCGAGCTACGTTTGTAGTACAGCTCTGTCTCAGGAACAAACGTTCAAGATTGTATTTGTTTGATTTTTGTTGTATGATCAGAAGGAAGCTAATAGAGAAAATGTTTAAGGTTTTCTTTTTTGGGGTTTAAATAATTTCTGCCTGTTAATATGCTACGCAAGTTAGACTTATTTAGCTTTACCCCTGGCTAACTTTTTAGTGGTTTGAATGTGAAATGTACCATAAAGACTGATATGCTTGAATGTTGCACGAATTCTGGATGTAATAAATTAAACTCAGAGCCAGATCTCAGGGAAAGGCTGAAATATCAAAAGAAGGAAACACCACAGTCAGATCTCACCCAGCTGTCTTCCAGCTTCCTCAGCCTCACTCCTGGTGGCTTCTACTGCCCCATCTGTCTTCCTTTGTTAGCTTTGAGCTCACAGAGACACAGACTCTGTCTCCGGAGTTATGGGATTAAAGGCCTGGCACCACCACTGCCTTCCTGGGAGCCTGGAACTCGTTTGTAAACTAAACTGGTCTCAAACTCAGATCTGCTGGGATTAAGGGCGTAGGTCACCCCTCCCTTTCTTTCCTTGTGTGGGATTAAAGGTGTGAGTTACCACTCTCTGACTCTTCTGGATTGACTGTGGGTTGATCTCTGATATTTCAGACTGGTTTTTATTAAATATGTAACATATCACCACACTTGAGTGCTGGTGGTCACTGGCTTTGTGAGATTGTGGAGCCTTTATGTGGTAGGGCCTGGCTGGAGGAAGTGGAGCACAAAGGGCCTGCTTCCATCCTCTTCCTGGTCAGTATCATGTGATAAGTAGTTGCTACGTTTTCATAGACTAAACCTTCAGCCATGTCTCCTCTGTCTCGACGGATTTAACCCTCTGAACTATATACCGAGACAAATACCCCCAAATCTTCCACTCCACCCTCCAAAAACCCAGGGTTTCTCTGTGTGGCCCTTGCTGTCTCTAGACTAGGCTTTCATCAAACTCAGATCTGCTCACTTCTGCCTTTGAGTGCTGGGATTGCAGGAGTGTGCCACCACCACCTGGCTGAATCCCTTCCTTCCTTTAGAAAAGTAAATATACCTGTCATGGCCAGATGCCTATATGCATTATGTAATTGTGACTGGCAAGTCTGTGTTTTTATTGTTGTAAAAACAGGATGATTGCTAAGGATTGGGTGGCATGAAGAAAGGAAGTGGGAAAAATCTGAACCCAAATCACAGCTTAAGGGGTGAGCGAAACAATGGCTTTTAGGAATTTATAAAGCTACCCCAGCCCAAGTCCTTACAGAAGAACTGAAGGGGTTGGAGGCTCTGGTAAAAATTTGAGACTGAAGTGACCATTTTGTTGTTGGAAGATAGTCTAGTTCATTTGAATCCCTTCGCAGATAGGAGCTGAAATGACTATGTCCTCCTTGGGGCTGAAGTTATGAGGGTGTCACACTCTTGGTCATTAGTGTCCTCTCCTTTGGCGACTTGGATTTCTTGTAGAAACAGTTCTTATCTTGGGGGGGGTCCCCCTCCATTTTTCCAGTAGCAAATTCAAGGAAAAAATGAGGCCACAAGTAGGCCTTTGACCGTGTTTTGTAGAAGTTGTAGGGATGTTAGAAAAGCAGAGTTAGTGTGGGTGTTGTCTGCGGTGTGACATTGCTCACTGTTGAGACTTCCTTTTGCTGTCTCTGATGTTCTTAGTGAGCTTGTTAGAGTTATTGTGCAGAATTAATCTAAGACACGCTTCTATTTTATACAGATGCTAGAATTCTATGGTGATCAAGATGGAGCCCGAGAGATCCTCACCAACTATGCGTATGATGAAAAGTTCCCCTCTAACCCCAATGCCCACATCTACTTATACGAATTTCTTAAGAGAGAGAAGGCACCAAGAGCAAAACTGATAAGTGTTCTTAAGGTATAGAAATTTCCCCAGTGTTTGAACAGAAAATCATTCTTTGTATTATGATACCTGTAAATGATGACTACAGGTTGGGGTGTAGCTCAGTGGTAGAGCGCTGTGCCAGCATATGCAAGGCCCTGGGTTTGATGCCCAGCACCATGAGACAAAGCAGAAGGTAAACAGCATTGTATGAGTGGTGCACTGTGGTCAGTAGAGAATGCTGTTCCCTCTGGGCTTTAGGAAGAAACTCCAGCTCTAGCTCCATAGGGGAAGTCTCTGCGCTCTGCTGTATTGAAGTTTAACTGACATACCTTAAGGGCAGTCATTTTCATACTTGGTTGCTCTTTCATGGTTATTGGCATCCTCAGAGCCACCATGATAATGAAGCTCAAGAGTCCTTCTGCAGGACTCAGGATTCCCTGTCTAACCCCCTTAATAACCGGCCCATCCACATTCCCCTGTGCCAGGCAGCCATTGGTCAATTTATTTTAAACCTCATCTGAAGTTTTATATAAATGTAATCATATAGCTTTTACTTTGTCTGGCTTCTCTTGCTTAGCATATTTTTAGTTTTTTCCATGCTGTGATGTGAATAATATACACGTGTACATATGTGTGCATGCATGTAGACGTCTGCCTATTGCTTTCCACTTTATTTTTTTACAATTGATATTAGACAACAGCCTTAGAAGTAAGCACCTTTTGCTGCACCCATTACTTTTAATTGGCTAACCTGACTGGCCAGTGAGTGCCAGGGATCTGCCCTACCATGACGTTTACAGGCATGCACTGCCTTTACGTGTGAGTTCTAGGGATCTGACCTCAGACTCTCATGCTTTCAGAGCACTGCTTTATTGACCATAGACTTTAGTCATTACTTAAATTTCTTCATAGACAAAGAGATACATACACATGCACACATACATGCATGCATATGCGTACGCTCAAGATGGTACTGGGTAATGAACCAAAGGCCTTATATGTCCTGAGCAAGCTCTCCTTCACTGAGCGACAGTACCAATCCTTATTTTCATTCTTTGACTGTTAATAATAAATCTTTATTCATTTTCTTGGATAGCAAGTGACCTAAAAGTGGAGTCTGTGCTTATCTTATTAGAAACTATACTGTTGACATTACTGCCACCTGTGAATAAAAGTTTAGTCTCTGTATCTCCTCTGCCTTTGTCCTGAAGACTGGATCCTGGCCACTGTAGTGGCTGCATTTGGGTCTCATTGTGGCTTTTCCTTCTCTGTTCCCCGATGACCAATGCTGAGCATCTTTTGAGGCCTGCTGATTATTTCCTCATATTTATTTGTCAACTGTTTGTTTGGATTATGTCTGTTTCTTGAGGGTATTTTTATTACTGACAGGGGAGATTTTATGTAATATACAGTTCCTTTGTTAGCTATGGATTGATTAGATGTGTGAGCCTTTTTTCTCTGTGGCTCTTTGCTTGCCTCTCTATGTTTTCTTGGTGCTGAGTATTGAACTGAATTCCTTTCTTGTTCTAAACATAAACTGTACTACTGTGAGCATGGTATGTGACTTAGTTTGGGTTACCTTGACCACAGCAACTCTTACAGAGAAAACATTTAATTGGGGTTGCTTGCTTCCAGTTTCAGAGGTTAAGTCCCTTATCATGATGAGCTTGGCGGTGTGCAGGCACACATGGTGCTGGAAGAATCCTGCAGGCATCAGGGAGTTGACTGAATGTCCCACTGAGGGAAGCTTGAGCAAGAGACCTCAAAGCCTGCCCCCACAGTGACACACTTCTCTAATAAGGCCACACCTTCTAATTGGGCCACTCCCTTAGTGGGACTTTTGCTTTCAAACCACCACAGTGTGTTTCCATTCGTACATGTATGGATTACATGGATTACATATAACTACAATATACAGATATTATATGTTAAGTTTCTCAGCAGTATCTTGCAAAGATATTTAAATTTCAGTTTCTTTTTATGGCTTAGGCTTTCTATCTGAGAAATTTTTGGCCTTCTGAGCTAATCAAGATTCTCTTTTATACTTCATTTTCCTACATGTGCTGAATGGTTTTATGCTAAAGGTCTCTGGTGGATTATTTTTTTTGTAACGTGAGATGTAAGAGTCAAGGTTTTTGTTAGTTTTTTGTTTTTCTCTACTTGGCTAGCCTACCAGTACTCATGAAAAGACTTGTCTTCTCTCCATTGGGAGCTCTATTTAAGATCATATTTCTATCTTTGTACCAATAGTATGATCACTTTAACTGTGGAAGTCTTGGAACCACATGAAAATTATATCAATCTGGCTACTTTCAAATGTTTTCCGAGTCCTTTCACTTTTTATATACATTTGAAATTAGTTGTTGCTATAGAAACCAAAGTCTTGGAAAGATTTTGAATCTGTAGACTAATTTTGAAAAAATTGTCACTTTTTAGTTTTTTGTTTTAATGATCTATACATGTGTGGGGCTGTGCACATGAGTGCATATGCCCGAGGTGGCCAGAAGAGGGTATTGGTTCCTAGGGGGTTGGAGTTTTAGGCACTTGTGAGTCACCTGACATGGCATCTGGGAACTAAACTCTAGTCATATGAAAGAGCAGCACGCTCTTAACTGAGCCGTTTTCCCAGTCCCAAGAATTGACATCTTAATGAGATTGAGGTTTCCAAATAGAACATGGCATGTCTCTAGGTCTTTATTTTTTTCCAGAATATTTTACTTTCTGATGTATTATTTTGACATATTTATTCCAAAATCGTTCATGTTTGGGGTTGTTATATATTATTTGTAATTTTTTTAACATGATAAGATATGCATTTCAAAACTTATTACTTTAAGTATATAATTAGCATTAAAATTATTTATTTCCTGATGTCAACACCACAACTTTTGAATGTTTTTGTTATCATTAAGTTTCTGTATACATTAAATAGTAAGTTCCTGTTATTGTCTCTCTGAAACCCTGGACATCTGTCTTCACCAGTCTTACTGAATTTGCCTGTTCAAGGTACCTCCATCAAGCAGAATCGTACAGCATTTAGCCTTGTGTGTTTCCATGGTCCCTCAGGTTGCA
Source organism: Phyllotis vaccarum (assembly GCA_033318265.1). Lineage (NCBI taxonomy): Eukaryota > Metazoa > Chordata > Mammalia > Rodentia > Cricetidae > Phyllotis > Phyllotis vaccarum. Next base: position 11,767,334 of record JARWLC010000017.1, on the reverse strand, counting down.
CCACGCCAGACCTGTGCCATTCTGTGTGTGACTGAGTGCTCCATTGTGCCTGCAGATCGCTTTTGCCTAGTCTAATCATCTGCTGATAGATTCCTGGGCAGTGTCGTATTTGACTGTTGTCCGTAATGCTGTTGCGAAGATTGTTGTGGGAGGGTTTGAGTCCCTGCTTCTAGTTTTTTAGGTGTATACCTGGGGGTGACAGTGCTTGATGATATGTTGATTATTTGTTTATCGTTTTGAAGTCTCAAACTGCTTCCCAGAGCAGCTGTGTCCTCCTTGTGTCCCTGCTAGGAACGTCGGCGAGCCCTGGCCTTTTGCATCCTTGCCAGCTCTATCCCACCCCCTTGCTTTCAGGTAGTAGGTTATTCTAGTGGATGCAAAATGATGTTTGTATTTCCCTGATGACTATTCATGGTAGAAATCTTCTCAGGTGCTCGCTGGCCATTTATTACCATCTGTGGAGTAATGTCTATCCACGTCTTTTGCCCTCTCTCCCATCTTCCATCCTGAACCAAGGCCCCAGCATATTAAGCACATCTTTAACTACTGAGCTCCAGCTGTCTGCCTCAGTCTCCCTAATGATGGGGTGCAGAGGGCCACCACCCAGACAGGCTTGAACACTTACTATGTTTACAATAAAATAATTACAGAGAAATGATGTTTCTCCTTTTGAGAAACCAAGTATTGGGAGCTAAGGATGCAGTTTATCATAGCAAAGTGAGGGTGAGTGTTATGTGTACAGGGTAAAGCACACACGAAAGGGTAAAAAGTACAGAAGGGTCTGTGCCAGGGCCTGGTGGGAGGAGTGGTGTGTGTGGTTGGCATCCAGGAAGAGAAGCAGACAGGCAGTGCTCAGAGCGAGTGGCCGAGAGTTCTGGAAACTGATCTGTGATGCTGGTGTTTCTGGGTGCTGTGTTCAGCTTCACTAGAACATGGTGACTGCCACACAGTACTTGTTTGCCATAACGGCACATATATTTCAATAACATATTTTAAGTGAGTTGAGAGATTCATAGATAAATCATGAAAGTATGTTACTGTAGGAACCATGTTTTAAAAACTTCTGTTATTGGTGTGTTATTTCTGACTTTGCTTCATTGACCTTTTATAAAACTACTGAGAGAAACTGACAAAATTTGCCTTTTGTTTTGTTAGGAAAAAAAAGAGTATCCTAGGAAAGAGAAAGAATGAATTCACCTTTTTTCCCTTCTCATATATTACAGTCCCATCTCCCCCTCTTCTCCTCCAGCCCCCCTGATTCACTCTTCATTCCCATTTTGAATGTATTTTCTCTGTACGTGTGTTACCATGAACTTGTGGAGGTCAGATGATAACTCCGGGTTCAAACTCCCATCTCCAGGCATGGCAGGCAGCGAGCACCTCACCCACTGAGTCACCTTGTTGGCTCAGACCATCTTTAATGTATAGTTTGAATTGTGAGATAGTGTTACTTCAAATCTTGTTTGTTCTATAGTCATAAAATAGTTATATATACATATATAAAACATGTATATAATTTTATGGGTGTTTTGCCATGAGAAGTTCAGGCCTCCCGAAACTGAAGTTACAGACAGTTGGGAGCCACCATGTGTTTTCTGGGAACTGAACTCAGGACCTCTGGAAGAGCAATCAGTGCTCTTAACCTCTGAGCCATCTCTCCAGCCCTCTTTGTATTCTTAAAAAAAGTTTCCCCTTATTTTACAGAAGAGATGTTTGATATTCACATGCTTTTTCAGTATGTTTTGTTTGAATATGCTCTCCCAAGTTTCTCTCGGCCCTTGTGAGTTTTTGTTTTATGTAAATCTTCTGTGGTATCTTCTGAGCCCAGTGATGCTTTCTTTGTGAGCTCTTCAATTTTGTTCCCTTAGGCTTGGGTGTGATGTAGTTAGAGACCGGTTCAAACTTGTTCTGCAGCCTGGTCTGGGCTTGAGGTCCTGATCTCCTGCCTCTACCTCCTGAGTGCTGCAATTGCAAGCCCCAGGTCACCCTACCTGGCTTTGAAATGTCTTCATTTATTCTTTCCAAAAGCAGCATCTTTTAAGTTTTTAAGTATGGGAAGCAGAATAGATAGGTGTGAGATGCAAAGAAAAGCCTGTTCGCTCAGTTTGTTTCTCCCAGTAAACTTTGCCAGAGGTTGAATAGAGATGTGTGTGTGTGTGTGTGTGTGTGTGTGTGTGTGTGTGTGTGTGAGAGAGAGAGAGAGAGAGAGAGAGAGAGAGAGAGAGAGAGAGAGAGAGGACTCTAGAGGTCAGCCTCAGGTGTCATTTTTCGAGAGCTATCTACCTTGTTTGTTTCCATTAATTTACTTACTTATTTGTTATTGAGATAGTGCCTTGTTGTGTAGCCCTGGCTGGCCTGGTGCTCTCTGTGTAGACCAGGTTGGCCTTAAACTAACAGGGCTCTCTAGCCCCCCCAGGGCTGGAATTAAAGGTATGCACCACCACACGGCCTATCTTGTTTCATGAAGAAGTTTCTCCCTGGAGTTCCACCAAGCAGCCTAGGCTGGCTGGTCAGCAAGCCCCAGCAACCCGCCTGTTTCTGCTTCTCTAATGTGTCCTTCTCAAAATGTGCCCAAGTTCTAGGGATTAGATGAGGTCTTTGTGCTTACTAGACACCAGTTCACTGACTAAGCAGTGTCTGTAGACCTGGAGTGTATGTGTGGAAGCTAGGAGTCTGTTAGGTGTCTTCCTGTTGTGTTCTCTACCTTATTATTTTAATTCTTTCTTTATTTTTATTTTATGCATATTTTGCATGTCTATACATCCCATGCATGCAATGCTTCTGGAGGTCAGAAAAGAGTGTTGGAGCCTTCTGTGACTGGAGTTACAGATGGTTGTGAGCTGCCATGTGCTCTTAACTACTGAGCCATCTCTAGCCCCTCCCCTTTTTGGTACAAGGTCCATCTCTCAGTGAACTTAAAGCTTACCAACGGGCTAAGCTGTCAGGACAGTGAACTCCCAGGATCCTCCTGTTTCTCCCCAGCGCTGTGAAGATGGGAACATGCTCCTCCTGTTTCTCCCCAGCGCTGTGAAGATGGGAACATGCTCCTCCATCTATGTGGTGCTGAGCAAGTCCTAATCTTGCATGGTGAGCACTTCGCCCACTAAAGCATCACTTGGAATTTGGTTTTTCTAAAATAAATTTTCAGAGAATACCTTCTCATGTTCAGATTAAAACTGGATAAAAGCAAAGTGCTTTTAAGTCCTCAATTAATTTGCTGAGAACATATAAGCCAGTAAGAATTTTATATGAAAGTAAGCTAGAATTTGAGAAATATCTGTAGAGTGTGTAAATTGCACGACTATTTTCTCTTTCAGATTTTACATGAAATTGTGCCATCCCATCCACTAATGTTAGAATTCCATACACTGCTTAGAAAATCAGGTAAAACTGTATTTTATACTCATTTGTGCATATAGACTAGGAGGAGGACCAGCCGTCTATGATCCAGGGGCCACACCTACTCATCACAAGTTGAAGTCGCTTGCACCCCACCTCCTGGAATGCTGGCGGTTGCTTTTGCTTCATGACCATAGAACCTGTAGCTGAAGATTCCGTATTCACAGCTCACAGAACTTAAAATGCGTGCTGTCCAGTCCTAATGAGAGCCTTTGGAAGTAGGAGGACAGATGCCTTTCACTTCTAGGATTTACCTCTTGTTAACCCATTGAAGGCTGCAGTGCAGTATAGTAAAGAGCATATGTCTTAAAAGGGAGTCAGCTTGGTTAAGCCAGTTGCTCAAAGTCTGTAGGTCTCAACGTTTATATACCCAAAACACCAAATACGGTAGGTGGTATTTAAATAGAGGGGTATAACTCCAGAAGAGGATCACCATCTTAGGTCATTAACCTTTGGCTCATCACAGGACAGTGAGCACAATGAATTGTTTTAAACACCTAACCAACCAGAAGGCTTGCAGTTCATAATGCTTTATCTTAGCTCTGTGTACTTCTCAGTACCTTCTGTGAGTTTGGGCTTTTGTGACCATTGCAGAGACAGAAGAACACCGGAAGCTGGGCTTGGTTGTGCTATTTGAAGTCCTTGATTTTGCTGGATGCAGTAAGAACATAACTGCCTGGAAATACTTGGCCAAGTGTCTGAAGCAGACATTAATGGAGTAAGTGAGAAACAACATTTATCACTAGTTCATCCTAAGTACTAGTTCCACATTTTAGCTGTTGTGTGTGGTGATATATTTTATATTTAATAAAATCAGCCTGGAATATCAGAGAGAGGAAACAGACCACAGTCAGTTCTGACCCAGCCAACGTCTCAGGCTGAGCAGGGTAAATGCTATCTTCAGAGGTCCTTCACCTGGCTGGCTGTTCCTACAGATACCTGAATCTCTGTTCCTCCTGCCTTAAATATCTTTCCTGCTCAGTTGCTTCACTTCCAGGCTCAACTCTGCATCGTAATCCTAGAGTTAGAATTACAGTTATGAGCTACTGCTGTTTGGTTGTTAGGCCTTGAATTCAGAGATGTACAGAAACATCCCTGTCTCTAGAGTGATGAGATTAAAGGTGCGGGTCACCACTCTCTGACCCTCATGATTGAATTGCGGGTGATTCTGTTCTCTGATAGTCCAGGCTGACTTTATTAAATATAAAATATATTACTACATATCCCCTTTTGTGTCAAAAATTTAAAAAGGTTATAACTAACATAAGAAAAATTTTAAACAATAAGTACAATATATACAAGTAATAATTTCATGAGTAATGTCCAGTCCATTAACAGTTGACAAATTCAAAGAAAATATTCCATTATTTATCCTATTTTGGTGAGTCATAAGGATCTATTGATGTCTCTCAAACATATACACTTTAACCTCTAAGCGCGTTTCTTTTCTGAAACTGTCACTAGAAAGCTATAACTGCCTCATCTTCAACTCCCTCCGAGACCCAAGAAGGAAATATTAACCACCCAAGTAAACAGGATGTGTAAGCAAGCAACTTCCAAAAAATGTGAAAAATGAAATAGCTGGCTTCCTGTTTAGTCATCCAAGTTTCTTCTGCATCATTGAGGCATCCATCTTCGTCCTACAGGCCTAGCATATCTGACAGACTTCCCTGTGAAGCAGAATATTTTCAAATACCTTCCTACCTTGTCTTGGCAAGGTTTGGCAGTTTTCTTGTGGATGTGTCTCCTGCTTGTCCATTTTGAACATCATACAGTTGAGGCAAGGGCACTTCTTGCCCAGTGGCTAACTTTTGCCACAAAGAAGGTCAACTCCATATGGAGTTTCTTTGATGTCCATAATCTTCTCTGATGTAGATTGGTGCTGCCAGGAGCAGATGTCTCATTGTCATAAAAATAAAAAGAGCTTCTATTATTAATATATCTTAAATGGCCAAATTCTGTAGATCTCTGAAGTGTTTGAAGAAGACCTGTCCATCTAAAATATATCTGTTTGACCTTGAAAACATATCTAATATGACTATAAGTTTGAATGTAATGTCTAACTACTATCTTACATTTCTCCATATCCTAATTAGTTGGTAATAATAATTTTCAAGAACTAGCAATTTGTATTACACTGTTAGATGAACTGTATAGGTACAATACCTTGAACAAGCACTGAGATATATGTACAGAAACAAAATATCAACTTTATATCAATATGCACAATTCATATACAGTATACAAAAAATCCAGTCCAATGTAAAATGTTTAAAACTAATAATTGCTTTTAAAAAGTAGATTCAATAATCTACCCTTATATTTTATCATATCTGTATCCTTTTTTTCTTAACAAGAACTCTGGATCTAATCTCCTTTGTTAAGCTTTTTTTTCTAACCATAACCAATAACAATTTTTAACCAATTACCCTAAACAATGACAATCATCCATAACCCATTGAAAGACCAAAAGCCACCCACCCTCTTGGAAATGTGGGTGTTTTGTTCTTAAATTTACTTCCTGCTGTCTTGAGGCGATGGCATCTTTAGGGGATCCTGAAAAGAAAAGTTTTGCTAATTGTCAAGTCCTGAAATAAGTAGCTGTGTCATTTGTTGTCCAGTCTCTGCATAACAGGAAAGTGCACAGCTTGTCTCAAGTCCTGACTAAAGTAGTCTTGTGAGGCTGGTTCATCTCAGTGAGCCACCTTGAAATTGTCCTGAGCAGGGTGTTTGTCAGCCTAGTGTCTTTGTCATAGTCCATGTGAAATCATCATTGTGGGGCCCCATCTTCCTTGGAGACACTTCAAAGGTTGCAATTAGGTGTTGTCATGGATCACTGCAGAAAACTAATAAGCGACTAAAACCCAACACAATGTACAGGAAGCTAGATAAAGCCTTTATGTTCCCTAGAATTTAATTAGTACTCTATGTGAACATTAATATCATGACAAAAAGTTTAAAATATATGTAATCTTAGAAATTTTGACATAAGGCTTTATGCAGGATTGGCTTAGTAACGTTAGAATAGCCCTTTATTCTTTGTTATTCTTCTATCCCATAGCAGATGCTTTTAAAGTTTTTAACTTAATAGTTTTGCATTTCCTGTATAGGATCTTTAGCTTTTTCCTGAGTATCAGAACCTAGGAAATACGAAGTCATAAGGCTAACATATGGGAGTTCCATGCATATATTTCATGCTAGCAAAATGAGCACTGCATCTTAAAGTACATCCTAACGTGTCTGATGCTGCGCCTGCCATCTTGTCAGCTCCACATTTTGGGTAAGAGAAAAGACAGCTCTGCTCACGTGTATTCTGTATGTGAGAAGAGAGCCCTCCCAGAGTTAAGCTTTACTTGACTCTTAGATCCATTTTGGGTGGTGAGGAAATCCTGTGTTTGAGAATACTTGCTTTGGGCGTAGAACTCACTTTACCCTGTGCTGACCACTCTAGCTGGTTGCAGGAACCTGGGAGATGGGGCCTAGAACTGAGGCCCACTAAAGTCTGATGCAGTAGCCAGCTATATTCAGAACATCAGACAGTTTATACTATGAGGGTTAAGAAGACCGACAAGACTCATGTGGAAAAGCTTAGAGGCATGTGAGTATCGACAGCTGAAGCAAACTCGCTCTTGTCCGCTGTACCTGGGAGGGGCACATTCTGGGGCCATGATGCTCCAGCAGTCCTGAAGATAGAAGAATGCTGGAACTAGATGGCTTTTACAGCCTTCTCTTCCTCCTCCCCCCTTCCCCTCCCCCTTCCTCCTCCTGCTCTGGTAGCAAGAAGTCAAAGGTGAGCCGGCAGATTTGTGTCCGGTGAAGTCTGGTTTCCTTTTTCCCGGTATCCACTTGCTGTTTCCCTTGGTGAGGGGACCAAGGCAGCTGAAGTCCGGACGTTTTTAAAGGCACCAGTCCAGTTTGTGACTCAAATCCTCACGTCCCAGACCTAGTGCCTCCCCTCGTTGTAATGGTCCCTGTGTTTGAACATATGGAGTCTGTGAAGAGCGTATTCACACTATGGCAGTGTGATGTGGGCACAGGCACTATCAGTGACTTTATAGATCTGAAGAACTGTCTCATTCCCTTCTGACCACAGGGTTCCTGAAGTCCAGGAAACTTAGTGTTCACATTGAGTATAGAGGTTCTTCCACAAGGGCCCCACAGTGTTAACTACACACTTGCTCAAGTTGTTGGTGAACACTTAGTTAGCTTCAGCATTAAGTTCATGTATTTGTGTGCTTTTGAAATAATGGCATATGAAGTGGTGGCAGCATTTAACTTTATCTATGATAGTACAGTACCCTTTTAAGTGATTATAATAATAGCTAACAGTTACTATGTAGCAGACACTGTTCAAAGAGCTTTATGGGGGATCTGTTATACTGTTGGGCTAGTTTGCGCCTAATAAAATACTAGAAAATAGCCATTTCCACCATCAAAGAAACTGAGGCTGAGAAAGATTAGCAGTTTGCTCAGGATCATATAATTGGAGATGGAGGATCTGAGGCTTCAGTCCAGGGTTTTGACTCAGTGTCCATACTGTTGACTACTCCGCTGTAAGGCATTGGCTATGACACAGAAATGGGATGTGGAGACAGAGTGAACACGGGCTTGCTCCATGCTTCTGCTGTGACCACGCTCACAAGTTAGCCTGGGAACATCTCTGGGATTGTCTTAGAATCATCACTTCTGATGACAGCTCTCCCGACTGACTTGTGTCCTTCCAGAAGCCATCTGGCGTGGGTTGAAGAAGAATGGAAATCTAGGAGACGCTGGTGGCCGGTCTTTCACTTCAGCTTCTTCTGGGCAAAGAATGACTGGAAGGCAGACGCTGGCTTGGCTTGCGAGAAAGCTTTTGTAGCAGGAATCCTTTTGGGAAAAGGTCTGTGATTTTGTTCTGTTTATTTAGATGTAGCTTTTGGCTGATTCTAAACTAGAAAGTGAGCCCATTCTGCTCATCTTTTCCAGTCTGATGCCTAGGGCTTTTAGCTGCTTGAGAAATGACTGGAAGGTGAGTGGGCCAGGACCGTGATAAGAGCTTATGAGGGATCCCGTGAACTGTGCAGTTGGCTTCCATGCTCTCACTTGAGTTTGGGGCATAAATACACTGAGCCTTGCTGTGTAGGTTTACTGAGCTTCTATAGATGTCCCAGAGAGCACAGAAGGCTCAGTGTTCTTCATTAGCTCCATGTTTTGTTCACTGTCCTCTGCCCCCAGGAGAAAGAATATCACCATTTAACAGCGGATAGTCTTCTAAAAAGAGGAAACTGATCTTTTTATTATGGGACATTTTAGCCAGTAAAATGCTACCTGCTTTGCATCACTGAATCATGAGTGGTAGAACATAGTACATAAAACTGCCAAGAAGAAGGGCCAGACATATGAAAGGAGCTGCAGTGAGCACTGGGAAGCCCTGTGCCCGGGAGTGCCCAGAGTTTACCTTAGTTTGTGGTGTGTATTTCTGTGTCCTGAGATCCTAAGGTACACACCCATGTGCAGTGCTAAGAGGGCATCTCTTACGGAATGAGAACTGGTGTGTTTCTTATAGTTCCTACGATTAGGAAAAGGTTGATTTTATGAGAAAAAGGGATTCGTGAGAACAGTTGAAAAATGCCCTTTCCAGTGACAGTTGTGATGGAACAGAAACGGGCTTGCCTGCAGTGCTTCACTTCCTGAACATGGCATCACCTCTGAGCAGAGTCTGCAGGCCTGGGAAAGTTTTTAGTCTTGTTTATCACTTAGGCAATGACGTTTGGTGGCCTTCTGAGTGAAATGCACATTGTAAACCTGGCTCTTTACTTATTTGCTAAGAGGGTTGTAAATACCAGGTGAGCATCTCCTGAAGGGCTCTATGAATTCTCAAGAATTTCAGAAGTGTGAGGCATAGTTCTAGTTGTGAATGGGCACTTTTCTCCCGTGGGCTTGGTTCTGGCTTTGAGCTGAGATTGTGTCTTGCTCTGGCCACCATCATTACATCCTTACCTTCCATATTGGTCAGCTTCTGCTGTGTCCTAGAGTGAATGTGACATCTGTTTTCATTGCATGCAGGCAGGCCCCTTTTCTCTTTGGCGGGACCTTTCCTCACAGTTAGCAGCCTAATTACCTTCCTACTTTTAAGCTCTCTTCAAGTTTATGCAGTTGTCGGTGTTAGGATAGGGTGAATTCTTTATAGTTTTCTATGTAGGTAAAGGCAGAAATCTGGCTGTATTTGACTTCTACTATAAAATAGTATGGTATGTTTATGAATACAAGTTAGTGCCTTCTAGATACTCAGGAGGCTGTGGTGGGACGATCATTTGAATCTAGGAAATTATATGGAAGTCTGGACAACACAGCTAGATCCTGTCTCAAAAGAAACATCAAAAGTTATTTTAGTACCAATGCAGCCACTCTAGGCCCCGCCACTAGGATGCTGTCTTCATGGGTGGTAGGTGGTTACTGCATTTAGGCTGTATAACCCAGCATTTTCCTAGGAAGGATAGATGCATGCTAACTGAGGATATAATAAAATTAATTTTTTGTATGATTTGTGATTGCTTTGTTTAATAGAAATAATCACAAGTAGGCCTGGTGCTATAGGCCTGTAGTCTCAGTTACTTGAGAGGTTGAGATGGGAGAATTGCAAATTCCAAGCCTGCCTGGGTTACGCAGTAATTTCAAGGCCAGCCTGGATAGGTAACTCAGTTGGATCTTTTCTTCAAACAAAAAGTAAAGAAGAGGCCTGTGGCAGAGCCTGAAGATTTGGCTCAGTGGTTAACAATGCTTGCTGTTCTCTTAAAGGATCCACGTCCAGCTCTCAGCACCCATATTGGGGTCGGACGACTGAACACTCCTGGCCTCTGCAGGCACCCATGTACACAGACATACAAAAGCAAAACAAAAAATAAATCTGTAGTCCTAAGTTTTTGTCCCACCAGCAACTCCAAATATCAGCAGCTACTTCCCAAATAATTGATGCACAGGCTTAATATTACTTATTAATGCTCAGCCCATAGCTCAGGCTTGTTACTAGCTTAACTCTTACACTATAAGTTAACTCATATTTCTATTTATGCTTTGCCATGTGGCTCATGGCTTGTTACCTCATTTTTACATGTCCTGCTTGCTCATTGGCTGGCCGGCATCTCTACTGCCTCTGCCATCCCTGTTCTCAGAATTCTCCTAGTCTGATAGCCTGACCTATACTTCCTGCTATTAGCCAAGCAATGTTTTATTTATACAACTAATGAGAACAGCACATATTTACAGCATACAGAAGGGCATCTCCCATCATAAATCTTTAAAATCAAAAGTAAAAGATATTGGAGTTATAGTATGTAGTATGTATAGTATAGCATAGTAAAGTATGTAGTATGTATAGTATAGTATATAGTGTGTATAGTATAGTATGTAGAAGTATACTTAATTGATAAATATTAAAACTTTTGTTTTATTTTTTAGGTTGTAGATACTTTCGATATATTTTAAAACAAGATCATGAAACCTTGAAGAAGAAAATTAAGCGGATGAAGAAGTCTGTGAAAAAATATAGTATTGTAAATCCAGGTGTTCCCACCTAGATTGTAAGTTATTTTACAGCTGGTCCTACAATGTAGCAGCTCAGTGGACATTGAATGTGTTGCTTGATATTTTAAGAAGGTTGTTTAAATTATTTTAAGTATGTATGTGCGTGCACTGGTGTGTACACACATGTATGTAGAGGGCAGAAGTCAGCTGTGTCATTCTTTAGGAGCCTTGCTTTGAGACAGGTCTCTCTCTGAGACTTGGGCTTTCCTACTAGACTGGTTGGGCATTGCGTTCCTCTTCTTAGCTCTGGGATTGTAATTGTGGGTTACCGCGCACGGATTGTTATTGTTTAATTTATTTATTTGTGTGTGTGTGTGTGTGTGTGTGTGTGTGTGGGTGTGTGTGTCTGTTTGCATGTGTGTGAATGTGTGAATGTGTGTGTGCGTGCATGCATGTACACCCATGTGCATATGACTTGGCATGAATATGGTGGGGAATAACTTGCAGACTTTGGTTCTCTCCTTCCACCATGTAGGTCTCAGGGATGAGACTGTGGTCATGAGAGTGATAAGTGACCCTAACCACTGAATCATCATGTCAGTCCTGCCCGCAGCTCCTTATGGGAACTGTGCTCAACTCACTTCTTAGTGAGTTATTTTCCTGGGCGTTTATTTTATTTTTTTAATAATTTATTTATTTTATTTTATGTGCATTGCTTTTTTTGTTTATGTGTCTATCTCTATGACAGACAGTTTTGAGCTGGTATGTGGATGCTGAGAATTGAACCCGGGTCCTTTGGGAGAGTGAGCCATCTCTCCAGCCTCCTATTTTTGTATTTTTTATATTTTGCTTTTCTCTCAGTTATAGTTAAAAAAAAATAATCTCATTGCCTTTGCTGTTTGCAAATGTATATATCTATATTTTTTGTAACATTACATGTGCATTAAAGGATGATTCTTATACTTAATTTTAGCTGGAAAGCTGAGAAAGGAATGTTTTTGTTTTTAAAAAGAAAAAAGTTTTTGTTTGTTTTTGTGGAAGAATATGGCTCTCGAATAGCCTGTTCTGATAGCCTACCTCTGACTGTTCTATAATAAATACAGCTTGTGCTGTGTAGTGAGTACATGTGCTTTTAGACTCTAACTGGCCGATGCTACATTTACCACCATGAAGAAAAGCACAAGAGTGAATCTGTTGAGGAGGTGAAGAGAGGCCGAGGGAAGAGCTCTTCTTTCTCTGCTGGTCTCAAGCAGAGCAGGTGGGAACAAGCGACTCTCAGAGAGGAACCTGCGACCCTGGAGACTGCTTTGAGTCAGAGTGGTACCACTTGTGAACAAGTTGGAGTTAGCACCTTGGAGAACCAGCTTTACTGAGAGCGAGTGGTTCGATTAGTTCTGTGTCAACAACACTGCAGGAGTAAATGCCCAGACAAACTTCAGAGTACAGGCCAAGAGGCTATGGCTTCACCTGAAGGCGCTCAATGATCTAGGATATGCTTTGGAACTTGGACGCTCCCTCTCATTCTCTTCAGAATGAGAATGTAACAGTAGACTCTCTACCAGTGAAGTGATGTCCCACAGGTACAAAGTAAGCCTAGTGGGGCAGCTTGACCAGAGGCCAGTGACATGTTCCAGGAACATAAGCTGGGCTCTATAGTGTATTGTGTTAATAAATGCTTCTTCAAAGTGATCTTGGCTCTTGTGCAGTTATTATTAAAGTGACTAGTATTTGGATTCCAGGAAGGCTTACTTTGCTTGGGTGACAGAGCACACATTTCTCTGTTGGCCTCTAGCCCTACCATTCTTAAATCATGTGCAATAAAGTTGGACAAGTTATGCTTTGTCAATAATTTTTATTTCAGTAGTATTTTGTAAGTGGGGGTGGGTCTTATCAACAAAATGTTCTATTGGATAGATGAAACAAGTGGGTAGTCCTTAGCACCACTTGTAAACAAGTTGGAGTTAGCACCTTGGAGAACCAGCTTTACTGAGAGCGAGTGGTTCGATTAGTTCTATGTCAACAACACTGCAGGAATAAATGCCCAGACAAACTTCAGAGTACAGGCCAAGATTAGCAGGACACCAGCCCTGAAATCTTAAGCTAGGGTCTGTGCATCCCCATGTCTTCTGTGGTTTAGGTTTCTACACAAAGCTTTACTTTTTTGTTTGGGTTTTGAATTTTAAACAAGGTCTGCCTGTGTAGACATGACGGCCTTAAATTCATTATTCTTCTCTGCCTCAGCTGTTACATGTTTATGTTACAACATGTGGTTTCTCTTCCCTAGGATTTTCTTCTCACTGATTTAATAGCTGTGGAAATTGTTTTAGGTGTGCAGAACCTAAAGCCAGTACTGTGAAGAGTGACCCTGCCAGGCTTTGTTAGGTACACTCTGTGCTATCCCTTCTGACCAAGAAGGTGAAGTTGGCCCTCAGAGATGACAGACCTTTCCAAGGTCCCTACCTCTGTTGCCTCCCAGCCCCCGGTAAAGCACTGAGCAGGGTAGCATCATAAAAGAGGAGTCCCAGCCCTGGGCCATTGGGTCAAGTCAACTAGGTCTATTCTCTTGCACAGGCTTTTTTGAGACTCTTTCTTTGTGTCCTAGGAGCCCCCCATCCTGTATCTTACCAAACCATCACATTAAATTACTCTTTTAGTGCTTGCCTTTATCATTAGTATGTTACTGAAACAACCATCTTTATGTTACCACCACCTAACAATGTGTGGTTAAGCAGATAAGTGTGTTGCTTCTTTGGGTGGCAGCTCACAGCATCGCTCTCTGTCTCTGCTCTCCTTTCTCTTTATCTACGCTTGGATTTTCTGCCTGCTTCTAAGCTGGCTTGCCATACGCCAAAACAGCCTCTTTATTAACCAGTGGTATCCACAGCATACAGAAAGACATCCATATCAATTATTGGACACTGCTTTATGCTTTTCCCCTGTCTTAGGGTTTCTGTTGCTATGAAGAGACCCCATGGGCACGGTAACTCTTACAAAGGAAAACATTTCATTGTGGTGGCTTGTTTACAGTTCAGAAATTCATTCCATTATCCTCATGGCAGGACATGGTGCTGGAGAAGTGACTGCTACATGCTGATATGCAGGCAACAGGAAGTAGACTGAACGTTTGAAGTGGCTTGAGAGCAAAGGAAACCTCAAAGCCCTCCCCTATAGTGACACACTTCTCCCAACAAAGCCACACCTCCTAGTAGGACCATTTTCTTTCAGACCATCACACTCCTTCCTCAGTCTTCCCATATAGTCAATATTAGCTTCAAACTGGTATTCCTCCTGCCTTAGCTCCCCAGGTACATGTTACTGGTATCCATACTACACCCAGCTTCTCAGAAACATCTGCCTTATTTATCAGTGTTCCTGTGATTGCATAACACATACAGTAATACTTATTTACTGAGTTGACCCTGAGGATGTGTTGAAAAATGGCATTGCATTATGTAATTTTATCTGGAATGTGACATTAATCAGGAGTTTGTGTCAGGACGCCCAGTGGATTTCTGATCTTTCCTTTCTAATCTCTGTAAGGACATTTGCCTCAAACAGGAAAATCTCCATGTGATTTTGTGACCAAAGAGAAAGGTATAAATGCTACTAAAAGATCAAGAAATTGTCTCCAGGATGGGAGATCCACTCCCTCTCACCCAGGCTCAGATGCTTAGGAGGCTGTGGTGACTGTGAGTTCACTGGCCAACGTGGGGCCAAGGGTTACTCCATAGCAATGACAAGCACTGTCCTTTGAGTAAACAGTCCTGTGGAAAATACATGGGCACCAGTGAATCGCATTCCAGCCCATGTGTTCAGAAGCAGAGGCCTTGTACTTGGCTCGGTGATGGTGTGTTTGTCTAGCATGTATGAGAGCCTGGGTTCCATCCTCGGCTCTGCCAGCTGGTGAAAGCAAGGTGTGTGGACAGTCACCCTGGCTTCCCCTTGATATTGTGGAGTTTTTAAAATCCAGAGACTTGGCTCCACTTAGGCTCATGGTCTTGATATTCTGCTAGTAGTGCCTGAACTGGTCAGTGGGAGAGCTGCTGGGGCTGCCCTCTTTGGAAGCACAACATAGCAGGGCTGGCAGGGCAGGTCAAAGATTTCTGTCAGTTCCAATGGGCCAGAATCACAGAAACTGCTGCAAGGAGGCTCAGTTCAGGTACTAAATTTCTGCATGGGCCCGTGCCCTCTGGATTTGGGCCATGTGAGTTTGGGGTTCCATATTCACCCATTAAAGGACTAAAAGCCAGGTGTGTATAGTAGCATGTGCCTTTAATCCCGGCACTTGGGAGACATCACTATAAATTTGAGGCCAGTGTGGTCAGTCTAGGAGAGTTCCAGACCAGCCAGGGCTATATAATAAGATTCCTGTCTTGGGTTTTGTTTTTTTTAAAGCTTATTTATTGGGTGGCAGGGATATACATGAAGCAAAATTGTCTTAAATACTGATGAAGTGTACATGGTGGAAGAATGTTTCTAAAGCAGCCACAGGGCTGGTGTGCTGGCTTGGCAGGTAAAGGTGCCTGCTGCCAAGCCCACAACAACCCGAGTTCAATTCCTGGATCCCATATAATAGAAGAAAAGAATACCCTCCTGAAAGTTTTTCTCTAACTTCCTTTCTATATGCTGTAAATATCAATCTTTAAATAAAAGAGCTGTTTTAGCCCATAACAAGCACCATAAAAAAAAAACTTTAAAAATCAAAACATAAATAAAAAAAGACAAAATCAAACAGACCGAGCCAGATGCCCCCCCCCTCCAGAAAACATGCAATAAACACAAATAAGCCACGGGCCACGTGGCAAAAAAATTAATAAAAATAAATTGAGTTAAAATATAAAAACAAACTAGCAATGTGCCTCAGCTGTAGGCCAAACAACATAAAACTAATGTAAGTGTCTAAGTCATTTTTAAGGCCTGATCATCTGCAGGCAGCAAAAGAGTCTGACATAACAGGTCTATG
Source organism: Phyllotis vaccarum (assembly GCA_033318265.1). Classification (NCBI taxonomy): domain Eukaryota; kingdom Metazoa; phylum Chordata; class Mammalia; order Rodentia; family Cricetidae; genus Phyllotis; species Phyllotis vaccarum. The sequence continues at coordinate 11,751,469 of JARWLC010000017.1, read as the reverse complement.
AGTCTAAACTTCTGGCCATCCAGGGCCAAAAAACCTCATCGCTACATCCGTGGCATGCCCCCCTCCCCCCGAACAGACATCATAAAATCAGAGTAGCCATAGACTTGGCAAAAAGGAGGTCTGGTGTTCTGAGCTTCAGGTCTTTGGGGTTCTCTGGGACACAGTGATCTGCTCATGAAAGTTTTGCATGATAGAGCTCCTCAATGTTAGTGTTAAGAGCGAGCCTTTGGGCTGATGAGTTAGCCAGCTTCTCTGTTATTAAAGAAATGTCTAGGATAATCAGGGCAGGCTTATTTGAACTGTAGTTTTGGAAGTTAAGCCCGTGGTCCTGCAGCCATTGCCATTGGGCCTGCTGTGAAGCCACCTCTCACAATGAGCAAGGTGGTAGAGTACAGCTGCTTACGTCATGGTAGCTGGGAAACAGCACAGGACAAGCTGGGGTCTCAGATCTCACCATTGACCCCATCCCCAGCACTGATTTATTTCTATAAGTCTGTGTCTCTGAAGGTTCTAGCGCATCCCAGTGGTGCTTCCAGCTGGGCATGGGCTTAAGGGAGCAAGTTTTCAACGTATGCATTTTAGAGAATGGTTGATGTCTAAACTATAGCAGCTTAGGGGTGAAGGTCAGTGGTAGGGTGTGCTCAGCATCTGCATTTAATCTCCATGCACCCCCTTGACATGCTAGGAGGCAACTGGGTGCCTGGACGGAGGTTCCAGAGGGTGGGTTTGTTTGGTCTCTTACTGTGGAAACATAACAAAGGTTTCTCCCTGGATATTGGACTTGCTGGCTCCTTGACGTTGAATTTTCCATTCTTTAAACAGGAAAATTTGTACTATTTATAAGCTAACCAGTCTATATTATTATTGTTTTCCTTTCTCTATGTGCTTGTGAGATAGGGTCTCATGTAGCCCAGGTTGGCCTCAAACTTGATTTGTAGCCGAGAATGACCTTGTACCTTCGATCTTCCCGTCTCTCCCTTCTAAGTGTTATCATGACAGTTGTGCCCAGCACAGTCTGGTTTGTAAGGTGCTGGGAATCAAACCCAGGACCTTGCATGCTAGGCAAGCACTCCACCAGCCAAGACAGCTTCCAGTCTGTGGTATTTGTTGCTTCAGAATGAAGTGACTTGAGACACTCTCCCTGCCTGTATTTCTCTTGTTGGGAATGCAAGATTCATGGAATTTCCTTTCATCCGAGCCCATCTGAGCCACACCAGCCCCACTTCCCTAATGTCTTCCCAGACCCACAGCAGTCCTCTGCGCTCTTCTGCACTGCAGGAACCTGGACACTTGCCTTGCAGAGTCTTTTGGGACTCTGTAATGTGTTTAGTGCTGCTTGGCCTGCAGAGAAACTGTAAACAACAGAACTTTCTGGCCTGCCCCCAACATGGCGGGGATGCTATATGGTTTGAGGGATCATAGCACCTCAGTCGTCGGCACCATCACACCCTTTGAATAAGCACCCCTTGGGCCCCGACCACTTGTGCTAGAATTGAGACTTGCTTCAGCTTTTCTTTTAGACAGACCTGACAGGTAAGGGCACCTCTCAGACGTCACTAGGTATGCTTAGCCATCAGTCCAGATGAAGGACTCCATGGAGGAGCTACCTCAGTGAATGTGGGGCAGGATGTGAGGGAGAGAAAGAAGGAAGAGAAACTGGGAGCGGGGGAGGGAACTTGGGCAGACTGGGCAAGCCAACCCAGGAAGGCAGCAGCAGAGAATTCCCAAGGCCCACAAATGCTGGGAAAACATACTAGCCCACACTCGGTTCCTGGTCAGCTGGCCCCATGGCACTCTCCTGGCATTTGCTACCTGAGCCTCATATTCTGGGGCTGGGTGGGCCTGCTTCAGGGGCACCCCCAGTGCTTGGATTATGGACCACCTTTCCGTCCTTCTCTCCACCTGGAGTTTTGCTCTGACTATGACTCCTTTGGCTGCTGTGATCAGCACAAGGACCATCGCATCGCTGCCCGGTACTGGGACATCATGAACTATTTTGACCTAAAGGGCCACGAACTGTGTGGAGGTTACGTTAAAGACATCCTTTGCCAGGTGAGTCTGAGTGTAATCCTGTGAGGAGAGAGAGCCAGTTTGGAAAAGTGCTCTCTGGCTTTAGGGTGCTGGACCGAAGGGCAGATCCTGGGGTAGGGTGCTGCTGCCAGGTGTCTCCCTGGAGAGCTGGAGGAGAGTATACACTGGTTCTCCATAATCTTCCCTCTGAGGTTTTTCTCCGGACAGCAGGAGACTGAGAGGTATTCATGGAGCTCTCTGCACAGCTGCCTGTCCTGTCTATAGGGACCGAAAGAGCTGGGCACAGTCTTCCTGTGACATTCATGGATCATGCAAAGGAGGGAGTGGTGGCACCTTACCAGGGTGGGTGCTCTGCAGAGGGGGCTTTTGTTGTGACAGTGGTGGGGGCAGGGATTGGGATCCTGTCTGCTGAACTCCTGGATGGAGAGGGCCTCAGGTTGCTAGGAGATAATGACTCAGAGTTTCTCTTCTCCAGGCCTCACCAGGAGCCAAAATCCACACTTGGGAGGCTTCACCTTCGCAAACATGAAGGCTAAGGCTGCACATACACCAGTCTGTGGGGAGAGGGTCCCAGTGAGAAACTGCTGTAAGAAAGTAGCTCTCCAGTGATGTGGCCCAAGTCCAGGCTCACATTTGACTTGACACCTTCCAGGGTAGGTTAGTGCTAGTATGTCCTGTTCCAGGGCTTCTTTTCTGCCGTGGCCACTGTGCCTAATGCTGGCCTCCTTGGCTTTATGCATGGGCACAGACATCTCAGGCAGGTATAGTGCAGTCTGACTCAGAACAGCCACCAATGGCATTGTCTTGGGGCTGTTTGCTAATCCCAAGATACCATCTTTAGCTGTTTCCTGGAGATTTGACTCTGAGATGAGTGTGTGTGTGTGTGTGTGTGTGTGTGTGTGTGTGTGTGTGTGTGTGTGTGTGTGTGTGTATGTGAACTGGAGAACAATGACAGGTCTCTTCCTCTATCACCTTTCACCTTATGTGTGACAGGGTGTCTTGTAAGACTGGAATTCCCTGCTTTGGGTAGGGTGGCTGACCAGTGAGTTTCAGATATCCTTTGTCTCTGCTCCAGGGCTAGGGTTACAAACACAAGCACCAGGCTGGGATCCAAATGCAGGTCCTCATGCAAGCAAGCACTTCAGTAGCCTACCCATCTCCTCGCCCTGGAAGTTGGCCTTTATAAGCAGCACACAAATTTTGTTTCTAAGCTGTCCTCTACTGAAAACCTCCCTTCCTCTTGTGTCCAATTCAGAAAGCCACATTCAGCTTCTCCCTTGTTCTATTGAACTTGTAGAGTAATAGATTCTTATTTGTGTCTATTTGTTAAAATAGACAAGGCCATTTCCCCCCACTATGTGTGGTCTATACCTGAACGTGATTCCACAAGAGGCTATAACCCTCGTCCTTCTGGAATCATGTTGGCTTTAGGTCTCGGGGCCTCTTGATTCCATCACACCAGAGGAAAGTACCAGGAAAGTACCAGCATCATGCCTGCCCCTTTTCTGTACACCAGGAAGTATGAGCTCCATGAGAAGCTGACTGTGTGCTTTGCTCACTGCTGCTCGAGGGACCTGCACATGAGGTACAATGATACAGCCACACAGCAGAGACCCTTCTGGGCCTGCTTCTCTCCCTTGGAGAAACGCTGCTTTGTTTCCTGGGATGAGTCGAAACAACTTTGCAAGTTCTAACTGGCTGCTGCCGTATGCCAGGGTGATGGTTATATGTCTGCTCTCAGCTTCTGTTCCCCGGTGTTTCATCATTCCACCCTGATTTGCCCCTTCTTCCTTTGCTCCATTCTCCAAGAGTGGACGCACTGGGAGAAGCCGACACTAGGGAGTGGCTCCTTCTGCTTTGTGTAGCTCCTCTCACAAGCAGCCTCAGGTGAACAAGGCAGTCCAGGGGGAGATACTGTGCAACTCTGGGTTTCTTTGTTTTCCTCTGCCTTGTCCCTAAGGACTTGCTCTATAGTGTCCAGGGAAGTAAGTGAGAACGGAGGAACTCTAATAATCACGAAAAGTGCTGTTATCCCTTTGTGAAGGGACCAGATAGTCTAGTCATACAGGCTGCTCAGCTTCCAGAGCTGCCAGTGATGGGGGGGGGGGGAGCTTGGCTGACAGAATCACTTATTATTTTGCCCCAAATTCTGTCCTTTAAACCTTATGTCTTCAGTTACTTTTCTATTGTTGTGATAAAACGCCATGACCAGGCAAAACATAAAAGAAAGCATTTAATTTGCCTTATGGTTTCAGAGGGTTGGAGTCCATGAGAGCAGAGTGAAGGACCAGCTGAGAGCTCACATCTTGATCCATAACTACAAGGCAGAGTATATGAGAAACCCCAGCCACCATAATGATGCCCCTCCTCACAGGTTACAGTCCTTCTGAAACAATCCCATCAGCTGGCGACCAAATATTTAATACATGAGCCAAAAGGGGCCATTCTCATTCAGACCTCCACAACTGCATTTTTATTTTCTAAGTGCCTGTTGCCTCTGTCTGTTATCACTACAGAGAGGTGGTGGTAGGCCCACAGAATTCTGTTGCCTCCTGAAATTGCTATAGCCTAGGTCTTAGACCCTAGGAGGTAACTAGCTGATACTCCTTTAGACATTTAATCCTTACATACTTTTGCATAGGTAGTCTCATTGCCGAAAAGCTAGAATTGAAAGAGAAGCCTATGTCTTCCATCATAGTGTCTTGACATAGTGTCTATGTCAAACACAAATATTTAATACATGAAGAAATGACTAAATAACTTAATTCCCAGGACTGATTTTGATTATATAAGTTTGAATTGTCAAATATTTCAAACATGAAGGAGCACAGACTGTGAAGTACACTACATATCTAGGTTTAGTAGACATGGAAGTTTTTGCCATGTTGCTTTACCTTGAGAAAAGAAAGAGTTTAAAAATGTGAAACCGTTGTCTTTAAAAAATATTCTTCCAGGGATGGAGAGGTGCTTCTGTGGGTAAGAGCACTTGCTCTTGTGGAAGACTAGGGTGGGTTCCCAGCACCCAGATGATGGCTCATAGCCATCTGTATCTCTCGTTCCAGGGGGTGTGATGTCCTCCTTCTGTTGGTCCCTGCAGAAGCCTGCACACACAGTGCACATAAACTCATACAGGTATTCACACATACATGCAAAGATAAATCTTTAAAAGATATTCGTTCATCATTTTCATATAAACTGTCAAGAGCTAAGCTGTTGAGGGCCATGGTGGCCTGTGCAAGATCTAACAGCCTGTCATGGAGTGGGAAGGGGCTCATGGGATTCCACCACCTGAGGATTTATATCTAGTTAATGGTTATTAGAGAGGGAGAGACATGTAAACCACAAATAAGTTGTCTTGCTCCTGCTAAAAAACCCTCATCCATTCTCTTGTAAACAGATCTAACAAAACTCATCACACACACACACACACACAAATGCACATGCATGCACGTGCACACTGATGTAGATGGGGTGATATTTGGAGAAAGGATCGCAGTGAGAGTGGGGAGGGGAGAGGCGATGTGGTCAACTGTAATGGTGTCATGAGGAAATCCATTATCGTGTACAACTTAATATATGCTAATAAACATTTTGAAAAATACCTAAGCTATTGAAATGCTGGACGGTGTAGTGAATATATGAGGATTTTCCGCCGGAGCATTAACCCTATCAGAGAAATGATTAGCAGCAATTTGTATGTAAACTTCCAGAATGCGGATTCCATTCCCTACTACTACCATTTCTTAATTCTTTCATTCATTCATTCTCTCTCTCTCTCTCTCTCTCTCTCTCTCTCTCTCTCTCTCTCTCTCTCTCTCTCTCTCTCTCTCTTTCTTTTTTTGTTTGCTCTTCTTCCAGGAATGCTCTCCTTATGCAGCCCACCTCTACGATGCTGAGAACCCTCAGACACCCCTCCGGAACCTTCCAGGCCTCTGCTCTGACTACTGCTCCGCCTTCCACCGCAACTGCCACTCTGCCATCTCCCTGCTGACCAATGACCACAGCCTCCAAGAGTCCCATGAAAAAGATGGCACTCGCTTCTGCCACCTTCTCAACCTCCCTGACGAGGACTATTGCTTCCCCAACGTCCTGAGGAACAATCAACTCAATCGCAATCTGGGAGTGGTGGCTGAGGACCACCAGGGCTGCCTGCAGCTCTGCCTGGCCGAGGTGGCCAATGGGCTGAGGAACCCTGTGGCCATGCTACATGCTGGGGACGGTACCCATCGCTTCTTTGTCGCTGAGCAGATAGGAATGGTGTGGGTCTACCTCCCTGATGGGAGTCGCCTGGAACAGCCCTTCCTGGACCTCAAGAGCATGGTCCTGACCACGCCATGGATTGGGGATGAGAGAGGATTCTTAGGGCTGGCTTTTCACCCCAAATTCCGCCGCAATCGCAAATTCTACATTTATTATTCATGCCTGGGCAAGAGGAAGGTGGAGAAAATCCGGATAAGTGAGATGAAGGTTTCTCTGTCTGATCCTAACAAAGCGGACCCCAAATCAGAGAGGTGAGATGATCTTAGGAGAACCTGAAACTGGGCCCATCCATTCTTGGGGTGATAGAGAAGGAATGGATCTGGTTTTTGAGCGCTAGCCTAAAATGTTAAGAAAACAGGCTGGGCAGATGGCTCAGGGGGTAAGAGCGAGTTGTTGCTCTTGCAGAGGACCCGAGTTCAGTTCCCAGCACCCACAGAACAGCTCACAACCAACTGTAATTCCAGTTCTAGGGGATACAATTTCCCCCTTCTGGCATGCGTAAGGAAAAAAAAACCACACTTGAAGGGAAAAAGTAATACACATAAAAATGTTGAAAGGGTTACTACTGATGAGCAAGGAGAGTCTGGGTAACCCTAGAGTGAAGTGTCCTTGTGGGGTATAGCCTGTGTCTTACCTAGTCTATTTAGAGTCATGTCTACTTGTGTTTACAAAAGGAGAAGCCAGGACTGGCAGCCAAAAGATTTTTAAAGTGATTATAGGTCCTATATCTATATAGGTATAGATATCTATATCTACACAGCAGTGGCCTCTAATTAATTGTGTGGCCACTTGAAATCAAACCCTTTACCTTTAGTATGGGGTTTTTACTCCCATGGGAGCTATGTATGGCAAAAGGCCGCAAAGCCATGGTTGGTTAGGTCTTATTAGCCATCATCATGGTTAGATGATGCTATAGTTTCATTCTGCAGCTGTGACAGGTCCCACGACCAACAACTTAGAGGAGGGAGGGAAGGATTTATTTGACTTACACTTCCAGACCACAGTCCATCTCTGAGGGAAGGCAGGGCAGGACCTCAAGCAGGAACTTGAAGGTGCGTCTGCTTGCTGTTCCATACTGCAACCTCCAACCAAGAAACTCATTCCACAGTCAATAAATACAGCAAGAACAACAGAGGATGCTGTTTGGTAGCTGGCTTAGACTCAGCAAGCTTCTTTATACCACCCAGGACTGAAGTATGTGGTTTCTGGCCTTGACTTTTGGGCATTGCCTCAAGGTTTAGGCCCACAGACCTGCAGACCTGCAGACCCGCAGTCCCACAGAGACACACAGAGGCTTGCTATAGTTTTATGCTGATCGGTCTAAGGCTCAGGCATATCACTTGCTAGCTCTCTACCCTTCATCTAACCCATGATTCTTCCTGTTCAGCCATTCGGCTAGGTACCTTTCTTTAGAGCAGCATAGTTGTCCTCTGCTTCTTCCGGCTTCTCTCTGGTGTTCTGCTCTGTGCTTCCTGTTCTCAGAGTTTTCCTTAGTCTGGTAGCTCCGCCTACACTTCCTGCCTGCCTTTGGCCAATCAGTGCTTTTTATTAAACCAGTGGGTGGGACAATTATTTACAATGAAACAACACAATACCCCTATGCAGGACCACCTGTCTAAGGACAATAGGCTGTGCTCTCCCACATCAGTTAACAATCTAGATAGCCCCCTATTGACATGCCCACAAGGCAATCCCTCAGTTGAGACTCTCCTCCACTCAGATGACTCTAGACTGTGTCACCTTCTCAGCAGGACAGATGAGACATTAGTTCTAGTTAGCTCCAAGATCATCTTTGTCTCTCCTCATTGCCTTCCCTTGCTTTCTCTTTCCTGCCTGGGCTCCTTTCCCATTATAGGCAGGCTAAAGGATCAGAAACTATAGAACAACCTGCTACATTTGCCTTTCTAAGGAAGGAATGGGGAGTTCTGCTGGGGTAGAAAGTAAAGGCAAGACCTAGAGAGGGGTGGCTGTTACCCGGGCCATGTCTCAAGGTTATGGTGTGAGAGAGGAACATTCCAAAGGGAATGCAGCTCAGTGGTGGACTACTTGCCTGGTTTGTGCAGAGACACTTGGTTTAGTCTCTAGTATTGAAAAAATTAAAAGATTCACAAAAGAATTACACCAGGAAACATGGGGACCCTCAGGTCCCCAAGCTACCTACTTGTGATTCTTGGAGATTGAAGTCAGGTTTGGCTAACTTTGCAGATCTTGGTGCCTTGGGCAAGCTAGCTTCTGGATGTCTCAAGAGCATGCAGCCTTGCCAAAGTCTAATTATAGTTTCTTTTTCTCTTCCAGGGTTATCTTGGAGATAGATGAACCAGCCTCAAACCACAATGGTGGGCAGCTTCTCTTTGGCCTGGATGGCTATCTGTACATATTCACTGGGGATGGAGGACAGGCTGGAGATCCCTTTGGCAAGTTTGGAAATGCTCAGAACAAGTAAGCAGGATGGAGGCTGTGTCCCTGTTCCTTCTGAGTGTATCTCTTTGCACAGTGCTATTTCTGCCACAGTCAAACTTAGAAGATCGTATCCCTTCTCTGGAGCCAGTGAGAGGAGCCTTTGACATTCTGTCCTATAAAAAGCACAGAGTACCTTTCTAGCTAATGTTATAAATGCTTTATGTAGCCAGGTGTTGTGGCCCACACCTTTAATCCCAGCACTTGAGAGGCACAGGCAGGTGGATCTCTGTGAGACTGAGGCCAGCCTGGTCTACATAGTGAGTTCTAAGATGGCCAGAGCTACAGTGTGAGACCCTGTCTCATAATAAACAGATAAATAAATAAATAATATAGCTACCACAGTGCTGATGTGGGAATATCTTTCTATATGCTGTGAATATCACTCATTAGATAAAGGAGCTGTTTTGGCCCATGACAGGTACCATAGAAAAAGTAGGCAGGGGAATCAGAAAAGGTAGGAAAGGAAGGATGGAGTCAGGGGCAGATTGAGCCAGACGCCCAAAGAAGAAACATGTAACGAACACAGGTGAGCCACAGGCCACGTGGCAGACAGATTAATGGAAATGGGTTAAGATGAAAGAGCTAGCTAGCATTGTGCCTAAGCCATAGCCAAACAGCTTGAAATTAATATAAGTGTCTGAGTCATTTTGGGGGCCTGAGTAGTGGCTGGGGGCTAAGGAGTCTGGGGCTGCAGGTCTGTGGGTCCGGACCTCTGGCTGCCTGGGGCTGAGACCTTATTGTAACACAGTGCTGTGTAGAAAAGAATTTAATGATTAAATGTACATTAGCAGGGTCTTCTCTGACAAGCACCACCTAATCCGACTTAACAGTAGAGTTGAGCATTGTGGCCCATGCTCTGTGCTAGGCCCCGAGGCACATGAGAAACCAGTTAGTAAAAGCTGATATATACTGAGGGCCCAGTGTGTTGACAGTGATTGCCTCAGTCAGATTGTATATTACACTTGAGAACATGACATGCTTCAAGGGCAAGAAAAATTAATCTGTTTTAATTGTTAGGACTTCAGTACCAGGCCTCCTGTGAACACGTGTGAAAGATTCTTATGAAGAGTGGGGATTATGGTTTGCATTTTATAGCCACAAAAGAGAAGCACATTCCGCCCTTTGCACTCAGGAAGCACTTGCTCCCACTCTTCATGGGGGTAAAACATTAATGTTTATCACACTAAGCTAGGGTCTGCTGAATGCTGTCATTCAGGAGTTGCACCAAGAGCCATGTACATTATTGAAATGTATTATCACAACAGCGATGTCACACAGTGTTAGTTGCCTATAAGAGAGTGCAGCCCAGCAGGCAAGCTCATTGGCAGCATCTCAAAAGAGAAAGAGACAAAAACAAAAACAAAACAAAAGAAAAAGAAAGAAAAAGAATAGAGAAGGAAAAAAATCTGTTCTCTTTCCTGAGCATACTGCTATCTGGGGAAAAGGAAAAACATTAATTATTTATTTTCAAATTTATAATATTAGACCAGATTCGGAAGCACTCATCATTAATATAGAAAGCAAAAGCTGCAGTTTCTTTAGGGTCACATGGTGAGGATCCTGTCACATTTCTATCCTTGAGCTAGAGATTCTAAACATTGTGTATAGATTTAAAAGGACCAAGTGGCTCACTTTCCCTTGGGTTTCTAGCTCCCTGGCACCAGCTTTCAGCGTGGTGCCCACCCCCCACCCCCCTTTGCTCACCTGGGCCTCTTCCTTGGCTCTTCTGTCTTTCAGAAGTTCTCTGCTGGGGAAAGTGTTGAGGATTGATGTGAATGGGGCAGGCGTGAATGGCCGGAGGTACAAAGTGCCCCTGGATAATCCCTTTATTTCTGAGCCAGATGCCCACCCTGCCGTCTATGCCTACGGGGTCAGAAACATGTGGCGCTGTGCTGTAGACCGAGGGGACCCTGTTACCCACCAGGGCCGAGGTCGGATGTTCTGTGGGGATGTGGGCCAGAACAGGTTTGAAGAAGTTGACCTCATCGTTAAAGGCGGGAACTATGGCTGGAGGGCAAAGGAAGGATTTGAATGTTATGACAAGAAACTTTGTCATAATGCTTCCTTGGGTAAGTAAGATATTGTCTGGGCTTTCTGAATGTATTTACTGGGTTGGCAGTGGAGGTAGGGAACACAACCCGAGTACTCTGAAGGCTGTCTCCACGGTAACTTGTTGTTGGGTTGGTACCTCTGCTGTCCCAGTCAGTGACATCAGACACACTTTGGCCATGCTTGTTTGAAGGTTGTTTTTTTGATGAGTGTGGTAATACTTGCCTAGAATCCCAGCACTAGAGGCAGAGGCTGGAGGATTGTGACCTGAGAGTCAACTTGAGCTACATAGGAAGTTCAAGGCCAACTGGACACCCTGCAGGGGGCGGGAAATAGCTCTGTAATGTTATTGGATCAGTTCTTTTTCTATGGGTCTCTCTCTGTGGCTGCTGTACAAACACAGAGCTTTGAATGATTGCTGTGTGGCCTGTTTTGTTTTGGCTTCTTGAGACAGTGCCCGAGTAACTGACCCTGACCTTGACTTCATGATCCTCCAGCCTCAGCTTCCGGAGTGCTAGGAATGCCTAGCCTTCTCATTTTCATGAACCCTACACGCTATAGAAACCTTCTTTGCTCAGATCACTTGAACACTAGTTCTGTTTTATGGAGTGGAATGTTGACCAACTCTGGAGTAGAAAATAAGCCAAGTGATATTGATTTGGGACCAGTGAGAAATCTCAGTAGATAAAGGTGCTGGATGCAAACCTGATGACCTAAATTGACCTTGGGATCCATGTGACGGAGGACTTGAACCAACTTCTGAAAACTGTCCTCATGGCAAATGTTCACATTTGTAAATGTAAAACTTTTTTTTTTTTTAAAAAAAGATGGATTCATGTGGTGTATGCCAGGCATAATGCATTACATTTTTGGGTGAGCTGGGGCAGGGGGACTGACTGCACTTTAAGGAATTTACTTGAGTGGCTTTTGGGCGTGCTCTTTTAAGAACCACTGGTAGAGGGAACTTCATGGCTGTGTAAACTTTAAAATAGTCTCCCAGTTGGGATTTTCCACTAAAATGGTTTTCCACATGCACAAAGAATAGAGCAGCCCCTCAAAATCAGCAGTCAGGGGTGTTTAGGAGCTCCACCTGCTGCTTCCAAGTTGAAGACTGATTAAGCCCCCCCCCTTCCCTTTGAGGTAGGGCCTCACATAACCCAGGCTGGGTTTATACTTATTGATTCTCCCGACTCCACCCATGTCTTCCCATGTGCTAACATCTCAGCATCTGCCCTGAGAGTGAGAGGGGACCAGGTGTCAGGAAGGGAATTTAATGGGAAGCTTGCATACTGTGATTGGCCTTTCGAAAGAAAACAGCAAACAGAAAAACCAACCTAAAAGCAATGATTCACTTGTCTGTCTTACTGATGGCCCAAAGCTAAATCAAACAATTTTATTAAAAAGCCCAATTTTGATTCCTCAATACTCTCCACTTAGACACGATCTCCACTCTTTTTTCTTGGTCCGACAGATGACATTCTGCCCATCTATGCTTATGGCCATGAGGTGGGAAAGTCAGTCACTGGAGGATATGTCTATCGTGGGTGTGAGTCCCCCAATCTCAATGGCCTCTACATCTTCGGAGACTTCATGAGTGGGTGAGGAAGGTTTTATTTGTTTGTTTGTTTTTGGGAACAGAGTATTGCCATCCCTGGCTGACCTGAAACTCACTGTGTAGAACAGAGTGGTCTCAAAGCCATGCCATTCCACCTGCCTCTTAGAGGTGTACTTTCACCATGCTCGGTGAAGATCCAGTGCTCGTGTTTAAGGACCCCTGATTCTTGGTGAGAAAATAATCTTTGGAGTGGAAAGACAGATGCCTACAACATAAGGTTTTATTTTTTCATTTAGTCGGCTTATGGCTTTGCAGGAAGATAGGAAAACCAAGAAATGGAGGAAGCGAGACATCTGCCTGGGCAACTCATCCTGTGCCTTCCCCGGGTTGATCAGCACCTACAGCAAGTTCATCATCTCCTTTGCTGAAGACGAAGCAGGTAACCTGTTTGAGTCCTGTTTGGTTATTCTTTCGCAACCATGGCACTGGCTGCACGTTTGTTGACATTTGAACAGTCCTTGTCCCGTCTCCTGGCTTCCTTGAGCTGAGTTTTATAACATGCTGGGTAATTAGTAACCTCAGTGCCCAGATGATACAGTCATTATCTTCAGCGTCTGAAGGAGGGAGGGAGGGAGGAAACAGGTTGACTCTTGATGGTACCCCAGACTACCCTGTTGTGAATGAGCACACCTCCTTGTGATGAACACTTCAAGGTCTGTACTTTCATCTCTGACTTTGGAGAGGTTCATGTATTCCCCTTCTGCCAACTTTATTCTAAAACAATTGTGAACACGTAGGCAAGGTCCAGTGGGTCAGACTAACTTTGCAGCCTATTCTTATGCTCTTGGATTGTCTAGGAGGACATTTGTGTTCATCGATTGGTTTAGGGTCTTCCAGACTCTGCCTAGAGTTTGTAAGAAAAGAGATCTGGATTTAAAAGGTGTATGGGAGGGTAGGCAACAAGGTATACAGTTAGTTAATAGACGAGACCAGGTGCAGGCTAAGGCCATCATTGATCGTTGAAGCCAAGGCATGTACACATGTCTGAGGAACATGTATACTCCTGAAAATATATAGCCAGAGGACTCATTTTTAATTTCAGCATCTCATTAGTTAATGCTTCATTTTGAAAGGTTAAAATTTAAAATTTTAAAGAAATTCTATTTTGTTTACCTAAGTATACACAGGATATTTTGTCTGATCATGATTAAATGGCAAAAGGTAATAAGATGATGTCTTAGGCTGGGGATCTAGCTCAGCTGCTAGAGTGCCTGAGGTCCTGGGCGCATGCCTGTAAAACCAACATTTAGGAGAACCGAAGCAGGAGAATCCAAAATTCAAGACTGGCCTTGGCTACAGGGCAAGTCTGAGACTAACCTGGATATATAAGACCTTGTCTCACAACACGACACGTGCATGCACCCACACAGAGGCAAAGGCAAAGAGATAGAGTACAAAACAGCAAAGCCCAATATCTGTGAGTTATAGATACCTGAGATTCTCTATAGGTGTGAAGCCAGGGCTGCGAGAATCCAGAGTCTAACCTCTTTCCACTTGGAGCCTCAGGTGGCTGCATAGGAGCCCAGCTTGAGTAAGTAATGAAGAAATCCAGTTTACTTCCTTCCTTTCACCTAGCTGCTAGATAGATACTTTGAAAGGAACATTCTGTATCAGCAGAGGGTATTTTGGGAAATTGGAGAATTTTAAATAGAAGACGTCTATGTGAGATGCAGTTTGGGAATCCAAACACATAACGAGCTAGAGAAACCACAGGCTGGCAGGAGTCTGCTCGGTGAAGAGAGGATGGGTCAATGCAAGCCATGTACCCTGGTGGGGCTTCTCTGCTGGATTCCCCCAAAAGGTAGATAGAGCTGGAACCCCAGAGGCTGGCCTGCCTAGAGGTGTGTGTCTTCTGTGGCTTGCTTCCCTCAAACAGAGCACAGAACCCTGACTTTGGAGGTTTGGTTTGTAGAGCCTGTAGGCATCCGTTGAAAGGAGAAAACAGGCTGCTTTTGAAAACTGCCAGTACTCTCTTGGCAAACAAAGCTAGTGTCCCTGGCTGAATTCTGAGAAGAGGGACTTGGCCAAGGCTTTGCCCCAGGTCAGCCCTGAGGCCAGAGAAGCTGCACCCAGGCAATCTTCTTTCTCTTGTGCCGTTTTTAGCAAAGCAGACTCCATTTCCACCCTTTATGTATTATCTTCCAGGTCACGGTCTCCGGCATCAGTTACTAGTTTTTAAGTGGTCTTCAGGGGAACTAGCCTTCTGCCAGTTTCACGGAGCTCTTAGCCCTGACGCCTCTGTAATCAAAGTGAGGCTGAGGGAATGTCAAGGGCTGCCCTAAGCAGGATCCTTGCAAGTCCCATTGTGTTATAACAATATCTCTGCCTAAAGTAGATATTAAGGGGCTGGCAAGATAGATCATCCAGAAAAGATGCCACCAAACCTGAGCTTGGTCCTAGGACCCAGGAGAGAGCTACCGATTCCTGAACATTGTCCTTCAGCCTTAAAATGTTAGCTGGATACCACAGATAAAATTTGCCTTATGTATTTTACTCCTAAGGATAGAACTGGAAACCTGTGGCCTGTTCACATCATGTACATTATTTATATATAGGTTGTAGTCATGTAAAATGGACATGCAGAAAAACAGCCACACTCCCAACTCTGGAGTTTCTGTACAGTTTGGAGGGTTTCTGCCATAGCGCCCTGTGTTCACACAGACTATTGGAAGACAGCTCACTTACCTGATGATATCTGATGGTGTTTGACATTTTCAGTCAAATAATACAAACCGAATCCAGAGTAGGATGCGACTCCCGGGGGCCCTTCTCAGAACAGTTATAAGCTATCTTTATCAGTATGTGAAGTCATGGCACTTTAATACCTGTCACCCTGGGTAACAGACTTGGCAGAGCTTGAGAACCTCACACTGTAGAGAAACACATGGTCTCTGTTCTCCACAGACAAAAGCTGTTACATGAAACCATAGAATTGCCACATTTGCGGCTTCATGATTGTCTTCCATAAAGCTGACAAAAAGTCACATGAGCTGTATAAGTGAATTTAAAACAGTGCAACTTGCTAGCATTGCGACATGTGGGTAAAGCTGCTGAGGCGATTGCACTGGAGATAACAAAAAATAGAAGGCTGGGGAGCTGGCTCGGTTGTCAAGTGCCTGCATGCAAGTCGGAGGACCTGAGTTCGGTTCCCCATCACTCAGGTAGAAAGTATGTGAAAGAGTGTGCAGATGTGATCTCAGTGCTGCAGGGGCAGAGGCAGGTGGACCCTGCAGCTCGAGAGTCTGGCCAACCTACCCAAACTGTGAGCTCCTGATCCCATTAGAGACCCTGTCTTAGAAAATAATGTGTAGAGCAGTTCAAGAAGACAATCAAAGTCACCGTCTGGCTTCTGCATGCTGTCGCAGACATGTGCACGTCACACATACGAACATTTACATAGTCTCCCTCCCCTCCCCCACACAAAGCGCTAGCACCTAGTTGTTACTCTATGCTTCTTTGAGGCGCCGTGACTCTCTCTTATAGATGGATGACTATCTGGGTCTGTGTGTAGGGTGGGAGGTCACTCAGGGTAGCACAGCTCAGAACTGATATCCCAGTTTTTGTCACTGTAAGACTGAAACCATCATTCGTCCTCAGACACAGCCATGCTCCTCACAAACGCGTGCCAAGCCAGGTGAAGTCAGTTAGCTTCTTCAAGACAGGAATGAAGATGGTTCCTGAAATGCAAGTGGGAAGAACTGAGGGGAAAACGTGTCTCTTTCTAAAACGATACTGGAGAATGTGGGAGGGAATTTTGGGGATGGGCACGTGTGGAGAAGACCAAGAAGAAAGGTGCGGATGGTCACAAAGGCTGAGAGAAAGTGTCAAAGTTAGGCTGAGGGGAAACGGGGGTGAAGGGGTGGAGTAAAGGGACTGGCAGATGACCTCAGCCCGCACCCAAACCTCACGGGTGTAAATGGCTGGAGAAGTGGATGGAGCTTCACGGAGGTGATGTTTTCAGGAGTAAAGAAGCAGCATAGACAGGCCTGCTGGATTCAGCAGCACACACCGAGCCTTGTTCTGAGATAGTCTTTGGGGCTTCAAAGGTTGTCTTCCACCCAAGAAGCCTGCAGCCCAGTGCGGGGCTGGCTGTCAGAAGTCTACAACTTATTGGCGGTGCTCACCACATCTTAGCACCACAGCTTCTATAGGCTGTTTTTCTGTGTGTTCAGACATGTCTCAGCCTTGATGATATAGTATTCTTGTTGCTGACTCCTGTTTCCTTAGGGGAGCTGTATTTCCTGGCCACCTCCTACCCAAGTGCCTATGCACCACATGGATCTATCTACAAATTTGTTGACCCATCAAGGTGAGATTTGGTGTCATTTTTTCCTCCGGGATTAGCTCACAGCTAGACCTGCAGATTGGTACTCTCTCTGACTGAGCGAGGCTTGTTTCCTGGTTCAAGATGGTTTTCAGTGGATGGCTGATAAAATAGGTCTAGCCATTGCTCAGGGTCCAGCATGGCTTCACTTAACAACTGGGCTCTCCATCTGTGTGATCTCAGAACCCTAGGAAAGGATTAGTTGGTTCCTTAGGCTGTAGAGTGTGGATTGGCACAGGATGCCTCTGCTTGCCATCTGTCTCTGTGCACAGCTCTTATGTGGTGATACATACTTAATAAAATTAGTCTGGAATATCAGAGGACAGAGCCACCTCCCAGCCTTTTGTTTCTTTCTTTGTTTGTTTATTTCATTTTTATTTTTTTGAGACAGAGTTCTCTGTGTAACAGTCCTGGCTGCCCTGGAACTTGCTTTGTAGACCAGGCTGGACTTAAACTCAGAGATCCTCCTGCCTCTGCCTTCCAAGTGCTGGAACTAAGAGCATGCACCACCACTGCCTGGCTTTCATGGCTTGGCTCTGTGGTTGACTCTGCTGTTTTATATATATCACCACACTCTTTTCTTGGATCTAAGCATCCAGCCTTTGGAGTGCTCTGGGTAGGTGGTGTTACCCTGACAGAGGGTTCTACTCTTTGTACTAAAAGCTTCCAGAGTGAGCCTGATTTTTCCCTTCTTTGGTACTTTCATGATGAAGTTTGCCTAGGAGATAATCTCTCTTTCCCAAGAACAGCTGTGAGAAACCAGACAGAAAGCAGTAGTAACCTTTTGTTGTTTTTCTTGAGAGGAGAGGCTCTCTTATTGTCTAGGTTGGCCTGGTACTCATGATGTAGTCTTGAATTCATGACAGTCCTCCCGCCTCAGCCTCCTGAGTGCTTGGATTGTAGGCGTGAGCCACAAAGACTGGCTTTTTTCACCCCCCTTTTTTATGATGGCATCTATTGGCACTGTGCAGCACGGACCACAGCAAGCATTATGTGTACACATGTTGGCAGGATGCCAAGACAGAAGAACAAGCCACATGGGGTGAGAGTGGCATCGGAAAGAGAGCTGGAGCAAGGTGGTGGTAGCAGAAAGGACTGGCTGGGAGGTTCCTACTCGGTGCTCGAAGCCCCATTTATTTCAGGAGTTGCGATTTAATAATGAACATGATGCTCATTGGAGAGGTGGGTCTGTACCAGGACCAGTTCGAAGGACTTTTCCTTAAAGTGATTCACGATTGCCATGGCAACAGCTATTACCATCACCATCATCACCATCATCACAATGATCTACTGAACACTTACTGTGTGCTTGGCCTTGTCCAGTGTGTGTGTGTTTTTAAACTCCACTCTTCATTGATCATTTATGGTGCAGGCACACAGCTCTTAGCTAACCTTCATTTTCTCCCTGTGAGCTATTAGAAATATTATTATTATCATTACATAGAAGTGTAATACACTGAGACTTTGCAAGGTGTCCTGGGCTGCTCTGATGTGGACCCAACTGTGCCTGTCACCATGCTGCCTCCTGAAGGTCCCGAGTACTTTTTCTTTTCTCCTTCTTAGCTCAGAGCACATTCCTACAGCACCCATCCAGCCCCGTGGACAAGAAAGGTTCTAGTAAATTTACACCCTACGGTGGTCTTGATCTCTGAAATGTGTCTTCACAGCCTTGTGTCCTCACCTTTTCTGACTATGTTTCTAGGCGAGCCCCACCAGGCAAGTGCAGATACAAGCCAGTGCCGGTGAAAACCAAGACGAAGAAGATCCGGTTCCGGCCACTCGCCAGTGAGTCCCTTTCTGAGTTTCGGTTTTTAATCATTGGCGCAGCCACGTACTTAGAAAATACCCAGGGTGGAGGGTCATACTTTTATTTTTATAAGATTTATTTATTTCATGTGTATGGATATTTTACCTGCCTTTATATATGTGCACGGTGTATATGCAGGAGTCTACAGAGCCCAGAATGAGGCTTTGGATCCCCTGGAAAGGGAGTTCCAGGTGGTTGTGAATCACTGTGTGGATGCTGACAACTGGATCTGGGTCTTTGGCAAGAGCAGCAAGTGCTCGTAACGACTGAGCTATTTTGAGCTCTAATATAGTCACGGTTTCTCCCATCTCTACTGCCAGCCAGAATTCACGGGAGAGATAACCGCTTATACTTTGATCTGTTATTCACTAGTCATTCATTCATTCATTCATTCATTCATTCATGTAATTATGTTTTCATTTGTTTGGCAATATTTATTAGTACTCACTTTGTGACTGGTCCTATGCTAAGCCTGGGGATATAGCAATGGGTGTTCAGCATTTCTGACCTATACAAATTCCAAGTCAAATGGGAGACGAGTATAGAGAAATAAGCATATCATGAGGGTCTGGTATAGAAGGCTGTTCAGAGCACTCTGAGGGAGCCTAAACTGAGGAATTCTTCAGAAGACTTGAAAGAGGAAAGCAGGCATCCCAGAACCACTTATCTCTGGAGTGTCCCCAATCCACAGAGAAAAGAATTTCTTGGAAGGCCAGAGAAGGCTATAAAAATGAGACCAATACAAAGTATTGATATCATAGAAGCTGGGTATGGTGACAACTCCTCAGGAGGCTGAGACAGGAAGAGTGCTTGAGCCTGAGAGCTGGAGGCCAACCTAGAAAACTCAGCAAGGCCCCTCTCTTAGGAGGCTGTGAGGTTCCTTAGTGCATCTTTTGCAGCCACTTCTGGGTTGTAGCTTTCTCACTGAATACATGCTTGCTTTCCAGCCACGGTTTTGGACTTGCTAAAGGGGAAGTCACAGAAAGCTGCTGGAAGACCATCCAGTGCCACCTTAGCTCCTGACTCAGACCCAGGTGCATCTCAGAAGGGCTCCCCCAAGAAGCTAACTTCTCCCACAAGCAGAAAGAACGCGTGGAGAAGGCCTGGTACCAAGAACAAAGGCAGAGTGTGGTCCCCAGTTCCCCGGGTCAAGGGGAAGCAGAATCTCAACACCCTCAGTGGTGGGAAAAGGCGGGTGGCACAGCAGAAGTCCCCAGGCAGAAGGCGACAGTGACCTCTTGGTCAGGTTGGCTGATGAGACCAGAGGTAGGAGAAGGGCCCACAGAGTGAAAATTGCTGCTGGCTGCTGAATCAGGAAGCCTGGTGGAGGTGGGATGGCAGAGATTGACATTGGTGTGTGGTCTTTCTCTCCCTGGGAATTTACTGTCTACCAAAGAAACACAGGAGCCTGGTCTGTGGGCAGCATGTCTGTGGGGAGACCACAGTCCACGTGACTTCACACCTGGCTTATGGCATGCTCTTGTATGCATACCTGCCTAGAATCCCACCCTTCTCCCTTGGGTAATAATAAATCAACTTTGGCTTACACTGGTGCATCCTTTGATCTCAATATTTGGCAATGGGGAGTCTAGCATGCTTTAGCCAGCTTGCTTAAGCAGCCCATGCCACTTTCCTGTTGCCTATATGTGACTGACCCCCAAGTAAGCCCTCTGGAAGATAGATGTCCCCTTTCTGTCCTCTAGACAGAAGCCCATGAACTAAAAACAAGCAAGTTTAGCTCTGATCACCTGTTATTTGGACTCAGCAAACAGCCAATAAACAAAACTACGTTCCAGTTGAGGTCTTCTGAATTGACCTGCTGCCTCTGTATGATTCATCTTGAAATCTCCTGACTCTGTTTCTTAGTCTTGCTGTATAACTCTGGAAGATAAGAAAGGGGACTTCATGATTGGGTGCCATCTCAAACCAGTATATTTGCCTTTGTGAGGCCTCCGTGAAGGTCTGTGGCTTCTGAACCACCGGAGGACCAAAAGGGGGTAGTGTGTGTGTGTGTGTGTGTGTGTGTGTGTGTGTATGTGTGGAGAGATGGCTCAGAAATAAAGAGCATTTGCTACTCTTACAGAGGTCTTGGATTCAGTCCCCAGACCAAGACAGCAGCTGACAATTGCCACTAACTTCAGTTTCAGATGATTCAATATCCTCTTCTGATTGTTGGAGGCGAAACACACACACTAAAAAAGAACAACAGAGTGGAAGTGAGGTGCTGGCAGTTCTCCAAAAAACTGTGGATATTTAGTTTAAAGAGAGCAAGCATAGCACACTATGGTGGCTAAGGGCTTTTAGAGGCCATGTGAGCTCTAGATGGGGATGGATGTGCCTTGGACAGGTTTTTTTTTTTTTTTTTTTTTTTTTTTTGTCTGCTTGCTGGTTGTCTTCTTTGATAGAAACAAGTTGTATCTTTTTTTTTTTTCCGTAGGCACACCAACTCACTCTATACATCCCCAGCCTCTCCAGTTCTTGCTCCTTCAGGCGTCACAGTCCAAGCTCTTTACAGAAGATTCTGAAAGTCCATTTTCAGGGCTTGTTTATCCTTCTCCTGTCCCCTCCCATGGTTCATCCCCATCCCTTTCCTTCCTAATAGGTCTTGCATGGACTCTGCAGGAGAGAAAGAAACTTCAGGTGTTCTTCTGAGACCTATCTTACATTTCAGACGAGCACCTCATCTTAAAGATGGAAGGGATTTAAACCCAGTGTCATTTTGTGGGAAGATGGCTGAAAGCCTTGGATCTGGCCAGAAGGATCAGCTCTGACCCCTGATGTGAATATTTGAGCTCATACTGCTTCCCTCTGCCCATGAAGTCTCAAAGGCAGAGGCTAGATCGTCAGTGTTTAAATACAGACCAAACCCACCAGGCCTTCTGAACTCCTTTAAAAAAAGATTTTGTTTTTATTTTCAATTATGAGTATTGTATCTATCTGTATGGTCTGAGTAAGAAGAGGCTGTTGGAGCCCCTGGGGTTGGTGTGACAGGGCCTGAGAACTGGGTCTTGGGTCATTTGCAAGAGCAGTTAGTACTGAGTTGTTTTTCCAGCCCCGGTCTGAACTCTGACTGATAGAAGGATGGTGGATGGGCCTAGAGAGCAGAGTTGATGTTTACTCTGAGATGCTGGGGAGCTGGGGGAGGGCAAAAAAGCTCTGGCCTAGCGTTTTGGAGGAATTGGTCTGATGGTAAGTCAGGCATGAGTGAGCGTTCACAGAAGGATGTAAAGTGTTAGAAAACTTGAAAGGTCCAGAAAGGAAAACCTCACACAAAACAAAACCCTCAAAACACATGTTCAGATGCTTTCAGACCCTCTGAGGAGCCTGGGTAGTGACAGGGACAGAAAGGACAATGACTGGCCAGAACAGCTGAGGTGACAGGTGAATGGCAGGAGGCAGCTCGGTGCTACCATGCACAGTGACCCTGAAGGAGCTCTGTCAGCTCCAGGTGAAGCCTGGACTGTGACACATGGCAGGACACTACGAAGCAGGTAGGGGTATTAAGCGGTTTTAACAGGCTAAACTGGGTTTTAGCAGGAGACAGACACTATGGGAACAGTTATAAGTAAGACATGTTGTGTGGGCTCAGCCCCCCCCCCCCCCCCCCCCCCCGTGTCTTAGTCACAGCGGACCATGTGATTGTGGTGGCTCTGGGGGTTTCTTGGGAACTTTCTTTTTTTCTCCTCTTCCCCTTTTTGGCAAGTTTGCCAAAAAGAGTTCCCTGGGCACCTTGGATAGCATTCCTTCCTAAAAAGTTGAAGCCACACTAACAAAATAGGGCAAATTAATTATAATTATATATTTTACTTAATCCAGTATGTTAAAGCATTATAACCAATGAAGCCTTGCTAGTGACATAGTTTACATTCCTTTCTCCTTTGTTCCAAGGTTGACGAGAGGAGGTATGTTTGATTCTACTCATCTCTATTCGGCCCGGACACACTTCAAATGGGCTCCAGTTGTGGCTCCTGACTGTCCCAAGTACAGTCTTTTAACAGGCTCCGGCTTGGAGATCTGGGTGAAAAATCCAGAGTCCGCAAAATGTACGAGTTCAGAAAAGATTCTTGGTTCTATCCTAAGTGCCTAGCATTCACGAACAAAACAAAACAACCCCTCCCACCCCCAAACCACAACCAGAGACCGGCTCAGAGCACACAGCAGAACTTTCATTTTGGGAGTCCCTCCCCCGCCCTTGCCTCTGCGCAGGACTGGACCTTGGACCCAGGCTGGGCTGGAGGACTGGGGCTGCCACGTGTCAGCCACTGCGCAGGCGGTGTCCGGGTCCCTCTGGCCACATTTCCAAGGCCAGGCGTGGGAGGCTCAGTGGTCCCCCCCCCTCCCTAGACGTGAGACGACCGGAGCGGCGCCACAGCGCCCCCAACCGGCCAACCTGTATAACTACAGTCCTGGAGCCTCCCCACAGCCAGAGGCAGCATTACCTCCAGATGTGCCTTCCATTAGAGAGAGGGTGGAGCCTCTCACCTCTACCCTGACTCACCAGTGTGTCGTCACCAGTCGTCAGCCTGCGTCTCTCCCTCCCCCCTCTTCGCCGCGAGCCTCTTCTGACTTTTGCATTCCAGGAACTTTTTTTTTTTTTCCTGATGTCACTTCGAAAATGCAGTAAGGATGCCTGACATCCGTGTGTATATCTGTAGGACCAGCCTCGGGTGCTAACTAACATCTTAGGAATCTTTTCTGTTTATTGGTTTTAAATGTTATTTTTATTCGCAGAGTTCCATATGCTTATGCAACTGGTGATTTTGTCTACTCACCTACTGCCTCCCTCTAGCGCCCTCTAGCGCCTCCACGCCTCCCCCTCCCAGCTTCATGGCCTCTGTTTTTAATACCAACTTTTTTTTTTTTTTTTTTTTTTTTTTTTTTTTTTTTTTTTTTTTTTTTTAATCAATTACCCCTTGAACCCAATTAGCGCTTCCCGTACACACATGGGTGTGGGTCACCCACTAGGACATGGTAGCCACACTAATGTGACTTGATGCATGCAGCAGCCATGTCATGCCCCAAAGTGTGTTTCACAGCTCTCTTCCGATCTGCCAGGGTTTCACTTTGTCCCTTTGAAGTTCCCTGAGGGATGGATCTTGGGAAGTCGGTACAGACGGCCCACCCACAGCTGAGCACTCATGTATTTATACTTGACACTTTGCCCTGTTATATGTCTCTACGTGAAACACTACCCACTGCCAAAGGAAGCTTCTCTGACCAAAGTTGAGAGCAGCGTGAATCAATTGACACAATTTAGAAGGTAGTTTGATAGTAGGACCATTTAGAACAAACAACAAAAAAAACCCCAACAAGTCCCCAAACAATAGTAGGTACCCATACCCCCTGACAGGGTCTACAATCTCCTCGGTCATGGGTTTTTGACCAGCTCTACAGTACCAGGCATGAAATCCCTCCTGTGGGATAGACCTCACATCCAATCAGAAAGGAATTGTTTACCTGCCTAGTTATTGTACCATTATATTCCAGTGGGCATTTCTCCTATCAGGTCAGTGTTGTTGCACATAAGGGTCACAGCTGTATAATATTATTGGTGATGTTTCTCTTCCTACATAGCACCCCCGGCACCATGCAAGATATCCAGCAGAGTTTCCTGCTCAGTTCAAGGTTGATTTTTCTATGCTGAGCATTAAAAGTGAATGGTGTCTTCAGCAACAGGGTCTTACCATCTAGTTACAGTGGGCAACCAAGAGCAATGGCAATAGTCTGTGCTGCTCTGGGTGCCTCTGGGGTCTCCTTAACCAATAACCATATGGAGGTATTGCCTGCCTGGCACTGAGATTTTTCTTTAATAACATGTCTTGTGGGAACAGTATTATCCACTCATGCAGGGTCCTTCTGTTCAAAATCCATCCATTTATCCATCTATCTATCCATCCATCCATCCATCTATCTACCTACCTACCTATCTACATACCTATCTATATCTCTATGTATCTTAAAATTAGTAAGATTTCATTAGGTGTCTTCATGTATGCATATTTTTGGTTGATCCACTCTCTGCCATCTCAGCTCCCAAACCCTCCCACCCCCATGTGACTCTTTAACTCTTGTATCCCCGAGCCCTTTCATGTCATCCATGTTCTACTGTCCCCTTTAACTGATTTTTTTTTGGGGGGGGATTAGAAGATGAAGGAGTTGATGACAGTGCCATTGTGTGGGTTCTTGCGAAGCATGCATGAGATAATGGGCGTGGCATCTTTTATTATTAGCTGTTCTTTGAGTGCTTGGTGAAGCCATCCTGCTGGAGGAGGGTTGCCTGTGAAAACAGTGACAGCAGAAGGCACAGGAGAGGACAGAGCCATGGACTCTGGCTCTGAGTTCCAGTGCTGTGGCCAAACTGCTTCCCCACAACTGCTGAATGGACATTGTCCCTTCCGCTGGGAGCAGGAACAAGATAGTGAATCAGGCTCAGAAAGGCGAGATCCCTTGTTTCCTGCAAAACCATGGATCAGAATGAACCTCACTAACATCAGGCAGCAAGCATCCACTGAGGCCAGGAAGATTATCTTCCAGCAGATACTGCTGTTTTCATTGCCAGGGCTTACCCCTGCCTGGAAGGACTGTGGGTGCTTGTGGAGATATGTTTCACATTTAATAAAAACATATCAGGGATATCAGAGGGATCTACCCACAGTCAGTGTAGGAGGATCAGACAGTGGTAACTCTCACCTTTAATCCCAGCACAGGGAATATCCAGGAGTGGTGACCTACGACTTTAATCCAATCTGAGTTTGAGGTCATCTTAGTTTACAGAAGGAGTTCCAGGCTCCCAGGCAGGCAGTGGTGGTGCCATGCCTTAACTAAGCAAAGAAAGTATTTAAGGCAGATACAGAGAGACAGAGCAGGCAGAAGAAGCCAGGAGGAGTGAGGCTGAGGAAGCTGGAAGACAGCTGGGTGAGATCTGACTGTGGTGTTTGCTCTCTGATATCTCAGCCTTTCCCAGAGATCTGGCTCTGAGTTTCCTTTATTCTTGCAACAGGTGCTGATGTTTCCTGGTGACAGATGAGATGATGCTGAGTAGTCCTCTCATGGACTAGAGAGCAGCCGAACCCGACAAAAAACTCTAGGAACGTCTCCCAGCCACCCACTCCTAGCAGAGCATCTGTGTGCCCTGACTGCCTAGTGGCCATGTGAGGGGGAAGAGGCAGGCTTCAGCAGAAACAACCTGAATGTCTCAGGGATCTTAATTCTAACTGCATATTGGAGTTAACTGAATGCTGAAAGAATGTCACCGAGTCCCTGAAATTCCTGTTTGGCTAGGAATCTGTGGTGCAGCTTAGGCATCCCTTTTGAAAGAGAGCCCTTGATATGATTTCATTTGAAGGCAAAATTTAAAATGATTGCTAAAAATTAAAAAAAAATCATATAAATGAATGATCAGGAACTTTCAGAGCTGAAATTCAAACTCCCAGCATGGAAACGTTGCATTGGCTTTCCTACCGAGTAGTTAGGTCTTCTTATCTGCGGACAGAGCTGGCAGACTGTAGTAGCATGGTTGAGAATCGAGACTGTTCTAGAACTTTCCGTCCTGGATTAGAAGATGGTGCTAATTCTAATTAAGAAGTCTCAGATTCCTATGGGTGCTGTGCTACTTCTAGCTGTGTGACCTTGGCCAAGTGACTTGACATTTCTGAACTTCAGTTTCTTCATGTATAACAAATGTTTCCTTAGATGGGTAATATAGACTACTCAGGGGGTTAAATCAGGATTCCACAGATTTCTTTGCACACAGTTTGTGCCTTTTAGAAGACCAGTGGCCTAACTGTCATGTTCCTGGGGCAACTTACTTGTGTTAAGTGGTAGTGTTAGTATACCACCTCCCCCTCCTTCACCCTATCTCTGTAGGGGGATTATGTTGTTCCATTGTAAATAATTGTCCCGCCCACTGGTTTAATAAAAAAATGCTGATTGGCCAAAGGCAGGCAAAAGGTGGTGTGGCTTGTTCACCACCCAGGAAGAATGGGCGTGGCTACCAGACTAAGAAAACTCCGGAAGCAGAAAGAACAGAGCAGAAATGCCACAGAGAACCCAGAAGATGCAGAGGACAACTATGCTGCTCTGAGAAAAGGTACAGAGCTGCATGACTGAGCAGGATAAGAGTCAGGATAAGAGTCATGGGTTAGATTAAGGGTAAAGAGTTAGCAAGTTATATGCCTGGGCCTCAGGTCAATCAGTGTAAAATTAATATAAGTGTCTGTGTGTTTCAGTGGGACTATGGGACTGTGGGTCTGAAAGTCCAGACCAGGAGGCTATGCCAGAAAGTCCAGGCCAGAAACCTCATACAACACTTCTTCTTCACCTCTCTTCCTTCACCCCTCCTCCTTTACCCCTCCTCCTTCACCCCTCCTCCCTCTACTCCTCCTCACCTTTCTTTTCCTGGATCCTTTTCATTTTGCTTCTCCCCCAGTGTGCTAGTTACCTGTCTCCCTGCTATGACCAAATACCCAATAGAAGCAACTTAAGAGTAGAGGTTTATTTTGGCTCATTTAGGGCATTTATTTCTTAATGGGAAGGAAGGCAATGATGATCAGCTGTGGTGCTGGGAGCTTGCAGTGTGGCTTGTCCACCACCCAGGGAAGCAGGCAGAGAATTAGGCGTCAGGGAGTAAGTTCCAAGCAGGACCTGCCTCTACACCCAAAGGTTGGTCCCTACAGCCTCCCATGCCCCAGCAAGATTCCATGCTCCAACACATTCTCCTCAAACAGCACCACCTACTGGGACCAAATGTTTAAACACAGGAGCCTATGGGGACATCTCACAGCCAAACCACTAGACTTGTGTATTTGAGTTCTAGACACAGGGTTTTTCATCAGGGGTGATTTTGCATACCCCACTGCAGGAGTCCCTGGCAATATCTAAGATATTTTGGTTCTTATAACACGGTGAGCTTGGAGAATGGGATGCTGCTGGCATCTCCTGGGCAAAGGCTACGGGTATTGTTAGATGTTTTTAGTGGACAGGCAGCTTCACAATAATGCAGACTGCTTTGACCCAGTGGTGCCAAGGTCAAGAAATCCCAGTCTCTAAACATCAAGCTGCTGGGCAGTGAGCACTACCAGCTCATGCTTCGTGCACTGGGCAGGCAGTGAGCAAGGACTTTGGGCAATGTTCAGCCAGCAGCCTGTCTATTCTTAGTGGCCACAGAGGAAACACTCTCTACCTCTTAGATGTGAAGAGTCTTGATGACACGGCACTGTGAGAATAATCTTGTACCCCAAGTTTAGAGATCTTGCTCTCAAAGGTTAAATACAGAAAGGGTGGTTGCATCATGTCCCTTGGGAGGGCCATCTTTCTTCATGTCTGTGCTTGGGACACTTGGTGACAGCAATAGCTTGTCTGTCATGAACTCATCATTTAGAAGTGACAGGTGCCAAAGAAAAAGGGTGAGGCAGGACTGGCAAGTAAAAGGCTCGCTCAGCTTCCCTGCTGGTGCCACGGGTCTTAGCTCATTTACCTCAAAGATAGAAAGATCATAGGTCGGCCAGGAGAAGTGTTCCAGCTGAGTAAGGAGAGAATTCAAGTAGAGCCCCTCCGTGGTCCTCCGGCCTGCTGTTAAGTGAATGTTCACTAGGTGGCGCTGTGTTACCACGTAAGCGGATTCCTGCCCGGTCCACAAATTACTCCTGCAGGTCTTGGAGTGCAGCACACTCGGAGAGAGAAAAATAGAGTAACGGGAAAGATTTAGTTCTTAAAATAAGTCAGCAGCTTAGTGAAGCAAACACGACCACAGGTACATTTTCTTGAACTGGTGGAAAAGGACATTGGCTGCCAGAGGCTCTGGCTGCAGACACCAAATGACTGAAATGCGCAATTAAATGAAGTCAGGCAGCAGGCCTGGCCTCTCAGGTGAATTTGAGCCATCTGGCTCCCAATGAGAAGTCTGACATCCTGCATGGGCAGACTTCTTCGGTGACCGTCCATAGAGGGAAGGGCTCTGTCATCAAGGCCCCTGTGTGTGCTCTGCCAGTTCTGGTGCCCGAACCTGGGGTCCCAGCTGGTGGCTGTTTTGTCAACTTGGAACTGCAACATGATCAGGTTGTCTCTTTCTGGATCAGGGTTTGCACTTCCTTGGCCTGAGAACGGAGCAAAACACTCCAGAAAAGAGACCTGGATAGCAGTTTGAAATGTTGCAGAAGAAATCTCCCCCTCTCCCCCCAACAATTTTGAGAGCTAGATTGTTGGAAAATGATGCCGAGCAGATTCTGACATTTTGGGAGAGTCAAATACAGGTGTGAATGCAAGCCATTGTGGCAGAGATTAGACAGGAAGAAAATCCAGGGGGAAAGATGGAGGGTTAAATAGGTAGTAGGGCGATAGTTTTACTAATATATATTAATTATACATACTGACAGGTTGATTCATTGTGATATTTCCATACACATATCTAAAGCATTTTGGCATAGTCACTGTCTCTTGCTCACCCCTCCGTCTTCTCGACAAACCCCTTTAAGCTTTCCTGTCTCCTTGTTAGGACTGCTCACAGGTAATGGAAGTTTATCTCCTAGAACATAGGCAACTTAGCATTGGTTACATGAAGAAAGGCTTCCTCTTCCCCAACAGCCATTAACCGTCCATAGCTTCTTGGGGGGAGCTGGGCCTCTGGCACCCTCTTAACCCCTGAGATGCCTATGCTCTTGTCTTCTGCAGGTCTTCTGTGGTGAGCTCAGGCATGCCATTGCTGTGCTGTGTCGAGAAGACAGCGTCCCACAACAAAGCGTTTTGTTTCTTGAAGATGTTGGGGACCCCTGGGTGTATGCCATGCTCTGTTCCCCCAAGGCAAGCAACAGCGATAAGTCAGTATGACAAACTGTAAACTGAATTTATGTACCTGAATCAAGGAATCAGTAAATTTGCATTCCACAGCAGCATACAAATCATATTCTGCAGATGACAAATGTGCTTCATGAATGTTCATAATCGAAGCCCTTACACATTAACGATGCTTGTGAATCTCAGCTGTAGATACTAAGAACTTGGTGGGGTGCTGTCTCCAGTATCACTTCACGTTAGCAGTAGACTCTCAAGAGCTCTGGTCTAAGAAACAGTTTCTTTTTCATGCCTTGGAGAGTGAGAAGTGCTCAGGAGCTAAAGGCTCATCGGAGATAAACCGACAAGTGAAATCCATGTGGGAGTTTACCTCCCTTGTCCTGAGACATCGCCACCATTCACCTGAGGTTTCTCATCTGTGGGACATCCACTCTGCGCCATGTTAGCTTCAGGGGACTGTGGAGGAGCCTGAGAAGAAACAAAAGTAGGCTGTCTGCCTAAAGGAAGACATGGAAACAGGCCCCCGACTCTGCGGAGCCTTCACAGCACCATCTGAGAAATGGACCCTTCTAAGATTAATGTAATTAGTGTAGAAGAACTTAAATGAACTGCCTGAGGTTGCCCAAGCACAGATGTAGGCCTGAAAAGTAGAGGAGGAGTAACTTCCGGGGTCAGAGGGAGGATCTTGGAAGGAGGGGGAGGAGCAAAGGCCTGGGAAGTAGTTGAGGGAGGTAGTTTTCAGCTGGGACAGCTGGCCTTTGGGAGGCAGGGCTGCCTCTCTACTAAGGTGTGTGTGTGGGAGGGCAGAGGAGGGGGTGATGCGTAGGGGTGTGGGGTGGGGGGGGGGCAGGAGTACTGACAAGGTCCCAGCCAATTGTGAAACCAGTGTTGGGGGATTTTAAGGAGGGCCAGGGAGATGCTCAGTGCTTTGAGCTGCAGAAGACTCAGCAGGGTCACAGGAAGACATTGGCTTCAGTTGGTGCTGGCCTTCTCTGGAGATTTAGTGACGTCCCCTCACCTCTTCACCCTGGACCAGAGCTTGGATAGTACTACAGCTCCCCGCCTTAAAATTGCATTTACAAGGAGGGGATTTCTTTTTCTTCTTCTTTATCTTTCTCCTCCTCTTCCTCTAAAATAATTCTAGAGCCTGGCAATATGATTTAGCAGATAATGATGCTTTCAGCCAAGCTTGGTGTCTTAAACCCACATAGTGGAGAGAACCACTCCCACAAATTGTCTACTGACCTACACACACACACACATACACACATACACACACACACACACACACACACACACACACACACACACACACACACACTAAAAATTTGTAAAAATCTGTTCCATTTTACACAATGCCTTGCTGATCGATAGCCTGCCTGCCTTTTTCAAACAGGCTTTAGTGAGAAGCCTGGCTTTCCTCCTTTGGTCTCCATCCTAAGATCTCTCTCCCACACTTACTAATTTATTCACCTCACACTCCAAGTGAGGGGTCACGCTGGGAGTGTGAGGATGTGACTCCTCCACTGGTTCTTTCTTGAGAGGGCTTTGAATAAGGAAGCATTGGATGATGTAAGAGAAAAAACAGGGAGTGCCCTGGGGGCTGAGGAGCAGTGCCCACATCTGCTGGGGATAGCCAGGAAGGCTTCCTGGAAGAGACAGCTTGGCCTTGAAGGAATTTGGTTTGAGCCACACGGTAGCCCAGATCTACACAACAGGTGTTCGCTGAAAAAATGAATAAAGACAAAGTGATTGACAGCTGATGAAGAGGCATGTCCCCAGTAAGATGGTCAGAAAGACCGATGTCTAGAGAGTAACAGTTTTTACACTTGCTTCAACACATTTATACGTATTTGTTAACTTAATCCTCATGACAGCCCTATGACACAGGGAGGGACACTATCTTCCAGTAACAGGGGATGAACAAGTTGTTTGAAGTTTCACAGCTTATAGTATGGAGCTACGCTTTGCTCTACTTTTTGGAAGGCAAGCAGAGAAGTTAGAATGCCTCACCCCAGCCCGGGACCTAAAACTTTCACCTCTATTTTTAAGTTGCTGTCA
Source organism: Phyllotis vaccarum (assembly GCA_033318265.1). NCBI lineage: Eukaryota > Metazoa > Chordata > Mammalia > Rodentia > Cricetidae > Phyllotis > Phyllotis vaccarum. The sequence goes on along the minus strand of JARWLC010000017.1, from coordinate 11,720,074 downwards.
CCTGCATCCTTTCCCAGCTCACACTGTCCCCTCCGATGTCCAGTCTCTTTTTCTGAGGCTGCATGTGGCCCAGGGGCCTCTGGGTGGTGCTGGAAGCCCTATGCAGCATCGCTGTGGAGTATAGGCAATTTCTGCACTGCAGGGTGTAGACTCAGACACTGAGTGCTAACAGCAAACAGCAGCAGTGGTAGGATCTTGACCTCACTATGCTCCTTCATTCAGTTTTGAGTGTAGATGCTGTGGACTCTGCAGTATGGGAAGAATGCCAACATGTTCTTTTTAGTTCAGAGCGCTTTGGACCTTTTGGGCTAAGAACCAATGATGTTTTTCATGCCTAGGTTTTCATGCTCTTAGATGAATAGGCCTCTCTGGGTGTCTGCATTAATATGAATCAGCAAAGGCTGAAAGTTCTTTGTCATGCTACTATATCCCAGAACCTGAGGCAAGGGGGTCTAGAGATCCAGACATGACATGGAGGCTTATGTTTCCTATGACAAAATCATTCACATAGATCGAGAAGTTGCTAAATAAGTGTGAAATGAAGAAATGAGGACTTGAGTGATGTGTCCGTGTGACAGGAAGGAGGGAGGAGATGGCTGAAGAGAACTACGTATATTTTGATGTCTTTTTGACAACTTAAGTTGAATCATTAGAAGGCTAACACTGAATATCTGGGGGATGCTGTTTACATTGGCCATATGATTGGGCTTTAACAATGGTCACTAATGTTCAGACCAGTCAAAGGCTAGGAATGTGATATATTGGAGAAGTAGTATTCTTAAATGTTGGATCCTGTCCCAGAGGGTCATCAGTGGGCAGAAGAAACAGATGTGGTAATTTATTATTCACATTTTCGAGATGGGCAAATAATGCTCAATAATGCTGAGGTAGAAGCTGCCTGGCAAGAGAGGACAGATGTGAGACTCTGATTGGGTGTTGGGTTTTATGTATATATGAGGCAATTGATGAGATATGTTCGGAATGAGAATGTCCTCCATAGGCTTAGACATTTGAACATTTGATCTCCAGTTGATGGCACTGTTTGGGAAGGCTTAGGAGGCGTGGCTTGTTGGAGGAAGGTCACTGGAGGTGAGCTCTGAGGCTAACAATGCCTCACTTCCAGTTTCCTCTCTACTGTGTTGTGCTGGCACTGTGAAGATGTGAGCTTTCAGCTTCCTGTTCCTCCTACCAAGCCTGCTGCATACGGCCATGCCTCTCATGTTGATGGACTCTTGTTTCTCTGGTACCATAAACCCAAATGAACCCTTCTTTCTATAAGTTGCCTTGGACATGGTGTTTCATCAAAGCAACAGAAAAGTAACTAATGGACATGGTCACTTCTACAAAGGCCTAACATTAGGTGGCCTTGCAGAGATAACCTCTCATCTTTCAAATGCTTGCTGTGTGCCAGAAAGCACTCTGTGAGTGAGGTTGGTTATGTAAGATCACAACAGGGCCAGGAGCACAACCCTTGTGTTTAGTAGTATTAACAGGCTCTGGGAGGGAGCTGACTGAGTATGATGCCATCCATTTCAGGTTAACAATGTCATCCTCGGTCACTTTTGTCATTGTCTGGGTGATGAGTGCTTCCCCTGGGCATTCTTGGGTATGTTTTAATCCTTCAGCTTTTGTTTTTTTTTTTTTTTTATCTCTGGACAATGGAGAACTGCAATTTTCAGAGTTAGTGTCAGGACATAATCCTACACAAGATTTCTCAGTGTGTGACTTTGAGCAGATGATTCATTTTTTTAAAAGCATTTTTAAAAAACATTTACTTAATCACCTACCTATCCATCCATCCATCCATCCATTCATCTATTTATGTGTGTCTGTATGTTTGTTCACACACATGCCAGAGCATACATGTGGAAGTCAGAGGATAACTCACCAGTTAGATCTCTCTTCCACCATGTGGGTCTTGGGAATTGGGACTGTAATGGCCAGACTCAGAAGCATACAGCCGTGCCTTCTGAACCATCTCATTAACCCCAGGAGATGGTTCTTCACTCTGAACCAGTAACATTGACCTCATTGGAGCCAGGTGGCTGAAGTCAGGCAGCACAGCTGGAGGGAGCCAGGAGCCATCCTAAGAAAGTGGGATCCAGGAGAAGTTAACTCTTCCTCTTGCAACTCCTACTCTGAGCTGATGTTCTTATGTTTTGTATTTGACTTAGCAGCAAGATTAAGTGTGCCACCAGGAGACATGGGTGAAGGTGAGCCGGCTGACATTCTCATCTGTGTGCAGGGATAAACTGTCCTTGAATCTAGTCCACAAACCAAAGCACAGAGCTATTAGGCTGGACTCTAAGCAGGGCTTTATTGGACGAAAGTGTCTACCGTGGCTCTTCATGCCCGATAGTTTTGGAAGGACGGCTATGCATATTAATCCCTTCCCTTGGCAGACTGAAAACCCCTTACAAGCAGAAATGGCTTGCTTTGCAGCTTGCCAGGCAGGATCTGATGAACTGAAGCCATGACCATAGGATTCATTTTGGAGGGTTAGGCTGCAGCCTGGGGGAGCCTAGGATCTTCTCTGACAGTTATTTCTGCTCTGCCTTAAATGTACTTGTTCTCTGTTTCTTTCTTTGGTAGTAGACAACGAGAGTTTTCAGTTAGCTTCTATTACAAGGACATGCAAAGTTAGTCAAAGTGCTGGAGAGACACGGTTGGCACAAGAATCCCCGCTTAGTGTACATTTGCAGGGGTGCGTAGACTGAGATGAATCCTGGAATATTGCCAAACTAGTCTTTCCCATATTTAATTTTTGGCTCAGTTTTTTTTTTTTCCAGAAAAGTAAGTGCTGGGGATATCAACTGAGGTGCGCCTCTAGGGTTTGGGTTGAATGTCCCCAAAGGTTCACGGGATGGTGATGCTGCTTTGGGAGGTGGAGCCTGTCTGCATGACACAGATTTCTGGGAGATGGACTTGGGCTTCTAGCCCGGGACCCCATGTCTTCAATCATTTTTACTCCCTGATTTGAGACAGAGAACAAACAAGATCATACCCGGGCAGCGGCTTCAGCCCTTGATCTCACCATGCTTTCTGCTCCATGATGGACTTTAGCCTCCTCATACCATGATCCCAAACAAAGTCTTTATCCCTTAGGTTGCTTCCTTTAGGTACCTGGTCTGAAAAGGAGAACAGTGAGGGTGGCTAATGCTGGAGAGTAGGTCAGGAAGAAGAAAGAGTTTGGCTAAGCAGGGCTTTCGTCTTGGAGCAGGGGTGGGATTTGGGTTTAATTCTTGGAGACGCCTCTCAGGGAGAACAAAGGGCATCTGAGAAACTAAATTGGGATTGGTATAATCTCCTTTATTTTAAGCATCATTTTGTGAAGAATAAGCCATCTCCCACTGCCTGTAAGGGATGCTCCATGATTAGAAGTCTGTGCTGATAGTGGCTGGAAAACCTGAGGTGGGCACTTCTTGAGGTTCATATGTCAGCAAGTTAAAAGTCCCGAGTTCTTCTGGGTGTGGTGACACAGGCATTTAATCTCAGCACTCAAGGTCTCTGTGAGTTCCAGGCCAGCTGGAGCTGTCTAATTTTCCAGCGTCCACCTTCTAAGACTGCTGGGATTATAGGCACTTGGCTAACATGCCAGGCTTCAATTAGCTTAACCAATGTCTTTTCAAATTTGGCTGTAAACACTTTTTACCATTTTTTTTTTTTTACATAAATTTTACCTATATGTGAGGAAATTGAGTTACAGTAAAGGCAAGTAGTACAAATTGAGTTCTTTTGCAGGAACCTAGCCTGGTACTTTATACATTACTACCTTTTATGCATCACATTAGTTTTTAAGCAACTTTTTTTTTTTTTTTTTTTAGCTCCCTTTTCAGATCAAGGATTGAAGTTCAGCAAGGTCAAGCTTAAGCTTATGGTGGTGCTGGGATTTGAAACTGGGTCCACCTCTTCCATTTTCAACCAATATGCAGTAAGCAGAAAGGAATGGGAGGGGAAACAGATACCTAGTCAAGTCAGCTGCAAGAGACTCTCTCCTATAGACACAGCCAAGATCATCTACCTGGTGGGATCTGTCTCTGCCAGGCCCATAAATTCCAAAGTGACTGTGAGGGAGAGTTGGCTGTCCTTGGGCTCAGCGCATAGTGACAGTTGTGTGGGTTAACAGCGGCTATCACCTTGGTTGTGGCTTCTCCCACTGTTAGAGATTCCTCCATTCAGTTGTTTCCCTTTGTATCTGCTGAAGCTCTGGAATGTTCTCCACGCTCTGCTGGAGAAGAGTGAGTCACCATAACTGGATGGGGAGATGTCTGGCGCAGGCTTTGCTGGTCACCTATCCTTAGTTTATGTTTTCAGAAGTGTTCCTGACCAGGTTTGTCAGCAGAGCCAGGCTTGGTCTAGGGCTCATAGGGCTGGTTACAGGCTTCGGTCCCCAGGATGAGGGTGGAAGCCAGAAAACTGAGTACATCACCATCAATACGAAGTGAATATCTGAGGCCCTCCTGTGACCACTTCTGTCCCCCTTGGCATATTCTTGACACCCCTGTGTCACAAGGGGGCTTCCCATCAAATCTGGCCTCACAGCACAGTTGACAAAGGCTTCGTTTATGTGACCCTTTAAAGGAGAATTTTTTAAGTTTTTCTTAAATTTATCTTTTTGCATGTGTTGGTGTACGCATGCATCCTCTAGCATCTATGTGTGAATGTATGTGAGTATGTGTGTTTATATATATATATACATATATATATATATATATGTTTGCAAATGCATGCACCAGTATGTGTGTGTGAGTGTGTGTGTGCGTGCATGTGTGCGTGGGTGCTTGTGTGTGTGTGTGAATGTATGTGAGTATGTGTGTTTATATATATATGTTTGCATATCCATGCACCAGCATGTGTGTGTGAGTCTGTGTGTGTGCATGTGTGTGTGGGTGCTTGTGTGTGTGTGTGAAGTATGAGTTTGTGCCCATGTCTACTATTCCTGTGGAGGCCAGATGAGGGTGTTAGGTCTCCTGGAATTGGAGTTATAGGCACTTATGAGCCAATGGATGTGCTTTCTGGGAATTGAACTCTGTCCCTCTGCAAGAAGAGTCCGCATACACCCTCAAGCATGGGGTCATCTCTCCAGCCAGAAGTGGAAGTTAATCCTCCCTCCCGTTCCTCCCTCCCTCCCTTCGTCTTTCCCTCCCTCCCTCCTTTTTCTTTCTTTCCTTCTCTCTTTCTCTCTCTCATTAATTTGAGACAAAGTTTTACTATGTAGGGCCTGGCTCGAAGCTCTCTCTGTAGACTAGTCCAGCCTCAGATTCACAGAGGGATTTTTTTGTTGTTGCATAAAAAGGCAAAGAAAGGGGAAAAAAATATCCCAGGCAGATGTCACAGGCAAAAGTAGTTAGATTTCTATGTCTAGGCTGAGTCAGGAGAGGTTTCCACTGGGGGAAGGGTGACTACCAGCTCCCTGAGACAGAAAAAGAGAAAGGAGACCCCATCAAGGATACATGGTACATGAAAGAGCACTTCAGCACATCAGTAGCCCATGGTGTCCGGAGACACTGCAGGCAATCAAGTTATCTGGGAGGGAAACCTGAGCTTGGCTTTGTGTGCAGAATATGGAATTTAAATTTTATGTTTACCCTCTCTTCTCCCCCCTTCCTTCCTTTATGCCACCTTTCCCCCAAAGAAGGTTTTCCTCTGTAGGCTGGCCTGGAACTTCTGATCGTCCCATTTCATTCTTCAGCGTGCTGGAATTATAGCCTTAAACCACCATGTTTCAGGATCTTCTTCCCGAGAGGATGATGGGACATCTCTGGTCATTCTTACTCAAAGCCAGGTGCTGGTATCTGAAGCTGAAGAGCATTGAGAGTGCTCACCATTCTACCCAGCCAGCACAGAGAGAGTGGCAAGGTCCTTGCTCTTTCTGAACCTCCCGAATCCCTTTTCCAGCTGTGGGTGAGCGCTTTCCCGCCGGGCCTGAATGCCAGCCCTGCCCCAGCTTGGATCACTGGCTGAGATTGAGAATGCCCCCATTGTGCTGGAGAAAAGCAGTCTTCAGAACTGTCAGGACCTGAATATATACAGCAAGCCAGGCTGCAATCTACCCAGGCTAGCTATCAAAAAGAAAATAATGGAGATGCCAAGATGTCACACCCCATAGATTGAAAGCATGACTTGCTGGCCTTTGTACTGCTCACAGGGGGTTCATATGTCTTTCCCTTACAAAATCCCCAGCCACTCAGTGGCCTTCCAATTGGGCCAGGCTATGCCAGTAAAGCCTGGGCCCCCAAGTCATATGAGAAGCCCGCATCTCTGGTGTAGGAGGCGTGCACACTTTACTTGTTTTCTCTTATTTGTCTTGATAAGCTCATGATTTTCGTCAGGATTTCTGTAGAACAACAGTGATAGGGAAGTATACAGGAAAGAGTGCCAGGGACATGTCCACACACACACACACACACATGCACACGCACACGCACACGCACACACACACTAGCTCTGCACCCTGATGGACTAGTGTGTGACTTGAATAACAGTGATTTTCAAGGCTGCTGGAGATGGACAGATTGAGGCTAGGTGGATGCAGTGACTATAGGGGTTGTGAGGAAGAGGCTGGAGAGAGGAAAGGCCTGGGTATCACACTGCTGTCAGAAAAAAGGTGGGAAGGGGGCTGCAGAGCAAGTTATGTAAGAGGGAAAGTTAGGTGCAGGAAGAGGCTACAGAGCCCCAGGATATGATGGAGGAAAATGGCCCGGAACTTGTGCAAAGATCCATCAGAAACAATAGTTTTATGAGACAAATTTTCTTTACTTCTTCTTACGTCTTCCTTCACGACTGACTGCATCCGCTCAGGTACTCTCGTATAACTCCAGGTTTGAGGAAACATTTTGTTCTGTGTTCACACCTCTAAACACAGGCAGACACCTTAAGCAGTGATTCTCAACCCATGGGTGGTGACCACTTTGGCAAACCTCTAAAAATATTTACATTACAATTCACAATAGTAGCAAGATTACAGTTATGAAGTAGCAATGAAAATGATTTTATGGTTGGGGGGGGGGTGGTCACCGCAACATGAGGAGCTGTGTTAAAGGGTCACAGAATTAGGAAGGTCGAGAAGTGCTGCCTTAGGGATTTTAATGGTGTTTGGATAGATAAGTGCCACCTTTGACCCCATGACATGGTGTCAGTAAGGTTCACAATTGAGAACTATACAACAGAATAAAAAAATTACAACGAATGTCTTATGGTGTTTTGACAAGTTTCTGATTTTGCTCTGGGTGTCTGGGTGTCTTCCACAGCTATTGCGGGTGCATACAACCTGTGAGCCACAGGTTGGACGTGCCTTAACTATAAACTTTAGAGGTTCTTTTCTTCCCCTTTTCTTTCAGCCCCCAGTCTGTATGGGGGGGGGTGTCTAGGAGAGCCTTACTGGAGAGAGGGAAGGCGGGGTGTCACATGCAACTCCAAGCCTCAAGAACAGGATGAGAAAAGAATGAAAACAGAATCCTATAATCTGTCCTGGTTTGTGGGGTCTGAGCTGGTGACAGTCTGGAAGGCAGAAAGGGACCCATGTGACTCCAACAAATTGCCCCCTGTCATAGAAGAGCTGCCCTGGAGACCTTGATCAGAATAATGCGATTCCATAATGAAACTCATTGTTATACATAATATGTACTGATTAAAACTTTAAGAGTATGTCAAAAAAAAAAAAAAAAAAAACCCACTGGAGGCCGGATAATGCAATTCTCTTTCTGCAGGAGTGAATCAAGAGGCAGGGACAGTTCCCTGGTGGGGATCAATCATCTAAATTTTTTCTTGCCTTCCTTCCACTTGCTGCCTTTCCAAACATACACCCAGATGAACAGAGTGGGGAACGAAGTAAAGAAAACCAAAAAGGCGGGATACAAACCACAAACACTGCAGGGTGCATACAAACCACAAACACTTGCGCTCAGGACCTGGTGCATGGTTAAGCAAGTGCTCCACCAATGGTTCACACTCCAGTCCTCAGAACCAGCCCCCCCCCCCCCAAGACTGTTCCTTCTTGAGTACCATGTTCCTCCAGCCTCTCCCTGGGTGTAGAGACCTGGTTATAGGAGGAAAGACAGCGCTAAGAGAAAGAGCACGTGAAGAGAGCCTGCTGCCACATGAGCTAACACTGAGGTCCTTGTGCAAATGGTGCTTTCCATCACTGGGGTTGACACTGTGGCTCCATTCATTTCTGCCCTCTGGGAAAAGCCCCCTTCTGAGTGTAGTTGGTAGTCGTCATGATAGGCACACCTTGGTGATTTGGTCCGTGTCTGGGTGGAGAAACCTGTATATAAGGGACCTTTAATATTTAAAACAATAGTCAAGAAATAGTTCATGTTAACCCCAAGTATACCTCAGCTGTTTGAAAAGTTACATAACTTTCTAGATACATCTATCACCACAGAGTGGGTTGAAATAGCTTTTAAAAAATATTCATTATTATTATTCTCTGCGTATATGGTATATTGTGGGTACATAATAAGTTTGTGGAGTTGGCTCTCCCCTTCTGTCTTTAATTGGGTCCTGGGGATTAAATATTGGTTGTCAAGTTTTCCTGGGAGGTGCTTATCCACTGAGCAATCTCACTAGCCCTGAAATAATTCACTTTTTACATTGATTGATTGATTTAATGGATGTGCATGCCCATCTGTGTGAACATCAGAGGGCAACCTTCAGAAGTCAGTTCCCTTTTTCTACTACGTGAGTTCCAGGAATCAAACTCAGCTTGTAAGGCTTGGCAGTTAGCGCCTTGACCCAGGAAGTAGTTAAAAGAGTTCTGAAATGGTTTTCATGCTTGAGTTTCATATCAGAACTCTCTCCTGGGGGCAGGAGGAAGCAATGGTTGTTCATTCCTGGTTTCCCATTTGATATATGGCCTGGACCCGCCCACTGCCTCATGGGGTGTTATCCTCACTCTGTGGGTGAGGTGACTGAAGCTCAGAGTGGGGTCATCAGAATCCAGGGAAGGAATTGAAAAGAGTCAGTCCTGGGCTCTGTGCCTCAGCTAGCTTGGCCTGGAAGGTCTTACAGTTTCTCTTGCCATGTGCCACTTTGCTATGGCATTGGTTCTTGTTTTAAAGGTCAAACCCAACAAAATGTTCCATCTTTGTGGGTCAGGTGTGCCAAAACTCCAGGTTTGGTGCTGGGCCGTTGGCCTTTGTGGATGCCTTAGAGGTGCCATGAGTGTGAGCCCCATCGCTCACAGCTGCAGGCTAAGTTGGGTCGAGAGGGCAGGTGGCACAGAAGGTGGGTAATTGAGTTCCTTTTATGAATATTCATCGCGGTTACTCTCCATCTGTTCTCCTTATGTAGTTTCAAAATGGCCACTGAGGACTGAACCAGAGGAAACATGTCCTACTTCTGTGAGGTCACTACATCACTGTGGGGCTAGGGCTGAGGCCTGACAGAGAGCCTGTCTAAATCATCTGGGCACAGGATATTTTTTTCTTTCAGACTACGTGTCCTGAATTGTATTACTATATTACCATGCCCACTGGCACAGAAAGACTGGGCTACCTGCAGATAGACCAGTAGTCAATAACACATAAGTTGAATGGCTGAGCCTCCAGGCATTCCTAGGCCTGGGGGTGGAGGGGCTCATAGGATCACGGGTGATTGTGTGGGATGGAAAGGAAGAACCATAAAGTGCAAAAGGCTTATTAGTTAGGACGGATCTTAGACGGATCTTCCCAGTGTTAAAAATCCAGCCTATTCTGCAAACAGGTCCCACTGGGCTCACTATCTCTTATGGGAGACATAGCTTTATGATCCTTTTGCATGTTGTAATTCAAAAGCGGTTCAGTTTATGTTAAAGCTGTGTCTGAACTACACTGAATATCTGGTATTCTGTCGATAAATATTCAATATCGAGCTGTTCTTTTTTCTATCCATGAACAATCTTAGTTGCATTCTTAAAAATGACTCCTAAAGATAGAAACATCTCACATGAACTCCTGCATCATGACTGATGGTTGAATGAACTTCATTTAAGTTGTCATGCAAAATGCACATTACGAGTTATAAACATTTTGAAAATTGTTAGTCTTGGTATTGTATATTTACAATACTTTCACTATAGAACTAATGAGTGCAATTATGGACATAATGGATACTGTATAGCTTAATTTATATTTTCCTTTGTTCATCTATCATGTTTTCATCTTTTCTCAACAAAATGCTTGACAAATGATAGATACATCATGACTACAATTTAGATTTTCTTATTTTGCAAGGAGATTGAAGCAAACAAGAGTCTTCAGCACCGTGGCAAGCGTGGGAGGTAGAATGCTGTGGAACTGTGTGAGAGAGAATGTGCGGAGATCAGTGAAAGACAGACAAGGTACTGTCCCTGGGCTGGCAGGGTCACTGGGAAAAAGAAGATAAACAGATACTGCCTAGGTTAGGGGGTGGCTGAGGGGGCCTCATATGGAGGTGAGGCAGAGAGCACTGTAATCCAGCAGGATGCTGATCCCCTTGTTTTTTTTTTTTTTTATCTTCTTTTGAGGTTCTGAGGATTGAACCCAGAGTTTTGTGAATGCTGTACATGGTCTCTACCACTGAGTTACATCCCCATCTGGTGACATATGATTGTTGCAACTGGAGGTTTGTTTCCAGCCTCTAATGGTCGTAGTCATGAATGCTACTGGATAGCTGAACATACAAAACACTGGTGTCCCTTAGGGGGAGTAAGACTGTTCTTGACCCAACTAGGATCACAGCCCCAAACCACAGACTCAGGTTACCTCAGACTCCATGCAACATGAAAGAATTTTAACAAGGTTTTCTAGTTACAGCATGGAGGAAAGTCAAAAGCCAAGGCATTTTGTAAATGTTGGGGGGACTCTATGTGAGAAGGAGGGGTCTCTGTGAGAAGGGGGGGCCCTCTGTGAGAAGGAAGGACTCTAGGTGAAACTAATGCACAGAAGTCGTTTCTGATGGAAAATAATTCACTGGGTCCAAAGTTTGTGTCTCAACTCACTTGTTGACTCCCAAATGCCAAGCTTATGATTCTAAGAGAAGGGGATATGGGGAGGTAGTGGGTCATGAGGGTGGAGCCCTTACAAAAGGTATTAGTGCCCTATTAAGGAAACTGCAGGGGTCTCCTTCTGTTATACCAGGAGGAATGTGGAGACAGCAAAGCTGTCAGTGCCTCCAGAACACTCCAGATTTCTTTACTGGTGCCCATCTTAAACACTCCACTTTCTAGAAGTGTAAAAACAGTTTTCTTTTTAAAAAGATTTTATTTGGAGTGCTGGACAGGTGATTTATCATTGACCTTCATCCCTGGCTCTGATTTCTGATGTTTATAAGCCATCTAATTTTTGGGGAATATTTTGTTACAGTAGCTCAAAAGGATTAACATAATCCCCTAGGGAAGGAACAATAAAAAGACCCCTTATGACAAACTTTTGGAAAGTCTTTCATGCATAAATCAAGAGAGGTCCCTTATATAATAAGAATATTAGGAAGGGTTGTAGGAGAAAGGATCTAAAAAGATGCTTCTGCCCTCAACCTGACCACAGGGATATTTTTTTGCAGTGGGCAGCAATATAGGGACTCAAAAGAGATCAAAACGCTAAGAACAAATCACATATCAATATATATCATATGATTATATAGCAATCATATTATATCATAACATATCGCTCAGCCCTATGGAGACCTCTCTACTGCACCCCTTCCTCCCAAGGATTAGAGAACACTGGAAAAGGGGGTGGAAAGACCACACAGCTGGAGACTCTGGAGGGCTCTGAAATGCTGTGTTCTGGACATCAGTACAGCTGTGGTTAACTGCATAAGCCATGGGTCAAACAGCGAGATCAGTCAAGTTGGATTCAGCGGTTACATAAAGAACAGGCATGAAGATGAGATTGGGACATGTTAGGGCTGTTTAAGGGAGGGGGAAGAGGGAGCTGGAGGTGGTAAGTGTGATCAAGATGTACAGAATTTAAAACAAGGTCCTTCCACATGCAGCTGTACCACAGGGGTCATCTATATAGGTACAGCCCCCTTCCCCTCCCTTTAAAATACTATTGTGAAGGGTTTGGATAAGTACATATAGGCTCAAGTTTCACAACTGCAGAGTTTAGAGGCAACTGTGAAAGCCTGTGACAGACAATTCAAGAACCAATAGGAGGATGCCTTCATTGAGTCCACTTTATGGTACCTTTATTTTCTAAAGGGCAGCAAAGACCAACATGACAGAAAGTTCAGACCTTGGGCAAAGAAATATGTGGAGGTATCGTAAAGGGCTATTGAGGGAATCAAGGACTATTTGAAATAAATCATATCACCATCAAATATCATCATACCATCAAGTCTGGACACCATAGGAGATTTAGAAGGCCTCAGTGATGCTTCCGTAGACAGACACTGGAAGATGCGGATCACAGGATCTCAAATGAGGCTGACAGCACCTTTAGTGGGTGTGCTACACAACATGTGTTTGTATTTGTTGAACAAACTGCCCGTTTCACCTGTCTCTCTTGGCTGAAGAAAGGCTCAGAGCAGTAGACAGCCATGGTTACTGCACACAGCAAACAACAGGCTTCTTGCTACCATACCCAGTGCCCCATAACTTCTGAACCTTCTTCTTCATCCCAAGTGCTAGGTTTCCAAGTATGAATCACCACACTTGGTTTATAGAGTGCTGGAGTCAAACTGAGGGCATTGTGTGTGTTAGGCAAGTACTCTGCCAACTAAGCTACATTCCCAGCCCTAATTCCATAATTTCTAATAGTTAGTATTGTACAAATTCTAATTACTATATAATGAAAAACCAGAGCCAGATATTGAAGAAAAGCTGGAATATCAGAGAGAGGAAACAGACCACAGTCAGTTCTCACCCAGTCAACTTCTCGGGGTAAACAAGGTAAATGCTGTCTTCAAGAGTCCTCCACTGCCTGGCTGGTTGTTCCTACAGAATGACTGAATCTCTGCTCCTCTTGCCATAAGTATCTTCCCTGCCCAGTTGTTTTACTTTTAAATTCAGCTCTGTGTCATAATCCTAGACTTAGGATTAAAGGTTTGAGCTACTACTGCTTGGCTGTTAGGCCTTGACTCATAGAAATAAGAAAAGATCTCTGTCTTCTGAGTGATGGGATTAAGGGTGTGGGTCACCACTTTCTAACTCTCATGGCTTGACTGTGGGTGATTCTGTTCTCTGATATTCCAGGCTGATTTTATTAAAAAAAACATATCACCATAAGTCACATTATAAACCACAGAACTTTACATACACCTTAATAAACTGATCATCTATTTCTTTGTGTGCATGTGTGGTATGCGTGTGTGTGTGTGTGTGTGTGTGTGTGTGTGTGTGTGTGTTTGTCTGTGTGTGTATGTATGTGTATGGGGTGTGCATTTATGTGTGAAGACAGATTAATGGTGGGTATATTCTACCACTGGTTTTTACTTTCTATTTTCTTGTAGGTGGGATCTCTCACTGAATCTGGAACTCATCGGTTTGATGGAGATGACTGGCTAAGGATTTCCAGAGATGGTCCAGTTCTCCTTCCACCTCTGGAGCTATAGATGCATATCGTTGAGTTTGGCTTTATACCTGGATGGGCACTGGGGATCTGACTTAAGCCTTCATGCTTATATGAGTTACTTTACCACCTGAGTGTTCCCCCAATGCCCCTGATTGTTTATTTTGATAGCAAAAGTATTTTGTTTGAAACTCTTTCCAGAAATGTAATCTGCCTCGTATGGTCTATAAAACAGCTATTTTGCTTAAAAACCAACTAAAGCAGTCATTAGCCAAAGCAAAATACATGCTCCTAATTAAATACTGAGCTATCAACAAAATGGTCAAACTCTGCTTGCTACACTAGCCGGCTCTTCGAGTTTTGATTTTCCTGTGTAGCTTTGCAGGGAAATAATTCTGCAGAGTTGTGTGTGTTCACCACAGAGACCCAAGCAGTCAAGGCTTGGAAGGCTACTGGAGGGTTAAATTTGATATGGAGTTTGACAAAGAGAAGTATAGGGTTTTGCGATGTGGGAAAAAGTAGTCTAGTAACAGAGATGTTTCTTAGAACTGTTGAGAAAAGCTAAAGATTTGAAGTGAATAGTGTAAGATGCTTGATTGTTTTTTTTTTTTTTTTAAATTATAAATCACTTGTTTTTGAGACAGGGTCTCATTGCGTAGCTCTGGCTGGCCTAGAATTAGTTTTGTTTATTAAAAGTGCAGCAGGAACAATGCCATAAGATATATGCATCATCACTTCAAACCAGCGGCACTGTATTCCCATTTCTCATTTCCACTTTGCAGTCTTGGATTTGCCCCTTGTCACATCACCAGGGGTGGAGGCAGGTCTACATGGTCAGTGTTATATATCTTTAACTTTATTCCCTTCCTTTACCAGCACCTGTTCTTCAAATCATCTAGTGACTAAGTCCTTACAAGAAGAAATGCCGTCCTAGATGTGGAAAGTCTCGGGGCTATCTATCTGGGATATGAAGCTTATCTCCATCATAGGGAAATAGCAGGGTTTTCTTGGGAATATGACTGGTTCTGTGCATTGTCCTTGCTCTTGGGCTCCAGGAAAGAGACACATTAAGAGCATCAACCCCATGATTCCTAAATATAGTTTGATTTACTCTCTAGGGCTCAAGAATTTACGGTAAAGCCTCTGTCTGTCAGTCCCTGAGACAGGGATACATGACTTCCGCTGTGCAGACAAGAAAAATCTGAAACTCCAGCTATGCCTCTTGGGAAAAATGAAAATAAAAGGAAGAGAGAGACTTTAGAGAGCTAGTGAAGGTAATAGTATGTGTATGTGTGTGTGTGTGTGTGTGTGTGTGAGAGAGAGAGAGAGAGAGAGAGAGAGAGAGAGAGAGAGAGAGAGAGAGAGAGAGAGAGAGAGAGAGAGAGAGAGAGACCCTCCCAGAAGTTCCTTTCCTTATCTACTGGTCTAAAATCACTCAACATTTTTTAGAATATTACTCAGGGGCCATAGAGTCCTTTAGGAAGAAATTGACTAATTGGAACTTGGCTAGTCCTGGGGATAACTATACTTTCCCAGAGTTTCATATTATTCATTTCCAGAAAGTAATTTTACTTGATTGCCTGTGGTCATTCTGAATGAGGCATTTTAAGAAACAGGAGAAAATTGAAAGAGTTGGCTTGACCTCAAAACATATTCCTTCTGAAGGCTCCTTGGCCTTTGCCAATCTTGGAGCGAAACTTGTTGGAATTTCTCCCTGGAGGGCTTTAATGTTAAGGTCAGACAACTCTTCTTGGTCTGTGTAACTGGACGACTGCCTGGGACAGGAGTATCAGTCCTGTAGTTACGAAGGAGGCCAGGGCTGGCTTTCACGACTGGGTGGTAGTTTCATAAAGGTCTATTAGGCTGTTCTGTGTCTGCTTTAGTATTTTGTTCAATGTCTCTTCACGTTGACTGTCCAAGAAGATCTTAAGTTCTTTGAGGTCTGTTATACTGTCCTATACTGTTTTATATCCTGCATGGAAAAGAAAGAGGCTAAGCAGAGCTTTTGAGGCAAGGTTCTGGAAGAGATGTTTACAAGGACATTAGAACAAGGTCTTAGGTAGAAGCCAAATATTGATAAGAAAAAAAAAAATACTCCAAATACTTTGAGTTCAGAGTGAAGGGACACATGTTGCTGTGGCTTTATGCTGTAGATTGGTATATAGGCCTCCTGATATTTAAACATCATAGCCCTAACCCCAGTGTGGCTATTGGGCTTAAGGAAAGATTTCAAGTTGAAGGAAGTCATAAGGATGGGGCCCTAATTCAGTAATATTGGTAGCCTTATAGAAAATTAATCAGACAGCCTGCCCAGCACCATCCCTCTCTGTGCCCATATACTGATGAAAGGCCATGTGAGGACATGGTGAAAAGGCAGATAGCCTTTTCAAGCCAATAACCAGGCCTTCACAGACACTAAATCCTGCCAGAACCTTGTTCTTGGACTTTCTAGCCACCAGAACTGTTAGAAAATATGTCAGTTATTTAAGCCACGCAGCCTGTGCTGTTCTGTTATGGCAGCCCTCAAGGACTAACACACTAAGAACAGTGTGATGTAGAACGGAGTAGGAGGCGCTCACTCTGGAACCCCAGTTTCCTTGATGAAAGAGGCATCAGGATTCTAAGGGTGGCAGGACCTGATGGATGCACTTGGAGTGGTTACTGGGGGATGGCAGCAGATACAAAGTACAAGTAACTAGGGAGAGCCAGGAACTAGGAGGGCGGCCAATCCTGGCAGATGCCAGGTCTTTGTCTGCAGAGTGGAGGGGGTGGGTGTCATGATGAAGACAGAGGATTGTGGCAGTGCCAAGGGTTGGAATTTCCCTGAGAAATGTGTTAGTAACGATAACAAAACAGAGTTGTTGAAGTTATCAGGGAAAGAGCACTTTGGACAACCCACCTGGAGGGTGGCGGTAAGGCAAGGAGAGAGCCATTGTTTCTGGAAGGTTATGCAGAATGGAGGAGCCAAGGAAGGGATTGACCAGGCGTAGTAGAAATAAAGAAATAAAGAAGACCACAGAATAGGCCTTGGAATGAAATATCAGAGTTCAGAATTTTTGGGGAATGACAGTCTTGAGTTCAGCTCTGGTGATGAGAAGCTCAATGAAGCAAGTAACTGTGAGCAGTGTCAGAGGACCTGAGGATTTCAAGCTCTCAGCATTGGGTGGATTGTTGCCCAACTCCTTATCCTTGTGGACATGCCGTGTCTACTAGGATTTGGTCAGGAAGGAGAGTGGAAAGCAGGGTGATGGAGGGCTCAGGAGCTCTGGTGGGAGCACTCCAACTCTTTGTGGATCCACAGAGGAGTCTCAATTCAGAGGAGCATGGTTAGGTCTGGGGGATGTGATGGCTGGCATGTTCCTGAAGGATAAGAGAAGTTATCTAGGGAGGGGAGCTGAGGGCAGAGGGGCAGATTGTTCCACTTGGGGGAAGGAGAGCCATGGTTTACCAAGTCCTCAGATTTATAGAGTGACGGTTAACATGAAGAGGAAGCCTACAGTTTGCTAATCCTGCACTTAAAGCAGGGTCCCCTTTATCATTTTTAGTGAAAACCTTTTAAATATCAACTCTGTTCCCATCCCTAGGGAAACAGCAGACTTTGAAACTTGCGTCTGGTAGGAGAGGAAATACTTTTCAGAAATGCTATGCATTCTTCACAAGTCATCTCTCTGTATTCATTGTCAAGTATGGAGCGATCAACTAACTAACTAACTAACTAACTAACTAACTAACTAACTAACTAACTAACTAACTAACTAACTAACTAACATGGACGGCCAGTAGAGGAAATCAGTTGGTAGATGATGAACAGCAAGAACATTTGACTCCTGTCTAGGTGAGGTACAAGTGGAGGTGTTATGTGTGTGATGCCCAGGGGCAAAATGTGGATTAAGAAAAGAGAAAGGCATTCTGATAGCAAAGCCAAAATGTCTGCTAGGGAAAGCTGTCATAAAAGGAGCCAACTCTATTTCGACCAAATGCCCTGAGCTATGAGGTTTCTCCGAGGAGATTTAGCTAGCTGACACATTGAACTTGGAGCTGTTTTCTCTTCACTGCTTCTCAGCTTGGCTGGGGCTGGATGTGGTGCAGTGCGAAGAACCCAGGCTTTGGACCAAGATGGCCCTGGGCCAAAATGCTGCCTCTGTCACCCTGTAGGTGATTGCATGACCTTGAATTTTCATCCAGGCTGTTTTGAGTCTCTGTTCCAACATCAGTACCGGACAAAGCAAAACCGTAGGTCAAAGGTGAGGGTTGGGAGAGTCCTTAGTACAATATCTAACACATAAGCTATACATGATTGCTTAGCTGCTATGATGAACACCCTGGTCAATGAGTTTGCACACAAGAAGCAGTACTTTCGAGGGCTGCGCAGATATGTTTATGCTGCTCTCTTAATAAATGATTGTTTTAAAATAATTAAAAAATGCAAATGAGACTTCTGCAGTGTTGCAGACAGGGTGGACGATGTCTGTGAGCTTGTGTGTGCATTCGTGATGATGGGGTCTCAGCTCTGGGAAGGTAACAAAGAGCCAGGAGTGACTTCCTTTTTGGCCTTGTAGGACTTTTGTCAGAGAAATAACCCAACCCTCATCACTATTTTGCAAGTGCTGTTGGGACTGACTTTCCAGAGGGAAGAGAGTAGAGCTTGGGGGCATCCCCAGCTCAGTATCTGAGGAAATGCTCAGAGAGAGGGTGACAATGGGGTGACTGGTGTGTGGACTCGGATGGGTTGGATAAAGGAGTGCCTTGTAAGAGCTTCTGCAGTGCAAGAATTGAAGGCTGCACCCTTGCCTGCCTGCTGTGAGCTACCCCATGTTTCCAGTGGGGCTCTCTGGCTTTCAGCTTGATTGCTCATCTATTCTGAGGAGACACCAGGGAAGTCCCTTTTCTTCTTTGGTACAGCAGTTAAGTGATGTTTAGACTTGACTGTTTCATAGCCCCTAATAAATACACTTAAATATATATATATCTCCCATTTTGATGACTCTGAACAAATAAACACAGACAGACAAATTAGGCTTTATTAGGAAAGCTTTGGGGGAGGGCTGGGGGTGTATCTCAGTGGGTAGAATGCTTGCCCAGTATGGACAAAGTCCTGGATGAAGTCCTCAGAACCTCATAAACCAGACATGGCAGTGTTTACCTGTAGTTTTAGGTATGTAGGAGGTAGAGGCAGGAGGATTCCCAAGTTCAAGGGCTTGCTGAGTCATGTGAGACCTTTTCCTGCCTCAGAACAACAGAAAGGCTTCAGGTGAAAGTGTCTTTGGGATAACACAGTGACAAATGGAGGTGAAAAGATAGGAAGTGACTAGGCGTTTTAGAACTGGGATGCACAGATCCTTCTGGAAGAGATGTTTGCTTGGTTTCGCTTTCTAATTTCTGAATTTTAGTTATTTCAGGAAACTCTAGGAAAATCACCAGAGAAAAATGCGATTTTATTTTCTTTGGACTCCCTGAGGACAGATCTGTGAACACTCAGGATGCATGAAGAAGGTTTGCTGATAGACAGGGGCGGGTAGGAAACCACTAGTCCCATTCTATATGTTTTATTACATGTTAAAGTGTAGAGCTGCTGACTTTAAACAGTGTTTAAAGATAATTAGATAAGCAGATTTCCACAGTCGTGCAACTGGCAAAGCATTTGGTTTTTCCTCATCCATAGATGTGAACCTGGCTCATGCTGGCCAATGATGCCATGAACTCACAAGGTGCTCCTACTGATCTGGACACAGAGCATTGTGCTGGCTGTTTGAATGACATTTCTTCTTTTCCCACCACTTTTTTTTTTTTTATTTTGCTAGCCAGGACGTCAGGATTGACAGTCCTATTTTGATATCTATTTACAGCTTGGATCTGCTGACCCTGGAGGAGTCATATGGGCATTGATCACTGAAGTTTTCTGCCCCAGCCCCCAATTAGACCTTAATGATTAGGCTCTGAATGATGATGGCTGCCTGGGGTCTTATCCCACAAATAATATGTTATAGTCGCACTAGTCTCTGGTGTTAATATCTCCAGTCAAAATTCTAACATGGCTAGAAGATGGGCCTGTAAGGTCCTACTCATAGTAAGGGCTCAATCGGCAGTAGAGGGAAGGAGAGCCACTTCCTTTAGAGAATATGTCAGATAGTACTTTGCACATGCCCCAGTGGCTGACTGCCCACCTATGTGCAACAGGAATTTTGCTCAGGGTATTATTAATAACAATAGACAAATATGACTTGAAGCTGGGAGCGAGGTGGGGCAGGTGCTCCAGAAGGAGTTAGAGGTAGGTAATGGTGAGTAGATTTGAGCAAAGTACATTCTAAAATGTATGGAAAATTTTAAAGAGTGAATAAGAATGTTATAAAAAAAAAATTGGAAAACTCATGACATTTATGGCTATTTCCTAAGTCAGACATGCCCATGGGCACTAATCCTATTTATGAGCTTTAGGAATAAAATTGTACCTGTGGTTGTATAAATTATATTTAAAAGTGTAAGATATTAAGCCAGGGGGCTGAACTGAGTACATGGGTGGGATCTTTTCATTGTATATCCCGAGATGATCCGGAAAACCTCATTCTCCTTACTTCAGCCACCTATCTTCTGGGATTACAGGCATGTGCCATCACACCTAGCTCTAAAGCTAACAGTTCTAATCATGATACTACTTACCTGAAAATTTAGCTTGACTGAAGAAGGTACACAAACAGATAGAACTTATTAGCCAATTATATTGACATATATCTTTACCAAGCAGGACATGCCATCACATTTGTTATTATATATATGATATATGACACACACACACATATATATCAAATTATAAATGTGATACATTGGTGTGGGATGTCTTTTTGTATGCTGTAAATGCCATTGGTTAATAAAAGGTCTGTTTTGGCCTATGGCAAGGCATCTTAGAAACAGGAAGGAAATCTGAGCCTAGATAAAGAGGAAGGAGGGCAGTGTCAGACAGAGACTCAAGCTGTTGCCCAAAGAAGCAAGATGTAAAGAACACAGGTAAACCATGAGTCACGTGGCAATACACAGATTTATAGAAATGGGTTGAGTTAAGTTGTAAGAGCTAGCTGATGATGAGCCTAAGTCAAACAGATTGTAAGTAATACAAGCCTTTGTGTGATTATTTGTGGCTAAGTGGCTGAGGGACTGCAGGTCTGGATCTTGTGTAGGACAGGTCAGTAACTTTATACTACAATATATATACACACACACATATGCATACACAAACACACACACACACACAATAACATAATGTTGAGATGATGAGGTCTCACCACATACTTCAAGCATTGAATTAATTGTATATCCCAGACTGGTCATACATGTCTTCTACCTTAGCCTCCTGAGTCCTGGGATAACAGACACACGGCACTACACCTGGTTGTCATTTACTTAGTCTTGGAGCAGGAGAAATTCTGAAACTCAGTCATTTTCTATGATGAATTCACTTCAGGATTACTACTGTAATCTCCTTTATAAAAAAGGAAGTTCTGGGAGATGGACATATGCTTCACAAAGCTCTAATCATCCCATTCATCTCATTGAAATGGATTTGGTATTGAGATGGTATAGATCTGTGAAGGACCATGGCTCAATTAACTTATCCATCACCCCCATCATGTCATAGAATCAATCTTTATGTCATCCTTCTGAGTTCATAATATTGTTACATGAATGATCTTGTTTGGTTCCTCTGACAGTCTCAGGGATGGATGGACATGTTGGGTATCATTCACTCTCATTTTTCTGATAAGTAAATTATGGTCAGAGAGGTTGATTGACATTTACAGATTGTAGTCAGAATGTTTCACGATGGGACCAGAAACCAGCACTTTGAAATCTGAGTCTGCCCAGTGCTGATGTGCTGTCATGCCTTGAGTGTGTACAGTCAATGATGCCAAGGACCCGCCAAGAGCTTGGCTGATCAATGACCACATGAAGTGTCTTGGAACCACTCCACACTAGTCTTCACCTGTGCTCTCTGGACTCCAAAGAGGGAAGTCATCCTGGTCATGCTGGGTATCCTTTGTTGCTGCTGTGTGTCTCTATGATAGGGGTTGAGCTGTCCTTATATGAGGGCTACAATACTTAGATGCTCACAGAGAAGGCTCGATGACAGGCAAAGAACAATAGGCTAATTGTTTTGTATCCCCTACTTATAACACGAGAGTGATTTTTCTAAATTGGGTCACTGCTTTCAGGACGATCCAGATTGCAGACTTGAAGGGCAGAGTGAAGCCACGTGACAGGAGCCTCTTGCTATGTGGATACATAAGAGGACATAGGTCCAAGATGTTACCATATGTACTTTAGAACTCTGTGGAAGATCATACATTTTTCCTATAAGTGCTTCAGGCTATTACAGCCAACCTTTTTTATATATGAGGAAGGGGTAGCTTTTGCTACCAAAAGTCAAGGCCAAGGTTTTAAGCGGCTAGGGCTGGAATATGAAGGCTTTCCTCTGTTTCTTTCATGCATGGATGCTTTGGTCTTGGGACTTATTCCGGCTTAAATAGTCTATGCTTTAGATGACTGCTTGATTGTTTTATTCCTAGGTTCTCTTTTATTACATAGTATTGGGAAATACACACTTAAAATCGTACTTTGGATGAGAATAAAAGCTTCTTGATTGAGGTCCAAACTTCTACACAGAGTGTAAACATAAGAGTCAAGATGCCTTTTAGAGTAGTCAACACTCCAAGAACACGATACTTTCATGGCCCATACTGTACCACACCACACCACTCCATACCACACCACACCACACCATACCACACCACACCACACCATACCACAGTATACCACAGTATACCATACCACACCACATCATATCACACCATACCATATCATACCACACCATACCATATCACACTGTACCATATCACACCACACCACACCACACCACACCATATCACACCATATCACACCACACCGTGCCATATCACATTGTACCACAGTATACCATACCACACCACACCACACCACACCATACCATATCACACCACACCACACCACACCACACCACACCACACCACACCACACCATATCACACCACACCACACCACACCACACCACACCATATCACACCACACCACACCACACCACACCACACCACACCACACCACACCACACCACACCACATCACACCACACCACACCACACCACACCACATCACACCACACCACACCACACCACACCACACCACACCACATCACACCACATCACATCACATCACACCATATCGCACCACACCACACCACACCACACCACACCACACCACACCACACCACACCACACCACACCACACCAAACTACACCAAACCACATCATACCATGCCTGTGATTCTACCAGGTTTTCAGGCTTATGGCATTCAAACACTGAGTTTACTCTTATGTTTCAATTGTTTTATTAGGAATCATTCAAATATTGTTAGAACTATTCACATCTGGTCAAGAGCCTTGTGGGCATCTGGGGTGGGGTGGGCCTTTCCCAGCTAGATAAACAGCTTAGTTGTTCTGTAGCTGTTGTCCAATAGTTGTTCTTCTGCTGTGGTCTACCTGTGTCGTCCCCCCACCCCCGCAGAGATGCGGACACACCCATGGAGTTGTATTAGTTACTTTCTCATTGCTGTGATACAATGAATTGTTACTATGGCAAGGCATCTTAAGGGAAAGGTTGAGCATTGATCTTAGCTCACAGTTCCAGAGCTATGCAGTGCATGATGACAGGAATACATGACAGTGGGCAGAGAAGGCTCCGTGACAGGCAAAGGACACTGCTGTAAGTCAGGAAGCAGAGGACAATGAAGGCTTGTGCTCAGCTCCTTTTCTCCTTTATATAGTTATAAGGTCTGGGATCGACACCCACAGTGGACAGGTATTTACATCCTAGTCAATCTTATAAAAGAATCCCATCCAGGCCCACAGGCCAGTCTCATCAAGTTGACAATTGAGATTTTAACCACCACAGAAGTCTTCCCCCTGCAATTCTATTATCCATTCATTATTGATCTTATCATGCTTAAGCTGCTGTTCTCTGTCCAGGGTGGGCCATGACTTGGTGGTGGAGGCCTGGGAAGTAGTCATGGGGAAAGAGTAAGAATACCCAGGAAACCATACAATGCCATGGTAATAGTGTTTCTAATAACATTAGGTAAAGATCCCCAGCATCACAGTCACAGAGCATTCAGGTCAGAAGATGCTCACAGTGATTTCTGCTTCTAAGAGGCATTTTAATTCATGTCCACACACGCTCCTGTGTTTTCAGTTAGGAGGGAGCATAATTACCGAGTGGGCATTCATTACAGAGTGCATCAATAATGCATTGGCTTTGCTGCATGCTCTCTTCTGTTATCACTGTGGTGATAGATTATGAGTCTGGGCAGATCCACTAATGCCACCATGATTTATGACAATATGATGTGTTTAGAAAGGTCTGGAAGTAAACTGTTCACAGAGGGCAGAAGAAAGAGATTGTCAGGACGGCGAGCAGCAAGTGGTAACTCTTCTATTTTGTTTAGACTTTGGAAATACAGAGTGCTCCCGGGATATTCTATCAGCCATCTCTTTGCTTAGTCTTTAGTGTTCCCTCAGGAATTGTGAGTATTCCAGTTTCTGTTTATAGTAAGATAAGGCAGAGCAAAAAAATCTAGTTTCTATTAATATTTACAGGAAAATAAAAATTGGAGTCAAGCTTTGCTGGTAAAATATATCATGGAATCTGATGAGTCAAATACATTTTGATCATTAACATTATTTTGCTTTTTAATTTATTTATTTGAGTATCAATTTCATTAAATGAGATTATTACTGAGTGCCTATGAGGACACAGTAGTTGGTGTGGACGGACCCCTCAGAAGCAGACTTAACACAGGACAGAATGGAAGAAGTGCTCTATTCACAATCTCAGAAGTTGGAATGAGGTCAAAGGGAGACAAGGTCGTGCTCATAGTGTGATGGTTACAGGCCATGAAAACAGAGCCTGGGGTAAAACTTCATGTATGAGCACCTTCCTGTGGGCACAATCTCAGGATGCAATGGAGGGAGGGGGAGACAAGCAAGGGGAGGGATGCAGGGCAAGCACAATGGCAAGCTGATATCAGATTTCAAAAAACCAGAGGCTGCTCCAGAGAACCTGAGGGGTGTGGGTAGCTCCATCCTACAGAAGGTGTTCTGGAGAGGTAGTATGGAGTGGGTAACTTTCCTACAGAGGGAAAAAGAAGGCGTGGATTGTGGGTTCGCACCTCTTTCTCATCTCCTAGAAGTCAGGTCAAAGTTTTCTCCTGGGACACTGATTTTCTTACTGTTGTCTTGTGTCATTTAACCCTCCAGGAGACTGCTCTTAAGGCCAGCACCTCGCTGGTGGGTCAAGACTGTTCCAAAGTCGGATATAGTAATGAGTACCTGTGGGTACCTCTTGGATCTTGATGGCAGCAGTTACCGTGTTCTAGGATTACTGAGGTAGTATGAGACACCCTGAGGACAGCTTTAGCTTGTAATTAGGATGAATAAGTAAATCTAGAAATGAGGGAAGAATCACCAGTAAGCAAACATGAAGTGGCCCATATCTCCCCAATTAGGATCAGGATAAGCTTTATCGAGAAGGTAGAACAGGCAAGGGCACTTAAAATGATAACCACTTGTAATGGTGGTTCTTGGTTGTCAACTTGACCACATCTAGAAGTTAGCTAAAACCCAAAATGGCTGGGCACACCTGTGAGGGATTTTTTTCTTAATTTAATCACTTGAATTTGGAAGTCTGACTTCTAATCCAGATCTCTGAGGTGGAAAAACACACCTTTAATCCAGGTTTTTACTTTTATTATTTTTATTTTTCGAGACAGGCTCTCTCTGTGTAGCTTTTGAGCCTGTCCCAGAACTCACTCTGTAGACCAGACTACCCTTAAACTTGTAGAGATCTAATTTAGCTCTGCCTCCCAAGTGCTAGAATTAAAAGTGTGTGTTGCCACCGCCCCCATTGCTGCCGCCACCACCCCCGAGCTAATCCGGGGTCTTCAGGTGGGAAGATGTACCTCTAATCTGGACCACATCTTCCACTGGCATCCTATATAAAGGACATGGGAGAAGGAAGCTGTTCTCTCTTTGCCTGCTTGCTCTCACTGGAAAGTCTATCCCTTCGCTGACATTAGATTCTACTTATCTGGGATCCCAGTGTATAGTGAAGACCAGCTGAGACATCCAGTCTCATGGACTGAGCAACTACTAGATTCTTGGACCTTCCATTGGTACACAGCCATTGCTGGACTAGCTGAACCAGAGACAGTAAGCCATTCTAATAAATTCTCTGTCCTGACCTGTGGGACCACAGGTCTATCTGATCAAGTGGTTGATTATTTCCAGGCTGCTTATATATGCTTTTGCAGGGCTGCAGGTGCAAAGAGAAGGGAGGGTTAGTGAGGGGGCAAAACTTGGCTTAGTGTTAGGCAGTTAAGAGCCAAGGTCAATGTGTTCCCTAATAGTTTCTTCCAAAGACTGTCTTAATCTAAAAAATGACAAAAGAGAAAATTCTTTAGTTGACTCTTGGCTAAATGAACCAGCTCCTGACATCTCTCTCTCTCTCTCTCTCTCTCTCTCTCTCTCTCTCTCTCTCTCTATGTCTGGATACACACACACAGACACACAGACCCACACAAACACACACTCATTCTATAAATTCTTTTCCTCTAGAGAACCCAATATTCTCCATAGCTAAGTTGCAGAATCAGACTAGTTGCCTATCAAGTCATGAATGGATTAGGAAAATGTGATATGTAATACAGTGAAGTATTATTCAGTCATAAAAATAATAAAATTCTGTCACTTTCAGCAAGCATATGGAAATATAAAATGAAATACATTAGAGACAGATGAGCAATGCATGTTCTTTGCTACTTGTCAAGACTAAAAAAAGGTTGACTTGAATGTTGATGAATCATTAATAGAGGCTGGTAACTGGAAGAAAGTGTATTTTTATAAAAAACAAGGGGGGGGGCACGCATGGCGGTCACGGCAGGTGAGACAGCACTTAAGTGGAAAGTTTACTGGGGAAAAGGGAGGGGAAAGAGAGAAAGCAGGCACAGAATGGCATTGTGGCAAGAGAGAAGGGGGTTAAGGAGGGAGGGGGATGGAGTGACGGAGGGAGGGACGGAGGAGAGAAGTAGGGACTTGCCTTTAATTAGGGCTTTGGCGCCTGCACTTAGATCGCATGCACACAGACTACATAACCCTGGGCTGTCTAGGTATTTTCCTGAGTACCTGCAACACATGCATGACCATAGGACCCTGGGCTGACTAGCACAAACGCCTGAGTACTGACAGCGCATGGGCGGCAGCTAGAAATTCCGGAAATGCTAACAGGAGTAGATGAAGCAAGGTTGGATTTGATGAATGAATGCTGTATACCTGTGTGGGCATATCGCACCCACCTCCTTTAATAAGTATAATTTGTGTGTTAATAAAAACAATGGATAGTGTTTGACAGAGCTACAAAGAGGTGTGAGCAGTGAGATTTAAGTCAACTTAAGGCACGGAGGTAATAGAATTAGAATCTAAGATGTTACCCCAATGGCCTATGTGTTCAAGGCTTGGTTTCTAGTTTGGTGCCATTTGGAGGGAGTGGAACCTTTGAGAAGTAAAACCTAGTGGCAGGTTATCAGGTGTTTGGGGACAAGAGGGCCATTGGGAACCTGGCATCTTCCTCTTTTGTCCATGAGATGAGTAGGTGGTACCTTCCACGTGCATCCACCACTATATGCTAGTGAAGGCCATGTGGCCAACTGATCGTGGGCTAAACTCACAAAATTGTGAGCCAAAGCAGCCCTTCTCTCTTCATAAAGTATTGGTTATCGTGACGGAGTTGAGTAACAGGTGGGGAAGTGGAGGTGGTGGGAGAGCGCAGTGAGTATTCCACTTTGCCTCCAACCTAAGACGCATGCAGAGGAGAAGCAGAGGTAAAGAGAGATGTAGACTGAGGTTTGTGGAGTAAAGGTCTCAAGACCTAGTGGGTGAAACTTCTATGGCTGCATAAAGGAAGACTGTTTCCTCACAGACCTCCTCCCTCAGAGTTGTGCTGACTCAGGGGCTTGCTGAGGAAAGCCGTTTTTTCAAGGGATAGTGACGTCCTGCCACCGATAAGTCTGACCAAAGCAGAGGCTGGCCCTTGTATCTCAGGTTGTTCTCAGCAGTTGGCAGTTCTGTTGATCCAGAGGATGCCCAGGGGAACTGGGAGCACTCTTGCTTTGTCCTGTGTGCCTTCTGTTCCTCTTTCCAGGCCTTTCTGGTGTCCCTTTCTTTGGGATAGCCCTTCCCACCTTCTCCAAATCTGCATTACAATGACTTTACAAACTTAGAGATTCTATGGGAACATGGCTGGAACTGGAAAATGTTATATTAAGTGTAGCATGCTGGCTCAGAAAGACAAAAGGCATATGCTCTCTGGCCTTTGCAGACCCTTGCATCTGTGAGAGTAGGTTGAGGTCAAAAGACTAGAAAGGAGATCCTGAGAGGGAATACAAGGCTCTGAGGTACAGGGCTGGGAAGGATGTATGTGGACGGAAGTGGAAGGGATCCTAGGGCAGAAGGGTGCATGTGGGGGCTGGGGATAGAGAGGGGGAGATGGGCACAAAGTCCTTTTTGCATGGGTGGGTTTGCATAACCCCAGCTTTTTTATTATATTCTCAACTGAGAGCTCCATGCTCCTGGGGGCAGCTTGTTGCTGCTTTTCACTTTAGTTTAAAAGATATTTGACAGGTTCATACATTTACATAATGAATTTTAGTTGGTTTTGTTCCCATTTTTCCCTCTCTGCCTCCCCTCTCCCTGGAACCTCTTCAGGTCTCCTTTGCACACAAAAGAGCTGTCATGATTTAAAATTTATTTTTGTTTTATTTTATTTGTATGGGTGATTTGCCTACCTTTATTCCCATGCATACATTCGTGTATTTAGAGGGGGGGGGCAGAAATGAGTATCATCCCTTGGGACTGGAGTTACAGATGGTTGTGAGCCATCATGTGAGTTCTGGAAAAGCGGCCCCTGCACTTAGCCACTCTCCAGCCCCTGTTACAGTTTTAAGTAGAGGCCTGACACACTTCTTTAAAATTTAAAAAAAGGGTTGATTTATTTTGTGTGTGTGAGTGTTTTGTTTGCAATGTATGTGCACTACATGTGTGTCTGATTTCTGCAGACTTCACAAGAGGACTCTAGATGTCCTGGAACTTGAGTTATGAGATAACATGTGAGTGCTGGGAACGGAACCTGGGTCCTCTGTAAGAGCAGCAAGTGTTCTTAATCATCAAGCCAGCTCTCCAGCTACGTGACATACTCCTTCAGCAGAGTTTCCTTGTGACATTGAAGAAAGCCCTCCAAGTCACAGGATAATCCACATGTTCTCCAGGGTCAGTTTTATTCAGTGAGAAATCATTTTTAAGTATCTCTGAATCCTAATGTGAGTGCTGGAAAACCCAAAAACAGAATGTCAAGTTCCAATGAAGGTTTAAGTTAAGCCAAGATATTTGAAAATCATGTGCCACATATGGGGTATTTTGGGCTGTGTGCCCTCCACTCATCCATGCTTTTATTTCTAAAAGCTTTGTAGGGTGTGATGGTTGATTCTGTTAACTTGTCACAGCCTAGCATCACCTGGGGAGAGGGTCTCAATGGATGGTCAACGTCAGTTTACCTGTAGGGCTTGTCTTGTTTCCTTTAACTGATGGGTGAACACTCACCTATAAAGTGGGTGGTACTTTCTGGAAGCTTCCAACATAAATGGACAGAGTAGGAAAGCTCTGCTCTTACACTCTTGCTGTTGAAGCTCATCTACTTTGCCACCACCGATTCTACTCTGCACCACCGATTCCTTCACTGATAGCAGAACTGGCTTCTTCTGCCTTTCACTGTGGACAGAAGACTAAGCCTCCCAGGAACCCTTTAAGTCTTTGGAGGCAGATTGGGAGTGTCAAGGTTGGTGAACTGAGCAGCGACTGAATTTTCAGTCTTTCTGGTGTGAGACAACCGTTGCTGGACTACTTCAACCTTATTGTCTAAGCCAATCAATTAATATGTTCATTCTACTATTTTTGTTTCTCTCGAGAATCCTGTCTACTACAGAGGGAAATTTTGTAAACACTCGCTGGCGTGGTGAAGCTGTGCACATAGAATGATTTCTCACTGGGTAAGACTGACTCTGGAGAACATGCAAAGATTATTCTGTGACTTGGAATGCTCCCTGCTGTCACTAGGAAATTCTGCTTAAGAAGTATGTCATAGGGGCCGGAGAGATGGCTCAGTGGTAAGAGCACTTACAGAAGATCCAGGCTTTGTTCCCAGTACCCATGTGGTGGCTCGTAACCATCTGTGACTTCAGTTCCAGGGCATGGAGAGGCTCAGGGTGGACCAGAGAATGGATGGATGAAAGTCAGTGTCATTCCAGAGCCCAAGGGGAAGGAACACCACCTCACAGGAAGGCTACTGGGAGAAACCTAGAGCCCAGAAAACCAGAGGCTAAGATGCCAGGAAAAGATTAAGGACTGGGATTGGAAACATTGAAGTCTTAAGGGCTTTGTGCTGGTTCTACTGAGTCAACTAAAGGGCTGGTCCAACTGTTTGGAGTTCATTTTTCTTGGATTTAAATAAAAGTGCCTCCCTCACAGCCAGGTTGGGCATGATAGACACACAGAAAAGTGAACTGTGACTCACAAGTTCTCAACAAGAAATAGTTTAGAAAGTGTCCCCTGGAAGGGCCCCAGAGGCTGGAGAAGAAAACCCGGTAGCATACCTTCATGGGAAAGAATTTTAGAGTTGGGAGAGACCTCAGTAGAAGATAAATTTCCTAACTCCATCTCATTTTACAAGCCTCGAAGGAAAGGTTGAGGTGTCTTTCCTCAGTTCACACTATTAGTTTGTATCAGGGCACTGGGCTTACATATAGCTCTAACAAGACACAAATCTAAACACTGGCAAAATTATGTTAATGTGGACAATTAGCACGTGGAAACAACCCCATTAGGGAGAAATCGACATCACAATGGGTGCTGTTAATGAGTTTCCTCAAAAATGAGAGTAGAGTAATAGTTGAACTATGAGCCCTTTCTTTCTTAAAAATCTGTGAGGTGATGGTCCTGTGTGTGACTAAGGATAGAGACATTGGATGTAGACACCTATAGGCTCACCTGTAAGGACCAGGAGTACTTGGGAATGAACAATCCCTCTGTCACTACGGTTGACTTCCTTTTCTAGAATCTGCATCTTCTCACTTGTGACTAAGGAGCCCCAGTGTCTTCCTCACTTCCTGTGTGAACCCAACTGTGCTTTGAATTTTCCTCTTCATTCTCTAAGGTGGGACATGGATTCTATCATAAACAGAAGAGGTGATTTTTATATGAGGTGTACATGTGTATCTTCTAGTCTGCTCTTTGTTGCTATAATAAAGAACTGACCAGAACCAACTTGGGAGAAAAGGATTTCATAGGTCATAGTCTATCATCAAGGGAAGCCAGAACAGGGGCTCAAGGCTGGAACTGAGAGGCAGAAACTGAAGTAGAACACACAGAAGAATTGAGTTGGGAGAGACCTCTTACTGTTTTGCATTTCCTAGATTGCTCGGTGATTACACAGCCTAGACCAACTTTGTTCACAGTAGGGTTTTCCTGTATATTAGTGGTCAAGAAAATGCCTTGCAGACATGTCCACAGGCTGATCTGATAAATGCATTGTATGCACTACAGCTGGGATGGGAAGGGATCCTGGCAGTTGGGAGTCAAGGAATACTGCAAAGTCACTGCAAGCACAGCAGCTTCCAGCTCTGCCCCTGGGAAAGGGTTCACCAATGCAATGCAACTCTGCTCCAGCTTTCTCCAGTGAAGCTGTTACAGTTCTGCTCTGCATTGAGAGGTGTTACAACTATGATCAGGTCTGGAGTAATGTTAAAATTCTGCTCCACTAGGGAAAGTTTACCCAGGAAAAGTGTTAAAGCTCTGCTCTTGTCTGGCTCCCGGGAAAATTGTTATAACTGGGTTCTATTCTGGCAAAGGTGTCACACCAAACACCAACCCTCACTGAAAAGAATTATTAGGAGGGAAAGATCCAGGAGGGTAGCTGCTTCTAGGGTGAGAAGCAGCAACAAACAAACAGAAACAGCCTGACATTCTGGTTGGGCGTGTGTGATGGCTTGGGATTGGTGAGTTCTTATAGCTTGATTCTGAGTATAGGCATTGGTGTGATTCTGTGCTCAGGAATCTCAGAGTTGGTGTGATTCTGTGCTCAGGGATTGGCAAGATTCTGCAGCCTGACTCTGGGGGCAAGCTCAGGGCTTGGTGGGATTTCAATTCCTGGTTCTAAAGTCTAGTCAGGGTCAGGGTGTTTTTCCTTGGCCCTTTTCATCCTACAAGTGTTTCATCAGTTGATAACGATGTGTTAATGTGACACTATGGCAGTGTGCATGAAGGTGTTACCTATAGGACATTAGGACTAACTCAGTCCTAGAACCCCATCCAACGTGGCATCCTGTACACGTGTATGGCCAACTGTACAAAGTGTACATCATAAGGTGAATGATATGGGTTTTAACATGAAATGTCCCCTATAGACTCATGTTATGAAGAGTGGCTGATGGTACCTTATTCAGTGGTAGTGATGACCTTAAAGAGGAGAGGCCTACCTGAGGAAGCAGAATATAAGGTCAGGTATTTGAAGGGTATATCCTGGCCCTGGTTCCTGTCTTGCAGTTTTCCTCCTGGTTGGCCATGAATGGCCTCTGACACATGTTCACACAGCTGTGACCATTGCTCTACCTTGCCACCAGGATGGTGGGACAACCATCTGAAACCATGAGCCAAGAAAAACCCTTCTTGTTTTATGCTGTCCCTGTCAGGTATTTGGTCACAGTGACAAAGAAGCAGCTAATACAAGTCCAAGGGATTACTTTCTGTTGTATCTAACTTTTGTGTTTGTTTATCCAGAATGATTGATTACCTTGCCTGCACAATATGGGTAAAAGTCTGATATCTTCATTGTTATAATGATGGAGTGTAGAACAATAGAGCCAAGTGCCAGGCTCGATGTTATGTGAGGCATAAACTCTTTTCTATGTTCTGATCAAAACTTTATCTTTATGTCCCACACATTCACTCATTCCCGCTAAGATTTTATATAAGAAGTAGTCACCTAGCTTTGAGATAGGCTGGGAAATCAATTGATTCATATAGAGAGGGATAGGGAAGATTCTGGTCATGGACTTTTTTCTCCCCAAACCCCTAGAACTTAATAGTCTCCGGGAGTTCTTTGTGGACTTGAGATATGATAATTATAGCAATTACTGATGCTTTATATGGTCTCCTTTACTCTTTAGGTTGGAATGTAGACATTACACAGTCATCTTATAGAGAGACCCTATAGGAAGCACAGAATCAGGGTGACGGTAGCCCTTGCTCAGCTAACACTACAAGTTCACTCACAGCCAGTGGAGATGGCATGCTGCATCTCTGTGAGCATCATTCACGTGGCTCTGATAGTGACAGTGTGTGGCAGCACTCTGGAGCAGTGCATCTGACAGAAGAAAAACTGATTAATGAAACCAGAGCTGTTTGACCCTGAGGTCTGTGCTGAGTCATTGTGACAACATGAAGGACATATATCAGAACTGATAATTGGAGAAGTAGGTGACACTTCTTCTCTATCAACCAGTGAGCATTTTATGCATGAATCTTAGTTGAGTTGGACCATCACCAACTAGTTCTGAGACCAATATAGTACTTGGAAAATAGGTTGATGCATGAGACCTGGGGAGGTCATGTTTGTGTGTGTGTGTGTGTGTGTGTGTGTATGTATAAAACTGTGGCTCTGTTTGCAGGGGATGAGAGCTTTTCCTCTCTGCCCCATGTGTAGGGTGAATCTTCCTTCCTCAGTTAAGCCTTTCTGGAAACATGTTCACACAGACTCCGAGATGTATTTCCTAGGTTATTCTAAATCCATTGAACTTGACAGTGAATACTAACCGTTTCACCACTTGCTCTCTAAGCCTCTTATGACCTCCCTCCTCCCACACTTGACATTTGAATTATATTTGATTTTGGAGGTGATGCAAGCATAGAGGTTGCAAAGAATAGTCATCTTAGCACACTGCATCATTTCTAACGAGGCAATGGTGTATGCTGGTCACACAGCTTCTGTACTTTGTATGTAGCACAGAGTCCTCAATGGCTCTGTTGTTTATTCCACAGTTCCGATGCCTGCTCTCTCACAGTCATAATTACAGCCGCTCCACTGGGAGTGTCAGTGGGCAGTCCCCTCTACTAGGTGGGCTCCACAAAGCACCACTAGGTGATTCCTGTCTCTACTTCTGAAACTGCAAGAAATGTCTTCACACTCACCTCATTCCTCTAGTTGACAGGTAATTGGTTGCCCTGACCATATGATCACTGTTTCATACAGGTAGTTTAAACCATGGGACTATGCTCTTGTATACTGTAAATATTGAGTTAATAAAACGATGATTGGTCAGAAGCTAGACAGACAGGAAGTATAGGTGAGGTGACCAGACAAGGAGAATTCTGGGAAGGGGAAGAGGCGAACAGACACCAGCGAGATGCAGAGGAAGTAAAATGAGGACACCACACTGAAAAAAAAGGTACCAAGCCATGTGGCTAAACATTAACAGAATCATGGGTTAGTTTAAAAGTAGAGTCAGCAAGTCATAAGCCTGAGCCATAGGCCAAACAGTTTATAATTAATATAAGCTTTTGCATGATTATTTGGGTCTAATTGTCTGCAGGACTGGCCAGGTGGGACTGTAGTCGGACATTTCTCAGCCAATGTGGTTACTTGGGAAAGGGTAGAATTGAGTAACAAAAGTCAACGTACTGTGTCCTTCTTGCCTTTCCTGTTCTGGAAGCTTCAACAGACATTGGAAGCTTTATATCCCTGTGAAGTTATTTTGGGACCATTTTTGCAGGACAGCATGTACCGTTTCCCTTTCTTTAGATGGTTCCTACAGATGCCTACAGCTTTAAGTGTGTAATATTGACAGCAATGTCCTCATGTTTACAGAAGAAACAGCTTCTCAAGACCCTCTGGAGGCTCTTCCTCTTCCAAGCCTCTTAGGATCAGTTGAGTGTCAGTCTGCAGCAAACCCTGTCTTAGGGACTCAGCCTGTGCCCCTCCCTTATGGGACCCTGTGAAGAAGCTGCTGAAGGAAGAGGAGCCTCCTGACCATTAATTCTGCCTTGAATGATGCCACATGTTCCCTTGGGTGAAGTTGTCTCCTGTCCATCAGAGTGTGTCAACAGTTTTGACTAGCTTTACAGTGGGTATGTTTCTGGAAAATTCATTGTTAAGCAGTTTAACATAACTTTGTGTGACACCACAAAGAGTCAGACATACACTAAGATGCCTGCAGTGTCACCAGGTGGTTTAATCTTGTTGACTAAAATGTCATTAACTGGTATGTAAACTATGATTCTTAGTCTTCATAGACATCATAACTATGGAAAGATGACTTCTCTAGAGGTGAGGTGTAGGGGGATTATTTTATTCCATTGTAAATAATTGTCCCACCCACTGGCTTAATAAAAAATGCTGATTGGCCAAAGGTAGACAGGAAGTATGGGCAGGGCTACCAGACTAAGAAAACTCTGGGAGCCCGAAGAACAGGGCAGAGGTGCTACAGAGTTGCCAGACAAGACAGAAGATACAGGACAACTATGCAGCTCTGAGAAAAAGGTACCGAGCTCACATGGCTGAACAGGATAAGAATCATGGGTTAGGTTAAGAGCATGAGCTAGCAAGTTATATGCCCGGGCCCCAGGTCAATCAGTGTACAATTAATATAAGCATCTGTGTGTTTCATTGGGACTATGGGACTGTGGGCCAGAAAGTCCGGATGAGACATCTAATACAACAGTGGGGTCCAGAAGGTTCTGTGCTAGTCCCTTTGCTGGGAAGGTCTCAGGAGAAGGGGAAGGCCTAACAAGGGCATCCAAATGCACTCACTGTGGACATATGAAGTCAGTCTTTGATGATACTGTACTTCAAATAGGCCAGTCTGTATCTCTTGCAGGTGACAAAATGCAATGTCATTAGGGATTCAGATACATGGATCTTCATTGGCACTTCCTGTTACCTGCCATCTGAAGACTGTGCAGTATGCCCTGGATGTTTACAGGCTCTGGAGTCAGTCTGTCTGGGTCCACCACTCACTAGCTTTGTGATCCTATTTAGTTTTACTCACCTTCTTTGAACCTCTGGCCACTCATTTGAAAAGTAAGGATAGTAGTCAGACCAACCTCATTTTTGCCGGAAGCCTTAAAATTAATTCAAAACTGTTAGAAGAACATATTTCCATACCGAATAATCAAATCCCCCCCCCCCCCCCCCCCCCCCGTACTGAGGATTGGAGAGCTATCTGCAGCCCTTTTAACTTTTGAGATAGGACAAGTCTCTTAGTTGTTCAGTCTGGCTTTGAGCTCACTGTGTAGCCCTGGCTGGCCTTGAACCCATTTCCTCCCAGGAAGCTGAGATTATGAGCATGTGCCACCATACCGAGCAATGCTCAGTACACTCTTTTTATGATGCTTTTTTTATGCTATGTCCTGGTCTGTTCCACTTTACTAGGTACCACTTTACTGCAAACACTTCAAGGAGAAGATATGGCTGTTTTATGCAATCAGCTCACTTAGCACTCACCAAGGAAGGCACTGGCATTGTTCCTGGTATGAGTAGACAAGCATCATCAGCATTTCCCCTTTTGATGTTATTATTATCAACACCTATTAACTGTAGAAATTAATGGGACTCACTCCGGTGCTCTATACACTCATCCATCATGCCCTGATCACGTCTTTCTACCTCAACCATTCTTCTTCCCTGTCTCAGAAAAATTATTTTCATTCCCCCAAATTCCCTCTTGATTTACTTCTGTTCTCTCTGCCCTCTACAGTCTACCTCCCCAGTGACCACAGTTCCCGACCATTCTTCTAGGTCAGCACACTGTTTTTCATACTTGAGTGAGAACATGTGGTAGGTGTCCTTCTGTGTGTGTCTGGCTTCTTCACTCAGCAGACAGCCTCCAGCCCTGTCCATGTTGCAAAGGACAGAATTTCATCTTTTTAATGGCTGAGCATTATTTAAGATGGCACTTTCTGCGTTCATCTAACCAGTGAAAGGCATCTGGGTTGCTAGTTACAAATGGTGCTTATCTATTCCATTTCCTTTGAGTGCATGCCCAGGAGTAGAATTGCGGGATTTAAGGGTAATTCTAGTTTTAGTTTGTTTATTTTTTGTTTAAACTTGTTTGTATTTTTTGAGGAGGTTTCAGTGTTTTATATAATGTTTGTATTTAAACTTGTATTTGTTTTTGAGGATTTTCACAGTGTTTTATATAATATTTGTATCAATTCACGGTTTCATTTCTTGTATATGGAATTTGTTTTTCATTATTCCTGCCAGTGTTTGCCATTGCCATACCCCACCCTGATCCCTGTCCTCTCCAGCATCCTTCTTCTTTTGGATGGTAGCCAATTTAATTGGAATGAGATAACATCTCATTTGACTTTTTCATTTTTCCAATGACTAGTGAAATAAAGTATAGTTTCATTTATTTGTTGGCTGTTTTGAAACTTTTTTTTTTTTTTTTTTTTCTGATCTACCCAAGACCTTGATCCTTTTCTGGTAAGCATGCTGCATGATCCAGAGTCCATGCTGTGTGATCCAGAGTCCATGCTGTGTGATCCAGAGTCCATGCTGTGTGATCCAGAGTCCATGCCGTGTCATCTATAGTTTATGCTGTGTCATCTATAGTCCACATTATGTGATCTATCGTTCATATATTGTGTGATTTACTGTCCATATTGTGATCTATAGTCCATGCTGTGTGATTTATGGTTTATGACATGTTTTGTGCTGATTCTGCTGAAACTTTCCCACCAAAGTGACTGGAACTAGTGTTACTTTGTGGCTCAGGACTCACTGTATAGTCCAAAATGGCCTTGAACTTGGGATCATCTTGCCTTTGCCTTCTGAACGATGAGATCGCAGACAGGAGACACCACGTTTGACTTCTGTTCTTTAGCCTATTTCAAAGCTGGATTCTTTGCTTCTGGAGGTTCAGCTTTTCCAGTTTCATATACTGTGTGTCAATTCCTTGTCAGGTCTACCATTGGTAAACATTTTCTCACACACGGTAGGTTGTCTCTTAATCCTGTTGACTGTTCCCAGGCTGTGTCAAAGCTTCTTATTTGTCCAGCTTTATGCTGGTTATCTGAACTTTAAGGGTTCTAAGTGGTTTTCTTTTTGTGTGTTTACTTGGAGCAATTTTGTAGTTGAAGTTCAAGACTTATGACTTTGATCTATGTTGACCTGATTTTTTGAGCACAGTGAGATTTTTTGAGCCAGCATCATTTGTTGAAAATATTTGTCTTTCTTTTATAGCATGCAGTAAAAAAGGGCTTGATTCCCCCTTTTTTCCCCTTTTCTTTTGTTGTGCTGTGGGTTGAATTTAGGGCCTCGCACATGAAGCACCCTACCACCAAGCCACACTCCCAACCTTCAGCCACACTCTAGAGAACTGCCATCTATCTCCACAACTCTTTTCTTTAATAATATCCATTTTAACCTGGAGCTATAGGTGTATAGGAACAGGTATGCTTAACATGTGCAAAGTCCCGGCTCAATCTCAATAACCCTTGCTCCCTACTCCCTCTCTCTGAACAGAACACTGTGGCTTTCCGGTCGTAAAATGAAAAAGGTAAAGCACTTTACAAACCAAATGAAGATCTTCTGGTGGCAGGGAAGGCGGCCATTTCTATAAGAGCTTTGTACTAATAGAGTTAACAGCAGGAGCGGGGATGCAGGCAGGCCGTCCCAGATGCACAGCCTGGGGAGCTTTGTATAGCCATGCTTGGGTGCAACCAGGATCTTAGCTTGAGCCACAGAAGAGAATTTTAGGATAAAAAGCATAGTTATTTGGTATTTATTAAAGATAATCTGAGAGAGGGAGAGAGGGAGAGAGAGGGAGAACCACCTTTGTCTCTGCACATCGGGTCAGAAAATGTATTGAGACGAGAGTGATGTCACAGGCATGTCCCTGTGATCAGCCATCTCTGTAACGCCAGGCAGTGAGCATAGCTCAGGGTTAGCACCACACTTCAAATTTGGACTCCATTTTCTCCCTGTGGGAATTTAGAGAAATTCCTTCCCATTTATGTGAACCAATTTGATAATCTTGAAAATAGATGTCATGATAGCATGGCCTCATAGGCTGCGAGAACTAAATGACAAAATGTCTGATACTAGAATACCTCCTTCCTCCTCCAGTCTAAACACATGTATGTGGGGTGTTTCTTACTCTCTATCCCATCTGTACCAGTGAAATGATTAGAATCCAAGGACCTACAGATTGGACCAGTTCTCTTATTTATCACTTATGCTTCAGTCAGTCTGCCAGTCAGTCAACCAGGACTCGTTGGAATCTTTCTTTGGACTAGGATTTACACTGGAGACACTGCACCATAAAGGTGTGTTAGTTACTTTTCTGTTGTGATAAGATACCCTGATAAAAGCAAGTTAGATGAAAAAAAGGTTTAGTTTGACTTAGAGTTGCAGAGGGGATC
This sequence comes from Phyllotis vaccarum, assembly GCA_033318265.1. NCBI lineage: Eukaryota > Metazoa > Chordata > Mammalia > Rodentia > Cricetidae > Phyllotis > Phyllotis vaccarum. The sequence continues at coordinate 11,681,000 of JARWLC010000017.1, read as the reverse complement.
ACTCCACCATAGCAGAGGAGGCGGGGCAGCAGAGGTGTGGGTGGGCATCATGGCAGGGGAGGTGGGGCATCAAGTGTCTGGGTAGGCATCATGGCAGGGGAGATGGGGCATCAGGGATATGGGTGGGTATCATGGCAGGGGAGGTGGGGCATCAAGTGTCTGGGTGGGTATCATGGCGGGGAGGCAGGGCAGCAGGGGTGTGGGTGGGCATCATGGCAGGGGAGGGGGCATCAGGGATGTGGGTGGGTATCATGGCAGGGAGGCAGAGCAGCAGGGGAGGCGGGGCAGTAGGAATGTGGGTGGGTCTAGTAGCCCCCAAGCTGATGGTCACATTTCATCTATACACAGGAAGAAAATAAAGAGAATAGGAAGTAAGGCAAGGCTAAAAAACCTTAAAGCAAGTGATGCAATTCTACCATCAGCTGAGGACCAAATGTTTAAGCCCATGAGCCTAAGGTGGCATTTCATATTCAAACCACAATAACAGAAAAATCCTCACTCTCAAGAAGCTTTTAAAGGGATATACATAACTCAAACAATCAGCTATGATTCTTATAATGTTAGGTATAATGAAAACAGTGATTCAAACAATTCTTTACATGGTAGTAGGTCTCTCTACAGGACTATCTCATAATGAATGAAGAGATGAAAGTCTCTCTCTCTCTCTGTCTGTCTTCTTTGAGTTACTCAAGGAAATGAAAGCCTTTGCTCAGAGTCATCCTCCAGTGTCTACATTTCTTTAGATGAATTTCAATTTGTCACCATCTTTCTTACAAAGTGAGGCTCAGAATTGAACCCTGGCTCCACCCCTGGGGGTCTGGCAGGATCCAGGAAGAACTGTATTATTCTTTAGCTGCCCACTAGGCACATCTGTGATGTCACCCAAACCTGCATTGGTTTTTGACAACCAGGGACTGTAGTTATTAGTGGAGCTCTAGAGCTCTCCAGGACATGCTGAAACACCATTCAGATTCTCTCCTAGCGGTCTACAGAGGTATCTGGCGCCCCCTTCCTCGGTTTCCTTCTAACAACCTGATGTAACCCATATTTCCTAGCCAGCCTCCATCCTTCATGGGATTTTGTGTATCACCCAGGTTGAAAGAATTAAAATCTGTTTCAGGAAGACTCTGAAATGATAACTTCGTGGAATTTCTGGCAGCTCCAAAATCTCTGTAGGGTGACCCAGATGATTCTGTATCAGAATCTGATACGGAATTGGGCTGACAGTATGTATGAACATCCCCACCTTGAGTCACCGCTCTGTAGCTTCTGCTTCTGCACATGAAAACTTGCTACATGTGGTGCTTACCCACCTGTAGATGAACCAGCTGCTATTCCAAGTCTCCCGAATGATCTGAATCTTTGTACTGAATAGCATTTCCAGTCCTTAATCTTGGTGATTTACATTGATCTCCCCTCCTTCCATTATCCCTCCCTTTGTAGGATGGCTGGAGCCTGGGTGGGCTGGTGAAATATGAAGAAGGCCTTGCTTTTCCCACTAACACCTTCCAGGCCTGTCCTAGACGGGAAAACCTCACTTTTCAAAGAATAAATCTGTAAAACTGTCAATATTTCAGGGCAATAAATCTTTTGCAGTGTGTGCCCAGGTGTGTATGCCTTCACATGTCTGAACTCTGTGCCCTGTGTGTCTATATGGGTCTGAGAGAGGACTGCTAGGCATAGAGACCTTTAATTTTAATAGTAAAGATTATGGACGGAAAGGCATTCTTGGAGAATCCAGGGAGGCATGAGACCAGGGGAGAAATATAGTCAAGGGAAAGGGGGGCCAGGCAACAAGTATTCCTATAGATTACTTTAGCAGAGATGGGGAAATGATGTAATTTGAGTAATTGTGGAGTGTTAGAAGGACCCCCCATCCTTGGTAAGTCCCCTTTGGTGATCTTTGGGGGTACTGGAAGGACCTTCTGGCTTCCTCTGAATCATTCCATCATATTTCCATAGACACTGTGCTGTATTTCTTCTCCAATCCAGAGGAAGCAGCAAGGAAAGGAAGAATGTTGGAGTGGAAATGAGGTTGTGAGTGAAGCAGAACTCCTTCACCCGAGAGCCCTTGAGCTCACTGACACTCCCTCTTGCTCCCCTGTAGAAACCAGATGCATGGAATGGTAAAGACACTGGGCTGAGATACAGTTAAGTCCTCATTACTGTAGGTATGAATGAGATGGGGAGAGGGTAGCATAGATCAGCCAGGGGACAAAGCTAATGATGATGAAGGGTTCTCCCTGGACCACAGAATTGCTGAGAAGGATGACTAAAGTCTACTGAAAGTCCTAGGTCCCAATAATAGCCATCTCCCACCAAATTACTTAGGAAGACCCCTGGGATGGATAGGGTAATGAAAGGAACCAAAATGACCATTGAAAAAATTGGTTTAGATGATGAGACAGATCTGGGGAGATATACTGAGGTCCTAGTAATGGACATTGTTCAAAAAAGGATCCCAAATCTTTTCAACTATGAGTGGAATGTTGTTGCTGGAGTGTCAGAGGGAAGTGAGGTGGGGTTGGAGGATGTGGGACTCGCAGAAGAGAGGAGTCTGAGGACTACGGAGATTCATTGTGATGAAGGAGATGCAGGCCAGAGATGGAGCAAATCAAGAGAATTAGTGCAGACAAGGCAGAGAAGCTCTGGGATTCAGGTCTGCCTAGAGATGGCAAATTCTGCCTAAGTCATTTGTGTGGGCCACTGCTGAGAGAAAGCATCTTATTAACCCAGAGGCAAAATGAGCAGATGTTGTGATCAGTTCTGAAAGTTTGTACCTTCCTGGGGATAGAACTAGCTGAGGGAGTTGGGTGGTTGGATAGTGAGTCTCCAAATTCCAGTTTTGGGAGGAACTTTTGGGCTGGAAAAGGGATAACAAAGGAAATGGACTTTGTTTACTTCCTTCATCCATCAGGAATATCACATGGCTGCATCTGGGTTGTGTGGATTGTGACTTTGTCTGGACTGGCCAGAGGTTGGGCTCTGGGGGTTGAATGTGTTGAGTTGAGAATGCATGCAGGGAAAGTCTTGAGTCTCACATCATGTGCTTTGTCTTTGGAGTTCAGCACCCTCCCTTCCTCTTTACCACTTCTAGACCCTTTAAAACTTGATTGATGGCAAAATCATATGCAAGAAATATATTTGGGGCTAGAGGAATGACTATTGGTAAAAGAGCTTGCTATACAAACATGAAGCCCTGAGTTCAGAGCTCAGAACCGTGTACAAGCCAGGCGTAGTGACACGGATCTGTAACCTCAGAATCTGGAGTGTTTGGGGAGACTGTAGGATTCCTGGAATTTACTGTCCCACCTAGCCAGTCAGTGATCTGGTTCAATGTGAGTCCAGCCTATTCAATCAGTGGTCTTCTGACTCAGTGTGAGACCGGACTAGCTATTCAGCGATCTCCTGGTTCATTATGAGATCAACCTATCCAGTCGGTGATCTTCTGGTTCAATGTTAGTTCGGACTAGCTAATCAGTGGTCTCCTGGTTCAGTGTGAGACCCTGTCTACAAAGATAAGGTGAAGAGTAACCAAAGAAGACACAGGACATCAACCTGTGGCCTCCAAACACAATCATTCATACATACCCTGGAGGGAGAAGAGAGAGGGAGATGAAATGTGTTTGGGCGAGTTTTGTTTTTATCACAATTTTTATTCAACTGAAACATTTCCCAGAGCCAACACAATCTATGTGGTAAGTCTTTAGGGTAGTGTTTCTCTTGTTTATTTTGTCTTTGCATAGTGATGATGAATGGAAACATGGCTAACATCTAGTGTTCTCTCTGGCCATGGCTCCTTATAAGAGCCACATACCGCCCTAGGATAGTGTGATTGTGGTGGCTGTGAGTGAGAAAATGCACAAAGATAGAAAAACAGACAGGGAGGCAGATCTGAAAATGGACCCAGATGGCTGAGTTAATTTACAAAACAAACAAACAAACAAAAAAACCCCAAAGAACCCCAAAGCAAACACAAAAAACCTCCACCAAACTATGCAATAACACTTTGTCAATAAGAGCCTGAGTGATGGGAATTCCATAAAATTAAAATAAAGATTAAAGATTCCTGCTGCCTATATTTTCAATGCATCTGTATTTCAGTTTCTTAAAATATTACAGTTCCTAATTTCCTCCCGTGCTCATTATTTATGGATTCCAGATCACCACTAAATCATATTGTGAGTACTTACAATCTTAAGGAGTATGGTTCGGTAGGATACTGTGAGATCTGAAGCCTAGAAACCATGGTTTAACCTGAAATGTCTCTACAAGCTCTTGTTTGGAAAGCTTGTCCCTCAGCTGATGACACCGTCCTTGAAGGCTATAGCATCTTTAGGAGGAGGGTCTTACATGGTGAAAGCAAGTCCTCAGAAGCAGGCCCTTAATGTTTACACCCAGCCCTTGGGTCTGGCTTTCTTTTTCTATTTCCTGGTCTACCATGAGGTGATCAGTGTTTGTCACCTGCTACTGCCTCTATGAACTAAGGCTTCCTGGAGTGCCTTCCACGGGGTGATGGACCAAGGTGATCTGAAACCATGAAGCAAAGCAAATCTTCCTTCCTTTAGGTTTTGATATTTTTTAAGGCACAGTACCATGGCTGAGTATTTTTTTAAAACTTTATTTGCTATGTATATGGTGTTCTTTCTGCATGTATTCCTGCAGGCTGGAATAGAGCACCAGATTTCATTACAGATGGCTGTGAGCCACCACGTGGTTGCTAGGAACTGAACCGCTGGAAGAGCATCCAGTGCTCTTAACCTCTGAGCCAACTCTTCAGCTAGCATCAGGTATTTTAATCTCAGTGATGCAAAAATAATCAAGCAGTAGGCTTAGGGACAGGGATGGGATGTGAGGAGACAGCAGTCACTTCATAAGTCTATTCACGCTGTCTGAATCGTTTTTTTTAAATCAAATTTTGGTGTATGGTGTGGCAGTTGTAGATTCTCCTAGGGCAGCCATATTATCTCAGAGGGAAGGACCACATGCTTCAGAGGCAGCTAGCTCCATTTTGTGAACACCCATTTCTGGCTTCTATTTTAGGGTCATAATTTTCCCCCATGCTCATTATTTATGGATTCCAGATCACCACCCACTTGGAAAACATATGAGGCTGGCTTGTGTGTGGAGGGAGCAGCCTTGGGGAGGTCAGCCAACAAAGCAATGGTATGAAAATCACCCAATAGCACAGGGCTCCATTCAGGATCACAAATCAAGTCCAGGTGCTCTCAGCCTGGGGCAGAGGTGGGTTCTCAGTGCCTGCTGCCCACAATCAAGCAGTCCCTAGCAGAGGCCTCGGTCAAACTATGTTGGAAAGGATATTATAGAGACCATATGTGTATGCAAAAACAGTGCCTTCTCTTCTTCCCAGGCCTGGAAAAATGTGTTGCCTTTTTTTCCTTTGTAGTTTTTCTGAATTGGAAACAATGTAACAGTCGGAGGAGCCGAGCTACTGCCAGCATCCCCAGCATCAATTCAGCCAAGAGGGAGACTTAAGACAGGAACCAACTACGGACTTTTCCAACAATGCTTCTTATACAGTCACATCTCAAAAGGTGCCTACTGAATAGGTTAAGGAGCCAGGAAGTTCTGGAATATGAAATAGTCCTAAAAGCCTCATGGTCTGATGGAAGAATATCAATATTTTTGTGTGAAATTATTGGTGTGTGGGCATATGTGTGTTTATGTGAGTTTGTGCATGCACAGACGCATGTGTGCACGCATACACTGGAGACCAAGGGTCAGCCTCAGGGGTCAGTCTCCATGCACATTATTCTTTGAGGCAAGGTCTCTCACTGATACTTGGACCTCATTCATTAGGCTACATCGGTTCACCAGCAAGCCTCTGGGATCTGTACCTCCCCAGTGTGGGGATTATAAGCTTGTGTCATCACACTGGCTTTTAAATTTTTGTAGGGTCTGGGGGATTGAACCCCAGTCTTTGTGTGTATGTGATCCAAGCGCATCACTGGCTGAGCTATCTCTTCAGCCCCACTAAGTTCATTTTCTTTGCTATTTACATAATTGAGTCATATTCTCAAGACTCCAGAGTCCCCCGGCCATATAAGCTGAGCACTGCAAACTCTGCGTGTCATTGGCATCTTCCTGGCATTTGGGAGGTGATATCTGTGCATCTTCTTCTTCCTGCTGTGATCTTTCAGAGCACAACAGTGTGAACAATTGTCTAGATTCAGCGTCTAGAACTCGGGGAATGTGTAAATTTGCCCATTGCTCTTACTTGAAGACCCGCAGCTTTCTTTTCTAAAATGTTTTCTTAGTAACTCAGAAGGCAGGGCTTAGATTTCTAGAAGCTAGAATGACCATTTAGGATTTGTCGTTTTTAGATTTTTTTTTTTAGTCTGATATGGCCGATGCTGGTCTCATATTCATTACGTAGCCAAAGATGACCCTTGAATTTCTAATCTTCCAGCCTCTACCTAAGACCTCTCCCAACCCAGTGCAAGATTACAGACATTCACCACCATACCTGGGTTCTGCAGTGCTGGGATTGAACCCAGGACTTCATTCATGTTAGATAAGTACCCTAACAATAAGCCACATCTGTAGGGGATTTATGATGTTACATTGTAAATAATTGTCCCGCCTACTAGTTTAATAAAAAAACGCTGATTGGCCAAAGGCAGACAGGAAATGTGGGCAGGGCTACCAGACTAAGAAAATTCTGGGAACCGGAAGAACAGAGGAGAGACCACAGAGATGCCACAGAGTTGCCAGACAAGGCAGAAGATGCAGAGGACAGCTATGCTGCTCTGAGAAAAGGTACCAAGTCCGCATGGCTGAACAAGATAAGAGTCATGGGTTAGTTTAAGAGCAAGAGTTAGCAAGTTATATGCCTGCGCCCTAGGTCAATCAGCATACAATCAATACAAGAATCTGTGTGTTTCAGTGGGACTATGGGACTGGGTCTGGAAGTCCGGGCCGCAAGGCTAGCCTAGAAAGTCAGGGCCAGAAACCTCATACACTACACATCCTCACTCTGACATCTCGATTTTTAATGGAGAGCAGGTATCCACTAACATAAAACACATAATGCACAGCAGTGATTTTCACAGCCAGATGTCTTGTATACTGGTGTCAGGGCTCCTTGGGAGCTTGACTGTTTTACTCAAAGACCCAGGCTCTGTGGGCTTTACTAAATCACCAGCTTTCATGGAGGGCTCCACCACCAGGACTCGGTGGGGCTTCTGATGCTTCCAAGAGTCAGAGTGACAGGTGCAAGAATTATGTAACCTAGCACGATGGGGATGGAAATGGCATTTGTGGGAACTTTGGGAAAAATAATCTTGATTTTCTTCTACCGACTTTAGTGGTAGAAGAAGGAGATTTGAGCTTGGAAGCTCTGTGGTCTCATTGTGGTGAGGGAAGCCCAGGGCTGACCAAACCTTCCCCCTGAACCTTGATATTTACGAGTCAGCACACGTGTGCCCTTTTTACTGTTTTAGCCAGATTGATTTGCTTTTTCATTGTGTGTGATTTGCAACTCAAGGAATCCCAAAATTTACAGGTCTTAAAAACAAAATGATGATTTAATAAGCTTAGATGATTCAGGAGTCCACCCTCCAGCCCCCCCCACACAGATGCTTTGACATCTGTGCCTACATTGCCTGGTGACAGATTGCCTCTCCTGAGGACAGCTAATTCTTAGAGATAACAAAGAACTTACCAAGGAGCAGGTCTTTCAAATGCTCATCAAACTCACCAACCCAGAGCCCACATGCTGAGGCCCTCTCTGCTTGGCTCCTCCACTGTGTCTAGAACATTCCAGAGCTAAAATCCAGATCCTGGGTAGCCACACCTATTGCAGAGACCAGATACTGCTGTAGTTATTCCAAAGCTTTCAGTATGGGCCCATCACCAAGGAACCTCAGCAGTTGGCTTCATTTTGAGGTAGAAGGATTCTACATCTTGTTTGTGCAAATTAACAGCCACCACCTGTCCAATGTGGGCCCCGAGTCATAGACTATTAACAAATAACTTATACATACAACTAAAACTCACAGACTTACCAAAGTAGATACATTAGGAGCATCTATTCATGACATTCGTTTGAGAAAGAAGCAGGCTGAGAATACCTGTTGCTAACTTCTGTTTGCTTTTGTTCTAATTGCATTTTTGAGCCATTTATCCTGCAAATATTCCATAGCAGGTGGTGGCTAGGATCCTGTGCGGTATTTTAAACCTTCTGGGTTTTATCTTTCATTTTTAGGAGGTGGTGATTTTGACATGAAGAAAGGTCACGCATATGCTCTGTCCTGTATCCCATTAGACCCCTGGAGGGCCCAAGCATACTGAAAGGCATTGCTTCAATTTGTACTCCAATTTTTAAAATATAAATTTGAACCCAGGAATCAGTACATGGCTTAGGAACCCAGAGTGGTGTCACATGATCTATGCACTACTCCTAAAGAAAGAAGCAAAGAACCCGAATCCTACATTTTGTTATGGTATTGCTTTGACTTTGAGCCACCTTTGTGGTCGGCAAGATCAATAAGCCAGACAGAATTGGGAAGCAGAGAGTTGAGTTCACTGCTTTGATTTCTAAACGTACAGTTGGTTATTCTGGAAAGCATACTTCATTCATTTCTGGGGTCATTCATTTGTGCTACTGCACCCAGGAGGCCAAATGCTCAATTTCTACAAGCCACAAACTACCATTTGGAGGTTGCAAGTGGTTTCTGCATCATCTCTGTGTAGAGCCTTCCCAGGTAGTCCATGTGTCCAGTTTGGAGTAAAAGGGATCAAGGTTGTATAGGTCAGGCTGAGAGAGGGTTTTGGAAAAGCAATAGAGGCATGGCATATTACAGAACGGACAGGGAGTACAGAGGAACATGACTTGGAAAATGGCAGAAGCCAAGGTGGCCTGAGAGTGGAGGGAACCAGTCTAGACTATGGGCATGGCCACTTCAGGGCATCACTGCTTCTGTTAGACTCAGCTGCTACTCTGCAAGTCACCACTGGAATAGTCTTGGGATGTACCTCTAACCCCTGTGTCTTTCATTGCCTGTGACTTGGGGTGGTGGTGGATGTAGCCCCATGTGCTGACTGCTGGTGCAGATCATATACATCATCCTACAGTGTGGGTACTCTCAGAGGGCGGCATTGGCTCCAAACTTGTACCTTTCTAGGGATTCGGTGGGGGACATTTAGCATCCCATAAGCTGCTTTCAGATGATAGGGTGCATTAAATACTATTGAGTTTTGTGGACACCAACCACATCACCTTATTTCTTTCCTTACAAAATGAAGCCGTGCTCACAGCTCATGTCCTATGGTGTACAATGGTATATAGGGCTTACTGAAGTGAATTAGTGAATATAATGATATGGCCATAATAGCTAAGGCAGAGAAAGTAAAATCATATTTAAACAATACACATATATTACAGCCAGAACAATATAGAGAGAGACAAGCGGCCTCTACAGGTAGGTAGCTGGCAAACCGCTCTGAGCTTTAGGGTTGTGTCAGAGAGTCTAAGTAGGGTCCTGTAGGTGGGCTGGAAGAGATCTTGGTTTTAGATTTAACAACAGCATGCGTAGGGTTAGGGTTATAATGATGCTGACCAAAACACCGTGGGAGACAGTGGTTGGGAGCGCAGGTCTGGATTAGGGGAATGGATGTGAATTTAGTGGGGTAAATGAAGGATTCACCAAAATAGGACCAGGATTCACTGTATCAGGAGGAGAAAGTGAGAGATGGGTATTGGTGAGCTTTATTTGTTCCTGCTTCCTTCAGTGCTGAGGAATGATGCTACCAACTGAAGATGCAGATGGAGAGAGTCGACACTGAAGGAGGCACCAGGGCGCCGAGGAGCACAGAAGGGAATGTTATGGCTCCTGCCCAAATCAGGAAACAAATGTATTAAAGCAGAAGTTCTCACCCTTCCTAATGCTGAGACGCTTTAATGCAGTTCCCCATGTTGTGGTGACCCCCCAACCATAAAATTATTTTCATTGCTACTTCATAACTGTAGTTTTCCCACTATTTTGTAAATATTGAAATATGCAGGATATCTGATATGTGACCAGTGTAAGAGGATCATTTGATTCTCAAATGGGGTTGTGACCCACAGGTTGAGAACCTCTGTATTAAAGGACAATTCTAGGAATTCAGGTAGTTTTTGCATGGTTATGAGACTTTTTCCAGCTATGGTCTGGCTGTTTGACAGAAGCAGGGAGATGGAATAATCCTGGCTTTCACAGAATTGGTGCGGGAGCTGGAATGTGGAAATGTGGAAACCCTGGCTGCCGACAGTGGGGTTACCCAACAGAGGTTCAGCACAATGAACATGTGAGAAAGGCCGTGGCTACAGCCACTGCTTTATAGGACCACTGTTGGCACTCTAGACAGCCACCATGTTACATTGCAACCCTTAAATATGGGCTATTCTCCTAACATGGCCAGTGAATGTGAGTCTCCCCCAGCTTTAATCTTTACAGCACTTGCTCATGATTTAAAATATTATCTGGGGCTGCACTAGCAATACTGTTGGTTCAAATGAAGCCTTGTGTGACCTATACAAAGTTATCCCTCCTCTTTGGCATTTTACTCCCCTTGGCCAGAATGTTGTCATAATGAAGACTTAAATCCAGGATGACAGTGACATTCAGGCACAGCCTGCAGTTGAGCAGCAGAAAGAATCACTACCATAGTCCTGGCCTTGAGCATGCCCTTGATTTGGTTGCCAAGGTGCGGAAGGAGTAACAATCACCTATACTTAGCCTCTGTGCATTTGCACAAAGTCCTCTTAAACGGGAAGGGAGCTTTTAAAAGAGTTTTGTTTCTAATTATGTATATGTGTGATTGTCTATGTGTATGTGAGTACAGGTGCCTCCAAAGCCAGAGAAGGCATATGAACCCCCAGAGCTGGAGTTGTAGGCTGTTCATTGTGAGCTTCCTGACACGGGTGCTGGGAACTGAAGTCAGGTCTTCTGTAAGAGCACTCACTATACATTCTTCACCATTAAGTCACCTCTCTAGACCTAGAAACAAATTTTTGATTGTGATATGCAACTAGGCAAGAAATCCCAATATACCCCAATATTTTAAGGAACTGACCTTAGACTGATCTCTTTAACTAGGCAAAACTGAGGTGTAACCAAACCCAAAACAGTGAGAGAGATTTGGGCCAATCAGTGGACACATTGCACACTGAGATGCTGAATCCTTGGCTCTGTAATGCAAGTTAAACCTTACACTGGAAGACCTTTTTTTTTTCTTGGTGATTTGGAGTTCTGGGAACAAGATTTACTCAGACTGTGTCATGAGGGCTGAGTAGGCTTGATCATTCCTAAGGAATGACTGTGACAAGGACTGGGTAAGGTAGGGGTTGCATTACTGGACCTTAAAAGCAATGCCTCTTGTTGTTAGTTACGATAGAGAAATTCACATGTTAAAAATTATTGATAAATATAGTAATTTTGGGGAGTGGGACACTAGTGACCAGAGTCCCTTGTTCCTAAAGAAGATGTTTCCATTGCCAGCCAGTCATTCTGAGATGGGAGATAAAACAGGGTGGGATGGAGGTGGGGGTAGCTTACTGTTATTTTATCCCCCAAACATGAATGGAACTATGTTGTATGAAGTTTTTGGTCTGGACTTTCTGGGCTATCCTTATGGCCTGGACTTTCAGACCCGCAGTCCCATAGTCCCACTGAAACACACAGACACTTATATTAATTGTACACTGATTGACCTGGGGCCCAGGCATATACTTACTAACTCTTTACCCTTAAACTAACCATGATTCTTGTTCAGCCATGGGGCTCGGTACCTTTTCTCAGAGCAGCATAGTTGTCCTCTGCTTCTTCTGGCTTGTCTGGCAACTCTGTGGCAATTCTGCTCTGTTCTTCCTGTTCTCAGAGTTTTCTTAGTCTGGTAGCCCCGCCCATACTTCCTGTCTGCCTTTGGCCAATCAGTGCTTTTTATTAAACTTGTAGGCAGGACAATTATTTACAATGTAACATCATGAGTCCACTACAGAGCTATAGCCCAGAAAGAGGAAGGCCTAGACAATTACTAAAAGGATAGGGAGTTTCTATCCCACATAACCAATGTAGCCCACAGAGAAGCAGGCAGGAAAAGGAAGGTTTCAGATAAAAGTATTTTAGGCTCTTCAAGTCTTTAGTAAGGGGTCTGTTCTGTGTTGTTGCCTCCTCTTAGCAGAACAGTAAGAACTCAGCTAGAGTCATACGGGTTGTATTTTAGTTGAAATTATACAGACTGTGCTTCAGAGTCTTGAAAGGTAGCTCAGTGGTCAAAATAAGTATCACTTTTCCAGAACTGGGAGCTCAGTTCCTAGTGTCCATTGGGCAGCTCACAACTGGGTGTCACTCCAGCTCCTGAGAGACCTGGCTCTTATAGCTTTTTTGGGCACTTGCACTTATATGCACACCCACTCACCACATCTGTATAACCAAGAATATAAAAATTAAAAATCTAATAAAAGATGACAGAGGTAACTTCTATGAAGGGCTATATGTCACTAAGATAGATCAGTGGACACATAAGCTTTCCCTGAGAATGCTCAGAAATTATTCAGTGGGTAGAAATCTAAAAAGTAAATAACTCTATCTAGAAATATAGAAATGGGCTTGGATTCTTTGTAGCAGAACTTTATAGACCACTTCCATCAAAGAGGCTGGCAATCTTGGTAGCACAGGGGTAACACACTAACAAAAACTTTCTCTGCCTCTGTCATGTGACAGGCATTAGTTTTAGAATAAGTGACAGCAGGTGTGTGAACATGACGCTGTGCCTGTCTTTGTCTGAATCAGTGAGGGAACTGAATCAGTTCAGCAATGACAGTCCATCAGTGTGAGATTTAAGTCATGTAAGGGCATGGAAGGCCAGGCCTACAGAGAAGCCACTAACCGACACCTACCTTCTTCCCCTTCCCTCACCCTGTCCCCCACAGTAGATTTTCTAGTGTCCTTTTGGGCTCTTATCCAAAGGGACAAGACAGTCCCATTAACATTCTGCACACACCAGCATTTCAAGCCCTTTGGTGGCTGTGATATATAGAGTTCTGCAGATCTGGTGGTGTAGTTATTGGGTCTGGGAAGGCACTGGATGGGCTCTGTGGGGGTGTTTGGTTCTTCGTAGTGAATGTAGAGAATACCTGGGATGGCAACTTTGTCTTTTTGTATCTCAAGGGGTCAAGGGTAGTAAATCTGGAGGCCTTGTGGAGAATCTTGACAAAGAAACTTCCCCATTGCATGAAATACAGCAGCTGCTATCTCCCGCCTCTCACTTCTCAGCAATTGCTTTTCATACATTTCCCTTCAGTACTCAACAACACTGCAGCCCAGTAGCGAAGTGAGGTGAAGGGAAGAAAATGTAGCCAAAGTTTTCTAAGGTCACAGCAGCAGTGATCAGAATCAAGATTAAACTTTTAACCTTTCTGAACCAAAGCCTTAAGATACTGCTTCTCAACCAGAATATTTCTGCCTGTAGGGGACATTGGGCCATGTCTGGAAACATCTTCAATTGTCATGACAGGGATGATATGAGGGGTGTGAGGTAGGATGCTGCTAACCACACTACATGCCCAGGACACTCGTCTTTCTGGATTGACCATATCTCCTTAAAAAGATACATGGAAATTCTAACACTCATCACTCCATAACTGACCTGACCACTTACTCTAGGTGATGATATGATGACAGAGACTAAGAAAATCCAGGAGGGGGGATCTGAGACTGGAATGATGCATCTCATCAGCCAAGGAGCACCAAGGAATGCTGTCTGTATGCGTCATGTTTCTTGTGGCGGTGACCAAATGCCCAGCAGAAACAACTGAAGGGTGAAGGCTTAACTTTAGCCGTGGTTTCAGACAGATTTTAGGCTAGCACAGTGAGGAAGATGGGAAGAAACTTGTGTTCAGAGCAGCTTAGACTCTGACATTGGAAGCCTGAACTTGTTCACATCGCAACAGACAGGAAGCAGAGAGAGCTACACCAGAACAAGGGGGTAGACCCTAGAAAGCCCACCCCTTTGACCTACTTTCACCAGCCAGGTCCCACCTGCTGAAGGTTCCATCGTCTTCAAAACAATGGGCCATCTGGGGCTCACATGTTGAAAGCATGAGCTAATAGGATGCATTTTGGAATTGATCCCTAACATTGGCCATTGTCAGGAAGCTTGGAAAAGTGCATGAAACATTCTCTCTCACAGTCCCAAGGAAGAGCCAACCTTACCGGCATCTCGATGCCAGACTTATAGCTTCCAGAAGTATGAAGGGATAAAGTCGTTTTAGCTACTGTTTGTGGTCCTCATTTACAACAGCCCTGGCAAGCTGACATGCCCCACAACAGATTACCTGGCCCATGATATCAATAGTGCTGCTGCTTCAAAGCTCTAAATCAAGAGGACACCACACTTCCCTGTGTTTAGTGAGTATTTGGCCTCCTTCTCCCACTTTGCAGAGGCCACCAGCCATTCTGGGAAAGACTGAAGCAGTTCTGCCCAAATCCTAATAGAGGTTTCACGGTGCAAGCTGCTTTAGAGTTTAGAAACCTGTCTCTTGACATGTTTAACATACTTAGTTCATCTGGCAACCTAATTAGCCTTAATCTTCCATGGGAGCAGAAGGAACCAGCTGGAGCTGTGTTGTTGGACTGAAATACTGTTTTCACAGGGCGAGAGCCCAGGCTTCTTCCTGGGCTGCTGAAAAACCTATGGCTTTCAGGGGTTGGTTGGGTGGCTGAAGTTTCTTCTACAACGTCACATCCTATTTTGTTGGCTCCTGTCTTCTTTATAAGATTTAGGGCTGTGTTTTAACCTGGAATCCAGGAGTAGTATTTCATGAACACTGAGAGGGAGACACCATGGCACATTGAAATAGGATTAAAAATAGTGGAGTAGCAGGAAGACTGATCCTGCTCAGAGCAAATTGAAGAAGTCATCCATGCAACTTGCTCATCTACTTTCTGCTAAGGTGCCACTGCACAATCTGAGTTGTCATACAGCCCAGGTAGCTCATTCAGTGCTTGGTGTAAAGTGCTTTTTATTAATGAACCCAGTTCTGCAGAACATGAGCTTTGCTTGCCTTGTATGCTGGGGTGAGTTAGATATTGAAAAGGTAATGCTTCTTGCTTGGGCATTGGGCATACAGGCAAATACATGCACACACACAGCATTTATACACACTCAGCACATACATACACAGGCACACACACACACTCAGAAAATGTACAGGAAAATTAGCTTGAATGGACTTTGCAAATAGCATTCCTCAAAATTTGTATAGAGACTTTAAAAATAACTTTTATTTATTTATTTATTTATTTATTTATTTATTTATTTATTTATTTATTACATTTTATGTATTTCTTTAGTTTGACTCGTGTGTGTATGGGGGGTGTGCATGTGCTCATGTACACAAGTGTGGTTTATTTACAGAACATATGTGGAGGTCAGAGGACAACTCTTGGAATTTAGTTCTTGCCTTCTCCATGTGATCTCCAGGATCAAACTGAGGTCCTCAGATTTGGTAGCAGGCACTTTTACCTGCTGAACCATCTTGCTGGCATAATAATTATTTTATAAGCAGCTGTGGAACTCCGGGTGGGAGAGCTTTTGTCCTGAGGACCTGGATGGGACACAGAAACTTTATACTACAAATGGTGATCCAACGTGGTACTCCTACATCCACATAAAGCCTCAAAAAGTGTTCTAGAATATAGAAATGGAGCCAAAAACAGCTTCCTAGTTGTCTCTCAAATGGGCCTTGGCACAGAGTGGTGTGCAGTGACATGTGGGCTTGAGCTGCAACATGGCAGATTCTTGAAGTCTCCCAGAAGCCTTAGTATAAGAATGAGGTTTCTTTCTGTTCATACAGACAAAAAATAAATAAATGAATAAAAGAACAGAGTCAAGCACAACATCTTGGTAGCAGCATTTTCTCAGTTTGGCTTCTTTGAGAGAAGCTTCTGACTAAGTGTTAGTGGCAAAAAACCTTAAAAGAGGCCCTGCTGCCAAACACTTAAATGGTGTTCATGAGCAGTGGGCATCTGTGCTCTACTTGGTGGCAGTGTGGACCCTAAAATTCCCCAGACTTGGGGTGGTAAATATAGCTTCTTCTAGTACTTCTGCTGCGAAGCTAAGCTCTCAAAGACCAAGGAAGCTGGGTGGAACTGGGTGGAGCCCGGTGGAGCCAGCCAATGTAGGCAAGCCTTTAATCCTAGCCATGCTTTAGCAGATTAAAGGTGTGGTCAGAAGAGAAATTATGCAGTAAAGACAGAGTCAGACAAGAAAAATCCTCGAAATGGTTTGCAGTGTGTTGAAGAATATACGTAGGCTTGGGAGAGAAATGAAAAAGGTATAGAAAATCCTTTAAAAATGGAGCAAAAAATAAACCATGTGAAGATGGAATATACACAAAAGTCTGAATATTGCATGTTATTGTGTTGATTTTGAGTTTTTGACTGCAGATGAAGGAATAAAAGCTGATAAAAGATATTTGATTATAGATGTTGCTAGATCAATCCAACCTATATATTTTGTAAATGCCTTGACTTCAAAATTGGAGTCAAAAGTTACATTTCTTTGGAGAAGAGGTTTTTGTTTTTATTTTTACAGAAAATGAAAGTCTGTTGATTTATTCTGTGTTTAAGAAAATAAGGTTTGATTAAGGAAGGCCCCCTGAAAAACTTCAGATGGGAATGAATGGCCCAGATGATTAAATATTTCTGAGAATCTCTGTTGCAATCCAGAACAGCTTCAAGGAGACTGACTGAGATATCCAGCTTTATAGAATACTCCAGTCAGAATTTGACCATAATCTTGAATTTTCTCAGTATCCCCATAAGTTTACCAGTGTCTCCAATTAGCAGGAAGTAATCTAGAGAACTATGCTCACATCCCCCCAAAATGGATTATGGATGTTTGTCTTTGTTTACAGTGTTAATTACAAGTTGTTATAGATAATGGTAAGGAAAGACGCTATACAAAGGAAATTAGATTTGGGGTTCTTCTTTAAAAAAAGGGAGATGCTATAGGATTATGCTCTTATATACTGTCAGTATTTGTCATTGTAAATATTGGTTTATTAAAACATTGACTGGCCAGAAGCTAGACAGATAGGAAGTATAGGCGGATTGACCAGACAGGGAGCATGATGGGAAGAGGAAGAACAGAAAGATGCCAGTCAGATGCAGAGGAAGCAAGATGAGACTACTGAACTGAAGCAAAGGTACCAAACCATGTGGCTAAACCCAGATAAGAATCATGGGTTAGTTTAAGAGTAAGAGTTACTGTAGTAGGAGGTTTTTGGCCCGGACTATCGGGCCTAGCCTCAAGGTTTAGGCCTGCAGAGACACAGACCCACAGAAACACACAGATGCTTATAATAGTTTTAGGCTGATCGGCCTAAGGCCCAGGCATATCACTTGCTAACTCTTTACCCTTCATCTAACCCATGACTCTTATCCTGTTCAGCCATGCGGCTCGGTACCTTTTCTCAGAGCAGCATAGTTGTCTTCTGAATCTTCTGGCTTCTCTCTGGCATTCTGCTCTGTTCTTCTGGTTCCCAGAGTTTTCTTAGTCTGGTAGCCCCACCCACACTTCCTGTCTGCCTTTGGCTTTTTATTAAACCAGTGGGTGGGATAATTATTTACAACGAAACAACACAATCCCCTACAAATAGTATGCCTGAGCCATAGGCCAAACAGTTTATAATTAGTATAAGCCTCTGTGTGATAATTTGGGACTCAATGGTTGTGGGACAAGCCATTGGGACAGAGAAGCTTCTTACTACACCTTTCAATAAGTGAGGAGTAATGAGGTGGGTGAAATAAATACAGATGGAAGCAAATAATGACCTATAGGGAACAGAGATGTGGCTAGTGACACACGGAGTTCCCAAGGTCCTTAGAGGGAAGTATGGTCTCAAATTTGATTCCACCTTTGCTTTGGGAGAGCTGGTTTTGCTGGCTTTGACAGGACAGAACAGCATTTTTCTGCTTTGCTATGGGCTCTTCCTTCTTCAGGCCTGCTATCTAGTGGGCACTCAGTGGTGCAGTTAATTAGCAATAATGGGAAGATCTGGGAGTTTCCTTAGTTTGTTCAGGGCCTTAGGTATGCAATGGACTCCATCCCCTAACATCTTTGTGTCTAGGTGCATTTGCTGAAAAATAGGCGAAATAGAATGAAGTCCAGGTGGATTTTCAAGATGAGCTGTCGAGGGCTAGCCTTCTGACATCATGGCTACTGTTTCTTTTTTATTTTTAAACAATGATTAATTAATTTTTTGTGTATGAGCGTTTTGCTCACATGCACATATGTGTATGTATGCCTTACATCATGGAGGCCAAAGAGACTGTTGGATCCCATGAACGAGAGTTGTGGATGGCTGTGAGCTGCCTCATGGGTACTGGGAATTGAACCTGGGTCCTCTGAAAGAGCAGCAAGTGCTTCTAACCAGGGAATCATCTCCCTAGCCCCAGGGCTCTTGTTTCTTGACTCTCTGCATGAGGTAGTTTGTTTCTGATGTCCCATTTTTAAAGTTTGATACACTAATGCTTTCTCTGAGACTATTTTTTTATGGTCCTGGGGATTGAACCCAGGGCCTTGTGCATGCTAGGTAAGTGCTCTTCCACAGAGCCACATTCATAGACTTTTCATTTACTTTCATTCAGTTCCTATAGCAGCAGATTTCCCTAATAGGAATCAGCAAGGTGGCAGCTTGGAGACCTAGGATTAAGGCTTAATCCTGCCACTAGCTGTGTGGTCACAGAAAAGACACATAATGTTCTGGACTATAGTTTTCCCTCCTGTCAAATATGAAACCTGCCTGTGCTGCCTGCATTTAAGAAGTTTTGTGAGCATCAAACCGGATTACGATGTGTAAAGCCTTGAAAATAGCAAGGCAGTATTTAAGGGTAACATATAATCATGAATCCATTGGGATTCCCTTCAAGTGTTCATGGTGTAATGTGACCACGCCCTCTAGTCAATCTTGCTTGTTTATGTAAGGGACAATAGTGCCCTTTCCTATGCATCTCGATTAAAGCTTATACTTTTCTCTAACTGTCCAGGCTTGCTTCTCGGTGATCTGACTCTGAGTTTACAACCGCAGGTCCTTCCAGGGAACATGTTGACTTCCTGACATCGATTAAGATGATGACAGTGATTTAGGGATACACAGTTGCTTGAGAGATAAGTTTTAAGAGTGCCACACGAACCTCTGCATCTTAAAGTAATGCCTTCCGTATGCTCTTGACTTTAATTGGGAGTTTAAAATGTGGATGGTTTGGAATGCTCAGTGCCTTTCATGGCTCCGTCTGCAGCTGCTGTCAGGAGCACTCATGGGTGAGCGGGGTGGATGATCTGATGCTGGGTTTCTGGTGTTTAAGAAGCTACTGACAGGGTAGAGGGGAGCATGGCTCCTTTCTGCTAATTAGATTGCTTGTAGCCTGGTATTTGCATATTTTAAAAAAGATGGTAGTTTTTTTCTCTCTATATGAGAATGACAAGGCATTTTCTTCCTCTTATTACCCCTTGGGGAAAAGCTCCAGCACATCATTTGCTTTTCTTCTTGGTCCTCACAGTCACTGGTCTGCTCTATCTTCTGTCCACACCCTCTTGGCTGTGAAGGCCTGGGGGCAGGCAGTGGGCCAGAGTAGAAACTGGTACAGAAGCTCCCAACTCCCTTCAGCAATAGGAAAGGGCTGTGCAGCTGTGTGTGAAATCAGTGAATGAGAGCCCCTCGGACAGGTCCCCTCAGAGAACTTCTGGGTACTTCTAATTCTGACCTGGGTGGTTTTGAGAGTATCTATGAGCCCAGTGGGAGATAGTGGGACTCCAGGTTCTTTATCTCATGATTTCCTTAGGACCTTATCCCATTTAGGTCTAACTTATTAGTCTACCCCAGCCTTACTGCAGCTGGCAGAAATCTGGAACTCTTGAATCAGTGACTTCCTGACTGAAGTATGTTCTGGGCTCTGCTGACCATTGGACCATCTAGATATTTGTGGTGATGTTCAGAAGGAACAGTTTTTATAGTGCTTTTTCATGGGAAAATTCTTTTATATAAATTGTCCTCAGAACCCGGATAGAAGGGAAGAGATGACTTATGTTCTTTTACAGTTATAAAACAAACAAGCAAACAAAAAACAAAGGAAGAGTGGAGAAGAGAAGGTTCAGTCAGGAAACTGTCTTCCATGTTTCAATGTGTTCCATTGATCTGAGTTCAATTACAACCCAGGTAAAAAAATCTAGGCATGGTGGCATATGCTTGCATCTTAAGGCCACAGAGGCAGAGCTCTGGGACTTACTGACCAGCCAGGGTAAGCCTACATGTTGAGCCACAGGTCCAAGTGAAGGAGACTCTGCCTCAAAAGCAGGGTGGGCTGGAGAAATAGCTCAGTGGTTAAAGGTACCTGTTCTTAGAGAGGACCCTGTTTTGGTTACCTGCACCCGCATGATAACTCAGAACCCCGTGTAACTCCAGCTCTAGGGTATCTGATACCCTCTTCTGACATCCACAAGGACCAGGCACATACATGCACATATAAAAGTAGGCAAACTAGCCATGCATATAAAATAAAAATAAGTCTAAGTAATGAAAATGGAGGAAGGGAGCTGAGAAACAATACCTGAGGTCATCTCCTTCCACATCCAGACACATACATAAATGCGCATATATATGCAATACATGTGTATAAATGCACCTACATATACATGCACGCATACACACCATACCATACACACACACACATGCACACACACACACACATGCACACACACACACATGCACACACACACACACACATACACACACACACACACACAGTAAAGGAGAGCTCCGGGAGAAGACACAACTGACAAAGGAGAAGTCCACCCCCATATCACATTTCTTATGTCTGAGGCTGGGCTCTTTCCTTGGGCTGTTGAGCCGTGAGCAAGAGAACAGAGGATAAATAAGTCAGTAGCTGGCAGTTCCCAATCAGCTATGCTTGAATCAATCTATATAATTGGTTACATTGGAGACCAAGAGCTCTGCTTCATGTTCTATTAGGAATTTGTATTCTTTAGTCTTTCTAAAACAGCGCTGTTCAGAAGGACCTCTGCCTTTTTGCCAAGTGAAAGCTGGCATAGATCTGCACAAATGAATCTGAAATTGAGTAGCTGTGATTGAAGACAGGGGTGGGAGTACCTTGTCTGCTTTACCCCTCTTTGACCTTCAAACTGGCCTCAAGACATCCTTGAGAGCTCCAAGAAGTGAACACAGATGGATGCCTCCAGATGAGACATTTTCTCTCTCTCTCTTCCTTTCTCTTTTCTACCACTTACCTGGCAGATGCCAGCCTTTGTGTGGTCCAGGCATCCTGTATTTCTGCTATAGCCAGAACACAGAGGGCACAGTGTGTGGTCCAAGGACACATCCACTCTCTGGCAGCTGGTCAGTGAGCAAAATCCTTAAATCTATTCTGGGCTGTCAGCATATTTCATGACTATCAAAGCTTCTGAGTCAAGCTTGCAAAGCATCAAGCCATAGCTGAAGGCTCCCCCTGCTCCAACTACACATGGGCTGTGGAAGCATTGAAGAGATGCTTGCCATTATCCAATTAGGATGATTCATCTAATAAAGTCCCAGGGATTAGGGCCTGTAATATGAAGTTTCTGGCCTGGTCTTTCTGGCCTAGCTGCGAGGTTTGGACCCACTTGAAGCCCCACTGCCAATTAACCCCAAATAATCACACAAAGGTGTAGGGGATGGTGTTGTTTCATGGTAAATAATTGTCCCACCCACTGGTTTAATAAAAAGCACTGATTGGCCAAAGGCAGGCAGGAAGTGTGGGCGGGGCTACCAGACTAAGAAATCTCTGAGAACAGGAAGAAACAGAGCAGAATGCCAGAGAGAAGCCGGAGGAAGCAGAGGACAACTATGCTGCTGTGAGAAAAGGTACTGAGCCCATGGCTGAATAAGATGAGACATGGGTTAGATTAAGGGTAAAGAGTTAGGAAGTGATAATGCCTAGGCCTTAGGCCAAACAGCCTAAAACTAATTGTAAGCATCTGTGTGTCTCTGTGGGTCTGTGGGTCTAAACCTTGAGGCTAGGCCCGAATGTCTGGGCCAGAAACCTCATACTACACAAAGGCTTATATTAATTTCATGCTGATTGACGTATGGCTCAGATATATTGCTAGCTCTTTTATCTTAATTCAACACATTATTCTTATCTTGTTTATCCGTGTAGCTTTGTACCTTTTCTCAGAGCAGCATGCTGGTCTCCTTTCCTCTCTGTCTGCTGCTGTCTCTCTTGGTGTCTTTGTTCTGTTCTTCCTGTTCCCAGAGTTTTCTTAGTCTGGTAGCCCTGCCCACACTTTTGGTCTCCCTTCTGGCTAATCAGCATTTTATTAAACCAGCAGGAGGGAGAAATATGTACCAGAGCACAATCCCACTATATTTAAACTTCTGTATATTTTTTTGGGGGACTATGGGACCGATAGTCCAGATCTTGGGGCTAGTCCAGGCCAGAAACGACTTACTGCAGGTGCCTGGTTGCTAAGTGATCTAGACACAGCCTTTACTGAGATGTTAAACATTTTATGAAAATCTCCATTGGCCTTGGGGTGACTCTGATAGCTGCACTATGCTTCCAGTACTTTCTGAATACTGCCTTTCCTTGAGACTAGGTGGTCATCTGTGGAGCTGGGATGGGATCTGAGGCTGAGTTGTTTATTTTAGCTTGGCATGTGGGCTCTCCAGCCCCCTTTAGAAAGGACTTCTCAACAAAGCTATAAACGTACCAATAAACTTATTTTTGACAGTTTTTAAATTAATGTAGGGTAACAAACACAGACATCTCCTTATTTGAGACAAGTACTGAAGTGCACTTGGACATTCTTTATCTCTTCTCCAACTCTACAGACACTCAGTTTCCTTGGCAGGGAAGGGTTGCCAATGTACAGTATTTACTTTGGCTTTCTGGTGACATATTGCTGCTTTATTGACATTGTCCAGCAGGCTGCAGACTAGACATTCTGCCTCATTCCTCACTCCTGGAGTCAACCTGTAGGCATGAGATGGGAAACTCCACTTAAGTCTTCTGTCCTAAGCCAGGTACTCCTATTTGGTTTTTGCCCCCAAAGTCTTGTTTTTAGACTCTTAGTCACCTTCTCAGTTATGAGAATAAATTTATTTTGCTTTGTGTACTCTCTGTTGGAAATTCCATCAGGGAAGAATGAGGAATATGATATAGGCACCGAAAATCCATATCAAACCTTAACATTGCAGATAGCTTTAATACATCTTCAAATTCTGGGAAACACTACTTCTAAAAAAAATGTGTGTGTGTGTGTTTATGCATGCAAGTGAATGGCTGCCCTAGGAAGCCAAAAGAGGGTGCTAGATCCCCTGGAGTTGTAGTTACAAGTGATTGTGAGCAACACAAAGTAGATTCTGAGGTCTGAATGCTGGTTCAAGTTGTGAGTACTCTTAACTCCCGGGCCATCTCTCCAGCTTGACGATATTCTTTTTTTCTTTTTTGGATTTTGGAATCCATATTACTTTTATTATTCATTTTCAAATGCTTTTGAGTACTATGAGGAATGACCATAGGCAGCCTGCAAAGGGTTTCAAATGATTTAAATATTTTCAAAACCAGTAGTACTCAATCTGTGGGCCTCAACTTCTTTTGGGGTGGGGTTGCATATCAGATATCCTTCCTATCAGATATTTACATTATAATAACAGTAGCAAAATTACTATTATGAAGTAGCAACAAAATAATTTTATGGTTGGGGGTCACCACAACATGAGGAACTGGATTAAAGGGTCACAGTGTTGTGAGGAAGGTTGAGAACCACTGCTCTAGACTATCTCTCTGACTTTGTTAGCCATACCCTTTCTACCCAAGTTTCTCAGCCACAGTGTAACACCGCTGCCTTTTCAACTAGCTATCAGGTTCTACCTGCTCCAGATGCAGCCATCTCTCAGCCTCAAATATGGCCTCAGCTCTCAGCTGTCACCTTCTCTTCCCATGTTCTTTGTCCTACTGAGCTTACAGCTCACTGAGATTTACTGAAGGACTATCTTGTTCAGATCTATGGAGATAAGGAAGCATCTGGCCAATTGAAATCACTGGGAGCTGCTAAGTACTATTTCTTCCTTCACAGACTTTTTTTTTGTCTCCTTATAAGTGTGAGTCATTCTTTACAAACATTAGCATCCTTCACTCCAGTGGTACATTGTCACCTGCTTAATCTCTAGTAAGAGAAGCAGACATTGCTATTGCTGGACCAAATTAATTTTGCTGAGAATAAATTCATAGAGTAAAATGATTGGGAGGAGTGGAGGAAAAGGCCTTTCAACTCTCTCTTTTGAACTCTCTCTAAGGCAAAAGGAAGTCTCTGTTTGAGCAGCTCCTCACTCTCCTCATGGCCAGGAGCATCTTCCCCCTGATGAGTGGATGAGGTGGCCGTGCCCTTCTTATCCACAATCCTTTTTGCTCTCAGATTCTCTGTTTTTATCTCTCACTGAGTTCACAGTGACACACCCCTCTTCCCTTTCCTCTGAAGAGAAAAAAAAAATACAAGGCTCTATCTGTCTTTAATCCCCTAGAGAAAGCCACATGAGCAAAATTAAACCATGCCTGCCTCTTCCCACTGCAGGGCTTCGTGGCTACAGTGGTTCCCCATGTGTGACCATGCCAGCTGCCCCTGCCTGTGGGAAACAATGCAGAGATCTCTGGTCAAAATATATCCCCGAGAGAGAAAATTGACAGTAAGAGGAAGGTGAGTCACAGCTGATGTGAGGTGAGCTGTCCCTCAGGTCATAAATGGAGGCTGGAACACACTGGTTGGGCCTACCTAATAGTAGCTCCTATTTTAGCTTCTGGAGGAGTGATGCAGAGGTAGGCTCTGTTGCATTGGGATTCATCCAGATATGGTAGTTTAGGTTATACGGAAGGACTAGCTATGATGGAAATTCTAATAGTGAATGCCTCATTGAAATTTTAATTTGGTCAGCTCTCTATGCAATGGGCTGCAGCTGGTCTGATGCACTGCCCCTGAAGAGCATCTATCGATGTACTGCAGAGGAATTAACTTAGACATAATGGGATTTTTGTTTTCACCGCTGCTCATAAAAACAAGCGCCTTGAGCAAATGGAAATGTATGTAACAATTTGTACATTTCTCATAATGACCGTGGCTGCACAGAGGCTTCCTAGAGATGGCAGCAATGTCCCTGCAGATCAGGGGTGGCTTCTGAATGATTAATGAAAAGCCCTATAACCAAGATTCTGGTTCTGGGAAATAGGGGAGAATAATGGTGTAGGCTATGGGCAAGCAAAGTGCTTAAAAAGGTGTGACTCTCTCCAGGACCAGGTGCCAAGGAGGCTGACTGGTACCAAGGAGCTACAATCTTTTCAGGGAAGAATGACTAGGTGCCCTGAAGTAGGGAAAAGATAGAAAATGAATATTCCTTCCCCATAGATCTTCCTGGAGCCTCTGACTATACCTTCTGGGACAGGGGACACTGTCTTCTCAATAGCCTTTCCCTTTACTGTGCCATCCTTTCCCAGCAGTTCCACCATGGATTTTCCCTGTTATCTACAGACAGGGTCCTTAGGACCACTGCCTGCTTGGCTATTACTTCTTGCCAATCTCTGGGTAATGAAACCCCATATAGGTCACTGAGAAGGATCACATGTGTCAGTCACACTCCCAAATCCCCTCACTACTATTTAAGTACACCCCCAGGTGATTTCTGTACTTGGCTTTATCTAAAACTCAGAGTTAGAGCAAAAATCTGTCTGCTTTTTGAATTTTCACTTGTCATTTCTGTAATGTACTCAAGACTTTGCATTAAGAAATCGGAGTTATTGGAGATATTTTATAAAGCCCAAACGCTATGTCAGGGTCGGGGGAATTCTGAGTCCATGGAGCCTGAGTAACAGTACCTAAAGATGGGCCAAGAGCTTTGCTTTGGATTCAGTGAAGGGCGAACGGCCTCAGACAGCCCGTGTCTTGGTATATCACTGGTGTGGGAAGGAGTCTAGGCTAGGCTCACTTCTATTATGCACTGGTGGCTATGTAGAAGTGCACACATGGGATGTGAGATGTAAGTAGACTGGGCGGTAATGTGCCCAGAGTCTGACTGCACAAAACTGAGACCCAGCTCAAGCACTACATTAATTACATTCTACTGCTGTGGTAAAACACCACAGCAGAGGCAACACAAGGAAGAGAGAGTTTATTTTGGCTTATGGTTCCCGAGGGATAGTAGCCCATCGTTCTGGGGAAATATGGCAGCAAGGGACAGGCATGGTGGTAGAAGCAGGATGCAGAAAGCTCATGTATCAACCATAAGCACTGAAGCAGAGAGAGAGAGGAAACAGGAATTGCCACAAAAGGCAGTTTTAAACTCTCAAAGTCTACCCCAGTAATGTGCTTCCCCCAGAAACCTATACCTTTCAAACCCACTGAAGCAACATCAGCAACTGGGGGCTGGATCTCCAAATACTAGAGCTTACGGGTGAGATTCTCATGGAAACCACCACAAGCACTTATTTTCTTTCTAATTTGGACAAGTCACTTACCTTCTGAATAGCAGCAGATTAGAGATGGCCACTGTAGTGGTTCGAAAGAAAATGGCCCCCAAAGGGAACGGTATTATTAGGAAGTATGGTCTGTTGGAGGAAGTGTGTCACTGTGGGCACAGGCTTTGAGGTCTCTTTTGCTTCAGCTTCCCTTGGTGATAGTCAGTTGACTTCCTGTTGCCTGCAAGATATAACACTTTCAGCTCCAACGCCATGCTGACATATACCCCATTATGGATAATAATAAACTGAATCTCTGAAACTATAACTGAGCCACCCCAATTAATTTTTTTTTTTTTTTGTAAATAAGAGGACTGAGATATTGCTGTGATGGGCTTCACTGTGTTTTTGTTTTAAGCATTGCTTAATGGGCCTTACTAGTAGGAGCATGGAAGACAGGTGCTAAGAATTATTTGAACTTTGGCGGGGGTGGGGGGTTAGGGGGGTGGGGGGAGGGGGTTCACTCAAGAGGTTTCAGAGGAGAATTTTAGTATGTTGCCTAGAGGTCATTCTTGTGATATTTTGGTGAAGAAAATGACTCCCTTTCACCCTTGTCCAAAGAGTCTGCCTGAGGATAAAGTGAAGAGTTTTAGGTTAATTCCGTTGGCAGAAGAAATGCCAAAACAGCTCAGTATAGACTATGTTGTGTGGATATTAGTGGTGACTCCAATGAAGATTTATTACCAACAGGAGTAAGCTGAGCAGGACAAATTACAAAATGAAAATTTTGCAGAGACAAGTAGCACCAGGAAGTGGAATGGAGCTAAGTCCTGTGTTTGAGGAGATAAGCAGAGTAAGAAATGAAACAAAGGAAGTGGTAACCTCAGGGCAAAATCCCACCCAGCTAAGTTTCCAACTTGTGAAAAGGGAGTAAAGGGAAGCTTAGAGCTGGGTGTTGTGGGGCACACCTTGAATCCCAGCTCATAATTCCTCACTATGCTCCCTTCCCTGTGTTTTGGAATGGTAATGTACATCCTGTGCCATTACACATTGGAAGTATGTGATCTGATTTTGATTTTGATTTTTGCAGAAGGGTCACAGGTAGAAGATTGCTATGGCTCTTGGAAGGGACTTTGTACTTTGAAACAAGTTTGAGACTGTTATAGACTATGGGGACTTTTGAAGTTAGAGTGAATGCAATTTTTGGATTATGATATGATTTGAGGGACAGGGGATGAAATATGGTTGTTTGAAAAGAAACTGGCCCCTATTAGGAAGTGTGGGCTGTTGGAAGAAAGATGTCACTGTCAGGGGTGGGCTTTGAGGACTCTATTGCCCAAGCTTCCTTCACCCAAGCTTCCTTCAGAGTGACTGTTAGTTAAGTATCTATTGCCTGCAAGATATTAGACTCTCAGCTACTCCAGCACCGAGTCTGCCTGCATGCTTGCCATGTTCCACACCATGATGATAAGGGACTGGACCTCTGAAACTGTAAGTGAGGCACCCCAATTAAATGTTTTCTTTATAAGAGTTGCCACGGTGATGGTGTCTCTTCATAGCAATGGAAACCATAGTTAAGATAGCCACCTATTACTTTCCTCTCTCTTATCAAGAAGTGGGGTCCTAAATCTAGGCTGGTCTAGGTTGTGCTGACCAATTCAACACACTGGAAGTGATAATAAGCCAGTTCCAGTCCTTCAAGAGCATTGTCTTTGTGGGTGTTATCTAGGTGTATATTGTGTATTTATGTGTTTACATGAAGCTACATATGTGAGAAGAGGCCAAAAGATAACTTGTTCACATACTAAGTTGCATTTGATTTGTGGAGTTCTGGTAAGTGGTGTAATGGGCAACTTAACAGGCTGGTTTCATGACTTTTGGTGACTGTGAATGAATCCAAAAGCAAGGCAAGAGGCTGCTTCTTATTTCACTCATGTTTCTAGATAGCACCTAAAGGAAGACAACTGAGTTGGAAAAGTGACATTCAAAGTGAGCTTGGGGTTTAGCTCAGAGGTGAAGCATTTGCCAAACAATAGTGAAAACTTGGGTTTGATTATCAGTTCCCATAATAAAATAAATTAAAGACATTGTGAATAATATTATCTGTTGGAAGCCATGTGGCCTAGGTTTGGACCAATATATGAGTGCTTGTCCAACAGGTCTCCAGATGAGGCAAAGCCCATGGAGACAGACTTGGCAAGGACCAGTGGACTTCTGGGCAGCACAGAATACTGCTGGGACTGGACAGCCTGCATGCTGTCTTATCTCTTACAATATTGATGATTCTCTTGGTAGTTTTTAGTGTCACTTTGTCAGTCATGCATGGGACAGATGTGAACATTCCTGAAAATCCCATTTTTCTCAAATATTTTCCCCTAAAATTATTTGGGAGCTGATGCTTCTCAGGTTTCTTGTCTTGGGATGTCACCCATCACTTTAGACCCCGGGAGCTATTCTGATATAGTGCTAAAAGAATCAGAGGCAGATAAACCCCTATTTCCATAAATATATTTTGAACAAGGTTATTGTTCTTGAAAATGTTGCCTAGGCCAACCTCCATTTAGTTTTGTAAAGATAGGATAGACCTGGCTTGATATCTTGTTTCAGTGGTCCCGGGCGGCCAGAGGCCCAGACCCTGCCATGCCAGACCCCTTAGCAGCCCACCACCGCTCAGGCCCCCAGAAATGACTCAGACGCTTATATTAAGTTCATGCTGTTTGGCCTATGGCTCAGGCACATTGCTAGCTAGCTCTTACATCTTAAATCAACCCATTTCTATTAATCTGTCGGCCACGTGGCCTGTGGCTCACCTGTGTTCCTTACATGTTGCTTCTTGGGCGGCTTGCTCAATCTGCTTGACTCCGCCCCACTTCTCCTACCTATGCTCTGATTTCTCCTCCCACTTCTTCTATGGTGCCTGTCATGGCCCAAAACAGCTCCTTTATTTAAAGATTGAGATTCACAGCATACAGAAAGGCATTCCCACATCAATATCTGGCCAAGCTAGCAAAATGTTAAGTGTTGGTCTTGGTTTAAAAATATTTTGATGTAGAAGTTAGAAGAAAATATTAGGAGTTAGGAGGAAAGTTAGGGGGTTAACATTGAAGAATGGGAACAGCCTGTTGTTAATGTGGAAAATCATTTTTAATGTATAAAAGATGGCTGGAGCTATTTGGGGCTGGCCACTTGTGTGAAACTCATCTGGCAGTCAGACAATTCATCTTGTCTCAGGATCTGAATCCATGTTTTGGTGGGACTGTGGCAATTATCTAATACTGTTAGTATATCCTCTCCAGTATTAGGAGTCAGAATTGTACTGGATACTTTAGTCTCTGAGGCTGCTCACACATATATAGAAACAGAGTTTGTTGGATAACTGAGCTTCTTTGGTAACAAGCATAATTATCAAAGGTCAAGTTTAGAGGCCATTAGTTAGATATGGCTAATGCTTTTGGTTCAGAATCAGTATCAGAGTCCTTCCTATGTAGCTTACGTTGGCCTCTAACCATGATTCTCTTGCCTCAGTCTCCCCAGTACTAAGGTTGTAAATGTGCTTACCATGACTGATTCTGTTTCTTTCATAGTTTAAAGCAGTCTGTGGCTGCTAAATTTGTTTTATAGTTTACAGTAGCCTCAGATAGTCCTTCTATGTAAGGGTCCTTCTTCAGTACCATGATAGTGCTTGAAAGCGAAGGTGGGCTTATCCCAAAGCGAAGCAAGAAAATGAACTATGATCAGAGTTTTCCCTTCTTCCCTCAAAAACTTATATACAGTCTGGGTAAAAGGCTCAGGCAGTAGAGCACTCGATGTGCAAGCATGGGGACGAGAGCTCAGATCCCTAACCATTCACTTGAAAGCTGGCACAGAAGCATGTGTCTGCAATCCCAGTGCTGAGCCAGATGGATTCCTAAAGCTCGATTCTCAGCTAGTCCTGCTCTGCTTTCAAGGAGAGATCCTGCCTCAGAAAATAAGGTAGTGAGTGCTTGAGGAACACATCTGATAATTCTTTTTGTCTCCATATGCATGCTCACATATGTGAGCCTGTTCCTTCACCGGCACACACATGTGCACACACTGTAGCTATATAAGACACCACAGTGTTCCCACTCCTGCTAGGAAAAAAACCATGGAAGCTCATTTTCCCACAATCATTGCAGAACTGTTACAGTTCTCATGTCAAATGCTTGCCTTAATAAGGAGATGAAAGACCTATTAATACTGTTTGTTTTGTTTCTAAGCAGTAGACAACAGAACTATCTCCTCTTTCACTGATGACTCTGCAGGCACAGGGACCAAATGGCCACAGCAACCTTGCTTTCTATGTTCAATTAAATGGACCAGAGATACAATCTCTATTGTTTTGAAAGTGTTGAGGTGAGAGAGTTTTCCCCTTCCATGCCAATAAGAAGAACATATGAAAGACATTGAGAATTCAGATGTCCTTTAAAAAAATTCATCCACCGAGATATGCTCATAATTTGATGGCAAGTCTTGCTCAGGGACACAAGGGCATAGTTAGCAGTGCATGGTGTCCTAGGGTTTCTGTTGCTGTGAAGAGACACCATGACCACAACAACTTTTATAAAGGAAAGCATTTAATTGAGTGGGCTTACTCTTCAGAGGTTCAAGCCATTATTATCATAGTGGGACATGGCAGTGTGCAGGTAGACTTGGTGGTGGAGAAGAAGTTGAGATTTCTACATCTTGGTCCATAGGCAACAGGAAGTGAACTGTGTCATTGGTCATAGCTTGAGCATAGGGGACCTCAAAGCCCAGGCCCACAGTGACACACTTCCTTCAACAAGACCACACCTACTCCAACAAGCCACACCTTCTAATAATGCCACTATCTTTGGGTTTGGGGGACAGTTACTTGAACTACCACACATGGGCCCTACATTGGGTGCCAACTATTGCAGTAAATGTTATTTGTAGTGTATTATATGTAGAATTAATATTATTAGAGGGTATTTTAACACTCATGGATATAAATTAAACCTTAGGGCAATTTTGGAAGGTAGGATGATCTCGGTGATGGATGTTGATCTAATCTCTAAAAAGACAAAAACCAAACAGGCTGCTCAAGATCTCAATAACCCTTTCCAAAGGGGCTGGCCACACCCCATTCAAACTCCCAAGACTCCAAAGACATGCCTTCCAACCTTATCAGCTAACACCTAAACTCCACCACATAACCACATGTGGGTTTATCACTATGTAAGTATAACATTGCTGTGAAGCCCTCTATTGAGTATCAGTTACTTGTGTGACACTGTGGTGGGACAGGGAGGAACAGACTGGGAGATCTCACAGGCTAGTTGGTTTTGAGTTGTCTTAAGAGTGTGGTGTGAGAGGTCCCAGGTGAGTGACCAAACAGGCAAGGTCACAGTCATGGATCATTGAGAAAAGCACTGTGGATAGAGGAGTTCAAGTAAGAAAGCCATGGGAACCAACCCCATGCATTTGGGTTTGATATTCCATCCCTGCCCTCCATCATTTGGAGAAGGTCCTGGGAAAGGGCTTTTTATAAGAATGGCTTAAGTGGATAATTACAGCACTTTGATGGTCCTGTCACCCAAAAGTTGGAAGGATCCTAGAGCATGGAGGGCGACTCCAAGAACAAATACCATTACATTATTGTACTCTCCTTTTTAGAAGTTTACAATGAGGCAAAGGGGAAAGCTTTAGACAGGGTCAGTCCTGTACAACTTTCCAATACAATCCATTTACTGCGGGAAACTTTTCTCTTAAATCACTCACAGAAGCCAGGGGATGTGCCACCTATGCTTTAGCAGTCCTACAGATCTGATGACGTAGGTAGACATCATTGTTCCAACTCTCCTCTCATAGAACACTAATCCTGAAACTTTCCTGCCTGTAATTTCTGAATCCTGGTCCTAGAATAATAGTCTATTTCCATCTTACAACTCCTCTTCAAATCCTCTACTATCCCTTAAACACTTGCATCTTGCATCCCACAGTCTGTTTTGTGTATCACAATTCTTGCTAATGTCACTTAATCTTTGCGTCTTTAAGTCTTGAGAATCTTGAATTTCAGTAATCCTTCAATCCCAGAAAGACCCCACAGTGAACTGATCCTACTTGGTTTTCATGACCCCCCATCCTTCTGACACCTCTCCTTTACTCCATACTATGAGCTTTCTTTATAGTTCCTCACCCCAAAGCCCCTCCATTATTACACCCCTTCTCCACTTCATGCTTTTACTGACAACTCCTCCCTAGCTACTTCTCTACCATTCTGTGCACATACCTATATAGGTGAATGCAGCTGAGAAAAATCACACTCTTGATGTCTGGTTTGACTTTATATTCATGACTATGAACTTGAAATGGGAATTTAATGTTGCCCAGGGTCATTATCTTGGCCCATTTCCCTTGTTCATTCAATCTCTTACATTCCTTGATAGCCATTTCACCATTTCAAACTTCACAGCCCTCTCTGCTTCCCCTTCTCATGTGCTGACCTTGAGTCCCACTTAACTAAGAAATCGAAGCAGTCAGAAGAGAATGTTGGCAGACTTCCCCTTCTACATCCGATGAACTGGATAGCACTGTACTTGCTTCTGCCTCTTCCCAATGTTGTGTGGTCTCAACTAAAGCTCATTAACTCCTGTCTCCCTGCAAGTTCAGGACCATGATTGCACAATCCCTTCTTCATTATCTTTCCTTCCTCTGTTGGATGCAAGCACAATGTTATTTCTCCCATTACAAAGAATCCCGTACGGATGCAGAGAGTAAGTGTCCATAGAATGCTTAGCCACAGATGGGACCTCTATATCACACCCCTCCCTGCAAGGCTCAGAGACCGTCAGCCAAGAGGAAGGGGGCAGACTGTACAGACCATGGCAACATAATGACTAATGGGCATTGGCAGGGCTGCTCACTCATGAGCTCACAGAGATTGATGGTCTGCACCTCTCCCCCAATCAACATTGAAGCATGGAAAGTCCCGCCCCTAGCTGACAGCTTCCGGGGAGGTAGAGTCAGCTGTTTTCTGATTGGTCTCCCCATTTCCTTCTTGATCTCTTTCATAACTTAGTAATGGAAACACTTCTTCTGAGATACAGATCCGGCTGACTCAGGACTGCAACCCCACATTTTAGGGATGATAAGGCCTAACTAGGGTGCAGAGTGAGTCAGAGTGAGTTCAAGGCCAGCCTAGATAACTTAGTGGGTCCCTGTACCAAAGTACAAAGCAATAAGGGACTGCAGCATGTTGTGAGGTTGCTTTAGCCTGTAGTACCAACTCATGCTGAAAACGGAAGGGCTCCTCTGTTTCAGAGTTAGGGGCCTACATGCCAGCACTGGTTAGGCCTTACCCCATGGGACGCCTTTGTCATGCCCTTCATTTCTTTCCTCTTCTTCCTGTTATTCCCCCTCTCATCCCTTAAGTATTCAAGCCTGCATCCTACTGGGGGACCACTGTACTGTTAGTTCTCTCTGCTTACAGCTCTCTTCCTCCAGCAGGCTCCCTGGCATATTGCTGCAACATCTTCAAGCCTGCACCCAAAGGCAAGGTCTTCAGTGATGCGCATACCCACCATCCTATTCAGCATCACCACCTGTACTAACCTGCCAGGATTTCTGCTCTTTCTTTTTTTCCATTTCCTAATTGATTGTACCTATAGAATATTTTTTAAAATCACAGTTCAATTAATTTGTTTATTATAGTTATTGTCATCCCTCCCCAATTCCTCAGTGTCCTTAGATGATTAATCTTATATACATAAATGATTAATAATCTTTATTGTATACATAGATGATGATATACATGTTAATAATATATAGATGATTAATCATGTTTATATGAGTATATGTAAGATTAAACAAAATTATATATAAGATATATATGATAACAACATATAATCTTATGTACTATAATCTTATATAAGATAATCTTACATATATAAGATTAATCATCTAAAATATATGTATTATGTATGTATGTATATATATATATTGTGTGTGTGTGTGTCTGTGTGTGTCAGTGTAAGTATGCATATGGTGGTTGGTTCTCTCCTTGTACCATGTGAGCCTCCCTGGGACTGAACTTAGGCTGCCAGCCTTTGTGGCAAATGCCTTTTCCTTCTGAGCCAGCTTGCCAGCCCTTGTGTTTGAAATATTTAACAATCAAAACTTAAATAATAAAAATGGACATTTGTTGTATAATTCCCAGACTTTTGATGTTTATAATTTCTTCACTTATTAGTAATACTAGTGTTTGATATATGCAAGGTATTATGCATGTAGCTCTACCTATTTCCGTCTGTTAAAGCTGTTAACTAATTTTGATAGCATTCACCTGAATAACTCTTATGATAAATCTTGAGGTTGAAGTCCTTGTTGGCTGGACTCTGTTTCTTCCAGTCAAATTCACCTTAACAGGCTGTTTCTCTTTTCCTCTTTTTTTTTTTTTTTTTTTTTTAAATGTGTTACCAATATAGCCCATTTAATCAGAAAGACACGTATCATTATTTCCATTTTAGAAATTCACTTTAAAAATGACATTTCAGTTGAGCCTGGTGATGCCTGTCATCTCAGCACTTGGGAGGTAGAGGCAGGAGGATCAGGAGCCCAGGATTATCTTTGTATAGAGAGAGTTTGAGAACAACCTGGAGTATACGAGATCCAGTCTGAACCAATAAACAACTCTCAAAAAGACATTTTAAGGGATGAAACATATCTATTTCTGTTACATTTCTCCTCTAAAGAGTGGAAAACAATTTTGTTAATAAGTAAATTATTTGTGTGTACATGTGTGGTTTGTGAAGTCTGTGTGTGTGTGTGTGTGTGTGTGTGTGTGTGTGAGAATGTGCACATCTGTGAATGCATGGAGACCAGAGGAGAACATGAAGTGTCCTCTCCATCACCCTCAATGTTAGCCCCTGAGACAGGAGTCCTGCTGAACCTGGAGCTAGACTGGCAGCCAGCAAGCCACAGCCATCTTGTCTTTGCCTCACACCACTGGGGTAACAGGGCACAAGGACATGTGGAATCCCAACTCAGGCCCTCATGCTCGTTCAGAAGCTCTCTTAGCTGCAGAACCATCTCCCCAGCTGCAGTAATACCCTTTGAATGTTTTTATTTCATGTTACAAATAGTATGACAAACTGAAGCGTATCAAGCAGAGTGGTGAACACAATGACCTGCTGCTGTCTTGGGGTCAGATGGGGAGACAGTTGTTTACCCATCCTCATTTTGACAAACTGTTTTCATAGGCTACCTGCTGCTTCTACTTTCTCCATCCATTATTTATTTTGCTTAGAATAAAAACTAGTCATAGTTCCAGTTGTTGCTGCCTCTGCTAGCAGAGATATGAAATGATTGGAAAGATGAATGCAGAACTCATTGTCCTGGGTCCATCGATGTTAACCCGATGGAGCAGATGGGAACACATGGCTGGACATGTCCTTGAATGGCTCTACCCAATTTCCTACCTTTCAGATATGTGAGGTCTCTGCCAGGCTTGGAATCTTTTTGACTCATTATCACTTCAATTCTCTCTTCCAAGAGAAACCAGATTTTTATTGTTTCAAACAAATCAAACCCACAAAATAACCCACAAAAGACCTGAGCATCTTGAAGGGACACATTACAATGGTCATACAATTTTCTGGGTGGTAACTGACTCTCCCTAAGCTATGCAGTGGCTGTAGAGCAGACAGGCAGAAACAGATGATGTAGGTTTCAATTGAAATGCGCTGATGGAGAGAAAGAGGGGACTTGGTCCTTTGTCCTTTAGATCATGCCAAACCCACACAAAAGAGGAGCTCTGAACATTTATCCTGAGCTTTGGCATGTGCAGAAGAGACCCATCCTAGCCTACAGAACAACAGCATGAACTTGTCCCACATGCTCTGGTTAGTGGTCCACCTCCTGTGCACCCGTCAGCCTCCCCTGTATTCTCATTGACTCACCACATTTCTTCTGGCTCCTTCTAAATGATAGGATTG
This sequence comes from Phyllotis vaccarum, assembly GCA_033318265.1. Taxonomy (NCBI): domain Eukaryota; kingdom Metazoa; phylum Chordata; class Mammalia; order Rodentia; family Cricetidae; genus Phyllotis; species Phyllotis vaccarum. Next base: position 11,644,519 of record JARWLC010000017.1, on the reverse strand, counting down.
ACATTCTCCCCCCTCCCCCCTCCCTCCCCCCACTTATCAGTCTTCTGTCTCTCTGCCTGTCTCTCCCTTCTTGCCTCCATTCCTTTGTCCCTCTCTGTTTCCCTGATTCTCTTCCTCCTTTTTGCTTCCTGTCCCCTCTCTGTTTTCAAAGGACATTGCACTATTGATTGTTGGAAAACATGTCCTGGCATTTAACTCCAAACAGTTGTGCTGTGAGCCTATCCTGTGAATTTTATCTCTACTCTTAAAATTATCCTTAAAATATACTTGAAAGACATTCTATAAGAGTGATCTTCAACTAGGGCAAGCTTTGTCTTCTCAAGATGTTCAGCTATGACTGTAAAGAGCAGTGGCGAGGGTGCTACCAGCATTAAGAAGGGATGTCCAACCTTTAGATCATGCCTACAGCTATCCTGGGATGTTTACAGCACATGGGTAGTAGGGTTGGCATGCCTGAGAGCAGATAAAGGTTAGCAGTACAGCTAAATATCCCCCAGTGCTCAAGACCATCCCCCAGAGAAGAATTACAGGATTCAAACTGTCAGTGGTGCTGAGGTTGAGAAATTCTGCTCCACAGGAAAGAAAACTTTAGATTTTTAAAGAGATTAGTAAGAAACAAAAGCCACCCTTAAAATTGAACTCCGATTACTTAATGGCCATGGAGTTGTAAATTTGCTGAGCACAGGTTCTTCTGTAGACACTGTTGCTGTTCCTCTCACTGAACATCACTGACATCACATATAGTCACATATATCCCTGTTTGTAGTGATGAATGACTAGTAGATGTTCAACTCATGACAAGTACAGTTGCATAAAAATGTACTTCTTTATTTGTCAAAGAAAATCAATTTTAAGGGTCTTTGAATATATCAATAACTTGCACTATGCCTTGGGCACTGTTACTCTGGGGTTGCTTTTTCTTAGAGTTAATAACTAGAAAAGTCTATCCTGATTGTGTGCTACATGGAATGTCGCCTTAAGTGTGGCTTTTTCTCACCAACCTTGACCTTCTGTGGACATTAACATACTGGATTCAGAGGTGAAGAGTGCCTCCCTCATGTTCCCTGGTTAACAGTTCAGAGGCTTTTTTTTTTTTTTTTTTCTGCAAAGGCTTTGTAAAAATGAAGTGCTCTGAAGAAGCAAATGACTGTAAGTGGTCCTGAGGGTGTCAAGTTTCCCATGTTCCATGAGCAGATACACTGTGTCTTAGGCTATCTCCATCAGGTTTCTGAGTGAACCTCAGTTTGCACTGGGAGAGAGGCCCAGCATCAGTTTAGTGGAATGGCATCTAGTATGTTTGTACCAAGGAAGCTGCTTGTGGCTCCTGGCCTAGGGATGAGGATAGGTCTTTGTGGATATTCAGGAGGAAGTGAAAGTCGGCTTGGATGTGAATGGGTGTGTGCATGCATGCTAGCATGTATGTTACACATATATTGCACACCACATCATATTTTGCAGATGTCCATTCATTTCACTGTATGAAAATCTTTTTTTTCCCTCCAAGAGTTTATTTTAGCGCCATAAAAACCCCAGGCCCACTCCCCATTCTCACTAAGGCAAGAGGGTTTATATGGACATTCATGTGAGAGGTTAAGGTCTTTCTTGTGTGGCCATCAGAGGCTTGGAGAAAATTCATTTTCAAATTCCAGCTTTGGTCTTCTTTTTAGACAGAGCCAGAGGTGAGGAGGCAGGCAGGTGGCAGGGGGAGCCCCCAGGGAAGGACTCCGCTCGCAAAGCAGCTTGTAGTTCCCCCAGTCTTCTTCCACATGAACATCTTCCCAGCATCCCCAGGAGGCGATCAAAGTGTACAGACCAACATACAGAGGGGAAGGTAGCGGTAGACCTGGGTTTGATGCTTTTCTATCACATTACCCACCCCTTGGGTTCCAACTTGGTGTGTATATGTGAGGCAGCCTGGCAGAGGGCACCCTTTCCCATCAGTCATTCTTCTAACCTCTGGATCAGTTCTAAGGAGGAGGCAGAGGTGCTGCTACCTCACAAGCCTTCCTGGCCCCACCTCAATCCCGGGAATGTTGATCATCATTTTTGTCTTTACTAAGAACCCCCATTTACTGCATACTGCGGGTCTTGAGCTCCTCTCTAGATGTTTTTTCTTCTTTCCAGCAGCAGCATGGCCCCCATTTCAATTTCTCAAATTCTCTCTTGCTTATGGTCTCATAGCCACCCTGACTTGTTTATTGTTCCTCCTCCTCCACAAGACATATCTTCCTTGATTCAAATGTATGGCCAGTCCCACTGCTACCAAGACTCTGTTCTCTAGTTGAGCCCCCTCCACCTCCCACCCCCATCCAATTTTCATTGCTCTTACTTGGTTGGGAATTTCTTGAATCTTGGGACTGGATTCTCAGTAATTAATTTATTCCTTCATTAAACATTTTGTTCGGGTTTCATGGAGCTGATAAATCACATCTGCCCTTAGGAGTTTGAAGTCCACTGAGAGGTAGATGTGGGAATCAGAGATACAGTAAAAATTTCTCTCATTATTGAAAAACCTGATGGGAGAGCACAGTTTTGGGTCTGCAGCCAATTGGTGAAATTTGGGCTTCTTACAACTGGTGAAATAACTCAGTCTCACATAGGGTATAGATGATGGCTCTCCACACACAATATGTCGAGGTAGAGAGTGGAATGGTGGGTGCTCAGACTGTGTGACACATGGAAAATACTCAATACTCACTGTAACCGTCACTAGTTCATTCCAACACTTGGCCCCCATCTCTCTCATTGCTTCATCTCCAGGGAGAGAAGGAATAAAGCAGAGTTCCATATAGCAACACACTGGACAGCTCCTGTTTACCTGTGTTGGGGTTTGTGTACCTACAGACACCTGCACACGCATCACACACACACAGACAGACACACATAAGGAAAATATTTAAAAGTCAGAGTAAAAGCCAGAGGAACTTGGGGAAAGACCTTTCTGTCCTGTAGGCTTCAGGATCCTTGTTTAGAAAGCATTGTGTGATACATTTCATTTCACAGACTATGTGAAAAGGAAATGGATTTGTTTGAGTCCCAAGTTCCTGGATATGCAAACATTTGGGCACAGCTTGGGTGTAGTCGTAGTTAAAAGTGCTAAAGGAGGTTGTCAGCCAGCAGATAATCTATGGGAGTAGAGAGGACTTTATAGATTTATTCAGTATTGACAGTAGATGTTTCTATGCCACAGAGGCCAATGGTATTCTTTAATCTGAGGTTAGAGATTCTAGAATTTGACTAAGGTCTATCCTCAGGTATTCAGGGAGGAGAGATCTAACTCCTATTCTTGGGTAACTTTGAGTAGAGACACTTAGGGACCCACTTTGGAACTAAGCAGATCACAGCAGTTACAGAATCCAGGCCAGTCCCATCAGTGACTGGCTCTGATAGCAAATGCTGGTGGGCCCAGCCTCCAAGCCTGTCACAGGAGTAGAGGGCAACTTCCCCTGGGCTCTGTATTCTATCAGCTTCTCTCTCATTTTCTCCCTTCGGAAGCCTGGCTTCCCTATGGTTTTCAAAATTTTTCAGCTGCCATGAGGCTGGTTGATCATTTTACAAGCAGAACTCGTTCCCTCGGTCCTTCCAAGCTTGACATAAATGGAAACGAACAGAGGAGAGCAATTACACATGCTGGCATCCAACACCAGAGCTGTGTGATGCCCCCCTTCATGTTATGATAATCTCCTTAGTTTTTTCCCACTGGATCTTCTCCTGACCTGGCTCTCCTTCTAGCCCCATGTGCAACTGTAGCAGAGCCTAAGCCCATAACAGTAGCTGTGAAGACTCCTCCTCTCCAGTCAGCTTTCCTTCCCTGCTTCCTGTCTTGCTGTAAGCTTCTTCTCTCTATAGCCGCTACCACCCAGCGTCTGCTTCCCATGAACTCTTCCTCAATCCAAATGGCCATAGAACAGTACTCCATGCCTCATATATTTTGGCACCTTTGAATGTGTTCTATGCACCATCTTCCCTTTTGCAAATTTCCCGGTGTTCACCATAGTCAAGTGACCAGACAACACAGGAAATGATAGGTTTGGAGAGGTTACTTGTGTCTTACAAGATCAAACTGAGTTCACAGCACTTACCCTTGGATGGCCATGGCATTCAAGCAAAGCTGCTGCTCTTTTTCTAGGGCCTTTTTTGACCCTTATCTCACAAGATCCACAGGACATCACCCTCATCTCACTGGTCTTGAGCAGTAGGTCTCTTAGATAGACACCGTTCATTAAGTTTTTTATTGCTGTGATAAAATCTGACAAAGGCAATGTAAGTGAGGAAGGACTGACTGGCTGTGTTTGAAACGAGTGATGAACACAACATAGCTTTCTGTTCTTTCTATAGCCTCTACGGCAGGAAAGTTCCAGAACTGGGTTAGCCAATTCCTTTATTATTTATTAATCTTTGTCCTTTTTTCTTACTGTTACAGACAACACCATAAACCATATCCGTTGTGTTTACATCTCACACATAGGTGAGTGGGTCTGTAAGAAGACAAGTTTCTTGCAGATAAGATTGACACATAAATGAGAGAGAACACGTAGTTTGGATTTTGTAGTCATTGGTGGTGGTAGTAGCAAGGGGCCACTGCCCGTTTCTTATGTTAATCACTGCCTAGGCGTTTTGTGTTTTATGTTTTATGCCTTCCTTTCAGATTGAGGGAGTATTGTCATTTCTGCTTAAAATGAGCAATCAGGTAAAAAGAGGTGTTTGCTACCAAGGCTGATGACCTAGGTTTGAGCCTCAGGACTTACATGATGGAAGGAGAGAATAATTTCTCCAAGAATGAAAAAATTCCAGATTCTTTTGAGACACCCACAGAAAAATAACCTTCGGGAGCTCAATCTGGTGCTTAGCTATGGATCTCTGCTTCTGCCTCTATCTATTGCTGGATGAAGGTTCTATAATGATAATTGGGGTGGTCATTCATTTGATTACAGGGAAGTCCTGTTTAGGCACCCTCTCCACTATTGGCTATTGGTTGGAGTCCTAGCCAGAGACATCTTATGGGTTCTTGGAGGTTTCCTTAGCACCAGGTTTCTTTCTAAGCCCACAGTGGCTTCCTCTGTCAAGATATTTATTTCTTTGCTCTCCCTCTCTGTTGCTCCTCCCCGTCAGCCATCTCCTTCTCTCATGATTTGTTCCCACCTCCCCCTTGCTTACTACTCCATATGATCCCAATTTACTCAGAAGATCTTCTTTACTTCTCCTTCCCAGAGGGATCCCTGGATGTCTCTCTTAAGTTCTTCCTGTTACTTAGCTGTTCAGAGTTTGTGGTTTGCAACCTGGTAATTCTTTGCTTTATGTCTAAAATTCATTTTTGAGTGAGTACATACCATGTTTGTCTTTGTGCCTGTGTTATCTCACTCAGAATGATACTCTCCAAATCCATCCATGGGCTTAAAAATTTTAGGATGCCATTTTTTTTTAACTGCTGAGTATTATTTCATCGTGTAAATGTACCACAATTTTTAATACATTCTTCAGTTGAGGGGCACTAGGTTGTTTCCAGGTTCTGGCTATTATGAATAATGCTGCTATGAACATAGTTGAGCTAATGTCCTTGGGATAAGAATGGGCATCCTTTGGGTATATACCCAAGAGTGGTATTGCTACATCATTGGGTAGACTGATTCCCAGTTTTCTGAGAAACCACCATTCTGCTTTCCAAAGTGGTTGTACAAGTTTACTCTCTCACCAGCAATGAAGGAGTGTTCCCCTTGCTCCACATCCTCTCCAGCTTAGGCTGTCATCTGTGTTTTTGATCTTAGCAATTCTGACAGGTGTAAGATGGTATCTCAGAATTGTTTTGATTTGCATTTCTATGATGACTAAGGATGTTGAGAAATTTTTTAAGTGTCTCTTAGCCATTTTGTAATTCTTCTATTGAGAATTCCCTTTTTGGCTCTCCACCCATTTTTTAATTAGATTATTTGGGGGCTTTTTTGGCCTCTAGTTTCTTGAGTTCTCTATATAATTTAGAGATCACTTCTCTGTCTGATGTAGGGCTAGTGAAGATCCTTTCCCATTCTGTAGGCTGTCATTTTGTCTTCTTGACTGTTCTTCGCCTTACAGAAGCTTCTTGGTATCAGGAGTTTCCATCTTTTAATTGTTGTTTTTAGTGTCTGTGCTATTGGTGTTATATTTAGGAAGTGGTCACCTGTGCCAATGTGGTAGAGGGTATTTCCTACTTTCTTTTCTATCAAGTTCAGTGTAACTTGGACTTGAGTTTTGTGCAGGGTGATAGATATGGATCCATTTGCATTCTTCTACATGCTACCATCCAGCTATGGCAGCACCATTTGTTGAAGATACTATCTTTTTTCCCATGGTATAATTTTGGCTTCTTTGTCAAACATCAGGTGGATTAAGTTTGGGGTCTTTGATTCAATTCCATTGATCCACAAGTCTGTTTTTATGCCAGTACCAAGTTGTTATTTTTTACTACTGTACCTCTATAGTATAGCTTGAAGTCAGGCATGGTGATACCTTATGAAATTCTATTATTGAACAGGATTGCTTTGGCTCCTGGTCTGGGAGAGAGAGAGAGAGAGAGAGAGAGAGAGAGAGAGAGAGAGAGAGAGAGAGAGAGAGAGAGAGAGAGAGAGAGAGAGAGATATCAAAGGGACCAGGGTCATAAAGAAGAGACCCACAGAGATGGCTGACTGGAGTTATTGGGAGCTCACTGACTCTAAATAATCACTGAGGAACCCTTCATGGAAAGGAACTAAACCCTCCAAAGATATATGACAGTCAAATGGTGTGGGTAGTTTATGGAGCCTCTTGCAGTAGGATCAGATTATATTCCTGGTGTATAAACTGACATCTTGGAGCCCATTCCCTACAGAGGAACAGCTAACCCAGCCTTGATACTGGGATGAGGGACTTGGACCTATCTCAACTGGATGTGCCAGACTGAACTGACTCACCTTTTGATTCCTTGCCCTCCTAGGGGAATGGATGGGGGATGGGGAAAGCTGAGGGAGGACTGGGAGAAGGGAAGGGAGGGGGAGCAGTGCTAGATATGGAAAAAACTTTTTAAATAAAAAAATGGAAAAAAAGAAAAGAGTAACTTTCATTTAGCCCTCTTTAAAAGGACAAAAATGGTACCCAAGGGCTATTGTTTCCAGGAGGAAACATCTTCTAATTACAATCCAAAACACACAGACTGCTACAGCTGCCTTAGAAAGCAATGGATAGACACAAGATAATAATCTAAGAGTGTTTATCAGCTCACTATTCCTTGGAAAAAATAATACTTTTGTCTTGTGCCGGTAGGGGACCAGATTACTGGTCTCGTCCTACCAGACCTTAACTGATACAAATCTACAAATGATCATGTGATGGTTCTGAATTTGCCAACTACATTTAAGTACTTAAAAACCTAACAGACATTGGATTGAATTACAAAACTTTAAATGCTAGGCAAGGATGATGTCAACATCAGGTGTGTGGGGGGGTAATAACCCCTTTCCTCGGTGTCTCATAATAAAGGCATCTTGTTTTCTTTCTATGAGGAAAGGACAAAGGTCATGATATTTCCAGAGTGTTTAGTCAGTCAAATGTTAGCTGGGCCAACCGAAGAAGAAACCCCCCCTTCTGGATATGAGTGAACCTCAGAGCTTATCTCCCACCATCCACCTCTGTTGGCAGCTTTTTGAAATGAACGCTGGAGAAGACACAATGACTTTATGGGCTATTGTTTCTAGACTTTGAAGTTTACTGAAGTCCTATTTCTTAAAAGACTGTGAAGGAGTGACAGGCCAGTAAGGGAGGGAGCTTTTAGCCCACATGTAGGAGTGTAGGTTTTTAAAGCTAAACATTTTGCCTGTCTTTTGCTTTTTATCAGTGTTTAAAGCACGGATGAACCCACTGCCCCCTAAGCTGGTAGGCTAAATGCCTCGCCTTATGTTGGGCCATTAGATATGGCAGTAAATCTCACTTAAAATATATCAATGTAAGATTAATATTTATTGGAAAACAAATTAACACTCATGATAACAGGCTACAGCTTAGGAATACACTTGAGCGATCGGATGGTCTAAGCGATGGATGTTGATCCAATCTCTCAAGAAAGCAGGAACAAATGGGGCACTGAAGATCCCAGCAGCCCCTCTTGAACGGGGCTGGCCACACCCCCTTCAGGAGCCTGGGGCCCTGGATAAGTGTCTTCCAACCTTATCAGCTGACACCTGAATCCCACCACGAGAATGTAATCATTCAATAACCATTTGTGGATGTCTTGTGAATTTTAATCAGGGTGCTAGGCAGTAGACAAGTGGTGATGTACAAGATGGACATGACCCCTGCCCTAGACACTTAGCCATGTTGAAGGAGGCTGTGTAGAATATTGGAAGGAAAACCCGGTGTTTTGTTACTGGATAGAATTTCTTCTAAGGAACAAATGGGTTTTTAGGGCAAATGAAAATGTGTAGCCTATAGATAGATTTTGATAAAGAAGTTGAAGCCCAAGGACATGCTGTGACTGGAAACCCAGACAGAGAGATGGCTGCACCATTCTGCATAGGACATTACACAGCTCAGGAAGCAGAGTGAGGTCCTGGTGGGCCAAAGGCTTTCAGACACCTTGATGTTCACTCTCTACTTTTCAGTTGTGACATGTTGGGGGGGGGTCACAATGAATGGAGTTCAAAGGATTTCTGGTGAAAGTGGACTCAGCAAGCATGTACATAAAACTCAAGGTTTGCTTGAGAAAAAGATCCAGGGTCAGTGCCTCTAATGGAGCTGAGTTGGCAGAGTGCTTGTCCAACACACATAAAACCTAGTGTTTGAGCTCCAGCACAAACCAGACACAGTGGCACATAGTCTGTAATCCCAGACACAGTTGCACATGGCCTGTAATTCCAGAACTAGGGAGGTAGATGCAAGAGGATCAAACTTCAAGGTCCTCTTTTCTCTTTGCTTACATAGGAGTTTGGGCTACTGGGATATTTAAAGGAGAGAGAGAGGGAGAGGGAGAGGGAGAGAGAGAGCAGTTATATATGTCCAGTGGCCTTCTTACATATGCTCAAGCTACACTCAGTGTCTCAGTTCACTTCCTATTGTCTTTTGATCAAGATGAAAAGACTCTCAGCTCTAGCAGCATACCTGGCTGCATGTTGCCTTGCTTCCCGCCATGATAATAATGGACTTTACCTCTGAAAATAAAAGTAAGCTACCCCAAGGAAGTGTTTTTCTTTATAAGAGTCGCTGTGGTCATGGTGTCAGTATACAGTCTAGGAAATGTTTCTGTATAAAGTTACAGAGCCTTCTGCATAGGAAGGAGTCACAATATGGTAGCCTTCAGAGCGTGAGACTAGATGACTGTTTTAGCCATCATCATATTAACACTGATAGTGTGGATTCCGGAGTCACACTTAGGTCTTCATGCTTGTCAGACAAGAATCTTCCCAGCCCGAACCAGATGTCTGAACAACTCCCGATGGAACTTTCATGCACCTGGCTGATTATCTTTCCCCATCAGCTAGCACAGGGAGTTGGTTTCCCTGGATGCTGCCTCCTTGAGTTAAGTTCAGATAACATGGTCCTTCAGATGATAGGGATTTTTTTCTCTGTCAAACCCAAAAGAGCATAATGATTTCCAGCCAGGTTTCAGGCTTCATGGATGGATTCTGTTGTATATGGACCCAGAGGGAAACATCAATGTAACAGGTCCCTGGGCAGCAGTTAAAACTAAGTAAACAGTGTCAAGTTCAACAAGGTGAGATGAAAAACAATTTTTCTACCTATTTTTTCCTGGCCTGATTTGAACTGGAATTTGAAAATTTTGACTTCCTCAGAAAGATATGTGGATACAACCACAGAGACAAGACTGTCTTAACTGCCATTTGTAAACTGTTCTAAGCATTTATACACATTTATATACTTTTTAAAATCTAGGTTATGACAACTGGAAAAGTGTTATTTGTAGTTCTTTGTAATATTAAAAAAAAACCCAAGACATTTTAAAGTAAACTATTTTAATGTCCTAGAGTTTGTTTGAGAAAGAGATGGTAGAGAGGGGGAGGATGCTGGTGCTCCCACATGGCCACACTCCTGCGGACCTCAGATCCACCCTCAAGCTTCAATGTCAAGGTGTCTTTCCTTTGTGAGAGGTTCAGTTAGTGAGCAGGGGAATCTCAGGTCATGGTTACATATACATTGCAGTCCAGGATATGACACAGGAGGGGACCTATTTTACTGTGATCTTTTACCAAGTGGTTAGGGCAAATCAATCAGTCAGTCAATCAGTCAATCAATCAATCAACCAATCCTATTTTCCAAAATGTTTCTTTCTTCTGAATTTTTGCAAAATGGAGAACAGTTGTATATATTGTGTCTTGAAAATGCAGCATGGCTCGCTTCACCCCTATGAGGCTTCTCATTTGGATTTCTAAGCAAGCAGGACTTCCTGAATGTCAGTGGAAAATAAGAGTTACAAGTCTTTTAACATCATTGGTAAAACTCCATTTTCTAACATCCTCACATTCTGTGGGGTTGAGACCAGTAGCTCAAATTGCTGCTGATGACTCTAAATCTCTGGCTCTGGTTTCCACTGATGACATTTTAAGTGGCTAGGCATCATCTCCTCTTTTCTAGGCCCCCAGAGTAAGAAGAGGCAATTTTCCCTTGATCCCTATGCTTGCTTCCATGCTGATTTCCTTGCAAAGCTGGCTGATGAGCGATACCCCAGTTAGCTGCCAAATTGCCTTGTGGTTATGATCATTTCAATCTTGCAAAGTGCACATTATTATAAGAGGTATGGAGATAGGGGCGTTTGTCTCTTTGTTCCAGTGGCTCTCATGGGTCCCTGAATGGAATTGACCCACCCTATGCAGATCCTTCTATCAGTTGTTGGAAGGTTCAGATGAAATAGTTGGAGACTGCCTGAAGTTCCCATCAGTGGAGAAAGTTTCAAAGAACACCCATTTTGTGCATTGGAACCAGGGTTTGGAAGATAAAGTGAATGTGAATTCTTTGAAACCACAGGCAAACTGTGAAGCAAATGAAAGCGTTATGGGTTCTCTTCCCACATTTAATGTTCTGAAGAGGATTTCTGCCTTTTAATGATGATTTTGTTTTAGAAGCAACACAAGAAAGGACTGAGTTGAAAGAATTTTAAATTTAACCCCAACACTTTCAACAGTTTAAGGCAATAATAATCATAGGCTGTTCTGGCTGCTGTAATTCTATCACTAGGGAAAATCCAAGGGTTTTAGAAATGTTATACCAGAAACCAGAGGCAAAGAGCAAATACATTTTAAAATGATAACACAAGGAGGGCTGGAGGGATGGCTTAGTGATTAAGAGTAGAACTATTCTTTTAGAGAACCAAGTTCTGGTCTTAGCACCCAGATTGTGATGGGGGCTCACAACTAACTGAAGTGCCATATCCAGAGGGTTGGAAACTTCTGGACTCTTTAGGCATCTACACTCACATGCACACATACCCACAGACTCCAACGCCCTTAAAAAGAAGATCTTTAAAAATTCTACCTTAAGGAGTAGTTACTGAAGAAGTGGTCCCAACCCATCTCTCAAAGAGCTTCTTCCTTGGCCTGTGATGATGGGTGTGAATCTCTTATTGGAGCTTAATTTATTCATTTGCAAAAGAGACAGTTAAGTTGGTGAATGTGATAGGAAGTTTGCAATGGGCTCCCATGACTTTTCTCAACCTAAAATAACTGTCCCTCATTACCATATGGATGTTCTGCCTGAATACCTAGATTTACAGGGTCATATTGTAAGAGTATGACAAATCAAGTTACCAAGAGGGACAAAGTATAATCTGAAGTGACTTGCGTCTGTCCATGGTTCTAAGACTGGACCATTATCATAAGTTGCCTGAATCCCAAGCTGATGAATTAAACTTCCCTGGAACTGCAGTTATGGATGCTTTTGAGCTGTCATATAGGTACTGGGAAGCTAACCCTGGCCAATGAGCTGCTGTTACACTCCTGCTTCTTTTTTGGGGGGGGAGGGGATGGGTAACTCCACAACATCATCACGGGGAAAGGTTTGCAGATGCCACATTAGAACCAAGGATGTAATCACAGCTACCCAGGTTTTGGATAATAATGCCCTATAGAACTGGACAGGGAATTATTCAGTACCAAAGAAGCATCAATAGGATGTGGTGATCAGTGTGTGACAGCGATGGAAGGAACATCCATAAAGAGATCATTACATTTTCAGTCTGGTAGACTGCACTGGCAGGGCATCTTTCCTATAAAGAAGTAAGATGATATAGAACGTCCAATCCCTTGGGTCTTTTTTTTTTTTTTTTCCTGGTGGGAGAATAATGAGCTCAGTTTGCAGCCTGTTGACCCCAGGGACCTGGAACACATCTAAGTGGTATGTCTAGTGTCATCTGGACGAGTCACCTCAGGGCTAGTGAGAGCTCAGTGGGGAATGTCTTTATAGCCTGGTTTAATGGGCTCTCAGCTGCCAGCAAGTTCTGTTCTGTGGCTGTCACACTGTAGCACAGAATTGGGGGGAGGAAGCTCACTGTCATGACATCATTGAACAGATGTAGACCTAGGTTTTGCAGTGATTAAAGAGGCTCCCACCACACACAGCTGCCAGGTAGTGGCTTTAGAGGGCAAAACAGAAATCCTCTTCTCAAACCTTTAATGAGTACGTCTGCCCCCAGTTACATTTCATTGTCTCATGGAGTTTAATCTATAGTTAAAATGTTTCACTTCCTCATCTCTCAAAGGAAGCTTATGTCAAGAGGATTTCCTGGTTCTGACCATGTGGGGCATTTGAACTGAATTTTCATGCTTCTGCTTAGAAAAGGTGTGAAACAGAAGAATAAATCTTATTTTTTTTTCTGGAAAAAGGAAGTATGAAGCAGGTAAAACTTAAAAACAGTTAACTTAGGAATCTCCAATCTTCTATCCTCTTGTGGCATGGCTATGCTGTTTTTAATAATGTGTTTCTAATGCATATGTACATGTTCATGTAAAGGTATTATACACACTCACACCCCCCACACCCACACCATTTTATATACATTCATATGTATATAATAGTTTTCATAGATAGTTTCACAGATAGTTTTGTTTACCATAAAGTTTTCATTGCTTTAATATGAGTAACAGGGATTTTATTTAGGTCAAATGACTTTATAGTTAGGTTTTCCCCTAATTCCATCTAATAGCAAACCACAGTACCTTGAGTTCATTGTTTTCTTTGGCTAGTCAACCTAATTTGATACCAGTGTTGTTATGGCTAGAGCCTGTGTTCTGACAGCCATACAAATGAGGCTTTGATATGGGATGTCTTTCTTATGCTGTGAATACCATTGGTTTATAAAGGAACTGTCTGGCCTATGACAAGGCATCTTAGAAGCAGGCTAGAGATTCGAACATAGATAAAGAGGAAGGAGGGTGGAGTCAGACAGGGATGTTAAAAGCTTCTGCCTAAGGAAGCAAGAGCTAAAGAAACACAGGTAAGACAGAAGGCACGTGGCCAATACACAGATTCATAAAAATGGGTTGAGCTAAGTTGTAAGAGTTAGCAAGTAATGAGCCTGAGCCATAAGACAAACAGCTTGTAATTAATATAAGCCTTTGTGTGATTATTTGGGGCTACATGGCTGTAGGACTGCAGGTCTGGACCTTGGGCTGGACAGGCCATAAACCTCAGGCTACAAAGTTTGGCCACTAGTCCTCAGTAGCCAATTAAGTGGACAAGTAATGTTGAAAACCAGATATTCAATATGGCTACCTTGTGAGAGGAACAAAGATGTCTAATGCAGAAGGTATGCATAATTAAGTGGTTCTGGCCATGGTGCTGTCCTGCCTATGACCCACCATTGTCTCTGTTCTAGCTGCTTTTGCAAGTTGGTCTGACAGTTTGTCAGAACTTTTTGAAGTCTCTTTCCAGGAGACAAGTCACTCTTTGGCTTGCACCAGGGTTCCTAACCTTTTCCTTCTTTGCATATGGACCTCCTAAGGAAGTCCCAATTTCTTGGGGTCCACTGTTTCAATAGACTAACAGCCAAAGGGAGGGGCATAAGTCTCTGCTTAGAGTATTTTATTGCTGACAGGATGCTTACAGAGTGTTAGCAGAAGAGAACATTGGAATTGCTAAACATCTTAGAAAAAGACATAGTTGATAAAGAGCCAAATCATGGTAGGTGAGGCTCTGCATTCTGGGGTCTGCTAGAGCTGCATTTGTCCCTGACATCCAAAGCTTTGCTAAATTACTTGACTTCTGAAAAGCTTAGCTACTCTTTGTATAAAAAGAATGATAGCAACTAATGTGAAGAATTATTATGATAATAAAGTGAGTCGATGGACATAATGCCCTGAGCTGTTTATGCTCAGTACAGAGCAAGTAGTTGGTAAGTGGCAGTTTACAAAGAGGGATTGTGGAATCACAGCATGTTGGTGTCATTAGAAGACTGCATGGAGAGGTTGGACTGTAATAGCCCTGAGATATCCATTCTGGAGGATTGTGCTTACGTGTGCTCCCTACTTAGTCAGAGGAAATGAAATAGTACTGGAGTAGGAGGTCAGTATTCATTCAAAAGGACTGGAAATGAACACTCTGTCAGCCTGCTTCTAAACCTAGTGTAACAATGACAAGGATTCTTAACTTTGAAGACTCTGGTTCTTCAGTTTTAAAATAAAAAAATTCAACTTACATATTTAGTGCCTGTTTACCGAATGACTGATAGATACCAGGGCCTCTGTGAGGCCTTGGGGATATAATGATGAGCTGATCAGACAAAGCTCATCCTCCACGGAGCTCAAATCAGTGAGGGATATGTCAACACAAGGAGTCACAAAAGCAAATGGAAAATTTCCAGGGTGAGAGATGTGTTGAAGGGAATGTGGGCCTGGATTTTCTAAGTGTGAAAGGAAGAAGACCCAGATATGACCTAAGAGATCCACCAGTTTTCCACAGAAAGATATATATATATATATATATATATATGTATATATATATATATATATATATATATATATATATATATTTAACTGACATACCCCATCACCCATGAATGTGATCTGAAGGATTTATAATGTTGTTCTGGCTGTTTAGTTCCACACAGGCTTACAGCATCCTCTGTAGTTACGATCAATTCTGCATCTTAACCAAATCCCACCCTGTAACACCCATCCTCTCCCTCCTGTTCACATGAAAGAATCCATTGCACCTTCATTCCCATGACCCAGCCACCCTCTAATCCACTGAAATATCTTCCCTTTGGGGTTTGACCTAAAAGATATAACCCATGCAATTCACAGGCCCCCTTTGGTGAATGGGTGGCTTTTGGTCTTTATTTAACATCTGGGCAGCTTAGGTCACTGGACTCACCTCCTTAAAGTCTTGCTTCTCTTTCTGGCGGTTCCCAGAGCCTTCCTGTCCACACCTCTGTCTGCTCCTGTCTCCCCTGATGTACGTTTCTAAGGTCTGAACCTTTGTCTTTCTTGTCTGCACACATATATTGACGGACCCTATCCCTTACCAGGGTTTAGTGACTGATCCTAAAGAATAGCATCCCAGCTGTTACATTTGTTCCAGACTTCCTTCCTCTGGGGTATAGATCAGCAGGCATCTTCTTTGTTCTTTGCCCAAGACATTAGTTCATCTAGTTATTCTCTCATATCTCCACCCCCAGTCCCTGAAGTCTTTCTGTCTGTGGAGTGGCCCCTTATCTGCTGTGTAGTACAGCCAGAAAGAGAAGCAACTGGCCCCTTCCCTTGAGTTTCCTGCAGTATTCTCACTGGTGACAATGCGCTGATTGGGAACTTTAGCTGAACCACTTCCTCCCCTCCCTGCATCCCTATCTCCATCTCCTTGCATTCCACCACTTACTATTATTTTTTCCCCTTAGGATGAAATTTTTATTGTGGGATAGGTGTCAATAGAGGGTGAATTCTAATAAAGTCCCGAGAGTTCTACTTTCTGGCATAAATACTTCATGAACCCCCTCCTTCTGTGTATCTGTGACTATGACAAAATGGTTCCTTGATAAATTATATTATATGGAAGCGAGAGCTTTTGCAGATGTAATCAAATTGGCTTCTAACAGAGTAAAGGGAAGATTATCTTGGACAGTCTGGTTAATTTAGGCAAACCTTTGGAAGAAGGTCTAGAATTACGTTGGTTTTAATAAGTAAGCTACCATGTTGTGAAATGGTTCCTAACAGGACTGTGTGGCCAGGACCTTTGGGGGACTAAAGAGACAAAAATAGCCACCAAATGGACAGCCAGAAGGGATCTTTAGCTTTTTGACCACAACTCAAGTATGCTCACACCCATGTGATCTTGGACAATGACCCAGGTTCCAGACAAGGATACATGCAGCCTGTCTGTAATGATCAACTTTGTGTAATGCTAATCCAGAGAACCTTTATAAATGATGTGTGGATTCCTGACCATGGAAACTGGCATGTTAGGTGTCAGTTGATGGAAGCCATGAACGTGTAGTAGATTATCATATAAACAATAGGATGCTAACCCAGCCCCTGAGCCCGACCTCTTCCCTCACTAGTCCCTCTGACACAACTGATTTGCATCATCGTCATGACCCTGCTGACTAGAAAATCTGCTGATTCAGTTTCTCTCTTCCAGATTTTAAGCTTAATAATATAGAAAAAATGGATTTTTCTTCATATCAAGAACCTGGCACAGTGTGTGTGTGTGTGTGTGTGTGTGTGTGTGTGTGTGTGTGTGTGTATGGTTTTGTTTGTTTGTTTTTTGTTTTTTTTGTTTGTTTGTTTGTTTGTTTTTTTTTTAAGAACATTGGCACCAAAAATTTTGGAATGAATGAAATGACTCACTAGACAACAAAAATTTTATATGGTTGGAATGGGTTAATTCTGTATTTCCTAGTGAAGTCTCAGAAAATACTCTGGATAATAAATTTCTCAGCAGATTTTCTGCTAATGAAAAACTTATTTTTTTGTTGTTCTATTTTTAATTTTGAAGACACTTTATTAGTTTTTTCTTCATTTTGTTATTTTTTTATACAAGATGTCTTTTTATCCATATATCCCCCTGCTTCCCCCTCCCTTCTAATTCTTCCCAGTCAGCCTTCAGCCTCCCCCTCCCCTATCACCTCCCCACAAAGGGCAGGAAGTCCCAAGGTGGGTCAACTGAGCATGGCACATCCACTCCAGGCAATTCTGATTTCCTCATCCCAAAGTCAAGATTGCGTTAGGTGTTCCTCTGCAAGGAATGGGCTCCAAGGTGCCTGCCCACACACAGGAACAGTCTGATCCCACCCTATATACTGCCCATGCCAATCAACACTTGCCTACTCTTGGAGGGCCTAGCTCCTTTTCCCAATGGATCTCCAGTACCTGTTCTTGTCAGTGAGCTTCCCAGAGCTCCAGCCAGCCATCACTGTGGGACTTTTCCTCACAATTCCTATCCCCTTGCTCATAAAGACTCTCCTCTCCTGCTTTCAGAAGCTTGACCCATTGCTCAACCATGGATCTCTGCCTCCACCTCTAATCATTGTTGGATGTAGGTTCTGTGATGACACTTAGGGTGAATATTCATTTGATTATAGGGGAAGTCCTGTTTAGACATCCTATGGGGATTTAATAAAGTTTCAGAAGTTTTGGAGATATCAGAGGGAATCTACCCACAGTCTATGTGGGGGGTTAGTAAAAGCTCCAGAAGTCCCAGAGCTCTAACCACAGTCAGTCTAGGAAAATCAGAGTGGTGATTCAAACCTTTAATCCCAGCACAGGGAGTATCCTGGGAGTGGTGACTTACACCCTTAATCCTAACTGAGTCAAGGTCACTTCAGATTATAGAAGGAATTCCAGGCTCCCAAGCAGGTGTGGTGGGGCCAGGCCTTAATTACCGAAAGAATACTTTAGAGGGGACTCAAACACAGAAAAAGCCATTCCAAGCGAATCAAGGCTGAGGAAGCTAGAAGACAGCTGGGTAAGATTTGACTGTGGAGTTTATTCCCTCTAGTATCTCCAACTTCCTCAGAGATCTATCCATGAGTCTCATTCTTTCGTGCGACAGCACCCCACCACTATTGGTTGGAGACCTAGCCAGGGACATCCTGAGTTCTTAGACGTTTCCCTAGCACCTGGTTTTTTTCCAAACCTACATTGGCTTCCTCTGTCAAGGTATCCATCTCTTTATCTCCCTTTTTGTTGCTCCTCTCACTCAACCATCTCCTCCTCTCATGATTTGTTCCTACCTCTTCTTGGTTGTAATCTGTTATGATCCCAATTAGCTAAGGCAATCTTCTCTATTTTCTCTTCTTAGGGGAATCTCTGAACATCTCTCTTAAATTCCTTCTGATCCCAAGCTGTTCAGGGGTTGTTGTTTGTAGCTTGGGTATTCTTTTCTTTTTCTAAAATCCACTTATGAGTGAGTATATCCTATACCTATCTTTCTGGGCTTGTAATACCTCACTCAGGAGGATATTCTCCAAATCCATCCATTCGTCTACAAATTTTAGGATGTCCTTTTTTTTCTGTTGAGTAGTACTCCATTGTATGGATGTAACACAGTTTGTTAATCCATTATTCTGTTGAGGAGCATCTAGGTTGTTTCCAGGTTCTTGCTATTATAAATAATGCTGCTATGAACATAGTTGACCTAATGCCTTTGGGGTAAGAATGTGCATCCTTTGGGTATATGCCCAATAGTGGTATTGCTGGATCCTTGGGGAGATTGATTCCCAGTTTTCGGAGGAACCACCATACTGCATTCCAGGATGGCTGTACATGTTTACTCTCCAACAATCAATGGAGGGATGTTCCCCTTGCTCTACATCCTTTCAGCCTAGGCTGTCATCTGTGTTTTTGATCTTAGCCATTCTGACAAGTGTAAGGTGTTATCTCAAAGTTGTTTTGATTTGCATTTCTGTGATGGCTAAAGATGTTGAGAAATTTTTTTAAAATGCCTTTCAGCCATTTCTAATTCTTCTGTTGAGAAATCCCTTTTTAGCTCTGAACCCCACTTTTGAAATTGAATTATTTGGCTTTTCTTGGCCTCTAGTTTCTTGAGTTCTCAATATATTTTTAGAGATCAGTTCTCTGTCAGATGTAGGGTTGGTGAAAATGTTTTCACATTCTGTAGGATGCCATTTTGTCTTATTGACCATGACCTTTGCCTTACAGAAGCTTCTCAGTTTCAGAAGGTTCCATCTATTAATTGTTATTTTTAGTGTCTGTGCTACTGGTGTTATATTTCTTTTTCAGCCCTTTTATCCTTAGTGTATAGAAGTGCTATTGATTTTTTTTGAGTTAATCTTGTACCCCTGTAAATTGCTGAAGTTTATCAGCTATAGGAGGAGTTCCCTGGTTGAATTTTAGAGGTCACTTATGTATACTATCATATCATCTGCAAATAGAGATAGTTTTACTTCTTTCTTTCCAATCTGTATCCCCTTAATCTCCTTTTGTTCTCTTATTGCTTTAGCTAAAACTTCAAGAACTGTGGGGATATTTTTTAAGATAATAAAAACATTTCCGAAATATCAGAGGGATCTACCCACAGTCAGTCTAGGATGATCAGACAGTGGTAACTCACACCTTTAATCCCAGAACAGTGAGTATCCTGGGAGTGGTGACCTATGCCCTTAATTCAAACTGAGTTTGAGGTCATCTTAGTTTACAAAAGGAGTTCCAGGCTCCAGGCAGGCAGTGGTGGGGCCATACCTTATCTGAGCAAAGAGAGTATTTAAGGCAGATGTAGAAAGACAAGGTGAGAAGAAGCCAGAAGAAGCTAGGCTGAGGAAGGTTGAAGACAGCTGGGTAAAATCTGACTGTGGTGTTTACTATGTCTAATATCTCTGACTTTCCCAGAGATCTGCCCCTGAGTTTCCTTTATTCATGCAACAGAGAACTATATTGAATAGATAGAGAGAACAGCCTTGTCTTATTCCTGATTTTAGTGGGATTGCTTTGAGTGTTTCTCCATTTAGTTTGATGTTGGCTGTCACCTTACTATATGTTTCCTTTATTATATTTACGTATTTCCCCTGTATTCCTAATCTCTCCAGGATTTTTTATCATGAAGGAGTGTTAGATTTTGTCAAAGGCTTCTTCAGCATCTAAGGAGATGATCATGTGGTTTTTTTCCTTTCAGTTTGTTTACATGATGGACGGCATTCACAGGATTTTGTTGAACGATCCCTGCATCTCTGGGATGAAGCCTTGCCAGTTGTTGGATTCAGTTTGCCAGATCTTATTGAGTATTTTTGCATCAATGTTCATGTGGGACATTCTTCTGTAATTCTCATTCTTCATTGCATCTTTGAGTGGCTTGGGAGTCAGGGTGATTGTGGCATCATAAAATGAATTTGGCAATGTTCCTTCAATTTTTACTGCATGGAACAGTTTGAGGAATATTGAAATTAATCCTTCTTTGAACATCTGGTAGAATTCCACACTGAAACCATCTGGTCCTGGGCTTTTATATTTTTTACTTGGGAGACTTTTAATATCAGCTTCAATTCTTTTGGAATGTTATAGGTCTGTTTAGGTCTTTAATCTGATCTTGATTTAATTTTGGTAAGTGATATCTGTCCAGAAAACTGTCCATTTTCTTAGGTTTTCCATTTTAGTGGAGTATAGATTATCAAAGTGTGACTTGATAATTCTCTGCATTTCCTGGGTATCTGATGTTATGTCCCCCTTGTCATTTCGGATTCTGCTAATTTGGATATTCTCTCTCTGCTTTTTGGTTAGTTCGGATAAGGGTTTGTCTATCTTGTTGACTTTCTCAAAGAACCAACTCGTTGATTCATTGATTCTTTGTATTGTTCTCTGTGTTTCTGTTGTATTGATTTCAGCCCTAAGTTTGATTATTTCCTGCCATCTACTCCTTCTAGGCGAGTTTGCCTCTAATTGTTCTAATGCCTTCAGCTGTGCTGTTAAGTCTCCTGTGTGAGATTTCTCTAGGTTTTTCATATAGGCATATAATGCTATGAATTTTCATCTTAATACTGCTTTCATTGTATCCCATAAGTTTGGGTATGATGTGGACTCATTTTCATTAAATTCTAGGAAATCTTTGATTTCTTTCTTAATTTCTTCCTCTACTCAGAACTGGCTCAATTAAGAGATGTTCAGTTTCCATGAATTTTGTAGGCATTCTGTGTTTTTTGCTGTTGAACTCTAACTTTAGACCATGTGGCATGATATGATACAAGGATTATTCCTATTTTTTGTTCTATTGATATTTGCTTTATAACTGAGGATGTGGTCAATTTTAGAGAAAGTTCCATGGAGGCTCTAAGAAATATGTATATTCCTTCGTGTTTGGGTGGAAGGTTCTGTATATCTCTATTAAGTCTATTTTGGCCATGACATCTGTTAGAGCCCTTATTTCTCTGTGGAGTTTTTGTCTGATTGACCTATCCAAGGGTGAAAGTGGGGTACTGAAGTTTCCCATTATTAGTATGTGGTGTTTGATATGAGGTTTAAGCTTTAGTAGTGTTTTTTCCATATATATATATATATATATATATATATATATATATGTTCCCTTGTGTTTGGGGCATAAATACTCATGATTGAGACTTCATCTAGGTAATTTTATCAGACAGTGGCCTCTTTCTCCTAGTGTATTGTGGGCTTTTCCTTTTTTAGACCCCTCCTTGAGTTGTTGTCACACTAGGTATCTGCCCTACTTCACAGTCATTTGAATCATAACTGACAACTAGATTGGTGAGTAAATCAAATTTTTTTAAAAAAGGAAAATTTATTTAAGGAAAGGGAGGGTGTTTAGGCTTTTTGTTGTCTTTCTCTAGATGATTTAATATTGTTAGGAATAATCAAGATAACTAGCCTCCCTTCTGGAGTTTGCAGAAGGTGTGGAAAAGGGAGACATTAGACTAATGAATGCAGGTCAACAAGGGACAGACAAGGTAACTTTCTGCCTTAGGGAAACACCACAAGGGGGCTTTCAAAAGCCCCTATATCAAATCCAGTTCAATCTTACCCTGTCATCATGAAGGAACCACCTTCCCAGAACAATTAAAGAAATTAAAATCTATTTTAAAATGATGTACTATACTGAATGATAGAAAATCTATAGAAGAGGAAAACACTCAGGAAAAATTACAAAGCAACTACTCTGGCAAGCTTCTATTAATGAACAAATACCAAAGTTAAAAGTACAAATAAATGGTGTTATTCTTGAAGGTTCATTTGACACAGGAGGCGGATGTATCAATAATTTTGCCAGAGTCATGGCATTCAAGTTGGTTCCTTCAGGAGGTAAATGTTCAGTTTTTGAGAAATAGATCATTATCCCAGGTAATACAGAGTGCAAGATGGCTTGAGTGTATAGGACCAGGAGAACAGAGAGGAATATTAAAGCCATATGTGGAACTGGAACCAGTAAGGAAAAGATAAATAAGGTAGATGGAATTATCATCATAATGCTTATATTGTTTTTTATGAATATTATTGGTTT
Source organism: Phyllotis vaccarum (assembly GCA_033318265.1). NCBI lineage: Eukaryota > Metazoa > Chordata > Mammalia > Rodentia > Cricetidae > Phyllotis > Phyllotis vaccarum. The sequence goes on along the minus strand of JARWLC010000017.1, from coordinate 11,622,109 downwards.
GATTACTTCTATTTTATTATTTAAAAAATCAGTTAATGTGAATGCCAAGAAGAAAGTCTTAGAGAAGCCTGTTAAGAGAGAACACAAAGATATTCAAACATAAACAGAGGAATATAAAAACAATCTCAACTTTGTTTTATAAGATTATACAAAAGCAGCCTAAGGTTATCAAACAGCCAACATTAATACATCCAGTAACTTTTTAAAAACATCACAAAATGATAAAAATTGTACAGAAGTAAGTTAGGTTCCAATACAAATGTTAGAATTAAGGAGAGTCAAGGAAGCAATCATAGCATATGATATGCACTCACCATTTTTTTTTATAAAACAAATGTTAAATTCCTAGTCAACAGGTAACTGAATTATCCCTAAGGACTGGTAAGATATGATTACTGCTGTTTTGGAGGCTGGACCACTTATTCAGTGGAAAACATGGTGAAATGAGGAGGCTAAAACAATAAAACAAAGAAGCAGAGCTAGACAAACTTCCTGGGGAGAAAGATGCTGATATAGAAAAGCAATCACTATACAATGAGCACAACATGGACTTATGCTACATGGTAGCATTAAATGCATGGCATATAATTGAAGAAATAGGAAAGAAAACCAAATCCTTCAGAAAGTTATTCAATACCAAAAAGAAACTTTTACAGGCATTTTGCAGAGATTAACTGCAAGAGTAAATAGAATGGTACCAGATTCAGATGCTAGGCAAATAATAATTGAATTTCTGGCACTTGAGAATGCTAACTTACAATGTAAAAGAATAATTAGACCACTAAAAGCAAGGTCAGCACCCTTGGATATTTGGATTCATGATATATTTAATCTGGAACCTTATAACTGTGATGACAACTGCATAGAAGAGGTTATTTCTAGAGGTATAAGAAAAAAAATTAATATGTTAAATGTTACAATTGTGGAAGGCAGGGCCACATAAAAAGAGATTATAATCAAGACGTTCCCAGAAACAGTGTCTTTGTTAGGAATAATCTCAAGAGAATGCCTCTTTGTTCTAGAATATGCCTAAAATGTGGCAAAGGGAGGCATTGGACTAATGAGTGTAGGTTGACACGGGACAGACAAGGTAACTTTGCCTTTGGGAAATGCCCCGAGGTGGTTTTTGAAAGTATCCCATATCAAATCCAATTCATTCTTAGCCTGCATAATGGAGGAAACACCTTCCCAGAGCAATTAAAGAAACTAAAACCTATTCTAAAAACACATACTGCTCTGAACACTAGAAAATCTATAGAAAAGAGAAAAAACTCAGAAAAAATTATAAAGCAAATATTTTGGCAAGCTTCTATAAATGAACAAAGGCCAAAGTTAAAAATACAAATAAATGATGTTGTTAATGAAGGTTTATTGAACACAGGGGCAGATGTAAAAATATTTTTCCCAGAATCTTGGCATCCAAATTGGCCCTTCAGGAGGTAAATGTTCAGTTTTTGGGAATTGGTATGTTATCCTACGTAAAACAGAATGCAAGTTGGCTTGACTGTATAGAGTCAAAAGGATAGAGAAGAAAATTATAGCCATATGTGACTAACATTGCTTTGGATTTATGAGAATGAGACTTACTGCAACAATGGAATACTCAGATTAACATTCCTTCAAACAGAAATAAACCATAAAATAACATATGTTCCCAGGACAAACATCAGACAATATTGTGAGAAACAGTCACCAGCCATTCAAGTTGTATAAAAACAAGACATAACAGCTGCTGATATTTCAAAGGAACCTACAGCACTACCTTTAAAATGGTTAACAGAGAAGCCTATATGGAATCATCAATGACCTCTAACAAAAGAGAAATTGTAGACCTTTGAACAGCTGGTTATGGAGCAGTTAAATGCTCAGCATATTGAAGAATCAACCAGCCCTTGAAATTCTCCTGTATTTGTTATTAAAAAGAAATCTGGAAAATGGAGAATGGTAACAGACTTAAGAGTGGTAAACAAGGTGATCCAGCTAATGGACTCTACAGTCTGGGATTCTTTTGTCTTCTCTGTTACCTAAAGAATGGCCTGTTATAGTTATTGATCTAAAAGACTTTCTTTACAATATTTCTACAAGAACAAGACAAAGAAAAAATTGCCTTTACAGTGCCCACTTACATTAGTTCTTGGCCTGTAAAGAGATATCAATGGAAGGTTCTCCCTTAGGGAATGCTGAGTAGCCCTACTCTGTGCCAATATTTTGTACAAAAGCTATTAGAAGTGATATGTAACAAATTCCCACACTCTACCATTTACAATTACATGTTGGCTGATTCAAATATGGATACCTTTGAGGGAATGTTTGAAGAAGTGAAAATTTTTTTGCCTGCTTGGGATTACAAATTACTCTGAAAAAATACAAAGAGGAGATTTCATTAATTATTTAAGATACAAAATAGGTCAACAAAAATTAAACTCTGAAAGGTACAAATCAGGAGAGATATATTGAGGACACTTAATGATTTCCAAAGATTTCTGGGAGACATTTCCAATTTATAAACCACTATTGGGATAAAAATGATGAACTGGATCACTTGTTCAAAACTTAAAATGTTGACAAGGACTTAAATATTCCTAGAGACTTGTCACCAGAAACTGAAAGAGAATTGGTTTCTGTGGAGAAGAAATTACAGGATACACTTGGATCGTGTAGATCTAGACTTTAATTGCATTCTGGTTAGCTTACCCTCTAGACACTCTCCTACAGAAATTTTAATGCAAAGGGGAAAAGTTATTTTGGAATGGATATTTCTACCACATAAACCAAATAAGAAGTTAAAGACATATGTGGAAATGATTTCTGATTTAATATTTAATGGAAAATTAAGACTTCATCAATTGATAGGAATGGACTTAACAGAAATTGTTGTACCTTTAACCATTGAAAAAAATGATCAGTTATGGCTAGAAAGTGAACCATGACAAAGAGCTTGCAGTATTTTTGGGGAGATATTAAAAAAGATTTCCTCAAAACAAAGAATTGATATGTTCCTTTTGATGCAAACACATATATCCCATGACGTGTCAGCCTAGGAGAGAAAGTCTAGGTTGTGAGGTATGTTTAACTTGTCTTATCTTTTGCTCAAAGAACTCTCTTTGGAATTTTCCTTAGTGCGATTACTCTGTTGAAAAATTTAGCTGCTTGTCTCAGAATTCCTTTACGGAGTCTTCATTAGGGAACAGCAATATCTTGTGCAGAATTTTGAGATCTCAGGATTTTCCTTTTAGCTCTTTGGAGATGCTATGCCACTGTCTCCTGGGATTCCATGGTTTACATAGAAGGGTCAGTTGTTGGCCATATTCTTACTTTGCTCTTCTTCCTCTGTGGGAGCAGTCTGTCCCTTTTGTTTGGCTGCATTCTCTTTGTACTTAGTTTTTTTTTTAAAATAATGTTTTTAAACATAATTTTTTAAATTACTTTGCTCAGAATTTATGGTGCTTTTTATAATCTGTGATTTGAGGCCTTTCACCATTTGGGGAAAAAACATTCCATATGTCTCTTAGTCTTTTTAAAAAGTATATTTTTCTCTCCGCCTTCTCCATGAATCACTCAGAGAATTTTTCTCTGAACCATGTTTTCTCTTTGACTGAAATCTTTCTCGCCCATTGATTTCTCCATTTAGATTAAAAGCTTCCATTTGGTTTTTTCCCCCAGTGTTTTCCTCTAAATTCCTATTTCATCATTGTTTTCTTGGACATCTTTCATCAAAGTCATAATATATGAATCCCATGGAGGTCTGTTTATTGTCTATACAAGGGCTCATTCTATTTCACTGCCTCTTCTATTGTATGGCTAGTTCTTATCTTTTTGTAGGCTGAATGTTGGCTAACAGCTGAAAATGCGTAAAGAGAGGCTGAGTCTGTGAATGGCGTATACCTCCAGAAAGACTTGCCTTTGCTTCTGGCAGAACACTGGAGTTCATTATGTTGATTCACATAGGACACTGGCTGATATCACTGCTCTTTATTATTCCTGTCTATTTTGATGTTATTCCTATTCCTTGGTTGTGGTCATTCTGTGTCACAACCACAATTTTGAAATATTTTCCAGTGACTCTTCATTTGAACCCCTAAACTCCAATGTTTATCCTCCATCTATGTGAGAACTTCAAAGATTCCAATTTCCCAAGGCCTACACTGTTGCTTTTGAATTGATGGATACCTTGAGAGAAAACTATTATCACATTTCAGGCCTGTTTCTCTGAGCTTCCTTTCCCCAGTGCGTATTTAACTCACAGATCTTGTTGGTAAAGTGCATCAACAGACATTTCAAAGTATTTTGTCAGTGTGTTCTTGTTTGTGAATGCCATGGTATGATCAAGTCAACCCCTCATCAGAACTCTGTTAATTCAATTATTTGTGTATGTGGTGCCAGAGAACCACATACTAAGGCATTGCACATGCTAGGAAACTTCTCTGCTACTGAGTTCTATTCCCCGCAGTTATTTCCTTCAAATTTAACTCATGAAAGAAGGACCAGAGGCATGAAAAATGATTAATAGTTTGTACACATGTGCTAGAAGGTAATGAACACACTAGGCATGGACATGGTTGAGTTGGTTCTGGGGCTGATGATGCTACGATGTCTCTTTCCTAAGATGAACCTGGTTTCCTACATTCTGCTGAGATGCTCTTTGAGAGGTATAAGCCCTGTTCATGGGAATGTATCTCAGATGACTAATTCTTGTCACAGTCTTAATAACACTTGAATGGGAGCTATACTTACCTTTATGCTTGGTTAGCAAAGGACTAAATAAGATAATGTATGCAGAAATACTGAAAATTTTAGAGAAATATTCAAATGAGACATTAGTTATCCATGTGTATTTCTGGAAAGTTCCCAGAGTTCCTGGAATTTTTATGAAAAGCGAACCAGCCTAAATAGCAATCATACTTCTTACTAGGAGGATTTCCTCAGGCAAAACTTAGTGGATCATGTAACTGTCAAGAGTTTTGGCAAAGCCTGACAGTTTTTTTTCAGATCTATGAAGCATAACTTGTTTCATTTTTTTAAAAAAAGTTTGACATTTGAGAGTAGATTTTAATCCTGATATTGCCATTATTATTAAGTCTTCCATATCATACCTTCAGAGTGTCTTCTTCCTCAGAACAATCCAAACTAATTGAGAAGCATTACTGAGGACTATGATTTGAGTGACGGAAATAAATATCAAAGACAGTTCATTCAAGGTGACAGCTCACAGTAGACATGTGAGTGGCACTTAAGACCAAATTAAGAAAGCTGACCACCTGCAGTTATCAAAGAGTTTTTAAAAAAGTAAAATTGCCACCAATGAAAACAGTGCCTCCTGTGAGATCAGTGGTTGATTTGATGGCTCTTCATTCCAGCCAGAAGGAACCAGTACCTTAGGTCTGTAGTTGTTCTAGCTCATGACTACTGTTCCTGCTGTACTCTTTTCATATGAGGCATTCTTTTTAGTGCTGACATTAAAATCAGCTCTAGGTCCAATCCCTGCCATCTAAGTACGGTAATAAATAATAATTGTAGAAATGGGATATATGCATCAACATGTATAAAAGATAAATATTGGAGTCTAAATATTTGGCGTTGGCTGTAGGTTAAAGATACCTTAAACTAGAGAAATCTAGGAGGCAGCCATGGAAGAAGTATATCTTGGGTTAGTCTTTGAAGAAGCCTTTAATTCGTTAAGAAGCAATGAGAAGGAGAGGAAATCTGAGAAGTTGGAAGACAAACAGACAACCTAGTAACTGGAATCCATACATCAAAGGATAAACCCTACAAAAAAAGCACTAAGGGGTTGGGGTCATGACTTAGTAGAATGCTTGTTGAGTATGCCCAAATCCCTCAGTTCTCTGCCTAATGAACTGGGTTTATTGGTGTATACCTATAGTCCCAGTACTTGGAAAGCAGAGGCAGGAGGCTCAGAAGTTTAAGGTCAGTCCTGGATACTGATTGACCTGAGATACATTATCCCCTTCCAAAAAAACCAAAGAACCAGAGTGGTGGAATACACCCCAAGAGTGACTCATTTTGTTCATTGCCTTATTTCTAGCTCTTAGGTTAGATACAGAGTATATGTTATGGACATATCGATTGAATAATCTTATCCAAATTTGGGTTTTTACAATAAAACACTGAAGAAAATTAGCTTATAAAAAATAAGAGTTTATTTGGTTCTCTGTCCTGGGGGTTGCAGTGTAAGACTGAGCAGCCATATTGCTTTGGGCATCTGGCTCTGACAGCGAATGCATGACGAAGCAGACTGTGCAGCTAGGCAACAAAAGGAGCCGGAGAAGAGAAGAAAGAACCACATACAGGTCCTTGGCAAATGCTCACCCAAACCATAGCAGCATGATCAGGCAGAAACCAGGGTGTCACTCATGGCCTTGCCCAGGGTCATTTGCAGGAAGACAGTCTCGAAGAGAAAGCAGGAAACTAAGCTGCCTCTGGACACCGAGGATGAGGAAGGAACTGCTGTTCTCAGCCCATGCTCTCATTTCCTGGGTTTGAGTGGAGACCCCATGCCTGCAGCTCCCTCACAGCATCCATCAGAGAGTTTCATTCATAGGTGCCTTTGAGTCCTAGAGCCCCTCCCCCACCTTCATATCTTCCTACTCTTCCTCCAACTTGATCAGTGCATCAACTAAGAGCTAGCACCAAGAACAGACGTATTGTGGTTCCCCACCCCACGATTGGTCCTTGTACCAGTGAAGAGTCTAACAAACTGCCAAAGGCTCATTTGACTGAAGTTGGTGGTGGGTATTGATTTCAGCACGAGTTAATGGAACCCATAGGGGGACGGGAACCAGAAGGGGTCTGCTATCTTGAAAAGGGTCACGTGGAAGGGATGTAGCTCTGAATCCTGACACAGCACAGTTTTCTGTTATGTAGGATACCTCACCTGCGCATTGTACGTTGGTTAACAACAGCCATAGTCCTTCTCCATACCATGTAGGTGGCATACACCCATCTACCTAGGATAGTCCACTGTGTCCCCCATGGGGCCATTCACCACTTTTCTACAGGGATATAGTCTCTGCCCTGTGGGAATAACAGTGAGGGTGGTGAGGAGAAGAAAATAACCAGATGTCCCTCTCAGCCTTCCCGCACATCCCCTGCCCACTTCTTATCCCTAAGTCCAAACAGAAGCAGAGGGGATGCGGCCTCCCCCAGCACTCTATTTTAAGACTCAGCCCCACCAAGAAATGAGAGCTGTGAATCCCTAGCTAGAGAGTGGTCACAGTGGCTACAAGTCACTCTTTCACTGCCCAGGCCATTGATGGAGATTGCCTCTGGCAGCTCCGAGATTAGTTATTAAAGTCATTGTGGGGTCCAGGCCTCTGCTGCTAGCCTTTGCTTTTTCTTGTCCCACTCTAGCCCATTGCTTATTTATTTCCCATTATCTCTGATTTTATGTCTTCATTCAGATCTGCCAGCCCATTTCTCAGCAGTGGCACCTGGAGAAGACCTATGGGGTCAGCGGAGTAATCACCGTCTCACTCCGCACATCTGGATTCCAAGTTGTTCTTTTGAGTGCAGTCCTGTAGAGGCCAAAGCTGCCCTGTATTTGTCTCTGTGCTGTGTCCAGGATCTTTCAGGGTGGTGGTGGTGGGGGGGACTATTGCAATCCTGTATTCCCTTGATGTTATTTTACTTTCTATTTTGTGTAGTGGTTCAGACAGCACACAGAACTGGCTGTCAGGCAGTTTTCCATTGATTGATAGATTGAATGGGCCCTCAGTCAACTAGGGGGCAGAGCTCTGTATTTTGTCAGGAGTGTTTGTTTAGAGTGATGCTCATCAAATTTTAATAAGTATACAAATCACATAAGAACTTGTTAAAATGCAGTCTGTAGTTAGGTTAAGGGAGGGGCCTGAGCTAACATTTCTAGTACATTCCTGGAGGCAGCTGCTACTGTTCTACAGATGACTCTGTGAGCAGTGAGACTACATCACAGACAGTGTGGGGGACTTTCTGACATAAGCAATTCACTCAATAATAGCACATGAAGCTAGGTGTTGCAAGGGTACCAATGGCTACTTCTCATCCCACAGATACAAATAGTGAGTCCTGATGGCTGCTATGTTCTTTAAAAGGAATTTCTTTGCCAAATGCAGACAAAACTTTCAACTTTACAAAAATCTCAGTAGTTCCCAAGTAACCAATAGGAACTTCCAATATATATATTTTGTGTATATACATATAGATATACACATATATGTATACATATTTGTATATATATATGTGTGTGTGTATATAATAATACTTGTGTGTGTATTATGTATGTGTGTATGCATGCATATATTTGTGTCTCTGTGTGTATGAATACATTCTTGTGTGCATGGAGTCCAGAGATCAGCACCATGTATTTTCCTAGCCTCCTTATTGTTGAGATAGTCTCTCACTGAACCTGAGGCTTGCTGATAGGGCTAGACTGACTGGCCAATGACTCCCAGGAATCTTTCTTTCTCTATCTTCTCAGTATTTAGATGACAAAGGTACACTACCAGGCCTGGCTTTTTCTGAGTACTAAGGATCCAAACTCAGGTTCTCATGTCCTCACGCATTTGCTGTGGATACTTAATACTCCTCGGCATCTCTACATCCCTGGAGCTTCCTGTTTGTGGCTGGCTGTTGCCTGCCTATTCTTAGCCACACTTTTCTGGTGATATTTCTGATCAGACAATAGAAGACTTTTCTAGACCTGGGCAGATAGCACCAAGCTTTCAAGCTTTTTATTTCCTGTAGATGGAACATTTATGTGACAGGGAAATAACTTGACCATGGCTAATTTTCCACCAGGGGCAGGTTGAGACATCTGTATGTGTGCACACACATGTAGGCTATAAATTCAATTTTGAAATAAGCTTCCCTCCACAGTTGAGGCTTTTAGTGTTTCCTGAATGCCACCCCAATGCAGCAGGGAAACATTATGGGACTGTTATCATAGGGGCCCATCTGCTTTACCTCAGGATTTTATTCATGGCTCATTACTTTTCTCTCGGAGTCATTTTTGGTCAGCCCACAGTATTGACTGAATGGTTATTGGGGGAGAGAACCCCAAGGCAAGCTGGAATGAGACCATCTGGATAAAACATGTGTACCTTTCAGGTAGGCCTCTAGCCAGTGGGGCACACAGAAAGAATGGGTTCAATTGCTTCCAAATGCCTTATTTCTGCTCTTGACTCATCTGGAGAGAAGGGGTAGTATGTGGAATGTTGAAATTATTATTACTTTTCGATGCAGTGTTTCATGTAGTCTAGGCTGGCCTTGAACTTTTTGTGTAACTGGAGATGACCTTGAACACCTCATGCTTCTGTTGCTACTTCCAGAATTCTGGGATTGTAGGCTCTGCCATCATGTCTGGTTTTATCCATTGCTAAGGATGGAACTCAGGATTTTGTGCCTGCCAGGCAAACACTGTACCAGCCTAGTCACATCCCCAGACTGTGTGTTCAAAATTTTCCAGAGAGGAGCTACTCACCTCAGACCCCTGTCCTTTCTTTCGAGAACTGCACAAGGGTGCTATATATAAAAATGATATCATGAAATAAAGTTTTGCCCCAGGAGGAAAGCAGGAAGCTGTTTTTCATGTTCTACTATTTACATGGACAAAAGACACAGAAAGAAAACCAGAATTATTTGTGCCAGAGCCAGCTGGTATTCAAATTGGTAGGTAGTTTTGAACTCTACAAAATAGGGTTTGTGGATCTTTATTCAGAGACTGGAAAGGCAGTGGAGGATATATTTTGCCTTGCTGTGACAGAAATACCTGCACAAAGAAGATTTAGGAAGGAAAGGTTTATTTTGGTTCATAATTGGGATCTGGTCATTGGGCTAGAAATGTGCAGCAGAAGTGTGAGGTAGCTGGTCATGTTGCATCTGTGTGTTAGGAAATCTCAGAGGGAAACACTTATGCTCAGCTTAATTTTCTCTTTCCTTGGTTCAGGATCCTGGCCTATGGAATGGTGCTGCCCTTTATTGTGGGTCTTCCCACACCAGGTACCTGAATCAAGATACTCCATCACAGACATGTCCAGAGGTGGTTTCTAAACCAGAGGTTGGTAATTCTAAATCTTATCAAGTTAGCAATCCAGGTTAATGCATACGAGGGTAAAATTACCAAGTGTGGCTTTTATTTTTAGTCCTCATATAAGTCGGGTGTGGTAATGCAAACCTGTAAATCCAGGGATAGAGGGGCTGAGGCAGGAGGATTTTGAGTATGAAGTCATCCTGGGTTACATAGTGAGAGCTTGTGCTAAAACTAAACCCAAAACAAAGAACGAAGAATAGCCTGGGCTCTACATCATGTGTACCAGGAGTTTTTACCTGTCACCATTGACATTTGGCCTAGGTAACTCTCGTGTAGGCTGTTCTTGCCCTGGAGGTCTGTTAGCAGTATTTCTGGCCTGCACTCACTGGGCACTGGTAGCACATTGTCCCAGTTGTGATAAAGTAAAATGTCTTAAATGTTAAATTTTTCCTTTGGGTAAAATGGGTCTCTTCAAGGTAAGAGCCACGTCTGTGTATCTAGAGGGTGACTCTTGACTGTGCTACAAATGCTCGCTTGGGCTCATTACACAGCGCCACTTGGTGAGAACACATATCTGTGTCAGGAGTACTGGTGACTCTTGGGTCAGGTCCTGTGACAAGTCTCCCGTGTAGAGAAAGAACAATGCAGAAGAGGGGAGCCCCCAGTCAAGGTTCTGTACCCCCATGGGCTGTTGTGCTGAGAAAGTCGGGGCTACATTCCTTCTCTCTAGGAGATACTTGGGAAGCCAGGCACACCTGTGCTTTCTGGGAAAGGGTAATACCTAGCCAGGTCAAGACGAGGGCCCAGGTAGAGCTTCATCATCAAGGAGAGAAACTGTGAGGACAGAAGACTCCTGCGCTGGCTCGTCTTATGGAAACTTGACACAAGCTGGAGTCATGAATGGAGGAAATGTCAAGAGAGAGCGTGCCCCTCCCCCAACACCCAGCTGCATTACACTTTCATAATTAGTAGTTTATTAGTGATATTTGTGGGGAGGGCCCAGCCCATTGTGAGTGGTGGCATCACTGATGGTGTGGTCCTGAGTTTTATAAGAACTCCCCAGGCTGAGCAAGTCCTGTGGAGCAAGCCAATGACAGCACTCTGTGTCAGTTCCTGCCTCCAGGACCCTGTCCTGATATTCTTCTATGATTGCTGAGGGAATCAGGTGATATCACCTTGACCTAGAGTAGAGGTGTGGCCTTTGGGCCTCAAGGCTCCAGTGTGAAGGGCATGGCCAGGCCAGTTTAAGACTGGTGTGTGCCGGTTCTATTCCTGTTTGCTCCCTTGAGCTCTTGGAGAAAGGACCAGACCCAATTCTGCCATGTGGACCAGTCCAGCTTTCCAAGATTCACCCAACTTTTCAATCTCTTGGATCAATGAGTGTTTAATATAACCCCTTAATAAATATTAACCATTTAATCAGTTGCTAGTGATTAATGTCAGCTATATATGAACAGTGATGGAGAAGTATAAGCCAAATAAATAAACCCTTTCTCCCCAAGTTGTCTTGGTGTTTTATCACAGTAATACTAGCCCTAAAATAGTTCCTGTAGTAACAAATAATTTCAGGTTTAGCAACATATGCCAAAGTTTTGAAGAATTGGACTTCCCTGAAACCCCAGAGTTCCACTTTTGAGAGTTTTTCTGAGAAGTTGGGAGACATCTCAGTGGGTCAAAGTGCATGTCACATAAACATCAGGACTCAGGCTGAATCTCTAGGACCAAAGTGAAAGCTGTCTGTGTTATGTATATCTGTGACTCCAGCACCCTTATGGGGGATGGAGACAGGAAAATCCCTGGAAGCTGAAGTGGGGCAGGTAGAGGAGGGACAGATGTCTGGCTCACATTGCCGGAAATCAAGAAAGGCCTTCTTTCACACAGAGCTGAAGGTGAGAACAGACAGCAGAGTTTCCTGTGACCTCTACTTGTGAGCCATGGTACAGGAACACCCTCCTATACACATGTGAATCTACATTCACACTTCACATACACACACACACACACACACACACACACACACACAGAGGGAGGAGGAGAGAGAAAGAGGGGAGAGTGGGAGGGGAGGAAGAGAGAAAAAAATTTTTCCTGAGCTAAGATGACCTAAGAAAAATGTTTTAAATCTAAAAGAACAAAACTAGTTTATCTGCTATTTGGCAGTGGATTAAATTATAATAAATATAGGTAATTGAACAAAATGCATATATTATCTATATATTTGTGTCTAAAAATACCCAGTACAGATCTATATGTCTGTAGCTGTAATGCTGATGAAGTATATTATAAGACAGCGAGTTGACCATATTGTTTATTTAAAATGTCTGTATGTATATACCTGTTTACATTTGTGTGTATGTGTGCATGCACATGTGTTTGCATATGTGTGAGCTTATATATGTATGTCGGGCTGAGAAAGTCTGGGCTACATATGGGTGCGTGTGTGTCTCTGTGTATTTGCATGTATGTGTGATTGTATATGTATGTGCATATATGTGTGGGTGTATGCTCACATATGTGAATGCATGTGTACTTGTATGTATGTACATCTGTGCTTGCATATCTGCTTTTGCACATGTGTACATATATGGGCAAATCTGTACAGCAGAATGTTTGGAAGGCTGTTCCTTCACACTGAGCATGATTATGGCTTGTGGTAGGACAACAGGGTGATTTGATTAGCTTTCTAGAGTTTACCTTATTTAAGGGCCCTTCAGGACATTATCACTTTAAAGCTAAGTAAAATTAAAACAAAACCCAGTTACATCACAATTCCTGACACAGCAAGAGTCTCCTCAAGGGTAAAAATAACAGGATTCCTCAGCCTGTTCATGCCTAGGCTATTGCAGAACCAGGCCTCCTGTCCACCTGAGAGCTGGGATTCAGCTCCAGAGATCTTCTGTCTTTGACTTCTCAGAAAACCTGCTTCCCTGGACAGTGACTTTTGCTCTGCTGGTATTTCTGCATGTATTTGAGGGTGTTCATACAGATTCTTCACAATTCAATTTTATTATTTCTAGTGAAAAATGGGTCATCACAGAACATAGTTTACCTCGATGCATAGAGACTGGAAAGTGTTTTTTTTCCCATCTGGGACATCTTTTTCCCTTGTCATCAATGACCTTGATATTTCAACAGGACTCTGTTAATAGTTGGTCATCACTTGTGAATTCAGTGAAAGAATCATCAGGGAATTGCTGGCCCTGTCAATGGTTTTTACTTAGGGACAGGGAAGCTGTTTACACAGAGCCATCCTCAAATATTAAAAGATGAAACAACCAATGTAATCTCAGAATGAAGGAGAGTCAGGGCTAACATATCTGGGGTGTTCTCAAGGGTCCACCAGCTTTATTCCATACCCTGCCCTGCTCTGGGTATGAATGTTCTGATTTCAGAAAGGTGAGTTCAGGCTGTGCCATGGGAGCCATGAGGGTGAAGCCTGAGTCTGTCAGGGGCTGTGGTCCAATCAGAGTAGACTAAAGGATTATACAGACCAGAACCATACAGTTGGGTTCCTGTGGTTGTTAGCTTCACTTTGCTCCCAGTTTCCCCATAGAATTGGTTGACATTTTTCTTCTCTTAATATGCTTGCTTCCTTCCTTCCTTCCTCCCTTCCTTTCTTTCATCTCTCTCTTTCTTTCTTTTTGTGTTTGTGTGTATATATATGCATGCTCATGTATGATGTGGATATATATATATAACATACATATATATATATATATATATGCACATTTGTGTGAGTGCAAGTGTGTGTGTGAGTTCTTGTGCCTCAACACATATGTGGAGATTAAAGGACCAATCTTAGGTGTCCACCCTTGTCATCTACTTTGCTTTATGACAATGTCTCTCTTACTGGGCACTGCAGCATATACCAGGCTAGTCCATGAGCTTCTAGGAGTCTTGCCTTCCTCCTGTCTCCCTGTAGGTATGCCCAAGCTATGGCTCCTGACCTAATGTGGGTTCTGGGGGGGGGGTTGAACTCAGGGGGTCAGGACTTACTCAAGGAACCATCTCAGCACCCCAACACGGTTCATTTCTATTTCTCATCCAAAAGGAACTTTCAAAAATTCTATGTGAATGTTTCATTTGGATTTCTGAAAACCAGTTTTTCTTTATTTTCTATCCCAAGATCAACTTGGAGGGCAATAACTAATGAGTTTAATCTGAAGCTTCCTATTAGTCAACAAAAATGTCGGTAGAGATAAATAGCCTTGGATATATTTTGGACTCTGAGATTCTTATATTTTTATTGCTGCCCAAAATGCCTGTATTGTTCTTGATGGCTTTGGCTATTTGGGGGAATATTGCTCTCTGCCTTAGTTGAAAAGCAGGCTGAAAGCCAAAGGCTCCCATTGATAGATAAAAGTACTTCTGAAGAAGTTGGAAATATACAGGGATCTTCCTGTTGTGGAATATTATTTTAGCTAGACAAAGATGTGGTACATTTGTTGATGCCGCATTTGTTAATGATAGAAAGATGTGTTGCTGTTTCACCTTGCCTGCCTAAGGCACCTGATTGGTCTAGTCAAAAGCTGAGTGTCCAATCTAGGCAGAAGAGGAATAGGTGGGGCTGGTGGGCAGAGAGAATAGGAGAGAATGAGAGGATCAGAGACTGAGGGAAAAAGAGAGAGACATGCCCCAGGCCAGAAGCCAGGCAGCTGCCAGTCAAACATGGAGACAGCAGGAAAGTCAGACACTGAAAGAAAGCGAGATAAAAAGCCACAAGGCAAAAGGTATATGATGAGGAACAGGTTCATTTAAGTTAAAAGAGGTAGGCAGTCGTAAGCCTACGCTAGGCTGAGCATTCAAAACTAACAAGTCTCTCTGTCATGATTCGGGAGCTGGTTGTTGGCCCAAAAGGAAAAGCCCGGTACAGCTTCCCATACCCCTCTTTGTCCTCCACATCTCACAGAGGAGCCTTTGATACAAAACTGCATCTCTGCTACACTGGCTAAGACTGTGAAGCTCAGAATGCAGGGAGACAGGTATAGTTTGAATGTTGAATGTCCTCAAGGGTCCATGTATTTCAGGCTTGCTCCCCAATGTGATGTCAGGAAGTGAGGAAACCTTTGAGAGAGGGGCATTATGGGAAGTCCTTAGGTCATTTGAAGTACACCCTCAAAAAGGATTGTGGGACCATTAACTTACCTCCTCACTGTCTTTCACTTCCAGGTCATAAGTTGAAGTGTTTTGCTCTATTGTGTATTATGCAACAATATTATGTTGACATGGGCTCCAAGCAACAGGGCCAGTGTTGTCTTTCATTCATTTTGAATTTTCATTCAAAGAAAATGGTTCCTATAGGCCCTCAGCAAGTGGCATTATTAAGTGTGGCCTTATTGGAGAAAGTGTGTCACTGGGGGTGGGCATTGGGGTAATAGAAGCTCAAGAGGGTTGGCTCATTCCCTTCCTGCTGATCCAGATATAGAGGTCCCAGCTTCCTCTCCTGCACCACATCTGCCTGCACACTGCCTTGCTTCCCACCATGATGATGATGGACCAAACTCAATTATAAGCCAGCCCTAATTAAATGTTTTTCTTTATAAGAGTAGTCATGTTCATGGTGCCTCTTCACAGCAATAGGACACTGACTAAGAGAGTGAGTTAATCCCAGATGTGGAGAAAACCATGCGCACCATTCTTATAATTTCATTATCTGAGGTGCTTTATTATAGGGGGAAAGGATTTATTTCAGCTTATACTTCCAGGTAATGGTTTATCATGGAGGAAGTGAGCAGGAACTCACAGCAGGAACCTGGAGCAGAAGAGACCGTGGAGGAACACTCCTTACTGACTTGTTTCCTCTAGCTCATGTTCAATCAGATTTTTTATACAACTTGGGACCACATGTGTTGGTCAAGGTTAGTATGTCCATAGTGGGATGAACCCTCACACATCAATCAACAATCTAGGCTATTTCTTACAGAAACAGCCACAGACAATCTGACCTGGAAGTCTCTCAGTTGAGACTCCCTCTTCCCAGGTAACTCTTGGTTGTATCAAATTGACAATAAAAACCAGTCAGGACAATGCCCCTTTGTTAGGCAAATCCCTCGGTGTCTCTGAAAGACAGAGCAGGGAGAGTAAGTCCTGGAGCTAAACATTTGTAACACACTCTATAATTTTCCTTCAAAGCATTTATCAGAAGAAAAATTACATTGCTATTTATGTAAACATTATTTAATTCATGCCTACTTCCCTAGGCTGTGCATTCAAAGACCAAGGCTGTGGAAATTGGGGAGGAGAAGTGATGGTGGAGCATGCTGAAAAGAAGTTGCATATTTCCCTGATGGTGAGTAAGATGCATACACACTACCATATGCATTCAGAGGATCTGTTAGGTAAGACGATGGTTACACATAGTCCCAAACCCCTGTTGGCTCTGATACCTTTAGGTAAACCTGCTATGGCCTGGGATGTCTGAAATGACAATTCTGTCAAAGGTTGGCAGAAAAAAGGGGAGAAGGACCCCAGGGATAGCCAGGGGTCTCCCTAAGTTGAAGCCTAGAATGAAGGGACTTCCATGTGTAGAGGCTCTGTCATTTTAAGTAAATAGTCTCAAAGTGACTCTTAGTCACAGAATAGAAATGTGACATAGAGAAAGCCTCCGGGGTCATAGGATGTTACTCAGGGAAATAACCATTCCCCTTTTGGTAGCAAAATGTACACAACAGAGACTTTCCTATGTCACCGTCTTTAAGTGTTTAAGAGGCTATTAAATGTATTTAAAATGCGATACAACCAAGACAGCTTAGGGGGCGGTTCTCTCCTTTTATAATGGGTTCTGTGGGCTGAACTCTGGTCCTCAGGTTGGGCAGCAGGAGCTTCTTACCGCTGAGCCATCTCACAAGCCTGCATCTCCAATATTTCTGAGAAATCCATTAGTCTTATTGAGGGCTCCCTGTTTGCTGCTCCTTCTCTATTGTAGATTTCAAGATTCTTTCTTGCTCCCTGTTTGCTGCTGCTTCTCTATTGTAGATTTCAAGATTCTTTCTTTGTGTCATGTATTCTCAATCTTCTTATATTAGTGTGGGAAAAACAAATTCTTGTGAAAATCACGTAAGTATGACGCTGGAGAAGATATTGATCTCAAGACAATTTGGGAAGAAGTAGGGGTTAGTTTTAAGCATCAGTTTCAGGATCAGGATGCCTGGGTTTGATTTTTTTTATATCACTTATGCCTGTTTGGATGAGCACCTTAATGTTTCTGCATCTGTAAGATGATGGTAATAATGGCACCTATGGAGATACATTGAAGGGTTGCCGAGGCTAAGTAAAACAACCTGCACTAATTAGAGTAATCTGATGAACCACTGGGTATCACTGAGTGGTTTAATGCAGCTGACATAAGTTATAGTTGACAAAAGGAAAGAAAACGATAACAGTCAGTCTTGTTAATCTTCATCATAGCTGAATACATATTTAATGTATGTATGTATATATGTCTGTGTGTTCTTTTAAACATCTACATGAGTGTGGAGGTCAGAGGGCAACCTCAGGTATCACCTTTCATCCTGTTTATTATGGCAGGGTCTCTGCTATTTGTTGTGGCAGACACCAGACTATCTGGTCTATGAGTTTCCAGGGATCTCCTGTCTCCACTTTTTACCATCAGAGCACTGGGATTAGAAATGTTAATGACCTCGACTGGTAATAAAACCTAGATCCTTATGAACAATTCCTAGCCTCCAGAGTATCTTCTTCCTAACCAGTTCTGGCAGGAACCTAGAGTTGAGAGCTGGGGTGTGAGCAGGCCATGTGTTGATCTCTGATTAAGCGGTGGGGTCTTAAGGGGAAGTGGTTTATCTTCTAGGATGAGGGGAGAATGAAAAATCCTTTGATTTTAAGTGTAGTGAACAACCTGAGCATCGGTCCAGGGTCTTGATGATGGAGGAAAGCTGGAAAAAGAAGAATGCTTAAAGGAAGTACAAAACGAAGACTCCAAACTGTTAAGAATTGCTAAACGCAATGCAAAATCAATCATATTAAATTGAAGGCACGTTTTCCATGTGTCGTCATCCGTTTGTTTAGCCTTTTTCATCAGATGTCCTGTGATTGTCTGTTGAGAAAAACACATGGAATCTCAATGTTTTTCCAGCATCTGAAATCCAACACGAGCTGGTATTTTAGAGATGGCTGAGTGCTTTTGCCAATATTTGGCAATCATTGTTGGATGAGGCAATCTTCCCCGGGCCCTGAGTGTGCTTATACATTCTGGCTGAAATTTTCCAGAATGCAAGGCTTTGGCCATTCTTTCCTGGGTCATTGCTCAAAGTCATGTTTCCAATGAGCAACCATGAAAAATGAGGTAATGAGTTTCTTTGAAACTAAGTGTGTGCTAGCTATAGAGAAGGCAGATCCCCCGCCCCCACTGCCTCATAACTGCATTGTCTTTTGTGCAGAACTGAGCTGCGTGGCTTCAAGTTTCTCCCCTTGGAATTAGAGGTGGGGAAGATAAAGACAACCAACACAAACATTAGCTCATTCTGTTTGCTGAGCCATGAGTGATAATTTTTCCTGTGGTCTAGAATCTTGTATCTTTTGTCAGCACCCATGAAACAGTACAAAGTTAACTTGTTAGCTTCTAAGTGGGATAAGAGTTCCAGAAACTAGCATAACCATAGCTTGCTGTAGGAAACATAATATTTATTTAGGATAAAGAAAAAGAAAGTTAATGAAGAACATAGTTGAACATATTACATATTACATCTTTGGATATTGAGAGACCCAATACCTATCCAGGTATGGGCAGCTGAACTCTATGATTCTGGAGGAGGGTATTAGAGATTTTCAGTGGACCTCCCACTGTTTAAGTAAAATAAAACATTGATTCGTGGAGAAGATAAAGATAAACTTATACTTAGGAAAAAGTTTTCTTCTGTGAGGGGAAAATGAGATTAGAATCTTAGGCTGTTTGGTAGGGACTCGGAAGTTTGAGTATTAGGGCTAGATGTTGGCACGGCAGAAATCTGTAGTAGTTATTTTCTGTTGCAATAACAAAGTACCTGAGGCTTTAAGGTGTGGAGATAAAAGGGGTTTATCTGACTCAGTTTTGTTCAGTGTTGGATGAGGGACCCTCTAGCTTTATCATAACATATTGGCCACAGCATGGTAATGACAACATGGTGAGAGCCCATGTGGAAGGGAATGAACCATCAGATGGTGAAACAGGGTGTGAGAAATTCAGGAGCTAGGCTTGACCTCTTTACAATACCTTGCTCTCACAGGAACTAGCTAGCATCCTGAAATAACTGTATTAATCTCTTCTGAAGGTGACATCCCAATTTGGGAGGGTAACCTCCCAGTAGGCCCCATCATCTCTCAACAGTGACATACTGAAGACCATAATTTCGGCACATTGATTGGGAGACAAATTCATCCTAACCACAGTGGACCAATTTTATGAATTAATGAAATAAAGATCCCAGTAGGTGCAATGAATTTTTTAATACTTTAATTAATTCTTTGCGAATTTCATACACGGTGGTTTTTTTTTCTAATCCGATTTTCTTTGCAATTTATAAAATTAAAATGTAATTACATAATTTTTTCCTCCACTCAACCCCTCCCATATCTAGTGAATTTTAAAAGTTGGGATGGAAGTTATTTGTGAGCCTGCCAAACATGGCTAATCTCCATTTTTGCTGACTTAATGGTTTTAAACTATAAAATATAAGGATTTTTTTTTTCATTTTGAGACAAGATATTGCCATGCAACCACTGATGACCTTGAACCCTTTATTCTCCTGCCTTTGCCTCTCAAGTGCTGAGATTACAATGTGTGTCCCTGTGTCTGGCTAACGCCAAGTCTCTAATCAACAATATCAGATATATGGAGACATATGCAAGTTCTGTCATTGGCTAGCTCCCTATTACTCTGGTCATGATCGTTTTTCTTGACTAACTGCCTGGAGGAGCCTGACATGTCAAACTATAAATAATGGTGCCAACAGACCTCTGCATTGGGGGAAAATGCAAATATGGGGTATTTATTGTGCCTGTTGCTTTCCTGATGAGGAAATGATGACCCACAAACTCATTACATAGTTGTGTCATTGAGTCCAAGCACTTGTGCTGGTGTGGGCTGGTTGAGAGTAGAGGATTTGGTCAATGGTAGCTTAGGACTGTGGCTATGGCATGTATCATTCCAAGGTATGGGTGCTTAAACTCACAAGTAGGCATGGAATTTAATGTAGACTCCACATTGTTTATCTCTTTGAGTCACAGTAGGTGGATTCAGTGCAGCTTTAAATATATATGTATCTGTCTATTCATGTCCATGTCAACATTGGCCTGCTTGTCCATAAGCCCATGTGGCTTGGCTTGCTCTTTCTGGGAGGTAGGTGTCATAAGTTCATATAGAAGATATAATAATGACTTTTGGCTGATGTGGGTTGTCTTTCTGTATGCTGTGAACTACCATTGGATAATAAAGGAACTGTTTTGGCCTATGGAAAAGCAGCTTATAGGCATGTGGGAAATCCACGCATATATAAAGAAGAAGGAGGGCAGAGTCAGAGAGAGATGCTGAGAGCTGCTGCCCAAGAGAGCAACAATTATTGAAACACAAGTCAAGCTACTTGCCATGTGGCAAGACATAGATTGATTAAAAAAGGCTTAAGTTATAAGAGCTATCTGATAATGAACCTGAGCCATTGACCAAACATCTTATAATTAATATAAGCCTCTCTGTGACTATTTGGGGCAAACATCTGTGGGACTGCAGGTCTGGACCTTGAGCTGTAACTTCTTACTACAAATTGGCTTAACTAGTTATAGAGATAATGCTTTATTAATTCATTAGCCATGGGGATTTAAAAAATTTAAGTAATGGAAAAAATAGATCACACATCACTGGTCTATTCATTTTGGAGATTGGTTTGTAGTGAAATTGATGGAAAAAATTAATATCAGCAATGCAAATATTTGGCAAGGGCAGAGCATCAGGCTATAATTTTCTTCTATAAAAATATGTATGTTCCCTCCAGGCCTGGCTCCTCAGTTGGTGTCTGATGTAGAGACAAAGGAATGTCTCACTGTGTTCAGTGATGAGTAAGAAGAACTGCATGGGTAACACCACCTGCTGAGTGGTGTGCATTTCAAGTTTGTTGACAGAACTTCACAGAGCAAAATTGGAAAAAGATGCTCAAATGCTTCATGAAAGGGCATCTTATACTTTCCTTTTTCTGTAAGAAGAGCCATAACTTCTTCCATTTCAACCAAACCCATTCCTGTCCAACCCAGGCAGCTGTCACACTCAGAATTCAGTTTCATTTAGTTTAATATTAATGAGACTCCAGAAATCACAGCAGTAAAGAAGACCTGGCCTAATATAAAAAGCATTATTGCCGAAGGAATTAGCATTAGCATAGATGTTTATTCTTAGCTTGAGAAAATTTAATTTATTGATATAAGTATTTTTTTTTATATTTATTGGGCCCACAGTAGAGGTAAAGATATAAATTCCTCTGCGAAGTAAGCATTAAATATTATATTTTAGACTGTAATAGCTTTACCTATTATTATATGAAGTTTCTGGCCTGGACTTGCCCCAAGGGCAACAGTCCCAAATAATCACACAAAATTTTGTATTAATTTTATGCTTATCAGCCTGTGGCTCTGGCATATTTCTAGCTAGTTTTGCTCTTAAACTAACCCATGATTCTTATCCTGTTCAGCCATGTGGCTTGGTACCTTTTCTCAGAGCAGCATAGTTGTCCTCTGCATCTTCTGGCTTCTCTGGTGTCTCTGTGGCATTTCTGCTCTGTTCTCAGAGTTTTCTTAGTCTGGTAGCCCTGCCCACACTTCCTATGTGCCTTCAGCCAATCAGCATTTTTCTTTTTCTATTAAACAGGACAATTAGTTACAACGTAACAACATAATCCCACTACAATCTGTAGCATAAATCCCTAGAATTATGCTGTGATATTATTTGATGTTGAGTGGAATTCAGTAGGAGGTGGACTATAGATATAATTAAAATAGAAATGATTACTTAGGTCTAACTGGATTTTTATCATGTAATAAACACAACTGAAGTTGTGTCTTGTACTATGGGACCTATGGGTTGTGTACTAGAACAATCCTTTTCTAATTATAGCATCTATTCTAGAATTTGGGATCATCTAGAATAAGAAATAGTGTTTTGGGGGTCTGGGGAGATGGCTCCATTGTGAAGGTGCTTCTGGGTAAGCATGAGAACCTGGATTCGCTCCACAGCTTCCACATGAAAAATCCAAATCTGGTGTGCACTCCCATAATCCTAGCACTAGGGGCCAGAGACAAGAGGATCTTGAGAGCTTTTTTGGCCAGCCACACTAGCTAAATTGATGGGCTCCAGACTCAACAGGAGACCCTATTTCCAAATAAAGTGGAGATGTATTGAGGAAGGCTCTCAACATTGTCCTCTGGCTTCTACACATAGGTGCACATGTGTATACTCACCTGGACAAATGAGCATGCACATAGACACATAGAAACACAGACACACACACACAGACATATAGACACACATACATACAGAGAGAGACTCTCTCTGTTTTCATTCCATACTTTTTCCCCCTCAGGTGAGAATTGATTTATTTAGCTTACATTTTATAAGAGAGATGTCAGAAGAACAGTCATAGCAAATATGGTACCAGCAAGAAGTGTTGAAAATAGGGCATTTCACAAACTATGGAATCATGATTTGAGTGTTCCTTGCTACTAATACTCAAATCAGAAAGTGCTCATCATGAAGAGCTAATATGAATTCTCCAAAAGCAAGTTGAGGCTAATTTGTTATGTGTCCAAACCTGTCTGTATACCTATGGCTGTGTGTGTTCCTGAATCTATGCCACATGCATCTACATTCAGAATTGATGTGTGTTTAGGTAAAAGAATCCTGAAGCAAATCAGAATTTTGGTGTGAAAGGTGGGAAGATCTTCCTCTGTGATGTTCTTGAGAAATGTAGACCCGGGGATTGTGAGCTGGAATGCACAAAAAAATGGTAAATTCATAATTGACCAAATGGCCTTATAAACTGTCTATCTAAGTTAAAGAGCACATAAAAGGACAATTCTCTAAGCTCCCAGTTTTGACTCATGTTATTTTTGTATGCCCTTACAAAAACAAACAAACAAACAAATAAATAAATAAAGGAAAGAACATTATGTGGCTCCTCTGTACCAGTGTGGACAGGATGGATTGGAGGAGTTCTGTCCAAGCTTGTGCTTAGGATTTAGAGAGCCCTACAAGGTGTTGCTTTCATCCTGAAGAGCATCCGTGAAAAGACCTGAAGAACTTCAAAACTACCACTTTTAAAAATAAGAGAAGGAAACATAATCCCCCAAAGGGCAGTTGGGGTCAGGCTCTTTCCAGGAGCAGGAAGAGACCTGTGTTTCTCTCATCCCCAGGAGCAGGAGCAATCAACTCACATTTTGGCAATATACCAGCCATACTTCTCAGTGCAGGTGCACAGAGACTAATGGACCAGAGCAAAACCTCCTGGGAACGCTGCAAATCACCACAGGCTCAGTGGATTGGCATGGTAGAAGTGTAGGGGTAGTTCTGGAAGCCAGGAGGCTAAAAGGAGGATGTCAGCATGGCCTCATCCCCTATCAAGGCTCCAGGAAAATTTCATTCCTAGTAGCTTCTTATCTCTAGTGGCTCCTGCCAATCCTCAGTGTTCAATGGCTCATGGCTGGGTCTCTCCACTCTATCTCTGCCTTCATTTTGATACTGGATCTATTTCTATTTTCCGTCTCTTCTAATAAAGACTCTTGTCTATGGCTTTAGGACCTTTCTTCAGTTTAATATAATCTTGTTTTGATTATTACCTTGTTTATATCTGTAAATCCTCTATCTCCAGATAAATTGCCATTCTGAGGTTCTGGCTGGATATAAATTTGGGGAGAATTCTATTCTACCCACTGTGGAACCTTTGAGAATGAGTTGATATTAACTCTGTCTTAATTTCCTCTTCCTAGTTCCCAAGCTCTGTTTGGTAGTGCAGATTTAAAATCTGGAGGCTGAGGCAGGAGGATCCAATACTGGAACTTGCTTAGGTTACAGAGTGAGTTCAAAGTCAGCCTTGGTAACTTAGTAAGATCCTGCATCAGAAATGAGGTCTAGCTCATGGTGAAGTACTTGCTTGATATGCACAAGACCCTGGACTTAATTCCCAGTGCTTTAAATAAGCAAGCAAGCAAGCAGACAAACAAAACAAATCATCACACAATTTAATGATACACAGCATTCACCTTGCTATAGCTTATGGCTTTTGTGAGATAGGAATCTAAGCAGAGCTCGGGCAGACCAGAGTTTCATGTAGGGAAGAAGCGGCTGGTCCTATTCAGATGGTTCAGGACACCTTCACTATGCCTCTTGATGTTTAATTTCCACTGTCAACCTGACTGAATTGAGAAGTACCTGAGAGATTGACAAGGGTAGGTCTATGATGGCATTTCCTGACCCAGAGATGTCTAGATGAGAAAAAGTCTGAACTAATAAAATATAAATAGGAGAATATAATATATGACCTCGTGTATCTGGTTTCTTTCACCTGTCCATCTGTTTTAAAGACTCATTGGTATGTCATTATTTCATTTTTTTTTTAAATTCTTAAATAATAATCTACTTTGTGGCTAGGCTTTGTGTACTTCCTGTCTTCTGACACAGACAGATCAATTTGAAGGCAGCCTAAGCTACATAGCTGTCTCAAAAAATAGGAAACCCAACGAATATTCAATTGCATGAATCTGTTTTGTAGTTTTGACTACTAAATTTGGGTCTATGGCCCATTTCAAAGTCTGTGGTGTGTGTGTGTGTGTGTGTGTGTGTGTGTAGTATAAGGGATCCAGCTTCATCCTTTCGCCTGATACATTTTTATTTCTTTGAATAAATGTTCGTTGAATATTTATTGAACATTTAATTTAAAAAATGCCTTTCCCATTGAACTGTCTTGGCACCCTCGTGAAAATCAATTGACCTAACATAAGAGCATATTTCCAGGTGAACTCTTTTTCCTTACTCTGCATGTCTATGTGTGTGTATAGCAATCGTCAGTACAGAAATTTATTGAATGTCTTCATGGAGTTTTTGTTTTTTTTAAAGTAACATAATTTTACTTAATTTACAGCAATAGGTTCTTTGAACAACACCTTTGTTGTTCCTGTTTAGTTTTTACTGGGTTCAGTATTAGGCTAATTAAGGTTCCTCCCACTTTTATCTATTTCAACTTCCATTTAAAAAATCCCTTTAATTCCATAGCCTGATGTGACCTTGTTCCTTCTCTGGCCCAAGGTCACATATTTATTTATTTATTTTTAGATCTCCCTGTGGCAGATTATGTTGTTCCATTGTAAATAATTGTCCCACCCACCGGTTTAATAAAAAGCACTGATTGGCCAAAGGCAGGCAGGAAGTGTGGGTGGGGCTACCAGACTAAGAAAACTCTGAGAACAGGAAGCACAGAGCAGAATGCCAGAGAGAAGCCAGAGGAAGCAGAGGACAACTATGCTGCTCTAAAGAAATGGCTGAACAGGAAGAAACATGGGTTAGCTTAAGGGTAAAGAGCTAGCAAGTGATATGCCTGGGCCTTAGGTCAATCAGCCTAAAACTTGTAAGCATCTGTGTGTCTCTATGGGACTGTGGGTCTGTGGGCCTAAACCTTGAGGTTAGGCCCAAAAGTCCAGGCCAGAAATCTCCTACTACATCTCCCCCAGAGTTTCTCAATTAGCCTGTGATAATTAAAGCAGCTGACTTCCTTCCTTTGAAGTCTTATAATGAACGGCAAAGTTTCCAATGTGCCTATTTAAAAGAATCAGGAGTGTAAATGAATTACCCCCTAAATTGGATCTTTATACTGGTGAAAGAGTTCAGTGTTGGTGTTATTTTTAAGGGTGTCAGTTGAAATGAGAGCCTGCCTAATTACAGTGCCCGTCTACCAAGACTTAACCTGACGCCCGCCCAGGTGACACCCAGGTGGTTCTTGGTGCTAATAGAACCTTGAAGGCAGACTCTAGAGCGAGGAATTATTTAACAATGTGAGTGGTGAGTGAACTTAAGATGTTTATATTGGCTCCTGGAGAGATGGCTCAGCATTTCAGAGCACTTGCTTTTGCAAAGGACCAGGGTTCAGTTTCTAGCACCCACTTGGTGGCAAATAACTGTTCATAGCTCCAATTCCATGGGATCTAATTGCCGCCTTCTGGCTTCCTTGGACACTTTCACACATATGGTACACATATATACATGTAGAGAAGATATTTATACAAAAATAAAAATTGATAAATCTTTAAAAATTTTGCATTAACATTAAAACAAATTATACACAAATACACATGTAGACACACACACACACACACACACACACACATACACACTTACTTGTAGATGCCTGTGGAACCCCTGAGATAATAGCCAGGAGCCTTATCCATACCAGAAAGAAACCTAGGATTCTTCCTACCCAACTTCTTTCTTATGTTTCCTATGTATAATCTATCTCATGTTTATCTATGTATAATTTTGATTTTTACCATTACATATGTTCCAAGTCTATTTACTCCTGTTTCTCTGCGTCAGCTCTTCCTGAACCGAACAACCATCATGCTTTGATTGGCATATGTCGTGATGGACCCCTATTATTGTATGCTGCGGTACTGAATATCCCCGTCATACTCATTATTGTAGCAATTGAATGTTTTCCACGTAACAGATTGATGATACTCTTATGAGTCTGTAAAGTTCTTTGAGTGGGGCCATGTTTTGCTGATTTGTCATTTATTTCTGTAGTGGCCATGCACATTAATAAATGTACAGGATTCCAACGTAGCCTGAAGGAATCTATGAAAGAAACAGTGAATGAAGCCTTTTTGTAAAGAAGTCTCTGGGTTCTCTGGGATCCACGCCTGTTCCATAACATCATTTATCATAGTCTAAGATGATATGTTAGTAGGATATGGGTTAAACAGGCAGTGTCACAGAACAGGGAGAGAATAGGCTAGGATTGTTCTCAAAATCATTTTAAGGATGTGTTACTATTCTTTGATTTTCACAAAATAAAATTTCTTAGTGATATGTGAATGGAGCATACAGGACTACCAGACAGCAGGATATAAACTAGACAGGAGAGTTGGGTCTCAATGATGTCATTTCTAAGGGTTTAGATATTTGGGCTGATAATAAGTTCATATTAGAAGGTATAAATCACTTTATCTGTGGTTTTAAAAAGTATATATTCAGGGGCTGGAGAGATAGCTTAGTGGCTAAAAAAATGTACTTATCTTTTGAGGACCCCAAGTTCAGTTCCTAACACCAACATCAGGCTGCTTGCAACTGTCCCAGAAACCAGACTCCCTCTTCTGGTTTCTGTAGGCTCCTGGAGTACACATTGCAAGTACAAATCTACACACAGGTACACAAGCTTGGATAATTAAAAAAGTTTAAGAAGTAAATATTCAAAAAATATGGCAAAATTTATACAAATAGGCAAGTTATAAAAAGAAAACCGACGTGGCCATTGAAATCAAGATCAATGTAAACTAAAGCAGTAAGAAATGTTTTACTTATAAAATTAATAAATATTAAAAAAATAATTAACTATAATTCAAGGTTATTTTTATATTATTATTATTACCAAGTCTTTATTATACTTTTGGCTATAATACAAATTACTGTTTTTTGCGATGTAGCTAGCAATTCAAATAACATCTTATAATGTGAATATCTTTGGCACAGAAATGATACTTCAAGACATTGCTTCTAGAGAAGAATGTGAACAATTTAGTTATACTTTTTGTACTGTTACGATGGAGAAAGAATTGGGGAGTCAGCCATGCTTGCCTTCTGCTTTCTGCACTTGGGAGGTTGAGGTAGGAGGATTTTGAGCTAAGCCTGGGCTACCCAATGGATCTTCTCTCTCTCTCTCTCTCTCTCTCTCTCTCTCTCTCTCTCTCTCTCTCTCTCTCTCTCTCTCTCTCACACACACACACACACACACACACACAACAAAAAAAGCAAAAAACCTACCTATAACCAAGCTAAAAACAAAACTTACCACAAAAAACTCAAACTTAATTTAAATAAAATCCCTGATAAAATAAGAAAGAAAGAAGGAAGGAAGGAAGGAAGGAAGGAAGGAAGGAAGGAAGAAAGGAAGAAGAAAGACTTGGAAACACATCTTTAGAAATAGGGGGTTGATGAAATACAACATTTCCAAATGGATACACATAATTTTACTGCTGAAATGATAGTATACAATAATTTAAATACATATACAGCTGATCAAATGGTAGACTATAAATAGTATAATATGATTCTTTTCTTTGAGGTGACGTATTATGTATCTCAGACTAGACTTGATCTCATGACACTTGTGGCTCAGCTTCCCAAGGGCTGGCAATACTATTTGGAGCATTACTATTTAATCTGATCTTATTTTTATTACAAAATACGTGCACAGGAAAAGTTAGTCATTTTCTCTGGCTGACCAAAATTTGGATGACAGTCATTCCTCAGCATCTTTAGAGGACTAACTCAGTGATTCCCTGTGGATACTAAGGCTCAAGGGTGCTGAAGTTCCTTGTATAAATGCCTTTGTGTTTCTACATCTTGTACACATACTTCTCATATACTTTAAAGTATCTATAAGTTACTTACAATGCTGAAACCAGTGTAAATATTATGCAAATAGTAGTATTATTCGGGAATAATAACAAGAAAAAGTTCATGTGTGTTTAGTGCATATGAATTTTTTAAAATATCTTTTGCATATGATAGGTGTGATCTATGGATGAAGAACTCATGGTGTAGAGTATTGACTGTAGTAACTATTTCTGTTTGTTTTTCTTTTCACCAATTGCTTGTTAGTGAGGGCCTGGTATCGAGAGAACCATTCTGAACTTGGCTGCATTAAGTGAAAAGATGTGTTCACAACAAAGGTCATGAAGAGTTCGTGGTGTTCTAGGCTATGTTTCCCAATCTTGTGATGCTGGAAGGCATCCATGAGCTACATCTCCCTCGCAGACACATTATCCTCAGAGGCAACAACTGTGTACTATGTTACTGCCCTTAATACAATTCATGAAATATTGATATGTAGGACAGGCTTCAGAGTTCAGTTGGTAAAGTGCAATCATGGAGTCATGGAGACCTGAGTTTGATCCTTCAGAACACAAGTAAAACAGCTGGGTACAGTGGTCTACTTATGAGTCCCAGCAGAGGCAGACAGGCAGCTTTTAGGAGAGTCAGTGGTCAGCTACCTTGGCCGACTTGGCAAACTCTAGGTCAATGAAAGGCCCTTTTTTAAAAAAAGAAAAAAAAAACACACTTTATCCTACACATGCATATGAAGATGCATGCACATACGAATACACACACATGCACATGTACATACAGGTTTCTGATTAGATGGTTTTGTATAGCTGTAAGCCAATGCTAGCTGCCTATGCTTCAAGTAAGCTAGGCTAAGCTACGGTGTTTAGTAGTTAGGTGAATTCAGTGTACACTCTGCCTTAATATACTTTCAGCTTTTAATGGTTGTATTCAATGTGATGCATTTTAAATCAAGGAGTATTGAAAGTGTTTAGTAAGCCAAAAAAAGAAGGACATAAAAGTACAGGTTCTTTGAGTCTCTGTTTTTGATTCTTTTCTCTTGGAACCTCTTCATTTTAAAGTTGGCTGTATTTTATCAAGTACTTAACCTGATTTTTTTGAGAGCCCTTTATTATTATTATTATTTACATCACTCAGTGCACTGTGTGGTTAGAAATCCCAGGAGGATTCTTTGACTCTATGGAAAGGAGAACATTGAGATAAGAATGAACACCTTCGAGTTGAATTTCCAGAGAACAGAGGACGCTTCCAGGACCACCCAGGATGTTCCTGAAGACTGAAGCACATGCGGATTCATGCCCTACTTTCTCTACTGAGATCGAGAGGGGCTAATTCTCTTCCATTTAAAAATGCTACCAAAATAGTAAAGTATGAAAGTTTTACTTTTCTCAAAGTATACATTGGAGGTTATCTTAAAAAATTAAGACTATAAAGCATAAGAACACAAACTGTTTTTTTTTCCTCAGAGCTTTATTACAGCTTAATCACATTTTATAGTGCGCCAGACATACATATGTTCTAATGAATGACTGTGAAACCTTCCTGTGCTCAGTTACCCAGAGCTTCTCTGGAACTGATGTGTGACTTCACCAGCGTAAATTTGAAGCCCTTCTTGAACAACTAGGCATCTTGTTTCCGTACCTCTCATTAAGGATGAAGATAATTTGTCAGAGTCTAGCACAGGGGCCAGACATATTGAGTGAATGACATTAACACAATATATGCTCTAAATAAAAAGAACAGAATTGATAGAAAACAGAAGTCTGAGGAAATAGTAATATACTATTCAGTTTCTCATGGTATGACATTTTGAGAAGGGGTGTTGACTAGATCTAATAAGCCTGTGAAAAGCATTGACTCCAGAAATTCTTCCTTAGATGCTTATCCAAGCAGGGCAGTGTGGTTCAAGCCTCTGCTGCATTACTTTTGAAAATGCAGCCTTTCAGATTGTTTGAATTTCATGTGATTGAGCGCTGACTGCTAAATGCTTGTCTGATGGCAGATCACACAGAGAGGGTACAACTCCGTCTCAGTGGCCACAGCCGAGATGCTCTGCAATGGGTTTTGGGTGCTGATGGAAGGAACAGGTGGCATAGAGCAGTGATTCTCAACCCGTGGGTTTCAGGATCACATATCATATAGCCTGCATTCAGATAATTAGATTAAGATACTTAACAGTAGTACAATTATAGTTATGAGGTAGTAACAAAATGATTTTATGTCTGTGGGTCACTGCAGCAAGAGGAACTGTATTAAAGGGTCACAGCATTAGGAAGGTTGAGAACCCCTGATAGAGTGAGGGATCAGGAAGAGTATGCATATGGCACTATGTGAATTAGTTACTATTTCTTCATGATGACCTATCAGGTTCATGTGCTGAATGTATGGTGAGGGTGTATTCATATTTTTATGGGTTAATATCCAACATCACTGTTACAGTAGCTTTGATCAGAGCTCCATGGAGGCCCATTAAGGGAGAGCTATTTCCTTCTGCTATAGAGAATGGGATATACCTCTGGCCTGGGTGGACCTAACATTCCAAAACTACCTGAAATATGAGTTACTCAAGTTGGACCGGTCAACTACCTGGCTAAAAGATTACCCCTCAGAAAGTGATTCATCCAATGCATGCTGAAGAGACGTGAGGGATAATCATTCCCTTTAGGGGGCAATGTACTTTTTCTCTCCCGATTCCCTGATTTTTGGCAGTCACTAAGGAGCTGCCCAGAAACTATCTTGGGTGTGCATGCCTTTCTGAATTCTGACTTAGGAAGACATAATTCTCCAGTTGTCTTTTCTGTCTATTTCAGACACTGGCCGGAGCCTACATATGCTTTCTTTGGTACTTTGGGTTTTTCACACTTCCTCTGAAGTTTTCTTCTTTTGCAGTGTGGCTACTCAGTGAACCTCCATGCAAAATGGTATCATTCTCTCCTCCATCTCTGTCCTCTGAGCAGCTGCTAAGGTTTGTAACATGCCTTCTCTTTTGTTTCTGTTATAAAGTCTCATAAAACTGTCCTTAAATTTTCCTTCAAGTCAGTTCTTAAATTCTCTTATTGATGAGACCAAGAACTCCAAGAGTGGACCCCAACTGTTCTGGTAGTACCAAGGTTATCTAGGAAGTAAAACTCCCTATAATCATTACAACTGGCCAGTGAAAGTCTTTTCAGAGTTCATTATTATATTTTAGGGGAAGAGAATTTACTGTTAAGTAATTGGGGGGTTGGATAGTATGGCACCTGGATGTTTTATTGTGTTGTTTTGGTGAAATTTTCATTTATGTTTTTGGAATAAGAAGTTTCTGGCCTGGACTTTCCAGCCTTGCCCCGAGGTTCAGACCCTGTTGCCACTTAGCCCCAAATAATCCCACAAAGGCTTATATTACTTTCATGCCTATTGACCTATGGCTCAGACATACTGCTAGCTTGCTCTTTCGTCTTCACTCAATCTATTTCCATTAATCTCTTTAGCCATGCTCTTTAGCTCAGAGCAGCATGACTGGCCTCTTTCCTCAGCCTCTGCTCGTGTCTCTCCTGGTGTCTCTGCTCTGCTCTGCTCTGCTCTTCCTGTTCCTAGAGTTTTCTTAGTCTGGTAGCTCCACCCACATTTCCTGTCTGCCTTTTGGTTAATCAGTGTGTTTTATTAAACCAGTGGGAGGGACAAATACTTACAAAACATAGTCCCACTACATGTTTCTAAAAACTCAGGGTCTCTATTCTTATCTGGATGTCTTTTCAAACCAAGTACTATATAAAAAGAGTGATTCCATTTTCTTCAAGACAGAGCTGATCAATTAAATGCAGTGATGAGGAATTCAAGAACTAATATGTATCCTGTGGAAAGTGCTATATTAGTCTGTTATTTAACAAAATCCAGGGGATGGTATTAGTATAGAATCGGGGTCACATGCATGTCTATGTTTTCTTGAAACAGAAAATAACTACTGGAAAGGAAAAAGTATATTATGTCTATCTCATAAAATAACCTTATTTTTATTTTTCCAAGGAATGGAAATATGTAGCGCTTCCTTGCTTGCTGTTAGATACATTGAGAAAAGAAATCTGATCTCTCTTTAATTAAGGGCTATTAGTCATGATAAGCCCTTATATTTTATCATGTTGAATGAGGATTGGCTTGATCTTGTACAGATCCTGTGCAGGTACAAGCTGCTCTGAGTTCAGGTATGCAGTATGGCATGTCTTGAAGATGTATCTCAGCATACGTGCCTGTCCCCTTGTTCTTGGGGTCTGTCCACCAGAATTCATTTTAAAGCCATTTTAAAAATTTCTTTATCTGACATTTCTTCAATTTAATGATCTTTGACAAATTAGAGTTTGAGGAGAGTCATGTTGCCCATTTTGGAGATGTCTTTGGGTTTCTGTGCTGAGATTTACCTCTGAGATAATCTCTCAGCTTATATGTAAGGGCCTTTGTACTGAATAGCTTTCTCTTGACTATGTGGTCTGGGATATCAGATTGTGAAAAACTGAATTTTTTTCCAATAGGATTTTGTGATGTAACTTTCTTGTTCTTTTGATAGAGTTAAATTTATTTTGACATGTTGTGTCAGAATTGACAATCTTGTTTTCTCTGGAAGTCTCATAAAAGTGGGTTTGTTAGTAGATCAGGTATTGTAAACAGCGGTGCATGGGAGACCCCTTTGGTTCACTTCTTTGGTCTTATCCACAGTGCTTCTGAAGGCATATAGGAGAAACCTATGCTGTGGTTTTTCAGAGGTACAATGTCCATGGTCCTTTGGTAGTTTCATATCTTGTAGATGTCCAGGCACTTGTCTTCAGACCTCCTCTACTTATGTTTATCTGGAGCTCAGTTATTGGTCTTTTGTGAAAAAAAAAATCTCTTTTTTGACTTAAAGTATCCGCTGAAGATTGAGCAGCGTAAGCTTCATGTAGAGCTCAGCTGAGCTGGAAGCATCTACATACCATATTCAAATGCCATGCTCTGTCTTCAACACTGTGTAGGAAAGGGAATGAGTAGCCAGCACACTATCTGCTCCCACGTGAGCTGAGTTCAGACTGCCTTCCTTTTCTGTGCTGGTGTTTCCTCTTGCCAAATGCCCTAGTGTCATTTCTGTCACTGTGAAGAAATAACCTGTCAAAAAGCAAGCCAGGGAAGAAAGGGGTTTACTTCAGCTTACTCTCCAGGTTATAGTCAATAACTGTGGACAAGTCAAGGCTCCTTTCATCACTCCCACAGCCAAGAACAGACAAGCATGCATGCTCATTGTGTTACATAGTGCATGATCCTCTGCCTAGGGAATGGGGCTACCCATAGTGGGTCTTCTCATATCAATTAACTTAATTCAGACAGCCCCACAGGCATGCCTGAAGGCTTGCCCACTGTAGAAAGTCTGTTACTGAGAGTCTCTTCTCAGGTGATTTGTAGTTTGCACCAAGTTGACAGCTGAAGCAAGCCAGGCCACTGTGGGTCTAACACTTGTGATTTTTTGTCATCTTCTGTGTTAGTAGCCAGAGTGCTTGATCTTCCCAAGTCTCTGCCCAGTATTAAGTTTTGGTGTGTCTCCCTCCCCAGACCACCACCTTGCTGAGAAGCTGTCTTCTGGCTTCTTTGATTTGAGCAGCTGAGAAGCTAGCACATACCGCTGGCTTCCAACTTTTCATTTCAGCTCTGTGTTTATTATCTTGATTATAGATGGCGTCATGTTGGTTTATACTTGTTAAAACATCAAATTTTATACTTTCGATGTTTATGGTTAATTACATCCTAATTATGTTGGAATCATGCTGCTTAAAGCATTCAGGGCAGGAATGAAAATTTTTGATATACAAATAAGGTAGGAGATTAGCCGGCTAAGATTGATTGGACCATAGAGGGACAGGAGTGAGCATTTTGTTATCCAGCTGTTGGGATTACACAGGATTTGCAAAGTTGTTTTACTAAGTCATAAAATTACTTAGGATGGAGATTTACTGTTAAGGGCTGCTATGGAAACCTAAATTCACCAAAGGCTTCCCAAGGAATGAAGGAATATTGGATATTGGGAGTCTTGGACTCTTTCACAAAAAAAGAAAAAAGGTGTGTGTGTGTGTGTGTGTGCCTGAGGAGGCCAGAAGATGTCAATGGATCCCATGGACCTGGAGTTAAGGTGGTTGTGACCACTCAGTGTGGGTGCTGGGTACTAACCTTGGGCTCCCTGGAAAGGCATCAAACACTCTTTACTGTTGAGCCATCTCTCCAGCCTGGGTTCTGGAATCCTGAGAAGCTACAGAACTATTGGAGAAATTCTTCTTAAAATGAACCTTATTTCTGAGTTCAAGAGTGGGTGATGCTAAGGAAGGAACTTTGATTGATTCTGTTATGGTTTAATTTTGAATTATGATAATATATTCAAACACTAGGGTATCTAGCTGAAAGTTGAACACTTAGAAGATGGGGCCTAGCTGGGGGAGGTGGGCTATTTGGGGAATGCCTTTGGAGTCACATACCTGAGAGAGGTAAGGAGTCCCATCTTGTACTCCTGTTACCATGGATGGAGAACCACTGCCACCATCCATCCGATGGACTAAAAATTCTGAATCTCATTACTGTCAGACACTTGTCACAGTGCTGAGGAAATCCATCTGTCGCCTGTAATCTGTAGAAATGAGATCTCCCACAGCCTGTATCTCTCCACCCACCTCCAAAAGGAGTCTGAGTCTGATATAGGATGGGAAGGGCCCATTGGGCTTTGGTATTATTTAATCTGTTGTCTTTTTTTTTTTTTTATTTTAGAAAGTGAGTTAGCAGGAAGGCACACTGATCTGATTAAGGAGCCATGAAAATAAAACCTGAAAAGTTTGAATTTTTTCACCTCTAGGAGTTCAAGGGCTATTCATGTTAGCTCATAAATTGCTATCCTAGGCAAGTGCTTGGCTCCTTGCCACATTCTCCTCTCACTTGTGACAGCAGGCAGTTCGTTCTTCCCTTCCTATATACACAATTGGGGGAGTTTTATTTTTTGAACTGGGATGATGAAGAAGGTGTATGCAGTTCTTCAAAAGGCATAG
Organism: Phyllotis vaccarum; assembly: GCA_033318265.1. Classification (NCBI taxonomy): domain Eukaryota; kingdom Metazoa; phylum Chordata; class Mammalia; order Rodentia; family Cricetidae; genus Phyllotis; species Phyllotis vaccarum. Next base: position 11,586,468 of record JARWLC010000017.1, on the reverse strand, counting down.
GACAGGCACGCCTAATGACCCACACTGTGGACTGGCTTCCTGAAAACTATTGAGGAACAAGCTGCTTATCAGTTTTCCATCTGTAGCTCCTGGGGTGAGGGGATTGAGATGTTTCCTACCCTCATTATTATTTAAACACTTTTAAAGTTTTATTTATTTTATGCCTGTGAGTTGCTTGCATGCATGTCTGTACAGCACATGTCTGCCCAGTGAAGTCAGAAGAGCATGTTGAATTTCCTGGAATTAGAGTTATAAATGGTTGTGAGCTGCAAAGTAGATGCTGGCTGGGAACAAGGTCTTCTTCAGGAACAAGTGTCCTTAAACTGGGTACTTTTCTCCAACCTTTGGGCCATTATCTTTGTTTCAGTGTGTGGGCTCCCCCTGCTGAAGGTGAGAGTGACATCAGATGTCTGGCAGTGATGACATCAAATGATCCCAGAGTGATCTCCATTGGATCAGAGTTTTCTGCCTCCTGACTCCGATCCTTCCTGTAGGAAGAATGTGGCTGGTAGTTCAGCCATTACAAAAGCACAGCCATGCTCTGCTTGGAAAGGGTGTCATGTGATGGGAGGGGTGGTCCTGAGGGTGATGGAAGAAGTGTGCGTAGTACTGATGCCCAGTGTCTGGGTAAGCTGGACCCATTCTGAAGATTCAGAAAGAGGGAGGCAGGAATCTGTCCAGAGCTTGGTGGGATTTTTGTTTGTTTGTTTTTATTTTATTATTTTATTTTTGTCTTGCAAACACTTTGTGCTAGGAAGAAAGAGTAACCCCCCACCGATGAAACTTCACCTGCCAATGGAAACGTCCTGCTTTCCTTTTTCAGAGCTGCTTTTATTTTCATGGTTAATTATTTATTCATAAATCTTGAGTCAGAGATTTTATTTTGGCTCTCAGGCGATAAAAGCTCAAGGTCACAGGGGAGGTGTTTTCTGATGCTAAGTGAGCCTCCTCCAACCTCATGTAAAAAATTTATTTCGGGAGTAGTCTTGCTTGCAGGAGGGGTGACGACTTAATTTTAGTTTCGGGATGAAATATTGACTGAGGTGTTGATGAGGGGGTTGGCAGGGATCATGGATCAGTGCAGAGGGTCTGTAGCTGAGCTGTCTCCAATCAGACTTGGTGATGATCCCTTCCTTGAAGAATGACCTTTGCAAAATGATGATAATGTGTGTGGGGAAAGTGGAGAGAGGCGGGGCTGCAGAGGTTTCAAATAAACAAAGATACATTGGGAAAAGACCCAATTTTTCTTGTATTTTCTCTGTATCCATTTACTTATCATATGTTTATTTGTCATCTATCTGTCTGTCTATCTACCTGTCTGTCTATCTGTCTACCATATACCTATTTATTTGTCTGTCTATCATCTATCTATTTGTCTATCTATCATCTATTTATCTGTCTATCTAACTCTGGAAGGTTAAGTTTGCTTTCATATTCATTGGTAAGAACTACTTTAGAACATACTATGTTTTCTTTCAATGCAACACTGAAAATGTGATTCCTCTCCATCCCCCACCCAACCCCTGTACAAAGCTATAAGATCTTCACTCTTGTGGCAAATGCCAAATAGCCGAGATTCTCACCATCTCTATTAATCAACTGTAGTTTTTCCACCTTCACTTACCATCATTAGCTGTACAAGGTAAAGAATGACATCATGACATGCTCACGCATGGACGCAATGCACTTTGTGCATGTCCTTCCCACCCCACTGACTTTATAAGGGTTAACTTTGTTTTGCGAAGAGTGGTCTGTGGACTCATATCTGTGGACACCTGGAGGAAGATATCTTCTCCTAATGCTGCTGCTCTGGATCTTCGGTTTCTGTCTCCAGCGGCCATCACTCAACAGCTTCCCAGGTGTTTTCTTGTAATCATCCATACTTAGAAATCTTGCGTCACAGTCTTTTAAATATTAACCAGTAAGAACATGCTGTCAATTTTATCATGGTTATTCTATATGAATATAAACAGCACCTTTAATGTTTGGGTTTGCAGAATTTAGTGGCAGATTTGGATCTATCACTTAGAACACCCTTCTTCTGTTCCCTTTGTATGCTTTGCTCTTCTAATATCCAATGTCAAGGAAGACATTCCAAGTCTTTGTTGTATGAATCAGGCTATCAGAGCAGTAACAGAGATATTTCAGTGTATGATGACTAAAATGGCATAACTTTACCTCCAGCATGACAGGCCACAGTCAAATGGGCTCCTGGGGCAGGGAGCATGGCTCCCACTTCTCTGTCCATGCCAGTGATCAATTCCTTTTAATTCCTCAGTGAGAGGAGAGGAAAGGGGAGGTAGCTAAAGAAGAACGTGCACATTTTTCTTTACAGGTGTGACCTCACACCCTTCTGCTCATATGCTACTGGCCTGAGTCATTCCCAGGGTCAGGGTAAATCTGAGGGTTCTGTTGTTAAAGGGGAGAGACTGGATACATTGCTGTTAAAGATTTATTTTGTTTCTTTTAAGTGTGTGTGTATGTGTGTATGTGTGTGTGTACTTATGTATGTAGATCAGAAGCATTGTACTTCTAGAACTAGAATTACCAGTGGCTCAGAGCTCCCAGAATGAGTACTGGAACTGAACTACAATCCTCTCCAAAGCAGTACACAGCCTTCCTGCTCGACAGCCTTCCTGCTCGAGAATGGATATTTTCGGCCCTCAATCTTGGCTTTCATCTGGTGGTTCCAGCTAGATGTTTGCTGTGGGAATCTGTGGCCCAGAGAAAGGAGTCCCTAGTCTTTCCCTGAAGGGACATAGTGTCCAATCTGCTGCTAGGACAAGATCTAACTCACATGAGAAAGAACATAGAAAAAATGGAAAATGGTCTATATTATTATTATCAATGTTTAGGCTAGTGAACTGAGCAATGGGCTTCATCATGACAACTCCATATACATGTCATCTTATCTCTGCCCCATTTCTGTCACTCTCCATCCCAATTGCAGTTGGTTTTTTTTTTCTCCCCTGTCAGTATTCTACTCTGGGAACAGAAAGAACAGGCCAGAGATGCTTCAGAGATGCCAGAGAAGCCAGCAGATTCAGAGGACAATTATGCTGCTCTGAGAAAAGGTACTGAGCTGCATGGCTGCACAAGATAACAATCATGGGCTAGTTTAAGTGTAAAGAGTTAGCAAGCTATATGCCTGTGCTCTAGGCCAATCAGCATACAATTAATATATTTGTGTGTCTGTGGGGATATTTTCAAATATAATAAAAACAGTTGGAGATATCAGAGGGATCTATCCACAGTCAGTCTAGGAGGATCAAACAGTGGTAACTCACACCTTTAATCCCAGTACAGGGAATATCCCGGGAGTGGTGACCTGCATCCTTAATCCAATCTGAGTTTGAGGTCATTTTAGTTTACAGAAGCAGTTCCAGGTTCCCAGTTAGGCAGTGGCTTGCCACGCCTTAACTGAGCAAAGAAAGTATTTAAGGCAGGCATAGAAAGACAGAAAGGCAGAAGAAGCCAGGAGGAGTGAGGCTGAGGAAGTTGGAAGACGGCTGGGTGAGATCTGACTGTGGTGTTTCTTCTCTGATATCTCCACCTTTTCCCAGAGATTTGGCCCTGAGTTTCCTTTATTCGTGCAACACTTGGCCTCCAACTTTGGGGCAAAAATTCCTCCCCTATCTACCCCCCAAAAAGGCACTTTTAGGCCAGAACAGAACATGGCCAGAGGAGTAATTACTGGCTGGCTAGGTTTTCTGTTCTGAGTTAGCCTCCAGCCTTATGCAGACCAGCCACACGTGTTTCCGTTTCACTCTCATCTGAGTAAGTTTTTCGGACAGTGGCCTCTTTCTCCTGGTGGGTTGCTTCTTTTTTTCTTTTTGGACCCCTCCTTGGGCTGCTCTCACACTAGGTAGCTGCCCCACTTCACAATCAATTGAATCATCAACAGACAACAAATTGGTGAGTAGATCAATTTTTTTAAAGTAGAAATTGTTTAAGACAATGGAGGGTTCTTGGTCCTTCTGAGGTCTTTCTCTAGATGATGTGATAATAGAATCAGTGAAGGAAAAGATAAATAAGGTAGATGGGACTATCATAATGTTTATCACACTGTCTATTATGAATATTTTTTGTTTGATTTCTATTTTATCACTTAAAAATTCAACTAATATGAATGCAAAGAAAAAGGTCCTAAAGCCTGTTGAGAGAGAGCACAAAGATGTTCAGATTCAAACAGAGGAATATGAAGAACCAGTTGCAGCAAGGTCATCTAAAATTAGACAAAAACAGGCAACATTAATATACCAGTAACCTTTTAAAAAATGAAGAATGACAAAGCTGATACAGAAGCTAGTTGGGCTCCAGTACAAATGCTAGAATTAAGGAGAATCAAAGAGGCAATTGTAACATATGGGATGCATTCACCATTTGTAAAACAAATGTTGAACAGCTGGTCATGATGTAACCGGGTCACCCCTAAAGATTGGTTAGATATGATAACAGCCGTGTTAGAGGCAGAACTGCTTATACGGTGGAAATCATGGTGGAGGGAGGAGGCTAAAACAGTAGAATAAAGAAACAGGGCCAGAGGCATAGTGGTCTCCCAAGACCAACTTCCTGGGGAGGGAGATTATGCTGATATTGATAGGCAGTCTTTATACAATGAACATACTCTGGATTTATGTCGCATGGCAGCTTTGAATGCCTGGGACCGGATTGGAGAAATAGGAAAGAAAACTGAATCATTCACAAAAGTAATTCAAAGCCTAAAAGAAACTTTTACAGACTTTTTGTAAAGATTAACTACAGCCGTAAACAGAATGGTACCTGACTTAGAAGCCAGGCGAATAATAATTGAATCACTGATTTTTGAGAATGCCAATGCATAATTCTTAGACTGTTAAAAGCAAGGTAAGCACCCTTGAAGGATTGGATTCATGAGACAATTAATCTAGAGTCTTATGACAATGATAATAACTGGATAGGAGAGCTTATTTCTAGAGGTATAAGAAAAATTCAAAATGTTAAATGTTACAATTGTGGAAGGCAAGGCCACATAAAAAGAGACTGTATACAAGGAATTCCCAGAAACAGTGCTTTTGTTAGGAATAATCCCAAGAGAACACCCCTCTCTTCTGGAGTATGCAGAAGGTGTAGAAAAGGAAGACATTGGATAAATGAGTGCAGATCAACAAGGAGCAGATAAGGTAACTTTCTGCCCCCAGGAAATTCCCCAAGGGGGCTTTCAAAAGCCCCCATATCAAATGCAATCCAGTCTTACCCTGCCATTGCAGAGAAAAAACATTCACAGAACAATTAAAAAAAAATAAGACCTATTTTAAAAAGACATCCTACAGTGAATGATAGAAAATCTATAGAAAAAGAAAAAAAAACAGGAAAAATTATAAAGTGAATATTTTGGCAAGCTTCTATCAAGGAACAAAGGCCAAAATTAAAAGTACAAATAAATGATGTTATTATTGAAGACTTATTGAACACAGGAGCAGATGTATCAATAATTTCACCAGAGTCATGGCATAGAAATTGGCTCCTTAAGAAGGTAAATGTTCAGTTTTTGGGTATTGGATCAATATCCCAGATAAAACAGAGTGCAAGATGGCTTGAGTGTATAGGACCAGAAGGACAGAGAGGAATATTAAAGCCATATGTGGCTGACATTGCTATAAATTTACAGGGATGAGATTTACTACAACAGTGGAACACACAGATTAATATTCCTCCAAACACAGAAATAAGCCATAAACTAGCACATGGTTCTGGGAAAAAAAAAAAAAAAACATTAGAAGGTATTATGAGAAACATCAAAGACCATTCAGGTTATACAGAAACAAGGCAAAACAGCTGCTTATCTTTCAAAGACATCCACAGCACTACCTCTAAAACGGCTAACAGAGCAGCCTATATAGATTCATTAATGACCTCTAACAAAAGAGAAATTGCAGGCCTTAGCGCAGCTGGTATAGAAGCAGTTAATGCTCAGCATATAGAAGAATCAACCAGCCCTTGGAATTCTCCTGTATTGTGATTAAAAAGAAATCTGGAAAGTGGAGAATGGTAACAGACTTAAGGGCCATAAACAAGGTGATCTAGCCAATAGGCTCTCTACAGTCTGAGATTCCTTTGCCTTCTCTGTTACCTAAAGAATGGCCTATTAGAGTTATTGATTTAAAAGACTGTTTCTTTACAATACCTTTACAAGAACAAGACAAAGAAAAATTTGACTTTATAGTGCCCACTTATAATAATTCTTAGCCTGTAAAGAGATACCACTGGAGGATCCTCCCTCAAGGAATGCTGAATAGCCCCATGCTGTGCCAGTATTTTGTACAAAAGCCAGTAGAACAAATATGTAACAAATTTCCACAATCTATAATTTATCTTTACATGAATGACATCTTGTTGGCTAATTCAAATATCGATACCTTAGAAAAAATTTTTTGAAGAAGTGAAAAAACTTTTGCCTGCTTGGAGATTACAAATTGCCCCAGATGCTGACAAAGAGGGGATTCCATTAATTGTTTAGGCTACAAAATAGACAAACAAAAATTAGATCCCAAAAGGTACAAATCAGGAGAGATAGATTAAAGACACTTAATGATTTTCAAAGACTACTAGGAGACATTGTCAATTTATGACCCACTATTGGTTAAAAATGATGAACTGGGTAATTTTTTCAAAACTTTAAATGGTGACAAAGACTTAAATAGTCTGAGAGAATTGTCACCCGAAGCTGAGAAAGAATTGGCTTTGGTAGAAAAGAAATTACAGGATGCACATGTAGATCATGTGGATCCAGACCTTAATTGCATTCTAGTTATCTTGCCCTCTAAGCATTCTCCTACAGGAATTTTAATGCAAAGAGAAAATGTTATATTGGAATGGATATTTCTTCCACATTAACTGAGTAAGAAATTAAAGACATATGTGGGAAAGATTTCTGAATTTATTTTTAAAGTAAAATTAAGACTTCATCAATTGACACGAATGGTCCCAGCAGAAATTGTTATACCTTTAACTAATGAAGAAATTGACCAGTTATTGGTAGAAAGTGAACCTTGGCAAAGAGCCTGCAATAACTTTGGGGAGATATTAACAATAAATATCCTCAAAGCAAAAGAATTGAATTTCTAAAGAAAACTAATTGGATTCTACTTCATATTGTACAAAATAAACCAATTTCTGGAGCCCCTACATTTTGTATGGATGCAAACAAATCAGGAAAGGCATGTAACACATCAGAACATATAAGTAAAGTACCTCAAAGCCCTTATAATTCTATTCAAAAGTCAGAATTATATGGTATCATGATGGTATTAAAGAATTTTACTGAACCTCTTAACATAGTCATTGACTCTTAGTATGCAGAAAGAGTTTTTCTACACATTGAAATGGCTGATTTTATTAATGATTAATCATAATTAACTTAATTATTTATTCTGTTACAAGAAATAATCAGGACTAGAAATCATCCCTTCTATATAACACACTTTCGATCCCATACAGGTCTGTCAGGTCCTTTAGCACAGGTAATGATGAAATTGATAAATTATTAATAGGAAATGTACTAGAAGCCTCAGAATTTTATATAAAGCATCATGTCAATAGCAAAGGATTAAAAAAAGATTTCTCTATCACTTGTCAACAAGCCAAAGAAATTGTAAAATGGTATCCCACCTGTTCTTTCTATAACTAAATTCAATTGCCAGCAGGAAGTAATCCAAAAGGTATACATAGAAATGAAATCTGGTAGATGGATGTATTTCATTTTGCAGAATTTGTGAAATTAAAATATGTCCATCTTACAATAGATACGTTTTCAGGATTTCAATGGGAAACTGCTTTGAGTTCAGAAAAGGCTGATTCTGTAATCACACATTTGCTAGAAATTATGGCCATCATGGGAATACATGTACAAATTAAGACTGACAATGCTCCAGCATATGTCTCTAGTAAAATCAAACAATTTTTTGCTTATTATAATATAAAGCATATTACAGGAATATCACACAATCCTACAGGGCAAGCAGTCATAGAGAGATCAAATCAAACTCTAAAGGATATACTAAATAAACAGAAAGGAATAACAAAGACCCCCAGAGATAGACTACATAATGCTTTATTAACTTTGAATTTTCTCAATGCTAATGAGAAAGGAACAACAGCTGCTGAAAGGCATTGGACTATAGAAAAAACAGCTGAACTAAATCATAAATCAGCCTGTTTGCTTCAAAGATGTACTAACCTCTGAATGGAAGCCAGGATATGTGCTATGTTGGGGAAAGGGTTTTGCTTTAGTTTTCACAGGTGAAGAAAAGTTATGTATACCATCAAAATTAATAAACTTTATTTGAACCAGAGAAACTTCATGAAAATTAGAATTAATAGCTCATCCACCAATACTATAATTCTTTAAGTTGTAAGAAAAAACAAAGGGTGGGGACAGGTTTTTGCTTTTGTCTTTACAGAAAATTAGAAATACCCATCTTCAAGAAGTTAAAAGACCTTGGACATCTAGATGTCTAAAGCAGAAGGGAGGCTATCCAGAAAAATTTACAAGCAAAAGAATATCAGAACTATTGTTACCAGTATACTCTTTAGGATAAAATCTCATTGCTCTATATTTTGTAAGTTGAAGTCCCAGCTTAATTATAATTTAAAGCTGACTTTAGAGTTTGAGTGTGGCTCTTTCTTTCTCAAACTCAAGCATACTTGTTAAAGGAAAATACAGAATCTCTGTATCATATCAGAGGAACCACCTGATATGGGACAGAAGAATAACTAAATATAAGGGACTATTCTATTGTTACTAATACTATGCTAAAAAATACTTGTATATTTAGCTTCCTGTACATTGTGTTGGGTTTTAGTCTCTTATCAGTTTTCTGCAGTGATCCATGATGATGCCTAATTGTGAACTTGAAGTACCTAAAAGGAAGATGGAGCCCCACAATGATGATTTCAAATGGACTCTGACAAAGCCACTAGGCTGACAAACATCAACCAAAGATCAGATTTGGACTACAAACTGCTCAGGACAATTTTGAGGCAGCTTGCTGAGATGAACCAGCTTCACAGACTACTATAGCCAGGACTTGAGACAAGCCATGCACTTTCCTGTAATATAGAGATTGGGCAACAAATAATACAGCTACTTATTTCAGGACTTGACAATTAACAAAACTTTTCAGGATCCCATAAAGATGCCATTGCTCCCAGACAACAGGAAGTAAATTTAAGAACACGGTGCCCACATTCCCAAGAGGTGGGTAGGTTGTTTTTGCTCATTCAATGGGTTATGGATGATTGTCATTGTTTAGGTTAATTGGTTAAAAATTGTGAATAGTTATTGTTAGAAACATTTTAAACAAGAGCGATTAGATTCAAGATTTGTATTAAAAAGTAGAAATAAAAAGGGGATAGAGATATATAGGATATAAGGATAGATTATTGAATCTTCTTTTAAAAGGATTTACCAGCTTTAAATATGTCTTCAAGATCAAATAAATATATTTTAGATGAACAGGTCTTCTTCAAATACTTCAGAGATCCATAGAATATGACATTTGAAATATTTTAAGAACTTAGACTTTTCTGGACAATGAGACAGGTCTGCTCCTGGCAGCACCAATCTATTTCAAGAGAAAAATGGGCACTGAAGAAACTTCATATGGAGTCTACTTTCTTTGTAGCAACGGTTAGCCACTGGACAAGAACCTGTTCTTGTACTGACTGCTTGATAGTAAGCTGTTTAACTGGACATGCAGGTTCCCTAGGAAAATGACCTCTGAACTTTGACAGAACAAGCTGAGATGGTCCTTCAGGTTCCTGCTTTTCAGAGAAAACTGTCAGATATTTTTCAGGGCACAAGGAGAAGCAACTGATGAACTATACCAGAATGGGAAGAGCAGATTTCCTGCTTCACTGAAATGAAGAGAGACTCTGGGCCTGTAGGCTGAAGATAGATGCCCCAACTTTATAAAGGAACTTTGAGTGACTGTCCAGGCAGATAGGTGTCATCTCTGTCATTTCTAGGTTTTGGAAGTTGCTTGCACTTCCTGTTTACCTGGGTAAGTATTATTTCCTTCTTGGGTCTCTGAGATAGTTGAAAATAAAATAGTTAAAGTTATAGTTTTCTAGTGACAGTTTTAGAAAAGAAACTTTGAAGTTAGTGTATAAGTTTAAAAGGCATCAAAATAATAGTTTTTAGTTAGTAGTACAAGTTAGAAAGAAAGTGAATTAGGTATAATCCTTTGGTCTCATCAAAATAGAATAATTAATGAAATATTTTCTTTGAATTGTCAATTGTTAATGGACTGGACATTATTCATTTATTGTTTTTATCTATTGTATATAATTATTGTACCTATTGTATATGGTTTTCCTTATGTTAGCTATCACTTTCTTTTTAAAAATTTGACCCGAAAGGGGATATGTGGGGATATTTTCAAATATAATAACAGTCGGAGATATCAGAGGGATCTGCCCACAGTCAGTCTAGGAGGATCAGACATTGGAAACTCATACCTTTAGTCCCAGCACAGGGAATATCCTGGGAGTGGTGACCTACGCCCTTAATCCAATGTGAGTTTGATGTCATTTTAGTTTACAGAAGGAGTTCCAGGATCCCAGTCAGGCAGTGGCTTGCCACGCCTTAACTGAGAAAAGAAAGTATTTAAGGCAGGCATAGAAAGACAGAAAGGCAGAGGAAGCCAGCAGGAGCTAGGCTGAGGAACCTGGAAGATGGCTGGGTGAGATCTGACTGTGTTGTTTCTTCTCTGATATCTCCACCTTTTCCCAGAGATTTGGTTCTGAGTTTCCTTTATTCATGCAACATGTGTCTCTGTGGGACTGTGGGTCTTCGGGTTTGTGAGTCTGGACTACAGGCCAGACATGCCAGAAACTTAATATAACATATTAAGTTAACATATATATATATATGTATATATATATATAGAGAGAGAGACATATATATATATGTATCATATATATACATAAATATGTGTGTATATATAATTTTGGATTTAAATCCCACACATATGAGGAAACATGAGGCATTTGTCTGAAAGATTTTTTTTTTGACAAGAATTTTACTATTTCAGGCCTAGGTGATGTAGTTCAGTGTAGACAAAGAGGGAAGACCTGGCTATCCATCCTTTCTTCATGGACATAATCATTATCTTTCTGTAGGGACAAGGACTTATGTTTTAGAGGGAAGACAGACAATAAACAAAAGGCATCCATGAACCACATAGAGCGTTAGTATTGTTCTTATGTATTCGTATTTAGGGCTGGCTACTCAGGGTTGGATAACCTATCAGGGGACTAGTTCTTGGAGAAGACTGATTCTCATAGCAGCCATTGATCAATCACCTGCAGATCTTCATGTATGTGTAGGACCTTGTAAAATTTACCTTAATCCATCTTGGCATGTAGACTGGTATTTTCATTATACATTTGTGTGTGTGTGTGTGTGCACGCGCGTGTAGAGAGAGTGGAGGGGGGGAGAGGAAGGGAGAAGAGTGCTTTGAGATGAACTATAATGATAAATTATTCTTGATGACAATTCAATCCAAAGATGTCTTCTGACTGGATATATGACAGTGTCTGCCTTTGTGATCATATAAGGCAAATATCAGCAAAAGTTACAATGCAATATGACAGGAACCATCTATGAATACGTACCTGAGAAAAAAATTGTAAAGTAGAAAAGTTTCTCTCTCTCTCTCCCCTCTCTTTCTCTTTTTCTGTCTTTCTCTCCCATCCTCCCTCATTCCTTCTCTCTATGTGTGTATATGTCTTTTTCTGTGTGTATCTATGTCTCTCTTATTAAAATTTGTTATTTAATTTATTTATTTGTATGAGTATCTTGCCTTCATGTATGTCTGTGCACCATGTGAAAGTTGAGTACATAGAGACCAGAAAAGGGCATTGAATCCCCTGCAAAAGAAGTGACAGGCAATTCTGAGTTGCCGCATGGGTGCTGGGAATTGAACCAGAGTCCTCTGGAAGAGCAGGCTTATCTGTTGGTCCATTTATCCTTTGTCAATTATTTTGAGTCAGGGTTTCATGTAACTCATACCACTTTTGAATAGCTATGTAAATGAGTCTGACCCTGAACGCTTGACTTTCCCACCTCTCTCTCTGTCTCCCCTCTCTCTCTCTCTCTCTCTCTCTCTCTCTCTCTCTCTCTCTCTCTCTCTCTCTCTCTCTCTCTCTCTCAGTACTGAGATGGTGGGCATGTCCCAACTCACCTGGCTTTGACCACTTTACACTAGAGGAAGCTCTGTGCGAAAGTATTAGATTTGAAATATGGCAACTACCAGGCATCCCTCTACCTCCTCTACCTTAGGAATTATGAGCTGTGCAAACTTGAACAAGACATGTGAGATCTCTGAGATGGATGCTGGACATCCAAGCAATACAGCCAGGAGCCCTGGATGCAGGTCCTTTAGTCAGATATAAGCACTGGGTTTTCTAGTTCTATGAGTCAGTGGACATTTCTGGCCCTTGTCTATTAAGCTGACACAATGTCTGCATGACCTATCTCTGGGGTTGTTGTCAGAATTAAATGTGTTATTGTATATAAGAGTGCTTCATTATTTATGCAAGGCCAGGAAAGAAGACTTTTATGGTAACAAGGGGATTTCTGTGGAACACCCAAATTTCTCTAATTGTAGGATTTTATAAAAGACAACAGAACAGCTCTATGAAAAGTAAGACTTTGTTTTCCCTCTCAAAACATATCAGCCGCAGAGACAAGCAGCCCAAATGCTCTGTCTCATGAAGACAGTTGCAGTGATCTAGGAGGAACTGAGAAACGTGGTCACCATCGCCCTTTCCGTTGCCGTGACAAAGAGGCTGAGTGGCAGGTGGAGGCTGCCCAGATGACGGGAACAGAGAGAATTAACAGTGTGAGAGTGAGGTGTGTGTGTGTGTATGTGTGTGTCTGTGTGTGTGTGTATGTGTGTGCATGTGTGTGTGTATGTGTGTGTGTATGTGTGTGTGTGTATGTGTGTGTGTGTGTGTGTGTGTGTGTGTGTGTGTGTGTGTGTGTGTGTGTGTGTTGTGTGGCTGGGGGAATAATACAGGCAGAGCTCGAGTAGAAACCATTCAGCTACAATGTCAGTGAGAGGAGACGGCACCCTTCCAGCTATATTTTCCTTTTTTCTGAGGCAGCACTGAGGTCTGTGCTTCATTCTCATGCAGAGAAATGGGCCGAGGTCTGTCAGTCCACGCTCTGCAGAGTGGCTGGTCTGCGATATCCTGTTTGGGTGGCTGGGCAGGAATGTTCTGGAGAGTTTGACAAGGCATCCCTTTGATGGATGAATAGATTTTCAATGTGTAGCAGACTGAAGTTTGGAATTCAAGAACATAAGAGAATGCCTCAGGGAAGGTGAAGATGGGGAAGGAGAAGGGGAGGGAGGGTTCCCTAGACCCCCAATCAGGTACAGATGTTTAGAAAGGGCAGTTTATAATACAAAGATGCATTTAAAGAACTTAAAGCAGTCACATTTACTTGGTAAGATGATGTTTTCTTTCCCCCCGTGGTGACGTTGTTGGCAGATTTTCAAGACTTTAAATTGAATGCTTGTCTGACAAATCGTTTTCTTTTGAGACCATTTTGCTATGAATAAAACTACTAGACAAAACTTCAAATTTTGCAAAAAATTCCAATAGAAGTAAAGGATAATGAACTACATTCTATATTTTTTAATTGTGTGATAAAGATGGGAGGATTCATTGTTTATTTTAGCACAATGATGATAAAAGACAAGTTGAGGAGGCTTGATCTAGCCACCAGGTCTGCGAGATAAGAACACTGTCAGCTTGTCTTGGTAAAGAGGTGAAGTAAACCAGCTGGAGGTCCTCAACTATCTGCTGTGTTTGCTGCTCTAGCGACCCCCACATGTCTGTGAGAAGAGGGTCAGCCTTTTGATGGCAAACAAGATCAAAGGATAAGACAAGAGATAGAAGCTGAGAAGAGTGTCTTCAAGAGGTTGTTAGGACATGGCATGTGGCCCCACAATGATTATCAAATAAACCACGATCTTGATATTCCAAAAATGCAAATGGATATCAGCCAACAGCATATGGGTTCTTTTTTGTTTTCGTCAGATGAGTTTGTAAAGGGTCGAGAAACTCGCCGCATGAAGGAAGACTCTAAGAGACATCTCTCATGTGAAAAGCAAAGGGTTTTAATATTTACTGAGTATACTCAGGGCTAAGCTCATTGAACACTCAGGAACAGAGAGAGTGCCAAGCTGAAATCAAACAAAGCTGTTACAGGTTATGGGGGGTTGCTACATGTAGGAACGCGGGTACAGGAATGCACGTGGCAAGTGATGTATCTCAGGAATGCAGGAGGCAGATCCTGGAACTTTAAACGCATTCTTTGTTTATCAGGAGGGGGTGATGAACAGCCAAAATGAGTTAAATGAATTTGTTCCCCCCCCCCACAAGTTCTCATGATGTGTCCTGGGCTGGCTCCTGAATTCGGGGGTTACAAGTGTTCATCCTCTTTCCTGCCTTAACTTCGTGGTGTTTGATAGACTATTCTTGTCTCATTAAATAAAGTAAATATTCTTACTTTTGTATCCATTTCTCAAATTTAGAAATTACAGGTGAAAAGTTTTTGGATGATATAATGAGAGATTGAAAATACAATTTTGAAAATAAATACTAAAAATAAACCACTATATTGTCTTTTATGTTTTGGATAAATGAAGTTATAAAATGTCTTTAAAAGTCATGTGATCCTGTTGTAAAAGTACTTCTATAAGACAATTCCTCTTCTATTGTTGTTATCAAAATAAAATAAGCCACTTGGGAATCTCCCATGTGAAGCACAGAGAGCAAGCCCGGTCAGAGGTTGACAAGCAGAGAGGATGGCCACATTTCATGTTAAGAACTTAATAGTGACAAACATATTTCTTCTCCTCCTCTTCCTTTTGCTTTTTCAAGACAGCGTTTTTTGGTGTAGCATTGGCTGCTCTGAAACTTACTATACAAACCAAGCTGGCCTCGCACTCACAGAGATCCACCTGCCTCTGCCTCTTGAGTGCATCATCACCACGCAGCCAAATATGTTTCTTCTAAGTGTGTGCTTGTGCAGGGTGGGAACTTGTTCTCTCTTACAGAGCTCTTTCTTTAGTTGCAATGAAAAATGTCTTGAGCATATCAGTAATTTATTACTTTATTCACCTATATGTGCCCTTTTAATAAAAAGGTGTATAATGTTTGCCGTTCCTTTCTTTGTTCTTGTCTCTGATGAAATATAATTTTGTGTCCACTGAAGAGCATATATTTGGAGTTTTTATTTTGTTCACCGCAGTTCACTTTTTGTAATTTATCTTTTTGTGCTTTGCTTTCTAATGCGAATTGTATCATTTTATTGGGGTTGTAGATTCAAGGAAAAACGCCATTTGCATAGTTCGCAGACACCTCCTTTACAGTGAGTTTCTTTAGTTGATGTCTCGTGTGAATGTTGTATGTTGCTCTATCACTGGCCCCCCATCTGCTGTTATCAGCCTCATTCTGCAGCTCTTACCCCTTAGTTTTCCTGGTGTCTTTTGCCGTTCCACCCACGTAGGAAACCACCCAGGCGTGTTCCATTGTCTTGTCTCCTTAGGCTCCTCTTAGTTGTGACAGCTGCTGAAACTCTGTTTTGATGACTTAGACACGTCCAAGGTGAATTTATTGAGTATTTGATAGATTCTTCCCCCACCCAGATCTGTCTGATATTTTAATAGGCCGTTCCTCTGGGAATTCATTTTTAAAAATCACATTTATGAAAGTTTTATGATCTGGATATAAACCCCCACAGGTTCATGTATCTGAACACTTGGTGGCTTGGAGGTGGCCTTGAGGATGACAGCCCAGCCTCTTAACCCATGGAGATGATGCCATATGCTCCAGCCACCACTGGCAGAGCCCAGCTGTCGTGAACCGCACTGTGCCTTCCCTGCCATGATGAACCATTTATTCCCGACAACCTGGGAGTCTGAATAAATCTTTCCCTCATGAAATTGTTCCTGAAAAGAGAATGATTGCAACAAAGGAAGAAAATAGTGTAGAAAAATCACTGATGTTGGGCTGGTTAAATATTTGAAACAGCAAACAAAGAAACTGGTTCTTTGCCACATATGGCCAGTGACTCACCACGCTGGTAGTGTCAGGGTCAGTAACAGTTAGGGACCAGGTGAGAGATATATACTCAGGGATGCTCTGGGTTCTGGGTGCCCTCCAGCAGTGTCTGTTTGATTTGGTATCTTTCTTTCAACATGCCATTTCCATGTTGCTCATACTGATCTTTGATTCCCAGACAGACTCTGAGCTCTCAACTTCTGGAAAGGTGCATGACACACTCACCCTTGATTCTATGCTTTTTTCCTACCTACAGTTGTTTTTCTAGTTCCTAGGCCCTGACTGTTCATTTTTTCCCCTACTTCCTAAGGTGAAATGAGTTACCATTATGGTCTTGTCAAATTGCCAGCCTAAGTCCCTAAGGTGAAAAGGAACAGAGAGTGCCTAAGGACATGATAAGAAAGTGACCCTTCAATGAGATATCCATTGAAGTCTCCCAAAGCCACATCTTCAGGGCAAGGGGTTCATGGGCTTTTAGTGTCAGGTTTCACTTGCTTTCTGGCTTCTAACTCAGAACATAGCACCTCCTTTCCATCTTCTCTCTGCCTTCTGGCAGTGGATCTTTCGCTGTCCCTGGGTAGAAACCTTGGGTAGACAAGAAGCTGTTCTTCCAGAACAATCTCTGAGGCTCTGGCCTAACACTTGAAGTAAGTAGCCAGAAGTGGCAGCACGTGGCGCCCTCTAGTGTTCAGTCCCCATGTGGGCCTCGTGTGTATCTGCACCCTCATCTCTGCAAGTTAAGAGATTTGCTGTAGGCCTTAGGCATTTGGCACTCTTAGCCCTGGGCAGTGGTGATAGAGCTCTGAGGCTGAGGTCTGAGATCCCTGACATTCTAGAATTCTGGAGACTATGACCTGCAGTTTCTCTCCTCTGGCTCCTTATATCCCTCTACTCTCTCTCTCATATGGCCCTCTCTTGTCATCTCTATATTCTGCCCCTTCTTCCTGCTCAGGGTGTCTCAGCTTCCTCTTCTTTAGACACCAGGCATCTAAGTTTGCTTTGCTGCTTTTGCAGCCAGGCTACGTTGTGACTGTGTGTCTATTTCTGATGTCTTCTTCCTGCTGGGATTGCCCTGGGTCTTTCTGCTGACTCCTTTCATAGTCCAGCTAGACAGGAGTGACTTGTCAAACTCCACTGGGACAGATTGGGATATCTGGCCTGGTTGTCTGGGAGCTGTGCACCTGCCATGTCTTCAGCTGACATGCAGTTAGCTACCATGATGCTTTTACAGCGTGGTCTACCCACTCCCCAGCTCTCTGTCACTGCATTTCTGATGGTGCCACCACACACACTCTACTGTCTCTTCATGTTCCCAGCTCAGCCCATGCTGAGTGGGCAAAACAAAGCCACACGAGGGAAGCTTCTTATTAGGTCTAAAGCTTCAACACAAAGACAGGAAGCAGTAGTGTCTTCTAGCTTAATCATCAATTGGGCCTCAGCAATCTGTTTATACAGCCCAGGAAAGGGGGTTTGGACCAATATAAGCCACTTATTTGGACCAGTCAGGGATAATTTTTTTTTAACCTGATGTGCACATTTGTTTGGGTTGGACACAGCCTTGTTCTCAGCACCAGTAATAACAGACTACCTGCTAGTCTCTTGGAGGAGGCATTTCCCTCTTGGTCAGGGTCCCCTAGAGTTCATTAGTGTTTGTGATATCAAAAGTCCAGTATTGAATGCCCCCAGTTGAGGCTGTACCTTAAAGAATCAGAGCAATAAGCTAAGGTTATCATGTAGTTTTCAGTTTTCCTGAGTTACCCAGAGAGTGTTCAAGATGGCAGAAAGGTGATCTAGCTGGCTGAGACTGATAATTCTGTTGTTCAAGGCAGCCAAGGCCAGCAAAGAAGAACCCCAGCAATGACTTTCTCCCCACATTTTAACTGTTCATGGGGAAATGAACACGCCATTAACACTAGTAGTGAGTTTAATCACTTTTAGCAAGGCTTTCAGGGTGGCTCATAATTGCCCTGTGTCCTGGGAGAGGTGGTTCTGTACCTCTCGATTCTGATATAGAAATGGAGCTGGTTGCAGTGTTGCTCAGGACAACATCCCCCCGTCCAGTGAGTTGTTTATTGAGTTCCCCTCTGAATTGTTAATTGTTTATGGTGAATCATCGAACCTGTAAAAGGGACCTGTACCGTGCAGTGACCTCACTGCTGGCTGTATCTGTATCACCTGGGAATAGCTTGAAATGCAGGTTACCAAGGCAGAGCTAGGTCTACAGGTCAGAAACGGAGCATCCTTGAAACCTGGAGTTTGAGGGTTTGTTGTTCTGCTCTGCGAGGAAATATATTCATTCAAGGCTGGTCTAGATGGAAAAAGAGATTTTTCTGTCACAGATATCTATGGGAGGCCAGGAAGGGTCAGGGGCACAGGAGCTTTTAAGGGACTTGGAGAAGCTGTGGAGTAACAGTGAATGAGGTCCTCACCCTGAGCTGTGTCCTCTCTGGGTACAGTCCTCTTTGCTTCTTTGATCTGACTTGGAACCTTGACCTTTGGGAGCAGCATCCGCACTTTCTTTGCAGACAAAACACATTTACTGTTTTGCAAGTTTATTTGTTTGAAATGAGGGGAAGCTGCTACAAAGGCTCCTTTAGAACCCAGATTGCTGTGTGAGAGGAATGGGCTACTGATGGGCTAGGAAGAGTTTTGGAGGGAAGAGAAAGTTAACTGTTTCTTCTTGTTCTGTCCATGTGACCTTGAGTATAATTGGAAACATGCTCCCACCTGAGAATCCCCAGCTGGTGGGGTACAATGCCACTCCCTTCTGAGAAAGCCTGCTCTGCTCTGGGCTCAACTGTCACTGCACCACTCGGCCTTGCCTGCCTGCAAAGAGGAACTGTCTGCACAAACTGCTCTCTAGCTTATTTGTGGTTGTTGTTCTACCAGGCTCTCTTGGCTATTAGTCTCTCATCAGAGAAGCTGGAGACTCAGCAGAAGAGCATCTCAGGTGTTTGCTGCCTCCTGCCTGTAGTAGATTTATGATGTAAATTTATGACTTACATTGTAAATAATTGTCCTGCCTAGAAGTTTAATATAAAGCGTTGATTGGCCAGCGTCAGATAGGAAGTGTGGGTGGGGCTATGAGACTAAGAAAACTCTGGAAACCGGAAGAACAGAGCAGAAATGCCATAGAGAAGCCAGAAGATGCAGAGGACAAATATGCTGCTCTGAGAAAGGTACCGAGCCACATGGCTGAACAGGATTAGATTCATGGGTTAGATTAAGAGCAAGAGCTAGCAAGTTATATGCCTGGGCACCAGGTCAATCAGTGTACAATTGATGTAAGTATCCGTGGGACTGTGGAACTGCAGGTCTATGGGTCTGTGGATCCAAACCTTGAGGCTGGAAAGTCTGGGCCAGAAACCTCATACAACAAATGGCAGCCTAACGTGGGTGATATACACCTACATAAATCTGGAGAGAGATTAAAAAGGATTCTATGGCACAGAATTGGAGCAAAAAACAGCTTCCGAGTTGTGTCTCTCACATGAAATGCCCTGGTGAGGTATGTGGCCCTGCACTAAAAAATGACTGGTTTTTGGAGTACAGCTTGACATAGCCAGTTTCTAAAGTTTCACAGGAACCTAGATTTAAGCAACAAGTTTTAAATGATGTATTTAAGCTTACTGTTTATGTAGACAGAAAAGAGACAAACACTTCTAGTTAATAGCAACAGCATTTTCTTGGGCCAGCTCTGTTGGCTGGAGGCAAGCAGAGGCACAGCTTTTTAAAAGGGAGTCTTTCTGATTCAGCCTTAGAGGCAAAACACTTGTGAGTCTTTTAAGAGGCCCTGCTGCCAGCTACTTAAGTGGAGATAATGAGCAGCAGATGGCAAAGCGTTACTTGGCGATTATATGGACCCTAAAATTCCCCAGAGTACCTGGGCTAAAAAGCTAAATTCTATGAAGCTAGACTAGGAGCTGGGTGGAGCCATCCATCCATCCATCCTACCAACCTTTAATCCTTAGCCACACCACAGCAGATTAAAGGTGTGTTCAGAAACAGAAAGAAATTGAAGGAGCTGGGTGGAGTCCGTCACCATAGCCAAGCAAAGGTGTGGTCAGAGACAGAATAAAATAAGAAATAAGAGATATACAGTAAAGACAAATTTAAAAAAACTAAATGTTTTAGAGTATGTTAAATATATATATACATAGGCTTGAGAGAGAAAAGAGGAAGGGAAAAGGATAGAGAAAGACCTTAAAAATAGAGTAAAAATAATAATAAGCCACATAAAGATGGAAAATACAAAGAATGTCTGGATACTGTATGTTATTGTCTTGTCTTTAAGCTTCTTGACTGAAAATGAAGTTGTAAAAGCTGCTAAAAGCCATTTGATTACAAATGCTCCTGGATTAATCAAACCTATATATTTTATAAATGAGTTGACTTTAAAATTGAAATCAAAAGATGTGCTACTTTGGAGAAGAGGTTTTATTTCCACAGAAAATGAGAGGTTGTGGATTTATTACTGGTTAAAGAAAATAAAGTTTGATAGAGGAAGACCCCCTGAGGAGTCTCCAGTGGAAACTGATGGCCCAGATGATTCAGCATTTCAGAGCACCTCTGTTGAGTTTCCTCTGAGCTCTATATCCAGAACAATTTCAAAGAGACTGGCTGAGATGACCCAGCCTTAGAGATTACTGCACTAAAGACTTGTGCATAATCCTACATTTTTCTTTGGATTCCTTTGGGATTGCCAACGTCCCCATTCAGTAGGAAGTAGCCTAGAGAACAACGCCTATATTCCCCCAAAATGGATTATGGATGTTTGTCTTTGTTTACAGTGTTAGTTACAAGTTGTTATAGATAATAGTGAAAAAATTATACAAAGGAAATTAGATTTGGGGTTCTTGTTTTAAAAAGAGAAAAGGGGATATGTAGTGGATTTATGGTGTTCCATTGTAAATAATTGTCTTGCCTACTAGTTTAATAAAAACAAACGCTGATTGGCCAAAGGCAGACAGGAAGTGTGGGTGGGGCTACCAGACTAAGAAAACTCTGGGAACAGGAAGAATAGAGCAGAAATGTCACAGAGAAGCAAGAAGATTATGCAGAGGACAACTATGCTGCTTTGAGAAAGGTACCAAGCCTCATGGCTGAGCAGGATTAGAATCATAGGTTAGATTAAGAGCAAGAGCTAGCAAGTTATATGCCTGGGTCCCAGGTCGGTCAGCATACAATTAATCTGTGTGTCTCTGTGGGACTGTGGAACTGCAGGTCTATGGGTCTGTGGGTCCAAACCTTGAGGCTGGGCCCAAAAGTCCAGGCCAGAAGCCTCATATAACACCTGCCCTCTCATGAGATCCCCAGTACCTCATGCCCATACTTAGATCAGCAACTAGATCGGTTTCTTTTTACTAGGGACTGCACTTCATTAATTAATTAGCTAATTAATTAATTTACTTACTACCTAAAGCTCCTATCCCTGTGTTTGATCCTTGACATGTAGTCAGCTATCCGACAACCACTGACTGATCTATGAATGAATGAAATCAGGAATGAACAGATAGATACTTGTCAACATTTCTCTTCTGTCTGTAGCTCTCTTCATGAATTCTCCTGAGCCAAACAGAATTCTCCTTCATTCAGCAGACATGCAGTCTTTCCTTTTTGCTCCTTCAGTTTATGAGGCACAAGGCAAATCCTTCTTGTCTTATAGCTTTGATTTTACAGTTCCCATATTTGATCTAAGGACCAGTCATGGCACCTTTCTGCCCATGACATTGTTCTTCTGAGAATTTGGTGGTAGCAGAGGCATTTGACTGGTTTCTGTCACCTGCTGGTGGATGCTGATCTTGTTGGGGTATTTTCAGAAAGCTCAGATTGTATCAGTCCACAGATGGCTTTAAAAATTTCCTCAGAGTTCCCTCAAAGCTTCTCTCTGCTGCCAGAGAGGAAACATCAGTTTAGAAGGAGACAGGAAAGCATCTTGTTACTGTTTGCTGCTCTCCCATTTTTTTTCACTTAGCTAGGAGCTGTGTCGTTTGCTGTATCAAATGTGTATATTTAAATCAGTTGGAGGACAAGGCATCAGGCAGTCCTGTATGAGGTGTCATGAACGGTAAACTTGACTGGTTCCCAAAGGCATTTTTCTTCACCTCTATTCTCTGTGCGTGTGCATCACCCACCAGTCCATACATTGCTAACAGATTAGCCTTACTTACCACATTCTATTATTCTATCAGCTGCCAAATGTGCACAGAGGCTTTGTGGGAGCATGCTGTTGGCCCACACGGCTCAGTCACAAAGCTCTGCCCTTCCCTTGGTTATCACTCAGCAGACAGAAGTCTATCTCCAGCCCTTGGGTCTGGGCTAGAATAGGAATGAAATTCATTAGGGACACTGATAATGATTTCATCTTTTAAGTGTTTTCTATTTATTGTCACATGATATTTTTATTCTTATATAAGGTGAGCTATATCTGTGATGCCCGTCAGCCTTTCCAGTGTGTTCGGAAGAGAACTGTTGGAGCAGATATTAAATTCCTTCAGGTAGCAAGGTAAGTGATCTGTGGTGGGAACTTCTTAAGAAGACAGAAATTGGTAAAAGGAATCAGGTTTATTCAAAGCAGACCAAGGAGACTTTTCTCAGTTCCCTGTCTCAGGGAGCTTCAGGATACAAGGGCCTTAGAGAAAGGGGAGGGGATGCAGAGGAACAATGGGCAGGGGCTGTGCACTGGGATCTCACAGCACCACCAGCTGGAGCCCGCAGAGGGCATTTCACAGTCATTGTAACAGAAGCTTCACTCAGTGGAATGTGCAGAGTGTCGTATGGGGCTGGGAGTTGGTGTGTGACCTACATAGGTCCTAGAACTGTGAAGTTCTCAGTGGGGCTCTGGAGTCAGGGCTTCCTTCTATGATGTCACCTTTTCTTTGCTCTGGGGACCCTCACAATGGTCCCTAGTAATCTACACCAAAGGACCAGTAGGCAAGCAGAAGGGTAAGGGCCAGATTCTCCCGACTTTCATGGAGTGACTGGGTAAATTGGAGCTGTGGGAGGTGGCCTCCTGGTGCCATATGCATTCCTTTCCTCATTGCTGAGACCAAACACTGGGTAGGAAGTAGATTAAGGGGGTATTTATTGGGACTTTCAGACTGAGGTTTCAGTCCTCACTGTGAGAAGGCAAGGTGGAGGAAGTGCGAGCCTGCTGTTTTGCATCTCTGTGATAGAGGGCAGAAGTAAGGCTGCTCCCTATGGACTCTCTCTGCTTTGATCTGTTTCAGGAGGCACTTAATTTTATTTTTATTATTTATTTGTGTGTGTGTGGGGGTGTATATAAAGTATGTGGGTGCATGTGTCTGTGCATGCATGCCAAGGCCAGAAGATGAGGTTTGGTGTTGTGGTCCCCATTACTTCCTATTTCACTTTTCTGAGACAGTGAGTGAGGCTAATAGCCAGCAAGCTGACCTTCCTGTCTCTACCTATGATAGTTCTGGGGTTACAAGAACGTATGGCCATCCCTGTCTTATCATATAGGTACTGGAGATTTGAACTCAGGTCCTCATGTTTTCACGGCAACTGTTCCTACCCACTCTACCATCTTCTCATCTCTAGGCTTAATTTTCTAACAACACACTTCAATGGTCCCAAATATTCTTGTGAATGCTCTTTAATAATTACTAAAGATATATTTGGCTTGCCTCCCTAATCATGTCGCAAACTCCAGAGGCATACTCTGTGTTGTATGCATCTTATGAGGCACTGCCAAGATTTTAATTAACATTTGCTTTTGGGACACAATGGTTATGTTATGCTATTTCACCCTTATTTCAGTTTCTTATTTATTTCAAATGACAAGCTGCTCCACGTTAGAGATTTTTAATATGTTGTTAAGTAAAGTATATTGTTTACATTATAGCATAGTGTTGTTTGGGTGACAATAGTGTCTTATATCCTGTTTTGGGTAGTAAAAACAAACATCCGGGCATTTAAATGGTGTAATTCTTAAATTTATTGTTCCACATTTAGAACCTAGGTTCTTTGACTGTGATATGTGATACACGTATGTACACACACACACACACACACACACACACACACACACACACACACACACACACACACCTGTAGAAGAGAATTGCAGGTCAAAAGCTATACAAATATATCTGACCCTATCATGTAATCCCTCTTGGCCCTTTGAATAAAGGGCCAGCTGACCTGCAGGGATATGGATTACCCTTTTTTTCCTTCCTGGCCCTTCATATAGAGATGTTAATATTTTAGTCACATAGCAAGGGATAAATTTTTATTGACTTAAAAAAGATAAAATCAAGGAGAAGAAAGCACGCAATTTCATAATAATCTCAAAATACTTGTTAGGGTACTTAACAATTAATGCTTGTTAAATGCATGATCTTGCAGATACTACACTGAAATAAAATAGGCAGTAATCTCAACTTTCTACCTCCAGCAAAGATGGACACCCATGTTTCTTACTATTTCCCCATTTAGAATATTCTAGAATGACAGTTATTCTGGGAGACAGGTCTTCACTCTATGGTGGAGCGCCCTGACTAAGTTGTAGGCTCCTCTGTTTATCTTTCCACCTGTAGTGTCAAAGGCGACAGCATGGGGCAGGATACTTCACTTTTGAAGGGAGCTTTCTAGTAAAAAATTTCTGGCCCAGTCTAGTCCTGAGGTCTGAACCAGCAGTCCCACAGCCATTTAGTCCCAGATAATCACACAAAGGCTTATTTTAATTACAAGCTGATTGGTCTATGGCTCAGGCTTATTACTTGCAAACCCTTATACTTTAAGTTAACCCATATTTCTGTTTATGTTTAGCCACATGGCTTGGTACCTTTTTGCTCAATGCAGCATCTCATCCTGCTTCCTCTGCATCTCTTGCTTTGCTCTTCTGCTTCCCAGAATTCTCCTACTCTTCTTGTCATGCCTCTACTTCCTGTCTAGCTACTTGGCCAATCAAGTACTTGGCAGGTATTTATAGTGTACAAGAATATAGTCTCACAGCAGAGTGTATGTATAATTGTTCTCAGACTATTAGGCAAAGTAGAGAAAACCTTGAGGGTGACTCAGTACACTAGGAAGACAATAGTGGACAGAGGGGCTCCTTGGGAAGGGTATGTATGGAAGTATAGTTACTGGAACCCGAGGACAGAAGTAAATATAGAGAGACACCTGAGGCTACAGGGAAGATGGGCAGGGCTACTGACCTATAAACAAACGCTTTCTGTCCCACCTGGTCCCAAATAAACACACAGAGGCTTAATATAAATTATATATGCTCGGCCATTAGCTCAGGCTTGACACTAGTTACTTAAATTAACCCACATTTCTATTTATGCTTTGCCCTGTGGTTCATGGCTTGTTACCTCATTTTTACCCATACTTCTTGCTCTCAAGTCCACCCTACTTCATCTCTGTCCTCAATTTGATGGTACTGCCTAAACTTGTCTTACCTTACCATTGGCCCAAACGGCTTTATTATCAATCAATGAGAGCAACACACCTTCACAGCATACGGAAGGACCATGAAGGATCATCCCACAGCACTGACCCTGTCTTCCTTCCCTGCTTCCCATTTCATTCTTCGGTTTCCATCAGCTGCACTCATGTAGGAGCCAGAGAACCCATTGATGCTGACAGTACAAGTTAGCAAACAACTGACACTATTAAATGTACAGCTTTAAGGCTAGGGTGTAGAGGATGCACAGTGAGGACAATATGTGTTGAGGGCAACTGGAAAACAGCCAAGAAACATTAGTGAGCCTTAGTCAGAGACATGTGTTCTATTCTGAAGCACAAGGCTCCTAAAGGTCAGCAATTTCATGTTCCATTTGGATGCCTTTCCTGGGTAGGCAGTAGGATTCTCTGCTTATAATTTGTTCTGGAAGAATGGCTCTGCTCCAGAGTTGGATGGGGGAACAGAGTAGGTTAAATACTGAAACCTCTACCCTGGAGGTGTCTATAGTTTTTAAGAAGTCTGGGGCAAGAGATAATTATTATGAGCCCAGAAAAAAAGCAGTGTATCTCCTGTCAATAAATGAGGGGTCCAAATGAACCCCACATGGAAATACTTCCTTTTTCTTAAGCATCCATAGTATCTGGGTGCTGATTTTCTGAATGCTCCTCCTCATCTTTCTGTTTTTATTTTACTTTAATATTTTTATCATATTTAACTGGATTATATAAGGCTATTTTCATGCAAGTATAATATGTATAATATGTAGTATAATATGTGTAATATATAGTATATGTATAATATATAGTATAATATGTATAATATGTAGTATAATATGTAGTATAGTATATAAATTTAGTATGTGTAATATGTAGTATAATATAATATGTAGTATAATATGTGTAATATGTAGTATAATAAGTAGTATAGTATGTGTAATATGTAGTTATAATATGTGTAATATGTAGTATATGTATAATATGTAGTATAATATGTGTAATATGTAGTATAATATGTGCAATATGTATTTTGAGCATCATCCTTCTAATTCTCCAACTATCTCCCCTCCCTCCCTCTCCCTTTCTGCTAGTCCTCATTTTTCTTCTGGAGTTCTTCCATCTACTTTCATACCCTCTGTACATAATTTTATGCATTTATATAAAATCTATGGCACCAAAAGTGAGAAAATGTGTGATATTTGTTTCTCTAGAATGACTTATTTATGATTATCCATAGTTACATCCATTTTTCTGCAAATGACACAACTCCAGTTTGTTTTTATGACCGAAAAGCATTCCACTGTGTGCACACGTGTGTGCGTGTGTGCGTGCGTACGTGCGTGTGTGTGTGTGTGTGTGTGTGTGTGTGTGTGTGTGTGACATTTTCTTGTGGATCCCTCTGTTGATGAACAGGTAGGTTGTTTTCATAACATAGCTGTTGTTGTCTCGATTCCATTGCTGTGTTTCATTCCCCCACTAGGATTTCCAACCTTAGTGTGTTCTGCTAGGCTCATTGGTCTGGGACAATTGTCTATAGGACATCAGTTAGGTCTTGTTTATGCTTACCACATGGACACACAACTATTGTCTCAGACAGAAATAGACCCTCAGTTATTTGCAGAGACCCTTGAGGAGAGTGCTTAGTTCTGGCTAATTGTGGTCAAGACATAGATCAACCATTGTCTGTTCCCATAGTATCTTTGGAAATTAGTATATATAACATTTTCTTTCTCATTTTGATATCTGTCTTAGTGTTCTAATTCCATAAAGAGATACCATGACCATGACAGAGCTTAGAAAGGAAAGCATTCGATTGGGGTGGCTTACAGTTTCAGAGGTTTAGTCCATTATCATCATGGTGGGAATCGTGGTGGTGTTCAGGCAGACATGGTGCTGGAGAGGTAGCTGAGCTTTCTACAACCGGATCAGGAGGCTACAGGAAGAGAATCAGACACATTTAAAACCTCAAGCCCACTTCCAGTGATACACTTCCTCCACCAAAACCACATGTCCTAACCCCTTCAAATAATGCCACTCCCCATGAGCCTCTGGGGGCCATTTTCATTCAGACTGCCACATTATCTCGTTCAAAATGTTTTGAAGAAATGTGGAAGCCTTGTAGGCCCTGAGATTTTTCTAATTAGAGCCATTAAACAGTTTGGTATATGACCACATTTCTTGTCCATTTCTTTTTCCAATTTTTTTGTGTACATTTTATTAGTTGGATTAGTGAAGAATTTATCATCTAAATTCTCATTGTTTTAGACAAGAAATTATTTACAAATAACATTTTTGTTCTTAAATTTATTTTCTTTTTATCTGTAATTTTTATAGCTGTAATTTATTAAATTGAAACAGATGTTCAGCACTGCAGATTTTCTCCAGTCACCTCTTTAGCACACCCCATGAATTGGTAGGTAGTGTTTTTGATGTAATTGTTTTATAAAATTCCTTAGTTTTTGTTTGTATTTCTCACTTGCACAATATCTAGGACATCTTCTAATTTCCATATGTTTTTTTATGACTTCAATTTTTCTTTCTTCTTTCTTTGTGGTTTTAATTAAACAGGACTGCAGGTTATTTTTCCATTGCATGAAGCATTCGATTGAACTAAAGAAAACATCCAGTTCTTGTTCTGTGTCTCTTCCAGAAGAAGGTATATTCTTTGAGCTATTCCATCTGTACAGTCCTGAGACAGATGTCTTAAGAGTCCTCTCAATGACCCTTTTTCTCTATCTCTTTCTTTCTTTCTTAACTCTTACATCACCCATAATTTATATTTTACATAGGTGATTATTGGGTTATTTCCTGCCTTGGCTACCAAATCCTCATATAAAAAATAACTTTAAAAATTAAACTGTGTTCTTTGCCTTACCAAGTGGCTTTTGGTCTGAAGTCTATTTGATATCAGAGTACAGCCTATGTTCCTTCCTCCCTCTCTCCCTCCCTCCCTCCCTCCCTCCCTCCCTCCGTCCTTCCCTCCTTCCCTCCCTCCCTTCCTTCCTTCCTCACTTTCTGCCTTTGTTCTAAACCTTGATACATTTTTATCACCCCCTAGTGTTTTTAATTACTCATTTTAAGTACACCACTATAGAGTTAGGTTTTGTTTTACATACATACTTAGAAAGACTTTACACTAATGGGTCATTTTAGTCTGTCCATATTTGCTGCTACAACTGTCTAATTTCAATTATGCCTTATTATTTATTACTTTATGATTATCATGTATGCACTTCTAAATTTGATTTTTTTTTCTATTTGTTTTACCTTCAAAAATTTAAAAATATATTTATTTTATGTGTGTGTTTGTTACACATATTATGCTCCATGTGTGTACAGTGTCCATGGAAACCTGAAAAGGGTACCAGGATCCCTGGGACTGCAGTTACAGATGGTATGAGCCATTTAGGTGCTGGAAACAAAGCATACATCCTCTGTAAGAGCAGTCAGGGCTCTTAACTGCTGAGCCATCTCTCTGGCCTTGTTATACTTTCTTTGATTAAAAAAAAGTATTGTAATGTTCAGGAAAACTTTAATTGGTTTCTAGGTAATTATGTTTATATTAGTACATTTTATAGTAAACCAGTCAATGATTTTATTCTGCTTTTTGTTTTCCCCCATGGAATGGTTGGCTAAGTGTCTCTCAAAGCCTATGTGGGACAGGCTTTGTCGACAGCTATGATGTAATAGAGAGATCATTAGGGTCTGATAGTTTTATATGGTCATGTCTGAAAATGCACAATTCTGAATCATGTTTCCTCCTCTCAGTGTGGGGATATAATAAAATAATAATAATAATAATAATAATTATTATTATTTTATTATATCCCCTTATATCCCCACATCTCAGTTTGTAGGTTCTTCTAATTGTGGAAATATTTACTGGATTAGCTTCATAAATGCTAATTTCTTCCTTTTGTTTTTGTGTGTTAACAATGATCTTTCATAGGGTTCATTGTAGCATCTACACATCCACACAGTGCGCAGTCATCAATCCCAATCCCTTTTTACTCACCCTTCCACATGCTCCCCAACCTCTAGTAATCATAATTCTACTTTAAAGTTAAATTTTAGCTTCCATGTGTGAGAGGAAACACATAGCATTCACCTTTCTGTGGCTAGCTTAATTCATTTAACGTAATGTCCTCTAGTACAACCATTTTTCTGGAAATGAGGATTTCATTCTTCTTGGCTGAGTAACACTCCATTGCATATACATAACACAGTTTCCATATCTGCTAATTTGTTTATAGACATGAACGTGAATGCTATATCTTTGCTGTTACAAATACTTAACTAGAATATATAAGTGGCTCAGAAAACAACAGTGATAAAAATCCCAGTAACCCAATTTGCAGGAATAGATTCTTTTCAAAATAAGTACAAGTGTCCAGTAAGTATACTAAACGTTTTTGGTATCATTAACCACTAAGGACACACAACCAGCAGTCTGAGAGGTACCTCACTGCAAGCGGATTCCTTTGCAGGGAATTGCTAACATGTCAATCCTTTACCTCTTTCTTTCCAATGCTTTCCTCACAAGACCTTGTATTTCCTGTCTCATTTCATCCTTTTGTTTCCTTTACAATATTTCTTTAAGACTCTCTTGAGTACTTTCTAGTTTTCTTTTCTTTTCTGATTCTGTCTTGTTTCCCTCTCCTATCTGTTTCTCTCCTGCACTGGTGGTCCACACTGGCTTCGATAGCGAAACCCAAGGATGCTGTGAATTTTTTTTTTAACACTTTCCTAGTCTCTTTTTCCTAGTCTCTTTCTGAGGTAGCAAAGCCCCTACCACAATGTTTTATTTGCTATGTATGAATGTATTTTTCCAATAACAGTGGATACCTAGTAGAGCTGTGAAAAAGGTGAGAGAGAGTAGAACTATAAAGTACTTAGGGTGAAGTTACTGGCCTTCTGTAAAGCGCCTGAGGGCCAGTATCTCTAGCTTCATTACCATTTTAGTATCAAATAGCCATAGCAATAGATAAATAAATGAGCAGGACTGTGTATCAATAAAACTTTATTAACAGAACCAGGCATGGGCCATAACTTAAATAAAATGTGGCACATGATAAGTAATAAATAAATACTGATGGATAAGAATACAGTGCAGATGAATTGCTATTTTAAAACTGATTATTTAATACACTTATGCCTTTATATGTCAAGAAACAGGGTAGAGTCCAGATAGACATAGGTACACATGTAGACATTCACATACTCACACCCTCATACACATAAACTCATATCCATGCACTCCTCAGTATATAATTTGATCATGCTTATAATCCAATGGAGTTGCATATTTTATTTTTAAAATTATTAGTGTTTTATTTTTGAGACAGGATATAACTGTATAATGCAATCTGGCCTCAAACTTCCCATCCTTCTGAATTCGGAGGTGTGACCACGATGCCCGAGTGTTTCTTTTCTTTCTCATTGTCTCTTGCCACCCAGGACAGGTTGAATGTAGTCCCTGTGACTTGGTTCTGTGTGCCTGGGAAAACCAAACACTGTACACAGATCCAAGAACATTTCTAAGGCAGTCATCACTAGTATTTTGATTGGGTTCATCTTTGAATTAACCACCCCATCACTGTGTCACAAATAAGAATAAAGCTTATCTATTCATAATTTGTGTAATTTTTATAAATATTTTATAAGCATGTAATTGTTGAGCATCTCAAGGTCTTTTGTAAATCACTTTGATACTTTATGTCAAATGGTGTGAGTTTCATTTTCACTCACAGCAGCTTTGGAATCCTTCTTGGATTGCTATCACTCTGCAGATCAGTGAATAGTGAGTATGTCTCAATATCTCCAGTGCAGTGACTCGTATGCTGATGAAGTGCATGATTACACACACCTGCACCATTAATTCCCATAGCATGGCAATTAGACTCAGGAAGGAGCCAGGGATGGATAGGAAGAGTGTTCAGTTGATAAAATGCTTGCTGTGCAAACATAAAGACCCAAATTCAAGCTCCAGGACTCAACCCACTTAAAAAAGTTAAATGTGGTGGTACGTGGTTGTAATCTCAGTGCTGATGAGGCAGAGACAGACAGATCCCTGGGGCTCTCTAGCCAGCCAGCCTAGCCTACTTGGTGAAATGTAGATCAGGGAGTGATCCTGTCAGGAAAACCAAGGCAGGCAGACATGTACATATTCACACCCTCATACACATACACACAGAAGTCATACTGTTTCTCTGGAATATCATGCCCAAGGAATGATACCTGGGATTGGCCTCTGGTCTTCACATTTACACACACACACACACACCCCTCCCAGTGGGAAACTTAGAGAGGGAGAGATTTCCTCCTCTGTGTTTGTTCAACACTAGTCACTACTCTGAATGCAGTAGGAGTTAGATGAATGCCCTTGGGTGATGCTGTGACATTGATGATCTGACTACAATGAAGGATAATTAGTTGCTTCCAGGTGTCTGACTCTCCCACACAGGAAAGCAACCAATTTGTGCTGTGGGATGAATTTGACCACCTGGGGACATGAATAGCTAATTTTTTTTGTGTGTGCGGGTTCCTACTAATTGTTTAACTTCCTCCTGCCTCCAGATGTCTTTGTTACTCAGGTTGCAATCCCAGGCAGGCCCTGACATAGCAAGATTTGCTGACTGTAATCAGTAAGTGACACAGCTGTTTATAAAGCCAGCTTAGTGTCCACTGGCCTCCTGCTCACGCTGGACTCTGCTGGATGAGGAGTCCATTCAGGAGCAGCAGAGGGGCTCACCCCTCCCCCAGCCTGAATGAAATGAAAGCAAATGCAGCATTTTCCCCAGTCACACTCTGTTTTGTAAAGATGAATCACCTTCACGTTTGTGCTCAGAGGCATCTAGTTAGGGTTGCAGACCCATTTGCTTTAGAAATTGTGTCCTGACAGCAGATGATATCGCCCTGTGTGCCTGCCCTGGTGAGGACAAAATGGTACCCATCTTGCTGACCCAGAGAAAACATGAATTGCTGTTTCTCTGGAATATTACTACAAAGGCTTTTTTCTCCCTAAGTCAAATGGACACACTTTATATCTTAAAAAAAAAAAAAAAAAAAAAGCTACCACAATCTGCACCAGGGCAGAAATATCCTAAAAAGCAGCATGTGTCCTTTCTTTAATCGGTTTCAAACCAAAGGAGACTGTGGTTTGAGATTTCTTAGTTCTTGGTATTTCTCCATTACCTTTTTTTGACCTTGATGAGAGTCTTGACTGACATCAGGAGCAGAGTCCGAGACCATGAAAATACCTTGAGAAGTTTGAGTCTTCAAACACTCATCTAACTTAGCTTTGGTGACTGGGGCAAAGGATATAGTAGAAGCTCTGGATACAGCAGTGTTTCTCAACCTATTTGTTATGACACCCTCCGGGAAGCTACATGTCAGATATTTACATTATGATTCATTCATAACAGTAGCAAAATTATAGTTATGAAGTAGCAGTGAAATACTTCTACGCTTGAGCATCACCACCATGTGAGGAACTTTTAGGTTGCAGTATCAGGAAGGCTGAAAACCACTGGGGTACTGGAGTTATCTTTAAGGGCTAGAGGAGTTGACTCAATGGTAGGCAGGGTGCTTCCCTAAGGTGCAGGAAGTCCTGGGCTTGAGCCACAACACCAACCCACTCCAAAAAGAAAACTGTGTAAGCTCTGGAAAGGACTGACTTGTGGAATATTTTATTAAGATTTAGATAGAATGTGAGTAAAATTATTTATATCCGTCTTTATTATGACAACATTGACTATTTATTTCCATTTGGGGCCCTTAGCTTACACGATAAGAAATAAGTTTAAAGAGAGTTCCTTGATCAGTTCTTAGGACGTGCACAGGCGTCTTTGGTCCTTGTGTTTCAGAGGGTGTGGCTTAGCAGAGAAAGCATCATGCTTTATCCTGGTTCTTCTCAGTTGAGGGACCTGTGGGCTCTGAATTTGTCTGCCCTTCTGGTTACAACTGCAAAGCCTCTGCTGTGTCATCATTTTTACGGTTTTAATTAACTTTCACTGGCGTTTCGCCTGCTTCCCAGTCACCTTCCTGGGTACTATATTGTAGCTGATGGATGACAGTGGAGTTTGAATGTCCCCTCTGAAGTTCTTGTTGAATCTGATTGTGATAGTTTGGGGAGGTGGGACCTTTAATAGTGGATTAAGGGAGGTCTTAGGGCCTCCACCATCCTGAACAGATTAATGGCTTTTTCATGAGCGAAAGTTCACTTGAGAGTTTGATAGTTATTGTGAGAGTGCTTTTGTTAATAAAGCACGTTCTCTATTCTGCGTGTGTTCACTTTCCTGGACTGTCAGAAAGTCTTAGGAAGAAGCCCTTGGCTAATGTCCCCATCTTGACATTGGACTTCCCAGGTCCTAGCATTGCAGAGACACTTGTTTTGTGTTAAGTTTCCAGGTCCCCTTATATTTTGTTATAACAACACAAAATTGACTAAGACACATGAGGTTTCTCTGAAAGCCTCTATGCACTGCGCACTGACCTCACCCTAGTTTGACTAGCTTCTAACCTGTGCTCTTAACTTCAGCCTGAGGGTGTCCTCTGAAGGGTATGGAAAATGGCACTATTCCCTAATCCATCATAAAATGTGACTCAGCAATCCTGAAGGCAGCCAAGTCACAAACCCTTAAAGGAGGTGAGAATGGACAGTGACTCAAAACAGACCTGGAAATAGCATAAGATCTGTGTTCTCTCTCTCTCTCTCTCTCTCTCTCTCTCTCTCTCTCTCTCTCTCTCTCTCTCTCTCTCTCTCTCTCTCTCTCTCCCCTCTCCCCCCCCTCTCCTTTCTAAATCTATGATCTAAAATTTTGAGGTCATATCTGTTGTCCAATTTGGCATGTCCCAGAGAGCATGGGGTAAATAGCTAACCCCTTTCTTCCAAAGGCAAACCTTGCTCAGGACAGCAGCCATGTCTCCTTCTATCCTGTAAGTCTATAGAGATCTCATCTCTGTCTAGAGATCTCCCAACATTTTCCTGGAAAGATGTATCAGTTGCTACACCTACCTGGTCTGATCCCCAGCTTTTGCCCTTTCTCAAATTGTTGAATGGATAATGTCCTGCATGTCAATGGATTCCACAATGGCCCTTAGACCTCAAGTGGGGAGAGCAGTTGGGGCAGCTGGGTTTAACTCACAAAAGTTCTGAAGGTTCTGGCTGGGATGACTTAGATCTAGGTCTCCCCTCTCATTTCATTAGTGGAGGTAATTAAAATTGACTAGAGAGCCACAGGTGATTTCTGTCCTAGCCTGTTAGCAATCCTGACTTCTTCTATCATTAAATTAATTGCGGTTCACAAGGCAATTGTTTAAATGGCAGAGAACATTTAGAACCTAGAGTGAAAAGGTTGGAACACCAGGAGAGAATTACAGACTTCAGATAGCACAGTCTATTTCAGGTCACAGCCATTACATGACTCTTAAAAGACCAGTGCTCCTGGCCCTGGCTGAAGTAGCTGCACAGATGCCAAGGAGCAGTAGGAAGAGGTTGGAGCCTTCAAGGGCAATCATGGGACCAGAAGCAGGTCAGAGCTGCATCAGTAAAACAGGCCCAAACACTGTGTTGGATCAGGGAAGTAAATGATGTCAGAGTGATCACTATTCCGTGCTGTTTACTTTGGGGGTGGTTGGGAGCATGGGGATGGGGGCTGGAATTTTAAGGATCTGGAGCCATGTTATTCAAGGAACAATAAGTCAGTGGAATATTAATGAGCCTTAAGAGAAAAAATAACATCAGATTTATTGCTCAGTTTGGGAGATTCCAACACAAAGAAACAACTGCTTCCTGAATTTTTGATATATACCTGGACAATATGAATCTATGGGATATATGTAGGTGGTGTAGGATTTCCATAATTTTCCTGGGCATAAAGCTATTTACAGGAACCTAACTAACACAATTGGTCTTCCGGAAGTAAATTTTGTGGACTGCTGGTCTAGTATATGCAATACTAATCCCGGAAGTCAGGAGGGAGGGAGGCACCAAGTTCTGATTTCTGTTTCCCATAGCTAGGACTAGAGAAAGTCACAAAATGGATGTTTATCAACTTTGAAATCTTTTCTAAAGCCAGGCCCAGCCCTGGAAATGAAAACGCTAGATGATAATGGAGGTCAATAAGCCCTAAGATTAAAATTTAATTTCCACACTTAGGCATTCTGGGAGTGTCAAGACTCTGGACCATTTAATTCGGGATTATTTCTTTGCTAGTGTCTTAGAGTTAGGAGGGTATGGACATTTGGGACAGAAGGAAGCAGGTAAATAAATTAGTTGTAATTGCCCAAAGTCTTGGAAGCTTCTTTATCCAGATGAAAATGTTACTACTCAAGTTGCTAGAGTGGAAACAGGGCAATTTAAGTGTGCTCAGCTTGATTAGGCCTTTTTTTTTTTTTTTTTTTTTTTTTTTTTTGCAACAGGTGAGCATACTGGGAGGGTTTTTAGAATGAATGAGAAGATATGGCAGCCCATGTCAACTGTTTTCCTCTGTTGGAGTTCAAAGTTTTACCAATGATGAAAAGCCACTTGGGATTATTTGAGTGGCCCTTGGTCACTGGTGTGAGCAGGGGTAAGGCTCTTGTAGCCTGGAGCTGAAACTGCAGGGGCAGGACTGGAAACCCGCGTTGGGATGCCGGATATAATAGCAATTACTTAGTGGCAATTGATTATATAAAAGGATTAATATTTATTAAGGATCTTATATGAAAGAGTCACTGATATAAGATTGAGCCTTAGGGCAATTCCTGGAGGGTTGAAATGTCCCACACAGTGATGGAGGCAATCTGCTCTCTGAGAAGCAGGGAACAAACAGGGAGGGAGGGCATGCAAATTGCTATCGGATCTTGAAAGGGGCGTGGCAACGCCCCATGCGCGAGGGGGAGGGGTCCTCAAGACCTCAAAGCCACGCCTCTAGGTCTTGCTCAATAGCGCCTGAATCTGCCACAATGTGCTACAGTAGTTTATCATCTGTTTATTTCTTTGAACTTGGTCTTCTAATGGAAACTTCATCAAATTTGCACAGGGAGAATGGATAGCACACTGGAACAAAGAAATCTCAGAAAATCTGGGCCAATCTAAATTTTGCCATTGCTTAGTGATTTGGGATGATGCTCAACTTGTGTGTGATTTAGTATTATTGCTTAACATGCATGGCACAAAGACTTAACCACGTCTGCCACAGGTTGATCACTAATTCAGTCAAGGAACATTTTTGGGGACTCTGATTCGTACTGCGTGCTGGCAGGAGGAGGAGAGCGCACCAATAGACAAAACAAGAATTTAGTATTTCTTATGGAAGAATATCATTGCAAGTCAATAAACAAGCAAATGCGCCTCTAGTGTAATATCATGAGCCTGTGGGGGATATTTTGCTTTCAGCCGAGGGCAGGTAGTAAATTAGGCCCTTTAATGAAGTAGGAAGGGGGATTGGAGAGCTAGGAAGGCCAGGAATGACTTGTCTGAATGCGTGTATAAGTGCAGATCAGTGATGGAATCAGGGACTGGGAACATGAATGGATGGAAGAAGAAGGAACACCAGGGAAGTCGGCGGGGTAACTGCTGTAAAATGACGGCAGTGCAGCCAAACGTGTAGTATCTCAATTGTTTAATATGATCAAAGCCTGCATTGGCTGCAGAGCAGGCTTTGGTAGTTATGGGTCTTTTGTTCCAGTCAGACAAGGATTCCAGTTA
Source organism: Phyllotis vaccarum (assembly GCA_033318265.1). Taxonomy (NCBI): domain Eukaryota; kingdom Metazoa; phylum Chordata; class Mammalia; order Rodentia; family Cricetidae; genus Phyllotis; species Phyllotis vaccarum. The sequence continues at coordinate 11,549,231 of JARWLC010000017.1, read as the reverse complement.
TGCAAGGAGGTCTTCTAGGATTAGCAGTGACTCCTCAAATTGCCCTGGGAATCACCATTAGGCCATTCTGAAGAGAGTCATGAGGGTGAGTTAAATTACTGTACAGGTGAGGTGGCATATATCAGTCCACCAGAATTCATTGGTGGCGACTGGCACCCATGAGCTCATATCATTACAAAGGCCTGGGTTTGTCATCTTGTCACATTCCCTGGAATAAGAAGAGAGGCACAGATGTTTCCAGCAGCAGCATTCTCTGCCACGTGTCTGAGTCACTTTAGGGAGGCCATCAGTCTTGCTAAAACGTGGTGAATGGGATTTGAGTTCCAAGAAAGAATTACTGGAGGGATTCAAATAAAGTTATAGACCTCACAAAAAGGGAAATACTATTACATTTCATTAAGCTTAAAATTCTCTTAAATTTAAGCTACTATATTTTGTGTGCTAACAATAAAGGAGTTTTTTTCTTCAAATTAAGTGACATAGCACTGCTTTATATGCCATGTGTAATTTATTTGATGCTTTTTAACTAACATATATTTATTTTGCAAGTCCAGCATGAGAATTTGATACATATGTATATGGTATAACTTTCAAAAATGGTACAACTTTTATTTTAAACTAAGTGAAATAATTCTCTGAGATGTATTTAGATATTAGATATTCATTTAAATTATCTCAGTATTTAGACTGTTTGATGTCATGCACCCACCACCATGTACATCCCAAAGCAAGGAAGACATAAGCAAAATAAATTAGTACTATGTTTGAGTTTTTCTTTTCTGCTTTTGATGTCTGTTATCCATGTTCAGTGTTCCCTGCCACACCCTAAGGAGCACCCCTAAATGTTCTTCACCCAGTTTCTTGTGTTTTCTTACCTTTCCCACATATTTTAAGGTAGTCACTTTCTGTCCTTACAGAAAATAGCAACCAGGAAATCAGGCTTCTCCACATGATCCTTAAACGCTGTGTGGATGAAAACATTTGTGTTTGTGCTGTCCAGACGAGCCACTCCAAGTTCATGTGTGTTCACATGTCATCCACCATGAACCATCTGGCCAACAGTGGTGTGGAGCATTACCAATGACTTTATGATTCTCAATTTAAGACGTATTAAAATGTAAAAGCTCGTGCCTTATAATTGGCTAAATAACATATGTAGTATAAAAAAGGATAAATGGGTTCCTTTGAGATGATAAAGACATTAGCTACTGACTTAATGGTACGCTTATTTTTTGTTTTTTTTCAAAACAGGATTTCTTTGCTTAGCCCTGGCTGTCCTAAAACTCACCCTGGAGACAACACTGGCCTAAAACTCAGAAATACACTTGCTTCTGCATGCCAAGTTCTGGGATTAAGCCTGTGCCACCACACCTGACTTAATGGTGTATTTCTCAAGGAGCCTTGTGGGGTGGAGCTGGAGGAAAAACCATCTGTGAGTCAGTCATGGTCTTGACTATGGACACGAGACATCTGTAGCTCTTCCTTATTCTTCTCAGAGGCCCAGTGGGTGGAGGTGGGGGCTTGAGGGGTGGGTGGGAGGGGAAGACTCACTCCATCATTTCCATGAAGTGGGCAGGGGGGAACTGCACTCCATTATCTCCACCCAGCGAGCTGGAGGAAACTATATGCCCATGTCTCCAGCCCTCTGCATGTGTAAACTCTTGTCTTGCCTGAAACTTTTCTTGATTTGGATTTAAGCTAGGCAGATTCTTGAGGATGAACATTTCAGTTCTGATTTCTCAGCCTATGAATGGAAATTGTCTTTCTGCTGTGCATTTCTGGCAGCCCAAAATGAACCATGGATAATGTAGCCTATGCATACTGTAACCCATGATGATGTAGCTGTCACCCAAGCTGGAGTCCTTCTTTACTCTGCAGGGTTGGGAGTAGGTTTATTTCTTATTTATCTTCAAAGGTCGCATTAAAACTATTGCCCAGACCTCAGTGTTATTGCTATCTCACTCAACTCATACTAGCGCCTACCTGGAAAACAAATTTTTCTTCTCCTGCTTACTGGCCATGTCTGGATTATGTTCTGCTGTATAAGTTTTGCATGGGCATGAATATGAGTCCCAGTGATGGACATCTCTACTGACTGGTCAATTATATGAGAGGTCTTGTTTCCCAGAAGTCTTAATTGGTTTTTCTCCATCTTAACTTATCATGGTGGCCTACTCTTAGAGCAGCTGAAGACTTGAGAAGACAAGAGGGGGAGTGAATTATCCAAACCAAGAAGCATAGAAGATGAACACATACAAGCATACAGTCTTCCAAACACATGGCACCTTTGCTGAGCCCTGTCCCCAAAGAAGATCCCTCTGAGGCTTTCAGAGATTCCAAAGTCATATTAAAATGAGAGAACGTGAAGACATTAATGTTTTAAAGATGAGATGGGACTTGAGAGAATCATTAACTTCCGTATTGAGTGGTTGGTGACCATTTAATTTTGTCTTACCTGAGGAATTTATAGCCATTATAAGTGGACTGTTAAATTGTGCTCCCTAAAGCCCATAGCTGGGAACAGTTCAGATTAAATTATTAACAAGAAGCCTTATTTATAGAATGGATGAGGTTGTAAAATCAGGTTTTTGTGTGTGTTTGATTAAAATGGCCTATTTAATTATTTTTTTCTTTCTTTGTTTCTTAGCTTATCATCTTAAATTAAAAAATCTTGGCTCTATGATTTTGTTTTATTAGACTTACATTCCTTTGACTTATAGTCATTCATGTGATTTGAGGGGATAATTGTGATTACTTGATTACTATTGGGATAGTTATCAGCGCTTTCACCATTTTTTTCTGGGGACCCCCCACATCATTGGGTATGTGACAAAAGCATCTTGAATGTTTATGTTTTAAGATATTGGGGGGCACTTCATTGAACTTCCATCAAGTATCTAATTAATTCGTTAGGAATGGGGCAGTATAAGAGGGAGGTCCTATAGACCCAAGTGTGACAGTACAATCTAGTTTGAGTTTCTAGCAGAGGGAGAACAGATGAGGGTAAGGGCAACATGGCTTGTGTGTATGTGTGGCATATGCATGTGTGTGGGTACTTACATGGCTTTCATATAGAGGCCAGAGGGAAGCATCAGGTGTCCTTCTCTATCACTTTCTGCTTTATTCCCTCAAAAAAAGGTCTCTCACTCAACTTGGAGTTAGGCTGGGGGTTCTCAAGCCTCACTGACCTTTTTACTTCTGCCCCTGCCAGTGCCGGCGTCAGTGCCGGCGTTATAGATACCCTGTTATATTAAGGTTTCCAGAGGTCAAGACCTACAGACCTACAGAACTGCCGTCCCAGAGTGCCTAGCCACCAAAATGACTTAGAACCCCAAAATGACTCAGACACTTATATTAACTTTATGCTGTTTGGCCCATGGCTCAGGCATATTGCTGGCTGGCTCCTACATCTTAACCCACTCTCATTAATCTGTCTGACATGTGGCCCATGACTTACCTGTGTTTCTTACATGTTTCTTCTTTGGGCATCTGGCTTTATCTGTCTCGACTCTGTGTGGGGATGTTTTATAATATAATAAAAACATTTCGGAGAAGTCAGAGGGAGCTACCCACAGTCAGTCTAGGAGGATCAGACAGAGGTAACTCACACCTTTAATCCCAGCATAGGGAATATCCCGGGAGAGGTGATCTACACCCTTAATCCAAACTGAGTTGAGGTCATTTTAGGTTACAGAAAGAGTTCCAGGCTCCCAAGAAGGCAGAGGTGGGGCCACACCTTAACTGAGCAAAGAGAGCATTAGAGAGCCAGGAGGGGCAGGCTGAGAAAGCTGGAAGACAGCTGGGTAAGATCTGACTGTGGTGTTTACTCTCTCTAATATCTCTGACTTTCCCAGAGATTTGGCCCTGAATTTCCTTTATTCCTGCAACAACTCTGCCCTTCTTTTCCTACCTATTCTGATTTCCACGTACTCCTTCTAAAGTGCTCATCAAGGGTCAAAATGACTCCTTTATTTAAAGCTTGATGTTCACAACATACAGAAAGACATTCCCACATCAGTGCCCAAAGCTGTTACCAACTTTTTACATGAGTGCTGGGGATTTGAACTCTGATCCTTCTGCTTGCCAGCAAGTGCTCATATTCAATAAGCCATCTCCCTAGCCACATCAGTGACTTAACATAATTTATCTTTTCTTTGTGTTGTTATAAGAGCTGACTTATACATTCAGACACAGATGGTCTAATGTTTTACAAATGAGCCATTCTCTTGAAGGATGATGGGAAAGAAAAAAGTGGTTTGTGACAGCTTTAAAATATCAACTTGTCACAGCCTAGAAGCACTTGGGAAGTGAATCTGAATGAGGGATTTCCTTGATGAGACTGGCCTATGGACATGTCTGTGGGGGACTGTCTTAATTGTCTGAAGACACACCCCGGTGTGGGTGGCACCATTTCATAGACTGCACCCTGAACTGCTCAAGAGTGAAGAAAGCTCGCTGTGTCACAGAGTTTGTTTTTTCCCTGGTCTTGGCTCTGGACATGATGTCACTGGCTGTCTCAAGCTCCTGCCTCTGTGACACCCCTGCCATAATGGACAGTGACCTGGAACCCTCCCTCCCCTTCTCTAAGTTGCTTTTAGTCAGGATATTCCATCACAGGAATAGAAGTGAAATCAGGACAGAGATGTGTTTTAATTCTCTTGGTTTTCTTTTTGTTCTCTTGGTGAAGAGATCATGTCTTTTTGTGGCTGATTTGCTTCATTTTTCTTATTTTGTGGGAACTATCCCGAAAGGTGGGATTTGTACTATCACTCTGAACATGGAGGGTTGTCTATGCCTACACAGGACAATGTGAAATTCAGGGGCTATTAAACTTCAAGTTCAGATAGGAATCTTGGAATACATTTGAATGTAAAACCAAAGCCCATGAACTCTGAGGAGAGACATAATCCTGGAGGGAACAGAGAGACAATTTGAAGAGGGGAGTTTGCCTAAAACCTGTCATAAGAACTTAAGGCATAGATGATGGGAAATTGTGGCAGAAAGGAATGGGTGTGTATGAACTTATACAATCTGTATGAGGGTGCACACGCTCTGGCTGGCTCCAGACCAGCATGTCTCCGAAGAGAGCTGTCAGGATTAATCACTTAGAGTTTGCATAGAGTCTGAAAAAAATGAAAAACCCACGTGAGTGCCAAGTCTTATCAGTTTGCATCACAACTTAGGTATTTGGTGTTGTAGTGTGAGGAGGAGACATTTGCAGGGCATCTCATCTTGAGTTTTCTAGACCTCTGTTGCTCCCAAACTGTTTTTATTTCACTGGCCGTCAGTGGCTCAGGACTCCTTGTCACTATTTTGTGGTGCTTTTTGGGGGGGGGGGGTCTTTGTTGCTGTTCACTTGTGGCTTCAAGTTAAAGCTTTTTTAGAAATGTAAAGAGTAAGTGATACCGCAGGTAGGTCCCAGAATCTGTCTTAATTGTGACTGGCAGACAAACTGTTTCCTCCAGAAGAGGGCTTCCCACCTTATGTCATGCAGTGTCCTGAAGAGAGTCAGGTGTTATATAAACAATGATCCTTTCCCACAGTGCAGATTTCCTTATCCCACAAACTTGCCATTAGTCCTGTGTTCAGAGCCATCTACAACAGCTACAGCAGACAGATGACATGCCGATAGAGTTTGGAAAAGCCTGGCTTGGAACTGGCAAGGCCAATTGAATATGGAAACTTCTTTGTCTTAAGTGAACGAGGGTAGATGCACAGTGAAAAGCTAAAAAGAAAACCAAGACTTCACCGTCACGCTGTGTTATGAGGGCCGTGGTAGACTCATAAGCAGAGCTGGGCTCAGCCATAGTAGGTTCTGTAATGATGGATTTTCTTTAGCGTTGGAATGCTTTCAGCCATTGACTCCAGAGAACAAGATAACCTTCCTGATAGTGTCTGTTGTCCACTTCCGGAGAAAATCTCAGGGTCTTTTCTAGCCTAGTGTGTATTGTTTATGCTTTATGCTGCCCTCTGTGATCTCCTTAGATCTACTGTTCATTCACGTCTTCGCATATTTCCATGCCATTGTTTTATCTATCAATAGAATCACTTCCTCCCTCCCCAGGAGAATATATAGAAATATATTTAATAAATTATTTCTTAGTATGAAGTTGAAAGGCTACAAAAGTTCTTCCCTGTCACCAAACCAAACAAACAAATTAAAACAAAAGATAGAAAATCAAGTAATTCAGAATTTGCAAGGATGGAGAATTTACCTAGGTAATTTTTTTTTCAAGAAAGAGGGCCATTTCTTTTGTACAATACTCAACAGTGAAGGCCTACCTGCCTTAAAATGTCTATAACAAAAAGACTTCCCTTATTGAAAGAAAACTGAGGCAAGATTCAGCTCCAGTTAAAGCTAAGGGCCTGCCTCCCTTTTGTTTTGGAGGATGGAGGATGCCAGGCTTGGGAGAGGCATCCGGTAGTAAAAACTCCAGAAACTTAGCTGCATTTCCTCTTCAGTTTCTCTTCTTACACAGTTAAGCCCAACATTTTCCTTTATGGGAAATAACCACTCACAAAAGTGTTACACTAGCCTTTCTATGTCCTTGTCAATGACTGACCTCGCTTTTGTTTGTGAGCATAATTTTGTTGGTTAAATATTTTTGCATTGGTGAAGATTTTATTGCAGTGTATTCTTGGACCTGTGGGTGCTTTAGTGGGATGCACTGTACTCTTCCCATTCTCTGTTAGGTGATCCGTTCTTTCTCTCTAGATACTTTAAGAAACCTCATCAACTATGATAGGTCTGCGCACGGAATTCCCTCCCCAACATCCCTGCTTGGAATATCTTGGGTATCCATTATCCTATACAGTATATCCAATATTGAATCCAATGCAGGTTATGCTACCTAATTCTAATAGATAAAATTCACATTATTTTTGAAAAGTTGCCTTTAATTATAGTTTTTATTCTGTCTTGGGACAGAAATTGATTCAATGTATAACATATTGTCTTATTTTATGTCTCTGTCTATGGTGTGATATTCAATAAAAGTAGCCTGAAATATCACAGGACAGAGCCAAGTCAGGAGGGTCAGGGAGTGGTGAGTCACGCCTTTAATCCTAGCACTTGGGAGGCAGAGATCTTTCGGATCTCTGTGAGTTCAAGGTCTACCAAAGGCAGGCAGGGATAGCACACCCCTTTAATCTCAGCTCTAAGAATGCTGAACCAGGAAGTAAAATACCTGGGGGTTGGGGGTGGGGAGAATAAAAGGCAGAAGAAGGTAGAAATTCTGTCCTTTTTGCCTGCATGCCTGGTCAGTCGGAGGACTTGTGAAGACAGGACCTACCCGATTCAGCCTGAGGAGTTGGCTGGTGAGAAGTGGCTGTGGTTTGTTGCCTGTCTCTCTGGCTCTGGGTTTTATCATAATACCAACTAGAACACGTGCAATCTGTATCTCTTACCTCCTTTTCATAGTTTTCATATCTCTATATAGTAACATGCAAACTTTTACATATGCTTTACTAACTATCCCCTTAGTGGGCCTAATCTGTGTTTTACCTGTTTGATTTTTTTGTGGTGTTGGAAATAGAACCTAGAGCCTTGCATTAGGCAAGTGCTTATAAATCACTGAACCTCAGCCCCTTGTTACATTTAAAGCAAGTAAATGTCTACATATGTGTTTTTATGTGGATAATATATTCACATGGGGAGAAAGCAGAGGGCAATAGGGTGATAGTCTAGTGGAATGCAGTTCATCTGCCCCATGCCCCAGCCACAGGATTCCCTTCCACTGAGCTGCTGATGCCAATTCTTTCTAATGACAAGGTCCTTATATTTTTATAAGAGAAAACCTTAGTCCTTACATTGTTTAAATGTTAGTGGCATTGAGCACAGTCATTGACCCCTCCTCACTGGCTGTGACAGCGCCTCTGCTCTTCTATGGCCCACACCCCCATTCAGGTCTCTTCTGCCACAACTCTTCAAGTGAATTTGGGAAACTCCAGCTGTCAGCTTTTTAACTAAAACAAACTTATTTTATTATTTATTTTAACGTATGTGCGTGTACCTGTGTGTGTGTCTGTGCACATGTCCGTGGAGACTAGAAAAGTTTATTGGATCAGGTTCTTGGAAGAGGAGTTACAGTTATCAGGGGGTTGAAAGCTGCTCAATGTGGATCTTTGGAAGAGCATCCAGAACGCTTAGCTGCTTCTCTCAAGTGAGTCTTCGATCTTTGATCTTTTCTATTCCGTCCACACTTCTTTGATGAGCTCATGGGTTTGGATATCATCTACACAGTTTATGTGTTTGGCTTCAATCCTAACTCTGTCTTCAGTCTTGCATAACCAGGCTCCTGCCTGCTGTTGCCACTTGGCTCCCTTATAGACACCTCAAAATTAAGATGCTCAAGCCAGAACTCCATATTTTCTTTCACAACCTGCCCCCTCTATATCCTTTGAGATCTCAAGTGTAAACAGCTTTATTCTCATTGCTCCAAATGAAAACCCCACCGTCCTGCCAAACCTTGGGCTGATTTCAGCTCTAAAGTGTCTGCAGTCTATTGGTTGAAAGTTACATCACTTGGTTTTCACTTTATTTCTTGGAATTTAAAAAAAAATAATTTTGAGTTTATTAATAAGTAGTTTGTAGCTGATTTATGTAGTTACTTTGAGTTTTCTCAAGTTGGAGTGTTACATTTTTTTGTTTGTTTACTTTTATTTATGTAGTTAGCTCTGTGTCTTATGCTAGGCTGAGTCATTTGAAATCTAAAAGATGAGTTGGGAACCCAACTAGGACACCACCAAGGCATCCTGTCCATTTTCTACCCGTATTAAGTCTCCAGTGGCCAACTCTAGATCACCCAACACTGTCAGAGTCATGGGCCAATGGAGACCCCTCCTTCCTTCTGTGAAGCTGAATTCTTTGCACATTTTCTCGATGTGAATGGCGTGCCCTGCCTTCAGACTTCCTGCCTGGGCTCTCCACTGTTCTGCTTTTGTGTATGTGTCATAGTCAGCTGTTCTTCACCACAGAAATACCTCAATAAACCTGTGGAGAAGAGAAAAACATTATTTTGGCTTATGATCTTGGAGATTAAAGCCACTGTCAATTGGTCCCAATCTTTTGGGTCCCTAAGTTAGACAGTGCATTGGAGAGGGAACACGTGGCAGGGCAGAGCTGGGACACAGAAGAGGGAGAGAAGCGGGCAGACTCCCCCCTTCCAGGAAATGCCCACGTGGTTTGAGAACTTCCTTTTTATCAGGTACCACCTCTTAAAGGCACCACTCTGCTGAGGACCCAGCCTTTAACACACCCATCTGGAGGAAATTAGACCCAAACTGTAGCCTCCCGTTTCTCTCTTATTTTAATTTCTAAGCAGCTGCAAACTGCAAATCAGTATAATAAAATGGATCATAATTAACTTTCTAATTTCAGCTCGGCTTCCTTGCACTTGAAATGATATAGTCTAAATTGATACTTTAAAGGGGATATAACATCAAGTTCACTTTTATATTCATGCTGGTGCTGAACGGCTCTTCCCTGTTATCCGTACTTGTAGAGAATTGCTTTGGAAATAAACCGTAGGCATAAAACCCTGCCTGCTGTCTATTTGGTAGAGGGGACTGGAGACATTAGAATGTGACCTTGCACCTCTTGTGATTTCTACCTCTCTGTTGAGGGAGGCAATGGAAACCTTGGTTATTCTGGGAAGTTTAAGTCCTGACTCAGTTATTTTCTAAAAGTCCAGTACCTCTCATCTAATTATTTCTGGAGCTGGACTGTGTGGCATCAGGAGGCTCAAAGGCAGAAGCTTGGTGACTGTTGTGTGTTCAGGCAGGGCCACATAGAAGCAATCTAGTTCTACTTTGCCTCCCCTGGAGCCACTTCATTTTTCTTGCTTATATTGGGATTGCACAAAGCCTTGGAATTGATAGAGGGTATCCACAGTCAATTATTGAGCTAGGTTTTTCTAGAAGGTAGTAAAGGGGGCAGGTAATTGAGGCCGTTTTGTTCCAGTTGGCTGATTATAGCTTTATTTTCTTACATTTTACTTGGAGGTTCACTATGTCAACTGGTGTGGAAGCTTTAACAGTTATTCTGAGAGAGTACGGATACCCTTGTCTCTAGGGTATTCTGACAGTATGGTAGGAAATTCAGCCCACAATAGTTACATGTGAACATTCACAGTGGAAAATCTGCACAATACAGAGGACAACACCTGGATGAAGTGAGTGTGACAGTGTGGGTCATTAGTGTGACATCTTAGGCAACATCTAGGACTTGAGAGTCTACAGGCCTTGAATCAGAACTAAGTTTCTTTTGACCATGAAGACTTGGTGTGGAGATTAGCAATCCCCATGAGGTAGTTACTGTGCTCTGCAGATGCTCAGTGAACATTCTCCTTCTTCTCTCTTGAGTTTTTCTGTCTTTCGTAGATACCAGCTACCCGCATTCTCAAGTTCTAACCTTAGAAACTTTTCAGTACACATGCATATGCATGTTTGAACACAAACATACCCTATATTTCTTACTAGACCATAAATGACTCAAAGTCAAGCATGTTCTGACTCCACCCACCCTGACATCTGAAGTATCTATTAACCTTTATCAAATTCATACCCATTAAAAGACTCAGGAAGACAGCAGCTATTACATTTCCAGAACCCTGAATTTTTTCTCCATTTAGTTCTATGACATTGCTGTCTCTATGAGGAATGGAAAAACGAAAAAGCGCGAGGGAAACTGTCCTCACCCCAGTAAGTCCAGGGGATGTCTCGTTAAACATCCCATTTGGAGAAGGTTGTCAGTGGGTTTCTGGAATGCTCCAAACTTAATGATTTTCATGTGCAAGCCATTTCTGGACATTCTACTTCATGTGGTGAAGCTTGAGCTAAAAGTTGACACCGTGTCAACAAAGTTTAAACATTTGGAGTGAAACCGAGGAGAACTTTTCTTGGAGAAATAAAAAAGAAAATAGAGACCTCTGAGCGTGGGCCTTCAGCTAGTCTAAGAAGGAATATACATATTCTCTGCTTCAGGTACATTCTAAACATCATGTAATCATCTAGATAAGATGGTAAGCTTAATTCAGATATGTGTTAGATGAGTTATAATGTGTCTAATGAATAATAACACATTTTGTACATTGTATGAGAGAAAACCTTTTAGTAACTGGGTGAATGTGTTTACAACTTCTTGGAAACTTGAGCACCACTTAGTTGATGGCAGTGTTGTTTGAATTTCTGTCATGCCTCATACACAGGGATTGAGACACAGGGAAAGGTCTCTAGGGTCCAATGGGCTGGTCATTTTTCCTCTGCCTGTGTTGCAGGGAAGTGGACTCAGTGGTAGGATTCTGACTTACCTGAAGGTACTGGGATGGGGTCGAGAACAAAAGAAGACCGACCTGAATCTAGGGCCTAACAGATGATGAGTAAATACATGACCACAGAGCTATATCGCTAGTCTGTTTTGTTTTGTTTTTTTAAATTTAAAAATAGTTTTGAGATAGAATCCTTTCTGGTTTTCAGACAGTGCATATTGGTATGGAAGATTCTCAAAGAGGCAGGCTCTGTAGGGGTTCCTGTTGCTATAGCAGAGTACTCCGAGACAATCAACCCATAAAGAGAAAAGAATGATTTTGGCTCATGGATTTGGAGGTCATAATCTGTGCTTGGTTTATCCTGTTGCTCTCGGTGTGTAGCAGACTATGGAAGGAATGTGTGTGGAAGAATATGCTCACTTCCTCATGAGTCAGGGCAGACAAAAAGGGAAAGAACCTGTGTCTCTCAATTCCCTTCCAGGTCACACAATGACCAAAGACTGTCCCACAATACTCCATCTCCAAAGTCCCAGCCCTGGTACCAAGCCTTTGGCACATAGACCTCTTAGTTAAATATTGAAACTGTAGGGACTCAACCTGCTGACGCTCAGATGATACGAGTCTTGAGGTAGAAGTCATATGGCCTTGAATCTGGACTTCTTTTCTGCAGAGTTTACTCCTTTCCTGGTCAGGCTCCCTTCACCTAGATTAAACAGCAAGATTTAAAGGAATATATTGCTTGTGAGGTCTAGAAAATTCTTGGTGCTTAGGTCTCTCCTCTCGACCAGTGATTCTGAGGAGTCTTGCTGACAAGATCCATGGACCATCTGAGAAAGCCTGCCCCTATAGTGACAATGGATGAATCCATCCCAGTGGAGTAGATCAGAACATTCCATCTAGGTTTTGCACTGAGACAGTAGTTTCAACCTTGACCTCATATTCCAGTACCTCTTTCTCTACCTTGAAATATGATTCTATTTATGGTTAGTGTGATGAGGAGGTCCTTTGGGTTTGGGAATTCTCTGCTAGAGAGACAAAGCTGCATCTTCTCCAAGCATCCCTAGCCTTTGAAGTGTTAATGTGATCAAGGTCAGATATAACACAGGTAGGAGGTACACAAGACTTGGATAGGTCAGTGAGGGGACAAATGGAATTCAGCTCATCCTATGCTAAAATTTAAAAAGAGAGAATACAAATTTCAAAACGTACGCAGAAAATCTGAGTATTCCAGAAATAAAAAAAGTTCTATTAGTATGCCAGGAGTTTAAAGCATTTTCAGAGCACTGGGGAGCAAAATCATGCCTCTTATGCATTCAGGTTCTAGTCACACAAGTACCTCATGAAACACGGCATCCAGACTGAATATAAAGAAACAGATCAGAATATAAAGATCTCGGAATGCCTCTTTTGGAGAAGAACTAAGACTAATGAGTATCTGTACAAGATAGAAGTACTCTTTAAAGGCATGAACAAGGAACAACTTCATTGTAAAACCAGTCTAAAGGGCTGGGGAGAATGACTCAGCACCAGGCTGCAGTGCAAATTTGAGGATCAGAGTTTGGATCCCCAGAAACCCATGTAAATGCTGAGTGGGTGTGGAGGTCTGTCCGGCATTCCAGCATCAGAGGGTAGAGACAGGGGATTCCCAGAGCAAGCTGATTAGCAAGGCTAGACATATCAGTGAGCTCTGGGTTTGGTTGAGAAACCCTGCCTCATTGAATAAGGTAGAAGAGACACAGAAAAATTCCTGACACCAGCCTTGAGCTTCTACATGTACATGTGCACAAATGTTCAATGCATCCCCATATATATACATGACTAAAAATGGAAAAAAAAAACCAAAACCTTCTGATTGAAAAATTATTTAGAACAATTAGGTTGATGTGTCTGTCATGTAGTTGTGTTTTGCTGTGATTTACAACAAAAGGCTCAATGGTAAAATCAGCAGAAGGAAGAAAAGCTTGTGGGAAGACAAAATGACCATGCATTCTGATTCTTTTCCCTGAGAATTCACTGGGGACATGCTTAACTTCCTAGCGACACACAGGGAAAACGTGGTGTGATGCACTGCTTAGGAAGGAATTCAGTAGAGTCTTAGTGCCCAGGGCCTTATTGGGGAGCTAGGCACTCATTCCCAAGCACAGATCAAGATTATACTTTCCAGAAGGATGGCAGATGCTGAGAAGAAATCCTTCTGTTAAACACTTACGGTACAGCGAGCCATTCTTATTCTGTGTGAACAATTGTGACATTCCCAAAGACTGTTCTTGCTCTTTTGAGGAGGGCTTGCCACCCAGTTCCCAAATAAATTGCACACGTGGAGGCTTATCCTTTTTTGTATATGTCCAGTCCAGCTTGGCTTAGCTTGGTTTCTAGCCAGTTTTTTTTTTTTTTTTTTTTTTTTTTTTAAACTTGCATTATCTCATCTACTTTTTGCCTCTGGGCTTTTCCTGTTTTCACTTCTGTAAATCTCACTCTTCTTACTCTGATTTGCTGTGTAGCTGAGTGGCTGCCCCTGGAGCCCTCCTCCTTTCCAGCTACTTCTTCCTGTTCCTCCCAGATCTCTCCATCTATTTATTCTCTCTGCCTGCCAGCCCTGCCTATTTCTCTCTCCTACCACCTTCCTTTTGGACATTCAGTTCATTATTGGACCATCAGATGTTTCAGACAGGCACAGTAACACAGCTTCACAGAGTTAAATAAATGCAACATAAACAAAAGGAACACACCTTAAATAATATTTTATAACAGGAGACCGTTTGAAGACTGACTTTTAAAAAAGCATTGTAAGTATTTATTTATTTATTATTTTTATATTTATTCACACATGTAAGAATGTACAGTTTATGTGTACCATATGTGTTCAGGAGTCCAGAAGAGGGTGTCAGATGCCCTGGAACTGGAGTTACAGGTGGTTATGAGCTTCTCGACATGGGAATCTATCCCAGGTTCTCTGTAAGACTAATGAGCGCTTTTAACTACTGTCTTCATCACTGTTGCTATTGTTGTGATGAAGCCCCATGACCAAGAACAAGTTGGGCAGGAAACAGTCCATTTGGCTTACGCTTCCACATCCCTGTTCATCATTGAAGGAAGTCAGGACAGGAATCCAAACAGGGCCAGAACCTAGAGGCAAGAGCTGATGCAGAGGCATGAGAGAGGGGTGCTGCTCACTGGCTTGCTCCCCAAGGCTTGCTCAGTCTGCTTTTTTTACAGGACCAGGACTATCACCACCCTCCAGGTGTACCCACCCACAATGGGCTGGGCCTTCCCTCCCCCAAAAATCACTGATTATGAAAATTCCCTGTAGGCTTCCCCACAACCCAGTCTTACAGAGGTATGTTTTCAATTGAAGGTCCCCCCTCTCAGACGGCTTTAGCTTATGTTGTTGACATAAAACCACCCAGCACAGCTTCCGAGCCATCCCTCCAGGCCCTAAAGATAGACTTTGTAAGAAAGTCTTTCTAAGAATCCAGGAGGTCCCCTTTTCTATGTAGCTGGCTAATGGCATGTTTGATGGGAAGATAAACTTAGCAGGGATGATGAGGCTGTGGGATTTGTGTCTTGAGGAGACAGACTCAGAGTTGTCTTAGGAAGAACTGTATCTAGTCCCCATGATAGTGCTTTGAACACAATTAAGCAATATAGTAGAGCTTGACTGATATTTTAGAACCACATGATTCATTTTCTAGGGTTCAGGATGGGGAGATGGATCAGCAATTGAAGCACTGTACAGGAATTCAGACCCCAGAATCCACACAAATGGTAACTGGGTATGGTTACCCACCTGTAATTCTAATCTTGGGAGGTAGAGAGAGGGGAGTAGAGAGAGGGGGTCCCCAGGGTGAACTGACTCTGAAGATTAGCCATATCACTGAGATCTGGGTTGAACTGAGATTGTGCTTCCATGCAAATGTAGAAGAATAACAGCATGATTCCTCACATCAACTTTGCTTCCACTTCTATGATTATCAGCACACACACACACACCATGTATACATATCCAAAAAAAAAAAAAATCCTTCTGAGATAACATTTGAAAACAATTTGGCTTAAAAGCCAAAGGCAAAAGAATATTATGAGACTTTCAAAACATGCAGACATCCCATAGCTGCCCAGCAAGTGTGCACTGAAGGGGGATTATGTTGTTCCATTGTAAATAATTATCCCACCCTCTCCTTTAATAAAAACGCTGGTTGGTCAAAGGCAGACAGGAAGTGTGGGTGGGGCTGCCACACTAAGAAAACTCTGGGAACAGGAAGAACAGAGCAGAATGCCACAGACTCCAGAGTTGCCAGACAAGCCAGAAGATGCAGAGGACAACTGTGTTGCTCTGAGAAAAGGTACTGAGCTGTATGACTGAACAGGATAAGAAACATGTGCTAGTTTAAGGGTAAAGATTAGCAAGTTATATGCCTGGGTCTTAGGCCAATAACAGCCTAAAATTAATGAAAGTATCTGTGTGTCTCTGTGGGATTGTGGGACTGTGGGACTTCAGGTCTGTGGGTCCAAACCTTGAGGCTAGGTCCAAAAATCTGGGCCACCAGCAAGACCGGAAATTCCAGGCCACAATGCATATAGGGCTTCTCTTCCTTTTCCTCCCTCCCTCCCTCCCTCCCTCCCTCCCTCCCTCCCTCCCTCCCTCCCTCCCTCCCTCCCTCTTTCTTTCTCTCTGTGTGTATGTGTGTGTTAGTGTTATGCATTCAGATTATGTCACTGAGTTTGTTCCTGTGGAGACTCTGAGTGTGGCACACCCAGCTGTGCACTCAGACCTGAATCTCTCTATACTCCACACTTTTGGCTTTGTAAACTGCTAAATGAGATTTATTCCTGTCTGGAGAAATTAACAAATTGAATCTGAAGTGGGTCTGGAAATAGCATGCCTAAAATATGATGCTACAGATGAAAATACCCTTATTGGGCCATTTGGTCTACAGCTGGATTTTTCTCAACACAGCTTCCTGTGCTCAAACAGGGTCAGACTCAGGTTTTGATGGCTGCAGAGGCTCTACTTCTGTCTACTCCAGTTGGGCATGTCACCTGAGAGTGTCACTTCTCTAGGGACCATTTCAGATAACTGATAAAAAGAGCAGCTCAAAATCAGAAGGAAGAAACAGGAGGGACAGACCTGGTGTAGGAACCTTTAGGGAAAAAATGCACAGACTCTTTGGTAAAGGGAGGTGTGGTAAGTGCAAGCTAATGCACCATTGCAAAGTATTCCAGTCACGTCTATGCAAAAGTAACTAGTTTCCCTCTAGACCTGCTGAGGTTGGGTTTATACTTACCTCTACCTTTCAGCCTCCTCAGTATGTATTTTTAATAAAAATACATGTGCTGGGAATCGGACTCAGGTCCTCTGAAAGAACCATGTGAGTTCTTAACTGAATTCTTACTTTTAAAACTCATTGAAAAATAAGAGATTTTTATTTTAACCACAAAAGGGAGGGACATTGAGATTATCAAAATAAACTGTTAGAGATGAAAATTATTAATAAAGATCTGAAATAGTCCATGCGGTTTTGGAAGACAGGAAGTGTTACAGAGTTCCAGAAAGTAGAATTAAGACAGTCAGAAAAGATGGGGTTAGGAAGAAAAAAACCAGGAGGCTAGACCTGCAGGCTCAGCTTTTTGGAAGAAGCATAAGGAGAGGGAGTTGAAGGAAATTAGCCCAGAAACAATTCAAGAACATTTTCAGAACTGACAAGAAGAAGTTTACAGACTGAAGTCCCCGGGTGCCCAATGTAATGATCAAACAGAACCCACTACGGTGTTCACTGATGGGCATTTGAGCATACTGGGAGAAAGGGGCAGGTTCCCGGCCTCTTCTTTTCTTTGGAAGAAGCAAAGCTACAAGTTAAGATGAGGAGCTTGAGGCTTTTCAGCTTCTCAGAGGCAACAGTGAAAGCTGGAAGACCCTGGAGGAACATCCTCCTGACTCCATGATGCCCAACTGTGACTCTCTAGTTACTGGAGTATAAGGCTTGGTCTCAGCAGGGCAGGCAGGTGGAGAAGTTTTACTTCCGGTGATACATCCACTCTCTAGGGTTCAGGAAGAGAAATAAGGGAATACACCCATCAGCAAGGGTAAGGAGAATGAGGCTCAGGAAGTCAGAAATTCAAGGCCAGCTGGAGGTGAAGGGTGTCCTAAGGAAGGAGCCTTAGGCTGTCTGCTCTTCAGCAGATCTGGAAAGCAGGTCTGAATGGAGCAGGGTGGGGGTGGGGCTGAAAGTCTGTAAGAAAATTAGCCTCCTGGAAAAGCTGATGCATTTGAATGACTGAGCACCGAATTTAGATTGTTGGTAGAGAATTTGGAAATAGATTGGCGATGAGTGTTTAACAGGTGTGTTAGTGTTCTATGGACACTATGAAAAAAATCACATGACGGGAAACAACACACCTTCTTATGTTTCCAGAGGCCAGAAGTCTGGAATAAGTTTTATTGATTCCCAGAAGAGGACCCCCACCCCTCCCCAGGGCCCCATCTCCTCCAAGGCTCTAGAGGATAATCTCTTTCCTTATCTGCCCTGTCTTCCGTGGTACAGTCAGCCCTTGTGATCACTGAGCGAAAGCTCAGTGAACCTTTCCCAGATCAGGGTCTTCAGCTGAATCCATGAAGCCTGGTGTTTTCTACAACAGAATCTGCCTTTTATAATAGGACTAGTGATGGCATTTAGGGCCCACCTGGATGGCAAGGGACACTCTCTCTGGTTTGGTGTGCATGTGGCACCCTCCCCAAATTCACACACTGAAATCAGATTGTTAATGTGATGGAATGGAAGTGTGGAGCCCTTGAGAACTGAATATATGATCCAGGAACAACTCTCATGGAATGGGGCTCATGACCTTTGCCTTCTTGCCAGATGAGAACACATTAGTCCTTCTAGAGGAAGCAATAATCAGTCAAGGTGCCATTTTGGAAGAAGAAGAAGAAGCTGGCTCACTTATAGTCGAACCCTTGGCTGTGGGTTCCACAGTCTCCATAACCTTGAACAATACTTTTTTTTTTTTTTTTTGCTTGCTATTTATGGGTTACTCAGTATGAAGCATTTTCTGTAGCAACAGGAATGGACTCGAGCACTATACAGTTGTGTGTTGGGCGGGGGGAGTGTAGGCCAGAGGGTAGTGTTATCCACATTTTTCTTTGGCTCTACCCATATTAACACCCATAGTTTACTACACTGCCAATTATCTTTTGCTGTGAAAGATTCTGTTAGTTCCCAGACATTACATCCCAGTGTAAGGCCCCCTCCCTTTTGCTTGTTTTAGCAAATTTCTCTTACCCAAGAAGTAGAGTTAGCAACAGCACGTTGTAAGGACAGTAAGCAAACTCGCCTAAGACATATTAACAGGACAGTAAAGATTAGCTTCACTGATAAAAGAAAAACTGCAGTTAAGACTAAGTCCAGGTGCCTAGGGTAGAGACAAAGGAATGTGGTTAAGAGCCGTGGTCAGGAAACAGCCCCCAACCAAGGATTCTGCTGGGCAGAGGGGGAAGGGAGGGGAAGCAGTTACTTAGCTATGTGATCAGGCCCAGTCGAATCAGGGAAGGAATTCCAGAAAGAGATAAGGAACAAAAGAACAAACAGCAGGCCTGGGGCGGGTGATAACCAGGTCGTTTGGTCAGGCAGGATGGCAACCTGGGGGCCCTCACCCCTCAACTTCACCCCTCAACGGGTGATTTCATTCAAACCAGCCAATGAAAATCTTGTAACTTCGCTTCTGCTTCTGTACGCACGATTTTGCTTCCCTAACCCTATAAAAAGGCCCTAAACAGAGGGCTGGGCGCGCCAGCCATCCCAAGTGGCTTGGTAGTCCGCAGGTCCTGCGTTATTCAATAAACCTCGTGCTGTTTGCAGCTGATCTGTGGCTCGGTCCTCCTTGGGTCATGGGGTCTCCTCCCGAGGAAAGGTCCGTTTCGGGGGTCTTTAACCCCCGGGGGTCTTTCACCAGGCATGTTTTAGAGCAATTCCTGAGCCTATTATAAATATTAAATTTTATAAATTAAATATTATAAAGTTAAAAAGGAAGCAATTCTTTTTAAAATTATTTACCTTAAAGGTTTATTCACTTTTATGTGCAACATGTGCGTGTCTAGCCCCAGTGAAGTTCAGAAAGGGAGTCGGAGATTTCCTAGATCTGGAGTTATAGATGGTTGTAAGCTATTACGTGGGTGTCAGCAACTGAACCTGCTGGCTCCTATGGGAGAGCAACAGGGGCTCTTAATTTTCTAAGTCAACTCTCCAGCTCCTAAGGGAAAAGTTCTTGTCAAAGGAAAATGTAAGTAAGGAACTGTAGCCATGGAATGCTACATGGCTTACTAGGAATATTTTTATGTGTCTTAGGCATATAAACCTAATTATGAATTCAGTTCTGTGTGTTTGGGGGGCTGAGAATACAACAGGAAACATGGGAAGCAGGAGGTATGTGTTCTCCAAGGAAAGCCTGGCTGTGTGGGAATGCTGAGGCAGAGAAAGGAGGGGCAGATCTGTCTATTCTTTCCTGCTTGTCTCAACTATTTTACTTTTTAAATAGACAAGAGGGGCAAATGACTGGTTAACACTTCAGTACTTAAAACCTCATAAAAATGTTCTCTTTTCTTTCCAACAATCTCATAAATTCTAGGAAGGCCTATATGAACTCTTTCCAAGATTAATATTTAGCTACAGAACACAGCCCCCGAGTGGTCACACAGCAAATGTGATCTGTTCTGGAATCAATGCTAAAAGCTCTGTTTGCAGCAGACTCTGCAATAAGACTCTCTCTCTGTGTGTGTGTGTGTGTGTGTGTGTGTGTGTGTGTGTGTGTGTGTGTGTGTGTGTGTGTGTGTATGTGTGTGTAAAAACACTTATTCTATCTTGGGGGAAAATGAAGCCTACAATAAATTTTATGGAACTCAATTTACTTCTACTGCCTGATCTGATGGTGTGTGAACTCAGGGCACATGACATTAAAGCATAGTCATCAGACTAAGTGACACTAGAGATCAGAAGGTGTAGCCCATCCCATTAGTCAACCGGGTGGCTTTTGTATTTTGTTCCTTTTCCTATAAATATGCTTATTTTCTGGTTCCTTTTGATATTTCTCCTTAATACATATATTTAGAATTTGATTATTACATGCTTTGGTAGGACCTTTTTATTGGTATCCTCTAGGGGAACGAGACTTACAGAATGAACATATATTCACAAAAGGACATAACAGATTGGCTTATATAACAAAGGTTGATAATCCAACATTTTTTGTCTTCACTGGGGTGGCTGAGAACCCAGAAGCTGCTCAGTTCATGAGACTGTGTGATACATCAATCACAGTCTGGCACTGAAGACCGAAGAAGCTGGGTTCTGATGACAGTGAAGAAAAGCAATGGCAGCTGATGTGTAGATGTACTTACAAGCAAGAGATGAAGGCGCACGGGCAAAGCAGCACTGCATTTCCCTTGGATGTTTTATATATGGACCACTGTCAGAAGATACTACCCACTCTGAGGGTGTTGCTCCCTCTCTGTTAATCCTCCCTCCAAGTTTCCTTACTCTATAAAGATGTGCCTCTGAATTGATCCCAGATCCAATCAAGTTGACAATCAAGACTGTCGCTCCCTCTATCACCATGACACTATCTGGAGCCCACGAGAGCCACAGGGACCTGAGAACTTCACCTTCCAACTCAGGATAGCTTTGCCAGCATTTCATTCCATAAATCACACCACTCTCAGCCTTGGCCAGAGAAGCTTCTTTATGTAATGAGAAGTGGTTAATGCAGAGACTCATAACCGGTTACGTTGCTGAGAATAAGTGACTCTTGACATATTTATCAACTGTCCACAAAGCTCAGGAATATTCTGGAAGAGGTGGCAGAATGTCAGAGCCAGACAATGGGAGCCATACAATGGAATGCTATCTCTGGGATTGGGATGGCTGTTGTGCTTAGGAACTCAGCAGCTGTGTTTACCCTCCTAAGATCAAGCAGTTCAAATTTTCTGCACAGACAGAGGAAGGGCTCGTGAGGCCCCACCCCTGGCCTAGGGGCTATGGCAGTTGACACCTGCAGAAGAAAAATAGGTTTGTGGGTTTTTTGTTTTGTTTTGTTTTTTTCCAGGGATGTGGCTCCAAGTAGCTTTCCCACGTTCCAGTTTTGCCCTCCTATGCATGTGGGCAACACTAATTGAACTCTATGTGTTATTTATAAAAATAAGATGGACACAGGAATGGAGGGAGCTGTGTTGGGCTCAGGGTTTTGGAGAGGGAGAAGAACAGAGGGAAGAGATGAGTACGGCCAAGACACATGATATACCTAGATGAAAGTGTCAAAAATGAAAATATTAACAGAAGATTAATTATCAGTCAGTCTCACACTCTATTGTAGATCAGCTTTAAACTATTGATTCTCCTGCTTCAGCCTCTCCACTGCTGAGATTAAAGGCAGCCACTACCAGCCACTGCCAGCCACTACCAGCCACTGCCAGCCACTGCCAGCCACTACCAGCCACTACCAGCCACTACCAGCCACTACCTGGCAAAAATACCCAAAACAACTTAAGGGAGAGAAGGAAGGCTTGTTTTGGCTTCTGGTTGCAGAGAGATTCCACCCACCACAGAAGAAGGCATCGTGAGGTGGTGTCATCTGTGTTGGCAGGGGGATGAAGGAGCAGCTTATTCACATAGTAGGACAACAACCTAAAGCAGGGCAGAACCAGGTGTGGGGATGACTTGGAAAGGCTGCCTCTAGTGACCTCTACCTCTCAAAGGTTCCACAGCTTCTCAAAAATACCACAGCCTGGGAACAAGTATTCAAACTAAGAGCCTATAGGGAGCTAGGTGTGGTAGGGTGCACCTTTAATCTCAGCACTTGGGAGGCAGAGGCATGTAGGGCTCTATAATTTGGGGTCAACCTTGTTACACAGCAAGTTTTAGAACATTTAGGGCTCCATAGAAAGATTCTGTCTCAAATAACCCAGGCAAACCAACCAACAACCTCCCCGAAAAGAACATGGCTGACAACTTCAACCTCAGAGCATGCAGTGGGCGGATAGGTTTTATCAAATGCAGTTTCAGCTGCTGTCCTTGCAAGGTTTCTTCTGAACTCTCCTGGTATCTCTCTGAATCTCTGATGGTTTGAACATCTTTTCCATTGATGTTCCACATATTGTGCAGGCTCTATTTCACTTCTCTTCACCACTGAAATTCGTTTCTACTAGAGTTTCATGGAGTCTGATATTAACTCTATTTATATTAGCATCGTATCTACATTTACAAGATTTATAGTTCAATTATAATTTTTAATTGCTTTCTAGACATCCTTCTAGTTCTAATATCATTTCTATATCTATTTCTGTTGATTGAATTTTCTCTTGGCCTTTGTCTATTGACTGTTGTCTAGGTGAAGAGCTGATGTGATTTTTATGCTTATATTTGGTGCTAGTTTTTGTTAAATGGTAGAGACCTCTCTCCCTCCATCCACTCTGTTTCTTTATCTTTTGATTTTTTTTTTTTTTTTTATACAAGATCTCATTTTGTAGCCAGGCTGCCGCTAAACTCACTGTAGCCCAGACTAGCCTTGAACGCATGGCTACCCTGCTTCACACTCCTGGGTGCAAGGATTTTAAGCATCAGCCACTATGCCTGAGTAGGAAACTTTATTCCCCATGGATAAACTGCTTGTGAATTGCTCTGACATTTTCAATGCTTACTTTCAGCTTTGATTTAAAAAGTTTAGAGGAATTTTCATTCTAGAGCTGAATTGACACTATTATTAAGACACAGTCTTTCTGAAGATCTGACCCATTATCCCTTGTACCCCAAGGCTTTCATTCAAGTCAATAAGAAAAGTAAGTTCAAAATCTGTGTGCACTGGGACATTTCCTGCTTCTCCTGATCTTCAGGCTCTGATCTTACAACCTTAGCAGGTATCAGTGTTAAATATTCAGCAGTAACCCTGCAAATCTTATAGGTCCATTACATCAGTTTCCCTTCTCTCAAGCATGACATTTCTCCACTGTTTCTTTCCAGTGCCTGACAACAAAGTAAAATGTTTGCCTGGAGTTTTGGTTGCAATCCACAGAATGGCAAATCTTACAGCATTTAACTCACTCATTCTAAATCAATGGAAAAACCAGATACTTGTAGGGACTAGGCAAATTCTAATGTCTAGGGGACAAACTTCACTGCAAGATTTAAAACAAGTAATATTTTGTTCTTTGTGACTTTATAGATATATACAATATATTTTGCTCATATTTCCCCTCTCCCGCGCTTCTGAAACTCTTCCAAGTCTTTCAGGAGAATTCCCCCTCCCCAAACACACACAGCACGGCCGGCCTCCTCCTAAATTCAGGGCCAGTTTCCTGTACTTCAGTGAGCCTAATTAGTGCTGTGTGGGGCCAACCATGGAAGCAACCACACTCCTAAAGAAAAATGGCTCTTCTTCCTTCAGAAGCCACCAACTGCCAATAGCTTCTCAGCTAAGGGTGAGGCTTCACACACCCCCTTCCCAATGTATACTGGCATGCTGACTGGCTTTATCTTATATATGTTTTATGTAAAACATAAAACTGGCTTTATGTAAAAGTGTAAGACTCCTGCGTGCAAATATGGGAGTAGTTACCTACAACAGGATATTGAAGTCTGAAAAATTAAAAATGAGAGTACACAGACTCATTTCAGAACACTTGAGGGTTTTTCTGGATGTTGCTACTGGTTGACAGAATTGTGGCAGCTCATTATTGTGTTTATAACCCACAAAATAAAAAGTTCCAGCAGATTCTCATCCAGCTCTAAGACTCAGTTCAGCTCCTGGCCTGTCACTGCAGACATATCCCATGTCTTGCTGTCTGTTTGGCTTGCTTTACCTGCACGTTACTGCTTTTGTCTAGAAGTCCCAACATCTTTCACCTCTCCATGTTCTGCCAGTATTTCCCGTATTTTAAGACCAAAGCCAAATGTTCCCTGATCCTCAGCAGAATTGTTACAACCATTTCAGATGAGTTCAGTCTTTTTTGTTGTTGTTGTTAATAACAACCCAAACCAAAAACATAATAGGAAAAGTTCTTGTATAGAAGTATAATGCTATAAATAAATATAACTATAGGTGTTTTGAGACCTTTAGAAGAAATGATTTGCCTAAGCAAAGAAAGCTAGCCATCTTTGAGTGGCACATTAGAGTTCCTCCCATCCCATGATGTGAACAGAAGTTTCAAACATCTCTTCCTGGCTGTGGCTCCTGTGATGGTTTGAAAGAAAATGGCCCTCAAAGGGAGTGGCACTATTAGGAGGCATGGCCCTGTTGGAGGAAGCGTGTCACTGGGGGTCTCTTCAGGTCTCTTTTGTTCAAGCTTCCCTCAGTGTGACTGTCAAGCCATTGTCTGTTACCTGTAAGTCTTGCAGCTACTCCAGCACCACAGCTGCCTGCACACAGCCATGCTCCCCACCGTGACGATAATGGACTGAACCTCTGAAACTGTAAGCCAGCCACTCCAATGAAATGTTTTCTTTCTAAGAGTTGGGGGCCGGGGTCATGGTACCTTCTTATAGCCATGAAAACCCGAAGACAACTCTCATACCACCCTTGTCTTAGCTCTGGCACCCGTCCAAATCACCAAGGAATCGACACTCAGCAAACATATTAGCCATGGAGATTTAATTTTATTGCCTTCCTTTTACTATTTTGATATTTTTATTTGGAATTCCATGAAGAATAGAGCTTTGGAACTTTTAAAACTAGCTATTTAATTTTCTTTTGTAAATTACGTCCATATACAATTCATATCGATTAATCATTTATAGTTCACATTTAATGCATCCATATTCTATTGCTCAAACCAGCGTAAGCTACATCTAGCACTATGTCTAGTGGATAATGGAAAGTAAGTGTTGAGTTTTTTTTTTAAACTAAGGGGAAGAGAAATAAACTGCTTATTTCACAACAGTGGATCTGTGGGAAACCAGAATTTGGAAAGATTGAGTCAGATATTTGTCTCAATTCGAGTTTCAAATTTCTGGTTGATTATAAAGGCAAAGAAAAAATGTAACTGTAATTATAACTGTGAGTATAAAGACTATAAGGTATTAGTATTTTAAAAAGAAAAGGACACTTAGTATTCAAATAGGATAGCCACAGATAGGTGACATGGCCTAGCAGAAGCAATGCTGTACCTATGACATGCAGTACACACAAGTATAAAAATAAGGCAGCAGCTGGTTTGGCAAGTCACTGTTGGCATTCGTGCAATATATCACAAGCGCCATTCTGTTCTTCTACAATGTCAGGTTTTATTGAGTAAATTAAATTCACAAGGTCCAGGAGTTTCAAAGGCAATGATCCTTGGCAATTTGGCTGAGGCAAGTCCAGGTTCTTTTATTCCAATCATAATTACCAATGCCAACTCTCCTTTGCATGTAATATGTTACATGGTAAATCTATTTCTTTGCATGTGTAAATGTGTGTTACAGAATGGATAGGAACTGAGCTCAGGGCAAGGGTCAGCCTGAGTCTTGTGTCCTCTGTGATGTCTGTACTCCTACCTCCCCGTTTTGCACACCATGGAGTTGCAGCAGCTTAGAGGAGAGCACAGCCTGACTTCCACAACTGTGCTTTGTTCCTGGATAAATTCATTAAGATGTTCCATATAGTAGAAAAATCCAGGCTGCAATAATGCAACCTACAAAAGAGATACAAATGACCATTTTAAAAAGTTCAAAGTCTTTGTTCATCCTCAAAACATAAATGAAAAACAGGATGCTATAGTTCAACACACCAAAGTAGCAAGTCACAAAAGGAAAGCGATGATGAAATTAATTTTTTAATAGCTGTCACATTTCCTTGGAGCTAATCTCTGGGCTGTGATGATGCAGAAACTCAGTTCTAGAGCAGGATTAGGGCAGTGGTGCTGAACCTCGGAACTGGAGGCAGAAAGCACTGTAAACGGAGATAGAATTTTTCTATTCTGACTACCTGGTCCCAAATAAGCACACAAAACCTTATATTAATTACAAAATGCTTGGCTACAAGCTCAGGCTTGCTGTGAAGGAGCTCTTACATTTTAAGTTAACCCATATTCTTTATTTACCCTCTGCCACATAGTGGTACCTTTATTACCATGGCATGTTCATCTCCTGATCCCTCTGCATCTGACTGGTAACTCCAGACTCAGCCCTCCTTCTTCCCAGAATTCTGTTTCTCCTACCTAACCTTATTCTATTCAGCTATTGGCCAGTCAGCTTGTTTATTGGACCAATCACAGCAACAAATTGTAGGTGAACAGAGGGATTATCCTGCAGCAGAAGACTTTACAGACAAGGTGGGATCTGAATATTTTCATGACTATCTCATTTCAAATGCCCACATCATCAGAAGACATTTTGAACCAACAAAATGATGCAGACTCCACTGCCTAGGGTCTGGAACATCTGTGGAAAGAGATGATGCTTTCAGAGGCAGAGAACACCACTGGTTTTGAATGTTTTTCTATTGCATCCCCTTGGATTTTTTTTTTTTTTTTGTATTGGGAGTATTTGGCTACAGAAACTCATGTTGGCCGATTCTCTTTTCCTGTTACTCACAGGAGACCCTGAAGATAAGACATGCAATAAAAGGCTTGTGGTATTTTCTTCAGGCCACAAAGAGCAGCCAAAAAGGTCTGGGGAGATTTCTGCAGTGTTTTGGGGCCTTTGAAGGCTGGAGCTGGACCCTATGCAGTGTATTAAGATCTGTTGTGCCCAAGGAGGGTGGCTGGGTCAAAGTTCAACCGAGAAGTGGCTTTGTGTTTGAGATGTAATAGTGAGTAATGGATAAAGAAGACCTTATTGGTCAAAGAAAACAGCTTGATTTGGCTCCTGCTAGTGCTGGGGGAATCCAGGCTCCCTCATATCCTTCGTAAGAATGTTCGAAAGAAGTTGGGAACTTAAGCCTTTAAGTATGGACAGCTAGCGTTGAAAATGAAAACAATATAGCATTATGTTGCAGCAACATTCAGGCCAAGCAGGCCTTGAAGTTGCAATCTCCAGTTTAGACTTGTCTTGGGAAGTGTGGGAAATCTTAGAGATTGCTCCATGATGACATTCAGCTGTTTGTAATGGGGACTCAGAGGCAGATATAGAGGCCACCTCTCTTCTCCCTCAGAGATGAACATATACTCTCTCACTAATACTAGAGGATACCAGGAGTAAAGTCTCTTCTCCAGGAGAAGCTCAGAAGTGAAGTATGTGAATCTCTTTTCCCAGTATGGCTGAGTTCATACTTGCCCTCTTTTGTGATACCCAAGGTAAATGCCAACCAGTATGTAGTCTCATTCTCTGTACCTCATCAGAATGGTCATAAGCCCTTATGCTTAATAGGTGTGGATTCTGCCTGGTGTGGAGTTGTGGGAAACTGGAAGTGACAGGGTACATAGGAAGGGACAGGAGACTTAGCCTTTATACTAGTATCCTGGGATGGTTATAACAGATTTAGGGGCTTAAAATGACAGGAATTGTTATTACAGTTATGATGGCCTGAATTCTGCAGGACTAAATGTCTGGGGGTGTGCAGGTTGGTTGCATCCAGGGCTTTGTGGAGAAATCTGTTCCTTCCTTCTCCAGCTTCTGGTGACCAAGCAATTTGACTTGTGACGTGATCGCCCATCCCCTGCTACCACCACCACACTGCTTCTCTCCTCTATAAAGTCTTTTATACAGCCTCTTTATTTCTGAGTACAATAAAGACCTATCTGTGTATTTAAGAATCATCTCCCACCTCAAGATCCTGAACTTGTTGACATTTTCAAAGCTCTCTTAGTCTATAGTAATGCAAAGTGAACCAGTCACCTTCTGTCTGCTCTAACAAATGCTTGAGATCATTTATTGGTCAAGAGGAAATGTTTATTTTGCTCCATGTTTGCTGGTTTCAGTCCATAAACCAGTGACTTGCATGCTTGTCATGAGACCACATGTCATGGCAGGGACACATAGCAACATGCCTAGTGGCTGGAAAGCAAGGGTAAGGGGAATCCAGTGTTCTGTCATCCCCTTCAACGGCAAGCTTCCAGTGCCCAGCCAGTCACTAGACTCCAGCTCTTATCTTACAGAGGTGTACCACTTTGAAATCAAGCCTTTCATCTGTGACTTTTGGAAAACCTTCATCAAAACCACAGCACACAAGTTCTAGGAATTGGACTGACATACTTGTGTGGGGTCACCTAAAGCCTTATTAACCTTCTGGGCTTCGGTTGCCAAGGAGACATGAATAGGCTTTGGTGCCTATAGCTAATGGTGAGAGATCTGCAGCCACAGGGCCAGAGAAGACCTTAGGGATGAGCTTGATCACATGACTTTCCAGTGCCGCTGCCTGGACATATTCATCTTTCAGGAGGGTGAAGGACAGAGCTCAGTAATGTCTGGTTGCATCAGCCTTTCCTGTCTCCCCAGGAGAGTGATTTCATTTTCCCTAGGCTGACTGTGAACATGAAACAAATGCATCGTTTTAGCTACCCTCAGAGGGAGAGAGCTTTTCAGAGCTTACAGCTGCTTCCTTTGGAGACCTTTCATCTTAGACACAGCCTGTGGTAACCTGGCTTTTGATCTTCCATTCTTCCTTTCAACATGGAACCCTCCAGACTACTAGGAATAATGATTGACTTGTGATATCATCAGGTCACATAAAAATTCTGATATATATCTACATTAGCTGTAGAAGAATATGCCCCTCCTCTTATTATCATCCCCAAATAGTTTCTGTATTCTTTGTGGGTTTTTCATTTTCTCATTTTATTTATATTTATTTTCAAAGCATGGGTGCTTTACCAGCATGTGTGTCTATGTATCATGTGCATGCAGCGAGCGCCTCCAGAGGCCAGAGGAGGGCGTTGGATCCTCTGTGATTGGAATTACAGGTGCTTGTGAGCCATGGTGTAGGTGCAAGGAATTGAACTCAGGTCCTCTGAAAAATTACCTCCTTGCTGTGGGTATGCTCTTGTACTTTGTAAATATTTGAGCCCCCTACTGGTTTAATAAAACACTAATTGGCCAGAAGTTAGACTGGAAGTATGGGCAGGGCTACCAGACTTAGAAAACTCTGGGAAGAGAAAGAGCAGGTCAGAGATGCCAGGAAGACGTAGAGGAAAGAAGAGAAAAATGCTGCTCTGAGGAAAGGTACCAGCCACATGGCTAATCATGGGTTAGTTTAAGAGTAAGAGCTGGCAAGTAATATGCCTGGGCCATGGGCCAAATAGTTTATAATTAATATAAGACTTCATGTGATTATTTGGGACCATTGGTCCAGATCTCAGGGCTAGGCTGAGCCAGAAACTCATACAACACCACCCTAGTCCTATTTTTCTGTTTTCTTGATTTAATCTTCTTGACTCTGAAGTTTTGTATTGATATCCTAGGCTATAGGGCTCCCCTAATACAAATTCACTGGTTCCTCAGCCTCTGGAGGAAGAACACCTTCTGTCCTTGTCTGTGAGTTGCTATTGTGAGGCTCTATGCCATAGGGAATCTGCGACACCTGATCTTGAGTTTGTTCTGTAGGCAAATACGTTTTGAGCTTCTTCCTTCCTTCCTTTTTTTTTTTTTTTGGTTTTTAAAGATAAGGTTTCTCTGTGTACTGTGTTTCATCTGTCCTCTGAAACTTGCTGCTTCATAGACCAAGCTGGACAGAGATCCCCTTGCCTCTTTATCCTGAGTGTTGGGAATAGAGGTGTGTGCCACCACTGCCTGAGTACTTTCTAAAAGTATCCTGCTTCCCTTTGTTCTCATGGCGACCTCATGAGATAGTTTTCTTTTTTTAAGATTTATGTTTTTTTTTTTTTTCTACGTGTTTACGTGTGTGTGTGTTTGTGGGTGCGGATACCCACAGAGGCCATGCAAAGGTATTGGATCCCCTGGAGATGGAGTTATAGGTCATCATGGCTGTCTAACATGGATGCTGGGAACTGAACTCACTGTCTCTACAAGAGAAGTCAAGTGCTCTTAACCACTGTGCCATCTCTCCATAGAGGACGGATTTTCAACCTTATTTTCTAATGTGAAAGAATAACACAAAAGTATAAGGCAGTGTTTCTCAGCCTATGTGTCTCAACTCCTTTGGGGGTCAAAAACCACAGATATTTACATTATAATTCATAACGGTTGCAAAATTGCAGTTATGAAGTAGCCATGGAAACAATTTTATGGTTGAGGTTTACCACAACATGAGGATCTGTATTAAAGAGCTGCAAGATAAGGAAGGTTGAGAACCGTTGGTGTAAGGAACTTGCCAAGTTTACACATGTTTCGGCAGGATTTGGAAGTCTATGGTAGCCACCCGGCCACAGAGGACTTGAAATAGTCAGACCTCACTGCTGATGTCAGAGCACAGGAATCAGGGTGTTTCTATCCTGGGTCTATTCCATGCCTCAAGTTCAACGGCATTCCTGGAAATACAAGCAATTTCTTAGAAAATCAGAAAGAAGAGGGTAACTATTCTCATGCACTGTGCTTTTTGGGTTAAAACTCCCCATATTTCTTTTGAAAAGAAAAGTAAGCTGATAATATCAACAAGACACCTTAAAACTTGAAATCCGATAATCATCCTTAAGGGAATTTACTCCAAACAAAGAACTTAAAACAGGAAAAGCTTTATGGTTGAGGATGATATCAAAATGTTCTAAAAGGAAGTGGAGAATACATGTATACAGAACTCAGGTGTCCTTTGCACAATCTGCTTTGTGAACTCTTATATCAAGACTGCTCCCCCCAACTTCATTCCACCCCACTGCTCAAGGGAAGTCCCAAATGGATTCTCACCTGGCTAGATTAGCTTGGTCTCTTTGGGATCAATTCTCAGTTTCTCACATTCTTACCTTGCCCTGATTCTAATCATGATAGAGTCTGAGTATGTGGAGGAGGAGGGTAGGGATGCCCTCGCCTAGTTGTCAGAAAAGACCCTAGAAGCACCTACACAGGCATGAGTGCTCTGTCTTCTGCCTCCCCGGGCCTCTGCCAACATGTGATGCTGAAGTTTGGGGCCATGAATTCATGGTGAGTTCTCTGGGCCCACTGGAGAGGATCCCATTCAGTCCAGACTGAGATCTGTTATGGTGATCTCTCCCAACCCTACCCTTCATCAGCCCCGGCCTGCTCTTAGTGTCATCGGCCTTGTAATTGACTGTGCTGATTCTCATTGGCTGCTTCCTCTGGGGCACAGAGCAAGACTGTGCTCTTCAAATAGAAACACTAGCCACATTCTCTTTTTGGTTCTGTGGCAGTAATATGTACCAGTCAGCAGGAAGCCAGACCAAACACTGTCTTGCTTCCAGGTTGATTTTTGTTTTTTCTAAAATGTACCTCACATTGGAGGGTGACAGGAATTTGAATGGTATTTCCCCCCTTTCCTAATGTGTGGTCCTAGATATGACTGTAATACCAAAGGTGAGTTTTCAACCAGGCACCATAGTGCTTGCCTGTAATCCCAGCACTTGGAATATGGAGATCTGAAGTTCAAGGTCATTCTCAGCAATATTGTAAGTTGGAAGTTGGCATGGGCTACATGAGACCTTGTCAGGAAGGAGGGGGAAGTAGAGGGGATATAATAAAAAAGAAGGTGGTTTTATATTATGGTCTATAAAAATGCTGTTTTGAGGTGTTCTAGAGCGGTCTCTACCATTGAAATGGCTGAACAATGCTAGACAGAATGGTTGTCATGGCTAGCTAGGGTAAAGAGGGAATGGGCTATAGTCATGCACTGGCTTCCCCAGCCATGTCTCCTTTGATCACTTTCCCAGAGAAAGATTCACTGTTCCTCCAAGCAAATGAGAGAGTCAATGTGAAGCAGAAATACACACTAGGGCTAACCATCCCAATGAACTCTATCACCTTGGGATGAAGGTTTCTCTTTTTAAGGAACGAAAACTTGAACATGTTGAGAATGGACAGAAAAGTGACATGGGGCACTGTGAGATTTCGACATAATGAAATGGCTTTGTAGAATTGGCTCAGTAGGGATATTGGGTCTCTCTGAGGAAGATTGTTGGGAAGAGCCTGACTCTGCAGGGCCTCCCTCCAGGTCTGCCCAGTGCTGTCGGATGGAGGAGACCTGTCTTACGTATAGACCTCCTTCCTCGGTCTGCTCAGCTTGCTCAGCTGTGGTCATTTCTTGAACCTCAGTGACAGCCTTGCAGAACCGTTTTGCAGGAAACGGCTGTAATATGTTTTGCAGACATCAGAAATACCCCGAGGAGAGAGTTAATGGGAGGGAACATAATAAGCCTTTTTGTGCAAAGACTAAGATGTGGAGTATATTTTATCTTAACACTTTTCAACAAAGCCCCTGGAGATTGTTTTTATGTGGTTAGAAGTTTTTCATTAAAGTAGAGTCTATTTTTTTTTTTTTTAATTTGAAGCACCATTTTTACTTTTAAATATCTTTTGTCCCTAAAGGAAACCTCAGGCCAAACCCCTTTATCTCCGATGATCCCCAAACTGTAGTGGTTAATCAGGGTTGTAGATATGCCAGGATCAATGAAACAGCTTCCTTTTTTCTCCTCTGAGAATTTTCCTTGGGGGGAAAACCTCTTTTAACTAAATTTTCTTGTTAATAAGACATAGAAAGGGATAAGAATCCCATTAAGTGATCTTGGGGGCTGTCTTATGGATTAAACAAAGCAGGACCTGCAAAATTCATGGCACTTTGTGGGGTTCAGGCCTGAAGTGTGAATTAGCCTGAGGTAAAGGCTCGGCGTGGGTGTCAACAGTGATGGCAGGCTTACTGTTTCTCAGTGCCCTTAAGTACCGCGACTTTCATAGTCTGTCATTTCCCTGTGGGCGTCTTCAGAGCTGTCTTTCTCTCTGTCTGACCCTCTCTAATACGTGTCACTGAACCTACGTCCTCCAGCAAGCACTCTACTGAGCTATGTCCCCAGTCCTTCTTACACAGCTATTTATCTTATGCTGAACTCAGCTCACGAGTTTTGGAGGCAAAAACCATCACAGAACTAAGTTACCAAGGTGGTTTTGAGCTCATTTGCAATCCAGGCTTACCTTATACATTTAAGTGCCTTGCCCCGGTTTTCTAATAATTGGGACTAGAGGCAATTAATTATTTAATTGTTGTCTCAATATACCAAAGGGCATATATAACCCACAGCTAACACCATACTGGATGGGCAAGAGTTCAAAGCTTTCTCTGAAGAATGGGCCAGGACAAGGATACCTGACTTCTTCATTTGAATTCTATATGTACTGGAAGTCCTAGGCAGAGTAGTCAAGACAGAAAAAAAAAAAAAAAAAAAACCAACGCAGAGATTGGAACAGAGGATGCCAAATTGTCAGTGTACAGATGGCATGATTTAGGAAACCCCAATGACTCCATCAAAAAATCATTATGGATAATTAACAAGTTCCGTAGGCTTATTCTCACGTGATAAAGCATAAAAAGTCTTGTATTTGAGAACTGAAAAGTGTCCAATATATAAGATCTAACAGTGAAGGTACCTACTCTTAATTATTGATTGCTGACAAATAATTATAATGAGTCTGGAAGCAAAGGTCTCTGGGATGAATCCCTGTTCAATTTCTATGTAGCTGTAATTTTAGGGAGTATTTTGTGCTTTACTTTCTTTTATAGACTGGTTCTAATCGTATAATGTAAAAAGTGGTAAAAATGAGAAAAATTACTGAGTCACTTAGTCACTTATATTTTGTTATATTTGGTTTATTTCTTTTGTTTTTCTGAGACAAAGTCTGGCTAGTTAGCCCAGACTATCCTTGAACCCATGACCATTCTATCTCAGCATTCTAATGCTGGGATGATAGGAATATATCACTGCACTTGGGTAAGCCAGTTTTAAATAATAAGAATCATGTATAATATGGTATAGGCAAATACACATTAATTTGTGTTCCATGCACTGAGCATATTCCATGTCCTAGATCTGGGATAGTTGTGACTTGGCTTGTAAACAGAGTTCCACCTAGCATTGCTGCATGTAAGAATTAAAGTACCAGCTACACACACACACACACACACACACACACACACACACACACACACACACACACACACACAATTTTGTTTCTTTTTAAATTAATTTATTTTTATGTGTATGAACATTCTGCTTTTGTATATATATGTGTATCGAGTGTGTGTGGCTGGTATTCATGGATTCACAAGTGGATACTGGATCCTCTGAAATGGAATTATGGGTGATTTTGAGTCACTACGTGGTCCCAGGAGCTGAGAACAGAACCCAGGTCCTCAACAAGAGGAAAAGTGCTCTTAACTGCTGAGCCATCTCTTCATCCTTAGTGACAGATATATTCATTCGCTTGACTTAATTAGTCCATAGTATATGAATGGACAGTAATCTTATTTAATAACCCATAAATAAGTAATTATATAGTTTGTTAATGAATAATATTTTTTAAAAAATCAAATGTATTCTCTAGTGCACAGTCACAAATATAGAAAGCTACTTCTATCACAATATGAAGTCAAAAGGAGAATTTGTTTGGCTAGATCATGGGACACACTCTTGAGTTATTACTTGCATTAACCTTGGAGCGCTAATTCTTCTATGGAGCATCATGTGAATGTGTGAGTGCCTGTGAGTTTGGAGTTAGCTAATTGGTCTGATTGTCTTCCTGTTGACTAACTGAAGTCTTAGCATTTTTCTAAGGAGTAGCTTCTATTGGCTTGTTTATCTTTAGCTAATGTTGAAGCCTGCCTTAACCATAGATAGTCAATAGCTTCATATTTTAGCTTTCATCCCCTCATAAAAGAGAAACAGTCCTCCATGACATATCCAAAGCAATCTTAAAGGTCTTTCCAAGATGATACGAGATGTGTGTGCCTTGGGCATGAGAGGTACTTATATTGGAACCCAGGCAGAGTAAATATGGAGTAACTCCTGAAACAGCCTGCTAGGTTCTGGTTCTGTGTAAGAATGAAGAAGAAACATGAGGAAGACAGACATTCAGCAATCCTCAACTTGAAAACATGATCATGGACCACTTAGTGATGGGTTCTAAGAAGTGCACCATTAGGCAACCTTATCTTTGTGTGAGCATGATAATGCACTTAGTCACACTAAGATAGATATGGCACAACAGCAATACAGTCTTAAGGGACTACTGTGGATCATGTTGCCTGATGTTGGAACACTATGTGGTAGTTTGTGTAAAAATGTCCCTCACCCTGTAGACTAACATGTTTGAAGATACCTTGGTCCTATTTGGTGGAACTGTTTTGGAAGGGTTAGGAGATGTGGCCTTGTTGTTGGAGATGTGTCACTGGGGAAGAGACTTTGAGTGCATTTCCAGTGTGCTCTATGTTTTCTGTCTGTGGCTATTGGTGTAAACTCTCAGTGAAGCAATATGGCTGAAGATTTAGAGGCTCCCTGGAATGGCCTGTAGGAATTTACATTTAGACGTTGGAAGAATCTAGAGTCTGGTGTCTTGGGATGAAGGCAGCAATCTCAGGACAACCTGACCATGGTGCAAGATGCCTCCTGCCTTTGCTTTTTGTTTTATTCAAGGCCTGGGCTAGTTGGGGGGTGTCACTCATATTCCTTCCACGTGTTTCACTGACTGACAGGGCCTGTGTCTAGAAATGTCCTCTGAGACACATGTATTGCTTTACCAACTTCCCAGGCATCTCTAAAAGCAATTGACAGACAAAATAAGACAGACAGAAATTGTGGCAGCCACTATGAACCCATGAAGCAGTAGCTGGGGGATGAAGGATTCTGGATGAGCTGCTGACACATAGAGAGACACCTGGATCCTCATGAAACTCATCTTGCCACTGAGTTATCTGACCCTGAGACCTCATTTCTGTCACTTGAGATCATGAAAATACCCTTAATATCCTGCATTTATTGCTGTTGTGGGTTTATTGGCCACTGAAAACACTATAAAACACACGAAATATCCCCAAGATAAGAGAGGTAAGTGTCAACCAATGGGGTTGATAAGCAACCTGAGTTGCAAAAATACAAGCTGGGAATAGCAGAGGCTTTTATCAGGAGACCTAGGGTCTTCTATGCTTGGGGTGTCTGGGACAATTGCCCTTGATCGGAAGCAGGCACTGTGAGCCTGCTCACATATCAGAGGATATGCTGTTTCTTCCTCCTGGTTATAAACCTAGTGACTGCTGTTTGAAAGCCTGTCATTTCTACTCTGATGTTTTCCATTAAGCCCATTAATTTATTACCAAAGGCAGGAAGTGGGAAACAGAGGGTGCTGTCAGGGTATAACACTTGATACTAAAAAAATAAAACATGTTCAGATGCTCTGGGGTGACAATAATGCTCCTTTATATGACAAATCCATCACTTTTAGACCTTGTTGAAATGATGACTTCATGCAGCGTCATGCACAGCTGAGAGGCCTGTGCCCATCCCTGGTTATGACCAGGCCAGTGACCTCATTCTCATATGTGCCGATGGCTTTCTGTTACCAGTTAGTGAATGGATCCAGGCCTCTCCCCAGCCCAGGTTGGTAGAGCATAGGCATGGAGGAAGCATTGTGGTTCCCCATACCCAGTCACCTCATCCCTGTCTGCTGGAGCTGAGGTTTGCATTAGTGGGTCATGAAATCCATTTGAAGTAAGACTAATGTTGTGAAATAAGACAGAATAGCATGAATAAAACAGTGTAGAAAAAAAATAGAATCGGATAGGAGGCCTCAGAGAAGAATACCACGATTATAAAAACTATGAAGCCTTCGTTTGGTTTTATTTTTATTTTATTATATTTGAGACGATGTCTCATGTAGATCAGTCTAACTTCAAACTTATGTACTTGAGAATGAGCTTGAACTTCTGAACCTCCTGTATCTACCTCTCCAGTGTTGGTACTACATCATGAACCGTCAAGACCCTGGCGTATATGATGCTGAGGACTAAACCCAGGGCTTTGTGCATGCTGGGCAAGCATCCTACAAACTGAATCTCTCCCCACTCAAGCCTTCATCTTGATTTTAGATGTAGTCTTGAGAATACATTTAAAAATATTTAATTTAGATATACATGGCGGCATGTCTATAACCTCTCAGCTCTTGGGAGGCTGAGGCAGGGGGATCCTATGTTTGAAGCCATTCTGGGTTATATAGCAAGACCCCATTTAAAAAAACAAACACCTACTATATATGTGTGTATGGATACATATATATAGTATTCATTTTTATTGGCATAATATTTGTGGGATGTAACATGTATAATGGTCAACTCAGGGTAATTGGTATTTTCATCTCAAATACTGATTTCTACTTGAGCTGTTGTTTGCTGATTACAGATGCCCTACTGTGCTACAGAACAGAGAACCATTCCTGCTATTCCAATGTAGTCCAGTCCTCTAGGAAACCCTCCTCTGCTGCCCCTACCTTCTCAGCATGTGGTGACCATTTTATCCCCTTCGGCTCCTTCTCCCTTCCCTCCTCCTCCCCTCTCCTCCTTTTCCCTCCCCTCCCTCACCTCTACTCCTTTCTCCTCCCCCCCTTCTCCCCTCCCCTCCCCTGCCTCTCTCTTGTTTTGCATTTCTAGGATAGAACTCAGGTGCTCAGCACTCTGCCACTGAAGCTACATCTGAACCATAGATCAAATCTCTCTATGTGATCAGCTTTGTTTTCAGTTTTTGTCAGTGAGTGACGATATTCAATATTTGTCTCTCTGTCTGTCTCAAAATGACCCTAATATCCTCCAACTCCATCTGTATGTAGGCAATTCTGTATTTTCACTGACTGTGCCTCTAATTGAAAATGGAAAATATTGCCAGATAATTAAAAATACAACCTTTAAAAACTCATGTAATGAAGTAAATGAGCACTAATTCTAAACTAGGGCTAGCAAGATGGCTCGGTGGGGTAAAAGTACTTGTCTTGCAAACCTGATGATTCAAGTTTGATTCTTGAAATCCACAGAGAGGTAGACAGAGGAAAAATCTACAGGGTTGTCCTCTGTTCTCTAGAAGTGCACTGTGACACTAGTGGGTATGCCCTCCCCTAATCTCCCTCCCTCCCTTTCTCCCTCCCTCTCCCTCTCTCATGCACACACATGAGAATAATAATAAAAATTTTTAAAATTAAACAAGATGTCAAACAATCCTGTTCTGAGCTATAGCACCCCTTTTGAGTAATCCTGCGATAGTTTAAAACTGTATTGTGGCTGAGCATGATGGTACATGTCTTTAACCCCACCAGTTAGGCGGCAGAGCAGGATATAAAGAGTTCAAGTCCATCATTGGCTACATGAGACTCTGTAACATGCAAACACACGCATACAACAGCATCCAAGTAAACACACACACACACACACACACACACACACACACACACACACACAACCCAAAACAAACAAACAAACAAACAAGCATCCCCATCCCTGCCCAGGTTCTTAGAGCAGCCTGTGTTACTGTGGAGCCCTTCAGTCGGCTTGAGGATGATGCCTGTTCAACACATTTGGAAGCCACTATTCGAGATTAGTACAAATTTCTGCTTGGATCCAGCAGATGGATCCAATATGATTTTTCAAATATTTATATCTTCTGTGAGTATAGGCATTAATTAATCTTTGAGTTAGAATCCCTAAAGCAACTAGATAGAAGGTCCAAAGAAAATGAGGCAGAATGCATTAAAAGTCAAAACTAAGCTCTCTGCTTGTCCATTTTGATCATTTCCTATTTGTTTCAGAGAAACATATGTTTTGGCAAAGCAGCCAGCTGAGGAGATCTGCAGAACATGACTGTTAAGTGTTCTCATCAGAGATGGAAAGTCCTATGGTAGGGCCTGGGCAGGCAGAAAGGAACTGAAGGGAGGGGCCAAGAAATTTTTACTTTTTTCAGATTTCTCTGTCCATTTCTATTACACACAGAGAGAAGGGGAGAGAGAGGGGGAGAGGGAGGGGGGGGGAGAGATTTAACTTTATTTCACTAAATCACATTTGAAAATGTGCCAAAGATTAAACCTCAGGGTACTTGTACATAGTCTGTCTATCTAGTCTATCACCTGTCCATTGTCTACCTATCTATATATTCATCAATGATCTATCTTATCCATCCATCTGTAGTCTATCATCTGCCTTTGTATCATCTATCTATTCATCCAGAACTGTAAACTGTCATCTACCTGTTATCGATCTATCATCATTATCATGATCTGTCTACATCATTGATCTGCCTACCATCCATCCATCCATCCATCCATCCTTCCATCCATCCATCCATCCATCCATCCATCCATCCATCCATCCATCCATCCATCCATCCATCTATCTATCTATCTATCTATCTATCTATCTATCTATCTATCTATCTATCTATCTATTCATCCATCCATCCATCCATCCATCCATCCATCCATCCATCCATCCATCCATCCATCTATCTATCTATCTATCTATCTATCTATCTATTCATCCATCCATCCATCCATCCATCCATCCATCCATCCATCCATCTCTCCTGCTGTCCCACAGATAGTTTGTAAACAGTGGCTCTTAAGTAGGCCTCTGCTAGTCCCTGGGGGTGATGCAGAGCTGTAGTGAGTTATCCTCGTCAGTCTCATGCTGAGACACACATTCCTCAGTGTCAATGCAGCATTTAACTGCTAGATAGAAAGCCAGTCAGTGTGTGAACCCAGGCAATTGGCCAGCCAAGGAGAAAGGTGGTGTGAGAAAACTTCTAAATGAGATTTTAACTGATGAGTTCAAGGCAGCTAGGAGGTGGGTAGCAAAAGAATGGGTAGGGACAAAAATATAGAATGTTCTCCAAGCTGAAATTTATAAAATGTATGAGAACATACAGAGGATTAGAGCTCATGGCCTGGGAAGAGAAGGCGATGCTGACACATGGGATTTGCAGGGTAAAGGGCTGGAGGAAGATGCTGGGGAGTTGGTTTGGAGTATGAGTCTTGTAGTCATGATAGATAATGAAGATTTATCTTTTTTTTTTTTTCTGCTGAAGGTTTGAAAGTCCCAGCTTCCCACCTCTTGCTAGTATTTCCTCTTCTTCCTGTGTGTTACCAACTAGGGCTTCTTCAGATTCAGAATGACCTGGAAGACTTAAAAAAGAAAAAAAAACCCTATGTGTGTGTGTGTGTGTGTGTGTGTGTGTGTGTGTGCGCGCGCGCGTGCGTGCCTGTGCACACATGCATACACTTTCCATGGCATGCATATGGAGGTCAAAGGACA
Source organism: Phyllotis vaccarum (assembly GCA_033318265.1). Taxonomy (NCBI): domain Eukaryota; kingdom Metazoa; phylum Chordata; class Mammalia; order Rodentia; family Cricetidae; genus Phyllotis; species Phyllotis vaccarum. Next base: position 11,508,831 of record JARWLC010000017.1, on the reverse strand, counting down.
ACCTCAATTGTCAGCCATTGCCTTCCATCTTGTCTGAGACATGGTCTCTTTGCTGTCTACCACTACATATGTCAGGCTAAGTGGCCTGTGAACTTCCAGAGTCACCCATCTCTGCCTCCTAGGTGGCCATAAAGCATAAGATTGCAGCTATGTGCAATTGTATCATGCTTATAGACTCTGGAGACCTGAATACACACTCTAACATTCACATGGCAAAAACTTTACCTACCAAGGCATTTCCTCATTTTTGGATTCCACCTCAGAATTCCAGTCTCACTAGGTTTGAAACAGTGTCTTAGAATGTGGATTGCTGATGCTGCTGGCCCTGGGAACCCTGAGGCGAGAACCACTTCAGTAAACTGTACAAGCTCTAGCATTATCTACAGAGGCCGCAGGGACATCTGAAGCTATGTGGCCAGTCTAACCTCTCTCTCCCTGGGGGTGTGGCCTAGGTTTAGAGCTTTGAGTTTTCTATGTAGGTTCTCTCAAGAGATAAAGACACAGGAAGAAAGGCCAGGCTGTGACTATACTGGCTTGCTGGCTCTCTGCATACATCTGAGCAGATGGTTTGGGAGTACTCTGGAGGCAGGCTGACAAGCAGGAAGTTGGACAAATTGCTTATCTTCTATAAGCCTCAATTTCTGAGTCTGCAAAGTGGGTCTAATGATGCCTGAGTCAGAGGGATTTAGGCAAGCTTACAGGAGGAAGCGGGCTCAATGTGCTTGTTAGCATGCTAGGCCCATTGTGGAGAGCTCAGCAGGGAGTGGATGTCAGTCATTTCTGAAACATTTTTAAAATGGCCCTTGAAAGGAGCAGAAATATGTGTGTTTGGGACAATGTGTCCCAGAGAAGGCCTGATAGTCAATGGCATAAGGTTCTCTGAATGGGTCCTGGTTGCCATGGGACCAGTGTTATCTCTGTCTACACAAACTAGTATTAGGTTCAGTTTGGGTGCCTCTGCCTCTAACTTTGCTCAGTCAGAGTCTGAATCTGCTCATTCATCCTGACTGTAATTCCCAAGGGAAGCTCTGAAAGTCTGGGAATGTTGTCCTTCAGATGGTGGGTTTAGGACAAGTGATTTGTAGTGTGGCTGGTTTCTCACTTGAGAACAGGCTATGGTTAGAGCACAGTTTGAGCCTCTTGAATTTCATAGCATTGATTTGCATAATAACTGAACTCTAAAGTGTACATATGTGTGATATGTCCATGTGGCTGTGGGTATACCCGGTTGTATGTATGCATTTTAGAAGACAACTTTGTTGAGCTGATTCTCTCTCTTTACCTTTATGTGATATAATAGTTTTAATCACTTGGAAAAGGACTATGAGGGATTAGAGGTCGGTCGGTGGGCATGTCTGTGGGGAGGGGGGGGATTGTCTTGATTATGTTAATCGATATGAGAAGACCTAGCCCACTGTGGGCAGCACCATTTCCTAGGCAGAGGATTCCGAGCATTTAAGTGCAGAGAATGGGTTAAGCTCTAGGAGGCATGCATGCCTTCATTTCTCTACTCTTGAGTATGGATATGACTGGCTACTTCACGTTCCTGCCTTAACTTTCCCACACTCACCCACTGTAACCTGGAACTGCAGGTTGAGTAAACCTTTTCTTCTTTAAAATTGCCTTTGTCGGGGTGAAATGAAATGTGAGAAATGAAACTAACATATGTAGGTTCTGGGGACTGAAGCCAGTTCGTCAGGCTTGTGCAAGAACACTTTCACAGGCGGTGAGTCTTTGAATGAGAATCTCCCCACAGGCTTTGATCCCACTTGGTGCTTTGAAGAGGCGGTAGAGCCTTGTTGGAGGGAATACGTCACTGGGAGTGGGCTGCAACAGTTCAGTGCCTTGGTTTTACCTTGCTCTCTTTGTTTTGTGGTTGTGGTTTTTAGTGTGGTCTCAGCTTCCTGTTCCTCCTTCCTTGCTCTTTGCCTCCCCCATGATGGACACCTGAGGCCATCAGAAAACATAGATACTTACATCATGATTCATGATAATAGGAAGACTACAGTTATGAAGTAGCAATGAAAATAATTTTATGGTTGGGGGGTCACCACAACATGAGGAGCTGTTTTCAAGGGTCACAGCATTAGGAAGGTTGCGGACTATTGCTGTAGAATGGTAAATGCCCCCCCCCATCCAAAAAAAAAAAAACCTCTTCTGTGAATTGCTTTTGGTCATATTTTATCGCACATGCTGAGTCATTTCACTACCAGCCCACTAAGCACAACTTAGGTGTAATCTCAAGATCTCAGCCTTGCTATAGCTACATCTTGCACAATGAGAGTCTGAGTGATGACTAGTAACATCTATCAGGAACGCATTGTCCTTTCAGTCCTGAGATATGTGCTTTTGGGGCTCATAAGGGTATGTTTGGGAGGGATGTTGTTCTTTAGAACCTTCGTTGTGGCTCCACTTGAATGAGTCCAGCGAATGCATGAGTTGGAAATCAAACAGTGAATTCATAAATTCTCTTTTGCAAAATCTCAGCCAGGAATCCCCTTCTGGTTCTTTTCAAAGATTTAAAGGCTTCATGCTTTTAAAATTCCACTTGATGCCCATTGCTTACAAAAACACTTTCCGGGAGAGCCCTGGACTGGAAGGGCAGAGACCAGCAAAGGGTCTGTTATTAACCTGTGGTGGGATTCAGGTGTTAGCTGATAAGGTTGGAGGGCATGTATCCAGAGTTCCAGGCACCTAAAGGGGGTGTGGCCAGCGCAGTTCAAAAGGGGCTGCTGGGATTTTGAGCTGTGGGTTTTGTTCCTGCCTTCTTGAGAGACTGGACCAACATCCATTGCTTGGACCATCTGATCTCTCAAGTATCTTCCTAAGGTGTAACCTGTGATTGTGAATGTTAAATTACTTTCTAATAATTATTAATCCTATATCTAATATATTACAAGTGAGATTTATTGTGATAACACCCCCCACCCCCCACAGTGGGGATTGATTCACTTGGATGTCTTGGAAAACTTCCCCAGGTCAGTAGATCAAACATTCCCATCATGCCTTGTTGATTGCAAATTTAACCATGGAGCAGAAAGGCTAATAGTATGTCTCCAGGGTGGAAGGCATGGGTACTGGAGGATTAGCATGCCAAAGGCCATCAGTCCACCTGCTGATGGTTGAGCCTAGACTCAGGCTTTCATGGAGCCAGAAGCTGTCTCTAGTAGGGGCAGAGCCTCTCAGGCTTCCTCCTGTGAGTGTTGCAAGGCTGTTTGCAAGAAACAAGAGCCTCAACTTTTCCTTTTCTTCTCTTTATTTCTTCCCTCTTTTTCCCTCCCTCCCTCCCTCCCTCCCTCCCTCCCTCCCTCTGACCCTTTGGCAGTTGGAGATTGAATCCAGGGCTTTGAGCATGCTAGGCAAACACTCTATTAATGAACTAGATTCTCTAGTCCTTGGTTTTTATTTAATATATGTAATTCTTATCCTAACTGAAAGGATCACCTGCACTTAGGTAATAAAACTGTAAACGTAGGTGTAAAATATGAGTGTTTATGTGCACATGTTAGGCAAATAGGTAAGGAAGGAAAACTGTTGCCAGCATAGACATCTTTCTATGTAAATGCCAGAAGCTGGGATAAGGGATATTATTAATGTTTGAGAGATTGAAGTCGCGGAAGCTCAAATAAAACAATCCCTTCCTGCTTAGCCAGGATACTATAAAATAAATTTAATAGCAATTTTTCATCTACCACTATGCTCTTAAATATATAATAACATATAAAATAAATGGAAACGATAAAGAATCACTGTGAATGCAAAGTCTCTTGGAGATTTATGAAGCTACTCACAGCTCAACATGGGCAAACCAACAGTGATGTTGAGCTTGCCAGAGTCTTCATGGTATTTTTCAAGATCTTGTCTGCAGATTCTCCAAGGGTAAATGTCAGTGTGGTGCTCATCCGGCGGGGAGGGTCAAACGGTGGACGTTTGGTAGATGTGGAGTCCTGCTCTAAGCTGGGTGCTTCAAGCCTGGGTTCCTAAAAAAAACTCGTGTGTTTCTATCATCCATCCTTAGCCATGAGGGAACGGAAACCTCAAAAGTTAGCTAACTAGAAATAAGCACAGAGAATCCCGCTGGTTCTAAGTTTTCTAGGTTTTTCTTTGTTTTTATTTCCTTCCTTCCTTCCTTCCTCCCTCCCTCCCTCCCTCCCTCCCTCCCTCCCTCCCTCCCTCGTTCTTTCCTTCCCTCCCTCCTTCCTTCCTTCCCTCCCTCCTTCCCTCCTTCCTTCACTCCCTCCTTCCCTCCTCCTCCTCCTTTTTTGCCCCAGGGTCTCACACATCCCGAGCTGGCCTTCAGTTAAGTTCTCTGTGCAGCTAAGGATGGCCTTGGCTTTCTGATCCTTCTGCCTCTCCCTTCTGAGAGCTAAGATTACAGGTGTGCTTCACCACACCTAGTTTACACAATGCTGAAGGTTGGACTCAGTGTGTGGTAGATTAGTACTTTACCTTTTGAGCTGCGGTCCCAGGCCTCTGGCTATGAGTTTTCTGACATTCTCAGGGAATCTTTCTAGAGGAAGTGACATTTCTTTTTCAAGGAGCCGCAAGAGACTAGTGTCTGGAGGTCCCCGGAGGAAATAGTTCAAGAACAAGTTTTTGGTGTAGACGGAGACGCCCAAGTTCCCAGAGTAAACATTCAATGGTGTCATCACACACAGCAATGACCTGGAGGTGACTTGGCTCCGGTGCCAGCTGAAGTTTGGGGATCTATTGCAGGCAAGTGTTCTAAAGGCAGAACGCAGGGAACTGTGTAGGCCAGGACGAAGCAGTGCATCTCTGGACCCTTGGATGAGCTCTTTCAATGCAGGACACAGTGCAGCTTCTCATACACAGAACCTCTGCTGATAACATCAAGGCTTAAATTTTCACCACAGCCAAGAAAGTAAAACAGAAGCAAAGAGGGTTGCCTCTCTGGGCACATCAAGTTCACTGATATTATCTAAAGGAGACATGAGTCTCTGCTCCCTGGGGAAGCAAGGGAGTGTCAAATCTGGAGAGATGCGCCAGACCACAGGTCCCCCAAGCATTTGTCAGATGATACAGAATGGGCTTGGCTCAGATCTCTGGCATTAGTCTCCTCCCATTGGCCTGCCTACAGGACACCCTGAGGCCTAGGTGAGACTCAGACCCCACCCACCCTAACTCTTGGGAGCCAGATGGCAAGGGTAAGGAAAGTCTTTAGCTTTTGGTTCAGGCCATGTTCCAGTGTGCACTGTGCTCCATACTCCAGTGTGCTGTGCTCCATACTCCAGTGTGCTGTGCTCCACACTCCAGTGTGCACTGTGCTCCATACTCCAGTGTGCTGTGCTCCATACTCCAGTGTGCACTGTGCTCCATACTCCAGTGTGCTGTGCTCCATACTCCAGTGTGCTGTGCTCCACACTCCAGTGTACACTGTGCTCCACACTCCAGTGGGCTGTGCTCTGTAGTCTTTTGCTCTAGTCTCCAGACCTCTGCATGTAGTGGAGGCAAAATTTTTCGGGGCCCTAGCTATGAAGTCTGCTGAATTCTTGCCTTGTAAGGTAATGGGATTTATGATGCAGATTCCAGGACTTTATATCCCAAGCAAGGACAGCACCACAGCAAACCCTGGTCTGTCATGTCTGGACCTCTTGGGAGAATGACCGATGTGAGAGGCCTGACTGGAGGGGTGAAATTTTGGATTCTCTCTCTTTCTCTCTCCTCTGTGTGTGTGTGTGTGTTTCTTCCTCTTTGCCTCTCTGTGTGATTCTCTGCCTCTCTCCCATGAAAAAGAAAATGACCTTGAGGATATAGGCAAGTGTGTTATGGACAGTGGATAGCCAGAGTATGGCACAAGACTAAAGATCCTTGGTGTCCTAGTCTGCAGGGTCTCCACTCTTGTTTTAGGTGTTAGCAGATGCTCCCAAAGAGAGCTTTACAATCAAGACTGACTCAGAGGCTGGATAGTCACGTTCACTGCTATGCCATGCAAATAGAAAGGGCAAAGATAAATTATACCTCTGCTATTTGTTATTTATTGCAGTGATAAGATCTCCATTTTTACTTCATCTTCTCTTTGAACTGTTTTATTTCCTTGTAGAACTGGGTTGCACTGGGATCGGAGTAGTTTTTGGACAGGTGATTCCATAACATTCGTTACGTGCTTCACAACAGATGTTATGGAATCACAGCACAAGGCGGTATAAAAGTATGAGTACATATCCACTGGCCTGGATGTCTGAGTGCTTTGCAAAAGATGTCCTGGGTCTGTGACCTGCAAGAGGTAGGCCCTTCAGATGCAGAGGAAACAACTTGCCTGTTCTCAGGACCCTATTCAGGACTAGCACATGCTGTTAGTACTCGAGCAATTGTTCAGGTGGTTTGTTAAGATGGGGAAAAAGCTTAGGCCAGAGCCCTGTGATAGAGACTGAACTCCACTCTGATTATAGCAGGGACCAGGGGGATCTACAGACAACAGCTGAGTGAGAGAGAATGTGTTAGACAGGTTTTTTAGAGGACTGTATCCATTAAGAGGTGTAAGTGATTTAAAAGGGACCCACTAGAACGGCTAACAGAGTTGGGGATTTGTAGTCCAACAAGAACCCTTAACATCACACGAGGGAGCTTGAGAACCTAGCAGCTGCAAAGCCCACTAGGCTGGTTGCTTCAGTGTTCATGATGTGGTCAATCTATACTGGAGAGAAGAAGGGGGAGGGAGAAGGAGAAGAGAGAAGGATGATGATGATTATAGTAATAATAATAATATAGATACACTTATGAGAAAGAACAAAGGGAGGTAAGCAAACCATAGTGATGTTTTCCTCGGATCTCTTTATATCTGTGCTAATCTTATCTCACTTTAAGGGGAGAGCTTTCTCCCTAAGTTAATTATCCCTAGGAATGTCCTTATAGACTGTCCGGAAGCATGTCCCTTAGCTGATTCCAGATCCTGTGAAGTGGGCAGTCAACATTAACCATCACAGTGCATGGGAAATTCCTGAGAGATGTAGTTAGGTGCTGATGCTGAGATGGGATGAAAGGGACTTGGTTAGATCTCGAGGGGGGATGAGGAAGAGCTTGGTCAGACAAGAGAGCACAAAGGGCAAGGATTCTCTCTGGCTGGTGGCAGAATTCTCGGCTTACAAAGGGCTCAGGATGGGCTTTGATGGAGGAGGGGTCTTGTTCAGTAATCAGTCTGCATTTGTGGCTGAGTGAGGAGACACATTTTGGCATGGTAGTGAGGAGGCATCTGTGCCCATCTTAATCCCCGTCTGAGTTGTAGGATCTAAAAGCTGAGCATCCATAAATGACCATATTTGTAGTGAAGCTAGAACTGGGCTGTCCTGGTTCACTCTAAGAAGATGGGTTATAGAGACAGGCTACCTGTACTAGCTGAAGGGCCTAAGGAAGGGTATGGCAGAGCTGTCATAGGGACAGAAAAGAGGTCATTTGGGTTATTGGCCATCTTAACTCCTGGTTGTGGGAGCTTGATATGACCTGGCCCTTCAGATATCACACATCACCAGGCTGTTAATCACCTCCAATCCTAGCTTTACATCACACATCACTAGGCTGTTAATTACCTCCAATCCCAGCTTTCAGTGTAGAAAAATGGATTTTAAGTCCTTGCCTTTGAAAGAACAATCCTGCCTGTTTAACATTTCTGTTTTCTATGGAAGTTTCTGAGCACAAGGACCTTCATGCTTTGGACACAAAATAAAATCCAGGCTATCAGGCTGGTGGTGTGTGTGTGGCAGTAAATCTCTGAGACAGGAGGAGCAAAAGAGGACTAGAGCCCACCCATTTCCTTCCAGCTTCTTAAGAGGTCTTTAGCAGAACAATCACATCAACCTACTCAGTTTATAAATCCTGATAGTTAGCTTAGGGCCTCACGTGTCAGGCTCAAAAGCAGAACACATGAAATGTTTGTAAGCTTGTTCTGTTGATACCCCTGCCTTCACAGGGGACTGGACCTCAAGAAAACCAACTTTTTTTTTGAGGCAGGGAATAGATCAGTGCTGTTGGCAGCACTGCCAACCAGGAGAGTACACAGAGGGGGCAGGAGAGCCACCCTAAAGACAACGAGGAGCGGAGCATGTGTCAGACAGGCTGGTGGCAGGACCCCTCCTGTGCCCCTGCAGACTGTCATCTGCTTTGGGGTTCTCCTTGGGAAACACTAAGCTTTCTCCTTTGAACTTACAGTTGGAAGGATGTATTACTTTTTTTTTTTTTAATGAAAAGATTGTTTTAATTTAAAACTGAGATGCTTGTCAAGATGACTTCAATTTGACTCTGTAACATAAACTATATTTAGCAGTTTTGAGAATCCTTATTATGACCCAGGCATCATTGTATCATCTTTCATCTTTGAAACAAACCCATAAAGCAGTGAAGGAAAGGAAGCAGAAAAAGTATAGACAGGTTACTATCTAAGGCACTGGGGCTTCTGACAGGCCCCAGACCCCATTACTTGGATCTTTTCTTTTGGAGATTCCTCCTCTCTGATGGAGCAGAAGCTTGGCAAGAACCATGAGCAATATGTTTTCACTTTATGTGGAGGGCTGCCTCGAGAGTATGCAGGAAGCCCTGTGGGGTGTGTTGCATTATTCAAGTCAGTGTGTGTGGTGTTTTCCTCAAGAGAGTTTGAAACCCGGGGTAAAGTAAAGCATACTTCCAGCTGGTATCTTTGTTTTAAATAGGTGTATGTACGAGACTTACAAACCCACCAGGACCCACATGGGCATGTGGATTCTGCCATGGAGCAGTCTTCTGTCACTAGACACAATCTGAGCTGTTCCATAAAATACACCTAGGACATTTTTCCCCTGAAGCAAACTTCTCCTCAGTGAGAATACAGTGTACTTATCTCTTAAAAATAATTCAGATCTCAGAAGGCCAGGAAAGCCACAATGATACAAAAAGGTTAGGGCAGTTGAACAGTTTTGAACAAGGGTGGTCTTGAAGTAACAGAATGGTGGTGGTTCACAACTCTGTCACTGATTAGCCCTAAGGTGGCTTGGCCTTCGGAGAATCACATGATGATAATCTCCCCATTTAGAGTTTTTGTGGATATTGCCCACATGATTTCAAAGATGCTATGTTCTGATATGTCTTTAGTGACCATCCGAATGAACTCACTGAGGTGCTGACTTGTCAAACATGTTGAACACAGGAACATTGCTTGGAACCTCTTCCATAAGAAGCTTGCACCCAATAGTCAACCTCTGTATTAAGTCATTCTAGACACATGACCCAAAAGCTCTTCTCCATGTCATGTTGCCAGATAAAATACAGGACACCCAGCTATGCCTCATGAGATAAACAATGAAAATCTATTTCTTGGTCATCTGACAATTGGTCTGGCCAGCCTCCATGTTTCTTTGCTAAATTTGCAAACTTACCACAAAACATTAGATTTTCAACTTTATTTAAAATAAAAGAGTTCATCAACTCGTGGTTTCTTGTCTTGAGAACTTTGGGAGAAGATTCTGAAAAAAATATAAATTCCCTCTCCACAGTTCCTTAGGTCTCTGAAATGTACCAAAATAGCACTCCCCGGATTCAAGTATATTTCCTGGTCTTCTTGGAGCACAGGGTATCTATTGGCTTTCAATGCTTCTTTCTCTCATCTCAGGGCGCTTGGTGGTACCCCATCTGTGAACTGAAAACATGAAATACAATTTTAGTAGAAAAAGAAGGTAGATACTTACTAAGGAAACCTTTTCTGGGGTGTTGCTTACTTCAGAGAAGCGTGTGTCTTTTGGTGGTCCCCAAAGATCCCTGAGAGATGCTATTGGGAACAGATGGTTCCTTTAAGACAGGGGAAACTAAGTCAGAGTGGGGGTTATTGTTAGATTTCAGATAATGGGCATTACAGAAGGCAGTAGAATTCTGTCTCTTATTCTCTTTTTTCTTCCTATCTAAGGGTTAAATAGCTTTGCTTTGCCAAGCAGTCATGCTCTAATGTGTTGCCCAAGACCTAAGGCAACAGGGACAAGTGGTAATGAGCTGAGGTCTCCAAAGCAGTAACCTCAAACACATGCTTCCCCTGTATAAGGTGATTAGGCAGGCATTTTTCTGTAATGGCAGAAAGATGATTGACAGGAAGGAACAGAGAGTAGATTCAATGGTCTGTAGACCACGTAAATATACCCACGCCTCCTTAGGCTCAGCGGTACTCCTTGACTCTTTTCTTTGTCAATACTGTAGCTATATCCAGGTACTGGTTAGAACCTATTGAGATAGAATAGTGCTCTGCGGGACGACAGGTGCAGAAGCAAAGGACGTGATATGGTGCAATCCAGGCTATGGCAAAGGACAGCTAAGCAGGCTGCAAGGAATGCAGGGGTGGGAGTTTGGGCAGGGAGGCATACTGGGTCCTAGAAGGGAGACTTATGGAGAAGCAGATCATTGAAATCAGAGAAAAACAGATGGAAGAACAAGGCTGTGTGAAGGAAGGCATGACTTGCATGAACAGCCATGTGTGAAGCGTGGATCTTCTGTTCTCACACCCAGGTCTGTGATTAGGGCAATAGGATAGGGCCAGGTTCCTAGTCTCACTCATTAGTTATTATTTGTTTCTGAGATACAGACAGACATGATAATGAGTTGGAGCTGTAGATTCTTAATGCCAATTATATGGAGCACAACAAAGACCGTGAAACAAAAGAATGAGGTGTCGAGAGAGTATAGCATAGGCTCTCCTGAGCCCTGGCTTCCTCCTGTGAGGTGGAGATCATTATGTTTGTCTCTGAGGAGCTGTGGGGATGAAAAGACTCTATTATACTTACTCAGTCTTTGCAAGGTGCCTGGTAGGGTGAGGGCTTGTGTCAAAATGCTGTCTTAAGGCAGTTTGAAGTTGCATATTTTTAGACTGAAAAACCTTGATTCTATATGCCAGCAAACCACCTCTCACCATTACCTAAGCTAAAGGTCAGCTTTCCTTTGCCCCCAAATGCAAATCCCTACAATCTGATGCTGCATTTGGCATACCCACAAGGCTCAACTCCCATCAGAGCAGCCTTCTCAGAAGGCCCTGATAATTTCTGCTTGCTTCTTCAGTGTCCAGTAATAGAAGATTCTCCCAAACAACATGTCCCTGAGAAACAGTAGGCGGGAAGAAAGTTACGCTGATTGTTTTTAAAACATGTTATGTATTCCATGTCTGGTACCCAGAGTACAGGCTGGAGGACATTTATACAAATTAATTGCTCTAATTATTGCATATGTAGAGGTTAGGGCCACTTTTGTGTATTATTCAGATTTATGCAAAATAGATGGAAACGGCATAATCCTCACATTCTAATACAATCCAGTGGTGGCTCTCACCCAGAAAATGTGTTTAGAAGACTGCATTAGAATTCTGGCCCAGCTTGGCTTTAACAACATAGACAGGGCTCTTCCCTCTTTCTTGCTTAGTGGGTTTCTTTAGGTCTGGCATTTGAGAAGCCTCTGGCAGTATTTGGTTCTTTCTGGTAATCTCATTGATCAAACTGCCTTGGATATTTTAGTTTTATTTGCTTGTAATTATCTTCTATGCATGTGCCGTATCATTATTGTGCATGCATGTGCCGTGTATATAATGTATGTGCAAATGCAGATGTTCTCATGCTACAGCATGTGAGTGGAGGTCAGAGGTCAAGGTGCAAGTGTTAGGAGTCGATGCTCTACCATGTAGGCTCTGTGCATAGAACTAAGGTCAGTAGGTATGTGAGAGACAAGTGCTTTTCCCTGCTGAGTTATCTCACCAGCCATGTGTGGGCAAGCTGCTCTTGAGTTGTAGTAATATTATTGCTTGGTTTTATGCCCAAGGCAACTTCTCAAAGCCACAGGAACAATTTAGAAATGTTAACAACTCTAGATGTGTTAACTCTAAACCCAGACCGTCAAGTGATTATATAGGGACATTATATAGGGAAATTTCTGTGGGATTCTAGGGAAATTTACTCATTTGTGAGCCTCTGAGAATTCTAACACACTGTTAAAATATCCAAGGTAATATTTAGTAACAGGGAAGACATATTTGAAAAGGTCTGACTCTTAGCTACATTGGATAATCCAATGAAGATCAGGGTAAAGTTTGGAGAACTTTGCAATTTTCACATTGGTGGTTCTGAAGCAATTTGGGATTGCATATTCATAGTGACATCACATTCAGCACAAAGACTTAGTTTCTAGATATGTAATAGGGTCTGTGGTTTAAAATGACACTATTGTCCCAAATGAAATAGGTGTGTGAGCCAAGACTTCATAGGTTGATTATCTCTAGGTTTTGTTACAGCATCAGAAAGCTGATAAATGCACCAGCATGGTGGTACCTGAGCCTCATCCCTTCTAACACCTTCTCTAGCTGCAGCCACCCTGCTATGCTTCTCTTTCAGATCCTAAACCTTGTACGTCCCAGCTGGTCTCTCTGTCTTAGTTTCTGCCTCATGATTGAATGGTTTAATTTAGCTGTCATGAAATATCTTTCTACTATAGTAGTGGGTTCTAGTAATTTGTATCCTGTATTGTCACATACTTTGGAAATTGTAATTTGCCAAATCCCTCTGTGATACAGTATATATGAAAAGCCATATAAGAGAAAATTATACTGTATTGATTTCTTGGGATCTAATTGTTGTCTTGGGGTTTTGGTGAATTGGATTCTACAACTCCCCCCCACCCCCCGCCTCGGAAAGATATATTCTCATAAAAATATCCGTAGAATTGCTAACAACATTTTCTTTTAATCTATACAGTATATTTTGGGTTGTTTTGTTGATGTTGCTAATTCTTTTGTGTCACGGTTTGGTAGATGACATGGGAAATATTTTTTGTTCTAGAACAGTTTTCAGCTTATTTAAGATGGATGATTAGGAGAATGGAGAGACGAGGCTGTGGTTAACATGACTGGGGCCTGGGAAAATCTGTTATCTCCATGGAGAATGGAAGATTTGGGACATGTCTTTAAGAATGAACACAACTGTAGAATGGAGAGGAGACAGAAAGGAAAAGTAATGTAAGGAAGCAAAATAAGCTGAGGCATGGAGGTGGGACTCAGGCCAAAATATGTGGAAAGTAGAAAAGTACCCCAAAACCAGACATGACAGCCCTGAATGTCAACCCTAGGAACAGGCCCCGCTGTGGCTCAGTTTCTAGCACCCACGTGGTGGCTGACAAACACCTGTAACTCTAATTCTAGGGTATCCAATGCCCTCTTTTGCCCTTCACAGGTACTTCATGTACATGGCACACACATACATATACATACAAGCAAAAGACCCATAAAAAACATAACAAATCGTAGAAAGTTAGAAGATTGGTCGTGGCAATGATTTGACTGGCTTGTTGGTTGATCACTGATGTTGCCTATTTTCCTAAAAGATCATTCTCCGTTTACGTTAAGATTGTTTGTGTTCATTGAGAAAGATATTTGGTAGTTTTTCTGCCACCAGGAGTGGACATCTCTAATTTTTCTTGGGTGATGTTGTGGAGTGAGCCAACAAGGTATCTTTTTGGCTTAGTCCCATCCTGTTTTCTTTGTTCTGTCTTCTTCTATATTACTCCAGCTCATTCTGTGAAGGGGAGCCCAGAAACACTCGGGCTGGTGATTATGACATAAAATGTCAGAGGTTGAGGTCCTGATTAAATTAGATGTGAGATAATGCTTTTGTACACTGTAAAGATTTGCTATCTGCATTGGTTTAATAAAACACTGATTGGCCAGAAGATATGTAGCAAGTAGAGGTGGGGCAACCATACTACTAGAAGAGGAAAGGAAGAGAAGTAGATACCAGCCAGCAGCAGAGGAAGCAAGATGAGAATGCTGAACTGAAGCAAAGGTACCAAGCCATGTGGCTAAACATAGGTAAGAATTATGGGCTAATTTAAGTTAAGAGCTAGATAGTGATATACTTGAACAACTGGCCCAGCAGTTACTATAATATTAAGCCTCCTACAAGTCAATTATTTGGGAAGTGGTTTCTGGGTATTTGAGAGTTCCAGGCCAGGACAGAAACTTATGACTACACTTAGATATTTTGTGATCTTTTCAGTTTTTTTTAAAATCTTCCTTATTTTATAAAAACATGCCTGGCAATTAACACTAAGTAAATGACTAGATAAAAGGATAGCCAAGTATCTTTATCTTTCAAATGCATTTATATTTAATTTATGGAATGATAGTTTGATATATAAAAATGTAAATATATGAACACATAAATCAATTTATGTATAAGCAATCTTTGTATGATCATATATGAAATATATCCACATACAAACATGTTATATATTAATATATGTAAGTTAGTGCATCAACATATTATATATTAGTGTATATAAATATAAGTAAATTAGTTGACAAAACCATCTTCTTACATATCACTTGTGTGTGTGGCAACATTTGAAGCCTACTTTTTTTTAAAATATATTTTTAAGCATTTAGCACAACATGCTGTACTGTAGACCTCAAGACTGAGTCCCCATCATGATCTACTATATACCTCAGGACAAAGTGCTCCCTCATGATCTACTATAGAGCTCAGGACCAAGTTCTCCATGGTGCTCAGCTATAGAGCTCAGGACTGAGTCTCCATCTGAGACTTTGCATCCTTTGCCTAACACTTTCTTACCTTCCCACATTTCCCTAGACTCAGACTCTCATAACAGCACTGCATTATATGCTTCTAACTGTTCCTTTCTTCATATTCCATACCTAGGTGAAGTCAGATAACACTCCTCACTCATTCATCTGAGTCTCTGCCTCTCAAGTGCTGGGATTAAAGGCTATGCCACAATGCCCACCTAGAGATGGTATTCATGAGGAGCCTTTGTGACAGATAGCAATGCTGACATAGTTCATAAAATCCTGGTGGCTGAGCTGGTCGAGTGCTTGGTGTGCAAACATGAGGGTGTGACTTCAATTCCAAGCATTTATTTATGAAGCCAGGCATGGTGCACCTGTAATCTCAACACGGAGGAGATGTAGACAAGTAAATCCTTGGGGCTTCCCAAGGATTCTTTACCTTCTTGCATCAGTGTATTTCAGACCAATGAGAGACCCTATCTCAAAAAAAAAGATGGAATGACCATGTTCTGAGAACTGAGTCCTGAGAGCTTGATCTTTGGTTCCTCTACATATGGACACATATGTGCACAGATGCTTGCAAATATACATGTGTGTACCCACATGAACACACACACACACACACACACACACACACACACACACACACACACACACACACACAACGTTTTAAGCAATAGATTGAGGTATCTTGTACTTTAGAGGCCACAGTTCTGTAAGAAAAGGAGTCATCTAGTATTCTTGGAAGGCCCTTAGCTTTTCCTAATATTGTTAGATTATCATCGAAGAACAGAAATGCAGAAATGCAGACACTGATGGTGTTTGGAATTAGCTACATGAACCTCTGTGCTCAGTCCTCAGACTGACATTTAAGGCTCCCATGTCTGGGCTCTGGGTATTCCACACATCTTTGCTAGAGTCCACTGAGGAAGCCGAGGACAACTATGCTGCTCTAAAGAAAGGTACCAAGCCTCATGGCTGAACAAGAGACATGGGTTAGATGAAGGGTAGAGAGCTAGCAAGTGATATTCCTGGGCCTGAGGCTGATCAGCCAAAAACTAATGAAAGCGTCTGTGTGTCTCTGTAGGACTGAGGGTCTGCGGGTCTGCGGGTCTGGGGGTCTGCGGGTCTGCAGGTCTGCAGGCCTAAACCTTGAGGTTAGGCCCGAAAGTCCGGGCCAGAAACCTCGTACTACACACTTCCCCATGTCCTGGCCCATTTTGCTTCCCATATTGTTTGTCCCTTTCATCCCATCTCCATTCTATAGTTGTGTTCATTTTATTATTATTATTTTAATTACTTTTAGATTTATTTTATATACCAACCACAGTTTCCCCTCCCTTATCTCCTCACGCTCTCTCCCCTCCCTTCCACCTCCATTCAGAAAGGAGCAGACCTCCCATGGGAGTCAACAAAGCATGGTACATCAAGTTGAGGTAGGACCAAGCTACTTCTTGTGCATCAAGATTGGGCGAGGCAACCCAGCATGGGGATTAGGTTCTCAAAGTCAGCTCAAGCGTTGTGGTCTCACTGCTAGGAGCTTCACAAACAGACCAAGCTACACAATTGTCACCCACAAGCAAAGGGGCCTCGGTTGGTCCCATGAAGGTTCCGTAGCTGTTGGTCCAGAGTCGGTGGCCTCACACAACCTCAGGTTGGCTATGTGGGTTCCCCTGCCATGACCTTGACTCCCCCCCCACCTTCTCCTACAGTTCTTCCTGTCTCTCTTCATTGGGACTCCCATAGCTCAGCCCAGTGCTTGGCTGTGGATCTCTGAATCTACTTCCATCAGTTACTTGATGAAGTCTCTCTGATGACAATTAGGTAGCCACTAGTCTGATTACAGGGGAAGACCAGTTCAGGTACCTTCTACACGGTTGCTAGGAGTCTTAGTTAGAGACATCCTTGTGGATTCCTGGGAGTTTCCCTGGTGCCAGGTTTTTCCCTAACACCCAAATCCTCCTCCCCCCATTAAGATGTCTCTTTCATTATTCTCCTGAGTTGTGTCCAGTCTTAAAGCTTCATCCCAAATCTTACATTCTCCATGGAGATAACTGACTTCCCAGGCTTCAGTCTTCTGAATCACTCTGGATTAAATCATAGATGATACCAACTGTTGATATGGTCTCTTGGGTTGCAAGGTCATTTTTCATTCTGAATTGATGAAACTTTAGAAGGTGGAGGACCTGTCTCTCATCCTTCTCTGCCACATTTCACATTTAGTAGAAGCTCCACTTGTACACTGTGTCAAGCCTCTACCATCATGCTGCTCTCTCTTGGAGCTGGTTAATCATGAACACAAGGGCAGATTTTCTTTCTAGTTGGCTTAGGACCTTTGATACCATTCTGAAAATGCCTGATAGCTCTTCGTGGGTGATTGCTGCTTCTTTACTTTGTCATAATTCCAGATAGCAGCTCTGATTTATAAGAGTTCAATCAGAAAGACAGTGGTCTTACAGAATGTGTAACTAGTAGCCACCACTCATTTTTCTAGTTTGGTGGGCTGCAGCGTGCAGCCCGTAACTGAGATGCCTACTAACTTCTCTGGGATGAATGCTGTGGATACACTTGGTGTAGAGGCTGGTTTTCCTAATGTGTTCATGTATCTCTCTCTCTCTCTTTTTCTGTGTGTACATGCATATGTATGTCCCTGTGTGTGGAAGTCGAGGACCATCTGTTATGTATAGTTCTTCAGGTGTGGCCCACCACCTATTGGAGTTTTCACTAGCCTGAATCATGCCTAATAGGCTAGACTAACTTCTCAGTTAACCCTGGAGATTGGCTAGTCTCCTTCTAATCATTTGATTATGAGCACAGACCATACATGGAGCTTTTTGAAAACATAGATTCTCAAGATCAAACACAGGTCTTCATGCTTGCAGGAGAAGATCTTTACTGGAGGAGTTCTAGCTCCAGCTTTAGGTCATTCATTTTTAATGCTTTGCATAAAGGAAATGAAAACTTAAAGCCATAGTCCCTGCACTGAGAGACCCTGCTATGCTGTGTTGTCGCAGAGAGCCTAAAGATTTGGGCTGCTCACCCCAGGCCCACCTCCACCTTGGAGAAGAGTGTCTCCCATTCCTGGAGTTGTGAAAATTAAATTAAATTGTGGACTTGAAACACACACACACACACACACACACACACACACACACACACACACACACCCTCAAAAAAACCCAACCCAAATCAAAAACCAAAACAAAAAAAACATGACCCATGACCCATGGCAAACGTTCAGAAAGTGGCTGCATTGGACCCCTGTGTTCTTGCATCATGTCATCTTGACATAGGCCATCTTTGCCTCTCTCTGCTCATTCTGTTTTGACCTTTTCTATGTCTTGTCTTCTCTGGCTCCCAACTGCCCCAAAGTCTTCCTGACTGTGTCATTACCAAGTATGAATATATACTGAAGTCCAAAATTCTCTTACTGTGTATTTAGTTGGACTTACCTTGGTAATCCCTGCTTCTCCTCTATCTAGGAACTTCCATCAAAGGGCAAATGTGGCTCTTCACTTTATCTCTCTAAGAAGACAGCTCCTTAACTCTGTACTTATCACTTGGAAGGTAAGTCCAATGGGAGAGCTGGCTCCGTGGGGGGTTCCTATTTCTGGTTAGTATTCTGCCACATTATTGCACAGCATCCTGAGAAAGGGAATGATTTTGGTCTGTTCAGCTCTAAACTTTTACAGTTTAACACATTTTTTTTTTAATGTGTGTGAGCCAGTGATAAAAGTTCTAATCTCTGAAAAGCACAAGAAGTGTTAATGCAGCTTGGGAAAATACCCGAGTGTCCTCAATTTCCTGGCATGTTCTCATCCGTCAGCATAGAGCTTATCTCAAACAGACAGTGGATTCTGGGTGACACTCTTCAGACCAAGACATTAAATTATGTGTGTGTGTGTGTGTGCCTGCAGTTTCCTTTAAGTGCTTTGGGGAAGCAGTCAGAGTCTCAGAGGGAAGACGTTACTGAGTTGGACAGCTGCTTCCTGCTTGTGTGTTCTGCAGTTTTATTAAACACTGGTTTTATAAGGCCATTATATGAGAATCTACTTTTGAAAAAGGGGAAAGGCTTGAAATCTTTCTAGAAGGATGTTACTATATTTGTCTGGCAAAGTAGACTCCTCAGGACCCTTGTGTGTTTCATTTGGATACACAGCCAGTAAACTCACACATGGGGGCTCTTTAAGAGCAGATATTCATAGCTGGACATTGTGCAGAGAATAGAAGACAGTGGACCACTCAGCCCTAAATGGAATGTCTTTATTAAGACCCTCCCCTCAAGGCTTAGGTGTAGTGAGATTGTGTTCTGTTCCATTGCAAATAATTTTCTTGCCTAATAGTTTAATAAAAATACTGATTGGCTGAAGGCAGACAGGAAGTGTGGATGGAGCTACCACTGGAAAAACTCTGAGAACAGGAAGAACAGGGCAAAGGTGCCACAGAGACACCAGATAAGCCAGCAGAGGCAGAGGACAAATATGCTACTCTGAGAAAAGATACTGAGCCACATGGCTGAACAGGATAAGAATCATGGGTTAGTTTAAGGGTAAAGAGTTAGCAAGTTACATGCTTGGGCCCTAGGCTGATCAGCATAAAATTAATGTGTCTGTGTGTCTCTGTGGGACTGCAGGTCTGAAACTTGAGGCTAGGCTGGAAAGTCTGCATCACAAACACAATACAACACTTAGGGATCTATGTGAAGGAGGAGTTGCAAAGATTACAAGAGCCAGAGGTGGTATATGTGTCCAAGGAAATCATGTCTTCCAGATACAGCAGGGTTGATACACATGAAGTCACAAAGACTGTGGCAGTGTGCAGAAGGTTCAAACCAGACAAAAATCTTAGCACCGAGAAAGGAACAAGGACACAAGTCCATCTCTAACCAAGAAGCTAATTGATATCTACTGGGAAAGAGAAAATCAGTTTTCTCCTATGGGTATATTGTTCACATTCCAAGGCAGGCCTCATGCCCAGGAGTAGCTGGCTAACATAAATTAGACTCCATGGTTTTTCGTGAACTTTTTGTTTTGGTGTATGGTTTGTTTGAGAGAAGGGGAGGTGGAGAGTGCACAGGTACATGAAGTTAAGTGTGTAGGGAGGTAGAGAAGATCTGGGAAGGACTGTGGGTGGAGAAAGAATATGACAAAGATATATTGTATTGTCTTATTTATCTGTGGCCCCCATGATGGGTAACCCTTATTGTCAACTTGATTGAGTTAATCACCATGGAAGACATTGAGGTACACCGTTGGTTATCTCTATGAGGGTGTTTCCCATTACCTGAGAAAGATGAGAAATGTGCAGGCAGCACTGTCCTCTGAGCTGGGGCTGGGACTAATCAGAAGCTGAGGAAGAAGCCAGCGGAAAGTCCCAATTTCCTTCCTTCCTGGTTGGCGCCACAGCCCAGGCTGTTTCTACCACTGTCTTTCCTACCTGGTGCACCGTTTGCTGTGATGTGAACCAGGATAACCACACTCCTTCTCTTAATACTTTGCTCAACTATCTCATCTGTTTTCTTGAGTGACTATGGAGGAATAAATGACTAGAAAGAATAAGCCAAATTATATCCAGGGTTGCATTTCCTGTGCCATAAAGCATTAGGTGAGTTTAAATTTTAATGTATTTATTAACTGTCTTTGGAGAATTTCCCATGTGATAAAGAGTTTTCCAAATGCAAAGAGACAAAAATGAAAATCTTGGTTCTTTTCCCCATTCTTCAAATGCTGTAAGATCTACAAACATAAAATAAGGGAGCTGGAGAGATGGTTCAGGGGTTAGGAGCCTTCCCTGCTCTTGCAGAGGACCTGGGTTTGAGTCTCAGAATCTACGTTGTGATTCACCTTTGTGATTCCAGTTCCAGGGAATCTGACGCTCTCTTCTGGCCTCTGTGGGTACTGCATGCACGTGACACACATACATACTTGCAGGCAAAAGACCATACATGTAACTTAAATAAACCTAGAAAAAGTTTACAAGGAAAACAAGGCCCCCAAATACTTGATAAATCTAAGCACTGTGACAACATTTGGCCAAATTTACCTTAGAATTTGAAGAGTAAGATGTGACCCACAATTCTGATATTATCAGTGATAACTCTCTTCCATTTAATTATTCTCCCTTCGAAATCTGCTATAATGAAATTGTTGTATATACTTATGTCTGATTGTTCTGCTTACTGAATGAATATATGATAAGTTACATTGGAGATAATATTTTATAAACATTAAGCCTTTAATTCCTAAATCATTGCAGATGGGTATACAATTTAAGTTTGATAGTCATTTCACTCCAGAACTGCACAAGGCTTGTGAAGTTCCTGTTTGGCTATTATGAATTTGTATACCTCTCTGTTCAATTCCTAGTTTCTCATTTTTTTGTGTATATGCCTAGAAGTAAAATGAGTCATATGGTAATTATATGTTCAGATTTGAGAGGCACCTCCCATATGGAGACTGCTTAGATATCATTAGTATCCAGAACATAGGGGAAACTAAAAGTTTCAACAGCAATTAGGATATTTGTGATACTCCGATTTAAAAATGAGCAAAGAATTTTAATGCTCAAATAGGTATTTCTCAAGATGTACAAATATCTAGCAAGCTTATGAAGAAATATCTACCACCTAAGTTCCACAAGGTGGTGAACCAATAAAAAATGTGGCATATATATGCTGGAATTATATATATATATATCATATATATACTGGAATTATATATATATAATTATATATATGCAATATATATACTGGAATATTACTCAGCCCCCAAAGGAGACAATCCTGCCATTTGTTGCAATATGGGTGGTTCTAGAAGGCATTACCCAAGTTAAACAGAAAGGCAAACATCACACAATTTTATTCACTTGTGGGACATACAGCAACTACATTTGGAGAAGCACAGTGCAGAACAGTGGTTGCTAGAAGCCAGGAAGAGGTAGGGAAATGAGTCCAACATCTTACCAGATAGGAAGAGTAAGTTCTGGCACTCTGTTACCCTGAGGGTAATTTTGGTTGGAAGCATATTGCATTGTGTCCTGCAAGCTGCCAAGGAGAGATGATTTTGAGCATTTCTATACTGAAGAGATGGTAAGTACATGTGACAGTGCAGAGCCCAAGTATCTTGAATACTTGAATCACTGCTGGTGCAGGCTAGAAACGTGCCAAGCATCCAACTATAATCCACAAAGACACATGCTTGCTATTTATCGGTCCCCAAATAGAACAAGTTCTCCATTGCTACCTGGGCTGTGCTCTTAGGCACAGAATATATAGATACAGGGCAGCATTGGGTCCCCCCTGAGTGCTTTCTAGATGTAATATTTCTGGGGAGTTTTATGTCCCCCCAAGCCCTTGGAAGAAAAATGATGATAGACCTGAATGTGCCTTGGGAAACCTATTCACACAAGGATGATCTTCACAGACTGCCACATGACCTTACAATAGATAACGTGAGGAAGACGAGGGGCCACATACACTTTTCCTTAAATCTTGTCATGTAAAAGAGGGCTTCAAATTGTAAACCAAGAAGAGAACCAGGAATTTCAGGTTGGGTTCCAGGAAGGGGGTGGGGTATAAAGTGGTTAAGAACACCCTGAGAGGTGAGAGGCCAAACTGTAGGATAATGGAGAATTGCCATCAGTATGGTGTTCAGAGCATTGGCCTAGGAGAGAGATAAAACCAGGATCTTCCTGGTACTGGGCATGCAGTGGTGGGGTGTGGAGAAAGATGTGCCCAGGTACCCTGTGGCCTCAGCAGGGGTCTTTCTCTTTCTAGCCCACCACTGATGAGGCAGCAGCAGCTGGAGTTAGAGGCCTTGTGTCATCCTTCCCAAATGAGTCCTTTCCTCTGCCAGGGACTTTAACTACTGTGGCCTTAGGAAAACGACTTTCCCTTTCTGGGTCTTCATTCCCTTTTTCTTATAAGCCAGGGCTGGTATTTATAATCACACCTTCAGTCCTGACATCCAAGACTTACGGCGCCCCGTCAGACTCCTCAGTTTGATTCTGACCTTCTTTGTAGTCTGAGATGCTGCTCTTCTTGGGGAAGGATTGGCTGCTGGAGGCTCTGGGAATCTCTGATGACCTTCTTCAAAGCCGCATGACCCTCATTGTACCGATGCCTCAGGTTTCACTTGATGCATCAAGAAGAGGCTGTTCTCACTTTAAACACTTACAGGGAAAGGCCGGTCAGGCCCTTCAAGAGATAATCTTTGGAAGCTCTGCTTCCTCCCTTTGCTCAGGAGAAGGCTTCTCTTAGGAGCCTTAAGCCTTGATGTCTCCTGGTCTTACTCTGTGTACACTGAGATCTGTAAGGGAGGATGGGGCAGAGGCATGAACAGCAGGAAGCTGACAAACCTCAAGTCTATCCTGGCTCTGGCCCTGGAGTGAGGAAGCAGATGTCCTCATTTTCACAGGGCCTTGATAAAGCCACACCTCTTTTCTGGAACTGTCACTTCAGAGCTGCAGGAGGCAGCTGTGTGTCACCAGCAAGGAAAAGGCAGTGGAGCGATTGCATTCATGCACTCATTAGTCTTTCCAGAACGCTGGCCATTTTTCCCCACCACAGCCTCCCTTTCCTGTTGTAGTAGGTTGTACGTTTCCAGTGCTAGGTATTGTATGTGGCTCTGACTTCTGCTCAGGGGTCTACAGGGGGAGCCTCTGACTCCGCCTCATGCTTTTCTCCCATAACCTTCCCTTTGCCCTCCTGAGGCATTTTGGAGAACAAAGGTTCACAAATGAAAACATCTCTGTTCTCCAGGCCCTACCTACAGCTGTTTGCACAGCAAGGGGGCTGAAGCTCATCCTCTTCTCAGACTTTCCTACCTCCTGCCTTCCCCCAGCATTGGCAGGAGAGTGGGGTAGGGCAGCACTTCAGCAAGAACACTGTAAGAGAGTTTGTTAGTGGTGCACATCGCTCAGAATTTCCTTGAGGAGCCAAGGATCTATGGCAAGTTTACAAAGCATGCATGTAACATTATCTAGCCAGAGGTGTCACAGGGTGTGGGGTATACTGTGTTAGTTAAGGACTGACAGGTTACATGATTCTCTATATAGACCTAAGGAATGCCACAACTGAAATTATTCTTTGAAACATAGTAACATCCTTTTCCATGAGCCTAGGATTTTTTAGTTAATACAATATTTCAAAATGTTTTCTTTCTTGCTACATGTTTTATTTACATGCTTTGTGATGTGATCATGGCAGATGTGTATCACATGAGGCCGCTTTGTCTGAGAATTATGTCTATGAAAAGCACCCATTGCTTCCTAGTAAATGGCCACCCCCTCTCTAAGAGAGGTGAAAGGGACACCCTAGACTGTTATGCCTTTGTCAGATAAGTGTGTCATTAGTTATTTCTGGTGGAGCTTTGATCACAAAGCTGGGCATACTTAATAATTGCCAGGACAAGTAGAAGCTGGAACAGAAAATTTGGGATGCATAATCATTCTCAGCATTAGAGAAAGGGAGAAAATTAACATATTTAAACAAAGTGGTATGTGTGCTGCACTGAGCTGATTTTAGCTGATGTTAGATGTACATGCAGGCTTAGAGAAGTTAATACATCTGCTCATAGTGATTAAGAGTACAGTCTGAAAGTATGTTTCTAGCATATTCATTCATAAAGCAAAGATTTACTGAACACTACATATTCCACACACATTATTAACTGCTGGGGTTGAGCAATGGTGCTCTTATGTTAGCAGCAATCTAAAGCCAAATAACTGATCTAAGTCTGTCTATGTATCCATCTGTGGAAGTTTGAATGTAATTGTCCCCCATAATCTCATAAGGAGTAGTATTGTTAGGAGGTATGGCTTTGTTGGAGGAAATGTGTCACTATGGGGGTGGGCTTTGAGGTTGCCTATGCTCAGGACACCACCCAGTGTCACAGTTGACTTCCTGTTGCCTGTAAGATGTTAAGACTTTCTGCTACTTCTTCAGCACCAAGTCCGTCAGCATGCCATCATGCTCCCACCATGATAAAATGGACTAAACCTCTGAAACTGTAAGCAAACTTCCTGAATTAAATGTCTTCTTTATAAGAGTTGCCATGGTCATGGTATCACTTCATAACGATAAAAACCCTAAGACAGCATCCACCCATCCATCCCTCCATCTATCCATTTATCTGTCATCTAACTATCCATATATTACCTATTTTTATTTAACACTAAATATGTGCATATCTACTTATCACCTATATATTCATTCACTCATCTCTCATCTATCTCTGTTATCTATCCATCTATCACCTAATCCTTAATATGTTAAGTGGTATCTACTTCTTTATTATCCACCCATTTATCATCTACCTATCATTATCATCTATATAATCTCATCTATTTATTTACTCACATAACTCACTCACCCATGTCATCCATAAGCAGAGTGATGCTGTGGCAAAAATGCCCACAGCAGAATAAGGGGGCATAGATTGTTGGGGTACATTGTTGCACCCCAGATGGGGGTTGTAGAGGAGCCAATGGTGAGTGGTACAGACTCTTGATATGTTCTCATGTTACAACAGTAAGTTTACCAATGGGCTGGCTGTTGAATATGAGAAAAAATGGGAATCGGCAATTTCACTCATATTTAATCTAAGCCTCTTAAGAATTTTAACTTTATGGTTGGGTAAAGCATGATCCTAGTTAGTCTTAACAATAAAAACCCAGGTTGAGATATCAGGATGAAAGCTGAGAGATCAGAGAAGCAAAGGAGCAGTGGCAGTCACTGGAGACTTACCTCTACAAAATCTCAGACAAATAGGGGAATTCTGTCTCCACTTCCCAATTGTGCTGGGATTAAAGTCAAGAGTCTCCCAAGTGCTGGGATTAAAGGTGTGTACCTCCATTGCCTGCCCTCAATGGTTGACTAGTGGCTAGCCCCACCCTGTGATCTCCAGGTAAGCTTCATTTGTCAGAACACATACAACAGTTGGGATTGCTATCTTTTAAGGTGGTGTGTGTGAGGGGGAATCTTAGGAAGAACTTGATATCAGGGTGTAGGGGACAAAATCCAAATTCTGTTGTGGGTACACTAGGTGCATGGTGCCTGTTAGGCTTACAAGTGGTCCTTGCTTCATATTTACTGATATATATATATTTATATATAAAATTTGTAGATAACATGTAGCTGAGTTTGTTCTCAAACTTTCTATGTGGTCAAAAAATGATTCTAGCTCTCAAGAGCAGAAACAGAAGATCATGACTTCAAAGTCATTTTTGGCCACATGAGATCCTGACATAAAAATTTAAAAATATTAGTAAATATGAAACAAGTACATTTGCTGCCATGTATGGTATCTTAGTTAGGGTTTCTGTTGCTGTGAAGAGACACCATGACCACAGAAATTCTTATTTTAAAAAAGGCATTTTATTGAGGTGTCAGCTTACAGTTTTAAAAGTTTAGTCCATTATCATCAAGGCGGGAAACATAGAGGCAGACATGGTGCTGGAGAAGGACCTGCTACATGTTGCTATGCAAGCAACAGGAAGTAGACTTGGTGTCACACTGAGTGAAGCTTGAGCAAAAGAGACCTCAGAGCCTCTCCCTACAGTGACACACTTTCTCCAACATGACTATGCCTAATAGTGCCACTCCCTTTGGAGACCACTTTTTCAAATCACCACACCTGGTTTATGCTGTACTAGGGATATAAACATACACCTGTGTACCGCCTGAGCCACATCCCCAGCCCTCACATTTAATTCCGTAAGCTGTAGTTATGCACCATACACACCATATTCTATGTGAAATAGAACTCCAACAAAACGAAAATTTCAGAGTAAGCAGAGCACAGTTAGAAATGACAAATAGAAATCTTTTAAAGATTTTTGGAGGTATGGCTGCAGGAACTTGAGGTGGCTGGTCACATTGTGTCCACTGTCAAGAAGTACAGAGCAGGCAGGAAATGGGACTTCACTATAAAGCCTCAAAGCCCACCTCTAGGGAATCACTAATTCCAGCAGGTCTCCTAAAAATTCTGTAACCCTACCAAACAGTGCTGCCATCTGGGGACCAAGTTTTCAAACAAATGAACCAGCCCACCAGTCAGCACAAACCCAGGGCAGATGGTAAGCTTCAGAGTAATTTTTACAGCAAATGAGTTGTCACAGAAAATAAAATGAGTAAAATAATCATGGACATGGAGTGAAGGGATGTCCCGGAAGGAGGAGTGGTCAGAACCATGTTCCAGATAGAGCTAGCAGCTTGTGGAGAAGCTTCAGGAACAATCTGAGGAGTCTGCAGATCTGTAAGGAGTGCTCTCTCTTGGGGGACCCTGTGAGTGTGGGAGCCCCAGTCTGCAGAGTGAGATCATGCCTGAGAGAGACCCTCATGTGTCAGTGGGTGACACCGATGCCTTTGACCTAGGCTGTCCCAGCTCTATTCTCTACACTCTGGGACCATAGAAGGAAGGATGGCACCAGTCTTAGAGAGGGGTGAACAGCCTGAATGGTGGACCATTGGCCTGCTCTGCATGAGCCATTTCTTTCCACCCTCTGAGAGCCTTCTAGAAAGACCCTGGTAGCTACTTTTACATCTCTTGTTCCTTTACTTATTTTCTGCTAGGGTTTGAGTCAGATGTGACCTTGGCATTCTGCCCAGAGCATGCCTCTTTCCTCCACTTGTGTGAGCAGTGCACTTCTTTTTAGTGAAAATCTTGATAATGGCACTTCCTGAGCACACCAACCTTCCCTGCCTCAGCAAAAACACAATTATATTAGATTCCCTAAATGGCAAAGTTATGAGTTTAGTTTCTTGCAGCCTAGAGAGAAAGATATGGAAGAGGTTGGCTGGAGATGTTTGGGCATATTCTGAGGCTGTGAAAATAAAGGTCAGCAAAGTGTGTGTGTGTGTGTGTGTGTGTGTGTGTGTGTGTGTGTGTGTGTGTGTGTGTGTGTGTGTGTGTGTGTGTTGGGATTCAGGCATTATTTAGGGAGCTCTACAGGGCATGGCCAGAATCAATTTGGGAGCCTGGCCGCCAAGTTCTGGCCCCTGTTTTTATTCCTGCATTCTGGGGAGTGGATCAGAGCTGGCGTGGGACCATTCTTCTCTTCAAGAAACATCTTAAAGTTTAAATTGTATCGTGGGTGTAACATAGCCCTAAATAAATATTAATCTTTTATACAATATGTTACAAGTAAATTTTATTGCAGTAGGGATGGCTAAAGTCATTGGACCCCCAGGTCCTATGACATCTCTAATCCCTGTTTTAACTAGACTCCCTGTTAGGAGTATGTGTCTTGTATCTTTCATACCAAGCTGTGACCTTCCTCTGGGAAACATCATTCCTGCCCGGGGCACCAGAGAGCCTCCACATGCAAATGAGATCATACATATGCAAGCGCTTTGTAAACAGCATAGCACCCTGTGCATGCAAATCATCTTTACAAATTGCACACATTTATAGTTGTTTATTGTGAACTTTTCTCTATGGTCTGGCTCTGCCTTGAAATACATCAGGCTGGTATCTCAGCTGAGGTGGACTCACTCACAGAGTAGCTCAGATGTGGTAGATTAGGCAGAGATCTGGGTACCAAGTTCATCCACTTCATACATACTCCCTAGCCCTGTCATTTGGCCACATCTTCTCTCTTCTCCATTTGTTACAATTTCTGCTTATGTATATAGTCATTTGACAGATACGCTTTGACTTTCAGTAACTCCTCAGCACCTAGGTACATCTCCAGTTTGGCAAGTTAGTTAATTGTTATAAATCAAATTTTCCTTATATGTAAAATGATTCCTACTTTAGAGAATTATAAGGACTAAATAGTCTAAAAAGCCTAAATAGTCAATATACAAAGCTTGGTATATTAAGTTGTTTGGCTTGTTATAAAGAGCAGACTGAACCCAGAGAGCTTGAGTCACATAAAGACACACCAGGAGAGGTGATGAGCCTAAATGGACATATTGGTGTTAATACTGAACCTGCCTCTTTACATATACTGTCTGCACTGATGTCTGTGTTCGTTGGCCCCCTCTTCATACCTAGTTTTGTGTTTTCTGTTTAACCTCATAACAAACGTATATCATAGGAACTTTTACATAGAGCGTGATGCTAATAACCCCATTGACCTCTGAAACAACCTAGAGAGAATAATTGCATGTCGGGTGTTCCTGGGGCCAGCCAGCACCCCGGGAAGGAGGTCTTACTTCCTGGGCCTTTGCATTTGGTGGTCCTTTACTCAAACCATCCGTGTAAGGTCCTCTTGGCCGTGTGAAGCATCACCATTGCTCTTGCCTCTGTCTGCGTCTTTCTTCATAGGATTTATTACTATCTGGCATGCAGCTCTGGCTGTCTTGGCCCACCCACTTCTCTCAGTAGACTGCGCCTGCCTGAGAACCAGGCTTTGAATGATCAGCCCTCCTGGCAAGCACCAGGAAGTTGATGAATGGGTAGGTCTTGTACCAGGCCTTTTCTTTTGAGCCACCAACCAGCTCCCAGATTATGACATGGAGACTTTTAATACTAGTTATGAATGCTCAGACTAGCTTAGACTCATTACTGGCTAGCTCTTTTAACCTAAATTAACCTATTTATCTTTATCTACTTTTTGCCTAAGGGCCTTTTACCTTTCTTTGTGTGCATCCTGCTCTGTGTCTGCTGCCTGGTAGCTTCCTGGCTGTCCCCAGGCACCTCCCTTAACCTCTCCTCTCTTCCACTCTCTTCTCTCAAGCCTAGAGTTTTTCTCCTACTTATTCTCTCTGCCTCTCCCTCTTTCTGCCTAGCTGTTGGCTGTTCAGCTCTTTTTTAGACCAATCAGGTGCTTTAGGCAGGCAAGGTGCAACAGATATAACACATCTTTACATAGTTAAACAAAGGCAGCAGAAACAAATGTAACATATCTTTGCCCAGTAAAAATAGTATTCCACAGCAAGGTCTGTTCCTCAGAAGGGAACAAGGTTCAGAGAACACACAACCGGCTCTGGTCAGTGAGGGTTGAGAACCATGACAAGCCTCTACTGTGACTCTCCTAAGCTGTCACAGCTCTAACTCAATAGACCCATGCTTCACTTGAGTTTCTGGACATACATGTGTGGTGGGTCCACAATCAATCCAGGCTCCCAGATCAGGTGGCTTCCTAAGTCTCCCGCAGGTCTTCCTTACATGGTTACCCTTCTTACAGTGCAGCGGGGTTCAGTAGGGAATCCCATTTGGGATGCTCTCTTAAAGCCTGAACTTAGGAATGTGGAAGAGAAATGGAAGGTGATTCCACCTTCCTCCTTAGCTCTGGATTAGGGAAAGCCTCAGTCCTGCCTCTTTAAAAGGGAGTAATACCCAGAATAAGGGAAAAACAGGGCTGTGGCCATGTATGTGTCTAGGGTCCTGCAGCTGGGGAAGAATTACTATTATAGAGGACAGTGAGGTGACTGCTGGTCACCGAGGGTACCCATTGTCACCATAGCATCAATTCTCCCTTCCTAGTTGGGTCCTTTAACTCTATTTTGGGTATCATTTGATCTTCCAGATGAGCATAACAGGCAGGTGGGAAGAGGAGGCAGCGTGATGAGAAAAGACTGGGATTCGGTCATGAGTGCCACCAGAGTCTTCATACAGGCACTGGATATTTGCAGAAGGGTGACCTGCATCTTACATAGTTAACCACTAGCTGCTCCCTGACTACCTCAGCAGCAAGCGTTCAGCATGTACACTCTAGACTAATCTGTTAGGTTAACTGAAAAGTGTGGCAGTAGGAAGGTGTGCTAAACTTAAGAACTGTCTGCTTTGGGCTTGTCTGCTCATAGCCCAAACAATGGCCACATAGATGCAGACAGTCAAGATTGAAACAGCAGTGACTGGGCAATGCTATTGGTTGTCTTAATGAGTGTTTTCAGTCATTAAGATGCCTGGGTTGGATTTATCACCATTGAGTGCATTGATTACTTGGTACTCAACTGCAATCTAAGTCTTCCTGTGCCTCTACTTCAGTTATTTTATTCAGATGGATGAGCTGGAAATGCCACACCCCTTGGGAAGCTGGGCTGGAGAGTTCTGCCTGAATGGAGCTTTCAAGATAAAAATAAACTGAGCACACGGGGTAAAGGAGCAGAGGAACAGGGCTCTTTGTTCACATCCCATAGTCCCCGTGAGCCACTTTAGCCTGCAGCTGGTGGTTACAGCTTATGCCAAGGGAGTGATGGCTTCTGGTGGGACTCATGCTGAGTGAGATTTTTAGGACTCTATTTTCCAGACTCAGGTCATCTTCCCTGCACAAAATTTTTATTTGTTCTAGTGTGGGTCTCTGTTAGCTAGGTTATTCTGCTGTGATTGACTTTTCTGAGGAAATTAAATGTCGTCATGTCAGTGGTTTGTGTCTCTTGAAGGACCTACAGTAGGAAAGTGAAGGACCTACAGTTAGCTTGGGCCTTGTGATGGTTTTGATAGAATGGCCCCCATAGGCTCATAGATTTGAATGCTTGGTCACGGGACTCGTACTATTTGAAAGGATTAAGAAGAGACCTTGTTAAAATAGGTGTGGCCTTGTTGGAGGAAGTATCACTGGGGGTGGCTTTGAGGTTTCAAAACCCTCATTCCAGCCCGTACTCTTTCTCTCTTCCTGATGCCTTTGGATCCAAATGTAGAACTCCTAGCTATTTTGACAGCACCGTGTTTGCCTGAGTGCCACCGTGCTTGCCATCATGATGACAATGGATCCAACCTCTGAAACTATAAACAAACCCCAATTAAATGCTTTCCTTTATAAAAGTTGCTGTGGTCATGGTGTCTTTTCACAGCAATAGGATACTGACCAAGACAGCCCCCAAGACAGGCTCATGTGTTTAAATGCTTGGTCCCTAGTTAGTGGAACTATTTGGAAAGGATTAGGAGGTGTGGCCTTATTGGAAGAGATGTGTCACTGGAGGTGGGCTAAGCAAGCCACCAATTAAATGCTTTCTTTTATAAGAGTTTCCTTGGTCATGGTGATGGAGCAACAGAACAGTGATGGAGGCAAACCCCTTCCTCTTTCTAAGGATTGGCACTTACTGGGCCAGTATGTTGACCAACAACTTGTGTATTACCTGCTCTGCAATGCTCTGATCCCTTCAAAGTCTACTTCCACTGGGACACTCCGGGGCCATTAATCTATTTATCCATGCCATTCTTACCAGAGTCTTGCAGAGTTTCAGGGTTCCAAGAGGACACACGCTTCTAAATCAGACCATGGTCCACTGGGTGTATATTTGAGTAGTACTGCACACCCCCTTTACTGTAACATACTCTGATTCCTCAGCAGACCGTAGCAATCTAAGCGGATAGTTTCAGGGGCCTTGGCAACCACAAAACACACCGCCTGCATTTTTAAAATGTTCACTACAGCTTGAAGTTGCCATGAGCCTTTCCAGATCGTCCTTTGCAGAATGCCTTTATTCATGAGGAACCCAAACCCTAGAATTTTACGTCTCAAAGCTTCGCGGTCCAGTGGCTTCCCTCCTCTGTACCAGCCTGTGTGCTATAGCTCACTCCTGAACTTGCTTCTTGAGAAGCAGATTATTTTCAATTTTTCTTTAGATATGATATGCATCATTCTTCCTTTTTTTTTTTTTTTTTTTTTTTTTTGGAAGAAGCTTTAGGTGAATCACTTTCTTGGCTCTGCCTGGCCCTGACTGCCTCACTCAGCACACAGCTGGTAAACTTACCAATATACCATACTTTTCTGAGAGGGGCAGCCTAGTCACTCCCATGCCTGCGTCTTCTTTACTCTTCACTCACAGGTGAGGATTTTGCTTCTTTGTCTTTCTTTGTTTCTTTTTCTTCTGTCCTAAGGAAGCAAGTATTTAATCTCCATGGCTTCACTTCTTACCCCTCAGTGCTGGAAAATATTGATTGCAAACATTCATTTGATGTCCTCAAAGCCATTGGAACTTTTTAATGACCTTCTAAAAGTTTAGTGGTGCGTATGAATTGTCTTTTCCAGAATCTGTGTAGTCTTCTTTTAAAGGGTTTAGGACTGAGGCTTTCTATGTGTTTAACAGAGATGTTTTCTTCCCTGAAAGAGGTAGGAAAATACCCTTGTGAGGAGTATAATAGAAGTTTGCAAAGTGGATTAGGGGATATCTTAGTTTTATTCCTTGTTGCTGTAGTAAAATACCCTGTCAGGAGTAACCTGAGGGAGAAATTACTTACTTAACTCACAATTTCAGATTGCATTCCATCACTACAGGGAGGTCAAGGTCACAGGATCCTGAGCAATTGGCCACATTACACCCACAGGGGTGATCAGTGCATAGTGAATTCATTTCCTCTACTCTAACACAATCCAGGACCCCATGAAAGGTCCTGCGTACAGCAACCAGCTCCTTTCACGTCAATTAGTGTAATTAAGATAATTCCCAGAGGCTTTTATCTGGTTGAGTCTAGGTTGTGTTAAGAGGTTGATTAGAACCAGCCATCACAGACATGGAGCTGGGAAGTGATTTCTGCTTCTTATTCTTGGTAAAAAGTTCTATCTTGTGCTGGACCCAGAAATACCCTGTGACACTGGCAATTCTGTCTTGGATGCAGAGGCCACACATTCCAGCAATGTTTAGGGACACTCTTTTGGGTTCTGGTTTCTTGTTTTTATATTTATTTTCCTTTTACTAACATTCTAATCAGCACAGCTGCCAGGAAGGGATCCATTATTAGTTACATCATTGCCCCTAGAAGGTATATGTGGAACTATAGACTAACAATTGGGATGGAGAGGTGCACAGGCACCTAATCGTGGGCCAACTAACTTACCAGCTCACATCATCACACCTCAAGAAAATAAAGCCTTATTAATACCAATACAAAAGACTCTCAATGGAAATTCCTCTTTTTATTTAGAAACTCTGCTTGCTTTAAAAAAAAATCTCTCTTGTACAATGAAACATCTTTCTGAAACTCATGCTTATGTTGACTGTAAAATTCATTCTTCAAATTCATGAGTCTGAGCCAGGGTGGCTTTGGTGGTAGCTAATCACCCAGTGCCCCAGCCCTCTGAATTATGTTCACTTGTGTTGAGAAAGTCTCTTTAAATCCCAGACTTAAACAGAAGAATATGGGTAGCATAGGTACAGAGCAGGCAGAGGCCTGGGAGGGCTCCAGAAGCAGGTGCTAACTGATGCTGACCAAGTATGGTCAGAAGGCTCATGCCAAATACAACAGAAGAACCAAAACCAGACAGCTGGCCTGAAGAGTACCATTGGCCTCTGTGACTTTCATGAATCTAGCAGGGGAATGGAATGAAAGGGAGGAAATGGATTAAGTCCATGGAGCTCACAAGCAGTGTGATTCTCCAGTGTTGGGAGCCCAGGACAGTGGTGGTGGTGGAGGTGAGGGTGGGGAAAACTTGAAGAAAAATCTGCTATTCATATATTGAGGGCTTGGAAAAATTTCAGGAGGGCAACTTATAGTTCAAAATGTAACGTCTATCCTAAGGATGATAGAATTCATAAATGTTAGACTTTTCTGCAGCAATTAAATGGCTTCTGATCCTATCCATTGTTAATATTCACTTCTCTGATAATTTGAAGCCTTTGGTAATAAGCTATCATGTACTAACACAGAACATAAAAAATTTCCCCCTTCTTTACTAAAGTATTTTTTCAATAAATATTTTTTTCATGTCGAATTATATTCTGGGGAGTGTGTATGTATGTACACAGTTCTTCAAAAGGAACCAGCAGGACCCAGAAAAGGCAGATGTAGAATGTGTCTGTGTAGGCTTGTTTCACATTCAGTGTGTTGAACAACCCTATATGCTGAGTGCATATAAATGAACAAGAGAGATATGGTTGAGCTTGCTCAAGTTGAGACACACATATCTGTGGCCAACGAGTTTTATGCCATTTTGGGAGAACAAATAAGAAAAGTAATCTTATAAAAAATTTTTAAAAGATACATCTCTACTTAAATAAAGACACCTTATGCAGGTGTGTGCTGGTAAATTGGCTCTCTGGGTGACTGAAGAGGTAAGCCCTAATGTGTAGCAATTGCCAATGACCATGGTGTGAATACTCTCACTGTGACTAACTTTAAATTGCCAACATGATGTCACTAAGTATGGACTCTGGGAGTGATATGAAGGGTTGGCTCATATGAGTCAGCATGGACCTGACTCAGCATGCCATTAACCACTATGGAGGCAGGGATATAATGACACCAATAAGTCTCACTTTTGGAGGTTTTAGGACTATTTTGTTTTATGTCCTCAGCATTTTGAGTATGATGCTAGAGAATGTACTGAAAATCCTTTTCTCGTTTGTGGCCACCAGGGAAACTGGTGTGACATGCATGAAGTGATTCTGTCTTTTAAGGAATAAAATATGAGCACATATAAGCACTGTTAAACCAGAATAAACCAGGGCATACTTCAACCATGGGTTAATATTGGACAGAGAACATGCAAAAGGGTGGTTAGCTGGCCTAGCAAGGAAAACATCCAGAAGAGATATTAAAGACATAATTTTTCCTATGTCATAATTCTGCTTAGGATATCATCTGCTCATAGATCATAGATCTTGCCAAACAGGGTTCATGCTCCATTATCCACTCTAATGGAGGAGAGCTGAGCATCGTAATTCAGGACAATGGGCAACCTTGAGAGGTCTATGCAATTGGATCTGCAGAGGATGCTGGTGTTTCTATCCCATGAATGGTTATTTGCTTTCTCTCAGATGCTTGGAGAACAGACTCATGACAAAGTATATTGTAAGAAATGAAGAGAAACTGTGTGGCCTGCACCATCTGTTCGCTTCTGTGCTTGAGTATGGGGTTATGGCGGGGTAATCTTCAGTTGTCTCACTTAAGAACAAGTTCTAAGTCTGAGGAAATGGTTCAGTGTGCAAAGTATTTGCTGAGAAAACCTGAGGACTTGAACTCATATCCCCAGTGCCCATATAAAAGCTGAAGTTCAGTGTGATGTCATGTGTTCGTGACCCCCAGTGGCAGTAGAGAGGAGACAGATGGATCCTAGGCTCAGGTTCAGTGAGAGACCTCATCACAGGAACATAGGTGGGGAGACTTAGAGAACACTCAGAGTTGACGTCTGTCCTCCACATGTGAGATTATGAGCACACACACACACACCACAAACACACAACACATATACAACACACAGATAAACAACACAAACACACAATGCACCTCACAAGCACACACACACAAATACATTCCTACATATATACACACACCATAAACACACATACACACATCACAAACACAAACACAACACACACCACAAACACAAACACTCAATACACACACTACAGACACACGTAAGTTCTAATAAAAGGTGTGAAACAAATTTTGTCTTAGAAATAAAAGTGCTTTGCTAAGAGGAACATGTTTAATTTATGTGTAGGATTTAGAGGCTCTCTCTATTTTGTGGAATATTAAAGATATATTGCATTCATTTGTGTCTGAATGGAACATTTGTTAAATGATACAAAGATGTGTTGCTCTTTTGTTGCATTTATTTAACTCTGTGAAGTTGTGTGACAGTGTCTGCCTAAAACACTTTGTTGGTCTAATAAAAAGCTGAAGGGCCAATAATAGGACAGGAGACGTATAAGTGAGGCTGCCAAGCAGTAAGAATAAATGAAGGAGAAAAAGAGAAGAGGAGTCCTCCAGGGCCTCCAGGGGCAGCCACTCGGCCACACAGCCATCCTTGGAGTAAGGAGTATAGAAAGGTATATAGACTAGAGAAAGGTAAAAGCCCAGAGGCAAAAGGTAGATGGGATAATTTAAGAAAAGCTGGCTAGAAATTAGCCAAGCAAAAGCTGGGCATTTATATGTAAGAATACGTCTCCATGTATTTATTTAGGAGCTGGGTGGCAGGCCCCCAACAAGAGTAAGCAAAACAAAACAACCCCCCCCCTCCGCAGAAAACCAACCTCACGTCTGTCTGTCTGTCTGTCTGTCTGTCTGTCTGTCTGTCTGTCTCTGTCCCCCTGTTCCCTCTATGTGCATGTATGTGTGCATATATGCATGTGTGTGCATGTGAGTGTGTGCACATGCAGGTGTACAGCTTCAGTTGCTGCTGACTATAAGAGAAATCAATATCTGGCCCCTGGCAGTTGAGGGCTGTTATTGCTGGCAGCTGACATATTGGTAGTTGGCAAGGAAGAAAAAGGCTGTTTTGAATCCTATCAATTTTAGAGCATATTTTATCTATACCTATACCTGTGACCTGGCATTGCATTTATCTTTCTTGCTTGCTCATGGAAGAAACAGTTGATAAAGAACAATAACCTTTACCCTATATAATTCATGTGCTTTTCTGTGTGCCTGTTGTGGGAGAGAGAAAGAGAAAGTTCTCCTGGAGGTTGGGGTATGTGTGGAGTATTGTAATCCTAGCACTTGGGGGAGTAAATGCAGATGGATAAGAAGTTTAGGGTCATTCTTCAGCTACCAGTGAAGTTGAGAGACACATATCCCAGCTTGAGATACAGGAGACCATTTCCCAACGGGGCAAAATTCATTTAGTTCTGTGGCCTGAGCTCTCAAAAGCCTAACCAGTGACAGGCTTTTTTTTTTTTTTTTTTTTCAAATGTTATGTCTACTTCTCTTGTTCATGTTTGTCTGCCTTTCACACAATTTCTGGGCTGTATTACCCCACAAAGAGATAAACACACCACGTTCTTTCTTGACAATGAGAATAATCTTTATATCTGATACCTCAAAGCTAAGTTCTGTTCACACTTGGCTGAAGGTTGCTGCTGCTTTATTCTATTTAATCTCCAGGGCATCCCTGTGATATTGGAAACTAAGGACTGGAGTGGCTGAGTCATAGGCCTAGTGAAGGAAAACCTTTACCCTGACTTCACATGAGTACACTGGTGCTGCGTAGACATACCCAGTGCATATTTGTACTTTTAGTTTCTCCTTGTTATGATACAGTGTATGCATAATATACAGAATGGTTACCCTTTACGTTCTCACTTCCCATGAAGATCTGACCTGCTCACTCTAAACACTTTGATCTTTTTCTTCTCAAAACCCTACGTAGTCAGCTACATGCCAAATGACCATTGGCTACTGGCTTCTTCCCGCATCTAGTATCACCTTCTTAGTGCCTGTCAAGTAAGTGATTAGTTACACATCCTGTGTAACTGTTCATGGACCTCTTTATGGCTTTTGTTCCTGTGGCAATGGGTCTTAATCTCAAGAAGAAAACTGCCCAGCAGAAAAACCAGGTAGGTGGTAAGGCCTAAAGATGATATTCCTTCTTCTACCTTTGAGATAACAAGTGGACTCCTCCTTCAAGGCTTCTCTCAAATTATAAAACCCACAGTATCATCTATCTAGCTATTTTCCATCATCCATTTATGTATTATGTAGAATCTATTGTCTATCATCTATCCATCAGCTACATCTTTCTATCAACTATCAGCTAATAATCTATCATGGATCTATCTAATCTGTGACCTATCTATCATCTGTGTATCTATTTATCTATCTCTATTGTTAATTACATGCTATCAATCAATCCATCATTGTTCTGTGGTTGTCTGTCATCCATCCACTCATCCTTCATTATCACCATTATAATCATCTGTCATCTATGCGGACAGTTTCTGGTTTTTCTTTTTAAAATTTTATGCCTCCGTGTGTTTTGCCTGCATGTGAGTATGTGCACCAAATGTGTGCAGTGTCTTCAGGGCCTGAAGAGACTGTTGAATCCCTTGAACCTGGATTGCCAGATTGTTATGAGCCACTATTAACTGAACCTCTTTTGCAGGAGCGGCAAATGCTGTTAATTGCTGAGACATCTCTCCAGCCTCAGTTTTCTATTTTTTTTCAGTCAATCACAATCTATTTTGTGGATTTTTTTTTCTTTCCTCCTTTTTTTTTGGTTACTTGTTTCAATTATTTTTATTATTTTGTATCTTTATCCTCAATAACCTTTTAATCCTTTGTCAATGACAACAAAGAAGTTTGCAAATAGGAGATATGTCTCACTTATCTGTTAATGTTCATTGAAATTAATTAGTGTGAAGACACTCCAGGGCAACAGAAAGCCTCTAAACGGTGTGATTACTATAGTGTTTATTTTCTGTTAATTAAAAAGACAAGCACTAAGGAAACCTTGCTTTTAAAAAAAGCTATTTTGTGTGCTGCAAACAACTTAACATCTGTATTCACTTATTAACACCTACACTCCATTTGCTAATATCCTCAGGGAGGAGCCAGTGGCTGCTCTTCGAGCATGGGTTCACTGATTTGGGTTCCCGGGTTTCTTCTTGCATTAATCATACTCATAATGAGTAATGTAATATTTACAGTTTGAGTTCCTTCTGTGTAGAGGGAAACTTAACAACATCTGGGATGCAATTTAAGGACAGCACTTCTATTCCAAAGTTTCCTTGGTGCTTACAAATGGTTGCAAATAGCTGGAGAGATGGCACAGAGGTTAAAGAATCTTTCAGAGAGCGAGATTTTGGTTCCCAGCACCCATGTCTTGGTGGCTCACACTCCAGTTTTAGGGGATATTATGCCCTCTTCTGGCCTCCACAGATACCTATAGACATGTGGCATGTATAGACATGGGGCATGTATAGACATGGGGCACGTATAGACATGTGACAGGCACACACAGAGACACATACAAAGAAAAAATAATTCTTAAAAACTACGATTATTTAGCATTACATTGCCCACTACAGTATGTTATATGTTCTGTATATTAGGAAGTTTCCATAGCAGTGGGTTTCGATGTAACTTCCCAAAAGATCTTTAAGTTCTATTTATCTCTCCCCATTCTTTCCCCTCCTCTCCCAATTTAACTCTTTATATTCTATTAATTATTCTTTACACCTTCGTACCACTGCAATCTGTCACGCCTCCCTTGGACACTCCCACCCCAGTTCCTTACTCTTTTCCTGACTTCTATGGGTATTTTAAATGAAAAACATATCTGAAAGTTCAAAGCTAACATTCACTAGTTAGGGGAAATATGTGATATTTATCCTTCTGTGTTTTGATTATCTTACTTAGAATGATTGTTTCCAACTCTAACATGTATCTATGAATTTAATAATTTCATTTTTAACAGCTGAACTAAACTCTTTTGTGTATATGTGCCATAACTTCGTTATCCATGAAGTAGCTGATAGACATCTAGGTTGTTTCCTACCTATTGTGACTAGAACAGCAATGAACATGGATAAGCATTTCAGGTATCTGTAGATTAGTGTGCAGAGCCCTTTGGGTCCAAGAGTGATATACATGGATGCAGTAAATATATATGGATGCAGTAGATATACATGGATGCGGTAGATATACATGGATGCGGTAGATATACATGGATGCGGTAGATATACATGGATGCGGTAGATATACATGGATGCGGTAGATATACATGGATGTGGTAGATATACATGGATGCAGTAGATCGATTTCTTGCTTCCCGAGGAACCTCCATGGTGATCTCCATGGCGGCTGCACCTATCTTCACCCCCCTCCCCACAAGGAAGAAGTGTTCTTCTTTCCTCAAATGTATTCCAGCATTTGTTATCATTTTAGCTTTGAGCTTAGCCATTCTGATTGGGGTAAGATGAAATCTCAATTCAATTTCCATTTGCATTTCCCTGATGGCTAATGGTATTGAACTTTAAAAAATATATTTATTTAATTTCATTTCTTTTTTTCTTTTTCTTTTCTTTTCTTTTTTTTTTTTTTTGAGACAGTTTCTCTGTGTAATGCCCAAGATGTCCTGGAACTCAAGGCTGACCTAAAGCTCATAAAGATCTGCCTGCCTTTCCCTCTGAAGCACTAGGATTAAGGGCATGCAACCAGGCCTGGCTCAGGATGCTGAACTTTGTTATAGTTATTTGCATTTTATATTTTGAAAACTCTGTTAGTTTTATGGCTCCCTTTTAAGCTGAGTTGGATTGTTTCTTTAGTGTTAGGCTTTCTTGTTTGCTTTTGGTTCTTTGTATATTTTGTTTACTAACCCTCTCAGATGTGTAGCTGGCAAAGATATCTCTCCCATTCTGTAAGCTGCCTCTGAACTCTACTAATGGCATCCTTATGCTACTGGGTTCTCATTCAGGAAGCCCTTTGTGCCAATGATTTCAAGTTTATTCTCTACTTCATCCTCCAGCAGATAAAGATGCCAGGTCATTTTGTTATTTAAAGTGACTAAAGCTGCATTTGACAGGGGAAAAGGTATGGAGAACACACAGTCTTCTAAAAGATTGTGCCTGTTGCAGCATGAAAAACATCCATTCTCCTTGTGTGACCCCACCACGGTCAACTTAGAGCTCTAGAACCACATGGTAGCACATACCTATAGTCTCAGAACTTGGAAGTTATGGTAGGTGATACATAAGTTCAAGATCAGCCTGGGTAAGAAGCTGGCTCAAAACAAACACATAAATAAACGTGATTACTCTAATAAGCATGGGAATAGAAGACCTTGAAGAAGCCATTCATGTGATTCTTATACTAATATTAGTATCAATTTATTATTATTATTTCCATTTGTTATTTTCTAGGACTGTATATACAAAACCCTATCATGAATCTCTCAATCTATCTATATACTTATCTAACGCTTTCTTTTGAGTCAAGTTCTGGATACATTGCTAAGGCTAGCTACAAGCTCACAAAATTTGGGGCTCAAACCAGCCTATTGTCTCAGCCTCCTGAGTACCTGATTTTATTTTTTCCATTGTATATATTTGGCCTCTTTGTCAAAAGTCAGATGTTCATAGGTGTGTGGATTAAGGTCAGGGTCTTCAATTTGATTCCATTGACCCACAAGTCTGTTTTTATGCCCAGTACCAAGCAGTTTTTATTTCTGTATCTCTATAGTATAGCTTGAAGTCAGAAACTGTGATGCCTCCTGAAGTTCTCCTATTGAGCAGGATTGTTTTGGCAATCCTCGGTGGTTTTTCCATTTGAAGTTGAGTGTTGTTCTTTAAAGTCAGTGAAGAATTGTGTTGGGATTTTGATGGGATTGTAATGAATCTGTAGATTGCTTTTGGTAAGACTGTCATTTTTACTATGTTGATCTGACCTATCCAGGAGCATGAGAGATCTTTCCATTTTCTGATATCTTCTTTAATTTCTTTCTTCAGTGCTTAAAGTTCTTGTCATACAGGTCTGTCACTTCTTTGGTTAGAGTTACCCCAAGATATTTAATGGTATTTTCAGCTCTTGTAAAGGGTGGTTTTTTCCTGATTTCTTTTTCAGCCCTTTTATCATTTATATGTAGGAGACTACTGTTGGTGGTGATGAGTTTTGTTTTTGTTTTTTTGTTTTTGTTTTTAGTTAATCTTGTACCATGCTATCTTGCTGAAGGGAGTTCTCTGGTAGAATTTTGGGGTCACTTATGTATACTGTCATATCATCTGCAAATAGCGTTAGCTTGACTCTCTCCTTTCCAATTTGATTTCCCTTGATATTTTGTTGTCTTATTGCTCTAACTAAAACTTCAAGAACGATATTGAATAAATAAGGAGAGAGGACAGCCTTGTCTTGTTTCTGATTTTGTTAGATTACTTTGTGTTTCTTGCTATTTAGTTTGATGTTGGCTGTCCTCAACGTATACCCAGTTACACTGAACTTAATATAAAATAAAGTGGGAAATACCATGAATGTATTGGCACAGGCAACTGCTTTTAAAAGATAACACCAATAGCACAGACACTACAAACAACACTTAATTAATGAGAACTCCTGAAACTGAGAAGCTTTTGTAAGGCAAAGGACATGTTCAATAGAACAAAATGACAGCCTACAGAATGGGAAAAGATCTTCACCAATTCTACATTGGACAGTAGGCTGTTATATAAAATATATAGAGAACTCAAGAAACTAGAGGCCAAAACCACACATAATCCAATTAAAAAATGAGGTTCATATAAAAATAGGGAATTCTCAACAGAAGAATTTCAAATGACTGAAAGGCACCCAAAAAATTGCCCAACATCATAGCTAGCAGAGAAATGCAAATCAAAACAACTCTGTGATGCCATCTTACACCTGTCAGAATGGCTAAGATCAAAAACACAGATGACAGCCTATGTTGTAGGAAATATGGAGCAAGGGGAACACTCCTTCATTGCTGGTGGGAGTGTAAACT
Source organism: Phyllotis vaccarum (assembly GCA_033318265.1). Taxonomy (NCBI): domain Eukaryota; kingdom Metazoa; phylum Chordata; class Mammalia; order Rodentia; family Cricetidae; genus Phyllotis; species Phyllotis vaccarum. Next base: position 11,466,242 of record JARWLC010000017.1, on the reverse strand, counting down.
TGTACAGTCACTTTGGAAATCAATATGGTGGTTCCACAGGAAACTTGGAATCAATCTACTCAATTATCCAGAAGTACTACTATTGAGCATATACCTAAAGGATGCCCATTCTTACCCCAAGGGCATTAGCTCAACAATGTTAATAGAAGCATTATCCATAATAGCCAGAACCTGGAAACAACCTAGATGCCCCTCAACTGAAGAGTGGATTAAAAAATGGTGATACATTTACACAGTGGAGTACTATTCAGCAGGAAAAAAATGACACTGTGAAATTTGCAGGCAAATGGATGGATCTGGAAAGTATCATCCTGAGTGAGGTAACACAGACCCAGGAAGATAGACATGGTATGTACTCACTCATAGGTGGATTTTAGACACACAGCAAAAGATAACCAGGCTATAGTCCACAAACCCTGAGCAGCTAGGTAACAGGAGGAACTTAAGAAAGACCTCCATGGGTCCCCCTATGAAGGGGAAATAGATAGAGAAGATCTCAGGAGTAAATTGGGATTATATGGGGAGCGAAGCAAAGGGAGGTGGGAAGAGATTATGAGATTTGAAATGGTTGAGTGGGGAAAGCAACAGAGAGGGAGAACAGAAAAATAGATATCTTGATAGAGGGAGCCATTGTGAGGCTAAAGAGAAACCTGGTTGATAGGTAACATCCAAGAACCCACAAGATGTCCTCAGTTAGGACTCCAAGAAATAGTGGAGAAGGAGCCTAAATAAGACTTCCCCTATAATCAAATGAATGACCACCCTAATTGTCATTGTAGAACCTTCATCCAGCAAATGGATGGAGACAGAAGCAGAGATCCACAGCTAAGCACCAGGCTAAGCTCCTGGTCCAGCTGAAGAAAGAGAGAGCAGAGAGCTTATGAGCAAAGGGATCAGGATCATGAGTAGGAGACCCACGGAGATGGCTGACTCGAGCTCACTGACTCTGAAATAACCATTGAACTGAGGAACCTTCATGGAAAGGAACTAAGTCCTTTGAATGTGGATGGCAGTTTGAGGAGCCTCTTGCAGTAGGACCAGAGTTTATTCCTGGTGCATGAACTGGCTTCTCAGAGCCCATTCCCTACAGAGGAACACCCAACTCAGCCTTGAGACTGGGGCGAGGGCCTTGGACCTACCTCAACTGGATATGCCAGACTGAACTGACTCACCTTAGGATTCCTTGCCCTGCCTGGGGAACAGATGGGGTGATTTGGTGGGAGGGTAGGCTAAGGGAGGACAAGGAGGAGGGAAAGGTGGGGGCTCAGTAGAGGGTATGAGAAAAATTTAAATAAAAAAATTTGCTAAATATAGTTTTTGTAAGTTTTAATTTATTAAAAAATCTAAATTATATCCATTTATATTGGAGGATGTTGCATGCCTTGACACATTCATGGAGGTCAAAGGACAACATGAGGGAATCTCCTCTCTCCTCACATCATGAAGGTCCCGGGCATTGAACTTGAGTCACCAGGCTTATTGGCAGGCACCTTTGCCTGCTGAGTCATCTCACTGGCCCCTGATTTTTAAATTAAAGCTGAGAGAAACCGGTTTGTTTAGAAACCAGTATTTCAAATAAGAGTCAAAATAAAAGCCTGAGGCCAATACACACTTGATTTCTTCTTGGCCTTGAGATAATGCTGACTAAGGTTGCTGAGGCCTCAGTTAAGAGTCGCTTTAGGAATTGCAATAAAGAAGCCTTGGTGTCAGGAGTTGTGTCCTGTTCGCTTTAACTACAAGGGCCCCAGAGTCAGATTCATTCATTGCACGTTCTGTGCCAAGAAATGCAGATGGAAAGTGTTGGCTTCACAGTTGACAAAGCACACTTGCTTACATAAATCTCCATGCCTGACCCTGGAGATAATTTGCTGTATGCAGCAGAGTTAGAAACCCAGGTTCAGAAAAATTAAGATCCAGGTATAGAAAGTGGAAAATGAAGCACACAGACGAGACTGCCCCTTCCTGCTGAGGGCTAGCTGTGCCTGTGGTTGTTTCTTCACACCTGGATGTGCACAGGGGTTTCTCATCTTCACCTGCTTTTCCATTCAATGTTTGACGTTTTATCTGCAATCACTTTGCTTCCTGATTTCTATGGCTTCCTGATATATTATTTAAAATTTTTTTTTTTTGCCAGCACAGATAGACTTGCTTTGAACTGCCTTATTTTGTATGTTGTTAATAAATGCAAACCAATTTCTTTTTTTATCAAACTCTAGTTAAAATCACTGGATGTTGCCTTTCTACTTTTTAAAGAAGCATATAGGATCTCAGAGGGATTAAAACTGCTTCGCTAATTGCTTTCAGAACTAGTTTCTGAAAGACCAATAAATTATTTAGCATGCCAAGGAATCCTGGATGATATATGTGGGGTTTTGCTCATGTCCAAGTTTGAGTACGTCTCCTTTCCTAGCTTCACAGAATACACATGCTACTTCAATAGCTAGTTTCCTTAAATATGTGTTCAATTATGTATTTCCTTTGTGACTCTTCACTGTGGGAATTATTGGTATATTTAGAAGAACAGTGACTAACATGTGTGGTCACCAATCTCAGGGGCTATCAGCTTATGGACAAAAGTCTTTCAGACACATTCCCAACCACTCTGTCCCAGTTGGCTTATTTAAATGTAAACCCCCTGATTCACATTATTTCATCTGAAAGTATTTCAGGATATAGCTCCAACAAAAGAAGGCTATTTCAAAAAGCGTGGCTAGGGGGTAGTGAGATGGCTTTGTGGGTAAGCGTATACACAAATGTAAGTACCTGAGTTCAAGTCTTCTGTACCTATGTGAAAGGCCAGACATGTCTGAGTGGGCCTGTAACCTCATCACTGGAGGGTGGAGACAGACAGCTTCTAGGAGCTTGTTGGCCAGCCAGCCTAGCCAAAATGGTCCAGAGAGACCCTGTCTCAGAAAATTAAGGTAAAGTATGATAGAGGAGGCCACCTAATGTCCTCCTTTGGCCTCCACCTTCATACATAAACACACAGACACATGTGCATACGTGCATGCGCACACACACCCACACTCATGCATTTACTCACACTCACCACATCACATACACATTTAAAAGGAAGCATGGTCATGGTGTTATCAGCATAGCTAAACAAATGATTCCTTAAAGTAATTAAATATCCATTCACTGTCCATCTCCCATCTTTGAAATATGCTTTAATTGGTTTATTTAAATTGGTTCTCCCGAAAGGCCCCATCTGTCTCCCTGGCTGATATGCCTCTTTAAATGTCTTTTTACTTTATAGATTTCCTTTCCATCTCATTTATTGCTTGTGGTTGATAAGTGAAGAGCCTGGCTGCTATTGCTGCAGTTTCCATAATGGATTAGACGGGGCAGGAATCCATATACCTGACAAGTGCCCACCACAGTTTCTGCTTCCCAGGGCTGTCTAATGCCAGCTCACCTTCCCTCCTTTCTCTTTGCATAAGTGCTGGTTCCAAGACGGATTTGTAACTCACTGAGTAGTTTCCACAATATTTGTTGTAGCAATCCTTAATGGGTCTTTGGTATTGCTGTTCTGTGTTTATATACCAGGTCACATGATGGAAAGAAGAAAGAAATAACAAAACTCCTCAAGCGTCCAAAGGATCCTTTGATACCAGTTAGGTTGTTTGAGACATTCACCAGAGTCTACCTCATTGTGTTCTCTGGCATGTTTCAGGAGAGAGAGAGAGAGAGAGAGAGAGAGAGAGAGAGAGAGAGAGAGAGAGAGAGAGAGAGAGAGAGAGAGAGAGAGAGAGAGAGAGAGAGAGAGAGAACACATTAATACTTCTTAACTATTGGTCTAGGTGCAGATTTGGGGGGACTTACCTTTGACCTCAAAGCTGGTGGCCCATTGCTGACTAGTTTGAAAAACAGTAAAGCAGTGAGCATCTGGAACCAGATCTCATCCCCCACCCCCAGATCTTTGTTGCCATAGCCCGGGTTCTGGCATAACTCAACATTCATTGAGAACACTAAGGGGCACAAGAAGGAGGATTATGCCTGCAGAGAAAGGTAGGCTGGGAATGATGAAAATATATTAGTAATAACAACAATATAGACAACAGAAGAAAGAGGGATGTGTAAAAGAAGGTCCGGGTTAAGGCTTTGAAAAGTAAAACCATCGCAAGAGAGTAGAAGGACAACTAAGAGTGAAGAAAACTTCCCTGACGTTAGGAAAGGCTGTGAACTGGCCCAGCAGGTAAAGCTACTTGTATGCAAGTGTAATGACCTGACTCAGACCCTGGGACCAATGGTGAAGAGATGTACTGACTTTTCAAATGCCCCCCAAACTTGCCTCTGACTTCTGCATGCATCTGTATGCATATCATAACACTATACTATCAAATATTAGTTTTTATAAAAAGAGCTATGTGTTGTATAGTGGAGAATATCAACTTGGATAGACAAACACCTTGACACAAAAGAAAATAGCATTTAAAAACAATTAAGGAGAAAAATATGAACCAAATATCCTGTAACAACTAAAATCCATTACAAAACAGAAAAAAAAATGTTATCACCATGCAAGTACTTGGTAATTGTTCTTTTTAAAATATTTGTTTGTTTATTTTCAATTTATGTATCTATGTAAGTATATGCCATGTGTGTACAGGTGCCTGTAGAGGCCAGAAGAGGGTGTCAGATCCCCTGGAGCTGGAGTTAAAGGTGCTTGAGAGCCTCCTGATATGGATGCTGAGAACCAAACTCTGTAAAAACAATTGGTGTTCTTGCTCCTCAGCCATCTCTCCAGACCTTGAATATCATTCTTATCTTACTTAGATACAAACAACATCTAGGAAGATATTACCATATTGGCTGATGATAAGCATTAAATATTTACTCACAGAATTTATGAGGAACAATACAATATGTAGTACTTACATTATATCAGATCAGAGGCATATTGGTGAAAGCAAATACCAAATTTCAATTACATTGGGGCTAGAATAATTTTCTTGATATTATTGAGTATTTAATATGAGGTGTTTGCATGAGTCATTATGGGCTCCTTATTGCTGTCACCCATACATCCTTAAAAACTAGGAGTCTTGACCTGGAACAAAGAAGATGCAGATGCGTCCTAGAAGATTGTGGATTGATGGAACACTTTATTTTGAAAAATATAAGTGTGAACATTTGCCTTTAGCTCTGTCTACTGTAGTCTTGGGCAGGATGCCTAACTTAATCCCACAAACTCTCTTAGTGAATGGCAGTGGTCTGGATAGAAGCCAAAGACCCCTATAGACTCTTGTTCTAGTGCAAGAAGTGTAATGGTGAACCCCAAACACTTTCACAGCAGGTCTAGGAAAGATGCTAAAGGCTGGGAATTGTGTTTGAAAAGCACTTAGGATGAACTGTGATTCTCCAAAGGACAAGACTTGACTGCCAGCTCAGAGTCCTGTTGGGATATTGTAGAGCCTTCAGGAAGCAGGGCTAACTAAAAGAAGTGATGGGGGTGTCCCCTGAAGGGGACATCTTGCCCACAAACACTTCCTTGCTAACCATGTGTATTTCCTAGCTACCTCAGGTGAGCAGCTTTCCTGGACCACACACCCCTCTGCCATGATAATGTGCTTCACCTAAGAACCAGAAGCATGGAGCAAAGTGACGATGAACCGAGACCTCTAAAACCACAAGGCAAATAAGTCTTTCCTCCACTTTCCCCTCAGGTATTCTGTCATAGCCTTGGAAAATTGAAAATATAACATGACAGAAGCATCCACTAGACACAAAAGAAATACTTGGACCACAACAAGAATAGTGGTTTTGTTCAGATAAAACTTATTAAAGTGTTTAAGTCCATGAACTCATGAGGATAAGAACTCATTTTTGAAGGATGGTAGAAGATAATTTTATTGCTTTCAGACCTGACGAGGGAAACCACTAGGTACTTTTTATAATTTTCCAATATGAATTATAGTATGGGGTGGATATATCGTAGATGAGAAGTGTTTTGTTTTGATTTTATTAAGATTAATTAATTAATGAGTGAAAAAAATAATGACAGGACCAGAATATCACATTAAGAGATACAGTCATTGAGTATAAAAGATTAGTAACATCAGGAAACATAATGTGACTCTTAATGAAAACCATGCTCACCACTTACACTTTAATTTGCCCAAGGGACTGAATCCAAATCGGATGGATTTTTAGACCTAGCTTTTTAGAGCACACAGAGGACAAAGACAAATGCTAAACCACACTGTGAGTTGTCAAAGACAACCAGCATTGAAAAAAGCTAAAAGAAGTAAAAATATTTTGATTTGAGAAGCATAAATGATAACAAGAGGATGAGACTCTGGGGATAAAAATGAGCTCAATGCTGCCCACAGGGACAAGCAGGGATTTCTACCTGAAGAGCATGGTGATGAAGGATGTGTATAGTGGATGGAATGTTATTGAGACTCGAGCATGAGGAGATTACTGCCTTTAAAAACAACTCAACAGAATTCTTGTGGAAGAGAGATCAGAATGATTAAATACCACATCAAAGGTGAAACATAAAAGCTTTGATCAGATTAACAAAGGTTTCAGTTTTTTGTCACTGTAACAAAGGACCAGAGAGTAGATAAATTACAAGGAAATGAAGTCTATTTGGCTCCTGATTCTGCTGGTGGAGGGTCTTATATAGTATAGCAAGGAAGATGACATCACATAGGGAGGTGGAGTAAGTAAGTATGCCAGCTCTGGTCTTATTCTTCCTAAAATAAGTAAGTAAGTAAGTAAGTAAGTAAGTAAGTAAGTAAGTAAGTAAATAAATAAATAAATAAATAAATAAATAAAACCCACTGATCCCATCATGGGTTATATGATAAAACCTCACCTGATCCCAATTACTTCTAAATCCTCACTTCCAAGTAACAGTAACTGTGAGTTTGGAGATCAAGTCTCCATTCTAGGAAGATTTGAGAGGGCCACATTGAAAATAAAGGGTAGTCAGAAGTCAGCGATAGGCAGACTCTTGCCAGGACTCACTGCTCCAGCTCAAATTCAGGGTTTAGGTATGAATTCTAGTAGAGGAAGGGCTGCTGGTGGCCTATGCAAACTCAGTCAAGAGCATGTCTAAGTGTCGGATGGACAGAGCTACACTTAGGTTATGGGAACTGCAGCTAAATGATCATACATGGCTTAAAATCTGTGTGGGGGCTTATATATGCATATGCATGAGGCACGTGTGGCTGTGGGTGATCGTGTACCATATTGCATGTGTGGAAGTTGGAGGACTTGTGAGAGTTAGCGCTCTCTTTCTGTGGATTTGGAGGCTGGAACTTGGTTTTCAGGCTCGCACCACTGGTGCCTTTATTAGATTTTCCCCATCTCCCTCGCCCAGCCCTAACTTCAACTCACATATTGTCAAGAAAGGAAAGGGAGAAAGGTGAACAGGGAACTAAGAGACCTAAAAGACACAACCAATTAAAGATGAGATGAAGGGTATTTCCTAGTTTCTTTTCTATCAAATTCAGTCTAACTGGGTTTATGTTGAGGTGTTTGATCTACTTGGACTTGCATTTTGTGCAGGGTGATAGATATAGATCTATTTGCATTCTTCTACATACCGCCATCCAGTTATAACAGCACATTTGTTGAAGATGCTATCTTTATTCCATTGTATATTCTGGCCTCTTTGTCAAAAGTCAGGTGTTCATAGGTGTGTGGATTAAGGTCAGGGTCTTCAATTTGATTCCATTGTTCCAAAAAGTTGGTTTTGATGCCAGTACCAAGCTGTTTTTATTACTGTATCTCTGTAGTATAGCTTTGAAGTCAGGAATGGTGTTGCCTCCTGAAGTTCTGCTATTGAACAGGGTTGTTTTGGCAATGCTGGGCTTCTTGTTATTCCATATGAAGTTGAAGATTGTTCTTTAATGGTCTGTGAAGAATTGTGTTGAGATTTTGATGGGGTCGCATTGAATCTGTAGATTACTTTTGGTAAGATTGCCATTTTTTTTTTACTATGTTGATTCTACCTATCCAGGAGCATGGGAGATCTTTCCATTTTCTGATATCCTCTTCAATGACTTAAAGTTCTTGTCATACAGGCCCGTCACTTCTTTGGTTAGAGTTACCCCAGAATATTTAATGCAATTTGCAGCTATTGTAAAGAGTGATGTTTCCCTGACTTCTTTTTCAGCCCCTTATCATTTGTGTGTAGGAGGACAATTTTTTTTAAGTTAATCTTGTACCTTGCTATCTTGCTGAAGGTGTTTATCAGCTGTGGGAGTTCCTTGGTAGAATTTTTGGGCTCACGTATGTGTACGATCATATCATCTGCAAATAGTGATAGCTGGGCTTCTTCCTTAATCTCCTTTTATTGTTTTATTGTGCTAGCTAAGACTTTGAGAACTATGCTGAGTAGATATGAGAAGAGAGGACAGCCTTGTCTTGTTCCTGATTTTAGTGGGATTGCTTTGAGTTTCTCTCCATTTACTTTGACGTTGGATGACGGCTTGCTGTATATCATGTTTATTATATTTAGTTATTTTCCATATATTCCTGATCTCTCCAGGACTTTTATCAAGAAGGGGTATTGGATATCGTCAAAGGAGTTTTCAGCATCTAATGAGATGGTCATGTATTTTTTTTCAGGTGTTTACATAATGGATGACTTTGACAATTTTTTTATATGTTGAATCATCCCAGTATCCCTGGCATATGCCCAAAGGATGCACATTCTTACCCCAGGGCATTAACACAACTATGTTCATAGCAGCATTATTCATAATAGCCAGAACCTGGAAACAACCTAGATGTTCCTCACCTGAAGAATGGATTAAAAATTGTGGTACATTTACACAATGGAGCACTACTCAGCAATAAAAAAAAAAAAAAATTACACCCTGAAATTTGCAGGCAAATGGATGGGTCTGGAAAGTATCATCCTGACTGAAGTAACACAGACCCAGAAAGATAGACATGGCATGTACTTGCTTATAAGTGGATTTTAGCGTAAAGCAAAGGATAACCAGGCTACAATTCACAATCTCTGAGCAGCTAGGTAACAGGAGGAACTTAAGAGAGACAACCATGGGTCCCCCTAGAAAGAGAAATAGAGAAGATCTCCTGAGTAAATTGGAATCGTATGGGGGAGTGAGCAAAGGGAGGCGGGAAGAGATCTCGAGATTTGAAATGGTTGAGTGGGGAAAGCAACAGAGAGGGAGAAATAGATATCTTGATAGAGGGAGCCATTGTGGGGTTAGAGAGAAACCTAGTTGATAGGTAACATCCAAGAACCCACAAGACGTCCCCAGTTAGAACTCCAAGCAATAGTGGGGAGAGTGGCTAAACAGAACTTTACTGATAATCAAATGAATGACCACCCTAATTGTCATTATAGAACCTTCATCCAGCAATGGATAGAGGCAGAAGCAGAGATCCATAGCAAAGCACCAGGTCAAGTTCCTGGTCCAGCTGAAGAGAGAGAGAGAGGGGAGAGACTATATGAGCAAAGAGGTCAGGATCATGAGGAGCCACACAGAGATGGCTGACCTGAGCTATTGGGAGCTCACTGACTCTGAAATGACAGTTGACGAAACTTCATGGAAAGAAACTAAGCCCTCTAAAGGTAGATGACAGTCAAATAGCATGGGCAGTTTTTGGAGACTCTTGCAATAGGACCAGAGTTTATTACTGGTGCATGAACTGGCTTTTTAGAGCCTGTTCCCTACAGAGAAACAACCAATTCAACCTTGATATTGGGGGTGGGACTTGGACCTACCTCAACTGGATATGCCAGACCAAACTGACTCACCTTGGGATTCCTTTCCCTCCCTGGGGAATGGATGGGGGATGAAGTGAGGGGAGGCTGAGGGAGGACTGGGAGGAGGGGGGGCAGTGGTAGATATGAGAAAAAACTTTTAAATAAATAAATAAGTAAAAATAATTTATCCAATTAAAAATGAGATTAAACCATTGAAATTAAAAGTGTGCATATGGTGTTATATTTAAATATCATTCCACGCCCAAAATTTTCACCCAGAGGACTGTGATGGTTTGAAAAAAAAAAAATGGTCCCCAAAGGGAGTGGTACTATTAAAAGGTGTCCCCTTGTTGAAGAAGGTGTGATCTTTTTGGAGCAAGTGTGTCACTGTGGAGGCGGGCTTTAGGGTCTCATATATGCTCAAGCCACACCCAGTGGGACAGACCACTTCCTGTTGTCTGCCTATCAAGATGTAGGACTCTCAGCTCCAGCACCATGTCTGCCGACATGCTACCATATTTCACCATGCTGATAATGGACTGAACCTCCAAAAATGTAAGTCACCCCAACTAAATGTTTTTCCTTTATAAGTGTTACCGTGGATAGGGTGTCTCTTCATAGCACAATAGAGATCCTGACTAAGATTGAAGTTGGTACCAGAGGCTGGGTATTGTTGTGATAAGACTGACTATGGTTTTGTTAGAAGGACTTGGGACTGTGGATTAGAAAAGCAGTTGAATTCTTGAAGTGTTGTTTAATGGGACATCCTAATAGGAACACGGAAGACAGGTGCTGAGTGTGATTTGAATTGTGGGTTCCTGGATCAAGAGGTTTCAGAGGAGACTTTGTAGCCTAGATTTCATTCTTGTGATATTTTGGTGAAGAATGTGGCTGCTTTTTGCCCTTGTCCGAAGAGTCTACCTGAGGCTAATGTGAAGAGTTTTGAATTAATTTTCTTGGCAGAGGAAATCTCAAAACAGCCTAGTATAAACTCTGTCAAGTGGTTACCAGTGTAGTTACCTCTAGTGAAGATTTATAATGATAAGGAACAGGCTGAACAGGAAAAGATAGTTGAGAAGAAAAGTAGAACCAGGAAGCAAAATGGAGCTAAATCCTGTGTTCAAGGAGACCAATAGATTAAGAAATGGAATAAAGGGAATGGTGGCCTCAGGGCAGGATTCCACCCAGATAAGTTTCCAACTTGTGAAAAGGGACTAAGGAAAAACTTACACGGTCCTGGATGTTGGATCATCTGGACTGTGGCTGCCTTTGGAGACCTTTCAGGTAGTCTTGGTTGATGAAAGCATAAGAGTCTGGAAGCAATCCACAGGTTCTCATCTCCTGTGGAAACAAAAGCAAAACCCTTTTCCAAAGCAACTTATCTTAGACTCAAATTTTAAAGTCAAGATATCTTTGAAATATATATACATATCTGTGTGTGTGTGTGTGTGTGTGTGTGTGTGTGTGTTTAATTTAGCAGCCTTTGCAATCAAATGTCTTTCTGCAGTTAAAGAAAACACAATAATATACTACAAATCCCTGAAATAAATGACTTGGGGGAAGAAAAGGTTTTGAAGGACAGAAAGGGGTTTGGGTGTGACCACTTGGTCCTGTTTTCTTGGGTCTGTGGTGGCTCAGTGCCTTATGGTGGGAGCAGACTGCTTGCCTCTTGGTGGCTGGAAGGGAGATGGCCTGGGGCAGTATCTCCATTGTCCCTTTTAAATATCCTAACTGCCTTCTCCTAGCCTGTACCTCTTAACAATTTCATCACCTTTCATAGCATAGGTTGGTCGGCAAGCCTTTGGAATGTGACCTTTAGGGGAGACATTTAAGATCCAAACCTTGATACCACATATCAAATATTCTGTTTCATGGAATAATCTTCTTCATATTTTATAGATGTGCCAGTTTAGAAGCTGTCAGCCCACCCTGAAATGTGCACACCTCTCCTTTGCTGATTTGAAACATCATTTTCTCCCCCCCCCTTTGATTGAAAATAGTTTTTTTTCTCATACAATACTCACCCCTCTCTACTTCTCCCAGTTTCTCTTCACCTCCTCTCCCATCAGGGTCCACTCATTCCCTTTCTCTCTCTCATTGGAGAAGAACAGGCTTCTAAGAAACAACAAAACATAAAATAAAATATAATAAGATAAAACAAAAAAAATCACCTAAAAGTTAGACAAGGCAAACCAACAGAGGGCAAAGGGCCCAAGAAAAGGCACAAGGATCAGAGAGACACTTATTCACTCAATCAGTGCTACTATAAAAATACTAAACTGAACGCTATAGTATAGACACAGGGGACAGTGCAGACCCATGTTCTAGTTGCTTCCCTCTCTGTGAGTTTTTACGAGCTTTGCTCAGTTGATTTAGAGAGACTTGCTCTCCTGGCCCTTACGTTATTTCTGCTTCCTCTTCCTCAGGGTCCCCTGAGCTCTGAAAAGAGGTGTTTGAAGAAAATAGAGATCTCCTTAGCAAATTGGGATCATCACAGGTTACAACCAAGAAGAGTGGAAACAAATCATGAGAGAAGGAGATGGTTGAGTGAGAGGAGTAAGAAAGAGGTAGAAAAAAAAGAGATGGATATCTCGATAGAGGAAGCCAATGTGGGGTTGGAAAGAAACCGAGTGCTAGGGAAACCTCCAAGAACTCACAGGATGTCCCTGGCCAAGTCTCCAAACAATAGTGGAGGGGGTGCCTAAACAGGACTTCCCCTATAATCAAATGAATAACCACCCTAGGTGTCATCACAGAACCTACATCCAGCAATGAATAGAGGTGGAGGCAGAGATCCATGGCTGAGCTCCTGGTCCATCTGAGAGTCTGTATAAGCAAGGAGATAGGGATTATGAGGAAAATTCCCACAGAGATGGCTAGCTGGAGCTCTGGGGAGCTCACTGAATCAAGAACAGCCACTGGACATCCATTGGGAAAAGGAGCTAGGCCCTCCAAGGGTAGGCAACTGTCAATTGGCATGGGCAGTTTGTGGAGCCTCGAGGGGTGGGATCAGACTGTGTTCTTGTGTTGGGGCTGACACCTTGAAGCCCATTCCCTGCAGAGGAACACCTAACCAAGTCTTGACTTTGGGATGAGGAAATTGGACTTGCCTGGAGTGGATATGCCATGCTGAACTGACCCACCTTAGGACTTCTTGCCCTTTTAGAGGAAGGGAGGGGTGGATGGGGAGAGGGGAGGCTGAAGGCTAACTGGGAGGGATTGGGAGGAAAAAAGGAGGGGGAGCAGGGGATACATGGATACAAGGAATTTTTAAAATAAAAAATAATATAAAAAATAAAAAAAATTAAAAAGAAAAAAATGAATCATTCTAACTTAATTGCTAGGAATTTTCTCAAGTACAAAAATAGCTTCTGCTTCTCTGTTTCTCTCTTTGTCTCTTTATCTCTCTTCTCTCTCTGCCTCTTAATTTGCAAATAAAATTTTTAGATTCATATTATATATCAATTTATGTACATGATCTCTACCATACCCTGTTATTATTTTTTGTAAATATGGTAAAAACAGTTAAGATTAACTCTTTTAGCACTGGCATGAATTAGTCTCTTAAACTTACTTACACTTTTTATGTAACTGAAGTTTATTGTCCTTTGACCAATATCCTCCACACCCTAGAGATATTTCTAGAGCAGGAAATCCAATAGTTCTTCATTTCTACCCAGAATCTAGTGGTTATACTGTTATGTGGTTGTAAAGACCATGCCCTTCAGAGGGCTTTTCATGATTTTTCAGATAATTAAAAAAAATAAAACAAAGAAGCTGCTGTCAGAGAGATCACGTTTCATTTTGTGTGTTTGTTTACTGTGCTGGAGAGTCACACTTGGGGTCTTACACATGCTAGGCAAGTACTCTATACCAGAGCTACTCTGCCTATTCATTCCATATGGGCAGAGGCCATTTCTATTTTGTGAGAAAGTTTTCAGTGCCTTTATGTAGAGAAAGTGAAAAGGCTGAAGCCCACAATGATGATTGCTATACACTACAGTGCTACGGTTCACAGAACTAGTAATAAAAAATAAATAGAAAGTATGACCTTTACATGCAGGGAACCCTCATGTTGGTAAGCGTGACTATCTGTGTCCGCTGTGTGGTAAGGGATCCAGGAATCCATCTATATGTCCTCATGTTATAACCTGCTACCCCAGTGGACTATTTCTCTTCTATAACTAGGAAATGTCAGAGAACTTTGATTATGCCATTGGTTTGGGCAGAGTGGCAAGATCTGAGCCATTAATGGACAATTCCCAGGGATCTAACATGGAGACATTTTGGTTTTTTTTATTTCAAATTCCTATAAATCATTTAGGATCTTTCCCTTCTTCCTTTTTTTTTTTTTTTTTTTTTTGCATTTGTGAGCTTTTTGATGAAGAGTTTCTTGCTAAAATAGGGTCCAGATGTCATGTTGATATGCTAATAAAAATGGGCAGTGTGGGCCTTATGGAGAAAATATGAACAGAGTTAAGCTCTGCTTAGGTGTGAATTACTGCACATTGGCCTTGAGTTCGGTGTTTATGAATCAACAGCATACATTAAGCAAGATGCCTGTAAGCAGAAACACACATAAAAGGTTATATATTGATCTGTTGGTGAAATTACTGTTGCCAGAGACCTATAGCAAGCTGCTTTGTATTTCTCCTGCAGCAGTGGTTTAGAATTTATTAATTTAGTTTTCCTGGTAATTTTCTAGAACCTGACTGTTGTGAGAGTCAGAAATCAGTTATCTGATATGACTTTTGCTAATAAGTGGCTAAGGGCTTTACATGCATGTTTTCGTTTTAACCTTACATAAAAACTGCCAGGGAAGGAAGGTACTATTATCATTCCCATTTTACAGATGAGAAAACTGAAGTGGGGAGTATATCTCCACTTTCTGTCACTATCAGGGAAGAAGAATGGCGGGAACAGGGACAGTTGGGCTCAGTCTCCTACAGAATTAGTCTCTGCACTATGACCTCTCATGGGCCAGGGTGATGGGAGTGTATTCAATGCAAACCCTAGAGATCAGAGGATCTCTGTGATACGAGGCTTATTGAGTCATTATATATATATATGACAGGACAGAAATGGACCAGATCCCGGGATGAGGAATTGGCAGCAGGGCTAGGTTGCAGTTTCAAAATACCCATTGGGCTGGAGCTAAGAGCTCATTTTATGGACCCTGGGGAATGAAAACAGCAACTTACCTTATCCTCCCTTAGGTCATAAGCACAGGTAAAGCTTTGGGAGAGAAAGGGAGCTTGGAGGGAGAAATAGGCATGTCTCCTGGATTGCCCCGGGGGTTAACAACTCAGGGAGGTTGTGTCCTGAACAAGGTGCCAGTGTTTCAGTATATGCTGTTCTCTGGGTGTGTTGCCTGTTGGTTGTTACTTTCTAACTCATTCCCCTTGTCCCCTACCTTGTGACCTTTGTGATTCAGCTGGGACACGTGATAGTTTCCCTCTTATCAGACGCCCATGGAAACATGCAAATATGTGGTGCTTTATGAAGTGCCATGTGTCGATGTGTTGTCATTGTTCTTGATTTGGGAGTGTTTGCTTTATGGCATATAAATTTATATTCCAAAATAAATCTCTGGCCATGGCAGCACCTGCCAACACATGAAAGGTGGAGACAGGAGGATTCATAATTCAATATTATCCTCTGATGCTTTGTGAACTGAAGGCCAGCCTGGGCTACCTGAGAGTCTGTCTCAAAAATTTAAAAATATGAAATTAATGATGGCAACAAAATAAAAAAATTCATTAAGCCTTTTGAACAATGGGCAGTTGCCAAACATGTCTGTCTGATTTTGTCATCAGGATGACACAATATGCTGAGTCTGCAGCTAGAGTGACCAAGGCTAGCCCCCTGCAAAGGATTGAGTCTTCTTAGGCCTTGATGGTAAAAGGTTGGAGCCGGTCTCCGACTCAGCAGTAAAATGGCTGCCTTGTGAGAAAAGGAAATGAAATCAGGAAAATAGCTTCTAAGGCTGTTTCCCAGGATTACTCATTTCCAGACTCTGTCCCTCCCTCTGCCTTCCCATCCTGAGTCTTTCAAAAGCCACATGTTGCCAGCAATTTATGAATGTGAATAATGTGATTTACATTCCTTTGATTTAATATAGTGATTAAGTGTCTTTGTAGTCTGTTCCAAGTCACTGAAATGAAACAATGCATTTTCTTTAAAATCCTTTGTCCTTTATTAGTAATTTTCCCCTTCCAAATTTGCTTGGCTTTGGAAAATGAGAGAAAGATAAATTTTGCTTTGATTTGATGGCGCAGAGAGCGCAGAGGGGTATTAGACATTAGTTGAGAAATGTCGGGAAACTGGATGGGAACAGAAATTAAGTCAGTTGAGGCAAATTACCTTATGTTTGTAAATCAACAGGGGTTCAGACAGATGCTAGGAATTTGTTTTTGCTCCAAATAATTATTCTTGCTTTTCAACAATAACACTTTCTCCATTAAAGCCTGTTTGAGCCTTTGGGTTCTTTATAACTAAACAAAGTTGATCCCTCTTGATAGACTGGGGATGACCATAGCTTGTCTTGATCTCTTGTGCACTAGAGTGACCCCAACTTCATCCCTTAGTAAGTTACTCACTTAAGAATATATGGAAACAAAATAGACATAAAGAAGAGCTTTAGACTAGGAAAATAGCAACACAGTCCTCAAAAAGCTTTATTGTGATGAAGAAAGGGAACTGGAGACATATTATACTGGGCCTGGGGTGTGGCTCAGTTGGTACGGTGCTTGCCTAGCACACATGAAGCCCTTGCTTCCATCCTCAGCACCCTAGAAATTGAGTGCTGGTGCCCACCTGGAAAAGCATCACTCTGGAGGTTGAGACAATCAGCCATGAGGACCAGGCAAGCAAGATGTTGTGAGACCACGTCTCACAAAACAAACAACAAAAAAAAATGATTTGGATATTTCTCCTGGGGTCTTTTTGTGTGTGGTCTTTGGCCCTGAGAAGAATGGGAAGGTGAAGAGGGGACCTCATCCAATCACTTACACTTGTGCTGAAGTGGAGCTCAATGCACATTCACCAACAGGACTGGGCTGTCTCCTCCAGAAGCTGGACACGGCTCTGAAGAGTGAGCCCGGTGCAGAGTCTCTGTGTCTCAGCAAAGCTGAAGATGCTTGTCCTCATCTGCTTGCCTGCAGGCTAGGATTGGATTTTTGTGCTTTGCTTGTCTCCAGCATTTGCGTGAGGCTCAACTAAGATACTATGTGAGAAAATGCTTTGAGAAATGTGAGGTGTTTGCAAAGGTGAGAATTTGAACGATACTTCAGGAGAATACTTTCTGAATTGGGCTTTTTGTCAGACTCACTTAGTGAGCACTTAAAAGAAAAAAAATACAACCCACCTTTTAGGTTCAATTCCCAAATTGCAAGGGATGGAGCTTAAAAATGTTTTAAAAACCAGAGTTTTATAATTGAAGGAGTAAAAATATAAAGAAAAATCTATCGGATGATGATAGTGATGAATATAGCCACTAAAACAGACTCTGAATAGGAAACAAGGTTATCTTTGCTAATGTAGTGAGTATTCCAATGCTCTGTATCCTGTGGGCTGTGCTGATAAATGCCTCCCTCCAGTGACAGGTCTTTTCCTCCCTTCCTTTCATCATCATACCTTCCTTCCTCCCTCCCTTCCTTCCTTGATGAACAGATTGTTACTATAATACCAGTCTTTTCATCAAAAAGAAAGGAAAGAACTAAAGATTTTAAGCATCTTCTTTGGGACAGGCACGGGTATGGAGTATTGTATTTCTCATTATCCAAATGGTCTCCACGAACTTCTGGGCCACTGAACAAATAAAGTCTTGGTTGTTCTGGGTTGTTTGACTTTTCTGAGAGAGGCATGAAGACGTGTCTGCTCACTCTAGATATAGAACTCTACGAGTTCAACTTGGTGAGCTTTTGACTTTCAAAACTCGGGGTGATTCAAAGGCAGCTGCATCACCAGAAAATGATGGGAGAAATCCAACCCTAATCAATTTAACTGGCTCTGCTGTGAAGTCAAGGATGGCCTTGTGATCCTGGTCCCCTGTGTCTACTTCCCAAGTGCTAGGATTCCAGGCACCCACCTCCATAACTGCTTTACTCCTTGCTACAGATCAAACCCAGGGCTACATGTACACTATGCAAGAACTCTAGCCATATCCCCAGCACCCACTTAACTTATATGATGGTGATTGGAATCTTTGGGAGAGCAGGGCCTTATGAGGGTGTCCTAAAGGCTTTGTGAACCTCATGAGCTTTTCCTTCCTCCTCAAAGGATGCCCTTGAAGATTTTGTGAAGGTCATTGCAATCACTCCACTTCACGCTAGAGATGAACTGCACTGCAATTCCAAACAGTAACGAGCCATGTCTTTCCAAGCAGAGCTCATTGGAGATTCTGTTGAGCACTGACAGCTTTTGATAGGCTGCAAACTCAAGCTTCTCTGTTGCGTAGGCAAGTCTGCCTTCTTGTAAGTGTGTCCTAAGGACCCCTCCTCCAGAGAGGTAACACAGAGTTTAATCAGCTAATGCTGTTAAAAACTTGGACAAGGAGGCAAGGGATTGTGATTGAAGTTTCTGCATTTCCGAGGAGAGGAAGAAACAGAAATGTGTGGCCTCGACTTTAGTCTAAAGATCAATGCAGAATTAATGTGAACAGCCTTGCCAAGAACACCAGAGCAGCATGCAGGGCTGTGCTTGCAAATCACCTTTCATTTACATCCAAAGATCAGAGCAGCTAAGACATTTTTGGTCTGTTTTTCTGCTCACATATTCCTTAGGGACCACAGCTGACTATTTCAAAGGAACCGAAAACAACCGTCTATTCTTCTGTTCCTTCAGCTTGTGATCAGTTCCTACAAAGCATCTCTCCAAACCACTTCTATTAAGATTGCCAGGGTCACAGCAGGACACTGCAAAGCAGTGTTTCTTCATTCTCCAAGAACATTTACAAACAGGTCGCAAATGCTTTCAAAATCACCATTGAAATTTAATTTCTTCATGGTTTTTTTTTTTTCTGTTTTAATAAAATAACTGCCACTTGAAAATCATCCCTTAATAAATAATAAAAAAAAAAGTTCACGTTCTTTCTTCCTGACATGGAAATGTTTAGGAAGCACATGAAAAGAGTGGGCAGTTTTGAAGAGTGTGGTACTCCATGAAGACACACATGTTGAAAAGCCATAGATGTGTAAGAGCTGATGACTATAAGGAGCTACAGGGTCCTGCCTCATGTCTTTAATCTCCTCAAGTTTTTCCACAGCTATTGGTAGGCAACTCTATAGAATCTTTATCCTTTGATCTGAACCATAATCAGGCTGATACAGTGTGAATTCATTAAGTCCCTGTGCTAACTTTGTGGTACCTGTGGCCTAATTAGGTTTTCCTTGTCTACTGTCCTTTCTGTTTAAAAATCACTGGAGTCCGTTCTTGTCCATACATTATCACAGGTGACTTGAGTTTCTCATTTGGAGTGGACCCATGATCTCATGATTACTTATCATGGTTTGCCTTAACTAGCACTACGCTCATCCAACCAGTTATCTAAGCCATAAATATCTCTTGAAACTCTGGGTTTCCCCTTTATCACCCATAGGAACATTTTGCCTCCGCTATACATGCACGTGCTGTGTAGACAGGTTTCTCTATGCATCTTGAAACGTCCCTCCAGGTTTGGGATGCACCTTCTTGTTTTGGGGGGCACAGTGGATGTTGAGTGCTTCTGTTCTTTATTGTGGCTGGGTACGTGTATCCTCCAGGTTTAGGGGAGTGCTAATTATTGGAAGGTAACAGACAAGCCCTGCTTTCAGTGATTCCTAGAGGCTAAAGAGAGCTCTGAGCTTAAGGCCGTTTCTTCTTCCTGGGGTCACCTACATCTCATGTCTGATTCTCCTATTGCACGAATACTATTTGGTATTATTAATAAAAACCCGGAGCCATATGTTGGGGGAAAGTTGAAATGTCAGAGAGAGAGAAACAAGCCACAGCCAATTTCTCTTCTAGCCAACTCCTCAGACCAAAACTCCTGTCTCCATAGACTCAATCCTTCTGAGTTCTCAGCCGAAAGGGAAAGAAGCAGAAGCCATTACCGTTTATTACTATTAATTGTCAACCTCCAGTACTTCAGTGCACACCTGACCTGTGATCACTACTACTTAGTAAGTGGAGGCAGGAGATCAGGCGCTCCAGGCCATTCTTAGCTAGAGTATCTCTGAGCAAATCAGAGGATACACAAGACCCTGCCTCAAAACAAACAGCTAAAAATGAAAGCTGAGGTAAAGAACATGGCTTTTCAAATATCATTTCCATGAAGTGAATTTATGCAGTTCCTTGACCCCCTAAAATTAGCTGGGCTCTTGGAACAGTGTACCACAATGAACAGAAAGGTCCTGACTAGATCTCATAGCCTTGGGGGTCTGAAGGTCTCTACATCCTCAACTCCACTCACATCCCTAGTCATAATCCTGTTTCTTTTTTCCTGTGACATTGGTTTGATAGACAAAAAGAATCTTGTCTTAACTGGACATTTCGGGCATAGTTCAAGTAGACATATTACCTTTCTCTCTTTTCATACATGGTGGGTGTAGAAGGAACAGGAAGCCATCAAGACCCTTAGGAAACATGCAAAGAGGCACTGTTTCCTAAGAGGAAATTTAATTGAGGACCAGGCTGAATCCTAAATTCTTATTATTCCAATTCAACGTAACAAAATTAAGGCTTGGTGCTTTCTAGTTTCCAGACAATTTGAGCTTAGCCTATGCAAATCTAAAATTATCCTTCTTAGCTAATGGATCTCAGGATGTATTTGTGGCCAAGTCACCACACAAAAACCAAGGGCTTAAGTCATTCTGTGTGCCGAGAAGATAAATTTAAAAGTTCAAATCCAACTACCCACTGGTTCCTGAATGTGATTTGATGTTGTGATTAATTTAACATGGTCCATGACCTTGAGAAATGTGCCTTGCATTGAACAATGAAGGTCACTACGACAGGCAATAGGGCTCAGTTCTACAAAGCCATCAAAATGTGATTTTTCCTTTGATACCAACCACTTGGTTTGGAAGGGGGTGGCTATCAACTTCACTAATACTATCCTTGCTGAACGCGTTTTTGAACCTCTTTGCTGGGCATATAGTGAACACAATCTTTTGAATATTCGCCAAGATATTAAGTCAATTTCACTGCTTGGTGGGAGATTCGATTTGAGGAGTATCAGATGATGACAAGGGCTATCTGCAATCACAGCTGGATTTTCTTTCTTTCCTTTTGCTTTTTTAAAAAACCACTAGGATCCATTAAGATCCACTCAAATGAAAGAAAGCTAAGGGGAAACGCTGATCAGCACAACATTGCTTAAAACTCTGGGCTCAACTTCATGGGGTTGGATTGTCCCAGCAATTGTACATCTACAGAAATGCTGAGTAGCACCCTTGCCCCAGCTTCTTCTCCAAGGAGATGGCATCTGATGAGTCATGGCTCTTGTGTAAGAGCCAGTGCATACAGAGACAGATACCAAATAGTAGTATTCCCTTAATTCTCCTTGGAGCTGGCACGAAGGCCAAGGGCCAATGTGAGAAATACTAGTAATATCTATCTATCTATCTGTCTGTCTGTCTATCTATCTATCTATCTATCTATCTATCTATCTATCTATCTATCTATCTATCTATCTATCTTTCTATATCTCACCTGTATTGACCTTCATAGCATTGGACTGTACTTGCTGTGTCCAGGCAGTCCTGACCAAACCTCTTGCAGCCATTTTCCTCTTTCTGTTCTTTCTCCTCCTTCCATGACTGTAGTAGGTTGTTTCTGGCCCTGACTTTCAGGCCTAACCTCAAGGTTTAGGGCCCACAGACCCACAGACCCGTAGACCCGCAGACCCACAGAGACACACAGATGTTTACAATAGTTTTTAGGCTGATCGGCCTAAGGCCCAGGCATATCACTTGCTAACTCTCTACCCTTCATCTAACCCATGACTCTTAACCTGTTCAGCCATGGGGCTCAGTACCTTTTCTCACAGCAGCATGGTTGTCCTCTGCTTCCTCCGGCTTCTCTCTGGCATTCTGCTCTGTTCTTCCAGTTCCCAGAGTTCTCCTAGTCTGGTAGCCCCGCCCACACTTCCTGGCTGCCTTTGGCCAATCAGCGCTTTTTATTAAACCAGTGGGTGGGACAGTTATTTACAATGGAACAATCCAATCTCCCACACATGACTGTCCTTGTGGAAACTATTTCAAGTTACTCCCAAATAGGACAACAGACCAAAGAAATAATTCTAGTCATGTATGTAGCCAGCTTTCTTTGGGCTGCCAACCAGCTCCCAAATAATGACAAGGAGACTTATTTTTAGTTATGAATACTTAGCCTTAATTTAGGATTGTCCCACTAGCTGCTCTAACTTATTTTAACCTGATTCTCTTCATCTACATTTTCCTAGGGGCTTTTGACCTTTCTTTCATTCTGTATGTTCTGGTTCCTCCGGGTCTAGCTGGGTGCCAGTTGCCTGACTGGCTGACTCCAGGTGACTTCCCTTCTTTCTCCCTAGTTCTCTCTCTTGACTTCAGATTCCTCCTCCTACTTATTCTCTCTGCCCCCGTCCTGTCTATCCTGCTTGTGCCTAGCTATTGGCTGCTCAGCTTTTTATTAGATCTGTCAGATCTTAGGCAGGCAGGTGAAACAGTAACACCTCTTTACATAGTCAAACAAATGCACCATAAACAAATGTAGTACACTTTTACATAATAGTAATATTGGCAGTAGGAATATTATTAACATTATTTGCAATAATATTAAATTAATATTCCACAACACATCCAGGTCCATCTAAGTGAATAGTGACTTTATTGGGGTTACCTACCGGAGTGACTTAAGCTGCTGCAAAATCAAAAGGCCACCTCAGCACCGGTGATGGCTCCCGGAAGCTGTGTCACTGGAGTCCCCCATACAGCTTGCGGGCAGTGCCACCCTTTAAGCTCCTAACTTTTTTAGTAATTGTTTGCTGATTTTTTGCTGATTTTTGTAAAGGGTATTGGGGACCTTGTAAATTTTATGGGCTTCCTGAATTTTGTAGGCTTGTGAGTTCCTGAAACATCTCTCATCCTTCTAGGAAGGAATGTTTCAACCTAGAGCAAACAGGTACACAATACTACTCAGTGGCATTGACAGAGAGTGAATGTATCAGGGATAAAGCTTTGGTCTTAAAATAGGATTTCAGGATAGATCTGCTCCCACTAAGGACTCCTGCTTTGGCCACATGGCTGGTCCACCTTACTGGAGCCCTGCTGATTGATTCCAAGGCACCGGTTATGCTTTCAGAGTATTCCTTTACTCCTCCCCAGGAAGACTGGATAGCTGACATTTGCTCTTCTCCTTATAGCATTCTGGTCATACTTTCCTTGCTAGTAGCAATATGTTCCCTGCCTTACAGAAGTGGGGAACACTCAGGAAGGCTAAGTAGCCCACCTAAAACTTGCCCTGGGGATTTTCAAGCCAGGGTTAGATTAGGATCTGCCAGCAGTGGTGTGCTGTCAGTGGCTTGCATTTGGGAGCCAACAACTGCCATCTCTTTTCAATTCATACACAAAGGCAGTATGTTAAAATTGTGAAATGAGCCGTGATGGGAGTATTCATATCATGGCAATGAACAAGAGTTGCAAATCAGAGTTTCTGTAACCACTATTGGAAAAATAAACATTTACCATGATGACCATTCTAACAGAACAGACAAAAACCAGTTACTCTACTGGACATACATGACTTTAAAGGCCAAATTCTTATCATTATTCCAAGGTTTTTGTAAAGCCTTGAAAGAGTTGGGTACATACCAACTGGGTCATTTGGATGACAGGTATTATTTATAAGACTAGGGATTTGTTTTAGTATTGTCTGGGTCCCAATACCAACCAGTCAAAAGAGGAGCTTCATAATACAGACTACTATAGTCAGAAGTTTCTGACCTGCAGTCCTGCATCCACTTAGCCCCAAATAATGACCCAGATGATTATATTAATTATAAACAGTGAAGCCTTTGGCTCAGGCTTATCGCTAACTAGCTTTTGCATCTTAACTCAACCCATTTCTACTAATCTATGCGTTGCTATATGGCTTGTGGCTTACCTATGTCCTCTTACGTCTTACTTTCTCAGCAGCAGCTTGCAGCATCTCTGCTGACTCCACCCTCCTTTTCTTTTATTTATGCTTGGATTTCCTGCCTGTCTCTAAGCTGCTTCGCCATAGGTCAAAACAGTTTCTTTATTATTCAGTGGTAGTTCACAGCACACAGAAAGACATCTCACATCAGACTACTCTTTTGTACTCAGGCTCTGTTATTCCATATAGATATGCTATATACAGGAATGAAGAGGGGGAGCCTGGATATCTGAGTGAACATTCCCAACTTATACTTCACTGAGAAGGGCTGTGAGCATCAAGTTCACATGCATCAAGCAAAGGAATTTGTCCATGTGTGTTGGGTGCTGGCATACCCAGACCCATATACTCTGTGTCAGGCTAAAAAAGCCTGGGCAAGGTCAGTGCCCTTTTGTTTACTTCCCTGATCTTTGTTGATGCACCTTGTGTGCATCAACACCATGTTTTGCAATCAGTGGTTTTCCTGTTATGATGAGGAGTCTTGTACCCGTTGCCAGAGAACATACTGACAGGTACAGGAACCCAGGGCAGGGGAGCTTAAGGAGTATATAAGCTTGCTAAATAAAGGCTGAGGGAGCAGCAGAAGCAGATGATCTCCCTGGATGATGGAACTGACTGTCTCTTGAGTGCTGATTTAACCCTGACGACCCTCTCTGGGCTCGGCTATACTAGGCCGGATGCGGCACATGTGCAGTCACTGGATATGAAGAGCTAGCATGAGATAAATTTCTGAATGGAATTACCAGATACATATCCTGGAGCCAAACTTTTAATTTTTCTATACTTCAGATTCTACATCGAAGTAGCATTATGCTATCCTTGAAGCAAAGAATAGGATATGATAAATAGGTTAAAGACATCTATCTTTGTGGTTTTACTAAGAACATGATAAATACTCAGTGAACAGTGGCTTTTAAATGTTTATTTATAACAAAATAAACCGACTTGTGCCTGAAAGATATATGTTTATTCTCCTGGCAATTAATAATAGATTTATCTATCTTATAGGGAGCATGTCCTAATTCCAGAGCATGTGACATTTGTGCTGGGTATAGTAAGGACGGAGACTCTGAAGCTCAGTTCAAATTGAAGCAGTCTGACAAGCATATGCATAGTCCTTGGGTTTTGGACTAAAGTTTATCCTTCTGTCAACTCACATTATCTAGCTTATATACATCTAGGGCTAGCAAATTTTCATGGGCATGCTTGGCACATGTCTCAGCATATAGCTTTGTTTTTCTCACAGTTCATGAAGACAAGCAGCTTTCTTGTTACCTTTGAAATAGGTTTTTAGAAGTCCAGAGTGCTGATTTACACATGCCTGGAGACAGCAGATTTCTGATATCAACCATCCTGGATGGAAAGTGTTAACCACTGGAGTTAGAAAGAATCTAGGATCCTCTCCTTCCCATGGCCTCAGAAGGAGATGGTTGGAGGCTAGCATATCCACTCATAATACAACTATAATGAATGTTGATAGACAGTTATTTTATAAAACAAAAGAAAAAGAAGTTGACTCTATCTTTTATGCCAAGTGGCATAAAGACACTTAACCATTTTTTCCTGTAGATTTACGTTTTAGGTGATGGGGAGGAGCTGCTTTTGCCATTTGTTTCTGGTGCTTCCTAGGAGATGGGATACTGAAGGACAGTGGGAGATTTGCTATGATCAAGATAATTGAAAACAAAGTTTGCACAGAAAGCCCAACAGTACAACATAGATCCCTCTGTTCTGACTTCTATGTGGAAAAAATGCATCCATTTATAATTTAATAAAGATGCCCCAGAGGACAAACAATGCACTGCCAATTTTTCCACCTCTTTGAAGAATTCCCCAAGTGGTAAGAGACTTTGAAATTAGACAGACTAGTTTACATGATGACTACTAATTTGGTTGCAGATTACTGCCTATTCTTGTTAAGCAGGCTGCTGCTTTCTCTGACCCCTCCATGACCCAAGCCAATGGCAGATTTATCTAAATTCTTCCTGGATACTGTCAGATAAAGAGGTGTGACTGACCTTTGGCAAAGAAATCTCCTTTTTCTAAAGTCAGTGATGGCAGTGAATGCCCCCCACTTCTCAGAAGAAGTCAGTGATGTCACTGAAAACCCGAATTGGAGAGTCATAAACTGGAGTTCAGTGAAATCTCTGAAACTTTGTCCTGGGACTCCGCTTGCCAGCTGGTAAAGTATCTTATCCTGGTCACAGTGTTGTTTGTAAGCTCAGTGGTTAAACTTTCTTCAGCTTTCAATGAGATATTGAGATACAGGGCTTTTCTTGACAAAGAAGATAAGTTCAGTGATTTCATTTTATGGTTTCCCAGTTTTGGTATCAGAGTCCTTACTTATTTCCTTAGAGGTTTTTTTTTTTTTTTTTTTTAATTTTGAGATCAAATACTAACTTACTTTTGTAGGAAAACTTTCATGCTTACCTTCATCTCTCTCTTAGACCAGGGGCTTCTTAGATTGTTTGCATGTACAGTTTCCTTCTGTGCCTGAGAAATTTTTGTGTGATTCTAGGTGAGAAAATGTTAACACTTTGCTTTCCATAATTACCACTATGTTTCTATGTCAGCAGAAAAATATGTAGGTACAGTTAAAATTACTGCAATTCATAATGTGCAATAGTCATGTTTCAGGCAGCATTTGTTGGTATTTTGTGACTGGATGTTCATTCTGTGTGAAGACATCTGATGCTCTGAACCAAGGCTATGGGGACGCTGCACAACATAAGAGTAAGCCCATTATAAACAACTCACATTTATTGATTTTGAATTAGGTTTTGGTGGTTGTGTTTTCAGAAGACTTTTACTATTGTCATTTAAAAAATATTTCATTCTTCATATTCATTTAACGCAATACAGAATTGCTGGGCTGAGGTTAGGCTGTGAAAGCTCTGCCATAGACGGAACATATATGTCTCTCCTGATCCCAACCACACACAATGCTCAGGGAGCATTGCAGAAGACAGGGTAGAAAGAATTTAAGAATCAGCCCGGGAGGAGAAACAACAAGTCTGTCTTCTGGATATAACATGGGTGTTGAGCACACAAACTCACAGCGTATGCAGTTACCTGCACAACATCTGCACAAGAGCAAGCCACTCAGCATTCTGGTAAAAATGGGGGAAAGGCTTATGAGGCCCCACACCTCAGTTAAAAAAAAACAAAAACAAAAACAACAACAAAAACCAGTTGCAGTTGGCTTATGGGAAGAGGACTCTATGGGAGTGTGACCACTGGTCAGCTGTCCATGCTCCACACTCCTAGGAATAGAGACAGCGCCAATTGGACCCAGTGGGTTGTAAAAAACCAAACCAGGATGTGAAGTTGGGAGGGAGATGTGTTGGAAAGAGCAGTGGACAGGGAAGGTCAGGTGGATATGATCAAAATACACTGTGAACATGTATGAAATTTTCAATCAATAAATTAAAAATTGACTAAAAGTACTCCAAGAATCAGATGAACTACATTTCCTTAATCTCACATTGAGCAAAATCTATCCAGTGGATACTTGTTTCCTTCCCTAATATTTTTGTTCAAATTCTGCTCCTGAACAATGAGGTATTATGTATTCTCACGGAACTGTATCTTACATAGTAAATAGGGTACTTTGTGCCAAGGGACATGTTGCATAGTTTTGCTGTTTTCACGCAAACAAGTGGCAAAACTTTCGGCCTCAGTGAAAGAGCTTATTATCCAGTACTCTGATGGAGGCCTCATGACTTCCAAGTTTCAGTGTTTTGTGTCTTCCTGGTGTGTCCTTATTGGGGAATAAACAGTTATTTCCCTGCAAAGGAATGGATCTGCAATGAGAATGGTGTTCATGAACATGTGGGCACACTACTTACTGTCCTGGAGTTGTGTTCCCTGTAGATCCAATAAGATCCTGGGCAGAGTGACATTGACTGAGCTGTTTATCCATCCTCACACCACAGAATCCTTATATGGTGGCACCTGGCATTACTACACCTTTGCATTTGGGGCAGTGAGAAAATCTAGTCATCCAGAGGGTTTTCTGAGGCTCACCATTCTTCATTGCCATAGTACAGGGCAAGGTACATTCTGAGACCCTCTGCCAGTGTGGAGAGGTAGTGTTATTGTTCCAGGTCTGGTGCTGACATGCGAAGAGAAGATTGCCATGAGGCTTCATGTCCCACTCCACCCACAATGCCTAATGCCAAACCTTTAGCCTGTAGAACTGAGAGAAAATGTACTGATCCTAACACAAGCCACTCTGCTTTGCCTGGCCTCTCAGAAAGCTCAGGGATTTTTATCACAGTTCTTATTTATTGAGTCTCTTTGTCTTATGAAGTAAATAATAGCTGTGTGTGTGTGTGCGTTCACATGTAGAGATGTGCTGTGTGTGCATGCATGTGCATGTGAGGCTAGCGGACAGCCTTGACTATCATTCCTTGATGCTATCCATCTAGTTCCTAGCTATTTGAGACTGGGTTTCTCATTGATCTGTAACTTGCTGAATCAGCTAGGCTGGTAGCCAGCAAACACAAAGGATCCATTTGCCTCTGCCTCCCGAGTGCTGGGATTAGCAGTGCTTGCCACGATGCTTGGCTTTATTATTATTATTTTTAATGTAGGTTCTGGGGATTGAACTCAAGTCCTCATGCTTGTAAGGCAAACACTTTACCGACTCAGCCACCTCCCACCCATATTATATCACTTAAGGATAGTATCATGTGCATCTTAAAATTATTATTATTTTCTCACATATTACATCCTGACCACAGTTTCCCCTCCTTTTCTTCTTCCCCATTACCTTCTCCATCTTCTCTCCTAGATTCACACCCCCTCCATCTTCCTTCAGGAAAGAGCAGACCTCCCAGGGACATCCGCCAAACATGGCATACCATGCTAAAATAAGACCAGGTACATAGCATCACATCAAGGCTGGACAAGGCATCCAGTACATCCAGTAGGAGGAAAAAGAAGAGTCCGTGACCGTCCACACTCCCATGATTAGGAATCCCACAAAAACGCCAAGCTACTCAGGCATCACATATATACAGGGGACCTCAGTCCGACCCGGACCAGCTCCCTGCTCCCAACGAGCCCAAACGAATCCC
This sequence comes from Phyllotis vaccarum, assembly GCA_033318265.1. NCBI lineage: Eukaryota > Metazoa > Chordata > Mammalia > Rodentia > Cricetidae > Phyllotis > Phyllotis vaccarum. Next base: position 11,437,310 of record JARWLC010000017.1, on the reverse strand, counting down.
AGCCAACTGATTCTGCTCTCTTAGTGTCTCTGACCCCTCTCGTTCCTCTGATCCTTCCCCACTCTCCTCCTCAAGACTCTACAAGCTCAGCTTAGTGTTTGGCTGTAGGACTCTACATCTGCTCCCATCAGTTGCTGGATGAAGTCTCTCTGGTCTCTTTGATGAGGATTCTGATAGACTCCGGTCCCAGAAAACTTTGCAGGCAGGATGAACTGTAGGGCAAAGGTTTTTGTGACTAGGTTGATGTCCTGATCCCTCCACTAAATGGTTATCATGTGTATTTTAATCTTCATTTGATAGTTTTCTTTGCTTACAAATGTACAGTTGATTTATTATATTTTATTTTTTAGTCTGCGTTTATTAATGCCTAGTCTCTGTGTCACTTCTGAGCAGGTGGAAGGTAAGAAAATCAGAGCATGCGTGATCCAGGCCTTTTGCAATTATTCAGATGGCATTTCTGATGCTTTAAGGTCTTCGCATAAAGCAGACATGCCCATTCAGCAGAGAGAACCTCCTGTTTGCAAGGCATGGATGCTGACAGATGTCTAGTAAACTCAGCACTCAGCTTCAGCTTCTGTTCCACCCTGTACTGCCCAGGAGATAAGATAAAATTGCTAAGACGTGAGGTTTGTGACAGCCTCTGCACTCCAGGACTTCTCACGTCTTTATCATCAGGTCTGTTTACAAAGAAAACTGTTTTGAAGGGTCCCCGTGGAACAGGGGTGTTTCAAAACGGCATATGGTAAAAATGTTACACGCGCTCCAAGCAGCCTTGTCTGCCTTTGACACTTCATTGGGAAAAATGCTCTTGGCAGCTGAGTAACCCTTGAACTTGGCCTGCTAGCTGTCTGGCTGTGGTGTTAACTCTGTCTGCAGCTGAAGGTGGAGAGCGAGAGTGACATGCAAAGGCAAGAGTGTGGTCCTTGGATGATGAGGCTGGCAGAGGCTCAGCTCAGGCTTCTCCCTGCACGGAAGGAGAGAAACTGGGTTTTGTCTCTTTCTCCCAGGCTGGTGCCAAAGGTCCAGAGAGTGTCTGAAGACACGCAGAATATTGCAGTATGGTACTAGCTTTGGCAGAACACCTGACTGGTAGAGGAAAAAGGTATGGATGCCACTTGCGCCTTTCAAAGGCATGTTTCGGATGCGTGTCTCCCAAGGTTTGCTTGTTAAAGGTTGATCCCTAGGGTGGAGCTTTTGGGGGAGCTTGTGGTGGAACCTTCAACGATTGAGGCCCAAATGAAAGTAAGTTAGGTCCCTGGGGGATACCCTGAAGAGGATGATGGGCCACAGTTTCCTAGCATTACTCTTCCCCACAGCCCACTGTGTGAGCAGTTGATTTTAGCATACACCCTTCATTGCTATCTGGTTCCCTCACCAAACGCTCAAGGCAATGTGGCCTCCTAATACTGCAGTGGAGCTGTAAGAACATGAGCTCAACAACCTCTTCATCTTTCTAAGCTAACAGCCCCATCACAAGTTCATTTTAGTAACAGAAAGCCAACTAATACAGATGACGTGTATTCATGGAGCTTTTCATAGTTTTTTTTTTTTTATGTAGGTGTTGACTGATGGATGAATGGATGATGTTGTTTATACTGTCAGCATACTGTCATTCAGTGGTTGGAGAATGAAATTTCATCATTTGAAAGACTGTGGATGGAATTGGAGTACATTGTGTTCAGTGAGATAGGCCAGGCACAGAAAAGAAAAGCCAATTTCACAGAAGTAGAGAGGAGAATTGTGGGGGTCCCTGAAAATGCCTTGGCTAGCAGAGTAGCAGTCATGTGAGGCAAAAAGGAACTATGGTTCAATACAAGAGTCTGACTCGAGAAGCTTCTTCTTGATGTATTTAAACACAGCACAACTTTGGGGAAAGTTTCCTTGTGACAATCATCACAATAAGTATAAAGCATGACATGTCTCAGAACTCCTCTGCAAAGTATATGGGGATCAGAGTAGGTTCTGTTGACTGAGAAACAATGCCCACGGGCCCTGGAAGAGTCTGGGATAAATATGAGAGTCTGGAGTAGTGGTTCTCAATCTGGGTGTCAAATGACACTCTCAGAGGGGTCATCTAAGACCATTGGAAAATACAAATATTTACATTATGATTCATGATGGTATGAAGCAGCAACAAAAATAATCTATGGTTGGGGGTCACCACAACATGAGGAGCTGTACTAAAGGGTTGTAGCATTAGGAAGGTTGAAAATCACTGGTCTGGAGGATTCAGGTGAGGCCTGGCCTACGGATAGCAAAGATCCTAAGGTTAGTAACTACATATATTCCCAGATTTCTGGGTGGAAGCGGGTATAAATCCCTTCTCAGTTTCTCTAGTGCTAAAGCATAAGGACCTCAGGCCCTGTACATAGAATCTTGGTCAGCAGAGTCTGTGTGTGATAGGACTGAGGGAGTTGAGAAGATGCAGAAGTTCAGTGTGCACAGTGATGAACTTGGACAGGAACAATGGCAGCTAATGCTCTACAGCACAGCAGAGTAACTATGGACAAAGAAAATTGGTTGCATTTTTAAAAAACAGACAGTCGAGAGGATTTTCTAAATGTTTCTAAAGACAAAAAATAAACGGTGCTGTATTTATCACTCATGGTGATAAATAAACTAATTTCTCTCATCTGACCATTATGTATTACATACATGTATTCAAATTCCACACTGTGGGGCTCTAGAGATTATTAAACAATTTAACAAGAAAATTTAGGTGGTCGGAGCATAGGAGAAAGAGATAAGAAGACAAAGTGATCAGTGGCTGAAAAAGAAGCTCCATTGGCCACAGAGCTGGTCCCATCCAAGCCTTGTGCCAACTGTCTCCAAAGTCCTGCCCTTAAACCATAGTTGGGGACAGTGGATGTTTTGTGGTTTTTAGCCAGTGATGACAGCTATGAGAATGTTTTTTTTTTTAAAAAAAAAAAAAATATGTTTTCTTTCTATATTTTCATTTGGTTTATATAAACATGATAGTTCTCAGTATAAATAAGAGCAAAACCTGTTCTTCAGCTGCTTGTACTTTCTAAAACATTGGCTTACTCATTTTGTGATTCTATTTGTAATTCTTGTTGTCAGTGCTTTGTTGATGGGGCGAGGTTCAAAGAGGTTAAGCTTGTCTTGCAGCTGAACTGACAGCCTTTCAAAGGTGTCATGGGTTGAGGATGTGACATCACCCACAGGCTCATGACTAGAATGATTCTTGGGTTCCAGATGACAGCGCTGTTTCTAGAAGTTGTGAGAACTTGAGCAGAGTGGAGCTGGTGGAAGCAAATCTCCATAAGTGGAGTAAAAGGTGGATGATTATCCCAGGCCACCTCTCATTTTGCTCTTTGCTTCCCATCTGACATATGCTGTGGAATTCTTCTCTAACATGTCTTTCAACCACCACATGGTCCTGAACATAGAGTCAGGCAACTATGGAAGGAGCCTTTGAAACTGGGCCAAAAGAAACCCATCCTCAGCTCTGTCTTTAGGGACTTGGTGGCATCAAGGAAACATACAGCAAATACAGGCCTAACACAAAGATACCATTAGACAGTTGGTGTCCCTGGTCAGGGTGTTGAACTGGGCACCTTTCTGCACAACGGTGCTTTTTCGAATCTTAGTCTCTTCGTCTCTGAAATGATGGAGTCCAAATAGAATCACTAGTTGGGGACGCACCACCTAGGCCTAGCCTGTAGCCAGTGTTACAATAGCATTACCAGCAGAACCATTAGCATCTACCCTCAGGAGTGCCTGGGTGCCTGGGTGATCTGCTTGGCTCATCCAGGTTTCTATATGTCACTGTATCCCTGCTTTGGAAGAGCATTCTCTCCCCTGTGAAATACAGCCAAGTTGGTTCTACCCAACCCCAAAGTCCCACTTGTTCTGTTCTTGGAGGAATGGAATGAACCTAAGGTATGACTGCAGCAGGTGGGCCTCTCTGCTCCTCATAGGTGAGGTGGGCTCTTCAGTGAATGGAAGGCAACAAAGGGACCTACTGAGAAGACCTTCCCTTAACAGATCGACCCCACTTAAGATGACTTATACCAGCCAGAGCCAGACAGGTTAATACTTGCTCATGGATTCCTTACTGTTCCTGGAGCCAGCTAGACCACTCCCTGGCCAGGTCCTAACTTGGCCACTTGTCTATAACAGAAAAGCAAAATTGCCAAGCATCTTAGTTACTGTTCTATTATTGTGAGGAGACACCATGACGAAGGAAAGTTGTAAAGCAAAGCGTTTAACTGAGGGCTTGCTTACACTTTCAGAGTGTTCACATATAACTGTCACAGTGGGAAACATGGCCATAGGCAGACAGGCGTGGTGCTGGAGTTGTAGTGGAGAATACACATCTGAACTGAAAGTTGCAGGCAGAGAATAGGGCTGGAGTGGACTTTTGAAGCCTCGCAACCCACCCCCAGTGACACACTCCCTCAAATATGGCCACACTTTCTCCAATGAGGCCACACCTTCTAACTCTTCCATGTCAAATAGCCTTTATCTTACTTCATTTTTCTTTGTTAGACTGCCTGACACTCATATATTGCATGGTAATTAGTTTCCCAGGAGAAAACATTTAGTCATTTTGTCAAAAGCAGTATGGATATCCAATATTGATATATTATAAAAGCTTTCTATTATCAGATGCTAATTATACATAGTAATAAGTTTCATTATGACATTTTCATACATGTGTACAGTGTGCTTCATCATGTCTTTCTTGTTCATTTCTTCCTTCTGATCCTTGTCTTCTTCTTCTTCCGGTTTCAGGAAGACTAATCGACTAGACCCTCCCCTGCCTCTGTGTGTGATCAATGAGTTTTATTTTTAATTAACCAATTTATGTTGCTTACAGGAGCATGGACAAGGAACAACAGTGTTCGTTAGTCTCCCAGAAACTATTTCCTGTCTATAGATTCTCAGAGGGAAGGGCAGGGACATGTAAACTCTGTCATATACAGCTAATTACAGATGCTGTGAGTTCAAGAGTGCCAAGGTCATGTCATGTCCAGAAGACAGAGTTCCAAAAACACTCTACCCCTTCTTCTGGCTTTTATATTCTCCCAGGCTCATCTTCTACTATAGTTCCAGCATCTTGGAGGACATAGTATTAGGCTGCCACTTATGGCTGAGCATCCAACACCAGTATTGAGATAAAGTTTTTGGTAATGTTCATTTTTGTGTGTGTCACTTTGTGTGTGCACATGTATAGAGGCCAGAAGATGGCTTTTAGGAGCCAGTTCTTTCTTTTATAGATTGCGGGAATCACACTCAGGTTGTAGGGCTTGTCAGCCAGAGCTCTCACCCACTGAGTCTTCTTGGCAACTCCATACTGACATACTTTTCAAAGTGAAGGTTTAAGTAAAATACGTGGGCAGATGTGCACCTTCAGACAATTGGAGCTTGGATCCCAGTTCTTTCTCCTGTCTTTTAACATATCATTAAAACAAAACTGAATAACAAATCATATCTCATCACTCAGAGGTGTTAATTAAGGTCATCCTGCAGTTTTTTTTTTTCTTTTTTCAGTGAAAACCTCCCTCAAAACTCCACTTGAGGGGCCTGTCGCTCATTTGTATGAGTCAGGGAAGCCACTGAGGAGTCAGCATTGGAAACGCTGCTCTTCTGCACATAATTATAACCCTCACTCAGGGACAGTCAGGCAGAAGGACCACAGCAAATAGCCCCAATTAGAAAATGACATGTTTGCTGAAAAAATTTCCGAAAGGCTTCTGCAGGGACCTGGCTTCCTAACACTCCCCACTTTCCCAGGCAAACAACTTACTAGGCAAAAACATGGGAAATCAACTAAAGGGCTAGGCTTGCCCTCTGCGTCCCATGCCAGGCCTACATCATCCAGCATTTCAGTGAAGTCCCACTTATAAATGGAGAGAGATGCGAGGAGACAAGAACAGAATCCCTCAGCCATAGGACTGGGGTCTTTTTAAAACTTGTTATTTGAAGACAAGGCCTTGCTTTCAAGTCCTACCTGGTCTTGAATTTCAGACATTCTTGCCTTAGCCTTCTGAGTGCTGCTGTCATAGGTGTGTGCACCTTGGGCAGGGCTCTAGAGAAGTGGTTAGGGACTAAGTGGTATTTGGTATGTATGTGTGTGTGAGTGAGTGTGTGTGTATGTGTGTGTGTGAGTGTGTGTGTATGTGTGTGCCTGTGTATGTGTGTGTGAGTGTGTGCATGTGTGTATATGTGTGACTGTGTATGTGTGTGTCTCTGTGTGTGTGTTCCTTTGGAAAGTAAGGAAATGAAGATAAATGAGGGTATGAAGAAGCCTATAACTAGACATGCCGTCTCTTCTCCGCCTTCTCTCACCACACATAAGGTCCTAGCACTCCGGTCTTTTTTCATATGCAGACTACCCTCCTAAGTCCCTTATGCAATCCAATTTGAAGCAGGACTTTTGAGATCACTTAGAGTAATGTCAGGATTAGTTAGTGCTCCAGATAGTTCGAAATCCTACATTTACCAGGACAGGGAAGCTTAGAGTACAATTTTTTTAAAAAAAATCATCTTTCATAAGGAATTCTTCCCTATGCTGCTGTAATACCTACGACAACAAAAATAAATTAAAGTAGACAATAGTGCTGAAGAGGTGGTTTAGTGGTTAAGAGAGAGCATTGTCTTAGGGAAACTGAGTCAGGTTCCTAGCACCCATATTAGATGTCTCTCAACTCCCTGAAACTCCAGCTCCACGGGATCCAAATCCTTTGGCTTCTGTGGGCATCATATATGTGCAATCCTCTCCCCCATCCACACATATACTCATCATTTTAAAAACCCACTATTTTTTCTACTCATAATAAAGACCTAATGTTACCAGTTGACTGATATGGGAAGATTCAAGTACATATCAGAAACGATTTGGAGGAGACAAGTTTCCCCTCACTTGGATGTGGGGAGAGTCTTCTTCCTTTTATTCTTACTACACACCCAGAAAGGCTCTCCGGCTATACTGGATGCTCTTGGGCCATTGCAAACACCCAAGATATTATAAACCATAAAAATCCCAATTTAGTAATTAACATTTCCAACTCCAAGTAAGAAAGAAAGTTCAAAAAGCAAAAAGAAGTTCAAAATTAGAACAAGGGTCTAGAACAGTTAAAACCTTCATTGTAGCTGGTAAAACTGTGAATGTTACAAATGCTTGTAAGATTTTTTTTAAGCAGTGTTTAATACACACACACACACACACACACACACTTTTTTTTTTTTTTATCCAACCTCAATGGTATCGCAAATTCCAATTGGCAAATTCCAATTGGTCTTAATAATAAAACCCTTGAGCTAGATATCAGGGTAAATGCTAAAAGATCAGAGAGACAAAGGAGCCAGCCATGATCACCTTTTACTTCTACAACTTCTCATACTACAAGGGGTCAAGCTCCTGTCTCCTCCCGTATTATATTCCTCTCTTTGCCCAGCCATATCAGACCATGTTTCTTCCACCCTAGTGCTAGGATTAAAGGTGTGTGCTTCCAAAGTACTGGGATTAAGGGCATGAGATCCAAAGTGCTCGCATTAAAGGTGTGTGCCACTATTGCCTGGACTCTATGGCTAACTAGTGGCTAGCTTCACACTTTGATCTACAGGCAGGCTTTATTTGTTAGAGCACACACAAAATATCACCATATTAATGCTATTTTAAGGCGTTCCTTTTGTTTATATTACATTTCTTCAACTCTGTGAAGCTCTGTTACTGTGCCTGTCTAAAGCATCAAATGGTCTAATTAAAAAACAAAACAAAACAATGGCCAATAGCAAGACAGAAAAAGGGTAGGTGGAACTGTTAAGCAGGGGTGGGGATAGAAGGAAAAATCTGGGGAAAAAAATACGAAGTTGATAGAGAAGGAGGCAAACTCTGGGACCAGCACAGCTACACAGCAAACCATGGAGTAAGAAACAAAGAAAGGTACACAGGAATAGAAAAGGAAAAGCCTAGAGGCAAAAGGTAGGTGGAATATTTTAAGTTTAGAAAAGCTGGCAAGAAAGGAGCCACACTAAAGCCAGACATTTATAATTAAGAATAATCCTCCATATGTGTAATTTGTTTGGGAGCTTGATGGAGCCCTTTTCCCCCAATAAAAGTGTAAAAGACAACCAGTAACATTTTGGCATTCCAATGTGGGCTAGAGAAAAAAAACAAAAAACAAAAACAAAACCACCCAACAACTCTATTTCAGGGTGCATAGTACTTAACAGATAGACACGTAAACATAGATCTGCCACATGCAGTGTATTCAAATATTTAAAGCAATGGATTTAAAGCAAACTAAACACCTTCCTATCAACATTGGAATGGCAAAATAAATTGATATAAGGCAACTCATGAGTGTCCAACAAGCAAAAGGGAGGTGTTGCTGTGGCAGACCTGACCATGTTTTTTGAAGGGTTGAAAGACCTTGAACCTTTGGGCTAGAAAAGCCATTGAGTATCGAGACCTCACTGAGTTGTTCTGTAGGAATTTGGAAGAAAGAATGAAAGCAGGATAGACCATGGAAGCCTGGCTCGTGAAGTTTCAGGAGGAAGCAATGACTTCCCCGGGACTTTTGTGTGAAGAATCTATGGTATCTGGTTGGCTGGGACTGAATAATCAGCTATGTCAGCGAGAGACCAGGACCACTGAAGTAAAACCTTTTGTTACTGGGACAATCTGTGCTGGTTAGCTGGAGCTGAGAGATTAGCAATGATAAAGAAGAGACTGGTATCACTAAGGTGAAATCTTCTGGTAAGCACACACAAGCTGTTTTCCGGAGGCAGCCACACTTGGTAATGTAGGAATAATATAGGTGGGACTGGTTTTGAAGGCATTTGGGGTCATGGAAATCAGCTGAGTCCTGGCACCTTGAGAAGCCAGGAGAGGCCACTGGAGAAGGTGCAGCCTTGGTAGCAGGTGAAGACCGGGGATTGAAGGCGTCCTGCAGAGAAGTTGAGGCTTGGCACCATGAAGAGAGCCCAGGAGGGGCTATTGGTGAAAGTGCAGCAGAGACCCCAGCCTGTTGGAGATCCCAGTACTATGGGAAGATCATCAGAACAGCAGCAGCCATGGAGTGGAGCCGGCTGAAGATCTGGAAGACAAGCTGTGTGGGCTGCAGAGGGCAGAGCCGGAGAAGTGACCCAAGGCCTTTGGAGGAGCCTGGAAGATTGTGAGTGAATTCCAGATATCTACACTTTTTGGAGTTTGCTTTTATTTGATTGTTACTGGGCCTTGGTCCTTCTCTCTTGGAGTAAGAAAGTATTTAACTTATTTTTGATTTCACAGAAGCCCAAAGTTGAGAGATTGAGCATTTAAAGAGATTTTAGATTTTACAAGAGATTTCTGAACTTTTAAAAGGAGAATGACTTTCTTAAAGTTATTTTCTTTTAAAAATTGTTTGAATTAGTAAAAACTGTGGAACTTTTCATGTTTGCAAAATGTTTTATATTGTGATGTTGATATTAATATGTGATCTTGGGGAAGAACAGGAAAAGTTATGGTTTAACAGTGATGTGTTTGTGTGTCAAGTCCATAAGAGGTCAATTGTGTTAGCTAATTTTATGTCAACCTGACAAAAGTTATCTGAGAAAATGCCTCCATGAGATCCAGATGTAGAGCATTTTCTTAATGATTGGTGGGGGAGGGCCTGGCACATTGTGGATGGTACTATCCCTGAGCTGTTAGTCCTGGGTTCGATAAGAAAGCAAACTGAGTAAGTCGTGATGAACAAGCCAGTGAACAACACCCCTCATTGGCCACTGCATCAGCTCCTGCCTCTAGGTTCCTGTCCTGTTTGAAAATTCCTGCCCTGGCTTCCTTCAGTGATGGACAGCAATGTGGAAGTATAAGCAAAAGAAAAAAAAAATCTTTCCTATCCAACTTGTTTTTTCTAGTATCCCTAAGAAGTGAGTTGATTTCCCTTTGGTAAGGAAATGTAATCGCCTCCCTCACTAGTGGAGAGGAACCGAGTAGGAGAATTATAAAGCTCTTTGTGGACACGGTAAGCTGTCCTGGTAGAGCTCATGGCAATGTAGTCTTTTTTTATTTCTGGCCCTAGATGCTGTATATGATGTTAGCAGCTGAAAGTCGTCCCCTTTGGGTGATTTAAAACATTCTTTTCTGAATAACAAGCCTTCTTTCCCCCTCCATTCCTCCTCTGCCTCCAACTATGTTACATCTCCAACCAATGACTACATGGCAAGAAGCAAAAAGACCCATTCTCCTTATTCCGGTACATATCAGAGCTTGCAGTGGGACAAGTGAGGAGCTAGAGCCTAGCAGATTCCAATGCTTTGGTTGAGTCCTTGGACTCCATCATCCTGGTTGCTGGATTCTCTGTCTCACCTTTCCCTGGAAGCACTCCTTCAGTAAACTACTTTGTAGAAGCCCCATTTCAGGCTCTGGTCCATGGGATCTTAACTCTTTAGACTGGGAAACTTTAGAGGTTAAAATGGCTTCTAGTTCAGTTGCAGGTTCTCTGCTTACTGATAGTGTTAGGATCTATCAACAGTGTCATTTACAAGGCTTCTCATGCAAGTGGTGACATGTCCTCATCCGTGCAAGGGCAGTTCACAGTACCAGGGACCACTCACAGAAAGGGCCCACTTCTGGTCTCTGTGAATACTATGAATGCTTCACCTTGACAAATCCCAGGAGGCCAAACCATCTAGTGTTGTTACTTGCCCTGTAGTAGGCCATTTCTCATAGTGTAGGATGGCTGGTTAGGATGGAGGCCTAGTTCTTAGAGTATGAAGGATATTGCGATGGTTAATGTTGATGGTCAGTCTTACAGGATCCGGGATCACCTTGGAGACAAGCCTCCAGGCACACCTGTGATGAATGATTTAAATTAGGTTAGTCTTGGGCGTGCCTGTGAGGGATGATTTCTACCTAGGTTAACTGAGGTGGCCATACCCAGCCTACAAAGAGTGGCACTATGTACTGGTCTCATGACCTTGACTGTGTAAAAAGAAGAAAGCTATCTGCGTTCAAACATTCACTGCTCCCCTTTTCCTTTCTGCAGATGTGGTGTGACCCCCTGCTAGAAGCCCAGCCTTCTCCACTATGTTGGGCCACATCTTAAACTTCGGCGGAAAATATACATTCCTTCAGTTGTTCTTGCTAGGGTGTCTTAGTATAGTCTCCTTCAGACAGAGGCCACAGGAAGGTGAAGTTGTTGTTAGATGACTTTTTCCATATATTTATAATCTAATGATTATTAAATTCTGATACCATGGTAAATATGTTCTATTGATATTATTCTGAACTATTCAGAGTGCTTTAGGAAGTTCCAGAAAGAGAATCTTTCCTTTACTTATTGAATTATTCATTAGCTCCTGGGTTGTCTTGATATTTTCATCTGCAATTTTCTTATGTGCTCCTCAGAGGCTTTGAATTCTTTAGATGCTGGAAGAAAGGCTGGGTACCACTTCTCAGCTCTGAGACCCAGAATGCTGCATTCGGAGCCTCTGGGAGCCTGCTCTCTTCTTCCGCACTGCTTTCTGGCCAGATGTGAAGTTCTGAAGCCAGGTTCTATGTTGAGGAACCAGGTGGTATGTTGGGAGCATGATAAACTAGTGGGAGCCTGTGCACTCGATCCCGAAAGCCCAGTCTAATGAGCTCTATGGTGTAATCTCCCCAGCTTTGAATGAAAGAGTTGTGTCACAAGATCATCACTGTCCACTATTGTGATTTTAGTTTTCTTGAACTTTGTGGTGGGCAGTTATCTCATCATGTGTGAGTCTCCACCCCTTTAACAAAACCCCCTATCTCCAAAAACATTTACATTATAATCCACAAGAGTGGCAAAATTGTAGTTACGAAAGGGCAATGAAATAATTTTGTGGCTGGAGTCACCACAACATGAGGAACAGTATTAAAGGGTGAGTATCACTTGGTTAGAAGAAATCGATATGTCATATATATTCCAGAGTCAGGCTGAGTCCGGCTATTCCTGCATATCAAGATAATGTGATGGTTTGGAGGGAGGCCAGGCCATTTGAACACATGTCTCTTCAGTGATGCTCCAGGCCATCTTCTTTCAGATACTTTGAGTCTGTCTTGGAAGGAAGTTTAGGGACATAGGACCTCTGCAAACAGCAACCTTCTGTGTTCCTACAGAGCTGATGCGGTTCCTATTTTAACTGACTCACCCACTTGGCAACTGAGCAAAAACAGTAAACACACTGTTGCTTCTGTCACTGTCAAAGTTTTTTTTCTCTCTCTCTAAGGCCTCTGAGACCTTTCTATTAAGAAATCTGATAAATATAGTTCAACAAATGTGTAGTCCATCTTGGATTTATAGCCAGCTTTCTATTCTTACCAGGCAGGGTCACAGGGACTTAAAAACATTTCATTTTGGCTCTGATTAAAGACAGTGGTAAGCCCACAGTTTCTTGACTCAGTTTCCCAGATCTGGGTGTCTGTCCTCTGTCATCACCTTCCTCCTCATAGACCATTTCTGGTGCTGCCCAGGCCTTTGGTCATGTGTGTAACCTTTGTACAAGCCCATTGTCATGTTTCAAAATAAAGGCAACAATATAAACAACACACAGATCATAGGTGGATGAAAACTGACCATTTTGGCTTACCCATGAGAGGATTAGTGAGGATTAGCTGTCCGGCCTGGCTGCTCCTAGGTGGCTCCTTTTCTAGGCAGGGGCAGTTGGGCATACCTGGACTTAGCTATCTGCCTGCCTCCTGATCTACTTGTGTCCTTTCTCAGATACCCTATTGCTGTGCGTGAGCTGTGGGCTGCTAAGCTGCCCAGATGAGTCCCAACATAAGAGAGAGGAAGATGAGCTGGAGGCAGAGAGAAGATCCTAGCAGGGCCAGACAACTCCAGAGGCAGCACTGGCTTTTCCTAGGGTCAGGCTGGGAATGCCTGTAGCTGAGGAGGAAGGACCGGTTTGTAATCTTAAATCAAGGAATCTGGGGTTAGCACACGTTAATGGGATACAGGCTCTAGGAGAGGTTGGTACTATGCTTCATTTTTCTCCACTCTTTATTCACAAAGGTATATGAAGTGATTGTTCTTGGCTTTGAAAAAAGAAAATTTATTTCCCTGTGTAGTATGAATCCTAGTCAGTCTTAAATAATAAAAACACAGAGCCAGATATCAGGGTAAACGCTGAAAGATTAGAAAGACAAATGAGCCAGCCACTGGAAAGACTTCCTTACCTCTGTCAAATCCTCAGGCAAAGCAGGAGGGTGGATGAGTGGGGTGCCCAGCCATATCACTTTCTGTCTCCATCTCTCTAATGCCGCGATTAAAGCATGTGCCTCCCAAGTACTGAAATCAAAGGTATGAGATCCCAAGTGCTGGGTGCTGGGACTAAAGGTGTGTGCTAACACGGACTGGTCTCTATGGTTAACTAGAGGCTAGCCCTGACCACTAATCTTCAGGCCAGCTTTGTTAGAGCACAAACAAAATATCACTGCATCCTTGTCTATGTATATTAAAAATCTGTCTGGCAAAAAAAATAGTAGAGTAAAAGTTTCCTGGTGTTGAAACTGTGAGTGTTAGGGTGTCCTGTTGCTTAGACCAAACACTCACAGGCATCTTATTTTAAAAATGTGGTGACCTTTTTACTACCCTGTGTCATTGGACCCCCTAGACCCCTTTGGCACCCACATTTATTCCACCCAGATTCAGCATAGCCATCTGGTCCTTTCTGACCAAGCTCCCTTCTAGGACAGTGGGATTTGAAGGGTGATAAACATGAGCTCAAGACCTCCAGATGCCTCATCAGACAAAAATCTCTCAAACATGTTTTGCTCCATGGTCTGCTGGAGCAGTCACATTGCATTGTGAAGTTAATTGCCCATCAAAATGTCCACAGTTGTCTGAAAACTGGAATAGAAAAATGATTTCCCAGAGAAGACAAGGCTGACGAATTCTGTGAATAGCTTCATTGGAAGTTGCTGTCCCCAGAAAAGCCAAGAACCAGGTAGAGACACTAAATTTACACTGATGAAAAGTGGGTAGCTTCAAAGATTACTTCGGATACTTGGGACTCTGTTCTTTCTCCCCAGATGTGCCCTATGATTCCAATCAAGAGTACTAGGGACTCTTAATTGTCCTGTTCATTGTTTGTGCAAGCAGATGTCTCCCACAAGAATGCATTTCCTATAACCCCATTAGCAGCAAATCTTTCTTGAGCAGTTGGGTAGAGAATAGTACTAAAGGTATATACACATCCGCCTTTCTCATTTAATCCTCCAGGCCAAGCTCTGAGATAGAGATAACACATGCATCGTTAAGATGCAGAACGTGGGATGTAAAATCTTAAGATGCACAAGATCATTTTGGTGATAAAAGGTGAGCTAGGTGTTCTGCCTTAGACAGTTTATTCCTAGACTCTATCTTTGTCTTTCAAGTGTCCTTCTAGGACCAGGCTGAGTTCATAAGAATGTCTTTTTCTGGGATACAGCACTGCACCGTAAGTGACCTCAGAGTCTAGGCTGGGCTTCGTGTTCAGTGTGGCACTTCATGCTGGCCTAAAGCACAGCCATGCATCTTCATGTGTGCTTCATCAGGGTCTGATACCACCATACACACGCCTTTAATCTAACCTTATTGCTTACAGAATGTCCCTACTATTTTGACTAGTCTAAAACTTAGCCAAGTAAAAAAACCGATATTTTATTAGATTTCTACAATATAGGTTAATTATTTTATTCATCATTAACCATACCTATTTTCTTTTTAATGAAAGAGTAAGGTTGAGGAATGGCTAGATGTGTGCCTGAAGTCCGAGAGGTTGAAGATCCAGGTACAAATCCAGCTGGCATTTGTCAGATTCCAAACCTCATCTACCACAGGACCTTCACATCCCTGTAAAAGGGATAGCAGGTAATCTAGGGTTGTCCAGTTTTAGACGGACTGGAATGGCCTGAGGGAATTGCTTGGAGGTGAACGCCTCCTAAGCTGGGATTCTGTTTCATATATAGTATTGGAAATCCAAGCATCAGCAATAGAGACAGCCTCAGTGCCGAAAAAAACTAAGTGGAAAACAAAACGAATTGGCTCCAGCAGCCAGAAAGCATGCCCCTTAGGGTGATGTCAGACACATGGACCATCATATGTAATCAGAGTCCACAAGCACTTGTTTCTCTTTGCAAAATTAAAACTAGGTTCTGCTATTCCTGGGAATCATATTTTTAGTTTAAGCTGGGTGTAATGAGAACTCTAAAAATAACATTGTGAAAGGTGAAGCTAAGTGTAGGGGGCTGAGTTCACCCTAGTGCTGAGGCAATAAAACATTACCCACAGTCCTTTTAAAGCCCTTCAGCCCTCGGGTAACTTTCTTGCTTGAACAGAAGTTTGGTTCGTCCTGTTTGGACCCAACTCAATTTCCATTGACATGGTGGTGGTCTGGGGGACCGGAACTCTGAATGAGCTATTAGAGGAATTTTATAGTTGTTGAAACACCTCAGGGGTCAGCTTCTCTCACAGGAGCTCTGGTTACATTGAGGTGAGAGGCTTGGGGCATCGAATGTTGGGACCACCACACAGTTGGCCAGCTCACAGCCTTTCAGTATGATGGCTCTTCTCAGAATCATGCTGCTTAAGCTTTGGCAGCCCCAAGGGCAGCCAATAATAATGATCCCTGGGCTGGCAAGCGAGAGGACTCTGGCATGCCTGTAACCTCAGACCCAAGCACGGCACCCAATAGCGTGCCGAAATTATGATACGTGCCTTGTAACAGATGTGAGAAACTTCAAGATTTTAATAAGTCTAGGCTTTGGTGGGGATATAGATTTCCTGCATGGAAAAGCCCTATATTAACTGTCCCACCCACAGCTTCTTTAAACACGTGTGCACTCACAGTGCACAAACCCCTCCGTGTATGTGCACATTGCCAGCTTCCTGCTTTTTTGCTTGAGGCAGACCTGACCTCAGCAGTCATGGTCATTATCATGTTTCTTATCACATCCCTGCCATCCAATAACTTGATGTCTCCTGTTCCCGGGGCTGTGCTAATGAGGCTGATGTTACAGGCTTACTTCTGCTGCTCATCTACTTGATGACACTCTTTCATGCCCAGCGATGTTTAAACTTGGTGCTTTACATGTTTATTTAAATTTAACCTGCAAGTCTGGATCTGGGGTAAAATCATCACTCTGCTGTCTCTTGGTTCACAAAACTCTTTGAATGTGAACAAGATCGGAGATAAGCTAGTACCGTGTGTGTACAAGTATATGGAGAACACAGAATGTGTCGTTCATATTGACAGGATTATTACAGAAAGGATAATGTCTAGTAGACTAAACTCTGACCAGCCTTATCCGAAGGCAATACCAGCAATGAGTTCAGACCTCAGTGCCTTCTTCAGAGACAGGCAAGAGCCATTTACTTTTTTTTTTTTTTGTAATTTGAACAAACATACGTGATTCTTATTTTCTATGTACTCAAATGCTTCCCAGGTCTGAGGTTGCTGTCTGAGTATTGTAAATGTCCAATTGCTATAACTAGGCTGAAGTGACCTCCTGCCCTCAGAGAAGCCTGGCCTTCAACAGTGGTAGGGTATTTGCAAATGGTCAAGTCCAGTTCCATCATTTTTCTACTGATACCAAATTACAGGCTGGAAAACAGTTTCTGCAACATTACCTGGCATTCAGTATGGATTTGGAGTTAGAGACTGAGCCTCTTTCAGGGCGTTGCCCCTGGTTCCCAGCTAAGGTTCCACCCAACAGACCTTTCAGCAACCTGGCTTTTCTCCATAAGGTCTTTACCCTGTGCTCTTTTGCCAAATGACAGCACAGAGAACCCCACTTTTGTTTCTCTTTAGCAAATCTTCCCCTTAAAAGCACTGTCAAGAAACGACCAGGCCAATGTGTTCACACTGACACCCTAGCACCTAACAAGGCCACTTTGGCATCTGTGTGTCCTGGAAACATCAATTCGAACTTGTGGTCTGATCTCATCACTGCATCCAAGCAGCCTCTGAGCAGGAGCACATTGCGGGAAGAGATGGTTCAAATGGTCCAGAGCTTGGATCTTAGGAGTCCAGATTTGCACCATTTAAAGACTTGTGGGTGAATAGATCTGGTGGAAGCCATTAATTCATGCAGTTTCCTAACAGTTACAGAAATGAGAATCCAAACGAGGAAAGTGAGCTCTTCCTGTATTGAAGGAGCTAGTTAGTGGTGAGGCGTAGGTGAGCCTCTGGGACCTTCATGAAGGTTAAATGGGTGGCTGAGCAGAAGACTCTCCACTGGTGGTTCCTTCCACATTCTTCTGTGAAATATTTTGTTTATATTTGTGTGGGGTGTTTGTATTTATATGTAAGTGTGTGTATGTGTGCATGAATGTGTAATATGTGTATTTAAGGTATATATCTGTAGTTTGTCTGTGCATTTGTATTTGAGGAGTATATATGTGTGTATTTGTGATGTGTGTTTGTGTTCGTTGAATATGTAAGATGTATATTGCATAAGTATGTGCCTGTATGCATGTGGGGTGTGTGTGCCACTCTAGGTGCCACATCCCTTGGCCCAGAATGATGGACAGAGTTTTAGCCTTGCCCTGTCGGTGGACTGTGACCAAAACAGAAGACACATAAGTACAAAACACATGATTACAAATTCTTGTAAGGTCCCTGTAGCAACGATGCCTTGTTGTGACAAAGGAAGGAAGTTCATTCAGGCTGGCCAGCTGAGGAACTCGTCTTGGTACAGTACAGAGCAAACCTACCTTCTTAGCTGATTTCTTCTCATGTCTTGACTTTCAAATAGTGGAGCGTCTTTCCAGAAACCTGCCCAGACTTTGCCTTGGGCTCTTGATTCATATGTCAAATGGTGTTTTTGACTCTCTGACTGTTTAATAAGGTACCTCTATCTTCAAATAGACCCAAAGTAAAATTTCTCATCTCCCACCACGTTTCCATCACACAAATCCATCCGCGAAGCACCTCATGTCAAAGCCTCAGAGTTGCCTTGTGTTCCTTTCTTCCCCTTCATTTCCAACACATCTGAAATCCTATGGCGTTTGCTTCCAAAATATGTCCAGAACCTAAACTGCCTGTCAATCACTCTCGACCCCCTGTCCCTCCTGTGGTACTCTCATCTCTAACCGGGAATTTGGGGAAACTTTCAAATTAGTCTCACCATGTCTGCTTTTGTTCATCTGCTGCCCAGACTCAGCGCACCAGGTCGGTGGCCACTTCCAAATAGAGGTTGCACCATTTTGCTTAAAATATTCACCTCGCCTGTTTTAAAAACTGAAGTCTTCCCTATGGTCAGCAAGCTGATACCCTCCATGTAGATCTTGGTCCCCGCTATCTGTGACTTTCTCTGTTCCCCTCCCTTGCCCCTGCTCCTTCTCAGACCCTCAGGCTTGGGGTCTTCTTGCTCACTGCTCTTCTATGCAGCCTGCTTCCTTCCTTTCTCCATGTAAGTCTCTGCTCCTCCATCATGCTGTCAGCAGGAGCCTCTGACTATTCCAATGGCACACCATCGCCCCACCCCTTTTCCCTAAGTACTTATCATACTAGATAGTGTCCCTATTTATTGGAGGTTCTGGCTTGTGTAGCACCTTGAAATCATGATTAAAACTTAGATATGGGCTTGAGTGAGGGCTTGGGGGCCAATTTAGCTTCACAGAAACATTGAGTTTTCCTATTTTCTCTGACCCCATATGCATTCATTCTCAGTTGTCAAAACACCCATCAGAATGGTACATTGGTTATACTCAGTGAATATCAAAGACCCACCCACCATTGTCACATGGAGCTAACTCTCTGACTGATTTGGATAAATATACAACGGTGTGATCTGACTATTACAGCATCATGCAGATAGTCCGGTACCCTGGGAATCCTCTTTACTCCTTTTATCCCTCCGTTCGCCTCAACCCTGACCACCAACAGTCTTCCTACGTCCACTGTGTTTGCTTCTTCTATAGTATCCGATAGTTGGCATCCTTTATCATGCAGCCTTCTCATGTTGTTTCCCTTAATACGTACATAAGCTTCCTTTGTATCCTTTTATAACCTGATGGCATGGATCATTCTTGTGCTTGAATAATAGTCTCTTGCCATAGTTTCTTTAATTTGCCTGCTGGTGGGCATCTTCATTGTTTCCCTATTCTATCATCTGTCAGTCAAACGTCTAGAAGGATTGTATAAAGCTTCCGTGTGGACATAAGTCTTAAGGAGTTTGGGGTAAGTGTTGCAGAGCAATCTCAGGTGGTGTGATCAGTGAACAGCACAGTTTGATGAAGTAGCCATGCTGTGCTTGTTTACCTACTGGTCTATATCCTTGCTGTACTGCCCATATTCTGGATGCTGGCCGTTATAACAGACATGTCATGGATCTCAGTGTTTGTATTTGAAACTTCCTGGTAACATGATATGGAATTCCTTTTTCTATGCTAGGTTTTTATTCAGACATCTTGTCAGAAATGTCTCTTAAGGCCCATGTTAACCTATTTACTAGTTGTTTATGTGGTATATACATGTGTGCATGTGCATGTGTATGCGTGTCCTCTTGTCCCTGTGCATGTGGAGACCAGAGGTCAGCTTTCACTTGATTTTTTGAGGCAGGATCTGTTGCTGAACACAGATCTTTGCTCTTTCCGCTACAATGTCTGTCCAACAAACCCCAGGGACCTGCCCGTCTTTCAGCTGTAGTGTGGGAATTGGTAATACCGCCATACCTGCTTTTACATGTGGGTGCCATGGATCTGAGCTCAGGCCTCGTCTTTGTGCGGCAAAGATTTACTTACTGATCCCACCCTCACCCCCACTTCTGGTCCATTTTAAAATCAGAGCTCTTGATTTTCTTTTCTGAGTTTCTAGAGCTATGTCAGATACAACTCTTCCCATTCTGAGTTTACTTTCCTGGTCTGAACCAGGAAGGGCAAGTGGGAAACACAGGCATGGGGCATAAGGCAGAGTGGAGGCAGAGGCTGTGTGACAGCTTGAGTGTCTGACATCCTAGGGAGCGGTGAGAGTCAGAAACTGCTAAGTGAAAAAGAAATGTATTTCCCAGTTGATCCCGAGTCTGGCTATCTTCCAAGTCCCTGCCTTTTAGCACACTGTGCTGAGAAGTGGTTCTGAAACTGAGGGGAAGGAGGCAGCTGGGGTGGAGTGGAGGACATTGAGGAGGATGAGCCAGTTTGCTCCCTGAACAAGCACCATCCACTCTGAGCTACACAACATGGAAAGAGAGAATGTGGGACTTGGAGAGGTAAAGATACTTGTTCAAGTCTGACCATCCACATTCTCAGGGGTGGTATCGAAGAGCAAAAGCGAACTGCCATTTTAATTGAGTTTAAGTGGGAAGACACTCAGCAACTTCCTAGACGTCCAGAACATGTATTGTGGACTGCATGTGTGTAGAGCATCTGTGTGTGGTATTGAGGAGGGTATTTTCCCAAAGGATGTCATAAACAGCCCAGTTCTGCTTCTCTGCTTCAATCAATAAGAATTCTTCATCCATTAATGTTCTCAACAACCAGCTCTCATTTGTTGAAAGTAAAGCTTAAAAACAGGAATGTGTTCACAGTTATAATGATCACATGTGCTAAGAATGCTGTGGCCACAGTAATAATGCTCTGGTGTTACAAATGTAATATTCCATTAATAATTGTCATGGCAGAAGCCTGTCATCATGCTATACACAATCCAAAAAGCAACTGCAACAGAGTTAATATAAACTCAAGTGCCACTCAAAACTCCCTGGCAGGTGGAATTTATCCCTCCCAGTTGCCTCCCTCCATTAAACTGTGCTTAATGGCAGTCTGTGGTACAATTTGGGAACCCTCTGTCAGCGACACACATTTTAAATACAATACAGGCAATGTGCAGACAGCCAAATCCGAGCTGGAAGACAGCTGGAAGAAGTGTGCAGGAGGGCCCACCCATAGGGACAGGTCTGTTTTGACCATTGCAGAAGTATACATCTTAGCGTCTCTAGTCAGAGTCAGAAGGGACGGTAGAGCTCCATTTAGATCATTCTTTGATGTTGGGGAGAAATCTATTGGGCTCTTCCTGGCAAAATGTGCCCATTTACTATACAATAAAGACCACCAAACATTTCCTGTAAACCACCAGACCAAGTATTTAACAAGGCTTCGTGGGACAGAGGATTTCTGTTCTATTAGGTCCCACCATTGTGCATATAAGCTGATGTAGAATTTGTACGTGAATGTGGAGTGTGTAAGACCACATGGATAGTTTTATTTATGAAATGTGTATCTGGGTTGCATAACCTGTGGTATGAATCTCCTGAATGCCCCTAAGTCTCTCTGTGTCTAGGTCATGTCCTTTGACTTCCGATACAGTGCCTTCTATCTTCCAAGGAAATGGATAACAGCCGTGTGGGGCATTCTTTCTTTGGAAGAACTGACTGCACCTGGGGTGGGGTGGTAGCTGCTTGACATAAAGGTTTCCCAGGAGCTGTGGGATCGGGGTGTTCTTGCATAGTTTCTTTCAAGATGTACATTCTGTGTGACTTCAGGCTACGCTCAGCTTCAGCTTCATCGCTTCATCCTTTTATTTTGAAAAGCAGAGAAACAGGGAAATGCACACTGGATAGAGAAACATACAGAGGACTACAATGACCCCAAGTCAATCTTCTGGGTACTGACAACAGATTGAAGTTTAAATGGATGAATAATTTGTGGAGGAAGCAAGAGCTTTGCATAATTAAGCAGTCCTGACCAAGGTGTAATCCTGCTCACCACTGACTTACATCTGATTGGCAAGATAAGTTGTTATTGGGTCCAGGCATAGAGACTCCGGGTTTTAACCCTTCAGATGATTAGCAGCACTTCAGAGGTAGAGGCAGGCTCATCTGTCTGACTTCAAGGTCAGGTTAGTGTACATAGCAAGTTCTAGGCCAGTCAGAGTTAAACAGCGAGAACTTGTCTCCAAAACAAAACAAAGAAGTTGATATTGCTGCCACTGCACTAGACGCACACTCTGGTTCTTTAAGATACTTTCTCTGATCCAGGCTGGAACCCTGACCACCATAGATAACTGTCCTCATTTTCAGAGTAGCCTGCCTTGCCAGTCAGCCTCAGATGGCTTTATCTGTAAAAAATGTTATGCTGATGATAATAAACTGGTGGTGTTGTGTTGAGATTTAATTGAGATGGCATTTTCTAAAGTGCCAACACACACACACACACACACACACACACACACACACACACACACACACACACACAAAGATAAAAGATTGCTTGAGGGAGATAAAAAATTAAAATCTAACATTGAAAAATTAATTATTTAAAGATAGTAAATTTAGAGAAAGTAAGTGAGGCCTTTATCAAAAATGTGTGGTGTTGAATAACTGACCACCCCATGGTCTTCTACTACATTTCATAGTATGTGTCACTCTAAAATGCTTTTATCCAGTTGTTTACTTCCTTCTTACACATCTTTCCCCCACTAGAATATGAACTCCTGGAGGGAAGGCCATGTCTGTAATATTTGTTCATTGGTGGAATATCCAGTACTTAGAAAGCTTCTTGGCAAACAGATGTTCAGCAAACAACTGTTCAATGGGAGAAATAATAAATGAGAAGCCTGTCTTCACTGTTGAGGGCCTGGCTCCAAGTAGAGCAAACCATAGTGAGGGAAACTGAATGAGCCATCTGAAATTGTGAGACAATGCTTGGCATCTTGGCTTTTCAAATATGGAAAGTCAAAGAGGTGTTTATTCTGTGGAGACAGTCACCCAAGGCAGGACGACTACTTTCTCCAAGGTTCATGGCTTCCACAACCCTCTACATTTCTCTTTGTATCCTATTAAAGGAAAGCCCTCCAAGGATATAATTTTCCTCATCTGATATGGCTGTGTTCTTATAGTTACTAGTCACGTAGCTATCCTCTACTTTAGATAAATGACTTCATGTGACTTCATCTTCTGCTCCTCTTAGTGACAGGAACGGCTATGGTCAAGAAGGCAACATAACTATCCATGATCTAAGCCCTGAGGGTCAAGGAACACCCAATGTAGGGAGGGTACCATAGATAACATGAGCAATCTCAGGAGGCTGTCTGCTGGATGGGTGGGATCCAAGTCCTAGGAGAATGCCTTAGAAAGCATTAAACAAAGAGAGACAGCAACTGAATGAAGAACAGGAGCCCAAAGGGGTACAGATACCAAAATACACACAATGCACGTTGAGCTAGAGGGTCTATATAAGTCAGAGATTCTAAGAGATTCTCATTGGGCAGCTACCTGTGTGTCACCATTGTCACAAGAGCTGCAGGCCCAGTCAAAGACTTGATCTTTGCCCTCAACTTAGTATGTGGGTAGATATCAGATTTTGGGTAATAGGCTTGGAATTTTATATTTTCAATAACGGAGATTTAACTAAAACATCAGAAAGGGATAAAAGTTTCTCTAGTCAACTGCCACTGTCAGTTACTCATTTGAATTTGTAATTTTTAAATTACATTTACTCTGTGTGTGTGTGTGTGTGTGTGTGTGTGTGTGTGTGTGTGTGTGTGTGTGCATGCGCGCGTATTGGTTCAAGTGGGCCATGGTACATGCATGGGGGTCAGAGTATGTACTATGGAAGTTGGTATTTCCCTACAAGATGGGACCCACGAATTAAACTGTGGTCATCAGGCTTGGCAACAGTTGCCCCTACCTCCTGAGCGACATTTCTAATACTCACTCAAATTTCTCGCCATCAGTTTCTAGATTCTGATATTTCAGCGCCAAGCTTCTGCTACACAACATTTCCTTCCATGTGGAAGGTTGAAAACAGAGAGGGTTGAAAGAGCTGATCTATTTCTAAGAGCACCGGGACCTCAAGGCTGCCGGTGAAAGAGGTTTGGGTCTTAGCTGATGGAGATGGAGACTGTACCGACTCCCTAGATCCCATAGCCAGTGTGTGCTCAGATAAATCCTGACAGCCGAGGGAGGAGGACTTGGTGAGGCCTTAGTTCTGCCACCCAATTCTTAGCTCCACTCTCAGACCCAGCTACAGGCTTGTCAGCCAAGATTTTAAGTCCTCTGTTGATGTCAAATCTCAGGCAAGATAAATTTATCTAAATTGCTAGGATATCTGACTCACAGACTGAACAGAAACCCAACATGAAGAGTTCAAGAGTTAATCCAAAGAGGTCAGCGTTCTCATCCACATCCTTCTAGATTGGTACAAGCACAGCCTTTAGTTCTACCAGGCTGACAATTTGTAGAAAACCTCAGTAACCATCTTAGTTTACAGAGAAGCAGAAGAGTACTTGAACTGAGGAACACAATAGCACACAGGTGGAACAAAAGTTATAGTGGATAGTCGTAATGATTTTCTCTCTTACAAAAACAATGTTCACACGCTTTAAAGACAAATTATTAGAATAAAGGATTTTTTAGAAAAGGCCCTGGAATCTAAGCCTAATGTTTTTAAAACTGAATTATGTCTGCAGGCCAGCAAAAATAATTTTTCTATAGTGCTATAAAATGCACTCACATTTAAAGAGCAAATAAGTAAGAATAACTAAATCACTCTTGAGAAGGACGGACTGGAAAAGCACACTCTGAGGTAGTATTTTTCAAGGCACGCTAATTAAGACAGTCAGCAGCAGACAGGGAGAAGTCAGACCAAGAAGCTGAAGAACAGAACAACATTCCCTACACACAGAAAGCTTGAGAGAAGAACACAGAGATGGGAAAAGCAAGCGCCCACAGCAAAGGATGAGACACTGACAGTACTCTCACACTGTAAAGAGAAATAGTCCCAGAAGGAATAATTGTTTAGTAGCAAGATGTAACATCTTCAGTTCTTAAGGGGAAGCTGGTTGGACATATTTGTATATGGCGTAAGAGACACATCAGTTAAATGGTGGCAATGTTTAGATGCATATTTTCCAGTAAAATGCAATTAGTAGAGTAAAACAAAACCAAGCTTTGGATTCATCAATAATATTGAAGTATAGATAACTGGCAAATGGTTTGTATTGAGAACAAAAATTCCTGTAGGTTGGCAAGAAAAAAGAACATGTCAATAGGTCATAGAACCAGTCAGTCACTAAGGAGACATGGGATGTAGAACAGCTAGAAGACAATGCTCATCCTCACTGGCAATCCGAGAAATATAAAGTTAGAATCAGGTATTATTTATTACCCACAAGAAAACTCCAGTAAAATTACCAATAAAGACCAGATACTGACCATCATGTAGTTACTTGGAAGCCTCACTCATTGCTAATGGGCACGAGCCCTTTTGCAAAGCAATTTTGCCTTCTAATACTTGCAAAACTCGAAAATACTCACGCTTTAGGACTCAGATATCTCCCCTTAGAAATAGAAGCTAGAGCGTCACATGAAAGAGAAAGCAACAAATAGTATTTTTTCCACTCTATCCATAGGTACATAAGCAACCTATGTTCATCCACAGAGGAGTGTATAAATTGAAGCAAAGCATAAGCTACCCCAGAATGAGGAAATTGGAGGAATGTTATCCATGGGTTTCCATGGGGATGAGTCTTGTAAATATAGCTTAGACAGCTGGAAATGAGAAAGTGATCACATATATTATATCTAATATTCTTATCTACTTAAACTTCAAAACAGCAAAATTACATATGTTGCTTTTAGAAGAACATAGTTGTCAATATATAAAGTAAAGCATTGGGCAAAAATCTGTATTTGTCTATTTCTAAAGAAGGGAGGGAATAACTGGCTAGTAAGAAAATAGGGACACAGTTTGTCCATACTGCTCTTTTGTATGCAGATTTACACACACACATACATACATACACATTTAATTTTAGGTGTAATAAAGATTTTGCATATGCCAAGAATGTTCTTTTTTGTTGTAAATAAATCAGTGAGTTATCAGTATGATGGTAATTTTTTATCGACTTAAATATAAGAATATCAATGGACATTGCAGGTGTCTCTATCCCTAACCTAAAGCACTTGCCTTACAAACACAGGGAGTTGAGACCAGTTTCCAGAACTCACATAGACACCAAGGTGTGATGATGTTCACTTGGAATCTCAGCACCGGGAAGATAGAGATAGGACTCCTGTGAGGTTTGTTGCCCAGCCCATCTAGCCTGGCTCCATTGGAGAACTCCAGGCCAAGGAGAGACCCTGTCTCAAAAGAAATGAGTGGTGTCAGAGGATAAACACCTGAGGCTATCCTTTGGACTCCTGATACATGTGCACACATGTACACATGCATCTGCATACACATAGGTCCCTGCACACACGTGAATATACACATAAAATAAGTGTTTATATAAAAGGTACTGAAAAATCTCTTATAACTCGAGGTGTACATACCTCACTCACAAGATCAGTCTCAGGACATGGAAGGAGATCTCAGTGGGTCTAAAATCTAACATGTGGGCTGTAGACAGTTTACTATTGCTCCATGTTGTGCCTCTGGTTACAGGGTCAGATTCTATATATACTGTAGAGCAGATGTGGCAAATTCAAATCCCAAAGGGGACAGACCACTGACACTGTAGAGACGGTGGGAGAGAGAAAATTGGGCCAAACTAGCTAACTACCTTTCATCTTCTCTGCTAGGGATGGAGCATTCCATTGTAGGCCAGTTCTCCCACTCAAGCTGGTGGCTCCCGCTGGAGCCCAGTGTAATTAAATTAATTTTTCACCAGAAAACTTAAATACTCACAATTTATATAAACCTCTCTCTCAATTTTTAAATATTGACATTTACTTTACATCAAATACTACAGATTGACCAACCCATGACAGCAAGCTGCCCTCGGCCTATTAGTCTGCTCTCTTGCTATAGGACTCAGTGTGGTCTCTTGTAGTCAGCGGTGGCCATCTCATAAATCTTTGAAGAGATGATGAACGATGTCCGTATCTTTCCACTAATATCTGATGAGACATTGGTACATGGATTCTAATTCTTTCCAATTCCTGAGAAGCAAGGTTTATATTCTTTCTCATCCTAAGTAACTCTGATTGTTTTCTTATCAAATACGGTGGTACTGTGACAAGTGTCCCTGTGATGCCTTTGAGCAATGGAAGTTTGTCTTCTGGACACCTTGCTTTGTAGAAAAGCCTTCCATGTTACGTCATTAGCCCTCTTTGCTGAGACTCAGCTCAGTCTGTCATCTGCCCCTGCAAAGTGTCAGGCTTATCAGTAAATGTACTGCTGACAAGTATGATCTCTTTAATACAGCTTTTCCATGTAGAGTAGTAGAGCTCTGCTGCACCCTGTATGCATGCACCCTGTATGAATACACCCTCTATGCTTCACCTTGCATGCATACACCCTGCATGCTGTGCCCTGTATACATGTGTAACTTATAAAATTGTGAGCGATAATCAAATATTTGTATTATGCTTGGAGCACTGGAGTAGTTCATTATGCATGAACAAATAACTAAGCAGTACATTTTTCCATTTAGTGTTGAATTCATCTAACCATGAATCACTATCATTAATGAATTTTATTATAATTTACTTTGAAGATGGAAACATGATTTCTTATCAATCCCACATGTATTATCTCCAGGAGAAAAGGCCTGAACAAATCTGTGAGAAAGAAACAATCGCTCAAGGGTGTGCTAGGAGGATGACTTGGGAAATGAAAGCATAGGATGGTATATGGAGTTGGCCTATGGAATTTTTGAAGCAACATATTAGAGAATCTGAGGTTAGTTGTTTAGCTAATTAAGAAATTCTGTTCTATAGACTCACCCAGGAGCTTGTTTGAACAATAGGTATATCCAGACACAAGTGTGTTCTATTAAGGGGAGATCTAGATTTTGCATGTACAAAAAAAATCTAAAGCTATTAAATAACCTAGCTGTCATTCAGGTTGAACATAATGCATATTGTTAGGTGCCATGGTTTAGGATACTCATGGGCCTCCTTTAAAGAGATGGCTGCTGTATTCAAATAGAAAAAGCTGGTTTAAGAAGCATGAGATGTTGAGATGTGGAGGAAATTCCCTAAGAAGCAGAGTGATACCCAATACTAAATCCTAGAGGAATCTTGTTTGCCCAGACATTAGTGGATCTCTAAGAGCAAAGCATAGTTGATATTTAAAGCTATCTGTATGGAGGGAAGCAGAAATTGAGGTTAAGACAAGGCACTGGGGCTTCAGCCTATGCTAAGATGGCAGTACCACTCTACCTTCTTGGTTCCCTTGCAGAGGGCATAATGGGTGCTGTCAGAGCAGGAGCTGACATCTGTACTTACTGAGGCACAGAAGTAGACCAAAGGTGAGAGAGACTCTCCACAGGCTGTGGGAGATACCACATATATTATACTTCATGTTAATCCTCAAGAAACTTGTTCAGAGCTCTGGAGCATCAGAAACTAGGATCGAGAATATACCCATAATTTTCAAAATAATAAAGGCTCTAAGAAACATAATGTAGGGATCCGTGAGGAAACTATAACATCAGGAAGTAGAAGAGTCTTCAACAATTTGAGCAAACACAGACCTTTAGCACCAGCCCCAGCAGACTGCTGTTATTTATGGTTAAGAGCATCAGAGGGGCCTGTGCCTATGGATAATGGCAGCTGGAAAGTTCCCAAGAACAAGTTCCATACAGCTGCTTCTGTGCTCATTTCTGCTGATCCATCATTACCTGCGTTTTCTCTCTTGTGTGTTCAGTGAATGAGCAGCACCTTTGCCCTCAAGAGGCTGATAGTCTAGTTTAAAGAACAATTGCCTAATAATTTTGTCATTGTATGGTAATTGCTGTTAGGGATAGTTCAGAGTTAAGAGTCCCAAGGAGAAGAGTCTATCCTAGTTCAAGGTCTAGGCCAGGACAGATAGAAAGAAGAATGACTGATAAGGGTTTTGGAGGGCGTTAGCAGGAGCTGGCTGAGTTTCGGAGCTGCTAAGAGCATTGCTGGCTAAGGACAGAGAATTAGTAAAGCTACCAAGGTATGAAATAGCATCAGTGTGGGAGACAGATGCAGACTTTTCAGGGACTGCAAAGTCCAAGGTGATCCGAGAAGAAATAGCAGCCAATGAGGCTGCTGGTTTTGGGATAGACTCGTTCTTAGGGCCAAAAGGGGTTGTTGGTAGAACAGTGACACAGGGTAGTATTTTAGATGGGACATTCAGGAGATATACATGCAGTGTGCAGGATCAGAGGAAGTGAGACTGAGGGATGCAGAAAGCCAGAAATTATTTTCATTGTCACAGATACATTGAAAAAGATCCTAAAATGGGCAGGTTAATACGGTTGGAAAGTGAACAAGACCAGATCATAATCAGAAGGCAGTGTTTGATCTAATACTGAATAGACCTGTTTCTTTGGAGAAAGGGAAGCTGAGTGACACTCAGGTTTCTGACATAAAACTGTAGATGGATGGTAGGGCCATTGATTGAACTTGAGAATCAAGAAGGAGTGATATAGAAGAATCTTTGTGGGGTGGTTGTGGAGTGGCAGAAATTACACTGGTGGAAGCTTAGAAATGAAAAAACAGATATCATTTAAATTATCTTAGCCCAGTTCACCTTTACCCTCTGAGAAAGGGCCTGGGGAGGTATGGATCACATATTGCAATTGATTTCTGAGAATAATACATACTATACCCAGCCAAAGTTTTCAGTTATGCTATGCAAGAACTCAGCTATTGAGCTACATTCTTAGCCCAAAACATGTTTTGAACGTCCGAGTATTAGATATCTCTGTTAGGAACCTAGCCATCTCTAAATGTCATGCACTTAAAATGGTCTGGGAGCTAAGCAGATGGCGCAATAAAATAGCCATTGTGCAAGCATGCAGACCTGAATCAGGCCACCAGTTCCCATGTAAAAGCTACTGTTCTACTGTCACTGGTCGGGGAGAGACAGACAGGTTCCCAGCATTCACTGGCCAGCCAGTCTAATCAATTGGTGATCTCTGTGTCCAGTGAGAAACCTTGTCCCAGAGATAGGAGGTGGAGACCAAGGAGGAAGATACAAAATGGGAAACGATCTCCACCAAGTCTACATCTGACCGAGAGCTGATGTCTAAAATAGATAAAGGACTCAAGAAACTAGAGATAGAAAAACCAAATAAGAATGGGGTATAGAGCTACCTTAGACTCTTAAATTACACCCTTGAAACACAAGTGTTTAGAATATGGTAGATCATTTGTGTTTAGAATCTAAAGCTATTATTGCAGCTTCCTTCCTCTTCATCTCCCATCCACTTCATAAGTGGGGTCATTCTAATTCAGACAGTGGGAGACCAAGGGCTTGTACTGATGGGAACTCTCCATCACCTGGAGCTTGGAGGTGGAAACACACTTCCAGTGCATTTGCTGTCCTGAACTTGGGGATGAGGAGTGAAGAGTACTTTGTTTTACCTAAACCATCTAGCACCTGCTCGGTGTGTGAGGAATAGTGACTTGCCTGCTGGCAAAGTACAACATAACTTAGGGAAATACTCAGCTCATAGGGGAAAGCAAGCATTTTGGGTTTGCTATGCTGATGATGAGACTCAGCATGATTTCCAAAGCTTTACACTGAGGTTCCTGCTTTACTTCCACAATGTTGTCAATTCTGCATCAATCCGCTCCTGCCCCTGATACTGGGCTCCTACCGGTGGCTAACCAGTGGGCAGAGGGGCATTTGGCTCTTTGCTTATATGCTTCTCACAAGGGCAGCTCATCTGTGTTAGGAAGTGTTCTTCCCTAAGAGAATGGAACTGATATAATGGCTATTGGTACATTAAAAAGGGATTTCTTAGACAGCCTTTCAGGGCGTGGTCTGGATAGTCCAATAATGACTGTCCCACAAGGAAAGGCGGAGAATCCATGAAGGTGGATATCTCAGTGCCTCAAGTCTGGCCCTAGGATCCTGGAGGATTTATTTCTTGGAGAGCTTCTGGGGTATAAGCAGGATTGCTTCTCCTCTGCCTTTGTGTTTACAATGCCACTTGTCTTGGAAAGTCTACTGCTTAAAATCAACATTTCAATTTCTCAGCAAACCTCAATATCTAGAGATATCTTTGCTTATCAGAATGTTGAGGAGGGGCAGGAGGGAGGTGCTACTGGTATGTAGGAGCAAAGGACAGGTATAGTATGAGGTTTTTGGCCTGGACTTTTGGGCTTAACTTTAAGGTTTAGACCCGCAGACCCACAGACCCACAGAGATATATAGATGTTTATAATAGTTTTAGGCTGATTGGCTTAAGGCCCAGGCATATAACTTGTTAACTTTTTTATTTTTAATTTAACTTATGATTTTTATTTTGTTTAGTTATGCGACTCAGTATTTTTTTTAGAGTAGTATAGTTATCTTTTGGGGGTTTTTTTGGCTTTTTTGGGGCATTTTGCTCTGTTCTGCCTGTTCTTGGAGTTTTTTTAGTCTGGTAGCCCTGCCCACACTTCCTGTCTGCCTTTGGCCAATCAGTGTTTTTTATTAAACTCATAGGTGGGGACAATTATTTACAATGGAATAACATAATCTCCCTACAGACAGGAATCTGCTGAACATCTTATATTCCACAGGAAATGGTCTTGTGATGGAATTATCGGGCCCAAATTGTCAACCATGAGGGCTAATACCTACTTACCTGCCTTTTTGTGTAGAAGCTGAAAGAAGCAGAGGACAACTATGCTGCTCTGAGAAAAGGTACCGAGCTGCATGGCTGAACAGGATAAGAGTCATGGGTTAGTTTAAGGGTAAAGAGTTAGCAAGTTATATGCCTGAGCTTTAGGTCAATCAGCCTAAAATTAATGTAAGTGTGTCTGTGTATCTCTGCAGGTCTGTGGGCCTAAACCTTGAGGCTAGGCCCGAAAGTCAGGAACAGAAACCTCTTACTACAAATGGCACCCAACATGGGGCTCAAACCCATGACCCTGAGATTAAGAGTCCCATGTTCTACTGACTGAGCTAGTTGGCCTTGAGGTGAGGCCCGAAAGTCAGGAACAGAAACCTCTTACTACATTTTTGGCTTCAGGTCCTGAAGATCTGAAGATGGGTTCCTCGTGCTTCTATTGCTCTATGGGATTTTCTCCTTGGCTTTGGATCTATAAGAATGCTTTGGAGCACTTCTGTGCCTTTCAAAGTGTATTTCAACATTCTAGTTATCATACTGTATGTTTAGCCAAGGAGAAAAAATGGTATTTCTTGCTGTAATAAAATCTTACTCTGGATTATAGTATCTTAAACTTATACGTTTAGTTAAGAGGATTCCACTCCCAAGAGACGGATTTCTTCTTTCCTATAATGAAAAATAATTTGAAGTACCAGAGACTGTGGAAAGTTAAGGACTGTGTTCCTAGACAGGAATTCAACAAGATAAATGCTGAGTGAACCTGTGGGCCATCAACCTGACTAAGTCTGAGGAATGACTGTCAACCCATGCCTGGCTGTGTCTCCCAGCACTCACTCTGATACTGGTTTCAACCAGATTCACTAACAAGCTTTCCCCAATTTCCCTGAGTTTTTGTTTTATGACATGGAAAATAAAGGTATCACATTAGGTGATGCCTAAACTCTAATATTCTAGAATTCGTGGCTCAGTTGCTATTTCTCTATAGTACATGCTTAATTATTTACAGTTTATCTCAGAAGAACATGGTCAATATCCAAGTATTTATGAAAGAAGAATTTTCATAGATTACTCCAGTTTGATCACTGTTTACATGGGACTAAGACTAAACACAGGCTATCAGCATAACACAGTTAATTATTCAACTGCTTTATCTCTTACATATTGTTTGTAAAATATGAGTAATAAGGATTAAATAATCAAGCACATACACAAAAGATATTAATTAGTGGCAGTTCATAAGGTTTCCAGAGTAATGCAGTAACTCTGTGAAAATATTTGTAAGGTTAATCATCACACAGATGAAAACCAAATGTCATGGAATACCTCTTTGCTTTTTCTATCCAGTGTTACCTGACAAAGAAATCCTCTAATAAGTAAAAAGAAGTAAACAGAGGCACACTTCTAAGCCTTAATGACAACACCACCTCTAAAACTTGGAGAAAATGGTAGGAGTGAGGCTGTAGGAAGGGGGTGCAATTCAAAATATGAATCCATGATTGCCCTTCAGCTGGGACATTTAAATACAAACCCTCTAAATAGACTCCAAAAGTGCATGTCATCTTTCCTGCCTGTGTGTTCCCATATAGCAAAGAGCGTGCAGCCTTTTGGCTGAGGTTAAGAAAAAGAGCTTCAAGTTAATAAAAGGGAAGTCTGCATCCAATCTAAATCCAAATCCACACGCAAACATGCAAGTTCAATTTGCAAATTAGAATCAGAGTCAAATCCTTTTGACGTTTGCCTATCTCTAATTAGCAGCTCATTAGCCTCTGTGCCCAGCTAGGCACAGTCAGAGTGGCGGGTGCCATCAGCCACATAAGGACTCATCTGGGGTCTTCTAGCAAGGAACACCCATCCTCTTCCATAGCAGTTCAATTACTATGGTAATTGAAGAGAAGGAGATATTTTAGGTGGTTGAATATGGATTTGCAAAAAGGGGTGTACCATGGGTGCAGAGGTCAGTATATAAAAGGAAATGAGTTTAGTCAACTGTAGCTTCTCAAAATTCTTTATTGCAAAATTAGGTAGACTCACTAGAGTAACTGAGTGTGAAGGAAGAAGAGCCCATTGGTCTGTGAAGGAAGCCAGCTGTGACTCTTGAAGGGGTTGGCAACAAAGACACGAGACTTTCATGTTCAATGGTGGGACAAAATCAGGGAAAGCCTTATGTGTATAGAGAAGTGAACTTATGCCATGTAATCTTCACAGTGGAACAAATCTCACAAAATACACTGGCTAACTACAAGGATTAGTTAGTTTTCTGGATTTTCTGGGTTGCTGGTGTCAATAGGGTGGCTCATCTGGTTTTACTTAGGGTTATTATCCTTAAGACTGCCATTGTCTGGCAGCTTAATAGAGGCTAGAAGGTGAAAGATGCTCTTATTCATAAATGGAACCCTGGTATTCCCCACAAGTGTGCCTCATTCTACATGACTGGACTCTTTCAGTTGTCTTGCATGGATTTCCTGAAAGAGTAAAATGGGGGAATCCCAAGTTCTCAAAAGAGCCCTCCAACATCATGCAATGTTGCTGCTGTAGAATTCTGGTCAAAGAGGTCCCAGGCTAGGACCCATCCAAATGGTAAAATAGATCAGTTTCATCTCTCAATGGCAAGAGTGGTAAGATAATAATGGAAGGGCAGGGGACACAAAGGACATTGTTTATCAGAGGGGATTGTATTTATCTACCGTGGTAACCCATGTTGATGGACTCATGTAGCCCAGGCTGGCCTCACCTACATCTTGGTCTTTCCAATACGCATGTGCCATCACACTCAGCCAACAGTCTGTTTGATCCCTACTCCGATGTATGCAGCTGGTGGGGTGTTGTATGCATCTTATGACATTCTCAGAGAATGTTAAGCACTGTTCCTACTGTTCTGCTTCACTTGGGGCAATAGCTGAACTCTTGAAACATGTGGTCCCCATTCTTTTTGACAAATACCAAAGCATTGGATGGAGTGACTGGATCTTGTTGATGTGTGTGGTTCTTTGGGGGCTCACTTCTAGCTCTACCCTTAGCTGTCCTGACCAAATGGGTTTTATGATGCTTTGTGGGCTGGAGCATGTACAGCCTTAGAATGCACAAAAGAATCCTGCCTTCCTGTGCCTCCAGTGACACTTTTGCCTTTTATTTCTTTATTCCAGATAACCTTTGAAAATATAAGTAGTAATGGGTCTCACTTTCCTGGAGGATATAGTTTAAAGGTCAAATAGCCCTTTTGATTGGCACTCCCCAGTTTGGATAGGAGAGGCTGCAAAAATCACAGGAAAGACTTGTGAGATGCTCCAAAGGAACCTCAGAGGAAAAGCTAAGCGTGGCCAGCTTATTCTTTCAAGTTCAGCCATCAGATACTGTTTATTGCCTTTACTGTAGCAGCATAAATAAAATGACAGAGAGAATAAAAATGTCACTTGAGAGGAGTCTCCTCCACCTGATAGTGAACATTAAAAAGGGAGATGAGGGCAATGGGGAGATGGCTCAGTAAGAAAAAGGCTTGTCTTGCAAGCATAAGGGCATGAGTTCAATCCCCAGAACACATGTAACAAAAGACAATTATTAGATTATGCATTTATAGTCCAAGTGCAGGGGACACAGAGACAGTCAGACACTTGGGGTCAATCTAGCCTACTCTGTGAATCCCAGGCTAGTAAGAAACCTTGTTTCAAAAAAAGTAGGTAGTGCCTGAAGAATGATACCCAAGATTGTCCTCTGACCTCCATACACATGTTGACACTTCTCCATGTGTACCTACACACACACACATACACATACATACACACACACACATGCGCATGCACGGAGGGGGAGGGAAGGAGGGATGGAGAGAGAGAGAAAATACATAATATACATGCTTGCATGCAAACACAAGAGAGATGTGGACTTCACAGATCACATCTGTGGCTCTTTAAGCTCTGTTAGTGTATGATTAGAAGGAGACACTCTACTAGACACACTCAAATCAGATCTGCCTGCAGAAGAGTCTCTAGATCAAAATCAGATGGCCAAACCCTTATGTAATATTTTCGGTGTGATAATGCTAAAGATTCTGAGATCATCACATGGTTGAAAAGAGAAGAGCAGTGTGGTCATTAAACAATGTCTGCACTGAATGCAGCAATGAGACAGTGGTGTCTGTCATCCCTGGCACAGTCTATGCAAGGCTCCCCCACTCTGGCCTGCTACAATGTCCGCTCACCTCTCAAGGCTCAGCTTGTCCTTGTGCCTCCCTCTCTCACTCTAACTATTACTGATCTTCATTGCCATTTTATATTACCCTGTTGTGGGATCTGCCTCAGTTTACCCCTCAACTCCCTATGTAGAAGACAGGTGGAGCTTATTTCATAGTCAAGTGGAGACGCTCTTAAGGGGTGACAGTGAACAGTAACCAAAGAGACTATGGTGCCAACTTATACTTTCGGGAAGACATTATATTGCTTCCAAAGTCCCTGGAACAGATATTTTTTTCCTTAGTGGTATTTTTTAATACAGGTGATTAATGGGCCAATTTGATAACTTCTTAAAAGAGGAGACAATTGATCTTTGAGTTCTTTATGAAAAAGCTTTAGATTATGACCTTCTAGACACCTTAGAATGCTGTATCTTGATCCAGAGCCAGAGAAGAGGTTCAGATGCCATTCTTATGATCAGTAATTAGAACAGTGTGGTTTATAAGTGACTGATAATGAGGGATGTGCACTTGGCGGCTGCCACACCTGCTCATATCTGACTACTAATACTACCCCTCTCACACAATGCCATGGCTTGTTATATACGCACTACTTTGATATTCCCAATAGCTAGCATTATATTGACGCCTCTGAGAGATCTACCAAGTATTTTTTTTTAATTAATTGAACCTTTTCTCATAAGGTTTGAATAATTTCATTAGGATAGTGTGCTTTGAGATGGCTCTGGGAGAAACAAGTCATTAGCCCTATTTTTTTTTTCCTGTAACAACTAAATTCTCCTGGGGAGCATCTATGCAAACTAGTTAGAGTGAGATCTTATTCCATGAGTGTGAGAATATACACACAATAATTCAAGCCATACTTTCAGCAGTGAGGAAAAAAGGCAATAGGTTGTGTATGGAGGCAAACCCCTGTAATCCCCCAAATATAAGGCTAAGGGGGGGGGGGATCCCTGGATATCCAATCCAGGTTGGATAGCAAGATCTTATCTTGCAACAAGGCCAAACCAAACCAGACCAAGAAAAATCCCAGAATAAGAGATTTAAACCCAACTCTACAGACTTTAAGAAGTTACAGTTTAAGTGAGAAGCAAAATGTTAGGTCTTTAATCTATTTTTTTAATGGCAGTGGCTAAATTCCTGCTCTCTCAAGGTCTCTGCTCTGTAGTGTACCAAAGAAAACAATTTGTGAGTGAAAAGGCAAACCTTGTCTCTGATGGGGACTAAGTTTTAAGATATATAAGGAACTCTGGCAAATTGGTTAAATGAACAAAATCACCTAATAACTCAATTTACAAATAGATCAAGGGCATGAAGATATATTTCTGCAAAAGCATAAAAATGGCCTGAAGGCATAGGAAAAGATCCTCCAAACATTGCTGGTCATCAAGAAGAAGAAAATCAAAGTGTATAGTGAGCTAACCCCCATACCAGTTACAAGAGTTACTTTATATTGTGGGCAAGGGCATGGAGAAACTGAGCCCTAATACGCCCTTATTATAATACAGCCACTGTAAAGGCAGTGTGAAGGAAGGGGAATGTGAGTCAAAGCTATCCCATCTCGTCATCGTCAAAATGGCTACCATTAAGAAAACTAACAATAGGCATAGTGAGAATGTCCTGGGAAGAGGCAGAATTCTGTAGGTAGGAATGCATATTAATTCAGCCACTTTTTTTAAAAAAAAAAAGTCAGTATAGAGAGTCTTACAAACTTAAAAATATGACTGTTGTATGATCTGGGTATTTCACTTCTGAGTACAACTATGGCAGGGTCTGTGTCATCATAGCAATAGGGGCCCCAAACTCATACTTAAGAACAAACAGCTGAGCTATGGAGTCAGCCTATGTACCCATCAACAGATTAATGAACAATAAAAATCTGATGTATTTATACACTTAAGTTTTCTCATGTGCAGAATCTACATTTTTTTAAAGATATGAAAAACAGGGCTAGAGAGATGGCTCACGAATTAAGAAAACTTGCTGTTGCTGAAGAGGGCACAGGCAAGTTTCCCTAGAGGAACACAGCTGGCTGAGTGAGGGAGGATGTGTTAAGAGGGAATTTATTAGTTTGACTTGCATGGTTTGGTCCAGTACAGAAGAGAGCAGAAACCAGCTGATTACCAGTCCATAAGACAAGATGTCTGAGCAGTCTTGATGTTGAAGGCCCCTAGAGCTCATGGAGGGCGTTTAGTCTTCAGCTCATGCTTGAAACCTAAAGGGGTTTGGTTCTAACTTCCCATCAGTGAGGGAATGTGGCAGCATCAGAGCTGGTGAACCAGCCAACAAGAGTGAAGGCTGACAGGCAAATTCACAGCTTCTTTCTTCCATCTCCTTTTATCTGGGTTGCTGTGCATATTTGGGGTGGGTCTTCCCACTTAAATAATCTGATCATAAAAATCACTCGTTGGGACACAGCTGTCTTTTAGTTGATTTTAGGTCTAGTCAAGCAGACAACTAAGATAACCATCCAGAGAGGAAGTAGATGGTAAGATGATCAAAAAATAATGATAAAGTACAGTAGGGAAATTTTATAATGAAGCCTATTATCCTATACATGAGCTAATTGTGATGGTTAATTTTGTCACTCAGATGGCTTCTGGAGTCACCTGTGAGGCAAGCCTCTAGGCCTACCTGTGAGAGAGTAGGCTAATAGTCAAATTTGCAGACTCAAAATGCATACTAGTGTTTAATAAGGGCTGATGGGGAATGGTGAGCTACAAACCCATGGGCATAAATTTCCGTCAAAAATGCAAATTAAGCTCTAGAGATCTGTTTATAACATTTATCCATTAGTCAGTGGCAATACATTGTACACTGGAACATTTACCAAGAGCTGATGTTAAGTTTTCTTTTTATACCAAAAGGGAAATGAAGACAGGAAAAGAAAAGAATGGTAGAAATTTCTGTGCAATATCTGGGGCTGTGTATATCATGGTTTCTAAATCATTATGTAATTTTGCCTCAGAAAGGAGCAGCTGAGCTCACATGATTAGTTATCATAAGCCTTCAGCAAGCTCTCAAAGTGCAAGGTGAGTCTTCTTTCTATCTGTGCTGGGTGCAGAGTAGATACACACCTCGTGCCTGATGGGGACATCAGGGTATCTTCTTGGTAAATGTAATGCTGTTAAGTTTACTTTAGGAGTTTAGGACCTCTTTGTTTACCCATCATGAGATGTGGGCAATGGTACTCACCTTTGCCGGCCTCCCTGGCCTTATAACAACAGTGGAATATTGCAAAAGAAAGTAAGAATCTACGTGTCTACTGAGAGCTATTTGCAGTGTGTATTATTGTTTTCTTGTAAGCAGGTAATTGTGGTTGTAGCTTTTCAAGTGCCTGAGTGTTATGAGTCCTTGCTGTTTGCAGATGGGAGCATATAACTTTGAAAGTGATTGACACCCAAATAAACCCTTTGGCTTTAGAATAGCAGTATTAGTGTTCTCTGTTTCAGTATCGAAGCACAGGCCTTTGATGCATGCATTCATAGGTTGTCATCTCATCCTGTGGTGGGTGTTAGGGAAATAAGAAGTTAGGTCAACTGAAGAATGCTAACAGAGTTAAACACATATGACTTGTCTTCCCTTTTTCCTATCTTAGCTTCTAAGTCTTGTGGCTTTTACTCTGGTTAAGATTAGTACATCTAGATAATTTTATTTGTGAGTCCTGAGCTAAAATACTAGCCAAGATGGTCTAAGCCAGTGGTTCTCAACCCATGGGTCAAAACCCCTTTGGCAACTTTCTATATCCAAAAATATGTACATTATGATTTATAACAGTACCAAAATTACAGTTATGAAGTAGCACCAGAAATAATTTTATGACTCGGGGGTCACCACAGAAACCATGTTAAAGGGTCACAGCATTAGGAAGGTTGAGAACCACTGAGTAAACAAACATTCCCATTTCCTGCCACACATGAAATGAGACAGCATGAAAAATCCAGTCATTTTACCCACTATCAAATCCTTAGGAGAGATCCCCAGTCTTTCGAATAAAGTGGTTCTCAATCCTAAATGGCAGAGGAATTGCCTGGAGAAGTTTTCTCCATAGAGAACACAGATCCTGAGCCCATGGGTTTGCACAGCTGGTTCCTTCCATGTCCCTAGTTCACGGACCACAGTCAGAAGAAGAAGGCTGAAGTGAACAGAGAAAAACAGCTTCCGTGAAGAGCCTCTTCTGGTCAGACACTTCTCTACCACCACACACATGGCACTCCAGCCTTCCTGTCGGGGAGCAGATGCTCCCAGGAAGGTAGGAAATCTGCACTGGACAAAAGATATTCCAGTGTCTGCGATACATTGTGTGCATTTGGGGAACCAAATAGACTGGAGAACTGTCATTGCCTGCTGAAATACAGTTCTCACTACACAGATCAGGAGGGGTAAAGGGATGGGCCCACCAATGAGTAAAAAATACTCCATGCAGCCAGAACCCTAGCCAAGAAGGCCTGCTTCTTATTTATATAATCAGCCACACCCAGGCACCTGCTAAGAATGGCCAGTGACTTTGTGGAGATGTCTCTATGGCTGTCTTTCTCTACCAGTAACTTAAAAATAGTTTGTTTCCTAAGTGTAAAGGTTTTGGGCACTGCCAAAAATGCTTTTAATTTTTTTTTTGGTGGGGGGGAAAGAGGAGGAGGTGAGGAGGTACTTCTATATTTATGTGTGATACTGAAATAACTAGTTGGAACATGAAAAAGAAAATTATGCAGGCAAGTTGATTATTTGACTTCCTGCCAGACATCGTTGTTTGTCTTTTATTTATTTATTTTTGTCAAGGATTACTTTTTGTTTTGGCATAGTAACATTGTTTCAGTCTCTTCCATTTATCCCTCTCATACCCAACAAAATGACAGAGACTTTTATTTTAAAAGTAAATTTATTCATTTATTTGTGTGTGTGTGTGTGAGAGAGAGAGAGAGAGAAAGAGAGAGAGAGAGAGAGAGAGAGAGAGAGAGAGAGAGAGAGAGGGAGAGGGAGAGGGAGAGGGAGAGGGAGAGGGAGAGGGAGAGGGAGAGGGAGAGGGAGAGACATGTGTGGAGGTCAAAGGACAGCTTATGGAAACAGACAGATACTCTCCTTCCATGGCGTGGATCCTGAAAATTGAATTAAGGACATTAAGTTTGGTGGCAAGTACCTTTTGACCACTCATCTATCTCACTGGCCCTTATTTATCTTATTTTTTTGAAAATTCCGTATTTGCATATAATAAATTTTCGTCAGTTTACCCCATCCATTGCCCTCTCACATCTCTCTTCCATCTCTCGATGAAAACTTACTTCCCAACAATCTCCCTCCTGTTTCGATGCCCTTTTTTGGTGTGGCCCACTTTGTTTTGGTTTAGGTTGCTTGTACAAATACAGATGAAAGGCTATCACTTATAGGATACATATCGGTGGCTTTACTACTCCCAGTAGTAGGTCAGGAATAGTGGAGAGCTCATGAGCACCTGCCGATTCATGTTGTAGTATTGATGGACCCAGTCTTGAGCAGCCCTTGTGTGGGTGACCACAGCTGTAATGAATTCTTGGAAGTAACAGAAATTCCATGTCCAGAAGGTGTCTTTTTTTTTTTTTTTTTTTTTTTTTTTTTAGTATACCTTCCCATCTTTTGTGATGCTCTCTGAGCATTGGAGGGGGTGATGTAGATGTCTTATTTAGGGCTGAGCACCACTGTCCCTCATTCTCCATACTTCAACCAGAGAAGAGTCTCTTCATTAATCTCTGTGTCCTGCTTCAAGAAGAAGCCGAAGCAGTGACTCAGGTGACAGTTTTCTATGATCTCGGACGACCCACATTTTGTTTCCAGCTCCCACATTTGTGTAACTCACAGGCACCTGTAACTCCAACTCCAGTGCATCTTCTGGCTTCTGAGGGCAACTGTGCTCATGTGCAAATACCATCCTTCCAAACACACACGTATATAATTCAAGAAAATAAAATCAGTCTTTAAACAGAATAAAACAAACAAACAAACAAACAAACAAAAAACCAAGGAAGTTTCTCAGAGAAAGGTGCTGATCTATGGAAAATGCCAGTCTGTGCTGCTGTTCTTTCAAACATACAAACATAATTCCAAACAAGAAATGACTAGTTATCTAAACCTTTACTTCATCTGCTTTATCATCACCACCACTATGTGTGAGACACACAGCGTTCCTATTAGCATGCTCATCACAAAGTCTTCGTTTGGACTGACCTTTATCTTCATCATCCTTGCGTCTGTACTCAAGGGAACTTCAAAGGCCAACTTCAGTATCTTAGGCATGTTTCTGGAATGCCCTGTCAATTCAGTCATCCTGCCAACTAGCTAACAAGATCATGACGGAGAAAGCTGTCATAGTTTCACTTCCTAATGCCTAGATTAAGGCCTCTCTGATTCCAGCATCAGTGTCTAATAATCAATGATCTTTCGACCACCACTGACTGCGGAAAATCCTCACATCACTGAAGCTCTTTCTCTGGCCAAATTTGTATTTTCAGTGCTTCCATATTTTTAGAGTTTGAACTATCTCAGCTACCTCTGCACACTCTTTGGTACACCTCCCCCAAACACATGGAGCCCAAGTCTCCTCCCTTGAGGATGGGCACAGCTTCAGTAGCCCATTTCTGGTGCATAGATCATGCTACAAATGATGGTGTATGATCCATGAGGTGATCATAGAAGGCTTATGGCCTTCTTCTTCTCTTGTCCCCTCAAGACACTCATTCTAGAAGATACCAGTTGAAGTGTTGTGAGGACATTCAGGGTGTCACACTGAAGGTCCACATGGTGTTAAGAGTTAAGGCCATTTAGCAAGCACAATGTGGAACTCAGGCCTCTGGCCAACAGAGGTGACAAAGCTCATTCTAATGAGTCTTCAAAGATTTGAACCAAGCAATGTCATGGGAAGCTTAAGCAGTATCAATCTGCTCCTGAATGTCTAGTGTAGAAACTTAGAGGTCCTTGATTAATACTAAGTTTGGGAGGTAATTAATCATTCAGCCCAAATAATGAGTGAAGGTGTTGCATCTGCCATTATCACAGAAGCAGCTATTGACAGTTGATGATATTTCTACAGATTTATGGAAATAGAGGGTATGAAACACAGATATGTAGATACCTGCATGCCACGTCTAAATTGTTTATTTACTTTTATTTTTGTGTTTGTGTGTGTGTACATGTGGGCCTGTGGGCGTGCGTGCATGCATTTCTGCCACAGTGTGCGTGGCAGAGGACACCTCTTGAGAGTCATTTCTTTCTTGCCTCTTGGGTGGAATTTACAGATCAGATTCAGGCCAGAAGGTCTATGTTCAAGCATCTGTACCTGCTGAGCTATCTGGCCGGCCCTGGTCTAAACAAAACAAGAGCATCATGGAACTTGGATAATCCAAAATAAAGTTTCAGTAGAGAGTCCCTACCCCCTCCATGGTCCCAAGACATACAAAACCGATAGCTATGGATTTAGGTCAGTGGACTTTCCTGCAGTTGTTTCAGAGACTTCTGCATCCCCCAGATGTGGGGTGAGAAGAAAGGGCATTTGGGGGGTCCTGTGTGGAGAAGTGTGAGGAATGACCGTGGGTACTTTTTCCCATGGGATGCAGCGCTCTGGAGGGTGTTGTCTTTGTGAGATACAAATTAAGCAGTGTCCAGCCCCTGTCTGTTCCTCTTGACACCACCAGATCTGGGTGGGGGAGGTATGGGAGGGATGGGGGCACTTAACTTTCAGTAAATCACAAAGAGTAAATCCTAGAAGCCTGTTGTGAGGATAAGGGACTCCTGCTGAGCACACGAGGACCACCTTACAGTGCAAATTGCTCCTGCAGAGTTCAAGGGTAAGAGACTACAAGGGTATGTCTCTTTAGTTTGAAGGGTCTCTTTGGCCCCCAAGTCCTTCTTCAAGGGGAGGCTGGTGCTCTAACACAACCCCCAATGCCAATGCCCCCCCCCCCTTAGACTTTGTGTGGTAGAAGGGATATGATTTTCTTTCCCTTTCTCTTACTTGATTTCCAGGGACACAGCTTAGGCCAGTTTCCACTGTGCAAACCTCCATGGACATACGATCCCTGTGGAGACACGGCTCTGGTTTTTGTTGTTTTTAACACATTCCATTTTGAGTCATAAGCTGTTTGAGCTGGAGAGGAGAATATTAAAGAATTATTTAGTCTCCTGATCTATAAACTGAATTCCACTGAGCCCTTGGAGGTCATCCAAAGTGCTCATGGCCACTCCAGTTTTACTCTTCTTTATATGTAGTCACCCCACAGTGTCAGCAAGGGGACAGCAAAGCCCCCAGTTGCCCAAGTATGCTTGCAGAAAACTCTGTAGTGTTAGCTTACATTGCAGAAAGAAAGAACTTCCTTAAAATCATGGGTATTTTTATTTGGAGAAACAAAGAAAAAAAAACATTAAAACAATTTGGAATAGTTAAAAATGTAACCCTTTCCTTGACACAAAACAAAACAAACAAAAACACACCAAGCCTGTTGAATGTAGACAGTGTAGACCTGACACAGTAGGTGGCCCTCTTGAGCAGAAGTGAGTAACTTGGGTTTCCTGCCTGTGAAGCTCACCTCCCTCCTGTGACACCTGTGGCTGAGGAAAGGGTTCTCCCCGGGCAGCCTCCAGGGGCTGCCCCCCCCCCCCCCCCGTGCGCCTGACCGCCCCTCCCCCACAGGGGGTATTTTTGGAAGAGGACCACATTTCTTACCACATCCTGCCAATCCTGGCTGTTTGGAACTCAAAACTCAGCAGCTCTGAAAACCCACCTCCGGGGAGTCTTCAAAATACAATTTTCCACAAGGTCTGAAAGCAATAAATTCAATTATGAAGCAAATCTTAATAATTTAAGATTATTTCTGTTTTTTCCATATGGACAAATATAGGCAAACTTTGGGAGCAGTTTGGTTTAACAGCATTGTAATATGCAGGATAGAGGGGGCGGCAGTTCCCCTGCGGCGCCCGAACCCCATATCTGAGTTTTGCTCTCTCCACACATGACTGGA
Source organism: Phyllotis vaccarum (assembly GCA_033318265.1). Taxonomy (NCBI): domain Eukaryota; kingdom Metazoa; phylum Chordata; class Mammalia; order Rodentia; family Cricetidae; genus Phyllotis; species Phyllotis vaccarum. Next base: position 11,392,700 of record JARWLC010000017.1, on the reverse strand, counting down.
AACATTCCGTGTATCCAAATCCTCAAAAAGGTCAACAGCAGAGCATTTTCCTGCCTTAAAACAAATATTTATTTTCTTTTCTTTACCGCTATGTGCCTATGCTGTATGAGAATGTACACATGTGACCTTGGCTTCTCTGGAACTGGAGTTACATGTAGTGATGAGCTGATTGGTGGGTCCTGGGAGCTGAACTCAGGTGCTCTGCAGAAGCAGTAAATGCCCCTAACCTCTTAGGCACTTCTCCAGCAAGAATATTCGGTGATATGGCAATTATACCACACAGAGTATTGAATTTTCCCAACAACTCTCCAAGGCAGATGCGAATAGCGCTGTCTCGTTGTGACGGAACAGGTGTGAGTCTTTTGAGATTACACCAGGAAATCTACCTATAGTCTAAACTTGACCACTCTCCAGTTTGAGAGAGCAACGGGTGATGGCAGGCAGTGTTCGATTTTAGTCTTCATCTGTGAAAAGGCTGTCGTGAACTCTAGACATAGTTTGAGCCGTAAAATCGAGAGAAGCGAACTGGGCTCTGGTAAAACTCCTGTTTCTTGAACTGGTCCGCTATTCTGGTTCCCTTGGTCTAATTGATCAGTGGCTTACACTGGGCCTGCTGTAATCATGTATATTTTATGAGGAAAGCTAATTAAATTGCTTTTTTAAAAAAATAGTGGCATATCATTCATCAAGGATTTGATTAGTAAGTACACTAAATAAATCAGCATGAATGTTTTAGCAGAAATGTTGTTCAACTAATACAATGTTCATTGTTGCTACTTTTAACTGAAAGTTTCATGGAGTTTCTACATGAACAGTTTCCAGCTTGCTCGAGTGATATGAATATATATATCTCCATAGACAATTGTAGAATTTTCTCAATAGCTCTTTGAGGTAGATGTTAATAGCACTGTTTTATTCATGAAGAAATAGGTGTGTGTCTTCTGAGATTACACCATGAGAGAGTTCAAGAATCAGAAACCAGTTTAGACTGTTTAGATTTTTAAGAGGGCTTAGAAGTAGACTAAGATTATTGCATGAATTCTACATTGGTATTATTAATGAAAACCCAGAGCAAGATGTTGGGGCAAAGTTGAAATATCAGAGGAACAAGCCAAAACCACTTCTAACTGGGCCAACTACTCTGGCCTATCTTTCTGAATTCTCAGACTGGATGCCTTTGAGTCCTCAGCCATAAAGGAAGCTAAACCCCTTCCTTCTCTCTCTCTGCCAGGAATCTCACTTCTTCCTTCAATTTTCCTAGTGCTAGGATTAAAGGTGTGGGTCACCACTGCCTGATCTTCATGGCTGGCTCTGTCCTCTGATTTTCAGACAAGCTTTATTAAATATGCAATATATCACCACGTAAGTCTTCCTTCCTTATTGCTTCCCTGTTTCCTGTTGTGCATTAATGAACCAATCAATAAACTCATTAGCTCATGTTCAAGAGTATTTGCAGTTCATGCCCTCTAGAAGTAGTGAAGGACAAAAGAGAATTTTGAAAAGGCCGTTTCTACCTTTGATACTTAAGATGCCAGGTGACAACTATTGGTCAGTTATTTGCTAGTTTCAAGAGATGATGAAGGGGTGATGTAATAGTGACCTAATCCTTTAAGAAATACTCAGTGGGAAAATAAGCCCTCAATTTCTCTTTCTTAGGAAAAAGATTGATTTTTTGAAAAAAATTTCTTCTGTATATGAGTATTTTGCCTGCATGCATACATTCCTGGTGCCAGTAGAAGCCAGAAGAGGGCATCAGATCTCTTGGAACTAGACTTATAGACAGTTGTATGCTGCTGTATGGGTATTGGGAACCAAATCTTGGTCTCTGAATGAACATCCAGTGCTCATAACCCCTGATCTATCTGCTCAGTCTCTCCATTTCTTTTATGCAAGGATGAGCAAACCAGTGTTGGAAAAAAAAAAAAAAAGCTCAGTCATCCACTGTATGAGGAGTGCTGCTTGTGGGAAGTGCATGCAAAAATAAGGCAAGAGGGTATTTTATGTGCATTCTCAATAAACACGAGAAACTTGCAAACAGGCACTGAGAGATGCAATGGGGGCGTCTCTTTGGAATACTACCAAGGAGTTAACAGGATAGGACAGATCAAAGGAGCATGAAGGTGGGAGGATGAAAATCTACCTTAAAGGTGATGAGTAGAGTGATTAGATGTTTTTTTTTCTCTTATCTGGGAATGGAACCCAAAGCTTTGCCCATGCCAGGCAAGCCCTGTATCACTCAATTACATTCTTAGCCAGCAGGATAGAGATTAGAGAAAATAATTCAGCAGATAACAAGTGATACCTTATTATCAAGACCAAAGAAATAGATTTTAGAGTGATGGAAAGAAGGTTGAAATTAATGACAGAGACTGAAGGCAGATATCTAGAAGAAACAAAGGAGCAAATGACCAAAGAATGACCCATAGAAAAATTTCCTGATCCAAATCTACAGTATCACCACATCACCACCATCATGATCATCATCATCACCTTCATTGCCATCATCACCATCACTATCATTATCATCATCACTACATCATCACCATCTCCACCATCACCATCAGCATCAGCATCATCAATACTATCACCACTACAATCATCACAACCAGGAAACCAGTTGGGGTTCCAAGGGGCTTAGGTAAATTTTTGATAGAATGCCAAATTCTTATAACATTAAGGGAGCAACTTATAAAATACACCCTTTACAAAGAAAACGTGTACTTTATGATGTTTCATAAGAAGCACACAGGGCAGTTTTAAAAATCTGGACTGGTCACAGAAAATTCCTAACACAAGAGTTCCACAATTAGACATGACAGTGTTTCAAATGTCGGTCATGTTCAAAGGAAAAAGAGGAGCCTGCTGATTAGAAAAGAATTCTAGAGGAGAATAGCATTCAAAATGAAAACATAACCACTGTCCCAAAGATGAGTCAAAAGTTCTCACCACAGGAAGGATGGATTCACCCATGAAAGAACATTGGCATAAGCCATTAACATTGAATGCAATACATTAATTTATAACAATTGTTATGATTTTAAGAATAAAAGCAGTGTGGCATGGAAACAGTGCTTTATGGGAAAATTCAATCATAAAACTTTGATTCCACAATTAGATAAATAGTGGAAAAATAACAGGGAAATAAGAATGAGAAACTTTTTGATTCATTTTTACTATGTATTAGACTCTATTTTTATAATAGAATATTGACCAAAAAATTTTAAAAAGAAAATGACTTAGATGTAAAGAGCTAGGGCTGAGATCGGGGATAGCTCGCTTAGGAAAGTGCTTGACTTGCCCAGACCTGAATTAGAACTCCAGAAACCATGTAAACCATGTACAGTAAACATAATCCCAGCTCTGGAAAAGCCCGATAGGCGGGTTCCTGGTCCTGGATCTACCTGTTAGCCAGCCTAGCTTACTTGGAGAGTTCAAGGCTAGTGAGAGATGTTGTCTATAAAAGAAAAAAATACAAAAAATGGTTTATATTTGAATTTTTCCATGTCAGTCCTGTCTGTTCTTAATTGATATATCACCCAAGGCTATAGGATGTCTCCATTAATTTAGCTTTTATAGGAACAATGTGTTCTGGTTTATTTTTGCCTTTCTATATTTATTTTGTAAATTAACTTCTAAGATAAAAACCTTTGCAGCAGAATTTTTGGATTGATACGAACTCTTAATTTGATGAATATCATTAAATTCTTCTCTAACAGTGAAAAGGAAAGTGAATGTCTATTTCCTCACTTCCTTGAAAACTGAGCCCCCCATTAGTGTTTAGAATTTTGCTATTTTCCAAGACCTAAAGAAACAATTATTATAATTCCAAAACATATCTCTTTAATTTTCAAAAGAGTTTGGCATTACTTCAAATTCTATTGTCAAATTATATTCTCCATTGTATTTCTCTCTTTATAGCCATTGACCATTTCATTACTGATTACATCTCTTCCATAAAACACAGAATTGGCCCTCAATCAGTTTTCTATTTGCCTTCTGACTATGGCGTGATTTTTTTCCTGTAAGGAAGTAGAAATGACTTGGTAAGTGAACTTCCTCTTCTTTCTGTCATAGCTTCTTGGTTATGTTGGCATCATTTGTAAATTGTTCTATTTGCTCACCTTTGGGAACATTTGCTATACAGGTTGATCTTAATGACGGGTATGTACTTGAAAAGCCTATACTTCCATAAAGAATTAACGAGTCTGTATCATGCAAGCATGAGTGTGTGAGTTTGGATTCCCCGTCAGCCGCATTAGATGGCCAGATGTAGCAACACCTGAGGAATGGAAGCTGGAAGATTTGTAAGCATGGTTGGCTAGCTATCCTAGTCAGTCAGAAGCTCCAAGCCCAGTGAGAGATCTTGTTCCCAAAAGTAAGATGAAGTGGGATAGGCAGAAGTGTATGGCATCAACCTCTTGCTTCCACATTTATGAGCATATGCATGCACACACATGAACATGTATACACATATACACATATGCATAGGAATCAATGATACTTGCTGCCAGGACATAGACTATTTTACAATTCAAGAATGCCTTCTTACTAATGTATTACAACACAGCAATGCTTCAAAAGAGACAAGCATATGGTAATTTCATCAGATGTCAAAAAAAAAGTAGGGCATAGCACATTACTTACAGATGAGAAAGAAAGCCCCAGGAAACTAAGAAGAGTCTTTCTGCAGATGATTTGAAGTGCCATAAAACATCAGCTGGCCAAAGGCTTAATGGTGGACACCAGAGACAATCCCAATTAAAATCAGGAACTTGACCAAGATTCCTGTGGCGGCCACCATTGCCTCACTTTCTGATGAACACACTGTCCAGCACAATATGCTAATAAATGGAGAGTGGCTGCATGAATATTTTAAGAGAGAACAGAATTATCATTATTTGCAGATGACATAATTAAATACAGAGGAAAATCCAACTGGGAAGCTGGAATGAGAACTGATGTCGTTTAGGAGAAGGATGCAGTGAACATAAAAGCTACAAGGGATTACTTCTTCTGTGAGTAAGTAATAGTCAATTAGAATTAACGGGGAAAGCACTTTTCACTTTCTTTCAAAATAAAAGCCAAAAGGTCATTGCCATGGCTAATAAAATATGTGTGGAGGTAATATGAAGAAATGTCAAATTATTGTTAGAGCAAATACAAATCAGAGACTATAATTTTATGTCCTCAGATGAGGACAGTGATGTATTCAGGGATATTAATTTTCTCACATTCATTTTATGCTAATTACTATTTCAATGGAAATCTCAATGGGAGATAATTTGGCAATGTGATCCTCACATTGATCTCACAGAATTAATAGAGGAAAATAAGAAACAGTATTTTGTAAAAGAATAGCAATTCTGGAGGAGACCTGAGTTTCTGAGACTTCAGATAGTCTAATGGCACCACTGAAATGGTAAATGCAAGGAGGTGGCTTTGAAATACACTTTACATAGCTTCTCTGTCTTTTGTCTTAAGTTTTGGGGGCCAGATGTATTTTGGGACTCAAAAATTAGATCTCTGGTGAGTAATCTTGACCATATTCTAAACATGAACTTCACAGTTTCAGACTCCTGGCCCCAGCAGTCTGCTCCCCTCCAGCGCTCCATCATCACATGTGCTGGTATCACTATAGCCGAATGGAGAGGACATAACAGCCACAAACAACTTCCTACTGATTTGTATTATATTTTGTTCTGAAACGAATATTGGCACCAACTCCTGGAAATAAAGAGTTCACTGTTTGAAAAGTTACTAATTTAAGATCTGCAGATTGTCCATATACGTGAATCAGAGGTTACGTTCCCAGCTCTGGGGTGGAGATTGGATGGCCAGACATTCATTAGGGGCTGTTCTGCCCACAAGCTGAGAAGAGGGTGGAAGTGGGAGCAGGCAGAGGGGAACTGAGCTGGTTCAGGCTGGCAAAGGTTTTGTTCATACAGACAAGTATAGGGCTTAGATGCCTCCACCATTAGCTGAGCCTCTACATCTCCATATGGACCTATGCCTGTATGTGGCTGTCTCTGGAGAAGATAGGACCCTCCTTAGGCAGATTTTATTTCCTCTGATGAGATAATCCCAAGAAGAATATCAATTTAGTGCTGGCTTCTCCAAGGTAGAGGGATAGATTCTTCACTATTCAACAGAAATCTAGACAACTCACCAAAATACCTACTATGTATATAAGAATTTAATAAGTCAAGCATTCCACACAATGGATTAGCTATCTAGTAGTCTGTGGAAAAGTGTCCCTCCCAAGTCTTCCTATCATACTATATGAAAAGTAGTGTAAAGATGAATTAAAAAGAAAATTTAAATATTCTTCACTGTTCAAAGTAGAGATTGAGTTATAATCATAAAAGAAATAGTGATAGATAAGCTAAGCAAGTTTAAAATGGAAAAATTTAAATGTTAGAATATTAAAATCATCAAAAATAAAAGACAGATACAAATGGCAAAAGATTATATATATACATATACATATATTTTTTCATATAAAGTTTGTAATAGCTTATACAAATAAAGATGATCTCATTAGAAAAATCGGCAAAGATCTTACACAAAACATTCTGGAAGTACATGAAAAATGTTCAACTGGATAAATTAAATAAAAATAAAACCTTGAGCTATCACTTTTCTTTTTCTGCACAAAGTTCCAAACATCATGAAACACAAATCTCTACAATGCCAAAGAGGTGTGGCCTGACTTAAGCAGAGAAATAAATTATTGCCATGTATCTGGAAAGCTATTTGACCATTTATTCAAGAGCCTTAAACATCTTTATAAAAGGCTATCATGACTATATTATGTAAAGTCATAATTGAAAACAGTTTCAGCACTAAAATATATAAAAGTATAATCATACTTGAATGAAATTAATAGGGAAATATAATCATAAAATAAGAACAATTAGAATTTTTAAAGAAAATATCTAATTTCTAAAAAAAAATTAGAAAAGAATAAGTGATCTGAAATTTCTTCTGAACAAAGAAAATGTAAGACAAAATTATGTTAATATCTATGAATAATCTATCATCACCTATCAATTGCCTTTATCAGCTATCTACCTCCCCTTCTGTCTATTCTAGTTTCTTGTCTGTTGCTGTAATAAAACACTCTGACCAAAACCAATGTAGGATAGGAAAGGGCTTATTAAGCTTCCAGTGATAGTTCACCATTGCGAGAAGTCTGGGCAAGAAAGAACTTGAAGGCAGATTGGCTAACTGGTCAACATAGCATTTCTTCTAACCATGAAACTCACTCATAGCCAAGGAATTAGGCAGAAACCACGGACAAATGCTGCCTGACGGCTGATGTAAGCAGGCTCATGCTTAGCTAATTTCTTATCCACATGGAGTCCCAGGAAGTTGTACCCTCTCAAATCAATCATCAATCAAGATAGTCTCCTAAAGACATGCCTGATCTTGACAGTTTCTCAGTTGAGACTTAAAGTTTGTCATGTTGACTGTTAATGATAACTAGGAAACTACATATTATCTCTCATCTTTATATTATATATTTTCAGCATCATGATACAGTTACTCATCTATTTATAATCAAACTATCAGAGACTTAGAAAAAAGAGTAAAATAAATAAACCAAGAAATTACTGGTAGATATTCCTGAGTATTAGATTTTAGCTGCTTTATGTTTTTGATGTCTTTGCTGTATTTTCCAAGAGTTAAATGAACATGCAATTTTGATCAAAAAAGAGAAATCAAAGTTTATTATAAACCAAAACAACATATAGAACCTTGTAGCCTATAGTCTTATAATATGGTTTTATACTCTTTATTAATAATAAAGTTTTTATGATATTTTCAGTTCATTCAATTTTATGCTTAGCACCTTGTGATCCCATTTCTACAATAACTGTTATGTTACAATTAAGCATGAGGGTCTGTTAAAAACTATATCACTAAATGAGGGGTTATGTAGCAGGATCTGGTCCTAAAATGGTTGCCATGGGCATGGATCTGTTTATTTTTCACATATTGTGAAGTGATTTTTAAAGCTCTTTAATCAGTTATAAAATTAGCTTTCTATGAAAAGGACAATAATTTATGCCTTAGGAAAAAACATTCTTGGCATTAAAGAATGTCATGTTTTATTATGTTTGGAACTTTATATAGGAAAAGCAAAGTGATAGCTCTGTGTTTTGATTAAGATTTTGTTTTCATTTAATTTATGGAGTTTTTCGTCTTTATGGCAGAAGATCTGTGGGTTTCTGAATCAAGAGCTCTCAAGGCACGTGAGAGCTAATCTCCCTATGGCACTCTATCCCCATGTCATGAGAGTTGAAGGGAGCTTATTTAGTGTGATGATCCACAGAATACATCCTAAAAAGGCTCTGTTGGATGAATCACTCTGGAATAAACATACGTGGCTCTACTTGATCCTGAGAGTCATTGGGCTGGCAAAATCCCCAATAAGTGTTTATTTACCTTACCTTACCTCAGCCTCTGCTCTGTCCCTGAGTACGTGCTACATCTTATCAACTGAAGCATTAATCATATAAACTGAGCAGATCTAATTACAAAACACACTTTACTTGGTAGAAGGCATTTAGCCGATGTGGGAATCCATGCTCAGTACCTGTTAATTCCCAGGGCACACCAGTTAACCTCTCTATACCCTCTCTACTAACTAGTTAACGAGTCCTACATAAGCGCAGCCCAGACCAAATATTAGATTGCCAGTCAGACTGGAATGTTCCTCAGCTGTATACAGGAGCAGTGTTCACAATTTGGGGTTGTCCACATGACCAGTCTCTTATTATCACAGATCACAAAGAACCAACTGTATTCATAAGCATATGAACATTACTCACACGGGCTAGATTGTATGAGCAAGAACAAACAAAAAGACTAAAGTAAATGGAGCAGGAGAGGGACCCAAACTTGAGATTGTTGCCCTGGAAGGGATCGTGGAGAGAAATCTGTGCTTCTAACCCAGCAGTTCATGGCTTGTCTTCATAAGGAAGAAAGGAAGCAAAGCATACTCAAAAAGCTCATTAGGGTGACGAAGGGGCCAGGGCACTTAGCTCTTCTAGATCTTAGAAGTCTGTGCTTTATCTCTGTCATCCTCAAAGTCACAAAAGAGAAGGAAGCTATTGCGTGAGCACTGAAGAAGAGATGTGAATTATTATTATTATTTTTTTTTTTGTGGAGATGGAGATGAAGTCAGTCACTGGTTTTTAATTCAAAGAAGAAAATGTCACCTGTTTTTGCTTAGTGTTAGAGTCAGTGTGACTGTGAGTGAGTGAGCATTCATTCCAACCTCACTTTCTCACATCCTCTGGGCCTCTGAGTTCCCTGAGGCTGTGTGATTGTCCTGTGCTCATCTGAGTCTTTAGAGAAGTCATTCCTCTGTGGCTACCTCTGGTCATGCTTCCACCCCCAGGACTCTGCTGAGGGCCTCCTTGACTGAAGCCTCATCATCTCCGAGGGACTGAAATGGTCTTGAATATTGTAAGTCAAACCACAGAATCCAGCTAGTTCTTGATTGCTTTCCTTCCAGGAAAACATGGCTGGTGTTTGAGTAAAACACACACACATATTTTCTCTATCTCTTCCTCTCTCTCTCTCTCTCTCTCTCTCTCTCTCTCTCTCTCTCTCTCTCTCTCTCTCTCTCTCTCTCTCTCTCTCTCTCTCTCTCTCCCTCCCTCCCTCCCTCCCTCCCTCCCTCCCTCCCTCCCTTCCTCCTTTTCTCTCTCATGATAGTAGCAGTGTTAGAGACCTACTTGGTTGGAACTCTCTCTCCTCTCCTTTCTGTTTATAAAATATCTACCCGGGTTTTTTTTTTGATACTTTATATCAAATTTCTATAGGTCCTTCTCCAACATATCAGTGGACCCTGAGGTTTTGATGTTTATTGATTTCCAAAACATCCTTGTAGTGATTTGAAAACCTTCAAAGGCTGATATTGCTAAAATCAACATCTATAGTGTGGCCCCAGGGATCTTAGACACAACTAGTCAGTTCCTGATGTACCCTGAGTTCTAAATACATACACTGCTATGATAAGGTTTTGGGCCCATCTGACCAGGGGTTCTGGACTCATAGACTTGTAGTCTTAGACTCTTTAGCATCTTATAGTTGCTTTGGCCCTTAAAAATGACTTATATATTTATATTAGCTTTATGCTGTTTGGTCTATGGTTTAGGCACTTTGCTAGCTTGCTCTTTCATCTGAACTCAGCCCATTTTTATTTATCTTGTCACTTCGCCCATGGCCCATGTGTTCCTTACATGTTGTTTTTTTGGACGGCTGGCTTGATTTGTCTTTGACACTGCCCTTGATTTCATACCTAACTGATTACCCACCTATTTTTTTATGGTACCTTTCATGGGCTAAAACAGCTCCTTTATTTAAAGATTGATATTCACAGCATACAGAAAGACATTCCCACATCAATATGCCAAGGGCTCTCCGGGATCTTCATCTACTGAGGGGTTACAGGAGAACAAGTCCTGGCTTGGACCTTCATCTCCTTTCTAGGATACCATCATTTCCATTCTGCCCTCACTCCAGTGGAGTTGTCATTCCCAAGGCAGGCCACTATGTGTTTGGTCTGTGACACCCTTGTGTAACCAGAAGTTTCTATCCTCTTTGGCCCGAGATCTCGTAGTCACTTAGCTCCAAATAATCACACTAGGCTTATATTAATTACAAGCTGTTTGTCTTATGGCTCAGGCTTCTATATCAGGTAGCTCTTACTACTTAACCCATTTCTATTAATCTATGTTTTGCCACATGGCTAGTGGCTTTACCTGTGTTCCATTACATCTCCTTTCTTGAGCAGCAGCCTGCAGCGTTTCCCTTAACTCCATCCTCCTTCTCTTTTATCTATGCTTGTAATTCCCACCTGCCTATAAGTTGCTTTTCCATAGGCCAAAACAATTCCTTCATTATCTAACAATAATTTACAGTGAACAGAAAGACAGCCCATGTCACCCTTGAGATACTCTGTGTTCCCCTTTTACTAAATTGCTTGATTAGTTTTCTAATGACCTTGTCCCATTTCCTCCCTAAAAAATATAGATAATATAGATTTGTACTTATTAATAAACTTGCTTGGCATAAGAAGTATCTTGTATACAAGAGGTAGCTTGGGACTTCCTGACCCCAGCTTCTCTGTCTTCTTCATCTTTCATCTTCTGGCTGTCTACAACTTAGGAACCTGCCACTGAAGAATGACCTACTGGTCTGGGTCACTCACCATGCTGCTTTGAAGTCTTTTCCAAACCCCTGGGACATTAACTCTGTTCTTGTGCCTTCCTTATTCTAAGAGCCACTATTCTCATCAAATGCCAAGGGCTTTGAAACAGAAGCTTGCCTTTTTCTTCACACTTTGACCTCTAGTTCAGCATTAGCCTACATCAAGACAGAAAAGCAGTATGACACTGACTAACAAAGCAGCATGATCCCTCCTTGATGGCTTTTCCCCAAGAAGTTGGATGACCAGAGACAGGCTCTTAGAGAGGAGCATAGCTATTCTCTTCTAAACCTCCTTGAGTTCCCTGTAACACTTAAAATGAATCAAGATTCAGGATGATGGAACCTTGGAGTATTGAGACAACAAAAGGAATGCCAGAAAGTCAGAACTAGAAACCCAGAATGAAGTAGGTGCCTGCCCAAGGCCTTAGGATGAGGACAGTAGAGCTGGGCACCAAATGTTAATATACAGACTTCTGGGTCTGACTCCTTAGAATTCCCACCATACAGTCAGAGATGGTGAATTGCAAGGACAGTGAGAAATTCTTATTTCATATACTAATTACAAAGCAAAAACAAGAGAAAAATTGTAATATAGAGAGAAACATTCTTTCTCAACCTACTTTCAAGTAGTACAGAGTGTTTCTAGTTCAGTAAGTTGGACCTGCCCAGACCTCAACTTGACTCATTGGAAGGAATACACTTTGGAAATATGGGAAAAACTAAGTTTGTTTTATTTATGTTTCCTATGTGGTTTCTTTTCTTTTACCTCTCCAATAAGTTTAGTGGGATTTTACTTGTATTGATTTTCAATTTTCATTAATGTTTTTCCTTGTTATTATCCTTCATATGGCCATCTAATTTGGTTTATGAATTTTTCCATTTGATAACAAAAGTTTTTCTTTTCTGTAGTTCCTTTTATTTTTAAAAAAGGTTTTGTTCCTGAGTCTCCCTATTTACAAATTAAGTAATATTTTTACATTACCTTATGTTTTAATTTTAATACACTTATATTTCTTAAGATTTATGTTTTTTATTTGTGTGTGAAAGTGTCTATGGAGGCCAAAAGAAGATATTAGGTTCCATGTAACTGGTGTTACAGGCAATTATGAAGTGCTAACATAGATAATAGAAAGCAAACTCTGGTCTTCTGTATGAGCAACTTGCGCACTTAACTATTGGATCATCTCAAGAGATCTACTTGCCTCTTTCTCCCAGATGCTGGAATTGAATGTATGCAACATCATGCATAGCCCTATTTGATGTAACCATAACTAGACACCTCTAAGTGATTCTCAAATGGACTGTTTTACCCTCAAAAGTACCTGTTAAAAATGTTTATCAATGTCAGTTTTATCAAGAAGAAATCCAAAGCCCAACAAAATTGGGCTATTTCCACAGGACCCCACGGAGTCACAGGGAAGGCACTGAATAGCAGCCATCTTTATCGCAGCCACTCACTCACTTACCTATTAGACCAGACTAACTTTTGAGCACAGGAATGCAAGCCATGTCTGAGTCTTTCTGGAGGTAAGATGTGCTCAATGGAATTAGCTTTAGGGTTATATTTGGAGAGACATACAGAGGAAAGAGAGTAGATACTTCAACTCCATTTAGCCTACCCATTTATAGGTATCAGGAGAGGCAAACAAATCCTGAGCTTTGTGCATTTAAATGGTTGCCAACAGGATCCAAGGCCACATACAGCACACTCACATTGCTACTGGCAGCCATCTATACCTGCATGACTAGTAATTGTGAGTGTGTTAAACCCATGCCAAAAAAAAAATCTACTTCTTCCTGGGAAGACAACATGCTACTTAATACTTAAAACAATTGTTCTATGAAATTGTTATCAACCCCATCATGTAGCCAACAAACCCTTGCCCATTAGAGCCACCCACTGATCTATAGATTAACTAGAAATGGAAGTTGGAAGTATTGAGCCCCAAAGTCTTCCTTTTTTTCCACTAGTCATTTCCCAATGATGATCCTTGGGGTAGTAACCTCTTCGTTTACTAGAAACTGATTAGATAAGCAAATTCTTGGTCTCCAATTCAGTTCTACCAAGCAGAACTCTGGTCGGGAGTGGGACACAGCAATTTCCCTTAAGCAGCACAGTATTACATTGGTTGATATTTGCTGCAGCTTGCCTCTGTGAACCTGTGTGTTCTCCACAGTCGTACCCTGGGAACCGAAAGTAGGGAGAGAGAATGCCTGCCTAGGAAGGACTTTTAAATGCTCTATGTAGTCTATTTCTCTCTCTCTCTCTCTCTCTCTCTCTCTCTCTCTCTCTCTCTCTCTCTCTCTCTCTCTGTGTGTGTGTGTGTGTGTGTGTGTGTGAGTGTGTGTATATGTGTGTGCATCTCAGAGAGTTTCTCTCTATATCCATTATTCCATGTCATCATGATAGCAGCATTTATGTTGTTTGGGGACACTATTATGTATGAGATCCTTCCAAATGAGAAGGGGTAAGTTACAGATTTTATTAGTTGGGCTTCTCTAGATTAACAGATTTTATGGAATGAATCTCTCTCTCTTTATATATATATGTATGTATGTATACACACATATAGGGATGTATATATACACACACATATATAAAAGGACACATACAAATATATATATATATATATGTTTATATATGTGGAATTTATTGGAATGACTTATAGGCTGCAGTCCAACTAATCCAACAATGCCTAACTGTGAATGGAAAGTTTAAGAACCTATTAATTACTCAGTTCCACAAGGATGGGTGCCTCAGCTGGTCTTCTGTATATGCTGGAATTCTGAAGGAGTGGGCCCCAATGCCAGCGAAGGAATGAATGTGTTGGCAAGGCAAAGGCAAGCAGGCAGAGAAAAATGAATCCTTCCATCCTCCATTGTCCCAATATAGGCTTCCAGCAGAAAGTGTAGCCTAGATTAAGGGTGTGTCTTCACACCTCAATATTTGATTTAAAGATATGTGTCGTCCAGCCTCAAGATCTGGATCAAAAGCTGTGTCTTCTAGTCTCTAGATCTGGATCTAAGGTGCCCCCTCTTTTTTTGAATTGTCGTTCATTCCAGATATGGTCAAGTTGACAACCAAGAACAGCCATCACATAGATTATGGTGGTCTCTTCTGTGACTAAGAGAAGAACAAGCCCTCCCAAGTAGTTTTCACCCTCCTTAACTTTCTTATATTTGGGTGAGGAGATCAGCCTTTGGTAGGAGTATGAAAAGGCAGCTCTTACAGCTGAGACTTGCAGCACAGGTGGGGGTAGCTGAGCATTTCCTACACACTCTTTTCATTGGTCATCGTCTGAGGTGGGGCTATGATGCTATAACAGAGAAAACTGAGGCTTTTGTACATTAACTGCCCCCCCCCCAAAAATCACGATCCATAAATTTGGGCTTAATGACAATGGTGACTTGACTTGGGACTGTACTGTCACACAGATTTTCATTTTCAGAGTGTTTTTCAAAGCACTTTGGGTGTCCCATGGCAGATTCTGAGTCTTTAAAAGGGCTTTACTCTTGCTAGTGAACTGGTAAAGAGGGAAAATGACCAAATTCATTAGACTGGACCAAAGGTTTCACTTAAGCCAGCTCCTGTTATTATGACTACTGTAGTTAGAGAGTATGAAGCTCTATTTTTACAAAGACGACAGATAACATCTGTCTTAGTGGAAGGTACAGCCTTGGCCCAAGTTTTCAGAGCACAGTTGTGGCAGGGTTAAAACTTCAGACATGATCCATCTCACCCTACAGACCCAGTGGTTGTCACCTCAATGAAGCACACTACTACCTTTTATGTAAGAACCTGACATTGGCCATTTGTAGCTTTGCTTAGACATCTCATGATCATAGATTACTCAGACTTCTGTCAGAAGTGAATTCCTGGTCCTCCAAAGCAAAAGCCCATGCTCAAGGCAAAGTATTTTATTTTATTCTCATTTTAAACTTTAAAACGTCTATCAAATAAAGATAGTCCTTAGTAAAACATTCAGGTTTGGCTCAGATGTCAGGCTATATTACTATCTATTGTCTAATAAGACAGGAAAATGTCAAGCCTGAGCATTTAGCTTTGTCTGCCAACTCCTTACCGCTGTCCAGATATTTTAGATGAGAAAGGTTTAAACTCTCTAATTGGTGATGCTCTGAACACACACACACACACACACACACACACACACACACACACACACACACACACACACACACACCGCACAAGGTCAGTTTTAGTGGAAATACATGCCAGCTTTAGAGACCCAGTGTGACAGCTGTCATGGGTGATTCATACCCATGAATCATTTTAGCTCGACTCACTGAGAAATGGCAGGACACAGAACCCGCCACAAGACACATTTGTTCTTTTTGGTAAATCCCTAAAATTCTGAACAGCTGTTTTATTCCTTAAATATTTCTTCCTGATAATGGGAAGAAAAAAATGGATGAGATATTGTTTGGGGTGGCAGTTAAACAGTGGATCATTGTCCTATTTGGAGACAAAAAGAAGCTCCCGACTAAGCCCTCAGTCCTTGCTGAGAACACGTCTCACATTGGTGGGTTTAGTGCTTGCTCCTTCTCAAGCCCTGACTATCCCAGGCAATATCAGTGTCCAAGGGCTTTATCCATCTGGGATTGAACGTCATGGTTAGCTGGCATCCTCAATTCCAAAGTCCTTCTGCTCCCCAGAGGCAAATAATTAGTCAGTGCTCCTGAGTGAGTTTCGATTCTGAAAGCTTAGAGTCTCTCATGATTTCTCTTCATCCACATTTGTCTCATCCTTTCTTTCTTGCCACAACCGATCATAATGAGGCTACTCCTTTCTTCTGGTGTTTTCCTCATGTCAGATACAGTCTACCAAATGGCTCTTTTGGGGGTTAGCTGTGCAGCTGACCCTAATGGCTAGTCTTCAGCTGTGACTTCTCACTAACATTTGTCACCCCATAATTGCCTTCATCTAGAAATACTTTATTTAACCTGTAAGGTACCAAACCTTCCTCATTTTTCTACTAGTTTGTTGCTTATTACAAGTCTTCTATCATCTTGTTAGATTTTCTTTATCCATCTTCTTAACATTAGAGCATCCTATGGTTCCAGCATGGGCACTGACTCGCTCTGTTTTATCTACTGGGTGATAGAATCTCTAAGTGAGGGACTTAACACCACACATATCCTGACACTCTCTCATGGGTAGCCCCAGCCTTGTTATCCATCCTCATCTCAACATACTAATGTTCTTTAATATCTCCAAAATCTCTAACTTGCTTTGTGTATAACCAAACTACCAATTCCTCTCCCTTTGGGTAACCTTCCTATTCCTTTTCGTCATAGTAAAATAGTAATCACATCTTCTAGGTAACACGTCAAAAGACTTGTCATCATCTCAACTGCTCCCTACACTCCTTCCTATGAGTTAAGAAAATTATTCTCCCTAACATATCCCCAACTACATCTCATTATGTTTCCTACTAACACCAATTTTATTGTTTTACTCAATTAAGACTTCTCATTAGATCTTTACCATAGCCTTCTAATTGGCTCCTTTGTTTCTGTCCCTGCCCCTTCCAGTGCATCACAATACAATGAATTTGTTGAGTAATGATTTGATAATATGGAGCAAATGATGCCGCTTATCTACTTGATATTATCTAACGGGTAGATCTTAGACCAAAACATTTAAACTAAAACCATATTGCTCCTGGAAGAATCAGGGAAACACATTGATGAATGTAGTCCAGATAAGAGTAATTTGGAACCCAAAGGCACTCCCAACAAAGACAATGAATTGTGCACTGTCAAGATAAAAATCTTCTGCTTATATAGGAGGGGACAGAGTAAAAAGAACTGATGACATGACCATTCCATGGTTAAAGGGAAGGTTTTTTTTTTTAATATGAGAGAGAACAGAGACAGAAAGAAGCAGAAGCAGGCACAGCGGTTGGACATGGGAAATGGGAGAAATGGTGGACATAGTGAGGTAGCAAGAGATAGGAAACAGATCATCATGAGAAAGTAAGAAGATAGAAATATATAGTGGGAAATTAGAAGAGAGAGTGAATAGTAGGACTATAAGAAGGATGAGTATCTGTGGGGAGGGAATCCCTTGAGCTGGAAGGAGTTAAGGTATGGGATGAATTGAGAAAGGCTAGCATGGGCTTTGAAATGTACAACAGTGTGTCCCGACCCACGGGACTTCAGAGGGGTCCCTGTCACCTGTAGAGAGAAAATGATAGGGGGCAGAAGGAGCAGAAGAAATGACCACAAGACATAAATCTCTGATCAAGTGGTCAATCTTTATTATTTCCAGACTGCTTATAAATGCTTTTGCAGGGCTGCAGGTGCAAGGAGAAGGGAGGGTTAGTGAGGGGGCAAAACTTGGCTTAGTGTTAGGCAGTTAGGAGCCAAGGTCAGTGTGTTCCCTAGTAGTTTCTTCCAAGAACTGTCTTAATCTATAGAATGTTGTCCTAATCTAAAGAGTGACAAAGGAGGGCATTCTTTAGTTGAGTCTTGGTTAGTGAACTGGCTCCTGGCACAACAGGTACCTGTAATATTGAGAGCCTGGAGGCCAGTATGCACTTTGATATGCAATCTTACAGGTAGATGTCTGTCTCTCCTGTGAGAGGTAAGGGAAATGACTCCTTTTGTAGAGAGTACCCAGCTTCACAAGTTCCTGAGGAATGGCTTTTATATAACTGCCAGAAGTCCTTGTTAAGTTCATTTCTAGATACTTGAACTGCCTTTTGGATTTTTCTTTGGACCAACCTACTCGTCAAAATATACATTTACACTTGATCTTGTACTAAAGGCCAAGAAGGATCTTAATACACATCGTTAGAAATCAAATAGACAGCCTTAAATTAATACATTCATAGTACATATATCTGGCAAAGACATGCATTAAAGAATATACAATAATGGGGATGAAGAGAGGACTGGAGTTCAGTTCCCAACACTCATGTTGGGTTGTTTGTAGCTGCCTGAAACTCAAACTCAAGCGAACCCATACCCTCTCCAGTTCCCACTGGCACTCATGGGTTAATTTAGTAACCATTCTCAAGATGAAGGTGGATTGGTGAGATGAAATAGGTTAGTGTGTCTTGTGTATAGGGAATAGCTCAAAGGAAGGAAATGTGTGAAGGTCAGGATCGTTACAAAACCCTGAGCCATCCAATGGAGTATGATAGCCAAGATTCCAGTCTGCAGAAAAACAGAATTACCTGGGACTGGGGAGATGGCTCAGTGGTTAAAATATCTGTCACACTAACATGAGGACTAGATTAAGATCCCAAATAGCCACATAAATGCTGCTGGGCATGGTGGTCCACCTGTAATGCCAATGCTTGGGAGATAGATATGGGGATCCCTAGAGCAAGGTAACTAGCCTAACTAGCCTTACTGGGAAGCTCTCAGTTCAATGAGAGCTCTTTTCTCAAAGAATAGTATGGAGAGAAATCAAGAAAGAGTTCTGATACTAACCTCTGGCCTGGTCATGCATGTGCACACAAATACACCTGCACTCCCCCTTCATGGTTCTACACACATGCAAGTCTCCGCTCATACATGCACTTAGACCAGACACAAAGGAAAAGTATAAACTAAAACCATAAAAACTGAGATATGAAGTTCCAGCAAGGATATTTTAAAGGCTATTTTAAAATACACCTTTTGTGAAGTGATGGAATAAGATATAATCAAAATAAAAGCATTAGTATAATAATGATCAACAACTACCTAATGAGATCATATCACAAAATTACAATGAGAAATTTCTTTACAACCATTGGAATGACTACCATTTAACAAGCACTAGAAAATAAAAAAAAATTGTTGGTGTGTGCAAAATGATAGAGAGAGAGAAAGGGAGAAGGAGAGGGAGAGAGGGGGAGAGAGAGTTGTCCACAATATACAATGCCATGTCTATATAAAATAATAGAAATTTGAATTACCACATGAACCAGCAATTCCTTGTTTTGATAGATACTAAAAAGTAAAAGTGGAGTTTTTCCAAGAGTTCTATGTGTATTGATATTTATAGCAGTATCACACACAGACGTCTAGAGGTTAGGGCAAACTGAGTGCCCGTTAGGAAGGAATAGATGAATAAGATGCCATAGACTGGATGAAGGAAAGAATTAAATTCAGCACAAAATACCACATGGACGAACCTTGTGGATAGTATGTTGTGTTGCAAGCCAGTTACAAAGAGAAATGCTGTATGATTTGACTTATCTGATATATGCTCCAGATGGTCAAGTTCATAGAGTCAGGAGACAGAGTAATGGCTGCTCAAGTCTAGAACTGAGAAGGGAGCTCTAGACTGGTGGTTCTTCACCTTCCCAGAGCTGTGATTCTTTAATACCATTTCTCATTTCTGGTTGGTGACCCCCAACCAGAGAAATTTTTTTTTGCCACTTTATAGCTATAATTTTGCTACTGTTATAAATCATAATGTAAAAATTTTTTTGGAGATAGAAGTTTGTTAAAGGAGTCAAGACTCACAGGTTGAGAGCCAGTGATCTAGAATGATTATTGACACCTACAACTCTGTTTGGGGGATTTTAGAAGCAATCTATCTATAAGTCATCAAAATCTGCAGCCATTATTTTTTTTTACCCATTTCAGAAGAGGTGACAAATGAGGCTCAGAGAGGTTGAGTAATCTGGTCAGGACCCACAGCAGGCTGTGGAAGAGCCAGATGTGGCCTTGCCAGATGAGGTGATTCAGGTCTCTATTGTTGGAGGCCGCTGGCTCCAGCTCCTCAAGGTGGCGCTATTATCTGGTGCTGGCCAACCCGCCTGAGTCAATAGTCGCGAGACTGGTTTCTCAGCCTCTTCCGTGGCGTCATGTGGGGTACTGGACTGCAACCTATAGGAAGATGTTACGTCTAAAGCGGGGGCCATGTGGTCGACATAAAACCGGGTGCTTCTTACCTCGTGGTCCTTTTTGGCTTTAAATCTGCAGTAGGAATTTTCAAAAAAAAAAAAAAAAGGTCTAAGCCAATTAATATATTCTATGGAGAAGTGGAGGGCTTAAAAATATGTGTTTTAGCAAGCTGTTCTGTAACAGGCTCAATCACTGTCTTAAGCTTGTCAGAGGTCAGTGGCCACTGAGGAACCCATACCGGCACCTCTGTTTTTTAAGGTATGGGTCGTGCTGCCTCAGTGGCACCTAAGCAAAACTCAGGCCCTGTCTTTGTCTATGAATCTTGGGCATGGTTTGTCTTTGTCTCAACCGCCCTAGGCCCTGTCTTTCTTCATACCATGAGGAGCCAAACTTTAAATTTAAATTTTCAAGTTCCCGTACAGGGTACAAAGTGAGGGGACCAGGCTTTACTTTCTGGTTCTCTCGCTCCCCCAAATTTTTTATCGTACCGGGGGGTTCTTTTTCCTTATCGAGTATTCCTAACTCCCCCATAATTACTTTATCGAGGGGTCCTTTTCCCTTATGAAGTAGTTTCTGGTTTTTCAATTTTCTCATATTTATCGGGTCCTTTTTCTTTGTATTACGGCGCGCGCCTAACCTCACACTGCGCTCGGTTTCTGACATGCTGTCCTGAACTCTCCTTATCACGCCTCGCCCTTTAGCTATCAGATCTTTACAGGCTTTATCTTTTAAAATCAACAGCACTGCCAAGACAAGCCTCAAGGCCTCAAAAAATCCTTTCAAAAGTCCCAAACCAAAGTTCAGTTCAGACATACCTCTCCGAGCAACCTGTCTACAGTTCTGAATCCTGACGGTGCAAACGATGTATCTCCCGGGTTTTCGGCACCAATTGTCCCGTGCCTATTTCTCGCCCACAAGGAAAGACACAGTACACATTTAGGATCCTTCTGCAGTACAGCTTTAATGTATCTTGGGGGAGAGCATTTAGCTTACGGAAAATGGAGGGGAGGGCAGAGAGAGGAGAAAGAGAGAGAGAGCAAGGGAGATGGGGGCCGAGCGGACAGGGCCCGGCTGGGAAAGGGAAAGCGAAAGAGAGGAGAGAGCTAGGCCCCGGCGTGGCCCAGGCTGACCGCCCGCCACGCGGCCTAGAGCCCGCGCCCGAGAGCCGGGCCGGCGTCCGTGCGCATGGCGGGGCGGGGGGAGAGAGAGAGAGAGCAAGAGAGATGGGGGCCGAGCGGGCAGGGCCCGGCGGGGGAAGGGAAAGCCAAAAAGGACCACGAGGTAGGAAGCACCCGGTTTTATGTCGACCACACTCTATGAAAGGAGGAAGAAACAAAGCAGATTGGGGGAGGGGCACAGAGAGCATATGTGGGAGAGAGAAGAAAAGAATTAGGAAAATTATGAGAAAAAAGGAGAGGCTGAAATGTTCGGTTTAATGGGAATATGAGAAATAATTCCAGGGAGGCAATAATAGCCTGTAACTGTATCTACCTATTTTGACATAATTTCTTCCCATGCTGCCTTTGTACTTAATTACTTCAATTTTGTTGAGAACATAAAGCAAATGAGTCTCATTTTCCTTGATTCTGTTCTATTATGAAGTTTCATTTCAGAAAGTCACTCTGTGCCATTTTCTACTTAATTTTTGATTCTGTTATTTGACCCTATTGAAGACACTAATCAGAAGTGGCACGCAGATATGTTTTGCCTAACAGTTTAATGCATTGCCTCAGGTTGAACAAATTTATCCTAGCTGGATTCCATGGCTTCCTTTCTAGGATGCTATTCTTCAGTTTGATGCTTTATACACATGACTATATGCATATGTATATTCTATACTTATATACTATACACACACCACACCACACACACTTTGATATACCAGATGTTTCAGGGTGGTCCTGTTATTCTATAGGGCTAAAGAACACATTACTTCTAAATCCTTGCCTTTCAGTGTAGAGATTTCAATAATCCATGTCAAATCAAAGATGTTGCCATTACTCAGGTTCTCTAGGGTTTTGCCATCACCATGTTAAAATGCCAACAATGAATGCTCAAATACCTGAGGATGGTACAGCTCAGTAGTACAGCCCTTGCTTAGCATGGACAAGGCTCTGGCTTGTTTCCCTAGCATGAGAATAAGCATAACACGGTGCAACATAAATGATTCACTTAAAATCACCGAAATGTGACCATAAAACTCTGCTGTATTCTCAAAGAGGCAGAGATCTTTTCTGAGTGCTCATCACATATCACACATTGCATTAAGACCAGGGGAGTCTATGTGTAGGGAGGTGATGCCTAGTTTTGTTTCACCTCCATCTACTTCCCTGGTTTCCTACCCCTCAGTATTTCCTGGAACTCCTTACACAAGGCGTTGGGGCTCTAAGTAAGTGTGTGTATGGGGGGGGGGAGGTTCCCCTTGGGACTGGAGTCCATTACTCTCATGAGTTTAGTACAGACCCATGGTTTCCACGCTCCCACACAGATTCCCAGCATCCTTACATGGTTCTCCCACAGCCTCCCAAACATTTCAGCTCTTTTCTTTCTTTCTTTCTCATACCCTGTCCTGAGATCTCCACCCCGTGATTCTGTGTCTTTGGCTGTGTCGTTTTTCACAGAAGGTGAAGTTTTCTTGTGGTGCATATATTTCACAGAAGCATAGGGCCTTTATATTCCCAACCTAAGTGAGCCTTCTCTCATGCTACAAATTTCTTCATTTATGAATTTGCTCATGTGTGAAATGGGGTTAATAGTACAATAGTAATAATTCACCTTGTAATTGTGAGTGCTCAGTGAGAGAGCACATCCTGTGGAAAGTGTTTATCATGGTGCCTGGAGCATGGAACTTGAACATGGTAATGGGAGGAATAAGGTTGTTATCCGGATGCCAGGATTGCTGAACAGAAGTCAGGGAAGCCGACGAGGGGCATTTACTCTTGAAGTATCACCTTGGCTCACACAAACTACTTGCTCAGTAATTATTGGATCCTTGACTTGGGGTAAATGACAAAAGCTCAGGGAATGACCTTGACAGGCTCTGCTACTAAGCCTCTGGTTTTCTCTTTGGAAGTGTCCCCCCGTAGTAGGAAAGTTGAGGGGAGGTGGGTATTGCCTCTGTAACTAAACCAGTTTTATTTTTATCAAGAGGATTGACGTGACACTAAGAATATTACTTAGAACTGAGTTACTCATTGGAGGTCAGGTTTTTGGTCCTGTGCTCAAGGATACTAAAGATACTCTTTAACTCCGGATGTGGCCCTGCTCTTAAGAACCTCACATCATCCAGCATGATGATTCTATGTCACTTCCAAAATACAGAGGGAAAGTGTTGATTTCTCAGCCAACATTGTCACACAAGAAATATTGAGTAAACCAAGGACACCAGAAGTTGGAATGCATTTTACTGTCTTCTTGCTGTGCTTTGGATGTTGAAGGTTTCGACAAGGGACCATGCATTAAAGGCTTGGTCGTTGGAGAGGTACCAGAAGGCTAGGGAAACCTTAAGATGTGGGAGAAAGTTAGGTCATTGGAAGAATGCTCTTGAAAGAATTAGCGGAGACTTTGGCTCTTCTGTCCCCATTTGCTTCCCTGGCTCATGATTTCAGTCGGTTTGGCTCCACATGTGCCCCATAGGATGTGCTGTCTTTCCATTAGCCGCAAAGCAGTGGGGCCAACCAATGATCAATTGAAATCTCCAAGCTGAGAGTCAAAATACATTTTGACTTTTCTTTTTTTATTTTTTGAGTGAATTATCTCTGGCTTTTAATTACCATATCCAAAAGGTAACGTTCTTGTCCATGAGACCCCTATTTGTAGACACGATCTGGAAGCAGGGCTGACGGGCAGCAATAACAGAGGCATAGGAGGAAAGACTGAAAGTATTGTGAGTTTTCAAGAGGATGTGGTAATGTATGGAGGTAGAAGAGGCTGCTTCTTCTACCTCTTTCTGATGCTGCCTCTTTAATATGCCCTATAGTCTCTAGCCTTGAATAACTCTACCAGAAGATGTGGAAGAAATTGTGCTGCTCTCCCGGCATACATAACGAAGAGCAAGGGTATATTTTGTAGCTGGAAATGTGCTAAAGGAGACTTCTAAACAACAACAAAGAATTGTATTTAGAAAGGAATTCCACAGCAAGGGGCTGAGGGCAGACTGTGCAGGTGGGGGTGAGGTGGGGGTGAGGTGGGGTGAGGTGGGGGTGAGGTGTGAGGATGAGGTGGGGTGAGGTGGGGAAGCCTAAAGGTGTACAGCTATGTGTGGGGGACTGGGAAGTGAGCAAAGCTGCTTTTTGCTGTTTCAGACCAGAATGGGCTTGGTGATGGAAAGGGCCCTGGATTGGCAGGAGGGCTGGGAAGGGCATAGCAGGGTAAGTGGGATAAACCCTCACATGTGTTGGTGGGAGTTCCTGTTAATTGTAAGTTATCTCCAGGAAAGGTATGGCATTTCTGCCGCACTTAGCCAACGTTCCTTTTGTCATCAAACTGTCCCATACTGACTGTGAACCACTTAAATGTAGTCAGAGAAAGATTAGCCAAAGCACCACATTCTGAATTGTATTGGAGTCATTTTGGTCACCAACCTGGTTCGGACAAGCCACTGAGTCTCCTCAAGAGGTAACTTTGTTATGTATAGAAGTCCATCTGCTTTACTTAGCTCACTCAGTCACTTTTTGTGACTTTCTTGTGCCAGGAACACAGGAGAATGATGAGGGAGGGAGTGGTCCTCTGCCTTGAAAGGATCTCTATAAGGAAAAATTCTCTAAAGGGAAGGAAGCGAACAAAGAGTTTCTATATCCTGGCTACCAGAGCAGGCGCTAGGATTTCCCAGTACACAGAAGGTGGCGGATTGGAGCCAAGGAACTCCACAAAGACATACCACGCAACAGTCCTCAGGCCTCATGTGAGGTTTATGGGGGTAGAGGCTGCCTCTGAGTAAGGGAGGAAAAAGTAAGGTGGGAAGAGAAGGCACTGGCCTTTTATAAAGGGGTGTGTATGGCACATGCGGATAGGGAATACCCGAGTGTCACAACAGTGAAAATGTGTCACATTTTGTCAGCTGGTGATGAAGAGGCCACTGCTGTTGAGCTACTGAGGGTGACCTAGGTGAGAGAGAGATCCAACACACTTCCCTCTTGGTTTACTACTAAAGGTGAGGAATTATTTAGACATGAAAGGTGAGGCAGGAATGGGGGTGCTGTGCTCCTTAGATCACTGCCTACTGTCTGGGGACATCAGTATCTTTGGGGTACCATTGATCCTTTACCATCAGGGCATATTCAGTAGTCATGAGTCTCTGGTTCTGTGGCTATCTATTGATAGTTGTCATACTTAGGGTTTCTATCACACGAAGACTATAGCATGACTATAGCAACTCTTATATGAAGGAAAACATTGAACTGAGGCTCACTTACTGTTTCAGAGGTTTAGTCCATTATTATCATGGTGGGAAGCATGGGAGCATGCAGGCAGGCATGGCGCTAGAGAAGGAGCTGAGAGTTTCATATTTTGATCCACAGACAGCAGAAGGAGGCTGTGTGTCACACTGGGTGTAGTGTGAACAAATAAGATCTCAAAACCCGCCCCCACAGTGACACAGTTCCTCCAACAATGCCACACTTCCTCCAACAAGGCCATACCTCCTAATACTGTCATGGCCTATGGGCCAAGCATTCACACACGTGAGTCTATGGGAGTCACACCTATTTAAAACACCATAGAAGTCTTGTAACAATAACTAATTGTTTGCTTAAAGATTTTTAAAAATTTGTCCTTGAATAAATGTGGAGAAGATATTGATGAAGAGAATCAGGAAAATAGGAAGCAGGGCATCAGGAAGAGAAGTAACCACTTTCATATGGAGTTCTTAAAGGCCCAGGAGCGTGCTTTCTCTCTCTCTCTCTCTCTCTCTCTCTCTCTCTCTCTCTCTCTCTCTCTCTCTCTCTCTCTCTCTCTCTCTCTCTCTCCCTCTCTCCCTCTCCTCTCCCTCCTCTCCTATCTCTCCTCTCCTCTCTCCCACCCCCATTCCAATATTATTATGTGAGATCTATTGCATGGTCTTTTCAGCATAACTTGGCCCTGATCCGATAAAATACTTCCACCACATAAACCCTAACAATAGGTGCTTTAAACACATTTAATATTTAAATATCTCAAAAAAATGACTGTGCGGGTGTTATTTTTCCCAGTTGATGATAGTGAGGCTGTACAGCCTGTCCACCGTGCTAGCTTTAATGGTTTTGTTTGTTAGTTACCATGTAGTATCTGGAAATCAATCGAGGGTCTCTTAGTGCGCCACCACTGAGTTACAGCTACAGCCCCCCCCACCCCCGCTTTTTATATTTTATGACAGGGTCTCTCTAATTTACTCAGGCTGGCTTTGAACTCACTTTGTAGCCCAGGCCAGTTTAGAATTTGTAATCCTTCATTCTTAGTTTCCTGAGTAGATGGAATTATCAGCCTTTACCACTAAGCACAATTGTGGGCCACAGTTTGAGGTTCAGTCTGTCTTCCTCAAAGCTGTGATTTCTCTATAACATCCCGCTGCTCATGGGAACGAGCCACAGAAACCATGCGCTCTAAGTGTATTTGATGACCAGTTTCCACAGTGGCCAGGGGAAATTCAGGATATTAAAAATGATTGACACATGGAGGAGGGTGAAAAAGGTATTTAGGAAAATGAATCATTATGCTTGGTGTTGCAAACACATATTATTTTTTTATAGACAAGATCTGAGGGTGTGAAAATGCAGAGGTGCTATTCTCCTCTGACAGTCTTTTCCACTGGCTGTATTGAATGTGCCAACCATAGGAAAATCTGTCATCTACGCCTGGGGATGTCGAAGGGTTAATTAAATCATGATAGTTGTCACTTTGGAGGAACGAGCTGGCTGACCCAGCAGCAAATGTCAGTAGCCTGACAAGGCAAAGGCCTGGGGCAGCTGATACTGAGTCTAAAGAGCTTCAAGTCATTAGATCATGAGTCTTTCTCCAACTCGCTTTCTCTTCATCCTCAAAATATGCGCAATAGTGAGCCACTGTTTCTAGAAGGCTGCTTCTGCTCCTCGGAGAGATGTCAGCAGCCATGTACACGGGACAGCTAAAGCAAGAGATGTTTTAAATGTCCAGGGGCACACAGGACTACAACCAGATCTCTGTACATTACCAACACCATCTTGTAGGTACTAGATTCATAAGAACCCACCAAAACATTCTGGAGAGCCAGACGTGGTTGTTCATGCTTATTACTCCAGTACTCAGGAGATGAGGCATGGCGTCCTTGAGGAATCAGGACCAATAACTGATGACGCTAAGTCTTTGTTGGTTTATAGTCTGTCTCCAGGCCTAGAGTTTCTGTTCTTACTGATGTTGGCTTCTTGCTGTACTTGAAGAATGAGACTGAGGTCTAACATCATGTGAATTCCTCCACTGGTTTTCATACAGCAATGTAGCATAGATAATATGCCTTGGGAATCTGCTCCGTGCCTGACACATGCTACAGATAGTATGATTAAGGTAGTATGGGAAGTTGACTGATCATGATTGGCAGGTGTTGTCAAACATTATTCTGGGTGTACTTAGGGCGGTGTTTCTGGGCGAGATTCACAATTGAATACACAGACTGAGATAGGCAGATTATCACCCAAGGTGAGCAGGCCCACCTAATCTCGTCAGTGGCAGTTTGAAAAGAAGAAAATGGTTAACCTTCTTTGAGAAAAACGGAAGTACCTTACTACACTATTTTCTAACTGGACATCATTCTTTTTCCAGCCTTTATAGCCTGGACGTATGTCATTGCCTTTCTTCTCGTTTGTCAGCTTCAGATTTGGGACTCATTAGGACATCATCATGTGAACACTTTCTTATAAACACCTGTCTTGAAAAAAAGACAAACAGAAGGGTAGTTAGACCAATAGATAGATATACAGATGGGACATACATACAGATGGAAGGATGGGCACACACAGAATGTACACAGAAACAAAATTCGTGTGATTAAATAGAAGGATAGATGATATATATAGATGTATAGATATATGTAGATGTGTTGACAGATAGAAACATAGATAAGACCAGTGGATAACCAAATGGATTAGATAACCGTATATGGCTTATAAAAGACAAGCGCAGTCTTAGCCAGTATAAACTGGTGATAACTAGTGCCTTAAAACATGTGCTCTTAAGTATTTCCGCATAAACCAACCTGGGGTCTGCCTGGGGCCTTGAAGAGGGCAGAATCCAGACACAAACATTCCTAGACCGTAAGAGACCATAGCTGAAAGGAAGCCATAGATACCAACAAATCAAAGCCCTTTCCCCTGGCCTGGAGTGGCAGGGGCGGGAGGTCCTGGGATAAAAGCACTGAAGGTTTTCCCCTCCATAATAAAATAGAACTTGCTTGCTTCAAGTTGTTCCCAGAGGCTGAGTCTTTGCTTCCACACCATCTTGGCCCCCTCTCCCAAGGGAAAAATCAGGACTCTGAGAATAGAGGTAACCCCGATTCCTGACCTGAAACCAGATGTGTCCCCCAACATCTTTGGCACTCAACGTGGGGCCTTTTGGCTTCACTATTGACTGCGTCTCATTTGGCCTTTTTAATTTTGCCTTTTAAATTTTGCCTGCTGTTGTCAATATTCCAGACAAGAGTGACTGCCTCTATTTCAGATCCTGCTTCCCCCTTCTCTTAGCTCAGTGTGATGGTGAAGTTCGCACCCCCTCAGCGGTAATCCCTGAGATGGACCTGCCTATTGTGCCTGTTCTGTCTGCCCCAGTCTCTATCCTCTGAGGCTTGGCTTTTCTTTTTTTTTTTTTTTTTCCCCAGCGTTTGTCTGTTTAAGTTGTTAGGGATGAAAGTCCCTGTTCTGGTAAGCTCCACATTTCCATATATTCAGGAAATGGAACCAGGGCCTGGATTCCAGATAAGTGGGCCACCAACTGAGACACACTGTGAGCCTAAAGATAGGAGAGCTGAAAAAAATTCTGGTGTAAGGCTTCAGTTCTGGCCCCATGGATCTCTCCTGAGAACATATGGAAAATATATCTGTGAATAAAAATGCTGTTTCTAGCAAGAATGGGGCCAGTAACTTCCTCCCTTGCCCAGCCTGGACCTTATGAGGCTACCCCTCCACCTTCCAAGTACCCTTCCAGTAATTCTACCTCCCTGGCTCAAAAGCCAAGGCTTGACCCTGGCCCTGTATTTTTGAAGGTGGCGGCTTGTTCCCTGGTGGCTTCATGAAGAATTTCCCCTGTGTTGGACTTGGTTATGCCTGTGCTGGCTAGCCAGCTAATTAGGGGATGGACAGACATGGGCATAGATGCCACTATATTAATAGAAACTAGTGCTTCATTTTCTACACTAGAAGTTTAAGCCTGGCCCTCCAACCAGCAGAGGAAGAAGGCAAAAAGATTAAAAATAACTACCTGCTCCATTCAGTGGAAAGGCTTGGATGGCAATAAAGGAGCCTTATACCCCGTAGTGTCCAATGTGCCTAGAAATTCATGGGAAAGAGACATATTGGAGGAGATGGGCGCAATCCTTACAACTGATGACAGAGCCTTTTTTGATGTCATCAAAGTACATGAAAAATTGGGCCTTAAAGATTGTACTCCTACACAAAACCTGTACCTCCAATTCTAAGGGCCTCTGTCCACCTGAGGTCGAAAATTGTTAAAAAGCCCAACCCTATATCCATTAATTGACAGTCAGACCAAGACCTTGATGACGTCAGGTATATAACTGAACTTCAAAGGAAGAGTTTCATCCTTTGTTATTCTGATATAACTGTAGATGGTGGTAATTTCTGTGAATTGAGTACCTAGTCTATTTCTGGCTCACATGTAAGACTTGAAACCCATTAGCCCTTTGATTTCATTTTGTGGATGAGTTACTTGGAACTTGGGAATGACTTTTTTGAATCCACAAGAATTATGATCAGAGCCAAGGTAGGGTGTGCCCCTGGCCATCACTACATTGTAGTAAGCTGCCTCTCTGAGTTGCTCCACCTCACAACTGAGAGAGGAAGATTGAGGTGTGAAGGCACACTGGATCCCATCTCTCTGCAGACCATGCTACTACTGCCTTGAAGCTTCCAGATACCCTATTTTCCTTTCTGGATGTACGTTGTAGGTGATTCATGTTTTATGACAATATTCATTGTTTTGTGTTGACCTCCACCAAGCTTAGGACTCAGAGATAATGGTTGTCTCACTTTTGAAAACTTTCTTTTTTTTGATGCCTGGACTAGGAAGGGTCCATTCAATATTGCACATTAATTTGTATCCGGGCATCTGTTCAGCTGTTCCTCCCAAATCTGTATTCATGGGATCCAGGTGACGCGACCTTGTGGAACTGAGAGGGATACACAGTATGGTTGACCCTGCACTGATGGCCTTTTCTGTCACCTCACTTCGCCCTTGCCTAGTGAGGTCCTTATCGCCATGTCTGCCTACAGCCAAGGTATATGGATACAGCTGCTGCTCTGACACATCAGGGCAGATGAGGAGAGGCAATGGGGCTCTTTATTCTTAGAGGATGGTGAGCTCCAGGAAAGAGTCACGGGACGACAGGTAAGTATCAGTTTTGTTTGTTTTTTAGAAAAAGACTCAATATCTTCTAACCATGGCAGTAAGTTTGTTCAAATTGTTCTGGGTTTTACTTTTTTTTATATATATATGTTTGGATTTTGATCATAGTCTTTCCTCTCCTCCAATTCGTCCCCAGACTCCCCATGTGTGATGTGTGTGTGTGATGTGTGTATGTGATGTGAGTGTGTGTGATGTGTGTGGTATGGGGGGTGAGTGGGGGGTTGTTGTGTGTGTGTGATGGGTGTGTGTGGTGTGTGTGTATGTGATGTGAGTGTGTGTGATGTGTGTGGTATGGGGGGTGAGTGGGGGGTTGTTGTGTGTGTGTGATGGGTGTGTGTGGTGTGTGTATATGTGATGTGAGTGTGTGTGATGTGTGTGGTATGGGGGGTGAGTGGGGGGTTGTTGTGTGTGTGTTGTGTGTGTGGTGTGTATATGTGTGTGTGTGTGTGTATGTGGGATGTGGCAGTATATGTGATGAAGTTTTAGGTGAGCAATTATTGTAGGTGATTATGTGTGAACCTATATGTCTTCTGTCTGTGTGTTTATTCAAACATCCGGGCATAGATCCCTTTGTTTGGTCTACCTGCGTTACACATAATAGGTTACTTAGTGGCATAGATGATTTTACTGTGGTTCTTAGAACCTTCTAGGATCCTGTGCCATTCCTCTGGGTTCACATTCCTTCGTGTGTTCTAGTCCAGAGCCCCACTCCTGCCTGGTCTTACTTCTCTGGAAAGAGCAGAGACATGAGCAGCAGCACCCAGTTTAACAGGGAATTCCTCTCACATTGTATTATGGGAGTGAAGGAATGTTCCAGGGCCCTTGAGAGAGAAGTCATGACTTCTTCTTCTCCCCATTTTTCTTTGGATTGAGACTCACACACAATATCTGAAGGTATTAGAAGCCTATGCCAATGAGTTTTCTCATTGCCATGAAAAGGCCTGATAAACACCACTTAGGAAGAGTGGGTGATTGATTGTTTTGGTCCACAGTTTGAGAGTTTAATATGCCATCACGGTGGAACAGGCACCCATCTTAGTTAACATCATCTGGAAATCCTCACAGACCTGTCCAGGAGCCTGCCTATTTTTTGATGTTTCTGGATCCCTTCAAATTGATAATATGAACCATCACAGAAATGTCCCATCTGAAAGAATTTCTGGGACTTTGCATGGTAGTCTAGTTTGAGAAACAGATTTAAGGTGAACTGGCCTTAGCTCTCAGGTCAGACAACTTACAAAGGGCACATGTTGCCCTAGCTTGTGACCCTGAGTTTGAAAATCCAAGGTAAACATTCACTTGACACTCACTTTCCAGATACAGCTCTGCCTTAACTCTGAGGGCTACAGAGTAATTGCTGAACAATAGCAAACACATTTCTTTCAAACTCACCTCTCAAAATTGGACCCTGGGGCTATGTGTAAGGCTGATATCTCATGGTAACAAGACATTATTTCAGGGTCAATTTAGCATGGGGATGAACAAAAGCATCCAATGTCGGCCTATATGGACAAGAGGTTAGACTCTGGACTTGTGGACTTTTTCTGTTTTGATGCTTGGTCCCATCATTTGCCAACTTTTCTCTCTTTGCTCTCTACCCCACAGTAGTTCATCTGCATGGGAGGGATGATGCTGTTTCTCCTGCATGGCTTGGTGATGTGATTAGAAGATTATAACCTCTGAAAAGACTTAGGACAGCATCTCATTTAATTAGTGACACTGTCATCCTATCATACTCAGTGACTATCCTGGCCTGAAGGATTATTAGTATTCAAAGGCTTAGGTGTATCATGCATATTTCACAGTACTCAGCCTGTGACCAGCTACTTAAGCAACATTTGCCAAATTCAACTTCTATATGACCATGTCAGAGTAGAAATAGATGGCTATATGCTATGGACAGCCATGTGATGTTCACAGTTTTATCCGACTGGCTTGTCTTTTGGCTATTCTGTCTCCATTGGTTCATCCATACTGCTGTCTGTAATCCTCACCTCCAAACCCTCCACAATGTCTAGCTACTGTCTTATTTCTTACTTATTAACTGTGCATTCTCCAACTCATTGCTTGCTTTTATGTTTTTCTTGTCTTTTTTTTTTTTTTTAAATGTTGGCATTCTAGAGTTTGATTGAGTCTTGGCCTTTTCTCTTCTCTTACAAGTTTTCAGGGGTACATTTTACAAAATAGAAGTCCTCTTACTTCATATAGGCTAACTACTTTCCCATCTCCATTCTACTCAAATTAGTTTTAATGTCTTTGGACAATTTAGTCAATTACTCACTGAGTGCCTTGACATTTCCTTGGCATTTAAGACTATATCTAAAAAGAAGCTGTATTTTTATGAGACCTTTACATTGAGAATGTGAAAAAATATAAGTAATTAGTTGGATGCCCAAATATCATTATCGTAAATGTTAATTTGGAGGGCACTTGTTTATATGTGGTGATGATGATAAATGAGCCTCAGAATAATATAGAATGACCTAAACTATTCAGAAATGAACAATTTGAGCATGTGATATGTTTGCTTACAAAAGAGCCACATTCTCTAAATAACTGGAGTGATGTCATCTGATGGTGATGAGACTGGAGTTAGTCAAGGCTCAGAAATTCTCATTATTGTCCTCAGATCACAAACCAGCATAAAGCTGTTTGGTGATAATTTATTCTGGGGCTTCAGGGTAAAAAAAAAAAAAATGCCTAAAACCATGACGAGCCATTCTATTATTCTCAAGGGTACAACTAATATCTTGATACTCACTTAAAATGTGTCATGTAATTTCAGAGTCTCCTGGTTCACTGGGGTAGAGTATAAGCCAACTCTTTTAAAGTTGCAAATAGCAACTCTTGTGTACTCCAGGCAATCTAAAACAAGGCTCTTTTTTTAAAAAAGCTATTCAGATCCTTGGCACTTTGGAATTTTTTACTAATGACTCTGAGGCCTGCTGTCATGTGCTGAGCCCTGTATGGCTCATGTTTGTGTGCTTAGGACACTGACTATGTGAAAGATAAGCTATAGATATCGTTACTTTGAAACTTTTATTCTGTGAGATATGTGCCTTTGCAGGCACCCTCTCCACTACAGCCACCCAAGGAACCACCTCTGTGGCTTTGGTAA
Source organism: Phyllotis vaccarum (assembly GCA_033318265.1). Lineage (NCBI taxonomy): Eukaryota > Metazoa > Chordata > Mammalia > Rodentia > Cricetidae > Phyllotis > Phyllotis vaccarum. Next base: position 11,358,907 of record JARWLC010000017.1, on the reverse strand, counting down.
GGGTGGAGGCCAATTCTACCCATGGTAGAAATAAAGGGTAATTTAAAGGATCTGACTTACTCTATGTCAAAGGGGCTTGCATCTTCAACTTCAGAATCAGGAATGTTGTCTCCTTGATGGGACCTGTGCTACCACCTGGTACTTGTCTCCACCTGAAAGGTGTTCAGAATCAAAAATGCCACCTGGAAGGCTGGCATATAAAGGAGAATGTGGAACTGCAAATTTAAGTGTGCCCAGTGAATTTCTCTAAATCTAACCGGAGGAACCCAGCCCTATTTTTCAGGGAATAAATAAGAAACAGGATGAAAGAGTATGTATGTTTAGAAGAACCTATGTTGTTCATCTTTTGAGGCTCTTAAAACACAGATCACCTATTCAATCTCCTAATCTACTCAGTATGACAACTACTAGATAGGTGGAGATATTGAGTTTCTGATGTGGCCACTCCAGCTTTCAATATCACCTTCTAAATCCACACTGGCTTGAGAAAAGAAAACTGCAAAATATATTTTATATTGGTTTTATGTTGAAATGTAAATAATTTATTAAATACAATGTTAAAATTGAATAAAAAGTTAGATAAAAGGTACTGTTGGCAGTAATCCTGATTTGTGGCTTTGATTGTATCCAGTTGGGGATATAATTGTGGTAGATGAAAGTTTTTGAAATTAAGATAGGCAAAGCCCATTGTAAATTAATACTTTTATGAAAAATTCAGTAAGATTGTTCTACTGTAAAGACTTTCACATGCTAAGTCTGGATCCTATACTGTTCCATAATGAGGTAGAGACAGTCTGAAGGTCACGCCCGAAGCCTTTTTTTCTTGTCTCTGTGCTCAGTAGGATCTTTGAGCAGAGAAGCTTTCTACCCATTGTTCCTGTGAGAGTCTCTATTCTCTGCATCCTTCGCTTCCTCTTTAGATTGGATCTTTACTTACTGCCTGGATCACTGCCAGTGACTACGGAATAATCTCTCTGAGGGAAGCACCGTTATCTGTCCTCAACCCTTCCTCGTGTTACTAACAGAGTAACCAACAGAAGTACAGTTCTCCTATTTGACACCCTAAGCTCTTCTTCATCCGTCTGGCCAGAGTGCCATGTTCTCAGTGTGCTCTCAGTTTAGAGAGGAGTTGACCTCTGCCTCTCCATTCCAACCATCTCTTGTATCTGACCCTTCCTGTAATAGTAGCCAGCAATCCTTGAACTTGACCAATGGTCAGAACCTTGATCTTGTGTCCAACTTTAATTGCAACACTATGAGACCATCTACTAACTTCACACCTGAAAAACTATGCAATGACATTATAATGGAAATCCCAGTTTTCTAATTAAGGTTATGGGCTGGCGAGATGGCTCAGATGTTAAGAACACTTTCTGTTCTTCTAGAGGACCTGAGTTTGATTCCCAGCACCGATGCTCACCATCCCATGTCTCTAGCTCTAGGAAGATCTGATTCTTCTAGCCTCCACTGGCACATCATCTCTCCCTATGCATATACACACAATCATTTTAAATGTATGATTTTGTGTTGTGTCAGACCATAGAGTGGACACCCTTGAAAAGCTACTGAAGATATTGTCTCATATACTCTTTGAAAAAACCAAAAATGAGCCAGATATAATGGCACGCACCTGTGGTCCCAGCTATGGGGAAGCTAAACACGAAGATTGAAAAGCCAAGCCCAGACTGGTGACTTTGTGAGCAAAGACTGCGTGAATACTCAGTGGTAGAGTACTTGCGTAGCAGGTGTGTGACCTTGCTTCAGTCCGCAGAAATGAAGCGATAGAAGAATTCCCCTATATGATAGATTTGTGAAGGCAACTATCAGAATAATTAAATAACTTGTTCAAAGCACTCAATAGCAAGGAGGGCATGCTAGGGCTTGAACTTGGATGCTCCTAACAAAAAAGATGATGGCACCACTTATAAATGATTGGAATTGGTTTGGTATTTTTTCCATCCCTCACTGCTTCTGAGCTTTTGGAAGGTGCTGTTCCCTCCCATTCCCTATTCCTGTTCATGATTCACATCTCTGATGCTGGATCACTCATCTGTAGACTTGACCTCTGGGCCTGTTGTTCTGCCAGTGGTTCGGTTCTCGCCTACCAGTAAGTACTGTGAGGTGGAGTGAGAATTATATTTCTCTCCCTTTGCTTCCTACTGGGATAAGAACTGTCCCATGAACTAGGCACCAAGCCTGTCTTTCGGAAGGTGCTTTGTAATGTACTCTTTCATTTCTCCAGTGGCCAACATGGAATTGTGGAATAAGACTGGAAATGACCCATCTTTACAAACTCTACCTCCCATGGGGGAGAAGAATTCTGTGTATTTATATCCTCCTTTGACCTCTGCTCTCCCTGCTGCAGGATTCTGGCACTCTCTTTACTGTCACCCTTATCACCAGGGGGACTTAATTTACTATCTTTCAGCCAGATGCTGCATTCCATGGCAACCATCTGCTCTCTGATAGTGCCACCCCAGGTGTGCATCCTGCTGCAAGGAAGGGCACAGTGGCTCCTATTCTTTGTTTGTTTACTAACCCTGGGATCAAAGAACACCTTTAAATAGAGCACCTGTCTCATGAGGGCTAGAATTATTCCCTACTCATTCATCTCTTCCAGTGTGTCGTACATCAGATGTTCATAGCAAAATTGTCTAAGCTTACCAATGACAGCTTGGATACTGGGGTAGAGACCCCAGCATGGTTTTCCAAGATACTAAGACTTGATATAAGCCATGACATCTTAGAAATTCAATTTGCTTTCTGTGAAATGAACTGAGTAGACCATTCTGAAGTTGATAGTAGTATACATTTCTGTCTCCAAGAATCTCATTAAAACTCTTCAACGGATACAAAGAGTCTATTCATTCATTCAGCAATTATTTATGGAGCCTCTCCTGCATTCATGGTGACATGCTGGGAAGAAAGCAGCAGGAAAAACAGCCTTGAATATCATCAGGTTTCCATTTTGGCTAGAAGAAACCAATGGACAAATGAGTTTGTGCTATTTTAGATAGATTTAAGATTGACAGAGTTTCACAACTGGGGTCAGGATGCCTATGAAAATGGATAGAGATTACTTTACATAAAATGAATGAGGCCATCTTCCCCACTTGGTCCACCCTGTAATAGCAGCCTCTGCTTTTCTAAGGACCATGTGCTTTCATAAAGGACAATCAAGCATAGTCCTTGCAAGAGGCTGAAGTGACAGCAGAGGTCTGAAGGCAGTGAGAGCTATTCAGGAGAGCAATGCTCCTGGTTCCTGCTGCTGAGGGTCCCATTCTCTGAAATTCCTCAGGGTCAATTATTGCAAAACCATATCAATGGAAATCCATATTTCATCCTCAAGGATATGTCCAGTACTTTTTCATGTCCATACTCTGCCGCACATCTGTACTTTTTATATGTTCTTAGTCATAAGCAATGAAGGATGGGCTAATATCCCAACAGCACCTCAAACCCAAGTCACAGTCTGTTGAGTTCAGGGGAAGAAGATCTTTCTTGGCACAAAATTTAGCTCACCTTTCTCGCCATGCATTACATGAGTGGTGGTTTATGAGAGGTGAATATCAGTGTGAAAGACAAAAAAAAAAAAAAAATCATGTGACCTGTACTTTCTGTAGCTGAGGGCTGCATCTGGAGCATCTGCATTTTTAATCCTCCTTGACCCCATCACTGAGGCATGGGTCTATCGTGGGAATGTCACTAACTGATTTGGGCATACTTATTTTTACTTCCAAACCCATGTCTCATTCCTTCATTCTTTTTACCCATAGGTGTTATAATTAGTTTTAGTTGTCAACTTGAAACAATCAAGGCAATTCCCCATCAAAATATCCATAGGCCAACCTGAGAAGGGAATCTTCATGAAGGAGTGTCTAGATCATGTGGGCATGTCTGTGAAGAATTGCCTTGACTATGGGAATTGAAGTAGGAAGATTTTCCCACTACGGGTGGTACCATTCCTTAGGCAATTGGATCCTGAGCTATATGAGTGGATAAGAGGCCAAGCACAAGCCTGCATGTGTGAATTCATTTCTGTATTCTGACTATGGATGTATTATCACCATTACTCGTTCAAGCTCTTCCATTGTGACTTTTCTGCCATGATGCATGCTTGCAATGTGAAATTTTAAGACAAATAAACCCTTTTTCCCCTAATTTGCTTTGTCAGTTTTTTTTTTAATCACAGTATCAGCAAATGAATGAAGACAGAACATGAATGGACATAGAACTTTTGTCTAATTCTTTTCCAGTTTGCCTTCTATTTTCTACATGGAGCTTCTCCACCATTCAAAACAGTGATGGAGACTCTAGTGTCAGATTTAATTTGGTAACACTGACCAACAGATTTATCTTTCATTGCTCAGTAGTTTGGTGATAAAGAGGAGAGTCCTAGGTCTCAGATGTGATGGTTTTTCTGTGACCCTACACCAGAGCTCAAAATAAAATGGAGTGAAATTAAAGTTATGTCAAGGAGAAATGAAAACCCAGTGGGTTGTAGTCACTAAAAAGCTGTTTGAACAATATAGCCATGTGAGCTTGGGATCACACACACATATGTGGCTAATTCCAGAGAGGAGACGTCACAGGTTTAACAGCTTGCTTCTCACTGTGTAAAAGAACACATATACCGAATGAGGATTTTCTCATGCACTTATCACTGTAATGTTTCAGGTGCATTTATTTTAGTCTTTCTAGAACAAACAAATGAGCAAATGGCCTTATCACTGTAATGTTTCAGGTGCATTTATTTTAGTCTTTCCAGAACAAACAAATGAGTAAATGGCCTTCTCACTCTGAGACACCTCGAATGCAAGCTTCTGCCTTCGTCATTTTCTGCCTTAGTCAGCTTACTGTCACCATTATCAAATATCAGAGAAAAATAAACTGAAAAGAATGAAAGGTTTATTTTGGCCTAGAGTTTTGAAATTTTAGTTCAGGACTATATATGACTTTTGTCCTGTGGTGAGGCAGAGAGGAGTGTGAAGGAGGCTGCTTATCCTGTGGTAGTCAAAGAGAAGAATGAGAGGTTGTGTCTCCTAACATCATCTTTAAGGGTACATACCATCTCTAATGACCTAACTTCCTTCTAGGAGGCCCCATTTTTTAAAGGTTCTATGGGCTTTATCACACCAGATTTTGGGGGCCACTAAGATCAAAACCATAGTGATGTTCATGGTTCACTTCTCCTTGAGCCCTAGAATGAAGCAAGTAAAGTTCAGTCAGCTGACAGCCTTTCTGCTTCCCAGTGGAATCTGAGGAGAGAGAACAGTTAGATATGATGAATGCTGGGTTGAAATTGTGAGGGGGTACAAGTTAGCCTGCAGTGTGCCAGGTCACACACTGCGCATTTCACATGTGTTATGTTTTGTTCCCGTCACAATTCTCTTGAGGAAATTATCACCTTCAGCCTATGGATATAAAAAAAAACCAGACATAAAATGATGAACTTAGTTCAAGTTCGGTACATAGTGAACAGTGGAGCAATGAAGGAACATGGTTGGCTCCAGTGCTTAACCTCTGTGTCTCAGCATCTCTCTGAATGAGTCCTCTAGGCTTCAGAGTGCACGGCTCACACAGCACCTTTGACAGCCCAGTTTAGCTTTGAGGCAGATCCTGGATCTTACTTATTTTCTTTGTAAATCATGTTGGAGAAAGACTGTAAGAAATACTTAGGGGCTAAAGGGAGTTTAACACCATCTACCTGTAATCCTTTTCAAAAGCAATAGAATACTTTGTTTTAGGTTTTATTTGTGTGTATAAAAGCGTGTTCCCTCTGTGTGGTGGTGGTGGTGTGTGTGTATATGTTTGGGTGTGCATTTGTGTGCATGCATGTAAAGGATCACTTGACTTCATGTTTTAGGTATTTTCTGTCTTGCTCTTGGGGACAGACTCTCTCAGTGGCCTGGAGTTTGCATATTCAGGTAGTTTGGATAGTCAGCAAGCCTCAGGGATCAGCTTGTCTCTGCCTCCCCAGCCTGGGATTGAGTGCATGGCACCATGGCCAGCTTTTTACCTAACTATTAGGGATTGGGACTCAGGTTTTCATGCTTGTATAGCAAGTAGTGCGTTACTGCCTAACCTCATTTTAGGTATTTTTTTTTTCTTTGTGTGTGTGTGTGTTTTCCTCATAGAGTGGCATTATTTGAATAATTGAAATCTCACAAGTTCTTGTCTTTAAGTGGCGTGTGTGATGACAGTAGATGGTCATAGGTCCCAAGTGTCGTTCTGAAGTAACTAGGGGTATGGAAGAGATCTCGGGGTTGGGAATAGAGTTCCCCCCTCTGGCTTTATTCCACAAGACAATGAAGGGTGTTTGTTTGGGGGGAGGGATGAAACAGGAGAACATCAGCTTTCCAGCTCTGGCAAGATTTAAACAATTTCCTGTTCTCTGCTCCCTTCCCTGTTATAGAAATTTAGGAGAGAAGAGGGATCCTGAATATCAGGGGCAGATATTAAACAAGTATGTTTAATAAAGAGACTGATGCACAGTTCATATGTTTTATAAAAAACTAAATGGTTACTTTTAAAAAGAGGATATGTAACAAGAAAGCGGAAGTTCACCATGTACTGAGTCTAAGAAATGACCATCCTGGCTGAAAAGCAACACCAGACATTTTTTGAAGTTACAGTAGAAAAAAAATACACTTATTTAAACCTAGAATCTATTTGATACATAATTAAACCTGGCTATTCCAGTGTGTCTTTGACAAATTGTATGACTTTATTCTAGAAGGACCAGTTAGAATATGGATTGTTTTTTGTTGTTACCAATTTCTTTACATTTTGAGGCCAAAGCTTAGAAAGTTATAAAGGTGAGTAAAAACAGATTAAGAAAGTAGATACCCCACTTCTTGGTCAAATAGACAAGGGATATGTGGGGTATGCACTCAGAGCTATACTTTTTCCTATGTTCTAGCTTTTCAAGAAGCTAGGGAATTAGAAGCATAAATAGTTTTAGTTCTGTGTACACTCAGAGTACCTGATACTACATATGATGATGTGTAGGTATTTTGGCTCAAGCAGGCACTTGTACAGTCTGGAAGTTATCTCAGAAACTTGAAAACAGGATATAGCTCAGTTTCCACACTGTGCACTGAATCAGGAACCACACAAAGATCCTCACCATTTTCTGCATGGACTGGCTCTTTGACAGTTTCAGACAGAATGAGCAAGGACTAGGCAACTGTTCTGCTATTGTGATATTAATGAGATTGCCTCTCAAGGGTCAGTGATTATGTTGGGGATACCCATAAAAGCATGGCCTTACATTCTTTGTCATTCATTCTAAGTGGAAGTGAGAATTTGAATAAATTAAGGATAAAATGATGAAGATTACATCCATGGTGTGGGCCTCTTTCTGCATGGGGCTTAGGAATCATGGTGGCAGGTCTGGTACATTTTAAAGATGAGATGATGTGATGCTACTATTCATTCATTCATATTCATTCATTCATCCTGTTTGCAAGAAAAATATATTGATATGGACTGATTACTATATTTGAGTCCAAGACTCTAACAATAAACAGGCAAGAACAGACATGAGATTGTCTATTGTAGACGATAAGCAGCAAACAAATAATGTTTTCAAAACGGCTCTGTACTAACTATCACATCAACAGGATCCAGAGTCATTTAGGATGTAGAGCTCCAGGCACACTTGTGAAAGATGACCTAGATTAAGGTTAGCCTCTGAGATCTGGCAGGGATTGTCTTGATTAGGTTAGTGGACATGAGAATACTCATCTTAACTCTGAGTAGGAATCAGGGAGATTCCCGGATTGTACAAAACAGAAGGAGTGAAGAGCTCTGTACAGGCATTCATCGTCCTTTGTACCAGATTGTGGATGAAATGTGACCTGTTCTTCAGGCTCCCAATGCCATGATGGATTGTCTCAGATGTTGGCAGTATATAATTTGTCTTTTGAATTTACCAGGGGATTGCAATAAGGAGAAACCCCAAGACCCAGAAGAGAGTTTAGAATTTGGATTTTCAAACAATGTTAAAACTATGGGAACTTCTGAAGTTGGACTAAATGCATTTTGCATTATGATACAGCCATGAACTCATAGGGCCAGGGAGTAGGGAGTAGAACATGCCTCCTAGTTCAGACTTTGAACACTTGGCTCCTAGATGGTGGCACTGTTTGGGTCTATTTAGGAGGCATGGCCTTGCTAGAGGAAGTGTGTCTCTGGAGGCAGGCTTCAAGGCTTTAACATTGTACCATTCCCAGTTCACTCTCTCTGCTCAGTGCTTTGTGGTTCAAGATGTGATCCGTCTGCATCCTGCTCTGGCTACCATGACTTCATTCCGCTTTCAGGGACTCTAACCCTCTGGAACTACAAGACAAAATAAACTTTTTCTTCTATAAGTTGCCTGAGTGGTGCTGTTTTAGCACAGTAATAGAAACGTGACTAAGATACTGTTGCTTGGGCAGTTTTGTGACCATTGAGAATAATCCTATGAATGAAGGTATATACGTGTCTGAGTCTCTGCTTTCAGTTCTGTCAGGTATATCCTTTAAAGAATATTTCTTAGTGTACATGTGAACTATGAATTATGAATGGGCATTGCACAGTAAAAGTAACCGGCGTCACCCTCCTGCAGTTGGGAGTGGGGGAGTGTGTGAGTGGGAGGGGTGGTACCATTCCCTGGGTTGAATAAAAAAAAAAAATGACGTGAGCACCAGTGTCCATCTCTATCTGCTTCCAGACTGCAATGTGAGCAGCTGCATTGTGCTTCTGCTGCCCTGATGGTCCTTACCCTCAAACCATGACCTAAGCATCCTTCCTTTGATAGTTCTTATCCTCAAACCATGACCCAAGCATCCTTCCTTTCTAAAGTTGTTTCTGTTAGATATTTCATCATGACTTGAAGAGTAACTGGTAAACCTATCATGATATGCTTCTTTATTACAAGCCTAAAATGGTATTTGACAGATTCAAATGAACTGGACCATCCTAATGCTAGAGCAATCTTTCTCTTCATAAAAATGTTTATTATGGCAATGGAAAGCCAAGCGCCACAAGATACAAGCATTCAGGATCAACATTTTGGTTGAAACTAAGTTTCACCACTGTTGTATAAAATCATCTGATTAGATGTGTCTCTGCCCCCACATACACCCACAATTGAAATAAATGTGTGGTTATTCAACCATAAATGGGCAACCATTTTCCTATTACTATTATAGTAAAAGTAGGAACAAGGTCTAGAGTCATCTGATTTGGGGTCTGGAGTTGTTGTACTGCTTTTAAGATTCATAGGTCTTAAAGGAGCCATCCCATAATTTAAAATCCCCAGACTGGAGCTGGGCTGAAAGAAAGGGCGTTGTGACAAGGAAACTTCATGGTCGATGATATTGTAGACCTATCTCATTGATCACTAGAGTTCTGCTGATTAAAAGCCTGAGCAGGCATTTTTTAATACATCATCAAAGGGGAGATGGGCCCAGGAGAACTCTGAGTCTTTATTTGATTTGAAAAGCAGATGGAGAATGCAGAAAGAAGAGATGAAGATTGTGTGTGTGTGTGTGTGTGTGTGTGTGTGTGAGAGAGAGAGAGAGAGAGAGAGAGAGAGAGAGAGAGAGAGAGAGAGAGAGAGAGAGAGAGAGAGGGAGAGGGAGAGGGAGAGGTTCCTAAAGTACTGAGGTGCAGCAAAGTATACATAAGCAAGAATATTTAATATGTGTGGTATCATTATGTCTTGGTTCACTGGCCACCTAGAAGCATTCTGCACATCTCTCTCAAAGGAGCTATTTCAGTGAAATGAGATTTTAATACAAGGAAGCTATGCAGTGTACAGTTGCACACTCAAGATGTTCTGTCTTCCCCAGCGATGCTGGACTGGGAACACAATCCTATTTGAAAATACAATGTTACATTCAAATGTAATTTGCCAGCACAAAATAATAGGTTCCCAGGATCCATCAGACAGACGAGTCTAAGGAAGCTATCCTTCGCAGGACACTTTTATTTTCTTTTCTCTGCATTTCTGCCCTTTCCTTTGTTTATCTCTCCCTTAGCTGCTACACTGGGAGCTTTGTGTAATTACTTTGTGCTTCAAAGGTGAATTGTTCTTGAAAATTCAGTGTCAGTAATTCAGCCCTGTTAAGGATGACTTACTTCAGCCTCTTCTTTGAATGTTTACATTTTTATGAAACACAAGACATTTAAGTGAAAGAAAAGATTAAGAATATAATAAAAGGCTACAAATCATCAAGTGTTTAATATGTGTTATATATCCTGTTAGACTCTTTTTACATGTGTATGCAGTAGGATCTGAAGCAGAAAAATGGGGAAATGGAGGCAGAGATTGTTTACATGCCCAAAGCCACCGGAAACATTTATTATATCTTATTTAGCCTTGTGATTAAACATTGATTGTGATATTCGAAACTGTAATGAACTGAATCAAAAAACCTACATTGCTAAGATGTCCATCTTGAAAATGACCCCTTGTTTCTGTTCCTTACATCTTGTCTTTTACCCAGACATTTTTTTTAGCATATACAAGAAAATGAATATTTGTTCCTCTAAACGATAAATGTTTCCAACACATTCTATAGTGTTCTGTGCCTTCTTTGGCTGGTATCACCTTGAAGACATCTCCATGCCCCCATCTGTGGAACTTCCTCATAATTTTCTTTAATTTTCCAGCTGCATTATATGTCACTGAAGGGACAGGCTGTACTTTACTGCTCCCCTGGTGGATACATCAGCTGTTTCTGGCTTTACCAGATATTGACACAGTGGATGACTTTGCTCATGTGTTATGTTACATGTGTTTGTCTCTAAAACAGATAAGTGTCATTATTCAACAAGTATGTTTACTTATAATTTTTATAAACACCACTAGCCAAATTACCTTCCATAATCTCATACTACTTTATGCTCCTGTCTTCAGTGAATGGTGGTGGGTTCTCTTAAAAACATGGTTGACGACAGTAGGGAGCCTATATAAGACTGACCTAGGCCCTCTGTATGTGGATGACAGTTATGTAGCTTGGTATGTTTGTGGGGTCACTAGTAGTGGGTCCAGGCTTTGTCCTTGGTGCATGAGCTGACTTGCTGGAACCTATTCCCTATAGCAGGAGGCCTCCCTCAGCCTTGATGCAGTGAGGAGGAGCTTGGTCCTGCCTCAACTTGGTATACCATGCTTTGTTGACTCCCATGGGAAGCCTGACCCTTTCTGAGGTGTGGATGGGGTAAAATGGGGGGGGGGAGAGGAGAAGAGAGGGGTAAGTGTGGTTGGAATATAAAATTTTTAAAAATCATTTAAAAAGGGAAAGAAAAACATGGTTGGGTAATCATTGTCTGACTCCTATTTTATCATTCATGATTTGCTTTGCAAAGTCCCCACCATCCATTGCTTTAATATTTATTCCTAGCACCACTGCTAGAGTCTGGCTGGGGCTGAGGATCTTCTGTCTCTTCTCTTACTTACTGGTGCTTGCTTAAGAAAGCCACTGATTTCCATGTCTAATTTTGTCCTTTACGACCTCATGAAATGCAAATCTTTTTCAGTTGGTTGGGTTGGATTTTCTAGATATACAGTCATGTCTGCCGAAGTGGTAAAATTTACCTTTACCTTTCCATCCTTATACCTCTCCTATGTGCTTCCATGGGCCAGCAATGGACTTCATAAGATGGCACCTGGTGGAGCTGTATTATTTTTTAATCCTACAGGACAGGAAACCTTTCTAGTATTTTCCATTTTATCATGGCACTGGGCATTGCGCTCATTTTGCATGCACAGCATTTTCTCCTGATACGTATTTGCATGGGAGGTTTTTTTCTTCATGCCCGTCTTATCAAATGCCCTTTTATCACTTCAGTAATGCCATGTCCTTGCATGGCTTGGGGCCCAAAACCCTGAAGAGGGGAAGTGAGGGAACTAAAATGAAAGACACTAGAGAAACAACAGACACGTGGACACAGAAGCTGGGATCCAATGGTCTGGTCCCTCTGATGGAGATGTCGCAGTACCTCAGAAGCTCAATGTGCTTATTATACCCATTTGAGCAGGGAAGCAGGGTTAGTTTATACAACTGACCAAGAGACAGGCTTGGCTAATCTCAGGAGGAGCAGTCTCTCTAGCTGAGCGGTCTTTAGCCTGTAAAGCCCTCCCAGTCGGGAGAAAGCTGCTGTGAACATTTTTTAAATACACTGTCAACAGGCAGCTCTGAGTGTCACTTGGGAAAGACTTTCCATGGGGCTGAAGCCCTGGGATCCTTGATACTCAGGACCTCACTTACTCCATATACAATAAAGTAGTGACAAATACATTTGCTTGCTCATTTAATAATTTAAGTTACATGCTCATTAAATTTTTCTCTTTAAGTCTACAATTACAGATTCTATTCAGACATTTTATAATATAAAAATATGCCCAAATAGCCTGAATTTCCGAAAGAAATCCCACTTGAACATAGTATATGGTCCTTAGCTATGTCACTAATTTTTTTCTTGTGCTAACATTTTGTTTAGGCTCACTGCCTCTTATTGCAATCAATTTCTTATGCAGGATTTCTGAATCTACATAGTGAATGGCTATGTGTGTACTGTTGAGTTTTTTAAATTAATGTTATGCTTATGCCATCCAATACATTTGAAAGGTCTCAGAATTACTTACGATTTATTACATGGAGGTTTTCAGGAACCCTTTATTATCTTTTGTTTCTGAAACTATTTCCCATATCTCATTTCATATTATTTTTTATAAATGTTCTAATTTTTAAATAACTTCATTTGTGATTAGGTAGCAACAGTTATTTTAGTTCATCTTCAGTTCAACTTTTGGATTTATTTATCTCTCTGCTGTTTTCTGCTTTCTCTCTAAACTCTGTGGTTTCAACTTTCACTTTTGTGGATTCATACACTTGTCTTCTTCAGGGGAATCTGTTCTTTTCTTAACTTGGCGATATATGAACTTAATATTTATTTTCATTAATTTTTTGCTGTCTTTCCTGTGCCTGTTATCAATTTGCAATCATTTAAGAGATACAGATCCTGAAGGCATGTATGTTACAGTGTGTGTTCTCTACCATTTATTCCTTGGCATTATCCACTGCGTCTGTCATGGTGCTAGGTATGCAGTGTCCTCTAGACAGTTATTTGAATCAATAGATTCTATGTCAACAGACCCCTGGCAGAGGAAACTGCCGCTTATTCTGCCCTCTACCCTGAACTCTGCATGGATTGCATCATGTTTATCAGGATGTCCATGGGCTTTTGCTTCAGGAAAAGCACTGGGAACTTGAGCCAAACAATTCCCTCCCCATCCAAGAGTCCCAAAGATTGGCTGCCTGACTTTTAAACAAAAACATATTTTGATAAACTATTTGAGCTGGCACCAATGTTTCCAGAGTCCTTGCCCAGGGGCACTGTGTTTGTGTCTATCTGCAGGTCTGTGCAATCATAACAACACTGCTGTTTTGGACGCCTGTGGTGTTCCTTAGACAATGTATCTTTCCCCCTCTTAGGATCTCAGAAAAGCAGACTGAGAAACAACAGGAACTCAGGGAGAAAATGGACACAGTTTCTTCCCAAGCGTTTCCAACCTCCTGCCAGTGACAGTCAGGGCTGAGTTATGTGTGATGTGTAACCCTTTCCACACTGAATATTTTTACTTGAAATAATGTATATACATGCAAATACATTTGGCTTTGGGGTATAATGTGCATACAGTTTTTTAAACTTATAGTTTATAAGAAATGAAATTAAATAACTACACAGTTGTGTTAACACCTGGAGAATCATGAAAAATGGCTCCATCACATCAAGGAGTCACCATATTCTCTGTAACTAATAAAATCGCACATCCTTCTGTCAGTCACTGAATATTTCTCTCCTGTCACAATGTGTCTGTTTCATTCACTTACTCATAGAATTTCATATAGATGAAACTATAAAGTATTTCTCATGTATTTCTTTTTAATTAAAATAATTCTTTTAAGTTCATGAATGTTTTTAAATCTCCCTTTTTACTGCTAAGAAATAATTCTTGTGTGTGTGTGTGTTCACACGCATGTGCGCACCCATGCTCCAGTTTGTAAAAACATTCATCTTTTGACATGTATTTATAATCTTTATAGTTTGTGTTTTTAAAATAAAACTATTTTTAATATTCACATAAGAGTCTTTGTGGCATTGGGGTGAGCCCTTTACATTAGTCATTAATTTAAAAAATGCTCCCAGACATGGGAATTTGGTCTTGGGGCTCTATAAAAAGTGGGGTAGTTGAGCCAGGGGGAGCAAATCAGTAAGCAGGGTTCCTCCATGGCCTCTGTTTCAGTTTCTGTCTCCAGGTTTCTGCCTTGAGTTCCTGCTCTGGCTTCCCGAAATGATTGACTACATAGTATGAGATGAAATAAACCATTTCCTTCCTAACTTGTTTTGGGTCAGTATTTTTTTTTTTTTTAACAGAAAAGCAAACAGGAAAAATTCCCTCCCCTTCACCTAGTTGCCTTTTTTATTGAAAATATTTGAGAGCACTATATACATTTTAAGCATACAACACATTATGATTAATCATGGTCTCTTATGCCTTTTCTTATGAGGGCATGAGTCTCATTCTGAAGACTTTAGGGCTTGATGAGTTTTCAATGACTTCTGCTAGTAGCATCACCCTGGAAACCAGAGAAGGAGACACTATTCAGTGCATAACCTGGCCCCAGTGTGGGGAGAGGAAGCACTGAAGCCACAAAAGCTTTACCCAACCATGTCCATGCTCCAGGTATGGAGCCCTCTGGAAAATCCAGAAACAAATTCTCAGGCTCTTTGCCTCAGTGCCAGAATCTTTTTTCCCCTTCCCAGGGAGTTTATTGACCAGAACTTCCTCACAGTGGCAGACAGGCTCTTTCTAATGTCTACTGTTTGAGGCAGTTCAGATAATACAGAAGAAAAACCCCTCAGAGATAAGGCTGAAACTCAAATTGAGGCACAGAAAACAGCCTAATGTGTATGGTAGTTGAGGCTGGAGAGGCAGCTCTGAAGTTAAGAGCACTTGTTGCTCTTACAAAGGAACTGGGTTCAGTTCCCACATCAAGGATCACCAACATGTATAACTTCAGTTTCAGGGGATCCATAGACCTCTTTTGACCTCAGAAGGAGCTAGGCACAAACATGGTGCACATACATACATGCAGGCAAAAATAAAGCCACATACATAGGACAATAAATAAATATTATATATTGTTATATGTTACATATGTAGAATATACATAAATAATAAATTAATTAATACATATAAAATAAGAAATATGTGTCAGGTTTCTGTAGTTATTTTTGAAACTCCTCAAGGTAAGGTTTATTTTCTTTGGATTTTAAAATAGGATCCAAGTTTGTGGCAGAAGCTGTCCCCAAATACACAATTCTCCTGTCTTAGCCTCCTGAGCACTGGGAGTAAGGCTATTTGGATGTCTAGGAAAAAAATGACTGTCAGCTCAAAGAAAGCAATCTTGTGAGGTCTCAGTAGGCCCTTGGTCTTTGACTACTGACATTTTCTCAAGGAGGCAGAAAGCTTGTTGGGGAGGTAGGCAATGGCAGAGACATGATCAGCAGAAAGAGTAGCTGCTAACTGACAGTGTTTTGGTTATCATGCACCCTGAAGGCACCTGCCATTTACCTTCTTCTTAGATGAATAAACCAAGACTGAGATTGTCCCCATGTGTGCCATTTCTTTTTAGAATCCTAAATTTTAGTCCAGGGTACAACATGCCCAAAGGCCAGTTGTGGATGTATTAGGTGGGCCCATATACATGAGTGTCATGGTCACAAAGCTTCTTCCAACAGGGCTCAGAGAAGACAGATGAAAATATCCCAGTTCTGTTTCAATTAGCCAGTCAGCCTGGTCAACAAGAGAGATGCCTCCAGATTTTAATTGGTCTCAGGGGAAGAGAACAGAATGTTCTGTGGTGTCCTTGTTCACCCTGACATTGCATTATCTGGGCCACAGGGCAGCTGCAATCTTCCCCCAGGGGGTTCAGGATGTCTGCCTAGAAATAAATTTCAAATTCAGTTTTTAACCTTTTTACCGCCATGTTAGTTCGACACAGATACTCTTCAGTGGAGTTAGGTGTAGAGATGCGAAGTCTGTCCCATTTCTAAATAGGTCAGTCTTATTCCTAGAGTACAAGCCCTGGAAAACATTACTGTTTGGGGGATGGACAATTTGTATCAGGCAGAACAATCAGCAGTGGCTTAGATGAAGTTTGAGCCTATGCACTCATACTGACATCATCTGTCATCCCAGAAAAAAACAATGTTTTTGCTTCTCAGTGTCTTCATCAATAAAACGATAGTAGCTTTTCTCTTTCAGAAAAAAAAAAATGGAAGCCATAAAATCCATGACACTGATCCTGATTTGTTCTAACGGGCTGAAAAAGACTCATGAGCAAATGACATTATTTAGGTTAAAGTCTCCTCTCCTCCTCACATTTTACCTTGTTAGACTCTAATGTTGGTTAGCATAGGCCAGGTTTGTCTGAGACAACAACTCCTCACCCACCTTTCCCCAAAGTGTACTTCATTATAGCCCGACACAGGTCAGTGAGCTTTCCAGAAAGATTTGAGTTGCTGTCGCTCAGTAACATTGTTGTCCCAAAGTTCTTCAGTATCAATCATAGTGGAGCGAGAACTGGTAGATGAATGATTGGAACTCAAACTTCTTTATTGCATCAAACAGGAAATAATAAATGTGGAGTGGGTGGCTCTGTCCTCTGATATTCCAGAATATTTTTATTAAATATATAACATATCACCACACAGGATTTTCTTTTCATGCATGCTTAGGATCCAGAATCAGTCACATGACTCTATGGTAAGCTCGGGGAGCTGGGAATATGAGGGAACTTGCAGAGTATTTAGGGGACAAGTGTTGATGTTATATGTTCCACGAGTTTCTATTCATCTTCATATGCCCAAGCCAGGCAGGGATTAAAAACGAATTCAGGTTTATTTAACAGACCTACCTAGTATTGTCAACCAGGGAGTCGAAGATCATTGTGGTCCAGGTCCACTGAGGATGTTCACTGTGGGTGGTGGGGGTGGGGAAAGACGAAGACGAGTAGATTATCAGGCAATACTTTGTTACATGGAGTATCTGGAAGACGGGCAGGGGATGGAGTCTGAAGGAGTCATCTGGACTCTACAGGAGAACACTCTTGAGAAGATGGTCATGGACTAGGAGTTACCAGAAGTGGTGATTGGGGAGAAAGGCTCTACAGGACAGACAAATGAGAAGGAACCATGTCCCCTAGATTCTGCATTAACCCAAGCTTCTTAAGTTTAAAAAAAAAAAGTCAGGAAATTCTGGAGCCTTAATTTACAGCATTCCAAATGAAACACATATCAATGATAAAGTGCTGTGGCCAAATGTGTCTGTCTTTTCAGTGTTTGGAAGATGGATGATGGGATTGTAAACCTGAGTCCTACGCAGGCTGCACAATGAGTTGGGGGTTACACTGGGCTGTGTGGTGAGATTTTTGCCTCAAGAAAAGAAGCCAGCAAACACACACACACACACACACACACACACACATACACACATACATGCACACACGTACATACATACACACACATGCACACACACACATACACACATACATGCACACACGCACATACATACACACACATGCACACACACATACATACACACACATGCACACACATATACATACATACACACATATGCACACACACATTATAAAACAAAAAATAAAGAGGTAAAATGGAGAAAACAACGGGTTTTATAAATCTGGGGAGGCTCAATAAAAGTATAGGGGTTTACTTAATCATTTTGCCAGAAAAGCAGTGAAGGAATGTGCCCTTGGGGGAGAAGGTCCATCTCATTTATTACTTGCAACCATCTCACCATTGGTGATCAACACTTGGCTTAAAACTTGGGACCTATTTCCAGAAACAATTTCCAGAGAATGATAAGACAAATAGAATCTCTCTCTGGACGTAGGGTCCTTGGTTCTCATGACTTGGAGATTTGAATGTCTCTGTGTGTGTGTGTGTGTGTGTGTTTCTGCATATGGAATTTGGGTTATTTCTCTCATCAACACAACAAAATACCTGCAGGTGTCTGGGTCAGGGGTGGGGGTGCACATATATATTTGGAGAGCAAAGGTTAATGTAGAGTGTCTTTCCCAATTGCTCTTCTCCTTATTTCTGAGATAGTGTCCCAAGTTAAATCTAGTGTTCACTAATCCAGCTGGTCTAGCAATTAAGAGGATCCCAGCTCAGTTCTCAGCCTCCACATCAGGAAGCTCACAACCAACTGTATCTCTCTAGCTCCAAAGAATCTGAAGCCTTTGGACTCTGCAGGCACCCCACACATATCTGCGTGCATGCACACACACAATTAAAAATAATAAGCTGCCTTTCTAGAATAGTATTTCTCAACTGTACTTTGCCCACTGGAGTCATGTGGGGAGTTAAAAACATACCTGATTGCTTTCTAGAGAGAAAAAGAAAAAGTGTAGAGTTGGATGGGTAAGGAGGTGGGAAAGACCTGGGAGGGTTTGAGGGAAGGGAAACCATGATCAGAATATATTACTAGAAAAAAAATTAAATGTATGAAAAGACAAAGCATAATAATATGTGGCTTTTACCCCTAGCCTTGGCATTCTTATTGGTCTAGGGCACATGCAGGGCATGACGACAATTTAAAGTTTCCTGGAAGAATCTAATCCACAACCAAAATTGAAAATACTCTTTCAAGTTTGGACTCCTAGCACAGGTCCTTCTCAAGCAAATACTTTTCTAAGGGCTTGTCTGTTAATATCTTCATTCTATGACTTATAATATTCAGTGGTAGCACCTATATGTCATGTTATAAGTGGTTCCTGGCTTAACACAGCTTAATTCCATCTAAGCATAAAGCACATTTAAATCAACTCACCTGCCCTACACCCTGACCTACCTTCATGGTCTATTATGGAGGCTCCTTGCATCTCCTGGTCTTGTGGGTGGCTGGGGGCTTCCTACACCCTGACCTACCTTCGTGGTCTATTCTGGAGGCTCCTTGCATCTCCTGGTCTTGTGGGTGGTTGGGGGCTTCCATGTGATCACTGTAGCCGCCACTGTGCAGCATCATGGGAGTATGCTTTGCATCCCACTAACCAGGAAAGGACGAAAATTTCATGTTCTAAGTATGATTTTTTCCCAAATGCATACTACTTTCACACTGTCTTCATGGTGGATGTTGGGGATCTAGACTCCAAGCCTCATACATGTCAGCAAGTGTCTTATTGGTTGAACCATCTCCCCAGCTCCAACCTGAGTTTTCAATGTTTATTTTCTCAGCATAGTCAAGTTGATGATAATTACTGCATCACCTCCATTTTATAAAAGAGAATTCCAGCAGAAGGAAGAAAGATCAGCTGAGCTTGGCTGCCCCTGAGCAGCAGGGATGGATTTCAGTGTAAATCACCTCAGCAGAGGTCCAGGATTCTGCATGCTTTGTCATCCTTGGCACCTCTGAGTTAGAATGTGATCACGGAAGAGTCATGTACGTGCCTATTAAGGAATCTGTCAAAAGGACATACCCAGAGGGAACCACACCTGTGACATTCTAACAGTTCAACTCACTTCCCATGCTCAGTTACACCAGCTCCTCTAGATACTACCATAAAGGGGAGAGGAAGGTTTGCATATGGCACCCGGGCCCTTTAAGTGAGTCTAGTAACCAATAAACTTTTTTAAAAAATTAATTTAACTTTAAATGTGCATAAATACACAGGACCACTGGAGTTTCTGGAAAGTGCACCCCAGGGTAGCCTTTAGAAGACACCCTTTGAGAATAATGACAGAGATTTGTTTTTCTTTATTTTAGTGTGTGTGTGTGTGTGTGTGTGTGTGTGTGTGTGTGTGTGTGTGTGTGTGTTGTATATGTACAGGTGCATGTGCATATGCTTGCATACAGGCCAGAGTACAGAGTTCGGTGGTAGTCTTCAGGTTCTGTCTATCTTTATTTTAGAGTCTCTCTCATTGCAGACAGACTAGACTGGATAGTCACTGAGCTTCAGGGAACTGCCTGTCTGTTTGCCTCCACAGCTCTCGGATTATAAACATGAGTTGCCACAACATGCCTTTGTGTATGAGTATGAATACTGGGGCTTGAAATCAGGTCCCCTTGCTTGGTAAACACTTTAATGACAGCTAGCTATTTCTTTAGCCCCGGGGAAGATTTCTTTGTTCATGGTTTGTCAAAAGAGTTGTCTTGAATTTTGCTCAAAAATTGGTGAGTAAATCCCATAAAAATTGAGTGTTTACACTTCAGTGGTTATTGTCACGACCAACATGCTCAGTAGGCTCTCAGAACCCCCCCCCCCCCCATTTCTCCTGAGCTCTTTTCTCTGGGATTCCTAATGCCACTGCTGTTCTTCACTTGGATTCTTCCTACCTGTCAGGGCATGGCTGAAGGTCCTCCTCTCTCAGTGCAGCTCTCCCACTCTGTCTCCCCGCTTCTCAATTCCCAGATGAGGTGAATTGCTTTCCCAGTATTTCACAGTCATCTCATTACGTTATGGTGGCTGGTTCAGCTCTAGGGGCAGTGTGAAGTCACATGCTGAGGGTTCTGACTGAGAAATGTTTCCTTCAGGTTCATGTGTTTGAATGCTTGGGCCACAGTAGGTGTTACTGTTTGGGGTAATCCTGTAACTTTTAGGAGGTGCAGCCTGGCTAAAGATTGGCTTTGAGAATTTATAGCATTGTGCTACTTCCTCTGTCTGTCTGTCTTTGCTTTTCGTGTGTGGTTGAGATGTGATCAGTCAACGTTTTGCTACGTGCCTCCCCCACCGTATGGACATCTAGCCTTCTGGAACCCTAAGCCAAATAAACCCTTCCTCAAGTCACTTCTGGTCCTGGTATTTTAGGACAGTAACAAGAAAGTAACTGATACTGAGAGAGATATGGAAACTCTGGAAAGCTAAAGACGGCCATGATGGAGCCTGGCTGGAGCCTTGGGTTTAAGAACATGTTGGGTAACAGTGCCTTTGAGAGAAGATATGTCTAGGAGCATGGAGAGTCTAGAGCACACAGCAGACACACGAAAGGCTCCATACCTTATTCTTATGTACCCCAAGTCAACTGGGATGCTCAAAGTGAAAAGAACTGAAAAGTGTAAAGTCAAAATACTCAAGAAATGACTTCAAAAGTGTAAGCACAATCCAAATGACTGTTTGTACTGGGAACATCTAGGGGTGAATGTAATGGTACCATGCACCTCCTCTGAGCTTAATGAGCAGGCTGGCATCTGGAAACCCACCAATTAAGCTGCAGGTGCTATTTGTGGAAATGAAGGTGTTGAGTAAAGCCAAGGCTTGCTTTAGAGCTCTTTCTAACCTGATTCAAATCTTGATCTTAGTAGCCAACAGTAAAATGTAGAAAATCTCTCTGCCTTGGGAACTGAAGACTGGAAACCATCATGGGACGGGATTGAGCAAGCACCTGCCATGCAGTCAATACAGTGTGGGAGGCCATGGGCACCAGAACTGTCAGGAGAAGCAGGTGCTTTGGAAGGAAGTTTATGATTCTATTAGAGAAAGGAGACTCGCTTACAATTGACAGGAATACGAATGAACGGTAGATGTAGCATTACAGATTGCACAAATGAACCTGTGCAAAGAAAATGGATCCATCCTTGGACAGGAAACTAGACATCACCTATCCTAAGACCTTTCTGTCTCTGTAGTGTATGGCTTGTTTTGCTTTGCCAGACAAGCGTCTGCCAGATCGCTTAGTTGTATTTTCTTTTCAGACAAACCGTGAGAGACAAAAGCTCCCAGTAACATGTTAGGAATGCATAGTGGAAAACCCAGCCCCTAACAGTAACAAGAGCAGAAAGATGGCAGTGAAATCAGAAGGATGGGATTTAGTGGGTATTAATCACTAGCAGCTGATTATATAAGATTAATATTTATTAAGAAGTTAATATAAGAGACTGAACTGTAGGGCAATTCTTAGAAAGTCAGACTGGTCTACACCGCAGCTGTGGGTGGGTCTGGTCCTTTTTTTAAGAGTGTGAGGGAACAGACAGGGAGGAGAGATGGCATGCACCAGGTCTTCAACTGGCCTTGCCACACCTCATAAATGGGTCCTCAAGGCCTAAAGGCCACACTTCTAGGTCAAGGTGAATAAGGCCAGATTCCCACTACTATGGAGTGGTAGGGCACATCTGAAATGCTATTATCATTAGTGACTGAGTACAGTCGTCCTTGGGCTTCTGTCAGCACAGCCCTACCTGCCCATCACACCTCTGGAATAAAATCATGATACACTCTGTTTCTGAGACGCTGACCTGAGCTTTACTCATCCCAGGTGAGGTACAGTTCTAGCCTCTACTGCCCAGAGATGGATCTAGTGGGCATATCTTACCCAAAGCCTGGCCTCAGAGTTCTGTTTCAGAGGGAAGCTTGGGCTGACTCATATCAATGATGAATGCTGTAGTCACTCTAGGGAGGTGTCCCCAGCTGCCCTACTGGAGGGCAACCAAGTGAGTAACCCTGCTGATATCACATGGTCCTAGAATGGTGCTGCCTGGGTCTATGCCAAGTTCACGGTTATGAACTGTTCAGTGTACTCACCCCCACCCCCGCGGGTGTTAGAGCTCTATCTTGGTGGTCTCATAGATTTAGCAACTAAACTTGCAGAAGGGCTGCTTATGACCAGTAGAAAATAACAGTGATACAGTAGGACGTTTCCCAGAGAAGTTTTGGTGAGGAAAAAAAAAATGCTGCCTGGGAATCTCTACGCCTGTCCCCAGACAATTACCCTTTTCCACACATTCCCTTGACCTTCTTAACACAGCTGTGGCTGACAGGGAGATGCCAGCAGCATGCCCACCCGGAGCAGAGGGGAAATAACAGCCTTCAGATTGATGAGAATCAAGTGATCAGAATGCTCCCTTGGCAGCGGTCCCAGTGGCCAGAATCTGAGGCTCTGTGCAGCAGATCGAGCCCCGATGCTATGAGCGGCCTCCCCCCGGCAGGAACTTGATTTCCATCCTTTATATTAAATATGGTGCTGACTGGTTGTTTGCTCTGGTCCCTAGACAGTCCTTCACATCGTAAGAACCTCACCTGCATTTCTGAATCTTCTATACATCCACGATTTTTCTTTTTCATTTCCTCTTTCTTTCTCTCTCTCCCAATCCTTTCTTCTGTATGAACATAGTTAGAGATTGTGTCGATGCTACTCTAATAAAGGCTTAAGCATGAGGCTCAGAAGGCAAGGAGGTACTCAGAAGAAAGCCAGGCCTGTCCAGTTGTGGGATTGGGGCCAAGAGAGAGTCTCTCCCACCTGCTTCTAAGATCTGTCCTGTTCACGCCGGTGGCCTCTCTCATCAGCTCTAATCTGGGATGGTCTGTGTCTCCTCTTTATCTATCCTTCTGCACACCACTGTTTCCCTTGGAGTTTGGTTAAGTGCTCAGGTGTAAACTGGGGGAGCTTTATGAGAAGCAGAGGGCATCAGCAGGAGGCTGTTTGTCCCAGGGTTCTGAAAGGGAGCAGCCTAGAGGTTGCCATTTCATCAAGAGGTCATTCTGTTCTCTAGTGTTACCTGCAAAGGCCAAGGCCAAGGCTAACCAGTCTCAGAGGTGAGGGTGGAATAGCAGGAACGCTGGATCTTAGAGGGATGATAAATTAGGATGAGTTTCAGGAAGCACTGGCTTTGACCTTAGGACTCTTTTCTTATTTCCTTTTTCAACCATTTCAGCCATAGATATATTTATATCTAATATATATTAGATATGTATTAGTGGTTTATATATGAAGTTTATATAATGTACATTTATATATAATATTATTTATTAGATATTATAATATGTATATATATCTTAGTGACCTAGGGCAATATGGCTATGAACTACTGTCCTACAGCTGTGAAGATGGGACATGTAGCTAAAGGTCAAAAGGTGATTGGTAAAAGGAATGTGACTTAAGAGATTAGGTCTTTTGATCCCAGAGCCCCTTCTTGAATAGACAACATATTTCAAGACTCTCTCTCTCTCTCTCTCTTTCTCTCTCTCTCTCTCTCTCTCTCTCTCTCCCTCTCTCTCTCTCTCTCTCTCACACACACACACACACACACACACACACTTACACGTACATGTACACTCACACATGAGAGGTCTGGCTAGATTAGTGCACACAATATTCTGACTGGGAGAGAGGAAACCCACCTTCCAAACCATTCCAAGCAGCTCAGAAGTGAGCACATAGAAGCATTTTCCTCAGCTTCGGCAGAGGCAAAATTGCTGTGACCACCTCTCAAAGATGACCTCCAACGCTTCTGTAAATGCCATGTTTCCAAAAGCCTGAATTCCTGGAATTAAGAAAATTGTCTCCGAATGAAGAAGTCTTGGGTTGTGGTTTGCAATGCTTTCTCTCGAGCTGCTAGCTGGCCACCTCTTGAAAGTCCACAGAAGTATTTGCTAGACTTCTCTTTAGGTAGTTAGAACAGAAAGCATCCTAAAATATCCTATTTGAACATGACCATGGCTCCCCCAAATATCCCCTGACATCTTTTTCTTCCCCCAGAAGTAGAGATAGTTTGGCATTGAACTTGACTTTTGATTGCCTGGATTTTCTGCTCTAATGATATGCTACTTGATATTTTCCTACCTGGAAAGGTGAACCATTAACACTCACTAGACAGTAGTACAACTGAATGAATCATGCTACTGTGGGTCACCAATTTAAGAGCATAACTGTAGAGGAAATAGAATTTAAATAATAGGGTAGGAAGAAAAGGGATGAAAGGCAGTGTCCAGGGAGGTTTCCATCAATGCAGTGAGGCGACCAATAGGACTGGGGGATCAGCCAAGAGAAAAGGTAGCATGCTGGATAATGACTAGCATCTCCTGTGGTGGCTGCAGAATTTGGATTGTGTCAGAGAACAGGATGGGTCTCGTCAAATCTAGAGGAGATTGCTGGAGATGTCCTAACCTAGTGCCAGTGCCTCCTTACAGAGCAAATGACAGACAACGCTGTCACATGTGAGTTGAAGTTACAAATGATGATTTGCATATGAGAACCTTTGCATGATTACTGCTCACTTTACTGATGACGCTCCCTCACTACAAGGAACCCTGAATGTAAAACCTATGGGTCATTCAGCAGTGTAGCCTCCATGTCTGGCGTATGACCTGGGACCTAGTATGTCCTCAATAAATGTTTCTTAAAAGAATAAAACAATTATTTGTGCTTGTTTGGCAACTTCAATCCTTCATCTGAGCTTCTTTTACTGGTGAAATAGGTTGCACATGATGTGAGAAGTTTGCTTTTCCAAGGTCAGACCCTACTGCATTGTTAACTTACTCCTCATGGATCTTACAACTCAAAAGAGAGAAGCTAGAGCTTCCTATAACACCAGGCTCAAAGGCTTAGTTTCACCTATAATTTCTCATGTCTGGAATATGTTAACTCTCCTGGTGATCAAGAACTTCATGGCAAGAGATTAGATTGACAAGCTCACATTTTGTCTTCATGAACTAGGACCAATGGCAGTACTGACCTTTGCTATTTTCCTATTTCTCAGTCTTTAAAAAAAAAAATTGACTTTGGCTATTGGAAATAGTTTCTTTTAAAGAAAGGTTTCTTCTTACGTTTTCCCCAAGGTCATCTCTTTATGGGATCCCTCAGAGAGGCTTGTACTTCCGCAGTTTACAACATGGTTAATATGGCTGCTGCCTTGCTAATGAGACACACTCCAGAGGATCCCATGATCCTTTAAGAGAGGGCCAGTCATCAGCACTAGAGAGGTTCAACACCAGAAAGTTATTGTTTAATATACTGAAGACAGTATATTAGAAGTTGCATCCCAGACCCAAATTTTATTTTGAAGTGACAAGATTCCTTTAAAGGAGGTTTCAAAAAATAATTTATAAAGTGTGCTTGCAATTTTTGAAAACTATGCAGCTCATCAAACACAAACATAAAGCTAGAAGGAGATATGCTTTCTGTTTACTAGACATAAATGAGAGAGATGGTCGCTACGGAGTTGCAGGGTATCATGAACTTGGCCATACTTTATATACTTTAACATATATAAAAATATGCTTATAATTTGCTCTATAAATGCAAAACAGAATAGAGAAGTCTGAAGTCTCTTTTTAGTTTTTATTTTATCTTTTCCTTAAAAAAAGATAATAATAGACTCCATATTTGCTTAACTAAGACAAGCTGCAAATGCATCCCACCACCTCTGCTGCACGCCATCCTGATCCTAAACACATTCCAACATGTGACATCTGGATCTCAACCTCTGAAAGCCAAAAGCTACTCAGAGATTTCATGGGGGAAAACATTTTCCCCTTATCTAACTTATTACATTCCTTAAACAAATATTTTATAAGCATAAGTGATTACAATTGTTTTTTCTCAACTACCATATCTATGAAAATCACAAGGGTTCTTGTTGTCCATTATAACTTGATCAATAAACCAGGGGAGCAGACCAGAGTAGGCTTCTATGCAATGCAACTGAATAATTCTCTTTTAACTATGTATGGAAAACGTATGATGCTGTCCTCAGCATATGACTCCCGATAAGAAGCCCCAATATGGACTGGAGACAGCATAACAAATGCTTTGAAGAATTAGATTTTGGTCTTAGATTCAGAATTGTTGGCCAGGATTTTTAACTTCTCCAAACTTTGGTTTCATTCTTTAGAAGTGATATATTCGTAGCTATTTTATTTCTTCTGGTAAATATCACACTGAGTAATATAATGTGTATAATTCTTGTATCCTAACACCAGGCTCAATAACTGTTGCTTGCTATTATGATAAGGATGAAATGAGTCTCATGAGATAATCCTACTTTCAAGTTAATTTTTTTTCTAGCTCCAGAGTTGAAATCTACATTCTCGATGACCACTGGAAGCAGTATCAAAACAAATACTAAGCTATTCGAAGCACTGAGGGTGGGAGATGAAATGTTATGGGTTTTTTGCTCAGTGCTGAAGAACTTCTGTAGCTATTGTATACAAAACTAAGCCCAAAACTTTTATTTCAATTCAAATTATAGGGGCTAGAGAAAGGGTTCAGTGCTTCAAAAACATTTACTATCCTTGCAGAGGATCCAAGTTTGGAGCAAGCAGATGGGGCAGCTCACAGTCACCTAAAACTCCATTCCATAAGATTGGTTCCTCTTCTAACATCTGCAGGCAACTTCACTCATCAGTAAACACCCCTTCGCATACACATCTAATTTTAAAATATTTTCAAAAGAATAATCAAATTCAAAGGATTATGGGGAAAGTCAGCTAGAATTGGGAATCTGAAAGGTAGAATGAAAACCTAGTGTATTGGAAATCTCCTCAAATATATGAAGAAGTAGAACACAGGAGTGAAGTTTCTTTGTAGGTACCAGCTCAACCTCCCCATGTCCAGTGAATTGTATAGGTGTTGTCTGCAGCAATGAGACCTTGCTGTTACTACGTAGAAAACAACCTGTTGTCTTGGCAACAGCTTGGGTTGTTTTGAAATTTCCATGGACTCCTTTGGCCAACAACTCCATTGTGTATATAAACCAGTCTTGGTACTGGAAGCTTCTTTTGGTGACAATAGATGGCCATTTGAGGCTCTGTATCCCCCCATTATTTGGAGACTTCGTTAGGATAATCTTCATATGTTTTAGGAGGTTTCCAATACAGTAGGTTTGCCTTTTCCAACTTTGATATGATAGTTTTTGTTTGATCTTATTTTGTTATGATTTGTTATCACTGCTTAGAAACCTGTTCTTTTCTAATGAGAAATAGGGAGTGGATCCAGATCTAGATGGGAGGGGAGGGGAGATGGAAATGAGGCACGTAGACAGAGAAGAAACTACCATCAGGATATATTGTATGAGAAAAGAATCTATTTTCAATAAAAGGGGAAAAGAAATATATTCTAAAGTATCCCACCAAATTAATAATTACTTATTTCCCCTCCTTTTAGCCTCAATTTGTATTTTATAAAATATATTTATTTTTCTCATATATTATATTTCTCTCCTCCCAGCCCTCCTACCCCGCCTACCATCACACTAATCCACTGCTCCTCCAGTTCCCTTCAGAAAATGAAGGCCTCCTAGGGATACCAACCAAATATGGCAGCTCAATTTGCATACAAATAGCTAACAAAAAGCAGGAGAACTATTCTTTTCCACATAGTCTAAGCTTACATGTTGATTGTATGGCCAGGGTATTTCTTGTGATGGGCTGAAAAGAATCTCCATCATAGAGTTTCCTTGTGAATCTGAAGCTCATGTCATGGTGGTCATCACAGCTTCTATGTCTGAATCACAAACCAGGGACAAACCTGCAAGCCAAGCAGTAGCATGGGATGAAGCCATATCTTGAAATCCAGATACTCTTTTCTAAATAAAATTTTGTTTCAGAAGGATTAGGGAATATGTGCATTAAATATTTAAATATGATGTCATGCTTTGTATAATTTTAGAATAAAAAAATTCAGTGAGTGGCAGGTATGCAACATGGAGATAGGATCAAGATAATTTAGAGGATCTTGCAGATCTTCGGATAGTCAAAATAAGAGGCTTTTGGCTTGCCTGTGTTTGATGGAGAGGTCATTAGCTCAAGACACAGGGCCCAAAGTTCCAGACAAGACTAAGTAACCACCATTGTCTGGTCTTGCTTTGCACTTTCACCAAGGGCTGAATTTGTCCTCCATGTCCCTACCCTACTCTGTGGCTATGCATTAGATATAATTATTCAGCACTGTCTCCAGAGGTAATTTAGAATCAGGGATTATTTAGTCTTCAGAGGACTAAAGATCATCCAGTAGTTGGAGTTTTCTAAAGCAGGAGTCTGTTCTGTACCATACCAACAAGTAATAAGCCTTCTCACCAGAACAGCTGTCAAAGGAAAACCCAATCCTCTTCAGCTGTAGAGGTTTCAATGTCAGGGCTAGTCCTATAGATTTCTATCCACTGATAGATTGGAATGTCCTATACAATGACAGAAAGTGTTCTTGAGGTCTAAAGTACATGACACACAGAAGACCCTCTATGGACTATCTTATCTAAATGACAGTTTCACAAAATGGGTTATGAAGTGTCTCCAATATCCAAAGAAAACTTTCTTCATTGATCATCCACTCACTTATTATCTGTTCATCCACCATATATCTATCCATCCATCCAACCAACCAGCCATCATCTACCCCTACATTATTTACCAATATAACCCCACTCATAGTACAGAATACAGCACATAGTAATGACTCATTAAAAAAAAATAGCTGTTAGTGAATACTATGCACATACCAAATCCCACATAAATAATATTCCCAGCATCTATCAGCGAATTCTCCATAGAATTTTTTGAATTAATATTTTTGGCCTTATTTGGAATAATAACTATAAACAGAGGAATTGGAGGAGATCTGTAAACTGACAAGGATTATTTAACTTGTTAATGATATTGTTGACATTTAAAAGGAAGCATGTAGCTTTGAGCGAGCATTCTTAATTGCTATTTTAGATAACTAGTAGGAAAGGAAGTAGATCAGAAAAAGTCAGTACTGCTTTAACTTCTTGATTGGTTTAAATTTCTCTTTGTAGGAAAGGTGAATCTTCGATGTGACATGTCTAAAGACTGTCCCATATTATTTTCCACCTTCCCTTTTTCAAGGTTTATGTCAATTCACACATAAATGGTTTCAGATCCCTCCGTTCTCTAGCTATTGTGTAGTTGGAGAGTTTCTTTTAATATTAGTCATTTTTTTGTCATTGTTACAAAATAACTGAAAGAAAGAACTTATAAAGATTAAAGATTTATTTTTTGACTCACAGTGTTTAGAAGTTGTAATCCTTGATTAGTAGGTCACATTACTGTGACCTGTAACAAAGCAGCATCCCATAGCAAGAAAGCATAGTGAAGAAAACCCACTCCTCCTCATGATCCAGAGAGCAAAGGGGGCCTATAGTCGCACTATTCCTGTCAAAGACATGGGCTCAGCTATCTAAGGACCCCCCCCCATAAGGTTCTGCCTTTTAGAGCTTCTATTGAGACATCTTTGTAGGGGATCAAACCTTTAACACGTGCTCTTTGAAAGTCATTCAAGATCTAGACTATTTCACTACAAGAATGGACAGCCAGTGAGATGGTGGAGTGGGTAAATGAATTGGCCATGACCTACTTTGATCCCTAGGACACCTGGTAGGAGAAGAGAAATGACTCCTGGAAGTTGTTCTTTATTGAAGAATTATTCTTCAAGTTCCACACACATGTGCACACCTACATGCACACTCACATGCACACATGCACACACACATGAACACTCACATGCACAGACACACATGAATACATGTAATATGAAATTTTCAACTATGAACATTGTGCCTTTTACCTAGCCCAGCACAGAAGCTACTGTTCATCATGTTTCTGATGGACTCTTTCATTGTGCCTAGATTCTTCCAGACAATGGCCATCATAGAATAGGATAGTGCTTGCACTGCAAACTTGTCTTCCAAAGTCTACATTGATACATTTTAGATTCATAAGCCCTGTTGTACCATCTGGAAATATTGGACAATAAGGTTCTTCCCTAGCACACATGCCTGGCTTTCATAAAGATAATGCAGTGATGAACCCCAGATACATACTCATCACCTTGTAGCTTTATTCTGTCACTGTGGGTTCTCACAGAAGATCACTTGTCAAATAAGACATTTCAAATCTCTTCTATGACTCATGACACATCTATGTATGTATCAGCTTTCTTGACAGGGGTTCTTAGCAGCCCCCTCTAGGTAGACTGATACAAACAGTGTCTACTTATTTCTTACAAAAGAAGACATGGCTTAACAGTGGCTGATGGGGAACCAGAGTAAGAACTCCCGACTGATTTCCCAGGGCTCATTTCATGGCCTTGTGAAACACTCTAGTGCAGATGTCTGGAATGCTGCTTCTATCTCTCAGCCCTACAGGCTTTTCAGTCACTGATTTAATGTGGAGAGGCTCTGAGAGCTGAGTTATAAATAAGACTCATGTTGGCCCAAGGGAGGAGGGGAAGGAGCAATCTGCCAAATTGCCATTCTTCACAAGACACAGCCAACCTGCTAGGTCTCGGCCGCTGGTTCCTGGGGTCAGACTCTCATTCTCCTGCTCCTCCGCTCTTTTTAAAGAATTGGTGCTGAAGCAAAGGTTACTATGGGAGCTGGAACATGTTTACCATCTAATCTATACCACCACATCTTCATTTTACCATCCTTGCTGCTCATAAATCTCTCATAGAGCTAGGAAGAAACATTTTACCTCAAGATAAATATTCCTGTGGTTGGTGAAATAGCTGTGCTGGTAAAGTCCTTGCTATATACACATGAAGATCAGAGTTTCATCTCAGCACCGCATTAAAAAATAGAACAAAAATGGTGTGTGTGTTTACAATCCAGCACAGGGAGGTAGAAACAGGAGGATCTTTGATGCTTTCTGGCCAGACATCCTAGTCTAATCTGCAAGCCCACGTCACAGGTCCCAGTGAGAGACCCTGCTTCAAAATAAATGGATAGCTGTTGGAGGCCACTGGCTCCAGCTCCTCTAGGTGGCGCCATTATCTGGCGCTGGCCAACCCGCCTGAGTCAGAGTACGCATGCGCTTGGTATTCTCGCGAGACTGGTCTGGTTTCTCCGCCTTTCCCGTGGCGTCATATGGGATTCTGAACTACGACCTATAGGAAGATGTTTCATCTAAAGCAAGAGCCGTTTGGTCGACTTAAAACCGGGTCTTCCTACCTCGTGTTCCTCTCTTCCTCTCTCTCTCTCTCCGCCCCGCCGTGCGCACGGACGCCGGCCCGGCTCCTGGGGCGCGGGCTCTAGGCCACGTGGCGGATGGCCCGGCTCGGGCCACGCCGGGGCCTAGCTCTCTCTGGCTTTCCTTTTCCCCGCTGGGGGCCCGCCGTCGCTGGTTCCTGCGCAGCGGCCCCTGCCTCTCTGCCGGCCCTCTGCCAGCTCTCTCACTTTCTCCTCCCCTCTCCATTTTCCGTAAGCTAAATGCTCTCCCCCAAGATACATTAAAGTTATACTGCAGAAGGATCCTCAGTGTGTGCCGTGTCTTTCCTCGCGGGCGAGAGATAGGCGCGGGACAGATAGCTTCCAAAGGGCAATACTTTAGGTTGACCCCTGATATTTGTTCAGATAATCATATACCCTCAGCCACATACAGATACACATATGTACTCCTACACACAATTATTGTGTGGACCATCCAGTAAAAGGTGAATTTTGAGTTTTTAACCTAATGTTCTCCACCTTACTTTATTCTTACTCCATCATTGCTGATGCATGTACTTGTATATGTCAGGTAGGTGAGCCAGGGTGACTCAGACTCAGGCTTGTGTGGGACATGAATGGGAAAAGGTGGGGGCCAGGCTAACCTGCAACGCTCTGGTCTTATCCTAGAGACATATTTCCTTCAACTATACTTCCTGCCACAACAAACTTCTGAAGTCTCGAAAAATTAATCTTCATGCAAAATTCTCCCAATGGCTAACATTTGCAATGCATCCTATCTAAAGCAATAAAAGCACAGTCCGGGCCTTTCCTGTGAAAGTGCTGTCTAAAATATGCAAATTAGAGGCAAAGATTATTGATTGGAAGTCTGAAACTGATATTCAAACATCCAGGAGAGCACCTGAAACTCCTACGTTTTAGTCTTCTTCACAATTAACCCATGGAAGCAACTCTTCCTACTACTTCATTTTGCCTCCAAGACTAAAAGGAAGTCGGAGCAAGACACTTTCAACTGACCAAATAGTCCTGTCACATACAAACAGAGAAACAAAACACTCTGTGTGTTTACAAACAACTACCTCCCAGAATCCCTTGCTTTTGCTGGGTTTCATTGTCTTTGTTTGCTAAGTGAGGTACAGGGCAGCTAATGTCTTTATAATTGGCCTGTATGTCACAGAACAGAGGCTTTGTCTGTGTTGTGTGGTATCCTTGAAATCTATAACATGTGGCAGACAGAAGACCCTCTATGGCAACTCTTATCTGAATGACATGTTCACAAAATGGGTCATGTAGTACTTCCAACATCCAAAGAAAAGTTACCTCATTGACCACCCATCCCCTTGCTATCCATCCACCCATCATCTGTCTGTCTAAATAGCCATTCAACCAGCCATCATCTACTTACTGATACATCCTCATCTATCCAGCCAGCCAGACATCTTCCATCCATCATCTGCCCATTATCCACCTACCCATACAGCCACCCATTATCCATAAAGCCATCTACTCATCCATCCATATCACTCAAAGGGAAGTTATTTAACACCTTCTAGAGATAATAATGTTCTACTAGCTCCACAAAACTACGTGTGAATCATGTCAGTAAAAAAGGGAATAATAATGACTAAGCATTCTGGTGTTTACTATTGTAGATACACAGTACTGTTTTAAGTATGCTGCATGTAGAAGTTTATTGGATCTTTACATCACTCTACTGAAATAGTTGATTCTTATCACTGTTTTAGAAGTAAGAAGGCTGGTAAGAAATTAAGCAGTATGCATAAAGTCACTGGTGACTTGATAGAGCTGGAATTTAATCAGAGCTTTCTAATTCATGTTCCTAAACACACTGCTGCACAGAAAAGAAAAATAATTTATTAATCTTACTGTATTTCAGATACTGTGATAGCTAGATTTATCTGCAGAATGTAAGTATATTTTTTGCAATAATTCAGTATATGTATACTACCTTTATGCCAATATTTTTCTCAAAGAATGTAAGCAACCTGCTCAGTCACAGGTTAGCAAATTGGAGTCGAAACTGGGAATTATGGGTGCACTTGTACAGCAGCAGGAAGAATAAGGAGGGAGATGCTGTATCCAGAAGAGGCAGTGAAATGCCAGACTCTGCCCCCGAAGTCATCACCTTTGTATACCTGTGGTCTCAGCCCATATACAGGGTCACTGTTGAGACCTAGGTCCTCACTCTGTGTTCATAGGACAGCAAGGCTCCATCTCTGTTTCCAGTAGTTCTGGGGTAACAACAGAACAGTTTGACAATATTAGCTTTCCTCACAACCTCTTTGTGATACCCGTGTCAAACTCAAGATTGTTCACCAAGGGTTAATTTCAGCAACAAAACAGAGGTACTTTGATTCTTAGTGCATGGGTGGATTTCCTCTGAAGATATACTTTGGTGAAGCAAGAGATTTGCTTTTTATTCAGAGGCAAAGAAGCACTAACCTTAGGTAGCTGTCAAAAAAAATCTCTATAGGGGTCTCCCAGGAGTGGGGGGGGGGGGGTCCTGGACTTTAAAGATCTGCTGATTATAAGCTTGGGGGCAAGTGGAAGCTAAATTTACCATTTCTGAAGTGCACAGCCACAGAGCCTAGCCCAGGATTGTGGTCTTTGAGGTGGACATTAAGTTGTAGAGGCATGGCTGTCTCTTGGGATTAAGCCACATGAGTGTACCCCCAAGCTTTTGTCTGAAATGGGGTTACCCTCAGCAAAAAAAATGAAGCAGAGTGTTTGCCCTGGATCCTTCTGATGCAGCAACTTGGGTGATTTTTTTTTCCAGGAATAAACAAACCTGATCTCCTACTGGTGTCTGTATGCAAACTATTATCTCAGGCCTACAGAAAAGAAAATGCAAACCTTATTGTGTCTAAATACTGACCAGATGTGTGACAAACTTACTTTAATAAAGAGCCTTGTGATTCACTAAGCAATAATGCATGGTTCTGCTGTTTTAAATTACCTTTGAATGGCTTGAAAAATCCATGAGCTGTTTTACTGGAAAGACGTCAGTGCAACAGTGGAATCTGAGCTTGGCACAGTTTTCTAGCAGAGCTCTGCTATGCTTAAAGACAACCATTCAGGTCAGGACCTTAGAAAATTCTTTGCCTCGACTGCTGGTTTATATTTTTCTGTACTCTTCCTCATACCCCATGCTTCTATCCATTTCACAGTCTTGACACCTGTATTTTATCTACAAAGTTTACACTCAAGAACCACACAACTAAATTAAATTTTAAAAAACTCATAATATTTTAGGTACATTTAAGTTTGTGTTGGGATGTATTCATAGCTACTCTTGGCCTTGTGTGATCAGACGTGACTCATGGGCCACAGGATGAATATACCTTTAACCCAATGCTAAACGTGTTGGAGTTTAAAGTGAGGAAAACTGAGTCTCTGCCTGTGAATGGCAGACGGGGAAGTAAAGAAAAAACACTAACAGTGATGTAAATGGCATCAATTCTATTGTGGAAACATACAAGGTTTAGGTATCATGCTATTTAGAACATGACAATCCTGTGTAGATCAAAGGTTTCTGGTCCTGTGTACCAGGAAGGATATTACGGCAGTGGAAAGATGTGATGGAAGAGAGTTGTTTCCTACATGACTACCCAGAAAACTAGCCAGGGAGAATCCAGGGCTAAAATATCTGTTGTGATGATGAATATTGTCATCTTGACAGGATCCAGACTTACCTAGGATACAAGCCTTGGGTTATATTTATGAGACTGGGCTAATCAAGGTGGGAAACCCTATTCTAAGTGTGGGTGACACCTTATTCGGGTGCCTAACTTCATGAGGCGGAGAAGATGAGAGGCATACCAGCATTTGTTGCTCTGTCTTCTGAGCATGAAGTGACCAACCACCTCAAGTTCCTTCTACCTAGTATACTGTCCCCTTGAATGAGAACACATCAAGCCCACTGTCCCTCAGTTGCTTTTGGCAGAGCCTTGAGGAAAATAAGAAGTGTATCCCACATGGACTTTCCCTCAGCTGTTCAGTTCCTGAAGCAGGGCTTCCATAACTAAGGTTTCCATAAACTTTCCAAATAGTCAACCCACGAGCCCATGAGAGACATTTCGTATTGTCATCCAAACAAAGCAGGGATTGGGGTCCAGCTGGCAGTGCTGTGTTCCTTTCTGGAAGGTACATTGGGAAATTGGTTTCTTTGATGCTTTTTGGGTCTAGAGGCCACTCACACCCAATGGCTTGTATGCCCTTATTCCATCGGAGAAGCTAGCTGGCTTGTATCACTCCAAGCATCTTCCCATGGCCATAGTTGGGTGAAGCCAGAGAATCCTTTATGGTTCCTCTTAAGAGTTCTTACCTTGAGGGAACATTGTCATAGAAACTGGAGATTAGGGGGTGGGCATTTGAGGTGGCTCCTTATCTACTCGCCAGAAGTCTTTAGTTCATTTGTTAAACACAGAGGACAACATTTTTATCTCCAAGAACTTGTGTGGCTCATATTTTAACGTATTTCTATGTTTGATAGAGATGTTTAGAAAATTTCTGTGAAATTTGGGACAACTCATTGCAACATGAGGCTTACATGGCTCCCAGATCAAAATCTCAGCCGTAACATATGGTTTATGTGTCAGACCCACATTTCTATGGAATATTCAAGTCTATTCACCTGAACTACACTATAAAGAGCCACATATTAACTTTAGACATGGCGAGTCCAGTACAAAAGGCATCACTTTGAAAGCCTATGCTCATTCCCTGTCCCTGTGTCCCAGTCAGCAGTGTCATCCTTCACACAGCCTTCCGAGCATCACAGTTAACCACATTTCGTACATGCAATGGGATAATCAGTCCTACCACGGGTCTCTGTCTGGAGTTTGGTCTTTCATCTACTGCCAGCTTTTCCCTACAGGTCTTTTATCTTCTACCTGAATCTCTTTACCTGATTATTTGCCTTCACCAGAGTCACCCTAGAACTTTCCAGAAAAGAAGTGTTTAGTTGATATTATCCCTTACCTAAACAGTCTTCCTAAGAGCTTCCTGCTCTAGGTAAAAGTAATCTTTTTTATTTAATTAGTTTTAATTTTATTCTATGTATTTGAATGGTTTTGTTTGTTTTTTCCTGTGTTATTTCTTTCCATTTTTTTAAACTTGAAAAATAGGTTTTTTTTTCATACATGCATGAGTGTTTTGCTTGCATGTACATCTGTGCATTACATGTGTACCTGGTACCTGCGGGGATTAGAAGAGGGTGTCAAATCCCTTGGAACTGGAGTTAGAGATAATTGTGAGCTGTGTTGCTGGGAATTGAACCTAAGCCCTCTGGGAGAGCAGTTAGGGCTCCTAACCCCTGAGCCATCATCTCTCCAGCCCCTTATGAAAATACTTCAATAACATACACCTAAGCAAAGAGAAAGAACACACAATTCATCCTACCTCTCTTTCCAAACCATGAGCCAATTGCTTTGTAACCATAATCCATAAAGATCTTTATGTCTTTGTCTGGAAAAAAAAAAAGCTATCTCATAATGATGTCAGACACTTGGACAAATAAGTCATCTGCTTCTAAGAACCTCCTAGGAACTACACTGAATTTCATATCTGCATAAACACCCTAGATTTCTGAATAACAAAAGCAGAAAATATATGTAAATGAGAAACTCAGACATCTAGGGAGGCAATAATTCTCCCATAGCCCTGCGTATGAGCACAAGCAAGAGAAAGGAGAGCATCCCAGGGTTTGTTTTCCTTCCAAGACTGACTGCTTAGGAAGTACTCAAAGCCAGTCATGACTAACGTCTTCAAATATTACTTATTACTCATATAGCATCATCATAATAAATATCCAGAGGCCCACACACTGTTTTTTATTCTGTTATTTGAGCCACAATTTAATGTCTGCCCAGTATGGAATCACCAGTAAAGAACTATTAGCTTACTGATCTAACCTATATTTACAGAGCAGTCAATTCTATGGATTCTGGGCTCTTCATTGGCAGCTCTGTACCAATTAAGCCTGAGTTGTATTTAATGACGTTCAGTTGCAGAGAATGTTGAGTTTGAAACAAGTTTCAAATGGGTCTGTCTGGGAGCCTTTCAAGCTGTTTCTTGTGCTGTTTCTGCTTAGAGAAGGATTGAGAGATACTTGGAGTAATATGGAGCATAAATTGTCACACTTTCTATGAAAGGGGCTATCAGTTGATAGCTAGGTAATACTTATCTGTTGAAAGCACACTGATTACCTGGGCATTGTGTCATCTCCCTTTCCAAACTGTATACCGTATGTACTGCTTATTCCATTAAGACATTTCTGCTGAGGACTACAGAGTGACAAAATGGCCAAAATGACAGATCATTCTAGATGTGCATGTGACATGCTTAAAATCATTGGGGGACTCCATTTGTTAGGCTGCTTTATGAACCCTACCCCTTTTGGTACACAATTCTAATGACTAGAACATTATTCTGTTGAACTGCACCTGTCTGAAACTTCTACCAAGCTGATTACCATTTCCTTATCTAGTTCCAAGTAAAATAAAGAGAAGCCTGCTTCCCTATATTAGCCAATTAATATCTGAAGACAAGAGACTGTCCCTGATCCGGCTCTCCTTGCTCTAAGCTAAGCCATCACAGTCTCAAAACCATCTGAAGCCTCTGCAGTTTAGAGAGATCTTCTTTCAGCCTTCACCTGAGTGGCAGACAGTCCTTGAGGTGTAAACCATTGGGAGGTAGCACTGCTTAGCATTAGGCAGGCCACTGAACATTAACAGAAGACCAAATGCTCATTTATGTTATGTGTCTTTATCTTTCATTAATCCACCCTTATAATAGCAAGGTCCATATTCAAATTCTTTTATTTCCAATAATAAGACAGCTAATATATTTTATAATTCTTAGCCCAGTGACCCCTATTCTAGGACACATGTTTTGATTTACCTGATGACCACAACAAAATCGTGGGTTCAATACTATTTCTCTTCCTGCTGTAATGAAGAAACAAGCAAAAAAAAAAAAAAAAAGTTGGGATTCGATGCTTTTGTGACCCTTGTGGTGCAGACAAATAAGAGTTATAAAATTAAGACCATATTGACTAACATTGAAGAAACTTGTCACGAACAGTTTCAAAAAGGCACTTACAGTACAAACGTTGTCCTTTTGTATCTATACAACATCTTGCCATATGGATCCCCTACTTGATTCTTGTTTGAAAATGTGCGTTTTCAGAGTTAATGCTTGTATAGACTCAAGTGAGATGAATTACTATCAGATCTCTAGTCAAGTTCAGATGGCTGAAACATGCCCTGATGACAGGTTCTTTACAGGTTGAGAGTGAGCTTTAGGCCAGAAGAGACAGGTGTCCAGTTCAGGAGTCAGGAAATACTTACCTATCCTGAAGGCCACCTTGAATAAGTTTTATGACATCATGGATGCCATTCTGTTGTTTCTAGGTATCTTTAAGAATATATATATTCTCCACACATGTATAAATATGCATGCATAAATACACACACATATGCATACACACACATATATCCTTTGTGATTAACAATGCCCATTTCACCTAAGGTGATGAATTTTTCAAGTGAAAACATTCCTATAGGTGTACACGACTCTATTTCCTAGTAGTATGGTACAGAAGGGAAATATAGAGTTATAAAGACAAATCCCTGAACACAGCTGTCTCAATCAAATCACATAGCAGCTACAGTTGCCTGCATAGAGCCTTTACAAAACTGGACCTGTCAGCTGTCAATCATAGATAGAGGCAGAGCTCACAGGACCCTGTTCCTCCTCACTGAACTATTTTCTGAGGGATTCTGTGAGAGGGGAAGTCATTGTCTTCGTTTACCCACTGATGAGCCCACAAAGCTTCACTAGATAATCAAACCCATGGTGACACAGAGAACCACAGTTAAACTCAGTGGATCACAAAATGACAGGAAAAATGAATGTGAGTAGAGGTTTGTAGGAGGAAAGGAAATAATAGAGGGTGGCAATGAGAGTTTTCAGAATATGTAATATACATACAGAAAATTGTCAAAGAGCAAATTTAATAAAAGTCATAAAAATAATCATAAAATTTTAGCAGTGGTTTAAAAGTGAAGTTTGAGCTAGGTAT
Organism: Phyllotis vaccarum; assembly: GCA_033318265.1. Classification (NCBI taxonomy): domain Eukaryota; kingdom Metazoa; phylum Chordata; class Mammalia; order Rodentia; family Cricetidae; genus Phyllotis; species Phyllotis vaccarum. Next base: position 11,319,050 of record JARWLC010000017.1, on the reverse strand, counting down.
GTAATCTTAGCTAGCACTCAAGAGGTTAAGAAGGGATGATTGTCACGAGTTCAGAGCTAGCTTGGTCTACATAGTGAGTTCTGGGTCTGCTTGAGCTACCCATAAAATTCAGTCAAAGAGAAAGAAAGAAATGAAAGAAGGAAGGAAGGAAAAGAGATGGCAAGGACCCTGGAATGAAAGAGAGGAAGGAGGTATCTTTAGAGGACTCTAAAACCAGAGAAATAGGTAGTAACTTGACGCCTGGCCCCTGGAACACCAAATGTCAAGTTACATCACAGAACCACACTACCTGTGACATGTATACAGAGCAGCGGAGACAGAAACTAGAGTGTCTGGATGCAAAATCCCGAAGAAGATTTGGAAGGACCACAATGCTGGGAAAACAGTTGGTCCCACCAGCCAGGCTGTGGTATCTGTTGGTGCTGGTTGAAAACACACTCTTTAAGCCCATGCAGGAAAGGTTTACATAGGGCACTGTGTACTTTTTCTAGCAGAAAACAAGGTCCTTATTTATATGAAAAGTGGAATACTGGGAATAATGTGTTTCTAAGATTCTTCTCAGCATCTTTGGTTGCCCAGCAACAACATCCAAGATCCTCCACAGTTACACCCAGTACCATTTGCTCTCCCTGGATTCCACTGTCCACTTGTCTTTCATAAAACTAGAAATGAAATGGTTCTGGGGGTGTGTCATCAAGGTGGGGGTTTGTTTATGTTTTTATTTATTTGCTCTGCCAAAAAAAGGGAAAGCCATCTGTGATGGTTAGTTTAAACTGTCAATATGACGTGACTTAGAGTCATATTGACAAGAATCTCAGTGAAGAGTGGTCTAGATCAGGTTGGCCTTGGGCATGTCTATGGGGGATTATTGTGATTATGGTAATTGAGGTAGGAAGACCTGACCACTGTGGGTCCCACTATTTACAGAGCATGGATGCATGGATCATTAATACACAGACACACACACACACAAACATGGTAACTTAAATGTAATTGATCCTCAAAAACTCATAAGAAGTAGGAGGTGTGGCCTTATTGAACGAGGTTTGGCCTTATTAGTATGAAGTTGGTGTGTCATTGTGCGCACGAGCTTTGTGGTCTCCTAAGGTCAAACTATGCCTAGTTCAGTTCACTTCTGTAGATCGAGATGTAGAACTCTCAGCTCCTTCTCCAGCACCTTGCCTACCTACATGCCAGTTTTCTGCCATGATGATAATAAATTAAACATTTTAAACTGGAGGCTACTCAAATTAATGTTTTCCTTTATAAAAGTTGCTGTGGTCATGGTGTCTCTTAACAGCAATTGAAATCCCACAACACCCTCCCACACACATACACATAATTATTATTAATTCTTTGAGGATGCCCAAACAGGCATACATTATATCTTGATAATATTACTCCACTCTTCATACCCTTCCCAGATCCACATACAACTTTTCTCCTTTCATGTCCTATTTTATTTTATAATTGAATTTGATTTGTTAATCTTTTATTGAGATTTAAAAAATATATTCTTTAAGAATTCCACACAGTATATTTTTATAATATCCTTTCTGTCTGCCAACTCCTCCTAGGTCCTCCCACGTTGTGCTGCCCATATTCTCATAAGTGTGGGGCCAACCACCGTAAGACAGTAAACCCACCAGGGGACACACCCTTTAAAAATAAAAATACAACTCAGTTCCCATTCCCCAGCAGCTTTCAGTTGTCAACAGATACACAACTAGGTGTGGGAACTGATGAGCTTAGCAGAGAACTTTTCACCATGTAAGAGTGGAGAAAAGGAGTAAGCACAAGGGCGCACGTATCCATCTTCTCCTGCTTTTGACTGTGAGTGTAACCTTCTGTTTCAAGCTCCTACTGCCGTGCATTCCCTGTAATGATTGACTGTAACCTACAACTCTGAGCTCAATAAGACCTTTTCTCCTTGAGTTGCTTTTGTTAGGAGATTTGATCACAGCAAAGGCAAACAAAACTAGGATGCCCTTCTTCCCCATTAGCTGTTCTCAGAATTGACTAAATTGCTTACTCTAAAGTAAAACCATTGGCGATGAATGACTTCCAACCACCATAGCAATGTATCTCCAGATGAGGTGAACATCTTCTGCATTTCCTGGAGCCCTCTTGCCTTCTAATGTTTTTAAGTGACTAACAGAGTCCCATTGTGCAAGAAGGAATTGCATCTGCTGTTCATCATGGCCACCTCAAGGCAGGGCAGTCATCCTGAGGGCACAAGCTAGTCGGCTAACTGGAGTGCTGCAGCTGCAAGCAGGCCAGTGTTTGAATTTTCTGCCAACTGTCTGCACAGTCTCAAAGGCAGACCTGACCTGTTTTCCTGAGCAACCATGATGCTAGAAGAAGGGAAATCCAGTAAAGTGTCTTAGTCCAAGGTGGGCTCTTTGGGCAGTGGCATATTAAGGCTGCATTCTCTAGGTTGCTCTTGGGACCCACTGCATCTGGAAGTCATTACAGTAGAGCTTAAGCCCAGAAAAATGATGTCATCTTGCAAAGGCGACCTGATCCCAGAACATAAAGCTGACCCTCACACAACTCTCCCAAATGACCCACTTCTGGTTGACCCAAATTCTCCAGCAGATGCACTGATCTCTTCATCATGGCAATGTTTGGAATTGACTCTGTGGAGCCAAAACACACTAATGAGATGTTGCTGAGCTGAGGTCCAACCATATTCAGCTGTTGATCACAGCCTCCAGCTAAACCTTACTAGCATATGCTTTGTAAACCAGAGTTAAAGGGCTGGTCCCTTTCCCACATCCCTGAAATGAAATGGATGTGTAATGTAGACATCCTACAGGACCCAACAGTAGAATCAACAGGTCCTCTCCATGCAGCATATGCCTATACCTGACTTCATATGGCCTATGTACCATTCATCTCCAGGCCACATGCACCTCTTCCCTAATGACCCAGGCTTGTAGTATCATCCCTCTCAGCGCTGTTTCATATGAGAGTAGTTGGCATTCATCTCCTCAGAGGAGAAGTTTTCAAATAGCTACCAAGTTGACATCCATGTGGGACAATTGGCTTTGTTTCCATTGATTTATTGATTGATTGATAGATTGATATTTTTGAATGCAGACTCCTGGATTCTACCCTATCTCACAAACTCCTGCAGTGGTTCTTATGTGCCACCTTTACAACCACTGTTCTGGATTCTTTACTTAGTTTTAATGGAACCCTAAAAAGGAGCCCTAAAAGTCTACACACATGTGGCTATGATTTCACGTAGAAACTTGGTATGTAATTTTCTGATGGTTTTATTTTCTTGGTTGCATTGACCATCTTCTTTTGTTCCTTTGTCACGGCTCAGTTGGAAGGAACTCTATAGGCTGAGGATGCCTGGGTGAGGTGACCATGCTAGCCTTTCTCATTTGTACAAGCAAACTCCTATACTCCCCTCCCAGAATAAAGCATATGCCACAGACATGGTCATTAGAGCATTGTGACAGAAAACACCAAGAATCAGAAAATGCCAAATATTGAGAATTTGTTAACCACCTTGAGGTATATCTCTCAATGTAATACTTGGCAGTTTTTAAGGCATATTTACATAGAAATTTGCATAGACAAGCTGTTTGCATAGTAAATATTTATGGAAGGATTTTAGCTGAATAAACATTGCCCAACATTTTGCACATATGGCTGCAACATCTCAAAATACACATGGACACATAGTGGAAATAACAACATTAAAATGTTAACAATGACTTTTCTTTATGTATAAATTTTTTAAACATCCCAATGTAATTTTTAGTTTTTACAAGAAAAGTTCTGTACATCAATGTTTTTTTTGTATGAAAAGGGTATTCAGCAAATTTTATATGGTTACCATGAGAATAATGAAATAATAAATGAGAGACTCACCCCCAAACAATAAGCAGGTAAGTATTGTTGTTTTGGTGGTTATTACTCAATTTCTTGGAAGCAGTAATAAAATTTTAATTTAAAGATTATTCAAGAGCATATCATATCATCTGCATAGATGGTTCATAATTGCATGCCAAATTAGCACACTGGCCAGCCAGTTCTTTTTCAAACAATGATGTCAGCCTCTAGAGAACCTTGGTGAATTCTAGACTGTACTTCAGAGGGGAAGTATGTCAAGCCTGAAGCCCTTCATGCTCACTGGTTTCTTATCAATTATCTAACACAAATTACTTGTAAATGCATATGCAATCGGCTATTGAGTGTCTGTTATTGCCTGGCCTTCCTTTCCTTACTGGTCCAGCTCTGCTGGGGTGATCATCTCTCAACATCTGGAGCAGGGGTAGCATCTGCTCCTGGATGAGCCCTGGGTGTCCTGCCTTACTCAGACTCCTCTTTGGCACTGATGTGGGCCTGTGATAAACATGCCACTTTGGGAGATGACATTTGCCCCAGCCAGATGTCAGCTCTAATCTTGCTTCCTCTTCTTTCATGTCTTCCAAGGGGCATAATCCCAGTTACTAAATATAAACTATGTCATCTTAAAATATACACCCTCTTTGGCCAGCGTTTTTATTTTTCTCTCAGATGACATTACCAAAGTTTCTATTAATAAAAACAAAGATAGATGGCCAAATATGGCTCTCTACCCATTTATCAGAGGACACCAGGGCTCAAGGTGTGTGTAGGTACTAATTGCCTTTATCGTCTCTCTGGGAATCGCCGCGACATTCCAGTAAAGCATATAAGAAGACCACATAGGCATTTATTTTCTCATTGTCACCTTGCATACAGCCAAGACCCTCCATATGATACCTGTAGAAAGGATCTCCAGGAGATAGATAGGCTTATCAGGTTGAGGAGAGTGGGGACCTAAAAGCCCTGGCCGTGGTCCAGCTATACAACATAGCTGTGTCACTTAACATTGTCTCTTTCTTACCATCCAACGCAGTACCAACCTTTGTCAATGCCAGGATGATGTCCACACTGGATCAGCTTGGGCCCTGTCCTCAATCTGGCCGTTCCCCAGAGAACACCGAGGGGAGAGCTTGTGTCTCATCCTCACTGATCTCTACCCATATCATCCAAGAACCTCTAAATAAACCCCAATTACTCTACTCCTAATAATAGCCACGTCACATTGGGAGCTCACTCTGGGCCAGACACTTCAAACACATATGACTAATCTTTACAAGGACCTCCAAAGGCCTGCAGCCATTGTTCTTTTTAACAGAGGCAGAGATCATGCCTCAGAGAGGTTGAAGAATTCATCAGCTCATCAATCTTAGTCTAGAAGAATTGGGATTCAAGCACAGACAGGCTAGACTCCAGTTCTCCTAAATCGTTTTACTCTTTGCAGACATTTTTAAGGCTGTTCAGTAATATGCTACCTTCTCCAGGGAGAAAAGTTAAGTCAGGGATGTGTCCTGCTTATCTAGCCTGAGCTCACTCTCTGTGACCTTACTGACCAGGACACAGATTTGCAGTCATCCATCTGAAACCGAGAAAGAGTGTACTGTCACCCGAGCTTTCCTACCAGGGATTATCCTCTCTGGGACTTATGAGATCAAGCAAGTTTCTTAAGAGGGGAACTGAGCCTGTGTAATCTCATTCTATACCAAGGTTTTTGGAGGCTGAGGGAACTTGATTCTAATATTAATGTCTCTCAGTACTTCTAGCCAGGGAAGGGTGACAAATGTCCTTCATGAGATTATACCAGTGTATCAGACTCAAGTGAAAAACACTCTCTGGAGGGGTTCACTAGCTGTGCTCACACATAATAAGGAATGGTCAACCTAACTGTCACTGTAGGCCTTGGGAATCAGTTTGTCACTGCACATGTGTTGCTTACACACAGAGGTGAATGAATCTGAAAAGATTTCCTTTAATAGTTACATGCAGCATGACTTTGAAGGAGTTTTTACACAAGCTTTTTCTGCTGGCTCCTCTCTTGGATGTCATTATGTTCCAACAGAAAGGCTTGGGTAGAAGCCATCAATCAAGTCAAGTTTGATGGGATAGAGCTGGGCAGAGTACATCATGATTCTCACAAGGACCTACTCAGTACCACCTCGTTGGGGCAACCCTGTCTCACAGACAGTGCTTCCAAGTCAGCACTCTAGGCCTCCCTTCTGGTAGTTTCCCAGGATCCTGAACACAAGCTCTGCTTTGGCCTTCTTATCTCTATGTGTGCATTTTTTATACATGATATCATGATCCGATGTCATACAGCACAGTAGATGAAAGGTCTCAGGTTCAGAGTTCAAAAAGGACACTGAGGCAGTTTGGATTTCTGGTAAGAGATTGGTTAGAAAAGTTATTTACAGCATAGAAAGACAACAATATGTTGGGTCTCTGATGAGGGTTTAGTTCCAGGCAGGGTGGGGGGGGAGCTTATGATAGATCTAAGAGAAAGGGGAAAGTTTTATGTAATTAAGCTGTCTCTGGCTCCTGGGCAATGGTGATGGGGGATCCCAGTAGAAATGCAAGGGGAGCACATCTGGATAAGGTGTCCGCACAGTGTGACTGTATTGGTGTGCTGTGCTGTGGTAGAAAATCAATACATGTTCAGTATAGATGCAGTCCCATGTTCCTCACTGGCAATGTTTTCAAGTCACATCTGGTTGAATATGTGGAAGTACAGCTGGCTCATAGGAAGGGCAGAGGGCAGAGAGTAAGTTAACGGCTAACGATGCAATGAGAGAAAGCACTTCAAAGGGCCATTTTCCCCATGCTCTGGACAGTCTCATGGTGGGTATGAGGCAAAGAGTGATATAAGACACAAAAATATGATGCTGTGAGTATTCACAGGAAGAAACAAGGCCCTCTTGTAGGCCAAGCATAAGAATTTACTGGGTGGCAAAACAATCATCACGGTCCATTGGAGAGGTGTGTCTGCACTCCATTGATGACACAGTGGAACTATGAGCACTGTTTTGTTTTTTTAAAGAAGGCATAAAAAAATAAATGAGAGCCAAAATATTAATTAAATATTTTAAAGAATACCATAGAAAAATGTAGAAGACAGTAAGAAGAATACATCACCAGAACTATCAGTAGGCAAGAGCTTTTCATACAGAAACGGTGGGCAATTGTCTCAAAGAAGTCTGGGGCATCACAGGCATGGTTCCTTTAATCCTTGTTGCCATTATGTGCTGAAAATCTCCACTAAAACACAATGTAAACGGAAAAACTTTGAACACAGAACTCATCAATATAATCTTTAGCAAACTCAATGGGCAAAAAGTTAATACAATGGTTCACTCCCCATGCTGTGGTTTTCTTTCTTCAATTTCAGTTACCAATAGTTAGGGCAGAAATCATGTTCATGTAACCATGATATCGTACATGATTATGATTATTTAATGTCATTACAGTTTGCACTATCACTAATAACCTCCTTTACCAAGTTTATAAGTTAAACTTCCTCATAGGCATGCTTGCATAGGAAAAGGAAATGTTGCTTACCTACAATTTGATGTAGGCTGAAGGTTGATGCATCTATGTGGAATCTTAGCTCACTCATTTAGGAACAAAGATGTGCTGAATCTTATTCTCCTATACAGTATGGAGCTGTTGGGCAGCTGAATTATTTAGGGGCAAGAAAACCTCATTTGTAGATGAGTCTCCTAGCAACTCAGCAAAGGAATTCACCAGAAAGACTAGAGAGTTCATTACAGGGCAGGAGCAAGACTCCTGAGCCACAGGCCAATGGGTCAGACAGGCTTCTATGTTCCTTACCTTTTATCATCTGTGAGCTTCTTCCAGCTAAGACCAATACTATTTGCTAACAACAGGGGGTGAATGATCAGAGCCAACAGGTGTTAAGATCTGAAGCAAAGTCTGTGGATGAACTTTTTTGGAAAGACTGGGAGTTTCAAGAGAATGTTCTTTTAAATATCTAAGGTTGCAGATCCCATTTCTCATGGACAACTGAAAAAAGAGGCAGAGGCCAGCAAACTCCAGATGCACAGTTATCCTTTTCTATGGATCCATTATAAAACACATCAAGGTAAACAGGACAGATACTGACTGATGTCAGGTGCTAACGCGTGAGCTGTTCAGTCTTGAACGTTGGTTAATGATTTGTTTCTGTTAAGAAAGTGGTCAAGGAAATATTTAGAGTGTTTTTAAAAGAAAAACGCCATATGGATATATGCAAATGGCCTCTTGGTTTTTGCGTGGTTACCTTCAAGGCTGAAGCTATTTAGTAACCTCTGGGCTGTATGTATACACAGTGAAGTCATAGCTGCCCATGATGTGTGTGCTGTCTTCTGGAAGCAAAGGCATGATTACAGAGTGAGCTCTGACTCAGAGTCTGGTGAACGGTGACTATCAGAGAAACACCAAAGGAAAATTTGAATGTACCCTAAAGGCTGCTTACAAAAACAATGCCTGAATTGTATCCGTTCATATTTTTACAAGGGAGTCCCCCCTTTAAAGGAAAAGGAATATATTTCCAAAGCTACGGAGATCAAAAAAAGAGACCCGGAGAAACAGATTCTTCCTAGCTATTTAATTGATCCCTTAAGAACTCTTAGACTTTGTCACGGTATGCTCACTGAAAGGCATCTTAAAGCAGCTGCTCTGGTGGTATTTGACAGAAGAAAGTGTCCACTAGCCTGCCCAACTTGGAAAGGACTTGTGCCCAAGAGCCTGGCTCTATAAACCCCACCCACAAACTGTTTTGATGAAGCAGAACAACAAAGCTATCTAGCTGCATTACCTACAGGGATGACATAGTCCTTTGCAACTCTCCAGAGGTGACATGTTACCTCTACATTTAACTCCATTAATATCCATTCCTTACACCCAAACCATGAAGCAAGCTCTTTGCTGCTGTTCTTACCATCAGCATGTTTTGAAAAATGGCTTCCTCTGCTCTAGTTTTTATTTCAAATGTTGTCTTCTAGAAAAATGAACTCAATAAACTGTTTTGTTCCGCTTCCCATAGCTTTGACAAAATACCTGAGGTGATCAGCTCATGGAGAGGAAATGGTAACTCTGGCTCAGAGTTTCAGGGGTTCCAATATGTTCTTCATGAAGACAGTGAAGCCTTTGGTGAGGCAGAGCTTCAGGCAGGAAATGCATGACAGCAAAGCTGCTCACCTTAGGGTGGCCAGGAAGCAAAGAAAAAGAAAGGGTCGGCATCCTAATATCCCATTTCATAGGTCCCACCATCATCCAGTAGATCCAGAGGCTGGAAACCAAGCCTTTAATACATGTTTGAAATACACCTAAAATCTAAGGCATAACACCCCTGATTTATCATACTAATTATAGGCTGCATACCATTCTAACTTCACCTTGTAGCTCATGAAATGTTCCTTTTTCTGTGATGTCAGATTTTAAAAGTGTATTATAATTCACAGTGCTCCAGGAAGAGGGGTGAATGTATCATGCTAAAAAAAAAAAAAGAAAAAAGAAAAATCATATCTTCAATATGTTTAAAAACTACCTCCTGAGTTTTATCAATTAATTTGTAAGTACAATATCCAGTTGAAAATGAGAATGATAATCTGGAGGAAAAATAGGAAGGATGATACTGATCAGCCAGGTTATGCTTTGTGGGTCTCCGCTTCCTCTTACATTGTCTATGACATTAAGGGCCAACCCTCCTTGGGTTCCAAAGCTCTCCTTGCTAGTCTTTTATTTTTTAAATTAATTTATTCTTTGAAATGTTGATATGTGTATGCACTATATTTGGATCATATCCACCCGATCCCAACTGCCTTTCTCCAACCTCTGTTAGACTCCTGTGAAGCAAGGGAAGAGACAGTTGTTATCTATGTTTGTAATATAAAGTGAGGATGACTTTGCCACCTCAGAAATGGAACTTCTAAACTTCATAATGCCATAGTCACAAATAGGCGGGATTACACACGCATACTCACTCTCTCTCTCTCTCTCTCTCTCTCTCTCTCTCTCTCTCTCTCTCTCTCTCACACACACACACACACACACACACACACACACACACTCCTGCTCTTATCCTTACTTCCTTTCCATTTGTTATTTTCTTTCCTGACCTGCTGCTGTATAATATTTCAATGCACAGATGCTGCTGATATTAAATATTTATTAAGTTCAGGCGTGGGTTCTTATTTACTGACACTTGATAAGTTCTGAAATAGAATATTTCTGTAGCATTGTACTCCACTGAAATGACCATGACTTCACATAATGGGAGGTTTACTACAAAATTGCGTATTTTCCCAAAGACTTTGTTGCTTTTGAGCTGAAAAAAAAAAAAAAGATTTATGTTTTCAGTTACTAAAAGACTAGGGTTATGTACAAACCACATAATATGGTTATTTATTTTTATGTGAGTTCATTGATTCTGGGGTCTAGGAAGGTGGAACTATTATATTGAACTACACACGTGTTTATTCAATAATTACCATTAACTGTAAAGCTACTGTGTATACTGTGTGGAGCCCCGGGTTCTTAGTAGTGAGCAAGGAATTGATGTAACCTCAGAGAACTTATAAACTAAAGATGACAGATAACAATGAAAGCGGACACAGAGACCAAGCAAAGCAGAGGAGATGTTAACTTCAGTCAGGCTCGTATGTGAGAAGGCTTCCCAGAGGAGGCATACTGCAACCTGACCTTAAGGAAAAGGGGGAATATTCACCAAAGAAGAGCATGATGGGAACTCACTGGAGAAATGAACATGTCAGCCAAAGTACCAAGAGAGGAGAATGTGTGTCATGGCAGGGGCTTCAAGTGTGGGAAAACTCTACAGGGAACAGCCGTGGGGGAGGAGTAAAGCCTGAGGGGTGGGGCCTGCTTACAGAGTTTTATCTTTTCTCATAGTTAGCAGTGAAGAGCTGTTTGGGAGAAGAAAATGTGTTATCAAGTCCGTGATACAGTAATATTTAGATGATGAAAATAGGGACAAGAGATGTGGTTCAAATCATTTTCTAGTTTGGATGATGCCTGTGCTGTTTGGCTGAAAGAGAATACCCGAGTCTGGATAATTTATAGAGAATAGAGATGTATTGGCTTACAGTTCTTCAGATGAGGAAGTCCACAACTGAGGGAAAGCGCCTGCCAAGGGAAAGGGAGGGTTGTGGGGAGGGAGGGAATACAAAGTCAGAGCCGACCCAAGAACTGACTTTGTCTAGAGATTTAGTTTGCTTGTACTTTTGGTTTTGCTTTATGTTTGTGAATCTGGATCTTACACTACAGGCAAGCTGGCCTGGAACTCAGTATGTAACCCAGACTCGCCTCAAATGTGACAGGGTCTTCCTGCCTCAGCCTTAAGCACAGGGATACAGGCTTGGGTCACTTTTCTAGGATGTGCCTTTGTCCTTTAGAACATTGCATTTATCTTCTTTCTCTTTGAGAAATTGCATCATGTATATGATGTACTTTGATCATACCCACCCTCTAACCCCCTCTGGAACTTCTCCCAGACTATTCACCCACCAAGCTTGGAGCCACCAAGGCCCAAAGCTTCTTGAAGGGTATGTGTTAATTTGTTCATTTGTTTGAGTCAGAACCCCGAGCTGTCCTGGAAGTCACTCTGTAGACCAGACTCGCCTCAAACTCCCAGAGATCTGCCTGCCTCTGCCTTCTGGGAGCAGAAATTAAATGCATGTACCACCACTGCCTGATTGGACAGGATTTCAATATGAGTGTTTGAAGGGGACAGTCAAGCTACCAGAAACAGATTTATTCCAACTGATCAGTGCTGTGGTGAACATATTGATTAAAAATTAAGATGCCCTACCCATAGTTCTCCTGAGTTGTCTAGATGAGTTGCTCTATGTCTATGATCTTTCAGCATTGTCCTCTGGGAAGGTGGGAGTGGTATGGGGGTATGGATCATTTGATTTGTAGGTGAATTCGATGAGCCTGGAGAAGTTTTTCACTGCCTTCTTCAATACCGTGGCAATGTTTCCAAACTGACTGAAACAGAGTACTTACTCATTTCTGCTTCACTGGAAGACAAGCTTTGTCTCTTGAGTGGATGCCATAACATCTGCCCATCTGTGTTCTCCTTCCTGTTTGAAAACTTTTCAATTAGACACTTTCTCAAGGAAAAGAAAGAGGCAGCATCCTTCTCCTCTTACATCTCACTAAGTTCTGTGAACTAAAGCCAGGGTCTGACAACTGTGGGCAGAGAAGGTCTTTTGTAGGAGAGCTAACAGCATGAAAAACAGGAGGTGGCTTGGAGTGATGGCCTATGGTGGTCCTAGTGTGTGGGGGGTCCTTACAGGCTCGTGCTTTTGAAAAGTTGTTCCCTGGCCAGTGGTATAACTTGGGAAGATTACAGAACCTTTAGGAGGGGAAGCTTCCCAGGAGGAAGTGACTCACTGAGGGTGGTTCCTGAGTGTTAACGTTAGCACCACATCCTTTTCTCGTTCTGAGTGTGCGGTGTGGCCTCTCTTCTGCCTTCCTCTCCATCACAGAATGTGTTGCCTCAAGGAAGCCCAAACAGACCCTTTCTCCTTTGAGTTGCTTTTCTAGGGCATTTTCTTACAACGTATGGGAAACTCACTAGCACATGGCTGGAGACAACTAGTCCGGAACAGACCAGTGAGAACTAACTTGTTTTCCAAGATTCTGTTGGAAAAAGCTCTCATGGCCTGCTGAGGAGGGAGTGCATCTTTCAAAAACACTTTCCATTCACGCCTTGAATGGCTGTCTCAGAACGGGGAAATAGAAGTACCTGAGAATCTTTGTTCTGGGAAACTGCGATGAGAAATCTGCCATTCAGTTCAGGGACTGCGTATTTAAAAATGTTTACAGTAGGTTGTTTCTCAAAATGTTTTTTCAGGTGTGTTTGTACATTTTTTTATGTTGTGTGTATTGCATGCACAGTCTTTTGTTGTTATTAATCCATACATTTTTCCTATGGTAAATCATCCTTTCTCGGCCATTAGAATTTGGCAAGATGACAGGAACATGAGACTGTGATTTGTGACTTCTGCTCTTCCATTTTAACCATAGCTTGTCATAGCCAGTCCAAAGCCACACCTTTCAGTCAGTCAGATGCTTTCAATTTGTCTTCCAATATGATGTTGACTCGAACATTCAGCAGATTTATCATTTCATCATTCTCCCCTGCCATTCACTCGGAGGTTTTATATTTTCTCATTTAATAGTTGTAGCAGGTTTTACAGTTCTCATAAATCTTCATGAAGTTTCTAACCCTGTCACTGAACCGAGAATGACTTTCTACCTGGAGCCTTTGAGGAACTCGGTGCAATGGTTTATAGTTCTGATTTAATTAATGTTTTACCTAAGGTAACATTCAGCTATGACACTACATTTTTAACTTGAAGTGAACAAAGCCTTATTCTGCCCTGTGGGGAACATAAATGGGACCAGGTGGGTCTCCTATCCAGCCTTGTGTCTTGTTCAGGTCCTGATAGCCTGGAGTAGTTACCCAAAATTGCATGTTTCTCTCTTCCCAGTCTTGTAGCGATGGTAAAGATGGAGCCCAAACCTACCTCTTCCCTCTGTGCCAGCATAAGCCTCATCCTTCTTTTCTCTACCATCTTCAGTTACCAGGAAGCCCCCTGCTTCTGAACACTCATTGCTTGGGCCCAGAATTTCATCCTGCCCTAATTTATGGGTGACAGTTTTAGTTTTGACTGTTAAGTCACCCAACTCTAACAAAGAGTACGTTCATATTGTATAGTGAATCAGATGCTATATATGCCAGCATTGGTCTGAGTGGTATGGCAGACAGAAGACCACTGAGAACATATGCTACAGTATAAACAATCAATAAAGAGAGAAGAGGGATAGAACAAACCTCACTAACCTTCCCATACTCCACAGTCTACAATTGTTGGGGTTATTCATAACATCCTCAGACATGAGGAGGCGGAGTGTGTGGTTTGGGGATGCCTTTGTGTAACTTGAATTCATAGAACAATGACTTCTGCAATGATTAGGTAGTACATTGTGTTTATATTTAAGAAATGTAAACCCTTTGTGAATTTAGGGGAAAAATGCTTGACAAAACTACTGCATCTTCCTAAGTAACAGCTTTTTTTTGTGGCCACTACAAAAGAATCAACATGTCATCTATGAACCTCCATATTTTCTGAAAGTTAAAAAGTGTACCCAGCAACTACAAGTATTCTTCCAAACTGGGTCACAAGTATCATGTCCACCATTCTTTACTCAGCAACATACCCAGACATATCATTAGTGTCCATCAATGTCTGCTCAAAGTCCAAGAGCAGAGCAGAGTGACATCCCTCCAAGCTGCTGAAGCATTCCCAGCTTCCTACTTCCTCTCCACTGTTTGACTGACATCTGTTCTTCATATCCCATAGACATCAGCTTCAGCACTGGCCATCCCATGCCAACCTGGTCCCTTCAGCAGCATGGTGATGTTTGGGGAGATGGTAAAGGAGACAGTATCACATCCGAACCCAAGCTACAAGCATCTTTTCTGGATATATCAGTTGAATAAAAATGTACTGACCATCCTGAAACACTTGTACTTGGTAAATACAAAGACCAACAAAAAATAGACTTGCCTTCCAGAAACCTCTGACATAGCCGGAAAATGACCCAAATTTGTATAATGATGCGGAGCCCATGGAGGTGCTGAAGCATGATCCCCTCAGGAGAACTTGTACAGTGCTCAATGAACTCTGGGGGAGAACGCCAACATGGACTTTAATCCCCCAAGACTGTGTGGTAGCCTAGGCTCTAGCTGAGATGGAATTTTAAGATCAATAGCATTGCCCTACTTTGCATCAATCTTTTCCCAGAATTTCTACCATAGCAGAGTGTAGCTGCACCGTAGGAGGGATACTACAGCCTGAGCCAGGCAGACAATAGCATAAGCAGCCTCAGTGCAGAACTAACTCTCCATGATATCACTGGAATTCAGGGCTTCTGAGCCATCATCCATTGTATAAATTCTACTTGGTATTATTAATAAAAACCTAGAGCCAGATATTGAGGAAACGCTGAAATATCAGAAAGAAAAGAAAGAAAAAACAGCTATTTCTAACCTAGCCAACTCCTCGGGCTGAAAAGTTCCTTTCTCCATAAATTCTCAATGAATCTGAGCCCTCTATGGAAAGGAAGCACGGACAAGGGAGAGCTGCTGCCTCCTGTTTCCCAGCTATCTCTAGGATTACAGGTGTGAGCCACCACTGCCTGGCTCTGGTCTTGAACTCACAGAGATCCAGAGGAGCTCTGTCTCCTGAGTGCTGGGATCAAAGGTGGGAGTCGCCACTCCCTGACCTTCGCGGCTTGGCTCTGTCCTCTAATTTTTCAGACAAGCTTTATTAAATATAAAATATATTACCACAATCACCATTACCCTGTTAATTTCAGAGAACAAAGATCACCTTCCGCCCATCAGCTCCTGTGTGTCTTTATTTGAACACTTTCTGCTGTTACCAGTGGCAGGTTTTCCTGTCTGTAAAGAGAGTTAGTGTCCATTTGGCAAGTGTGCCCAATCCATGATAACAGAGTTGGCGTCAATACCCCACTTCGTCTACCACTGTGACAGTGTCTGCTGAAACTTGTCTCATTGGGTCCTCCAACAGTATTACCTGCCAGTTGCCCACAGTAGGAGCTTACTGGAGAAGCAATCTTTATGGACCTCTCTCTTCCCTGTCTCCTGTCCCCCGTCCACATCTCTACCACTATTACCTGTACCTATTTATTTTATTCCCTTGCTTGTTTAGAGAGTGACTCACTGTGTAGTTAGGCTGGCTGCAGCCCTCCAGGCTGAGCTTGTCCATGTCTTCTCTTTCAGCCCCCAGGCCTGAGATTCTAGGCCTGCATCACCAGGCTCAGCTCTTGCGATGCTCCCATGAGTGGATTCTTTGCATTCTAATTTTTGTCTCAGGACCTTCTCCTGCTGGGACTTTGGGTAGAGCTCAAACAAATCCTCACAGAGACTCCGCAAGACAGCTAGGATCAGGCAGGTGCAAATATCAACCAAATTCCTCTTCTCTGGGCATGCGCACTGCGCTTACACATTTCTTACATGTTTCCTACCATAAAAATAAACTGCTGGTGATAACAGTAATAAGTAAGTATTGAACTAAAAAATAGCAACAGAAAATTGCCTAATTTTTCTGCTCAAGATTCTGTCCAACACACAGTCAATTCACTAACATGCTTTTTTCCACAGGTGTCTTCACTGGCTCCCTGCTGCTTCTCTTCTGTGGTTCACCGTCACTTCCTGTTAGCCTCTGCTTCATTTCTGGGACAGAAAAGCCTAGTAGACTGGACAAGCTCTTAGATCTCTTTCTGCCTGACCTTGATACTCTCTTTCCAAACTGGGTTACTATAGGTAAGGAGACTTGTGGGAGGGTAGGGGATGAGGTGTGTGTGTCTAGTGACCCTTTCACATGGCCGTCTAAGATCTTCATAAAATGCAGGTATTTACACCACAGCTCACAACGGTTGCAAAATACAGTCATGAAGTAGCAATGAAATAATTTTATGGTTGGGAGTTAACACAACATGGGGAACTGTATTAAAGGACTGTAGCATTAGGAAGGTTAAGGACCACAGCCCTAGAGGCTGGACCATATGTTCATGGGCAAGTTACTACCTTTAAACTCTGATTGCTAGAGATGCAGTTTTCGTGTTATACTTAATTAGAATTGGATGTGATTCAGAGAACGGCATCTATGGGGTCTGGAAGCAGAAAAAGGGTCAGAGTTGATGTGTTAGCGCCGCTACAGCAACACAGAGATCAGGTAGTCAAACAGTCCACAGATCCTCAGCCTTCAGCCACATGAGCTGGCCTTCCTCGTGCTGGCTACGCACTGGAAAGCAAGCATCACTTTGTTGGAAGTGAGAAAAACAAAAAGCAAAAGCAAAACTTGAGGTATATCTTTGCGTAGTGGCACCCTCTGCCTCTTTAGCTATGATCAAGTGCTGTATTTTTTCGATGTCTAGCTTTAAGGTACCAGCACTATGGGCTTCTCTAATCCTTCCATCTGGACACAGCCTGGGAGACAGTAATAGCAGATATGATCTCATTTTTTTTTCTTACTGTTCCAAGAGAGGGAATGAGATGTTTTACAAGTGTATCACCAATGGGATGATCAGCTAAGCCACCCACAAGCATCTCACAGCCCCGTCAGCCAGGGCACCTCCCTTCAGCTGTGGGACAAGTGTAAATAAAGACAGATGCAAAACTACTGCAAGACTGTTACTTAGAACCTTTGGGAACCATGCTTTGGAGATCCTTCCGTTAGCCCTTTGGTTGTAAGAGCTGTTCTCTAGAGCAAAGATAAACAAGTGAGTAGTCAATAGGGATCTTAAAACCTCCATTCATTAGTTCAGTGCTATTTCTAGGACTTGGTGTTAGCGATCGCAGTGATTTGGTTGCTTGTGTCTTCTGTTGCAAGCTTTTCATCTCCAGACCACAAATAATTACATGAAAACTTATTATTAGTTATGAAAGCTCAGCCATGGCTTAGGCTTTTCCTAAGCTCTTATAACTTAAGTTAAACCATTTATATTAATTTACATTCTGCCACATGGCATTGCTTCATCTCTATGCTGTCTGTCCTGCTTTCTCAGCTTCTAGCTGGAATCTCTGTCCTTCTTCCCAGAGTTCTCCTCTGCTCGGAGTTCCCATCTATACCTCCTGCCTAGCTACTGGTTGTTCGGCTTTTCATGAGCCAATCAAAGCAGTACAGCTTCACACAGTGTATAAATATCCCACGACAGTTTTCTAAACATTCATGCTAAAATCCTGGTTCCTATGATGGAGGGAGTTTTCAGTGAACACACTTACAGGAGGTGAGTAAATCAAGTGTGTACCCCTCCTTCATCTGCTTAGTGCGCTCATAAAGAGCCCCTTATCATCACTTCCTTCATGCGATGAGACATATGTCTATGAGGAAGTGAGCCTGTCTAGGGCACCATATCAGCCAGCACATGAACTTGGCTTTCCACACTTCAAGGTTGAAAGAAACGCATGTCTATGATTTTAAAAGTCACTTGCTATTTTTTTTTTTGCATTTAGTTTTAGCTGCATGAATGGATGAAGACTGTAAATTATAAATAAGTGAACTGTCTATGTGCATAGATAAATTTCGCTCACCTGGAATTGTATATCAGGTACCCAGGATATCGATCAGTAGTAAGAGAAAGTAGCAGGAGGAAAGGCAGCCTACTAACTGTGCAGCCAGCTCTTTTCCTCAACTCTATCTTTAATCTACTCCAGTTGATAATGACATGATGTTCCCCACTCTACCTCCTGGGAATTCTTCATGCTAGCAAAAATGGATCTTCATTCATACCAATTGTTTCTTTCAAGGCCAAATGAGTTCAGATTTTCATAGTCACGGCTGCTCTGTCTGTCACACACTCTGGACTAGCCAGCTCCAGACTGGAAAGACCTCTACAAAACTTAACATCTCTTGGTAACACAGTTTCCCAGCTTTGTGCTACCCCTCTGAAGCAAAAGAAAGCATAGTTGAGACTGTAGATAGCAAACGTTTGAAAATCAGGCCCTGTACCAAATCTCCTGTCAAAGCATGATCATCCCTGCCTGCAATTTCCAAAACATCAGGTGGTGATATATATTTAATAAAATTAGTCTGGAATATTAAAGGAGAATCAACCACAGACCTAAGCCATGAAAGCCAGGCAGTGGTGGTGCATGCTGTTAGTCCCAGCACTTGGGAGGCAGAGGCAGGAGAATCTCTGTGGGTTCAAGGCCAGCCTGGTCTACAAAGCAGGTTTCAGGATAGCCAGGACTGTTACACAGAAAACTCTGAATCCAAAAATACAAAACAAAGAAGGCTGGAGAGAAGGCTCTACCCTCTGATAGTCCAGACTATTTTTATTGTATATATCACCAACATTGTGTGTTCACTGACAAGAAAAATTAATATCCAACTCTCAGCCCAGTAATCTCAGAGGTTGGTTAATAGAACCATAGAATCATAACTTACCAGTTTTCAAATATTAACTGGAAATTCATGTCATTTAGGATATCCTTAGAGATTAACTATGTACATGCCTAAAATATGCTTTCAGGGCCAGTGAGATGGTTCAGTGGGTAAGGGCACTTGCTTCCAAGCTGCTGAATTGAGTTTAATTCCTGGGATCTACATGGGGGGAGAACAGAACCAACTCCTAAGGGTTGTTCTCTGAGCTCCACTGGTGCACAAGGCATGTATGTACACACACACACACACACACACACACACACACACACACACACACACACCCTAAATTTCAATGCAGCAAAATTTTTATAAAAGATTATATATGCCTCTGACACCCTTTCCTTAGTCTGTTTCTTTGATCACACCCAATTCCTTTGCTCTGGCTTATGGACCACCTTTAACTGTTTCCGAGTCACTTGTTCTCAGCAGGCTAAGTATATCTCTAGATTCCCTTCAAGATCAATTACCCTAGAAAGAAGAAATATTTCAGGGGAAGAAACATGGGATCTGCAGTTGGAAGTTGTGAGTTAAAATCCTAACTTAGCCAGGCATTAGACAAGGGGATATAGGTTCATTATTTACCTTTGGGTCTTTAAAAAATGATAGTGATGGGCTGGAGAGATAGCTCTGCAGTTACCAGCTAGCACTACTCTCGCAGAGGCCCCAGGTTTAATCTCCAGCATCCTCTTCAGGTGGCAGAAACAGCCCGCAACTCCCAACTCCAGAAGAAGATCTGACCCCTCTTCAGACCTTGGTGAACAGTGCATTCATGCGTGCACATACCCATGCACACAAAGACACAGATACATACACACAGTCAAAATAAATAAATATTTAAATGATGTTAATAATGTTGTTTTTTACATCTTAACAATGAAACTAGTCTGTATGTGGAAAACACCGTATATAGGGCCTGGAATCTGGCAGATCTCTTCTCAGGGGCACTTCCTTGATGCAAAGACCTGTGCTTGGTACCTATGTGCTAGTTCCCTGGACTCTAGCATTTGTGGACCTGGTTCTCTGTTCATCATTACTTTCTCCTTATCTTGGAAGAACTGCTTGGATCTGTCTTGGAGTCAGAGCCATTTCCTCAGTGTAATTCAGTTACTTTATAAATGAATCACTTACCTACTGGTTCTCGAAGGCATTAGGTTTTCTCCAGAGGATATGATCATCCCCAATGAAGTGAATGAGAACAGCCACTGCTTCCCAAATGGCAGCCCACACAAGACTCCTTCTATTAATTACAAGATAGTTTGCAGGTATAATTGCCCAATAATTGCCTGAACACATGCAGTGACAAAGTGTGTTTACAAGTCATTGGCTGTGCAGTGAATGCCTCACTAACTCCAAGTTCTCTGAGGTGGCATTAGCTTGGGTTCCAGAGACTCAAATGCCACCTGTCTTGACAGGAGGCTTGATGTGTTTATCTGCAGGGTCTCCTTGAAGCACATCTCTCCATGTGCTCTTGATGAAAGACAATTTAATAATAGGCGAGACTTAGATACTTTTTCCTCTGCTCTTCAAAGCCAAGTGGGAAGTTTTATTTCAGCAACTATGTGCAAGTGGCCAACAACATTTTGACACTTACTCTTTGACTTTTAGGGGTTCCGGGAGAGTAGACTTAATTAAAATGGAGAAAGAATAGGCCCATGTTGTTCAGGCAGTATCAGCTTCTGCATCTGTGGTGTCAGCATGACTCCATATTGGGTGGAGACCTTACTAGGATGCATCACTAGGTCTAGACATAAGGGAGTCATTAAGTAGAGAATAGTCAGGTTGAAACACATTATAATTTTTCGCTTTTTACTCATATGAGTATGAAGCATGACTGTTAGAAAAACAATGCCTTTCTGATGATGACTTCTCCCCACAGTGGAAGCCATTGGCTTTGGAGGCAATAGAAAAGGAGTTTGTAATCGAACATTAGTACCATATGGCCCTTGTGATGAAATTGGTTTAGGGGAGACTAAACCCAAGTGTGGTGACAAATTGGAAGGATATTTTGAGACTAGGCCCTGCCAGTTTCAACTTTTTCAATAATTTCCTTCAGTTGTATAAGTGCCTTTTCTTTCTTCTGAGGGGTGATGGGTTCAGAAAGATGGATGGTTTCCTCAGAGTAGTACCGAGGAAGCCCCAAGGTTCCTCTCTTAAAGTTCTTGCCCCTGGTTATGCACTCAGTAGGCTGGTTGTGCTTTCATATGCCTGACATTCCTGGCTTCCCAGCTCAATCATCATTTTTTAAAAAACAAAAATGTCTGTGCAATGTGTTGGAATACCATGGGACTGGAACTCAACTACTTTTATTTTCTTTAGAGTAAAACTTTTGGGGCAGAATGTTGAAGTTAGTGGGTTTTCTTCTCCCTATAAGTCCTCCATGGGAAGGCAGTTTCCTCTTGGCTGTAGGGAAATTTCTCAGTTCATACTACATGGCTCAGTGACAGGAGTCTTAAGAACAGTGTTTTGGCCAGTGAGATGGTTTACTAAGCAAAGGTTTTTGCTCCCAAGCCTGATGACCTGAGTTTCCCCATGGTGGAAAAAAAACCTCGAAGTTGACTGTCTGTGACCTCCATACAAATGCCCTGGCATGAGGGCCCATACCTCCCTAATAAGTGAGTAAAATAAAATGATGTGGGATGTCTTTTTGTATGCTATAAATATGCTCTGTCACCATTGGTTAATAAAGAAACTCTTTTGGCCTATGGCAAGGCAGCTTAGAGGTAAGCAAAAATTCAAGCAGAGCTAAAGGAAAAAAAAGTGCATAGTCTGAGATTCTGTAAGCTGCCAACCAAGGAAGCAAGATATAATGGAACACTGATAAAGCCATGGAAAACATGACAATGCATAGATTAATAAAAATGTGTTAAGTTATAAAAACTAGTTGATAATGAACCTGAACCATAGACCAAACAGTTTCTAATTAATATAAGCCTCTGAGTAATTATTTTATAAACAACTTTGGTACCACAGGTGGGAGAGATTTCTCTGGTCTGAGGCCCAGACAGGTCAGAAAACTTCTGGCTACTATAAAACATGATTTAGAGTTTATTTTCTTGTGGTGATATATATTTAATAAAATTAGTCTGGTATATCACCACATTTTCTGGTGTCACTTGATTCTTGGGAGGCATTGTCAGGCACACAAATCAATCTGCTCAGAGAAGACTTCAGTGACTCTAGACTAATATATGTGCGCAGATGGCAAAGTGAGTAGCCACCAGTTTCTCTAAGAATCAAAGAAGCTGAGGGACCATGTTCTCCTGTCACCGGAAATACCAATCTCTGAGAATATCTCAGAAGTTACCAACTCCCAGAGAGGGATACAGTGACATTGGGATCCACACATTTGATGGCTAAACAGTCAACTAGAGACCAGACTCGGGATTGGAATCAATGAAGCTCCAAGTGATTACTCTCTTCAGCCAGTCAGAAGACACCCTCCCCCCCCCACACACACCCAGAGAAGAAACTATGCTAACTCTAAACAACATTATGACTTGTGCCTCATGTTTGTGCACATGTGAGCTGTGGTGCAGACAAAGCATGTGATCTCACTGGTTTTAGAGATGGTTGCAACATCTCACTTATTCACTCAACCTGTCTGCTTCCTCCTCTTGTTAGCGCCAACCCCTCTGCATTATGTCATTTTCTTGTTGCTGTAACAAAATACAATGCAGCTTAAGAAAGGAAAAGTTTTCTCAAGTCACCATTTGAGAATACAGTGTGTCATGGCGGAGAAATTGGGATAACCAAAGTGTGAGGTGTCCAGTCACACTGTGCTGCACTGGGGAGCAGAGAAAGATGGGCGACGGTGCTTAGCTTGCTTTTTTCATTTTATTTAGTTTGGCCCCACACCCCATGGAATGGTACCATCCACGTTCAGGGATGGTTTTCTTTCTTCAACCCAACCTGGAAACCCACTCACAGACATGCTCACAGGAGATTATTTAGGAGATTCCAGATGCTGAAAAGGTGACAGTATGAACCACCACAGCCCCTATGTCGAAGGGGACTTCATTTTGTTCTATCTCAGTTTAGAAAAAAAAAAAAAATGGGATTCTAGTGCACAAGCTTCCTTCAGGCTCCGGGGAACAATATTAGATGTTTCTTTTGCAGAACTGTCCTTGTACATACCTTACAGTTTGCACTGGCTGCAGGAAATATGTTTGTCCTGGCTTGTGGACAAGATGGCTCTGTTTCCTGCTCTAAGCAATAGCATGAGCTACACTCAACATGATTGCCATCTTCTTCCTGTCTGGACTAGATGTCATGCCAAGGCTGAAGAGAGGTCTCCCCCCAACACAGGTATCCCCATCATCCTCCTTCCTTTCCCTGTCCCCCTCCCAGGGACATGCCTACACTTAGCTTGGCACCAGTAAGGGCTGATTCTTCCATGTCACGATCCCCATAGGTTAGGAGGGTTGTAAACACTGAGTCACAGCCGGGAGAGTTTACATGTCTAAGGAAACAGGCAGTGGCGAGAAGATGACCTCACAGAGGGTGGATGCCAAATAGGGGCAGCAGTGATTGCTGCTTGCAGACAAAGAGCAGAGGAGCTTAGGAAAGACGGGACTAAGGGAGGGCTGTGCACATGCATGTACTCCCAGGGTCAGAGGAACTGAGGCGGGAGGGTCACATTCGTGTGAACAGATTCAAAATCAGTCTGTGGAGGAGAGTTCACAGTAAGACCTCCATCTCAAAATAAATAAGGAAGGAAAGAAGGAGGGAAGGAATGAGGGAGGGAGGAGAAGAAGGGAGGAGGGGCGAAAATGGAGACACGGAAGATCAGAGAGAAGGAAAGAAAGATGTACAGATGGAGAGAAGGAAGGAAGGGGGAAAAGAAGGGAGAGAAGGATGTCTGGTTGATTTGGGAACTGAGCTGAGCTCTTCATGTGTACCCACAAAGGTCAGATTTGGGTAATGGTCACACTGTACCCAGGCTGGACGGCTAAAGGGGAGAACTGCGTCCTATCCCATCCTCAGCGGAGGTGGACAGATGCCAGCTGGTATGAAATGCTGAGCTTTCTTTGGGGTTCTCCTTAAAAGTAGGAAAAGCTGAATAGATTTAAAAAGTGGAAAGTTAAAGGTCTCACATGGATGTTCTTCCAGGGGGAAGGTGGAGTTCAGTGACAAAGTCCCCATTGCCATGTGTGAAATGACAGAACAATCCCGTGATACACTGGGTTCTCGGTCTGGTGCTAACAGGGAACAGGGACAAGAAGTGAGCTAGACCTGAGACCAAGGCTTCAAAGGGAATTTTGCCTGCAGGGGCCGTAACGACTCAGAAGCAGTTGAATTTTAGGGCCTGGCTCTTCTGATCATAAATACTGAGAGCCAGGAAGTCTCTGAGGAGGCTGTGGAAGTGTAGGCGCTGGATTGTAAAGAGTGTCTAAGTGGGCTTGTGTTCATGCATGCATGCTTACATGTGTGTATGTGTATACCTGCACACAGGGTGTGCATCCATGCATGTGTCTACATATGTGTGTATGTATGTGTTCATGCATGCATGCTTACATGTGTGTATGTGTATACCTGCACACAGGGTGTGCATACATGCATGAGTCTACATATGTGTGTATGTATGTGTGCATGTAAATAGAAACTCACCATGTAGAGATGGTTAGATGTATAGGTCCCCCTGGAAATGCTGGCTCTGAACAAGCTAGGTGAGACAGATTCAATGTAAAATAAAGTATAATAAATCAAGTGTCACAAACAAAGCATACTCAAAATAGCTTTTCAAACAAAGCATTGCTTCCCCGGGCAAGGGTTTGGCACTGAAATAGTGTCTTCCCTCTGTGCTATGTTACCAGTTTGTTTTTATTGTTGTAATATTTATCTAATTTTTGTGCTTGGTTTGTATTTTTTTTTTGATGGAGTGGGAAGTTAAAACTGGGTCTTCATATTTCCCAAGCATGTACCCCTCCTACTGATCTACACACCAACAACCTATGTGCTTTCCTATGAAAGGACAGTTGCCATTGCGGGTTCTAACTTACCTATCAGTAGAACGAAAAATTGTAACTCAGAGAAAACTGTATACTCATTTTCTGGTCTGGAATGGCTTTCACTGTCCTCTTTAATCTCAGCACTGCCTCCTTCTCCTTCAGGAGGAAAGATGCCCTTTTCCCACCAGCTCCTTTGCTTTCTGTGTTCTTGATATCCCAGCACAGGCTTCAAGTGTCTCCTGAAAAGTATGGGTCTAAATTCCTCTGATGCCTTAAAGCCCAGGACACACTTGAGTCTTCACAGACTGTGGGTGATAAAAAATAAGAGTAATGGTCCATTGCTTTGTGAGGAGTGTGTGTGTGTACGCACGCATGTGTGTGTTCAAATAAGAGCAGTCTGAGCTTAGAAATCAGTATGGGGCTCTAGGGAAGGAATAGCTAATGGCTATATGTTCTTTTCCAAGCATAGGAGGAAGGTTTTCCGTTACAGCCTGGATCCAGAAGAGTCACTAGACCGTGCTTGAGCATCTCCTCACCTCTTGTTACCTGCTCAGGGTTCAGGGCTTCATGACTTCAGGACTGGTCCTTAGAAGGTGAAATGGAGAACCAGAAATAAATCCCAATATAGGACACTGGACAGTCTCCTTGTTCTATTGTGTCACTGTCCCCAGGCTTCTGCTCTGCTGGCACCGAGGCACTGCAGTCTGCACTGTGGGGGCAGTTTCCTGGGGAGTCACTGGGAAAGGGGATCAGCAGTACCCACAGTAATCACAGCAATGGAGGATTTATTGAGTATTTGCCCTGTCAGCACCTGTGCTGGACTCACATCAGATCATAAAACCCTGCTGTCTCTATTTCCCAAGTAGTAAGATGGGATATGAGAGCTGTTTGTAGCTTAGTCATCTAGAATAATCCATTCCTCAACTAAAGTCTTATTAATCACTATATGAATGTACAAATATCAATAAAATATAATGAATCCAATTTAGGCTGAATGCAAACTATGTAGTAGACAGTCCATCATTGCCATCATAGAGTACATTCTGGTGTAAATGTATTGCATGTATTTTTCTAGTTCACAAAGTTTTCCTCCAAAATGGCATTTTATCCATTCCACGGGGAATGCCTGAGGAATAAAGAGGGACCTAGGATGAAGTAGCCCCCCAAGTAGACTAGCAATGTTGACAGTACTGATGATCAACCAGCAACAGGTGCATGAAGGTAAATAGGTTACATGTCTGGTTATGTGGGAAGAAAGAGGTGTTTTTTTTTTTTCTTTAGAATGACACCTCTATTTCTAGTATCCAAAGCTTATCTTAAAAATGAGATAGTGGGAAAGCTGAGGCACACTCACTGGTGCTTTGGTCAATTTATGGCAAAGGAAATCTTTTGGGGCAGAGCAATGTGTGTGAGTGTGTGTGTGTGTGGGGGGGTCCACAGTGAAAACTCACCTCAAACCAATCCTTAGCTTGTTTAGAAATACCCAAATTAGTCAAGAATATCTGTATATTCCTGTCATGTGTTCATGACACTGTTTCTATATATTAAAAAGGGAAGGGAAATCTGTAAGACCATTTTTGAAAGCCTGAAGGACCTAAAGCTAATGCATCAGAGAGAGAGAGAGAGAGAGAGAGAGAGAGAGAGAGAGAGAGAGAGAGAGAGAGAGAGAGAGAACATGAGAAATATTTTCAGATAAAGGTAACATTCAATAGCATAAAATCTTAAATAAATCTGAGCAGATGTACTCTAAACTAAATATCATACACCATATTAGTAAGGCTCAGCTTAAAGTTTGAATATTGTCATACTTGATGTAAACTCTTGAGAAAACATGAATAGAGATGAATGTTTCATTATAATAAGGATGAAGGAAGCCAGAGAAGTGGTCTAGTAGAATCAGGTCCTGTTGCCAGCATCCGTGCTAAATGTTTCACAAGTGATCGTAGCTTCAACTCCAGGGAATTGAATGCTCATTTCTAGCCTCTGCAGACACCTGCACTCCCATTAACATATCCTGACACAGGCACATATGGATACACATAATCAAAATATTTCAATTGAAATCTCAAAAAAAAACCCTAAAATAAAAGATATCCATAGATCTAAAGACAACACGTTAATGAATGAGAAACCCTGGTCGAAGTCAAGGGCTCACTGCCTTTCCCCAGATTAACAGTACTATGAGGTGCTGGTCAATGTCATTGGACTACAGAATACAAATCAAATGTGTATGAACACCAACAGTGGAGTAACCTCTAGCTATAGAATATGGTAAACCTGAAAACATACAGAATTGATGGTAAAATTAACTGTAACAATAAAAGGTTCACTGTGACAGTAAGATGCAATGTCAATATAAAACATTCCATAAACACACAAACTACTCCTAGAGTATGTAAGGAATGGAAAGGCCTACTTACAAAAATTTATGAATATAATCATATCTCATTACAAAAATATGCTCACATAAAAACCTTGTATGCTTACTTATTAATAATAGGCACAAACTAAAGGCAACTGGACTGGCCATTAGTTTGTTTGATGGGTCCACAACTTGTCATAACTGCATAGAAAACCCTACTAAGCCATATCCAAGATTGAATTAGTGGTTTGGGAAATAATGCACATAAATCCCAAAAGCATTTCCTTAAGTGGGAGAAAACAGACTAAACGGCTGTTTGTTCCCTGGGTCTCACGAGCCTCCTTCCTCCTCCCTGGAGGAGATGTTTCCATTCAGAAGGCATTTTTATATGATGCCTTTCCTGTCTTCACAAAGGCCGTCCTGAAAGCTAAACAAAGAGGGATCAAGTCTAATGGCTAGGGCAGCCTGGCAGAAAGAACCAGAAATGGCATAGTATCAGGTTCTATGACGTCCTCAGAGTGACCAACCCCTCTTTGGAAGAATGATGGTTATGTCTACCACAGTTCCCAAAGCTTCCATCAAGGCTGGGAAAGGGCCATCCCAGTTCCCTTCCCCTCCCCTCCTCCATGTCTCAAGGTCTGGAGCAGCCTAGAATTTTCGTGGCTGGACACTAGTGAGAGCAGATGGTGGGAATGGCAAGTATGGTGTCTCATAGAGCCATAAAATTGTGGGTTTTCCAGGGGGATTATTTCCCTCTTTTTTTATTTGATGAAAACTATCAGAAAATTATCTGCAGATTTTGATTTTGTGGTCAAGTCTGTCATAATATACATAAAACATGTTTCTTCTAAATCAGTATTAGAATATGATAGTATGGGTTTCCAGATTGACTTATGCGGATACATAAATGTCCCATATACAAGCAAGAGATACGTAAGAGGCCAAAACGAAAATAAAGGGCAGAGAGGCTGGAGTGACAGGCAGATTCCAGGGTCACAGAGACTGAGTGTGTGTCTACCTTTATGAAATTCTTAACTGAAAAACAGGCAACAGGCTGAAGTGTAATCATCAGAGGCCAAACACCAGGGCCCCCTCCACTCAAGTCAAAGACAAGCAGGCGACTTAGACACAAAGTTGTTCCGAGTGTGTGAGCCTACTTCACTAAAGGACTTTGGTAATGCCCAAATTCATTACTGAAGGCGAAATAGTAGCACTGAATTCACAGCTACTCGGCAAGAGCTTAGGGGTGCATGGCTGAACTTATGGTGAGTAGATCCTCTCGGGTTGATGACTGACCATGAGACTCAGTTGATCCATGTGTTTTCAGCACCAAATTCTTGTCTTTGCTGTTACTCCCTCAGATGGTACCTGTTGGCCTTAGGGCCTCCACTCTAACCCTCTTCCCACCTAGGATACTTGGTTTCCATCTACTCCCTCTGTCCAGTATTTAAAGCCTTCTCCTCAGTGAAGCCAGGTCAGATTTATATTTTAAATTGAAAGCATCCCATGACCTGAAACCAGATGCTCCTTGCTTTTCAGCTTCATGAGGTTCCATTTATTGATGTTGGATCTGCATACCTGTGCTAATGGTGGTGTGTTCAGAAAGAATGAAGAGGGAAAAGGTGTGGATTTAGAGAAATTGTAATCAATCAAAGTATATTGTATCAAAAAAATTCAATTTTTAAAAATGGACAGGAATATTTTCTAATATTGACGAAAAGCACACAGTCTTTTATGCTCTATGAGCAATGACTTCCTTACAACACTCTAGTCCCTAGAAATAGAGAGAATATGAACCCAACTGTCATTATAACTGCCTATCTGGTGTATAGAGGCTCTTCTGCTTCTTGTCTTCTCCTCTAGGCTCATGGAACCTCTAAGCCCATTTGGTGTCCTCCTAATCCCAGGGAGGAGGGATTAGCTCCTGCTAATCCCAGGGAGCCCTGGGTGTAGTTGTGATTCCCCACTCATTCACCCTACACCCTGACTGCAAGGTCTTCCCTGCTCCATATTTGCTGGCAATGATGTAAAGGGCATGCCACCCTTAAATATGTCACTTCAGGTTCCTGGGTGCTGGAGAGATGGCTCAGTAGACACCCTGTTCTGATCCTAGCTCCCATGTCTGGCTCACAACCACCTATAACTCCAGCTGCAGGTGAATATAATACTCCTGGTCCTTTAGACGTTGACATTCATGTGCACATGCTACCCTTCCCAGAAACATACTTGTTAAAAATAAAATAAATCTTTAAGAAGCACAATTAAAATTTATGTTTCTGGATATTGACTGCAGAAATTCACATGTATGTGTACATGCACATATTTGTATGTGTGTGTGCACATGCATGTGTGTACACTTGTGTATTCAGGTGCTTGTGCATATGTGTTGAGGCAAGAGGTAAACCTTGAAAATAATTTCTCAGGTGTCATACATCTTGTTTACCCTGGCCAGTGGTTCACCAAGGCCTACTGGGCAGAGAGACTCAGAGAACTACCCATTTCTGCCTCCCAAATGCTGGGGTTAACACAACACCCAGATATTATGTGGGTTCTGGGGATCAAACTCAGATCCTCATACTTATAAAACAAGTACCTGCCTAACTGAGACGTCTCCTTTGCCCTGATTGCAGAAATTTGGGATGAATGCCAAGTCTAGTGAAAAGGGACATGAACTATACTTCTTAAGCTAATGGACCAAATTGATGACTTTTAGAGAGAGATGGCTACTTTCTGTCACACTACATACAGTTCAGATTTTGTCAAGGCTGAGGCAACCCCATTAACTCTCATTGTTCAGTTATTTTTTCCCAGAAGTCCAAATTTCTGCATGAGATCATTATGAGCTAAGTTAGAAAAGGCAGGGAGATTTCTAAACTGTCTTGGAGTCTGTAGGAGTGTGCTGGGAGCCAGAAAAAATGAAATTACACAGTATCCAGAGTATGTGGCACAGAGTTCAATAGTTCATTGATTTATGCTGCTTTATTTGACTCTAACCGAAGGCCTCCAAATATTATTTGTATTGATTACAACACCACCAATGACAAGAAAGAAGAATGAAAGAGATGGTAGATATCCAAACCACAAATGAAGGAGCATGGTCTACGCACGTCACCTGGGAAAGGCTCTGGTCAACCAGAGTCTCAGTCAAGGAGAGAACCAGCAAACAAACTCATATCAGAGAATTAGCACAAAGGAATAACTGGGCAAGTGGAATAAGCCTAAATTGTATGTGTAACCCAAAGCTGGGAGAATTTACCCTTTCAGAAACTTGCCTCGTTTTTGACGTATGAGGTATATTTTTGGAAGGTGAGTGTGTAAGATATTTAGACACTGTTTGTGTAAGCAGCGGAGCGGATAGAAGGGTGAGTGGAGAGGGTGATGCTTCTTGGAACTGAGTGCTGCTGGGATCACACATGTGGATCACCACACCCAGTTTATGTGGTGATAGGAATCAAACCCAGGGCTGAGAGCATGCCAGACAAGTGTTCTGCCAACTTAGCTGTGCCAGCCCAACAAAGGGTTAGGTCTTCTTTTTACCTACATTTTTAAATGGCAATTTTCTTTTAGTTTTTTTTTAATTTAATTTTTTTCATATAATACATTTTGATCATACAATACAGCTCTTCCTAGATCCTCTCCACCTCTCTATCTACCCAACTTTACATTCTTTCTCTTAGAAAGGGAAAAAATGCAACAAAAAAAAATCAAAAGGAAAAATCAAAGCAAGCTAAACAATTGATAAGACAAAAAAGAAATAACAGAACCAAAAGATCACAACAAGAAAAATCATGTAGCCGTTCAGTTGTGTCTACTCCTGGGAATGGCCCCTGCCCTGGAATGAGGCTGCTGTGCCCAGTGACACTCCATGCTGCCCACCAGGTCCTAACACCTATACCACACAGAGTATGGCGTTAATCTAGGATTCGATCCTGTACGAGTGAAATATTTAATTAAAGATAAGGATGGGAGGGGAGCCAGGCATATGAAGTCCGTCAGTGACCCGGGTTATCTTTTTGTGGTCTGTTTGGTTTTCTCATTCATAAACCACATCAAATAGTCAGAGACAGATGCCATAATATACAGTAAGGAGGACACATCCCAGAGAGAAAGAGAAAGAAAAGAAAAAAATAGTAAGAGGCATATGGAGACAAAAGTACCTGAGAAATTATATTCCCATCCTAACACATTTCTATATGTTTGAGTACCTGTGCTCACTCTCGTGTGTATTTTCATGTATGTGCACGTGTGTGAGTAAGAATAAAAGACAAATGATCAACCTCAGGTATAATTCTTCAGGCATCATTTTCCTTTTATTTTGAGACAAGGGGTTTTCATTGGTCTGGAGCTCACCAAGTATGCTAGATTGGCAGGCCAGTGAGCCCAGGGGACTGGCATGTCTCCCCACATCCCCAGCATGGGGTGGCAAGCACACCACTACTTAGAACGTGGGTTCTGTAGATCCAACTCAAACCCTCCTGCTTGCACGGCAAGCACTGGGCTGCCCAGACTGTCTTCTAAACTGTAATGGTACATTTATTCTGAATCCACTCTATGAATCAATGTTCCCAAAGCAATCCTTCTAGCGTGCCTTTTTACCCTTTCTGCTGGTTTATATGTCACTATTGTTTTATGTTACAAAATCAACTTCCCTCTGACTCTCATTATGTAGTGATAAATTACTTTTAGGATCTCAAAGACAAGCTTCTGCGTTTTTTTCCTTCTCAGACGCAGACAGGCATCCTAAGTAGCTGTTTGGAGCGTTTTACCTGAATATGCCAGCCTTTCTGACATCACATCTGGGCTGGAATTAATGAGGCAGTGCTCCCCGATTTCTTGAGGTGATTACATTCCCAATGACAGCACAATTCAGACAAGTCAGGCCTAACAAGATCCCATGGTGTCCAGCGCCATCTCACAAAATCCTAAGTGACAGAAATCAAAGTGAAGGCTGGAGGCTTCAACTGGCCCAGTGCCCAAGATGCCATTGTTACCAGGACTCCCATGCTTAAGGATTCAGAGGATGTGGCTACAGTTGGTGACAGCAAAGAAAGCAATAGAAATAATTTGTATAACTATGAATTCTTAAAATAGTTCTTTATCTATTCTTAATGCTGCCATTCCACCATTGATGGAAACACAGCCCTCTTTCATATTCCACCAGCCTCTTCAAGTAACCAGGAAACTTCTATTGCTTACTTTTACCATTGCTGTGACCAACTGCCCAAAAGTAACTGAAGAAAGGGTATACATGGGCTCATGTCCAGAGGGTACAATCTACTATGTCAGGAAAGGCATGCTGGTATGAGCATGAGGCTGTTTGCTCACATCTTGATGAATCAGTAGGAGAAAGGGAAAGGAGAGACAGAGAGAGAGAGAGAGAGAGAGAGAGAGAGAGAGAGAGAGAGAGAGAGAGAGAGAGAGAGAGAGAGATACTATGAGAAGACTATGAAACTGTGAACTGGTCTGGGATATAAACCTCAAGACTTGACACTCTCCTCCAGTTTTCTAACTTCCTTCACGTGGACCTCACTTTCAAAGTTTCCACAATCTCCCAAAGCAATGCCACCAGCTGGGAACTAAGTGTTCAAACACATGGATCTGCTGAGGATGTCTCACATCACAAACTCTACCTTAGCCTTACATGCATCTCAGTAACCACACAGGAGTCTCATCAAAGTCAACCTGTTAACAAATGATTCTAGCCCCATTGGCTACTATTGGTCTCTTCCTCATAGCTCCAGTGCCTGGAACGTTAAAAACATGCAAATAAAAAAACCCAAAATATCAATTTTACTACTTTTAGAGATGTATATAAAAATACTTGACTAGCTTTCTCAGCCTTGTAGCTAACACTGCTTAGGTATTATGCTGTATGGTCCAGAGAATGATCTGTAATGACTGTTCATTTTTAATAAGTGAGTTTACTGAACATGTAGCAAGCCAAAGTAAAGGAGTAACTATTAGATGACAGTAGACAGTAGATAGATGCTAGATAGACAGATGGATGGATGATGGATGGATGGATGGATGGCAGATAGATATCAAAACTTCATCAAGTCAAATGCTCAAAACAACTATCAGAAATCAGCTGTGAATGGTGCTTTAAGGCATTCAGCTGGAGTTTCCGATAGTCTGAGGCAGAGCAGAGTGTCCTCCGGCTGAGGCTTCAGAAAAAAGAACAAATAGCAACACCTGGAGATGACATCATCAAATAGGGGACCTTACAACATTCAGCAGAACCTTACTGGGGAAGCTGAGGAAATCACAGAAGTGACAGCGCATGTACTCATGAGACAGATAAGCAGCTATAGGCATAGCTGGCTGAATACTAAAATGAGCTGCCTGTATATTACCCATGATTCCCAACCTTAATATAAATAAATACCACTCCTAAAACTTGGTAAACCCACAAGTGACATTAGCTCATTCACTTGGACTATCATGTCTGTTGGGTAAGGGTCTAGATTTTCTGGAAGTCCCCAGGGGATCCTTACTGAATCACTGCACCACGTGCAAAGGGCATGATTAAAAGACACCCGTGAGAATGGAAGCGTGGAGAAATTTTGTGTGGCAATAGGAAGTTGATTAGAATCTTGAATCAGAATTTGGATGGACAGCAATAGCCAGACAAGAGTATTCTGGGTAGAAACAGGGAGTGGAGGTATTCTGCATAAAAAATGCTGGAAATTGTGCTTGGGTCTAAGAGATGTCAAAGGCTACATTTAAATTGGAGAAGTAAGTTCAAGGATATTGTATGAAATAGTAATTATAGTTAACGTATTGTGTACTTGAAAAATACAACTAGGTAATGATTTAACCTCCTTCCCCTTTCTCCCCCCCTTTCACACACATACACACACACACACACACACACACACACACACACAACATAGATATGTAAAGTAACATATGTTTGTTAGCTTAATTTCTCTAGTATTTTTTCTTTCTGAAATTATATGTGTACTTGTTTGTGGGTATGGGCAAACAAGTACAGGTACCACAGAGACCACAGACATCTGCCCCCTGAACCTCAAGAGCTGTCAGTCACATGACGTGGGTGTTAGGAACCAAACTTACATCTTCTGCAACAGCAGTACATGCTTTTAACCTCTGAGCCATCTCTTCAGCTCTATATGTATACATATTTAGAACATCATGCCATCAGTCATAAATCAATACAAATGTCACTTCTCCTTTTAATGTATTAACATCTATTAAAATTTCCAAAGTTTGAGGATGAGATTGGAAATCAAATTGGTGCGTATTTGCTGAGTAGTAGCCACATTCAGAGGAAGGGCCATGACTCAGTTACAAAGAAAGATGGCAGTTCAATTGTGACTAGTACTGTCTTGTAACCTGTTGGTACAAAGAAGCCCGGTGACCAGGAAGGACACAGGGGGCAAGTCAGAGCTGGCCACCTGCTCAGGAAGTAGCAAGTGTAGCATTCACAGAACAGCTATGTATAGATGCAAAAATGGCCACACAGAAAGGCTGATAGACACAAGGAAAAAGAAGTGTTCTCAAGCCAAGATTCCATCATCCAAACTATTTCCAAAAGGTGCTTGTGTTTGGGGCCTCATGTCCATGGAACAACTCCTGGAATCTTTACCTTAAGGATTAAGAGCTTATGTCCCTGGGTCTCCTAAATTAAAAGATCATTGGCTTCCTCTTTTTTGGTGGCAGTCTTTGGATTTCCTGCTTCTTTGTGAGGGATTTATAAAGAAGATCAGTGGAAGCTGAGACCAGGGGTCACCAGGGTGTAGAACATTTAAAACTATGAGTCAAAAATCTTAAATGAAACTTGTTTTAAGTTGGGGATTGGAGGTGTTTGTTTCCTACCAGTGAGAATGTCCAACAAGGTCATAATAAAGGTCATTGTTGGTGCTGCCCGAAATGGTCAGGTGAGAGACTGGTGACAGCATATGACAAATTTAGTAAGCTAGCTTCTGACACAAGGCCTCTTCCACTCTACAGAGCAGCAGGTGTGGGGACAGATCAGAGGATGCCAGCAAGAGAGTTTACCAAGCAACTCAAGAGGGGATGATATTTTTGCTTATTTTTTTCCATCCAAAATTTGTCTGTTGTTCTACCCAACTGAAGGCAAAGAGGGGGGAAAAAAGCAACAATAATAATTAAAATTCAAACACTTTATATAAGAAGGTGAGACCCCAGGTCCCCAATATGATGAGAAATGTGTGTGTGTCTGTCCGTCTGTCTGTCTGTCTGTCTACCACAGAAATGGCTAACCAAAGGAACAGCAGGTTTCCAGGAAAACAAGATGATTTCAGTTTAACTCACCCAACAGAACTGTCTAGAATGAAATCAGAAACTCCAGCTGCACCTTGGAAGGAACATGAAGCTGTCTCCCTTGCAATGACACCAGCTGCTACCCTTGGTGCCCTGCCAGAGTGATTATCTACAAAGTTAGATGAGTTCTTCCCCTGTGCTTGTTTGGGCCAAACAGTGATTTAAATTAAGATGATGGCCTGGGTACCCAGGTCAGACTTGATGCTCCCCAGTCCGTCACAATAAGATGTGAGGTTTCAGCTCACCTAGTGTTCACCCTCTTTACTGCCTACATATCTCAAGCAGAGTCGATGACTTCACTTCCACTCCCTGCCATGACTTCGGGGCTCGGCACCTAAACCAGCATGACTTTATGATACAGAATTCAGAAACTGGTCCAACATACCTCTACCCCAGTCCTCGTAGCAAACCACCCCAATATCTAGTTGCTTTCCATGTCATGTTGGGCAGCTGACCAGAGTAAACTCAAATCACCTATCCCTTTTACTAACCCTAGAGCTCTCTGTGGGCCCCCTCCTGCATTAACCTACAGACCACTGAATGCTGAACTCCTATTAACCTTTTCTCAGCAAACAAGCATGTCGGATTTTCTCATTCTTATGCATATCCTTATCCTGATCCTGTGTGTACCTGTCTCCTTACAGAAGGTAGTGACTGGAGAAGATCTCAGTGCAGGGCCTGGAATCCTGTGGGCAAACCTACCAGGGGCTGGCTGTCTGCCCTGACTTCCAAGAATTGCTTACCTCCAATTCCCATGGCCCCTGCTCATCTTCTGGCATGGTTTCTGCCAGAAGAGCTTGGTGCCCAGTGTTTATGTGAAGGAGCATGTGAAGGCTTAGCTTCTCACTCTTGTGCTCTCCCTAACAGCTGGCCCCACCCTGGCAGACACACTCATTGCCAAACCATACTATACACATGCCAACAAGCCTCTATAGCACCTAAGAAACCCTTGCTCCAGGGGAACCTGCTTGAGGAAGTACTGCTTATAGAGATATCTGGGGTTGGAGCTGAGGAGACCTGCAGACAAAGGCTACACGCACCTTGCTTATGGACTTTGTATGATTAAAACATACTTATTTCTAACTGCATCAGTTATCACTTCTGTTCAATTTCCTCTGGTGGGTTGCTTAGAGAATTCAGACAGTCAAGTCCTACCCACAAGGATGACTTGGCTACCTCACTCCAGATCAAGAAGCTAGAAGGAGTTAGGTTCTCCTAGACTGGGACAGTCTCAGCAGTGGGTTGGACCACAGGGATATGCACACAGGGCCCATTTTGCTAAAACATAGGGTAGGCTCAGAGAATCAAGGAGATGGGAGAGCATGCATGAGTAGTGGGTGACCTTGAATTTTTCCCTGACCAATAGATATAACCATGGTTGTCAAGCCCTTCATCAATGTGCCCATTCATGTAAGTCATTGCATGGGATAGGAAAGATAGGGAATGAAATGAGGCCTAGAAATCCCCACCAGACCCCTTTCCCACAGTGATGAAGGCACTGGCATAAGCACCCTCCTCTATGAGCTAGGCACATGATTAAGCTGGGGCAAATGTCACAGTAGCAATAGAAACAGTCTCACCTCTGCTGGATGAACTAGTGGCCTTTTGTTCCCTTCATGAGTCATACTTAGCAAAATATAGCCAGGAAAATTCCCATGATAGAGGTTTAGGTGAGCAAGTCACCTCTGCTGCTGTGTCCCTCCCATCCTCTACCTGCTCAAAAGAATGTTGCCAATGGCTCATTAGACACTGGGAAATCAGGGGACTTTTGACAGTGACTGACTTGGAGCTGAGTGACATGGTGAAAGACAGGCAGAGGAGATCCAGTTCTGTAAACACCTGACACGCTAGAGGTCTGTTCTGTTCTCAGGTCTGTCTGTGTGTGCATTTTCTTTAGCATTCAGGTACAACCTGCTGCTTCATCATAAGGCCACACCAACAATGAGATCTGCCAGTGTCTCAGGAGACAAGTACTCTTGCCATAAGGTCACAGCAGCATCTATGAGCAAATGGTGAGCTCCAGACGAG
Organism: Phyllotis vaccarum; assembly: GCA_033318265.1. NCBI lineage: Eukaryota > Metazoa > Chordata > Mammalia > Rodentia > Cricetidae > Phyllotis > Phyllotis vaccarum. The sequence continues at coordinate 11,281,545 of JARWLC010000017.1, read as the reverse complement.
CCAAGATGGATGTGGTGGTGTAAGACTTTAGTTCCAGCCCTCTGGAGGCAGAGGCAGGCAGATGGATCTCTATGAGTTTCAGGCCAGCTAGGGCTACATAGAGAAATCCTGTCTCGTAAACATTTTAAAAAGAAGAAAGAAAACTTGGAAGTACTGGTCACACTTTCTCTGAGGAAATTCTCAAAAGCACTGAAAATAATCAGCATAAGACAGGGTTTTTTTTGGGGGGGTTGGGGGATTGTTGTTCAGCATCTTGGAAATAAACAGCCTACATGTCTGAGTTCCCAAGGCGGGGAATATAGCAAACAGGGAACATAGGTCAGAGACAATTAGTTCAGAGTCATTGTTTTGATTCTTGGTAAAATTGGTGCATATTATGAGTAGATAGAAAGAGGTTAGACTTCATTTTATTCTTCCAGTAAGCAACCTTGTACAACCATTCAAAGCTTTCCTAAAATTGTGTGTGTGTGTGTGTGTGTGTGTGTGTGTGTGTGTGTGTACATATGCACATGTCTACATACCTGTGCACATGTGTGTACATGCCTAAGGAAGCCAGATGTTGACTTCTGGTTCGATTCACAAAGCATGTACCACCTATCTTGTTTGTGACATAAAGTCTCTCAATGGCCTGGGATTCACTACTATGGCTAAGCTGGTCAGTAAGACCCTAAGATCTACCTACCTCTCTGCACTTGGTCTGTAAGTATGAACCACCTTACTGGACATTATGTGGGTTCTGGGGATTTAATTCAGATTCTCATACTTGTCATGGCTGTGTTTACTGACTGTGTTCACCTCAGCCCTTGCACGGAATTTCTCATTCTTAAATATAAACACCCAGTGAAGAGGGGGAGTTGGCCTTGAGTATATGCAATGAAGGGTCTCTTCCCCCAGTTTAATTCTCAAAATGTGCCACTGTTTCCCGGTGCCTTTTCTTTTCCAGAAGTTTTCAAGTTGTGCTACTAAAGACTAGAAACATGAGCTCAGCCTGTGATCTTCCAGCAGAGACAGTCTCAGACCCACCTGGATCCCAAGGAACAGAAACCATGGGTGCCCACGTCAACAATCCTTGCAAACAAACTCTCCAGGAAGATTCAAACCCTGGATACACTTGAAAACCATTTTGCAAGGGTAGCTGATCCTTTCCCATAACTCTCATGGTGAATAATCTGGACCAGAGACCAAACCATGGTTCAGTTCAGTTAAATGGTTCATCTTTACACAATTTTAAGTGACTTTTCAATTCTATAGTAGTTATTGGAATTCATGGTGATAACCAAATATTCTGGAAATGGACATGTCCTGAGTCCCCATAGATACACATTGTCTTTGTGTGCTCTGGGTTCTGTAGAGTGATGTGGTATCCTTGGCACGGCTTCCTTTGTCAAGCCACTCTGCTGCCATTGTGATAATGAGATCCATTGAGAGACAGTGTGTGCTTTCTCAGCACTCTATTCATTGATGTTGAAATGGCATCAAAGGCAGTCACCACGTTTTTCTGAAAGGTCCCTTTGTCCCCTCATGTGTCACCCAGAGCTCACCTATTAATACCCTGTGAGCTCAGTTCCATTAGATGGTGCATTGTCAGACACATGAAGCTATATGAAAGGAAGGACTGTTCTCCTTGGATTATCTTTCCAGCTAGTTAGATGCTGTATCTTCCATTCCAGAGATCTCCCAGAACTTGAATATGTCACTAAACAAGAGATGTCAGTAAGGTCCAGACAGAGTGTGGTACACTTCCTGATGCTGTGGTTTTGCCTGTTACCTTCCTCACACTACCCTGAGGCAGGGTGTATAGGCAGGAAAAGCACTGGGGACATGTGAGAGGAAGCCTAAGAAAGGAAATTCACTTTTCCTGTCCTGTGGAGGAGTTAGAAAACTCCAGGCACCACCGGTAAAACCCAAATTGCCTGTATGGCAATGCATGTTTGCAAGAGACACCTTGTCAAGGACAACAAATAGATGTGTGCTTATTCAAGACCAAAAATTAAGTGTAGCCCTGAGTTTCCTGTACTTGCTTCTCTTTTCAGAATCTAAAAAAAATAAAAATAAAAAAATAAAAAAATGCCCCTCAGTTCACCTTACACCTTTACTTAGTGAACTTTTAACCTTGTTGTAAACTAAACTATATCTTTATAGTGGTTACCTTTCCATTGTTGTGATGAAGCACCATGCCCCAAAGCAACTTATGGAAGGGTTTATTTTGGCTTACAGTTCCACAGGAAAACTGCTAGTCATGGAGAAGATGCATGGCAGCAGGCAGACATGGTGGCAGGTACAGGAAGCTGAGAGATCACACAGCAGACTGCAGACTGGAAGTAGGGGAGATGATGAACCCTCAAAGCCTACCCATAGTGGCATATTGCCTCTCACAAGATTCTTTCAATTCAGCAGCACCACAGAGTAAGTACCAAATGTCAAATACCAGCCTATGGTGGACACTTCTCATTCAAAACACCATAGTCTTTGAGCAATATTAAAGAGGTAAGGTGGGTTTTAGCAGCCTTTAGGTACGTAATTTAGAAATGCATAAGATTTTTCATACCCATTTCTCTCTCTCTCTCTCTCTCTCTCTCTCTCTCTCTCTCTCTCTCTCTCTCTCTCTCTCTCTCACACACACACACACACACACACACACACACACACACACACAAGAAATCCACACTTTCTCATTTTTCCCTCTCTGCATCTCTATTCCCAATTCATTTATCATTGTGTGTGCATTTGTGTGTGTGTGTGTGTGTGTGTGTGTGTGTGTGTGTATGCATATACATCTGACATCATGTGTGTAGTGTTTAAGAACAACTGTCCCTCCCTTCACATTGGTTTCTGTAGTCAGAAGTTTCTTGCCTATCCATCCTGAGGTACGAACCTGCAGCCCTGCAGCAGCTAGTCCCAAATAATCACGCAAAGGCTTATATTGATTACAAGCTGTTTGGTCTACGGCTCAGGCTCATTATCAGCTAGCTCTTACAACTCAACTCAGCCCATTTCTACTAATCTATGTCTTGCTATGTGGCTAGTGGCTTTACCTGTGTTCCATTGCATCTTGTTCTCTTGAGTGACAGCTCAAAGTATCTTTCTCTGTCTCTCTCTGATTCCACCCTCCTTCCCCTTTATCTATGCTCAGATTTTCTGCCTGCTTCTAGTATGTCTTACCATAGGCCAAAACAGTCCCTTTATTAACCAATAATAAAGTAGATTCACAGTTTACAGAAAGACATCCCACATCAGGTTCTGGTACCAAACTTGGGTTGTCAGGTTTGCATAGCAGATTCTTTTTCCTGCTGAACCACCTCACCACCCCTCTCCTTGGCTCACCCCAAAATTCATTTGTAAAAATTACAGCCTGGTTTGTCTTTGGTAGAGGTATCTGAAGCAAACCCTCCAGGAACTGCCAGTGTGGTGTGGGGCTATGTCCCTATCACTAGTGAAAGTATCTTTTAGCTTCCAACTTAGCCTGCCTTAGATTTCCAATTAAAAAAGGATACTGTAATTCCAGGATTTGTATGACTTTTGAACAGACAATTTCCCTTTGTTTACCTCTGCGTCCACATCTCAGGTGAAGCCTGACACTTAAGAGTTGTCTCCTATAGGTTCAGGCATTTTAACACTTAGGAGGTTGTGAACCTCAAGAGACACAGGCTGACTGGAGGAAGCATGTCACTGGGGAGTGGGCTTTGAGAATTTGTGTCTTCACTCCATTGTCAGTTTCCTGCCTCTGCTTCATGGTGTGGGTATGCAGTTTAAATGGATTCTCTCAGCTTCCTGCTCCCTTGGCTATTGTGGACATCTGGCTTTCTGGGATCATAAGCCGAAACAAATGCTCTCTTCTTTAAGTTTCTTTAGATCATGGTATTTTATCTAGCAACAGAAAAATGATAAGTATCCAAGTTCTCTGATAACCTGCCACACTCATCAGAATTCTACATCAGCAAAATAGGAGCTAATTACTCCAGGTTCAACGTTCCAAGCTTATGTGATCACCTAGAGAGCTGTTACTGCACAGATCACTGCCCAGAGATTCTACCTGAAGATATGGAATGGGAGTCCCAAATTTATACTTCCTTCAAAAACACTGATGTATGTGTGTGTGTGTGTGTGTCTCTGTGTGTGTGTCTGTGTGTGTTTATGTGTGTATGTCTGTGTGTGTGTCTATTTGTGTTTGTGTGTGTCTGTGTGTGTGTCTGTGTGTGTTTCTGTGTGTATGTCTGTGTGTGTCTGTGTCTCTGTGTGTGTGTGTCTGTGTGTATGTGTGTCTGTGTGTGTGTCTGTGTGTGTGTGTCTGTGTGTATGTGTAGAGAGAGAGGGAGAAAATAAGAGAAAATGGTGTGGAGAATAGCATGTGTGTGTCTGTGCATGTGTGCGTGTGTGTGTGTGTGTGTGTGTGTGTGTGTGTGTGTGTGTGTGTGTGTGTAGGACAGAGGACAGTTGTAGGAATCAGTTCTCTCTCTCTCATGCTTCATGTCCCCAGTTATTGAACTCAGGCCTTCAGGATTGGTGACAAGTGCCTCTTCCCAATGATCTATTCTAACAAATTATTGTTTTAAAATTTGATATTATTTTAATTGACAAATCACAATTGTCTTATACCTATGAAGCGCAATGTGGTGTTTTGATATATGCGTAAAATGTAGGATGATTTAAATCAAACTAGAAAGTAAGCATATCCTTTGCCTCGATTCCTTAATATTTTACAAGATGATTAGTATGCTGTCGCTTTCTCCAGGCAATTATTCTTTTCAAATTTTGATTATCTCGTGGTAATTATACAAGCTTTAAGGATGCAGTACATGATCTACTATATATGTATATATGTCTAATATATAATATATATCATTTACTGGTAGAGTAAGGATCTTAATACCTCCATAATTCACTATTCTGTTTAAAATGTATTAATTGCATGTTATCAACATAAAATGGTGGGCTTGGTTTTGATATTCTTGTGTACACATGTAATTATCCTCCATCACCTTCCTCTGCCTCCTGCACTCCTCTCCTCTTACTGTTCCATAACAATGCCTTCTTCCTAATTTCATATCTTTATATTTCTAGGTTCTACATAGAAGTGCTTGTCTTTGAGACGCTAATGTGGTCTACTTTCTATGATAACTGCCATCGGCATCCTGCACTTGCGTGCTTTCTACTTCTTCATACAACTCCATCTTGAACACATACATTTTCTTTACCCTCTTATCAGCCATCTGGGTAGATTCTATAATGAGGCGGTGGCCAATGGCACGGCAATGAAGATAAGTCTGCAGGCATTTGTAATGTGAGCCAACTTGGTTCCCTTGTAGTCAACATAGCCAGGAATGGGGCAGCTGAGCCATATGACATTTTCATTTCTAGTTTTTTGAGGAATATCCGTACTGATTTCTAGAGAAGATGAACATGAATTGCATTCTCACCAGCAGCAGTTAAAAGTCCCCTTTTCCCCATGTAACCTCACTAGTACTTATTGCTTTCTGTTTCTTTGATGATAACCATTAAGAATATGCAATAGAATTCAATGTAGTTTTGATATGCAGCTCCCTGAAGTTTACACATGTCCAGTCTCTCTCTCTCTCTCTCTCTCTCTCTCTCTCTCTCTCTCTGTGTGTGTGTGTGTGTGTGTGTGTGTGTGTGTGTGTGTGGTAATTAGTCATTTGTATTTATCTTTGAGAAATATATCCTCTGTTTAATTGTCCATTTATTTATTAGATTATCTGAGTTTTAGTGTTCATCTACGTATTTATTCATTTTGTTGGTTGGTTGGTTGCATTGAATTCTTTATTTCTGTACATTTTCTGGTCTACTGCTGTTTCTGGTCTAGGAACCAAACCTTCAGAATGACTGCTGTAGGCTAGCTAATGGAAATATGTGATGCCTCTCTCATTGTTGCCACCCTGCTTCTCTTCTGTTATTATTGCAATGTTTTATTCATATCCTTAGAACAGTGTATCTCCTGAAAGTTGCCTAACAACTGTGATGGATGAGCAAAGGTAATCCAGACTTCCTCAGCTTTTCCTAACTTTCACTTGGTAAAATTACCTACATGGCATCAGGAAAACAATTTATTGCTTTTTGCTCAGGGTAAAGTCTGAGGAGAATGTTAAAACTGCACAGTGACCTTTAGAAGCATGGTACACCTTAAGGTATTTACTTGTAGACACCTAGACACGTGTAATGAGATTATAGATCAGCCTCATTTAAGATAAAGTTTGCTGGGGGATATCAAAATTGCTCCCCATGGGACTAAGCTTAGGTACAAAGCAATTAACTTTAAGCAACCAAAAAATTTGCTCTGTAAAAATTCTATTTCAAAATAGCTTTTAACCATGAGCTCATTACCAGGCACCTTTACTACAAGAGAGACAAACAAGTCCTTAGAGATAAAACACACACACACACACACACACACACACACACACACACACACACACACACACACTCAATTTTAAGTCACCTCCTCAGCTGTGGAAATTATTCCAGCCTTGGACTACCTCTTACAAGGGTTCCATAGATGTCCCGACCTCTTGAAGATCTCCTATACCCAGAAAAGTAAATCTTCTTATTTTTGAGAATAGATTTTGGATTTCATTTCTACAGATGGTTTGTGTATTATTAAACACATTGAGCTTCATTTCATTTATACCTGAGTGCGAGACTTTTAGATAACTTTCATGGAAAGTCAATTTTCTTTAGTTCAGTGGATCTTTATTTTTGGAGTGTATGACATCACTTGACATGTGGGAAACAAATAGGAAGTGATAGATTATTAATTGGAAAACTGATACATGAGAGAAATGTTAATTTTTTTTGAAAGATGGTCTCACATATCCTGGCTGGTGTCAGTCCTCATGTGAAGCTAACCTGAGATGGTAGGGGTGAGCCTCCCACATCTGATTATTTTTGAAGTGATACTGTGGATCAAACTTTGGGTTTCCTGCATGTTAAAGCAGGACTTTATCAATGCGTTATACCTTCAACTGGAAAATTAGTAACTTTGTAAATGGTTATGTAAAGTGAATGCCACTACTTTAAGGTGTGTAACAAACCAGAAAAATGTTAAAAAAAATAGATTATGCATAACCTCATAGTCTGACACTCACTAGGATTCTTTGGAGGTACTCTTCCCATTCTATGTGCTTTTACATACATGTGAATATATATTCTCACTGTGATATAAGATATTACATTCATGGAATAACATCAGCAAAGTGGCCAAGGAGACAGGAAAGAATACTCATGTGTGCTTCATCCACAGGACCAAGGAAGCACTAGAAAGAAGGATCAGAGTAGCCCCATCCTTCTGAGCCTTAGAAACTCAGTGGAATACTCCAGAAGGAAGAATTAGGCATGCTACTGTTTACTTACTTTCTCTACATCCACGGGAGCTCAGATTCAAAACAGAGCTCTCTGAGGATAGGCACCCACTGGTCCCATTGCTACTATCTACAACTACACAAGGGATTCTACAACCCTCATAGTCCCTGAACAGTTAGGAAAGATACCTGGAGTTTGTGAGGCTGCACTGAAACAGGGCAAAAATGAAGTTGTCCATGCTTCACACCCCTACCCTAAGCAGCTATGTCTCTGCACTTTTATGGAGTGGGGCTTATTTCTAGAATGTGGTCCACAATGGGAACTGATATCCAGATGATCTCTCCACCCTTGAGAGTCCACAGCTGTGCTAACACATTCACATGGTGCCTGCAATGCAATGACTTTATTTTTTCTAAACTTTGAGACATAAGAAAGACTTTAGAGCTCTGGTTTGCAAACCCACATGGTACCAGATCCCTCAGAGAGCAGACAGGCTTTCACAGAGAGGACAAACCCATAGCTGATGGACTATGTGCACCTGTATCTAGCCAGGCATCTCTCCACAGAACCTGCCTGTATGGGTGAGAATACATAAACCCAGTTCTAAAACCATCTTTGCAGTAACCATGCATCTTCAGACTAACAGCCTGTAACATATGCAGCCAGTCTAGGCTAACTGAAATAGCCCTCACAGCAACCTGCAGAAAGGACAATCTTTTCAATAAACAATACTAGGAAAATTTAATGGCCAACCACAGTAGTATGAAACCAGTTTCTATATTACATCATAACAAGCATCAGCTCAAAATAGTTTAAGAATAAACATAGACAATTGGGAACCCTAGAATGTTGATGGAGAACAAAAACTGTATCTGGAATTAAACTAAAGGCCACTCATGTTATACTCTGGCAAAGTTTTTATCTCTGTTCTGATTCTGTCCTAAAAACCCAAGTGGGGTCAAGCTCAAAAGTAATGAACTAATTTTCTTGGCAGAAGAAGTTTCAAAATAGCACAGCATTCAGGCTGTGGCACGGTTGTTAATTACACCCTTTAGTCATATTTATAGTGAGAGAACAGAACCACACCATAATACTTACATCAACATCTCCAGGAGAAACGCTAAGATTTTTAAAACTCTCTTCAACTTTTATGTGCATGGAACTCTGAAATAGATATGGATCAGGTTGCTTATTGTTTGTAGCATGTCTTCCAAAGCTGTTTGAGTCTGAGAAGCTTATAATTTGTAGCAATTGTGTATATATATATTATATATAATATCTTGTATAATGTACCATTTTCCCTATAGTGAGAGCTTAGTGTTTATAGATTATATGCTATATTAAAAGAGATTATATAATATATATAATCTCTATATATACTTTCATGTATGTTTGTCTTGAACTTAGAATGTAGCCAAGGATAACCTAGAACTTCTGGTCCTCTCCCTTCCATCCCCCAAGCACTATAACAGTTACTGGTGTGCACCAACACACCTTGCTTATGGAATGCTAGAGATCAAACCCTGTGTTCCATGCATACTAAACAAGCACTTTACCACCAGAGCCACATCCTCAGACCCCTGATCAATTCCTATAATTCTACTGTTGAAAAAGCAATGATCCCAAGAGTAAATCATCACGACTCTGCTTGGAGAAGACTCTAGATCTCTAAGTATCACTGCCCTGTGATAAGCTGGGGTTGTAGATGTTAGTGATCTGAGATGGCAAGAACCACATTTAAGGACCCTTTTCTTGCCACCACCCTTGGATGGCTGATCTCATGAGTACATTTCTCAGTATATTTATAGCTTCAGGATCTGACCACCTGTGAGCTTTTTCTCTGAACATGTTTTCCCTTCTAAATGTCCAAAATATTCTTTGCAAATATTTTTTGGTCCTTTACCTCTGCCTCTACTCTGAAGCTGGTATTGGTAAGGGCCTTTTAATATGCCTCTAGAAGGACAGCTCTGAATGATGCCTGAAGTCATCCATGATGGGATGGTTTAAGCAGCACTATGATTATACTGCAACCTCTACTCACCTTCAGGGCATGATGGGCAGGAAGGTGCACTGGAACCACAAGGGTTGCTGTTGTGTAAGCAGTCTTTGACTTTGTCTTAACACACAAATGTGTTGCTTGTATCAGAGCAGTAGATGGTATGTTACCAACAAAGAAAATGAACCACAATGTTTCTGACACATTGAAGCAGTGGGTACAGAGAAACGGCTAAGTTCGATAAAGAAGTATGCTGAGAAGCATCTAAGCATGTGGTAAGCAGGCTTTCTCCATGGGAGGAGGTCCTTAATATGACCGTGGTAGAGGGCATACTGTTACAGTGTGTGATATACAAAAGGCCAAAATAACTCCCTAGTGCTGAATCAATGGGAAACAGAAGTACCACTTCCTAATCCTGGATCATAAAGTTGTACAATTTACAAACACTCTGCTTTGAAAAATGCAAAGAGATCATAGTTTGTCTGTGGCATTGATATCCTTCAAGAATTCCAAACTAAATGCCTGTTTTTATCTTTTCTTTTCTCAGAGGCTCACTGTAAGGCCTAGATAACCTTGAACTGGCTCTTCTCTTGCCTGTCCCGAGTTTTAGGATTATTTATTTTTACTCTTTCCTTCAATGAACAGGCTGTGTCAGGAAATCTGTGTTTCACACTGCGTACCTGCCTTCTTAGCTGATTGACTAGTTGGTCATTAACTTTTTTCCTCAGGGGAAATTATAGTCATAGATAAGGTTAGGATCTTCAGAATTCTGTTGGCCCCTCCACACACACATACACACACCACATTCACCCTTCTTTTCTCATGTAGCTCCTTCAGGAAAGGACCTGGTAGGACTAGACACCAAAGACTTGGGAAGGAGGCACCAAGGATCTGTGTCTGGGATGATGGGTGGAGATTCCCTGGACAGGGCTAAGAACTCTATTTATTCTTCTTTTGCCATATTCTCAGCTTCTCTTTGCTTCCAAGAAGCACTTTGGGAGTCAGGTTTAGAAGTAGACTTAAGTAGTTGGGTGTACCATGTGGTCCTGGGGAATGAATGAAGGCTCCTAGATCCTGGGAGGCAAAGGAGGGCAAGAGTGTATTTGGTGCCGTTTCGAGGTTTGGAGAAGCCAATAGCCTGGTAGCATCTGAAAGCAGAAAAGCAGAGAGAAGGACTTGAATCGGAGTGACAGCTAGTCCAGGATCCCTCTCTTAGAAACCTCTTAGTGCAGCAGTAGGTGACATCATGCCGTGCAGAGCCAGCAAAGGGGTGACTTCTCCTGCAAACACCCTTTTGGAATTGCAGGGTCCCATGTAGAGGCAGAAAAGTAAAAAGGAAGGGGTGGAGAAGCTGAGAATAACTGAATTTTAAACTCCAAGGGGAGCGGGGTCCGCTCTTGCCTGCTTTAGACTGAGACCACCTCTGGGTTTAAGAAGGGAAAGCCTCCAGGTGGTTTTTGAAAGAATTAAAAGTCTAGTAGGTGGTGGTGTTAGGTTTTCAACAAGAAGATAACGTGGCCATTTTATAAATGCCATCAAATGTTTTTAATAATACTATGCTTCATAATAGAATTGACTCAATATTTTTCTACTGTAGATAATTCTGAGATGAACACCTCGTCTGTGAGTGCACACACAGAGAGGTATAACATACATCTACATATATTTTCCCTTTCCTCACTGAAATGAGATGCTGAATCAAAGGAAGAAATTGTATGAAGACTTGAGGTACATTTTCCTAAATTACTTCCCAGAGAACTGGACTAATGGATGCACTCAACAGAGTGAAAGAAGACAGAACTTTAGTTCTCTGTCTCTCTCGGGATGTGAAGTTGAGGCTGGAGTTATACTTGCTGAACCCAACATCTCTGGGTTGATAACTTGTGTGACAAGGGGTGTCCTGCCTCTTTAGGAAGGTCACTGTACCCAGCAGTAGATGCACAGTTGACAATATCTCCTTTTATTTATGCGTCAACTTTCCTTCTCTGAACCAATGAGGAATGGGGACTTCAAATAGGAAATCAACCAGGACAAAAGCCACCAGAAGGTCTCCCCAAGTGAGATGAACCAGGATCAGGGAGCCAATGGGATATGGACCCTACATGTGGGTGAAGTCATGAGCTCAAGGCAGCCTTTGTTCAGGGAAGATGAGTGGCCAGAAAACCCAATTCTCTTGAAGTATTGTTTTTGATTCTTTCTTCTTTGGTTAGCATGAGCTGAGCACATGATGTCAGGCACAGGAAGGGGGAAAGACATGCCTAAGCGATGTTCCCAGGATGGGATGCCTTGAGTATGTCAGGAGGACAGGAGTAGATGCCCTGTCTGTGTAGACAGTTCTAACATGAGGCCATATCACCAGAGAGTAGAGATTCTCACAACAAGAGTTTAGGAAAGGCTTCCCAGAGACAGTTGTAAAAAGTCCTGTCCAAGCAGAAACACAGGAAGTGATGTGGGAACATCTTTCTGTGTGCTGTGAAATAAAGGGACTGTTTTGGCATATGGCAGATATCTTAAAAGTAGGTGGGGAAATCGAAGCATAGATATGGGAAGGAGGGCAGAGTCAGAGAGAGAAACAATCCAGCTGCCCATGAAGCAACACATAATGAAATAGGTAAGCCGCAGGCCACGTACCAAGACAGATTAATGGAGATGGGTTAAATTAAGATGCAAGAAGAGCTAGCTAGCAATATGCCAGAGCCATAGGCCAAACAGCATGAAATTAATATAAGCATCTGCATGTTTTGGGGGACTTTGGGATTGCTGGTCCAGATAAACAGTCCAGGAAGGTCCAAACTGTGAGGCTAGTCTGGGCCAGAAACCTTCTACAGGAAGAAAGTATTCCAGGAAAGTACATATGGGTTGAGTCTCTGGGTTCTAAGATTTCATCCACAGAGACCCTAATAGTGGTAGGGACTGTACCACTGATTGCTGTAGGAGCACAATGCCTGGAAACAAGGCTGCAAAGTGAGTCCAAGTATATATTTTAAAGTCTTGGTTTTCCATGTGAAAGGCTTCTGCCTTCGGTCTTACAGCAGGAGAAAGGCAGAGACTATCTTAGAGGTGTCATGTATGAGGTCCTCCTTGTGTTATAAAGAGATAAGTGGTAGCAGAATAAATGAAAAGGAGAGCCTGAGAGGGGAGGCGACTGAAGCCATGACGTGAAGACACCACTGTACATAGACACTGTGGTTGATTTTTAAAGAGTTAAAAGGAAGAATGGCTATGGCGGACATGACCTGAAACTGGAGACAAGCTCTGGAGAGACAATGATAAAGCTTGAAGCCGAGGTGGCTGTCACTGCCGACAATGAAACTCAGCCCTAAATGTCCCAAATATTAGAATAATGACATCATCGTTCCCTTACCTGTGACAGCTGATAGGCCAGTATGATCTATGATCTTTCTGGGCCTTTTATTAAGTTTTCATCCCGGGATGTCTGTGCCTCAGGGAACACTGGAGATTTGAATTTGAAAATGAGATTCACAAAATTAGATATTCCTCCTATTTTTTCCCCACTTTCTCTATCTCCAAAAATGATTTCAAACAAAAGGTTAGGAAGTGTGGGATCTCTGAGTTCTTTCAGCTTTAGTTATGAAATAGCTAATTCTTGGTCCCCAAGCAAACATTATGGAGCTGACTCCCAGGTCCTCCATCATCTTCTCACATTTATCCTTGCTTTGTACATCCTTTCCCTCCGTGGGAGGAGAAGCATAGGCCTGGGTTCTCAGAAGGCTACAGGAAGGGAAGCAAGCTCTGAGAGCCATCCTGAGAGCAGAAGCAGCAGAATAATAGAATGTCAGGGATGGTACTGACGGAAGTTCATCTGAGTAAGGGGCAGTGAAGTGCCTGCAGGAAGTTCAGTTGGAGATTTGACAATGTGAAACCCAGAAGTGGTTTTCAGTTCCCTTAATCTTGAATAGGTGTGGTCAGAGAGGAGACTCTGGTAAGAATGGTAGATTTGTGTCATTCTGAAAATGAGAAGTTCTGGTACTTTCTTTCCCATCGCACAGTCTCTCTCGGACTCTTTCTCAGCACCATTGGATAGCAGGAGGAAGGACGGAGCCTCCATATCTTCTTTGGTGGAGGTGTGAGGCTCTGTGGAGATGGCAGCTGCTTAACCAGATGACTTATGCTTCCCCTCAGGGTAGTTCTCTCTGTGACCAAGTGGCTTGTGAATGCCACCTCTAGAAGTCATTTTGTTCCCTATTGTTTGATCTTTGACCAGAAATGTAAAGGAATCATTGTCTTTTCTGTTAGTCACCATGGCACCCTACCAAAACCATCTGTGTGCCTCTGAGAGCTTCATACTTCGCAGCTCCTGATGAGGCTAGGTTCCTGCTCTCTTGCTGGTCCAGGATAAGGACTTTCCTTCAGGTTGTACTGGCCATACAACCATGCAGCACACTGTTCAGTGTGTGCCACTGCTGTAGGGGTGTCTCAAAACCAAGCTGGGAATTTTCTGTTCTTCAGGACACCGTGCAGGCTCTTATGTTGAGTGTTTTAAGCTATAAACCTTATAGGTCATGACACAATGCATGTCCTCAGCTTAAGAAATGGGTCACACTGCTCCCAGATTTTTTATGGATAGAATGTGATAGAAAGTGAGGAGTATTATGGAGACTTTGGAATAAAGGGTCATAAAAGCAAGCATTTCTCTACCAGCAGAACCCTGTAGCTGAAGTTTGTCTCTCTTTACTTAACAGTCTCTTTTAGGCTTCCAAGCCAACAGGGGCAGAAACGGAGCCTCTTAGAAAACTCAAGCATAGATCAGCTTCTCAAAGCCTAAGAATGTCATTTAATGTTACTTTCTACACAGTAGTTAAGTAGTGTTGTAACACCAGCAGTCTCTAAGAAATGCGCACAAAGCATGTTTTCATTTTGTTTCATTCAGATTCTCTGGCTTCACCAGACCCTGGAGCACACCAGATCCCACTCCCCAGGTAGATGTGACTGACTCTTCCTAGGAAGCAAGGCAACAATCTTTGGGTTCTAGATAAATCCTGGCATTAGGAAGCTCCCTAAGATATCAACACTGAAAATTCTTTTTTGAAAAATTACAGTCAAAATATTTTTAATTGAATATAACATTCAATTTGTTTTGTTTTTATGCATACACAGTTGTGTGTATGTGACTCTGTATGTGCAGGTTCACATATATGTATGAGTATTTAGTATGCATGAGGGCAATTTCAGGTGTCCTCAGGAATATTGTCCACCTCCTTCAAGACACAGTCTTTCACGTGTTGTAGCAAATTCACTAAGTAGGCTAGGCTGGCTTGCCAGTGAGTCCCAGGGATCCTCCTGCCTCTGCCTCCACAGAAATAGGAATGCAAATTTGCAACACCATGCCTGGCATTTTTACATGGAGTCTGAGGATCTTCCAAGGCAAGACTGAGTGTTTCCCTGAACCATTGAGTCAGCCATCTGACTAAGCCATTCCCATGGTCCCATGGTTTATTTACAGCTGACCAGTTCTGTAGCATTAAGCAGTTACTATGATCTGTTTTCAGAACTTTCTGTCTTCCCAAACTGAAACTCAGAATCCCTTAAATACACAGGGAAAGGATCCCTGTTCCCTTCCCCCTTCTCCAGTTTTGGCTACCAGCATTCTGCTTCCGCCCTGATGTGGGGATGCCTTTCTGTACACTGTGACTATACTTTGTTATCATTTGTTAATAAATAAGCTGTTGTGGTCTATGGTAAGGCAGCTTAGAGGCAAGTGGAAAATCCAAGCCGAGATGAAAATGAAGAGGCATTGAGTCAAAGACAAGCCGCTGCCCACGGAAGTAAGATGTAATATGACACAGGTAAAGCCATGCAGCCATGTGGCCGCACACAGATTAATAAAAATGAGTTAAGGTGTAAGAGCTAGTAGGTAATGAGCCTGAGTCATAGGTCAAGAGTTTGTAATTAATATAAGCCTTTGTGTGACTATTTGGGACTAAGAGTCCAGACCTTGAGGGTAGGCCAGGCCAGAAAAATTCAGCTACAAAGTAGAATCAGGGTCTATGTCTTCACATGTCTAAACGTTTTTAGCCAAGTTTCTTCAGTTTGTGTTAGATAGGTCCAGAGGTGTCCTTGGTATTATTGTGGGGTAGATACCCCACAACACATCTCTTTTATGTAAGCTAGTTCACCAGTAAGCTACTAAGTATGGATTCTCTGTTATACACTTAGAAGGGAGATGGGCCGGTACCTCAAAAGTACAGGAGCTTGTTAAAAAAAACTATCGTTGTCTCTGCTGTTAACTTCTAATTTTGAAGATCTGGAGGCAAAATGAACAATGTACAAAATTGGAAATAGCATGGACATAAATGCTAACACACACACACACACACACACACACACACACACACACACACACTCAGATCCTGCAGACCTCTGACCTTATTGCCTTTTGTAGGAAAAAAAAAAGACATTAGAACAGATGGTACTGAACCTGAAAAACCTAATTCATATAAGGTAAATCCAAGTGCATTTTGGGACACAGTATTTAGGGAATTGACTTTTGGGGAGTGGTTTGGGAGACATTTTCATTTTAACAACAATCTAAATAAATTTTAATTATCCAGGGATTTTTTTTTTCCTGCATGGAAGCAGGAACTAGTTTACACATCTCCTCTTTTTCCACGTGCCTCATCACTGGAGATCATTCATTGAATCCTGTTGGATGCAGTCAGCTATTTGCCATCTGTACTGAGCAGCTGCAGTTTCTTTCTTGTGCCAGCAGAACATTCCATTATGGAGAAATTGGCATATTGTACTTGCTGCTTGCTCTCTTTGCAGTCTCCTGCACAGTGAGGCTAATCAGGGGAGCGGGGGCAGCCTTGTGTCCCAGCTCCTGGCTAGGTCAGGTAAACACAAGTGACATCATGCTCATCTTCTTCACCAAGTAAACTTCCTCAGATTCTCAAATTCTTTCGATGAGACATCTGTGCCTAGTGATTCTGATGAGTAGCGAAAAGAGGTATAAATAGCCACAGGACTTCCTGTTAAATGTATTGCATTCGATGTAAATATTTATGTCCCTTCCTTCTGAAATTTTCTGAAAATGAGGGTAGGAAGGAGATGTAAATCAATAAGGAGGTGAGAACAGGGATGATTACTTCACTAACAAGAAATGTGGAAAAATTTGGGATCCCAAAACGGAAGGGTGAGTGGGGATTAATTCATCGGAGTCAGCCACATGCAATAAGTCAATGGGGACTGAAAACTCTGGAATGATTCAAGCATTGGAGTCAGTAGGCATTCCAGGGCTAACTGAAGGACTTTTATCTTTGGTATCATGTGTACTACACATATATACAGAAAGGAACCTATCTCATGGAGACACACACAAACACAAGCATCCACAAAAGAACATATATACTCATGCACATGTCCATGTGCTAAGGAACGTAACACACATGCATACACACAAAGGAGCATAGAAACACATAGACACCCACCCTGCCAAAGAATCTTTGTTTTGGAGCATGAGCAGCAGCGGGCAGTGGGTCTTCTAATTTACCCCTTCCTCACCAGCCTATAAACCCTCCGTACCTGATCAGGAGACTAGTCTTATCTGTGAGGAATTTTACCCCAGGAGACTTCCCCCATGTCACTGCCTAGGCATATCAAGGGCGATAAGACAATATCAGGCTTGAAAGATGAGCAGCAAGTATGCGTTCAGTCATGGAGAGCCACTCAGACTGGAAAACCTCCCTGAAGAGAGCTGATGAACACTGCCCTGTGGGTTCTCCTGGAACGGCAGGTTCTGATCAAGCTCCAGGGAACCTCATTGAAGGACAAGCATGACAACCATGCCAAGCACATGTCCCAAGAGCCTAATCATTCCCACTAACCTCCCTTTTTGATATTCTTAAAATTATGCCCAGTGCTATAAAATATGTGAAAGATAAAGAAGCGTCAAGTCACTGTATTTCTATCTTTCTGTAAGTTACCTTGGTTTGTATCCGTCACCTAAGTTGGTTCTGTTTTCTTGTATACCACAAATATTATTCTCAATAGGTTTCTATTTTTAAAACATCCTTCTGTTTTACTGCTTTGATTTAATGGTGGATCATAACACCATTCACTGACAGTCCTTAAATTGCTGGGACAGCATTTCTTATAGCTCATAGTGTTCCTCATACAGGTACAACCCTGATTTTCTCTGTTAGCATTTAATGGTAGGCATTATACGGCATCCAATTTGTCTGAAAATAAATGACTTCAGAATGAAGACAGACCTTAGAAAATGTGACTATTTCCTTAAAATTGCTGACTCAAAGTGTACAGTCTCTTTCAAAGTATTAATGCGTGTTGGCGATTTATTCTTTGGGAACTAAACACCAATTTTATAGTCCTATCTATCAGTAACATGAGAGAAGCCTTTAGCTGTCCTTGCCAATGCTCAGAGCTATTACTAAAGGCAAGAAGAAAGGCAACATTCTAGTTTGATATTAGATACAGCATCTTATTGTTTTGAGAATTTATATTCGCTTAGAAGTTCAACATCTGGAATTGTTGTTATATGCTTATATTTTGTAAATTGGTTATTTGACATTTTTCTTTGTTATATTATTTCTCTTCTTGCCTTTTAGATATATAAACATTGACCCTTAGCTTGTTACATGTAGCAAATATTTCCTCTGTTTCAGACTTTACCCTTTAACTTATTTCTATTTCTAATTTAAGTTTTAGTAATCTATTTTTAAATATGAAGAGAAAAGGGAGTCATCAGACACACTGAAAAATAATTCAGGGTTGAATAGATATCAAAATGGAATAACCAACAGATAGTAGTTGAACAAGCTGAAATTGTATATATCTTCCTAATATTCACATAATAAAATCTCAGACCAACAGGGTGACAGTGTAAAGGTGGGGGTTTTCCTGAGCAGGATGAGCACTCCTAGACAGAAACTCCAGAGACCTCTCCAGCCTTCTATCTGCCAGGTAAGGATTTGAACAGGTTAGACCCCACAGAGTATGACCACCAGACAGTAGCTATGTGATGGTTGATATAAGACTTCTAGTCTCCATAACTCTGAAGAATAAACTTCACGTGTTTATGAGCTGCTCAGTCTATGGGATGTTATAGTTGGAGTCTGAAGTAAGGGAAAACTAAGAAAATAAGAAAGAGAAATATTATGTTAAGAAATTATGAATCTCTGATAAGATAGTTTATTAAAAAGAGACTATATAATATATATAATCTCTATATGTGTGTGTGTATATACACACACATGCACACACGTACACACATATTACAGAGTGGCTGGGAAATGACTCTCTACAAGTGTGAACACTTGAGTTTGGATTCTCGGTAATTTACCTATGTAGTACATTTACCTATGTAAAAAGTCAGGCGCAGTGGTGTGTGCCTGAGATCCCGGTGCCAGGGAGGTGCAGACAGAAGGGTTCAGTGACCAGCTGGTCTATCCAGCTTGTTTATTCTAGGTACAGTAAGAGACCTTGTCTCGAAAATAATACAGACAAGAGATTGAGAAGGACACGTTTGGTGGCCTGAATAAGAAGAGCCACCATATATGTGAATGTTTAGTCGCCAGGAAATGTCAGACCTTAAGGAGGATTGGTAGGTGTGACCTTGTTGGAGAAAATGGATCACTGAGGGTGGGTTTTGAGGTTTCAGAAGCCCATGCCAGCTAATAAAACTACACTAGAAAGCAGAGAAGAGAATAAGAGGGAGAGAAAAAAGCAGAAAACTCAAGAAATGGGCCAGAAAGAGGCCAAAGAAAATGATGGAGTAATTATATTAAAGAACAAAAATACCCGGATTATGTGAGGTTGAAAGATCCTGCAGAGAGCTCAGACAAAAGAACTATGTTTGCCTTTTGATGTCTCTCCAGCCGCCGAAAGCACTGAACTTGAAGTGGACAGAAGTCATTTCTCCCCCAACTAGAATAAGACTCTATGTCTGGGAACCGTGCATCTCAGGGAATTAATCTTTATTCACTGGCATGATCTACACCATACCTTCCCTTGTTCTCTGTCTCACTTCTCACATCTGGGCACTTTCTCTCACTCTAACGCATCCAGTCACCCCTGGTGAGCCTTGTTCTTAACCAGTCAGTACAAAAGAAATGCCCCACTTCCCCGAGGTAACCATGTACAAATAAATGGAGGACACCATGGACTTTCTGCTTTTCTTCATTTTTCTTGTGGTCTCATGAGTCTCTAGTAATGTAGAAAATGACTGTATTTTAACTTTTCAGACAAAAAAAAAAAAAGTCCATGTAGTCTTTACCCTAATTATGTGGAAAAGTCTAAAGGGAAGTGAGTTAGCCAAGAGAAGTTAGTCTCTTGGGCTACATGGAATGCCCCTCAGCTAATCAATATCCAAAAACTACTTCAAACTATATTACTGTAATGTAATGCTAATACAAAACAAACATTTAACATACAAATTACTAGGAGCAATTAAGATGATACTCAACATTACTTCATAGTCTACTGACAGTAGTACTTTTGATTTTGCAGTAAATTTTGTTTTAAGACTCTGAATGGCAGCTTGCCGATTGGTTTATTCAGTGAGATATTATCATCCATGCTATTTCCCTCGCAAACCCCCAAATCCATCTGACTGGGGCCTATTAACTCATTCCACAATCATACATTGCCTAATGATAGACAGACTCCGACTTTAAAAAAAAGTCGATTCAATTATGACAAATTTTCTAGAGCAAGCAGTAGAAAATCGATCACTTAATGACATCTTACATGTCTAACAAACAATAAAATACAGCCAATATTACAGACCTGTTTCCTAGAACCTAAAATATTAAATGGAATCATTGCCATGTCCCTTGAATAGACTGGTAGGCCATTAAAAGCTGTGAGCATGCTTGTTTTGTGTAGTTGGAGATCAATAAATCTATCCCAAATGGTTTCTCCTCTCTCTCTCTCTCTCTGTCTGCTTTCATCCAAACCATAATTGAGCTTTTCATAAACCTCTTATAAAATACCTCAACACAAGCAGTTTCCAAGATGAGCAGACCCTGCCAGTCTCCATCCCACTTGCTGAGTTCTGGATATCACTTAGATGTTAGGTCTATGTGCTTGATCCTCTAGCAAGTCATGGCTTCTGAATCTTCCTCCTCCTCCTCTGAAGAGGCCCTGCCAGTGCCTGGCCCCAGAACCTGAGAACGATTTTGTAGTCAAGCAGCTACTGAGTGAGGCTGTTTTGGGACCTGTCACTCTAAACCCTAATTGCAGGTAATTAAAACTTGAGGCCTATGGAGGTAGAAGATTAGGTGTCTCTGCTCATTGACTGCTGCACGCATTTTGACACTGGGCCCTCTTACCACTCAAGAACATGGTGGAAGGATTGGAAATGGGCCTCATCCCTTCCCCCAATGATTTCAATCCTGTCATCTTCTGCAGCCCTCTGCTCCTGCTCACTGTGGGACCCGGGGAAAGAAGCATAGATCTCTGGACCTTGTGACAATTCCTTGAAAGAATCGAGTCTCTAAACTGACCAGAAAAGAAGAACGTCTGTTTTCCGGGGTATTTGGATGGAAAAGAAGAGGGAAAACTATCAGTTGTTTTAAACTTTAAAATAATCGGCCCTTGTGCTAGACACAGTACTTTTATGGTCTACTTAAGCAAAACAGCAATACTACACAGTATGATTGGAAATGTGGGAAAAGGAGACCCAGCAGTCACAATGATGCTGTAGTTTGGATCGTAAGTTTCTTCCAGCAGGCTGGTGTATTAAATAGTTGATCCCAGATTAACTACTAGGAGGTGACCAAAAATTTGAAAAGGTGGACCTAGGAGATGGATTTCTAATCATCAGTGTGCCTTCAAAGGGATCTGGTCTCTGTCTCTGTGTGCCAATATAAATCTTCCTCTGTAAGCCAATATAAATTATCTCTCAGATATTTATTATATTAAGGGAAGCTGAATAGCACAGTGACTCAGAAGAAATTTATGCATCTGAGTCGGCCTCACTGGAAAGTTGGCACACACGGTACCAAAGTCTGAGCATTCATAAATAACATGACTTATTGGAGTCATGAAGACAAATTGCAGGGATGTTCCCACACATCGCACACAGCAAATGAGGTGATGCACCAGGAAGGCCCTGTAACTATGACACTATTGCCATTATCATGGTTTCATCTATTGCATCTTTGTTGAGGTGGAGTTGCACACATGACAGACTAAGTAAATAAAATCACCCAGTCCCAGTGAGGCATGGGTTAGGTTGTGGTGAGCCACCTCCTCAACAAAGAAGCAAGGTTCACTCCAGCACACAGCACATTTCCTGAGAATAACACAGATATTTATGCAAACCACAAAATATATCTTTCTCCTGCTTCTCAAATCTTTTTTCTCTTTGGTCTCTTTGCTGTAGAAAGTCTCATGGCTTTGGGCCATGGACCAGGAAAAGTGAACTGTAGATCTGTATGCCTTACAGGGAACAATTTGAAGGTTTACAGTGTCAGTATGTAAGTTATTTTTAAATACCATTAGAAAGAACTCAAGTATCTTAATAGATCCAAGACTGAATAATTAAAAATAACACATGTGATATCATGTACAGTGAAATCGAAACTTATCTAAAATCCATTGATAAATTAAATTTTAAAAATTAGAAGTATAGTATGGTTCTATTATTATAGTTTAAATATATGCATATATGTTGATAGGTGAGCAGATAGAAAGAAAATATATTTGGAAATATGAATAATGATTGGCTATAGTTAACTGAAGGAAAGAGTGGTATTTGGAAGAAGGATGAAATATTTTCATGTTTAGTTCATATTTCGGCTTTGTTTGTGTTGTGTGCAACACGTGTAAGTGATTTTTATTTGTGTAATAAGAAGAAGCAGTAAATTTAGTTTAATGGCTGTCTAAACACAAAATGGTTGAGGGTCCTGCCATATGCCTTTAATTCCAGCTCCTGTGCAGCAGAAGGAGGCAGGTCTTTATAAGTTCAAGGCTAGCCTGGTCTACATAGCAAGTTCTACATAGTCTAGGCTATATAATGAGACTCTGTCTTAAAGACATATAAAAACTAAAACAGGTCATTTTTAATTGTTACATCGGGCAAAAAATTCAGATGGACTGAGTCATCGGGATCTAATATTTTTAAATATGTGATTATGAACTTTTATACCATAAAGGTCCACTGGTGCCTACCCAATGGAGTGAACAAATAATAAATAAACAACTTTCTCTCTGTCAGTGTGAGAAAGTGGGCTCAGAAGGAAAAGGTTCTATCCTGGTTCATCATTTCAGTGCCAAAGCTTCTTCAGCCTTCCTAAGCAGCTGGAGCTCAAGTGTTCAAACAGGTGAACTGTGGGCAATATTTCATATTCAAGCAAGACAATCAAAGGAAACTTGCGGGGTTTGATTATACACCCTCAGTTCTTCAAGTGTGTTCCTTCTCTGTTTTCAACTCATTAAATCTCTGTGGTCTCTCAGAGAATAACAGTTAGCCATGGGACATTGCCAAAGGTGTGCCTTTTTGTCTGATTTAAGCACTCATGTTCTGTAGAAAGATTCTGGGTACCCTGTCCTATCAGTCACTTCGAGCAAGAAGTGTTCTGCCAACCCTGCTGAGCAGTGCTATGTGTTGTGTGCATCCCACACTTGTCCAAATAAATTCCGTCAGGCAAGTTTTAATTCTGTTTTAATTTATTGTCTAAATAATCAACCTAAAGCAAATGTTTTAACTTAGGTGTTTTCTGTGTAGCTTATTTTGGTGTGACACTGTACTAACTTCATATCACTGTGACTGAGTCTCTGAGGTTATCAATTTCTTAGGAGGAAAGAGTCATTTTTAGGTGTTTGGCTTTATGGTCAAAAGTTCTAAAGCTCTGGTCTTTTGGCTATGTTGTGTTGGGGCTATGACAGCCTAGGACACTATGGGGGAGTATGTGGTCTGCTCATTTCGTGGAATCAAGGAAAAAGAAACGTGGGATGAAGAGGAACACACAGAGAGACAGTGGGGAGACATATCACACCATAATCTCACTTCCTGTCATCCCTGTCCCCATCTCTGAAAGGTTTCACTGTCTTGCCATGGCACCGCGGATTACCCATCACACTTTTAGTAACTGGTCCTCTGGAGGACATTTAGAATGTATTCCACAAGGGTTAACTATTGGGTTTTAGGTTTGGAAATTGCTTTGGGTTTGTAAAAGAACAGAAGATTGATAAAAAGGCATTTGATTGAGCTGATGATTGAAAGGACCCATGAACAATCTATTGCACTGAGGATTATATATAAATCACACCCAGCCCATCCTGCTCTACAGAAACACCAGACATAAATAGCTACATACGTAAGACTAAAGAAATGACATCAGAAGATCTGAGGGTGTATCTGGCAAGGCTTGTATGTAGAGGATTAGGGGTTCAGGAGGGCATCAGTGACAAGGAATGGAACAGTTAAAATAAGCAGAGTCTAGGGTACTCTAATAAAACACTGAGAGGTGAGAATATGATGAAGTGGTGTGTGTGTGTGTGTGTGTGTGTGTGTGTGTGTGTTATAACTGTGTATTTCAAGGACAAAGACCTATGACATGATGTGTGTCACTTGCTTTGAAGGTAGATTGCTTCCTGATTTCTCATAGCCAGGAGAGTGGTGCTTGTATGATAGGCATCTTATAGAAAAGCCTGCCAACAGTAGATAGCACATGGGCCTAAGGGTTTAGAGGTCTGCATGTGGGCCTCCACTCAGCCTCTTTCAGGCCACATGACCTTTATCAAGGCTCTGTATCATACCGTAACTATGTGGATCATGTGTGAACAGGTAACAAGGCAACTCTCACAGTTTTAGCACAAAATAGATGGTTTTCCTTCTGTTCCCACAGGCTCAGACTTGTTTGAATCAGAGTTGTTTTGTTTTGTTTGCCTGTTTTATATGATTTACTTTGCTTTACTTGGTTTTTAAGATAAGATTTTATATTACCCAAGTCTGATATTGAAGTCACAACGTGGCCCAGAATGACCTGCCTCTACCTCCAAAGTGCTGAGAATATAGGCGTCTACCATCATGTGTCTTGTGTGTCTTTGTAATGCTGAGATCAAACCTTGGATTTTATGAACACTGACTGCCAAATGAGCTAGGTCCTCAGCTCCTCCCCCTTTGGTCTTAACACTTCACCTTCTATCTCTTTACCTCCTCACTTTTACTCATCAGAATCTAACAGCTTCCTAGTGTAATGTCCCCCTTGAATGGGCTATTAGCGCTGGGAGCAAAAGTGTCTGCCCCATTGTGGTAGATCCTGGATATCTAGTTAAATATGGAAGCTGCAGAAGCAACTGTTTACTTGTTTGTGATCTATAAAAGCATGTATGGATTCAAGATTAACTCTGCCTAAGGTACTGTGAGAAGTAAGGCTCAAATAGAATAGACATCAACCCTACTTTCTGTAAGCCTAAGTTGAGAAGTATAGATAACGTGCCTGTAGGGACACAGTCTTTGAAAGTGCTGTAGGGATTCAGAGTGCAGGAGCATCCTTTCTAAAGTGCTCATCAGAAAACATCTCAGGAGTAAGGTCACAGAGGAGTGAGTCTGGAAGATTCAATAGGCAAGAATATTTTGCACTACCACTGGATTACTATAATTTTTAAGTTACAGTGACAATGGAGAATAGTTGGGCTGGCTGGAGAGATAGCTTGGATGTTAAAGGCTAGGCACACAACCAAAAAACCATATGAATGGTTGTGAGCTTTAGAGATGACTCAGCAGTTAAAGCACTTGCTGCTATTGCAAAGGACTGGGTTTTGCTACCTAACGCATGGTGGCTCATAAATGGCTTTACCCCTAGTTTCAAAGCATTGGTAACCCTCTCCTGGCTTCTGCAGGTACTAGACACTCAACACAGTATACACACATGCATGAAGAGAAACACTTGTACACATAAAGTAACTTTTTTAAAAAAGGAAGAATAGTTGTGTAAACACCTATGGCTACCTCCACAAGTTTAAGGCAGTCAAAATTTAAGAATGAATGGGGGCATGGCTGCTGGTAGGTTGCCCTTGCCCCAGTGGATGGCTCCGTAAGCATCTGGGCAGGACTAATTGGATCATGGGAATTATTAGTAACAAGGCCATGAAGATGGGAGGGTGACAGAGTAGGGAGGGGTGTCATGAGGGAGGGAGTAGTGGATGTATATTGTGATGGCTAGTTTTGTTTGTTGCTTGTTTGTTTGTCTCAACTTGACATATGCTGGAGACATCTGAGAGGAGAGAACTTCCATGGAAGAAAAGCCTTTATAAGCTCTGTGAGTCATTTTCTTGATTGGTGATTAATATGAGAGCCCCCCCCCCCACCCGACCATTATGGGCAGTGCCACTCCTGCATAGATGGTACTGGGGTGTATAGGGAAACAAACTGAGCAAGCCAGGAGACGAAAGCCAGTAAACAAAGTTCCTTCGTGACCTCTGCTTCCGTTCCTGCCTCCAGGTTTCTGCCTTGAGCTCATGCCCTAACTTCCTCAATGATTGAGTGTCACCTGGGAGTTGTAAACTGAAATAAACCCTTTCCCCTCCAAGATCCTTTAGGTTGTAGTATTTTTTATCATAGTAATAGAAATTATAACTAAGACAGACATGACCAAAATATATTTTTTAATGTATAAAATTTTCAAAGAGTAAACAAAAAATATCATTAATTAAAAAAAAAAAAAACAGAACAGTTTAGACAGTTGAGCAAGCTGATAGCCAGACAGAAAATGAGATCTGCTTGGGAGAGTAGTGGAGACTCCTGCCTACAGGGGTCTGGATGAAGGCTGCCAAGAGCTATAAAGCCAGCAGCAGGAAAATCAGCTGCTTCCGGTAGGTGCGCAGAGAAGATATGCGATAATTTTTTTCCTCCCACAACCAACCTATGCTTAGCAGGCATTTGAGGTTGGGAAGGGCACTCCAGGAGAGGCAGAAAGTCTTTGGAAGCCTAGGCTGGTCACAGAAGCCGAATCGAGGCACCAGCAATGAAATGGAAAAGAAGAAGCAGAGAGATCATTTTGAACGTCAGTGAGGATGAACCAACAAAATTTGCCAACCAATTCACTTTGGAGAGGATACATTTACATCATCCATGCAAGGGCACTCATTAACTTCTCCAGCAAAAGTCCCTTCTCGCCTAGCCTGTTATTACTGACTACCGACGGGCCTCCGTCCAGTCATCCTCCTTCTCCTCAGTGTAATTACATGCAATAAAAACCTGATGTCACCGGGTTAGGCTGCATATGGGTTATTCCCCTCCACCAGCATGATGTCAGAATTCTCTGGATTTGCTTACGGTAGCCTGGAACTCCTTGTTGAGAAGATCCCATTAAACAACCTGAGTCTTAACATTATTACCTGGATCTAGAAGCCTACAGCTCAATGCAGCCTCTCCAGGAGTTCTAACTAGCATTTGGTGTGTGCTCTTTCTGCAGCTGTCTGCATGTAAGAGTATAAAATGTCTTCCCCAAAGAAAGACTGACTGTTTCCAAGGGTTAAGATAGGAGTGAGTGAGTGTGTGTGTGTGTGTATGTGTGTGTGTGTGTGTGTACACAATTGTTTAGAGCCTGGCGTTTTCTAGCAGTTTCTACAATAATTCACAGTAGGAAACAGCGTCTGAGACTCTCCCATTCATCAGTTCTTTTGTGGAACAACACCAGGCAAGTGATGTTGAAAAAATGAGGCAGCAAAGAGGGGAAGAAGGAAAAAAGCAAGGGAAAGGAGACAGATAGATGGAGGTAAAGGAAGAAAAGAAAGAAGCCAAGGTGGAGCTGATTCATGACCGATTGAAGAACGGAACTAGCTGTTCTGAGACTCTTCCTTCTTCACACGTGACCCCACCCCCAGCTGTGACCCCAGCTGTGACCTCCCACCAGCTGTAACCATGCCACCCCACCCCTTCCATCAGAGTCCACAGGATGCTGAGTCATCCTTAGTACTTAGTAGAGCTTCAGTGGTACCACAAGGCACAGTGTCAAAAGCCTGCATGGTAGCTCTCATTCCCAGTGGAATGTTTCCCCAGGGCCAGGCCATGATGTGCAGGTGGCCAGCACGGTTTGCTTCTTCATTTCTCTCCACATTAGGACAAAGGTTTCTGTGATTGCCAGAATTCCTTTTGCCCCAGTTCCTTGTCCTGGCGTGAAGTAGGTGAATGGCTATGGCCGCAGAAAAATGTTTGTGGCAATGAGTGTCTGTCTCTATTCTCGTGAGACCCACCAGAGGAGGAGGACTGCATTGCTCTGTGTGTTTATCTAGAAGGCCTCTGAACTGTTTGTCCCTTATGACAACTTATTGTAAGACAAAGATGTGCATAATAAGATCTTACCTGAAAGTCATGTTATGAAATCAATAGATGTCAATATTAAGCTGACTGTTGCTGAATAACAAGCAAATCATGCCCGACTCCAACACCACTGACTCTTCCCGGCTCTTCCTCCAGCCACTGTTCAGTTTTTAATTGAACAGACTGGACAGAGGTCATGCGCTCAGGACAGATGGCTGGAGGCCCTAAAGATGCCCCTCTTCACAGCAAAGGGAAATGGGGGCCCTAGAACAATGGACTCTAAAAATCAAAATGTCCCCAGGAATCTCATTTTTGGAGGAGAAAGGCTACAGCCCTGAAGTCACTGAAGAGGGACTTTTCTAAAAGGAAGAGATGGCATATGTCTCTGATAGCCTGTCATTCAGCTAAATTGGCATATCAATATTTCCTGCCATTTATTGGATATTTTCTATGTGGTGGTAACACTGCCACAGGAAAAGAGGAGAGACCTTGGAGCCTGTCTCTCCTTGGTTTGGCCCAATTGTAAATGACTCCTTTGTCTTTTAACATTTTCTGCTTCTTCATTTAAAGCCCAAAGGCTCTGAGGTGGTGGGTTTCTGGATCTAAATGCTTGGTGGCAAAGCACACTCAGAAACTTTGGCAGCAATGAGTGCCCAAATCCTGAGTTTCCAGAGAGCCAGGGCTTCCTGCTGTTATAGTAATCTAAGGTGTTCTGGCATTTCCTATGGACAGATGTATTTGTATGGGTGGGGCAGACACAAAGCAAGACCACACTGCCCCTGGCATGTGAGTATCTGAATATTCCTGGAAGGTCTTCAAGGATTACCTATGGAGCCCCAAAGACACTCTTTTGCACAGATGGGTGGGGACAGAAACTTTCTGGAAAGAATTATGATAGTCTAAAGTGACACTAGCACCCTCCCTTAGGCTATGAGACTCCTGAATCAATGGACTTTAGAAATTAGAATTTCCCCAGGAGTCTATGCTAGAAGGAAATGGTTAAAAAAAAAAAAAAATCCCCAGTGCCCATCCTGGAAAGAGATTTCACACAGTCGTGACAACCCAGCAGACCCCATCCCGTCCCGAGTCCCTGTTGTGTGTCGTCCGTGTCCCGTGCCCCTGAGACCATCATGATATGGGTAGGTGATCAGGACTGCTTAGCTATGGTACTTCCTGTCCTCGGCTTAAACATGTACCTCATGGCAGGACTCTGAAGATGGACTTCTGAGGGTATCACAAGATCATTGTTCTTTCCAGTGTTACACACTGAATAAATCTTTTTTTTAAAAAAAATTGTTTCTTTAACAGTTCTGTTGAGAATGGGTGGCCAAACTTACTTGTCTGGGCTCTACCCCTAACCCTAACAACTCTGTAGCAGGGATGGCACAAAGAAAATTAGAAGGTTTTGTTACGTGGGCTTTTAGGAAAGAATGTTGTGAATTGAGCTGGACTGTGGGAGCTGGAAAGGGCAAGTGAGAGGTGAAGTTCAAGTGTCCTTTTGGGCCTGGGGAGATATTTTATTTTTTCGATACGTAAATAGCGCTTACATAGCTTATTTCACCAGGACTGTTTGGTTTTGGGCTTTGGCTTTCGATTTTCTTACATAGAGGAGGTTCTGATTTTTAGACTTTATTAACAGCAACAGAGAAGGACCCATTGCTGCTGTCCCCTTGGTGTGTGTATAGTTTCCTGTGGGTAAGTCTCAATTAACCATGGTTCCCTGCAACCTGAAGGAAGGCCTGGCTGATCTGAGCTCTGTTAATGAAGCCCTTGCTTGTGATAGAAGAAATTAAATGGGCTGAATGCAATTGTCAAAACTCCATGGGCCAAAACACTATCTCTTGTCAGACAGAGAGTAATGGCTGGGCCTCTCTATTGGAACATAATGAAAGAAACAGGTGGGAAGGAAGCCCATTGTCAGCCGAACAGATAACTGCTCTACCTGGGAATTGTTATAAATGTATTTTGATGGCTCATTATGTCAGGATGAATGCCTCCTTATCTTTAGGAGTACTCAGCAGAACAGAGGAAATAATCCCAGTGTGGCCTGTTATTTATCTAGATGTACTTCCTTAACCAAGATGATGGGGGGTGCAAGGTCCACACAGACCCGGATGTTGAGTTAACAGTGTTCCTTATTAATTTTCTGCTCTTACCTGAACAGCTCCTGTAGGTGGTAGATGAGGAGGCTGACACAGAACATCAGACAGAAAGGGATGTCTCTAGATGGTCACTAAGGATGCATCGTTTACAGGATCAAAAATGTTAACGTGGCATTTCACTTGAAGTAGAAGGGACTTTTGCTCTTTGCTTGAGAGGCTGTGGTAGTTTATGGAGAAGTAACCCTTAATGATAAACAAGTCTGAGAAAGCCTGGGTGAAGTTAAGTTGAGATGGGACACTTGCTCTAGGCCAGCTCAGAGGCTCTGATACTCTGGAATGTGCCATAGCTCTACAAACCTGCTTAGGCATGACTTGCGGGGATACTATCAAACTTAACCTGACTACAGGCCTGCCTGAAGACAACTCCTCCAGGATTAGTGCCCTAAGAAGCACACTTTGAGAAATAGAGCCACCCCCCCCCCACACACACACACACAAACCTAGCAGTGAGCCAGTAAGATGGTTCTTGCTGCCAAGACCCCACATTACGAGAAGAGAACCACAGGCCAAAGGTTTAGCTCAGTGACAGAGCATTTGCCTACCATACAAAAGGCATCCAGGCTGCTCTGTAAGTCATGTGCCCCACTTGGTCAAGTTGTGTTGGGTTCCACAAAGTTAAGGGTTGACAGTTATGAAATTGTTATCTATATATAATGGGACAGCTTATTTAAGTAAACAGAATGGAGGAAGTCAGGCTCTGCACTGTTCGACAAAGTTATGGATAAGCAAGGGAAAAAGAGAGAATGTTCCACAGGATAATGGATTATATTTTAGACATCAGTATGAATTACATTTGACTTAAATGGAAACAGATGGCCAGAAAAAAGTAGAAATATGTATGCTTATATTAGGCATATGTATTTATATTTATTTTATGTGTTAAATATATATACACACAGGTTAGTATACATACCTATAATTCTTTGTATTTTCAGCTGAGATTATATATATATATATATATATATATATATACACACGCACACACATATACATTGAAATTAAAATACACAGCAATAATTGTTTGGTTTATCAGCTGAGCTTGTGTGCGTGTGTGGGGTGTGTATGTGTGTATGAGGGGGAAAGAGAGACATATAGGCTAATACACAGATATAATTTTGTTTGTTAACTAAGACTATACACATACATAGGCAGAGGCTGAAGTGAACACCTATAAGCCTTTATTTCTTCAGCTGAGATCACCCAGAAGCATTGATACCCTAATAGCAATGAATATGCCAAGTACTTAGGTATAGGTTTCTAAGTCTGTTCTATATCAGGCCTCATAGTACAGGCCTGAAATTCTAGTTACTCCAGAGGCAGAGACAGATGATACCAAATTCAAGACTGGTCTGTACTACAGAGTGAAATCAAAATCAGCCTTAGTTACACAGTATTATCATGACTTGTCTCAAAATACTTTTAAAAATTGGGTGGGGGCTAAGAATATAGCTCAATGGTAGAATGCTCGCCTTGAAAATAAGAAGCCTTTTATCCTTAATGTAATGAGAACAATTAGACATTAAAAAAAAAAATCCACAACCAATAAATGGAACCAGAACTTGTTGGATAAATAAATAATTAGATTGAGGACATGACACCAGCCTGGAGTATCTTGAAGTGTTTAGAATATATTATTTTAATGTCATAGTGACAGAAATATGCCAAGGGGACACGGGCATCAATTTTCTTTTCTTTTGTTTTTATTTGAAGGATGGGTGGGTCTCTTTGTGTTTCCTGGCTGTCCTGCAACTTTATAGAATTCACAGAGATTTTTGCCTTTGCCTTCTAAATCCTGAAATTAAAGGCATGCACTACCATACCCAGCTATAAGAAGTTTCTAAGAACAAGAACAACAGATTCCAAAGTCATCCAAATTTGACCTCTTTCTGTCACATTTTATTTGTCAAGCAAGTTGAAAGGTCAGGCCAGATTCAAAGGGAGCAGAAATAGAGAAAACAGCATGGCCGACAATGAGATGCAATGCACACATTTGGAGTCTGCTCCCCTACTGTCTTGGATGCCTGGCCAACCCAGAGACTCGTGTGGTAATAGTTCACATCTACCCCCATGCCAAACCTTGGGAAAGGTACAAAAAGAAAAAAGAATTTAGAAGTTAGACATACAATATACTTCCTATTTGAGAGTCGTGGCCTGTGAGTATCTCCAAATGAGGTGTGTGTGTGTGTGTGTGTGTGTGTGTGTGTGTGTGTGTGTGTGTGTGTGTGTGTGTGTAAGTGAACAGGGTCACATGTATGTAAAGGTCAGAGGAACCATCAGAAGTTATTTCTCTCCATCCATTATAGATTCCAGGAATGGAACTCGGGCCATCAGCCTTGCACACCAAGTGCATTTCCTATTGAGTCTCACATTCTCTTATTTCTGTTGTCTTCCAGAGCAGACATCAGATCCCTGCTATTTAGGGAAGTTCAATAGTGTCACATCCCAAAGCTTTGTTCTGCCAACATAAAAGGCAGCACCAGGAATGACACTCACTATCACATTGCTATTTGACAGAGTTCCTCAAATGTGCCCCAGATGTTCAGAGCAAGTGATCATGACCCTCAACCCAGTTTGGCTCTTGGAGACAGACTAAGGGTGTTCTTAAACATTTCCCAAACTCTTAGAAGAATAAAAATTAATAGTGTCACAAAGAGAAGTTTATGAGGTCTGAGGACAAATACTTAGAAGGTAGCCAGAAATTATGCTGGTTTAGCAATGTGGGGTTTGTGGGTTCTCCTCTAAGATCCATGGCTTTACCAGCTGAAGTTGCTGGCTAGGTTTCCAGTACCAAAGAACTTTTTGTCGAGCAAATCTCAAATCCAACTAGAGAGCTGTTGGTTACTTCCGGGATATGTGTGCCACTGCTGCATTCTTCAAGGGTTGTTAAGAATGCTGCTTATTGTATTTAATAGGCTTTGTAACTCTGGAGGACTGTTGGGTACTTCCCTCCTTTGGAAGCTTGCATGGCATGGTACCTTCTAGTACTGTAAAAGCTAGTCCTCGAGGAGGCTTTTGGGCCAGTTCTATACAGCTCAGACACTGGATCTTTCATCTGAAGTGACTGGTATCTTCAACAATGACTTACCTTCTATCCCTGATGGGGTGGGGGCACATTACAAAAAATCACAACAAACAAAATGTATGGTTGTGGAACCCAGTCCCCACAGATACAGCTACCAAACAATTTCTACACTTAAGATTCAGGGATCATTGCAGAAGAAGAGGGGGCAGAAAGAAGGTAAGAGGCAGATGGCCTGAGAGTTTGCTATGAGATTGTGTCTCCTAGGATTGTCAGAAGCTACAACCAGGAAGTATCACCAACACAACTGCCTAACCACGAGCTGAATGAGGCCAATAACAGACATGCTAAAGTAGATGGGGAAAGCCCAGGAGCCTGAACTATAGACAACTAAGGAACGGTGAGGGTGGGTGGGAGAGTCTTCCTTAGGGAACAGTACACCTACTGGTAATCCAAGGCCAAACGGTCAGCCCTGAAAACATATATATATATATATATATATATATATATGCAACATTATGCATACTTTTGTATTTCTGTATTTAGGATTATATAATTATATGTGCATATACATGTATGTATATAACAATTATTTGGAAAAATAATTTGAAAGAGACAAAGACAAAGTACTTGGGGGATTGGAGGGAGGAAGGGGAAGAGAACGTTGATATGATTATATTATAATTTCAAAAAGTAAAATAAATAACTTTAGGAAGTTAAGAATGTTTAAGCATGCTGTGTTAGTTGCTTTCTAATGATGTGATAAAAAAAAGATGAGCCAAGAAACTTGTAAAAGAAAGCAATTGATTGTGCTTACAATTCCAAGAGGTTAGAGTCAGTGATGGCAGAGCAAAGATGTGGCAGCAGGAACAGCTGAGAGCTCACATCTCAGTCTGCAAGCAGGGGGTTTTGAGAATATCCATAATCCCAGGAGTCTTTGAAACCTGCAAGACCCACCCCCTCTACCCAGTGACACACCCCTCCAACGTGACCACACCTCCTAATCCTTCTTAAACAGTTCCACCAATTGAGGACCGAGAATTTATTCTTATGAGCCCACCACATATGCTGATGCCTCACCAGCTCAGAGTCTGTTCCTAGAGCATTGAACACTGGAAAGTGACAATCTGAGTAAAAGTATAGATTCTAATGTCAGCACAGCCTCCATCCCTTCTGTAAACCAAATGGCTAACAGTCAGCTGGCAAAGAAAGTCAGACACAGAGCCAAATGTTCAGAAATCAACACTGTTCTACCATCCTTTGTACTACAGAGCAAAGAAATAGACCCTGGTTATTGAAGAGACACAGGGGAGGGAGAAAATCCCAGCTGTTTGGGGATGGAAGATGACTCATTGCTCTTGCAGAGAACCGAGATTTGATTCCCTGCATGTGTGGGGTTTGCAACCATCTGCGAATTGAGTACCAGGGGATCTGATGCCCCTGTCTGATCTCCTCAGCACCAGGGTTGTACATAGTGCACAAGCATATATGTAGGCAAAACACTCATATGCATGAAAATATTTTTAATTAAAAAAAAAAAACCTTGGGACAAATGACCAAGTGCTATTTGGCCTATTTCCTAGAGCTTTTAGAATAAATTAGGTGACTTCTGTTAAGTTGTGTTGGTTGGTGGCTGGTCAGAAGTTCTGGGGTGAAGGGGAACAATTTTTAATGACTTTCTTAAATCACAGTTTGGTTTCTGAAATTGTGTGTGCAAGTGATTGTAATGTGTTCCCCCAAAATCATATCTATATCTACTACTATGTGACATACAAAGATATCTCTGTGTATCTGTGCTTCAATATCCTTTCCTTTGGGTCTAGATAATACCTCAGCCTTCACAGGTATTGCCACAGACCCACTGCTCGAGAAGTTACGACATGGAGGTGAGCTTGAAAGGAGAGACAGGTCACTCTGTCTAGGTGCTCATCTTCCCAGGTTTTCTCTGAGGCAAGCTTGCATCTCAAATAATATTTCTGGGCAAGAACATGGAGGTGTGAATGGGAATTAGAGGGAGAGAGAGAGAGGGCTCTATCTGTAAAGTGACTATACTGTGACCATGAGAACCTGAGTCTGGTCTCCAGGGCACATGTTGAAAATATATTGAGTGTGGTGGCATGCAATTATAATCCTAGTTCCAGGGAGGTGAAGACAGAAGAATCTCTGGGGCTCTGTGGATGGCCAGCCAACGAAGCTGTACTGGTGAATTTCAAGCTAACACTGGACAGGAATAGAGGCATTCTGACCTTCTGAATGCTAAGCTAAGCTCATGGATTGCCAAAGCTCCTTGCAAATGAGAGTTTGGCTTCTACTTTTTCTGGTCAATTTTATTCAAATAGCTCCACTCATTTCTGCTTAATGATTTAGTTTTCAGGTTGCCAACTGTAGGGTTTGAATTTGATTTCAAGCTAAGCCCTTTTGCCATGATCAAGTGTTGTCAGGAGGTTACAAGGAGGTTGATTTGAAAGATCTGTGTCTCCAAGCTGTCTGAGTATCCATTACTACCTGCTCGCCGACAAGGAGACTTGTTAGGACAGTGTGGCTCTTTATGTGATCCAGGCCCCTGTCTGATGGAAGAAGCCACTGTTGTGGAGATCAATATAATCCTGTCCCATCAATAAGGAGGTTTCTGTTTGGCTTAGGTCACCCTACATTTGGGGAAAGTCAAGTCTGTGGCCTCCTGGCTATGAATCCCCAAGGAATTCTGAGATTTCAATGGTAAAGCCATTTTCCTTTCAAAATATTCCTTTGCTTTTCTTCTTCAAAAACATGTGTGGCCAAGTTTTTTTTTTTTTTTTTTTTTTTAATTACATTGCCTCTGCTTAAGGTATTTAGAGAGGTTAACTTTTCCTTGGTTGGTCTCAGCTCCTACAGATATCCTTTAAAGCTAACTCTCTACACTCAGCCTTTGGCCTGCAAAGCCTTCCCCTTCAGACTAGCTCTGTGCAGAATGAGCTTGGTGAAATAGGGTGGTAGCTCTCATCCATCCCAGAAACTATACCACCAGCAAAGTCAGGTAGAACTCAGAAAGGCCTAGAGATTAGCTATCATGAGTCTATTTTTCACCCCAGATTAGGTCATTCATTCACTTATTCACTGCTTGTTAATTCAAAATATTTTCTAGACTGTTCATCTCTGCAGAAAATATAGAGATCTCACCATGGAGAAGAAGGGTGTGAGCCAAGACAAAGCATGGGAGCCTCCATGCTTTCCATGCTCAACATTTCCGGTCCTATCTGCATGGAGAGTCATGAAGCTTGGAGGAATTGGGTTAAATAGACAGTCTTTGAGGTTTCCTGGGCATACCTAATACCCCATGTCTATTTTTTTAGAGTCATTACAGGCACAAAAGGGTAAGTAGAAGACATGAGAGGGACAGATGGGCTCTAACTGTGGTCTCTAATACTATTCCTTCACATACCCCCCACACACACACACAATCACTGTGGCCAATTGCTCTTGCTTGGCTATTTTATTACTTAGTTGTAGATTAGAGTGAGCTCAAGAGAATGCTTTTTGACAATAGGAACAGAAAGAGCCTGGAAGAGAGAATATCTTAGTATGAAATCCATTTTTTCTGCAATGTTTTGGCTTTGGATGGAGTTTGCCTTTCACACTGACATTTTCCAGTGAAGGCTGGTCAGGGAATTGCTGATGACATGGCATTTCTGAAGTCCTTTTGCCAGATGTCTGTGAGAGTGATTAATCGTGTTGATTTTCTCCATTTTGGCAGCTGATGGTGGAGCCTATGTTGACACTGCTCACTATGGCGCAGATCTGCATGCCGCTGTTTTGCTCACCTCTGCCCCCTGCTCCTCCTCCTATCCCTAGGGACAGTGTTCTGAAACTGTGCAACTCTGATAGACAAGGCAGCCTGCAGCTGGGCAGTGGCCAGGTGACATCACACAGCTCCATTTCATTGTTTCTCCAAAAGGAACTGGGGCAAGTGCATGAGGCAAAAAGGCCATGCAGCTCAATACCGGGCAGTCCTGTTAAAGCAGGTCATGACAGAACTGAGACCCAACTTGGGCTAGTCACTCAACTAGACTCTCAATCTGCCTAGCATCTGCACCTCACTTACCCAGCAGATACTTGATGTAAAATGGGGAATCAATGGGATCCTCAAGTGTCTGTCTGTTAGCCAAAGTCCTCTCCAGCTCAGGTTCCTGAGTAAGATAGGTCATGATCTTAGCTAGGTGTTCCAGTGAGAGCTCTGAAGAGGCAGGCAACTCTCCAGGAATGATACACCATGATAGCCTCACAGACTATAGCACTTCATTCTTTGTGAGCCATATAAGGGGGTTGGGGGGGGGGGGGTCCAGTGTTGTTTCCTAGGGTCTCTTCTACCATTCAGGAAGGGCTGGAAAGAGAGAACTCTCACATTTCCTGCCTATCTGTAGACATTGGACCTCCTTCTGGTTCAGTTGCCTGTGAAAATCCTCTCATAAACGGTATGTGGACAGAGCTAGCTTTTCTAGAAGCTGTCTAGTAGAAAAATAGGTGCTCTTAAAAAAAAAAAAAATACTCAGTGGGGCAGACACTCATCATGGGGATACAAATAAAATAGTAAGTTCTCCAGGGCAAAGTCACCCACCTGAGCCCGTCCTGTCCCAGGCTGCTGGAGCTGAGGTGGGAACACAAACTTTGAAGGACATTTTCTTCTTACCGTGGTGATATTTACTCTTTGGGTGAAAGTTTTCCTTTTATAGACATGAAGTAATAGAACGTTTTAGAAAAATACTTGATCTAATCAGGTTTTTCCAGCTGCTCAGGGCAGGAGAAAGGTGGATGTCCTGGTGGTATCAGTCATGAAACATAAAGCCCCACTGTTACCTAGGGTAGCAGCACCTTGAGGTGGTCTGAGAACCAGTTTCCTGTGATGTAGGTAGATTTTTTTAAAAACTCTTATAGAAATGTCTGTGTGTCTGGCTTCAGTCTGACTTAATGATTTACTTGGACAACCTCTGTCTCCTCTTGGTGGCCAAGGTACCCAAATTTAAGAGCTTTATGAATATCCTGCTACATTTAGTCGGCTATCCCCAGGAGTAACTGTTGCTCTACTGTGGGTGGTATATTCACTACACATACATATCCTGCAAGGTGGGGCATGGGCTTAACCAGAACAGCTAGTGGCTGGGAGAGGAAGCAGGTAGATCCCCTCCTCCCCCAAAGATCTGTTCCCACCTCCCTTCCTGGGCTTTGTGGCCACAGTTTCCTTCCTGTCCTCTGAAGGTCAAAGTGAGCATCTCAGCGAACACCTAGGCCACATACTCAGACTCAGGACACTTCTCCCTCCTCCTCCAAGGTTGACAGAATCATGATTTTTCCTCTTTTTCCATTCTTTCATTCTTTTCGCTTTCCTCTAAAATTTAGTCTTCCCTAGGCCTCTTTAGGGGCTGAGGCCGGCCTATTCCAAGTTCTGTGCATGAGAGAACATATTAGGTTCTAGTTTAGAAAAAAGAGAGCCAAGGTAGACACTTTGGTTTCCGCTGAACTCCACAGCAGATGTTAGATACACCTCTCACCCCTGTTCACACACCATTATAAATCCCACTATACCCTACAAACACGCAGCTCCTGCTGAGCATATTTTTAAAAATCAATGTTTCCTTATTAACTATATATTTGCATTCCTTCTTGCCCCCTTTAGCAAATCATGATGAGCACACCTTTCCCTCCAAAGCTACCTGTTTCTTTAAAAAACATAGTTTCAAAGGGTCCCAGTGAATGTCATTGAAGGCTATGGAAAGTGGCTCTCTGTGTGATTCTCTTCCCTAGGCCCAACACTCACTAGCTCAAGAGATAGTAAGTTTCAAGGCCAACCATACAATGTGTTGTGTTCTTGACAGATGCTTCTGGAAATCATCCCATTGAGATTTGGCTCAGCATTTTGAATCAGGAATGATGTCTGGTTACCTCATTTGGTGCTTTGAAGTCAATACAGTAAATATTTGTGTGTGTTTTGCAGATGTGGCTGTGGGATGCTCAGTGA
The DNA here is from genome assembly GCA_033318265.1 of Phyllotis vaccarum. Lineage (NCBI taxonomy): Eukaryota > Metazoa > Chordata > Mammalia > Rodentia > Cricetidae > Phyllotis > Phyllotis vaccarum. The sequence goes on along the minus strand of JARWLC010000017.1, from coordinate 11,242,812 downwards.
TCTGCCAGCATGCATACAGGACATGGATAAAGAGCTTACACCACAGCAAAATTAACCTTATTTCCTTCTTCCCACTTGCCTTTCCATTGCTGGACCATCACCCACTTTGTTGAGGGCCCAAAACTAACTCCTGTGAAGATGTATGTTAACATAAAAATTTATAGAATATGTGTATATTCTATAATGTATGCACTATATTTACCTAAAATATTCATAGCAACTTTAATCATAATAGCTAACTAGAAAATAACCCAAATGCCCAATGAACCCATAAAAGAATAAACAAAATGTGGTATATCTATGCAATGGAATATTATAAGCTATGAATAGGAATAAAATACTGATACATGCTATAACAGTGATCTTAATCTTGAATCCTTTTTTTTCTAAATGGAAGGAGACGATAACAAAGGTCACAGAGTACATGATGGGTAGACTTTTATGGAGAAGGTAGACCAGAGGTTTCACAGAATAGGAGGTCAGTATGGAGAAATTATAGCTGAAGACTGATAGGTACCTAATTCTTTTTTGAGACAAAGTCTCTCAGTATAGCTCTGACTCTGTCTTGAACTCACTATCTTGAACTAATGAGATCCACCTGCCTTTGCCTCCCAAGTGCTGGGATTAAAGATGTGTGTGCCACCACTTCGTGGTTGGTACCTGATTCTTTTAGAGATAATAACAATGTCTTTAAAACAACTGAAAAATGATGGGTGTATAACTTGATTGATATACAACATTAAATAGAATTGTGTACTTCAGGGAGAAACATGTGACAAGTAAATTACATTTCAACAAGCCTATTGTTAAAACTAGACTTTCAACCATCCATTCTTAGAACCTCCTCTGACTGTGGCTCTTGCCAGAAACCCAAAGCTGAACAGTTCCCAGTGATTGCTACTCTGACCTCGTTTTAGTGTGAGACAACCCTCCATTCTCAAACGTAAACGGGCATCACATTCTGAGTCTTTTGGGCACCAGTGTGTCTTTGGACTCCCAGGAGATCTTGCAATCATCAGGGACAGATTCAATGGGTGTAGAGCACACCGCAAGACTCCACATTTCTAACTAACTCCCAAGGAATACAGTGACCCTCCTGCCTACAGTTTAGACAGCCAGGGTATAGACCCCAGCATCAGTTACTTGGCATACTTGCACTTTGCCTTCTCTGTGGCCACTTGGTCCAATCCAGTCACCTATTAGGACTTTGAAGCACATTTTAAGGATATTTTTTTCTTACTCTTCATCACTTTTGGATGTTAGTGGTAGATGTGTAACCACTGTTGCTGCCCAACTTGGTGAAGTCCAATAACCTATGTGGAAAGCACCTGAGAGCTTAGTGTCTTCTCTGTAATGGAACCAGCCATTTGCTTCTGAATCACAGGGGAAACCCCAAGTGGAGCTGAATTTATGCTTTCTTGATCATGCCCATGTGTTTGAAAGGAAGAGATTCATTTCTGTTACAGACGTCCTATACCTTGGAGACATTTTAGAAGCCCCGCCTCTTCAGAAGGGCTGAAAAAAGCCAAAGGATTATGAATTTATCAATGAGCTGTTGTGCTGTGAACTATGTACGGACTTTTTGTTTTATTGGTTTGATTTGGGTTGGGGGGGGTTGTTTGTTTGTTTAAATAGCTTGTGGCAAATGTCTGCATCATGCTAGGTACAGTGCCTATCCAGAGAGAGAGAGAGAGATCTAAAAGTGAATAAAGCACCCACATCGTCTCCCTGTGAGAAAATCAAGGAATAAAAGGAAAAGTGAAATAAGACAATTAGAGACTTCGGGGTGGCTACACTGGACAGGTCTAAATTCTGCCTTCTCTATGGTGGTGTGTGTGTACATGCTTGTATACATGCATACTTGGGTATATGTGCTTGTTCATGTATGTGTGTGGGTTACATGTGCACATGGTGTGTACCAGTCTTGAGGTCAAAGGTTAATGGCAAATATCTTTCTTAATAAAGAAAGGAAAAGAAAAGACTGACTCGGGTCTGCCACAAAAGCTGAAGCTCCTGGGCTACCCAAATCACTAGCCAGAAAAGCTCAGGGATCTGCCTGTCTCTACCTCTGCATCACTGGACTTATGGATGCACACCTTTTACACAGGGTGCTGGGGTCCACACTCAGTTTTTCATGCCTGCTCAGCTTCCCCAGAGCACCTTTATTGTTCTTCAGCCTACCACCATTGGGTGGCAAGATTTTGATGAGAAGATGACTGAGCTCTGAACCCCAAGAAAGCCCAAGTGTTGTATAAAAAACTGGGGTTCAAATGCTTCTTCTTTCTTGGGTCTAGATGTGTGGGACTCACTGATTTCTAGACCTGCTGGGTTTTGCTTTCTTTACCCATAATACAAATGATTACAGTAACTTCATCAAAGGAATGGAATAATCAGGAAATGGACTCAAGTACAGTGAAGGACTCCACGCATGGGCATGCCACTGGTACATGTAAGAGGAAGATGCTGTTGTCCTTCCAAATACTACCCGCCTGGGCTGGTAGGAGTAAACCCCACCCACCACCAGGTCACTGCCTCAGAGGCCTGCTCCACAGCTTAGGGGACCGCCTGGCAGCTCTAAAGACAATGCCTCCTGATGGTGACCAAGAGGAAGTGCATGTCTAAGTTTTGAATTCCTTAGGACTCTGTTTTTAGTTCCAGAACGAACCTGCTAAGCATACTTTGAAATTCCTACCCAGACAAGCAGGGTTTATATATGTGGCACTTATTAATTACGTTTCTTGTTGCTGTAACCAAAACCCTAATAAGAAATATTTTGGCTTACTATTCCAGGGAGTTATAGTCTACCAAGGCAGGGATGCTGGAGGCAGCTTGCCTTATTGCATCGGTAGTCAGGAAGCAGAGAACTGACAGGAAGTGATGCCAAGCCATGAAATTGCAAGGCTCTGATCCCTAGTGACCCACTTCCTCCAGTAAGACTCCACCTCCTAAGTGTTCTTCAATCTTCCCAAACAGCACCACCAGTGGGGAACCAACTGTTTAAACACAGTAGTCTAGCTAGGGTGGGGCATTTCATGTTCACACCCCAGTACAATATGTCAGTGTTCTATAGATGGAAAGTCAGCAGTTTGGGTTTCATTTTCTTCCCTGAGTGTTTGAATCTTAGCCCTTATGTCCCTCTCTCTGGCAACTTCATGAATTTAAACAGGAGGCTAAATTAACTGAATTGGTTAGCTGAAACCCTTTTCAACAGAGAAATCTGAGCCTGGGGTCAGATCTCCCATCCCTCACAGGGGAGCCGTGACCACTTAGTCTCAGCTTAGGAGCTTTTCAAATTAATCAGCTACCTGCTCCCCAATCCTTTTGATGCACATCCAAACAATAAGGCAGACAGGGCCTTGGTAGGAAAAATATTACCATTAAATATTATTGATAAAATAACATCTGAGCCAGCAGAATCTTCACTGATAAAGGCTAGTGATCTTGTCTATGAATAGACATAAGAACAAAATTAATTCCATCCCAAACTTACTACATACATATTTTACTTCCAGGAGGTGAGACAAGAATGGCCTTATACAATATGCATGAATACATAGGTACTAGGTAAATTATTTCCAAGGCTCGTTTAATGGATATAGGCTATAAATCCACCATTGGGGCTGACATGATATTAAAAATTACTTCTGTGGTGTTTGATATTTGCAAAGTGACTTGCAGTTATTTATTAGGTCATGATTCTACATTGAACAGCACTTTCCTGCAATAAAGAAGAACGGAATGTGGAAAAACTCTGAGACTTCTTTGCCAGTGTCCTGGCTAGCTTTCACTGTTAACTTGGCATAGCCTACTCCTGATAAGAGAGTCTCAGCTGAGGATGAGGAACTGCCTAGGTCATATTGGCCTCTGTACCCATGAGGTACTGTCTTGACTGTTAATTGGTGTAGAAGGGTTCAGTCCACTGTGGATAGAACCAGTCCCTTGGCAGGGAATCCTGGGGTGGATAAGGAAGCTAGCTGAAAATGAGCCTAGCAAATAGTGTTTCTTGTGTTTTCTGCTTTCTTCCTTAGCTGGAAGTCCCTTGGTGGGAGGCAGTGCTGCGCAGAACAGCAAGGTGAGATGGGTCTCTTCAGTTTGATGCTTGAATTCCTGTCTTGACTTCTCTCAGTCATGGAGCATAACCTGGGGGATTAAATACAATCTTTCCTCCACAGAGCTGCTTTTGGTCCTGGTATTTGTACAGCAACAGAAATGAAGCTTACATAGCCATGGTAAGGTGTCTGCTCTGGGAGAAGCCAGCTCTTCTCGCTACTAAATCAAGTCACTGCGTCAGGCTATTCATGCCATTAGTATCTGGGGCCAAACACTCATGGGAAAAGGGTGGAGCCATGTATGTCTGTGGAAGACGGTGAACAGGGCCACACTTGGTGGCACAGCTGTGGGAGAGAGCAGAGAAGGCCATATGTCCACAGGGAGGTCAGACTAGTGTGGGGCTTCCACTCTATGCTGTAATGGCTGTCCTCTTCCATGCCACAGGCTGGGACCATTTCTCATGCCTCTTCTTTGCTTATGGAGGCTCTATTATCCTAAAAGTATTCTAAAAATAAATTTATCAGTTAAAAAGACACTATATACTTGGGGGATAGTAAGAAATTCTGATGACTTTTTTAGAAGACTGGAACGATGTCTTTGAAGTTGTGAAAGAATAGAGTGAGCTAACCACCTTTCCGTAGCCCAAGGAGAAACATCTTTCCATAGTAAAGGCAAAATAAATACCTTCTCAAACAGAGCTGAGAACTATATTTAATGCACCATAAAAAATAATAAAGGATATTTAAATTCTTCATTTAATCCAAAATTAATCTTTATAAAATAAAGTAAAAGGGATATAAAACATAGAGATAAATATAAAATAAATAGCAAGATTGCACATTAAACCCAGCACTATCAATATTTTTTAGCTATAAGTGGATTTGACAGTACAATTCAAATGTTATCATGTTGAATAAGATATCAACATACCAATTATAAACTGCCCAAGGGGAGAAAAGCATAAATAGAAAGAGATAAGAAGTGTGCAGTAAAAATAATATGCATTTGTAGCTGTTTGTTTGTTTTAGTATTTACACAAAGGAAACAAAGTGATAATTAGCATCAACAGAGACAGAGCTAAGAACAAGAGAGGTAACCAAGACAGTGATCTAAGAATGAATGCAGCAGATAGTAGATATAAGGTGAGAACAAAGAAAGAGAAGAAATATGGCACGAGAGAGGTGGCTCAGAGGTTAAGGCCACTGGCTGTTCTTGCAGAGGACCTAGACTCCCCCCCCCCCCCCCCCAGCATTCATACCGCACACAACTCTCTGTCACTCCAGTTCCAGGGGCCATTAATCTCTTCTGGTCTCTGTAGGCACTGCTTGCATGTGGTGCATGGACATATATGTAGACAACACACTCATAAGCATAAAATAGGCATTTCAAAAAAAAATTAAAGAGAAGAAATAGGCAAATATATAATTTGAACACCTTTATCAGTCAGGAGTCTCCATAAAACAGAAAATACGTTACATGTGGTGTATTTATTTGTTGCATATAATATACAACACACTCATATATATAAGATATATGCTTCCAAGGAATCTGGTTTATGCAGCTTTGGGAGCTGGCAAGTCTGAAATCCATACAGCAAGCCCGCAGGCTGTTTCACTCTTGAGAACTTTCAACTGATTAGAGAACTATACACATTAGGAGGTGAATCTTTTTTTATTTATAACCTACCAATTGTTTAACCATTTCCATAAAAACACCTTCAGAGCCATCTAGATTAGCACCAGACAGAGAGGCTGGTTTCTTAAGACAAGCTGATAATCCCTCCCAGTAACTGACAGAACATGCACATAGAAATTAGGATTTCAAGTGATGGAGTCCTTTAATGACATTGGTCACTTGCAGTGGAGGAAACTGGGGTAGGAGATGTAACAGCAATCTCCAGAACAAAGAGAAATAGGAAATCGGTGCATACGTAGACTTTACAGGGCAGGGGTCCCTGAGCTTAGCAGAGAGGAATGTTTGGGACTAGATGGGATTCAAGGCAGTAGTACTTTAAAACACTGATCCTATTGTCCTGCCTACCTTGAGGCTTTTACCATAGGAGTTTGGGCCTTGGAGAAAGTATAGTTAAGATGCAAGGTGTGGCCAAGCCCTCTAAAGTGGTGGCCTCTGGCATCTAACAGACCTGCTGGAGCATAGCTCTTAGAACTTAGAGGCAGCCTGGGTGTGTGCTTTCTTTGCAAGTTTTAGAGATTCCATTTCCTCTCATTCAGAGTCACCTGTGCCAGCTCCCCACCCCCACCTCCACCCCAGCTTTTCACTTCTATCTGAGAGGTTTCCCTCTGTAGCCCTGACTGGTCTGAAACTCTCCATGAAGATCAGGCTCGACTCAAACTCACAGACTTACATGCTGTGTTTAAAGGGTACAACACCATATCCTAACCCCATTCTTTTCAATAAGATCCTTTCACACATCTCTTTTAGTTTTTGTGGGTTTAGTTTTTGTTCGTTTTGTGTGTGTGTGTGTGTGTGTGTGTGTGTGTGTGTGTGTTGCCTGCATGACAGTCTGCACCATTTTTATGGGACAAAAGAGGGCGTTGTATCTACTGGAACTGGAGTTATAACAGGTTGTGAGCAATCACGTGGGTGCTGGGAACTGAATCTGGGTCCTCTCCAAAAGCTACAAGTGCTCTTTAACTTCTGAGCTGTCTCTCTAACCCCATCTCACACATTTCTAATAGTCCTGTAACATCTTACAACCCATCCAACTTCTCCTGACTTTCTAAATACTTTGGTTTCTAATGTACATATAATAAGCCTTATTATATATTATGCAATACATAATGCCATGGGTCCACAATTACGAATTTTTAAAATAAATGACAATAAAAAGAAGTTTCCTTCAGATATTTTTCTCATTTAATAATGCCAAATACACATTTTATCAAAGTTGGGCAAATTCTACTGAGATTTTGTAAATGAACTACAGGATCCAAAGAACTTGAAACTCTAGAATCTGGTGCCATATCTTTCAAACCTTGTCCCTTCTCCAGAGTCCATACATTTCTGATGCGGTGGCCTTTCACCTTGGTGTCACAAACACAAGTGTGTCCACACAACAGAGAGAGACAGTATTCTGAAAACCTGTTTAACTTTCTAGCTCTCTATAAGAACCGCATCAAGTATCTCATTAGTTCTAACCAGCCAAAGCTTCTTTGCTCACATTTCCTAAGCAAGGGAGTAACCAATTACTCTTTTTAAAGACTATGTAAAATTCTGGACTAGAATTAAATAAGGAAAGCAAAAAGACCAACCCCTGGGCTCTGTGGCCCTGGGTCAATGATTTACTCTCTTCTGGTCTCCTCATCCCAGCCAATTCCCCTGCCCTGGTTTAAATCTGGATATAGTATTTTTTTGTTTGTTTTATCTCAGATAGGGTGTCACTGTATAACTCAGCCTGGTCTTGAACTCACGATTCCTTTACTTCAGCGGGGGAGGGGGGAGCAGGAATTCCCTTCCTGAAACAGCAATTGAACAGTTTGTTTGTCTGTTTGGTTATTTTGACACAGGGGCTCACTATGTAGGCCTGGTTAGCTTGGAACTTACCGTGTGGATCAGGCTGGCCTCCAACTCATATACATCTGCCTACCTCTGCTTCCTAAGTGCTGGGACTAAAAGCACGGACCATCATGCAGTCTCTGTAGCCATCAGATACCTCCTTGGTTCCAGATTCTCCCATAAGTGTGTATCAGGCAAACAGCTTTGCCCTTGTGGAAGTTTAATCTGTGCAAAGAGAATCACTGAGCAAGTAATCAAAAACAAACAAACAAGCAAACAAACAAAACCCACCAAAATGTTGGATGATGCCACTCTGAGGGTAAAAACAAAGTTTTCTTGAGAATTACCTAGGAAGCCAAACTGGAATATGTCTCTTTGCCTCGCAGTATGGCAGTACAGTGTGGGGATATTTTCAAATATAATAAAAACATTGATATCAGAGGGATCTACCCACAGTCAGTCTAGGAGGATCAGACAGTGGTAACTCACACCTTTAATCCCAGCACAGGGAATATCCTGGGAGTGGTGACCTACGCCCTTAATCCAATCTGAGTTGAGGTCATCTTAGTTTACAGAAGGAGTTCCAGGCTCCCAGGAAGGCAGTGGTGGTGCCACACCTTAACTGAGCAAAGAAAGTATTTAAGGCAGGCGTAGAAGCCAGGAGGAGGAGGCTGAGGAAACTGGAAGACAGCTGGGTGAGATCTGACTGTGGTGTTTTCTCTCTCTGATACCTCAGCCTTTCCCAGAAATCTGGCCCTGAGTTTCCTTTATTCATGCAGCAGTATGGAGTATTTGTTCCAGAGTCTTCTCAAATACACACCTGGGATTCTTGAGCCCATGCAGCCTTGGATCTCAATAACCAAAGATGTCTCATAGAGATCAGGATGTTCTAGTGAGCAGTACTAATTAAGTGGTCTCATTTTGTGACCATGGAGCGACTACTGCCACAGGCATTTTGACAGTGAGTTTATTTCAAACACAGACATGGGCATTTCTGGCACTGATGCATAACTGGTATCTTTTGTCCTCTTAAGCACGGTGTCTTACTTCCTTACCTTCCCTTTGTCCTTCCTGGAAAAGGGGCTGGATGCAGTAGGCAGTGTCCAAGCTCCCTCTCTCATAGACATACTTATCCTGTTAGATCCCATGAAGAAATCCTTTGGAGAGGTTGGGATAGAGATTGGAAGGTAGCAAAGTGCATGGCACATGCAGAAGCTGCTAAATCATTCAGGTGTCTTCTTCTTCTCATCCTCTCCTTCTTCTTCCCCCTCCTCTTTCTCTCTCTCTCTCCCTCTCTCTCCTCTCCCTCCTCTCTCTGAGCCCAGGTACTCAGACTCTTTGATCATTCACTTGAGAGCTCATCTGTCCAGTTCCTGTGATCTAGTGGCATGGTGGCCTCTCAACCCGTTGTTCAAAGGAAGTCACATGCACTAAGGCTTTTTGAAATCATACTGCTCTTCATGATAGGATTTTCCAAAAACTCAAGTCTACATCAAACTTTCAACCTGGTTTAAACCTTCATCTTTTAATCTGGTTTTCGCTAGAGTCAATGCCTCTTCACATTCCTCCTGTGCTGACGACGACACGGACTTGTTTCAAAATGCAGATAAATGGATGCTTTCATTTGTCCTTGGCTTGCTCATTTGTGAGCTCCTCCTTCTGCTGCTCAGGCTTTTTTTTTTTCTTTCTGTGTATTCTACCACGTCACTCACAAGGAGAAGCTGCAAGATGACTCTATGTCTCAGAATGAAGCTTTTAAAACTTTTTCACTGATGTGTTAGCTTTGTATGAGAAGCATTGTGTAGTTTTGAGATTTGAAAACCTGGGTTTAGAAATCGAGACCTTCTAAGATGAAGAATGACAGCTGCAACTCACCTGGTTCCAACAGGGAGGCCATGGGTAATGGAGGGTTAGTTCTGAGGGGGATGTTGACACACCAGGGGAGGCTCTTGCTTTGGGGAAGAGCTTCACCTTGAACTTCCTCCTTTTTGATCTGCAGAGTGAGCATGCACACAAGCATCTCTGTGAAGATCCAGAGAGATAATGTGTAGAAAGCATTTTTACAGAAAGATCAAGTAGCATCTGTCAGAGTCATCTGCAAGCTTCCCGTCCTTTGAACACTAAAGCAACTCAAGGTGGAAACTTCTACACACCGTCAACCCAACAGTTAACGACTGAGGAGCCATCCACCAATCAGACTGCACCTTGACCTAATCAAAGCAAATGCAATGAGCCAAAATGCTTCCAGCAGCTCTGTTCAGGCCCACAGCACTCTTCCAAAGGGACTAGTGGGGCTGTCATGTACAGATACTCAGAGAGAGAACTTAAAACATTATTTAGTGAAGTAGGGTGAGATCTAACTGGAAAAAGCACAATGTGAGGATCTGAGTTTGAATCCTACGAACTCAAACATGGACACTTATAATCCAAACTCCATAGGGAGGTGGAAGGTAGAGATGGGAGAATCCCCGGATTCCCCTCTGGTTAGTCCGACATGTGCTTCTCAGTGGCAAACAAGGAAAGACACTGTGTCAAGGTGCAAGACAAGGACTGGTGACCCTTGAGTTCTTTTTCTGGTTGCACATACGTGGGCACGCAGACACAAATTCACACTATTGCATTATGAAGCTTTACTTCAACACATTTTCAGGGACAACTCCATTGTAAAATAAGCTGTTTATCTCTTTCCCTGAGCTTTCTTGGGTCCATGTGATGTAGCCATGTCCTACTTGAATCCCTAGTCAAATATCTTTTATTTTTCTGAGCTCAGTTCCAGGTGCTAGTCCCTCAACACTTGGCAGCCTCTTTTCTTTTATCTGAGTTACGGATTCATTAACCCAGACTTTCTCAAAATGTTATTATTAGAACTTTAATCACCCATGTCCTCCTTTCAAGTTCTTTCTAAAATTAATTTCTGGCAATAATAATTATGTCAATCAGGGGCCAGCCAAATATACCTGTGGCCCCTGGGCCAAATCAAGACGGGAGTTTCCAGCAATAATCTATTTTTTGGTTTCTAATGGTTGCACCACTTTCTCCACCTGCTCACCTCTCTCTGCCCTACAGCAGGTGAATTAACAGGTGGGCCTGTCTTCTCATCTGTCCGGAGTACACTCCATAAACCATATCTTTGATCACAAACAGCAAGGAAATGGTAAATAAATGAGGGTTAAGTCAAGGGCAGAAGTCAAAATGGCTGTGGTTTTGTCAGGGCCCCCATGAGGAAAGTGTTAGTGAAGCCGGAAGAGAAAAGAAACCAGGAAAACGTTATGAAGAATAGCTGACAAGAGTTCTGCCCACCATCTTGACTATAGTCAGGCGGTATTTTACTGGCCCTGTTTTCAAGAGCCCTGGTTAACATGAGGTCAACCAGACTGACCCTCTCTGTCTTGACATTATTAATCCATCCAGCAAATGTGATGGGTGCCTGCTATTTTTAAACCTGGGTGCCTGGTTTTTATCATGTGTGGATAAATGGATGCCTTTCTATATGTGGGTGTGCCGTATGCAGATCTGTTGCTGTCAGAGGCCAGAACGGGGTCAGATCCCTTGGAACTGGCAAATGTGTTGGAAACGGAACCCGAGTCCTCTATAAGAACAAGTGTGCTCTTACCTGCTGAGCTATCCATCCAGCCCCACATTTTTTAATCCAAGGGGTAAGGAACTGAGGTGACTGACAAGAATACAGACTGCCTATGACGGGAACAACACCCATGGAAGCTAAGAGATCAAAGAAAGAGTAAAGGCCAGTGGTTCCCTGGATGGTGTGCAGAGGCTTCTGAGCTGCTCCAGATATATACATGGAATATTCAGAACCACTGAGGGAGTGCTCAGGGGAATAGTCTTCATATTTGGGTAGACAGCCCTCTGGGGGATGCCTGTAAATCAGGGTGTATTTGTAGCAGACTGTAATAGCCTATGAAAATTGAATTGGTGTTAATCATGTGGAGAGAAGTAGCTGGTACAGGAGGTCATGAACTTGGCTGAGCAACTGGTCAGTGAGGTCAAAGAGAAGGGATGGACAAACTCCCCTCCTCCATACTTCTGCCTTGATGCCCTGGTGGAAAAGGTACAGCAAAGCCACCCATGTAAGAGCCAAGAAGGGAAGCAAGTCTGAGGCTAGACTCAGATTGATGACATGTCTCTTGGGTGGTGCAGGGCATGCAACAGTAAGCATACGTGTGGATAGGTATTCCTCAAAAGAATCTGCTCTGCACACTGTGACAAGATACACAGCCCTGCTGGAAGGTTAGGTGAATGTGCTGAGTCTGAGAGAGGCAACTACCTGAGCTGAACTACAAGCCCCTCCCTCCAGAAGTTTCTCCAAACCCTCAAAACAACACCATCAGCTAGAGTCCAAATATCCAAACCCATGAGTTGCATGAATAAATGAGACTCAGGGATAGATCTCTGAGGAAGTTGGAGATAGTAGAGGGAATAAACACCACAGTCAGATCTTACCCAGCTGTCTTGCAGCTTCCTCAGCCTTGCTTCCCTTGGCTTCCCCTCCTGGCTTTCTATCCCCGCCTTAAATACTCTTATGGTAAATTAAGGCATGGCCCCACCACTGCCTGCTTGGAAACCTGGAATTTCTTCTATAATCTAAAATGACCTCCACTCAGTTGGGATTAAGAGCATAGGTCACCACTCCCAGGATACCCCCTGTGCTGTGAACCACCACTCTCTGATTCTCCTAGACTGACTATGGTTAGAGCTTCGGAACTTCTGGAGCTTTTATTAAATACCCACATAGACTGTGGGTAGATTCCCTCTGATATCTCTGAAACTCCTGAAGCTTTTATTGAATTCCCACACCCATGTGTCTCTGGGGCCTGTGTTTCCAGCATGAACCACACAGTAACATTGCTTCTTTGCATTCAGACACAAGTTCCTTCTTTGAACTTGAAGTAGCCTGGGTCCAGGTTAGGAGTCAAGAGAACCATAGGCATACGGCATGCTCCTCTTGCTGCCCAGGTGCTCTTAACATCTTTGCCACCACCACCCTCCCCCCAACATTTGACTCCATTCCCCCTACTCTTTCTTCAAACAGGGCCCCTCCCAGGCCTGCTGAGCCATCTGCCCAGTCTCTTGCTTCCACCTGGTCTTTGTTGCTGATAACTGCCTCCTCCTCCTCACCTCTACTTCATGCATTCTCCATCAGCACACATCTCGTCCCATCCTTCAAAGTTCTCCATTTGGAACGAAGGTCCTGCAGGGACCCTCCACCTCTGGGAAGCTCTTTAGTGACCTCCTCTGGATATCCTCAATACCCTGTCACGTGATAGCTGTTCTCACGGAGAGTCCCTCCCCTTGGACCCATCTTAGCAGCCAACCAAGCACATCAATGTCTCCTTCTTCCTGTGTTTGTGTGTCTGTATGTGTGTGTGTGTGATGTGATGTGTGTGTATGTGTGTGTGTAATGTGGTGTGTGTGTGTATGAGTGTGTGTAGGCCAAACATCTCCTTAAATCCCTTCTCCACTTTGATTTAAGGATTACTAGCACAGTTTAGCCATACATAATGGGTTCCATATGTTTTCATACACATACATAATACATTGTGTGTGGGGGCGGGGAGTGATTCTCTGTGAACCTGGAGCTCATTCTTAGGCTGAGGTCTTTCAGCCCAGGTCCTCATACTTAGATGACAAGCATCTTACTGACTGAGCCTTCTCACCACCGTCCCTAAAGTCTCCTTCCCAATTCTCCATATATTTTTTCCTAAGGTCTTCCCTTTCCACAAGTGCCTGGAAGGCATGATCACTGGGGTCTTTTCAAGAGCTGTTGTTATTAAAGGTGAGTAAGCAATTTCAGTCTTATCAAAGAAACATTTACTGTATGCTTTGAACATGCTAAGAATAGGCATGGAAAAGGCATTCAAGAGATGTGAACTCTCTCAGAAGTCAACTAGTGAGTATTCCAACTAACTACTGCCAACACTTTGCAAGTAAATATGATGGGGTGCTTTCTTATTGAGCCATCTAGAAGACACATTTGTACTTTATTATTTCTTAATTAAGACTAGTTAAAGTTTAAGTGGTTAGCCACTTAAACTTGCTGCTGGCTTCCTGTCCAACAGTGTGGATTTAGATAAAGCCATATAGTATGTGGATTAGCAACTTCCAGGTCACCATGAGGGGGTCAGAAAAGTATCTCAGGGGTGAAGTATTTGCATATAATGTGCAAAGCCCTAGGATTGATTCCTAGTACTGAAAAAAAAATCTGTTTTAGATCATTATAACATTGGATGGAAAGTATAGAATCTCTGGTGTTACTCCTGACCTATATAGTGTCCCCTGATGATCTAGGTTCATTTAAAGTTATAGAGAAACAGGTCCAGAGAATGGGCCAATAGCTTCCAGTGTAGCATATCCCAGGGAAGATGCAGACAAATACTGTATTCATAGCCACACACCCTGGGGAAAACGGGAGCATCAGGAAGCTTTGCAAACAGAGGCAGCTCAGTTTTGCTGTTTCTGTTTGTGAGGCCTGGTCCCAGCCAGAGTAATCCAGTATGTGGGCCCATATGCTGAGATTTTACAAAGCCTCCACAGCATGCCAATTAACTTGGGGAAGCAGAAGTAATGAGGACTAGCAACGTAAGATGTCAATAAGACTGGGACTTAAAGAGGCTTTCTTTAATGCACGCTATAAAATTGGGAAAGCAATGTCTACTTAACTGTGGGAACCCCTGACAGGTTCAAAATTCAGAATGCTTAGGTAAAGATTAGATAGGCATTTGGGAGAAGGAAAATATTTCTTTCTTCCCTCAGGCAGAATGGGCACAATCTGTTCTTATCTGTCTATACTTTAGATTGCCTCAGAATCCCACAGTCAGAAAGCTTGCCTGGATTTTCTTCTTTCCCCTAATAAATGGTAGAGAGAAGTGTGTTTGTCTTCTGTATCACTCCTAAGTTTGGGGAATGTATCTTCATCATCCCTTCAGGGTAGTTTTAAACTCCTGGAAATAAAAAAATGGTTAATGAACTCATTTAAGTATTTTTTAGTAGGACAGAGAAGGAATGAAGGACAGAATACAATGTTTATATCTTAGGGCTTGTGCTGCTGAGGGAAGGAAGCATGAGTTGGGATGTCAATGGAATGCTTAGGTAGGTAGATGACAGATCTCCTTCATTCTCTCTCGCTCTTCTCTTCTCAAAGAGAAAAATTTTCATGGATTGGCTTTTTCCATATGGCAAAACTCAAAGGCATCTGTAGAGTGGGGAGATCTGCCTACAGGCTGGAGGAGGCCTAGGTAAGTCAATGTTGCCATTGAACTCAAATGCCTTCTGGCAGAATTCCCCCTGGTTGAGGGACATCAGTCTTTTAATCCAGCAAACTTTGGGTTTATTAGATAAGGCTCACCCACAGTCTTGAGAGTGATCTCTGGGACACATAGCCCATCCATTCAGATGTTAATGTTGTCCCCAAGCATCCTCACAAAATCAAGCTGAGTCACATCTGCTCACTGGGCTTGGGAAGGGCCTGTCCAACAGGAGCTAAAATAGCTAGAGCTGTGTTCTTACACTTTCGTTTAACAGCCTCCTCATGCTGTGGTGACCTCTCCCACCAACAATAAATTATTTTCATTGCTACTTTATAAACTAATTTTGCTATTGTTATGAATAATAATATAAATATCTGATATTCAAGATGTATTTTCATTGTTACAAATTGATCCAAAGCACTTAGGACTTACAGGTTGAGAACTTCTGATTTAGGTGAAGATGGCACTCACTTGAACTCCTGGAGGGAAAAATGTCTGCATGGTTACCATGGTTAGGACTTCTAAATTAGGGTGGGATGACTCTGAGCATGTCCATGAACATCTCTCAGCAGAAAAGACTCCCTCAACTTTCCTAGAGGCCTATTTCTGACCTCTTTCATGTAGGAAGTCTCAGTTCTGGATATAAAAGTGGTGATTACCATCTGAGTCAGGACACTCTCCCTTAAAAATCCTGGTATTCCTCCCCTGAAGCAGAGGCGCACTGTCTGCTGAGAACTATCACACTGAGCTTCAGTTAACTGCCAAGGACTCAATAGACCTGCCCTCAGACCCCATTCTAGTCTATTTGGCTTAGGAAACCTAACAGTTCAGGATTTGACACCATTTCCTTCTACAAGCATACTCCTCTTCTTTAGTTTTGAGCATACCCTAACATGGACAATGAGATAATTAATGCCTCAGATAAAAGTCCCCTGTCAATCATCTTTCTGTTGCTGTGACAACATTCCTCAGAGGATCAGCTTGAAGGAGAAGAGCTTTGTCTGGCCCATAGTTTCAGAGTTTACAATGCATAGTCAATTGACTCGACGACACATTGTTTCTGGACATGCAGTGAATTACATCACAGTGGGGAGTGAAGCTGCTCTGCTCACCTCATGGTGGCCAGGAGGCAAAGATGACAAAAGTGGGCACAAACGATACCCTTTAATGGCCCACTCCTAATAACCTATACACTACAACTAGGTTCTATCCCTAAAAGTTTTTACTTCTCCAAGTTATCTATTAAATTACAAAGCAATAAGAGTTCATCTGAATTAGAGGTCAGAATCCTCATAATCCAATCACTTAACTAAGGATCTCAGGATTCCCAGAAGATCAGTAAAAAACAGAAAAAAAAAAAAAGAGAGACAACTTTTTAAGAGTCAATTCAAGATACCCTGGCAGTCTGGAGGCTAAGGGATAAAGAAGACATCCACAAAATCAAAAAGAAAATGAGCTAAATATCACAGGCTGTGGTGATATGATATATATTTAATAAAATAAGCCTGGAATATCAGAGGACAGAGCCATATCTCCGCCCCCCTCCCCATTTTTGAGACAGGGTTTGTGTGTGTGTGTTTCTGTGTAACAGTCCTGACTGTCCTGAAACTTACTTTGTAGACCAGGCTGGCCTCGAACTCACAAAGATCCTCCTGCCTCTGCCTCCCAAGTGCTGAGACTAATGGTCTGTGCCACCACTGCCAAGTGTAACATGAATTCTGGTTGTTATTAAATAAAACTCGGAGCCAGATATCAGGGAAAGGCGGAGATACCAAAGAGAGGAAACACCACAGTCAGATCTCACCCAGCTGTCTTCCAGCTTCCCCAGCCTCACTCTTCTTGGCTTCTATAAAATAAATTACCTTTCTTCCCATGCCTGTTTAAATACCTTCTTCACTCAATTGTTTTACATCCAGGTCAAGATTAAAAATGTGAGCTACTGCTATTTGGTAGTTAGCCTTGAACTCATAGAAACACAGAAAGATCTCTGTCTTTGAAGTTATGGGATTAAAGGCATGGGTCCCCACTCCTGGTCTTTCCCTGTGCTGGAATTAAAAGCTTCTCTGACCCTCCTGGCTTTACTGTGAGTGGATCTATTCTCTGACATTCCAGGTTGGTTTTATTAAATATATAACATATCACCACAACAGGCTGCTTGCAACAGGCTGGTCTCAAAGGTGAATGCTGCTCCTTTTTGGCTGGATGAGTTTGGGTAACCTTTGCTAGTCTCACACTCTCATCTTCAAATGAAGGCTACTTTAGCACTGATGCTAATGTGGAGATTTAAATGAGTCCAAGTTTGTAAATGATCACAGAGCAACTCACCCATAAATGTGGTCCTTTCACATCCCTTCGTACCTTCGATCTCCAGAATCAGGTAGGTCAGTAAAGACAACATGCTTGTAAAGACAACAAAGCACATTAGGGCGCACTGGGACATCTAGAGAAAATGATACATTTTCAGGCAAGCAAGAGTTGCCAAGATTAAGTTAGTAACCATAGCAAGCTAGATAGTCCAAACTCAAAGTGCTTGAGAACGGGACTTTCACGTTTTCTTTTCTTTTTTGAGTTGTGGAATATTAATATACAACTAATGAACTATTAGGAGGATAGAACCTGAGGTGGTTTGAAGATTATGTCCCTTATAGGCTCAAACATTTGAAGGCTTGGTCTCTAGTTGGTGGTTCTGGAGATGTTATGGAGGTACAGCCTTGCCAGAGGAAGTGAATCACCAGGGTAAGCTTTTGTAGTAAGAGGTTTCTGGCCCAGACTTTCGGGCCTAACCTCAAGGTTTAGACCCACAGACCCACAGACCCTCAGGGACACACAGATGCTTATAATAGTTTTAGGCTGATCGGCCTAAGGCCCAGGCATATCACTTGCTCTTTACCCTTAACCTAACCCATGACTCTTATCCTATTCAGCCATGAGGCCCGGTACCTTTTCTCAGAGCAGCATAGTTGTCCTCTGCTTCTTCCAGCTTCTCTCTGGCATTCTGCTCTATTCTTCCTGTTCCCAGAGTTTTCTCAGTCTGGTAGCCCCACCCACACTTCCTGTCTGCCTTTGGCCAATCAGTGCTTTTTATTAAACCAGTAGGTGGGACAATTATTTACAATGGAACAACATAATCCCCCTACAGGCTTTGAAAGTGTTTAAAGTCTTGCTCTACTTCCCATCTGCTCTGTTGAATGTTTATGGTTAAATATGTGAGCACTCAGCTTCTCATTCCTGCCAAGCCTGCTGTTTGCTGCCATGCCTCTGCCTACTGTGAGCCCAAATAAACTCTCCTGTAAGTTACTTTGGTTGTGGTGTTTGATCATAGCAACTGAAAAGCAACTCATAAAGCTAAATCTAAATCCACAGAATTTCTTATTGTATGTGCATACCTGCTCACATATGGATTTGAGGGCATGTGTAGAGGTCAGAAGTGAACTGGAATATAGATATGTATTAATGAGCATCCCTGGAGCCATGGAGGCCAGAGGAGGGCATTGGAGCTCCTGGGACTGGAGTTAGGATGTTGTGAGCTGCACTGTATAAATGCTAGGAATAGAATCCAGGTTATCTGGAAAGAGCAGCAAATCCTCTGATTTCTGAGCCATCCATCTCTCCAGCCCCTGGGAGATATCTTCATAACTCATCTCTTTACCTTTCTATTGGAACTCAGTGCTTATGTTAGAAAAGCCACCTGGCCAGTGAGTCTCCAGGATCTCCCTGTGTCTGTCATTTAGCACTAGGGTTACAAGTAACTATTTTTCTGCCTATCTTTTTAAATGGATATTGGGAATCTAAACCCCCAGGCCTCAAGTTTCCACAACAAGCACTTTACCTGCTGGGCCATTGCCCCAGCCCTCACTTATGGCTCATAAAATTTTTATTTTTAAATGTGTGTGTATGTGAGAGAGGAAGAGAGAGAGAGAGAGAGACAGAGAAAGAGAGAGAGTATATACACATGAGTGAAGGTGTCCTCAGTGGTCAGAAGAGTATATCTGAGCCTCTGAAACTGAAGTTACAAATTTGGTCATGAAGCTAGACATAAGTGCTGTGACTGAACTCAGATCCTCTGTAAGAGCGGCAAATATTCTTACTACGGAGCCATCGCTCCAGTTCCATCATTTATGTTTTATAAAAACCTTATCCACATTCCCAAAGGTGATATTATATACATTTTAACACACCTGAATTTTCTACATGTGACATCATATTGGTAATCAAAATGTGTTTAATTGGGGAGCATTGTGGATTTTCAGATTAAGATGCTCAGCCTGTGTTAGACCTGAAGCAAGTCCCATAGTAGTTAGTAATGCATGTTTGCCTCCCAGTATCCTACCTCACTCCTCATTAAAATCACACTCAGTTCCAAGACTAGTCCAAAGGAGGAACCATGACCGCTCAGCTTGGTGATGGGGGAATGTGGACAGTCTTTGGTGTGGCCACACATAATAATAAGTAGACATCAGTTACAGCTGAGGTATTGCTAGCAACCCATGGTTAGTACATTGGGTATACAATCATGACCCTTGGGCCTATCCAGATTATTCTTCTGATGAAAAGCTGATATTTGTGACATCATAAGGCAGGGGAAGTCTGTGGAGCAGAAGGAAAGGAAGCTTCAGAGAAGGGGGTTCTTGCTGCTGAAGTGAAGACAGGGAGCCTAGGACGCTTCTGTCCAGCTAGTCACCTCTGTGCGGCTAGTGGAGGCCAGGCTTGACTTTTGAAAAGATGTCTGGGGCCAAGCCCCAACATTAAACATGGTTTTGGCTATGTTGTCTCTGTTCTCTTGGCCTCTAATGGCCATACAGGCAAATTGATTCGAAGATTGGAAAACGACACAGACAGAGCTGTCAGGTTCTATCTTTAAAAGGAGTCTGCTTTGTAGTCTCATGAGCAAAATAATCCCACTAATAGATCTGTAGATCTATACACCTGTGTCAAGTGTTGGGGTGGAGGTGTGGTCACAGATCCACAGTAGGTCTCCACTACTGACACAGTGTCCCACCTCCTCTAGATCATCCTAACAGATGGCTTAGAGAGGCTTGGGAGTCCTTCTGTAGTGGTCTGAGCCTCCACATGGCTTCAAATTAAAGCAGGATGCCAGGTTCTAGAAAGATGTCATCTAGCAGGAAAAGGCAGAGTGAATAAGTCATTTTAAGTGATCTGCTAGTCCCATTTGACCCAAAAGATGAGTGAAACTAACTTGAATGGCATGCTATTTAACTCAGTATAACCAAAACATAAGCAATCCACACTAATATAACGTCCTTTATATGATCCACAAGTTTTAAAAATCCAGGGTGTTTTAAACTGTGTGTCTCAGTTCCAATTAATCACATTTCAAGTGTTCAAAGTCACATGTAAGTGGCTACCATAATGAAACAGTCCTTTCCTGAGTCACAAATGTTTGCTCACAGATATTTAAGATAAGCATGTGGGCTTCCAGGCCTTGAACTTGCTCCCAATGGCTAACCAGATGGCTGGAGACTGATCTTGTTTCTGCAGTTAAAAATAATTGGACCTCCCACAGTCCTCCAGTCTGAGAAAAGACGACTAGGAGAGAGGCTCTGCTGAAGGTCTGGCCTCTGCTTTCAAGATGGCACCTGTTACTATGTAACTTGGGGAAATAAACGATATGTTCACACACGGCAGAAAGAAGCAAGAATTCCCAACCATTCACAAAAGCTGTGTCATTACATCATCATCTCAGAAAAGTGCCTTCCCATTGTCATTATCACCCCGAGGACTGAAGCTCAACAGGTGAATAGACCTCCAAGGCCACTTCCTCCGAGGGTTTTTTCTGACCTTGCCACAGGCTGACTTCCATGACCTTACTCACCTCTAATCTCATTTTCTATTCCCCAGTACATTCTCTACTTTTTACTGATTGAATACCACTTTTATTTTTGGGTTTAATATTGCCAAATTTCCTGTAAGCCTCTCCCCAACTTAATTCCAGAATCTTCAGGAATCTACCTTCTCCTTCAGGATTAATTTGAAGACCTCACCATCCTGCCTTCAGACGCCTAACAGTATGTTTTCCGTCTCGGACCCTGGCCATAATTAGCTTCATCCTTCAGCTCTAACACACAGCACATGGCTCTGGTAGAAACCACATGTTCCTTAAAGTTTGTAGGAACAAAGTTACAAACCAACACAAGCACATTACAGATCCCAAGGGCAGTGCAGAAGATTCAAACAGCAAGGCTTTGTTGTGTATTTGACACAGGTTGTGTTCATGGCCCTTGGCTGACTGATTCTATGCATTTACACTTAAAGGCTCCATTTCATAAAGTACTTTCACATTATGACTCCAAATTAGGAGTAAAATCACCTCTGTGTACAAAAGCATCATAGAATAGAATGCAAAAACATTTGTGAAATCCGACTTGAGTATTAGCCATGCAAACTGTGCTGCCTAATTAAAAAAGAATCTCCATACCTTTGCATATGTTAGTAATCTGGTAATCAGTCTATGCTTCAGGTTTGATTGTTAATGACCAGTTTTCGTCAGTTTTACCACCCTCTAAAAATCCTGGATGACTTAGATTTTTAGTTAACCAAATTGCAATAACTCATTTTGAGACTATAATAAAATAATCATTTCATTAAATAAATTATGCCGGGGGGGGGGGTTGTGAATCTCAGTGTACTTATTTTAAGTACCTTACACAGAAGCTTCTCCCTTCTAAAGCAAACAGCTCCCTTCCAATGTATTTACTCCACCATCCACCAGTCATTCCTCACAAGCACCTTTTCACTTTTTTTCTGGGCAAGGAAATTTATGTTTTGTAGACACACACATAAACACAGAGACTCAGGCTGGATAGAGAGAAGTGAGACTCAATACCTAGATCTCAAGCTGTGAATGGGGACCCGTCCCCTCCAGTAACTGTACTCAGTCTGTGACATTTCATCTGTAAGCCTGGGGACTTTCTTTTCTAGCCTGTATGGAAAGTACATGCAACCTAACTCCTTAGCCTGATCTGGCTGGTCCTCAAAGATCAAAGGACTAAATGGTGTGTCCTGGACACTCAAGGGCTGACATTCAGGTGTGTGTGGGGAGGTGGTAGGTGGGGGGATGGTTGTTTGTGTATTTGTGTAGAAAAGGGCTACACAAAAATCTTTTTGCAACGCCGGTGTGCATTTCTGTGAAAGAACTGAAGGGAGATCACTGTCAGTTGACAGAGGGCCAGTGATGGTGATGTCTGGATTACCTCCTGATTCTAGATCAACATTTAATTCAATGGCGAAAGAATGTCTGGGGCATTAGTAAGGACAGCCGAACCGTCCACAGAGCAGATAATGTTTTATTCCATTTCAATTACTTCACATTTTGATCTTCCTTTCTGAGCTAGGAGGGGGTAGGGAGGTATAAAAAGCTCTATTGCTTTAGGATTCTTTGGTGCATCTTCGTCATAGTTCATCTAGGCTTTTCCACTCTGAATTCCAGGGTCACTCTTCTGCAGCCCCCCTGGTATTTTTCTGGCGAGGTGCTGGCCGCCTTGCTCAGCTTCCCGCTTCTCTTCCCCGGACACAGGCTGCGACCAGCGACCCCTTTGATGGCCGAAGTTCGGGGAACCGGGAAAAAGGACGTGGACTCCTCCAGGCTCCTCAAGCGCCGCTCATTCTGGTTGCTGACCCTAAACTCGAGTTCCTTCCCGCCCGCGCTAGCAGTTCCAGGCTGGCGCTCCTTGGCTCGCAGAGGGCCCTGCACCAGCGAGGGCCGACGGCCAGTCACCGACGGGCGGATGGACTGCGAGCGCCAAGACGCCGTGATCGAGGAGGTGGCAGGGGAAGGCACCAGGGCCGCGGTGGGAGGGGGTGGGGGCCGGTGCCGGGGCTGTGGCACTTGCTGGGTGATCAGCGGGCCCGGCCACGCCCAGCCCTGCGGGATGGCGCCCACGCTGCTGCCCAACACGCGCCCCCAGTGGCCGCTGGATTGGAGCCAACCCTCCTCCTCCACGTAGCTCTCCGGGGTACTGCCTTCGGGTTCCGAGTCCGGCTCCAGCGAACAGGCTGGGGATGGTGGGGGAGTGGCCGGGGCACGGAAGTAGGGGAACAGGAGCACGGCGCGCAGCCGCCGCGCTGGAGAGCAGTAGGGCAGCCGGAGAGGCAGCGACATCTGCGGGCCGGGCCGAGCGGGGATGCGGGGAGGCTGGCCCTGTGCGCGCTCACGTCCCGCGCGGCGCACTCACGGCCATGGAGGGACCGGTCCGGTTGAGTCGCCTCTGGTCTCGGGTAAAGTTGGCCGGACACTTCTGAATCTCCACCCCGAGTTACGAGGTGGGATGGAGACCCCGCTGGGCCCGGGTCGGCACCAGGTGGCCTGGGAGGGTCCCGTACTCAGGAAGAACTAGTTTCAGCCGGAGCGGCCAGCTCTAGCCATTGACACTTCAGTCCCGGGAAGGGTTAACCGCGTCCTGCTACTTAGGTTTACATGTAAATAGAGAGCTGCTGCTCCGCGCGGGCCCGGGCTGGCTCTTTTAAGTTTTTGATTGGTTGCCAATGACATCACCGCCCGCGTTCTAACACACCCAAACCCACAAGCGCGTCTGAGCGGGCCTCCTTCCCGCGATGAGGCCACGCCCCTTTCTCCGCCCCCCTCAATCGCCTATTGGCCACAGGCCACTGTGAGGTAGCGGGCGGCGGTCTCTGAATCCTTATTGGCGCAGTGCGACGTCACTCGGTGTCAGCCCCGCCCCCCTCCGGAGCTTACATTTACGCTGTAGCAAAAGAGAAAGTAACTCTGTGTTGCTGCTGGGGATCAATGAAGCTGAGTTGAATGGGGGCGCACTGCGCGAGCGCATAGCTGGAGCGGGCGCCAGATGGTGGAGGGCTACGCTTATTGATGAAGTAAGTGGAAGTCATCGCGGCCACTCAGAGCCCGAGGCTGGAGGGTCCCATGTGGTTTGTGTGTGTGTGTGTGTGTGTGTGTGTGTGTGTGTGTGTGTGTGTGTGTGTGTGTGTGTGTGTAAGAGAGAGACATTGAAAGACAGAGAGACAGAAACAGAGGGACAGAGAGACATCCACATCAGGTAAGGAAGGTCCTAAGATTTAGGCTCTTAGGTCTGTTTGCCCTGGGATGGAGAGAAATGAGTTTTGGTTCGGTTAAGATGCTTTGTGGCAGTTTTCAAAGCCCAAGGCTTTGCTGATGCTTAGTGGTGGCGAGGAAGGGGGATGCTAAGTGCCCCCGGAGTGCGGAAGGAGCATTCTGTAACCACTTGGTTTTTTTCTCCAGCCCCTGTTTAGAAGGGAGACTAGCTAGGAACAGGGTAGAGGGAAAGCGCTATTTTTGTGGGAGGTTTCCCCGGGGCCAGTCTAAATGGCTTTGGAGCTATCTGCTGCAAGGATGCAGATCTCCGTATACTCTATGCCTGTGTGCAAGCCGCGCACTCAGTGTGGAGGTGCGGGTCCCAGCCTGTCTCTGGGAACACGTTCTTGGCTCCTGCTTCTAGGGAATGGGCTACTGATCCTGGACGTCCCCTACCAGGTAACACAATAGCAAGACTTTGACTGCATTCATGGTCTAGCTGGGACACAGTTAAGCTTCTGGAATAGTACTCGCTTTGGGGGAAAAAATACTACGCAAGGGAAGCAGGGAGGGAGATGGGGAGGGAGGTAGGAAGGCAGGAGGTTGGATCCTTTGCTCCCATCCAAAGGTGGGTGAAAGAAACCTGAGTCAGCGGGGATATGCCGACACGGGTGGGTATGTGCTCCTGTGTGTGCTTGTGTGGATTGGGATTCCTCCGGTGACACTTTGGCTTGGTGTCAGAGAATGGTGACGGTCATGAGTAGATCCATGATGCTTTTCCAGACAAATCTTAAAGTTCGTTTAGGTGAGTCGCTCTTGCTTGGGTTTTGATTTCTTTGCTATGTACATGTCTAGTAGAGGAGGTCAGAGTGTCTGTGTTGTAGAGTGGCCTTATGCCTAGGAGGAGGAGGAGGAGGAAAGTGACCCATTACAGGCACCCTTGGGGAGTCGGAGGTAACCCCTGTGGACACCACTTCCCATCTTCCTAATTAACCTGTCTGTGGTGAAGGGGCAAGTGAATCATGAAATCAATACTGTCTCCAAGAGGGATATTAGTATAGGACTGAAAAAAACCAAATCTTCTGAGTTGCCACTCCAATGGTCATGCAAAGTCTGTACTACCTGGATGAAACCCAAACCCTTCTTTGCTTAGGAGCACAGCACAGGGAGGGGTAAGAAGAATGGGTTATGGGTCAGCCTGAGTTGGGGTTTCCAGACCTGACTTCTTTGGAGACTTGATTTTAAGACAGTTATTCATAGTGAAAGGGGCACATAACGCTTGATTTGGAAGAGGCTCACAGAAGACTTGTGAGCTTTGAATAGGACTGTGTTGAGCTTTTCAAAGGAGCCACCAGGACGGAAAGCAAGATTAGCTCCTAGCCCTGAAGATTGACTTAGGAAGGCATGTTCCCGATTTGCAGAAAGTTGACATCTGCCCTGGGTAAATTTAGCTGCCATGCATTTCTGTGCATCTCAGTGAGCTCTGACAATGCTTTTGCTTATCTCGTTGCTTTGGCAATGGATAAAGATAGAGAGGGCAAACACATCCATCACAGGTGAAATGTACTTCTTCTGCCCAGGAGAGGAGGCTGAGGGAGGATAAATCTAAGAGCCTTCTTGTCCATCTCCGTTGTTCCCAGTTCTCTGCATCTTTACCTTCTCTAAGGTTGAACTTTGTTCTGGGTCCATGAAAGGATGCCCATTACCATTTCTAACATCATTTCCGATTTTAAACTTCGACTTAGCATCAGAATGAATGGGGTCTCTAAGGATGCATCCTCTCTGAAAACATCAAAGTGAATTTCAGGCTTTGATAGTATCATGACCAAGGGCACCTAGGAGGATGTTGATTTTGCTCAGAGATATGCAGAGGTCTTTCCCAGGGATTGGATGAGATTGTCGTTTGTGTCACATGACTTTATGCTTTCTTTCCTTCTTTCCCTTCTTTACAGACTCTTGAGTTCTTCTTGAATTGCCAGTTTTCAGCCTCCTCAATGCCTCCATCTCCTTTAGACGACAGGGTAGTAGTGACACTGTCTAGGCCTGTCCGACCTCAGGATCTCAACCTTTGTTTAGACTCTAGCTACCTTGGCTCTGCCACCCCAGGCAGCAGGAAGCACACTCCTGCCATTGCCACAGCCGTTGTGACCCTCAAGGCTGCGAATCTGACGTATATGCCCTCATCCAGCGGCTCTGCCCGCTCCCTCAATTGTGGATGCAGCAGTACTAGCTGTTGCACTGTGGCAACCTACGACAAGGAGCCCCAGGCCCAGACTCAAGCCTTTGCCACAGGCACTACCACCACCGCCATAGGAACCTCGACCGCCTGCCCTGCTAACCAGATGGTTAACAACAATGAGGACACAGGCTCTTTAAGTCCATCGGGTGGGGTGAGCAGCCCCGTGTCAGGGACTCCCAAGCAGCTTGCCAGCATCAAAATCATCTATCCCAATGACCTGGCGAAGAAGATGACCAAATGCAGCAAGAGTCACTTGTCCAGCCAGGGTCCAGTCATCATTGACTGCAGGCCTTTCATGGAATACAACAAGAGTCATATCCAAGGAGCTGTTCACATTAACTGTGCCGATAAAATCAGCCGGCGGAGGCTGCAGCAGGGAAAGATCACTGTCTTAGACTTGATTTCCTGTAGGGAAGGCAAAGACTCTTTCAAGAGGATCTTTTCCAAAGAAATTATAGTTTATGATGAGAATACCAATGAGCCGAGCCGAGTGATGCCGTCCCAGCCACTTCACATAGTCCTCGAGTCCCTGAAGAGAGAAGGCAAAGAACCTGTGGTGTTGAAAGGTAATGATCCCCAACTCCTTTCCCAAATACCATCCTGATCAGCTAGGCTTCCTTTTGGGGTTCTCTTAGAAGTGGCAGCCTTCTCTCCCCTCCACCCCAGATATCACAAACCAAAACAGCCTTTCTTCTTGTCTTTTCCTCCACCCCTTTCTTTTTATTTTAGGATAGTAGAGAATCCAAGTAGCAGTGAGTTAATATCTAGATCTGAGTTCCCAGCCTTGATCTGACTTCTGTGTTGCCTAAGACATTTCACCTGATATGGTTTTCACAAGATGCTCTGTATAAACAACCAAGGTGGTACCTCAAGTCATGGTTTCTCTGGGAACTCTGTTTCAGTCTGTGAGTGGTTGGAAAGTCTTTATTTCTCAAGAACTCAATGATGTCGATGGCCCAGAGGAGGTACAATCAACTAAATCTGCAGGTGCCAGTACTTTGTGTGAGAAACTCTTGCTGTTTCTCACCTGTCTGATTCTCTCGATTCTCACATTGTTTGTAAAATAATCTTCAACAAGGGTATACCCTTTTATTCTAAAGCCATATTGAAATTGTGACTTCTCCAAATACATCCTTCATGGAGGAAAGCTCCAAGGGGATGGAGAGATGAACCGTCCTACGGCCTTTTGTTCTTGTTGGCATTTCTCTGACCACAGCTGGCTTCTGGTTCTTCGCAAGGAGTCATGCATCACGTTCCCCTACAGTGATGACTGGAACCCCCCAAAAGAAATGAATGACCCACTCTTCTCTGATCTTCTTCCAGACAGTGTTGCCCTGACCTTGTACACAGCCCACTTGCCCATTTGTCCTCCAGCACTGTCCTTTTGGGCTCTAAGCATCAGTCCCCTGATAATGTCTACCTGGTTATGATGGAGAATGAGCACTACCTTTGTGTTTGGGCCTTGGTGAGTGGGATGTGTCACAGCTCCAGCCGATGTCCTAAAGAGTTGTTGATCATCAGAGTTGTTGCTGGGTTACATTGAGAACTTTTCATATTTAAATTGGAACAGGCTGCTTAGGTAAGCAAGCTAGGATTTGTCTTTGTGGGATAGCTGTACCCATTCTTCTTTTCTCCTAAGTTATATAGTCTGTAGCATTCCTAGAGATATGGTTTAGTGACCTTTTGCTATGTGATGCACCTTCCCACACTCTAATCCTTCCTTGTCTTTGTAGACAGTTGTCACAAAGATGCAGCTTTCCTTGGAGGCATGTGGGTTCATAGTTCTTCATAGTTCTGGAAGCCCTAGGCACTGTTATGGTGGTAGTAAGTTTTCTTAGAGTCACAAATATGTCAGAGTTCTGTGGTATGGCTCTGCTCTTTCTGAATTCTTGTTTGGTTGACTTTTAGAATCCCCCAGTGGTTCCAACCCTGTTGGTCTTCTGTCAGCATGATCTTGTCTTGTCTTTTTTTGCAGATGAGAAAACACCATCTACAATTCCCCAACTTTAACTGTTTGTCTTGGTTATCCAAGACAAATACCTTTGAAGGCTGCTTCTTTTTCTTTTTCTCCTGTAGTTGGGATAGGTTGGCAAAGGTCAGATCTTTTTGCATAGATAATCTAAGAAGAGTTAGCAAACACCTCACTTTAAGATGACTCTGAACTGGAAATTGGGACTGAGTAGGAGATGTAGTGGATTCTATTCTCTCTCTATAGAGCTTGGTGGGCATAGGGGTGGCCAATCTGTTGCTGAGAAATGTCTGTTCTGGGGACCAGTGAGGAAGAAAGGGGTTCCTCCTCCCTTATCCTGTAGATACATCTGAGGATCCCTGCAGCCTGGGCATGTTCATCAGTGTTAGAATAAGACTGCCTCAGTGGGGCGGGGCTGGACACACTGCTGACCTCACCACCAGGCGCCCTGGGCAGCTGCGCTGAGGGCTCGTCATTTCGGATTGGTGCAACACTGTGGCGGCCAGCTTGGAAGACGCTCTGGTGGTAGAGGTTGGGTTATTTGTAGTTTTGGGGAGGAATTTTTCTTCAAATATCTTGGAATTTGGTTGAAAATTTGTAGTTCGGGGTCTGGCGTCTTCTTTGGTCTCATTATTAGTTTAGTACCTGTGGGAGGAATGGCCTAAAATCTGGACCAAGTTATGGAAGAGGAAAAGGAGATGGACTATCCAGATCCCTGTTATCTTCTTGTCTGGTCCAACCAGAGGTTAAAGGATGAGGTGTGCTTCTCTTAACAAGCATGGTGTGCAACTTCTTCTAGGTTCTTAAGTGGATGAAGCAGGACCGTCCTGGTCTGGCTCGTCTTCTGAGGTTTATTTTGGGACTCCCCCTGTTGACGATCTAAGATTCTATGTCAGCTAGTTTGAGAATGGTACCATTTTGGAATGAGTGAATTTTGTAGGAAGCATGTGGCTGGTAGGGTGGGAGTAGATGGTTAGAATATATGGTCGCAAGTCCCCAGGCCTTGTTGATTTATTTTCAGAGATGCCTGATCCATCTGAGACTGGTTCGTGTTTGTAAACACTGGTTGCTACCCTCTGGGTCCAACTTTTATGTCCCTCAGTTTCAATGCCATGTTCTCCATTTTTGGAGCTGCCTGTTGAGTCCAGTGGCGGCTGGGTTGCCATTTTAGTCAAAGCAGTGTCAGGTTGGGGTGAAACTGATCGGAGGCACAGAAGCCCCTGGATTAAGTTACTGTTTCTAATTTATAGTCCCCGCCTTGCTGTGACCTAGGTCCAAGTCTGTGTCTCATTCTTATGCACTGAAGGGTATATGGCTTCAGACCCTTGCTTCTGGTCAACTTCATCTGAGTGATCCAAACGAATTAATCTTTAGGGATTTAGTCTTTGAAAGAGCTGTATTCTTTCCCACCTACTGTTGATTGTTTTAAACAATTGCAACTTGGTTTCCGGCCTAAGAAAGAAGGCCTGGCAATCCTTGACCTTCTAAAGTGAGAAGTGCTGGTTTTGCTACTGTGTTTGTGACGCTGTCTTCTTTTTCAACAACACTGGATTCAGGAAAATTATTTGTCCTTTATGTATGTGGAAAGGGCAAGTCTCCTCGTCACCTCTTCCCCCAGAGGAACCTAGGCCTTTAAAATTTAATGATGAGAAATTTCAAACATTTAGAAAAGAATTGGCATCTACAGTGAACACCTTTATTTATACCTACCAACTAGATTAAACAAATATTTTCCCCTATTTGCCTTCCCTCCCTTTGTTTTGAACTATTCTGTATCATAGACAATAGTCTAATGTTTAGAGTCAGCATTATATATACTTAATTGAGCTTGGAGTATTTTACATGGTGGTACAGACAGTTTTCCTGCTAAATACTTAGTGTCATATACTGTGCGTGAGTAGTCTTCAAATGCCACTGTTAGTGACCGTCTCCTGAGTCTAAGGCAACGCTTCCCTCCCCCTCCAGGATACCCTTCAGGGCCACTGTCTCTGTCTTTGCAGTGGCATGTCAGAGGCCAGGCCTATACATGCTTCATGCTGTTACAAAGCAATAACAGACTATCTGCTGTGGATTTTTTATAGCTCTGCTCCATACTAGAGGCTTTTTGAAGGGGTTCAGGGTGTGTGTGTATGGGGGGGACGACGAGGTGACTGAAGAAGACTGACCCTGAAGTCATTTAAAAGATGGGTGCAAAAGAAGGAGAAATACAGGAAGCTAGATCCATATGAAAAAGCTTCCTCCTATTTTCCACTATGCATTTTCATATTAGAAATGTTTTCTGTTAAAATATACAAACATGGTATATTGAATTACTTTTCAGTGTAAAGATGGCACATACATAAAAAAGTTAGTCTTATAAAAATATGTAAGTTCATAACCCCTAGCACCCCCTACCCCCTGCAAAAATATCTCCAAAACCTTCCTATTAAGTCCTGAGCAAGGAGCAAAGTTGGTCTAACATTTTTCCTTAGTCAAATTATTAAATATGTGCTAGGGAGCACTGCAGGGCTGCACTGAATGGCTATGCTCTAATTAGAGACCCTGTGAACATACTCTCATCTGCTTCCTTTTGGGAGGGGTGCTAGAGCTCCCATTAGGGGTCTGGGGGAAGCAGAATTTGGGATGTGATGATGCCCTTTTAAGACATGCCTGCATCACAAAATTATTTTATTCTGGTTATTCTGAATTCTTGATTAATACTCAAGGCCAAATCCTAGCTCTGTAAAAGTGGAGAAATGTAGGAAGAACAGAGAAACAGCAGGCCTGGGGGCTCTTGGTTCCTCCATTCAGTGTCCTTGGGCAAATTGCTTAAGCATTTAGCTCTCTGGCTTCCTCATTTGTAAAAGAGGGCACACAACGGCACTTAGGAGTTCAATAAGCAACGGTTTGCAAAGTGATCAGCGGAGCTCAGTGGATGTCCCTACATGTAGCCCAACATTATTTCTGTGAATTGAATTGAAATGTGTCAGTCAAAAATTAGTTTATTCTCGCCAGGGAGTATCACAACCTAGGTATAGCTCTGTGTGTGTGGTGTGTGTGTTTGTGTGTGTTGCTAGGGCCTAAAAATAACTTGGTGACTGTTACTTAATTTAAGTAGTGTACAGTTGTGCCAAGTAATTGCAAAAACATGTTGGGTCAAGAGACTGAGTAATTTGGGCATACCCTAGAATTTTTTTTATTTGTAGGGAGTTTAGGAAAATGGGATGATAAATCTGTCCAGCTGATGTTCTGGGTAGAATAGTGAAAGTATAAAACTTTTCAACTTTGTTTTCTCTGGCCTCGCCTTGATTTATTTTTGGAAGAAGATTGTAGTCTGACTATAAAAGGGTAGGTGGAAGGGAGGGGGTGTGGGCTGCTGCTGCTGAGTGGCCTGGAGGAGCCAGAGTATAGGGAAGGAGAAGGGGGGGTTGATACTTGCTCATTTTCCCGGTGGGTCCTGAATGCTCCTCTAAAGGCTATAGGCCTACTTGCCTGCCCTCCTCTGCCTCATTGTAATGTAAGTGAAAGACATAGATTTGAGCACTCCCCCGACCCACACCTCTTCCTATTCCTGCTCCTTAGAGGTAGGCTTTTTCTATGAGATTAAAGTACATATACCTGAGGAGTTTGTGTGAGCCATCAAAAGTGACCTCTCAGAGGCGTTGGTTTGCCCTTTTATGAAACTGGATGGCTCCTGATGGTGTGGATAATGGAGGAGAGGTAGATAATGTGTAAGTCCATCCAGTTCTCATTAAGTCGGGCCCTTGTCCTTTTGAGATGCTCTTGTAACTTGAACAGAGGAAAGGGGCAAGTTGGTCTCAACTCAGGACTGTAGGTAGGTCTTTAACCAGTTCAGATCTGTGAACTGAACTGGCATTAGCCACCTGGGTTGTCAAAGTTCTGAACCAGACTGCAGGATACTTTTGGTAATGGTGGGTAGTAGTCACTGATTACAGACATTAGCCCAGGGGCAGAATACTGACAGGAAAACAGCCCACCTAGTCCTAAAGCATGTGTCTCTAGGAGGCAGGAGCAGGGAAGGGAAAAAGATATGTTTTCCTGCTTAGTCTACTTGGGCCAGCCCTCCTGGAGGGCCAACAAGATCAGAAGGGCAGAAGAGGTCCCTGGGCAGAGACTCTCAGAAGCCAGTAGAAATGCTTCTTTAGACCCTTGCTGTGATCAGCAGCCATCTCCACCCCCTAAGATCCCTGGAGAGCAGCTGAGGCATGAACTATGTCATGTGACGTGCTTAGGCTTACCAAAGACTAACTCCGCGCTAAAGGTATTGTTCATTTTTTTGTTTTGAAGCTGGGTCACAGTGGAGCCCAGGCTAGCCTTAACTCCTCTACCAAATGCTGGTGTTACGGGCATGTTGCCATTGCATCCAGCTTAGGGATAGGAATTTTGATCCTCAGAATGGTCATCTAATCGACTCTGGAAGGCTGCTGATCTTGTGACTGCTCCTCAGAGCTGCTCATTCGGTCACATGACAATCTATCAGGTACTCCCTCTCAAAGATTGGGGTTCATTTGGTAGAGGATTCAGCCCGCACACGCCAAAATTTTGAAAAGCTCACCAAATGATTCTCCTGCAGAATGAAACTGGAAAACCATTGATCTAGCTCAAGCTCCTTATGCAGTTATGGAAATGAAGCCTGGAGAGGTTTATGACTAATCCAAGGTCATGTGCACAATTAATTCCACAGCCTTGGTCCTTGCTGCTAAAATAGGTCTTTCCGGGTCCTGATATGTGTGTGTACGTGATTATCATATAGCAGCAACAGCCAGTGTATAGGGTGAAACATGAAGTAAAACAATTTAATTTACTTAGTGGTTTTAAATACTAGTACCTAGCCTTCTTGTTTTCAAGCTTTCATTCAAAGCAACAACAAAGGCTGAAGCCAAAGGATTTTGGAAACCAGTGCCTCATGGTTCAGATTCTACCTGGGTCCTGGACCAATGTAAGGAACTTAATGTTTTAAGGTAGAACTAAAAAAATATGCCAAGATTCATCCAAGTCAAGGGCTGGGAAAAGGGTATTTAAGCATAGCGTACTTACTCAGCAGGTGCAAGGTCCTGGGTTGATCCCTAGAGTTGTAAGCAAAAAACAAAGTTTAGTCGAACATCTCAGATGCTAGCAGCTCTTAGGCAGGTGGCATTATGGTGGTACAACCTGGTGGGTAGAGGTACTGTGTGAAGGTGAGGAGTGTGTGTGTGTGTGTGTGTGTGTGTGTGTGTGTGTGTGTGTGTGTGTGTGAGGGGCGGGGGGGGGGGGGGGAAGAAGCTTCCTAATCAGCTTGTTTAGGGAACAGTTTATCTTCAGGAAGTGTTCTGCTAAGTACCTTTGTGTTTTCTCATCTTTTTCAAGAATGATTCCTAACTTTCTCTAAGTACACTATGGGCCTACAGAATTTCTTTCCAAGGTTGTGACCTGAAGAGGAAACAGTTTGCTGTTCTTAGTGGAAAGGGAACTATTACATGCTCCTTCTGTCCACAGTTGGGGCAGAAAGGGCTCCTCTGTCTAACAGAGTGGAACTTTGTCATTGAGCCTCACCGCTTCGGATGTGTTTCTGATCGGAACAAGACCTGTGTTTAGTTTCACCGTGTGTCCTTTGTGAGAAAAAGGACACATGAGGTAAACAGACCAGCTAAATGGTATCAACGGTAATGCAGGGACAGGGTTTTGAGTACCATTCTGAGGCCCGCAGCCAGGATGAGGACACAGTACTCTGGTGCCTAGGCTTTCCTCATTTCCCCTAAATGATGAAGGTCCCTGAATTAGTTTCTTTTTCATGTTGTCATGAGAAGATGCTCTAACCTGAAGCTAGGGAAGGGTTGTTACGACCCACAGCTTGAAGGTACAGACAGTTTATCATGGTGAGGAAGACATGGCCTTGGCAGGAGACTAAGGCAGCTGGTCACATCTCACATCTGCAGCCAGGAAGCAGAGAGCACACAGCTCATCTTCTTTTTTTCCAATCTGGGACTCCTCCATTCCACTCTATAGAAGTGGTAATAGCCACAGTTAACGTGGGTCTTCCCAACTGTTTTAACCTAATCAGTAGCCCTCCACAGGTATGCCCAGAGGCTTGTCTTTTTGTGACCCTATGTTCTTTCAGGATGGCAGTAGAGATTATCCATCACAACCTCTCTCTGGTAAATTATCGTTGGCTCCATTTCCACATACCATATGTGTTACTAATTTAGATTCTGATTTTACTAATTCAGAAAAATTAAAGAGAAGGACAAGCAGTGAGTATGCATTTATTTTCAAATTGTGTTATAGGTTTTTGAAATCCTGTCTCAGAAAAGGAACTTTTGTTGCACAGTAATAAAAGGCATGTTTTGCATTCAGCTTGCTAATGCTTTCTGATCATGATGTCTTTGCTTTAAATGTTTTCATCTAGAATCTAAAAACAAAATCTCAGCTTGATTTTCATTTTGAGGATATATCTGTATCAGACATCATCACTTAAAAGTTAGTAAGTCTGTATCCCCCCCCCCCCCCACCCACATCAAGACCCATATTCTATGTGGTTTAAAGAAAAGGTTGATTTTAGTTTGTATAGGAAATAAGCTGTGCCCCCTCTTGGAGCTTTCACAAGAGATGAAGGAAATTACCTCATAAATATCTGTTAGACTTCTCACTTCTGTGAAGAAATACCCTACAGAAAGCCATGTAAGGGAGGAAGACTCTATTGTAGCTTACAGTTTGAGTGGGTAAAGGCCATCATGCTGAGGGAGGGCAGGAGGGAGGAACATAAGGCTGCTTGCTCGTTCTGGGTTTTTGGGACTCTATCCCCCTTCCACACCATCTAGACCCCCAGCCTATGTGATGGGGCCATCCTTCCATAGTTAACATCTTTCAGAAACATCCTTAGGGACACATCAGAGGTGTGTCTCTTAGGTGATTCTCAATCCAGTCAAGTTGACACTGCAGGTGAGTCATCATAGATCTGTCCCTAGTCAGCTTGGCATCCGACCCATCCCTGGCAAACCATAAATCCATGTTCTTCTCTGGCAGAGTAGAAATGTTTTTACAGAAAGAAAATGGATGTCTGACTGACTTCTTTATTGTTTTATTCATGTGTAAAGTCTCCTCACAGCCCCACCCTAGGCTTGAATTTCATGGAAAGCACAACAAAGTCCAACTATTCTATTTTGTATTACCAGAAAGGGCTTTGCCTTCTTGTCTTACACAGTGAGAAGGATCCCACACTGGGTGTCTGTTGCCCACTTCTAATATCCAGTCTGAAGAAACACACTTGGTCCAGGGAAGGTGTCAGGCCTGCTTGTGAGGGCCTTTAATTTCTCTCATACATTGCAGAAGGCACTCCGCCGACTTCATCTTGTGTCTGAAATAAGACACAGGACATTGCTGCCCAGTTCAGTACCTTCTATTTATTCCATGGAAAGAATAATTTCACACCCTTTGAGTCACGGCCCTGAGGTCCACTACTGCTGCACTAAATAGTACCAGATGTTGCTACTGGAGAGAGAGAAGAAAAATAAATAGAAGAGGGGGCAGGAGAGGAGCGGAAGCCAGAAGCTGAAGGTCAGAGGTCCCAGGGTTCAAGACTAATTTGTCACTACGTCTCTCTTGAAATGATAACGCCAGAGCAAACTTCTTAGGGGAGGGACCATTTTCTTGGGCTT
Source organism: Phyllotis vaccarum (assembly GCA_033318265.1). NCBI lineage: Eukaryota > Metazoa > Chordata > Mammalia > Rodentia > Cricetidae > Phyllotis > Phyllotis vaccarum. The sequence continues at coordinate 11,207,111 of JARWLC010000017.1, read as the reverse complement.
TATATTTCCATTCTTTTTATAATGTTGATATTCTTTTTTAAAGGTAAAATTTTGAAAAGAGTAAGTGATATGATTCTCTAAACGTGATGTTTTAATGTGCCATTCCAGTTGTTGACTGGCTTGTACCAGGTTTTGAGTTCCATCTCTGGAGCCGGTTGGGGGGGGGGCGGGGAAGAAAGTGTTGGGTCATGTATTTTGTGATAGAGTATTTGGTAAGCATGTGAAGGACCTTGGTGTATCCCCAGCACTGGAAGATGGATTAAGGCGTAAGCTGTTCTCTTGATCTGAAGTCTGAGCACCTTTCGGGCCTATAATACTCCTATTAAAAGTGGGCTGTGGGTCTCTTTGATGAGTATTTTATCTCAGGTGCCTTCAGATAAATGCCACTTCCCTTCCCCCATTTCCTCAAGTGTCCTCAAGTGAACATGGCCTGCTCTATCCTTAGAGCTTACTTTTAGATCTTAACCCAGGCTGTAGCCCAGACTCTGGAAATGGTAACTTAGAACGTGTCAGAAGCTTTTTGTTTATTTGTTTCTTTTGGATTGATATTTGGTAGTAACTCGATGAGAGGAACTTTTGAAAGGGCAATGTTATTTCTCATATTGATGAAGCATTTCTGTACTGTCAATGTCCGAAGTCATGAAAACTTAGGCTAAGACCCAGAGGTTCAGGGCCCTTGACCTGATTCATGGAGGAACCTGAGCATTTTATAATAGGCCATCTAATTAGTGAATTTTTAAGTATTCAGAATCCTAGTAATATGGATACAAGGTTGTAAATATTAATATATGCCACTCTCCATAGTGAGTACCACACAAAGAAGAAGAAAGGTAGGTGTGGAGCCAGAGTGAGTCAGCAGAACACGTGGTTGCTCCCTATGACTCCATCCCTGACTGCCCAGATCTGTGCTGTCTAGTTAGTGGGGATTGGGACACTGGTTATGTTTTCCATCCTGTGTATGAAGAGTGGGTATCTAGCAGGCTTGTGAGTTCTCTGAGATAAGCCCCCGGAGACACACCATCAAACTGCCTGATTGCTGGGTTGTGATGTCTCCTTCCCTGTCCTTTCTTACCTCTCTTCGCTCCTGCAGTCCAAGGGTGAGATACTGCTAGGGCTTAGAGAGAGCAGTGGGTAGATAAATGGCCCCAGGAGTTTCTGTTGAGACTAGCATGCTAGCATACTCTTAGGCAGACTCTTGTCTCTGGATCAGGCACCCAAATTTACAGACTGGAAACATGGAAACTCAATAACTAGTGTTATTGCCTCACTTCAAACACATCAGGTCTTGCAGTGGTAGGGTGAAGGGAGGTGAGTCCAAGGCATCATCTGCAGAGGTGGAGGGAGGTGAGCACAAGGCATCATCTGCAGAGGTGGAGGGAGGTGAGCACAAGGCATTGTGGGGATAGTAGGACAAATAAAACAATCTAAAACTAAAGTATCTTTAGTCAGAAGATTAAAAACCACAACTTTCTTAAAGTTTCCAATAGATTTTGGGTTGGTAAGTTTTCACATCTACATGATTTTTTCTGGACCATCGCAGCCTCAATACAACTTATTAAATCTTTAAGGAGCACGCTGTTTACACTGCCTCATCAAGCATTTGGTCACTTTGTGCTAGCTTAAAAAGAGAGAGAGAGATTTTCATGAAGCATGTCAGGATACAATTAGAAAAGCCTTGTTAAGATCTTGGTCCAATTCTGTCACTTTATAAATCTGGAAACTGAATATTTCCCCAAGAAGATACAGATAGTTTCAAGTTCAGAATTTTTTTAAAGCCCCTGTGGGCATATCATCGTCTGTATGTTTCTAAGTTATATTAAACAGACACATCCTGTTAGCCCGGTCACTCTGTGATTTCTTTACTTTTTCTTTCTTAGCTCTCTTTCCTCTCTCCTTTCTCCCCCTTTCCCCCACCTTTCTCCCCCTTCTCCACTTTTTGGACTTGCTCTCTCTCCCACACACACCCTCTCAAGGTTTCACATAGCCCAGGCTGGCCTTGAATCCCGGTGTTGCTGAGGATGACCTTAAACCCTGATCCTCCTGCTTCTGCCCCTGATCTGCTGAGGCTACAATCATGTACCACTATACCTTGCCCTCACTATGGGCTATTGAGTGAACATATTTTCTGCCTTGCCTCGGATACATATTCAACCCATTATAAATGTATTTATTTTCTTCAGAGGAAGTGGAGGATGGTAGTAAGGAGCCAAGTTCCTGGAACAGATTGCTGACTTGGAATTATGATTGTGTCATTTCACATTTTGACAAGTGAACTTTTCTATCCCATGTCTGTGGAGATCTTGATGACGGTTTCACGAGATGAGAGTGGGAAGGAAAGCTTAGGTAGTTGTATATTTAAGTGCTGTAAATTATGTCTCCCGGTAAAAGCTGATATTGATTTGAAATTCATCATAATTATAGTATAAAAAATCTCTAGTAACGAGCTCTTTGCTCTTTTTAAATGAGGAATATTAAGTGGTGTCGTTCCATAAAATGATCTGATAACACCTCTAAACCAACAAGGAAAGACTTTGTTACTGCGGTATCTTGTGTCAGTGTTTGGGAAAGATTCAGTATTTTGGTGATATGAACAGATGACTATGCGGGTCCTTTTGTTTTTCTGAATTGGTGCTATGCTGGAAAAGTATATGCAATTTCTCTTTAAGAAAACTGCAGAAAATTTAGTGCTAGAAAAGCCCTCAGCACACACTCACTGTTAGAACATTAAGAACATTTCAGAATGGAAAAACAAAAAAGACACTAATCCTGCCCCGACCACCCTGGTTTCATTTTTACATACTCTCTTCATTCCTTTCCCATATATGTACATGTTTTGCAGATTCTCATATAGAAACTGCAGTTGCTTCTTACTCTGTGTTGCAGGCTGTCTAACTTCCTGCATGGCCATCACAGACTTTCTTCTCCAAAGTCCGCATCTGTCTTGTGGCCACATTCTGCTTCACCAACTTGCCTCTTGATGGACGTTACACTTGTAGCTAGGTTTTTAGACAGAGAAAGTTCTAGAGGGAATCCATAGCTTCAAAAGGTGCTTCATGTTTTCCAGCCCCTTCTAGAGGAATGAATGAATGCTGGCCTCCAGCCTGCTGGGAGTTATCTTTTCTGTTGTCCTAATTTGCTTTCGCTTTTTAGCTCCTGCTTCCCTCCTCATAATCCTAGCCTCCAATCAAATCCTCAGCGTTAGGGGAAGTCACCGTCCTTGACCCACTGCCCTTTGGGTCATGCCTGTCGGTGTGTGGCACGTATCCTCTTTGATACAGGGGTTCTGATCCTGAGTATATCCTTTGGGCAGGGCACTATGAGGCAGTTTGGATGTCCTAAGCAGCCAGATATTCCATGTAAATAAAAGATCAGCCAGGGCCACAAACAGTCCACTATCTGAATGACTCAGAGTTTTACACTATTGATAAATAGGTGTGTGTGTGTGTGTGTGTCACAGAACAACTGTGGAGATCTGAAGACATCCAATGAGGATCTGTTCTCACTTTCTATCATGAGTCCCAGGATCTCAGGTTATCAAATTTGGCAGCAAATACTTTTACCCTCTGAGATATCTCATTGACCTTGATAAAGCATCTTAAAATGTCAGTGAGATCAGAAAGAGCTACATTCTGTGAGATGCTAAGTATATACATTTATTTTCCCCATGTCCCATTTTTGGGTACACCACTAAAGTCCCCAAAGTCCTTAAGCAAATGCAGAAACACAAGAACATGAATTTAATCAGAATGGAAAAAAAAAAATCTGTCAGTCCTTTTTTGCATAGGTAAAATACCCTTTAAATAACTAATCCTCTAATAGATAATTAGCTTGTCTTCCTTGATAAAGTACAAGTTGAGTTGAACTTATTTCAGTTAATTTTGCATGTCATATAAAAGTCCACTTACCTGCCCATATTAGATGAATCTCTTCATTTTTACCTGGAGGATAGCTAGAAGCCCAGTCCTCCGTGGTGAGAGCCATTGGGATTAGATGGATGCAGGGATGGTGGTACCTAGAAGCCTCCCCATAAATAGGGTGTGTAAATGTGAAGTACTACCATCAATAGGCATTGAGCTTTCAGATCGATGGAATTGTGTGTATGCACATGTGCGAGCTTCTATGCGTGTGCACTATACATGTGCCAGTCAGAGGAATCGGACGCCTGGGTGTGTGCAGCGCACTTGGGTGTGTGCAGCCCCCTTCCCTGCTGAGCCATCTTACCTAATTTCTATCTAAGCTTTTGAGACTTGCTCTCACTGAACCTCACACTTAGCCGAGATTGGTTGGCAAGTGAACCCCCTGTAAGATCTTTGTCTCCCCACCCCCTGAGATGTGCACCACTATTCCTGGCTTTAACATGGTTGCTTGGGGACTGCCAGCTCAGGTTCTCATGCAGCTCACACGTTAGCTAAATCTCTGAAAACGCTGTAAGCCTGAAAATCAGATACTCCAATGCTGTCCAAATAATGACCTTGACGTCCGTCTCCTGGGAGCACCTGTCTTCCCCAGTCTCAGTGGAGTAGGGTTTCTAGCTGGATGTGATTGGGCTGGTGGCTTAGAAAGTAGTTCAAGAGGACCATGAGCATCGTTTTGCGACTCAGTACACCCAAGCTCCTTCCTATATCTTTTTTAATACCTTCTCTTCAGCCATTCGGAGCTCCTGAACCTTCCCCATCCTGCCATACTGTATCTTCCGTGGGTCTTTGTCCATCAAATGCCTGTTATCTCTGGCTACTTGACTTTTCAAGGGTTAAAAATATGTCCTGTGGAGATAGGAGGGCCTGGGAACAGAGCACACTACAGGTGATGGATTGGAATGTTATTTTCCAGAGAAAAGAGTGGCCATTTTACTGTAGCTTATAGAATTTCTAATTAAAAATTATTTATTTCTATTTTATGTACATTGGTGTTTTGCCTTCATGTATGTCTATGTATGTGAGAGTGTTGGATCCTGGAGTTACAGACAGTTGTAAGCTGTGGGTGCTGGGTCTTTTTACAGTTAGTTTTTTACTATTGAGCTTTGTTATTGGTCATTAACTCGTGTGAACACATATAAACATATACACATGCTCCTTTCTATTAACATGGGCAGAGAGTAATGACTTTGGCCCTCAGCCGGGATTCATTTAATAGGAATGACGCCTCTTAACTGTTCTCTCCTGGTAGCTGTGCCCTACCTGACTGTGGAAGTGACTGACTTAGTCAACAGGGCTAGTCAACAGAGCTAATTGAGGCGGATCTGAGTCATAACACTGGATTTCAAAAACCCTTTGTGGGTTGTAATGTAAGAGACTCAGTTGAGGGTTGAAATTACAATAGTTTGGTAAAATATATATTTCCATTAATTTTGGCCTGCTTCCTTTTGCATTTTGCAGTATAGTAACTAGAAAAATAGATTTGCTATGTGTATCCTGCTTACATTTCTATCCGATGAGAGTGACCTTTGTATAACTGTTCCCACTACTTTTTAGAGGTTGAGAAAAGTTAAGGGAGTCTCAGAGTCACAGGAAAGTGAGGCTGACTCTCAGGTCCACAGTCTTATCACTATGGAATTGTAAATTTATTTTTCTGCCCTTTGCCCCTGATTTCTGGGAGATGACCTCTCACCCTCTGGAATCTACAGAGATAAGGTGCCTTCCTTGCTCTGCCAGAGCCTCTTGCTTATACCTGAGTTTATGTTAATGAGATGACTCAGGGGATGAGCTGGTCATCTATCAGAAGGGCCAGCCCTGTGACCAGAGGACGGAGGCCTGGAATGTATCCAACCTCTGCAGAAGAGGCAAGCTGGACTGGGGATTAAGTTCAGTCACGGGCTGGTGATGAATCAATTCCAGTCGCACCTATTGAAACACTGAGACAGACAATGGCCATTCAAGCTCCGCTGTGTCTCCTTGCACGCAGGGACACAGCAGCAGGATGGAGCATCTTGATTTCAGGGCACTGATAGTCTCAGACCTACACTGAATCCCTCTTCATTTTTCTGCTCCTAGTTTGGAGCCTTCCTAATAAAACCAGTGAATCATTCTAGTGAATTCTTGAACCCAAAGTGTTAAGGGAAGCAGAGATTTTATAACCCGTGTCAGGGACCTGGGAAGCCATGCTCTTGCTACTTGTGTTTGGAAGTAAGGGCAATCATATTGGGGACTGTGGCCTTCAACCAGAGTCAGTGTTGGAGGCCCTTTTGTCAGGGCTGTATCAGAACTGCATTGCAGCATTTAGATAGTAAACTGCCTCTTGGCGTCTGCTTGAAGGCCCTGGCGTTAAGAGAATACCACAGCATTTGGTAAGGTAACTAGCCTTGCTTATCTTCCCAACTTCATTTCCTTGCTGACAACAGTCAGCTTCACTCTAGGCTTACAAAATTATGCAGTCTGAGGACAACGGCTTCAGTCTACAAGGTTTTCACGACAGCAAGGCAGATCTATGATACCTTTAGGCCTAAGACCTTACAGGCTGCAACCATTGGGGGTCCCTCTTTTTCAACTTCCAGGTATTGCCACATGGATGTGGTGACCTGTACAAGTTGGCCTCTCCTCACTCAGAGAAATGCTTGAATATTGATGTTGAGATTGTTGAGGAAACTGATGTTTGGGAATACTCCCAAGTCATGGATGTTCGTTGTTTGATAATGTGTTTTGTTAGGATTCATATTTATGTGGTATAGCTTACTACGTTTCATCAATACAGCGTCACATTCAACAGTGCCCTTGGACACCCCTGTTTGGGGATTATAGCCATGGTAATGATACTGTATGTTTGGTTTTGTCTCTTTTTTTCTCCCTTTTAGCTTAAAATAGACACCATCTCCCCTTGTGGTCCTGCTAGCCATGATTTTTCAGCCATGCTCAGACAAGCCTTGTCCTGCAAAGCCTCTCTGGGCACGTGACGCGGCCACCCTGGAAAGTGGGTTGTTCAAAAAAAATGGAAAGAAAAACTCTGTCATTAATTGGAGGGAAAGCTCCTTCCAACAAGTAACAGGGATGAAACAAGCAGGACTGAGGGCTCTTGAAACACTTAGTGACTTAGAAACTGTTTAACTTGTACTCGCCCTGAGCATGTGTGCTCTGCCACCAATGCATGCTTGCTCATTAGAGGGTTAATGGTGGCTGAAATCCAGCCAGATTGCTAACAGCAGCGCCCTGCTCCTCAGTGAAGGTGAGGGTGTCAGCATCTCTTCCCCCACCCTCGTGGCGAAGGTGAGGGTGTCACTCTTGGTCTCTAAAAGGCATAGAGCAGATGATCAGACTAACTAAAGTCCCCAGGGTTGGATGCTCCCTTTCTTACTGTCTCTTATGGATTACAGGCTTCAGGGTGCACCTTTTTAGGCACAAGTATATGCTATAGTCCTGTGAAAAAGCTAGGGCCTTGAGAACCCTCTGCAGTGGAGAGGAAACAGTCATCGGTGAGGTCAAAGCTCTGAGGATGCAATCCTAGTATCTTATTTATTTTTAGATGAGTGTGTGTATGTGCACGCATGTGTGTGTGAGCACTTGCTTGCCTGGGTGTGTTCATTGAGCCTCTGGGATTCTCCTGTCTCTGCCTCCCAGGGATGCTTGGATTTCTCTCTGACTGCTGGGATCTGAACTCACTTCCTCACACTTGTCCACTCAGCATTTCATCCACGGAGCCATCGCTGGATAATGTGATTTTAAGTGAGCTCAAATGTAAATTACCAGCCCACAGATTCAAAGTTAATCAGGCAAATAAGAGAAGTCCCTAATGGCAGATCCGATATTGAGTTACTTCAGTCAGAAGTGGGATAGTCAGAGCCACTGAGTCAGTGAAAACTGACCAAGGCACCACACAGTTCACTGTTGGCCTTATTTAGGTGAAAGAGCTGCCAGGTCTGAGGGCCAAACAAGGCCTTTCTTAGACATGCCTGCAACAGTGCTCTATGTCCTTAAGGCCACAATGAACACTTCATGAACACATGCTGGACTGAACCCAGGACCACCTTGCCTCCTGTTCCCTTACTTCTCTTAGCCTGTGTATCCCTCATAAGCTTTCTTCTTCATAGCTTCTTTCCATCCATCTCTGCCATCCATTGCTCATGAAGAATGTCTAAAAATGGGAGGCATGGAAGAGGAGGGGAGGGGTTTGTAGATATCAACCCCACTGGGGACCGTTTGTCACACATGAGGCTTAACACTGGCTCTTTACCTCTTCCTCATCCTGTGATCTGCAAGATCCACCTGTCCCACAGCTGTTTGCATGAGTCATGGCCTGTGGCATCATCCAGGCCAGTCTCCCGAGTGTTCTCAGAACATTCTGGCATTGATACTTTGCTACAGTTTCTTCTAATTTCCTTCATTCTCTCCCTTCTTTTCTCTCCAATTAGATTTATCTTTGGGGACTATTTTTAATCTCCCAGATCCCTAGCATAATGCGGAACAACACATAATTAATGGCCCTTTCTGGCTCATTCCAGTGTTCATCTCATCTAAAAATATTTAATGAGCACTTGCTATTCAGAGCAGACGGTACAAAGTGAATACTCACAATTTCTCTGAATAACTCATTTAGTAGTAGTTCATTTAATTATCGCATCAACTCTGTTTCCCATTGATGTTCTACTTTACCCAGAAGGAAAGTAGGGTATGAGGAAGCCAAACAACCTTCCCAGCCTGGACTGTAGAGGTGTGGGGCAGCCCACCATCAGTACACTGAGCAGATGTACCCTGCTTCCTCTGAGATGAACAACACCTGGGCTTTCCTGGGCTCCACTTCTTAGTAATAATAAAAAGGGTAACATCAAAAATTTCAGATAATGGCAGATGTTTTGAAGACAATAAAATGCTATGATATAGCCAAAGAGCGAGCTGAGAGATTGGTTGTAAATCACATGTCAGGGAAGAGCCTTCTAGAAGGTCTCCTCTGCTGACTCCTGTATCATCTGTGTGGGTCACAAAGAAAACAGTATCCTCATGCTGTCTGCTAAGGTTAGGATATGGCAGAGTGTGACCCTGAAGGGTCCATGTGCTGGGAACATCTTTCCCAACATGGTGATGTTGCAAAGTTGTAGCACCTAATAGGAGGTCAACTTGGGGCCCATGGGCCCCTGGAAGAGCATGGCAATTGTTTTGTGGGTCCCTGAGGGAGTTGTTATAAAAACAGAAGAGAACGAGGAGCAAGAAATAGCAAGCCCAGCCCCTGTTATTGTGGTTTTCTGTCCCTTTAATCACTATCCCACCTGTGATGCCACCTGTCATGGTGTGACACAGGCAAGGTGACCTTCCCTAGAGGGAGGGCCATACTGTTTAGAATTTTAGTTTCCAAAACTGGGAACTAAACTAACCTCTTTTCTTTATACTCGGCCTCAATTATTTTGTTTGGGAACAGAAAACATACTCCTATACCTTCCCCATCCAGAATACTTCTGTGGGGGCTTTCTCTACCCCTCAAATAATTCTGCAGCTTACAGTAGCGGGATGCTCTAACATTTAACACCAACACCATAGTTTTGGAGAAAGTGTCAGATCTCAAAGGACAAAGGCCCCAAAACACAAGAAGTCCCCAACTCCTGGTACCAGTTGCAAGTCCCAGGGTGTGGCTTGCACTTCTGACCAACTAACTGTAATCAAAGTTCTAACAGCTCATTCTCTAGATTTGATTAACTTGACATGACAGCTCTCAGAAATCGGGGAAACATTTCTATGACCTAGCTTATTATAAAAGTTACTATAAAGACTACACATGAACAGGAGGATGACAGAGTTGTATAAGACAAAGTGAGCAAAGGACATCTAACTCTCGTGTCCTATGCAAGCATGCCATCTCTCCAGTCACTTCCACATGGCCCAGACATCTGGAAACTCTTCAAATCTTGTTCTTTTGAGTTGTTATGAAGTTCTCATGAAGTAGGAATGATTGATTAAAATTTTGGACATAGGTGAGCAATTCAATTTCGTCTTCATTTTTAGATCAAGATTGAGGGCCAGAACCGAAATTCTCTAGCTCTTATCCTGCTTTGTACTTTCTGATACCAGTTCCATACAGAGTTGCTAAGGGTTCCCAGACTACCAGTCACTCATCTCTGGAGATTGCAGGGTTGTAGTAGCTGGGTACCAAGAGTTTGACAGAGTTGGGGTTGGGTGTGTTTTCTTAGTATCACAGTGTGACACTGGGGGAATTCTAGAAGAGTGACCAGCAAACACAGAGGACCCTGGAACACATAGATCATGCAGGCCTCACACCTCTCCAACTGACTGTGTTCTTTCTGTGGCTCACCTCCTCCTGGTTTGGGTTGTGGCAAGGCTTTGTTGCACTTATAGAATTCTCAGGGGGAAAAAACTTAAGGATTACCCATGGGCTTGATTCCATAGAAGTTGGCAATTGACGGTAGAACCCAGTGTCCCTTCAGTGTGCAAAGTAGAGCTGGTCTGTGAGTCCTTGCCCTCAGGGAGTTGTATTTGCTTGTGTTGGGTGTGACCTCCAGGGGAATGTGCCTGTGAAGTCCTATGGTCCCTTTCTGTGTGTGTGTGTGTGTGTGTGTGTGTGTGTGTGTGTGTGTGTGTGTAGTGCACACAGGGTCAGTTCTCTTGTCTCTCAGGCTGTGATGACAATTGTTTATATGGTTCTCCAGTAACCTTGAACCCATGATGCTATATGATTCCAGCTCAGCTACTCAGAGATAGGTGGGCTGCTTTGGTTAGGCCATACTATGGTATAGCATATTGAGTACATCCCTGCTTTTGACTTGATACTATGATCTGGCACTACAATGCCCACTAGCAGAGCTTTCCTGACCTTCCTTTTTGTCTCTTATTGGGAATAGAGATCTTGGCCATTGTGGGGTGAGCTGACTGTGACACGTGGCTGCCTTGCCTTCTCTTTCTGGCCTTGGTGGTTAATACTTACCCTTGCTAACTAGCCTTGCCAAATAGAGACTTTAGCCCTGACTTAAGGAAGCTGTTCTTGTTTTTGTAGACTGAAAACACTGGCTCAAGAGAGCACCGAAATTGTGACAGAAGCATTGTCACTTCCTGAATCCCTCAAGCCCGAACCCTATGACCTTCAGAGCTTTCCAGAATCCATGGTTGTAAAAGCCATTGTTTGAGTGTGGGGTGTCCTTCAAAACAAGTTGGAGTGGGTTTTGCATTTCACTGGCCAGTTCTGTATATCACCATAGCCATGGGCCCCAACCCGGAACTCACGGACAAACCTTGTCTTGTGCTCTGCTTTCCTCTCTTCCTCCTATCATAGATGATTTCACTGACCTTCTCTGAATGTAATTTCCAGAGGGAATATTTCACGGTAGAAGAATGTAGTCTCTTGAGGCTTGCTCTTGACATTTCTAGGGATTTATTTAATTGGACTTTACTTTAATCCTGTTGGGAAACATATTTTTACTGTGAAGTTGTGATGTGTTTAATTTGGGGTCCAAGATAAATGTCCTGGGAGGAAGCTTTGCGTAGATGCTGAAGCAGGTTTTCCTTCAGTGCATAGGATGGTTTAACGAGTGGCTTTATCTGTTTGTTTAGCTGTGCTTTATTATTTGAGCTGCTTCTTCCCTGGAAAGCAAAGAATGTTTGCCCCCTCTTCAGAGAATTAAATGAGCATCGTGGGGTGGAGTATGTGGTTCAGCTCTTGGAAAAATATGGCTTTGTTTCTAGCACCACCTCACCAACGTTCCCCTTGTCAGCCTTGTCCTTGCCCCGTTGACCTGCCCCCTTCCCCTCTTCATTAATCAGGAGAGGTAGTTCTGACACAGTACAGAACACTCTCCCAAACACACAAAGAGGCTCCATTGACTATTCTTGGCTCAGAAAGATGTCTCAGGGCACTTGAGACAGGGCTGGTCCATGATGAAGTTGAAGAATGACTTTGAGAAAGGATGGCTTCTGTGATCACTGCCAGCAAGTGGAATAAAAGTTCTAGAAGATTCTGTAAGCTTGCTTCTTATGGGCTTGCCAGGTGGTTAAGGCATATCCTCCCCACCCTCCCACTTCTACCCTCCCCACCCCTGCCATCCACCATCTTGACCTTCAACCATTTTTGGCTTGACTCTAAGGTATTTTGGATTGCTTCCCAGGAGCTTTGTTCTGGTGTGACTCTTGGAGAGTAGGTATTATAATATATATTCATATATGTAGATGGAGTTATACTAGTGTCTTAGTTAGGGTATCTATTGCTGATACTAAACACCATGACCAAAAGGCAAGTTGGGGAAAAAAGGGTTTATTTGGCTTACACTTCAGCATTGCCATTCATCATTGAAGGAAGTCAAAACAGGAACCCAAACAGGCCAGGATCCTAGAAGCAGGGTCTGATACAGAGGCCACTGAGGTGGGGGTAGGGGTGCTGGGGGGCTGCTTATACCTGTCTTGCTCGGTCAGCTTTTTAAAAAATGATCTTTCTGATTAAATGATCTTTCTGATTATTTTTATTTCTTTGTATTTACAACAAAATAATACATATATTATGCACACTTCCTTGGTTCCAGGTTTTTTCTTTATTTTTTATTTTTCATTTTACATACCAACCACTGTTCCCCCTCCGTCCCCTCCTCTCACTCACCTCTCAGCTTCCCAAGACCATCAGTCCAGGGATGACACCACCCACCATGGACCTCTCCCCCATTGATCAGTAATTGAGAAAACGCCTTACAGCTGGAGCTCATGAAAGTATTTCTTCAACCGAGGCTCCCTCCTCTTCCTCTTGTGTCAAGTTGACTGACAAAACCAGCCAGTTTAACTGGGAAATAAGTAAAAGGTGGTACTGTGTTAGTTAACTTTCTGTTGTAATAATAAAATGCTCAGTGCTGGAAACTTTACAAAGAACATTTTTATTGATCTCATGGTTTTAGAAGCCAGGAGTTCAAGATCAGGTGGCTGTATCTGTTGGGCTTCTAGTGAGAGACTTGGTTGTGCATAACATTTCCGCTGTGGAACTGTGTGAAAAAGGGATCATATTCCAGGAGTGGATGTAGAGACACCTCCTCTCACTGGTACTAACGGGTCATATGAGAAATATGTTCATTCCTTCCAAGTCCAGGGCCTGTTGACCTTATTACCTCCCACTGTGCCCCGCCTGTTAAAAGTTCTGCCTCCTATGGACATCGCACTACAGACAAAGCTCCTGGTATTTGAACTTTGAGTATTGCTCAAAGCATGTCCAAACCACAGCGGGTTGCTCTAACAAAACCCCATGGGCTGGCTAACAACATGAATTAGTTCTCTCATAGTTCAAGGGACAGAGCTGTAAGACATGCAGGGTTGAGAAACCAGGACTTGACTGTCCTTCTGTTACCTTTATGTACCCATTCCTTCATCCAACCTATTTGTTGTAGGTGGTGGTGATGGTGGTGGTGATGGTGGAGGTGATGGTGTGTGTGTGTGTGTGTGTGTGTGTGTGTGTGTGTGTGTGTGTGTGTGTGTGTGTGTGTGTGTGTGTCTGGCAGCTGTGCACATGTCAGGATGTACTGTGGAGGTCAGAAGTGGGAAAGGGGAGGAAGAGGAGGCAGAGGCCAGCTGCAGGTGGATGGGAAGGAACCCAGGGGCTGCTCCCCTACAATTACAGTGATTTGTGCAAAGCTGAAGCCTGTGCTTGGCACAGGGACTCAGAGATCTTAGTTTGAGTCCGGTTCACATAAAAGTCATATATGTGTGAAAGCAGGCCTGGAGTGTTTTAATTGCCATCGCTGTGGAAAGTTACATGACTGTGATCAGCTGTCGCTTCTGGCTGTGTTTTCTGCACTAATGTGAATAAATGAGGTCACAGGTTTAAAGGAGCAGGGTGTGTTTACATACTTGTGAAGTAGCCTTGATCTGACTGCGTTGTTCAAACACAAACATGAACTGTGTGGCTTCCTGAATGTAGGTTAGTCCTTAAAGCCTGAAGGCTGTAGACTGTAGAACTTCCTTCATGGGGTTTCGACCCAAGACTGCCTTTATGGTGAGGATTGGCTCATTTCTGCAGGCTGGCATTTAATCCCCAGCCCTTTTGTGTAGCAGGTCTGTACGGAGGGAACTTGGAAGCGCCTGGACTGCTTCAGAGCTGGGAGGGTGAGGTGCTGGACCAGAGAGGAATCATGTAAACCCTGATAAAACATTCCAGGGTCAGCATGTCTTGAAAGGCTTCCAAAAGAAGCTAGATTTTCAATTTTTGTAAATTATAGGATCCTTCTGACTCAGTTCTATTTCTTGCAGGTAAATATTTAGGCAAGATTTTTGAGGCTGGGTAGTGTTTGTATGTGTGTAGTTTTCTCTGTGTGTTGCGGATGCACACAGAGGTCAAAGGTTGACATTTTGTGGCTTCCTTAATCACTTTCCACCTTATTACTTATAACGGGGTCTCCTGTTGAACCTCAGACTCACTAATTCAGCTAGGCTTGCTGACCAGGGAACTTTGGGGACCCTCCTGTCTCTGCCTTCACAGTGCCTGGGATTCATGCCACCCAGTCATGCTTTTTATGTGGGTTCTGGGAATCCAAGTTCAGGTTCTCATGCTTGTAAATAAGCACATTTTACTGACTAAGCCATCACTCAACACATAGACATGATTTTTTTAAAGGCATATTCCTACTGAGGGTTTTGTAAAGATGTTATCAAAAGAAACATATCAACCTCCTAACTGCCAATGAATGGGCACAGATTTAGAAGCAAGTCTCTTGCTAAGCACATAGGATATCAGGAAAGAGTATTGCTGGTTTGAAGTCTCCCAATGCAGACTTGGTCCAGTATAGTTTCTTTCCAGAGGCTAATTTTCTTTTCTATTTTTTTTTTTTTTACACCCACATAGTTGTGGAGGGAGAGGCAGCCACTAGGAGAAGCAGGATGGGGGTGAAGACTGTGTACAGCAGTGTCTACTTCCTGTACATCAATGGTCTAAGTCATATTCTTTTCTCCAACGCAAAAGTTCAGAGAAATGAGTCAATGAATTCCAAATTCAATAATTCAAGTTATTTCTGTGACCATATATCATATTCTTATGTATCATTTCTACAAATACACCCTCCCCATATATTCTAAGCAAGTTGTCAGGAATGCATTTTTTGTACACTCCCCATATATTCTAAGCAAGTTGTCAGGAATGCATTTTTTGCACACCCCCCATATATTCTAAGCAAGTTGTCAGGAATGCATTTTTTGCACACCCCCCATATATTCTAAGCAAGTTGTCAGGAATGCATTTTTTGCTGTTTGCTCATGTTTTTGCTCCTCCTCAGTTCCTCTGAGACATTCAGACATAAAGGGCTAGCTACAGATGTTTCCAGGGAAGACCTCCACCCACAGGACACAGCCCCCACTCGGCTTTTAAACTGAGCTTAAAGTTTAAAGAAGTCTTCTTGGTTATGTCTTTTCATACACGGGACTTTTCACAGTGAAGGCAGTCCGCACTGGTTTGAAGAAGCCACTGAATGGGATATGTGTAAGAATAGTTTTAACCCAGCACTCACCCCAAAGCCGCTGGCCTCCCTCAGCCCCTTTTCATGCCTTTCCTCTGTCTGTCTGTCTTGTTTCATCCCTTGTGTGCTGGAGACAGCACCTTCGCTCCAATCCTGTCTTCAGCATAGCTTCCTTTTGCTCTCTTTGAGAAAGGATAGGATCCTAAGACAACTTACCTGATGCCTGCTGGTATTGAACTTGAAAGCACCCGTGCTGTCAAATAACCAGTCTCCTCTATGGAGTGTAGGAATAAGTTCAAAGAAAATGAAAACTAGAAACCCTTTTTATCACTGTAACTGGAACTCCATGCATTTCTCATATTAAGGTGGGTGTGAAGTGCTCTGCCCCCATTAGGCGCTTATCACCAGCTAAACTTTATTGTTTCATCTTTGTGCCTACAAAACCGTAGGAGACTCCACTAGTGTATCATTGTTTCCACTGGGGGTCTACAAGATAACATGTCTTATATGCCAATAATTCTGGCATCTGCAAGATATGTAGTATTGTGTCTGCAGTGAGATTTGTGGGATGGATATATTTTAGCAACTGATGTGGGAACAAAGATGCAGGTGTTAAATGGCCCGCTGGAGTTCGTGCGTATGGTCAGGGCTAGGATTGAATTTTAATTCAGGCTTGCTCCATCCACTCCCTGGTCTTCACTTGCTATCAATGTCCTGACGTGGACACAGTAAGAAAAGCAATATTTTTTCCCCAAACAGTAAGAATCTAGTTTTAGAATAGCAGCCTGTACCTCCACCCTTCTGTACTCACTAATTCTATTTGTTGACCTTCAGGCTGTGTTCTTAAATTTCTGGCTAACCCTCACTTCCGACCATCTTCTGTAGAACATGGCTCTCTCCTGCTTATGGATTCTGCATGGGAACGTTCGTTCTTTAGCCCTGTAGTCAGAGAATCACAGCACAGAAGGTATTGCGATAGCTATCAAGGGCAATAGCAGAAGTGTGACTATAACAGAGGGCCTTTCCCACCAAAGTGAGAGCCTTTCCCACCAAAGTGAGAGTCTGTCACCATCCTGGAGTGCCCCTGAACTCACCTGGCCATAGCAGGTGGCATCTAGATGTATTTTTCTTTTGAGGTGCTGGATATTTTCTAACCACCTTTGAAACTCGGGCTCAAAGCTGAGGGAACCCAATTTTGCGATAAGGTTTGAAAATGCTTGTTCTCTGAATTGTTGTGCATGTGTCAAAAATATTTGCATTGCTAACTGCAAGCAGTTTGTGAGCAGGAAGCCTACCCTGTTGGGGGGGGGGGGCGGCTGGGGTAAAGGATTATAACAATTTCATTTTTCAAAAAAAGCCCAGTTCCTGGCAAAAACAGGAATCCCAAGTTTTTATTGGGAAAGCTAATCCAGGGAAAAGAAAATCAGATCTGTTGTTTATGGATGACGGGGCCTGCTGTTTGCTTTAAGATAGACTTATGTTATTCAGACTTTAAAATTTCTCAGATAAGTTGGCTCCTAGTTATTTAATAAATACAAATCTAAGCCAGGCATGATGGTGCAGTACTCAGGGTGGAGACTGAGGGAGGAGGTTTGCCGTGAGTTTGAGGCCACCTTGGTTGACACAGTACCAAGCCAAACAGATACACAGAGAAATATCAAATAAATAAACATTGAAATGTGAAAATTTTAGAATGCTCACTTGTCAGTTTTTGTATGACACTGGCTTTTATGTCTCATAATGATTCAACAAACTATTTTTGGTAACTTATTTTGTTCTTAGGATTGCATTAAATAGGCACTACTATTACCTCTGTCTTTCATAGGGGGAAACTGAGGGAGAGAGAGAGACAGATGAGAAACCTGCCTAGGATCTCACAGCAAGTGTTAGGCAGGGCAGGCTCTTATTCCAGTAGCTTCACATCATGACCAGATTGAGTGTAGGTGAGAACTATAGTGATGATGTGGGCATAATGAGATGCAATGTATTGAATGCCACGTGATGGCTGTATCTGTAAGTCTTCACATGGGTGTCCTCTACCCCAGCACTAGGTATAGGCTATATATAAAAGCTGATTTATGAGCCTTCCTAAGGGAAAGGAATACACACAATTCTAGTAGGCTGAGTCCATGTCTCCAGCAACCATACTGTACTCCCTCCGCTTAGCGATGCTTTTATTCCTGTGGTGTGTGTATGTGCATGCGTGCAGTACAGTACAAAGAATTTCCCTGTCTCCTCCACTCCAGTACAGGGGTTACTGACACATTGTCCCTTGCCTTCACAGGGGCTCTAGGGATCCAAACACAAATCGTAATGTTTGTGCTGCAGGCCTTTACTGAGCCATCTTTCCAGCCTCTTGTAGCTCTATCATAGTCTTTCCAGACATAAACCAAAAGCCCCCTCACAAAGTAATCATTTGATGGGGTCAGAAGGCCAAAAGTGCCCTCCTTATCTCTACTCTTCATGTTCTCCTGGTGCTACCAGTTCCAGCCCCCCTCCCAACTCCCACTCACCCCTAAGAGTCAGAGAGAGCAACCTCCATGCAGATTTCTCTGAAACACCCCTGTGAGATACTACTGTTTGATGATGTTTTAAAAGCCATCCATGAGACAGTCCGCAGTACAGTGTAGCATTGCTCATCAATCACCGGTGTGTGAGGATGGATGCCTGGTATGAGCAGACTTCAGAGCCTCAGTGAGAACTTCTGGACCAGCTGAGACCTTTGAGTCACATGGCATTCCCCTCCCCTCTCCCTGTAGATCGTACACAAGTGTCTTCCCCACGTCTCAGACATACAGCACACATCATTTCACTCAGGCACACAACATCCTGTGGTAGAAGTGCTCTGTGTGTCAGTCTCAGACTCCCTCTGACCCACCCTTCCCCCCATGTTTTTCCCCCATTAGGCAAATGGAAGGCCCCTTGCCACCTGTTAGCAATACGTCATTGACTCCCCAGAACACAGTTGTACCCAAAGCCTTAAACAAAGTAGTTGTTCTTGTATTGTTTGCATTCAAAGAGCTGATATCATGCCAACTGATGTCATTGTGTGTCTTTGTGTGACTGCTATGGCAACTGGGCAGGTGGGGAGCCTCCGGCTGATGTCACTGGGAATGGAGGGGCAGAGGGTGAATTTTAAAAAGCTCTGTGCTGGGTACTTTTTGTGTGGACGGGGTGGAAGGGGGCTGGCAAGCTTTTCTTTTCTTTTCTAACTAGTTGCTTTTAAGACGGATTACAGATTGAGTACACTAAATGTGAATGAGAGCCTCCTCTCCTGCCTCTCACCCTCTCCTGAGTTTACTTTCTCAGTCCTTCCAACTTATATGGAAACAAGTATTGCAAGCGCTTTTTTCTTAAGAAAAAAAGTGAATTAGGTTCCCCTGGCAGGGTCAGCATGGCGCTGTTTACTGGGAACCCAGCGGATGGATTTCAACACAGCTTTCTCCAGTGGCCTCCGTGGCGTTTGGAACAGTGGCAGTGGGTAGTGTTTACACATCCACTGTTGATGTTTTTCTGGTACCTTGCATTTTTCTTCGTAGTTGGAAGGCTTCCTCTGGGCTAGTCACCCGGGTATAATATTTTCATGACAGAAGAACACAGCAAGGGCAGAGTTTAATTACAGAAACGAAGTCAAATGAATTTAAAACTCCTGTGTGCTCTCCTAAAAGCATCTTTTTCGTTCCTTTTTTCCCTGAGCACAGGATGGCCGTCCTGAGTTGTCTGTGGATTGTTAACACTTCTTACTGAAAATCTGACTTGTCTTGTGTTATACAGCTGGCTGTGCCCATTGGTTGGGGACCATGCTGAGTTCATGCCCCCTGTTCTAGTGGTCAAGAATGAAATGGGGAAGTTCAGTGTCAGTTCAGAGGGAGGTAGACAAATGGACTTCTGGCCTGATTAGCACAGCCTTATAGTAGACAAATGGACTTCCGGCCCGATTAGCACAGCCTTATAGTAGACAAATGGACTTCCGGCCCAGTTAGCACAGCTGTATATTCTATTCAGGTATTTGAGCTTATGGCCTCATGTGTGGGGACTACCAATACATATGTGGCTGGCAAAACTCCTGGGAACTTCCCAGTGCCTCTCCATTTCCCAGAAGGCCTCGGATGTCCCATCCTGCTCTACTAGGGTTTACACCCATTTGACGACCCCTCCCTGAGGTCTCTCAATGTCTCTCATGTACCTTGTGGAGTTTGAGCTTCATAGTCCTTCAGGTTTGTCTGTGTGTAAATGCATCTCACATAAGAACCGAAAAAGTTAACTGACAAAGTCTGATCCATATTTCCTTAATTCTTTTTGTGTATAGACTTTAAGCTTCTCAGAATATTTTTGATTATCTGTTTCTCATATAACATAAACGGAAACATTTTCTTTGAATTTTTAAATATTTTTTACATAGGTATACCTTTAATGTCTACATAATATTCCATGGATGAATGTTCTTGTTAAGTTTTATTTTGACATTTACTTGGCCTTTTCTTGTGTGTATGTTTCCAGTGTGTGTGTGTGTGTGTGTGTGTGTGTGTGTGTGTGTGCCAGGTCTCTGCTCCCACTGTCCAGCAGATGGTGTTACGTGAATATCCCCATGTATCTGATCGCATGCCAGCTGTGTGATTTCCATAAGTGACTGTGCTGACATAAAGCCATGTTTGCATGCTTAAAGTGGGGAAACAGGTACAGCCTGGACCTTTGATTATCTCAGGCTCTCAGCTCATGCAGTTAGAGCAGAGCCTCAATCTCAGAGTGTGCATTAGTAGCTCCATCAAAAGTCTCCATTAGCAGGTTAGTGTACTCAGAATCCTCCAAAAGCTAAGTACAAGAAAATAGGCCACTCTCAGAAGCCACTTTCTTGGAAGTCAAGATCTACACATGTCAAGGACCTGTGTGAAAAATCATGTAGACCCTGAGCCACTCTCCCAACAGTAACTTACTTGCCCAAGCTTCCCTCTGCTGTTTCTACCTTTGGGCAGCCATAAAAATAACATGAATAGGAATAGCTTGTCTATGCAGAGTGACCATGCAAGTCTGGCGATGGAGGGTCTACTGAACATGTGAACTGGGTTTATCCCCGTCTCAGACTCACATGCCAAGAGACACACTATATGCTCGTGGGGTTATGGAGGCACACAGAGGTAAATGAGCATGTGCAACTCAGCAAGCAGGTGAGCAGGGATATCAGGATAATAGCCAGCATAGCCTGGCTTTCCCACAGCACCTGCTTGTGACTGCTCTGCTGCATGGGGAATGAACTTGGCTTTCTTAAGGTGAGTTAAATGGTACAGGACACGTGTGCACAATGCCACGATACAAGCAGTTCTCTGTAGGACAGTATCAATCCTGCTTTGCTCAGCTCCCAAAGTCCAAGGCTCTCTACAGGCCAGGGACCATTTGTCTGTTAGAAGCAAATTGAATTTGCAGTTTATGAAATCACTGGGTGTTGTGTGGAACTCTCTCCCAGGCACCTTGGCCCAGTTTGTGCAATAAGGAACACAAGAGGCCCCTGAAGCTGGCTGTGTGTGTCCATGAGATTGACTTCTGGTTTCTGTTTTTATTTTAGAAGTGTTAAAAATGTACATGGCCACAGTGATACTCATCCCTATGGGGAAGCTGACATTTTCTGTGGCCTCTGTCACCTTCTTCACATGTGCTTTCTGTGTTTTCTTTCCAGGGGGACTCAGTAGTTTTAAACAGAACCATGAAAACCTCTGTGACAACTCCCTCCAGCTCCAAGAGTGCCGAGAGGTGGGGGGTGGCGCATCTGCGGCCTCAAGCATGCTACCTCAGTCTGTCCCCACCACCCCTGACATCGAGAATGCAGAGCTGACACCCATCCTGCCCTTCCTGTTCCTTGGCAATGAGCAGGATGCTCAGGACCTAGACACCATGCAGAGGCTCAACATCGGCTATGTCATCAACGTCACCACTCACCTTCCCCTGTACCATTATGAGAAAGGCCTCTTCAGCTACAAGAGGCTGCCAGCTACTGATAGCAACAAGCAGAACCTGCGGCAGTACTTTGAAGAGGCATTTGAATTCATTGGTAACTACCTCCCAGGGTGTGGGGGGAGCTCTCCCTTCCCTTCAGCTCTGGGTTTGGTATAAGGTCCAAAGTTTATTCCTGTGTTAGAGAAAAACAACGAACCTACCTGAACCATAATCCTTTCTTTAAGTCTTGGAACTATCTGGATGGACATAAAAGAATAGTTGAGTTAGCGAGCTTTCCACTTCCATGGCTGAAATACCTGAGAAGCTGCCCTGAAGGAGGGTTCAGTCCTTGGTGATATTGATTCTGGGCCTGTGCTGAGATAGAACATGTCAGTTGGAGTATATGATACAGACTGCTGAATTCATGGTGACTAGGCAGGGAGGGACCAGGACAACATATTGCCTACAGTAACATACACTGGATGACCTACTTTCCAAAGCAAAGGCCCTTTTCTAATGTTTTATAGACCTTTAAAGGGGTACCACCTTCTGGGAGAGCGAGCATTTGACACAAGTCTATCGAGCCATTTCATATTCCAACTGAAAAAAATTATTCCCTGTCTTTGCCATCTGTTCAATGAGAACTTCCTGTCTATCTAACAAAGAAGGGTGGTAGAGGTGGTAGATAGATATTGTGTGACCAAAAGAATGAAGGGGAACATGAGGAGTAACTGGTCGAAGTTACTCCTGCTGCCTAGTCCATGCAGGCTCCTATAGCTCTGAAGGATGCACTATGTCGAGACAGTGATGTTCCCAAACCTCCATGTTACCTTGCTCAGCTTTATTCACCCAGCACAGGGAAAGTGATTTCCATTCAGCACCATGCATTACACTGAGTCTCAGTGTGTGTGACCTCTTCCTGAGGCCAAGGCAAAGGCAGCATTTCTGAAAGGCTTGGTGCTGAAGAAATTCTTCAGAAAGCAGACCTTTCTATGCTGAGTCCCTTCACACACTGAATCTTTCCGGACAAGGGAAGGAGTGGCATGAATTGTTTTCTTCCACTTGAATGTCTTCAGTTCTTAAACGTTGAGTGACAAAGACTGATGGTGGTGCTTATGAAAAGGTCCATGTTTTCTTTGATGCTTTGGCTTGGGCTCAGGGGAGCAAGGAAGATCAGGCGTAGGACTCAAGAAGGAAAATTCTATCAGTACTAGGCTCTAACTCAGAAGGAAGTAACCACCTGCTCCATGCTGTCCTTATCTCTTGTGGCATTTTGGCTAGTCTCAGAGGGTGACTGGTCAACAGGAGCAGATGGCAGATGCCCAACACTGTTTCCAAAAGACTCCAGCTTCCGTCAGCACAAAGAGATAGCCCAGTGCTTTCCACATTATTGCCTCGGGTGGTCTCTGGCCTCTGTCTCAAAAACACTCATGGTTGTTGCTGTTTTGACAGAAAAATAGTCTGACGTTTAGCAGCCACCAGGGTGATGGATTTGTTGGCAAGCTGGCAGTTCTGGACCCTTTCCAGTTTGTCCTTCAGTGCTGGGCCCTACCACGGACACTCTGGAGGGATAGTCAGAGTGCTCCCTAAATTCCAGAGTAAGATGACCTTTTCATGTCAGGAATTCTAATGTCAGAAGGGAACTGGGGGTTGGGAGAAGACACAGTGGGCACGGTGTTTGCTGTGTAAGAATGAAGACCTGAGTTTGAATTCCCAGAACCTAAGAAAGTCAGGTGCAGGTGTACACATCTGTAAAGCTTTCTTTCCTATAGCAAGATGGGAGCCTGAAAACCCCTACACACACGCAGGATAGCTAGTGTGGTGTTCAAAGAAATCCCATCTCAAAAAAGGTGGTAGGCAAGGACCCACATTCCACTTGTGTGCTGTGGAAACCTATATCTGTACACACAGGGCTGGTGGGGGAGAGGCGAGAATGAGAAGGGAAAAATAAAATAAAACAAGGGCCTAGCATCCCAGTGTTCTAGACTCCCGGCCAGAACTCCGTATACTCTGGGCCCATGTTTACCATGTTTAATTAGTTCTTAATACTGGGTAAAGGTGTCCTGGATCCTTTATTCATAAAGTCAGAGTCAAACCGTGAATCTTGAGTAAGAAATGCTTGTCACCAGGTAGACAAGGAAGTTCCTGGTTCATAGAGGCTGTTATAAAGGAGAATCTACCTGACTTAATTCCAGGTGGAGGAAGTTGGGAAATTGTTTTCCTTTTAGCGTGGGATGGGCTTGTTCTAAGATTACAGCCGTGGTGCTCACATTCCTTCTGGATTATTCAGGTTTACCTGCTCTTTTAGAAGAAAACACAACTAATAACCAGCAACAGTTAGCTGGCAAAGCAATTCAGGATCACATGTTCAGGCTCAACTTTGTTCTCCTCATCCTCTGATTGGATAAACTGAAATTTTATAGTGTGGTCAGGAGAAACACAGCAGGGTTCACAGCATAACAACATTTACCCAAGTTTAATATAAACTAAGCAATGTCCAAGTTTAGGGTTTATCAATAACAGTTTAACCGCTGAATCAAATGACTCCATCTCCACATCTGGAGGCTGGTGAGTTAGTGTCCTTTGCATTAGAGGGCCTGAGGGTCAGAAGATTCCCAAGGAGTGAGTGCAGCTAGTGTGTTAGTGGAACAGGTGGCCAGACCATGGTACCTCTTGATCATTCTTTTATCACCATGTTTGATGTTCTTGGTTTGGGAGGTCATCTAGTATGTGTTGCAGAGACACTGACAAAGGGAGACTGTTTTGAAGCATTGTTCTGAGGTCTCTTGATATAAGCTTGGCTCTAGGTTGGCAAGAAAGATTTACACCCTCCTTGTCTCTTGGTCAACTGGTAAGCAGCTGGTGCAGAAGATACGTAAGCTAAGGGATAAATCTCTTGACCCAGTTCTCTTATACCTTATCCCTGGCCTGCATTTCTCCAGGAACCCTTCCTTGGGGATGTGTTCTAATCTAGAAGTGTCACTAAAGTGCCGTCCAGTGCTCCCAGGCATCTGAAGCGTTTACTATTAAATGTACCACTTTCTGTTGCTCTCAGTTCTGAGCTACTTGGGCATCCTGCCTTCTAAATGGTTGTCATGTAGGAGCGGGAGGGGGGGGGGGCATGCAGTAGGTCAATACTCTCTACAAGTCTGACTTTGACAACAGTTGGCATCTCTGGTGAGATGCTGAGTGTAGAGACTTTCTAACTGAGCCTTATTCCTTCCCTTCCATGGTGATTTAGTAAGAGAACAATCTTCTATAGGATAAAAGTGTCTGTCTGTCTGTGCCTTTGTGTGTGTGTGTGTGTGCGTTTGTGTGTATATGTGCATGTGTGTCTGTGTGTGTGTATGTGTATGTTTCTGTATTGTGTGTCTATCTTGTGTATGTGTGTGTGTGTGAGTCTTGTGAGTCTCGGTGTGTGTGTATGTGTGTCTGTGTGTGTCTGAATCTGTGTGTGTGTCTATCTGTGTGTGTATATGCCTGTATGTATGTGTGTCTGGGTGTGTGTGTCTGTATGTATGTGTGTGTCTGTATGTGTGTGTGTGTGTCTGGGTGTGTGTGTGTCTGTATGTGTGTGTGTCTGTATGTGTGTGTGTGTCTGGGTGTGTGTGTGTCTGGGTGTGTGTGTCTGGGTGTGTGTGTATGTCTGGGTGTGTGTGTGTGTGTGTCTGGGTGTGTGTGTGTCTGGGTGTGTGTGTGTCTGGGTGTGTGTGTCTGTTATATGTGTGTGTGTGTCTGTGTGTGTGTCTGGGTGTGTGTGTGTCTGGGTGTGTGTGTCTGTTATATGTGTGTGTGTCTGTGTGTGTGTCTGGGTGTGTGTGTGTGTCTGTGTGTGTGTCTGGGTGTGTGTGTCTAGCATGTAGATGATACATTGCCAAGAGCACTAGGTTTTCAGTCAGTAATTATATAACCTGGAAAGTGGAATTAACGTTGTTAATCAGAAGAATTTTATCAAATTTTCACATTTGTGTATGTGATAAAATTCCCATTTCCTCTGCCTTTCTTTTCTTACTTTTCCTTCCCTTTTTGTCTGTGGTGTGATTTTAGAGAAGACAGAAAAGAACGAGGTAGTTGGGAAAGAGAGATCCTCTAGCATTTATGGCAAGCTTAGGGGCTTGTCATGAGTCTGTCCTTGTGGCATGTTGTAGGTATAGCTTCTGTCTTCCCCCATCTCCCGTGACATGTGTTGCTGCCACAGGTGTCTCCCTTTGTCTGTCTTCTCTCTAAATGTAAAACTGTAGGGCCTGGGAAGATGGCATAGTGGGTGACATTCTTACCATGCAAGCATGAGGATGGGTTTGGATCACCAGAACTCACATGGAGGCCATGTAGCCGCGGCAGCTTGCCTGGAATTCCATGGCACAAAGGACTGACATGAGGCACCCCAGAGCAAGCTGGCTACCTGAACCAGCAGACATAGATGAACCCAGATCATATAACATGGACAGTGATCTGGAAGACACATGACATCAGCCATGGCATTTCCACAGACACGTGTGAACATGCATTCACACATATGTAAAAATGCATCCTCACCCATATGCCACACACACACAGACACACTCCTCATAAAAATGGAAGTTCAATAGGATGGTTCAGTGGGTAAAAGGGGCTTGCTGAGCTCCGTCCCCACACACTCACATTATATAAAGAGAACTGACTCCTCCAAGCTGTCCTTTGACCTCCCTATGCACACTGTTGCATGTGTTTCCCCGTCAATTATTTTTTAATAATTTAAGAACGTGCCAAGCAGCATCTCCTGTTTGTGGCCAGTTCTACAGCTTGTGACTTGACCATGTAGAATCCACTGGTGCATTGTGCTTTGAAAACACCCTAGTCCATTGTTTACAAAAGGAAACATTCTGCATCAGGCGCACACTCACCTCCCTCTACCCCCCTCTCATCGGCTTCCCTCACCACCTGTCTCTCTGTCCCACAGAGGAAGCTCATCAGTGTGGAAAGGGCCTTCTCATCCACTGCCAGGCCGGCGTGTCCCGCTCAGCCACCATTGTCATCGCCTACTTGATGAAGCACACGCGGATGACCATGACTGATGCTTACAAATTCGTCAAAGGCAAACGACCAATTATTTCCCCGAACCTCAACTTCATGGGGCAGTTGCTGGAATTTGAGGAAGACCTTAACAATGGTGTGACACCACGGATCCTTACACCAAAGCTGATGGGCATGGAGACGGTTGTGTGACAGTAGGCAGGATGGAAAAACCATGGCTCTCTTAGGGATGAACAGGAGTGAAGGAGGGCTCTGGCTTTGCTTTTCTTTATTGTTTTTCTTTTTTTTTTAAGTTGGAATGTTTGTGAAAGGAAACAGACTTATCTAAAGCCTCTATTTTTAATAAGTGTGAGGAAACGCTAGTGTCTGATCCATTGAGATCCACTTCTCTTAACCTGCCATCGAAGGACGTTAAAGTGGTCATTTCTTTTTAAACCAACAAATAAAAAGATTATGAAACTTGTTTCTCCCCAGTTTTCCTTGTTAACTGTTGTAGAGTATAGGACTAAATCATCGTCTGTGCGGGCTCATAGACCGAAGATACCACACTCCAGTTACGAAGAACCAAAAGTAAGTGGAAAAGACATTGACTGGCAAAGACCTGGAACCTTCCTGGCCAACCACATAGAAAACAAACCCGCCAGACCATGCCCTGTTGTGCCCGCTGGTTTGAAGAGAAGGGCGGGCAGCCTCAGTGGTCTCAGATCACCTCATGTGCTCTCTGGAGAGTCAGAGGGTATTGTCGATTTTGGGTGTTTCCTGCTCTGGATGGTTTTCCCCCTCCTCTGGGTTAGAGAGAGCTTTCTTTTTCTTTTTTTTTTTTTCTTTTGTTTTCTTTTCTTTTTTAATAGAAGGAAATTGACCGTTCTGTCATGGTCCTTTGCTGGCACGTGTGCAATAAAGATGGTGTTCAGAGTGTGCTGATGAGTGAGAGCCAGCAGCTGAGTGACAAATCGAACCAGCTTGGAGAGAAGAATTCAACAATACCATTGTCTTCCCCTCCCACCGCTTCCCACGATTTCCTTCCTTCCTTCCTCTTATTTTTATTTTCTCTTTTGATTTGATTCTGGTTACAGTGCCATAAACCTTGTTACATATGTATATCAGAATGTAAAAAAAAGACAAAACTTTATTTAAAAATATTTTTCGCAAAAAAAAAAAAAAAAAATCCTTGGTGTGTTTTTGCTGATGGTGTAAAGACTTATTTTCATTATATAAATGAAACTCGTTCGGGGATCTGTCGTCCTTTGCTCCCACCTCTCTTTTATCTGGTTAGGGTCATGCTTCTCTTGCCTCTGGACTGTATACATGAAATAGTTAGAAATAAGAACAGGTTTTTATGAGGGAGATGCAGAAGAGGATGTAAATCAGGAAGAATGTTTTGCAGGTGAAGGATCCCACCTCTTTCCTCTGCCTCCCATCCTCTTCTGGCAGGACAGTGGACTTAGGGATTTGAGGGGCTCCTATCAGATGTGATAACTAAATCACTGCCATACTAGGATTTCGAATACCAATGACACTCTGTCATTTATGGTTTTCACAGACCCACCTCCATTGCCACTAGTTCACATGACATCTTCTAGGGACATTCACCCTATAGTACAAGTTATAAGATGTGACCCCCTCCCCTTGCCCCCAGCCAATAGAACTCGGCTCTCTGTGTACACATTGATGCTGATAATGCTGCATATTCGATCCACACACAGTTGGAAGTGCGATAGGAGAGGAATATCAATCATCCCAGGGCTTTTCTCCATTTTATTAGCATGCATATCTAGAGGGTCTTAGCCACTGGGAAGATCTGCGATGCTCCAGAGTTTGCTTGGTATGTCTGGCTCTATGTGACTACATTTGACGTTAATATTTTGGCGAATATTTGCTTACAAATGTTACACCAGAAATGTTTGACACAATTTCAGTTTTCAAATAACGTGTCTGCCAAGAGTCATTTAAATTTTTGTTTCATTAGAAAAGTGGAAATTGAACAAAACAGGAATTAACTGAAAGCTAGTGGAATTACTTTAGCCTTATATAAAGTATGAAGTAGGTGAAAAGTAAATCCCTATTTAGTATTTCTGTACTGTCAACAGTTTTTTGTTACTGTTTTTTGTTTTTTACTGTTACCTAGAGCATGCTGAAAGAGGTAGCTTCTGATCCACAGTGGCTCAGAAATAGTGTGACAGGCTCATTTTCTAAATCTAAATGTTAAAGTTCTGATAGGGTTCTTTCTCTTCCCTTTTTATCTACTTTCTCTTTGCCTTTTAAAATCATTTCTTCTGCAAAGGAAGGGAAAGAATCAATAGCTACATGGATATGATTTATGTGTTTGGAAGTTTAGGGGCCTCAGAGGCAGTCTGCCCTGAGGCCGACAGGAATCCTGCCAACCAGCATACCAAGAATTCTGAGAAGACTCAGGTCTTTTCTCCTGATCTGCTCGGAGTCACTTCGCCTCCATCTCTTCGTGAGGAATGTTAATCTCTTCATGAGCACACTGGAGCAGCCCTACCATTGCTCCGGAGAGCGGATCCTCCAGCATCCTGGACCACACTAGCTGCCTGGGATTTTCAGGATGGAATTGGGAAATGATGGTGTCTTCTGAGAAGGCGGTCTCCATCCTCCTGATGCAGCATTCTAGGGGTCCATGGTCCATGCTGAAAGAATATAATGACTTAATAGAATAAATCTGTAATAGATCTAATGACTTAGAAAGGTTGTGCAGGCTTTATTACCTTGGTATGAACAGAACAGCTCCAGATCCAACCGATGGGTTTCAGTTGCTGACAGCTATTGTTCCAGTCAGTACCAATCAGGATAGACAGCTCAGTTCACAGAAGAGCACCTTCTGCCTACCTTTGGACTGAAGGAGGCAGGATAGAGAGTGAGGAGGGAAGCCAACAAGATGTTGGTAAAATGACATAGAGGAAATAAAATTTGTAGGACCCAGTGATCACATGTTGACTGCAAATGAGAGCTGTCCTGTGAAAAGCCACAGAGATAAGACATAGAAGATGGGAAGGTAGAGCACTAGGTGGATTAGGATCCAAATCATACTTTGAAAGTTGAAAGACTGAGTTCCGATTTCACTGAGTCTTCTGAGGCTGAGGCAGGTGAGCCAAATGGCAATCAAAGGCAATCAAGCGCTGTTAACCTTTACCTTATTTGTGAACTGGATTTTGTACATGCACTACATGGATATACGCATACATACATACATATGCATATATATATGTATGTGATATTTTTAATCTTAAATCTCAGATGTTCTACCCTCTGGTATGGCATTTGTTACAGGTGGACACTGATAGGGCACAATAGAAAATGTAGAAACACTCTGGTGCCCCAAAGGATGAGTAATGAAATATTCAGTAGCCACAGCATGCCCAGCTTTACCCACCCGTAGAAGAGCTGCCCTTTGGAGGTGGTAGGGTATGACTGCCCTTCAGAGGTGGTAGAGCATGACAGAAATATTGTCAATGGTTCCCGATTATTGTCTCTGTGGTTACCTTCATCAACAGTGTAATCAGGATTTGATAAGAAGTAGAAACATTGGAAAACTCATGGCTTCCCTGATGTGACCTGAAGTCTCTGTTGGTAATGCCATAAGATGGATGAGATAGAGGGGTGCAAAGAAAGAATTACAAAAACAAGCTAGGATTCATATCAGCCTTTTATCCACCTTGATGTGGGATGCTTAAAGGACCTAGCACCTCTTGCTGAATGTGTACACCTAGCATATGACTTGAAGACAGTCACGGAGGAGACGCAGAGAATGCACAGGAACAGGAATGATAGCTTCTGCTAAGTCAAGGTAAGTCACAGGGTCAAGGCAAAAGCATGATTAAAATTTTTCAGGGACCCCCTCTAAAGTGTGGTGGCTACTTGTCTTTGACTATTCCTCAACTGGACGCACATTTCTTCTAAGACTTCTTGACCCAGCATGACACTGGCAAGGGAATTCCAGGAAAGGAAGTTCCTGTCTGGGACAGTTTTGTTGTCACAGCATCGATAACCTCCGTCTTTCATTGCCCATCCCATCCCTTTATCCTCAGTAAGAGCATCCTTCATCATGATTCCCCGGCTTCTGTACGGCCCAGACTTTGACAACTGAAATTATTTTCCATTTATTTAATTATACTAACAAAAGCAATTAAAAGGCACAACAGTCCAAGAGACACTCTAGCATTCCATTTAACCCTATAGTCCAGTACCAGCCCAATTTACTGTGGTACTCACAGTCATGTCACAGTACGGAAAAATCTAGTTTGTTTTTTATTCTTTTAAAAATATATATTTCCTCTTTAATTGTGGTGCGTGTGTGTGTGTGTGTGTGTGTGTGTGTGTGTGCGTGCCTGTGTGCTTGTGTATGTTGAGTATGTGCCTGTGAGCACAGCTAACTTCTGAGGCTAGAAGAGTGTGTTGGATCCCATGGAGCTGGAGTTACAGGCAGTTATGAGGTACCCAACACAGGTGTTGGGAACTGAACTTGGGACCACTATAAGAGCGGTATGATCTTTTAACAACTGACCCATCTCTCCAATTCTACTTTTGATTCTGGGTGTCAGGTACTCAAGGTAGCCATCATCAATGCCAACTTCTAGCATAATGGATCCAAACTGCATCTCCCAGTGGAAGTGTCTCTTCTTTAGGAATTAAAATTTCTAAATTTGAAGCCAGAAAGAATAAGTTTTGCAAGTGGATCATTAACAGCAGCAAGAGATGCTTGTCTTATTTCTATCCTTTGATTCCCAGATTTAGGAAGCTTGGTTAGGGGAGGAACAACATATACCGGCCGATGACTCAGATTTACTACATCTTACAGACATTATTCTAGTCCTATAAGTTATTTCCATTCACTAGCATAGTAACAGACTTGTGAGAGTATCTGCTCCACCGTTCTACTGCTTCAGAGTTATACATAACATGGTGGGACTAATGAGTTCTGTAAGTGGAAACCTGTTTCCTTATACAATTCACCATAAAGTAAGTTCCTCAGTCAGAGGCAAAGCATAGATTAACACAGTGCTGGCTAAGAATAATTCTGCTAGTGTCCAGTTTGGGAAGATATTATAAGCAGGAAAGGCAAATCTATATAAAAAGTAACTTTCTATGAAGGAAGAACTATTGCCTTCCAGGATAGATGTGATTTTGTCATCAGAGAGCTGAGGAATTCCCTGGAGGGTGATTCACTAGTTCAGGAAATCAGTGTTGGTTTACTTGGAGTCAGTTGGACATGTATTAGTTGCTCTAGTCAGACTAGACTTGGTGAGTAGACAACCACGTGCCTGATAGCATATGCAGACTCGATGTTGACCACTGTGGCTCACTGATAGAGAAGGGAGGCTGACAGAGGTACTCAGGGTCAGTCTAAGGTACGATTATCCTAACACTGAGTCTTGGCGGGCAGGGGACAATCTGTCTTCACTAAAACTTGATTTCTTTAATTTGTTCCCTTTCCAATTTGGTTTACCTTGCCATGTTTCTTCAACATTTCTAATAAGCTACTAAAACTGTTAGCTGCTACCCATGAAGCAATATAACTTCATATCTTTGCTTCTCCTTTTAGAAGCAACAATGAGATTCACTGATGGAAATTCTACCTACTGGGACAAATTTTTTCTTTTCCTATTTTTCTGGATCACCATAGAGTAGAAATGCAATGATGTAATCTTTTCACTCTGGATGACAAATTGTTATACAAAGCTTTCTTTAAACAAGGTTAGTTTGTTTTTTAAGGACTCATTACCAAGAACTTTTCATGACTCCATAGATAATGATTTCAAGATTTGTCGGAGCAGAACCATGGGTCTGTGGGTCAGTTCTTATTAATTTCCTTATGCTGACATTGTATCCCAGGCCCATTGATGATGAAACACTGTTATTCATACTTTATGTAGATACATGCCGGGTTCAACAATGCTTAGCCTATAATGGGAAATTCAAATTATATTGTAACTTATGGTCCCCGATGAAGCCTCCAGCATCAAATTGCTATCTAAAGGAAAGATAGATTTCCTGAAACAACCATCATGGTGTTGCTCCTGAATTTTGAATATTTATTCTGTGGCTCACTTAAAGAGGAATGACTTCATATAGGATTGCTGTCTCATATAAAGACTTTTAGTGTTTTCAATTCTACTGGATCAAGGTATAAAAACATCTAACACGGTAACCTTGAGCCATAGTAACTAATGACCTCTTATCTCAGTTAGTAGATGTCCTCTCCTAAATCTAAAAAGGCCCATTATGCTCCCTTCTCTGTGGTAGGAGGTATAAATGGTAGAAATTTGTTGCTTTGTTCATAAAGGAGATATACTAGCATTCTTAAACCCACTAGACTGCTATATGTTTGCTGGTTGTAGGTCCCTGAATGTTTTAGGATATATTGCCCAACTTTTTCTTTACTATATAGAAGATAGATAGGTGAGAACCAAGCTAAGCTCATGGAGTAAGAGGTGACTCAGGTAGCCATGGTCTGTGTCAATACCTGCTGTATCTCAGCAACATATCTATATCCATTATTTCATCCTACCCATCAGGTACAGTTAATACCATCACCCCTATATGGTGTCTAGTGGATGGATACACAACTGAGGTCCCTATGTACTGTATTATGACATAGGGATATCAAATAGGTTAGTAGTGGTAATTATAATACTCGCTATGAAGGTAAGTTGCTTCTGATGGCCTTAAATGGTGCTCCAAAAATACTTTGTGCAAGAAGAAAATAAGCAATTGGGGATTTGAAGGATATAGGGTGGTCATCAAAATACTCCAGAGTTGTAGCACAATTTATAGAAGAATGGTGTAGCTATTCTAAAAAGACTTTATTTTAACAACACAGCCCAATGGATTTGTTCTATGTGCCATAATTTGCTAATTTCTATTCCTTCTTAACAAATATACAACAACTACAGAGAAATAAGCATTTGTCACATCAATAGGTACGCACAGATGACAAGAGCCGTGTGGAGTAGCTCCACTAGTCAAACCACATCTGGCACAGCATCTGTAATAGGAGCCAACAACTGAAGGACATTTTTAAAGTCCCACCGTCCTTCAGAACTCTTCTCTTCTGCATAGGACAAATGGCTGAGAAAAGGGGGGGACATTAAAGGAATCACATCTTTGCATTTTGCTTTGGTCCCTGTTGCTGCTACTAATTCCTACAATCCTTGAGGAGTTCAATTTTGCGCTTGTGTATACTACCTTTGTAGCCTGTGGCTTCATAACAAACTATGTCAAAACCTAGTGACTTAAAAGAATTCCAGGTGTTGGGTCTGTTCATTAATTTGTTTCAAGCATATTCAACAGATAGGTCATTATAGGCCATAAATTCATCAGAATAAGAACTGAGGTACCTTGTTGAGGCTGGAGAACATATTTCCAAAACTTTGATAGGGCTGACTTAAGTGACTGGGAATCCAGCCAGGGTTGTACACTAAAAATCTTGGCTTCTCTCCTCAAGAGTGCTTGGGCTTTCTCAAGACATGGTAGCTATTTTCCAAGTGATGGAGATGAAAGTTGCAAGACCTCTAAAATCATATAAACACGGATGTCTCAGATCACTTCTTCAACATTCTGTTATTAAATAAATCACAAACCCAAGCACAAATTCAAGGGAAGGCCATTGGGTTCCACCTCTCAACAGCAAGAGCAGCCAGAAACCTGCAAACATCTTTAATCCACTGTGGCTCCCTTTGCACAACCAAACCAGTGTGTGGAAAATAGTTTACAAGAGGCAGGCTGCTGGAATGACAGTCAGGCAATGACATCAGCTTCCTCCAAATGTTGCTTCAAATAGTGTTGTAATTCAAGGCTAAAGTTGAACAGCTCCTTTTGCCTGAAACCCCACCCTGATGATATGGACAAAGGTTGCAAGGGGTGAGTTGCATCTTCTGACGATTGCTGCCCTCCTGCTTCTGATGGGGTGCCAGCTCCCAGGACCACACCACCTATTGTCTTGTTTCACCCAAATCATACTTCAACAATGTACTAGATTTTTAAAGTTACTGATACTCCATAACTCATGGCCAAGACTCTGGGCATCCTTCCCTCTTTGGATTGCTATATTTCAATGAAAAGGCTGAATGTAGCTGAAGATTAAAACATAACAACAAAAAGGATCATTCTATGAATCTGTCCCATCTCTATATATTATTTGATGCCTTGGGACTTGGGGACCAAAATGCAGATCTGCCATTGGCATTTAGACTGGTCCCTTGCCATCGTTGGGGGTGGCTGTCCCATGTGCCTGCACAGTATGAATTTTTAGATACATCTTCTATAGGGTGTCTTATTTCTTAGTAGCCTGTTTGTGACAGTGGAACTAAACTTTAGTGTTCTCTTTTCTGAAGCAGAACTCAAGGCAGGGGCTTTAAAAGAAGTGGTTAACAAAATGATCCAATAAAACTGGCAGAGTAGAGGAGAGCCAAGGCTGCGATTTAGGGAAAGGAATAGAAAAACACATTAAAAACCAAGAAAGATCTTGTTCCCAATGTAAACATAAAAATGTTATCCCAGTGGGATGGGAGCTGGTATATTTGTTTATCAACTTTCGTCAATCATTATTAGATAAAAGTTCCTTGAGTAGATGAGGGTATGTTAATCCTCTATACTTCCAGTCTTCTTAGAGGGAAGGCACAGTGGCTAGAGGAAGTCAGGGAGTCTGATTCTACAACTTGGAAAACACACTTCATTGTCTCAGAAATGGGAAGTGATACAAAAATGGACTGAACAAAATCCTATGAGCTACAGGGCTTGGAGCTGACAGAGTTCACTGAAGCCCTCCAGCCTTCTCAGTCTCCGTAAAAATAGGTTCAGCAAAGGCTAAGGAGGTGCCTTCCTATACCGTGTAGAAATTCATCTCGTCTGCTTATCTCCCCTCTTGCTTAACTTCTGGACATTATTTTTTAATAGCAGCACTCTGAATTACTTAGACTTTTATTTTATTTCATTTTTTCCCTCTCGCTTTATTGTTGTAATCATTGAAAGTTAAACTTGATGAAGCCCAATCTACTTCTGACGAGTCTCTAGTCTCTGATGGTTGGCTTCCTGCATCCACACCCGAGGCCCTCACCTTCCTCAGTTCCCTGCTCATCTCATACCTATGCCCTTCACCTGGCCAGTGTGCTTTCAGCACCTTAGGTGTGTGTTTGTTGTTACTGAAAGGGGGTAATGGGGAGATGTGCTTTAAAAAAAGAATTCCTCAGAAGCCACTTAGGTTTGGTACTAAACTAAAATTGAAATTTTGATAATGAGGCTGCTGAGCACTCCATGGGCATATATATCAGAATGATGATTACTTTATAAAATTATTGAATTGTAATTATTTCTTCCTCATTCAAGAGTAGATAAACCTGAAGCTCAAAGTGAAGGATAAAAACTTGAGTAAATGATTTTTTCTTCATTATCACATTCATCCTGCGATAGGCAGTTGTTTGCCTCTGTGTAAGTGCCCTCTGAAGTATTGTGGAAGAATAAATACCACACTTTTTTTTCTTATGAGTTCCTCTTAAATAATAGAAGCTCTCAGGTCATGGATGCTGTGTATCATCAGCCAAGTCATCTCGCACCTCAGCATCTTATTTGCCTATATCACATTTTTGGAGGATGAAGTGAGCTGATGAGCTCATATGAGCAAAGTATGTAGCAAGTGACTAATACAGAAGTAGAGGTCGGGCAAATGTCACTCCAAGCTGAAACTTAGTGAGACAGTCATCAACCCTCATAGATACTTCTGACTCATGGGTGGGCCACTGGGCAGAAGGTCAAGTGACCAGTCATCTAAAAAGAGACCAGGGTGAAGGCGCAAAGGAACATGAGGCTCTGTCCATAAATTAACAAATATATATATATATATATATTGAAGTCCCAGGTCCATGTCATTTAAAATACCTCTTACAAGGCTGTTGGACTAGAATGAGGAACTGATGATTTTCATTAGCTTGATCCCATATATATATATATATATATATATATATATATATATATATATATATATATATATATATATTATATGTATGTGTGGGTGAAAATATTCTGAAGTGCGTTATTTTTCTTAATCTGACTAGATGAGAGACTAGAATTCTCCTGAGAGTGATTTTTCCCAATGCTTTAGCATTTTTCTAGTCAACACTTACTTCATTTTTATGTAGCGTGGCCCAATGCACAGCCAGATATACCCTTGAGGTGAGCCCACAGAATCCCAAACAGTGTATTAGACTGTGTAATTTCACAGGATGTGCTCTGCTCATCACCTCCAGTGCTGTTCCTTGATGGTCATATTGCTCATTATTTTATTAGTAGCTGACGAAAGCATCTTTTCTCCGTTAGTATCTCTCATCTGAAACAGTTGAAAGCTCATAAAATCCCAGAATATTTAACTATTAGCTCTCAGGAGCTCTGTGAGCTTTCGTGGGCCGATATATCTATGTGTGACAGAATGGAATAGCTAGCACAAGGCTCGGGGGTGGGGGGGGGGCAGACAGAGCTTCATCTGTAACGTAAACCCGTCCTTCCTTGTTCTTGAAGGAAGGGTTGGAAGTGAGATGGAGCAGAATACTAGGAACTGGAGCAAAATAATTATAGATTGTAAACTCTGCATTTTTGAAGAAAGAAGAGAAAGTATGTTGAAAAGTATGTTGGAATTTAGTCGATTTACTCATGGAATTAGTACATTAGGAATTTACTGATGAGTAAATTTAGTACATGTAAAGTGAATTTACTGGAAATTGAACTGCTAAAAGACTCGGGGATGTTTTAATGATGCATTTTTTGACAAAGGATGTCCAAGGGCATGAGTCTTCAAGGGGAACACTAAAAATAGGCATTAATGGAGTGTCACATAGTGGCTAGAGACACAGGGGACAAAGTTGTCGGGGATCAGGCTAATGGAAATCACCAGTTCCTCATTCTAGTCCAACAGCCTTGTAAGAGGTATTTTAAATAACATGGCCCTGGGACTCCAATAAAAAATAAAATCTCTTATCATAGCAATAACAAGAGAAGCTAAGACATCTAGCAAGATGGAAGACAGGATGAGGATCAATCCCCCGACAGAGACAGGATGTTCACAACCAAACAAGAGAAAGACAGCAGCTTGGGAAGCTGTAACCATGGGGACTGTCCCTCTAAAGTTTTTGAATCACAGAGGTTAAGGCCCAGCTTCAGGATTTTGTTGAACCCAAGAACTGATGTACAAATCTGCATGTGTTCAAGTGTGTTCAATTTTCCCAGTGTCCTCTGAATCAAATAGGTAAAAATTATCTGCCCAGAGAAATGCCTTGAGAGGTGAATGTTCTACTATTCCTAAAAGTACAGCTCAATCTTCACTCATTCCTGGCATGTGTGGTCCTTGTTTTCTCTTCCAGTTTCAAGAGAAGAGCAGCAGAAAGTATATACAGGTGAATTCGGAGAAAGACCTGAGTTCAGACTTATTGCCTACTGTGCTCAGTTCTTCAGCTGCCCAGGTTCCTCATGCCCTAAATGATTATGCTAACACATTCTTGGACCAGAGGCACACAAAGTCTCACCAAACTGAGCTCCCTTTACATCATGCATCAATTTTCTTCCTTCCCCAAGGGTCTTTGCTCAGGCCTGTCTCCTGACTGGAAAGAATCCTACATTTGATCTTTCCCTTGACAGCTACTGATGCTCTGTCTGGCAAGCTCAGTTCAGGTTTTACTACGTCAGGAATACTTTGAAAGCCATAAGTCTCTTTGGACTCCTTCTGATGTTCCATGTGTCACAATGGAGTGCTGGAGTGGGACTCAGATTGAATGAAGAGTGATGATTGCTAAATATTCTAGAGATTTTTTTTTTTTTGAGCCAGCAAAGGCTAATAGCTTACCATCAGTCATGGAAGCTGGAAGATGCTACTAATTGGTACTTTGGGATTTTGAAAAGTGGTTTAACCATAATCACTTCTTGTATCATCCTATACATTTTTTTGTTGTATGGATCACAATGCATACCTTTCATTATGCAACCAATCCTTTCATTATGTTAATTCTGCCTCTGCCCCCTCACCAGCCTGGGACACAGGAAAGCTATAAGTACCATTTCCCTTAAGGTTAACAGTAAAATTGCCCATGAAATGGTGTCACCAGGGTAATACAGTGTCTGCACTTTGCAACTGAGAGAGCATGTTTCCTAGTGACTGTGGTTGCCTACCCTCATGGCTTGGTAAAATATAAAGAATTCAGATAACACACCCCACACAGCTCCTCTGAAATAAAACTTTACCTGGGCCTGATTCAACAGCTGGGCTTCAGAAAGTCTGACCTCCACTGGTCCTAGTGCTTCAAACCCTGAGAGTGACCTTCATTGGCTAGCAGATCCCCCAAATACCCAGAAGGTAAGTGACTTCCTTTCCTCTCCAAAAAGCCTCTCCTGACAAGAATGGCTCCCGTCACCATAGAGAGGTTTGACAGAACCAAGGAAAGTGGCATGCCTAGAAACTTGACTACTTGTCAGAGGGACGAGGTAGATAGTTCTGGGGGTACACTGAGTTGTGTCTCTGTCTTGAGGACCTGTCACTGACCTGTGGTATGTGGAGGATGAACCCACTAGAGCATTAACCTCAGTATCTATGAAGATGACTGAATCTCTTAAGCCAGTCAGGGAAGAAAATTCACCCTTCCTGGTCCAAATCTTTTACAGTGCTTTGGCCGAACGACCTCACCCAAGGATCCCAAGTGCAACGTGGAGAACACATTCAGAGGTGAAGCTGCAGACAATTGAGGATCTTCCAGAATAGACACCCAGACCTCAGTTTCTCCTGTTTTCCTGAGAGCCCAGGAAGGATCACCTTCTCTCATCTTTGGGAATGAAAAATCACAAAGAATTCAAGCAGCAGAGCCAAGGCACAATTGCACTCCACCCCCCCTTAACCTTACCAGGCTCAGCTGTGCCCCATCTCTCCTCACCCTCGCACTGGTAAGCCAATAATGCTCATTTTCACTCCTAAGAAATTCAACAAGGGCCTCCCGCAGGCACTCCTCAAACCGGGATGTTCCTACAGATTGCCTGGGACTCCTATTAAGGGGCAGACTCTGATTCAGTAGATCAGGCCTGAGACCCCACATTTCTGCCACGTTTTCAGGCAGTGTTTGAACTGTCCTACACTTTGAGTAGCAGGTCTTAGAAATACACACACACACACACACACACACACACACACACACACACACACACACACACACACACACCTCAGAGAGCTAAGAGTCACAGAGACAAAGTCAGGGGAATTCCTGACATCTCCCGTGAATCTCTCTTTCGGGCTCTGACTATGCACCTAATTTTACTTATCACCTCCCAATTTCTAGGAAAGATGGACAATAAGAAAATTTAGAACACATAGCTAACACTACTCATTTTTTTTTCTCATCCCCTGGCAACATGAGAAAGCAAGTTAAGGTTCCATAGCATTCTCAAATCTGGAGTCCTGTGATCTGCTTACTTAAGCATACCCTGTCACAGGACAGAAAAATGCTTCCTAAGCAGCCAGCCAAGCCCCCCCCCCCCCCAATACTTGTTCAGAATCAAAGGCTGTTATGCTCATCACATGTCCCAGCACTCCTAACCCATGTCATTCTGTTTTTTCTTTTTTTTCTTTAAGTTGTTCTTGTTCAAATGTAAGAGATGCAGGGACAAAGTTCTCTACCCATGGCCTTCGCTAAAACTGAATTATCCTTTTAACGGGCTGGTATCAAACCTCTGGCCTGGTTGATCTGGGCCCATGACTGTCAGGATGCTTTCCTAAGATCAGTAGACTCTCACTCCTAAATTGCACGTGACAGCCCTGCCCATGTTGAATAAAAAGGCCAGGCAGCTTTTAGCTTTGGTTCTGCAGGTTAGAGCTAAATTCCCTTCTTTCTCTTGGGGTGCCAACTGGGGGCATTTGCATAGATGGGGCTGCTCTCTTTCTAGTCTCCTATATTTAACAGGGCCCTAATTACCCACAGGTCTCTGAGTGAGGAGGGTTGATGAGCAGTTCAGGCTCCCTGCATAGAAATAGCCTCAGAATAGTCGCAGTGTTGTTTCTAATTGCAATGGATGAGCAAACTAGCTCATTAATCCTTCTCTAGCAAGCATGCAAACCGGCTGCCCCAGAATAGCCTTGAGCTCAGCCAGCCCACAGCTAGCTTTGGGGCTGCTGGTTTTGTACATATTTGGAGAAGAAAAGATGTCCCCAGGGATGAGAACCATGTTGTGGGGGAAGTGAGGAACACTCTATAGATCTTGGAATCTTAGGTTGAGACCAGAATACAGTGTAGAGAAGTGTCCAAACCACATTAGATCCATGCAGGCACGATCTCCAGAAGTTATGGTAGAACTGAAACATGTCCCTCAAATGTCCTCAACCTGCTCCGACTTCTCTTACTTTTCGGTGTTAATATTTTATTTTTCTCATTGCTTGGATCAAGGATCTAATATCACTCTTTCACACCATAGTGAGAGCACATCTGTTACAGGTTTTCATAGGAGTCTAACTTTGCAACTGACAAAGGTCTTTCTGTTAGCCCCCTCAGTGACTCTGTGAGGCAAGCAAGGGCAGCCATAATTCTCAGTCTATGAGGAAAGTGTGGCACAGCAGATGGTAGGCTAGGGTGTGGTTAACAATGTCAGATCTTAGAGAAGAAGCCACTTTAGCTATATGGTCCAGGTGCTGCAGCTCAAGGAGAAGATATTTGGATATCAATCTTTGTCTTCGGTCAAGTGCTTGAATATCTCAGAGACCCAAGGGGGTCATGATTAGGTGAAGTAATCGCCAAGCAGAAAAGAGGACAGACAAGCTACCTTCCGCCTTCCTTTAGGAAGGAGAAGAGTCTTCCAGAGTTCATAAAGTGACAGATGAACTAGGTTCTTTTTCTCCTTCTCTCTTTCCTTCCCCTTCTATCCCTCTCTGTGCTTTTTTTCCACCACCTCTTCATGAAGATAGCCTGGGAAGATTCCAGGTTACATGGGAGATACAGTAATATGGCAGTAAAATTTCCCAGAATTCCTGGCTCTTGTAGCTGTATTCAGCTATCTTATCTATACAACCCTTTTTTCTATGCAGTAGGCTCTCAATGAAGAAAGCTAAACAGGCTGTGACAAGCAGACAGTAATCACTACACAGGACACATCCGACCCATGGAAAGTCAGCGTTATCATACCCATTTTGTGGGTGACACATGGAAGCTCTATCAAGTCCAGCTCCTCACGTTCAGTGTCATGTGGATAGGGACAGGACATAAAATGCGAAATCTAGTCTGACTCACCCGAAGCTCTGGCTCTCTAATGGGAATGCTGAACTTTCTCTGCTGTAAACTCACCTTGGCTTCCTTTGCTGCTTGACTGTCTAGAATAGATGAGTGAGTGAAGGCAGAGCAAGGGGCTGAGGCTAGCCATAACTGCTCCTATGAAAGTGTTTACCTTCTAACACTTAATACCCACATCCCATCAGCTATGGTCACTATTGACCTTCTGTAGGGAGAGTATGTCGAATTTAATAAAAAGCGCTGATTGGCTGGCCAAAGGCAGATAGGAAGTGTGGGTGGGGCTACCAGACTAAGAAGACTCTCGGAATAGGAAGAACAGAGCAGAATGCCAGAGAGAAGCCAGAAGAAACAGGACAACTATGCTGCTCTGAGAAAGGTACCAAGCCGCATGGCTGAACAGGATAAGAGTCATGGGTTAGATTAAGGGTAAAGAGTTAACAAGTTATATGCCTGGGCCTTAGGCCGATCAGCCTAAAACTATTGTAAGCATCTGTGTGTCTCTGCGGGTCTGTGGGTCTGTGGGTCTAAACCTTGAGGCTAGGCCCGTAAGTCGGGCCAGAAACCTCTTACTACAACCTCCCAAGGTTTAGGAAGTCCTTGCCTAGAAGGCTGAGATGTCTGGAGCAGGGGTCATGTCATGTTAGCATTATCTGAAAATTGACTTTGTTCAGGTCTCATCCTCTGAGCAGATATTCTGTTGTGTGTCACCAGGATGTTCTTTGCACGTAGATGCTGTGTGTGGATCTATTCAACATCTCAACGTTCTAGCTCCACAGAGGTTTAAGAAATGTGTTAGCTTAGTGTGGCTGTGCACCTTAAAGAGATGGGAGCTTATTTTCATAGTTAGAGGGGATAAAAGGCACATCAACAGGTGCACTCACCTTAGGGGGAAGGCATGTTGTTGGTTGTTTTTGCTCTTTGGCTCTTTGGGGGCCTACCACCCAGCTCCCAAATAAATCACACAGGCATGGAAGCTTATTCTTAATTATGCACGTCTGGTCTTAGCTTGGCTTATTTCTAGCCAGCTTTTCTTAACTTTAATTATCCCATCACCCTTATGCCTATGGGCTTTTACTTTTCCTTCCGTAAATCTTACTTTTACTCTTACTCTGTGGCTGTGTGGCTGTGTGGCTGCATGGGTGACTGTGCAGCTGTGTGGGTAGTTAGATGGCTGGTTGGCTGAATGGGTGGCCGGGTGGCTTCATGAGTGGCTGCATGACTGGGTGGATGGCTGGTGGGTGGCTGGGTGGCTGGTTGACTGTGTGGGTGGCTGCATGAGTGGCTGCATAGGTGGCTGTGTGGTTGGATGGCTAGGTGGCTGGGTGGCTGTATGGTTGGATGGCTGGGTGGCTGGGTGGCTGTGGGTGGCTGTGTGGTTGGATGGCTGGGTGGCTGCATGGGTGGCTGCATGGGTGGCTGCATGGGTGGCTAGCCTTTATCATACTCCTCTCCTCTTGCTCCTTGATCTCTTCATTTCCCCCCAGATTTCTCTTTCTATTTATTCCCTGCCTGATAGCCCTTCCTATTCTCTCTCCTGCCTCACTGTTGGCCTTTTAGCTCTTTATTACACCATCAGGTGTTTAGACAGGCACAGTAACACAGCTTCCCAGAGTTAAACAAAGGCAACATAAACAAAAGTAACACACCTTAAAATAATATTCTACAACAGAGGCAACAGTCTGCTCTTTGTTTTTTCCAGGTTTATCAGCTGCTGGAGTTCTCTGGCATTCCTTGGCTTTGGGGCACATTGCCACTCTGTCTTAGCATCCTTACTTCCAGATGTGTCTAGTCCTCTTCTATCAATTTGTGAGGCTTTACTGGACCTTCAATAGTATGTAATAAGCTGCGTAAAAGCCTTCACTAAATCCAGTAATCCTGGATCTATGAAGACAGACCTTCTGTCTTGAGATGTAGAGTGTGAGTACCACTCTAGGGAGTTCCGAGGAGAGACACCCACGCAGTTCCTCTTCCAGAAGTTCATTCCTAAATGATTTAGAAGGATGGGTAACCCCAGTCCATTGCGAGCCACAACCTACATATACAAAGATCCCGAGAGAACTGAACAGGGCTGATGCTGAGGAGATTTACGAAACCCTGGGCCCTGGGTATCTCAGGGAGGTGTGGGTGGAAGCTGGGAGGAGCTACCCAGACAGAGGACACCTAAAGACACTGAGAAGGAGTGGAGGAGACCGGAAAGGGAGTGCACGACTAGGAGAGTAAAGAACAAAACCATCTTGCATCGATCCATGCAGTTATATGTTTGCTGGGCAGAACTGTGCCAGCACACACATAAACTTGTGAACTCACAAAGGCTAGATTG
This sequence comes from Phyllotis vaccarum, assembly GCA_033318265.1. Lineage (NCBI taxonomy): Eukaryota > Metazoa > Chordata > Mammalia > Rodentia > Cricetidae > Phyllotis > Phyllotis vaccarum. The sequence continues at coordinate 11,163,241 of JARWLC010000017.1, read as the reverse complement.
CATTCAAAAGACCAAGGTCAAGCCAGTTAAAGCCCAACTTGCATGGGGGAGGGGTCATTGGCAGTTGATGGCTGTTGAGACTGAGAGAGTCAGATCCCTACAGGGGTGCAGCTCCTAAGAGGCTATGCATGTGCCAGTAGATGGTCACACACATGGACACACACTTGCATATACAGGCAGCTCCATGTGGACTCTGTGGGCTTAAAAACTGAGCACATGCAGATGGAAGGGAAAGCTAGCTAGCAGGGAGAGGATGCAAGGGTGTTTGGAGGAGAGTGCAGAGGTGGATTCTATACAATGTACTACACGCATACATAAAATTCTCAAGGAAATGACTCAGAGCTGTCCTCTAAAATGAAGTATGCCCCACCCTCTCCATGTGCTCCATCATGTGACTTGCTCTTTCAGACTTTCTCAAGCCCTAAATGAGTGGTAATAGTGCGCTTCTACCTCAGGCTGATCCTACAAAGGTGAAGGCAGTATGTGCAAATGAATGTAGATTGTCTGTGGTAAATATATAGCACACAGGAATTTTCCTCCGGCTTAGCACATTCTACTCCATAAAGACTACTTTCTATCTTTGTGAGTCTCACATTTTTTCTTTCTTTTTTGTACATGTTTATGTGGGATGTGTGTGTATGTGTGTGTGCATGTTATTTACAAGTATAATTGTGTATATTTGTGTGTCTTCATCATTCTCCAGTTTTGCTCTGTGATTCAGCATTTCTCACCGAACCTGGAGCTCATCGATAGCTAAACATACTGACCAGTGAGCTTTAGAACCTGCCTCTCTCTCTCTCTCCCAGCACTGAGTTTGCAGATATTCAACCCAGATTTTTATGTGGGTGCCAGGGATGTGAACTCAGGTCCTCATCACTGGGTGGCTGACATACTGATTGAAGCATCCCAAGCCTGTCTCAGGATAAAATAAAGGTCATACATTATAGAATTGAAGTACTCCACAACAGGAGATCTTATTAACAGAGCCATGCTATTTGTATTATTGAAAATGCTCATCCTAAATCAGTCCAGACCTGAATATCACATGAGTTATATGGTTAAAATTATACTTTCTACATTCAATCCTGTAGCTCTTCCTAGTGTTGATATATTCACTATGAAATATTTGAAGATGACATCTGGTCATATCACCACTGATCCTATCAGAAATAAAAGAAAAAAAAAACCTTTAAATAGTGGGAATTTGTCAAGGTAAATGTCATAGCAAAAAGGAGCAAATTTCAAGATAAAACATGTTCCAAAATACTAATTATCACATAAAATCTCAAGTGTTTACCAAATACTCTGAGTTATATCCCTTTGGTTAGTGGGTTATTTTTGTTTCTAAGAAAATAGCTAACCAACAGCAAAGCCTGGAAAACTATAGTTTGTTGGTTAGTAATTCTTTCACCTAAACACTGACGGCCCCTAAACACATCCTCGGAACTAATGAAGTACTTTGTTATGTGTAGGGCTTGCTAAATGCTTTCTTCATGTTTTGCTATACTGACAACAGGACATTTACCCTGACAATGGTGTTTTCTCAGATCTCTTTAAGAACATCTTGCTGGGGAAAGCAGATGCTCAGCAGTTAAAAGTGTGCACCATCTTCTAGCCTCTGTGGGAACCTGCACTCACACGAACACACACACACACACACACACACACACACACGTGTTAAAAAGAATATCTTTAGTATTATTACTTGTAGTATTATTTGAAGGACTAGGAGTTATAGTCAAAGGCAGTTACATAAACCACTAGTTCGAACTAGTGAATTTTATTGTCCCAAGGAGAGACAGAGTCCGAGAGCAACAGATTCCAAAACCATCAAGTATCCTTTTGCATGACACAAAGTCTGCTGAACCATTTGCCAGTGATGTCCTGGATAAAAGCCACAATATCCCACGAATATTCATTTACAACTCCGCTCAGAGGTTAGAGCTGATATTAATGAATAATAAATTGCTCCAGAGGAGTGATTCTTTTAACACTACTATAAAACAAGGAGAAAGGTTACCTTCTGCAATATGTGGGCTTAATAGTATTTAGAATCTGTCCGCATATATGGGCATGTGAATAAGTAGAAAAGGCAGTGTGTATAAAAAGGAAGGGTGAACCTGTGTGTGTGTGTGTGTGTGTGTGTGTGTGTGTGTGTGTGTGTTTGTGTGTATCTTTATGGAACCAAATATAAAAAGTATCACATGAGTCTTCTTTTAACAAACATCAATCACATGCTATGATGGTAAAGAAGGCTGTTTGGAATTGTTGGAATCCCCTATTAGTTGGTTATCTCCGGACTTCAATATGAAGATAAAATTCCCTTGGAATGCCAAATGGTCTAAGAACACAAACATGTCACTGTCTGCCGCATGAAATATCCCAGAGGTTGTTAGAACTGTAAGATGGAATACGGAAGAACAGAAGAAACAGAATGAAGTTTTTCAGATGAAAGCTGTCTTCTGTGAGAATGTCTGCTGTCCACTGAGTGACCAGTGGCATAAGAACAGAACCAAGAAGCACAGTGGTCACTAGTGAACAGCCTGCACAGAGAACCAGTTGCCTGGATAGAGCTGTATGGTCCTCAGAAAAGAAGGAGTACCACTTGCTGAACATAGTCTAGTTTTGCTTAACTCTCTTGTCTCCACCCTCTCCATACACTTTGCCTTGCTCCTGCCAGATTCTCCATTAGCATTTGTGTGGGATTTGAGATATGGCTGGGCTCCTCAACAGCCCTGGAAAATTCCATTTATCTTGTAACGTATCAGAATGCTCCTGGCTCTTCCGGAGGCTAACCTAAAGTGTTGTCTGTCCCGTGTGACTATAACAGGATATTCATTGCTGCGTGATTCTACAGAAAAGAAATGGTTATTGTCTCTTATAATTTTGGAGACCCATGAAGATGGCTTTGGCCCCAACTTCTAGTGGAAGTATACATGTAAGGAAGATGTCACATGCAGAGTTAGGGAGTAAAATAGGACCTGGCCTTCTTCCTTTGTAACACTCTCTCTTAGACACTAATCTAGAACCTAGAGACTTGACCTACTCAAAGGACCTAAAATTAACCAGTTCATCTGCATGGTCTCTTAGTGACCAAACTACCTTCCATTGGGCTTTTAGTTTACTAAACTTTTTTCCACCTCGATATTACCATCAACCTTCTAGCACAAGAAGTCAAGGGGGGAGAGGGGTAAATTTAAAGCGCATTAACCCATAGCAAAAAGAGTGGGAGGTGACATCAGAGTCCTGAACCCTGCCCAACAACCTAGGGAACTGGAGTCTTGGTTCAACCTACTTTGTAGAGGTTTTACTGTTCAAAAGCAAATTGTGGATGTGTATTCATGGTATAGAAATGAATGATGACCTGACAGGTACCTTGGAAATAGCAAGTCACTCAGGTGAACATTATGGATGATTAAATAGCCAATAAGGACATCCCTGTGTTCTCAACATCTCTCTAGTACAGTGGTTCTCAACCCTCCTAATACTGTGACCCTTTAATACAGTTCCCCATGTTATGGGGGGGGGACCCCACCCATAAAATTATTTTGTTGCTTCTCCATAACTCTAATTTGCTGCTGTCCTGAATTAATATCTGATATGAATGCTATCTAATCTGTGACATCCCCTTCCCCAAAGGGGTTGAGATCTGCTGCTTTAGAGTGATAAGTAGCATGTAAACAACTACCCTCTGTCTGTTTCTGTCTCTCTTTATCTTTCAGATTTCAGATTTCTATTTCATTGTTTATTTTTCTCTCCTGGGATGTTAAAGTTAAAATGACCTGCCTTCCTAATGATTGATTATTTGAGAATCTAATTTATACCCCTAACAGATTTTTGCTTAGTGCCATTGTGCTCCTGGCCCTGCCCTAGGACTATGAAACAACACAAATAGATCATACTGACACTTAATGTGATTTATTTAGCCACTAGTTTTGAAGTTTTTGACTTTACTCTTTCTTTTAAAAATCAGGTTTATGCAGGTATGTATAGGTCTGTGAACATGAGTGTAGTACCTTCTGAGACAAGAATAGGGCATGATTCTCTGGAACTAGAGTTACAGGGGATTGTGAGCTGCTTCACATGGATGCTAGAGATTTTGAACTCAAGTCCTGTGAAAGAGCAGTATGTTCTCCAAAACACTGAGCCATCTCTCTAGCCTCATGTTCTTGATTTTTTATTTGCTTCCTACATTCTTCCCACTCCCTTCTTCTTCATGCACACCCCCCCTCCCATGTACACATAAACCATGTAAAAAGTGCATACAGCACCCATGATCTTATGTGACTTGATGATAGAAACGCATTACTGGACTAGTAACTCTAACTCTGAGGAAGTTAGGGATCCCAGAAGTAGCTCCTGGTGGATTCTGTACAGGCTGGTAGTAGTTCAAGGAAAGGCTTTCAGCCATGCTTGATGGAGTAATTACAGCCCACTGTCCTTAAGTTGACTTTGATGGTCATGGGCAGAAGTTGGAATTAATAAAGCCATCACAAAGAAATGTGTGAGTTCCTCATGTCCCTGGAGAGACATTTGGTTGAGTCATACTCAGCATTAAATCAAGTCCTGGGTTTATTTTACAATTCTTAGATATTCATCCTCAGAAACAGAAGAGATGGCTAATGTACCCCTGTCCTTCAGAAGGACCTATCAATGCCCTATCAGCCAGTGTGATCACATTCAAGGTGTGACACTAACATGTTATCTTGAAAGCTGAAACCACCATATAGGTGTTCTGGAAGAACAACCAGTGATCTTAACCACTGAGCCATCTCTCCAGCCCCACACTTGACTTTTAAATGACTCATAATAATGAAAATGGGCAATAGAAGCAAAATGCTTTTGAATAAACATGGCTTCCTTGATACATGTGACATGAAGAAGCATCACAGACCCAAATTTGAAATGCCAGTGATTTTTCTGGTGATGAGCTGGGTAACGGTCTGAGGAGAGGAAGAGTTGTTTACCACTCAACATCCCCCAGCTGTTCCCAGCTGGAAATGAAGTAGACTATGCCTGACAACAATTAGGGTCCCAAAGTGGGGTACATCTGTTTTGAACACACACCTCTCTTTGCCAGCAACTTCGAGATCACCCACCAGGAGAAGATTTCCAAGGTTGTTTGGACATTTCAAGGAAAATGGCTGCATTTCCTGTTCCCTTAAGGTTTACTGCTTGTGTCCATGGGGACAAGAAGCAATGTAGAAAGATTGGAAAAATGGGGCTGTTAGAAAGTAAAGTGGGCATTCTACTGGCTCTGTCTTCTGCCTACTGAGTGTCTAAAGCCTATGTTGGATATGATCTGCCTGTTTGCTTATTAACAGCATTCTTTCTACATTTAAGGAGAAAAAGAATGTGCAAAGAAAGTTTGTATAATTGTGACCAAGTATCTGGAAAATCCAGGAAAGGTGTGTTTTGACATACTGTTCCAGAAAGCTCAGCTTATAGTTGCCAGGGCAAGACATGGTGGCAGTGGACGTGTAGTAGAAGAACATCTTTACTTCATGATAGGCAGAGAATAGAGTAAGAAATGGACTAAATACTGGGTATAACCAAGCATGAGTACTCAAAGTCTCAGCCTGTAGGGAACCTTTCAGATTCAGACCCCAAAAACTACCAACATTAGACTTCATGGCCATCATTGGTACACTCCAGGAGGGATGTGAATGAACACTGGCAGGTGGCTGCTGGTCTATCTTCAGATGTGAGATGCTCATGATTCTTCTGATTATAAAGAAGATTTTGAACCACTCTCTAAGCTTTATCTTAGACTCACATTGTCACAATAACTTTCACCTTTTCCCCCTTCTCTGTGCCATATGCCTCTTGAATTTACTCAGTACACATCCAGGCTTCCAGAGGGAAATTGGCCTCTCCTTATCTTGCTTAATCTCTTATCTTTTGCTTAAAACTTTTGGAGATGTGACATTTAGTAGTGCAACTGGCTCATGACACCATTCCCCAGTCAGTGGGTAGTGATCTGAGTTATCTCAGGGGTAGAAGTTCAGAATAACACACTTCAGCCAGTGACTGCGCTCACAGTGCTCTTACAGTGTGGTTTTAGGTTAAAGGGAATTCCCAGAAAAACTGTACGTGTTGTCCAGTGGTGACCTATCTGAACAGAACTCCACAGGGCAGCACCAGGCTGAAAGTGTTAGTTTTCCACTTCACATGAGTCTCATTAATGCAGCATTGGGTTAGGCAGTCACCCATCAGTTTTTCCTTATCAGATAGAATAATTTAGCTGTCAGAAGAGTCCACTTGGACCAGTTATTTGGCCATGTCAATACCCTACCAATGCTGTTTACAATCAGGACTTATAGGAGCAACAGAACAATATGTTTAAAATCAATAAAAATACACTATAATATGAAAATAATGGGTAGACAGTAAAAATGAAAGTAGACTCTTTAGAGATTGCCCCAGTCAGCTTTTAGTCTACACCTACATAGATGTACAATCCTGGTATTAAAAAAAAAAAAACTACAACAAAAACCAAAAACTCCATTCTTCCTCTGTCTAAATTCTAGAACCATGTCTTGGACCCATCTAGTTTACTATACAGATAATTACAACGTGACTCTATTCAATAAATAGTACTAGAGACACCTATTTGGCATTAGTTCAGTTGTATCTAACTAAGCAGTGTTTGATTTCTATCCAGCTCACCCCTCACCCTGGAAGCTCTGTCCTGCTCTCCTGAAGGGTTGAGGTCTTTTTGATCTTACCAAGGGTACACTTGCAGGATGTCAGCTCCACAAGCTCATTCAAGACAGCTGTTTACAAGCATCTGCTCTTCATACAGAGGCTACACATGCAAAGTGGAAAATTAATTGTGAGGACACCAGGAGCATCTCCACCAAGGCAGTGTTAGGTACCCCTCCTTCCTTTCTCCCCCACTCTCTCTACCTACCCCATCTTAAGATTTCTATCTTTGAGCTTCTTTAGATGCCAGTTATCAGCATAGATGTTTTATCATATTTTTCTATAACAGAAAGAAGAGTTTTCAAGCTAGTAAAAGGTCAGAGGTCAACCTCATTGTGCAGACTCTCCTGCATCTTTCACTTACACGCTTTGCTTTGGAAGAGCAGTCGGTATAGTTTCAGTATGAAGTGCTCAGGCTTATGTGTTGAACACCAGGTCCTAGCTTGTGGCACTATTTTGAGGCTTCTGGAAATTTCTGAACTCGGGACCAAATTGAAAGAGGGAGGTCTTTGAAGGCACCTGCTTCCAACTTAGTATCAAAGTAAGTTGCCCTGATATTTTCACATAGGGCACTGATACAGATAACCATGGATGGGACCCTCAGAAGCCATAAGCCAAAAGATCTCTATTTTTCTGAGTTGTCTATGTTAGGCAACTTGGTGACCGCAGCAAGAAATCAGCCAACATGGTAGTTATTCCTAATAGTTATTTCTCAGTTTTAGAGATTGTTGATTGCAGAATTAGACAAATTATGTCTGTTATACTAATGGAACAATATATCCCGAGACAGACTTAGCACTCTTGAATTATAATCTATGTGCAGCAGCAGGTGCGTAGGCCCTTCAGTCAGCCAGACATCACTGTTGGTTCTGCTTTGCTCATCTCAATTTCCTCTGGCAGCTGCCTGGTGGGGTTATGAATGAGTCCCCAGTCTCCCAGAAGCCTGTAGAAAGAGAGGTCATTTTTCCATCCTGCAAGAGAAGAATAGTATGGAAACCTCTCAATCCTTAGCAGGACAAAGGATTTGATTGAAATCATATATTATGCCCACAAAACATAATGTTTGAAGTAGGAAACTAGAAAAGACTTACTCTTCATGTCCAGTAACGTGGCTTATTCCCTAACCTATGTTCTAAGTTCTTCTTATATCTAACAGTGGCATGTTTTTATACACTTTTGTAACTAGGCCTCTTGCTTTACATAATATCAAAAGTGTTTCTGCAGATTAGTAGTTTCAATGGCTGCTTGAAATGATGACTGCAGCAGCTTGCACACACACACACACACACACACACACACACACACACACACACACACACACATATAGTTTACTAAGTATGATATATTATTAAGTGTTAAGGAATTTCTGTTATATTCCCAAGTATGAATATTCCCAGGTCATCTTTCAAATCGAAAGCACAGCACAAGCCTTTAATTATCATCCTCTCTGACTTCACCATCTCTTTCCTCTTCTCCTCCAACCCATCTCTCCTTCTTCTTTCAAGTTGCTCTTTAGTCACTGGCTGGCAGCTCATTGTTATTGTATACAGCTTGTGTGTTGCTTGTTGACTGTACATGCCCATAAGCTCCTGTATACAGAGCAAAAAGCATGTGGCATCTGAGTGGACTTGCTTGCTAGTCCACAATGTTCTGCTCAACCTATGTTTAACATCAGTACTTTCTTGTAGAAAGGAAAAGAGGAGTGACATAGTATTGTATTTTCTTTTTAATATTTATTTTGTGTGTGGGGGTGTGTGTGTGTGAGTGGGTGGGTAGGTTGGTGGGGGTGTGTGGGGGTGGGTGGGTGCTGGCTGTATGAAGGTGCCTATGGAGACCAGAAGACAGCAGCTGATCTTCTGGAACTGAAGTTACAGGTGGTTGAAAGCCATCCAACATGGGTGCTGGGAACTGAACTCAGTTGTTTGGAAGACCATCAGCTATTCCTAAACACTGAGCCCTGACTTGTTTCTGAGACAGTCTCACTGTATAACCTAGGCTGGCCCTGAACTTGGTGACCTCCTAACTCAGTCTCATGAATGCTGGAATTAGAAGTGAACAGCACAAAACTTGGCTATCGCTCATTTTCTTTCCCCTTTTTCTTCTTCCTTCCTTCCTTCCTTCCTTCCTTCCTTCCTTCCTTCCTTCCTTCCTTCCTTTCTTTTTAGTTTTTCTGAAATCCAGGGTCTTGCACATCCAAGCAAGCTCTGGACCATTGAGCTACACACCCATATTATATTACTGTTTGTTAATTTTTCATTAAATGAAGTTATAGCTTTCTGGTTACTGACTGTGAATTAACCTTCATTTGTGACAGCAGATACCTAGCCTAGCGCCATACCCTTCCTGACTCTTATACTCTCTTTGAGTCTATGGTTCCCTTCAGTGAGTGGCTTCCTGTCTAAATATCTATAGCTTAGACACATAAATTGCTAAGACAGCACACCACAACAGTTTATAAATTTAATGTTTTAATGAGCGATCCCAGAATGGGCATTTCACCAATCTCTTTATCCAAGATCAAGTAATTCAGTTCACATTTCTTCACTCTGAAATGCTTCATCAATTATTGAAAATAAGATTTTCCTGTGAGGATTTCTCATTAGTGTGAGACTTTGTGCCTACTATAAAGACTAGGTGTTAAAAAGGCCAGCAGACAGTGGCAAGAAACCTCTGAAATCTTGAGAAATTGGTTGTGTTTTTAAAGGCGAAGCCACTAAATCCAATTACCAGATGCAAAGGCACAGAAGGACAGGCTTTGGTCCAATTAATGGATAATTCTATTGGTGGTACTATTGCAGAGCTGGTGTTTTTTTTTTTTTTTCTTCTTCTTTTTTATTTAAGAAAGTTTTCATTTACTTTACATACCAACCACATATCCTCCTCTCAACACCCCCCCCCCCCAGCTCCCAATCCATGATCCACTTTCCATCCCCTCCTCCAAAAGGGTAAAGCATCCCACGACGAGTTAGCAAAACCTGGTACATTTAGTTGAGGCAGGACCAGGCCCCTACCCCTTGCATCCAGGCTGTGCAAGGTGTCCCATTATAGGTAATATGCTCCAGTAAAGCCAGTTCACACACTAGCAATAGAACCTTATTCCGCTACCGGAGGCCCATTAAACAGCCCAAACTATCCAACTGTCTCCCGCATGCAGAGAGCCTATTCTGGTACCATACAAGCTCCACAGCTGTAGGTCTAAAGTTTCTGAACTCCTACTAAATTGGTTAAGTTGCCTCTGTAGGTTTCCCCATCATGATCTTGACCCCCCACCCCCCACCCCCGGCATATCATCCCTCTTCTCTCTCTTCAGCCAGAGTCCCAGAGCTTGGTCTGGTGCTTGGCTGTAGATCTCTCCATCTGCTTTCATCAGTTACTGGATGAAGACTCTATGGTGACAGTTAGGGGATTTATCAATCTGGTTACTGGGGTAGGCCAGCTCAGGCACCCTTTCCACTATGGCTAGTGGTCTAAACTGGGGTCATTCACGTGCATTCCTGAGAACTTCCCTAGCACCAGATTTCTCCCTAGGCCCATAATGTCTCTCTCTATCAAGATATCTCTTTTATTGCTTTCTCACTCTGTTCCTGTTCCAGCTTGATCATCCCGTTCCCTTGTATTCTCATCCCGGTAAGATGGGAAAAGAAGGGAAGTCAGGGGTCGGGAACAGGGCTATTGCTTGTGGTCCTTCTTGATAATGGGCACTCATCTGTTACCACCTGAGCCCTCCCTTCAAGTCCCTGTGGTCACCTGAACACAGGCAGCTAGAGCCCAGCCCACTCTTTAATGCATATAAACTCTTGCATTTATTTGAAGCCTATTTTTAATTTTCTAATGCATTTTCATTTATTTATTAGTATTTATGCATTTGTATCTTATATGTGTGTATGAATGTGGATACATGCATGCCATGGAATTATAGGCGTGCTCAACTCTAAAATATAGCTCCTCCTTTTTTTCTCATTTTGTTCTTAACTTTTCAGTATCCCTCTCTTTCAGAAATACAGCAAAATAGAGCTGGAGACATGGTTATAACGAATTGCCTCTGGGGTGTGTCTTTCTAAAGCAGTTCAAACAAATGCCCTGTGATATGAACAGGAGGAGGTCAGTGCTTCTGCTTGCCCTGCTCACGTCTGGAAAGATTTCGGTGGCTTAGGAAAACATTTACTCACTGAGTTCTTTTGTCTTTTTATTAGTTCTTTGAGAGTTTCACATGATGGGTTCTGAGGATACTCATCCTCCCTCCCCAACTGTCTTAGGTATGGTAGGATTTCTGTTGCTGTGAGGAGGGGTACAGTGTACCTTGCCAGGTCTTTGTGTTGGTCATCAGTCATTTCAAACAGAGAGTGAAAGTTGACAGATGTGTTACAATAAGGTTTTCAGGCCCAGATGGCCAGAAGTCTAGACCCACAGACCTGCTGTGCCAGACTGCTTAGCTGCCCGCTGCTGCTTAGTCCCCCAAAATGATTCAGATGTTTATACTAACTTTATGCTGTTTGGCCTATGGCTCAGGCACATTGCTAGCTAGCTCTTTCATCTTAACTCAACCCATTTCCATTAATCTGTCTGCCACGTGGCCTGTGGCTCAACTGTGTTCCTTCCATGTCTCGTCTTTGGCAGGGGGCTCTATCTTATCTGACTCTGCCCTTCCTTTCCTACCTATTCTGATTCCCCATCTACTTTTTCTATGGTGCCTATCATGGGCCAAAACAGCTACTTTATTTAAAGATTGATATTTATAACATATAGAAAAACATTTTCATATCACAGGTGCCTTAATCTAAGGAAAAACGATAAGCCGTTAGGGGTTGGTTCAATGTTATGTTCATTTAAAAGAATAATAGTAGTAGGTTCTTGATGTGGGAATGCCTTTCTGTATGCTGTGAATCTCAATCTTTAAATAAAGGAACTGTTTTGGGCCATGACAGGCACCATAGAAGAAGTAGGAGGAGGAATCAGAATAGGTAGGAAAGGAAGGGTGGAGTCAGAGGCAGATCGAGTTGAAGCCACCCAAGGAGCAACATGTAAGGAGTACAGGTGAGCCACGGGCCACGTGGCAGACAGATTAATAGAAATGGGTTGAGTTAAGATGTAAGAGCTAGCTAGCAAAGTGCCTGAGCCATAGGCCAAACAGCATAAAGTTAATATAAATGGCTGAGTCATTTCTGGGGGCCTTGGCAGCAGCGGTGGCGGTAGGTGGCTAAGCAGTCTGGCACAGCAGGTCTGTGGGTCTCGGACCCCTGGCCGCCCAGGACCAAAGAAACCCCACTACTACAGGTTCTCCCCAAGGGCCTGTCATCTGTCTAATCTGTTTGTTTGTTTTCCAACAACAATGCCAGGTATGTGTTTTATTTTGGGGAGCAGGCCTTAAGTCCTCAAACTTGCTGAGCTCTTAATCACCGGGGATCATGTTGAAATGAAGGTTCTGTAGCAGATCTGGATTAGGTGGACCCCAGCATTTCTTATAGGCTCCCTAAGGGCAGCTCCTGGTATATGCCTTCCAGAGAAAGTACTCTGAGCTTTAAAGCCCCATGGTAACCCAAGACAGGCATTCGATCTATGAAACCCTCAAAGTGGGGTATAAACCAGGTCCTAGAGAATGGATATATGGTTTACCAGAGCAGGCACTCCTGGTGGGTGGAGGAGGTGGCTGTAAGGTAAAACTGAGTAAAAAAGGTGCAAGACCTGACTCAGAGAAGAGGTGCAGAATGATGAGAAGTAAGTGGTACACCAAGGAACTTTGGTATCCTCTATTTGGCATTTGGATGCATCACCCTTAGGAAGTATTGTGAGGCTGTGCCCACTAGAGAGGATGGTCTGTGAGCGCTTCACATCATCTGCATAGCTGTGCACACAACTCGGAGAAAATGCTGAGGTTCTGTGTGTTTATTTCTTTATCTCTTTCCTTTTTAGGCCTGGGGCACATGTTTCCTTCTCTTTTGAGAGTGAAATCATGTCCCTAGGTATAGGTTTTTAAACCTGTCTCCCTCTTTCTCTATGAGGGTGATTGTCCATCCGACTTTATGAGGAAGCTTGGAATTGCTCCTTGACACACCAGCTCCCAGCCTCTTGTCTTGGTGATTTCATTTTATTGGGGGAAATGTGGGGACTGGAAAGCAGTGTTTGAACCAACTTCCTGAGGCTACTGGAAGGCATGACCCCTGCTCACTGTCCTTTATCTGAACTGAGCCCCCTTGCTGCAGATTCCTAGTAAGGGGATGGTTGAGCTTCCATGGCTCAGAGGCCAGTACCCATAGTCTCATGCATTAATAAATGACACTCCTACTAATGATAGGTTTCATTAGCATGTGCTAAGTCTATAGCAGTGATGCACAGCTGTCTGAGAAACTGCAAATCAGAACACAGCTCACAGTGAGAAAACATCTTGAAGCTCCCATAGATCATTGCCTAAGAGCACATTGGCAGTCTATAATAAATGACCAGGAGATGAATGGAGCTCACATTTTGAAGGAGTGAGAGATTATCCTTTTTTGCCAACAACACATGATTTCTTGAGTTCATTTAGAAAGGAACTTTGATTCAGCTGTTGGGAGTGAAGCCCATGAGACCATGCTGACCATACAGAATTCTCACAAGAGCCTTCCTTTGCCAAGGGCTTGATTTTATTTGTGTATTTTATTTCTTAAACCAATTCAATTATCCTCCATTTTTACTTTGGCTTACTGAAGTATGATTTTCATAGACTAGAAGATGTCAATGAGTGTGACTAATGTATCCAGCCATACCATCATCCTGATCATGGTGTTGGGTATTTCCATCATCCCTCAAAGTACCCACTAAGCTTCACAATTGGCTCCTCCACTTAAGTCGTTCCACTGATTTCATTTCATACAACTAAAACATAATTATGTGTTTTTGTATCTGGAACAAGACTTTATATTGTAGTATTAAATAGTATAATAGGTGTACCACAGTATCATCTTTTATTAAAGAGTCCATCTGTTGACAGATATTTGGTTGAATTTTAGTTCAAAATATATGTACATAAAGGTGTCAGATTTACTTATGAGTCTTGGTGTGAGATTGACTTTGCATTTGTTTTATATAAAAAATTGCATGTGTAATTGCTAGGATTCATACTTGGCTGTCACTTGGCGAATTGTAGCAACTTGTATTAAGGTTCTCCAGAGGAATAGAATTTTATATATATATGAATATATATTGGAAATTTATTAGGTTGGCTTACCCAGCACAGTGTAGTTCAAAACGTCTGTCTTCATTCTAGGCAGTTCCAGAATCCAGTAGTTGCTTAGTTCACAAGGCTAGTTATCTCATAATCCCAGTCTGATGTTGAAAGTATGAAAGATTCAGTCTGTGTTGGAAGCCTGAGGAACCTGGTTCTACTCACTGAAGAAATGCAGCAGTGGCAGGTTGAATCAGGGAAGCATAATTTGCCAGAAGAGAGAAAGTAAACAGGAAAAACAAATATATTTTCTTCTTCCATCCACTTTCATGTGGATTACCACCAGCAGGTGCCACCTACATATATGGCTGGTCTTTCCCTTTTAAACAAGCTGATCCATCAAGAAGGGCCCTCCCAGCCTGTCCAGCTGATTCTAGTTGATTCCAAACCCAGTCAAGTTGACACCTGTAATCAACCATTACATAGCTCAAAATTCTTTTTCAAAGTTATTAAAATGTTTTATATTCCCACCAACAACAGAACCCCAGTTGCTAAACAGCTTGCTAGCATGTGCATGTCCTTCACATCTTAGCTGCTCTGCAGTGTATCTCATTGTGGTATTAAAGGATACTTTTCCACTAAGAACTTAAAACAAATATTAGCTTCTTCCTCAATTCCTACGTGAAAATTAAGTGGAAATGAATTGTAGGTGTAAAAAAAGAGAAAAGAATGAAGACTACAGTTGTTGATAAGCAAACAGAAGCAAATCCACACTGGAGATGGGCACATATTTTTTATACAATTCATTAAAAGCAATTAAACATGAAAGAGAAAAAGTGAACTCTAGAGTCTCATTAAAGTTTAAGCTTCTGTCACGTCATGACTTGGCATTGACAAACTAAAAGAGCAAGAAGCACATTAGACTGCTCACAAGCAGCCATTTAATAAAAGACTCGGATCAAAAATCCGTTAACAGTTGACATAATTGAACAAAAGAAAATAAACTCACTAAAAGGGATCTGAGCTTGAATATATTTTTGTAATGCGTAATTTTACATAAGTCCATAAGTTGGCTTACAGGCATTTTACAAAGGGTGGTCTTGAGCAAGGAAGATGGTTCAGCAGCTGCAAGCTCCTGCTGTTCTTCCAGAGGACCCTAGTTTGATTCCTAGTACCCACCCACATTGGGTGCCTCACAATGGCCCAAAACTCTAGATCCAGGGACCAGATTCCCTCTTCTAGCCTCCTTGGCACTTGCACACATTTGTACACATGCATCAATGCACACAAGTAAAACTAAGAGTAAATATTAAAATGTGATCTTTACTTTTCTCCTTTTGTTTTATTTTCCTTCATTCTCCCAATTCTCTCGGTATAGTACCCATCAACAGTGCCTGGGGCTTGTGATAGCTCAAACTGTTCCTCTGCTAAGTGAGTCAGATGATGTCAAACACACACACACACACACACACACACACACACACACAGAGATAAACACACGCACACATATGCACACACACATTTTTTTTAACAAATGACATCGTATTATATTTACACTTAGGCATTCTGTTTTTTACTCTCAAATCTTCATTATTGACACTGATCTGTGTCTCATACCTCCAATCTTTCCATATTCACACCAGTATACTCTAATGTGATGGGCATTTAACATAAATTATTCATTTTTCTGCTCTCTCCACATGGACAATAAGAAAATGAGCATCCTTGAATGTGCCCTTTAATATTTTTATTTCCAGGCATACAGTTCCTTCTAGGTTGTGTGTGTGTGTGTGTGTGTGTGTGTGTGTGTGTGTGTGTGTGTGTGTGTGTGTGTGTGTGTGTATACACACACATACATATACTGGTTGTTCTTCTCCCCTCCCAGAACCAGTCACTAGATACAGAAACCCTTGCAGCAGCCGACCTGGGTTCAAGTCCTAGCACTGCCACTTGTTGACTGAGCAACCCTAGGCCTTGGAGTGCACACCTGTGAAATGGGGCTAAAGGCCCTCGCCTCCTTTGAGTGAATTTCTATCTTCTGAGAACATAGGGGATGCAGCAGAATTATGAGCTGCGTCTATTGTTCATTTCTTGAATGCAGAATAAGAATATAATTCCCCACTAGAACTTAGTTTACATTCCAGCAATGTAGTGGCTAAAACTGACAATCTCTCTCTCTCCCCACAGAACATTAAATCTGGTAGGAAATTTCTACAGCATTTACAGTTTAAAATTATTGGCTTGTTTTATAAAATATAATCCCAACTTTGCTTTTTATGCCTTTCCCTGACTGGTAACGCATTTGATATTCTTTGACTGGCAACTTTGATCTCGTTTGTACTTTCACAGATTTGCTACATATGCATCTTAATGTAATTCTAATCTGTTCCTTAAACTTCTCAACAATTTTTTTAGTTTGTGAATTGATGCTTTTCTGTGAGTTTTAGCTTCTTCTCGCCTACTGACTTTGGGTATGATATTTTTTGTCATGTGATACTGTTCCAGAACATCATAGTAAACATTTTAACACAATAAAATGTCATTATTTTTATATGGCTTATATTTTCCGGTGTTATTTACCACTTTTAGATAAGGTTAGGTTAGATATCATTATGTTTAATACTTTCTGAGATCATTTCAAAAAAATAAATACTGCTTAACTTTCCCACATTAAAGCATTCATCTCAGTGGAGTGGTACACACTTTGATCCCAGCACCCAGGAGGCAGATGCATGATCTCTGTGAATTCAGGGCCAGTCTAATCTACATAATGAGTTGCAGGTCAGCAGGGTCACATTTCATCCAAGCTCCATGATCATCATTTCTCCCAGGCATTATTTGCCCCCCAGAGATGATCACCATTCTCATAAGGACCATACCAAACCAGTGTAAGGAATATGGATTCTGGTGTAAGCACAGTCCACACTGAAGCTATTTTAAATATGGTCTCTTTTAAATCCTTTTCTTTAGTTTTGAGAATTTCATACAGTGATCAATTCTTCCAACTCATTTCCCCATCCAATCTTCCCCTTCTCTGCTCCGATATATCTTTTTTTTTTTTTTTTTTTTTTTTTTTGCTATCCCAGTTCACTGGTTAGTTCTTCCCATGAGTGTGGGACCACTCAGTTGAGCATCAGAAATTTACAGGCTCCACATGTTCAAAGAAGAAGGATTCTCATTCCCCTGGCAACCACACTGTCAGTAGCTCTTCAGTAAAGGGTGAGGCCTGAGATCATTTATCTCATCTATTCTAGACTCTGACTGGCTTATTCCTGTGTTAGTTTGCATAGATAACCACATTTACTGCAAGTGCCATAATGCCATAGCTAAGCTGTGTCCTGAAGATGGTATTTCACAGTACTGTCCCCCATTCTCTGGCTCTTACAGTATCCCTTCCTTCTGTTTCTCATGATGCTCTCTGACTCTTGATCCTGGTAGTGCTGGAGGGGCTAATATAGACGCTCCATCTAGAGCTGAGTGCTCGATCTGTTCTCAGAATCTCGATCAAATATGTGTCTCACCATTGACTGCTGCTCACTGCAAAAAGAAACTTCCCTGACCAAGGTCAGAGCAGCTCAGGTCTGTGGGCATAATAGAAAGCAAGTTCTGTCCTAGGGCCTATTATGATATCCCCAAGCAGGGGCTTTTGGCCAGTTACTGTTCCCAACTCAGCTTGTTTGGCCGCTTAGATGCCTCTAGTCATCCTATATGAAGTGGTGACAGGATTCTAATACAATTTGTTACTAAATTGATAATTCCAGCATTCCAGCTGGTTGTTCTGTTAGGGCAATAAAATGACTAAATCATTTGTTTATTTTGTAGTCTCTAGATTTGGCAGGCCTTGAATTTTATAGCTTTTCACATTCCACATATTATGTTTGTATAATCTAGGTTTGGTATATTTATAACCCTTTGGCATTGGTGGAAAACGTAGGTTCTGAAGCTTAAGGGTGAACTTCAGAAATAATTCGGATGTGCTGAGATTTTTAAAATGGAAAAAAAAATAGAAAATAAAGTAAAAATAAATTAAAATTAATTTAAAAATAAATTAAAGATTGTGACGCCATACCTCATCTCTGATGCACACAAATAAGAGGAAACTCCAGGATATTATAGAATGAGATCAAAATGTCAATTAACAAGAGACCTACAACTGCTCAGGGTGCAGAGAACCCAAGACTATGGAATGTTCAGCCAAGAATGGGACATCTATGTCACCTCCCCCCCTCCAGAGGAACAAAAGTCTTTGCATGTGCCACCACTGCCCGGCTACCATTGCTCATCTTAAACCTTTGTTCTCATGCAGAACGGTACCCAGCAAAGCTAGTATAGCTCCTGCTGCTTGGTACAGCTGCGAGATGGACAGGCAGGAGTCAGCGGTTACAGACTCTGAATTTGAAACTGATTCTCTTTGCAGCTGTCCCACAGGATGGTCCAGTTGGTAGACGCTGGCTGCTCACCTTCTGGAGGAAACACTCAGCACCAAGAAAAGGAGAATCCAATGGTGTTAAGTGTCTTTTGGGTGCTCACTCCAGACTCTCCTGGCTTGACTTCTTGGTATTCACTTTTTGCCACTTTAGGCACAGGACTTTGTGGAGGCGTGGCTAACTTAGCCCCCCTCCCCCCCCCACCCCAGGCCAACTCTTCATCTCTTCATTTACTCCCCTCTGAATGCCCAGAGTCTCCACTCTTGGTGAGGAGTGTCCAGCCCACCCTTGAAAAACCAATCAAGTTTCTTTCTGCATGTCAACTTTGCTGAACAATAAAAAATCCACGCTGAATTTCTCCTTTCCAAGCTGCTTAAGAATATATTGCTAGAATCATTCAGCTTGGCATTTGGTCATTCTGTATTCTTGATTATCATCTTTAATACAGATCTTGACTTCCTCATGAGAGTTACAGGGCCCAAGGGTAAGCAGTCTTCAGAGTCACACTGAACTTAAAAAAAGATGTTACCAGGGATAGTATCACACACCTGTCACTCCCTCACTGAGGTGGGTGAGACAGGGGCCTATCTAATTACAGAACAACAGAACAATCCCCTGGCTTCAAACACATACACACACACACACACACACACACACACACACACACACACACACACGCACGCATGCATGCATGCACACACGCACACATGCACACAGGCACGCACAGTGTTAGCTGATAAGGTTGGAAGATGTGTCTCTAGAGTCCAGTCCTGAGAGCCTGAATGGGGTGTGACCAGCCCTGTTGAAAAGGAGCTGCTGGTATCTTGAGGGGCCTGTTTTGTTCTATACACACACACATACACACACACACACACACACACACACACACACACACACACACACACACACACACACACAAAACAATCTATCCCAGCAGTTCTGATCTCCTGGCTGTTCAGAAAGAAACTTACAGCTGCTTTGAGAATGGCCATGAAAGTTTGAGCAATCTGTCCTTCCTTGGTTAAAATTTAACATAGAGCTACAGCCAAAGCACCACAGCTATGCTCTTGGTTCTTTCTGAAAACATCTCAGCATTCCATGTAGATCAGGAGCTTCTAACTCCATGATGCATGGTTTCCCTGCTTTTGGCTCAGGTGCAGTGTGTTCTCTTCTCTGCAAAACCATGAACCAGAATCCAATGGATGACTGCTCATTGGTCTATAAGTGACCCTCTGTTTATGAAGGGACCAGAATGCTTCCAGGATTATAAAAGAATATGATCCCTGAAGAGAACACAGCGGCATCATTCTTGGGAGCTTGTGACTAGGAAGACACATAAGCAGAGCTTGGCTTATCAGGAGCAGATGTGTTCTCTATCATTGGACTTGGAAGAGAGCACGGCTGTGGCATGCATGGCAGGAGGCTGCCACTTCTGAACTTCTGCAGCAAACCTCTCTTGTCTCTGCAAGAAGCATGGCCACTGTCTCCTACCAAAGGCAGACTGTCTTGAATAGCAGGGGTTAGATTTCTATGAATACCAGTGTTACTGCACTGAGAACTGTGCAGGTTACATGTCATTTTGGAGATACCATTAAAATGTTCTGGAAGCTTATGAAGGCATATTCTATACACATAATGATTTAGTGGGCATGCCTCTCTTTAATTTCGAACTTTGGTCAGTGGCTGTCCATATCTACAAAGGCAACTAAGGAGGGACATCTTCATTCCATCTCAGCCACAGTCCATCAGCTCATGGTCTGGCTCTTCAGTGTGCTGGATGCACACGAGTCATACAGGAAAGCCTGATGTGGGTCTGCCAAACCATTTTGTGGTTTCTGCACTGATGTGAAGCTCTGTAAATAACAGGCACTGATCCTCCCCCCAAGAGTTAAATTTTGAAGCTGAGAAAGTCTTAGTAATGTGTTTATTTATAAGCAAGAGAATCCTAATTCATATTCCAGCATCCATTTAAAAAAGTAGAGTGTGGTTGCATGCACTTGTAACTCTAATACCAAAGAAGGAGAGGCAAATGAATCCCTAAGGCTAATGAGCTAGTCCAGCCAAATAGGTAAGCTCCATGTTCAGTGAGTGTACTAGTTGGTTTTATGTAAACATGATGTAAGCTAAAGTTGTCTGTGAAGACAGAAAAATGCCCCCATAAGATTGGCTACAGGCAAGTCTCCAAGACAGTTTTTAATTAATATATGATTGGAGAGGGACTAGCCCATTGTGGGTGGTACCATCTTTGGGGCTAGTCCTGGTTAGAAAAGAAAGCAAGTTGAGCAAGCTAAGAGAAGCAAGCCAATAAGGCCTCTGCATCAGCTCCTGCCTTCCAGTTCCTTTCCTGACTTCCTTTGATGAAGAACTGTGACGTGGAAGCATAAGCCGAACAAATCCTCTCCTCCCCAACTTGCTTTGGTCATGGTGTTTCATCACAGCAGTAACAGCCCCAACTAATAGTTAGAAACTCTGTCTTAAAAAAAAAAAACAAACAAAAAAAACCAAAACATGGTGTGAAAGGCGGCAGAGGAAGACATTGATTATTGGCCTTCACGTGCATATGTACCTTTTGTTGATGTGTACACAAATATGAAACACATGCGCGCGCGCACACACACACAGAGAGAGAGAGAGAGAGAGAGAGAGAGAGAGAGAGAGAGAGAGAGGAGTCCAGCACTATAGGAAATTGTGGAATGTGTATGGATGGGATAAAAACAGACCTGTGGGACCCTCCCAGTGGATGTATTGGGAACGAGGTCGCTGAGAAACTCTCTTTACTCTCACTCAGGCAGCAAGTCCTGGATCCATTTCCAAGCACTTCAACCACAGAAACAGGCTAGAAAGGGACAAACAAGACAACGTAATCAAATCCATCCAGCAGCCAGTGGAGGAAACCATCCAATCTGCAAGAGCAAATATAATAAAAACGTCCTGGCAAAGAGAAGGACTGTAATTCCAAAGGGAGCTGAGACTCCTTTTTATAGATCTTGTAGAACAGCCGAGGCCTCCATCCCTCCTCTCTGCATTATTGATTGATTGGGCTAGAGGCACAGCTCAGTCTCTCCAGTGTCCTGCAGAGTCACACAGGCACCACCTTGCAGAATGCAGTCCAGCATAGCAAAGTATTTATCTCAAACTATTTTGTCTGGGGCCATGAAATTTTGTCAGTGTTGTTGTATGTCTGTGTGTCTGTGTGTTGTGGGATTCAGGTGTCCGCTGATAAGGTCAAAAGACACTTATCCAGGGTACTGGGCCCTTGAAGGGGGTGGGGAAAGCCCATTGAAAAGGGGCTTCTGGAACACGAGACGCTCTCTTCCTGGTTCCTGGCTGTTGGAGAGACAGGCTCGGAATCCATCGTCCGTCCATCACTCATCCACCGTTCCAGACTCCAGTCCCTGTTCAGGTGCTACTGTAATCTGTTACCTATACCGTGAGTGTTGGTTTATATTTTAATAAATATCTATCTGGTATTGGTGCCTTCTAAGTAAACTCCGCCTACATCTGTGTGTTCATGTGTCTGTGTGTCTGTGTGTCCATGTGTCTGTTTTCCCACCTGAGGAGTGGGAAGAGGTACCTCCTATCTCTCAGTTTGTTTTCCTATAGCTTTCTCAGGCAGCCAGATCAAGGCATTTGATCTCTGGGGTTTAAGTATGAATTCCTCTAATCAAAAATCTACTTTCAGACACTTTTCTGTAGTTAATGTTTGAGAATCTGTCCAAAGAAGAGCGGTTCCAGGTATTCCTGGATTTTACTGCCACTGCCCTGTGGTCCAATGAGGGTATCTTTGGTAATGATCATGTGACCTGTAAACATGTCCTGGAAAGACAGCTGTAAAAAGTTAGAACTCAGGTTCTAGTTTGGACTCCATTGATAACTCGGGAGGTCTGGAGTTAGTCAATTTACTTAGCGATGTTCATCCTCTGTGAAATGAGTGGGTTTGAGTATAGGTGTGTCTTTCCATCCCTGCCAGCTCTGCAGTCTGTGACACAGTAGCTTACAAATGTAAGAGGCATAAAATAGTGGCTTTAGATACAGCCAGTAAAACAAAGGGCATTTTTCTTTCAATCCATTAAGAATAATTCTCCTGCTGCCAAATTAGTGACATGGTAAATTGGGGTGACAGTATTCAATGTCTTTCCTTGGCCGGCACAAGCTTGTAATCAATCTTAGCTCTGAAATACTGTTCTCTTTAAAACAAAGACATCCCCAGTAGTCTAAATAATAGTAAAATAAATCCAGAAAACATGGAAGAAGGTTCGTATCTTTTTTTTTTTTTTTTTGCTTGTAATGTTGTGGGTTTTTTCCTACATCATTGTTAAATAAGCTGTATATTTTCTTGGTCCTAAAGCACAAGTCTCTTATATGAGGTATTCAGTATCTATCAGTCTGTCCAAAAGTCTCCTGTCTCTCTTTTCATTCTCACTTCTGCATGCAATCAATGTCTTTAATATCATGCTGGTTAAACTACAAATTTCTCACTCAGAAATTAATAACTTTTGGATATTTATAAAAATTTGTTCTCCCCAAACAAATGTGTGTGTGTATGTGTTCTTGCATATATGTGTGTCTACAGAGGCCAGAAGAGGTCACCTGATCTCTGGAAGCTGGAGTTACAGGCAGTTGTAAACTGCCCAACCTAAGTGCTGAGAATGAACCCCATCTCCCGCAAGAACAGCAAGTACTCTTAAGTGCTGAACCTTCACCCTGACCCCACTGTACATTTTTTAATTCATGTCTAAGATATTTTCTACAAGTACATGTAACTATAGTAACTATAAGAGCTTCACTTATCTACTTAGCCAAATGTAGAGCTATCCTGTCCGGCCTTTGCTAAAACCAAGATGACTTAAAGGAATTTTCTACCAAATGAAGATTTATTTTTACAGCACAAGCATGTTACAAATTTAACAAGAAGTAAATGAAATGATCAGAAGTCCCTAAAGCCTTCTCTGCTCAGAGATCTGGGTAAGATGGCAGGGAGAAGCACAAGCTGGGATAAAGGCAGCATGGAATCTGGAGAACTCACAGCATCACAAAAAGACCCTGAAGGACCCAACTGTGTGATGGGCAAAGCAAGCAGCAGTAAGAATGGATCCTGATGCCTGATCTTCTGTGAACTTTTTGGACTACCATACAATGTATTGGGGCCTTTCATATGCTCATTATTCTACAGGACAATGAGGAAACTATAAGGAGTTTATGAAATTTCAATTCAAAAATCTTTCTGCGGTGTCAAGTAAATCCTAATCTCTGTGCTAGGCAAAGAGGGATACAGCCAGAATCACATAGCACTTTAAGCAGCTGGATGCAACCTGTGACATCTATGTAGTCTCAGGGGCTCAGCTACCATTTCAGTCACAGATCTGCGTGGCAGGCAACTTTCCACAGCTGATGTGAAAATGGCCTTACTGTCCTCTAGGTCTTGGTTGCCATCTTTTCTTGGTTCTAGGATGGACATGTTTGCCCTTTAAGACTCACTAGTGCATCCTTTCGACCAAAATATTCATTCATTCCAGCACTAAGTCAGAGTTATGACATCTTCCAGAGAAGCCTCATCCCCAGTGGCCATTTTGTGGTTTATAACTAAGTAACTACAAGTTTGCCTATACATATCTAAGCAAAGCATTGTATAGAAGGGATTGTAGATGGTGTTATATCAGCCTATCATATTCCTCTACAACCTTCTCTACACATACATTGTAGCATTCCAAGTAACACTTTTAAGAAACATAAACACACACACACACACACACACACACACACACACACAAATAAAACACAAATCACACACACTGATACTTCTTATTTCTTATTTGGCAAAGTCATGTTTTAATTTTATTCCAAACTAGACAGAATAGACTTTGGCAGTGTCTGTTCAAAATCATCAGGAAAGTTTAGTTCAATTGATATCCGATGCTTTGACAATAGTCTTGCATTATGCATGGATGAGACATCCTAGCCCTTAGTGCTTGGAAATTTCTTCTGTCTGTTTCAAGAAATTTGCTCATTTCTCCTTTCTTCAATAACACTGCCTGGTGTGTGACAATGATCTTTTTCTATGCACAGCAGGAACGAAATGTAACAGGGCTTCATCTAGGATATATTCCTTTCTGAGGTCCAGGAAAGCATTTGGCAGCTGCATTGCAAGAAATGAGGAGCCATGATTCTCTGTCCAATAGAGAGACACACAGTTAATACAAATGTGCTGCCCTGATAGTCTATTTCCGTGTATTTCTGCATCCAAAATGACTTTGTTTCACTGTTAAATTATAGAGGAAGGTTTCTGAAAACAGTCTAAATGGCACTAGTACCAATGCTTGCTTTTAAAAGAATGAATGCAAATATGCACAGCTATAATCAAGAGTGTGCAATGACAGCCATGTCACAAACGCTGCCTGGCCAGTGTGATGCTATGATGCCAGGGACATTATAAATATTTGTCTCTGAGATCTTAACATGTGAAAAGATGTGTCTTCCTGGGACACTCCTGCTTTTCCTTAATGTGCCTCCATTTATTTTCTACATGATACTCAGTTCTAGCACTAATCAGACCTCACTATTCTTCTGTGAGTGCCTAATTGTCTCTTCAGGGGAGCCTTCATTTCCACAAAGGTGTGCTTTGTAGCTTTGTAACTAACCTGAACAAATATGAAATGTGGAACTGAATCAAGAGACTTTTCCTGGCCTGTTAAGTGATCACTTGGTCCATCCATCACCTTGACCTTATTACTGATACATAGCCTTAATTTATTTCATGTGTATATGTGCATTATGTGTCATGGTGTGTGTGTGAGAGAGAGAGAGAGAGAGAGAGAGAGAGAGAGAGAGAGAGAGAGAGAGAGAGAGAGAGAGAGAGAGAGAGAGATAGAGGACAGCTCTTTTTCCACTAAGTGAGATCCCATCTATTAAACGTAAGCCATCATACTCGGCAGCCAGCCCTACTCTTCTATTCTTGTTTTCATAGATTTGGCTACATGGCGGTACAGTGCACAAATGAGTAGGTGTGGGAAAGCTTATAGGACACACATAGAGTTTTTCTTCTAGAAAAACCCAAAGATCACCCTCCATGAAATAACTGAAGAAAGAAAAATAATGCACTTAGGAAGACCTAAGGAAGATACATGTGGAGATCAATCACTCAGCTGAGAGGTGTGGGGTAATTTCTAACCATTTTGTACTCCCTGCTATAATTTAATTTGTTATTCTGTGCATAGACTAGCATAATCTACATAAAAGTTCTCGTTCTCTGTCCCATTCCCATACCTGTGACTTTTATCTGATTTTGTCTTGTCTAATTGTGTTGCCTACAATGCCAATCAATAACTTCTGGGTCAAGATATAAATCTTTTAACAGTGCTTGTCTCTCCTATTTTCCTTAGTTTTTTTAAATTTTTTTTAATAAAATCTAGAATAGATATGGAGTTAAATCAACATCTATTCTATGCCCTTTTATTTAACATCTATGGAGAATACACACGGTTCTCCCTTGGTCTAATCACATAGAAAGTACTGTTATTTCCCATGGCTGTGTCTTCATTGTATCCCCAGACTGTACTTTATTTGTAATTGCTGATTCACTTACAAGTGAGTAAATTTTATTTAAGAAGATAAATATTCATCTGTGACAACTGATAGCTAAACACATCTAATTTGCTTGAGTCAAGGCTTGCTTCCTGTCTGAAGTTCTGAATTCCTTTGTTTCCTATGTCAACACCAAATTCTCAAGGGAACCATTGCTTTCTTTAGTGGTCAGCAATAAAGGAAAATGGTAAGTGTTTTGGTTAGTTTTCCACTGCCACAATCTAGACTTGCTGAGAAGAGTGCTTCAGCTGAGGAACTGTCTAGATCAGGCTGGCCTGTGGGCGTGCCTGGGGCGGGGTATCATCTTGATGTTAGTTGATAAAAGAAGACCCAGCCCACTGTGGATGGCTCCATTTTATGGGCTACTTCCTGAAACCTGTAAGAGCAAAGAAGCCAGATCAAGAACAGAGATCAAAGAACCCTGTAGGCAAGAAGTCATGTGTTTATTCTTTTGTTGAGATCTTTTATCACAGCCACAGAAATGAAAGTAATTCAGTGAGGTACAAGAAAGAAGCCAGACAGTGGAAAGGACCAGCCTTTAAAAAAAAAACAAACACTAAAAAATATATATAAAATATAAAATAGAATGCTTGGTGTGGTTGAAAACACAATGTCAGTCCCAGCACTGGGGGTGGGGGCACCAGAGGCAAGCAGCACTCTGTAAGTTCAAGGCCAGCCTGGTCTATAGATCGAGTTCCAGGCAAGGTAAGGCTGCTTAGTGACATCCTTAGAAATAAAATAGACTAACAAAATCTACCAACAATAAATCAAACAGGACAGTTTATCATATAATTTCTTAAGTGACTCATTAAAACTTTGGGGTAAGAAGAATCTTCTACCATTTTCCACACCTCTGAAGTTTCCACGAACCTCTTTTGTGGCCTTTGTTCTGTTGTGGAGTTAGAAAACAACAGTCTCCAGAGGCTTGGGAGACAAGGAGACAGGCAGAGAAAAGACAGCTTTTGGGCCAGGTGCTTTTATCCCTGTTGCCACAATTCTGAGGGAACATTTTTTTGGGGGTAGGGTATGTTTGAACAATAATCTATAACCTTCCTTTCTTACGAGGAGTCAAAAGAATTTCTTTATTATGAACATCTGTCTATTATCACAATTGCTTGTGCTTCTTTCCAGGACGTGTTGTATATTTTCAAAAGGAAACTAAAGATGCAGAGTATCTGTAAAATCTGCCTTTCTGGGAAGTTTGATGTCACAGGGTGCTTCTTTCAAGGCATTGTTCAGGTACTGAGACATGCAGCACTAAGGGACAAAGTGTGGTAGCTGAGCATTCTAAGTGCTATTATGTCCTATCAATTTAAATAAATCAACGTGTTTTAAAGGACAGAACATTCCTCCCTTGGTGGTAGGTGCTTTGCTTCAGGTAGCAGTCAATGCTCTGTAATTTATCTCCAAAGATGAAGTGAATTATTCCAGTTTTAAGGCCCTTGGTTAGTCTGATGATTGATTTTCACATTCTGGTTAAGGGCAGGAAGTCAAAGGGCTGTGCAATGGTATTTCCCTGCTGACAAGGAAGGGGCCAGCACACCCTTCAGGCAAAGGTTTACTTGTTAGAACCCAAGGTTCATATATCTCACTAAAATGAAGGTCTGTCTCCCTGAGAGAAGACATGTTTAGTTTTGAAGAAGCTTGATGTACCCCAGAAAGGAAAGGCAGGGGCAACCTGGAAAGGGTCTAATGAATCCAGAATCCCAACAGTCAGACTGGAGAAGAGCTTAGTCCAATGATCCTGGAGACATGGTGACTGCTGCTGTCCTGTTGGGTATCTACTCATGGCTGTTGATGAAGACACAGACCACATGTGGCATAATCTAACGTACCCAGTATGCCCAAGTGATTGGAGGACACACCCAAGTTTCTAAGATGACCAAGACCTTTTCTAGGATTCATCATTGGCCTCTTCAGGGACAATCTAGTGGTTTCAGTAAGAGATACTGTTTGTTGTGATGATAGACCAGATTTTGATATGAACATACTTCTCTAGAGAAATGATAAGAAGTGGCTATAAAAGTATTTCATTTCTATGCAGAAGGAGAGAATTTGTTAACAGTGTATTGTCTTGTCTTCCAAAGAAAGATGATTCTGTACCCTCCACTCAGTCTTAATGAACTCAGAATTTGGACCACTGTCTTATCTGATCTCAAATGGCCAGGGTCTCACTGCTCCCTTCAGAAGTCCCGGGGATTGTGCTGGGAATGGATAAGGTGTCTGAAGAAAGCAGATGCCCCTCTCAGAGGGTCAGAATAAGGGACCCATGAGGACTCTTGTTTCAGCACCACGTGGTACTGACCACTGCCACTTGTTTAAGCAAACAGATGAAGGTCAGGCTGGCGGCTCAGTGTGGCTATTGGCTGCTTGGGCAAACATCTCTTTTAAGCAATTACAAACAAATGACTTCATCTGTTACATGCAAAGCCACTGCGGTTGGACACTGTGCCTCAAGCTTCTTTTCCCTGTGTCCTTTGTCACTCCTTCCCTACTTCTCTGCTTTCCTCTCTCTACTCAACACACACAAGCATTCTAAGTGTCCAAGTAACCACCTCCCCCCATTATCTAAATGGTAAGACTTTTAGCAAAAATTTTTATTGAAGTATAAAATTTAAGTACCTAGGTGTACTGTTATGGAATTTTGGATAGATAATTCTCAGTTTAACAAAAGACCCAACCTCCTGCAGGATGATTCTTGTTTTATGAGCATTGGGATTATTGAAACTAATTAACTAGATCAAAGAGTGTAAGTAGCAAAAGGACTGACTTTTGCTTTCAATGGGTGTATGCAGAGCTGGTCCTGCTATGTGGTCTTCTTGAAGGGCTTTGAATCTACTACACAATGACAGGACCACCTGTCTATTTCTGCATGGTTATTTCATGCTTAAATACCAGGGCCATCAAGTTCTGAGGTGGCTTGTTCCCTATGATCTACTACTGTGATGTCAGGAAGTGGTGGGATCTTTAAGGGCTGGGACTATAGCTTCCTATGATCTACTTTGGTGTGTTAAGAAGTGGTGAAGCCTCTAAGACATGAGTCCTAGCGAAAATCTGTTAGACCACACAGGGCATCACCCTTAGAAGGAGTTAGGTTATTTTCCCAGGAGCCTGAGTTAGGTTTTTTCTAGAGAGTTGTTACTAAAGCAATAAGCCTGACTCCACCCCTCTTTCACCTCTCATCTCTCCATGTGATTTCTTTCTCCTGCACCCACTCCAGCCGTGATGTCATCTGCCATGAGATGATACCATCAAATAAGCCCTTGCCAAAACTGGCATCATGCCTCCCAAACTGTAAACTAGCCCTTTGTAAATACTCAGGGTCTGATCATCTTCCTATGGCCACAAGAGACACTTTTCTGGGGCTGGAAAGATGGCTCAGTTAGTGAAGTGCTTGCTTGTCCTACAATTGAGGGCCAGAGCTTGATCCCTAGTTCCCATAAAGAGCAGAGTTCTAATCCCTGCTCTGGAGACAGAGGCAGGAGGATAGCTCATGCTTCCCAGTCAACCAATCTAGTCAAATCAGTGAGCCCCAGGTTCCACTGAAAGATCTTGTCTCAAAATGTAATGTGGATAAACATCCAAAGGCCATTTCTTGCCTTTACATGTATATGCTCATGGACACATCCCTCATACAAATGTGTATGTACTCAAAACACAATCCCCCATCGATTACCCTACACCGCCCAACCAAGGCTTGCTTTATCTATGTCTGCTTTCCCAGCACATGTAAGCACTTTATATTCTTGCCCATCTGAGAGTTATCTTAAGGCCACTAGGTATTGTCTACCACACTCAGCAGAGTGGGTGTGTTATCAGTGTAATATTCAGGAGACAAATGAAGCCTTACATCTCTAGAAGTTATTTCCAACCCCACCTTCCCTTCGGTCTTTTATGGCTCTTTATCTTACTCTTATGACCTCAATACCATCTTGTGCAGATACCTACAATGCCAACTCATAGGTTCCATGCTCATTCTAACATAATGTTTTGCAGTGACACTTGGCACCTTAAGAAATCATGTCTGATCCCCATTGATGTGCTTTCTATAGTGTTTGCCTTCCTCCAGCCATCTGCCCTCTTTCTGATCTATGCCCTGGTTTTTGCCATTCTCCATGTGCTCTAGCCCTCTCCTGCCTCCCAGCCCTTAATACTTTCCTTTTTAGGATGACGAGACACTTCCTTGACTTTATGGGGCCATCATCATCTTTTCATCATGCCTTAATTTAAACCTTATCTTCTCAGAGAAGCCAGGGCCATGGGAATTTTATAGACATGACATTTGGATTTTCTACTGGTCTGAGCATCTATCTCTCACTGAGATGGAATGCTGCCCTCAAGCTTCGTGATCCTGGTAGAAGTAGATTACATCATAGAGATGCAATGTTTGATGCCACAGAATACATAGCCTACTCCCTGTTAGAGCTATTAAAGTGATATTCTCAAAAGTGTTATTATTAATGCTAGGATTAGTGGGATCAACTAAATTTAAAATGTATTGAAGTATGGAGATTGCATGCCAGCTGATCAGCACTATCTCTTACCCTGAAAATAAAGGAAAGAAATGACAGGTGTCAGAATATTCCCTTCATGGCCCAGAGGTGCTGAAGCAGGGCATGTGGCCCTCGGCTGGCTGGTGTAGCAGGCCTTCTTGTATCAGACCCCAGAGTTAGGAACATCAGTAGGCAAATCCAGGCCTGGCCCCGTTAGGGGTGGTTTGATGTCATCACTTGAGAGAAACCTAACCCGTTTATCCATAGTCAAGTAAGCATAGAATCAAAATGATTTAAGGTATCCATTGATTTAAAGTATACATTCTTTAGCATTGTTTTTCTAACAAAATGTGCAGCGGATATTTTAGTTTCCTTATGGTGGGCTTATAGACAGATTGAATTAAGAACTTGGTAAATGATATTCAAATCCTATTTGACTCCTTTTTTTTTTTTTTGCATTTACAAAGTGATAGTTTGTTAGGGGATACCCCAAATTTTACATATTTTGTAATTATTTTCTACCATTGGAAAATGTTCATTTGTGTTTAAAATTCTAGTTTTAAACTTATATTTATAAAGAAGAAAATATGTACTTTCACACTCGAACTATGATTTTCACTCTAAATACATTTTGCTGACAATTTTTGTTTGAAGGGTTTAGATTGGGTATGAGAAAGTGTCAAAGAGAAAGAGTGTATCCACCTTGAGAACTGCACAAAACAAGGTCAGTACAGAGAAGGACATGAGATATCATAGCATATTATCAACACTCCAGACTTTCGGAGCAAAAGCAATGGATGAAGAGGGGATGTTCTTGTTCAGTTCCTACCTTCATGTGCCAATGGCTTCTCTTTGGTTCACAAAATCAGATCTGATCCCAGAACCAGAGCAAATGTGTGCACAGAAATTGGAAGGACCAATTCTAACCTGTTTGGTTTTCCAACGCCCTGTTTGTTTGTAGTGCCAACAAGGAGTGAAGTGAGACACTGGGAGAGGAAAGAGAGAGGCCAGTGCCTGGGCAAAGGCTCAGAGGAGGTTCTGGAGGATGAGTGACAGGCTCACAAGGTTGATGGTTGGTACTGTCAGCTCACCCTGATCTGGAATCACTAAGGAACCTCGGGCATCCCTCACAGGCTTTTCTAGATGGAGTTAATTGAAGTGAGAAGGCCCACTCTACTGCCAGCACCATCCAGTGAGCTGGTCCCAGACTGAATAAGGAGGGAGCTGAACATGAGCATCCATCTCTCTGCTTCCAGGCTGTGGACGAGGTGTGAATAGCCCCCTCGTACTTCTGCCATGATGGACTGCACTCTTGAACTGTGAGCCAAAACCCCCTCCCCCATCTCCCCCTACCCCTACCCTAACCCCCCCCCATCTCCCTCTCCCTCCCCTCCCCCCACTTGCTTGTGTCAAGCATTTTGTCACCAGATGGGAAAAGTAACTAACACAATGACACTGTGGGAACGTAATGTGATTATTTACCATTAGAGGGTTTTTGTGAACGAAAGGCTGCATTTTCAATATCCCCATAGAAAACGCTTCTTGTAACAGCCCTAAAAAAGAATGGCTGCTGCATGAGTGGTTCCCCCATTCCAAATAAAGTCCCCTTAGAACCTTTGCTGTAGTTTGTTTGGGGTCCGTAAGGTGCCCAAATCTTACTGAGGAGATACTAGGCTCCAGAGCCGAAGCACTCTCCAGAGTTGCACATGGCTGTTTGAGCTTGGCTCTGCCTGGCTCACAGGGTACCACATCCCACAGTGGGGAGGAATTGCATCTTCCCTGTTTTACTCTCTGCTGATTCCAGTCTGTTCCATGAAAATAGAAATCAGTGGGTATCTTCTATGTTTAGACCTCCTAACACATAGTAGGCTCTTGCTAACACACAGTAGGCTCTTGAAAAGTACTTGCTGAACACATCTTGGGGCCATTTTAATAGAAATTGTCCTGTTAAATATGCACAAATCAGCATTCTTAGGAAAGATTTTAAAATTTCAGATTTGAAGAAGCAGAGAAAAAGATACATTGAAAATGTTTGTAGCTCATCTCCACAATGAAGCTATGTGGGATTAGTTCAGGTACATTTGTAGACCTGCGAGCATCTAACACGCACCATCCCTTTTAATTCTGTGAAAAATTAATGCCAAAAGGAAATCACTTTGGTCAAGCCCTAGCCAAGATATAAATAAGCAAATGAAGCGAGAAAATCATGTAAAAAGGCACTCCTTTCTCCCTGCTTGGTGATGGAATCATTCACAGAAGCAGTGCCTGCTCAAAAACAACACTTTACACAAAGTTCTGCCTCCCTAAGAATGTCTGCCTGGCAACTGCCTTTTCACCCTCAGAACGGTGTCATCTTTGTCAGGAATCCCTGAAGTCAGAGTGGTTGTTTCAAAGTGCCTTGTTTAATTTTACACACTTCCAACTTGAAAACTTCCCTTGACTCAGCCTCCCTAGATATGCCCACAATGCCACAGTTACCACGGTGTGTTTTCACTGGCAAGCCCTACCCACCCAAAAAAGAGCAGTATTCTTTGGAAGATTTTACTCTGGTCGTTGACAACACATGTGCTCAAACACACACACACACACGCACATACACACACACACACACACACACACACACACACACAGAGAGAGAGAGAGAGAGAGAGAGAGAGAGAGAGAGAGAGAGAGAGAGAGATCCCTGTTCTTTGTATCGTTATAGACATCAGGAGAGCTAATCTTTATAACAGTTAGTGTTCAGTTGTTTCTCTATTTCCCCCTCCTCCCTCCCTCCCTCCCTCCCTCCCTCCCTCCCTCCCTCCCTCCCTCCCTCCCTCCCTCCTTCCCTCCCTCTCCAGCTTGGTCTCTCTCTCTCTTCTTCTGTCATGGTACTTGGTAGATTTAACCTATGGCCTAATAATCCATCATCCACTGGCCCCTCTCTCTTCTCGCCCCTTTTCTAGTCAACTTCCTGAGCACTAGAATTACACCAAGGTCTCTTTTTGTTACTGGATCTGTGGCCATTGCTGAGCTGGGATGGTGATATTAATACTGTGAAGGTTGCAGCCGCTAAAGATGGACTGCCTGAAATCAAAACTTACATCTAAGTTCTCAACTTGCCGTCTGTGTTAGTGCAAGTATCAAAGCATCAAGCATTGGGAATATTTGGAGGAGCGATATGTAGAAAACTCTTACTGTCCTGAAGAGCTATAAAAAAGAGGAAAGCAAAGCAGGAACAGAGCCCCAGGGTGCAAAGAGGGAAGAACAGGGTCCCAGGATGCAAATGGGGGGGGGGGCATAGTCCCAGGCTGCAAAGTGGGAGGGACAGGGTCCCGGGCTACCAAGGGGGAGGGACAGGGTCCCAGGCTACCAAGGGGGAGGGAGGTCCCAGGCTGCAGCAGGAACAGGGTTTTGAAGGACACCACTGCATTACCTGTTAGAGGAGGCTCAACCCTGTGGATCCTTGTCTGTTAATCTTAAGCTCTTCAAGAGAGGTAACCTATATATACTCTCTGCTTCCTTTTCTTTTCTTTTTCTAAGGAACATTTTTACTACATATATTTCTTTATTTAATGGGGACTGGGTAGAGAAGCACATGCCGCAACTCTAGGCATAAGTGTGGAGGTCAGGGAAATTATTTTTGGAAAGAGTTGGACACCCCTCTTACTGTGTATATTCTGGGAAATCTGGGTCCTCAGGCTTGAAGACAGGGACTTTTATATATTGTTGGGACCTGGTGTTCCCTCCACCTTTGGTGTTCCCCCAATCTTCTGGTGCTTCTTTTACCTTCAGGCACTTTTTGGATGTGATTTCTGAGTCTCCCAGGGTTTTGGGTTTTTTTGTTTTGTTTTGGTTTTTTCTCAGTGCCCATGCCTAGCACCCTTGGAGGGATGTCTTCCTTCCTCTAAGAATGTTGACCCTGACCTCAGGGGTCATAACACTCCTCTCCCTATACCAGTTATTCAAGTGACCTGGTCACCTGGTCTATGCCTTCTTTTTTCTCTTTGGATTTTGCTGGATATGGAAGTGAGGGCTTTGCACATGTATGCCAAGGAAGCACTGTATCTCTCAGCCATCATCTCTACCCTATGCGTTTGAATTAACTCTAAAATTGGGCATCGTACATTTCACACTAGCCCTGCCCTGTCAAACTCAAAAGAGATGGTTTAGCCAAAACTCTCACTGTTTACCTTGATCGCTTTTCCTGCAGTCCCTTTTAGCCCCTCAGAATGTCCTGTTGGCATAGTCTTGATATCCCCCCTCAAAGCCCACCGGCCCTCACTTTCTTTCTCACTGGCTCCCTGAACCTCTGTGTTAACTCTGCTGTAGCCTGAGGATGACTTCCCAAGATCCTCTCTGCTTCTGCCCTTGCTCCACTGCAGAAGACCCTCAACGTAGAAACCAGAGTGCATCTTCAAACATGCACATTATGTGTGTGTCTCTAGTCTGCTCAGTGCCGTTCATTGGTTTCCACCACTCTCAGACATTACCTCAGAATAACCCCAGGGTGCCTGTGATCTGGCCCCTCTGACTTCCCATCCCTTACACATCGGACGGTACTTGTTTGTAATCCTTTGACTGCCCAGGGCTTATTTGCCCCGGAATATCTGCACTTTCCTCAACTGACACATTCTTCTTTCGAATAATTACACATATTGTTTTTATATTTTTGTTTATTGTTCTGTTTTGAGATAGTCTTGCTGTGTGGCCCAAACAGGACAGGACTTGGTCTCCTCCTCCTCTTCCTCCTCTTCCTCCTCCTCTTCCTCCTCCTCCTCTTCCTCCTCCTCCTGCTTCCTCTTCCCCAGTTGAAGGCTAGGATGAGAGGCATGTACCCCATGCTGCCTTTCTTCCTCACACCTAACTCTCCTTCTATACATCGTCTGAGCAGGGAGGCTTTAATTGTCCATAAGAACCCTACTAGTTTGAGCAGATCAGAACTTGTTTTATGCTTGCTCAGTTTTCATTGTTGTTAGAAAGGGAAATTCATCGACTAATATACAGTGTTTAGCCAAGCAGAATCAGAACAACAGTGATATCCTTCTGTACTTCAGAATGCTGACTCCATATCAGACTTCGTCCTCTTTAGCTCCAATACTCCAATCCCATCCAATTACACCTGACCTTCTTCCCACCTAGTCTTCACCACAGTACCAAAGAGTTTTCTCATTAGAAACACGGGTTTTTCTCACTGACTGGGCCTCCTGCACTGGTTCACACTGGTTTAAGTATATAACGTATCTATTGAATACTTTCAGAATTGATCCAGTTATCTTGAATTTATGCCATTACAGAGTTCTCATTGGACACTTCGTTTTAGAGCATGTGTGTCTACCTACCCAGTCCAGGTACTTAAGGCAGATGTCATGCATACCACATTGTTTCTCTTTTCTTTCCTCCTTGGCCCTAACTAAAGTATCAAAACCTTAAAGAGATAGAAGCTAAAGGCTTGGAGCATTCACAATGCCATGAGGCCATGCTCCTCACTTAGTGAGAATTGATAAGAGGGCTTCCACAAGTAATTATTAGTTTGGGGCAAATTCGATTAAGATACAGCACATGTGCAGATTAGTCATCAATTACAATGTGACCAGATCTTGAAAAGTGACACACCCACACGATCAGCGTGTCACCAACACTCAAGTGAAGACATTGGATCTGCTAATCCCAATGAACTCATCTCTTGCTGTTTACAGCCGCTGACCTCAGCAATAACAACTGCCTCCCACCTTCCCATTAATGAAGGTCATTCCCTTCTGTCTGTTTCTTGCCTTTTCCTCCCCTTCCTCACCCCTCACCCCTCCCTCCTCTCCCTCCACCCACTCCCTTCTTCTTCCTCTTCTTCTTTTAGAGACTGATCTGCTGTTTAGCTGTCTCAAATTCAAAATTCTCCCTACGGCGAATATGGGAACAGTTTCCCAGCTTCATCGTGTCTGCTTTTGAACTTTGTTTGTTATATGGTGGGTGTGTTGTCTGCCACACTTGGCCTTTGTTGACCATTTTAACCCTGAGAGCCTGTTCTTGGGCTGTCGGTGACAGCTGAGATCCTGGCTGTAAACACTCATCTAGCAGGTCGTCAGTGATGTTTGTCACCGGCACCACACTTCTTAGAACTAGCCTCGCTTCACCCTGGACAGGTTTGCTGTTTGATATTGCTTCTTCCCTCTGTAGATAATGGAATCCTGCCTCCTCCTCCCTCTCTGTGTGGCAGTGATGCCAGGTCCCAAATGTCAGGACCCTATCTGAGACCTTCCTGTGCACCTTTAAAATAGCTCACCTTCTACATTTGGCGGACAGACTAGTCAGAATTTTCCTAGTCTTCATTCCCCACTCTGCCTAACACATCAAGCTTTCCAGTGCCAAAGTCCCCAAGCAGGCACATTTTCAGCAGTGGAAATTATGATATTAAATGAGGTGACCCAAATGCAGAAATATGAAACCTACAGGTCTCTCTCATGTGGATCCTTTAGTGTTTGTTTAGATGTAAACACAGGATTTTGGGAGAGGATGGAGACTGTGGATCTAGGGTGAAGACCATGAGATTAGAACAAGGGATTCTAAAAATGGAGTGGGCAAAGGACACCTGGTGTGAACATGGGCTGGAGGCTCCTGGGAGTGGAGGGGGCATAAATGAAGGGGAGAGGCTGAGAGAGTGAGCAGAAGAGAAAGAACAAATCTAAATTTGCTTGGGAAAAAACCCTGCCATCAGGAAACCTAATTCTTTGTGTGTTGATTAAAATACGTTTTTAAAATCCCTCTGTTGAAGTGAGCAGAAGCGACAGGCTCATTGGGCATCAGGAAAGGCAGGAGTGTAGGGCTAGGCAGCAGTCAACCAGGACAAGGCCAGGACAACCTGTGCAAACCTAAGGTCTGTCCTTCCTCAAGGCGGCTCCACCATCTGGTAACCAAATTCAGTAACTTCAGCTCAGATGACGTAATCTGTTTTTCCTCAAAACCGTTCTCACCATCAGCTGTTTCCCTGACTGAGTGTTCAATACTTTCAGAGGACTGAATGGTGACCAGCAACAGGAACAGACTCAAAGCTGTGAAGTCATTGAAAGATGATTCTAGTGTCAGGAGCTAGGATCTTTACATCTTTTCTTCTCATGGAGATCCTCGTGTAAATAATGAACTTATGGGCACACTACGGCTGCCAAATGCTCCTGTTTACTTAGGACTTTATATTCTATAAAGTGATTTTTATATGAATTCTGTTTTGATCCAAAGAAAATCCTTGTGAAGCAAGGAAAATATTGCTGTCCATTTGCAAACATAAGTCCTAATCAAATATTGTCATGTGAAAATCTGCTAAAGTGTGTGGCTGTCATGGCACGTTCAAGGAACATATTTAGGGAAGGACAATCCAACAGGAAAAGGATTCGAATGTTCTACCAACACTCTGTACCTTAGAGTTGTGGATTCAAGCTTCTGATTTCCCAGGAAGTAATCAGAATCTGAATTGAATAGAAATCTGAAACCTACTAAAGGTTTACCCCCAGAAGTCACTAGTTATGAAAAATAGCACCCTCTTTTTCATTTTGTGATATTTACTTTATTATACTGAAATAAAATATATGATATGAATTACATAATTAAAAATCATTCTAGCCTGGAGCTGGAGAGATGGCTGAGCAGTTAAGAAGGGAGGGGACCCAAGTTTGGTCATCAGCACCTACATCAGGTAACTCTGGCTTCAAAGGCTAGATGCCCTCTTCTGTCTGTCTTCCATATGCACCTGCTTGCACATGTCCATACCCGTACACAGACGTATAAATGAAAATAAAGGGCTTGGTGGGTAAGGTGACCTCTATGGAACACAAGGTTCTGAGTTTGAATCCCCCCAAAGCCATAGAAATCCAGATCCAGTGGTCTGCATCTCTAGTCCCCACATTCCTGCAACAAGATGGGAGGTGGAGGCAAGAGAATCCCTAGAACTTCATGGAACAGCTAGCCTGTCACTCACAGCAGTAAACAACAAACAAGTTGAAGGAGAAATGATGTAAAAGTGGTGATATTTTCCAAAGTTATCTGTGAGTACAAACAAAATCCAGTCTAAGTCTCAAAAAGTAAGTGTTCCCAGACAGCCAGAGAAGCTGATCCCATTTTTTTCATGTTTTTATTACATTTAATTTTAAAAATAAAAAACAAAACGAGCCCAAGAAAATTCATAATAATCAGACAGGGAAAACATCACTGCTTGCACCTACCTCCCCGGAAACCAGGGTTGTTATTCTAAACTAGTGTGTGGGGACCCAGGAATCAGGACCGTTGACTAACTGAATGGAAAATGAATGAGAGCCATGTGTACATGACACCTTGATACTCAACAGGGTGACCCTGTGAGTCAGTGGGAAAGTGTGGGATTAGGCAGTGAGTGACATCAGCCTGTGACTCAGGTGATCTCTCTGCTCATCTGTGCTCCCTAAAGAACAACCTGTTCACATCACTGGGGTCGACAAAGCAAGCTAGAGTACAGAAGACCAAGTTGTCTAATACTGGCAGGTGCCATCCCCAGTGTGCAAGAGTGGGCATCATAAGGTTTCTGCCCACAGGGCAGCAATAAAGGGTATGTTGTATATAAAAATAACAAGATAGTAATAAAACTTCTCAGGGCCAGTCTTTGAATTATTACTGTGTGCAGACAACTCACTAAAATCAGTTGATGAAAAAATATCTTTTGTTGTTGCTTTTATTAAATTTAATTTTAAAATTTATTTATTTTATATCCCTTACATAGAGTCGTCTCCCTCCACTCCTCCCAGTCCCTCCCCTAGTACTACCTGTGCCCACCCCCTCTCATCCTTTCCTCCTGCTGTTTCTACTCAGAACAGGGAAGGCCTCCCATCTATATTGAGAAAATAAGGCATATCAAGCTGCAGTAAAACTAAGACCCTCCCCCTAGTGTTAAGGCTGGGCATGGCAACGGAGTATGAGAAATAGTGTCCCAAAATCAGAAAAAGAGCCAAAGACAGCCCTGCTCCCACTGTTAGGAGTTCCACAAGAAAACCAAACTATACAACTGTCACACATATATACAGAGGGCCCAGGACAGTCCCATGCAGACTCTCTGGTTGTCAGTTCAGTCTCTATAGGCCCCTATGAGCCCAGGTTAGCTCATTCTGTTAGTTTTCCTTTGCTGTCCTTGATGCCTCTGTTTACTATCATCTTTCCTCCCCCTGTTCTGCAGGACTCTCTCTGTCTTTCTGTCTCTCATGTGTGTGTTGGTGTTGCATGTGTCTGAGGACAACTCCAGGGAGTTGGTTCTTCTTCCATACACTATCAACGGATGAAGTAAGGTCATGTTAACCTTGGCACTAAGTGCCTTAACCCACTGAGCCATGTGACTGGCCCCACCACCATTTTATTATAACTACTGTGGCCACTTCATGGGTCTCACTACCAAGAAGACTGATTTCTCACACTTTGCTCTTAGGTGTCTTTAGCTATTCTGAAGTCCTTGGTCTCCCATATAATTGCACACTTAGCTATTTGAGTTCACACAACAGTGAATAAGGCGTCTCCTTTCCCTACATCCCCGCCTGCCATTGTTGTCAGTTCTCTTCATGATAGCTATGCCCAGGGGGATGAGATGGAATCTTAAAGTGATTTCATCTGCATCTGCACAATAGCGAAGGACACTGATCATTTATTTTTAAACTCTTGTCTTGTCATTTGTGTTTTTTCTTTTAAGAACTCCCCGTTCAGTCCATTGATCGATTTGTTGTTTAGAACTTTTATTTTGTGAAAGTGAGTTTTCAGTGGTTCCTGTAGTAGTCTGGATGGGAGATGCTCATTGTATTTGAATACTTGGTCCTGAGTTAATAGTGTTTCTTGAGGAGGTAATGGAACTTTCAGAAAGTGGGGCTTTACTGGAAAAAGTACACTGTGGGTAGACTTTGATGGTTTTTTTTTTTAAGTAATTATTTTTTTTTTATTTTATGTGCATTGGAATTTGGCCTGCATATATGGAGTGTCATCCACTGGAACTTAAACTACAGACAGTTATGAGCTGCCACATGGGTGCTGGGAATTGAATTCCACTCCTCTGGAAAAGCATCCAAATTCTCTTATTCTCTTAACCATTAAGCCATCTCTTCAGCCCCTGACACTGAGGTTTTATAGCCTCCCCTACTTCCTGTTCTCTCTCTCTCTCTCTCTCTCTCTCTCTCTCTCTCTCTCTCTCTCTCTCTCTCTCTCTCTCTCTCTCTCTCTCCTTTTCTTCTTCCTCTCCTTACCTCACTTATCCCTTCCTGTGTGTGAGGATAAAAATGTGATTAGTCAGCTTCCTGCTCCTCCAGACTCCATAGTTCATTGCCAAGATGGATGCTATCTCTCTTGAATTAGAAGTTAAGATAAACTTTTATTCCCTAAGTTATTTTTGGTCCCGGTGTTTTATCACAGCAGCAGCAGCAGCAACAACAACAAAACAGTGATACAGCTCTCAGTTTCCCAGTTTGCACTGCACAGAGTTCATCTTCAATCTTAGAATAAGGCTCTACCTGAGAGATTAGAACAATAATGGAGGTCCGATGTTCACAAAGACAAGGAAACAGGACAGAACTGTTTGCTTATCTGACTACCTGAAGATTTTATTTGTGATTAAAATTCACAGTAGTGGGGACAATAAGATGTCTTAGTGAGTAGAGGGTACTATGGCATACATGTGCCCACACACGTGTATAGTCAAAAATAAGAAAATAAAATGCGAAAGAACTAACTTTACAGAAGCAAAGTAGACAGAAGCTATTAGCAATCTGTTATGGTGGCCTACATTTTTCTGATCCCAAACTATTTATCTCAACATCATGGACATTTTCACTGTAATCTGACCAGCTTCAGTAGACAAAATATAGGTTGCCTTCCCGTGTAGGGGTCTTTTCTACCTTTAAAATCTTATTTTTTAAAAATTAACAAATCAAAATCATTTGATGAACAGTTATAGTTTTCCTCCCCTGTTCCTTTGCAAGAAGGAATGACATGGTTGGTTTTTCTTTATTCTTTTTTTTCAAGTTGTAAGATTTTAATATATTTTTCTTCTGGAAACAGATGCAGACACACAGCAAACATGAGGCAGAGTTTGAGGAACTGCAGAAGAGGAGGAGAAAGGATTGGAAGAGCCAGAGAGGCCAAGAACACCACAAGAAAACTCACAGAATAGGTAACCTGGGCTCATAGGAGCTCAGAGACTGACAACCAGGGAGCCTGCACGTCAGTCGACAATGGCCCTCTGCACATATGTGACAGTTGTGTAGCTTGCTTGGTCTTCTTGTGGGAGTCCTAACAGCAGAGCAGGGGATCCCATTCTTTTACAGGCCTTTGGGACTCTACTCCTCATACTGGGTCACCTTGCCCAGTCATAATGCTGGAGAGGTGCTTAGTCTTACTGCAACTTGCTATGC
The DNA here is from genome assembly GCA_033318265.1 of Phyllotis vaccarum. NCBI lineage: Eukaryota > Metazoa > Chordata > Mammalia > Rodentia > Cricetidae > Phyllotis > Phyllotis vaccarum. The sequence goes on along the minus strand of JARWLC010000017.1, from coordinate 11,121,513 downwards.
CATGTTTTGTTGGTACTCATGGGGGGAGGGGGAGTCTGCCCTTTCCTAAACAGAAACAAAGGAGGAGAGTAGATTGGGGGATGGAAGCAGAAGGGACAGGGGAGGGATTGGGAGAGGAGGAGGGAGGAAAAACTAGCTGGGCTATAAAATAAATAAATAAATAAATAAATTTATTTTTTATAGATATTTTTATTCTATTTTTTGTCATCCTTCATTTCAAACTTAATAGTATTAATAAACGTAATCACCTGTAATCCCAGCCCCCTACACTTGACTCATTTATAAATCTGAGAAGAGCTGAAATCTTACCCAAGAGACTAGTCGAAATTGTCACCATGTGGATGGGAATTTTCTTGTTTCCTCTTCTCCAAGAGATGAAAGGCAGGTTTCCTTCCTGGGTGCAAATGTAGGCTGGGTTCACTCCTCTAAGGGAATGTGGCCCATGGCCAGAATGGCCTCCACTGATGACTCATCTTGCTCTAAAATGGAATTTTTTTATTTTGAGGACTCATTGTCATCCTATCCCTGGGGTAATTTAAGCTCCTAAAAGCTTGTAGATAGGTGGTTTAGGATACCAAGGAAATTAATTGTATGAATACACTTTTCTCTCAGGTTACTGCCAAATTGTGGTATATGGGCTCGATGTAGGCACAGTGTAAGGTATCACATGCTCTGTGACTTCCTTATTCTTGTCCCATCAGCCCCATTCAGCCAGTCCCCTCTTCTTACAAGCCCAACTCAGATGTCCCCAACAGTGTTAATCATTCTTGATCCCTCCCTGGTCATAAGCTGCTGTTTTCACCTTCTCATTTCTCTCAGGCATTTTGAGATCTCCAAATCAACACAAATTCTTTTGTTGTGGTTTAAATGAGAAATAACCTACATAGGCTCATGAACTTGAACATTCAATTCCCAGTTAATGGGTCTATTTGTGAAGATTATGGAACCTTTAGGAGGTGTAGTCTTGCTGGAGGAAGTACATCTCTTGGGGTGATAGTGAAGACTTATATCCAGACTCTACTTCCTACTTTCCCTTTCTCTGCTTCCTGTGTGTGGATAAAATGTGAGAACTCTGCTCCTGACTGCCAGGCTAGCCTCACACTCCTTCTGCCTCAGCTTCCCCTCCGAGATAGACTGTATCCTGTAGGGAGATTATGCTGTTCCATTGTAAATAATTGTCCCCGCCTATGAGCTTAATAAAAAGCGCTGATTGGCCAAAGGCAGACAGAAAGTGTGGGAGGGGCTACCAGACTAAGAAGACTCTAGGAACAGGCAGAACACAGCAAAATGCCTGAGAGAAGCCAGAAAAAGCAGAGGACAACTATGCTGCTCTGAGAAAAGGTACTGAGCCACATGGCTGAACAGGATAAGAGTCATGGGTTAGATTAAGAGCAAGAGTTAGCAAGTTATATGCCTGAGCCTTAGGCCGATCAGCCTAAAACTATTGTAAGCATCTGTGTGTCTCTGTGGGTCTGTAGGTCTGTGGGCCTAAATCTTGAGGCTAGGCCTGAAAGTCCGAGACAGAAACCTCTTACTATAGTATCCCCACTGGAACCACGAACCAAAGTGAATCTATTCTTTCCCAATTTGCTGTCTGTCAAGACATTTATCACAGCAACAGAAAAGCAGCTAGCATGGCCAGTAATGATGTAACAGCCTCAGCAGCCCACGGCAGGCTCAGTCAATGGGCATGTATCCAATCCTGACCATCAGTCATGGCTCTCTGAGGCTCCCATCCAAACGAATGTGAGAAAGAAGAAATGTGGATGAAAATATAAGCTGCACATATCCACAACTTATGAGACGACTTACAGACTTCAGCAGCACCTTATCATTACTGATGCTCTTTTGTCAGTTCTTGTCATGTGACGTGGATGGACCCGGAAGTCCTGAGATCGAGGCCAAATGTCTTGTTCATCCACATGCATTATGAGCCGGCAATTTGAGGTGGTCCTAACTGCTTGACAATGCTGGACACAGCTAATCAAACAGGAATGTGCTTCATACGCTGGCACACCATGTGAGGTGCCGCTGAATTCTCCATTTCATGGAGTCAGGCCCTACTTGGCAACAATTTATAGCAAACTAGTCACTGTATGACAGAGCACTAGAATATGATTCTTTGAGTATCTTCTATCACTGACTCCAAATGTGGCCATAAAGGACTCTAGCAATGATTCATGATGCTCTAAAGTGGGATGTTTATTCTTGGGACTCAATTTGTCATCATAGTCCATATGCAGTGTTTGAACTATTTATTTACAAGAAGGAAAGGATGCTGGATCGTCACCGATTTGACATTGCTGAGAAGTGTCCAGCAAAGTGTACACCTGTGTGGGCATGTGCATCTGAGTGCAGTTACTTGCAGAGACCAGAAGAGTGCCTGGGATCCCCTGGAGCTGAAGTTGCAGGCCATTGTGTGGTGTCGAACACGGATACTTGGACTCAAGTTCAGATTCATGGAGAAAGCAAAAAGCAGCACATGAAGTTACCACAGAGCAATCTCTTCAGGCCTCACAAGCTCAATTTTTAGCAGTGCAGAAAAGCTGTGTTTTTGTTGCAATCTGGTTTGTGTGTCTGTGTGTGTGTGTGTATTGTAAAAAGTAAACAGCACTACAGTTCCACAGACAGAAGTGACTAGAGAGTCCAGGTGTGGTGCTTTGAGTATAAGTAAGTGTTCCTAGTGTTCTGCTAAGTCTATTGCTTTCTATAGTCCTCAGTGAAACTAATTGTTTTAGTCTTTACAGTGCATTCAACCACTCCATATAATGCTTCAAAGACACATCTGGAGGCACTTGTCTCTGTTTTGATGGGCAAAGAATATTTTTTTTAACATTTTCTTCCTTTCCTCAAAGACATGTTATACACTCATTATAAAATCCCATGAGTCTGTTAGAAAGCATAAATCACTGCTCTTTGCTTTTGTAGTATATATATATCCAAATTTCTCCCAAGCCATCACATGCATTTCAGTAAAAGTTGACAGACTTTTATGGATTTTTCTTATTATTAAAGTAATATGATATTATTAAAAATCTTAAGTAAAAAGCAAATCAAAATGAAACAGCATTACTCTATCTGGAGATAATGGCCATTTAATTTTGCTTTATATTTTTCCAATATTCTTTTCTTTGTGTTTTAAATTTCTTTTGTTGAAATTTAATTAACTTTTACTACTTTCTCTTATTACACAGAGAGAAATACCCATAATCTTACCACTCAAAGATACTTATAATAATACTGACCAATAACTAACCTTCCATGGCCTAGGTTAGGCTTTTAAATGTCCATATATTATTTGCTTTCTTCAGAAACAATATGACACTTATATGGCTCTTTAATTTCTTTCATTTAAAGAGCCAGTGAACATAGTGAGTTGTTTGCATTAATATCTCAAACTATTGTGTTAAAGCACTTTGAATTATTGAGCCAATTTCCTGCTTGGTGGTTTATTCAAGATGTCCCCAGTGTGTTACTGATACAAGTGATCTACGATCAATATTGTTCAATGCCCCTTGTGTATTTAATAATATGTTTAAATATAATTTGAAGGTTGTTTTTGTCCATTTGATTGGCTGTTTACATGCATCCTGTGTGTGCCTGGGGCAGGTACTGTGGACTTAGGAAACAGCCCCAGGTTAGCACACTAAGCCCTGGTCTGTTACTGACTTACCCAGCAGCCTTCACTTGTTTTTATGGTTTATCTTACCAGGAGCAAAGTGTCCTTGCAGCCATTCTGCCAATTCTCTCTCTCTCTCTCTCTCTCTCTCTCTCTCTCTCTCTCTCTCTCTCTCTCTCTCTCTCTCTCTGTGTGTGTGTGTGTGTGTGTGTGTGTGTGTGTGTCTCCACATCCCTCTGTGTTTCTTATTTCTCCTCTCTCTCTCTCTCTCTCCCTCCCTCCCTCCCTCCCTCTCTTTTCTGTCCTCTCTCTCTCTGTCTCTCGCCCCTCCCCTCCATCTCCTTATGTCTGCTCTCGCTGCCCTCCTCTGCCTTTTACGCACACCACCTCTCTTCAACTTCAAACGTTGAAATAATAACAAACGAGAACCTCCGCAGAAATCCAGGTGTGGGGCACATGCTGAAATCCTACCACTGAGGACACAGGAACAGCAGAGCCCTGGAGCTCCCTAGTTAACCAACATAGCCTACGTGGTATATTCTGAGACAGTGAGAAATCCTGGCTTAAAACAGACAGATAGGTAATAGATGATAGACAGACAGACAGACAGGCAGGCAGGCAGGCAGGCAGACAGACAGACAGACAGACGGACAGACAGACAGATAGACGGACGGACGGACAGACAGACAGACAGACAGACAGACAGACAGACAGACGGACAGATGGACAGACGGACAGACAGACAGACAGACAGACAGACAGACAGACAAACTAGAGGCAAATAACACCTGAGGCTGTCTTTTGGTCTCTACATGCTTTGTCACATAGGTGTACATGTGATTCCACATCCTTGCACCAGCACACAAACACATATATGTATGCTCACATATGCACACACGTTTTATATTGATCTACCACTTCAGTATCTAATTCTCAGAGTGCTCAACTGGCATATATTAGAGAAATCATAACTTCCATAAAACAGTGTTCTACCGTTTCATATCCTGTGCTCTCAGACACCATCCCAAAGCCTAGAATGAAGAAACCAAGCGGTACCATATGGATGTGCTGAGCAGAAGGTACAGGAAACTCTTACGGTTAATAAGAGATAGTAAAGGAGTCAATAGATATTCAATATATCAAAACTGGCATGTACCACCCAATGGGTCCCAATGAAAATTACACTCAAACTATTTATTGGTCCTGTGCTATACCTAACACTCTCTCAAATTTATTCAAAGCAAATAGGCAAAAATCATAACTCTTTGAAAGGACTGACATTCACAAAATCTCAATGTGCAAAGATTTTGAGTATGAGCAGTCTATCACCTTAACCACTCAGCAAACTGTCTTGTGAGAATTTGAATCTCAGAATTGCTTTCTCAAATGTCCATAGGAGAGAAAAATCTTCTTATAGTAAAATATTGAAGTGGGATAATTTAGCCTTTGAATGCCAAAGAGGCTGTTCAGATGATGTCAGCTAGACAGGCTTAAGTCCCCATTCAAATAGATCAGAGCCACATGTTAGCAGTCCTAAGACATTATCCAACAGCCAAAACATGTTCTCCCTCCGGAGCTCCAAAGGAAAACCAATGATCTAAGCCCTTCAAATCCACAAGACTTTGGACCAGTTCCCTGAAGTACAGAGGGATGCATCTCGCCTGTGAGAGTCAACTAGATCACTGCCCTGGTGGTCTTGTGCAGTCCAGGGCATGCAGCGACCAAACCTTCTGTGAAAGTTTGTTTTTCCTGAATCCTGTCTTGTCCGTGTTCCAGTCCACTTTTATATGGCAAGCAGAGAGTATATCTGGCAACGTTAAAACACAGTCCTATAGATGAAAATTCGGTGACATCATGGGGCCCATAAAATCATCCTGAAACTCCCATCATGTCTTACTAGACCATCTGTAACCTTCAGTGACATCATGGGGTCTGTAAAATGATCCTGAAACTCCCATCATGTCTTGATGGACTATCTGTAACCTGGCCTTCACCTTTGTTGGCAGCTACTCATAACACATGCTTTTACCTGCTGGAGCCACTGCTCTTCAGCCTGCAGGGCTCCATACAGTCTACGCACTGTACCTAGAAGGCTTCTCCTCCCCCTCCTCCTTAGGAGTTGAGTTTTTTCCTTATTCAGGCTTCAGATCAACTTTCCAGTTCTCAGAGATGCCTTTTATGAAGCCAAACCCCAGGTTTATAACTTCTTCACCTCCACTTTCTCTTCTTTCCTCATCCTCTCCCCTAATGGGACACCGGACAGTATATGTGATTTTTAATTGTTTTCCACAAATACCTTAAATTCCATTTTTGCAAACTTTCGGCATAATTCTTAGCATTATGTAGTTCTTTGTAGAATGTACAAGGGGACAATATTAATGGAAGATGTGCGCCCTGAATATATACAGCTCTACTAAGTGTATGAATTAGGCCTTGTTTATTTACCTGCCGATAAAAATTAAGGGTCCTGAAGAAAGTTACAGCTAGGACAAAGATCTGTACAGTCTGACTGCAGGGATCATGTTCCTTCTAACATGTTTTCTATTAGCTCAACTAAAATCAGTCTCCTCGATAAAGCTTTTAACATAAAAGGGCTTTCTTAGTTACTTTTCATTGGGAGTAAAGAGACACCATGACCAAGTCAACTTATAGAATAAATAATTTATTAGTGTTTATAGTTCATGAGCATCATGATGTGGAGTGTGGCAGCAGAGAGACAGATGTGGCACTGGAGCACAAGTTCTCAAACATATAAACCTATGGGGGTCATTCTCATTCAAGCTAAAGGCATTTTATGAGGTAAGATGAATATCTAAAATTTAAAGGGTCTTCTAGGGATCAAAAATCCATCACTTACTACCAATAGCCTTGTCAGACAGACAAACATATTCACAATTAATCTGGGCAATTCCCCTTCATGCATTTAAAGGCTTTTTTTTTTCAGAGTCTAGTCCATAGGCACATTTCTATTGCATACATTTAGGCAGTGCTGAGGGTTCCATGCCTTAACTAACGTATTTATCTGAAATGTGGCTTTGTCAGGTGAAGGGTTTCTGAGAGGGAGAAGGGATCAGGTGAATGAGAGGGATGGCAGACCGCATTGCAGAACACGAAAGGAAAACCTCACCATTTAAAGGGCTTCATGAGAAAGATTTCAAACAAATTAAGCAGAAGCATTAGTTACTTGTTGTGACAAAATGTCTGATGAAAGTAGCTTTAGGAAGGAGGAGTTACTCCAGCTCACATCTGGAGAGTACAGTCCATCGCGGTAGGGAAGGCGGGAGCTTGAGGCAGCCAGTCACGTGACATCAGCAGTCACGAACCAGAGATTAGATCCTGGTGCTCAGTTTATTCTTTCTGGTTTTTGTTTGTTTGTTTTTGTGGTGTGAGGGGGTGGGTTGGTTTCTAGACAGGGTTTCTCTATGTAGCCCTGTAGCCCTGGCTATCCCGGAACTGTAGACCAGGCTAGCCTCGAATTCAGAGATGCGCCTGCCTGTGCCTGTTGAGTGTTGGGATTAAATCTGTTTGCCACCACTACCTGGCCGTACTCCTCTGGTTTTAGTTCAGCCCAAGTCCCATCCCATGGAATTGTGCTGCCCACATGCAGGGTGTCTTCCCTGCTCAGATAATCATTCCAGAGATGCCCTTCCAGATGTGCCCCGGGGATTGTTTTCACAGTGTTTTTTTAATCCTAACACGGTTGACGATCAAGACGAACCATCACAGGGTATTAAGTTCCAACTGTTTTCTGAGGACAAGGACAATGCCAAGCCCTTCAATCCTCACCACACATTGTAAACACTCTCACTGGGCAGGATCGGACATAGCAGGTCAACAACTTGCTGGCGGCGGTCTAATGAGTGCATAGCCTCAGGACGAATGCCCTGAGAACCGATCCAGAAATGGAGCAGAGCATTTCTGCATTGCTTTGGTCCACAGAAGTCTAGCTCTGAGAGCTGTCCTGGGTTCTCACAGTTAGCCTCCCGGCATCTGATACCACACCAAGCTCACCTATGAGGACGCTAATACACTCTTCCGTGCAGTATTCACACTATTTGTTCACTGGATACATTTACTGTCAAATTAATTCACATATTTTATTTGAGAAGTCACAATTATTTTAATGTTTTTGTTTTTGAGACAAGGTTTTACTACACTGACTAGGCAGGTAATAGATGACACATAGATGAACTATAGATACACAAATTGGGATAGATTTTGTGACAATTCTGTCAACTTGACACAACCTAGAAAGATCTGGGAAGAGGGTCTCAGTGAAGGATTGTCTGGATCTGGTTTGTTTATCTCGGGAGGAGATTGTCTTAAAAGCCTTTAAATGGTGTAACGAGGCCCAGCCTGAAGGTGGACAGCCCCTTCCCAGGCTTGGGACCTTAGACTGTGTAACAGTAGAGAGAGCAGGCTGAGCAATAAGCATGCATGTGTTCTCTGTTCTCGCTGGGTGGATGGGATGTGACCAGGTGCTTTAAGACCTGAGTATAACCTGGAACTGTGAACCAGAAAACCCCTTTTCCCTATGTTGCCTTTGGTCGGGGAATTTTTTCCCTACAGCAGCCTGAAATGAAACCAGGATAGACAATACGTTTAATTCTTAAGTATAAATTTTTCTAGGAATAAAGACATTCTCTGATCATGTAGTCACAGTAATTATAACTTTAGTAAATTTAGCATTAAGTTTTTATCTAAACTGCTGTTTCTGTCCTAATTTTCTTGATTGGCATGTGGTTCTTTTTCAGGCTCAGGTTCCTACTAACATTTGTCATTTCCCTTTTAAAGGGTTTTTCTTCCTTATATCCAACAATTTGATGACTTTACTCTTTTGTTCAATTCTACATTACAAGTGAATTATTTCTGAATTTCCTCAACCTCTGTACTCTTGTAGCAAAACAAAACCATGGCACTAAAAATAGTTCAAAGTTGTCAGTTCTTCAAAAATCCACATCACATGTCAATACTTGGTTAGTAAACTATTTGAATTACTTTATCATTTATAGCTTTGTTATTCAGGAAAATCCTTAAACATATCTGAAACATTGTAGACTCATACTTAGATCTAGTTATTTCATTCATTCCCATCTTTCTTAATTCACAAAAAATAATTAATATCTGTTGGCTGGCAGGAGGGTTCAGCAGGTAAAATCACATGCCTCCAAACCTGGTGAGTTCAATTCCTGAAATTCTTATGGAAGGAGAGAACCAACTCCAGACAGTTTTACTATGACATCTACACACACACTCACACACACAAATAAATAAATAAATGTAATAAAGACATGTAGATCATGTGCATACTTCCAAACTCAACACTATTGCAAAAAGGCACTGAGGGAAGTGTCCTTCCTACATCCCTCTCACACCCTGTCAGGTACACCTGTTGCCACTAATTAATTTTTTTTCTGTTTGTAAACTAAATTCATTTTAACTAGTACTTGAACATCTAAGAATCATACATAGTGAAGGAGTGACATATAACAACTAGATTTTGTATGTACAGTATAATGTCTACATCATATGAAATATATCTGTCTCCTCAAACATTCAGCATTCAAAATCCTTCTCACTTCTGGTGTTAGTCTCTGTCTTAACAGGATGGCATATTAATTTATCCACATTTCAGTTAGGTTACAATATGATGACTGAAATATAGTTGTCACTATATCTCTTTTCAACTTGCTAAAATTTGGAAAGATTTCAAGTTTACAGCAAAATGAAGAAAATAAGTAATGCACATTTTTATGTTTTAAATGTCCAGTCCAGCAAGCAATAATATGGTTGGTTTTGTTTCACCGGCTCTTGTGAGGGGGGTCTCTGTGACCTCCACAGCCAGCAGAGTGGTCATCCTTGGGAGACAGGAAGACAGTTCAGTTCAGCTCAACTAATTAGCCTGTGTTAGTGCAAACTTCTTCAGGAGTCTGACCCTGAGAGGGTTATTTCAGGCATATTTAAGCACAACACAATTTGCTGAAAATGTTCCTGGTGATAATTAAATCAATCCCATGTTCGCAACAAAGCATGCATAAATCTCCGTGAGGAAAAAGTAAACAAAATATAGATGGGATGTGAATACACTCAAATTCTTGTAAAGTACATGCGACACTTTCCATAATGATAGGTTCTATTATTAACTGGGATTTAAAAAAAAAAAAAAAAAGAAAAGCTCATTATCAGGGTCTGGAGGAGGGTGTGGTCTCTGATCACACAGATTGCACTAAGTCCAGAAGGCTGTTAAACACATGTGTTCCCAGCCTTCCGGGAAGGTAGCAGTTTCTTCCCTTGAAGGAACAACCCTGTATGCTAACGGTCCAGGTTGCCCTGTGAACACAAGAACCTGGTGCCTCCTATAGGTTCTGATATTTGAAGGGAAATACAGAGAGAGATTAAAACCATTTTTCTCTATCTCATTTTCTCTTACAGCTCCATAGGCATCTTGAGGTATTCAGACTGCACAGGAACATCTTCTTTGACCCAGTCTCCCCCCACCCCCACAGAAACCAAGATTTTCTTTTTGTGGTTCTGGGGTATAAGCCAGGGTCTCTGCGTGCTGCACAAGAATTCAATGGTTACCCTATCTTTGCAGCTCCTTGATTTTTGAGGCAGTGTCTCTTGAGTTGGTCTTAAATTCTTTAGCCTCCACCTCCTGAGTCAGGGATGAGAGATAATTATTAACTGTTGTAACTCTAACCTTGCTTTTGCTACTGAGGTTCAGGGTGCAGCATTTATTAGCATAACTTTTGATGTTTGTTTTACTGTCCTAACGGAGCTTCCAGCCACTTCCATCTTCAGTCTGACTTGTGGGAGAGTGAGTTTTTCCCCCCCCACAGGTTCTAGGCCATCACTCTAGATAGTAACTTCTTAAGCTCCCATCTCTTGATTCCCTTTGCCCATGACTCTCCCCTACCCTCATCAATAATTTTTCACTCCAAGTTACACCAATCTCTTAACTTCCTAAGATTCTCGTCTCTTCTGCACCTGATGGTTTGTGTTGCATAGAATGTCCCTCTAACTAATGAATAGGTGTCTGGCTGATTCCATTAGATTCCACCACACCAGGAAGATTCTCCTGACCTGAATATGGCTGACTAAACTAATTCTTAATACATGTTTCATCACTAATCTTTTGTACACATTCATCATATTGTATTGTAATAATCATATATGAATCCCAAATACTATTTATCTTTCAATCATTAGCACCCTAAAAGGGCTCAGCTGAGGTAAGTGGGTAAATACATGAGGAGTTTCTTGACTTATAGTTCAAGGGTTTTTGGAATGTAGTCGTATTTCTTGGATATCACATGGAGTCAAAGCTGTCCCTCATAGACTCTGATATTTCAATGTTTCATCACCAGTTAGTGGTACCATTTGGAGAGGTTGTGCAACCTTGCTGGGGAAGTACATCATCGGCACGGAATTGGAGGGCTTATGCTTCACGGACATCCATTTCTCTGTCTCTGAGCTATGGAGCTCCGATTCTTTTGTATGATTGGGATGTGATGGATTTCCACCATCAAGAACTCTAAGCCTTTGGACCCATCAGTCGGGAAAGCTCTTTCCTTAAGAAATTTCTTGGCATTTTATTACAGCAATCAAAAGTAACTAACATAGGTACTGACTCAATTAAGTGAAGTGGTAGCTTGAATGAGGGCCATTAAAGTAATGATAGTTCAGGGGGTTTAACCAAGATATTCAGAAACCCACTACTAAATTATATGAATGAGTCATGGAAATAATTTTGTGCACAGTTCTGTTGAGTTCTAATGGACACATAGTAAACCCCATTTGTTTAAATCATACAGTTGAATAAGTTCCAACATACGGCTATGAGACCAACACCATTATTCAGATAATAAACATGTCTATTATGATCATATGGATTTTTCCAGTCTGAAGTTATCTCAGATAAAGCTACTATGAATATTGAATATTCAAGAGCTCCAATTTTATATGTATGAATATTTAACTTAGGCAAATATTAAAATCAAAAAAGTTTTATTGAATATTGAACTTTTGGGTAAAACAACTATTTTCCAAAGTAGTTGTATTAATTCACAGCCCCTCACACAGTATGTCAGAGATGGAGTACCTACATCTTCATCAATCTTAAACAGCTTAAGGGGTGCGCTATTTCACTATGATGTTATTTTGCATTTCACCCATGCCAATCTTTCCACATACTCACTTCCTATCTTATATTTCCTTTTGTTAATTGCTGCTTCAAATAATTTACTGTTTTGTAGCATATTAGTTACTCTTTGTTGTGGCAAAGAAAAATGAAGGAAGGGAGGGTCCCTTGTGCCTCATAGTGTGAGGATACAGGTCAGCATAGTGGGGAAGACAGGATCTTAAGGCAGTCATGTATCCACACTGAAGAATTAGAGAGAGATTGTTGATGGTGTTCAGTTCGCTTTCTAGTCTTACTGTTTATTTGAGTCCAGGACTCTAGCTCATAAGATAGGATGATGATACCCAAATCTATAATGGTTAGTTCCTTCTTAATCCTCTTTGGAAACAAACTCATGGACTGTGCAGATGTGTGCCTCCTGGGCTACTCCAACCCAGTATGGACTGTGCAGATGTGTGCCTCCTGGGTTACTCCGATCCAGTATGGACTGTGCAGATGTGTGCCTCCTAGGTTACTCCGATCCAGTATGGACTGTGCAGATGTGTGCCTCCTAGGTTACTCCGATCCAGTATGGACTGTGCAGATGTGTGCCTCCCAGGTTACTCCAATCCAGTATGGACTGTGCAGATGTGTGCCTCCTAGGTTACTCCGATCCAGTATGGACTGTGCAGATGTGTGCCTCCCAGGTTACTCCAATCCAGTATGGACTGTGCAGATGTGTGCCTCCTAGGTTACTCCAACCCAGTATGGACTGTGCAGATGTGTGCCTCCTAGGTTACTCCAACCCAGTATGGACTGTGCAGATGTGTGCCTCCTAGGTTACTCCAATCCAGTATGGACTGTGCAGATGTGTGCCTCCTAGGTTACTCCAACCCAGTATGGACTGTGCAGATGTGTGCCTCCTAGGTTACTCCGATCCAGTATGGACTGTGCAGATGTGTGCCTCCTAAATTACTCCAATCCAGGGGCACTGACAAGGAAGACCAGTCATCCCAATTTGCTTACACTTTTGTACAGAATTTGGAGAGTTCTTTAGAAACATTGACTATGAGTTAGATATCAGATAGGTAATTTTAAAATTATTTTCTTACAGTATGTTGCTTACCTCTTTTGTTAGCTCATTATTAAGAAAACTTTCAAACATAGACAAATGAATAATTTAATATGATAAGTTTTTTTTTGAATCACCCAGGTTCAACCACCATAAACACAGAAATTTAAACCTGTAGACTCCATAATGATTTTTGGAGTTTGGGGCTCGTTGTCATTGTTAAAATTTGACAAATTTGGAGAAATAAGAGTGCTTTGCACAAAGCAAATTCATTAAACAAATTTTGTTTCACATACGTAGACAGATAAGCTGAACTCCGTTACACTATTAAATAGAGATGAAAGAAAACACCCTTTGTTTATAATTTTATTAGAAAAACATTAGCATTTAATTACTAAGTGTGACTTTAATAGCACATCTTCATAAGTAACAATTAGTGTGACTGTAATTAGCGCACTAATAAGTAACAGTTTATGAGAAGTTTCTTTCTAGCACTATTTTATTGAGTTTTTGTGGTTGTTATTTATTTAAGCTGTCTCTCACTACAAGAGAATGAGTGGAATGTCAATATATTTGCCATCATTTGATACTAGCAGAAATTGAGCCTAAGGTCCCATGTGCTGTTCTGACCCTGGTACAGAGGAATAATCTAAACCAGTGCTGTGTTCCACTAAGATTATTGGACCCTGAGGAGTGGTTATGGTTCTCGCAGGTGCAATAGAATAGAATCTGGCGTCTGAGGCAGAGAAGTATAGGCCACGAATTCAGTCTCTCCTCCTCTCAAAGGTGTGATGATAGGAAGACATTGAGCACTGCTGGGAAGTGTGACTAAGTAGGTAGAACCTCCATGTAAAAGCTAAACTCTGCTGTCAGTGGCTCCAGTTCACATAGGCATACCAGGACTGATCTGACAGCTTTGTGACCAGGACCACCACCACTGCCATTGTACTTTTACCTAAATCCTTATTTTTTTATTATTTTTATAGCCTCAAGGGAGATATTAGATGTTACATTCTCTGCATCGATTGCAAGAATCTGTAGGATAATGATCTTGTGCACTGTAAAGACTTTTTTCATTTGTGTTGGTTTTAATAAAACATTGATTGACAGAAAGTAGAGGCAGGGCAACCTGACGAGGGGAATTCTGGGAAGTGGAAAGGCAGAGGAGCAGATGCCAGCCTGACACAGAGGAAGGAAGATGAGACTGCTGTAATGAGGAAAGGTACCAAGCCAGGTGGCTAAACACGGATAAGTGTCATGGGCTAACTTAAGTGTAAAAGCTAGATAGTAATATGGTTGAGCTACTGGCTCAGCAGTTATTACAATACTAAGCCTCTGAGGCAATTATGTGGGAAGCAGCTGCCAGGTATTTGAGAGTTTCTAGCTGGGACAGAAAATACTAACTAAAAACATTGTTTTTTTATTCTGTCCCCAAAGCTAATTCACTCTTTGTTTTTTGTTTATGAAACTCTAGTTTGCTTTTGTTGTATCAAACCCTCTGACCAAAGACAACTTAGACAAGGAATAGATATATTACCTTACACTTCTAATTTAGTCCATCACCAAAGTTAAAGCAGGAACTGAAGGCAGGATCCCAAAGCAGGACTGTTTACTGTTCTGTGCAGCATTACCTCTGACCAGAAAATTCATTCACAGCTAAGGGAATTAGCAGGAACCATGGAGGATGCTTGCTCACAGACTCCCTCTTTGGTGACTTTCTTATACAGCTCAAGATTACCTGCCTAGGGGTAGTGCTGCACACACTGGGATGATTCTTTCTGCATCAACTGATAATCAATACAACCCCCATAGACATGCCAGGTTGTGGGAGAGTTTCTATTATATGTCACTAGCTCAAAAGAAGATCAAAATTGAAAATTTATGGTTTCTACTGAATGCATATGGCTTGCATGCTGTTGCAAAGGAAAAAAAAAGTAAATCAAGCCATTGTATGTTGTAACTCTCTGTATTTGGGTAAGAGCATCTGGGCAATCACAGTGGCCAAAGCTGGCTCGTCACAGCCACCTACTGATCACACCGTGTCTGTGATGAGCTGTAAATAGACAGGCTGCGCAGATTCGTTAGATTCATTTCCTGTCTACAAATACCATCCGCTTGCGGTGCTGTTCAGTTCTTGAATTTGCTTAAATAAATTCTGATAAGTTTCATTTCTCTGCAGTTTTAACCATAATTATTACCCTTCATTATTTTGCATCAGTATTTTGGATACCACATGTAACACCCCCTTTTAGTTAATTATCAGTGGGATTATATCTCTGTTCTGTTAATTCATCTCTCACAGACATTTAAGATAAGCTTTGTTTTTAAGTTTTTAGGTGCTTCTACTTCCAGGGACACCCTAACTGCAATGTTAAATGTTAAGGGCAATGAATTCATGATTCGGTCCCAATGTTCATTGAGCCATGAGAAGTACAACAGCAAAAGTTTCCCAAACTTGCAGACTTGTATTTTATGCCATCTGAGAGGTATCTAGGCCTAACCCTGCTTTGACTCCAAGAACACTGGTGAGCAGAGGTCAGGAGAGCATGGCCCTTCATAGAGTTCTGTATTGTCAGCGTAAAAGGATTAGAACTCTGAAATTGTTTGCGAGAGTGACGTCAGAGAGAGGGCTCATGAACTCCTTGATTGACAGTGTTACTCAAATCAATGGTTTGTGGTACTTCTCTTTTTAAAAGATTTTGTCTTTAGCTTTAATTGTGTATATGTGTGGGGGAGGAGCAGGGGGTTGTGCACATGAGTGCAGTGCTCACAGAGCCCAGGAGAGGGAATCAGTTGGAGTTCAGGTTGTGTGAGCTGCCCAATATGGCTTTGGGTAGTGAACTTGAGTTCTCTGCAAAAACAGTATGTGCTTTTAACCCATGGGTCATCTTTGCATGGAAGGTCGCATTTGTATCTAATTATTCTCACAAAGTCATAGTCATAAGTGAGTAAGTGGTTCCTTAGTGTAGTGTAGAATGGTGTAGTTCATTAGTGTTGTGGTGTAGTGTGGTGTAGTTCATTAGTGTTGTGGTGTAGTGTGGTGTAGGTCCTTAGTGTTGTGGTGTAGTGTGGTGTAGTTCATTAGTGTTGTGGTGTAGTGTGGTGTAACTCCTTAGTGTTGTGGTGTAGTGTGGTATAGTTCATTAGTGTTGTGGTGTAGTGTGGTGTAGTTCATTAGTGTTGTGGTATAGTGTGGTGTAGTTCATTAGTGTTGTGGTGTAGTGTGATGTAGTTCATTAGTGTTGTGGTGTAGTGTGGTGTAGCTCCTTAGTGTTATGGTGTAGTGTGGTGTAGTTCCTTAGTGTTATGGTGTAGTGTGGTATAGTTCATTAGTGTTATGGTGTAGTATGGTGTAGTTCATTAGTGTTGTGGTATAGTGTGATGTAGTTCATTAGTGTTGTGGTGTAGTGTGGTGTAGTTCATTAGTGTTATGATGTAGTGTGATGTAGTTCATTAGTGTTGTGGTGTAGTGTGGTGTATGTAGTTTATTAATGTAGTGTAATATCATTCTTTAGTACTTAGGATTTCTATTGTGATAAAACAGTGTGGCCAAAAGCTATGTATCAAGAAGAGAATTTTTTTTTTTCAGCTTACACTTCCAGGTGAACAGTCTATCACTGAGGGAAGTCAGGGCAGGAACTAAGAAAGACAATACCCCTGAGCAGGCTTACCTACAGGTCAATGGTATAGCAGCATTTTTCCAATTAAGATTCCCTCTTCCCAGATATTCCTAGGTTTATGTCAGGTTGACAAGACACTCAACATACTTAATAAGGTAGATAGCTACTTTTGGGAAAAACCAAACCAAGCTGAAGTAGAACATGCCTTTCTCATTTATGAAGACAAAGGGAGACAGTTTGGATAGTTCTCAGCTATGAAATGCCTGCAGGCTTCTCACTCTTCCTAGGAATTCATTGGGTGTAGCAACAACTCATTACCATTTGCTTGTTATGTGATCATGGTGAGGGTCCTCCTTCCTGTGACAACCAAGCATTCACAAACTACAAGTGAATAAGAACCATAAACAAAGGACATAAAAATAAGACTCCAGACAGGTTAGGAGTTGGTAGATAAATGCAACAGAATGAATTGATCTGAAAACAAGGACAACCCCCAAAGACAATGTCACTGGAGTAGGTAGAGGATTTTGAGCAAATGCAAGACAAGAGACAGATTCCCAGATCAGGACTCTGGATAATGGGAAGAATGTAGAGTATAGACAGAGATGAGGAGGGTAGAAGGGGAGATGACTTTATATACAGTGTGTTCTGAGGAGTGCTGCCAGAGCCATGTGAATGATATCAGACACATGCCCCAGGGAACAGTCAACAGACATGTTCTAAACCTTACTATGTGGAGAATAACTGGCAAAGATTATTTTGTTCAGGACAGAATCACATATAGAATCAATTGACATCAGAAGTACCAGGCAACTGCAGTGAGACAGTCTGGGAACATCCAAGGCCCACGTGTTATATTAAATTAATACTGAAAACTAAGGGTGCCATTTATGACAGGCCAGAAATTAGGTATTTCACAAATGTTACAGCATTTAATCTACACAGCAATTCTATGGAACAGCTGTTACTATCACTGACATGTGGAACACAGGATACAGAGAAGGGATGTAACCTCTCTCCAAGCCTGTGGCTATGACAGTACCTGTGGGAGCGAGGGTTTGGCCCCCTGACACGGAGCCTTACCCCTGACTCACAGAAGGGTCAGAAGAATTAATAAGAGCTCATTTTCCAGAACGAGGCCCTTGATTGTCTACAGTTGTATTCCAAGTTGTCATCCACAGATCTCGGGTCACATGCTTGCCCAGGCTTGCTAATTCCCATGCAGAATACCTTTGCTCTCCCCTTTCAAACACGTGTTCTTTTATTAACAATTCTCCTCTTTGACAACAAAAAGCCTAAACTGAAGTTCTTGAGCTACATGCTTATGTGACCCTGTCCTTTTCCTGTGGAACCATATTCTATGTTTTTACTCTCACTTTCAAGAAATCTATCCTTTATCTATAAAAAAGAAAGAAAAAAAATTTCAAATGGTTCAGGCCTGGGTAGGCACAAGTGGGAAAATGATGAGTCTGAGGCCAGACTGGTTTAGTAAAACTCTGACTAAATTGTTTATTAGCCAACTAAATTTTCACCTCTGTCTTGTTTGCATATGAATTTCTGTGACCAAGAAAATATTTTATGAGGAGTAAACTTCATGGGCAGCTGTACCCAACTAGGCATCAGAGTCAGTGTATGTAGGTATTTGCTCTGCCAGAGGGTGAATCCTGAGGTAGAGGCTCTAGACAACGTCTGTTACATGCTTTACTGTCTTCCTAGCATTTACATTAGCATTCATATGCAGCATCTACTCAGTAGACACTTATTAATGAGTGTTCCGGCTACTCCATCCCATGCCACCTCTCTGTAACCCTGGTCTAGTAAAGAGTTTATACAATATGCAAAAGTATTGTTTGCAGGGACCTGATTGCCACACATGTCAGGCTACCTAAGGACATCTAGTATGGCCTCATATTGCCTGGAGGTTGGCCCTTTCCCAGGTACAGTAAAATCAGCCTTGCCAAGCTGCTAGAAGCACTAGAAATAGCAGCCATAATTCTTGGGCTATGTCCTATCCCAGTCTTTCCTTGTTGGATCAAGTTTCCTAGCAGGGAACCAATGAAACAGCCAGGCACCCAAATCCCACCTTCCAATTAACACGCTTGAATGAATCACTTTGTTCACATCTCCTGAAAAAGTTTATTGGAGACAATGTGGCAAATTAACTCATGCTGCTCTCATGCTGCTCTTGCTAACAATATTGCTGTGTAAGTAACAACTAAACTTCTAATCCTCTTTCCAGATGTTCCCCTCTATAGGTTACAAGACAGCTCATAGCAAACCAAGACTCTACTTATAAAACTCACTCTTCAGCTTGTGTTGGGAGGCATTTGCTATGTGCCTAGTGGCATTTTCTAAACAGAGTATTAACTATAGAAAGTGTGAGCAATGCTTGACTCTCTCCCAGATAGAACTGGAGATCCGGGGAGGGAAAGGTGGATGTGAGGAATCAGGGGTCACTAGCACAAACACAAAAGCTTCATTGTTCTTGGCCACTGATGACTACAGAAATTATAAAGTCAATGATTTGGATAAATAAAAGTTTATTAATCCATTTTTATTGTCAATTGGCCCATAGCAGTTATGCATATTTATGGAATACAGTGTGACATTTTGTAATGCATTTATACGCTTTAATGAGCAGATTCTTTTTTGTTTTAATGCATCTATTGGTCATTTATACTTTTATAGATTACTTTTTTATCTGAAAATTTCATTCAAGTATATAATGTATCCTGACTTCTCAGGTCCTCTCTTACCTCCTGCTCATCTCTGTCAAAAACCCCTCCTATCCCTACCTGCTCCTTTCCCAGATAAAACTTTTGGGTTTGTTTTATGATCCTTTGTTTGTTTGTTTGTTTGTTTCAAGGCAGGGTTTACTTGTGTAACCACTCTTGATATCCAGGAACTCTCTTTGTACATTAAGCTGACCTTGAACCCTCTGCCTCCCAAGTACTGGGATTAAAGGTAGTAACTAAAGCCATCTGGGTGGCCATTGCATTAGAGCTCTCCACTGGAGCCCTGTGGGATCACCTGCGGGCACACAACTGAAGGCAATGGTTCTTCCTTTCAATGAGTCTATAAATGATTTATACTTAATAGTAAAGGGTTGCATACCACAACCCTGCCACCCTAGCCCCTCCTCTGTAGTTGGAAGTTTCTGTTCAGCCAGAAACTCTCAAATACCTGACAGTCATTTCCCAAGTAACCAACTTGGAGGTTTAATATTATAATAACTGCTGGGCCAATAGTTCAGGCATATTGCTATCTAGCTCTTACACTTAAATTAACCCACAATTCTTATCTATGTTTAGCCATATGGCTCGGTTCCTTTTCTCAGTACAGCATTCTCATCTTGCTTCCTCTGCGTCTGGCTGGTGTCTGCTGCTCTGCCTTTCCTCTTCCCAGAATTCTCCCAGTCTGGCTACCCTGTCTCTACTTTCTGCCTAGCTACTGGCCAATCAGCATTTTATTAAACCAATACTAGTGAAAAAATCTTTACAGTGTATAAGAGCATTAATCCGTACTCCTCCGTCCTTGTCTGACTGTTAATGGGTCCTTTCTATTTTACTCTGCCTCCTTTATTCTTCTTTCTTTACTTTCTTTTATTTTTTGAGACAGAGTTTCTCAATATAACAATCCTGGCTTTCCTGAAACTCACTTTGCAAACCAGGCTGGTCACAAGCTCACAGAGATTCGCCTGCCTCTGCCTCCCAAGAGCTGGGATTAAAGACTTATGCCACCACTTCTCTCTTCCATGGTGACCTGAGCCTTAGAGGAGATGGCATGAGTGACTGGCTCAGGGCCTAGCACTTACCTGTAATCTTCTTACGCAGGAGATGCAGCTGGTTACTCACATTTGCATATTTTCCCATCAGTGCTGTATCCACTAGTTCCTGATGAAGTAATGTAGCCACAAGTTTTCTGGGGTCTCCAAAATAGTAGGTTTTCTGTCTTCCTTCCCTTCTTTTTTCCCGTCTCCTTCCCTTTCTTCTGCCTTCTTTGTTTTTTCCCTTTTTTGTAGGAAACAATTGTTACACAGGTATAGTTCTTCATGCCACAGATTCAGAGGAAGACAAGAAACATTCCCTCTCCTGGTGGATCTCATATTGAATCCAGAAAGTGCACCCTTGATGACTACAATGTGAGGTCAAGACATTTCTACAGAGCTTGAAGTCTTTATTAATGGAGCTCCACAGGAGGGAATGCATCAGCTTTGGACCTGTATGACTTTGAGAGTCTGAAGAGCACTTACAAGACTCTCCTTCATCTTCCAACCCACGTGGATTATGAACATGTGGACCTCAGAGAATAAGAAACTCTGGAACATGACCCTATAAGCAAAATGTCTTCCAGAAATACAAAATAAAGTAGAAGAAAGATACTCCTGTCTCACACAAGCAATGCATTTATCTATGACAAGGTCTAAAGCAGGAGGATGCAACAGTCATGGATAGTTTCAGCATCACAGAGCTTCAAAATCTAAACTGTGTTGAGGAAAGTTCACTCAGCCCTGTAGAGTAGATATTTTCATCTTACTTTTTCCTACTACAGAAGGTAAATATATTTATCCAACTTCAATAAAACTAAAGATCTGGCAACATTCCTAAGTGAACTCTGTGTGTGTGTGTGTGTGTGTGTGTGTGTGTGTGTGTGTGTGTGTGTGTGTGAGTATGTGTGTGGGTCTGTCTGTCTATTCATATATGTACACATGTTTGCATATGTGAAAAACAGAGGTCAACCTTAAATGCTGTTCTTTAGGATACTGTCCACCTTGTTTTTGGAGACAGAGTCTTTCTTATTTATCCAGAACTCATTGATCAGGCCCAGCTTGCTGGACAGTGAGAGGGAGGCCCAGGGGTCCACCTGTTTCCATGTACTGAACAGTGAGGCTGTAAATACTCACAACCGCTATTATTTCTGTTTAATTGATTTTCAAGGCAGGGCTCTGGCTATTCTAGAACTCGCTCTGTAGAACAGGCTGGCCTTGAACTCATAGAGATCCACCTGCCTCTGCCTCCTGAGTGCTGGGATTAAATGTGTGCACCACCACTGCCCAGCTGTACCACCCCTCGGCATTTTTATGTGTATTCTGGACAACTGAACTCAGGTCATGTCTGTGTAACAATCACTTCTTTCACTGAACCATCCCCTCAACTCTCTAAAAAAAATCCTGACTATTGGGAAGCTGAGATGCCATGAGAATTGCATAGCCTGTGTTCTAAAGGCACTCCTTCCCACCACAGATCCTACCTTATAGAAATGGCAGTTATAGACACAGAAAGTGAACAGTCCAGTGTCACAAAGGTAAGTCAGTAGAGACTTGGTATTTTAAATCTGGTCTGACTTTCAATCCAAAGCTAAAATTTCTCTTCATAACTACTTCACTGACTGATTCAAAGTAAACCTGAGTCAACCATGTCTTGTTTTGTATGTCTACTGGAATTCAGATTTAGAGACAATGAACCATGAAGACCACGCCTCCGGGTTTTGGGTGACATGATCAAGGATTAGGAACATTGAGGCACTCTTCCCAGTCCAGCTGACAGTGGAAAGCTAAAACCAGAGCAGATTTCCTTTTCCATCCACTGTTCTTACAAGGCAAAGCTCTATTCTATCACGAATGTAATGATGTCTTTGTTTCTGACTTCTGTAGGACTGAACCTAGCTAACTTGGGTTCATGGCTATCCCCAAAGAAGTCAAGAAACACTAAGACACGGTGATGGGGTTATCTATGTTTCCTTGTTAAAGTTGGAAAAGTGCATTAGTTGTATTAGATATTTTCAGACTTCCCCATGGCTGGTGTTATTTGTGGATGAACAGCTCAAAAATTCACTGAAGAGATAACATCAAATGTTAAATCACTTTGGCTAACTGATACCTCAGTCTATATCTTAACCAGGGTGAGAGGTGGGGCATGTTTCATAGCTAAATACTTCTAATGAATTGAATCATATCATTTTATACAAACCAACATCCTTGTGCGTAAACAGGAGACACAATCCTTTATGGAATGTGCTCTCAAAAAACGTACAACATTCTGCGCTTTCCCTGGCTTGCCCTGTTCATTTCTTTTCTTCTTCTTCCCTTCTTTTATTTTTGAGACAGAGTCTTATTCTATAATCCAGGCTGGTCTTGAGCTCACTATGTAACCTAATCTGGTCTTGAACTCACAGCAATTCCTCTGCTTCGGCCTCCCAAGTGCTCAGATTACAGGGACATGCCACCAAGCCTGCTTCTGATTCTTCCTTTTAAGAGGAGCTCTTGAAAAATACAAAATTAAAAAAAATGTCAGTTATGAAAAATGAGTGAGATATATAAAAGAGGGTGAACTTGAAAAGACACACTAAAGGCATAGTTAGGACTATAGCTCTGATCTACTGTGATCATCGCACATTCATCCTCTGGTAAAATTAAGCCTGATTCTTTAACTCTGTTTACCATTCCTGGTCAAAGTATGCCTTCTTATCTATCCCAGAATCTTACATGAGGTTTTCTGGTTTCTTTTTCTGGTTATGATGTGATTGGAGCAGAGATTTAATGTTCTTTATTGGTCCTTCTTTTCAAGAAGACGTCTTGGGCTCAATAAATATTAACTGATTGAATAAAGCTTTAATAAGAGAGAATATCATCAGTTGATAATAATGGATGGAAATGATTATCTGTGTGTTTCTAATCACTGGGAGGTAAACAGAGTTCTCTAAAATACTTTTCATTTTGACTTACCCTCACTATATAGCCTATAAAATCCAAACATTTTAAGGAAAAAAAAAAGTGTATCAGAAAAAAACCCAGAAAAATGCTGTACCATGGCATTCCCTTCTCATTAAACTTCAGCAATACAAACTCTTCATCATTGGAGAATCAGAGGAAGATAATGGTCCAATCTCAGGCAAACAGTGCTATTAAAAACACAAACAACCCAGCTCTGTGCCTTTTAGTTTCCTCTGTGACTCTAAGAGCACATCAATTAAGTGAACTTATCATTTTGCATCATGGAGCATTTGAAAATTGCATCAAATTTGAGTTGGCATTTTCTCCCTTCCATGATAAGGAAGGCATCTAATTGCATCACCCTGATTGCACATTTAGTTTTGAAGCAGCTGCACAAACATCATAAGCGATATAGGAGGAAAAACAGAAAGAAATGTATAGAGGCTAACAACAACAGACACATTTCTGAGACAGGGTGTCCTAAGGGTGGTTGGTTCTGATTGAGATGACTCAGAAATATCTGTCTAGATCGCATGAGGAGATAGTCGGAAGATTATGAACCCCTTCCTGACACTCAGGAAATCCTTAAGTCTGAGCTTTTGTTCATAGAACCTAAAATAGACTTCCCTAGTGACAACTCTGGACACCATTCTCACACTTGGCAAAATGGACAGATTCCTCCCACACTAGACCACCTAGCAGCACAGTATCTGTGGGATGGGATCAAGGCGGGGAGTGGGCAGCTGCCTGTTCATTATATCTGGGGGAAGTGGTCTAATTTCTACTGGTAGTACCCTTCTCCTAACCACACAGAGTACCTGGATGGTTTTCGAACTAGTATAGCACTTTCTTGGTGTGGGTAAGTTGTGCAGGATAACCTAGGTTTCCCTTTATGCCCAAGTGTTCATAGCTAAGAGCTTGGGCTGTGTGACCAATGATATTAAAACTCCGGCCCTACCTCAGACTAAGCTGCACACACCTGAGAAAGCTTCCTCACTTCTCTATACCTTGCTTTCTCCTTTCTAAGAAAGACAGAATGGGAGTTGAGGATAAACAGTGCTAAAATGTGTACTTAGTATGCACAAGGCTCTGGGTTTCACTGTCAGCTCTATTAAATAAACAACATGGAAAAATGTCATTCTTGCTCGAGGTGGGGATGATGTGAGAAGGAAATGCAGGCTCCCTTTTGAGCACATTAGAAGTACAATAGCTCTCGGTAAATGATGGCTGCTCTTCTGCTATTTTACCTGTGTTCCTCTTGCTACTTTCAGATTGACTTGTACAGAATCCTTGTGAGAAGGAATCTCAAAAAGGAGCTGGTACCCAGACTGCAATCCTCCTTTCCCTGACAATACTTTCAAGAGGAGCTCCAGAGTCAGAAGTGCAGGCATCATTGTGTGTCATGTGTTTGCGCATGTGCGTGTGTGCATGTAAGTGTGTGTGGGCATGTAAGGGTGCATGTATGCCTATGTGCATGTAGGGGTTACTCCTACGCTCTTTCCTCTGCCATGCTTTACTTCCTATAAAATGGGGGTTCAAGCAAGAGAAGAGGGGATGAAGGAGAGCTTCAATATTAGTTGATTTAGGGGAGGGGCGGGTTTACTGGTAATACCACTTTTCAAGATGATGTAAAAAATAAACAGTATGTATGAATTCTGCTGAAACACAAACCGTTCATAAAGATTTTGAGAACTAGCCCCTGTGTTTTTAATGGCTCCATACATACTCAGAGTATGAACTGACTCTTGACAATGCACGCCTTCTCTTATCACCACTTTCCCTCCCTCCCTCCCTCCCTCCCTCCCTCCCTACCTCCCTCCCTCCCTCCATCTCTCGTCCTCTTTCTCTTTTTCCTGATCCTCCCCTTCTTCCTCCTCACTTTCTCCTTTCTTTCTCTTCCTGTTCCCTTTTTCTCTCTTCCTAAAACAAAAATATAGGGCAATTTTAGCACCAAGAGCTTAGAAAACCAAACAGACCAACCAACCAACCGACAAACAAAAAACAGAAAACAAAAAAGACTTTTACAAGTGACAAGGAAGCATTTTAGCTGTAAAAAAATATAAGCAACGCCTAGGTACAGGGGTTCTAGGTTTTCTCTGCTTCTCCTTAGTCTAGCCTCTTACTCTCAGATTTATATGTATTTTAAATCCCCCATGTGTCATGCACATAAATGTGAATTGTGTACATTAAATCTCCCATGTGTCATGCACATGAATGTGTATATATTTATGCATTCATTGCATGATGTAAATTTTTGTTTTTAATAACAAACTGGGAAATCTTTTTTCCTTCCTGCCAAACAGTTGTAGCAACCGCTATGGGAAGTCTGTGTTTGAGTCTGAGTTGCTGGGCATGAGCAAGCAATGTACGTACCCTTGTCTGAAGGCCACAGGCCACAGCGTCCTTCATGCAGCCCTAGCCCAACCTGGGTGTCCTCATGTGCCCACAAGTACAGTTACAGCACAAACGGGCCGGCGGTGGCCGCTGGCTGAGCCTGCTGCTGACAGGTGCAAGGGCTGTGTCCCCTAAAAATAGGACCGAGAAAGAAAGGGTCTCACGTCCAGTCCTCTAGGTGGCCTATAATAAGATGTTCACCTTGTGAACACTCACTGTCAACAGAATTTCAACATGGCAAGCCCCATGACCACAATGACAGCTGCATTAAGTTCCTTGAAAAATCAGATAGTTACTTTGATCAGAATGATACATTTTAGCTTTCTCAGGGTATTTTAATATGAAGCTTTTCCAAAAGGAGGAGGTTAGACCCATTTGGCTGGATGAGAGATTGCTTTGCTTCAGCAATCCCAGGCAAACTCGCCCTGTTTCCTCCCTTTCAGCTAGTGTTATGCTCCTAGAAACATTACAATTTTGTTTTTTCCTTGAGGAAAGAAAGCACTGGATCCTTCCTGCATCACATTTTCGTGATGAAAAAGGAATATTCTTCTTCAGGAGTCAATTTGTTGGGATAAATTTCAAAATCAGAGGCATTAAGTGAGGAATTGTATTTCCTGCCTAGTCTGGAGCGAATGGCTCACACCAGTGTGTTCAGGGAATACACGTGCAGGAAGTAGTCCATGAAACTGGTGTTGTCCTATTCATAAGCATGCTGGGCAGTGTGAGCCGTCTACTGTACTCTTCCCTAGGGTGGGATGCAGGTCCTACACTGGGACTCTACAGATGGTGATGTCACATCTCTCTGCTTTAACAACCCAGTTCTGAACTGCCACACTGCTTAGACAGCATTAGCTTTTATTAATAAATGCCTGAAGGCAGGGCTGCAGTCTGATACCTGGCTATCATTTGAAATTACAAGGGATAGAATATCAATATTAAAAGTGTTGCCATAATCATTTCAAAAGACTTCAGCATGCCTCAATAATATAAAAGAGTGGTTAGCTACTTTTCCTCATTTGAAGGAAAATTCTTCTTATTTTAGGGGGAGGATGGTGGTGTTCCTTTACTTTTGCTCTTTGGTGTGTTTGGGGTGTGTTTGGGGTGTGTGTGTGTGTATGTGTATGATGAAGTGTGTGTGGTATGTTGTCTGTGTGTAGTATGTTGTGCATGTGTAGTATGTTGTGTGTCTGTATGTGTGTGTGATGTGTATATAACGTGTGTGTTGGTATGGTGTGTGTGTGTGTGTTTGTATGTTCACATGCATGTATAAGCACTTGCATGTGAAGAACAGAGGACAATGTGAATGGCATTACTCAGGTGACAGACCATTTTGTTTATCTCTCATCGGTTAGGAAAGGCTGCCTGGCCACCAGGCTGCACGTTATCTGCCTGTCTCTCCCTCTCCGGGTCTCTGACTACAAGTGTGTACCCTCACTCCTGGCATTTTAAAGTGGGTTCTGGACCTGAACTCAGGTCTTTGTACCTTTGAAGCAAGTACTTTATGGAATGAGATCTTCTCAGTCCTAGATTTTGTTTATTTTTTATAGAATGTTGTCATGACGCCTAGGTTTGCCAGGAGCTACTAGGCTCGAGTAATCCTCCCTGGAGGCTGGAATTACAGGTGTGCAACGGTAATACTGCTTTGTAATACTGGGTTGTCCAAAGGAAAAAGTATCCTAACAATTAAATGTGAGCTATTTTTATGGGAGTGGAAGTCACTGGAATTGTGTAAGAGGGACAATTTTCAGCCACAATATAAATTACTCATGAAAACTTGCTCAATAATTTACATCCACTTTTGAGCTCTACTTCATCTAAATTCTGCATTGTAAGTCATTATGGTACAAGTGTCTTCTTTTGTTCTTTGTTGTTGTATAATTTTCTGCTTCACCTCCCCCTCCTCTCCCCCAAAACAACCCTGAATGTATGAGTTCCTTAAGAGTAGTCACTACAAATTCTGCCTTCTATATTCTTGCAAGGTCTTTGGTAGACCTTTCTGATTATGTTGGCAAATGTTGGCTGCATATGTTAAATGCAGGTACATGCACCCACTCCTGACCTCACCAAGACTCTTCTCCACTCTTCTGTGGCTGCCATGTCTCTCTCTCTCTCTCTCTCTCTCTCTCTCTCTCTCTCTCTCTCTCTCTCTCTCTCTCTCTCTCTCTCACACACACACACACACACACACACACACACACACACACACACACACTCCCCCAGGAAGACATAACTGGCAGGTAGCATCCTGGGATATGTCTTTGCCCCATACTCTCTCTATTCTGTGCCTCCAGACTTTCCCCTTTACTTTCCAAGTCACAGTCAGTTCCTGCAGAAGGGACTTTCCCCTGAGTGTGTTTCAGTGGACCTGTGCCACATTCCTGGATGCCACACTTGCTAGCAGCCATCTGCACACAGAACTCCAGTGCCTGGAACATCTAGGCTGCCTGTGATTCAAACCCCCTGGATCATGTGCCCAGTCTCTCTCATGTGTCCTCCTCATGTGAACTAGAGCTATTTTTGACTACTAGACTGTTAAGAGATCTCTGCGTTTATGTCCCAAGTAGCCTACGCTCTCTGTTCTCCTTGCCAATACAGTGTAGAGTGATTGGAATGCAAATGAGAGCCAACTGAAGAGAAGGGGCAGACACAAATGCATGATGTAGGTTAGACTGCCTCTCAGTGTCCTCCGAATACTCTCTGCAGGTCTTTTGCCTCTGTCTGCCTGTGTGACATAGACTAGGACAAGTACTTTGAGCAACGTCTTTTAGAAAACCTGGAAGATAGCTCACAGGATATTAAAACAATAACAAAAGACATATCCAACACACAGGGAACTTGTTTGAAGAACACTTATTATCCATTCCATTCTTACAGTTATTGGAATATGATAGGAAATTGCATTAGTATCATGGCACCAAATCGATAATCCTGAAATATACAAATATTGTTCTTGTTTTATAGAGACGGAAGCATAGAAAGGAGAAGCTTCTTCTCTGGGCTACAGAGAACATCCATAGCAGAGACAGTGCCCGCTCCAGCAGGGGAAGCAGCGTAGCTTTTGAAGTTGTTTTATTTTGCTCTGTGAAAGTTTTAATGTATTTATAATTTTTAATCATTAGTTATTGCTCATTAAAACTATTGTTCTCGGGGGCTGGGGAGATAGTCTGTGAATTGCCTGCCACATAAGAAAGAAGACCTGAGCTTAATCCTTACAACCTATATAAAACCAGGAGTGTGAGCACATGCAATTCAAGTGCTGGGGTAGAGATAGGTAAGATCCCTGTCCCACTGGCCAGAACCATCTAGCCTGCTTAGTGAGCTTCAGGACAGTGAGAGACTGTCTCTAAAAAGAGGCAAATGGTCACTGAGGGGTGACCCCTGAGGCTGTTCTTTATTCACCACACATGTGCAGCTGCACATACATGAATATTCACACATTTATACCCAAAGGCTTTTCATCCTATGAGTAAAGGGGAAAATGCATTGTCTCTTCCCTCTCCATACATCATGGTTAAGGGAGCCCGTGACTAGCTTCAAAAAGGAAAGAAAGTCTCATGAGCATCAGTGCACAATGTACTGTGTGTATGTGCGTGTGCATGTGAGTGTGTGTGTGGTTTGCACATCTGTGAGACAGGAAGCCAGAAGAGAACCAGGAGCAGACATTGGGTGTCTGTTCTTGGCTCTAGTTCAAGACACACTACTGAAGATAGATATTTGCACTATGAGCCATAGAAACCTGAGACTCTGTTAGTTGCTGGGTCATATCTTATTCTTAGATAAGGATCATGAAAACGAATTTTAAATTTCCAGAGTACATTAGAATCAAACTTTTTTTATTTGAAAGAATCTTATTAATTGTTCCTTTTTTTTTTTTCATGAAGGAGATGGAAGGCCAGGTTCCCCAATCACTGTCTCTAGCCAGAGTTCTTCAGCCCTGTGTACTTTAATGTGCATTTAGTTGAAACAAATTCTATGTATGATCCTATAAAACATGACTTTAGTGACTGTGCTATCCAGTTGATAATATACTTGGAAATGGAGAGTTCCATAGTTCCTAAACACATTTATTTTCAACAATTAGCAGTTAAAAAGAAATTATTTGAGCTACGGCAGCATTTTCTTGAGTGCATTCAACTGTCCCATTCTTTCCTCAAGTACCACAGAGAGCACACACCTTTTCCTTTCATGTAATCCTTCGGAATTACTTAAACAGCATGGGCACTCAAAAGTAGTTCTACCTGCTGGGCTCTCCTCTGTTCATTCCTTGTGTTATATTATTTCAACATACTTAATCAACCTGCATTTCTTATTAGGAAAGGGTCAGTCTCTGTACTATTTACTTACTTACATATGATATCATAGGAAACATATCTTAATATGTGGAAAATAAAATACCATTATTATTTTCTGTTCATCTTGTTCACTAATGACAAATTTAATAAACTCTTAAATCCATACACTTTAACTCTCATTTTTTTCTTTCCTTCACTACAGTATTAGGTGTAACCATTGTGTAATGGAAGTACCACCCACCAGCCACAACCACGTGCTATTTCAGAGCTCACCAAGTCCCTAATACAGCAAGCAGCTCCAGGGAAGGTATCAACTCGATGGAAGAATTCCTTCAGTTCATCCCCTGGACATTTGCATTTACTGCTGGCCTCATTGTGAGGCTGCACTGCTCTGTCCAACACACACAGTAAGCTATGACTTCTTTGACCAATTATAAATTATAGTTCCACTGTTAGTCTATTCCTGTAAGCTGCCATTGTGCACCAGCCTGGCATGAAGGAACAGAGGGTTAGTTTGTCCTACTGAATACCATCTCAGCTTCTAAATGTACAATCTGTTGTTGATAATCACTAATATGCTTGCCAATTTATCTGCACTCCCACCCAAGAAATGTTGTGTTATCATCTATGCAACATGCATCCTCTTTGCCATATTCTCAGGGGAGACAGACTGTGACTTGTCAATGACTTGCAGTGTTTATTTATATAGAACCTCTGGGGACTCTGAGGTGGCATTTGTTACAATCCACAAATGTTAATGGCTTGTGTTAGCTTACATTTCTTTTTTTCACTTACTCTACAGAGTATTCATTTGACTCATCTTTATCTGAAAAAGTCACTGTCCTGTTAGGAAAAAATACTTGTGAATTAGCAGTTTGGGATTGGTGTTTATAACAATTAATAGTGAAATAAATGAATTAAGGGTATATCCCTTTTGAAGGGGGCTTATGAATTTCATAAGCAGCGTAGTAATAAGTTTCTGACCTGTCTGTTCTGGCCTAGCCCCGAGGTTTGGTTCTGCCACAGCCCCACTGCCGCTTAGCTCCAAATAATCACACAAAGGCTTCTATTAATTACATGCTGTTTGGCCTATGGCTCAGGCATATTGCTAGCTAGCTCTCGTGTCTTAACTAACCCATCTCTACCAGTCTGTCTTGCCATGTGGCTAGTGGTTTACCTGTGCTCTATTACATATTGCTTCTTGGGCAGCTGGATCGCATCTCTCTAGACTCTGCCCTCCTTCCTCTGGATCTCTGCTTGGATTTCCCTCCTGCTTCTAAGCTGCTTTGCCATTGGCCAAAACAATTCCTTTGTTACTCAATGGTATTCACAGCCTACAGAAAAACATCCCATACCAAAGCAGGTTTTCCTCACTATTTCTTCCCAACCTTTTTCTTGTTCTCCCATCCCTCCATCTTCTCTTCATTCGGCCTCTGCTAACCTAAACCCGAGCCATAATTAACTCTGGCTTGATCAGACTCTTTAAGAAATCTATGGTCCTATAGAAGATGAACGGAAAGGAGAAAATGTTCTCTTATTATTCTCTTTGTGACTGGCAGGTTTCTCAGTGTGCAGTGGGAGTATATTCAATGTATTTTAAGTAGGTATCAAGAAGAAATCTTAGTGTTCTTCTCAAGAAAGGGCCTGCCCCTTTTTCATTTTCATTCATGCCCTGACTACTTCTTCCCAAGAGTCCTTCTGCTTAACTTTTGTTGATTGTGCTAACATGTATGTCATTCTCTTTGAAAAATTTCATTTCTGTTAGGCTTTTACCTCTCTTTACACACGTTCACGCTGATTTCTTTAATGCCATAGTTCTTCCTTGCTTTTTTGGTATGCTCTTCATGCAGAGTTTAGATCTTGGCCAAGACCCTTGGAGATGTACCTACCATTCTGGTCTCTATGCCACAGAGTCAAGCCAAGTGAGGACCTCCTAAAATTCACCTTAGGGCTGTGCACCAGACTACATCAGCCAAACCCTGATTTGCTGGGTGTTCCAGGAACACGGGTGTGAAGGGTGGGTGGCCATGCCAGCCCAGTGTTTTACTACCGTAACAGCCTTTTCCTCTTCAAGGATGACCAAGGATTCAGTTGAGACTTCCTCAAGTTTTCCCCTAGGCTGTCTCAGTGCAGTGGCTCAGGAACTGCATCCATATGGTGAATTTATCTCCTTTTGGTTCCTCGGGTACAATGAAATGAGAAGTTAGTTATTTCTCAGCGCTTAATCTTTTGTTTTCCCTCATCCCTGGAGAGAGTAGGGAGACACAGGCTAAGTGCTAATTCTGTTATCTTAGCTATCTTGTCCTTGAGGAGGAACACCTGTCCTTCCTTTGCCCTGGAACATCATTTATAATTTTCTTTAGACCAAACATCTTAAAGCACGTTACATGAAGAACTGGGAAAGTGTGCTGTGAGCCCAGCAGCAGTGCTGGGGAGGTGGACACAGGAAAATATCTGGAGTTTCCTGGTTCTCCAGTCTAGCCAAATGGGCGAGTGCCAGGTTCCGTAAAAAGCCAGGTCTCGAGGTAGAAGGTGGAGGAGAATGAAGGAAAAACCTGATATTGACCTCTGACCTCCATATGCACAGACATGAGTGAAGACACTCAGTGCTTACATGTACGCACACGTGGAAGCACCATCATGAGATGGCAAAATTTACTATTTTCTCATTTCAGGGACCCCCACCCCCTGTTTATGTGAGTTGGGGTAATAGTCTTGCTTCAACCAATGTTTTGAAAAGAACCCTTAGTTTAAGATTCTTCTGCTGGTATGCAGATGGCTTTGAACTAGAGTTACAGGTAGTCATGAGTTGCCAGCATGGGGTCAGGAACCAAATACTAGCCCTCCATAAAAGCAACAAGTGTTCTTATGTACTCAGCTGTCTTTCTAGACCCCCTGGTCCCATATTCTAGTTATTTTTCAGGTAAAAAGGGCTCTCAAAGACAGAAAACCAGTGCTCCCTCCCTCTTTCCAATCCACTTTTCAGCCCTTCCTGCCTCCAGCTTGTCTCTTCCTGGTGTAATTATGAACTCACTCTTACTGTTTTCTCTGTGTGATTTAAAGACCCCAGCCCATATCCCAGCCATCCTGGATGGCCTTGGGAGTCAGTCCCCAGGCTCCTCCATCTTGAGAGGAGAGCATGTGGAGGGCACTGCAGGAGGGGTGTTTTCAGGTCACAGGCTGTCTGGGCTCTCTCCGCCCCAGTGGATGTATTTGCAGAGTGGATGCATGACCTTTCATTCCTGGACACCCAGAGGGCCAATCAGTCTGTTCTCGCTTCACTGAGGAAAGCGAACAAACGCTTGCCACTCGAAACGAGAATAAAAGATAAAACAATGATAAAAATAAGCACCCCGCCCCCCAGCCAAGCAAAGCTGAAGCAGGACACCTCAAGTTTAACAGATGAAGGAGACTTTTCTATTTCTTCTGATAGCGCAAAATCAATAATAAAATAAAAATCACTATACTGGAGAATATTTCCAACATGCTTGTGTGTGTGTGTGTCTGTGTGTGTCTGTGTGTGTCTGTGTGTCTCTGTGTGTGTGTGTGCATGCACTCCATGCTGCCCCTGGCATATTCTCTTCTCTCAGCAGTTAGGATATTGTTTCCACTTGGGTGCTGGTAGGATGCTTATGTAACCATCACCTGCCAGGAGCCACTGTCATACTCTCTTGACCCAGACAACCACACTGCTTTGACAGGCTTGATCTCACAAGGGATAACCAGGGACCAGGGCAGCTTGTCAGAATAGGTCGAGGGGGGGGGGCGGCGCTTCAAGATCTGGGAGAGCCCCCAACGAGATCGTTAATGGGTTCCTACATGTTCTAGATGGCCAGCTATGTCTCTCCCCTCAAATCTAAACCACATTAATTTCTTTTTCTATTGCTCTGGAAGGAAAGAAATTCATATAGCAAGACAATTAGAGCAATAAGTCAGACTTTATCTTTTAAAGGTGACTAAGGAAAGCAAAGTA
The DNA here is from genome assembly GCA_033318265.1 of Phyllotis vaccarum. Lineage (NCBI taxonomy): Eukaryota > Metazoa > Chordata > Mammalia > Rodentia > Cricetidae > Phyllotis > Phyllotis vaccarum. Next base: position 11,087,712 of record JARWLC010000017.1, on the reverse strand, counting down.
TGTCCTCCGGGGTGGAGGGGGTAGATTGATCTGAGGATTGAGGGCACAGGATTGCCTTTAGCACCTGGCCTTGTCAGCCCTGCCTACCATTCTCCTCCTCTTTCCCAGCCTGGGGCAGACTCCTTCCCGGAACAGGCAGAGGCTTTCTCAGAAGTTATTCTTACCCATAATTCAGCCTGCTGCAATTACACACATGGGTTTCTAGAATGAATATAAAAGTGTAACTACCCAGAGGTTGGAACGGTCATCAGGGGAAAAGGCAGCAGTGTTGTGTGCCATGCTTCTCAAGGGAGCCAGCAGGAAGCTACTGCGGATGCATGCTTTGTTATCTCCCCACTAGTCCTGTTTTTCCTCCCCTGTGGTCAGCTTGGCTATCTTAGTCCAAACTGCAAGTCATCTTATTTTTCTTCTCCAGCATTCCAGACCTGGATGTTTGAACTCTAACATACATTTATTTATTTACCTATTATTCTTGTGTGCACATGCATTTGTGTATGTGTAGGTATCTGCAGAGCCCAGAAGAGGGTACAGATTCCCTGGAATTATAGGTAGTGTGAACCACTAAAATGGGTACTTGGAACCAAACTCCAGTACTCTGTACAAGCAGTAGACACTCTTCACTGAAGAGCCATCTTTCCAGCCACCACCGTTTATTTTAACTATAATGGCAGCAGGTTCCTAAAGTCACAGCAAAGAAAACGAAACTGTTTCTTTTTTCTCTGTGAGTCAGCCAGGCTATACACAAACATAAGCCAGTAATTTCCAACCAGAAGCTTCTCCAATCTTCTTCAAATTTAGGAAGTACCTAAAATGGAAGAGTCCAGATGGTCACTGGTCCTGGGATCCCAGTGTCAGGCAGATGCCTGGCTCTCTGTGAGTTTCCATCTCCACAGTGGTAGCTTGTGCTAGCCCCTCAAGTGACTTCAAATTCTAACATTCTCAGATTTCTGAGTCTCAACTTCAGGCTGCTGTTTCTTGGGCTCATTCTGTTCAGCGGATCCTCAGGATAATAAGTCTCAAATCTAGGTCAAGTCTCACTCAGTACCCCGGCTCCTCCCAGCACTTCTCACCCCGCCCCCTACTTAGACCTCTTCCTGCCAGGGGTGGGGCTTCTGCTTCCCTTCCCCAAGCCTGATCCCTCCTTTACTCAGCCATTTTGCATTTGGGCTACACTGCCCTCTTGGCTTCTTGGTCCTGACACCAGACTTGGTCCGTGGTTCCTCTCTCTTGCTCCCCTCGCTCCTCTTCTGGTCCAGTTTAGTTTGCCAGCCATTTCAGCCTGGGTCTTTCCTCCTGCCTGCTCTCTCCCTTCTATCTACAATAAAACTCTCCCCCATACTTTAGAAATAGTCATATATCCCGTTTGTTTGGTTTTTTTCCCATTCAAAACCCAAACATCTGTAACTTATAACATGACCTTCTTTCTCCATCTGTCTCCATATGCAAACTCACCAGGGACAGCTGGATTCACCTGCATACACCTCACAGCCTTCCCAAGCCCTTTGGATCTCTACCCATGCATTTGTTAAAAATCTAAAAGTTTTATTTAGTGAGTCATTCACATTGGTCTCTGTCTGTCACTCTTCCAATGTAGAGGGGTTACGAGTGTGTGCATATGTGTTAATCCACACGCATGTTAGTGCATATGAGTGTATGGCCAAGAGGTCAACCTTGAGTGGCGAATCTCAAGATAGTGTACAGCTTGCTTTTTGAGTCATTTATCTTGGGGTTTGTGTGTTTGGTTAGTCTGGCTGGTCAGCGAGCTCCAGGGTTCTGCCTGTCTCTGCTGCTCAGGGACCCGGATTACAAGTACATACCACCACTCCCACACTTTTCATAGGGCTGAGTTCTGGGGACTGAACTCGGGACACCACAGTTACACAGCAAGAACTTTACTGAGAGCTATCTCCTAGCCCAGAAGGAAGTCCGCTTTTTTCTAGAAGAAATGGACTTTGCTCTCCAACCACTGACCTAAATGTTGAAATTCAATTAAGTTGGGGGAGGTCAGAATTAAGATGTGATTGAATTAGTCCTCATTTTGTGTAAATGAGGTCTCTGGTTGTGATGAATGGATAAGCTGTCTTCAAGGAGCTCATCAGTCCCCAACCCACATACTGCTTTGTGGCATTGCTCTATCCCTAACCCACAAAGGCAGGTATGAGCAATGTCTCCAAAGGCAAAGACTGACAGAGCTAAGGCACACAACTGTTTCCCAGGATGCAACAGACAGTTGCTTTCCAGTGGAAAGCTTCCTATATCTCAAATCCTACATAGAATTGAACCATCTTCTTAATCAGGACCACTCTCACTGACACTACTGAAAACATTCTAAAGTGACTCGAAATCTATCTCTACACCTTATAGACTTGAATTCCTGTAAACATCTGCCCCCACACAACCACTACCATGTTATCAAATACATACTTGGGTCAGCAACTCAAGTCAAAGACTAGGTGGCCATTAACCCTACAAGAGGGACACTGGCATTGTAGCAATCCATGCCAACATTCTGTTTTGAATTCAGAAATTCATTTGAATATGAAAAAGAGAAATCATGTGTCTCAGTGACCGATCCCTGCTGGAAATGTTAGGATGCCATGTAACAAACTATGGCACCTTGATGACTTTTCAGATGTCTTCAATGTTCAGGCACACTGTGCTTAACTGATCTAGGCTGAGGGAAGGCAAGAAGCCCTACTTCTGCCCTCAGGCTTAGATCCAACTGGACATGGGGTTCTGTGAGTTCCATCTATGTTTATTTGGGCTTACACTTGAGTCAACTCCACCGTATCGGGTGGTACAGCATTAACAGTATGGAAGAGTAAAATTCACTTGTAAGTGAATGTGAGGAGGGGACAGTTATTGATCAGAATTCCAAGTGATCCCAAGTGTCTTGACCTTAAATATCGAAGAGCGCAAATATAATGCTTTGGATACCTCTGAATTTTGCACTGCATTTTAGGGTATTTTGTTCTACTATATATGTTAAAAATCAGAAGCACGGCTGGCAAGATGGGTCAATGAGGTAAAGGGGCTTCTCTGCAAGCCTCACTTCCTGAGTTCAATCCCTGGTACCCACATGGTAGAAGGAGAGAAAAGACTACCAATTGTCCTCTGACCTCCACATGTGCCATGGCTCAATGTCCCCTCCACATACAAAAGAAAATTCTAGAAATCAGAAGCATGCAGTTATGATAAAGTAGCTGTTAGCCACTTGTTCAGGCTTAAAGTTTTCCCTGTAACATCCCCCTTTTACAGTGTATTGTGTGTGGTTAGTATTTTAATAAAGGAGATGTAAGTGAAATG